>CANTUZ010000017.1:2561260-5122520 GCA_947846985.1 Fratercula arctica
AGAGTTACTTTATCAGGAAAGAACACAATGCAGAAGAGACAGGCCTGCCCCTTCTGCTCAGTAGTTATGGATGTTCATGTTTTAACAGGCAGCACCATGAGTTGGCAACTGTGACGCAGAACACGTCCTCTCTCTCACAGACTGAATTACAAGAATAAAACAAAAGCCCTCAGTTATCATTTAATAAAGTAGGGTAAACTCACACTGCTACAAAAATAACGAGCAGATTTATCCTTGGAAGAATTCCAGTGGTTCTCAGTTAGACAGTCTTTTCAAGTGCTGTTTACTACAGTCCTTCTCCTGTTCTTCCATGTGCGAACCCAAACATCTACGGAGACTACCCAGAAGCAGACAGATTTCCTACCCAAGCTAGGAGGTATGAGAAAGATGGGATTGGGAAAGTGGGCAAGCAGTTTCCTGTGAACGCATGAAGGAGAGCAACAGCTATACCTAGCCATATCTAAACCCAAGAAATGTGTAACCAGCCATTTCCTTCTTAGCTATCTAGAACTACATCTGCTGTTAAGACGGCAAGCACGAGTTAACATCTGTAAAAGCAGTAAAAATGAAAAGAAGGTCACTTACAGCTTGTTGCCTTTTAGAGCAGAATAGTGGAGCAGGTTGAAGCCTTGACAATTCTGGACAGTGAAGTCTATATTGGGTACTTCAGTGAGAATCTCGATAACAACTTTGTAATCTGCAGTGATAGCATAATGCAGGGGGGTGTCTCCCTGGGAATCCTACAGGACGATACCAAAGCACAATACAGGTTACCTACCTCTGTGTGTCAAATGAAGCAGCTCACCCTAAGGGACAGTTCAAGACAAGAAGATATACTGTCGCTAGGCCACATCAACTCCAGGCCAAACACCCAAACATCACTGGCATCCATAGCTGTTTCACAGCCTTTGTGAAATCATTTCCCCAGGGCCTGAAACCAGCTGCTGAGCAGACAGCTGCTAACATTCCTAACTGGCTTTGAGAGACTGACCCAGCACAGTCGAGTCCCATCATCGTAGAAGCACACCCTAAAAAGGGGCTGTGTCCAATTCACCATCACTGCCCTTCAAGCTCCTAAATGCCAGCCTTAAAAACCTCACCACTCCTCATTGCTGGGAACAGGAGTGTTTCAGCAACACACATGAGCAGCAGGTCAGCTCTCCCTGGAAGGCCGAGTCCAGCACAGCAGAGCGTGCCACTAGATTGAGCTGAGCAGAGCCACAACGATGAAGGGGCAGACCCAAACCTGGAATTTCAGAGTACTGAAGTTATGGGAATACTTCCCCTGTGCAACGCACAGCAGCGCATTTTTAAGAGAATGAACTTCAAATTCTATGAAGCAACAAATGGTGTAAGACACAAAGAAGCACCTCCCCACCTCAGAAAAAACAAACAAAAAACCCCCAAACACCCCGCCACCCTCCCAGATCCCACAAAACCCCAGACTTACTGGGAGGTTGACATTACAGTTGAGCTCACAGAGGGTCCGCACCACCTCTGTGAATCCTTGGCTGACAGCAACGTACAACGCTGTGCACTTTGCATTGTTTAACAGGTCCGCGCTGGCTCCTTTACTAATAAGCACACGGGCAACCTCAGCTTGGTTTCTGATTTAAAAGCGAGGAGAAGACAGATTAGGTTCAATGCTGTGCAGACAGGAAATTCTTCCTCCTTGCAAGGCAACAGAACTTCTTGGGTTTTGTGTTCTCTTGACCTCATCCTACCTCCTCTTAGTATTACAAAAAAAAAAAAAAAAAAAAAAAAGCAGCCCACAACAAAGCCTTCCTAATTGGTACTCTAGAATCTGCTCTCTCTTTGCTTTAAATCAACAGGAATTTCCCGCCCTAAATGATGAATTCTTCCCTGGTAACTGACAGTACAATTCAACTTTTCCTCTTGCTCTGGAAAGTATATGCACTTACAGAAACCAACCAACCAAACTAATCCCAACCAACCAACCCACTCCCACTTCCCCCTGAAAAAAAAAAAAAAAAAAAAATCTAATCACCAAAACCTCCTTTTCTGATTCCCCCCAAAATTTCTAGCATGGAGACTGTGTTAGCTGTGGAGGTTACATTTCTATCATAAGGCAAAAGCAGAGAAAAGCCTCCATCAGCCACACACCCTTCACACAGACCGCCCATTTGTATCTAGAAATGTCCTTTTGCGGCCCTTAAGGTCTTGTATCAGAGATAGCATGAAGAAAGATCTCCTACCCAAAAGCTGCGTAGTGCAGCGCTGTATCCCCCTCTTCGTCCCTTAGGTTGACACTGGCATGCGCCTGCAGCAAAATCTTCACAACATCCAGATGCCCCTGATAGGAGGCAATCTGCAGGGCAGTTCTGCCCTGGTTCTTTGCGTCGACCTACAGGAAGGGCAGAGAGACAGCAGAGAGCTTGGTTAGCAAAGATTTTGCCTCGTGTTCAGGACTTAGCTCTGTTCTAGAGCAGGCCCAGCAGGGTGGCAGTCACTACCCGCAGAGCAGCTGCAGGCTCAGAAATGCTAAACAGAATCCGTGCCCCGTTGGCTCCGCTTCATGGGCATCAACTACAAGGCTGACCTTGTCCCAGAATATTTCTAAAGGGGAAGGGGACGGCACATTTAGTCAGGAAGGGAGAAGTGAGTGAAGAGAGCTGGAAGCCGGGGTTCTAACTGCAGCTCTGATGCCAAACGCCTCTATGCCTGCAAGCAGAATACTTCTCGACATCTCTGCCAACAGTTCCTTTCCCAACAGGAAAATGTGTGAGGAGATGAAATTAGCTTTGCGTAAGGCTTTGAAGATGCCAAGTCCCCATTGTTCTATGTTACTCCAGGTACTTTAGCGGGCACAACGGCTGGAGGGTATATCACAGCGCCGAAGTGCTGCAATGAGATTGTTTGAGAATTAAAGGGACTGAAGAACGAAGACAGGCTGTATGAAAGCCAAGTTAAAAAAAAAAAAAAGGAAAAGAAGCTACTGAAATCACTGGGAGGCTAAGGAGAAGAGATGAAGGAGCTTGCAAAACCTCAGCAGATTGGCAAGGAAAACAAAGTTTTTTTCCCCGCAGCTGGTTCTATGCAGCAGTCAGGCAAAGAGAACAGGCAAGGCTTCCCTTAACTCACTCACAATGCTGGGTGAGTCACTGGGGCAAGGAGGCATTAGAGGCCACTGTGCTATTCTTCCATTTGTGCAACAAAGACAATGCTGATAAGCTGGAAAGTCCTTGGCAAGCAATTCCAACTTGCACTACTAAGTAAGCCTCAAATCCAGCCTCCTCTTGCTGTATGTAACACTCTAACAGTAATAACTAATTTATTAATATAAATATTAGAATAGAAATAGAATATAGAATAGAAATTGAAATATAATATAAATAACTAATAACATAATGGATTCCTGACTCTTTGCACTTTCTTATCTGGGATAAATTCAACAATTGCAGGTATTTGTCTATTCCTCCCATCTCCAGAGGTCCCATTAGCTTTGTAAATAAAGAACTATAATAAATACCAGACAACTAACCGCTAAATCAGCTTCACAGAGGTTCCTTCAGAACAGATCCTCGTTTTCCTGGTTCATGCACCTAGGTGCTCCTGCCAGCCATGCAGACGCAGCCTCAACAAAACCTATGTTTTGTTATTAATGGTTTCCAAGGACACTGTTGAAATACTTTGGTTCTCCTTTTTTAACCTGTTTATAAACCCTCCACCCCTCACTGAAGGAGCTTGTGCCTTCAAACTTGAAAGAGGCAGCTTGAAAGAGCGGTGATTTGTGTAGCTGTGATCCTAACAGTTTGGCACTCTGCAAGCACAGGAACTGTACTCAAGCCCAGTTCCCTGCTCCAGTCAGACATGAGATAAGACACTGCACAGACATGCACAGTTACCAGGATCTGGGCAGCTTTTCTCTTTCCTGATTCCAACAATTCCATTTTGCAAGGTCACCTAAGGACAGGCACATTCAGCCTGACACAACCCATGGCTTTCTTTTCAAACAGAGGCGAGATACTTGGGCATCTTGCTACTGTTTTCATATAGATAAATATCTCAGCCCCTAATTCTATAGGTGCAGTGTCCATACAGAAAATCTGGGAAAAGCTAGCTTCGGAAACATGCTGTAAGGACTTAACTCTAGTTCAGATTTAATGCCACAAACTGGAGCCATAAAATATGCACACTTAACACACAAATTTAATCCTAAATTGCAGCAAAACAATTTTCCAGCAGTTAGGAGCTAATACTAGGTCCGAAAAATCTATTATTTTTCTCCCATCCTTTTCCCTGCATGACTACAAAATTTTATGACAGTGTTTTAAAGAAGAGCAACAGAAAGTAACCATTCAGGACGTCTTCAAAACTTGCCTTGTCTGGGTACTTCTGAAGGAGCTCCCGGACTTTAGCTGCGTTGTTGAGCGCTGCACAAATGACGAGGCACCCTGCGTGCTCTGACTCTGTCTTCTGGGACAGCAGTTTCTCCAATACAGTGATCAAAGTACCTAGTAGGTATAAGAAACAGCCACGGGTTAAGAGCAGCAAAGAGCACGTGTATACATGTGTACACTGGGCATAGTACAGCTGTATAACCACACTACGGGCCTGCTGTACCTCTAAGATTTAGCTCGCACAAAAAGCTTTACAAATTTGTGACTTATAGAGAACTTCGGCTTTACAAGCCTGATGTTTTAAGAACCCAAAAGACACGAGACCGTGCTATAGGAGACCAACACAGAAAAATCACTACTAAAAGGCAATCTGGAGAGGAATGCATGGTTTTAGAAAGGATGCTGCAGGGAAGAAATACAGGTCCTTTCAAGTGGCCCCTCTAATTACAGACTTTTGAGTGCTTGAGAGGACAGAGGTGTTAGTTCTCCAGACAGAGCACAGTTAAAAAGCTTGGGCTCATATGGAAGTTCTCCCCAAAGTCTAATTTGAGCAAACAGCTTAAGACCCATCTACACAGCAAACCAAAAAAAAACCCAGCAGATCTGTCCTCCTGCACGATCCAAACATCTAAAGGAAATAAGTATGGGTGAGGCTACAAAACATTTTATGAGCAGATGTGAGAAACAGACGAAATGCCCTCTACACATCATGTGATCCCAAATTCAATTTTGAGGTCGACTGGGCAAAATAGTCATTGATTTGACAACACTTTCACAGAAGCACCTGGCAATATTTCGCAAGCGTTCAAGAATTAGTATCCTCCTACCGCAAATGCAGCAAGATGGAACGGGAAATTGAGACAGATCAAGGCAGAAGCAAATACTGAACCTAGGGCGGTGCTACGGTTAGCATTCCTGAGTCCTAAATTCTGTATTTGCCTGTTAAGACCAGCTTTGCTTCCCCAGTTAAGGCACAGCTTGTTTTTGGAGCTCCGTCCAGGGAAGAACAGGCAGCTGGAGTTTAACACTGTCCAAGGAGCGTTGCTGTTGTTACAGCAGAGCAACCATTTCACAATCCCTGCCAGATCAGACATCTCTGTTCTCACTGTCTCACTTTTTGATTCCTTTGCGCTCTCTGTTGTCATGAGGTTTGCTTCCTCATCTCTCTGGTAGGCTGTCAGGCAAGCTGGGTTAAACGTCCAGGACTGCCCTCCAACCGACACTCGCAAATCGCCGTCCCCGTAGACTTTGATCACTTTGCCGATGTGCCCTAGAGTCTGCAACGGAAAGAGAGAAATGATTTTTAAAAGGGAAGATGCAGCGTGCCTTGCATCTCAGAACCAATGCAATGCTTCTAAGAGTGGTTTCGCAGGCGGCACTCCTGCTGTGTGAAAAGAAGCACCGGAGAGTGACACGCTCGCAGACAGCTCCCACTTCAAGGACACCAGAGGGTTCTCAGCAGTTTCTCTATTACTGGTTTTACATAAGAAGGGTTTCCCAGACACATTACGAATGTCTGGAGAGGAAGGTGGTGAAACAACAAAACATGGTGTGAAGAACCCTGAGAGAACTGATATAATTGGGACTAGGAAAGGTCTCCTCTGTGCATTTAATTGCTCCTGGAGGACACCTGTATCCTGCTTTTTAGCCATACTGGTCTGATCAGACCATTTTTCCACTTGGACACCTTCCTGCCTCGTTCCAGAGAATTAGGGAGGGCGTAAGAGGACTGGTTTACTTTGGTCAGTGAAACCTCTTAGCTGACTTACTGGTAGCCAAATCCTTTGTCAGATTCCCCATCTACCCACTTTGCTTTGGGTGCTGCAGTAGGATTCTATTACCGGTAGCCAATAGCACTAGGCAACATTTATTTTGCAAGGCCTCAGCAGTCCCAGAAAGGCCTGTGCACTCACTGACCAGCAGGAATACTGCAGGCAGTGCGAGCTCAGTCACTATTACTAATTGCTTGGGAAAACTGGAAGTTACTGGACTGTCCTGGAACTGGCGCGCACTCACAGGTGCCATTTCATCTGTCCACTCCCCATGACCAGGTTGGAATCGCTTCACTGTTTCCGTATCATCTATCACCCGGACAACATCACCAACCCTAAAGGTGTTGAGCTACAAGAAAAAGAAAGTCATAAGCTTTTGGGGGACGAAGCTAGAAAAAAAACCAAAAAAGCGATTAGCTCCTCCACCCCCACCCTCAAAAAACCCAACCAAAAAAAAAAGCCCGTTGACTCAAAACCCAAGGCATTACAAAACATAAGTACGGCTACCGAGAAATCTGTAAACACTGCACCGCAAAATAAGCATAGTCCAAGGGCTGGAGTATTTCTGTTTTAAGCCAAGTGCACATTTAAGTAGGGAAATAATTTGGGTCAGAACGATTTTCTTCTTTTCTTTCTTCTTCAAACCATTTATAATTAATACCAGTGGAAAGTACATATGGAACTTTCCTTGGTCCATCTCCTCACTCTACCCGACTTGGCACTGGAGATTTTAATTCACTTTAATGAGGAAGTTGAATCTGTTCATTATTTAAAACAGAAAAGGGAAACCAGAGTTTATCTGCACTGGTAATTCGCCAGATGCTCCCTCTGCTCACTGAGCTAAGGAGGGAGCACTGTCAAAACACACTTTTCAAAGCAGACTAATTCTGCACAAAACAGTCTGACACTGCATTTTCCATCCATATTGGAGTTTTTAGCATTGTGACCTTGTTCAGGTCTTTCAGAATTTTGTAGTCTTCCAGCAGCTCCTTCTACACCTATTAGCCCTGTTTCTAATCATCCACATTTCAAGTCCTCAAATCTCTGGGGAAGGCCAGAGCTATGAGCTTTAGAAATGCAGACACAAAATCACAACAGCTGGATTAAAGACTGAGGTCATCCAGAAGAATCAGAGAGAAGCGAGACAAAGAAAGATGCAAAAAGAAGAATAACATGAAGACACAAGAACAAGGAAGAAAACAAAATCAAATGGAAATGATATGGAAGAAGGTTCATCACGGATGAAAGGTAGCTGCAGAAGGATGAGCTACTGTAGGCGTTCTTATCAAAGAAGCTGAAATTAAGAAACGGAATTTACCTTAAGGACTTACAACATTTGAAATGCAAAGGTTCAGACAGCCTAGTAGCACAGCTCCCACTGTCTGCAATCATCTCTCTTAGCTCTTGCAGGAAATTCTGCCTAGAACTACTGCGTTTGGAACAACAGTGTATTTCTTCGGCACTTGCTTGAGACACGTTGTGTCCTAACACAGCAGGCTACGTTGACAGCTATTCCCTGCAGCATTTCTAGTTCTGGCCAAGCTCACCTATCAGCACCTACCTTAGTCAGAGCTCCAGGATGGAAAGTCCAGCGGGTTTCACTGTTGAACTGGACCCTCACGTCCCCTCTGTCCGTGATTCTGTGCACAGTCCCTGTCTGGCCAATGAACTTTTGATAGGGGGAAAAAAAAAGTAGGGGAAACCCCCTAAATAAATCACATTGCTTAATAGTGGGGAAAGCAGGCATCCAAGGCATAGACGGCTAAATTACCCACCATTTCCCATTAACAGACCAACAGTGCTCCCAAACTTGCTTTAAATGAGATGCAGTCATTGTTTTTACGCAAAAGGAGGGAAAGGCTGCTCAAGAAGCTCCTCTAAAGTAGCAGCATATTGGGGAAGGAGGGTGATAGGAATATAAAGTGTGAAAATCCTTGAAAAAGCAGCACAAATTGCCCTCCTTTTTCCAAATGACAAAGGTGGGCAAAGATTACAACATTGCTCTGCAGCATAATACCAGCACAGCATGCTCCGAGAGGGAAAAAAAGTGGGCACAGTAGAAGAAATGACAGAAACCAAAGTACAGTTGTGTAGTGCATTATTCTGTAAGTGTTGATTCTGGCAGGTCCTGAGCAGCTGATAGTTTTGAAGGAGACAAAACCTACCGATTTCTGAGATGACAGGAAGTCACCGTTTCTCTGTTTAATAGCTCTCTCTACACCTGCATTCACCAACAACAGAATTCAGAAGTGCAGAGGTTTAACAACCTAGCAGACTATGTTACCTGCACGGCAACATTCAAGAACTATAGCTTTGGGGATGAAGGCTGTAGCTGGAATAAAAAAAAATCATGGCTCTACTGACAGCCGCCTTCAAGTTCATGCCAGAAGACAGTAAGCCCCTGCCTGCCAGGCTCAAAAAAGAGGCCGATGCTCAGCTGATAGATTTCCACATTGAAACTGAAATGACATAGTTTGTCTTGACATTTCAAAAAGACCGCTCACCTACAGGGCAGGTTGGGCTAGGATACATATATAACAGATCTTTATAATTTTATAGCACTGTTTCACATACCAAGGCTTCAGACAGACTGAAGCGTAGCAGGCATTCGGGTCACTTGTGGCTACACACTTCCCTTTCTCCAAAAAGCCACTTTCATGCAAGTTACTAATAGAGGCTCAGAGACAGGTCTTATTACTGTAATGGTGAGCATCAAAATGTGATTTTGTCTTGCAGCAAATCTACTGCACAACAGCAGTACTGCCTTCCTCAATACGTGAAGGTAATTGAACCTATTTTGGGCAATATCTGTAAACTATTACCAGCCAAGAAAGTTGACTTGAGAAGAAACAAAAAGCACAGACCCTTTAATTTATATAGCAAATCTATTCATTTAGCAGTATCATTTTGTCTGAATGTAAGCCCACCTAAGCCCACCATCTGAATGAACACCAAATGTTCACAACCCCCTGGAGACTTACTTCCATGACAGCCCTTACAGTAATAGGTGTCATTTCTATCTTTACTTCCTCTACTATCTGTGGTTTTTTAGACAGCAGGTGACAACAGACTGATAGCTCTTCAAACTAAAGACAAGACAACAGGCTAAGCTCCAAAAACATCATGTGGGCTGAGAAATTTTAGTCCAGGCCAGGGATAGAGCCCACTGTTGACAAAACACATAACTTTCATTAATAGTAATGCACAGTACAAAAGCAGCCAAACAGGGAACGGATCCAGAACTCCAAGGAAGAGATCCACAGGTCATTTAAAAACAAACAAACCAGCCATTAGCTTTTTGCACCGGCTTCCAAGACCTTTGAGCAACTCTTTTGACCCGTCATAGACTCTTGTAAATTATGCAGGGCTCCCCAAGGCAATTCTCATACAACATAGATTTATCTGAGCCTAAAACGAAATTTGACTCCAGTGTCCTATCACTAAAGAACCTGTATTTGTGATTCAGTCAACACACTATAAATATAGAAGGTAATGTGTTATACAAAGATTTCTGGTAACTTCCTAGCCAGTGCCTACTTCTGCAGTCTGAGACAGTGACTGATACATTAAAAAGAGAACAGGAGCAAGCAGAAGCATACCTCAGCCATTTTAGGATTCCAGCCACCATGGCCCTCCTGCATCTCCCGCAAGATGTCTATGTCCAGCAGGCATTTCACTTTGTCCCCGTGCTGGAACGGATGCCTGTCCGTACTTTCCTTCCTCTGCAGTTCCGCTGGTTTTCCTAAAGAGAAGAATGACACCACCCACGTACATGCAAGATGCAATAATTTTGTGTCTCATTTGGCTTTGTAACAAGGGTTGCAAATTAACATAGGCTTAATTGGGGCAGAACGGTGTAACCCCCTTTTTTCTATTGTGGAGTATGCCCTATGCGCTCTATGGGGCAGCAGTACGCAGAGAGATCGAGAGGATTTAGCTCTATCTGGATACTGATAGGGGTTAAACATGAGGTAGCTCTAACAAGACACAATTTTGTCCCTTCCCAGAGGGGAATGGCTTTGAACAATGCCTCTCATGTCACGTCAGACATCAGTAGCTGTTCTTAGCAATTCCGTCACCCACAACTGCTGTGCAGCAGACACACCCACACAGTACTTAAAATAAGCCCAAGATCTTCCACAGGCAGCCACACAGCTTGCTTTGCGGAGAGCTTTACCCTCCTAGCCTTCCTGTGTAGCGAGAGGCCATATCCCTGGAAATAAGCTCTCCATCGCTTCCCTTCCTTCATGCTCTTGCCAAGCTGCTCAGGGAGAGAAAAGAATGAGAAAGACCTGATTCCGCTGCTGCAAAATCAAGACCAGACCTCTCCGTTTTCCTGCAGGGGAGTAAAAGATGGCCCCCGCACCTCATTAAAAAAAATACAACTAAATTACACCTTAGTAAAAAATGCCATAAGTCCAAAACCACAAGTAGTTTCCTTGGTTTCATTAGAGTTAAAAAGAAAAGCAGATTGCAGCAAGTTATCAATACAGACATCACCTTTTTCCATGACTTTTCCTAATCTCCCTGCCGGGCAAGTATTTGGCAGCTCCACTCTCAGAAATCTCCCTTTTGTCACATTCCCCTTTAACACACTTTTTGGTCCACCAAAAAAATAATATTTGCCCTCTAACAGCACAGAGAACACCAGCTGGACCACTGCCTGCCTGAAGAACGCAAAACTTTGGATTAACGACACTGACGCTGGGTTGAATTCTCTGCTGACAGATGCAGAACGCCCTAGGGAGTTTCACGCGTTTGCAGCAGCAAGAAGTTGCCTTGGCAGAACATCCTTCCTTGGGATACAGCTGTGGGCATCTGATGGTCTTACACAATCGTACCACTGAAAGGCCAAACTACTTCACTAAGCACTCTGAAATAAAGCAGTATGTTCACACACAGGCCGTTTTGTTTTGTGTTTTTAAATGGTACGTATTATGTGGGAACGTTATCAAACCACCTGCTGATTTTCCGTCTTCCAAGCAAAATGGCTTTAGTGCCGCGAAATGGCAGCGTGAATCAGAATTTCTCACCAGAAGACTTGTCCGTACACACCTAATTTTGGGAGATGCTCTTTGTAGTAAAAGCCACCAGACGCCTCCACAGTACATTTCAGGTCCACTTTTCCCTTGTGTCCAACTCTGTAGACATTCGTGGTACCGTCAGACCACGTGACGCTGGCCACGCTGCGCCCGGTCTCTACGTCCCAGCCACGAATATCAACCACGCGGCCGATTTTACCTTCGCCACCTGATGGAGAAAGAGGGGTAAAAAAGTAGTGTCCAGCTTGTATTTTCACTGAGACCAATATTCAGAAACTCACCTGACACTGGGATGTTTACTGAGGTGTAATTTAATGACATTTTTATCTTAACTAAGTAAAAAACCAGGAAAAAAACTTGTCAGTTCTACAACTATTCACGCAGAGGAGTAGGCAGAGGGCCAAAAGTCAATAGCTGGGGTAGATGAAATTCTGACAGGTTGCTGCCAGGAAGGATTTCTGTGGGACCCAGCTTCACACATGGAACAGAGCACACAAATCCTCTTCTCTGTCAGCATACTGCTGCCTGAAGCAGTGCCCTCCAAGTCAAGTGTACTTCATATACACGAAAGAAGGAAATAACACCAAAATAAATTAGGTGGCAGCTCATACAACTTCCTCACAGCTTGTGTGATTCACGTTGATCTGCAGAAGCCACAAGAAATCTCGTTAACCTTTTAATTAGGGAAATTAAACCGTGAGGTAGCTCAGTTTGACCAAGTAGGAGAGAATCTCTACATTAAAATCCCTGAAAGCCAGCCAGCTGTTCACTTTGGAATACAAATATGGAAAAGCTGAATTCTGCGTAGAAGCAGCCATTCCTCCTGGAGTACAGAAACACTACGGAGCTGGGAAACACACAGTGTCATGGCACCACACTGTGGCGAGATAAAATCACAGCAGCGTTGTAAAGTCCACCCGAGATCTTTAATCTCTCCCCAACACTGGCCAGGTGGAGAAACATCAAGTAAGGTTTGTTCTGGTACTTCTCTTCACCTGCCCAAGCAAGGATTACTACTGAAACAATCCACAACAATCCAGGAGGGTGTATTTGTGAGCAGGTAAATCTGGCTGGGCGCATGGGATGCACACCTCATCCAAGAGACAACAGTCTGCCAACACGGAACGCAGCGACAGGCAGTCAGAATTTGCAGATTCCCCACCTCACTCTGCTGCCAAGTCACTGTGTGTGAACTTGGGCAAGTCCCAGCAGTCGTCCAGTGCTTTCCCAAACAGGGACAGCAATATCTGTCTGTCTCACCGGGTGGACGGTGAGCTTCTAATTGCCTGCAAAGCCTGGGAATTTAACAACTTAAAGAAGTTAACTTCCTCTTCCAACTGCGTATCTATCTAAAAAGCATAATAGAGACCAACTAGTGGGCTTTATTGTCAGTTCTATCAATAACAAGAACACACCTTTAGAGGGCTGGTCTAAGAATCAGAAAGCCCCAATACCTCTTGATTTTTACTGGAAGAAAAATATTTTTTAAATCCTATCTGCTTTTAAAGTTTCTCCCGAGAAATGGCAGGTGGATCCCAGTTCTGTACGCAGCTCTCACTGCAGTCAGTTACCCGATGAGCACTCCACCCACACAATATTATCCATGAAAATACAATTTAAGTTAACAAGAGCATTTCTGAGCACCAGCGACAAAAGAACTTAGTGTTTGTCTGTTGCAGCAGGGATTCAGACTGAAAAACAACAAAAAGTAATCTCGCCCCTCGCCCTGTTCAGATGCTTTTCTCTGAGGAGGGCACCAGCTTCTGCTTCCATGGTGTTTGGACTCTGAAAAATGGTAGCAAGGAAAAAATATGTATTCAATGAAGGGCTGAAGTGACTGAAGAGCTGCCAGGGCCCACCCTGACCACAGCAGAGAAAAAAGTTACTTACCAGGACCCTATTACAGAGTTTGCGAGGTTATTTATTACCATTACTTATATGTGGAATTAGAGTTGATGTGTTAATGCCACCAGGAAGCTAAGTTCAGAAGGGCAAAAGGCTGTGCATGGGGGCAGCTCTGTCACAGCCAGGGCGGTACTCATCAGAGCCCAGCTGAGTGGCTGGCCCTACGCTTCTTCTCACTTGTCCTGCGCGTATAACTGCTTTCAGGTCACAACCATTGCAAGCAACACAAGTCTCAGACATGTAAATGTTGATCTGATCTCAAAAGGACAGATAAGCTGTACTGAGCATAAGCTTCTTTTCCTCTCAGACCCTGCAAGCATCCATGTCCTCCACTGAACCCAGAGCTGCAATAAATGGTGGAGTCAACATTGAAAACCTTTGGAATTACAACTTAATTATTAAGGGGAAAAATGAAGCTGTAAATATTACAGTGTGTACAAGGCTTTGGAATAGAAATGGACAGTAAAGTCTCCTTAACCCTGTAGCGCTACACAGAAATCGGTATCAGTGAATTAGACACAGTCATTACACTCCAAGAGCCGCTGTACAAAAGGCATTTTTGTCCCTTTGCAATTTCAGCCTGAAGTTACGACTCATACTGAAAGCAGAAACCATTCTACAGCAACCACAGGAAACAGTTCTTCGTTAATACTCCACGTGAAACGCTCCTTACAGATCATTTCTCTTCACTGTTTTTAAAAGTGTCCAAATAAGGATATTCCAAAGAACTCCAAAGGAAAAAGGAGCACCGTACACGGTCAGACACACCTTATTCCCCCTGTGAATGGAAGCTTTTTCAGGAAAAGATGGGTCATCATTTTCTTGTAATGCGGCATACATTTATAGTTCTATACAAGATATTCCAGGATGTTTCCCATGAGTTTTCACATCAATGAAATAGGAGCAGCAAAACTTCCCTCCCACTCCCCGAATGAATGCATACAGTTTATGTCACAGATGTTTTTAAACAAATAACAAATAATATTTAATACTCTGAGGAACAGCAACCTGCATCATCTGAACAGCTCCCCTAGAACGTACGGCTCAGCACATACGTTTTCTAACAGCAATTTGGCAAAAATAATAAAAAAAATAATAAAAAATTGAATGGTGCTTTACGGGACGTCTCAAAAGCAGCTTACCATCCTGGTTACCCCACTCCCAGTCGGGGCCACGGACCACTTTAGCTCCCTGGAAAGTGCCTTTCAATGTGATGCGAGTCAAATTCTGTCGAGGACTCACTAGAACTCTGGAAAACAAAATAACAGAAACAAGTTAATTTATTGTTACTATTCACACTTTATAAAGCTCTGTTCCAACCGAGGTCTGTCATACAAGGAACAAGTTTACCACACTTACATACAGGAAAGCGTGGCTTGAGTTCTGAAAAGCACATAAGAAGGAAGAGAAAACAATAAAATAGTTGAACAAGGTCTTTGATCCTAAAAGCCGGTCTCCCCAGGGAGGTCAGAACGCTTAGGCGCTGTTTCGCTGATGGCAGAAAGACAACTAGCGAATAATACACTGGGCTAAAGAAGACACAGTCTTATCTTCAAACATTATCAAAAAACATGAGACCCATAGTGAGCTTTAAAAAAGTTCCGTGTTTCCCTCAACTGTGGGATGCAAATAGCTGGGAACAGAGACTGCTGTGAGCACGAGGAACAGGCGCACTTCAGTGACAGTCTGCCGAGCCAAACACGTACCTACACACAAGCAGCAGGACTGCGGTGGGGTCTCTCTCATGTTGCTAGACACCAGAAGCTCATCTTCCTGTCTCAGGAAGTTGAACATACATAAATACAAAGATTCAAAACAATCACATTCACTCACTCGCACACAGCATGCTTAGCGGTGAAGGAAAAAAAGACCATCCTTCTTTCAGAACTTCAAGAGCCTGGAGGGGGTTGTGCAAGGCAAAAATAAAATCTAGTAGCTCCAAAGAAGAAAAAAATCCCCATGTGCTCTATGAAACGCACAAACCACAAATTATATTAGGGCAAGGCAGCTCACCGAGGACCAAGTGTGATTACCATGAATGCACACAAATTAATATTTTTTAATATAAATATTTACCAACACTTGCAGATGAAAATCATCACGATCTGGCTTTAGTAACTTCACCCCGTTGCCTACACGGAGCAGGGGGGGCCCTGCTATGAATACCACCAAGCAATCCTAAACATCATAACATGTCAGTTTTCACTGCCAGCTCTGCCACTTATAATCCATGTGCTTCCCAAAGGAGAACACCCAAGTCAAATAATACAAGTCTCAACACAATTAAAACATATCTTTAAAAGAGAGCGGGGAGAAAAAAGGAGAGAAGTAAGGAGAAGGTTAGTAACTTCTCCAGAAAGCCTGACATCCCGTCAGAGGGAGAGTGGAACTGACTTTCAGCTGCCCTCGTTTCAGCGTCCCATCGTTAAGTTTACGGCGATGCTTATAGACGTTACTAGGGTACGCTGCATGAAGGCATTAATGGCTCAGGCAGTCTCCTAGCTCAAAGTCATAAGGAGTTCAGCACATTTCATAACCTAAGCTGCAGACTGCACAGCCCAGCTCACTTGCTGAAAAGCAGAGGGATTAGACCCGCAGTGCTGTGGCTAGACTTTTTCCAGGATAACACAGACATTTCTATCCGCCCTGCAATCTGCATCACAGGCATACACACTGATCCATCTTAAGAAAAAAGGAAAAAAAATACCTACGTGATGGTAAACAGAGGGTCTGATGTCCTGTTAAAGCAGCTTCCAATTCCCATAATGTAACAGCAGCTTCTCTGCTGGTTTTGTGCGTGCTGTTCCTAGTCTCTCTTCCCTAGCAGGAAGCTTTCTCATGAGATACCAAGCCACCCAAGTCCTTACGGACCTATTTGTGTTGCTCGCCCAGGGTACGATCTACTTTCCTAGGTGACTGCAAAGGTGCCGCAATCCATACCCGTAACTGCGCACCTCCTCCCGACAGGCTCTTGGCAACTCCCAGACCAGACAGAGCAAAACCAAGTTCAGCAGCTGTTCCCCAGGGGAAGGGGAGGGGAAGCCTATCCGGGGGAAGGCTGACCTCGGAATGCTGTATTTATTTTCCATCTAATACCTAGAGAGACAAGGTGGAGACTCAGAAGGATAAAAAGCTTATGCCTGAACTTACTGTTTACTTATCCATCAAAAGCCTAAGTCTTTTACCTTTCTTAACTTGTTAACAGTTGTGCTTTACAACCTAATGCATTTAAAAAGAGGGGGAGGTTATTCACACACATATTCGTTGAATGTTCATTATCAACAGGAGGAAGAACAAGACCATTTTTTGAATGGTTGAGATTTTGTCTGTTTTAAATACCATGAAGGCTGTCATTTGTTGTGAAAGAGAAGATAATGAAGGAGGGCTAGAAAAAAGGTCAGCTAAACAGAAACACTGATCAGCATTCATTTTACTGCACTGTGTCACGCACTATAGACTGGCTTCAAAAACCAGCATGGATTTGTGTACATCTGAAACAGCTTAGGTACAGCACGCTGGTTTTGCTGTATTTTGAATGCTTTTCTAACAATTTATTAAAGATGTCTTAGTAAAGTCCTGAGACAAAGTGATGAAAATATACTTCTCCAAACCTGACTCTCACAAGGGAAGGGTTTCAATGCAAAGAGTCTCAGTGACAGTAGAGCATCAAGCTAAGCTTAAGCAAGATGTTTAAACAGCAAAATAATCACCATTCATTATATTCCTAGCATAATTTCCCTTTTTGTACAATCACATAACAGCAGTCATTTCCCATCGCAACAGCTCTCACAGTAACCTGTCGCGTTCAGTGAAATTTAGGGCTCGAGACCAGGAAACCAAAGCTGACCAGTGCAGAAAAATGAGCTTCCTTAAAGAAGGAAGAAGTGCAAGACACTCCATCTCCCATTCTACTTAAATGCTGGAGGCAACCCACCGTCACTGCCACCTTTCCCTGGCCTCATAAAAATTGTGACCTTGTCTTGAACCACTCTGCTGACCAGCAACTCTGAAGAATGATGCGAGAACCAGATGTCCTGAGCCAATACATCTTAGGTTTTAATCTAATTCAACATGTTTTGCTCCAAATACTGGATAACAACCAAAGTTATTAGTGTGTTGCAGAAATACCCCAGGGATAAATTTAATCACTGCAATATTGCCTTTAATAACAATTTTAATTATGACAGCCAAAGTCTGCAGCCATTTCTGCCCTACAAATTCCAATGATATTAAATTACTATAGAGTCCACAAAACACTTGGGAGCACGTTCTGTATGGAATGAAGCGATATGTCTCTCTCCAGCATGCTGGGAACCACCCCCCTGTGGGTATCCTGCCTGTGCTCAAGTTCCACTGAGGTGCTTACACAGCCTTTCGCATTGCCGAGAGCTATGCTCCAGAGAGCTGAAAGAATAGCATCATCCATGCTCTAACAGAGAGAGATCTGAGACCCAAAATAACTGACTTGGAGAAGTTTAAACAGAGACTGCTTTTAATTCGCTGTTGCAATGTGAAGCCCTGCAGGAGTCAGAGCCCCTCCACACCAGGCACAGCTAAGGTATTTTGCAAGACAGAGACTTCTCCTCTGCAGAAAATTCTTATCCGAAGAAACAAGCACAATGCACAGGATTGGAAAGCAGAAGGGATGGTCACCCTGCAAGGCAGCACGCCATAAATACTGTGTTAATCTCTTCAAAAAGGCACAGATAAAACTAGAATCTCAGCTCATAGTGGGTACAAACCCACACTCCTTCTAGGATGTATAAAGATCTGTACAGGCTTCCTCAAGAAAAGCCAACACAAAGATCTTACAGAAACTACAGGCAAAACCAACCTCAACAATGCAAGAAATTCTAGATTCTGTAATCCTCCCAAGCAAAGCTTTTACTGAAGCACTTCCAGCAAAGGATAAAGGAAGGAAATTCTGACAGATGGCAGGTGGATGCTGATTGCTCAAGCGTGAACCAGACTAAGACAAGGACACCAGTAAGTGAGGGATCAGGATCACAGAAACCTATTTCAGGAACTGCCTTTACCAAGAATTTCCATGGTCAATCCTGTTCCTTGTCAAGGTACCGTTCTTCATAAAACCAGCCGTACGTTTGTAACTCAGACTGTGGTCTGAGTTGGGCTAAACGCTTGCTGTCCTTTTTGATAACCTCCAAAGCTAACTCCTATCAGACTCAGCTTTGGAAAGCCACAGTGGGCAAGATTTCAGACCAAGGCTACTAAATGGGAACTAAAATGTGTGTGCGCACACCTAAGACTCAACACTGACCTGCAGGCAGTAGCTTTTCTCAACCGTGCTCTCAGAGATGTCTATACACGGCCTTTAATGGCAGAATATTGTACCGAGAGTGATACAGAAGCACTGGTGAGCATACAAAGTGAAATGTCTTGTTATAATCCTTTAAACATGACTATCAGTTCAAAACACAGGCTAAGGACGTTTTAGTGAAGATTTCTCTTGCTTACAGTTTTGATCGTGTAATTCCAGAAAAGATAAAGATAAAATACCTCCCTGAAATTTAATCCCTATTCCACAAATCAAACAGAATATTCCGAAATAAATAAGGGAAGCCCTACCGTGGGGATATGCCCTAGTGGTATATCTTTTTTTTAAGGAGGCACAGTTAGGTAGTTTATCTGGTAAATCACATTTGTTTTGTGTTTGTTTTTTCTTTTAAATTAACATTATACTCATTAACAGAATAAATTCATAAATAAATTCATATTAATAAATTTATACTTCATGAACGTTTAAAAAAAGTTAGGAAACACATTGTCACACAAGAGTCAGATTTGATTCAAAATGTTACTCACCAAAATTTCTTAGACTAGCAGCTTAAGCTGGCATTGCATAAATAACACGTGTTGAAGAGGTTACTACAGTAAATTGCCTAGTAATCAAACGGTCAGCAGTTGTCACTCAGCTGCTGTATTAGCTCAGGCTTACCGTATAAGCAGTCAGAGATGGGAGGCTGGATTATTACAGCTGCCTTAAATGGGTCTGCATTGCACAGGCATACCTAAATGATGGCACGCACTTGTTCTTCTAAGGTATCTGATACAGAAATCCAGCTGGTAACTAGACTAGACAGAGCTGGTTTAAGAATTATGGCTGAAAATCACTGCAAACTCTGTTTTGACTACAGTATAAAACACAACATGAGAAAATATTTGTATTTCTTACGCTTGATTACACAAAATGTTTCCCTGTGTAATTCGCTGGCTCCTCCAACTCCATTGTTCTCCAGGAAAAATTAAGGTTGTGATTTATTGGTGAGCAAAGTCTAGAAAACAGACCAGGTAAAATGCCCCACATCCCCTACTGAAATTCAACTTAGCATCGTCCCTGAGAAGGCGATGCGGGGAAAATGCCATTGCTGCTTTTGCACTTGAATATAACACTACTACTATTTTGTATGCGAGGAAGATTATCTCAGACTTGATTATTTGCAGAACTCACCAGATTATGCCTGACTATTCCAGCCCTAACATAAACCTGATGAGTTTTGCTTTGCTATCCTGTTTACAGACATGGATTTATCTTCCAATTACTAAGCCTTGTTCACCAAATGGATGCACGATTGTGAAAAAACATCTTAGCGGAACTGAGTTTTTCCACTAAGGGTAAGAGCCTCTCCCAAAACAGCCATAAAATTCAAACCAAACAAGACCAGTAAAAAATACCAGCAAATCGGCAGATGTCGGGAAGAGATTACTTCAAATGGCAAAATATAAAAAAAATCAGGACTTCCTGCCACCAGAGTTCAAACTCAGGTCATTTAAGACCTGAAATAGCCTTCAGGTAAAGGTGTTTTCAAAGCCTCTTTGTAAAACTGATTGGGAACCCTCTGCAGTCTCTGTCTGGGCTTAAGGACTCTTAAATCCTAGGATTAGTGAGCTGCTACAAACAGTTCTGTGTCGGCCTTGCCTAGGTTTAGCTGCACAAGTGCCACGTGGTGGGTCTGGCCACAGCAGAGCAGATGGTAGCTATTTGCTGTGCAAGGACATCACACTGCCACCTCTGAAATCACCCTACTAGAGGCCTTTGCTTCCCCTGTCAAAGGATCAGCAATGGTACCAGTCGCAAGACTGGATGTATGGTGATGCTCTCTCACAACAGACTTAAGAACAGAGGCCAGAAAGGGACTGGAAACTCCCAGCTCCTGATCTTTGGTTAAAGACACAGTTGAAGTGACAAGGCCACAATACAGCTGCACTCCACCATTCTACATTTGATGTCAGTGATGGTAACCCAAGGACTACAACCATGATATATAAGTAGCCCCTCCTTCATTATGCAAAACCAAGATTAGGGGATGCTGTCAAATTTGGTGGGCTGCCTCTCCATCCGCTCCCCTTTCTGACTAATTAACACTCCAGTGGGCTCATCACAGGTCTTGAAAGCAACATGCTACTGTGCTTGAGGCTCACTGTAAAGACCCAAACGATACCCATTCCCTGCCAAAGAAAGGAGGCGAGAGAACCTTTATCTCTAAAGGAGAGACATCCTGTGTTTCACAGCCATTCAAACAACAGCCGGTAGCAACAGAACCTCCACAAAACCCAAATCCACACAGCAGTTACCATGTTCTTTTAAATACACAGCTTTTTTTTTTTTTTTGGTCCTTGGGCAACTGCCAAAGGTTTTCTCTTCTATTTTATTTAGCAAAAAAATTGAGATGAGTGATCTAGGCAATAGTACTAGTGAGTCATAACTATGCAATTTTTGTTCTTCGAAAAGGATGCTGCATTGCCTAAGGCAACGAGTCTTTACAGCTCAGACCTCAGTTATTCCAAAGAAAACCTCTCTATGGCATTGTTCAAAGGTGATCTCCGTCCATGCCCCTCATTTCGCTTTTTTTTTTTTTTTTAAATCAGAACATTCCATTCCTAATGCAGAGCAATCTACGGAACACTAGACCAACAAATCATAGGATTACGTTTGCGCTAAAGCAAAGGTGTTCCTTCTTCCTGCCCCTGCACAGCAAGACATTTCTGAGTAGGACTGGTTCAGTTGGCCAGCTCCCGGTATGGAAGCTCTTGCATAAAACACGTATGCATTGCAGGTACAGTACAGTATTCTACCACCCAACTCAGTCCAATGACTGAAAGAAAAAGCATTTCTGACAGCCTGTTTTCTCCAAAAGCTTAGTGACTTCTAAGAATCACAATATGTACCTTTCATTCGTCTTTAAAATTGCAGCTTTCCACAACTGGAAGCTTCTTCATTGAGGATTTCTAATTTCTCTTCATCCCTCAGCGTGGCTACATTCAATACCTGCCAGGTAGGACCAGCAGGAAAGATGTTATATTACCCAGTTACAACTACTGCTGCTTCTTCCTTTACCCCTTACTGAGGCTCCCAGAAACCACTGCTACGTCTGAGAGGCTCGTGCTGGGTCCCTGATGTCACACACACACACACACACACCCTTTTCTTTTTCTTTTATTTTTTTTTATTAGCTGCTTGGTATTAGGAAGATCATTCCTCCTGCTAACACATAGTAATGTAAATCAGAATACTGCTACTTCAACAAAAAAGACTTGGTATCACAGACTCTTGACAATGTCTAGGCTTCTTTTTACCAACTTAAAAAAAAAAAAGTTAATTTATATCACATCTTATGTAACCACAGAACAAACCACATTCCCAGAAAAAAGGGAAGGAGATCAGGAAAAAAACCAAATCGAACAAACTCAAAAGCCACTAAGAGGCAAGCATCATCAGCCATCAAGTTCTGCTCTAGCAGACATCTACCTCCAAAGAGCCCTCCAGTGCTTCGGTGACATTCCAGAGTGGTGCTGCAGTGTTTTGTGGAAGTCACACAACTCACGTAAGGACAGTACTAGGTCTGGCGAGCGTACTGGCAGCCTTCCGAGCTCGCTTTTCACACTGACAGCGAGCGCTCGACTGCCTAACTCAGACGGCAGCCCGGACACAGGTCAGATACAAGCCTTGAAAGGAAAAAAAAAAAAAAAAATCGCTCTATTTACATCTTTCACCATTCAGATTCCTCAGAAAAGGAACTAAGTTCTGCAAAGGATAAGAGTCCTGGGGAGAAATTGCCTAGCAATCTGCCTTTTGATAAATGATAGCATTCTGGACTGCTCTGCAACAATGCAGCCTCTTACAGTAATTGTTGCCTACTTTTTTTTTTTCTTTTTTCTTTAAATGTGAGGGAGATTACGTAACTTAACAGCAGAGCTCAAATAAAAGGCACAAGCAGGCACCTCTGAGTAACTACTTAGAGCTAACTATAATGTTCATAGAAAGAGAGAGAAAAAATATACGTCTATTTTTATATACACATACTTTTTTTATATATATGAAATCACAAAGCTCATTTCACAATAGGATCTGGCTGGCGTGTCATATTAACACAAGCTCAAGAAACATCCTGATCTGGTGGATAAACGCAAGCCTCGCAGCTCAGAAGGGACATCTTTGGACAACAACATCCACCCCTTTGCTAGCACTCAGAATTCTGGCTCAGCCACACCGGCAAAACTTTAGTAATCAACTCCAGAAAGAGCTTCCGATATGGGAGGAAAACCAGCTGCAAACCCAACACCACTGTCTTTAGCAAAGTAATTACACTTTTCATTCCACAGCCAGATGCAATGCACAGTGATAATTTCAAGGGGAGGGGGGAAAAAGAAAAGGAAAATCAATGACAGAGACAAGAGCTGATTTCCTCTGACTTTTCCCAAAGGCAAGAGGATTACAAGATTCATCTTTATGCCCACCCCAACTACTACCACTCAGCTACTATTGAGACTATTTTTCAGTTCTTCCTCAGGACAGGCGAACAGACCTCCATGTTTTGGCATATCATGAATAAGCATAAAATTATGGATACTGCTCCACAGGCACCAGTGGTGTAGCAGTCACTTCCAACAATGCTAACGTGCAGAGGCAGAGTACAAAGTAAATGAGAAGGGGTTGTTCTTCAGTGAATAGTATAGACCCTGAGAAGAAATCAACAATTTGGGAGTGCAAGATTCCTGTCAGCCTCCCTGTGGCCACTCGGTTATCTGAGAGCAGCAAATAGCAAAGCCTGCCTAAGAAACTATTTAACTTGAGGGGAGGAGGAAAAGAAATTTAATTTTTCAGAAAAATTCTGCTGATTTCTGTTTGCTGCCTTTCTTCAAGCAGCTCCCTCAGATCCAGCCTTACACTATTCTACAGAACAGCGGTCCCCAAACTTTTTTGACCATACGACCCTATCAGTAAAAAACTCTGAGCACCCCCAATATATCTATATTTATTTCTTTATAAATTACACAGACGTGTACAATTAAGTTCTACTATTTTATTCCTGCACCTCAGTAGATCATCTTACACACCCCCTAGGGCATGTAACACCCCATTTTGAAGACCACTGCTACAGAAGAGTGACCTATAAATCTCGCCACGGTTAACTGGACTTCCCCTATAGCACTTACGGTTGCGAGTGTGCTGTCTCATAGCGCTCAAAGGAGTGAGACAGATCATGCTTGTTGTTCATGTAACACTGTGTGCACAAGTCGTAGTCAAAACACATTTTGCATTTCCACCGCATTCCCCGTATACCATGCTTCTTGCAGCAGTCACAGATGATGTTAGGGTGACGGACACCTAGGAGAACAAAAGCAAAAGAATATAAGATCCACACAAAATCCAGAGACACCAGGCTGACCAGGCTCTTAGAACTACAACAGCATGTTTTAAAGAAAAAAGATCACGTACTGTGCGTGTATTGGAGATGATGCAATAATATAACATGAAGTGATATGTGTAATATGAAGCATCCATTTCCTGGCCTAAGGGATTCTCATCCCAAGAGTCATGCCAGAATCTAACAAAATGACAAAGCCAGCAAAACTTCGACTCACAGATAAAAAAGAAAGAGGAAAGTTAAAAGCCTTTGCACAGAGGCCAACAGAAATTTCACTGCCGTGAACTGGCTGAGCGTGCACTGCTGCTCAGCATCAGTCCAGCGGCAGTTACAGAAGGCTTAAAGTTCCAGCTAGCATGTCAGGTGGGAGTTACATATGGGTTTACAGCACTAGTGGTTGTGCTTCTTGTCCATGCTGTACTTACCTATTTGTGCGTTATCATAAAGAAGAAGGTCGTAAGCCCCTTGGAATCCAGTCCGATAATTGGTTCTGTTGCCTTGATCCCATTGCACGACCACAGTCTTATCTGGAGTGGTTGGGCTGCCTGCCCGACCAATCTCAACCACAGTCCCAACATTCCCTTCACCGCTGTCCTGGTTGCCCCATTTCCAGTCCACTCCACGAACTACCCGCATCCCAACCTGCATGCTGGCATAGGGGTCCACATCCATTGATGTGCACAGCAATCCCTAAAATTCTTCCACGTAAGGGGTCTTGGAGACAGGCAGTATCAGCAGCAACACATTCAGCGTCGTCAGCAGCATGTTCAGCACACCTAATAAGACAACATACAATTAAGCGATGCCACTCAACACACCACATTTTCCCCAGAATGACCTGGTTACAGAAGAGGCCTGACCCACTGAGTAGATAAATCTGTGCTTTATTTAAAACAGGGATCCTCACAGCTTTAGCACAGATGGGAAGGATACACAAACTAGCTGGATTTCCAAGGCACAGAAACACCTGCGTAATATTCAAAAGACTTATTCCAGAACGCTGGGTATGAGAGAACAGAACTGGGCAAGAAGTCTTTACAAAACTCCAGTACCAGCCCTTCATTTCAAATTCAGGATACGTGCAACAGCTACCAGAGACACAACGGCAAAAGAAACAAAAAAGCATGGGAAAGAGTTGAAAGAAATGACCAGGAAAACACCAGCAGCATGATTTTAGCAACAAGAAGTTAATACCAGTCTATTCTTGAGGAAGACTCTTCATAAGCATCTTGCCACATAATACTGCAGTGTTGAGTTTCACTTGCCCAGAAAGTTTGGTTTTGATTTTGGGATAGAGGAAGTTTTGAAGATGCATATGAAAGAAATGTTTGCCTGTTTTTCAAAAGTAATAGCAGCTTTAACAGAAGTGCCAGTGTCAGGGAAATGTCAATCTTTGCTGCTATTTATCAATGCTAGCTACAGCAGGAACAGGGAAGGGTTATTGCTTACCCGCAATAAGCACTGCAGATTTTGTGCTGGGATCAGTAAAAGCTTGGGATAGCCTTTCCAGCTGTTGCCATGACAATTGGTAAGTGAGATGAATACCACACAGATGCAGCACATCCACAACTTTGAATGAAATCAAATAGATTGTCAAAGCCTGGTTTACCTCTTTACCAGAACAACAAGAGAGAGCAGCGTGGCCTTCAATATTTAGGGTCAAGCTGGAAAAATCTACTGGAGCATCCTTTTATCTTTGGGCATCCCCAAGCTATCCGTATCATCTAAAATTTTCTCAAAATTTAAAAAACTGAAACCCAACAGAAGGCCAAGGGTCAAAACGTGTCGATTCCAAAAGTACAGCAAATCTTACCAAGGGCCATGACACAGAGCCAGTTCAGAGCAGGCTGACAAGCCAGGTGACAAGCGAATAGGATGTGTATCAGACACGGCAATAGGAGCAGCTCTGTGCCACGTGACATGTTGTTAACACTACCGCCTACCAATAAAGCAACCAAAACCACCGAGGCCTAAAAATAAACTCTTCCTCCAGCCAAACATCCCCTTTTAAATGTATGGAGGAGTAGTCTGATGCAAAATCAAGTTTCTAGCATGCAGAAAGAGCCTGATTTCTGTTCAGCTTTAGCATTTCTGTAGCTTCAGACTTTTCCTGCTATGCGTCACTGTGACGTCCAAACACCTGTCACATGAGAGCAACATCAAAACCAAACGTCCTTGTGAACTTCATGTCATCTTTTGTTCTAATCATCACTAAAAGATGCCTTGGGCAACACTTTGGTTCAGACTTCCTTTGTGGAGGTGAATGTAACATTCCTGAGTTTAAGGTGCACCAGTGTTTATTGTCTTCATGAAAGCAGGAATTATCAAAAAGAAAGAATGTCCTTTTTAGAAAGCATTGCAGAGCCTAATGAGATTTGCATGATCCCCTCTTCCTCCAGGTCAGAGATGAACAAAACGGACAATTTATTGCTTTAACGAAGAGGCAGAACTGCTTTTTTAAAAGGCTGCTATCGACCAGGCAAGACAGTCAAACCCACTGCAGAGAAAACAAATGGAAACATCCAAGACTACGAAGGTACAAAAGAAGCACAGTTCAATTACTGTACATGGTTTTTCCTTAAAAACAACAACCACCCCTCTTGTTTCATCCAAATAAACCGGTGGAAAGTGGGGAGAGGTAATAATAGTGGGAAAAGGAATTGCGTGCTTAGAGAAGGAAACAACAGACAGCACAGGGTATTTAGATGAGGATGGAGTGCCACTCCCCAACCTTAAGAGCTTTATGCTGTTTCAGGGGACCTTTTCCCTCTCCCCAGGAATGAATGAAACATCACAGGCTTCAGAACTCTCGGCATTTCAAGGAAGGCAACGCCAGTTTCAAAAATTATTCATCATAAAAGAATATTCCAGGCTGTGCCACAAACCCATAAAATTTAAGTCACTGCAGTATAGAGGAGGATGATCCCTTGCTACCCGAAAACAGCAGAGCTGGCTAGCACGCTATATATTGTGACGCACGCTGAACACAGCAGTGAAACGGCAGAGTACCAACCTCAGGTCAGAACCGCCTTGGGCCTAGAAACGTGTGACCTACACACAGGCAAAACCACACCTTCTCTGTGCACCTTCCCACTACTTTTCTGGCACGGATGCTACAGAGGTCCCTTCTTCAAACTGCCAGTGAAATACATGAGCTATATGAAGACACTTTGTAGAAAGAGTCCTGGACAAACGCATCATTTCACTGCACTGTGAATTTACTTACAGATGCAATATGACATGCCAACATCAGGTGTTTTGTCGCAGAACTGCCAAGGGACAGCAATCTCCGTCAATATCACAGGTACTGAGTTGAAAGGACAAAAATCCATCCAAATCAGTAGCCCATACTAAGCTGGATCCAGATGGGAACAGACTTTTACTGCTGCCACAGGCACCAAGCCTCCCTTGGTTCTGCAGGTCCCTATGACTCACAAAGGAGCTCCATGTGTGCTCATCCCACAGCTCCAGGAAGCTACTGTAGTTCAACTGTACACTTGTGATGCTGAATACCAGTTAATGGAGTTGTCTGTGCTGCAATGACCTTCGTGCAATCCCTTGCTCACTGCTCTGAAGGCTCTCTTCCTAATGGGAATACTCCATTTTCCACACAAGAAGGCACCAAACGCATTCTGCATTCCCATCTAATCTGCAGAGAGAAAGAACCTTTCAAAATCTTTGTAAGATGAATTACAGTGCTCATACAGTCTGAACCTTGCCAGAGATCAGTATTATTTACTTCCTAAGTGGAAATGTTTCACTCATTGAAGCAAATACTCCTCCCTCGATGCTGTCTGGGTCATAATTATTCCACGGAAGGATCAGTATAGCTGCCAGAAATGATTCACAAAGAAAACACCAGTTTCCCATGGGACTTCAAAGTGACTACGAATAAATAATCCATCATAAGACACAGGCATATTTCTGAATCCTGACAGAAGATTCTGACCTCATCTACCATGACACAGGAAAGAACAGCTCAGGTGGAATCCATGAGTCCATTCTTAGGAAATCCCAGTAATACTTAACGGGGAGAAAGGGAAAATACTCCTTCAGTCCGCAACATTTTCATTGCAGTCATTTTTGCAACTGCCTGCCAATATTTAAACTATGCTGTTGGCGGAAGGTGCTCTAGAGGCAACCCAACATTCGTCTCGTACGAGGCAAAGGTTGCTGCTGTACTGGATACACAGCAAACACAACCCAACAGCAGTGTAAGCAGATTGACAAAACCAGTGCATGTAACTTGGTTATCAAGTTATTTGAACAGTATGGTAAACAGAGGAAGATGCATGTGATTTTGTTTCATTTTGTGTTGTGGGTTTGTTTGGGATTTTTTTAAGAAGTTTTTTTTTTTTTTTTTTTTCCTTTACACATATTTTACGGTTTGAACTGTCTTCTCGGGTTAATCACTCCACTTTGGAGAATTTGCCTATCCTAAGGACACCTCCTTAAGTGCTCTGGCTATGGCAAATGCAAATCATACGCCACTTCTAATGAGCAGCACAAGCTTGCAAAGCTCAGACTTTGATATTCCTCTAGTTTCCTAGTTTCTGAGCATCCTTTGTAAACACATGGAGATGGCTGCAGCAGAACTTTTATTACGGGGTTTTTTCAGCTCACTTGAGCCTGAAATGCCCAGCTTTCCCAACTGTTAATTCACAAGCCCCGAAAGAAGGCATGATTATGCTAAGCATTTTGGAAAATAACATCATCCCCCATTTCTTTACTATTTTCATTCTCTTTGACTCCTCCTCCTCCTCAGGTACAGTTTGTTATTTTGGATGTTACATCTCTCTGCAGCATCCAACACCTACCAAAGAGCTCACACCGCCTACTCACTCTCACCCTCTTGCTCTTGGGTGATTTTCCAAGGCACACAATGCACACCACGGGCTACAAACCCCAAAAACGGATACAACAACTCCCTCCTTTGGACCCAGCCCAGCGACGTCCGAGGAGGGGAAGCCCCACTCCCGCCAGCCACCGGGTTGTCGGGACACAGCCCAGACGAGCCGGAGCCACGGGTCTCTTGCCATTACCCCTCGGCAACTGCTGCCACCGCCCCGTCCCCTGCCACCGCGGCCGGAGCTCCGAGCCCCGCCGGCCTCAGAGAGACGCGGCCCGGCCCGGCCCGGCCCGGCCCCCCGCACTCCCGCCCCGCGTTACCTGACGGCGGGGGAGCGGGTCCCTTCACGCCGGCCTCGCGGGCTCCGGCCCTCCGGCCGCGGCCCAGCGCCGGGGGCTTCCTGGGACAGGGGCCGCCGGGCGGCAGTTTCGTTTTCTAACCGGCGCCCTCGGCACGTCCCCCGCTCTGCGGTTCGGCCACGGCGCAGCCCAGTCGGGCCATGCGGGGCGGCTCCCGGGCGGAGCCAGCCGCTGCCCGGCCCGGCCCCGGAGAGCCCCGGCCTGGCCCAGAGGATGGCCGGGGGGGGGGGCCACACACACGCTCAGGGCCCCCCCGACGACCGACACCTCCCCGGGGAGCTGCGGCGACCCAGCCCCAGGGCTGCGAGGGGCAGAAGCTGCTGGCGAAGGAAGATTCACCCGGGATGAGGGCAAGCCTCCCCCGCCCGGCCCGGCCCGGCCCTGAGACGCTGGCCCGGCCCCGCCCGGCCCGTTTCCACAGCCCTGAGCCGAGCTAAAAGCCGTGTTTCCTTCTAAGAGCCCCGACAGTGACCCAGGGCCAGAACCTGCCCCCTCGCAGGTATCTGCACGGGGCCGACAGCGAGCGAGGAGCTGCCATGTTCCCTCGGGACAGCACTCAAGAGACTCCCAGCTCTGCTCTCCAGCCAGCCGCAGACAGACATGTCCAGGACAGATTCCCTGGAGAACGGTCGCAGTGAGCATCGCTATTTTTATGCTTTAAAAGCCACGAATCTGGCCCAGACAGCCACAGCCACAGCACCAGACCTCATGTGGCTCCCTCACAGCAACGTTTCGCATCCTCCTTCAGGCTCCCGCTCCTGTCTGGGCTCTGAATGCCAGCGTTGGGCCCCCGACACGAACATGACTATGCAAGGGTGGGGGGTACACTGGAACGGTGCCAGAGACTGCCAACCCAGGAAGAAATCTTCACCTTGGCGCATCCCGGGTGGTCTGGGTACAGTCGTCACAGGAGTCAAGATTTGCTCCAATAATTCCCATTCAGGGACAGAAAATACGTAACGTTGCTGAGAGGAGAAAACACTCTGTCCTCCGCCTGACAAAAACAGGCAGATCAACACTTCTTGAAACTCAGTATTTGTTTATCCAACACGTATTGTGTTCACGCTGCCCCCGTGACAGTACTATGGAGCTATAAAACCATTCTTCCACATGACCTTTTGCACATGGGTATCCAATGCAATAAGTACGAGAATTAAGCTTTGGCATCCTCAGCACAACTCAGAGGTGGGTAAAGTAGCTTATTTTATTAGAAGAGGATCTAAGGAGTTTTACAGCCTGTCTTCTGAGACCGCCCCCCCCCCCGCCCTGAGTGCTCGTCTCATACAAATAGTGAATAAGCAGCACAAGAAGAACTACACACAGGCTTGAGTTTATTAAATGAACTTGCAGCAGACTGGGAGTGAGCTTATGTCTCAGTTACCTCTACAGACTTTCATTCTCTGTGAAACAGGCAGAAGTAAGAGCAGCACAGTAAATTAACGTTGATGAGATTGTTCCATTCAAAAGCAACAGAAAGCGTTGAAAGGATTAGGAAAACAGAGTGTAACTAACAGAGCCATAACAATCAATAGCTGCAATTGGCAGTAACCAGATGAAGTTAATGCAAACACTTACAGGGATCACTGAAACGGCCAATGATCCTTTTGCATCAGTGCTGATTAGACCAGTGCTCGCAGCGACTTAAAAAGCACGTTCACTTGACATCAGCAAAATAACTGCAGCCAATGAGCTCTGTCAAGACAAACGTCACTTGCTTTATCCTTCCTTGATCCCAACGCAGACTGGACAAACCTCATAAAATGCTTACAGACATCTAACAGAGACAGCCCGGAACAGAGCACATCACCAGCACCACCTGCAACAGCAGAAATCCAGAACAATTTCATCGCAGCACAAGCAAGCAATCAGAAGGATGTTCATTCTTCAGGAGACAGTGCAACACCGAGACGCCAAAGGTAGTGGTCACTCCAGGTATTTTATTTTAAGCCCTCACCATACACATGCAAACCACATTTTAACTGCTTGCCTCTGAGGGAATTTCGGGGACTCGGTGCTATTTAAAAAAGTCACACCAAGTCACCAAATGCTCAGATTGATCAACTACCGCTGCTGTAAAGTTTCAAGATTTACTTTTGTATATCCTCTCACTGGAAACATCAACAGAGATCCAAGCAAGTTAGGTGTAATGGCTAAATTAAGTCAGCTCATGTTGGCTTATGAACTTCTGCTGGGGCTGTCCTGCTGGTTTTTAGCAGTACTACTTCCTACAGTACTCCTATGGGCATTCGCCCTACAGAAATCAGGCTTGGCAGGGTTTTCCCCCTTTCCTGACACAAGCAGTGTTTTTGTGAAACCAACACAAGTTGAACAGCTAAATGCCTGGCCAACGCTTATCTACACAATTAAGTATTGTTCCCTACCCCACTTTCCCTACCTGCAAAAACCAGAAATAAATACTGTTGTATTGTTTAATAATAGACAACAACTAGGATCAAATACCTTTGACCAAGGCTCAAAGCTGCCAAGATAATTACCAAAGCTAGTATTCATGCCAATAAAATCAAAATCAGACTTACCCTTCACTTTTCTTTCTCCTCAGCAAAGAGTAAGAGCCCAGGAGAGCCCAGCAGCAGACGTGCATGTGCTCTCACTAACAGGATGCAGTATAATTTCTCTCAAGGATATACACAATTTCACCGATTTATTCACTATGAAATGAAAGCAGATCAGAAACCCAGCAAAACACAGAAAGGATTATTTACTGTGACTTACCACCAGACAAAGACCACCTTTTGTCCCCTCCTGGCCTCCAGGTGAGGCGAGGAGCCATTAGCCCTTACTGTGGGTCAGCCACAGCTGGCGCTGGTGCCCCAGGTGTGCTGCCCTGTGCAATTTCAAACCCAGACCAGGCCCTCCCTGGCTCCCACCACACCTGAACTCTGGGCACACTATCTCCAGTTTCTAGCATGAGCCCTGTCTGGAGATATTTGCCTAACCCATGGCATTTTATTATCTCAACTCCAACTCACACCAGCCCAATACCCAGCTCTACCGCTTGCAAATCTCTCTGCTTGTCTACTCTGAACTTTGGCTTTCTATGCAGTCCATTTGTATTGGGCCCAAAAGTTGTCCCATGGAAATATATATTCTAATTCTCCCCCATTTCTTCAGAACAAGTTTATCATCTGCTCCTCAACTCAGGCAGTCCCTTACTTTCAACTGTCTTCCCCACTACTCAAACAAAACCCTTGCCTCCTTAGCAGGCCTCGTCTAAGAAGCTCCCTGGTAATAGTGCCTTTACTAGCTCTATAAAAAACCCTACTAAACAAGAAAAATAACTCTAGTATAAGGGCTAACATTGAATCTTAACACACGATAGAGATTTTTTTGCTTTCAGGATAGTTGTTTCAATAAATTATTAATTCACAAACACTGGGCTTTAATACTACCTCATACCACAGCACCCGCTTCTTGATGTGGAAAAACATGAAGTCAGGGCCATTTAGTTGTTCATTGTTTTCCAGATCTCATCCCACAGCCCTTGCTCACACAAAGAGCAGCACTGTCAGATCAGGTCTTGTTTAGCCACTGAGACCAAAAGTCTAGTAAGGCTGCGCTCTCCATTTTGGAGAAGGCAGTTTCCAAGGCTTGATCTTTTGTGGCTAACACAAAGATGGCTAGAGAACCCAGTCACATTGCAAATCCGCAGGGCCTAATTACAGCACACAAGATGCAAACTCTTCGTTCCCAGCACTAGCAGTTCTTTTGAGGTACAAGAGTGCCACCATCTCAGCCACTATGTGACAAACTTAACCACTAGAAATTAGACTAAACCCATGAAATTCCCCCCCTCGGCCCACCAAAAGGATTTGCAGAATTGTCTGAAGTGAATAGTTTAATATTCCACTGCAAAGCTCCAAGGTCTCAATAATACTTTGCTTCACTTTTCCTTGTGCAGTCAGGATTTCTGTTTAGTCTAAATTTTGCAAAATGGCATCACTGGCACAGAGGGGGAAAGAAAAGCAGATGATGTTTCTGTAGCTTAAATATCAACAGCAGATAAATGAAGCCATTCTACTGACAAATTACTCTCAGCAGAAAAAAATCAGAAATGGGGCAGCTGCTTCCATTAAAAGCAATCAATCAAGAAAATGTCTGCATGAGGTTAAACCATTTCCATGCCCCCATACCTCACCTGCTCTCAAAGTATATTTAACTGTATTACATAAACAGAATAAAGCAGGTGATTAATATGCCTTTGCTCAGGGATTAATATCTTGTCATTTCAGCTTCACTGTGTAAGAGCAGGCACACATCCTGCAATACTGGGACACAGAGTGAGGAAATGCTAAAAATAACTAGACAGGCGCTATGCTTAAAGATGGTCCCATTGAGTGTGTTTTATCTCTACAATCAACACTTGTCCTTTACAAATGCCAGTCCATTGATCTGTTTTGCCTAAACTGAATTTCACGTTCTATTTACACTGATTGCATCCTAGCACTGAGTTGTTACGGTGAGAGGGGAACGGTGAGAGGGGAACGTTGCCTTCCCTTTTGAGTTACAGGAGTGGTATTTTCAGTGGTTATCATGCTGGCTTTACTATTGATTCTTTCACCTTGTTAAAGGATGCAGGCCTAAAAGAAGCACCATCAGATTTATTAATATTCAATAAAAATAGTTTTGTGCAAACCCTCCCTGAGAAGCTTAACCCCAGCATTCTGATTTCCTAAAAAATGGCAAATAATCTCAGAATAGATCCTAAAGATGGAAGAAGTTATAGAGAAGTTGCACATCGTACATTTTTGGGTTGATTATGTTTGACTATGGCAGTACCTAACAGCTTCAGCGGACACAAAAGCCAACTGAGCTGGTTGCTGCATGAAACGCTGTCAAAGGTGAGCTCTGATTAGCTAAGGAAGAGCACAAGAGACAGCTGGACAAAAGCCAAGATCCTCATTCAGAATTATGACAGAGGAGCACTCAATGATTCTTCTGAGGTTGTCCATGGCAGAGCCAGAAACACCAGATTACAATAATCCCAGTGGAGTGACTCAGTCTCAAGGTCACGCTGTCTTCATACTGTAAAAGACATCACTGGAAGAAGAAAATGCATCATAGCAAACAAGAAAATGAAATGCACAGGCACCACCACTTGTCCCTTAGGGGGAAAGGCAGTACCTCTATGTTTAACAGTTTGCATATACCAGACTATCTGGACTGCAAGGAAGATGCACTAGGAAAAAAACTGGCTCCACAGCCCAAAAAGGTCAGCATCCCATATGCTTCCAAACGGTGAGATGGTATTAAAAAAACCCTGCAGGGTTATCTTCTATTTTCCTTCTTACAAAATTTAAATGTCTTGGTTTTAAGTACAAACACTGGGGCCCAGAGTCCTTTGTTGTTACGCCTGAATGCTCTGAAGTCCTCTGTACTTTTGAGGCTAAACAGGCAAAAAGTACTGCCTACTTTCGGTCCAGGACTACCACAACTGAAGTCTCAGACAGAAGATGCCTCTCCTTAATTTTTATTGCAGATGGGATTCAAAAAACCACAGCTTCAATATGGATAAGTCTCAAGAAATATACTAACCAGAGAACTTCTTCCAGTTAGGTATGAAGACATGCATGAAATGCTTGTAGTCTTCCAGAGCTATCAAAGCAGAACTGAGTTGGCCTTGAACCTTCAGTTCTCACTTTACTCAAACTTCAACCTACCTGTGACCACAATCAGACACAGAAAAGTGAAGCTGCTTCCAAAACCAAGCACTCATCTGCATAGCCTCAATCCAAACTGCTTTTGTCACCAAGTTCTATGACCGAAGTTCCAAGACCGAAAAGGGATAACAAAATAAGTTAAACAGAAAGTGACAGTATCAGCCAAACAATCTACCAGGAGAAAAGATATAGCACAGTATTTTTAATGAATCGGCTCTGTGCTAACTAATGGACAAGACTCATGAAATAAACTGAATTGCACAGTAGGTCAATATTTGCTTTAAAGCACACAAATGCAAACATAACCTTTGTGAAACACCACCAGCAAGCCCAAAATAAACAGCTGTCACAGGCTTCCAACAACAGAAGCTGTGGCATACTGCAGTGCACTGGTTCTGGCTGGGACAGAGTTAATTTTCTTCATAGTAGTTTGTATGGTGCTCTGTTTTGGATTTGTGACCAAAACAGCATTGATTACACACTGATGTTTTAGCTATTGCTGAACAGTGCTTACAAGTGTCAAAGCCTTTTCTGTTTCTCACACTGCCCTGCCAGCGATGGGCTGGGGGTGCACGAGAATACGGGAGGGAACACAGCCAGGACAGCTGACCCCAACTGACCAAAGGGACATCCCATATGACATCATGCTCAGCAATAAAAGCTCGGGGAAAGAAATAGGAAGGGTGGACCTTTGGAGTAATGGTGTTTGCCTTCCCAAGCAACTATTACACCTGATGAAATCCTGCTTTCTCAGTTTTACCCCTCCAGTTCTCTTCCCTATCCCACTGGGGTGGAAGTGAGCAAGCAGCCATGTGATGCTTGGCTCCCTACCTGGACCTGCCTGCAACACAGAGAAAGGTGCAATATCTTTTGCCAGGTCACGGATGTTTAAAATTCAGATTTACAAGTCAACATCAGTCAAACCCTACAAAAGAATTAAGTTCCCTCTACTAGCTTCTACTGAACACAGACACTTCAGGCTTTAAATTGGCGAGATCAGTGCTCATCTGCCCACTGGAGAATTAAGAGTGATTATAAGTGAAAGTTCACACTGGGCATCTAGTGGATCTCTCTTATTACATCCCACAAGATAATTGCTCATGAGCCCGATGAAATTTCCTTCTGGCTTTTGATGAGCTGTGTTCTCTCCAGGAGGGAGAAAAACAGCTCCAGCCATTTGCTTTAATTGGACCTGACAGTTTGCAGATTGCTGCCTCAAGCCTCAAAAAGCTCAGTAGCTGGGGCTGATGAGAATCCCCTTTTTTCTCAACAGCAGATTTCAAAGTTAAATTTATATTGCATTACAGTAAAACCATACACACACACACCCTGCCCAAAACCACACACAACCACCGGGTAATGTTGCTTAAAAAAAAAAAAAAAAAAAAAAAGGCAATTATTTGCAAAGTTTGAATTAAGGTCTTTTTCACCTTACATAGAAAAAATGGGAGAATGGTATTTTAACTTTCCCATATTCTCCATGGAAGATCCCTGTGGCAAAAGGCAAAAATACAAAAACTCACAAGCATTGCATTGAGTAACTCCCCTCCTCTCTCCTACCAAGTATCACCATCGTTTTTGTGGCCATTGGCATTAAGAGGTCAATGGCCAACAATCTGGCATCCCTTGCACTGGCTAGCAGGTCTTTTTGTGCCCATTCAGAACACTGACAAAAGTCACAATATTTAAAAAAAAAAAAAAAAAAAAGTTTAATGAAGTCCCATCCAGGGAAGCTAGAAAATCTCCATTATTTAAAGAACAAGCTCAACATATCTATCAGGAATGGTTTGGTTGTAGTTCCTCCTGCCTTGTGGAAAAGGATGGTGGCCTCATCAAAATCCCTTCTAGACCTATTTTTAATCACCTAGAAATGGAGGACCACACAGAAACATATTCCAACAGTGAGAAATCTGTCTTGGCAGCAGATTTCAACTGTGATCTTACTTAGACATTGTTCTAATATAATTCTCAGAGGCAAGACCATCTGGCCTAGAGCTGATGGTGTAAAGCTCAGGTCTGCATCTCTCTCACACCAGCTATCAACTCCTATTTACCGTGAAAATCTGGGTTAAATCAGTTAAAAGTTCATAATTCTCCAATCTATTTACACAATAGCCTTGTCTGTCCAGAAAGGCAGTAAGTTTCCCCACAAGTCATTCAAAATCAGACTAACATTACTGCAAGAGTCCCGCTGGCAAATGTGGTTGAATAGTGAGTTGGAGAAAACACAGTTCTGTGGTTCTGTGACCTGGCCATTCATAGGTATTCAGACTCTGGTACCCTCAGCAGCGGTGATACAATAGGATCACAAATCATCCGAATTAGAAACACAACTTCCTCCAACTTTTCAAAATGAGAAGTAGCTGCTTCAGACTCTGGCACAGAGCAAGCTGCAGCATAAAATCTGCTGAATCTCTGATGAGCCTTGATAGCAAATCCTACCAACTTTCAGATTTCCCTTCAGGCTTTCAGAACGGTCAACATTGCACTCCTGTCAGTTTTCAGCCTGGAACTTGCCCTTTCTGTGCTCTGAAATCAGATCAAAAGGTTTAAGCCTAATCTATCCTGACATGCCTTTGGCTAGAGAGACATCAGCTGCATAGGAGCGAGTGAATTGAGTAGTTAGTTAGCTGTTGCTTTCCTCCCTGGTACTTAGCGAAGGTTTGAGGGTCAGCATGTACACCAATTCACTCACAGGTTTGTTCATTTCAGAAGCACAGATGTTATCTTTCAGTTCTGGATAGCCAAGTACTTTAAAGAAGGTAAGAACACTTTACAGCTGGGAAATGGAGCCATAGAAATATACTGAATTGGTGGCAGAGCCACTAACAAAGCTCACATATCCTAGCTTCAAGTTCTGTTCTCCACAGCCTGGCCCATACTAGTCACTAGGGAAAAAAAAGAAACTATCAACCCATGATCCAGCATGCATCTTTGCATTCCTTGGGGTCACATCCAGGCATGTGGACTGATGTCTAAGATCAAGCCGTTTACTGTCCCACTAGCACACACACAACTTCACTGATGCCATTTTCCACAGACAGCCAGTTTAAATGCTACAAGATTTGTTCACTCTCTGATTAAGGAGAGAAGAGTGTCCAGTGATCTGTCTCCAGTCAGAGCTTCTAATGAGAGTGCACTGAAAGTTGCATTGGTTTGAGCACACTGTATTACAACACCCTGGCCCCTCTATAAATGCCCTTGATGACCCATGAATCAGAATCCTTGAAAAACAACTAGAACTCAAATAGTCTGCTCACAGGACTTTGCATTCTATTCCTGGAAAACAGCAACTCAAAATGAAAGGGCACAATCAGTACTGTCGCAAGTGGTGTCACCCTGAATTCTGCCAGAGCCCAGGAGCAGTTCTGTATCAGAGATGATGAGCAAGGGAAACAGACGTGATGGGAACAGGCAGGCAGGGACAACATGACCTAGGACGGCTTAATTATCAAGTTGGAGAAAGCCTTCAACTTCAGCGAAACCACAGGCACCCAAGACCGGTCTCCACAAGCGCCCAACAGTAACACTACACGAACGCAAGGCAAGAGATGAGCTTGTTTCAGAGAGAACTGCCACAGCTCTGAACAGACCGTGGTGGTCATGTCGCCACACACTTGTCGATCAAGGTAGCTTAGAAAACCATGAACATACCCCTTTCCAAGTAAAAATGGAAGGAGACAATTGCAACCACCATACTTGTAGTACTTCCACAATTTTTGCAACTTCCAAGACATTTGTCAAAGTTTTAGCGGAAAGAGGCTATGCACGGACTCCCAATTCTGCCAAACAATCCCAGCAGTGGATTAGTGGCCATTGCAGACCAAAGCAGGAAAATAACTGATTCTTTATACACTAATTTGGCACCAGATTTTCACAGTCACAGAGCTTCAAACATGCATTCAAACTAAATGTCAAAACATATGAAACTATACAGCAATATCATAATAAGGAGAGAATTAAGCCAACCCCAGTATGATACAATTATGAAGACTATTCTCATGTCAGTGACTCAGGGAGGTATACTATGCAAAGAGAAAGGGATGGGAAACATATTTATCTTTTTGAAGCCTAAAAAGAGAATAACAGTTCAAGAAAAACAGAATCGGTGGTAATGCTGTTAAATGACAACTAGGTAACTGTTAATGTGTTACATGCACACTTGCCAGTCCTAAATGAACTCATGTTCTTCCACCACAGAAATAGCCAAAGTCAGTATGGAAAACAGCCCTAAGGTACTGAAGCTACATCAGTGACAGAGCTGGAACTACTGTGTGCATCACCAGAGACCAAACCTACTGCCCTGTTAGTTGGCTGCCTTAAGGAAGAACTTCTTGAAGGGAACCATCACCTGCCCAATGGAAGTTCACTGCTCCAGACGCAAACCTAGACACTGATAACTTGGAGCAGAAAGGAAAGCTCAAAATAGGGCACGAACTTCTCTATCTCTGCCAAAGCTACTGAAGCTTTCTTGTTCTGATTTCCATTATCACCATGACACACAACATTATTCCAATCATAACAATGTGCGTTATTTACAGTAACTGCATCCCTTGACAATTCACTCATCTATATCCTGAAACCATGGACAAAAACTCAACAGGTAATCAAGTATGGAGGAAGGGCCTAGAAGGATCAACAACTGCATTGTTCTTCATAGGAAGTAGTTTTAGGAAACCAAGGAGCTGTCAAACAGAGGAGAAATAAGAATGGTATCCCATTCGAGCCAAATAAACTCCTCCTATAGCAACAAGATGGTGCAGAGGATGTAATGAGGCTCTTAACCAAAAAGAGAGAAGGTTGAGTAGTAAAGCCAAGCCAAAGTGACTTCCAGGAAGGTGAGACAGAGCTCACTTGTTTGTGAGTGAGCCAGAAATTACAATTTGTTACATTCAGAAAGTAAGTTCTGGAGTTGAGTGCCTGCAGGGAAATCAGAACAAGCATACATTATGCTTCCAATGCAGTTGTACCACCTTCTCTAGGTTTGGCCCTTCTTTTCATGACTTCTCAGTTCAGGAAGATTGCAAATATCATAGAAACACAGGAGAGAAAAAGCCACATGTGCTTCTTCAGTTCTGAGTTATATCCAGTACAAGGCACATGCTCCAGTGATACAAAATGCCCAGCAGGAATCCCTGCCAATGTCTCAGCGCCCAGCTCTCAGCTGAGCCGGTAAGGATTTACCTGCAGTACCTGTTCTAGAACAGGAAAACAGGACGTGTGTTTACATCCTCCAGGGCAGCCAGCACTTGCCGTCCAGAAGAAAAGAAATAAAAATGGAGCTGGAGCAGGGAGACGTGCCCTACTACGGGCTCAACCCATGGCAGGAAGAAAACCGGCCCCTTCAAGCAGACCTAATCCCAGTTTAGCCCAGGGAAGAAAAAAGGAGAAAAACCAGGCACATACCTGACAGAGCCGAGAGAGAAGACAATTCAGACACCCCTTCAGAAAGCCGTGTCCTTCGCCAAGGGCTGTGTTTGCTTCCTCCCCTGGCTCATCCTCGGCGCAGGGGCTCGGCAGCAGACCCACTCCAGCGGCCTAGGGAGAGGGGAGAACCCAGGAGAAGCGGCTCAGGTGGGCACCATCGCTGCGGCCACCGGCTCCTCCCCCGCCCCGGACCTCCCCCGTACCACAGCCCAGCGCCGGCCCCCACCACCACGGCCTCAAGCCCGGGCGGCGGCACCTCCCCGCCGCCACCGTCCCCCCGGGGCCCCGCTCGGCCCCGACCCCGGAGAAACCTCCCCGCCCCCAGGGCCCAGGCCGTGAGGTGGCCCCGCACCCCCGGCAGCGACCCCGCTCTGAGGCGTCCCTGCCCGGCCCCGCTCCCTCTTACCCCCGGGGAAGCGGCCGAGGAGCCGGGCCGCGGCCGGCCGCCCCGCAGGGTGCTGCAACGCCGCCGCTCGACCCCCCCGTTCCCCCGGGGCCGCCCGCTCCGCCCAGGCCTCTCGCAGCCCGCTGACAGCCACCCGGGCATGCCGGGAGAGGTAGTTCTCCGCCCGCCCTCCCCGCCGCCCGCCGGGCTCCACCGACTACAAGTCCCGGGAGGCCCCCGCGGCGCAGCGCGGCCCGCGGGGCCTCCAGTGAGGGGATGGCGCGACCTCCCCAGGGGGCGGCGGGTTCCCCCGCGGGGGGAGGCCTGTCCCGGCGTGGCCGTCTTGCCTCCGCCGCTGCTCTGAGGGAGGACGGGGCGGCGGAGGGTCCCGCCCGCCCGTTCGTGCCCGTACTTTTGGTTCGCCTTGACGCCTTTGTTGGGTCGGGGGTCATAAATATTTGGGATGAGTTTGGGTGCGCGGGCAAAACGGGCCATTGAAACCCGTGGGAATGGCCAGCTGCCCACGCCAGGACGCTCTTTTTTAAGTGATTTTTGGGGTGATTTTAGGATAACTTAGTCCACTGTGAGAGAGGTTTGGGGATTCCGTGTAACGCAGTGAAAGGTGCCGTGTGTCTTTGTTCGGCAGGTAGCCAGGAGGGCTCTGGAAGGCTCTAGTGGCTGTCTACTGGCCAGCCTGCTGCCAGGGATGTCTTTTTTGCAAGATCACAGCCCACATGTTGTCTGCATGGGATCACTGGTGGCACTCAGAACTCATTAATCTAAAAGCATAAGGTATAATGGCTTTCTCTTCAAAGAGGCAGAGGCAACTTGATGAGTTTCTGTCATCTCTCTGCTGATGACACCGATGACACTGTCCGTGTGGCTCTTTTGTGCCTGTGGTAGGACGCACTCTACTGACTTTGTCCCTCCTGAGGTCAGAGACACTTTGTAAACACTTGATTGTCCGATCTGTTCGGTGGCACATCAAGCACGGTTCTGGTGAAGCTAACGGATTGGAATTCTGCTTTACATTTAGCCTTTGCTAAGGTAGACTGGCATAGCAGAGCAAGGTGGCCTGCCTTGATGGCGAAGAACAGTGTTCACAGCAGTAAAATTGAGTAATATGTTTGTGCCAAATCCAGAAGGCCTGCAGTGTGATAAAACCACAGCACGGAACTTGCCAGCGTGAGACCCCGCACTCAAAAGTGGAATATGGCAGCAAAGTCATAAAAAAATCACATGCACCATTCCTTTTCCCACTAGCCCATCAGGAATATATCTAGAGCCCTAAAACTCAAGAGGAGGAAACAGACAGCTGGCAGCAGAGTTGCCTGGGGCTTATGAAACGAAATTCTGAGGCAGAGTGTCACAGCATAGTAGTGGTTATTCTAACTTTTATGCCTACCAGATACAAAGGACCCGTCCAAAAACAAGCTTGTCATTGCCATTTCATAAAAGCCAAATAGGGGGACTCCGTGTCCCTTGTCCTCTGTGTTGCGTAAAAGTGATGTTGGCCAGACCACTCAAACACACACGCTGGGGTGATTGTGAAAATGTGAACGTGAAAATGAGCGAATTGAATTTGCCTTGGTTCTGACCAGCACTGCACTGTCTTTTGCCCTTTGGCCAGAGGATGGAGAATGAGTGCTGGGAAGCGTTTGGGAAAGTGGTGGGTGGATCTAAGCACACACTGATGCTCCTCCCTCCCTCAGCTTGCTTTTTACCAGGCAGATTTATATGTTAGTATAAACATAGAAATACCTTAGAGACAGGTGAGTGCAGCTGACATCAATTGTCTGAAAAGATCCATTCACATCTAGAGTACTTTTGTGTTCACTTGGTAATTATCAAGATAACTTAGGCTTTACTTTTGCCAGCGCTTGTTGTAAACACGCGAACTTGCATGCCCAGACTCTTAAGTCATGTCAGGCTTTTTTTTTCCCCAGCTAATCTTTCTTTGCAAAAAAATAAAAATTGGAAAATTGAAGACTCCTTCTCAGGCAAACACGAAGTCATACAGCATCAGCAGCTTAGTCCATGGCCGAGATAAAAACCTTATTGTCATTATTTTAATGAGATTTTGCCTTTTTTTTTTTTTTTTTTGTGGTATATTGCCACTGTGGAGAGGTGGTATTTTGGTTTTGCTTAACACCAAAGACACTGCAAATGGCAAACTTCTCTGGTGCGTAAAAAAGTGTGAGCTCCAAGGAATCTTTTCTAGTGGGGCAACATTTGGGAAAAGAAATGAGCCACCCTGTCCCGTATAACCCAGAGGCAGTCTGCAGGACACCAGGAGTTTTCCTTTTGAGGTTTACAGCAGCAAGACAGACATGGGAAGTGCTGTATCTATGAGAAGGAAGGGCTTGAGAGAACAAGATAACTGTCCTTATCCACGAGGCTGATATTGAGAAGAGAGAAATAACCTGTTTTGTGTGCTTGGGGGGTAGGCCAAGAAGTAATGCAGTGATGAAAACTCAGGTTGGATGTTAGGGAAGGCTTTCTAAGGCTAATGAAATGCTGCAGGAGACTGGCAAGGGGCTCTGAAACCTGTCCCTGAAGAGGCATTAGGAACTGCTTAGGCAAACACTGCTGAGTGACAGGGTAGAACTGGTACTGTTTGGTACAGGACGTGGCTTGGAGAGCCTCTTGAGACCTCTTCTGGTCCTGCGTTGCTATGACTCTTTGACCCTACATTTCTACAACATGCATCCTCTGGCATCTAGTAAACTGGAATTTGTCTCAGTCTCTTGCTCGGTGAGGACATTGTAACACTTACCGCAACAGGCTGGAGTTCCATAGCTCTGGATTATGGGAGAGAAACCTCTGTTCTTACCTGGTCCAGACCTGGTTTTCCAAATATTTTACTGGGAATCTTTCTTTGTCCACTGGATGCCGCTGTTACACAGAAATATTCACGGACTATTTCTGTAGGCTTCTGCTCTAGGCACCTTCTCTATCAGACATGGAAGGCCACTTCAGGGTCAGCCAAGCTATAGGGATTTAGCCCTATTAACCAGCCTTTTTTTTTCACAAAGGAGCTCTCCTTAACATTTTGCAGCTTATTGGCATGGCACACATGAACCTTGGGCCCCGAAAGTAGATGCTTATGTGATGGCAACACCAGCAGCAGAAATCTAGTGATGTTCTTTAAAGGTGATTGAACAGTACATGGGGAAAAATATTGGCTGGTGGGAGGAAAACAGGTTGTTCAAAATGTGTCTTCAGGTCATATATAGAAGGACACTTTCCCTAAAAACTATGTCATGCAGTGCCTATTTGGCATGCTTAATACAGGAATTTATAGGTGGAAAGACTAGTTCAGAGAATTCTCTCCTTAAAAGCAAAGCCTGGAAGTGGCGGCTTTCCCTGGCTCTCACTGATGTTACGGTTACACCTTGTGGCATTGCCTTCAGAGGCAGTGACCTGGATAGAACAGAAAGGCTTCCACCTTTTAGAGAAAAATGAGCAGTATTTCTAGCTCAGCTGAGTCTCAGAATGAGCCAGAATGTGACCTACATGCAATACCCAGCTTTGGGAATTAACTTTGAGGAAGTTCCACATCTAGGTCTCTCCTCTGAAACAAATGGAACTGCAGCCTAATAGAATCCAAACCCAAGGGGAATTCCTCTTTATTCCTTTCCAACAATTTTTAGCACTAAAAAATAACTATCCTGATTTTTTAATCCGCATTTCTTAGTGGAAAAAAATATGACTTGAAGTTAATGCAAACCTCAGGGTTTGAATCCTTCAGATTCTAATGACCGAACTGTTTCCTGATGTCTTGAGTCATTGGCCTTTCAGGAGCTGGTCTAAACAACAGGAGATTTTAAAAATGCCAGGAGATGTGGCAAAGGTACTATGACAATTGTATAACACATTTATATGTTAGAAGGCCTGTGTCTATCTGGGGACACCACCTGTATCCAATAAACATAAAAGCAAATAAAGTAACTGATAAATAACAGGGGAAGCATGTCTGCACCCCGGTGTGGAAAAAGAGAGAAGAGCATGGAAAGAGAGGGGAAGTGACTCTTTGAGAACTGCTGAGTAAGTCAGACACCCAGAATGGTCACCTCTTGACAAAGGATGTCCTCTCCACTCCCCATGTTGAAGCAGCAATGTCACCTTGGCTGCTTCAGAGTTAACGGTGGTGGTATTGCCTGACCTGTTCAAGCAGCAGCAAAATTGTCTTGCTGGATAACTGGGACTAATTTCACACTTTGCTAAAAAAGGTGCCACATACCAAGAAGAATAATTAAGAGTAGTTCTACTGGGCAGGTGACAGACTGGATACTTCTCCCAGTATGAGGGGTCAATATCAGCCCCTGTGGTGCCCTCCTTGCAAAATTCCTCTGGCTCCACTCCTGTGGAGAGGACACAGGCTGGGTGGCCTCATTGCTTTCATGGAAACAGCCATAGTTAGTCTCAACAGCGCTGCGGCTCCTGGCCAGCAAACAAAAACCTGTCTGCCAGCTGTGCTGCGGTGATGCCATCTGGAGACGCATGACCTGAAGCTGGCCCTACAGAAGTCATGTGCAAGTGTTTGAGAGCACCAGTGCTGCCTTCTTGGAAACTCCCCACCCCTTTCTAGATGGGGGTTCTCCAGAGCCCCTGGCAGCTGTGGATTCTGTAGTGTGCTAATACAAGTTCCCATGACTTGGGTGCTGGATGCTCACCCTCAGCAGTGGCCAGTTCCCCGCTTCTTAGGACTGATTCTTTATCTGCAAGTGCTAATTGCCCGTGCCAGCAGTTCTGGCAGTCTATCTGAAGTCCCCTCTCCCTACCGTGGCTCCTCTAGACCATATCTAAGGGTCCCTCCAATGCTGAGCATCACTGAAAAATAAGGAAGACTGGATCAATCTGTTTCATCCGATCATCTGGCCTTTGCTAAGTGTCCAAGTAGTGCCAGGTGGAAGAGTGGTGGAGTTCTGCAATGGCTGGGTAGAGTGGAGAAGTCTAATAGGGAAACTTAATGAATTGCCAAGTAGTGAGTTCTTCCCTTGCCCTCTGTCCCACCCGCTTCTGCAGAAGCACATCTAAAGGCATGAGGAAAAGCTGTATGAAAAAAAAAAAAAAAGTAGGCAAATTGCCATTCAATTATTTCATCTCTTTCTGACTTTAGGGTTAGAGGATTTCAAAATCAGAAATGTCTTCTCAGCCTTCTCCCTTTCATATGGTTTATTTATTGTGCCGGATGAATACGGCATATGGAATTCTGCAAGAGAAGTCTGTCCATGCTGCTATAATTAGCTAGCAATTGTGACAGCAGGGTTCTTTGCTTCTTTATTATTTTAAAATTCTCAGTGCTGTGTTATGGGATGAACTCGTACCACATCAGAATGCTAATGCTTGGGAACGCCTGTGAGTGCAGCATCCCGCTGCATTAATGTAGCCTTCAAAATCCCAAAGTGATCCCAAGTGTGACTGCAGTGAAATCAGTGGGATTACACCAGTGATGAATCTGGTCCCAGCCACAGAGTATACAAGAAAACTAATCCTCCTTTTTTCTGCTGCTGCAGTTATTTAAGCAACTTACTCACGTACCTGAGGCCAAGTTCTGTGTGGCTGTAAATCCATGTTTGGCATTGTACCTCCCTGTGCCAAGCGGGAATTAGGTCCTTATGCCTCTCTGGCTGGACTTGGTATACTGTATACACAATCCTTTTGTGAAATACTTTTCTTGCTGTAAATGTTCCTTTCTTGAAACTGTGTTAATTCTTAAAAGTAAACACGCACAAAGCGACCTCACCCTTCCAGTGCGTAACGAAGGCTGCGAGCCCCTTGCAAGGCCAGTTTTAGAGAGCTTTGCAAACACCGGCTCGTGAAGAAGCTGAGAACCCAGGCCATGAAATCCTAGTGCCAGCACAGACACTGGGAGATTCGTCAGAGTGGACATGACATCTTTGCTATGGGACCACCTGAGTTTTCTAGGCTGTTGAGGAAGGAGACGTTGTATTGATAAACATTTGCCACTTCCCTCTTTCCTCTGCCAGAAGAGTCTGTTCTCCGCTCCTGACTGTCCTTGTGGGGCAGCCTGTGTCCAAGGGAAAGAGATTTGGTGGGTTGCCTTTCCCTTACAGGTATTGCTCTTTTCTATCCCTGTGCCAGATGGGAAGGCTGGTGGGAGCAAACTGCAACAAGGAGTGGGAGATACCGCAGAGAACCCTTGGGCTGAATTGGAGGCAGGGAGGACATGCCAATGGTAACTGAAGAGCAGGTAAATAAACAAGGAGCAGGGAAAGAGTAACTGGCAGAGTTTCGGAGATAAAAAGCTTGAGTATCAGCGTAATTGTCCCGTGCTACGTTCCTTGGGGTGTTTGACAGTGCACTGTAGAATTAAGTCTAACAGGCAGGGTACTAACCATCAACAATCCCTCATCATCTGGAGAAAAGGGTCTTGAATTAGTTTGCCCTAAAGGGGCTTTTTTCTTGTCTAAATCATATGAAGAGGGATGGAAGAGTCCCTTTCCGTGAGGCTTGTTATTTAGTGTTATGTAAGAAACAGAGCTTGTGGGACTGTGATTCTATGACTGTAATTGCTCCTTGAGGTTGAGTTTGCAGGCAGCGCTGGCTAGAACATGCATTTTTGTGCAAGAGCTGAGTGCCTGCGTGCCAAATGGACTGTTTGTGTGTACGGCCACGGGGTCTATGAGAGTAACAGGCACTTCTGCAGATTTTATCTCCAAATACGGCCTCTGGTATGTGCGCAGGGAGGCAAACGAGCAATAGTACGTTAAGACTCCTGGGCTGGTCAGACATGTAGAGCTGGAAATACAGGCAGGTAACAACTTTTGTATTTAGAGGTCTTTCTGTAATTAGCTTAGTGTCAACTTGATTGTTGGTCATGGAGAGAGTTTTTGACAGGTTAATATAGAACAGGAGCTGATTTCCATTTTTATAGCTCCATGTTGCTCTCCCTGTTGAATTCTTACTATTAAACATATCCATTCCGTGCCAGCTGGAGATGCATACCTGGAAGGAGGTTGCTGAAGACAACCACCTTAGAAGGATTCTCAGACAGTCAGTTTGAGTGGTAGGTGAGATCCTCTTGTCACTGTTCTGCAAACAGACGTGGACCTCAGAATCAACGAAGCGTCTCTCTGGCAAAAATATTTAGACTATATTTCCATTATCTCTGTGCAGGAAAAGTGGGACACAATAAAATTTGAAAAAAAGGAATACATATTTCAGGATAATCTATCCTATTTAAAATTGACAATGATTAAGCCATTTAGAAAACCTCACCCTAAATGCGTATCCTATCTGCTGATGGCCACAGTTAAGAGACAATGATGAAGTAGAGATGACTTAAACTCTTGGCTTATGAGGGTATTAAAAAGCAGATTGAAATCTCTCTGGCTGACACCCAACATGCAGGGACGCTGGCTTAAGTTGCTCATAGGTGATCTTTCCAGCTTGATGCTCAAAATGTATCATGGACATCTGGATAGCGTAAAAACCAACCTAAAGTAAACTAAAATAGCCCTCTGTCCAGCTGATGAGGCTGGGTGGTTCCAAGAGAATGCTCAGGGATTATGATCATTATGTTTCCCCCATTTATATTATGGCCATGCCCATCGTTTGCTCAGTCCCTAAGGTCTGACAAGGCTGTGAGAGCATCAAGATTTTTTGAGATCCCATATGCCTGCTTGTAGGCGCAGCAGTTAGGTGACTTAAAGTACATATGTAGGCTTGGGGAAGATAACCGAGATAGCTGAGCCAACATGCCATCCTAAGACAGAAAATAATTTCTACAGTGCATTCTGAAAAATGGTCCCATCGATTCCCTGGGGCACCCTCTAATGGATCCTAATTAGAAGCTGTCACTTCTTGTTACGGGAAGGAAGGAACGCTTCAGTTTTCCCACCCCTTAACCTTGGAGAGACTGAGATGAGAGCTATCCCTAGGAACTGTTTAATTTAGGGCACTTTCTCTCCTGCAGGAAATTAATTGGGAATTTCTGTGTGTGGTAGGGCAGGTACCTCCAGGAGGTGCGTGACATGCAGACACTTCTAACGCTGTAAATTCACGCACACACATGCACAGACGCCCACTTGAGAATACTATATTTTTTAAACATTTGTGCCTGTCGTTCCTCATGCACTGGAGTCCTGCCTCAGGCTCCTCTCCTGCCCAGCCTCTACCCTCCAACATTTGTGCACTGGATTCCTACAGTGGGTCTCCCTGCAAGGCACTTCCAACACCTATCAAGGCTGTAGGGCTACAGCATCCTGCTTGGACAATTTCAGTGGGCTGGGGATGTTGCCAATTTGATCAGTAGGTTTTTAAAAACCTGTTGGGAAACAGCAACCCCTAAACAATAAAGCCTCCCCTCTGCCTCCTGCTAGTACATTTCTTACATGCATCTTTTTCAAGACACTTGGTTTCTTGACAGCATTTACATAACCTGTCTGAAAACACCCACAGCCGATTAAACGCCTGCTATGAAATCCAAAGCTCTGATTAAAAGGATGGAGCTTTCCAGAACTGCAATATTTGTGCAGATGGTTAATACTCATGGCTTGCTCTACAGGGGAAAAAGTGGCATTTTCTTTACAAGTACATACAGCCTGAGCTTTCCCATGGGAATTGCTTATTTTGTTCAGATTATTATTTTAAAGCTATCATCAGATGTGATCACCCACTGGATTAGAGGAAGCAAAAGGAGATGATCAGATAATCCCTGAGGCACAAAGCATTTTGAGTTGGATTTGAAGAGAGCTGTCACCTATGGTCAATTTGTTTCTCAGGGTGCTTCTCTCCTCCTCTGTATCTTCCTGAAAATATTCCTGCCTAGTGGCTGTCGATCTTTAGAGATGTGGGGCGTTGTAGTAATTTGCTCAAGGAAGTACCCTCTGAGCTGGCTGATGTGAAAACCTCTTTTCAGAAAAAAATGCATGGTTAAAAGAGAAGAACGTAAAAGTGAATAGCAGGTAAATATCCACAGTAGGCCTTGCAAAATCATCAAGGCGTCCCCTTTTCATCCGGTCCATAGAAGCCTTTGGCAAAGAGAACTCCTGATCTACCCCAGTCAGATGAGCATAAAGATATAGTCAGACTAAAATATTAAATACAAATTATGCACAATAAACATGAAATCTCTGAAGGTGGGGGTTTGTGCCACGGGTCTTAGCACAGAGGCTTCCCCCCCCCCAACAATGGGGGACTGTCCCGTAGGATAAGGAACTCCAATCTCATTGCTGTTCTTTTCCCACCTTTGTGAACAAGCTTGCTCTCATTTTGGCTGTTTATTATGAATGCTCTTCTGAGATACCCGGATCTCATTGGGGTCCTGCGGATGTTTAGCTTTTACTGAAAACTGGGAAATATCTTATAGGAGTAGCTAAAGGCACGGGCCCGTGTATTTTTTTGATGTGGGAGAAGAGGACCAAAGCGACTGACTGCAGAGGAAGTGGGATCAGCTCTCAGTTTACTGGGATTTCACTAGCGGGCCACATAACATAAATACTGTCAAAGCACGAGCAAGAAGCAAACCTTTTGTCTCTTTGCTGGGGCTGTACTATTCATCTGGCCCTAGACCTGGTGCAGAAATATGGAGCTAAATCTATAACTGGGTTTCTTACAGTGTAGAAGAGTGAAGTGCTGTATTGCAGAAACTTTGTCAATCAAATCTTTCACAGATAGACATTCTCTAATTCAGGATTTTAACCTTTTCCAGAGTCCTCTCTGTCAAAACCTCAGAAATTCCTAGTGTTTCTCAGGCAGGAACGAGCACATGAGGAAGTAATTAATGAGAGCAGGAGAAGAAAAAAAAAAAAAAAGAATGTGCTGAATAGAGGCAAAACTGAGACTCAAATCCCTCATCCCACAGACTGCCTCCTCAGTCCTCAAGATGCAGACAAAAGACATTCCAGCTCCTGACAAACAGCCTGAAGAGATGCTGAAGCATTCAGCGAGCCCCCAGGACATTTATGTAAAGAAAGAGTTGGACAGTAAGGCCGTCTGATGCACACCGTCTATTTAGTGTAGGTGGAGTGTCTCTTGAACTGAGCGTATGTGAATTAGCAACAAGATTATCCCTGCTCCTACATACCAATGATCCATGGCACACATAGGCTGCATAAAGCAGCACATTAGTGGTATTCTGGTTTCCAGAAAGAGCTCAGCAGTAAATCTCAGCTATTTTCTGTTCAGTCGGGAATAATCAGTTAATTCATTAAAGAAAGTATGTAATTTTTTTTGGAACTTGTGCTCGGAGCCAGGACTGTTAGCCAAATCACCCGATTTCCAGTAGGCCGAGTCTCACCCTTGCTCTGGCAGACACCTCAAACAGCATACCAAATCAACTTAAAATGTTTGCAAAAAAACCCTTGAGTTACTTAAGACAAATCATAACCTTACAGGAATGCTGTGCCTCAGTTTTCCCATCTGCAAAACAGGGGTCAGAGGAATGCCACTCAGCTGTTTCCCAGCAGCACTGTAAAGCTCATTTGATGTACATTTATAAAACTGTGCATGATGCTTGGAGGGGAATTGCTACTGAAGAATTAATTGTTATGATTGTTGCTTATTCCCCAGATGCTTGAAATATGGAACTTGGCAGAATTCCGGAGGAAGTATTCTTGTGAGCTCAGATAAGAGATTAGCCGACCTGACAGTCGGGCTGTTGGGTGCAGGCAAGATTCATTATAAACCTGGGGGTCTTAAATAGTAGATCTAAGCTCAGAACACGGGCAAGGCTCCGGAAAGCTTTGTCTGTCCCATGAAGTACAGAATCATAGAATAGTTTGGGTGGGAAGGGACATTTAAAAGTCATGTAGTCCAAGCCCCCTGCAATGAGCAGGGACATTTTTGACTACATCAGGTTGCTCAGAGCCCCTTCCAACCTGACCTTGAATGTTTCCAGGGATGGGGACGTAGGACTGTTCTCTCCTGTTCCTGCCATCTGCTAATGACACAGCTGTGCATCACACGCCTGGATAAAACAAGTTGGGCTCTGCCAGAAGAGAAGAGCCCACATTTAGGGCAGCTGAAGGGAGAGGCTAAGCTGCCTTACAACACCTTGAAAAAGTCTAATTCGTCTTACACCCTTCTCTTTGTATTGTCCTCACGCCTTTATCAACTCACATTTTCCTGAGAAGAAACCCCTGCTCTTAAAAACCTTAAGCTTTTAAAGAAATCCTTTGAAGATGTCCTCCTTGTTAATTAATCCAGGTGCCCCTCATCTGTCAGCGACATGTGCCAGCAGCAGAGGCGGGGGCGTTTGTCAGTTGAGAGAAGGGAGGGGAAAACAAACACGTGGGAGAGGTTGGTGGCTCAAGTCTGCTGGGTGGGGGGGGACACGCACACCACGGAGGGGTCGGCAGGCAGCGGGGGAAGGCGGTGCGGTGGGGAGAGACACCCCTACGCCAGCCCCGGGGCGATGCTCGCCCCCCCGGGAGGGCTGGGTAGCGGAGTCCCCTCGGGGGATCTGGCCCCTCTCCGGTCCCCCCCGGGGGCTGCGGGTCGCTGCGGCCACCCCCCCCCCGCCTGGCCGCTGCCCGCCGCCGCCGCCCCCTTCGCCGCGAAGGGCGGACCCGCCGCCGTCGCCGCATCCCGGATGCCGCCGCCGGTTTCCTGGCCCGTTTCCCGGTCCCGGTGCCGCCGTTTCCTTTACGGAGCGCCGCGGGGAGTGGGCAGAAGGGCTCCTCGTCCCGCCGGCTTATTTTTTCCGGTCGGTGCTCCATAGGAGGAGGTGGGAAGGACCAGACGCGGCGGTACCCCCCCCCCCCCCCCCCCCCCCCCCCCTTCCCGCCCCCCCTTCCTCCACTGCAGCACATGGGAAGCAAAAGTTTTCCTCCTCCTCCTCCTCCTCTCTCCCCTCCGCCGGTTCCCCTCGCCCTCCGCCCAGGCAGCCCCGGGCGAGCCGCCCCCCGGGCCGGTCCCCCGGCTGAAGGATGCGTCTGCCGATCCCTCGGCCGCTGCTCTCGGACACCGGTGCCGTGCTGCGCTTCTCTCCCGCGGGCAACGAGGAATAAAAGGGCGCCGGAGGGTCTTCTGCTTCCCTGAGGGCTCGAAAGGAGCGAAGGCGAGACTTTGATCGCGTCTTGCAGAGGGATCTGCGAATTTGCGGAGGGAAAGGGGGTGTTGGGGGGGGGGGGGGGGGAATAATCAGATGCTTTAGCGGCGCCGGAGAGGCAGTGCTACATCGTTTTGCTTCGGCCCCATCATGGGTACCGGCATGTGTTCGAGGAGGCAGAAGGGGCTTCTGCAGACCGGGTTTTGCCTGGTGACAGTGGCGTGTTTGGGCTCGGGAGTTTTCATGTACAACCACTTGCAGCAAAAGGTGCGGAACGCTGAAGCCCTGGCCCAGAAATACAAGCAGCAGCAGGAAGCGCTGTCTGCCCAGCTCCAAGGTGAGTGACCTGCTCTGTGTGAGCATCGCGCTCTCTGAACTTCCCTCTCTCCCAACACTACCTGCTGCTGTTCTTGCCGCACAGCCCCGTGACAAGCGGGGTGCCTTCGTGCAGCGAGGTTCAGCTTTTTGCTTTAAAGAGCTCTAAGAAGACGTTGTTGCCTAATTCCTTCCCCCCTTTGCTGTCTAGAATTAGAATAGCATTGAATCTGAGTCGGTGCTCGCAGCAGCAAGGGGAATGGAGTGTGCTGGATTGGCGAGTTCAGCTGCGTCACGTCTATTCCATTTCTTCTCCCTCTAGTTCCCTTTGGCTGTAAAGACTAGTCCTGTGTCATTCTAAACGTGAAGCGGTAGAAACGTGAACAGGACTTGGAGAGGCTGGTTGGGCAGGCTCAGAGATGTGGCAGGAATGTCTGTCCGGAAAGTAAATAAAGAGGCAAGGGGTCCTTTAGGAAAGCTTGCCATCATACTGTCTGCTGCTCGTTGTCTGTGCAAGGAAACACACCTAGCTGCTTAAGAGATTGATCTGTGACTGGAAAAGTCTTGCCAGCTTGTTTGGGGCTGATAGGTGCTGCAGCACAGAGCTCCCTAAAAAGGAGGGAGGAGGAGGAAGAATTGGCTTTCCTGAGCCCGCTGACCAGCGCTTGGTTCCTCTGGCAAGAGCTGCCAGAAGACCGGAAAGCAAGCATAATATGTATATTCCCCCTCTCCCCCCTCATTTGTCCTCCTTACATAGCCCGAGTGTGGGAGAATGACGTTTTATCCCATGGAGAGATCCCAGTAGGGAAGGCTGAAGACACATCTTACTCCGTTGCTGAACTCTTACCTTCTTTGCTTAGTCTGTCATTCTAGCCTTACTGCCTCTGCCAAAGATACGTTTCCATCACCTGTCACTAGATTTGGAGTCTCCAGAGGGATTTGCTGAGCTCCCTGTTGAGAGGTTTGGTGGGAATCCACTCTTTGGTAGCCAGCAGTTGTGTGAGTAATGCTGGAGGATGGGTTGGTTCTGGAGCGCCCACAGAATTAATTTTATGTGGACAAAATATTGTTTGCCTGTAGTTCTGGTGACTCAAGGTCAAGAGATTCATCTAATACTTTTTTTTTTTTTTTTTTGGATTACAGTGTTTAAATCGAGAGTTCTTCCTCAGACAAAAGTCAAATAGAGGGTATCCATTATGACCTCTGTTGACATAACCAGTGACATTGTTTCTATAGCCTATATTTCTGGGGAATTCTGCACATCTGTGACTCAACATATGTGCGTCTTAGGGTTAATTATTTTCCGGTGGTTTTGTGTGCAGTGTTGTGATGCAAATGTAATGTCTTGCTCACGGCTGTGTGTATTTCTACCTGAAAACTGGGGAAGCAAAGTGTGGTGTATATGTTTTGTTTATCTCTCAAGGAAACATGCTTTAAAAAAACCCAGTCAATCTTGTGAATTGATCTAGCGTGTGTTTATGTTCACTGCTGTTATCTTTACGTTTTGGTTCCGTTTCTTCTTACTCTATCACAAGGCAGTCAAACAGCTCCAGCTCCTAATGTGTTGCAGGGTCCCAGCCACAGCGATTTCCACCTGCACCCTGAGCTTCTGAGATGCAAAGACCAACAGAGCAGAAGTTAGCCCACATTCCTTTCTGGTGTCTCAGCATCCCTTGCTTCTCTTGGAGAGAGGGGCTGGTTCATCAGAGAATAAGATGACAGGGGTAGCCTCAGGGAACCCCAGTTTTGGGAAGAGCAGGCGCAAGCAAACAACTGAGACAGGCTCATATTTTTTTCTGCCCAAATATGTTTGGATGGCAGAGCTGTAGCCTGTTGCTGAGGTTTCTAACCCTCTGTCAGTCCTCCCATTCCTAAATACAGTTGTTGCCATGGATACCCTTTTTATTTTGAGAAGACAGTTACTTGTCCAACAACTTTAACAAAGGCAAAGCTTCTTTTTGGATTTGGCTGGTGGGAGAAGCCTAGCGACTGGTGGATAGGAGCCATGTTCGTGGAAGTCTGTAAGTGCAGTGGTACCTTGCACACACGGCCATGGCTCTGGTGCTGTCGCCTCGCAGCGCTGCTCCCTGCGGTGCTTCGGTGGGGAGTCAGGGCTCCAGCCCTGCCCCTCTGAGTGCTTGTGGCATGACTTTAATTGCCGTGTCTGATTTCTGCCTTTCCAGCCCTAGAAAAGGAGGACGTGTTACCCTGAGGTGGAATTCAGTACTAACTAGTGCTCCAGGTGTCTCCTTTCAGCTATCCGGTATTTCCTACCCTTCTTGTATCCGAGTACAGTATGTGGTTAATGCTTCTGGTGGCCTCTGTAAAGAAAGCTTGAAAGCGTAGGGCTGGGCCAAGAGTTGAGTGAAGGGGAAAAGGAAAGCAGGCGGAGGAGGGAGCGGAGCACTGCCTGTCCCATGGGCTGTCTTCTACCGCCTGCACGCAGTGAAATGGATCTCATCGACTCTCTTAAAATAAGATCAAAGCAGCTGCTGACTTTGTGGAGTAAAACACATTGTGTGAGAAGAAGAAAGGGAGGTATTGTTGTGTGCGTGACTGTGTCCAACCTCTTGCACGGTGGCTAGTAGCCCCTGTCCTGGCCAGCTCTTGCTGCCGCACCCAGAGGTGGCTGTGTGCGGTGACCCAGTAGACCCTCTTTTAGTATTGTCGCCCACATGGGATCCAGGAGGAAACATCTGCTTGGCTTTTGTGTCCCTCCATCTCTTCTGTTTCTGCTGGCTGGGGTTGGAGACATGTCTGAAAGTGCCTGGAGACACCTTGCCAAATGCTGGTCTCTCCCTTGTGGGCTGTGATTTGGGGGGTCTCGTGCTGCATCACGAGGGGTAGAGGGGATTAGGGACAGTCTGGCAGGCTGTGACCTGGGGTGCACTTCAGATAAATCTGCAGTATCTCGGCCCCCACCCCAAACTCCTGCCGTGCTGAGTTGTGTAGCAGGTGGCTTTGAGCGAAGTGTTGCTTTGCCACCTCCCACTTTCCGTAGGTGTGTGCCTGCGTACGTACGAGCATGCCGCTGCCTGGGGGTTCTGAGCGAAACCAGGGATATTTTTATTTCGGTCAGTTCACGAGCAAATGGCACCCTCTGAACAGATGGGAAGGAAGGGTGCATTTCCAGTACCATCCCCTTCTGTCTGACGTTCCTGATGTGGCCTGACAGGAGCATGTCAAGCTGCTGCCTGGGATGGAGGAATTTTCTGTCTCGGAACAGACTGAGCATGGGAATGCAGCGCCCCTGTTCTTACCATTGGGTGTCTTTTACCCAATCTGTCCTTCCTTGGCCATCTCTCTGGATCAGAGATGGAGGTACGATGAGTCTGGCTTTTGTTCTGCTCCCCTTGTCCCTTGCTCTGGATGATTCTTGAGCCTGAGTGACTGGTGGCATGCGTGATTACTTGTGATGTGACTGGATGGAGACTGGCGGGAGTATTTGATGGCTCTAAGAAGGAGAGCCACAGAGAAGAAAGCTTTTTCTGGGTGGTTAGCTATGAGAAGGGATGGAGCATGGTGCAGTCTGGAAGGTGGTGTTGATCTCTGTGCTGAGAGCTGCTCAGAGCTGTCAGCTGTGGGCAGCGTGATGACTCTTTCCACAGTATCTTCTGTTGACATAGAAGTGGCCTACGAGCTGTGCACTGTGTGTGGTTTTAGCAGGACAAGAGCAGCAAATCCGACGCTGTGACAGCAGGGAGCCAGCGTGCATTGGTGGCTTGCCCAAGCAGGGGTAAAATGAACCCACTTGAACAGAAGGAGAGTAAAACCTGGGGCTGTTGGCAGGGCTGGAATCGCTCTCCCTTTATGGATCTCGGACTCTCCCTGGCAGGTGTTTATTGTAGCACTCTGGGGTATATGAGGCAACCCCATCACACAATCACCCTGTTCTCCGTGGTCATCCAAACAGAGAACGAGCCTGTGGAAGGCCTGACCTGTTCTTCTTTCACAAAGGCAAGGCACTGCCAGGGGTTTCATTGTTTCAGCAGTTCGAGTTCTGCATTTTAGCTCACTTGGCAGCAGGTGACGGTGCTTTAGTGCTGAGTTCTGGCTGAATTCCAGCCTGGATTTAGACGCTGACCACCCTCCATTCTCTCTTGGAATTGCAAATTGTTAAAGACTTCCTGGCTTCCTGTCCTCTGGAGCTATGCAGTGCCATTTTGGTCTGCTGAGCTGTTGCTGTATCCCACCGCAAAGATGAGCAGTGAGAACTTTATGCAGCACGCACTTGCTGCTTTGCATAAAGCTGAACCCACCTTTTCTGGGGCCTGGAGGAACGGCAGGAGAGATCACAAATTTTTTTTTTCTAGTCACTGGAGGTTACTTCAGCTTATCTTACTTATTAAAAAAAGGCATCAGGAGAGCCGGATTTTGTGTCCTAAACTTCTAAGTAAACAGGGTATGGTATAGAGCCGTTCCTGAAGACTCTTCTGCTTTGTGGTGCTTGCATTAGGGTTTGTGGTTATGGGTGTTCGCACGAGCTATAGATGCTTTCCTGTGCTTTAGTTCCCCATTTACTATGTGAGATCAATAGCGCCTGGTAGCTTGGGGTCATCTAAGCAGGCCTTTTCTATACAGAACAGTTATTTATTTGCCTGGTCCTGTGCTGAGAGTGCTTGGCTTTTCTCAGTGAGGCTGTAGGGGTTCAACTTGCCTCCTGTGGGATGCCGTGCGCTTTGCTGTTCTGGGTGGTGGAGCACAACGGTGCTGGCAGGGAGGCTGCTCGCTGGGTTCTTCGGCTGCAGGGACCCGGAGAGGCGGGTAACCTGCCCGTGTGGGGTGAGTTTCTAACCCTGGTTGTAGGATTTCAGTAGACACAGGTTACTAGAAAATGAAATTGAGGGCCTGCAGGAGAAACTCCAACATGTGGAGTTCCTCCAAGCCCAGAACCTCTGAGGCAAATGCAGACTGGAAGCTCAGAGTACATGAAAGGGCCCAGTAAAGCCTGTGAATCGCTGAGCATCCATAATAGACGTGACTTTTCACTGCTGGTGTGAGGTTCCAGTCACACCAAAGACTTGTCCTCGGGTGTTCTGCTAGAGAAGACTGCAAGAGAGATGCTTGTGGCAGAAACATGAGTGCCCAGAGCTCGCAAATCTTCCGGGAAGTGGCTGATGTTCTTAAGATGACAACTTCATTGAACAAGGCTTTTTAGCATGTGGTAAAGAAGCACCCACGGTCTCTGTGCTGAGCTGGGCTGGGGAAGCCCTCAGGGTGACATCTGAGTAGTCTGTGGGGAAAAGTGTTTCTAAAAATAAAGCTGTTGTGAAGTAGGCACTTGGACAGCTGCGGTGATGGGCTTGCTGCTTACCAATGTGCTCAGCAGGGGAAAAAAATCCTTCCAGGTTGAACAAATATTTCTGCTGTAACGGTTTGGGGAATATGAGAGTTTCCTCGCTTCAGAGGAAAATATTAATGAAGTGGCCCAGCCCAGGGGAAGCATCTTCGCTGCTGGGGTGTCTGTCTTTGTTAATGAGGGAAGGTGACAAAGAGAAGGAAGGAGATAGCCTGGCTGGTGACAGGAGGAATTCCTGACCCAGGACACTGGCCCTTCCTGCTCCCCGAGGGAGGTCAAAAGTGACAGAGGGAATTAGGTGGGTCAAGGGAGACAGCTTGGGTGGGAACGTGTGCCTGGGGAATGGCTCCTCGGTCTGGGGTGGGACTGAGCTTGGCACGTGAGGAGCCCAGGCTGGCAGAGCCTAAAACACAGTCCTTGGACCTGCAGGGTCTAAAAACAGTAGTCTGTGAAAAGCCAACGTGTCTGTCTTGTCCTGCTGAAGCCTTGGTTTCAGGACGGGAAGAGTCACTGCCTGGAGGCGCTGAAGTTGCTCCACAGGGGACAATGGGATACCAAGATGTTTGGATTCAGTTTGTGTCTTGAAGCCGGACCCTCGGTATCTAGGCTGCTTGCCTACCTGGGTAGTGCCCCACAAGGCTTAGGAAGCAGTTCTACATTCTGCAAAACCCTTTACCAACACTTTACCATGCCTGGCTTCTTTAATCACTTCTTCTTTTTCCCCGATTCGCTCAGGCACTCGGCTGTTGCTGGAGATCACTGTAAATATTAACACATCCGCTCCTGGTAAACCAAAGTATTGCAAAAATCCCAAGCTTGGATCTAGCCAATGTCATGAGCTTGGCTTCAAAATCATAGAGTTAAACCATGTGGAGGTTCTTTTTCTGCACAGGAAAGGCATTTCCAGGTGGGAAGAAAAACACCAGTCATTTTGAGGGTCCTGGTAAAGCCGCCAGACTTGGATTTGTTGTGATCCAACAGAAGAGAAATACGCAATAGTGAACCAGGCTTTTAAAGGAGCTGGGTAAAACGATTAGACCGTATTCTCAGGTCTGCTCTGCATGAAGTTGCAGGGGGATGTGGCTCGTAAAGGTGAGGAATGCTTCCCTTGAATGCCCAGCTTTGATTAAAAAGCTCTTGAAGAATGGTTATGGCAGCAGTGCTTTGCTGCCTGGTGAAATTAGAGTCTTCTATGCACTTGGTGTAATTAGGAGACCTGCTGTGAGGAAGAGACAGTCTGAAAACGCAAGGAATAGTTGTCATTTTGCAGTGCAGAAGGTCTTAAGAGGTGAGGCTGTGAGTTCTGAACCAGGTGGCTTGAATTCCTTGCCTGGGGAGAGATGGGGGGGCAGCAGAAAAAGTGTTTTCTTTAGGTGTTTTTTATGTTTCTTTTCCCTTCAGGGGCTACAGAGTTGTCAGACTTGCAGGTGGTAGAGCGAGGAAGGACTATTCTGATCACAAAGCTTGATTCTTTTATAGTTCCTACCTCAGCCTTGCAGTTCCTGGATGATCTCTAGTATTGTTTAGAAAAATGTCCTAGCTTGACTTTTAGGGTGCTAGAACTGCCTATGAGCTCTTCTCTACATATATATTGAGAGCAACATCCACCATCCGCACTACCATAGGCTTGGTGCCGCTGATGGTCAACACTGTAAAATATTAGATACACGTGTATGTTTTGTGTCTCTTATTTCCCCAGATTGTAGTGCCTGCTCTCAGGCAGCAAGTCACCTGTTAATGAAGGACATAGAATCATGGTTGGAGTTGGAAGGGACCTTAAAGATAATCTAATTCCATACCCCTGCCCTGGGCAGGGACAGTTCCCACCAGCCCAGGTTGCTCCAAGCCCCGTCCAACCTGGCCTTGAACCCCTCCAGGGATGGGGCAGCCACAGCTTCTCTGGGCAACCTGGGCCAGGGGCTCACCCCCCTCACAGCCAAGAATTTCTTCCTACATACACCGCCTTTGCCGCTCCTCTGTGACCTGAGCGGAGCTGGTATGTTCACCGGCAGTGAGAGCACGAGTCACTTGAGGCTCTTGGCTTGGCAAGATTTCAACAAGGAATGGGTTAGCGCTTGTTTTTACGCATGCAAATATCACCCCACTTTGTTTGTTTTCCTGGAGACTGCGTCATGGCACGACTTGCCCCCAAAGATCGTGGCTCTGGGGTCAAGTTTCTGTTATTGCCCCTCCCCTCTGGATTGCTGCCCAGTGCCGTTCCGGGAGGGATGGTGGCAGCCTCTGCGGAGGGGATGGGGAGCCTGTTGCAGCTGAGTGCTGGGAGTCGGGGAAAGCTCTTGGTTAGTGTTCAGAGGACAGAGTGGATTAAAGTCACCGTCCATCAGGAAGCTTCTCTGGCACTTTCGTTTGTCATGTGGCTGCTGTACGAAGCAGCCTCATCCCTCTCCCTTCTCAGCCCCTGTGCCGAGTACGGATGCTCTTTTGTGCGTAATGGGCGAGGGAGCTGCTTGGCTCGCTCCTCCTTAGTGGCCTGAGGGCCGGTTAATGGTTGGGTTGTGGAAGGGGAGAAAACATCTCTCCTGCATGCTGCTGATGCCCTTACAGAAGAGACAACGTGGAAGGCTCTGAGCCTGGGAGTGGACTTGGCCCACAAATACACAATTGAGCCACTGCCCACTAAAGCCCCTCCTGGGCTTTGCAGCTTAAACTCCAAAGCAAAACCGGAGTGCAAATACAGGATGACAGGCTGGTGTGTTGTATCGGGAATACCCATTGTCTCTAGTCCAACTGTCCCCACCCTGCTACAGACCTTATCCGTTCACAGTTGACAAAAGTGCGGACAGCTTGTAGCTGGACCTGACCCTTTCATTGTTTAGGACTTCGGGTGTCTGTGGGTATTTCGGGACTGGTGATTTGCTTGGTCTGGATTTTACATGCGAGCTGCTGTGTGCTGAAGCTGAGGAACACAGAGTGATGCAGGCCGTTCAAAACAGCAAAGGCTTTTTTGCCCCAGTCCGCTCTCCTGGGCAGTTGCTGGCACTTTCCCGTCCATGGCAGGATTTGAGGTCCACGTGTCTCATGACCTGCGAGAGGCCTGTTTTGGGGAAAAGAATACATGGGAAGAAATCTCAGGCTTTATCTCATGCTCTGCCTCTTTCTGCTTCCCTAGTTGTGTATGAGCACAGATCCCGGCTAGAACGATCCTTGCAGAAGGAGCGAGGGGAACACAAGAAGACGAAGGAAGGTAAGTCTCTTGGCTGGCCAGCCCTCCAGCTGCCCTCCGGGGAGATATTTGGGTTGTACCCAAAGCGTTTTCTGCCTTCAGGGCTGTGTCTGGATGTTACTGAATGCTCCCAGGTGAGACTCATCCCTGGTTTGTACTTGGGGAATGGTTAACTGACTTGTCCATTGCCCACGGGCAAAAGGTTCTGTTCTCTCATATTCCTACATATGTCCTCAGTCTAATCTGTGAGTAACAGTACCCGTGATGTGGTGTTTGAGCACTTTAAGTGACAGCTAAACCTGGCACTAGATCATGCTTGTTTTTCTTGGAAATATGTAAACTTTCTTATAAAAGAGATGTGATGATGCTGAGCTCTGCAAGCGCTTAATGATATTAGCATCACTGCACTCGTAATGCATGGACAATACAGCCTGTCAGATCCTTTAAAGTTGATGTACAAAAGTAGATAGACATATGCAGGATATTTTAAGACCATGAAATACAAGAGGAAGTGGAAAGCGAATAGATTAGCTCCTGTACCTTTCAGTGGAGTAGAGTGCTTGGATGTCAGACCCCTTTGCACCTGATTGTTGGCAACTTAATGGCTTGGGTTTTATCTTCAAAACTGGTACGTGGAGTAACATCCCTGCTCCTCGCTCCTGTGTGCACTGTGTTTCTGGAAATGCTGACAGACAGCACCCAGGTCTGGCTGTAGCTAGGTGGCTACGTAGCTAAGGGAGAACCTGCATTTCTGCCTCTTCATTTATTTGGTGGGAACTAACTGAGAAAATGAAGCTTCAATGACATTAAAATGTAGCCGTTTGTGTGCTGAAGTAGGAAGTCGTCGATGCACTTGCCTGTAGAATGGAAAAAGAAGGACATTTGGGCCGGTCTAGGTGGGTGGACACCTCTCATGGAAAACACTACGCTCCCATCTTTCTGAGGGCATGGAGTGGAGCCCCCCAGCAGCATCTGCGTTCCAGCTTGTGGAGTTGCAGCTTTTTGCTCTGCAAGGGGCTGACTTCCTCCGTCCCTCCCCCCACCAAAATATAAACCAGATCCTTGTTAAATTCCAGCTCATTAAATTGTCTTCTCTTCTTCCCTTTCTAGATTTTTTAGTGTATAAGTTAGAAGCTCAGGAAGCTCTCAACAAGGAGAAGGTAGGTATGGTTTATTCCTCAAAGTGTGTGTGTCATAACGGTAGAGATTTTTCTAGCACCACTGTGCTGCTGTCTGGAAGGCATGGAAGACTACGAGTGTGTATGGTAGGAGATGAACTTTGGCTGACTCCACCTTGCCAGGCCGTTGGCGTGTGAGGATTTGCTTCGTCTTGGCGAAAGACTGTGTCATGCTGGAGCTCTTCTGCCTGTCCTCCCACGTGTGACAGCCGAGTAGATGACCTGACTGTCAGCTCCCGGTGTAGCAGGGAGTCCCGGGCTGCGGTCTGGGAAGAGAATTGCAGTTCCATGGTGCAGAAGAGTCCTGGGGAAACTGAATGCAAGGCACTCCACAGGGAACACGGAGAAGAAAGGCCATGGTGTTGTTGGGGAAAGCATATCCATTGTTTTCTGTCTCCAGGGTCTGTCAAATGATTTCCACTAGCCTGCGGACTTGTCATTCGGCAGGGAAAAGAAGGAATCTTCAGTGAGGGTTAGGAAGAAACGCATCCCTGGGTTACAGGCTGTCACATTCACTTGAAGTTATACGGCTGGTTTTATTCCTTTCTCAGAGCATCTGTTGATGTGATGCTGGAGAAGAGGAGTTGCTTTTAGCCTGCTCGTCTGTGGGTGAATGTCATCCTGGTACAGAAAGGAACTGGTGGATGAATATCTGAATACTCTAATGGCTGGGCAGCTCGCTTGCCATTTGTGCTCGGAGTATTTCATACCGTATTGGCTATTTATCATATAAGTTAAATTGTGGGTTGTAGTGGAAATCTCTGCATGGTGGTTAGTCTGCACTTCCATGGCGCTGCTGAGTGCCTCAGCCGTGTTGCTTTAAGCTTCCCAAACACGGATCCTGGCGGATGGTTGTAAACCTGCATGTAATGGGAAAAGCTGCTGCATGTTCCCCCTCGGGTGCCGCTACTGCTGTGGGGAAAAGTGCCGGTTTGAGGCAGGTTTGGTGGCCAGCCCAGCCTAAACCGTGATAGGACTCAGCCTTTGAGCACGGGTGGCTGGTGGCTTCCCCACCAGCGGTGTTGAGATGCTGGTGGTGCAGTGATGACGGTACCCTGGGGACGAAGGGGAAGAACATGGCCCTTAGCAAGGCATAACCTGATCTGTTAAACTGCTGCAGACCCCCCGTGGACACATGTAAATCCCTCTCTGCTGCTGGTTTGTGTCAGTCGAGCTTAGTTTGATAGCTGTATGTAGTTACAGGAGTTTGCTTTAGGCTTACTCAATCGCTTAGTGAACAATTTTTTTTGTTAAATGGTGCAAGTTTTGGGCGTAGGCGAAAGCTGTGGTGCTGCCTGCCTCCCCCTCAGCCGCTGCAGAGCGCTCGGCCTGCTTTGGGGGGGGTCTCACCGCGCAAAACTCTTTCAGGGCTGGTCCTGCCCTGGATAAAGAACGGAAAACTGGGGAAAAACAACTCTGAATGCGAATTGAGAGAGTGCAATTAACTAGCTGGTGGCTAGGTTATTTTGAAAGGATTCTTTTCCAGCCGTCCTCGTGTTGTCCCAAAGCGGGGTCGTTTACCCAGTGTGCAGATGCCAATATATGTGCAGTGTTACGGGCATTATTTATTTATTTATTTCATTTCTGCAGACATTCTGCCTTTTTAAAAGCACATTCTGCCTTTTTAAAAGCATGTTCTGCTGGTCACCTTGGCAGGCTTGTTCCCAGTCACCTTCCCGGACTTGTCCCAGTGCGTGCCTGTGTGGGAAGGGGCAGTCGGAGCTGGCTGTTGGTGCAGCGGCTGGATGGGTGCTCACGTGTGGGTTTGTTTTTTTTCCCCCTGCCTTGAGTTTTTCTGGGATCTAACGGCACCTTTTTTCTTTCCAGCAAGATTCTATGAACAGATACGGGGCCCTCAGCTCCCAGCACAAGATCCTGAAGGTAAGGGAGCAGTTTGGTTCCACGTACTCCCTGGCCGCTGCGGGTCAAAGAGTGCTCCTTGGATGGGGTCAGGGCCTTTGCTTACCGGAGGTGCCCAGGAGAGACCAAGGGCTTCCTGCAGCCAGTGCCAGCAGGAGGGAGGAGACCACGCAGTGGTGTTGCTCTGCATTCCTTCCTGACTGTTCAGGTTCATGGGAGTTTCCTATTTATTCTGTTGGGCTTTGTGTCAGATTACAGCCTTCACCTATTCCTCCTCTCAATGGTAGCCTTTGTGCACTTTATCGCACAGGAGTTCTGTTGTTCAGCGTGTTCTTTTCTGGGTCTCTTAGTGTGAAAATGGGTCTATTCACTGTAGCTTGCCCTTTGGGCTAATACAATTGTATTGCAGTCCGTGTAAGAGGCTCAGAGGGGGGCAGCTTGTAGCATTTTATAGCTTATTGCATGCTCTACCTGAAGCATATCTTGATGTTAAAGTTTGCTTTTGTTAGAGCAACACAACTGTGGCCGGTGATGGTGGTTTTTAAATGTTTTTAGTCAGAGCGCTGGCAGTGAAATGGTAATTTAATTCTGGGATGTAGAAAGAGGGCTAGATTCCAGCAACCCTTAGCACTGCTGGGTTGTATTTCCTGAGCAGAGCTGGACCTCCAGCTGCCTGGCTTTTTGGATTCAAACTTCGGGAAAAGGGAAGTACAGTTCTGTCTCTTGGGTATTATCCAGCGCTGCGGATTCTGGGAACCCTTCGCGATAGTAACGTTCCTCTTCATAGCAACCGCAGTCTGAGCAGAATGCTCTGGTTTGCTTGTCTCAAGAGGACAGTGAGAGCATTTCGTCCTGGCTCCCTTTCTCTTGCTTCCTTTTATTGGGGAGGTGGAGAATAATCTATTTTTAAACTACATTTACAGCTGCTGAAAGAAAGGCCAGCCCTCGGGACTGCGGTGCAGTAGGTTCCTGGGCTGCTCAGGCGGTCAGCGTACCTAGCTTTGGTAGAACTGGCTGGGTCAAGAACATTCTGCTTGTATTTAAGTTGCTTCTCTGAAATACAATCACACGTAGCGTGTTCCAGACCTCCCGTCCTGTAGCTGCAATCAAACAGCATCTTCAGATGCCTCCTAGAGTTTGCATACGTTGGTCACAGCCATCCTTAGAAACCAGCTGAGGGTGAGGATGCTCTCTGTGCTTAATGAGCTGGATGGGGCCTCGGGTGCTTTGGGTGACCTTGGTGAAGGCACTTATCTCTCTCTCCAGCTTCCTGCTGCTATCCAAGGATGAACACTCCCTCCCTTCTTCCTGACTGTCAGCGGTCTGGCAGGCATTACGCACATCACCTGCCAGACAGAATATGGGCTAGAAATTAATTGACCTGAGCAGATGAGGACTTAAAATTCCTTTAATTGCTTAGAGTTTCTTGTTAAAATCAGTTCTCACTTGCTAATGTTGGTGGCTTCTGAGATGTTTAGTATCAAAATGATTTTAGGGATTCTTTGCAGTGCTTTCTGCCAGTGGCTCTGATGAGAACTGTAAGTACCTAATGTCTTTGAAAGCCAAAGCAGGCATCTTTTATTCTCTTTATTTTCCCTCCTGATCTCGTGATCTGATTAACCTGACATCCTTGTCTCTCTCTTCATTCTGTCTCTCGGACCCCTCCATACCGATAGCTTTTTTTTTTCCTCTTCATTGTATGTATTTTTGGAGCAGTTATTTCTCTCCTTTTAGTGGAGGATAATTGCTTCAGGGGAGAATGCCTGGGCCACAGATGCTTTGTTTTACTGGGGACAAATGCAATCATCGATAGCATTCAGAGGGTTTGGGGTTTTTAAAAAAGGTGATGGGGTTTTTTTACAGGAAGGCTGATTGGAATTGCTGCCTGAGTCCTGAGGAGCTATTGTGTGGAAGGGCCAGGGTTCACCTGTGAGCCAATCAATCTGCATACGTAATTGGTGTTGACAAACTGAATGGGGAAGGACTCTCTAGGTTACCATGGGAACCAAAAAGGAGGTGAATTCTGGTTCAATGGGTCTGAGCAAAAGGATGTCTCAGCATGTTTTGTTCTTGGGCCCTGCAAGAGGGGAGGGGAGAAGGGAACAGCTCTTCAACCCACTTCTATCGATGAATTCTTGGCCTGCCTGAAATAGTTTGTGGTCTTGTGAGAGTCTTGTTATCCTGGCGTTTAATGCCTGGGAGCCCCATGTTACTCTGGGGGACGTGGGCTGTCTCTCTGTGTGAGAGGATGTGGTGTCCTTGCAGAAGGTCTCCCTCCTTTTCTAGCAGCATGGAGTGGTGGGTGGGAGAACAGCCGGGCTACCGGGAAGTAAACCGAGTGGAGAGAACAACCTGAGTGTTTAGGTGTCCGAAGTGGGTAGCAGTACCTGCGCACTGAAGGGCAGTGGGAATTAGACTTCAGCCTTACTTAAAGGCGAACTACTCCTGTAATGTAATGTGCGGAGTGATGCTCCATGCACCATGGAAACTATGTCCTTCAGCATGTCTGGGACTCTGGGAAAGACCTTGGATTTGTGCAGGGTTCCACAGGTATTTGGTTTGATATCAGCAAATACTGTAGCTCACGTTGCTGTCACAGAGCAGGGTGTGCAGGGGAGTTGAGGAGTAGGAGTAGTTCTTGGCTGTGTCCCAGAGTCTCCATCTCTTTTTTTCAGGCAGGAGTAGACTTGCCACCACCTTCTGCTTCCAGTTTAGTGGCTTCCAAGGAGACCTCCAAAACTGCTTCACAAAGCAGAGTTGAATTGGCATTTCACATCTCTCCTGAACCACTGAACACAAAGAATATTTTATTGTGTCTGGGATTTCTACTGGAGGAACAAACATCTCTTCTGCCTCCCCGAGCAACTTATTAAACAGAGGCACTCAAGTAGCACTTGGCAATAGCTAAATTACTCTTCTTCTCCTTGTACTGACTCTTTGTCACTTCTTTTCATATTCAGAACCAGCATGAAGATGTCAAGAAGCAGCTGCTTGACCTGCAGCTGCAGCACAACAGCTTGAAACTGGAACATCGTAAGGCACTGGAGACCCATAGCCAGAAATATGCCCAGCTGCAGCAGGAGAAGGACAGTGAAGTCTCAAACCTGCAGGGTGAGTGTGATGGAGAGCTGAGAAAACAGCAGGCAGAGAAAGGACTGAGTTCAGGAGAGGACAGTGTTTCTTCTACAGGCCCCCAAAAGGTCTGCAGACACTGTAGGAACAGTTCCGTATGACCGAGTGTGCAGCACCTCAGCCCTTCTATAGCTCAACTGGAGCATCGTCTTCCCGCAGGGTGGTGGTGCAGGGACAAGGGCAGCGTTAAAACTGGCTGGGTGTCCTGAGGCTGCATCGAGGGGAGGTGAGAGATGCCCAGCAGGGCTATCGAGCATCTTTCCCACATGAGGGAAGCCGTTGGGATTCACAGGTGGTGTTTTTGTGTAGCCGTACACACCGCAAAAGCCTCTGGCTGCTTGGGCTGCCAAATGCAGTGATCAGCTGACCTTGAGTTTAACCATACTTTGGGACTCAGAGACCCCTGCGCTGTTGTACTGCATGGGGCTTCTGCCACCACCAGCACTTTCACGGTGTTATTTTAAAAGCCTAATTGACTTTTGCTGGCTGCTTACTCTTACTGCAGCTGCTACTCATCTTATTTGTGTAGAGCCAGGTAACATAACAAATTGTGGTAGATGCTGGTTGTGTCCAGACCGTGAAACAGTCCATGTCCCAAGGAGGTCACACTCAAAATGGATGAGGTAATCCAAGAGTGAAAGGCAGGAGGCTAAGGCAGAGGTACGTGCCTGTGGTTCCACGGCAGGCTGGGGCAGGAACAGCAGGTTCATCCATCTGATAATGCTGCCATTTCTCTGGTGGGTGAGTGTGAGCGAGTTATCAGAGATGCTTTTTATAGCAGAGGTAACACATTGTGACGTTGAGGTATCCCTTCTATTTCAATACATATTTTCCACTTCTCTGGACACTTTTGACAAGGGAAACCAGTTTCTATACTACTGGAATCCTGCAAATTCTAACATTTAAACTTGGGAGCAAATCAAACATACTTTATGTAATTAATGGTGTAGGTCTATAAAATGCATTTAATAGTGCAAGTATTACAGAGAATGCTGATCCCTTTAACTCCCAAAGAATAGTTTCTATTTAGTCTGCTGTTTAATTAGATTGTGGGGTTTTTAAGGTTCACAGCTGCTCTTAGATTAGGTCTGGGAGAGTGAAACCTGCTGATGTTTTGTTTGTTTTTTTCCCTCTGATCAACAAAGCCCTAGGATCTGATGAGCACTCCTGGGCTAGAAGGGGGAAATTGAGCACAAGCAAGCGAAGCCTAAATATTTGGTTGTCTCTCTTCTTGAAATACACAGCCCCCAATGAAGTAAGAAAACAAATTCTGCCAGAGGAAGGAGAATAACGATCAGAAAAACAATTCCAAGAGGGGAAGCTAGTCAGGAAAGTCAGCTTAGGGCTGAGATATTAATATTCTCTGCCCATCTTCCCAGGCTCCTGTTCCCTTGGTACCATCTCTCTCCTGTGCTTTAAGCTCAGAGCTGGCTAGTAAATCTTCCCTTAAGTATTGGTAGCCGTGCTGTATAAAAGAGCAAGACGGTCTCATGAGAGGTGGCGAAGACAGAGCTCGTAGCATTGCTAATGCCTCATTTTCTTTCCTTACGTTCCTCCAGTACTTTATATATATATAATGTGCCCTCAGGAGACACGTGCTGGAAGATGTGCCTCTGTCAGTGAGTATAAGAGAGAGCAGAAGAGGTATCTGAGCGTGGGCATTGCTCAGGGCTGTCGACATGGAACGGAGGGATTTTTGCTAGGTTCAATTGCAAAAATGAGACCTTCACCCCAGGGATGCTGGAGGAAAGCAGGAAGCCCGCGGGGGAGTACGAGGGATTGCTTTCACAGGTCGAGCTGGGTTTGGTAGCTCCTCTCGGTGGTTCTGGTTTCCTTCTGGCTGCAGGAAAGACAGAGCCTTATTTTCCCAGTTTGATGTTAACCTTCACCGCAAGGCAAGAACGCGGCACCCAGCCTCAATGGCGAAATGTCCTGTCCCAGCAATGAGTGTTATCAAAAAAGATATACCGCTGTAATCAGAAATACCTGTAATCTGGAGCTGGAGTCTTGCATGCAATTCAGCCTACAGCAAAGTCACCATCCTGTTATGGGAAAAAATTCCCGTCCTTGTCCTGGTGGGTGCAACTGTTTGCAGAGAAATCCCAGCGTGTGCAGTTCTACTGATATTTTAAGAGAGCTTCAGGATCTAAAATAAGGCTGATGGTTTTTTTGACATGGTCTTTCTTTTTATTGGAAGAATTACATTCAAGGCAGCGAAACGTAAGTGCATTGTGTGTCTTGTCACTGAAGCATTTAGGAGCGTGCAAAGAGCTTGGAAGGAGCCCAGCCTGGGGGCTGCAAGGCACCAGCTTGGTACTTAATGGCAAAGGAATAAATGTGCCTGAGGACCAAGTTGTCCTGCGATTGCTTTCTGTAAGTGGGTTGTGGGTTTTTTTGTTTGTACCATCCATTCAAGAGGCAGCTCCTCTGTGCGTATTGTCCTCCCCAGTGTGGAGGGAACATCCATATTGGATCTGCTGTGGGTTCAGGAGACCTGACGGGCGTCTCTTTTAGGTGTTTCTCAACCTTCCAGTTACCACAGGTAGGGGCAGTGACCGCTGCTCTCCCTGCTATTCAGCTGCAATAGGCAAGGGAAATGAGGAAATAAATATCTAATTCCGGTAGCAATCACAGCAAGAGCCTGACCCTGATGGCAATAGTTAGCAGAGACACTCTGGAGAGGAAGAAGTCCCTTGGATGGGCAGGACTCCTGAGAGCTCAAAGGAATGATGATCCAGGTTTGTCGGGGTGTTTGTCTAGTCCCTACCTAGTGCTTCACTCTAATTCCGGGGCTTGGAGAGATCTGTGAGGTCAAGATGAGTTTACGGTAAGGAAGAGAGATCCTACACTTGCAAAAATAGCTCTCATGCAAATTTCTTCTTCTCTTGCAGACACAGTCTTTAAACTCAGAGAAGAGAGCAAGCTTCTCCGGAAGGCCCACCAGGAAGTTCACTCTCAGCTCCTTAATGCCCAGGTGATCAACAAGGGGGTGTTTGTGGCCACATGGGACAATCTTCCACTGGGGTCTGGGTGCACCATCAAATATTCTCTAAGTAATAAATCTAGCTATCAACTGTATTCCAGCGTGGTGAGTTGCCTAAGGCAGTGCTGGTAGTATAGATGCATTCTGTACAAGGAAAATTTCCCAGCCCAGTAGCTGAAAATACAGGTTTATGCCTATAAATTAATAGCAGAGAGAAATAGCGACGCAGAGGTGCCGTGCCTAGCTTGCTGAGACTACAAATAAACGCTCAACAACGCTGGCAAAAAGGTCCCCTTCTGCATCTCCCTCTGAAGCCTCAGTAGAGAGGGAGACCTATAAAAAGTTTGGAAAGAGCTATATAAAAAAGAAGTTAGTGTTCAGTAATAAGTGTTGGAGCAATGCTTTTGGAGGCCGGGGCAGACACGCAAGCGGTGTTGGCTTGAGACTAGAGAGGCAGAAAAGCATTTTTCTGCAGGGGGAAAAAAAAAAAAAAAAAACAAACCTCCAAAGTTTTGTTGGTCTGGCGTTGTGCTCGTGCTATGGAGATGGTGTGAGCCTCTTCAGCGCACTGGAAGTCCTGAGCTCACGGAATTCTGCTCACCCAGCTGAAGCTGGGAGCTCCCGGATGATTTGGGAGAAGGCTGGATGTGCTGGGAGAAGTGGGAGGACTTAATGTCTCTACAGTGTCTGTCTGAGGCTCTTGCACTGAGCCAAGACGCAAGCAGCTTTGTAAAGGCACTTTAAAAGTCATGTCGCAGTCTGAATTAGCCTCGTCTGTTGCTAATTAACAGCCTGCTGCCAAGCACTCCCCTGGATTATGGGATAAGCCCAGAAGCGAGGAGCTAGTTGTGGTTAGATGCGGTTGACAACTGATTCTTCCCCTGACCTGGATGCTGAACTTGAACTGCAGGTTGCGGGGGGGTGGGGTGGGGTGGGTGGGTTTTGACTCCTACAGGATTGCGCTTGAGTTCTGGCCTGATCTGCCCTGCGAAATAGCAAGGAATAAGCGGCTCTGGGGATTGCTACTACACAGATGGGTTGCTCCAGGCAGGAAGCCCAGGTTAGTGACGTGACAGGCTGCTGTCACTCGACAGCTCTTTGGCTCATGTCAGACGTGGTTTGTGAGGTCTCAGGTGGACCGTCAGTGCATTTGACTTGCCTGCCTTCGTAATCGCGATTTACCACTGAGCTGCTTTTTGACCCTGCTCCTCCCCATGGCCACGGCAGCCTGCTGAGATGTCTGCAGTGACACTGCCTGCAGCGTATGTGTTGGAAACCAAACAAAGGCTTCCACACTCCATAGGGGTCAGTCCAGCAAGCCCGTACCAGGAATCGAAACAGCGTGTGACTACAAGCTTCTCCAGTGCCCTGGGAAGCCTACGTTCAACCTCCCGCTACCAAAATGCATCTCAGCCTTCACTTTTCGGCCTCCTCACCAAACTTTCAAAGTAGCTGACAAGGTCACTGCTCTGTAGCTTGTTCTCAAGCGAATTGAGACTCAGTCAGCTCCCATCCTGCAGGCCTCTGCCATTGACCACTTGGATCAATATCCGTCGATCAAAGGTCCCCTGTTTGTCATTACGTATTTCTACTTTTGCCTTGCTGGATCGGTGCTGAGTGCATTTGCATCTGGCGCACCACGTAGGACCAGTCCCGAGTTGCTCTTCAGCAGAGGACCCTTCAAGTGCTGTTTGACCAGCTGGGCTGCGTTGGAGAAAGCAGTCAGCAGTCCAAGTGTGCAAACCAGCGCGTGCTCTGAACAGCGTTAAAAAAAAAAAAACAAAACCAAACAACAACCTTGGCTAGAGATGTCTGAGGCTGCAAAATCATGTGCTTGTGGACTGGAGAACGTGGTGGCAGCTTTTGTGCTGCCAGTCTTCACTTTCGGCCCCTTCTGTGTTGTGAGCAATGGGGAAAGCAGCTTGCCAGAAACAGCTCACTGACACTTCTTGCCAAAATTAAGAGTGAGCGAGAGTAAAAAGGTTTTGCCCTGGTGTGGGAGACGCGGCTCAGCTCCCTGCTGTGGATGTGCTGGGCAGCCGTGTAACGAAAGTGTGCTCCAGCCGTCTGCCTGACTGCTGTTTCTGACTCGGAGGGAAGTGGTTGGTCCCAGTGATTTCAGAAAACACTTTGGATCTTTTTGACAATGAGCCTAGTGTTAAATTTTAAAAGTTTCTGTTCAGTTTTCTGATCAGTCCTTTGCAGTGTCTAACCAGCGCTTCGTAACGCTACGGGGGATGGAATTGTATTTGCCTTCAGTGGGGTGAGATGCCGAATGGTAAAGCAGATGCCCGCAAAGAGTCCCAGCTTCTTCGGCAGCGCTGCGGTTCTTCGTGGCGCTGAGTGTCCCGTTGTTCCTCTTGCTCCTTTCTGGCGGGTGAAAGTTTAGAGGAGTAATTTGCATTCTGGGTGACGTGCTCGTTTCCCGAGGACTCTGACGTGCCCCCCAAGCCCAGCCTGCACAAGATGAGGCATCGGGCACCGCTCGCCACGGCGGGGTGCGAACAGCATGGGGGAGTCTGTGCATTAAGGCTGGTCTGAAGCCTCTTTCCCCTGGGCTGGCCACCTTAACAGGCTCTCGATGGGGACGAGTTCTGCTTCCATCTGGCTTGTTCCAACTGGAAGCAGTCTCCTACTAGCTAGGGTTATAGCCCATGAACCGTTCTTGGCTTCCTTTTTCTTTCCTCATTCCTTTTACGTTAGTTTTGCTGAGTGGTTTTGTTGGGGTTTGTTTTGTTGTTGGTTTTGTGTTTGTTTTTTTTTTTTTTTTTAAATGTGAATTTTAAGGTCAAATTTCAGGGGGAAGAACTGAAACCAACAGAGCCTGCTCAGGAATTAATTTCCTGCTAAACTTCTCTTGCTGCTTGGAAGCTTTCCTACTCTGCCTAGTCCCTAATTTGGTCCGTTTCCAGGTACCCTGGCAAGCGTATGGAAAGCTCTCCCCCCTCGCTTTCCTATAAATAACTGAGGTAGGAGTGGGGAGCTTTTCCTGAGCAGCTTTTTCAAGGTTGGTGACAGAAGACATAAGCTGCAGTAGAGAGAAAGGTGTTGTATTTGCTTAACAGTCCAGGAGAATCAATTTTCATTTGTCTTGCAAAGTAAATGGAATTGTCAAGTAGGATTATGCCAATTATTGTCAGCCCCGCTGAGATGAGCATGTCCATGGAGAAACGCCTCCGCAGGAAGAAAAAAAAAGCTGACCCGAAGGTACATGTATGTGAGACACGGGAGGGGAAGGAGCCACAACTAACAAACCCAGGATATAATTCTCGTGGAAAGGGCAGGAATTTTGTCAAGGGCTTGTTCATTGGGTAAAGAATTGGTGTCATGGGTCAGCACTTCCAGGGTAAAAATACGCAATAAAATAAGACACAAGACTGACAAAGGGGGAAATACAGAGTATCCGTGAAATCATGAGGGAAAGCTGAAGACTAGCTTGGGCTTGTCATTAATGGTTGTGGGTTATCTCCAGCTTTTTCATATATCTAAAATAAATACCTTCTTTAGTAGCGTATCTGTGCTGAACAACTGGCCATAGAAGAGCGGCTGTTCTCAGCAAGGACTTGTTTAACCCTGTTATTGTGGGGGGTTTCTCTCTACCCTTCTCGTCCCCTCAGGCCCAGATGGAAGAGTTCCGGCAGCTCAAGGAAGCTCTACAGAAGATGCCAAGCTTCAAAGGAGGAGGAGCTGGCAAGGTGCAGCAGCAGTTCCAGGTGCCGAAGGAGCAGCCCGTGGTGCCAGCCAACAGCCAGTTGCAGCTCGTGAGGCAGAAGGTGTGGTGCTCCCAGAACATCCCAGGGATGACAGTTCTGCAGGGCTTCTGTGGGTTTTCAGCGTGGGGCTTTGGACTGGAGGGAGCTGAGCTTGTTCCTTGTTCCTTTAGAGTTTGCTCTTGTCCTTTCCTCCTTGCAGGCTTTTCCAGTCAATCAGGAGAATCGCCCTGGTGGGAACCCACTGGCGTCGCAAGTCTCCGGGGTTCAGAAGCAGGCGGATGGCCCTCTGCTGCAGGGCCAGAACTCGTACAGTAACGATGGCCCGAGGCCACAGGCTAACGTGGTCTTCACCCATCCAGCCCCACTGCAAGACGCCAACTCGCTGCCGGGGGCTATGCCCGCCTGGCCAGCGAGACGCGGGGACGGCCACGTCATCCGATTCACCCGGACCATGAACAGCCTACCCAACGGGAACCCAGTGAGTTCTGCGCACTTGCTGCTGCTCTTGTGTAGCCCTTGTTTTTGAAGCTCGACGCTGTGGTATGTGTAATGACATGCCTGTGTGCATCCCGCTTCCCTGATGCGGGAACTGCCCTGCCCTCAGGTTTCAGGCTCCTGTGCACTCTTCAGAGTTTGTGGTTTAGTGGCTGGGCCTGGAGGAATGGGCTGGGGTTCTTGTTCTGGATCCTGCCGGATCTGCAAGGAGTAAATCATAAAAGCAGCTCCTTTGTCTCCTGGGGAGATTGAGAGTGAGCTTATGGAAAGCAAATCTCTAAAAAAAATTGACAATAATTGCAGTGTGGTTAGACTATAATTTCAGTAACTATTATAATGGCAACATGTGTGAGGCTTTTTTTAGATGTAGCTTTGTCGTTCCTCTTTTCTTGGAGATTCACCTACCCAAGACAAGCTTGGGTCATGTAGGTAGGATCCAAATTATTTCCTCTTGGCTGTGTGAAAGGAGAAGGACTCTTTTACTGCGGGCTGGCTGGACGGGAGTATACACTTGTTCTGGAGCACTTCTGAATCTGTTGTTCTTTGAGAGAGAATTTTTCTGGCCCTTAAGCCTGCCCAAATGCAAAGGAGATGTGCAGGTATCTGGTAAGATGAAGAGCTTGCGTATATCCCGAGCGTATGCATGTGTCTTCTCTGCAGGATCTGAAGATGGTGATGCGCATTCAGGTGAAAAGCAACGAGGAAAGCCAGGCTCCTGGGTTGTCCCTGTCTGAGCTGAAACAACCCTCTGCAGCAGACAGACCTCAGCTGCCAGACAGCCACCGCTCCACCGGGAACAAACTGGTGCAAATGCAAAGGTCGGTGAAACAAAACTCCCTCCTACTCTCCACGTTCAGGCTGAAAGGTGCCACACAGGCTTGTCCCTGCTCTCTCTTTGTGTGTTTATTGTGGTTTCTACTTGAAAGATGGTTGAAGAAAGTGTTAGTTATTGGTTCCGCTCGCATCTAATTCCTGTAGCTGAATGTTTCTGACAGGTCTCGATCTCGGCTGAAGCAGAAGACCAGTCTTCTTGCTGGCAATGTTGTGGGATTGAGTGCCCAGACTGCTGGCCAAAAAAAAAGGCCCTTATGTTATCGGTGCATGCTCCGTAGGCTGCCGTTGTGTTTGAACTGTTTGGTAAAGTGTTTGTGGGCAGGAGAGAGAAAGGAGTTACTGCTGAGTGAGATCAGGTCAGCGTGGATTTCCTACTGGCTAGAGGAGGGGAGTCCCAACTGACTTCAAGAAATCCATCCCTTTCAGTGATGGTGACTTAAATATCCTGTTTTGTTTAGCAAACTGAAGAAATTCTGCATGCTGGAAGCAACCCATCTTCAGGAGCAAGGGTGGCTAAAAATTCCTTCAGTTTCTATAAATAAAAGACATTAAGTCATATACTAAAGCTGCAACTTGCTCGTTTTCCCCTACTAATTAATCGGGAATCTGCCAAGCTCTGCAGGAGCAACCAGACCTTGAAGATCTGAAAGCTTGTCGTCTCCAAGGTTATACGGTAATGTAGAAGCAGCGGCCAGCCCTGTTAGGTTTCCTCTTGTCCCATGGTCTGTTCCCTGGGAGAAGAGCCCGACCCCCCCTGGCTGCCCCCTCCTTTCAGGGAGCTGTAGGGAGCGAGAAGGTCTCCCCTCAGCCTCCTTTTCTCCAGGCTGAACACCCCCAGCTCCCTCAGCCGCTCCCCACAAGACTTCTGTGCAGGAGAGACTGGTTCCTGTCTCAGCAGCACTCACAGAAGACCAGTCTGTTTTGCAAAAGGAAGAAAATGTCTCTCGGAGGCTGCAATTCATCAAAGTCTGGCCATAACCCAGAAACCAACTCTGAAAATAGCGCTTCCTCGTTTAACTTATTTGTCCCCTGTGTGCGTCTGGGTCATATCTGCTCCGTTTACTGGAGCAAACAAGATTTAATTCCTCTTTTATCTGTAGAGGAGACTTCTGGATTCCATCCTAAATTCTGCCTGGTCCTACCCGTTCTTCTCTGCCATTGTTGTTTGTTCCCTTAACCTGTAATCCTCCCACGACAGAGATTTGTGCTTTGCCTATTTCTTCAAAGGGCAATGTCCTCCCCGTACTGCTTTGGCAGATAACGTCCGCACGGGCAGACGGAGTATCGGCACACAGGATATTCTGCCTCTTTACAGGGAAGGACTTGTGTGGGTGTAAGGGGAGGTGAGGTTTGACGTTGTGATGGCAGAGTGGCCTTTCCTCAGCCATGCGCAGCCTGGAGAGGACACCGCCACTGCTCTGTGAAACAGAAAATGCAAATATTGGGCTTGTTTGGCAAAGGATTTCTGCAAGGACAGAGATCATGGTATGTCTGGTGTGATGCTTCTTTTCCTGGATCTATCATCACGAAATTACGGAGCAGCTGGAGGCTGTTACTTGCCCCACGTGAGATTTGCGATAAGGAGCCCATAAACCAACCCTCTCCAGAAGGTGTGGATGCCAAGAACAATACCGAACTGCAGCAGAGCACAAAAGAGGCCGTGTGTCCAGTGCCAGGAACCGCCGTTGCTTTGGGCGGCTGTGACCAGCAGATTCCAGATGAGCTCTCAATGGCCGATTTGCATTTTGACGGTTTTAGGATGGGGAAATCTGAGCTGAAGGCTGGGTTATGATTTTTCTGACTGAAAGTTCCGTGTGGTGGTAGTATGCTGGCTTTAAAAAAGCTGCTAAAGTGAAGGCCACTTGTCCTTTCTCGGCAGTTAAAAACTTAAATGTCTTAAGTAGAGTTCTAAAACTCAGCTGGCTTGTGTAGCAGGACAGGCTGGACCAAGCAGCAATCCTGCTTGAAACGGGTGGGAACCTACTCAGGTTAAAAGTTTTTTGTTTCGGTCGCTTTTGCGAGTCCTTATTATTGGGATTTCATCCCTTTCTTTACCTTTCTTTGTTTCTGAAGGTGTCCCCGAGTAAGGATATTTGGGAAGGAAACCTTCCTTGTGAGGCAGCCCTGCCTTCTGGGCTTTCCAGGGGTTCCTTTAAGCTAATACGAAGATATTCCATTTCTTCTCTGACCTCCGCTTCATTTCCATGCAGCGGAACGGTGCCTCTGGTCGCGCACCCGTGTGCTATTGCTGCAGGCAGGGAAGCGTTAATGAAAAAAGGGTTGCATTTGGCATATACCTTGATATGAAGGTGCCCGTCCCTCTGGGGCACTGCTGTTAAGAAGGAAGCAGACATAGATACTGATGTAGACATCAGGAGAAGTGGATTTGAGGTGGAACCGCTACAGAGGAAGGAATTCCTGACGGCGGGTTACTCTACGCAGGTAGAGCCGTGTATGAAGAATTGATTATTCAGGTCAGTAGGTGGATGAAAACCTTTGGCGGGGGGTGGGGTGGGAAAAGCTGTAAATGATACTGGAACACGGCTTCCCTCGCTGAATCAAGAAACGAAACGCTTTTTCCCATGTTCACCTAAAAAAAAAAAAAAAAAAAAAAAAAAAAAAAAAAAAAAAACAACAACAAAAAAAAAAAACCAAAAAAAACAAACCACCAAAACAACACGTGAATGTTTCCTTTCAGCTAGTTCTGCTTCCACTGTTTGGGTTTGTACAGGGAGCAGATGCGTGCTGTGGGAGAGTTTTATAAACAGATACTGGTTAAAGTATCCCTCCCAGTTGCAAAGCTTTGTAAACAGCTCGTAGCTTAAAAAACTGAACTTATCGGAATTTCCGATTCCGATATTTCCGAATTTCTGATTCCGAATTTCCAAAAAAACCAAAAAATATCGGAAACTGTCAGTTTCGTTTTGCAGCTTTCCTGTTTAGTTTGAAAGACTTTTTTTTCTCCTTATAGAGCAAAACTCGGCAGTTTTACTTCAGTAGCATCTTCATTTTAAATGAAGTTGGAACAATAAAGAGGACTTATGTTTCTGATATTTTTTTTTTTTTTTTTCCCCCCCCAAAAGTTAGATTTGTGTGTTTGGGTATGTGTGAGGCACGAGTCAGTGTTTGTTTAGAATTGGAGTTTATTGCTATGGGGATAACGTTATTGTATCATCTGAATAATATTACAGCAGTTCTACAATTAATTGTGTTTATAAAGCATAACTTATTTTGCGTTTGTGTGGCATATTAAATGTTCTGTTTCATGCAAATATCGCAGCAACTAATACAATCTGCTAGTTTTACCAAAAAAGTTTAAATTAGGACAAACTTCGGCATGTGTTGGAGTTGGGTTTTTTCCCCTCTGCTTGCCATTATGAAACAGCATTGTGAAATATCCCCTGGTATACTGAGGGGGGGGGGGTGTTCTGTTTTGTTTTGTGCCCTTGTTGCAGCTGGAAAGACATAGTTAACAAAGTGAACACCCAGATGGATGAAGAACAAGTGCGCAGTTACCCAAAGAGCCTTCATTTCGATGCCAAGCCCCGGCAAGAGATGGAGCAGGGCAGCCCACAGCCCCCCAGCCAGAAGAGAGAGGACGAGCATCAAACAACTCATCAGGAAGGCGAGAAGGGAAGGACAGACGATGAGGAGCTCGAAATGGGTATGGCTCCCCTAATCCTATGCTGCGCAGCGCTAATTTATTGCTAATCAAGGTGGGGAGCAAAGAAAGGCTTTCCACTTGTGTTAAAAGAAAATCTTAGAACTCTTGGAAAACTCTTGTGCTTTTATTGTCCTTGGTCAAATGAAAAGCCTGGACAGTTTTCCCCTTCTGTTCCCTGTTGTCCTGCATCCTCGCACACTTCCAAGGTAGTGGACTCAAAATCTGTGTACGTTAAGTCATTTCTTCTTTCTTTCCTATGGGAGTGATGGGGAAAATGTCACTGTTTTTTTGCAAGACTTGATCTCAATCTCCCATAAGAATTGATTTAATTTTTTTAGAAGTGTTTTGGTTTGGTTTTTTTTTTTTTTTAACTTACTAGGGGCAGAAAGTTTCCCAACTGTCCTTAAGGGGTTAAAAACAAATAAATTCAAGGGCAGCTAGTTGTATTTGTCAGTCAGCCAACAGAGCATCCACAGCTTCTGGTCTTCTGGTCCGGATCTGTTCAGGCCCCTGTGCATTGACTCACTTGGCTAATAACAGGTTGGGAGAGATGCTTGGCTTGGTGTAAAGTTCATCATCGCACCGTGAAAGCAGCTAATGAAGAATCTCTTAGATCACGCATGCGAGGGCAGAATCCTTCCTTTGCCTCCATCTCCAGGTGAGGTTTAGCAGCTGGCCTGTAACGGCAGTCACGTGTGAGTGGCAAAATGAGGGTAACGATTCAATGACTATTTGTGCTGTGTGAAACAGAAAACAGCTGTAAAATGACTTTCAGAAAATTACGGTGGGTGGACGGGGGCTTGGAGCACTTCCATGGGTCCAGTAGCAAAGGGAAGGCTGACTTAATCGCAGCTGTATGGCTACGAGTGTAAGAGGGAAGCTACAAACTTCCTTTGGAAGTGAATAAAGAAGACATTAAACATGTATTACAGTGAGCCAGTCTGAGCTAAAGTGGGCTTTTGAGCGGAGGTGCCCAGGCTGAGTCTGTGCGGAGATGCTCTGCCGTGCTCAAGGGGACGGGATACACAGCATGAGCACTTTGTGAACGGATTTATTTTGCTGCAAACAGACCCCACCATCAACTTCTTTTCCACGCGTGGAAATAGCCTGGAGGATCGGGAAGTTAAGTAGTTACCTTTGTCAAAAAGAGACACTGATGCAGATATGCATCATTGCAGATATGACTAACGCTAATTCTGTGTGTCTCTGGACCGAGGTAGAATGACTAAGTAGGTGGCTTTTCATGTAGCTAACTTATTTTTGCTGAAGACCTGAACGTGGTAAGGCAGGGAAGCTGGGAGCTGAGGCTCCTGTGAGGATCTCACTTGAAATGCTGACTTGCATCCCATTAAACATGATAAAGGCGGTCTGAGCCTGGTTTCTTGACAGTAGATTTTTGGCTCTGGGTTTGGAGCAGAGGAGGGGTGTCATGGGTCAGAGATGGAGGTCAGCGGTTCTAACTGAATCTTGGACCAAAAGGCTGAAATCGCCCAAAATGGGCGATTTCCTCCCGGGCTGTTGGCTCGGTTTACTCTGCGCAGGTGAAGTCCTTCCTCCCTCCCTCCCAGAACGGCAGGAGTCAGGTACCAGCCAACGCGCACGCAGATGCCCGTTTGGGGAGGAGGCTTGTTATTCCTGTGCTTCCCCACAGCTATGTTTAGCTGCTATTTCATGTTCTGCTGACCTGATTTTCACCAAGTCCCGTTAGTGGGACTGAACTAATTGGTTCACATCAAAGTGAATTCTACCCTGAAAAGAAAAGACCTTGTGGCAGGTAGAAGGGAGCGTGAGGACCAATAGCCCCTGACCTCTATGCCTTAATTGGAATTAACAACCAGAGTAATGACTCGACTGCCCTGGCCGTGCTGCGGTCAACTGGGAACGCTGCTGTCTCACGGGTTCCTCCAATGTTTTGGGGAGAAACACTCAGCCCGTGGTGATGGCAGACAGAGCGGTGAGTGCCGGAGCTGGAATACATCAGAGCCACATCCAGTTCGGGGTGAGGATTAGGCTCAAAGGAAAGGAAAGCAAAGGATATATTTTTAAAAGGCTCTATCTTTCTCTCATTTCTGCTCTCCTCCTGTCCCGACTGTCCCCATCCCTGACATGGGAAGCTTGCCTCTTGTTGAAGGGGAAGGTGGCATGGAGATACCGACCTGCCATGGTGTAGTTCGGCTCCTGGTGATGGTCTGGTGGCTGCGTGGCTGGGATGCTGCTGGAGATGCTGCCCAGACGTAGCGGAGACACGGGGGAAAGATGCATCTTAATACAGATGCAGAGCTGTTTGTTGTCTTTGTATCCTACGTGTGTCTCAGTGAGGTATGGCCATGCTTCTGCACCTGCTTATGCCCCAGCCTTGGGGACGAGGAAGCCGTTTGGGCAGCTGTAGGAGCATTGCCCTGCGCCGCTCCAAACGGCATTGAAGGCGCATTCCTCTGAAGATGCACACAGAGCATCCTCTGCCTCGAGCCGCATGGAGTTGATCCCAAATCCCTACTCGGCGTGGAGTTAATACAGCTGCTCCCCAACACCGGGAATCTCAACTGGTGACGCTGACTTGTGAGAGAGTGCACTGATAACTGTCCCTTTTCCCGGCAGACGCAGGAGTGATTGAGAGAGAGGAGAGCTTGCATTCTCAGAAAGACCCTGTTGTCCAGGAGCCAATGGTAAGTAACGCTGCCATGCTGTTATCTGGGGGCAACCCCAGCTCTGAAGGAGAATCCAGCTGTCCCATTTATGTCGATGCTTTCCCAAGAAGTTTCTGTAACACGCAACTCCAAACTCCTTGGTTCTGGAGGGATTCAGAGGGATAACGAAGACTGGGGTTTTTTGCTTTTAGAACTGTTAACAGGCTCGAAGAGAGTGTGACTGAAGTGCTACAAGCCAGCACTTCATGCTTTGCTGGTGAAGGCAGCAAGCCTTCTGGCTCCCAAGGGGATGTCCTGGTATTCACGTGAGACTTCTCTTGTCCAGATGCCAGATGATGCTGCAGATCCTGCACAGGATCCCAATAACCAAGGTGAGGATGAGTTTGAGGAAGCGGAGCTGGAGAGACCTGACTTTGAAGAGAAGGTGGGAGGTTTGGAGAAGTTCAAGGAGCCCCGCGTGAAAGAAGAGTCTAAGGAGAAGCCACTGAAGGTGACTGATGTGAGGGCAACCATGAGGGGCCAGGGAGAGATCCCCAGCTATGAAGGGGGGGAGGTAGAGAGCTTAAGGACTCAAAGGAAAACATCACGTTCCTCGATGGATACATAATCCCCCTGCGAGGATATGGCGGGCAGGAGAAGCCTCTTTGAGTGAGAATCGGTGGGTCGGTCAGTGCCAAAACTTGTTCTGGCCCTGTCCTCTCTGCTTGTTGAAGTCAACCCTGGCTTTTGCAGCACTTACGTGGCTGGAGAGACATCGAATAGGAGATGGCTCACGCCACAGCTGTTGCTGCAGAGGTGCTGTATTGTTTCAAGTACTTCAGGGACCAAAACCGGAGATGATAACATGGGCCTGTGCTCGGGGTCTGGTCAGTGGGACGGGTAGGCAGCAGGCTCTTGGCAGCAGTGACGACACGTGAGAGCTCTGCCTCCTTCTCTGCCTCCTTGTTTGTCTGCCTGCGGATGGAATCCATTTATTTTTGCAAAGTGCTTCTTGCTGTCTGAAGCCGGGTTCCGCATCAGGGAAGTGCTAGCTTGTTTCGACTGGCAGCTGAGTGTTGCTTGTTTTTAAAAAGGAGTGTCTCATCTGTCAGGCTCTAAAATCATGATTAATAGTGAGGTTTAAAAAAAAAAAAAAAAAAATCCGGGCCAATGAAATCAAACAAGAAAGAGATGCTGGCACCAACAGAACAACACCTCCTTAAGATTAGTGAAAATGTGGAAAGAATTAGTGACATAGAATTGTTATGGTTGGAAGAGACCTTTAAGATCTAGTCCAACCATTCACCCAGCACTGACAAGTTACCGCTAACCCACGTCCCTCAGCACCACGTCTGCCCATCTTTTAAATACCTCTAGGGCTGGCAACTCAACCACTGCCCTGGGCAGCCTGTTCCGATGCTTGACAACCCGCACGTAAATAAATTCAGATAGGGCTGTGCTGTGCTCCTAAAGCTCTGCCCTAAACAACTTGGAGATTCCCTGCAGTCCTGGGACTTGATGAAACAGCAGCCCTGGTCCTGCAGCCTTCCTGCTGCAGGAGAGGCTTCTCTCTCCACAGTGGCAGGAGCTGGGCAGTTGCTGCCGGTAGATGGGAAGAGAGACTGGGTAGAGAAAGTACAAATGGAGTCTGGGTTGCCTTATCGTCTCTCTGCTGCCCCCTGATCTCTAGCCCCGTCTTCCAGACCTGGGCCTCTAAAGCCAGGGAGCTGTATCCCTGGCAGGGAATGGAAGCAGGTTGGGGCACTGTCAACAGTGTCTGACTTTCTGTATTTTTCAGGATGCTGGCAGACCTGCCAAGGCCAGGGAAGACCCAATGGATGACTATCAAGAAGATCAGGAGCAAGAAATTGTACGACACCAAGGTTCTTCCTCTTTCCCTCTCTGGTGTGGTTGTTACCTGGGTATGTTGGTAGCCGGGAGCTGAGTATGGCTCAGCTTTTAGGAAGCCAGATGTGAGCACTGACTTCAGTCTTGTCTCTGCCTGCTCAGTGAGGTGGGTCTCCAGAACAAACCTGGACCCCTCTTACCTCTGCTCCCTTCTCTTTTTCAGGTGCTCAGGGTACCCTTTATGCTCTGTCTCGCCTCCTCATTTCTTTCTGCAGCAGTTGAGCTGTGAGATGCTTAGCAAACAGCAGCTGGGCTGAATGACGAGCTGTGCTGGTGCAGCTGGGCAAGATCAATATGCATTTCTCCAAGCATCACCCTGGGTTTATTCCTGTGGTGAGAAACTCGCTGTGGGAGCCCTGTAGTCTGCTGCTGCACAGGTCCTACTGGGTCTAGCCTGTGTCTGCGGAAGAGCTGGGGAGAACTACACCTGTGCTTTGAGGAGGGTCCCTGGGTTACAGCCAGCAGGTCGAACAAAAGTATGGGTGGCAGGAGAATGTGACCTCCCACTCCAGAGGCAAGAGTGGGAGGTGAGGCCTCGGTTGGGCCACAGTTGCCAGGAAACAACTGCTCCTCTATTTGGCTGAAAACAGGTATTATTGCTGCGTCTCAGAGCCCCAGGACTACTGTAGTCATCGACAAGTTGGCAGGCCTCTAGGAGAAAGATTGGAGGCCACCAAAGACTGAGAGCATGACTACTCGAGAGGATCACCCTGGTGCCTTCTGGCTCACATAAATAGCAATGAAGGGTCCTCTTCCACTTTTGTTCATCCTCTCCTTGCCCTTTGTGAGTGGCCGCTGCTGTTTTTTCCTGCAGTTTCAACAGGATTGCTGAGGAATTGAGGGTCTGGGTTGTCTGCTGGGGATTAAGGGGGTGGGCAGAGCAAAGCTGATGTCGGGAGCTATCCTTGCCCAGTGCGTAGAACCTGGCTTGTACCCTGGATAGTTGGGCCTAGAAGTGCCAATGGAAGCTGTGCTGGCTGCTGCACATCATGGGTGGGATTTGTTGCAGTTTTAGATGTGGTAGATGTAGGATATCTTCTTCTGCTCGTGTAGCAATGGCAACGGGCTGAGATGTTAAAATTGCATTGTAATGCCAGGATATTAAATGTGCTTAAAATGAACAGGCTGATCATGGCAACACAGGCTTCTTACCTCAGTGTCTTGGCTAAGTGGCTTGCCAATGACACCTAAAGGACCCTGGCAGAGGTGGATTCTTCCCTGTTTTCCCGAGTTTCCCAAGCTGGGCTGGTATGGCAGAACAGCTATACTCAGAGGCAGCGTGGCACACCGCTGGCTAGGGTCTCCTTTTCCAGGCCTTGCTGATTCTATTTTTTTTTTTTTTTTTTCCTTCCTGGTTGTTCCCTCTGCACCCAGGAGGATCATGGAGGTGAGGTGGATGACAATGATGACCTGGAGCTTGTCCAAGACCAGAAGGACCATGCAGGCGTACAGGGAGCTGATGGCAAGAAGGATGACTACTACTGAAAGATGCTGAAGGAAAATGGAATACGCTAGGAATGAGGAGATGGGAACTCCTCCTGGGAACTGGCTCCTGTATTAAACACCGCCCAGAACAGAGGAAGGCAGGAGGAGGTACCTGTCTTCGCAGTCACTGAGCAGGGAGCTTGCAGATGTGCGTTACATCCATGTGCGGGGCGGCCGTTGCTGCCTCCCCGGTCAATAGCATGGAAGTGCTCTCAGACTGTAGGAATGATTTTTATCCTGCTGCTTCTCTTAGAAGCACTTTTTGACTTATCATGTTCTCCACCTTCTTGTTTTCCTTATCCCCTCCCAAGCTGGAGAGTTTTTTCTTATTTTTTTTTTAACGCCCTGGGCAGCGGAGGGGTGCCTGAGCTGCTCCTTGGACTTACTCGACTGATTGCTAATACAAAGGAATCTGTCTTCGTCAAATGTTTTGCTCAGTAGTGTTTTTGTCAAAACATCCTTTGCTCTCATCGGAGTAAGGTGGAGAGGAAGTTAGCCTTGTTTTTGTCTGGAGTAACGTAAGGGTGATAGCTAGCCATCTATCTAAGGGTGATAGCTAACCACAAGCACCAACAGAAGTGACCACGTGCCAGCCAGGGGATGTGTGCGCGCACGTGTGCGTATATGAACGACGGGATCCTCTCCCCGGTGCAGAGACCCTTCCCAGTGACTCAGAGCAGACCCCTGTAGAGTTCTCTGTTCCGTGGCGTTGAGCTGTGACTGTCCTGCTGGGCTTGGAGCCTCCCCATCTAATGCTGCGCATCTTGTCTTGACATCGCTGCTGCGCCCTGGGCCCCTGGAGGTGCGTGGGCTGGCCTGAGCTGGGACGGTGGCAGGGGCTGCCACACAGAGGAACAACTCCAGCCCTGCAGTAACCTCTGCAGATCACTAGCAGTGAATGAAGCACTTCATGGCACAGCCGCCAGTCCCTCTGATGGGATACTCTTTTCGCTTTGTGTAGCACTTTGGTGTGGATGCCCCCAGTGGGACACGAACAGAGTCTGGGAAGGGCCAAACCATCCACTGCTTAAAGCTTTCAAGTACGTAAGTAGGAGGATGGGAGCAGGCCTCTATTTCTGTGATGCTCAAACCTTCCTACGGCTCAGGATGCGGCTGCAGCATCCCAGCAGAGCCGGCCCTGCCCTGCCCTCCTCCGGCAGAACGTGTGGGAGCGGGTCCCAGCCTCCTCCCTCCCTGTCTTCCTCACACACTCGCAGCTTTCGGCACCTCCCGAGGTGCCCTGTGTTGTTCGGGATTCCCAAAAAGAGCATGAAAGGCTTGATAAGGATGAAATTTGGTGCACTGGAGAGGAAAAAATTAAGGAAGATTATTCATGATGGTAGATATCAAGGAATATTTGGAGCCCGACTAATGCAATTGCATCCTGTTCAGCTTCTTCCCAGCCTCCCAACATTTGACAGGGAGCTAAGATAAATTTTGCTCCTTCTAGACAGGTGTGGGTTTTTTTAATCAGCAAGCTGGGTGTTTCTAGAGTTCTGTTGATTCAGTAGACTGAAAGGTTTGGTGCTTTTCTTAATTCTCCAAAACACATCTTGCCTGACCTCGGATAGAAAGAAGGAAAGGGTCAGCTGGAGTCCCTGGGATTTAAAATGGAGGCAGCTGAAAGGAGAATGGGTTTCATTGTGAACTTTGTTCCCTATTTGATTTAGTTAAGTTTTGTTTGGGTTGGTTTTTTTTAATCCCTTGTTTTGGGACATATTTTGTAAGCACTCGTACGCATTTGGAAAAAAACAATATTTATTTCCCAATAAGCTTGGTCTCTTTCATTCAGACAGTATCAATTTTTTTTCTTCTTTTTTTTTTTTTTTTTTTTTCTTTCTTCTGCTGGTTCTAGCAGAGCTTGAAATTAACACGTTGTAGGACTTTTTGGTTCTTTGTTTTTATTCTGCTTGTGTTTTCTTACCGGAGCAATCGGCTCTCAGCTAAGTTAAGACAGCCCAGGGCAGAGCACCCAGCCACGGTCACTCCAGAGCCGTCTTCAGCAGCAGTTCAGCTCCAACCCATCACCTCAGACGAGAAGAACGTTCTCAGGCCTGGAAAGGAGCATCCAATCTGCAGAGCATTCTTTGTATATCCCTCTTCTTCTTTTTCTCCCAAGCTTTCTCCCGGATCAGAAATACGGGAGTGGTCCAGCTCCTATTTAAATTAAGCTTATTTCCCTTGGGAGCTTCAGCAAAACCCCAGTTCATAAAGAGTTGTCTGAGCTTTCCAGTTTGTATCGCTCTGGGGAATAGCTTGCTTTAAGTGTAGAGCTCCCAGTGTGCGCACAGATCTCCGGAGAAGACAGATGCTGTTCTAGCGGCTCTATACTCATCACGCTAATTGGGGTCTCTGTGGGCAGAATAAGCAAAGGTGCCAGAGGAAAAGGTCTGTTAGCCAAGCGCCGTAGCCGCTCCTCTAGCGCCGAGGAGCTCACTGCAAAGCTATAATGGAATTCAAGGTAGCCAAAAGGACCTGAAATGGTTAACGCTGCTTCAGTGCTTTTATTACCAGCCTTGCCGTATGATGCAATGCTTCTCAGCCTCCTCTGCCTGCTATAAATAGCACGTTCAGAATAGATCAGCTGGAGTTGCAGTTATGGGTTCAGATGCATCCTCATCAAGAACGCCTCCAGCTCTCGGCTGGGAAGATGTCACTGGTCCCCCCCCCTGCCCCGGGTCAGCGCAGCATCAATGACCAACGCGGTCTGTGGTGTGAGCTTCAAACCTGTGTGTCCAAGCTGCCCCGGCGAGATGTGTAGTACAGCTATCTGTCTGCTGAACCTCGCTCCCTCCTCTTCCGTGCTTCTCTTACCCTCTGGCTCTCGGAGGATGTAAGTTCAGACCTTGCTGGAAGTGAATCAAGCTCTGGAAATAGAAGCCCGGTGGGGGTGAGGCTGTGCACCGATTCAGAGAGGCTGCAGGGGCTATCTAAATTAGGAGGCAAATTCTCGCCTTTCGCATGTCTAGGATGAGTAATCCTCAAAGTTATGACTTGGAGGGAAGCGTAGCAGCTCAGCCCTAAATGTAAAGCTTCCCTGCTAGGAGGATGCTTTAGCAACCATATGTCGCGTGCTGCCCTTAGCTGAGAGCGAAGCATCTCTGCTCTAGGGATCGTCTGCCCTGGCTGTACCCCAGACTAAAATTAGCGGAATGTTCCATAAATTGTTAGCCGTGGGTGGTTGGTGCCTCCTTCTCTGGCCGATAGCAAGTTGCCCCCATTTTAATGCTGGTTCACTGTTTGCTCTAGCAGGAGATGAGACAGGAGAGAGTAAACCCAGCGGAGGAGAACCAGAAAAGCAGAAATCCTGTGGCGGTGGCTCTGTCTGAAAGGCCTATAGAAGCCATATGGGATGTTACCGATTTTTGATACGCTGCCTGGGGGGGGGGGGTCGCTGCTTAAAGCAAACAGCAGCGTTTTGCCCGAGCGGCGAACTGTTAAAGCAACACGCGTGAGAAGCCCGGGCTGAGTTTTATTGCAGGCTGGGGCACAGAGGAAGGTTTTAGGAAACAGCTGGATTACTAAGAGAGCAAACAACGAGACAAAATATTCACATGAAGCCAGTGCTGGCGGGACTCGCCAAGCCAAAGCATGTGCTTTGCCTTGTCTCATGCATAAATAATTATCTTTTGCTGCGAGACGTGGTGCGAGGCCAACGGACGCGGCGCAGGATGAGGTGTAGTTAACCCGTGGCAGTGTTGCTAATTTTTTTGATGGGTTGCTCTTTATTTTCTCTTTGGACTCCAGCAAGATGGTGTAGATTAGGTTCCTGTAAACAAATATGTTTCCAGGGTTCACATGATGTCAAAGTATTAAGTGGTTTGGACACATCTTTAGCCAGATGATGAGAATTAATGGTACGTTCTGTGCCCTTACAAATAAAGGCACGGATGAGGAAAACATATGCCTATCAATTAGGTAAATGAAATCCCTGTTTAATGAAGCCCGCTTCTGTGTGCTCCGCTTCTTACTTGGAAACCTGGGTAGGATTATTAGGCTCATTCATTTACATGGCATTTTTTAGGGGTTAAAATGTGACAATCTAATAGGACTTTAATGAGATGTTTCTCTAAGACACGAAGTAGTTGGAGAAGAAAATACCCCAAACCCTTGTCTATTGTAGGCGTGAACTGCCTGCACGTCCCCAAACCAAGAGTTTCTCTCATTTCTGGTTAAATATATGATTTGTTTAAGAGTAACGGCTGTTTCTAAGGATGCCTATTGGTCATATTCTATATAGTTTGAGTGAGACTGGCTGTTGTAAAATTTAGGGATTAAATACGAGTCTAACCCAGACGGATGGAGTGTAGGCCTGCCAGGGAAGGAGCATCCTTCAGTGCTCCTTCCTTCTTTGCCCCTTGCAATAACGTATGTCTTCACCTCCACCCCCATCTCTCAGCGCCGTTTCACACTTGACCTCCTGCCAATTTTGCTGAACTCAGTGCTGCTCTGGTGTCAGAGAATGTCTGTCTACGTGGAAAAGATGAGCTGGGCACGAGTATCGCCGAGAGGGGCTGGGGTGTTCCGTGTCCTCGCATTCCTCTGCCTGAAAAAAATCTGGAAATCAAAGGAATATGTGTTTATCCAGATGTCTTGTTGCAAAGAAGACCGTGGGTCTCCAGTACAAGGGTACATGGATGTGCCAAAGGGTCTGAGGATGACAGTGATGGCACACGGATATACTCTATGGCTTTCATGATCGTTCAGGGCAGTTTGCTGTTCTGTTCTACACCAAACCTGTTCCAGCCTATAATCACAGAACAGTTATGCTGATCGTAACATGTAAACAGCTAAATGGAAGTCAGTGGGCAGGTATACCGCTGCCTTCCGTGAGTCAGAGGTTCAGGACTCGAACCCAAAGGGAAAAATATGATTATCTACTCCAATTCCTGTTGTTTTTGGCAGTCTTTCTGGGAAAGACATTTGAGGAGGCTTCCATAGCTTCCCATGAAACGGGGGATCTCTGCTCAGCTTTTTTTCCCCTCTTCCACAGCTTCAAATGCAAGTACGGAATTAAGTCCAGAGCCAAGTGATGTGGCACAAGCAATCAGGTGTCTTCACCATTTTCCTTCCCCGTACCAAAGGCCGGACCCTTCTGTTGGATCTCTCAACAGAAGAGCTCAAAGTGCGTTGCAAATCATAAGCACCATCAGAGGCCGGTGCCACATCTCTTCCCTGATCACTGGAACAACGACAGCTCTGGAGCGCAATCTGCTCGTAACAGTAGTTAGGGGAACTGCCCAAAGCTTAAGGAGGCAAAACTTGCTTGGTTTGGCTCCAACCGTCTCCTGAACATCTACACGTTTCTCAGGAAGGGCTGTCAGGCCTTCAGCTCTGCGTCCTAGCTGGAATTTCCACAGGTAAGTTTGCCTCAGCCACCAAGAAGTGCCTTCAGCAGCGCAGCACCTCCTGTTCTGTGATAACCAAGCGTTTTCCGAGGAGAGCGGCCATCGCTACAACTTTAGCATCCTTTTCTATGCTGGCCCTATTTTTTTTTCATTGATTTCTGTTGATACCACCAGTATCAAAAGAGATTTCTAGCAACTTTCTATGGGCTAGCAGACACCCTCTCCCCCCAACATTAAATCTGGTTAAAAACTAGATGTGGGAATAACTTATGAGATAACGCTTGGTATTGTTAAATTATGTTGAACGATTTCCTTAAGAAACCGTATACTTTACGAAGTCTTTCAGACAGGAACAGGCGTCCTGATGTGAGACCATTTGGTCACGTCCATATTCAATGCATCGGAAAACAAAACTATTTAAACAAGTTCCACATTGCTGCAAATTCTACTTTGTATGTATTCAAGTAACACCTTCAATGAAGTCCGAAGTGTATGATTTGCAATTGGTTTTTGTTTAGGCTATAAAATAAAAATCAGCTTCAGAATCTTATTTTTGTTATATTTTAAACTTCTATAAGACAATAAATACTTTTAAAGAAAACTTACATAGTAATCTGTATATCTTGTATTTCCAAATAGGTAACGCAGTGAAGAAAAACTACACCCATGGGGTTTTTAACCATGTAACATGGTAATTTTTCTACTTTACATGTTAAATATAGACAAATGCTTATGTTCTGCTATAAAAACTGGACCAGGACACCGTGTAAAACCTGATCAAAACACAAACAACAAAAAAACCCACAAGTCTCTGTGTGGAATGAAATCTGCACCTCGGAAAAGACAGGGCTTAAAGCCGCTTTTACCAATTTAATTGTTCAAAGAATCTTCCACCGAGGTATTTTGTTACTGTTTCATTAGAGATCTTTTGTTTCCACGTTTAGACAAGTCTCGACTTTAGCGTAAAGCTTTCAGGGTCTCTCACAAAGCATGGCGCTGTGAGGCCGGGCTGGAGCTCGGCTCTGTCTCCCTCGGCCCTCGTCTGTGCTGCAAAATCAGCAGCTGGCTGCGGGTCAGACGTGCGGATGGTGTGTTGGCCCTGCTGCAGAGAGAGGAAAGGGCATGTGTTAGAAGGCAGGAGTGAGACGAGGATCTTTTCCCTTTGGTTAGTGTGTACCGAGGACTGGCAGCTTCATCGCAGCTATCGGCTGGCCTGCGGGGAGGGGGCAACTGATGCGTTGCATCCTTGCTGTGTCTCTGAATTCCTGGGTCCCGAGGGGTTAAAGCAGCCTTGGTCTGCAGATATAACCATTAGAAAAAACAAAAAACCAAAACCAAACAAACAAGACCCCAAAAACCAAACACGTACCCCCCATTTCTTTGAACAAGGTCCGCTTCAGCTGAAGGGGAGCTCTGTGAGATGCCCTGGACCGGATCTCTGAGGGCAGAGGGACCCTCCCGGGCGATGCCCGGTCTCCTGCTTCCCCGGGGCCGCGGCTCCCCGGAGCGCAGCGGGGGCCGGGATGCTGAGCCGACCCCCCGCCGGTCCTTACGGGGGGACACCCGAAGACGGTCCGGCGGGGTGTGCGGACCCCCCCCCCCCCCCCCTTCCCCCGGCGGGTGCGGGTCCGGTGCGGGTCCTGCCAGCGCTGCGGGTGCTCCGCAGCCCGGCGAGAGTTAACGGCGGAGCCGCCTCTCCATTGGCGGCCGGCGGAGCGGCTGCGGAACCCGCGTTTATAACCGCCGCCGCCCTCCGCCGGCACCGCGGCCGGGCTCCATGCCGCGCCGGCCGGCATGCCCAGCCCGCTGCCGCCCTTCCTCGCCTTCCTCTGCTTCGGGGCGACGGCCCTCAGGGCTCCGCTCGCCCACGCCGGGCCGGGGGCGGAGGAGCCGCCGTGGTGCCCCTACAAGGTGTTGGGGGGCGAGGGGGCGGCGGGGGGACGGCTCTGCTTCCGTCCGCCGGCCCGCGGCTTCCAGTGCGCGGCTCGGGCTTGCCGCGCCCACCGCTCGCCCGGCGGCGCTTTGGTGGCCAACGTGCTGGCCAACGGCAGCGTGCTGCTGCAGTGGGGGCCGCCGCGCCCCGCCGCCGGCCTCCGCGGCTTCGCCCTCAACTGCTCCTGGGACGGCACCTACACCCGCTTCCCCTGCGACAGCGTGGAGCTGGGCGCCGCCTGTCGCGACTACCTGCTGCCCGAGGCGCACGGCAGCGTGCGGTACCGCCTCTGCCTGCAGCCCCGCTACGCCCCGCCGCGCCCCGCACCGCCCGCCCAGTGCGTGGAGTTCCGCCTGGAGCCGGCCGCCATGCGGGACATCGTCGTCGCCATGACGGCCGTGGGGGGCTCCATCTGCGTCATGCTGGTCTTCATCTGCCTGCTGGTGGCCTACATCACCGAGAACCTCATGAGCCCGGCCCTCGGCGGGGCCGCCGCCGCCGCCCCGCATCGCGCCTAGAGCCCGGCGGCGGCTCCCACCGCACCGCCCGCCGCGCAGCCGCCTCCGCGCCCCGGCTCCTCCCGGCGAGGGGGGGAGAGGTGCCGCCAACCCCCTCCCTTCTCGCCAGCGGTTGTTGCCCAGGATGCGTTGGGTGGCTCGGCTTTGCTTTTCCCAAACTTGCAGGATTTCGGGGTTTGGGGTTTTTTTTTTTTTTTTTTTTTTGGAGCTCTGCGCCCTCCGAGGGCGGCTTTTCAGTGGTTACGCGTGGGATCTCGGTGGATTAAAAGTAAATAATGGCAAAGGTCCACAAGTGCCAGAAAAATGCCTGTTTTTTAAAGCAAGCGACAGATCTGACAGAGAGCCTGTTTGAGAAGACTCTCCAGAACACCCTTATTTTAAGCCTAAATCCCCTGGCTCGTAGGCGTGTGCTGGAGTTTTCAGGATCCTGAGGGGGAATGTTGTTTAAAGTCTGTGGGAGAACAGACCGGTGGAACCACGAACCCCATAGCTAAGTGCACGCGGGATCCAAAGCCCACCTAAATCTCCTGACTTAAGTGGGTTTTGTATCGTGCCTTACGCTGCTCACGGATTCTTGGGAGCCAGACTGGCCACTGCCCAGCGCAGCTGGGGTTTACTGGTCAGCTGGAGCGGCCACCAGCAGCCAACGCCGACTAAACCTGCCGTTCTCCCTTTACAGCTGTCCTGTCGGTAGTTTCCGCAAAGAGCAATGCTAAAGGGACAAATTTAGTATGAAAATGGCATTTTGTTGTGCAAGTATGAACCGATCCCTAGTTATAAAACCAGTACAGTGTAAATGAGCACCGTCACTGCCCCCTGAAATCCCATTTTTTAGGAACGCCGTGCACAGCTGCACTAAGGCAAAAGCGTCTTCAACACAGAACTCACTAATGTTGTAGCCGAGTGTTCTGAGCGTAGGAACACTCCTTGTTAACCGCTCACTCAGTGCTGTAGTCGGTAAGGTTTTAGCCATATTCTAGTATTAATTCTATTGTGCCTTAGTGCTGAGAATTTGTCCCATTCATATCGGTGTATCTCTTCCTGTAGTCTTCGTGGACAACTGTATCTCCCCAGTGTTTTTGGTTGTTGGTTTGTTTGTTCGGTTGTTTGGTTTTTTTTTTTAAAAAAAACAAACTTAGGCTGATCATTACTTGAACTTTAATAGATACACAAAACAGTGTCAGTTACCATCTGAGACGTATTTATTTAGTGAGCTAGTTTTTATTTAGTGTTGTTGGTATGTAGTTCACTGCTGTCATAGGAAATGACGTTATATCACTTAAACTGAGCACCTAAAGCAAAAGTAGGGGAGCAGCTCTTCTGTAAAGGGGTATTGCTATTAACATACATCAGTTTCGTATGTGATCTGTTTGTGTAAATGTTTATCGCTGTATGCTTTTCTTTGTGAAAGTAGTTTGTGAAGTATAAACTTGCTGGTAGAGGGTAAATATAGAACGTATATGGAATCTCTAATAAAATGCAGTCTTTGGACTAACCATAATCCCTTCAATAATTTGAGAGTGGCTGAGAAACTGAAGGTCTATATTTCATCAGGCAGAAATACCTTTGATTTGTTTGTTATTCTTGCTTTGTTTTCTTTCTCACGTGCAGCTGAATAATTAACAGTGGTTTCTTTTTATGAACTCGCCCGTGTACTTGATTTAAGCAGCCTGACGGTATCTAGCGTCGCCGTAACAGAAGGACGGTGCCATTCATCGATACTGAAGGACGATGGCAGAATTTTGCTTTTTTTATCCCTAAGGAGATGGACTGCTGGAAGAAAAAGCAGTCAGTTTTTAAGAACATTAAGACAAATTGTATCTAGTGGTTTAGTTCAGTGAATTTAAACACAGAGTGAAGTTGGGCCAAAGGGCTTTTAAAGGTTTCGAGTCAGTCTTTCCCGTAGCCGGTTCTGCACAGGACTATTAGCGTGGCACTGATTTTGTATATCTCTGTCAGCTTCTGTCAGCCAGTGTTCCTGTTCTGTTCCTCACCTTGTCGTGAATTGCCAGCTGTGAAAATTAAATGTATAAACAATGAGCCTTGTACCACCTTGGCGCTGACCTTAATAAATTAAGAGAATAACGAAAAGAGATGAAAACATCACGAATATTTAATGGCTCAAGATCTTGTTTGACTCAAAGTGAGCAAATCCGCCCAAAGACTGGTCGTAGTGATGTTCCATTGCCTGCTGTAAAATTATGACAACGTTAATGGGAAAATGAAAAGAGATTTATTCTCTGAATACTTGATTTTTGTTTACTAGAGGTTTTGACTGTAGGATCACGGGGTAATTCAGGTTGGAAGGTCGTCGTCTAGTTCAGCCTCTGTTCAAAGCCGGCTCAGCTGGGAGATCACACTGGGTTGCTCAGGGCCGTATCCAGCGTTGCCTTGAAAAACTGAGGACAGAGACTGCACAACCTCTCGGGCAAGTCGTTCTGCTGCCCGAGCTCCATCACGGTACCGTCTGTAACTAGAAAAAAATAAAAAAGGCTTGGGCCATAGAGATGATCTCGTCCAGCCTAAAATGTTCTTACCGAGCGGGAGGTCACAGCTCCTGCTACAAGGAGGTCATGATCTACAGGTCCCAAGAGCAGGGGGAGAAGAGGCGCAGTACTCAGGGTGATCACTTCGGTCTTTCCGATCTGGGAAGCCAGGTGTGAAATTTTGTATGAAAACTCATTGAGCCAAACCCATTAATTATGGTAGCCAGGGGTCTTCGGTTTTGAATTTAAATGGTGCCTATTTGACCTTTGAATGAGCTGCCCTTCACTCCGAAATCCATCTTTGCGTACCAATTCACTCTTCGTCGCGGTAACACTCATGTCAGTCTGAGGAAACTGGGCACCAAGTTTAATTCACGGTTTTGTATGTGACTATCTTCAGTGAGACATCTCTGCAGGTATTGATAGGACGCAGTTACCTGCTGAAACAGCACCGAGTAGATCCTACAGAGATGTTATTTGTAGTCATCTCACACCTTCATGCATCTGTCTCAGTGGATTGCATTGCAACAGCACGCTGGGCGGAGGACAGACAAGCAAAATATGTAGAACAAGAATGTAAATCCTGACGGAGGAAATTCTGTAAATCTCTAAAGGATTGTTTTTATCAGTTTTTTCCTTTCCATGCATTGTAAATGGGATGTGGGAAACAATATCTCATGGTTTCTCATTCATTTTCAGTGGATTAACTGGACGCATCTTGGTGTCTGGAAAAGAAAATCAAGAGTATTCCTTGTTTGATTTCATGTGACATTAAGCAAAATATCTGCCGACCCATCGGTAACTGGGTTTTTTCCTCCATCGTGAGTATAGACGTTTCTTTTTGGCAATAATGGAGCAAATTACATGTCCATAGCCTTGATATTCATTTGACTCCCACAAGCCTTTGTGAGACCGCACAGTTAGGGAAAGCTTTATCCAGTACTTGCAGCAATTCCCAAAATATGCGGAGTACCTCGCAGAGTTACCATCCATCCTGGCCTGGCCAGGCAGCAATGAAGAAGTGGCAGTATGCTGATTTATAACTGCCAAGAAGCCGCTGTCATGCACCTAACGCTTTGGGAAAAAGTGGAAATAGCTTCTAAGGCAACTCCAGATTCTCCATATTACTGTACTAGTACCTGGGTATTAAAAATCCATATGGTACACTCGTAGGTGGTATATGGTCCTGTGTTTATCTGTCAATTTCCAGTACAAATATCAAGCCATATCTGTTTCTGCAGGAGTTAAAATGAAGTGATGTGCTCGTTAACAACCTTTTTGTTTGTTTGTTTGTTTTCCTTGCCCTGTGCTAAATGTGAGAAAAACAACTGCTTAAATGTACGCAGCTGGAGCTCCGCCTGACCCCAACTTTGAATCTTCTGGAGGAAACAGTCTGTGCCTCAGGCAAAGAATCTTTCTTAATTCCATTATGATATTTTTTTGTGGTACATAAAAGGAAAGGCTGCGTGGCTTTATTTGGAGGTGCAAGTGAAAGCTGGTAGTTTGCTTCCATGGAGACCTGGAGCTGTAGTCTTGCAAGACTGCAAACTGCTGCCCTATTTCGCCAGTGTGGTCCAAAAGAAAGGCCAGGAAGAGCGGGCTGAAAGCAGAAAAAGTGTCAGATAACAATTAACTCTGCCACATTTCTGAGACCAGGTAAACAGAGCTGGAGGGCTATGAGAAAAAGTCATTTCCAAGCACTTATCCTGGCTGCGATGCGATGCCTATGCAGGCAAATCCAGCACGAAATAGCATCAATGGGAGATTTTAGGTAATGAGCATTCTTCTACTTTCAACATTTTAGAATTGTCAGGAGCTGGGGAGCAGGCGTCTGCTTAACGCAGTCTCTCTTGTCGCCACTTCCCTGCAATTATGTTGATCGTAGTGGCACCAAACAGCTTCTCAGCTCCGCTCTCAGCCCTGGAACCGCGAGGGTAGGATCTGTGATGGGACGGACCAGAACCAGACTCGTGCTTAGAGCATGCGGCCGTTGCCACGGTGTCAAATTTTAACACAGGCAACTTTTGTACTTGGCGTCTCTGCACATTCCAGTTGGAGTTGGTTTCCTTTGCCTTCTGCGCTGACCGCAAAAATGCTCTTGTGCACTCCGAGAGATAAGCTTCCACCTCACCAATCTGCTGATGTCCTCTCGCTGCCCTCAAAGGACCTTTCCTGGAATGAAGGAGGAGACCTCGACGTCCCGCTGAAGCTTCGGTTTCTCATCTCCTAGCTGTCCCATTTCTCAAGCACTGAAGAGTACCGGAGCCAGCTGAAACAGTGCAAGTGAACCAAGGTGGGAAAGCACAGTGATATGGAAAGGGGAATAGATGACAAAATCCTCAGGCAAAAATGGAATTGGTCTGGGATGAGCAAGGAGTGCCAGGATCGGTTTGACCCATACGTGAGCAAAACAGTTCTGAGATCAGTGCATTTTACCAGTCAGGTGGTACATAAATAACTCCTAGTTTTGGCCATTCTTCTTTGAACAGTTTTGAGTAAAAGCACGAGCGTTGACTCCTAAAATGCAGAATTCTGTGATCAAGCGTAACAGAAAGCACACGTCTGCGTCATCTTCACCACAGAGCCCCCAGTACAGAGTGTTCTGGGCACAGACGTGGAGATGGGGTTGATCCAGGGTGTCAGACCCCGTTTGCTTTTCCTCAGGGGGGATTCAGCTCTCCGTCCAAACGCTTCTCCATCCAAACGCTTCTCCATCCAAACGCTGCTCCTCCGGCTCTTTGGTCCGTGGCCCAGCTCAGTGGGTCACTGCAACATTTGGCTGCCACCTAGCGCTGAGAAGGAAAACTGGCCAGAAGACCCCGCTTTTCAGGAAAAAGAAAAAGCCATTGCTTGAATCACATTCTTCTGAAAACAAACTATGTGGCTTACATTGCCAGGTGTTGCGTGGAAAGGGGCAAAGCGGTTTTGGCAGATATAAACCCCCTTGCGTTCTAACACTCCTCACCGAAGTGGGAGGCTTGGTGCGGCTGGGTTCAAATTCTGAGTGATGCCCAATTCAGCACTATCAGTCCAATCGCCTTTAATATGTATTAAACTATTACGATTTGGATACACTAATAGTGGACTGCCCCTTCAGTCTAGTCGTGCTCAGGAACCAGCACGGCCACTCTCGAGTCTTTGGTCGCGTTCAGTGAGAAACCGAAACGACCAGCTACTTAAACAGTGCGGTTTATTTAAACAACAGATAGATCGGTTCTTAGGATTGCTGGTGAGAAATACACTGTCTGCAAAGCACATGCAAATGGAAGTATTATTACATCTATCAAACGTGCGACAAAGTTATAAATGATACAGCCTGGCTATAAATGTAGGAAAGAGATTCTCTAGAGAAATTTCTAAGTTTCCCGAGAAAGCACTCGGTATAATCTAAGTCTTACCCAAAGGCGTCCCCACGGGGGGGAAGAAAGGCTCATCCCGTCGACTGATCCCGGGAGTCAGTGATGAAGTTCTTTGTGATGGTGTCTTCCCTGAGTATCCCCCCTCTCTCGGGCTATTTTTATACTATTTGTTATCTTCAGGGTGGAGTTTGAGTGACTTTAGTCATAAATACTTTAATTATGGTTGGTGTAAAATTCTCTCGCTTCACAATTTCAGGTATAGTTTACGACAAATTCAGAGCGCAGACTCAAGAAGGAGTGGTCGCACCTTGGAGGCGGGTAGCCTTTGGGATGGAGGTGTGTTTTGGTATTATAATGACATTATAATGAGCAAAGTTCGCACAAAGGACAGCATTTCATCAAAATTTGACAAAATGTTGGCTCCGAGTATCGAGCAGGCAGCTAATTGGCAGCTCATCTGTTTCATGGTATCGTCCCGTCCCCGTATCTGCTGTACATCGTAAGGTAAAGCCGCGGAATAATTGCATCCCACCCCGTACCTCGTGTAGCTTCACCAGCTCCTTATCAGGGAACCGCGGATGTTGTATGCTTCATGCCAGCTGCAGCTGTTTTCTACCTCAGAGGCCTCTTGATTTTATACTTTTCCTTAATGTGTGAACAATGTCGTACTTTTGTATTTTTTAGCCAATTTAGTAATTATTCCACACCAGGCAAATGGGAATTACATGCGAGTGAGGTATGGAAATAGGGCCTGTTTGGGAAGAAGATGGGAAGACCCGTCTTGTAAATTTGGAGTAATTTCTTCTTCTTGGAGTAATTACCCTTCTTGTAAATTTGGAGTAATTTCTTCTTCTTGGAGTAATTACCCTTCTTGTAAATTTGGAGTAATTTCTTTCTGGATGTTGGAAAATTGCTGGTATATTGAATGAGACAGGGTTGTCCAGCAGCTAAGTTAGGGGGCTCGGAGCTGGGGGTGATCAGAATGTATCAGCTGTTGTGGCCACAGGGAATTATTACATTTCCATCTCTTTTTGGCATGTGTAGATGAAACCTAATAGCACACGTGTGCGTGTACGTGTGCCCAAGACTCCTCAGAACTATAGAAGGACTAAATAGAGACGCTGCCGTTGGCTCTATTGGAATCTTTTAGCTAGGAATCTTTCTCTGCCTCACAGTTGTCCCTAATGTTGGAACACCTGGTAGCCGAATAGCCCGTCAGGACAAAGTTTTATCACTTAGGAGTACGAGGCTGTGCGCTAATAGCGGGCCGTCCTGTGGGAGACGAGAAGTCAGGTCAGGACAAAGCGTTTGTGCCGTGTGTTTCCAAAAACTTGCTCCGCTTAGAAAACTGGGAAGCGCGGTTGGGTGGGAGGAAATAAACGGTGCCTGTCTCCGAGTCGCCGGGAGACACTGGTAACTCTTCTGGGGGCTTTTCTCTCTCAGTAAGTGGCTGACAAGTTAGGCAGTATTTTTGGTTTAGTGGTTTAATCAGCAAGATTCATGAATTCTTGCCAAATGACCTGTTGTCTTTCGTAAACACTTCCATGTGGGTTCAGTTCACCGGTGCTGCCCAGGAGGCCCCGGAGGAAGCGGTGTTTGTTGAAAAACCGTGAGCATGTCGCTCTCTGATGAGGAAAGGCTGGGAGCCCTGGGGCTGCCCAGCCTGGAGAGGAGAAGGCAGAGAGGGGACCTCATCAACGCTCATCAATATGGTGTCCCTGCCCAGGGCAGAGGGTTGGAACTAGATGATCTTTAAGGTCCCTTCCAACCTAAACCATTTTATGATTCTAGTATCTACAGGGCAGGTGTCAGGAGGATGGGGCCAGACTCTTCAGTGGCGCCCAGCGACAGGACAAGGGGCAACGGGCACAAACTGGAACACGGGAAATTCCGTCTGAACATGAGGAAAAACTCCTTTATTTTGAGGGTGACAGAGCCCTGGCACAGGCTGCCCAGAGAGGCTGCGGAGTCTAGCTCTGTGGAGATACTCAAACCCCGCCTGCACGCGTTCCTGTGCCACCTGCTCTGGCAGGGGGTTGGACTGGATGGTCTCCGGAGGTCCCTTCCAACCCCTCATTCCGCGGTGGCTGCTGGGCTGCCTGTCAGAGGCCCGACACACCGAGGGAGGCCGCCCGGGAGCCCCGCCGAGCCGGTTCCGAGGGGCCCAGGGCCGCCGCGCTCTGGGGACCGGCCTCTCCTCAAGCGAGAGCCGCCCGGGGTGGCCGAGGGGCCGGGCCCTGGGCTCAGGCTGCTCCTATCCCTCTTCTCCTTCTCCCGCTCCCTCTTCCCGGCAGCGGCGGCCTCCGCCCCCTGACGCCCGCTCCGCGGTTGGCCGCCGCGGGGCGGCGCGGCCCTAGCGACACGTCCCGGCACCGCCCGCCGCCGGGCCGTCGCCGCCATTTTGTGCGAGCCGCGGCCGGGGCCGAGAGGGGTTTGGGAGCCGCGGGGAGGGAGCTGGGCTCTTCCCTGCGCCGCCATGCCTTCCTCGCCGCTCCGCGTGGCCGTGGTGTGCTCCAGCAATCAGAACCGCAGCATGGAGGCGCACAACATCCTCAGGTAAACAGGGCCTGCCCGAACCCCTGCCTTCCTCCCGGTGCGGCCTGGCCTGCCGGTGTGTCCTAGGCCCCGGCGGCCGCCTCCCGTCGTGGGCCGCCCCTCAGGGCTCCTTCTGTGGCTGCTGGCCGCTTTGCCAGCCCTGGGGCTGGCTCGAGTAGGCTGACAGGGCAGGAGGGTCCCCGCCGGCCCAAGCCGCGCTGGGGGCCCGCGGAGGAGCCTGCGAGGCCTACGGGCCTGGGGGCTTGGCCCTGTTCGCTCCCCGCCTCCTGTGGAGCCCGCTCCGGGCTGCGTTCCCCGGAGAGGCCGGTGCGGTGGGGCCTGCTCCGCTATGGATGGCGGACCCCCGGATCCAGCGCTGCAAAACGGGAGCCGGCGGATTCGACGGGTGCGGAGCAGCCCCTGTGTCTCGGCATCCGAAAACCTAAACCCTCCTTTTCTCCCTTTCTCCCCCCCCCCCCCCCCCCCCCCTTTTTTTTCCCCCCGTAACGCATCTGAAGACGAACGGCTCCATGCACTGAAAGGGAGCGCTTCCCTGTTGCAGGAAAACTGGACGAAGTGTTTGGTTCAGAATATTAAATGTCTATTTAGCACTACAAGTATTTTCAGCTTGGCTGAATTCACAAGGGGAGATGGGAGGCTGGGGATGGACTGACGGACAGGAGAGACCTGATCGGCCTGAAATCATCCTCCTAAATATTCCCCTAGCACTGCAGGAACATGATAAAGGTGGCTTTTTTTTTTTTTTTTTTTGTTAGGCAAAGTAACATTCACATTAAAAGATACATATTGCTAGCAGGGTACGCCAAAGAAGTATGTGTAAGTTATGTGCTCCATGTAAATAAAAACAAGAGCCTTGAAAGGAGTAAATAGTAGAAGCATCTGCTCTGGCAGCCATCTTACTGCATAGGATGCTGTTAACGCTTAAACTTGGCATCACGTTACCTGTGGCAGTTCCACGAAAACATGATGTTACCAGTAGCTGCTTGGGGGGGGAAGGGTGCTGTTCTTCTGTTAATAATGCTGGAACTGAGTTTTAATTTAAACCTGAGTACTAAGGGCAAATTAAATTCATGTCTAATGTCTAGCCTTTTTCTTCCTCTCTGTTTTTGCAGAAGAAGTAAATCACTTCCGGTGTGACTGAAGTTCCGGCAAATATGGCAGGGAAATGTTTTTTGAAAGTCTCTTCTCACTTAAGATAGACTTTTTTGGGAAAATACTTATGTTAGGAAATGTATTAAAACTTTGAAGTGTTTGTCCTATATTTCGTGAGTCTTTTAGATTTTTGTAATCCTATAAGTCAGGTTTCAGAATTAACTTATCTAGTCTATTCAGTGTTTTAATAAATTACAGATTTTAGTTAAGGCAAATTTTTCAGGTAGAATTTTTATCGGTAACTTTTCTTATTCCATTCTTCAACTTGTAGAGAAAAATATCTATCAGTAAGGCTTTCCAAATGTTGGGCCTACCTAGTGCCTACACAAACTTGAACTTAATTGTATTCTACTTCCCTTTGAAGCAAAAACAAAATGTCTGAATTTTAGCCTCTGATGCATTTGTAAAACATAAAATTTAGCCTTCCACATATAACATCTAGGTGAAATATTCCATTTACCTGGTAGGCTTTTGTTGGGAGTACCTGCAGTCCATCACTTCTTGCTATAATGTTTCTTCTTAGTAGTTTATCCTTTTTAATGCATAAATTATTGAGTGGTTTTTAACAGGCTTGATTTAACATCTTAATGTGTTCGCATTTTATAACATCCTGGTCTTTTACAGGCAGAAAAGCAGAATTGTAACACATACTTTGTTCGCACACTTCAGCAATTTGGGTGGTGGCGGTGTTTGCTTGGTTTTGTTTTTCTTTCTTTAAACTTAACCTACCAGGTAATAAGAGTTAACTTCTTTTGGACACTTAAAAACTTTCTGTCCTCTTGAATTGCAGTGGTTTGTTTCAAAAGGATTTGCAGTGAGTCTCACTTGCCAACCTGAATTCCTCATTCGTCCTTACTGTACTTGATATCTCTGTGCTGCCACTTCTGCCTCTGGAAAACAAACGCATTAGATCTCTTCCATATTTGAATAATCAGTCTGCCAGTTTCTGGTGTTATCTTGGTTCAGTACAGTTTCCATTTGCTCTGTAGTGTGCTTGCCTATTTTCTAACTAACCAGGTTTTAAACATTTTGTTCTAATCTTCCAGCAGAAGTCAGGCAGAAGGTCTTTTGAAGTTTGTTAATAGAATAGTTACCATCACCATAGGGGTATGTTGAGATGTTAAAGCAAAGCGAAAAGAGGAAAAGCAGTAAGACTATGTGGAAAGACGCAATCCTTCTTTAAAACCTGTCAAACTGGATGTCTGACTGTAACCAGTCCCTAGGCCAAATGTTACTCATCCTACATTTCCTGCTTTTACAAATACAGTCTGTGTATAGGTCTTTTTTTTTTTTTTTTTCTTTCTTTTTTTCTGGAGTACGCAGACTTAGGCCATGGTTCTCCTTCAAGCATAGAAGAGGAAGGGTAACACTTCTCTTATTATCAAACTTCATTATACAGCAACTTCAACATTTCCATTTGTGGATGTTTATTTGGTAGTACACTCGTGGCCTTTAAGAAGTTACCATTTCAAACTCTCCCACTCTGTAGGAGCTTCTCCGGTAACTTTGTGTTGTCAGGCTCTTATCTCAGTTTCCTGAGTTCAGGGTCTCTGCATTACTACTGATAATGAAAACTTGTAGGATACTGGTATGTGCCTAAGCTACACGTATCTTCCTGTGTTTTAGGAAACTAAGTGTGTTAAGAAATTAGGAGTGTGAATATGAGATATCTTAGTGGCAGTAAACAGATTGAGATACTGAAAACCTAGCAGCTGAAACTTAATGTCATATTTATGTTATGATTTGTAGTTCAACATTGACCATGTATGAGCACATACGTAAACTGCAAGGGTGCAAGTTAAGTCACTACTCACAGCTTCTCTACTACCATTGTCTGTCAGCAGCTAAATGCAGTGAGGTATTGAAATCCGTATTGCTTAATTTAAGAAATCTTAAATTGTATTAAACCCTCAAAAAGAAGGAAATGTTTTTAACGTTTTTGTACTACAGCACTTTCGTTTGACAGTTCATCACTGATAATGCAAATAACAACAAGTTGTTAATGTTTTGAAGATTTCATCATCAAAATTAGTTAACAAGACTTGTGTTCTTGCTGTTTAACAGTGTGGGGATTTGGGAGAATGTTTTAGTTTTTTTTAATATTGATTAATACATTAATATTGATTTTATATTGTTATTTTTGAAGTGGTATACAAGGAGGGCACTTACTAGTTGTTTTCCTGCTACATGTTATGGAAAGGGATGTATTAAAATGAGTGACTTGCCCCTGAAAACCTTTACCAGCTGCAGTGGTACTGCAGGATTTATTGCATTTGCTTTAGTGTTTAGTAATAGTATTTTTGGCCACGGTAAGGAGAGAAACTGTACTGTTACGACCTTACAGTAAGCTGAAAATACTTTACTGTAATAAGCATGTGTGAGACCCCAAAATAATAGTGAAATAGAAGAAAGGTGTGGCTAAAACTTCATGTCTCAGTCCACATGGATTAATATTATTTCTCCTCTCAGTGCCTGAAACTGAGTGGTAACAACTTTCATGTGGTAGTGCTTTGTTAGTGTAGTCCTGTGTTGATCTCTGCTTTTTGTGTCCCAGAGGGCTGTAAGGAGCTCTGAGATTCTGTGGAGGGAAACGCAATGACTGTTTTTAGTTTCTTCAGTTAGAAGTCTATAAATTCACGGGCACATGACTGGTCCATGTGATCTCATTGTAATGAGCTTTGGACTTAAACTGAGGTGAGCATCCTCGCTGAGAACAAGATGTGTGTGCGGGTACTTTGTGTATTTGATAGTTTACATACATTAGTCTTAATACTATTAATAGAAACAGCTTCCTGAAATTTCACAATGTTTACAAGTTTGTCAATGTTCAGGCCTTCACGTTTTCAGAAGTCAGTGCTAGGATAGTATATTAGTATATCTCACCCTTTAATGTTTGTGGTAAATTTGAAGCTCACTGTTTTCCATCATCTGGGTAGTTTTACGAGGCCAAGAACAAATACTAGATATACGTTGTCTTGTAGAAAATCATTGTTAAATTGTTCATTGTTAAAAGGCTGTGCCTCATTACAAGAGATACTTGATGACTCACTAAACTAGATCTGTCCTGCTGCTTAATAAAAGCAGGCTTTGTTGAATAACAGTTCTGTGCAGACATTCTTCCCTAACCCCTGCCCCCTAATCGTTCAATAAATGTGTTGAAACATTTTCAGAATATTTCATAATGGTACACCTGGTGCATAAATAGTGTAAAAGCTGTACCTTGGCAACTGCTAGTGTCAAAGCATGAAATTCCATGTGAGAAATGCGTATTCCGGCCATTCAAGGAAATAATTTCCAGTGGGTCATGTGCATTAGAGGCACAAATTTTTGATATGTGGAACCTTAAACGAAGATTCCTCTTTTTCTTTATATGAGATCATGCAAACTTCAGAGACATTTCCAACAGTTGGAGGTGGGCTTCTTAATGTGTGTGACCCAAGCAGACCTATTTCAAAGAATAATATTAAAGGAAGAAGTAAAAGTTAGGAGGAAAGCATAGAAGAATATACTTTTCCATCGTAACATTACTGCTTTGCATTAATGTGTGAGAAGGAAAGAAGTGCAGAAAGTGCAAGGTGCCAAAGTCCACTGTTTTTCAGTTAGTTGGTATTAAAGTGTAGATATAGATAGGAAAGATATAGAAAGGAAAGAAGGGTGAGACACCTGGAAAAAGGATCAATTTGAAACCTTACTATTTTAGCACTGGAATTTCTTCTATACGTGTCACGGCTCTCATCATGTCCAGTAGAAGCAGTAAAATAAAAACTCGGGTCTGTAAGTATTGCAGGGAAAATAAACTAAATGTAGCTGGTGCAGTTATGAGTCACTGTTAATGTGATGGAGGGCTGGGAGGGGCAAAGAATTGCACTTTTTTCCACTTCTATCCATTTTCAGTCATTCATCCTGCAGAAAGAAGCAAAAAATCATCGCGTATCCTGTCTGTTTACAGAAATAGGAACCTATAAATAGTTTCTGGAAGAAAAAGTGTAGTGAAGCAAGAAAAGAGAAAGGAGGGGCCGTATTCCAATAGGACAAATTGAAGGAAATAACATTACTGATAGCAGTGTTTGAGCTTAGGACAGAGCTTGATCACAGTTAGTTTCTGCCTAGAAGCTTTCTGGATCACTTCGAAGACACCATTTGAAGGCAAACATCTGATCTGAATTGGTGTGTCTTCTACTGAATTCCCTTGCTATCTTGTATGTGAAGAGCAGCAAGGAGTCAAGATGTGACTTGCCTGTCGCTCAGAATGTGTACCTGGGACTCTTGCACTGGTTCCCAGTCTCCTGTTTGCTCTGCTGAGAAGCAGACTCTACAATTATTTTTTACTTTTGGGGAGAGAGGGGGGGCATTGGGTTGTTAGTTGGCTTTTTGTTTTAACACTGTTCTCTCATCAGTCTCCGATAAATCATTGAAGCTGAAAGTGTGAGTCCTTAAAAAAATGACATTAAGCCGTGGTCATGACCTGTTTCAGAAGTTGGATTGTCATTATAAAGCCAAACGTTTCAGCATTCTGGGCAATAGTGACAGTATTTTACCATGTAACTTTGTCCATTAGACTGCCAGAAAACAATCTCTTTTCAGTCCTGTTATTCAACAAATATATTGTAATGTTTCTTAATATTACTGAAGGATTTGCTGAGGTTCAAGTAGGTGTATTTAGGTTAATCAGAAAGAACGTTTTGGCATTACCCCTAAAGACAAGCAGGTTCCTGCCTTTTTTTTTGTTTTGTTTTTAAATTATAATTATTAAACAAGCAGTTGTTCATGAGAATGGAGTGAAGCTATCCCTGGCTTACCCAAGAGTTTTAGGTGCCAGCCAGTAGATTATGTGCCCCACTTCTGTAAAGGTAATTACACAGTATGTTGTTCAGTCCACTTGAGAAAAGTGCCAGGCACACAAATGTGTGTACTAGGCTAATTAAATTACACTAGAGGTAGTTTTGGCAACACAGTTAGCCTAACAACTTTAGCGGAATACGTAAGTATTGATCAGTTGGTATTGTTACTTACTTTCTTGTATCAAAACAAAACCATTTCTGCCTATACTATGTTGTCCAAGAGTGAATATGAATGTATGCTTGTTGCAAATCCAGGATGCCTGAAAGCACAAAAGAAATACCTGAAACACTACATACCGTAATTCTAAGAACACTTCATATAAAAACAGGTGCTCCTTTAGAAATGTTGTGTGAGTTTCAGTTGTAACTGCGAGGAAATACGCACGTTGGATATGCTTGGCATTTTAGCTGATAAGTGTTGCCCAACTGTTCGGTTGTGATTTGACTGATTGCTAAGAGGTGGTGTTAAAAATTCAGTATGTATTTTTCAGCACTTTGGCATTTAAAGTCCATCCAATCTAATTGCCCTTTTTCCTCCCTTTTCCCCTCTTGTTTTCCAGCAAACGAGGATTCAGTGTCCGATCCTTTGGAACAGGGACTCATGTGAAACTGCCAGGACCAGCACCGGACAAGCCGAATGTTTATGATTTCAAAACAACATATGATCAGATGTACAATGATCTACTTAGGAAAGACAAAGAACTGTATCCCTGTGGCATGGCCTTTTTAAAAAATCCAATATGGTTCATCCTTGAAAGGTGTAATTCATTATTTGGCATTATGCATTAGGAATATATAGTTGCTTGGTAGGTGATCTTAAAATGTTTTAGGTTTACAGGAGGTTTTTTACAATGGGCCTCTAATGCTCCCTTGTAAATTGCTCTCGAGTTACAATGCACGCATTCAAAATGCTCTTTTGTAGTATGTAACATGTTTAGCTCTTGAATGAAAGCACATTCATACTATCACAGATTGTCCGTTACCTCCACTGCACTGTGGATCATATTTTCTGGGTGCAAAGACTGTCCTGATAACGGATATGCGAAGAGCGACCACCTCGACATTAATGTTGTATTTAGCTCAGACAAACTGACAGGTAAGGTTTACAGTATACTTTCTCTGGGAGAGAGGATACCTTTCATTAAAGAGCTCACCCTTCTCACTTAGAATTTCTTGATACATGATTTGATCTATGCACCGAAGGAAAAAAAAAAAAAATGGCCCTATAGCTTATTATAAATCATAGGATTGTAGAAGCATTTAGATTGGAAAAGACGTTTGAGATCATCGAGTCCAACTGTAAGAGAATGGACATAGGAGAGCCCAATAACTTATTTAATCGTGGAGAGCAGAGGCGATCAAGGTTATGCACACTATTTAAACCCATGAGTAATGTCAAACTGCATGATTTTCGAACATCTATATTTAAGTTGACTTTTCATTTGTTTTTAAGAAAACCCACAAACCTGCAACACTGGAGCACTCATTCTAGATATTCTTTTCTCAACAAGGGATCTGATTTTATATTTTTTTTTGATGTTAAATATGAAAGAGAAAGCTTACCCTAAATAAGGGATTCAGTATATGCTGAATTTCTACTTAAAAGATAGAGGACCCTTTAGAGTGAAGTATCCCTGAAATGAGTCTTGGTAATTCAGTAGAGTAGTCCTTACACTGTTAGTGGTATACCTAAAATCTTGGGTATGGCCCTCTGAAGATCCAACAGGAACATTAGCATGCTTTAAATGTCTTAATTGTACTCAAACAGCCCAGTTTTCTTGTATCTTTTTGAAAAAATTGGAATAAGACTAAACAGGTTATCAGAGACTAGAAAACTTGGAACATGGTAGAAACTAGTTCAAGCTGTTACCCAAGGACTCAGCAGATTCAATAACTTCTTGAAAGATAGCTCTGTAGTTGTTTGGTAGCACAGATTATACTATGACTTATTAATACTCAGCAAATTCACTGTTGTATTTGCTGACCAGAGATAGTAAATTTGAGTTCCCTGAGACCCCAAAAGTGTCAGCTTCTTTTGCATTGGCCATTGAAAGGCTTCTGTTAAGAAGGGCTGGGCTGTTCGATTAAACCTATACAGCACAGTGAGAACTGACTGAACATTGGAATACCTTTCTGCATGGTGTTCCACACAAATGTATCCCTTGCAGGGGTATTGGTTTCCCAATATCTAGTTAGAGGTCCATTTTTTGGGGGGGGGGGGGAGGAATTCAAAGTGTAGGGTATAGTCTTAATGAATCACACATATGATGTGCTGGGGTTCTTTTTTTTGTATCCCTCTGCTCGTAGAGAAAAGAAAGATCTTGCGAACCCATCTTAACGAGGTATGCCATATCTTGATTAAAAAGAATTGCTTCAAAAGAAAATCACTTGAATTGAGAAATAATTTTAACAACCACTAGCGACTTCTGATTTCCGTGTTGCATTCTTCATTGCTGCCGTACCGAGTATGGCACTGCTGTAAGATAAAACCAACAGAAAGCCCTCCTAGTCCTGTCCCCCCCATTCAGCATACTTCAGAGTTCCCATTTTGGCTCTGCTCCATGCTGGAGATGGTTGCTGTGTTCCCTGAGTGTATCTGCAGTGTTACAGTTAAACCTTTTCTCAAGATAAAGCAAGTTTAAACATTAGCCATCGCAAGGGTAATAGGGCGGGAACAACTGCCTCTACGTCTTTGCATTTTTGATTCTCAATTAATGTAAGTTAAGGTTTTCAGAGTGAAGGCTGCCAGTGCAGAAAGCAACTCCATTTCCAGAAATGGGTTTTGAGGGTGAAGACTTTTGCAGTAACCAAAACCAGACCTACTCTTGTCAGAGAGTTGTGGAGTAGTTTTTTGTCAGCCAGGGTCATCTGGGCTCTCAGGATTTTTGGATGAGCATTTCTTCATAGAGGCGATGGGCATGCAGACGTTACCCGCGGAAGTGCGGGAGGGCCTGCTCTCCTGATGGGCTTTGAGCGTAATTGGTATGGGAAGACAAAAGAACATGGGGTTCTTCGTACAATTTAGCTGCTTGTTCTGTTCCCCAGCCTTGCTTTCATCAGCTAAGTGGATATGCCTGCCACCTGTAGCCTTTCCATGTGGTTTGAAATAATCTGTGCTTGTCCCATCACTGGAATACGGGAACACGTGAAGTTTGAGTGCTCAGCATTCAGCACTGCCTCAGTTAGGAGTGATGTCCCTCCTTTTGGTCTGTATGCCAACAGGGGTCCAAAGCATCATGGACACTAGATACTCACTGAAATTGTGGCTGTAAGGGACTTGGAACGTTCTCTGTTGGCCAGCCAAGTAGATGACCCCTGTTTCAGAAAGCAGTAGTCTCGAACAGAAGTGAGATCCTGCAGCATTGGACATCAGTCAGAGCAAGGTTAAAAATGTGTTAGGGTGAAAAGGTCCATTGAAACTCTCTTAGTCGCTTGTGGAAAGCATCTTTGTTGTGGTTAATTAGTGAAATACAGAGCACAGGCTCACACATACCTTGAAGGCATCTGTTGAACTTCAGACACACAGGAATAAGGGATTACTGGAGCCAGGCACACAGATTCAGTTGAGTAGGTGGTTACAGTATATCTAAAATGGAAGTACTTCAAAGAGTTTTAAGATGTGGTAGTTAAACCTTAGATATATATATATATATATGTTATGGTTTAAGTATCCACATCTACCATTGCATTAGAATATTGCATTTAAATTCCCTGAGTCCTAATAGAGGGCTGCAACAAAACTATTTAAACCTGTTCTGCGTGTGGCTTTTGGATGCTTTTTAAAATATTACTCTTATTATTTCTAGGAGAACAGTGGAGGGTTCTACTACTACTCTGTAGGAGACATGACCAATGTCTGCAGTACCTCTGAGAGGTTACGCGTGTATAGATACACTACCTTGCTGTATTTGCATGTGTAACTGGACCTCTCAAAGATAGGCCACGGTGATTACTTGCCCTTTATAGCCGTGTGAAGGGGTTTAAGGACTTAGTTCTAATTGTATGATGGTGACTTTAAAGATGAAACAAAAATAGAGGTATAGAGGAAAACTGGTAAGCCTTACCTTCAAGCGAACACAAAAACTAGTCAAAGATGAATTTCTAAGCACCAATTTAAATCTGCAATAGCAGTTCCTTTTATGCCCAGGGACAGGAACTGTTCAAATGGAAATTTGACCCAAATTATGCAGTAGTAGCTCCTAGATTCTTTATCAATATTAATGAACTCCATGATTGATTGTTTCTTTCCCTTTCTCAACACTGGATGTATCTGTGACCCTTGGACAGAAATACCTAATGATTTCCATAGGCTTTTTTTACTAGGATTTCTAGGTAGCTTATCTCTACTCCACAAGCCTGGCCTGCTGCTCTGTTTCCTACTGTTCTTACCTCTTTTAATTTGACCTGCTCTCTGACTGCAGATAGGATTCCAGTTTCAGCTCCATAGTTACATGATGGTATAAGGGGAACGAGAAAGGTGAAGCAGGTTCTGTCATACGTAAGATCTTCACAGGGTCTAGATGAACAAAACTGAAATCTTTATTTCCCTGCAGAAGACGAGGAAGGCCAACAGAAGTATATTGTTGAACTAAATGGGATTCACTGTAGAACTGCCTAGGGGAGAAATTCTGTGCCTTTCCCAAAACTTTTCAGTCCCACTTGAGACACCATCACCTGTGCCCATGAAGAGGAATTAACACAGAGAGGATCAGGACTAGCTGAGAAGAGGGGGCTTCCAGAGGCAGTGAAGCTATACTGAGGAATAACGTTTCTGTCTTTGTTGGGTGGTGATAAATAAGGAGGATCCTTTAGTGCTGGAGTCTTAGTCAGACATCACTGCAGTTAGGCTGTTCTTCCAGAAAAACTGCATTTGCTGTCGCGGAGTCAAGTTTAGCTGCATGGGAGAGTACGATTTGAGTGTTAACAGTCATCTCTTCCAGAAGGTTTCCTCCGCTCTCCCTTAACACTAGTACTGGAAGAAAGGAATCAGTTTCTTGTGCAGCGTCTCTCAACTGTACTAGAAAGTTACGAGGCATCAGCCACAGAATTGATAAGCAAAGTGCTGAAATACCGTACATCCCTTGTACTGAGAGTGAGTTGCTGGGTTCTGCTCGAGGCAAGAAATAGAACTGCTCGTTGGACCAAGGTCAGACTGTCCTACAGATCAATAGGAAGTCCTCTATTTTCTGAAGGGTGGAATCAGTAAGAGATTCATGTTTTTAAATCGGGGACTAAAACTGAAAAGGAGTTGTCATAACACACAACCTAATGAACTAAATCTCTGTAAGTCTGCAGCTAGTCCAGGACTACATCTGTCACCTTTTCCCAGTGAGGTGTAGCATATATTATGAGGACAGTAGCATCTGTTCGTTACAGGCTTGGTCCTAGTCATTTAGAATTCTTTGGTCCATGTAGTCAAGCTCTTGAGAATTCTTGCTCTTGAACTCATCAGTTTACTTTATCTTCTTAACATTGGAGTAAACTGATGTGGAGAAGTCGGTTAATAAGTAGTGGCTTAATTAATTTTCTTCGCCTGGCAAGTAAAGGAAGAGATACAAGGATTTTGATTTCAGATAGAGTTCATCTAGAGCAGAAACCAGATTATTTTTTTCTGCACTTCAGCTCTCTTAAATTCTTTGGTTATGTAAGACCTTCCTTCCATCGGGTCTAGTCTTTCATTTTCCTGGGAGGGGTTTAGTATCAAATAATATATTGGATCCTGCTGCTTAGTTGTGCCTTCCCACTTTAGGAAGTGACACGTGATACTGATACCCAGATGATTCATGGCCTGAGCAGATGATGGTGCAGGCATTGATGGGGAAAAGCTGTTGGAAGAAAAGTTGGCAGTGACAGGAATATCTTGTTCTAAACTACTCCCCTGGTCTCTTTTGAATGCTGTTTGTTCATGGCAGAAACTTCTGTAACAAAGCTAGGATCCATAGGAGTTGTAGTAAGTCCTGACACGTCTGGATCAATGAGCTGCCCTAATACATGGAGTGTTTATATTGGACCACTTCAGTTGTGCTGTACAAAGCAACCTTGGGTTGTGTCATGGGGAAAGTTGTCGCTGCAGGGGTGTGCGGGAGGACTAGTGAGATCTGCAGAGCATCTGCACCCTGCTTGGTGGGGCCATATAGCGCAATCTTGAGGATTCCTTTTTTCAGGAGTAAATTAAATTCCCATTCAGGTAAGCTCTTCACACCTGTATTTATCTTACATTTTCATTTGATTTTCTTCATGGATTTTGAACTGATAAACAGTTGTCATTCCAGTGGTCAGTGGGACAGTTTCTGTATCTCTATAAACCACTTTGGAATGTTTTATTTTAGGTGTGTTTGGAGTTTTGGGGTTTTTGTTTTTTGAAGCCTGACTTTGCACAAGCTAAAAATGGTTGAAATCACGGCCTGCTGCATGTCAGTGGCAAAACTTTTTTTGAATGCAATGCAGCACAAGTCTCACTTTCTTTCTTAACATGTCTTTAAAAGTACTTTAATGTTCCTAGAAGTAGAGGGAAGGGATGAGGATGGAAAGCAGTGTTTAAACTGGATTTGAACAATCTTCTAAGAGGCACACTTCTGCAAATCTGTATACTTCCAGCCAAAAGCTGGTTTCCAATCCCTTTTCCTTCATGAAGGATCATAGGACCAGAACACTTCACAATCTCAGGTCTTTCAAAGGCAGCAGTTTTTAGTACTTCTAAGTTTGGCTTCTGAACAAACTGCCATTAAACTTCATTTCATTCACGTTAAAAAGGAAGTATTTAAAAAATATAAAACATATAAATGTATTTGAACTTCTGGAACATGATAGAAACTACAGACTCCAGCCTAGTATTAAGTATTTTTCAGCATATAAAACATCCTCTGCCATCCTGTCTGTCTTCTAGGTAGTCTTTGAAAGGTTTATTTCCTTAACCAAGGTGAGTCCCGAACAGATGCTATAAAGAATTCTGACTAAGGGATCCTGTCAGAGCAGCCTGTCCCAAGGCTGATAACTATTGTAAAATCCATTTAGAATTAGAGTGATTTCATTGACTGTGTTTCAGTCATAGCGTATGAACTCTGTGAACAAACACATACATTTGAATTTTTAAGTGTCTTCAAAAGGGCATTCTTGGAAGTAAAGGTGACATTTGGATCTAAGGCTTGACATATTTGAATGGACATTAAAAATACGGCTACTTGAATGTCTAGCCAAAATATGTCCCTGCCATCTGCTGGCCTCCTGAATGCACCATGCAAAATTAGCATTGCTTAAATATGTTTTGCTGCATAAGCAGATCATAATCCATTGGCTCTGTTGCTTGGGATACAACGGAGGAAGCTTTCAGAAGTAGCCCAAGCAGTAAATGCAGCAAGACATTGCTATTGTTTGCTCTTTGCTTAGCTGACTTCTTAGCTTGGGTTGTTTATAGACCATCATCTTTGTGAGGGACTTTATATAAAGGGTAAGTAAAAAATTTTCCTGCTTCCACTCTTGGGCCTTGGCTTAAATCCCACTCGGTCCTGTTGTAATCTGTAGTTGATAAAACTTAAAAGCAGTTTGCAGCGTAAAAATGAGTATAGCGATGTTTGGCCCTAGTTTGGCAATTTTCATCCCGGATTTCAGGGAGGGGAGAGAAGTGACAGTGGACTACTGTTTCTTGCCTTGAAGAGGTTACCTCGGATTAACACAAAACTTATGTGCCAATGTAAGGGATGCTTATACGTATTTCCTTTTCTTATATTGATTCCAAAAGAATTTCCGTCTTCAGGGTAATGACTCTCATTTCTGCAACTAGCTTGAGTTGCAAGACAGTAAAACCTCTGTGCCTGACTTCTGGGATCGTAGCATGGTTCGGGTTGAAGGGACCTTGAAGACCATCTAGTTCCAACCCCCTGCCCTGGGCAGGGACACCTCCCACCAGCCCAGGTTGCTCCAAGCCCTGTCCAACCTGGCCTTGAACCCCTCCAGGCATGGAAGGGATGTTTATGCCATTTTTCTTGGATATACAGAAAGATAATGAAAACATTTAACAGACTGAAGGCACGTTTCCACACAAACTTTGCAAATAGATGTTACCCCTTCTTGTTCTTTGCTCTTGGATTTGTAACTAAAGATAAGAATTTTTTTGCCAGAGCATTTTATCTTGCAGCATTTTCTACTTAAACTTCGTGTATGAAGTATTAGTGTTATGTCTGCCACCTTTTAAAATGGTAGAGCTTTTAGGTATAAATCACATCTGTTTCCATTTAAGCAAAGTTAGTGTTCTCTTGCTACCAGCATTGCTTCTTACTAAAGCTCCAAGTTGAGCAGCTCTGTCTAATTGATTCTTGTGGAATCGTACCTTCTACCTTTACTAAAGCATCTAGAAACTTGCAGCAAAACCAACAGCTTAAGTAAGTAATAGCAGATAGTTTTGAAAAATACTACTGTGAAGACAGAAATGTGATTTAATTTACTGGGAAAAAATAAATCTTCATAGTTTTAGGAATTTTGATGCTTTTGTCTCTAGAGTGATCAAGTTATGTTCATGTAAGACAAGTCTTTTAACGCTTTTGGGTATGGAAGAGCAAGTGAAAGTTTGATGTTCCCTCATTTTTGTTTAATGACTCTGATTTAAAAAATTTCTCAATACTGCCAAAGGTACAAATCGTAGAAATTGACTGAACTGTGCCAAATTTTTCTGATAATCTACGTCTGAGGTGCCTTATATGTCACCTGCTTCCATGAAGTGTTTTGAAAACTCACTTCTGCGTAGCTTGCCCCATGTCCGTATAGTATGGCGTGAAACATCTTTCAGCTACTTACAGAGGAGCGTTTTGAAAACTTCTAATGGAGAGCAATGAAAGACTCTTTGGAAACTTTGGATGCATTTGGAAACATGATCAATAACCCACATCTTGATAGAAGGAAGATCAGAAAAATGTGAAAGGTAAGAGAAATCCGAGCAAGATGGCCATTGTTACCATTTTACACTGGTCATCCTCCTTGTACTCCTAGAGTACGCAAGAGTGCGTGCAGGCGTGTGCTTCAAGCATTGGCACAATTACTTGGATCTCGGTGTTTTGTGAAGGATAGCATATATCCTTCTGTGTATTTAAAATAGAATTTTTCTGGCACTTGGGGATCCAGGTGCCAGACTTATTCAACTAGAGTAAATATAGCAAGGTTTCAGCAATGGACCAACATGTAGAGAAGTATTTAGCAGTGCAAATCGGCAGTCTAGCATAGGAGCAGCAGGAGAGGTGTGTGCCAGGTTCTTACTTTCCATCTTAGTCGAAACAAGTTGGCTGACACAACTGTATTTATGAAAATCCCACTCAATATAGAGAATAGTTGCTGGCATGGAATTCTTTTTGGAAGATCTTGTTCATGTATGCTGCTAGTGTACATGCAAGAAGTGTCTGAAGGGCTTCAAATCCCAGACAGAGCTCAATCAGCCCTGAGAAACTCATGAGAGCTCTCTTCAAAAAAAATTCTGCAATACGCTTCTGAGAGAAAGTCAGCAAAAGAGGGAATGTAATATAAATAGAAATACACATTTAAATGCTAACCTTTCCCGAATGTGATGCTGCTACTTTATGGCGTACTTATTTTTCACTGATTTGATACAAGGTAGTCAAAGTAGTGTTAAAATCTGATGTAGTATTAATGAGTGAAGTCTCTGTTTTCAGGATGTGTGAAAGAAATTCAGACAGTCTTGCTGCCGTATACCTCTAATTGGCATAGCATCGATAGCGTGTCAGGGAAAAACCCAAAGTGATTAAAGCACTGTATTTTCAGCAGATAGTAAGTTGGGGTGGGGAGGGGGAGAAGGTGTTCTGGCTTCGTTCCTGCCCAGTGGCAGAACTGGCAGCCTTGGGTATCTTTAGAATTTAATGCAAGAATAGAGACATGCTAACGACGAGTGTGAGAAGGGTTTATTGTGAGAAGCGTTTACCCAAGGCGCACAAGTTGTGCATATGTGAGCTTTACAAAATTAGTTGTTAATCAGACTGTGGATTAAGCACATCCTCCTCCTTCAGTATCCCGTTTGTAGGGTTGGGCTAAGGAATGTTCGCTGCAGACCTCCTCCAGCGTGTTTCTTGCTCTGCATGCTGCTGTTTAGAAGTGGTCCTGCTGTCTTTATGAATGTGTTCTCAGGTTTCCCAAGTGTGTTAAATGAAATGGCTTAATTGATTTAAGTTTTGTAATGCTGGTGTTTTGCTTTATCTCAGTTACCCTATCCAGCTATAGCTATTTAGTTGCAAATTTCCTTGGAGCGCTACCATACAAAGCAATGACATCGATGGAAACCAATTTGTGAATAGTTGTTGCAGACCCTGTTTCTCTGAGACACCGAACGGAATGACTAATGTTTTTCTCGCACACCTCTCTCCTCACAGCTACCTCAAAGTACTTCCCCCCCGCCCCGTCCCGTGACACTTGCTGCTCAGCTTCTGAAATCCGGCACTTGTTTCTAAACCTGAGAAGAGCATCCAAAAGTAATGTGTGATACTTACGAACCCTCTCATGATTCCCTCTTGCTTGCCTTCCGCTCCTAACAGCAGTTTCTGTATTCCTTTGTTACGTGTCCGTGTCACATACTGGACTTTCCCGTAGTTTGAGCTCTCTTGCCGAGTGACCAAGACACTGTAGATCCCAGCAATCACAACTGAACTCTTGAAGCACACACTCGGATGAAGTGCATAGTCAGCTCTTTGATGGCGTAGTCAAACATGCCACATCTTTGAAGTCATCTTGTTGTGTTCTGTCTTTGGTATCCTTGTCTTTCTGGTGTGTTTGTGAGATCCCTTCTCCAGCTCTTTGGCGGTGGACTTTGCCACTGCTCCTTCTCCTTTCCCCTTCGGCAGCTTCTACCTGTCCACTTTCATCTAATAGAGTTCCAGCTGTTCAGCTCCAACAGGACACTGTCTGGCACGTGAGCTCTAGGCTCAACTAAAGATCTTTCCTCCTTTCAGTGACGTGTGGGTACGTGGCCCTCAGCTTTTGGGCTCAGCCAGCCTCGAGGAACAAGCGTGGCTAGCGTGTTCTTAGGATTGGGCCAACTCCTGTGAGTGTGCCCAGTTGGATTTTTTTATCAGCTTGCAGCTTAGAAATGCTACGTAGTTGTCCTCAGCAATGAAAAACAAGTGATGCTTCGATGCTTTGCAAGTCATTAAGGCAGGCACAAATGTTATCAGAAATGTTATTTAACCCAGGTTAGGATTTTTGTGGTATTTTGGTGTGTCGTATTCTCAGTGTTAAGACTGTAAGTGACATAGAGCCACAAAAGACTTGTGAACAAACCCTGATTTGTACTAAACCCACACAATTTCAAGTCCAAACGAAAGGGAATTTGCGCTCTGGGTGTGCAATGTAGGCAGTTCTTGCAGTTGGCTGGAAAGTAGAGCTGGAGGTGCCCATTTTTAGTCTTTTATTCCCTGTAAAAGGAAGCGATTCTGAAGGTGGAAGAAGGTTGGGCAGTCTCACCCTCTCCCACACTTCCTTTAAGGAAATGTCTGGTTCCTAGGCATTTTGCCCAGCAGGGTTAAACACAACATATCTTCTGTTTGTAATACAGATACTAATAAATAAATGGAGATGATGTGGAAGAGAGACCTGCAAATGCCACTCGTACTAGTGTGAGACGTATCCTGCTCTGCTGCTGCTTATTTGCAAAGAAGAATTGCAGTGTTTGAGTATGATGACACCTGCCCCAAAATGAATAATCAGCACGTCAGATTTGTTTGAAGATGTAAAAGCTTTGGGTGCCAGCCATTACTTTAAAGACCTTTTTTTTTTTTCCAAAAAATTGTGTGTATTCATTTTAGTAAATGTAGTTTGCCCAATTATGTTTAATAAATTGGTCTCTAGGATATTTTAGATGACAATGTAACCAATTTGTATGCCCCAAAACATTCAGCACAAATCACTTGTGAATTTCATTTTCAGTTTCACTGGGAGTTAAAATGAAACTTACTGAATACTTTGATCAGTAAGAGATCATTTTTCTTTTATCATACAGGATTTTAATTTTAATAGGTCAATATATTGGTATGTAAATTGTATAAGGCAACACTTACCTCATCTAAGTTTGGTCATCTGCAGACTAGTCATCTTGATGGCACCTGGTTGGATGCCCTTATGCCAGGAGGAGCGAAAGGGATAATTTAGATAATGTCTTTTAGGGTTTTTTTTTCCTGGAGGGTGGAAGAATTAAAACAGATTAGCTAGGCCACAGATATGCCAGATTCTTTTTCACCAACTCTCAAGGAAGACTTTCTGCCTTGATGACTTTAGATGTAGATATTTAGATACAGCCTTCTAAACCTGCATGGGTGAATTCTTCTAAACTTAAAGTAGGAAAAATACTTCTCAAAGTCATTTGTCTAGGTGCAATAATTGCCACCACTAAAATGCAGCTCTGTAAGCGATAGTGGTAAGAAACGAAAACAAGGAAAGCCTTTGTTTCAAAACGCAGCACCATATGCCGAAACATGTTAGTGTAAAGAAGTAGGCACGAAATTTGGTTTTCTTGCTTGCATTTCTTACGCTGTGCTTGGTATCCAGGTGATGTTTTACAAGTTCTGAAATACACCACGTGCCTTGGAACTTAGATGGCCTAAGGGGGTGGTCATTCCTGTCTGTCCATTCCTGAATATCAAGCTCTGAGGTTCAACTCCTGTTGGAAACTCTCTGCTGAATTAGTGGAACGTTCTGATCGTGGCTGGGCACTGAGCTCTGCAAAGCAATAGTTTAGTGGGAAACAGAACTCATCTGGCCATGTCCAACTCTGATTTCAGTCCATCCTGTCTTTCTGAATTTCCCCTTCAGAATTTTGCGGTCTTGTTGCATCTCAAAGCTGAGGTGGTCGGTGGGGCCCCATCATCCTAGTTACTGGGAAAACCCCTCAGCATTGACTAGATTTATTCCCAGTGAAGTTAATAGCTGTTCTTGATTCCTGCTGCTCTGGGAAAAGCAGCAGTGATCTTGTACTCTGACAGATTTGACTGTGTCTGCTGTTGTGCCATGTGCTGATTTCAACCTTTAACTGTCTGATCTCGGGATTTATCAAAGCCTCCTGTTTTTTTCTTTGCTGATCTATTCCTTTTTGTCAACCTCAAGTACAGGTTCTCTAAACATAATCCGTAATAATTTCTGTGCAGACTAGTTGCTTTCTGTACCCTGTATCTTGCCATATCCTTTGTGCCCTAACAAGAGTATCTGTTTTTATTTAATGCCAATAAAACTTGATTTTCCTACATAATTTTCTATAAGCTTGTTTGGTGATAAAAATGCTCAAGTTGCAGCCAGTACTTTATTGTAATCTTGTCTTCTGTTTCCGAGCTTGCTTTCTTCTTGCTGGCCTCTTTGCGCTTCTACTTGAGAAGTGTGTTCGACATAAACCTTGAGGTCTGGAAGTGACGGACGGTCTAAGGCTGGGTTAGGTGTGACACCCAGATAGAACGTTGTACTGGGGGGGAGCAGGGCAGAATTCTTAATGGAAAGTCAAATCTGATGCATTCGGCTATTTTTTTTAACGCAGGTTATTTCGTACTCTCAGGTGCTGGCAGCCTGCTTTAATAGTGGGGTATTGGGGGAATTAGTCTCAATGTGTAGTTCTCTAGGGAATATGCCATATTTTATCCAGGAGCTTTTTTAAAAAGTCAAAAAAAAGGTACTGTCTATTCCTGCAGAGAAACTCCATGTCACTTTCCAAGTAGATTAGCCGTTTGGCGTGAAGAAGAGCATGCCTAGGCTCCCTTTAATTCTTCATAGACAAGCTCACAAGTTGTTTTAAAGACCATCTTTAGTTCCCTAAAAAGTTGGCTTCTGAAATAGAACTTGGAATAACTGCTGGTCTCGAATATGGCTAAACAGAGGAACGAGTGCGTTGTTCACAGGTATAGATGGGGAGATAGTGCTAACGTTTGAGTCATTAAAAAAATCAATTACACCGTGAGTGATTTTTATATAACTGTATGAGCATATTCAATATGACTTTAACAGTTACAAAATTACAGACCAGACCCTGGAAAGCCTAATTAGGAGAGAGTGTAAATAATCAAGAGCACGTGCTTGAGTGGGGTTGGTTTTTTTCCAATTAATTTTCCTAGTACTTGAACGGAATAACATGTAGCATCCGTAGGAGTAATTTTTGTTGTCGTCGTCATTCTAAATCTGCCTGTCACTTCTTTTTAACACGTTTTACCCAGCTGACCTCTGACAGAGCTGATCATCGTACAGTCTTAAGGGGCTGGCTGATGTTGCAAAAGCTACATGGGTTTTTTTTTTTTGTTTGCCCCCTAGATGTTTTTTCTTAATGGATTTCCAACAGTAGTTCTTGCGAAATTATAGCCAGAAATATCTTTCAGGTTTGTGAGGATCCAATTTCCTAACAAAACCAGCAATCCGCGTTTTACTGAATTTCATAGTCTGGTAACCACCAAATCTTTGCCACTCTATTCGACTGCACAAGAAACACCATCAGCAGAACAGGAATTGGGACATTGTTGAAGGCGACGCAGTTGTCATGCTTGTGTTTCAACAAGGGAGTGGGATATATGGACATCGGAAAAAATAGCATTCTGGGGTAGGGAAAACTTTTATTTTTTTAAATTTTATCCTTATTGTAGGTTTTATGACATACAGTGCAGGTTTGGGGAGGGGAGAGCGAGGAATTCATCATAATGTATGAAGAATGATGAGAATATATTGGACAAGAAAACACTTCTGCTTCTCAGGATTATGTGTGTTATCCTGTGGATGCTGTCCCATAAGCCAGTTTCGCTTCAACAAAAGTTCACAGTTTTTACCAAGACTTACTCGCGTTTTGAGAAGTGGAACTATTGAACAGTTACTTCAGTGTGAGACGGGTAAAACCGGCAAACAAACTTTCAGTTCTGTAAAACTTCTGCATTTAACTACTGCTTGGAGAGAACCAGTTTATACAGTATCTTTAATTGAAATTGCTTTCAGTAGAGACTTTTGGAGAGGACTTGAGAAACTCTGAAGCGTTTTGATATTTTAGAACTTCTAAACTTGCTGGGAGGGGGGGAGAGGCATTTAGAGAGAGGATATTGTGGATCACTGGTATAGCGAACACTCTGATGAAAGGGATATCTGCAAAAGCAAACCCTGGGTGTGAGAGAAGAGAGAACGCATCAGCGTTACCTGCTGGTGTTCATGCAATTGGTAAAACTTGCTTGTTCTGGCTTTGTCCGTGCTCTGGGTTTCTGAACAAAAGCGGAGCGATGGCTGTGGGGTCTGTTAGGGGCTGGAAAAAGGGGGGAAGAGACTGTACCCTCTTGGCAATACGCATCTTCCAGTTAGTGCTCGTCGCTAACAGCATTCTCGAGGTCCTGTCAGTGAGCTAATTGCTGACAAGCTGATTAGAGGGGTGAAGGATGCTTAGCCTTGTGCATTGGGCAGAGACTTACGGAGTGGATGGTAAAATTCCTGTCAGACACCAGAAATGCTTTTAAATTTGGGTAGCGGAAGCTGTGAAAGCTTCAGGGGTTTAATCTAAACGCACGCACGCACAACTCATTACTTTTTAAAAAATATTTTCATCAGTGCATTGTTACAGGATATCCTTAAGTAAATGGAGAGAATGCACAGTCAGTGAGAGCAGAAGTAGCTGGGTATAGCTGTGTCCGTAAGAGTGAGCCACAATGCTGTGTCTATTGGAAAAACTCAACTTGTATTGCAACATCTCCTTTCTACATCAAGTCGCTCCATCGCTGAGTTGTCATGCATAAATTTCATTATATTGTGGATCTGTTTAGCATAGTTACTCCAATAAAGGTGATATCTGAATTGGACTCACTGTAATAATGTGATGGATTTACTGTACCAATAGTTTGCAGTAGGTGGAGGCCTCTTAGATCGATGTCTGCGTGTTTCGTTGCCTTGCTGAGCGTGGTGGAGCTAAGCAGGCCGCTGTGGCCAGACAGCGGCACCGAAGGCCAGGTGGAGATTGAGCGAGTGCCTTCTGAAGAAGTGACTGCTGAAAAGAAAGGGCAGAGAGGTACAGGATGGGGAGCGTGGAGTTGAAATCAGTTGGAAGGAAAGCAAAGTCTGATTTAAATGATTCAACACCTGGCAGTATAGTGGAAACCATTAATAAGTCGTAATATCTTTGTGTTCTCATGAAGATAAAGAAGCTGGGTTATGATTATGCATTGAAAACGCTCATGCGGATCACCTCCCCCTGCTTGCTGGAAGGATGCTATGCTGTTTTTTTTTTTTTTCCAGGTGAAAAAGATTTCATATGACCAAATATGAAAGTGTCATGAATCCTAACTGCGTATTTCAGTCTCCTTTTATAGGCAGATGGACCCTTGGAAAAAAAAATAGCTGTAAGTTGGCAGCAGAAAGCTCGACTGTGAAGCAGAAAGCTTGACTGTGTGGGTTTTTTTGAATATGCGTAATTCTGTCTCCAAGCTCAGTCAGGAAAGCTAGGGGACAGATGCCAGCAACATTTTATCCTAGAAAGGGAAAAAAAAAAAAAAAAACCCCACCAACCGAAAAACCAACCCAAAAAAGTGTGTGGGATGTTGTGGATTTTTTTTCCTTGAGCTGCGTGATGTGGAAAGGAGGACTGTAGAGCCCAGAAAGGGCTCGCCTTCAAACAGAACAAAGCAACGCAGCCAGATGTTTACAAGTATTTTGAAAGTGGCTTTTGCAATCGTTTTCATGCTTTGCAAATAACCAGAGGTCTGAAATAGCTCCACTGAAGTGGATTTTTTTTTTCCAGGCATGACAAACCCGAGGAGAGTTTCCCGGGGTGCTGTGAGGAAGCAGTGGGTGCTGGTGTACAACAGGTATTTGAGAGAGAGCTTTGGGCTATAAAGGACAATTCTTTAGTTATATAGGGAGAAATCTTTTGGGAAAGAAGAGTAGTAAAAAGCTTGGGGGTGACCTGAAGAGAAGTCGGTTGGCCGAGAGAATTGCCAACATATATTTGCGATAAATGATGTATCATTCGGTTTGTGATTCAAAATTGAGATTTTCTTGGGTCAAGTAGTAACAGCGCGATGATGCAGACGCATCGCACTGAACGTAGTTTCCATATAAAGGAGATCCTTACAGGTAGAAAATGGGTTTAATTTTTAATGTAGCTTAAACGCTTGAAAGACTTAAAAGCTTTGGAGGCCGTTTGCTTGAAAACTGTTGAAGAACACTTTGAAGGGTATAGATTAGCAGGTGCAGGTCTGGCTGCCCGGGGCAGCAGAACTTGAGATACCGGAGGGCAGCTGCAGAAAGGCAGACAGAAAGTTGTTGGTCTCTTCCTACGAAAGAACGGGACTGTTCTCTGAAAAGAATTAAGATACCTGCTAGGTACATACATGACCTTTTCAACAAGGAAATAAGCCAAGATGACCTCTTACGTCGTGCTACTAATGATGGAAAGTTGGCTGTGTTTTTTTTCTCAGAATCCTTCTGTTATCTCAAGAAATTACAGAACGTTATCCTTGCCGCTGTTTTAATTTAAAAATACATATTTAGATGGCTAACAATACTGCTGCTTCCCAGCAAGGAAAAGATGCATCAGTTTCCAGGCTTCCTTAATTCAAGCCTTTTCCTGGTATTCCTAATTCACCCGTGAAACTTTGCCTTCAGAGGGAGTTTGGTTTTAGTCAAGTGAGCAGATTTGTGACTGCCAACCCTGGGGTGCTCCTGATGAAACACCGTGTCCCAGAAGGCTGAGAAGACAGTGGGATTAGTGAATCCCGTCTGAAAGGGGGGATACAGGGTGTAAATTCGAGCCTCAGGGTTACAGCACCAGCATAAATATAGCTACCAAGCAGCATAACGGATTCCTTTCACACAGCGACTGAAGTTCTGACAGGCACAAAGTCAGTGTTTTTTCTTCATTCCCATTTATATATCTTGGGATATTTTTGAGGGATGAGGCTTCTGTGATGGATTTAATTTCCTTTGGCGGTTCAGTTGCGTAAACCTGAGGCCTGAGTTGGGACTTCATACAGATGCGCGGGTGACACCAGAAGCGCCATGTAATTGACTTTGAAGACAGAGGCCCCTGGAGTGAGGGGCAGTGACTTAAGTGAATGTAGGACATTCTGCTCACGCAAACAGCTAAGTCTGTGTGTTCTAAGCATTATGGATACAAAAATAGTTGCCCAAGAAAAGTTGTCCTTCTGAGGAACTCATGAGGGCCTTTTAAAGCTGTCTCTGCCATTGTACTAATGACAGTGACGGGTCTCTGAACACCAGGAGCTGCATGAATTACCCTGACGGGGATCTTGCTGCCACCTTTGCATTCCATTTAGTGGTTGCTGATCTTTATATTTGCAAACAGAAATAATCTTATTTTAAAGGTACAGTAATAATTTAACTTGTACTGGTCATTTGCTCAAAACCATGACTTTTCTTAAAGTAAAGGTACTTAACTCAAGCAACTTCAGATACACACAGAATGGGATTTTACACATGTTGGACAGAAATAAGAGAATCAAGCCACGACCAGAAAGATTCCAGAACTGCAAAGATGTTTTTGATTTGATCCTAACGTGTGAAGAAAGAGTCTATGATCAAGTAGTAGAAGGTAAGGACCTTGAACTCATAAACCAAGCTACCTTTGAGTGCTTCCCCCCCCCCCCCGCCCCCCCTTCCTGAAGTCCTTCACAAATCTGGAAACATCTCTGTCTCCTCTGACTGCTGCTGGAGGAACCAGCAGGGACAAGAGCTCCAGTCCATTGACTTAGACTTTATGTACTGGAGAACTGGTGGCTGGATACTTATTTCGAAAAGATGCTGGTGTAGGCAGCTACACAGAATGTGTATGTGTAGCAATTTTAAGACCATTTTTTCACCCTGGGATGATGGAGGAACAAAATCTGAGCCGTCTTCCTTATGCAGCTTTCCTTCCCTTGTCTGCGGAAGACTCCCCATGACCTACCGAGCAGTTTATCCCCGACAAATGCCTCCTGTACAGGTGGATAAACTGTTCTTGAGTGTGGTTAGTGCACTGAAAACGTGCTACGGCTTTGCCCTTAAATGAGTCAGTGAGAGATGCCGGAAGAATCTCAGCTGGGGATTGGGTTGTGCACGGACACAATGCAACGAGCGCGGTGTGAGCTCACCCAAAGTCACGGGGTTTGGGCAATGACTCAGTCGGCTCCTGGGCTGGGAGCCCTGCCTCTGGAAACGCCGGGTACAGGCTTATCTGAGGTTTGAGGTCTTTGCCTTACCCTGAAAGACCAGCCAACTGAATGACTATCCTACACACAATTTAAAAGGCTCTTGCCTCGCCCCTTCAGTCCTCAGTGGTCACGTCACAAGCAATTGTCCTGGCTTGAGGTAAAACAGAACCAATTCTCAGTAATTTTGCTGCGTACAGAGCACGGTACATTTGGGCTTCTGCAAGCTGAGTGTTCTGAATCTTTTAAGCGTTGGAAATGTATTGGTAAGTTCTGAGAGCAACTGTTGGTACTTGAATGGATCTCCGGCGAGTTCAGCATGTCTCGCAAAGAAAGCAGCTTTCACTCTGATGTTGTAGGTGACTGTCCCGAGGAAAGGAGGTGAAGAGCAACCGCGTGCTAATTTTCCGGTTGTGCGCGTCTGTTATCTTCACGGTAATGCCCTTCGCGATTGACCAATGAAAAGGAGGAGGCCCGAGTGCCACCAAATAGCTCTCGATGTGAAACCTGACGTTCAAAAACGGAGGCCTCAGCGGGTTTGCCAATGAGTGTTGGCTGTACAGTGCTTTTTTTGAAAAATAAGCTGTTAAAACTCTCCAGATGAGGAAGCCCAAAATCATTCTTGACTTCTGAGAATATTGATCTTGGTCTTTAAAGACTCTCAGAGTAAGGTGAGCAGTAACTTTTCTCGACCAGGGCAAACAAGCTGTCCTGACCCTTCCACAAAACTGAATTCTTTCGTTTCCAAAAATCTCTCTCTCATTTTTTAAATAAGAGGGACTGTTGTTTAGGATAATGTTAAATTAACACTTTTCTAAAAACAAGTTTGGAGAAGGCAGAGGTGGACAATGTCTATTTTTTAAATCTTACGTACTTTTTTAAAAATCTTATGAATACTTTGTGTAAAATATGATGCCATTCCACCCAACGTTTTCCTGTTAACGTGTGTTTTGTTTTCAACCAGACTTAAATTCCAGAGAGCAGGAGACGTGTCAGCCAGTACACGTGATCAACGTGGACATCCAGGATAACCACGAGGAGGCGACCCTGGGTGCTTTCCTTATCTGCGAGCTCTGCCAGTGTGTAAGTAGAGAGGGCTCGTTGCCTGCGGGGGCCCTGCACCCACTGCCTGCACCAGGGATGGGCTTTGCTTAGTCCTCCTTCAAGTGCTGCACGTGGCAAAAGCTGTTTTCGGTAAAATCCATGTCAAGAGACACGCAAGTTTCCGGATTCCTGTGGTTATTTTTGGAGCTCTTGTGCAAACAGGTGGGTTGTAACTGAGCTCACGGTTTCCAAAGTGGACGCCGGGTCTTTGCGTTCGAAACCAACCGCGCTGATAGCTGACGGGAAAAGCAGCGTTGCAGAGCACCCCGCACGTTGAGCCCATACTCAGAACACTGTTTATGGCAAAAACGTCCATTTCAAAAAAAAAAAAAAAAACAAAAAACAAACAAACAAAAAAAAACCCCAAACAGTTGTAACATGTGGGATTTAAACATCAGCTTGCATTCTGGATCACGATATACTTGAAAAACATCCGATACAGGTTTATCTAATAGCACCGCCCTGCTGTGTGCGTGATGTGGAAGGAAAAAACGGTGCCTTCTGCCATCCGCCTTCAGGGGCCGTAGCTCTTGAAGCAGGACTGAAATAAGCTGCCCTCAAACCAGTCGATGTGACTGTCGAGGGAACAGAGGAAGGATCCCCGTCCTTTTACAGCGGGCACGTTGATGAGTTCACCTATTCCAGTGCGGCAACAGGCTTTTTCATTTTAACTCCAGCCTGTGTGATCTGTTCTGGTGTGAAATCCTTTCCAGATTCAAAAAGCCAAAGAGGGTTCAAGGACTTGAAATTTTAGCCATCTGTTCGGTGTGCTTGTAGCTATCCTGAAGCTTCCATTTGTTACCTAGCGAGGCTGGATGTTGCCTACTCGCCAAAGTACTCGTTAAGTGCCAGTTCAGTGGGCTGCAGAAGGAAGGATATGCAGATAAACACGATGGGGAGTGTATATATACATTTGGGAATGCTGGGAATCTCAATCCAGCCCCCAGCGCTGCGCGGTTTCGGTGCAGCCTGCTGGTTCAGATTTCACAGTAAGCCAAAAGCATTGCATTATTACAGTTTTCTAAACTACATGGTATCCTTGGAGTCTGGTTGCTTAGTGGTTTTTTTGTTTTTTGTTTTTTTTTTTTTTTTTTCTCTTCTAGATACAGCACACAGAAGACATGGAAAATGAAATAGATGAGCTGTTACAGGAATTTGAAGAGAAAAGCGGAAGGACTTTTCTTCATACTGTCTGCTTTTATTAAAGCACACCTGTCTCTTAGGCCTTACTACAGATGAGGGAAGCATGTGTTTAAAGTTCTGATTATACTGTATTTTCCTGGGAAATGAATATTGATCTTTTTTTTTTTTTTTGTTGGAAAAACTCCTTTTCAGTGTCTTTTTGTTTTGTTTCAGGTATTCTGTCACAGGTAGGCAGAGATACTGGTTGGGGCTGTACATATGAGATGATAAAAGTATACGCAAAGGCCACCTATTTAAAAAATGAAAATCAAGTTTTTCTTTAAATCCTACTTATTACAAGTAGGTCTTTAATTATAAAGAGAATGTTTCTTGAATATAAGTTTATAATGTATTTTTCCAGCTTACAAATTTATTTTATTTCAGTTGTGCTTTTTTTTTTTATTATTTTAATGTGACAGAATGGCTGAACTACGTGAGGATATGAATGGAACAATGGAAAAACGAGTATCTGTATATTATTAGATATAAAGTTGGAAGCATCCAATAAAAAATGAAAAAAACCTGGAAGTTTGTCTGTCTTCAGAATAGAAGCTAAGTGAAGCTTGCCTGTTCTCTGCGAGGCAAAACGCAAATTATCCGAAGTAGGACACGAACGGTCATTTATCCGAAGCGTCCTGGGGAGGGGAGTGACAGCAAGAAGAGGTTGACGGGGACGGAGAGACCCGAGCCGTGTGCCCTGCGCGGAGCGGCCCTGTGTCTGGGCAGCTCCTAATGATTGTCGATCCGGTGTTGAACTGGAGTGAACTGCTTTCTCTGCATGAAATTGGGGCACTACCAGGAAATCTTTGGGGATCTTAATTGCTTTTGAGTTATCGTGCGTGAGATTAATAAGCCTGTGAGGCTGTAACTGCAGCAGTCAGGGCCAGTTCAATATATGTCTTCTATAAGGAAGGCGGGGAGAAACAGCAAACTCCACTGTCAATAGAAATCGTTTAAAGTGCTTTTTTTAAACTGTTTTCTTAAACTCTTGAATAGAAGCATTTTCCCTCCATAGAGCAATAACAAACATGCTCGTCACGGCTCCAAACCCAGGAACGGAGTACGGGTATACAAACGGAGCAAAAGCTCTGGCTTCTGTTTGCTCAAAGGGATAGAAGTTGAAAGTGAAAACAACCCAAATGATTAGACATTCGAAATGTGAATGGTAAAGTGTTGCTGCTTACGGGCAAGAGAAGATCTTAAAATTGTTTTGTTAAAGGAACCTGTAACCGATTTGCGGCAAATGAGGTCCGTGCGCTCTTTAATGCTTGGGTATGTCAGGACAACTTTCAAAACATCGTGTTAAAAGCGAAGTCGCGTGAAATGGGGTTTGAGCTCCTGGCTGCTCTCTCGTTCCATCACTGACCTCTGACAGCTCACGTGAATCGCCTGATTTTCCTTAACTCTCATCGTTTCGCACACGCGGGAAGTTGGTGCCGAGTTCTTTCTCTCGATGTAGGGCGATGTTACCCATCCGCGCAGACGACTCGGGCTGCGGGTGTCCCAAGTCATACGGTAGCGCTACTGAACCTCTTTTCGGTGAACGCGCGCGCACGCGTTTAGAAAAAGGCGTCAGCTCCACACCTGAAAACTGTGAGTCCGTGTCTGAAAATCCCCCTTCGCAGTTGGGAATCCTGCAGTCTGTTGAGCCAGGCCCCTCTCTCCCCCCTCCTGGGACCCGGGGGCTGGCCGGGGTTGCAAACCCAGACCTCCGCCAGCTCCGTCTGCGTGCTGGACGGGCTCCAAATGGGTCACGGCAGCGGACTCGGGGCCCGGGAATCTTTAATATCCCTCAATTATCGGTGCTGGTTTTCTCGTCTGTTAAAAATAACCTTAAAGCCAAAAAAACTTTGTGGAGGATGAACGGCTAGATGAGAACAATTCGGGGTTCGGGGGGTGGCTCGAGCAGCAGTTGCGATAAGGTTTGCAGGGTGTGTGTCCTCCGAGTGGCTCGTCCTGTCCCGTTTGGTTTGGTTTCTGGAGAGCCCGTGTTTGAAGGGTTTCATTCAGCCTCCTCTGCTTCTGCGCCTTTGTCTGTCTGCTACCACCGCTTGTTTCCATGGGGATATTTACAAGCCAAAGGGAGAAGATGATTCCATAAGGACTGCACTGCTTTTCGTTGAGCTCTTTAAAAAGACGTTTTCAAGCAAGGACGGTACTGAGGATTTTGAGCAGAGTTTTCCTTCCCTCTACAGCATCGGTCCCGAGGTCCACTCCGTGGCAAGGGGAGACTTGGGGAGCGTTTGAAAATGTTTCCTACTTCCAACCTGATTCATCCTAACCGCGCTTTTTGTTGTTATTTCATAGAAAGACAGTGCAAGCCCAAACGGGATGTTTTAACCCGTGTTTTGTGTGTACGTGGAGATTTACAGCAGTGTCCTTTTTATTACGTAAAGATTGTACTTTTCACGCGCGTAACTGGCAGAGAGTTCTGGTTGCTGTGACAGCAAGAAGAGGTTGATGGGGATGGAGGGACCTGAGTATGGATTAATTAGTAAAACTTCAGTTCGCTGAATCGCTTCAGCTGGAATGAGAAGCCTTGGTCTAAAAGCATGATATAGGATACAGGATGTTACACAATTCTTCCCTCCATCCGAAACGTTCCGTTCGTAAGGAAAAGCTACACTGGGAGCTGGTCATTTACTTAGCAGTGTGTGGAAGGACGTTTGGATGGATGGATGGGCGGATGGATGACCTAGATGGACACAAGCATTCCGAGTGATCCACAGTCCCATTCAAAGTACTTCAAATTTCTGTGAGAAAAAACTTGTTCTTTAGTTAAAGCTGTTCCTACTTTGACACATAACTTCTCATTTAACTTAAAGGTTAGTGGAAAATATATGCATTTATATGGTTCCTTTGTCTCCATATGCTTCATCTGCATTGAAATCCACATTGAAGCGCAGTTTATACAGGAATTCTGCGGGGTCCTAGTCTTGTTCGAGAGACACGTGTGTCTATACACCCGCAAATATATACGCAGGTATGAAATAAACTGGCTAAACACAAGGTCAAAGTTATTTTCTGTGTCAAGAAGAAAATTCGAGAGAAGCTTTGGTTTAAAGGAAAGGGGGGAAAAAAAGTAACGTGTTTTTCCTCTGAGTTGGGGTGGGGTGTACGTGATGGTGGTGTGCTCTCCCCTGCCTTGTGGGAAGGCCGATGCTCCCGTGGATGAGCGGCAGTGCTGAAAGGTGGGCTGCTTCCTTTTAAGTCCCGTCGTTGGCCGCCGTTCGTGAAGGAAAGCGAAGAAGGACTAACACCTCGTGAGCCCAGACTGGGAGCATTCAGAACGTGGCCGTGATGGGAGATCCCTGCTGGAAATGAGAGTTTTCAGCCCTCTGGGGTGTTCTCCCCGTTGCCGTGAGGCCAGCAGAGGTGGCTTTAAAATGCAGATTATTCCTCCCAGGGGTCCCTCCCTTTCTAAACGCAGTGGTTATGTTTTGTCAGCGTTCCTCTCGCTTCTTTGACTTTCTATGAAAGGCCGTGTTGATTAATGAATAGTAGTTATTGAAGCGCATTTAGGAGATTTTTAGCGCTCTCGCTGCCACGAAGGTGATGCTGCTTCTGCGTGGGCAGGTCTTTGCCAAGAACTTCCTGAAGTCTCCATCTCTTGCATCTCAGCCCTCCGCGGGTCCTGCCCGTAAGGCGCGGAGCAGCAGAGCCCTCTTCGCCTCTGGTTTGCCGCCTGTTTTTTCTTTCACACAAGTCACTTCTGATTTTGTGCCCGTTTTCTGTGTTTCTCGTCTTGCTTGAGACCTTCATAACGTCCGTGAGCATTCTTCTGTCTGTCAGAGACATCAGCATGACTTTCGAAGAGGTTTATGTAAATAAAAGGTGGTTAAAGAGCGGTGCCTTTCCTCCCCTCTGCACTGCTGGTGTCTTACCCCTGAAGGTCTCTCTCGTTGGCTTCCTTCACTTGCCTGTAAGGCCGAGTGCACGGAGTAAGGCAGGCAGCGCCGTCAGACCGCGAGTGGTGGACAAGAGCCTTCTTCCCCAGGTTTCGATATTGCTGGAGCTGCCTGTGCAGAGATCAATGAGCCCGGCTACATTTCCCCGATGCAGCAGCCTAATGAATTTGTTGCTAGGCAGATTAGCCAGCTTCGACTTCTATTTCTCATACGTGTAGGAGCTCAGGAGAAGGTACCACCAAAGACAAACACAAGCGCTTGTACCGGCACGGGAGCAATAAAACAGGGGAACGAAAAAGTCAGTGGAGTACAGGGAGGGTATAGGAGAGCTGAGTGGGCTCTTGTAGAAGAGAAAAAATAAAAACGAGAGAAATGCTCGCTCTGGTTGTTGTTGGACTCTTCCATAGATTCTGACTTGTGTGACGCCGCGGAACGTCAGCTGAGGTCAGTGCTCCCTTCAGGAGGAAAGTAGAGGCAGTCAGTTCCTCCAAACGTGGCTCAGGACAATGTTCTTACCTCGGGCTGCATGCTCACGGGGCAAAAAATATCCAAGGTAGTTCCCGTACAGGGCGCTCTGGTCTTAATTTTGTCACCTTAGCCAGCGTTGCTGGGGTTTAAAAGACACTTTGTAAGCCCTCAGGTGCTGAGCATGGAAGGCGGCTGGGTGGCCGTGCCAGGTCCCGCAGCAGGGTTGGGTCAGAAGAAAGGAAAAGGCGGTGGGCGCTTGGTTAGGGGTTGGCCAAGTGCTGCTCAGGTCTTGCAATGCAGACGATGGACTCACCTGCGTGAGGACAGTGGTGACGGTACAACGTGAGACTTGAAGCCGACCAGGAGCCATAGATAGTGCGGGTGCTTGTTTTCAAAAAGGAGCAGCTTAATTCCAGCGGTATTAAAGTGATTAGGAACGCGTGTAACGAACCCATTGTAAACTATTGTGGTGGCAACCCCAAGCTGTCGAAGCATCTGGTCGCACCTCTATTAAGAAGACAGTCCTGGCTCGAACAAGTGTAATGTCACTTTGCTCAAATACGGCCAGTCCCTGCTGCCTCTTTTCGTTAGCTGGAAGTCGCTGGAGAAGCTTCTTGGCCTTATTTCCCCCAGACACGCAGACGGATGGCCAGACGGGCTGAACACTGTGCGCGGCCTCGGGTCGTTCTTGGGTCTGCAGCTAATGCAGCCAAGAGGTCAGTGTGTGCTCGCGCCGAACGGGGCAGAAAATGTTGCTTTATTTCCGCAAGAAGAGGCAGTCTGCTCCTGTTTGCCCAGGTTGTCTCCGCTCTCATCCCTGCCGCGGCCGTGCAGAACTCGGCGTTTCCACCGTGGGTTGCTGTGAAGAGCTGCTGCCGCTTGAAAGACCTGGTAAAAGCCTGCGCCAAGGCGAAGGAGCACACCTAGACGTGGTGGGGTCAGGAGGATGGGCCAAGGGGGGCTTCCCCGGGGCCAGCCGGGTCTGGGCATGTTGAAAATGGGCCGGCAAGAACCATGAGGAGCCTGTTTGCCTGACACGCTGAACTAAAGCGAGTGTGAGCTGTTCCTGGCTGCAGAATGGCAGGTGTCGCTTGGTGCTCCTGCCAAGTGAAGGAGGATGGAGCGGAGAGAGGAGAAGGAATTGCTGCTCTAATTCAGTTGCCACAGCAGATCATTGACTCAAGCGTTCTGCGTGGCGACTGGATTTCATGGAGACGGTGGTAATGTCATGGCAGCTCTCCCCGTTGGCAGCCCTGTGAGCCTGTTGGATTTAGTCACTCCTGCTCGCTGGGTGGTGCTGGTGGGGGCAAGAGAGGACCCTCGCACTGCCCCGTTCGTTAGCGCCGTCGTGCCCGGGGCTGGGCTGAAGTTTGCTGGCCGTGGGGCAGCCCCACCGCTCGATAGCTGAAGGCGGGAGGCGAAGGGCACGAGGCGCAACCAGGAGTGCAGCGCGCGCAAGAACAAAACCATCGCAGCGGTGAGGTTTGGCGTCCCCGTCAGCCAGGACTTCTGCTCCAGAGGGACAGCGAGGGAAGAGGGCTCCTCCGGAGGAACGCTGAGGAACCCGCTCACCCCCGAGCCACTGAGGAAATCTTTCCCCGGTGCCTGAAGCCCGGCTGAGAGCTGACCCAGCCTGGGGACGGCCGGGAGGTGGGAAACGTTGGCTGAGGACCAGGCACAACTTCACCTACACAGAAATCCCTTCCCACTTGTCTTCAGATTGTCCTCGCCTGTGATTTTATTTGGCCGTTACTTTAAAAATGCCTGTGTTTTCTACGACTAGCAGAGTAACCAGCTGCATTATGTCTGCATTACTCCTGCCGAGGGCTGCAGGGAGGCGGTAGGACCCACCTCCGGCTCAATCGGAAGCGAGAGCAGCCCAGGGCTGAGGGCTGTCGAGGAGGGAACCGGACGAGAGGCGCCTTCCCATCCCAGCCCTGCTGCTCCGTTGCATGAAGTGCCTGGCTTATCAAATGTTTCATGTGTGTGGTTTAATTATTAAAAAAAAAAAAAAAAAAAAAAGGAAATCTGCAATGCAATCTGTGCTCTAATTTGAGGACACCATTTAAGTGATTTTAATTGTGTGACAGTATTTTGGTATTTTCAATACCCAGTAGTAGGTTAATGACTGTTCCTTGAAGAATGGAGTTTATATAACGCCAGTCCTTACATAAGGAGGCTGGTGGCGGCCTGAGGAACGAGGAAAACAAAGATGCGAGAATGCAAACCCCAGAACAAGCCAAACTCTACTTGGATGGCCCTGAGAAGCCTAAAAAAAAAAAAGAATGACACTGGGGCTCCAGCAAGGTGAGACTCACCTTGAGGAGCTGGAGGTGAAGGCGCTGCGCGACGCGACGTGACAGCCACCGAGCTCTGTGCTACCACGCATTTCCCACGTGGTGGCTGGAATCTCTTCTGCTCACCCAGATTTGCACGGCTTACGTTAAAGAGAGCCGCAAACAAACCAGCAAGCAAGCAAAAAGTTATCGGCTGGTCGCTTCTTTTCTTTCTTTTCTTTTCTTTTCTTTTCCCCAGAAGAAAAGCTCCTAAGCAGGGCCTGAGCGGGACTGACCAAACAGCCTGGTGAAATAAAAGCGGGGGTGAAGCTGAAGGGAGGGTCCAACCTTTTGCTTGGACCTTAATGCTCAGGTTTGACGGACGGGACAAAGTTGTAGGGGGTCGTTTTTATTCCCGTTATTAAAAGTGAGCGGGGTCTCCTGTCTCTGCTTCACCCCGGCTTTTCTTAGGGGGCCAAATCCAGGTGGGAATAGCTCAAAGAAGGGCTGGGCACCCCCCCAGCCTCCCTCGGGTGCCCCTTCAGGCATCTTCCCTGAGATGGGAAGACCCCGGGGGCAAAGGGCTGGGGAGACACCCCCCACATACACACACAAAGAGGGGCTGGGGAGACCCCCCCCCCACAAAAAGGGGCTGGAGAGACACCCCCCCACACACAGCCCCCCAAAGAGGGGCTGGGGAGACCCCACACAATGAGGGGCTGGAGAGAACCCCCTCCCCCCAAAGAGGGGCTGGGGAGACCCCCACATACAAAGAGGGGCTGGAGAGAACCCCTCCCAAAGAGGGGCTGGGGAGACCCCCCCCACACAAAGAGGGGCTGGGGAGACCCCCCCCTACAAAGAGAGGCTGGGGAGACCCCCCACACACACACAAAAAGGGGCTGGAGAGACCCCCCCCACAAAAAGAGGGGCTGGGGAGGACCCCCCCACACAAAGAGGGGCTGGAGAGACCCCCCCACACAAAGAGGGGCTGGAGAACCCCCCCCCCCTCCAAAGAGGGGCCGTCGCTGGGAAGCAGCGGGCGGAGGGAGGGAGATGCCGTGGGAAGCGCGGCGGAGTTCGGGGCTCCCATCCCATCCCGCACCCCCGGACCCCCCCTTCTCCCTCCGGCAGCGCCCCCCCCCCCCCCCTCCCCTCCCCGTCCCGGTGGTCCCTCCGGGATGCGAGGAGGACGGGGCCGAGCCCGGGCGGGAGGAAGGGCGGGGTGAGGATGGCGTGTGGGACTCAAAATGCGGCCAAGCGCCGCTGCCGGGGTTTCGCTGGGGAAAAGGAGCGTGTGGCTGCGAGGCGGGGGGAAGCCCCGCAAGGGCAGGTCCGCAGCGCTGTCGCTGCTGCCGCCGCTCGCCATGAGCCGCTCTCGGACCGGCGCCTCCCCACGTAGGTAAATGCCCGGGCTGGGGAGGGGGCGGCCGGCTCTGCATCCCCGCTGCATCCCGCATCCCTCCCCCGAGCGGAGCCGCCCGGGCCCGGGAGCGAAGGGGGTGGGTTTGGGGAGGGGGGGGGGGGGGGGAAGGACCGGGGGCTTTCAGCACGGAGCCGAGCAGCGGGGACACGCAGCCCCGAGCCGGGAGCGGGGCTATTTTTTTTTAATATTTTATTTTTTTTTTTTAAATTTTATTTTAGAGGTGGTGGTTTGGGGTAATTCTTTTTTTCGCACCCATCGGAAGCGGGGGGGAAGGGGGTGATTTTTTTTTTTTTTTTTTGGGGGGGGGAGGGTCGGGGAAGAGGATGCAATGAGGCTCCCCCGGACTGGGTGATTTTTGCAGCCTGCCTCCTCCTCCTCCTCCCCCAGCCTCCCCCCCCCCCCCCCCCCCCCCCCCCCCGGTTTTGGCTGGCTCGCTTTCCAGTTGCTGCATGAAGGGCTGTGCTTGTGGCGGTGTGTGCCCGCTCCCGGAGACGTGGCGCACCTCCCTCGGCTGAGGCCGGGGGAAGCGAAGACAGAGAGATATATATATATATTTTTTTTTTTTAAATTTATTTTATTATTTTTTATTTTTTTTTTTACCCGTCAGATTTGTCCTAGAAAAAAAATTTAAAAAAAAAAAAAAAAAAAGAAAAGGGGGGGGGCAGTGCGAGGGAGCCCGCGGCATCCCCGGCCCGGGGGAGCGCGGGTGCGGGTCTCCCCCCCCCACCCCCGCCGCCCCCCGCCGCCCCCCGCAGCCTGCGGGCGCCCAGCGCGATGCGCCCCGGGCCCAGCTCTGCGGAATAGCGCGGCCGCCGCCGGCTTCCCGCGGGCTGGGGGCGGACGGACCCGAGCGCTGGCAATTCCCTATTGATGTCCATGAATGCAAACACCATGATTTTCATGATCCTGGGCGCCTCTATCGTTATGGTAAGAGATTTTGCTTATTTCCATCCTCCACCCCCCACCACCACCACCACCCCCCCCCCCCCACTTCCCGCACCGTCCCTTCGCCTGTGCACCTCCGTGTGTGTGCGTGTGTGTGTGCATGTGCGTGTGCCCCATTAAGCACCGAAGATTTATTTTCTTTCTGACTGCTTCAGTCTTTGGCAATCAAACTAGAGTCAATGTTTTATTCCATCATCCAGAGTTGACCAGATGCCTTGGTTGTGGGCTCTTACAGGCAATAGCTTGCTTGATGGACATGAATGCGTTGTTGGACAGATTTCACAATTACATCTTACCGCATCTGAGAGGGGAAGACCGAGTTTGTCACTGCAACTGTGGGAGGTAAGTTTACCTGTGCAAGATCTCTCTCACCTGTCCCCCGTGTCGTGTCCCCCCCCCCCCCCCCCCAGCCCCTTCCCACCTCATCTCATTGGCGAGGCACAGCCAGGTGGTGGCCGGCAGCAGGGTGCTGCTGGCTGGGCTACCATTTTTGCATTCTGGCTGTGTCTCACCTTCCTCAGCAGCTCCTGCATCAACACAGGGTTGGGTTCCACCCCCCCCGCCCCGTCCCCCCTCCATTTTTCTGGAAGAAGAGTTTTCTGTGGGCCTGGAAGTCCATTTTCCTTTGTGTGCATGCTTGGGCATATGCATCCGCGAGCCCCGGGAAAGTGAGTAACTTTCATTTGAACGCTTGTCATTTTGCCTTTGTTGTCGCCGGGCTGTGATGTTTCTCGGTGCGTTTGTGGTCCAGGTGTTGCGGTTGGTGGTTGTTTGGCTTAAACGGAAGGGGGTTTGGAGGACCGAGAGGATCCGTGGCCAGGAAGGAGCGTTGCTGTCTAGGATGGTGTCACTTTGAGGCTTTGTGATCTTTGATCAGCTTTTAATTCTCTGTGGCTTTTCTCCTGGGGTGGCGATGGTGCTGGGCAGAGCGCGCCGAGGGAGCCGCTCTCTGCTTTTGGGGAGGGTTTAGGAAGCTGAGAGCGTCGGGGCGGGGGGTGTTCTGTGCCAGGAGGAATGCCTTTGCTGCGCACGAGTTTATGACTGGACAAACACTCGCCTCTCTCCATGGCCGTGTGGCAACATTTAATTCTCCTAAACACAGCACTTCTTGTGCCGTGCGGAACCGCGGGGGTGCTCGGCTTGTGATGGCTTTGGCTGCTCGTGGTGTCAGAGCCTGGGGCTGAGTTTTAGGGTGTGTGTGTGAAGCTCTCTCTCCTCTTCGGGACTGCTGTCGGTGATCCTTCTCCTGCGCTCCCGGAGGCCTCGGTCCCCTCCTGTGCCTGGTTCCTCACTGCCTGATGGAGAGTTTCTTGTCTGGGGGGGGGGGAGTAAAGCAGCGTGAGGCTGTGCCAGCCAAAGGACGTGCTGGGGAGCCCTCCCCTGCCACCGCCAACATCTAGACTGAGCTTCGCTCCTCTCTGAGCCACCCCTGGGACCCGCTGCATCCCGTCTCCCAGGCGTCACATCCCTCTGGTGTCCCTGGTGTGGAAGCTAAGCTGAAAGTGGGATGTGCGTAGCTTAATGAAGGGAAATGGCTTTGCCCGTCCACTGGGCTTTGTTCACCGAAGGTGATGGTTACCTTTCTCCCCACGGTTCCTCCTCAGACTCCTGTGGCAGAACAGCGAATAAGCAGCACCTCTAAGGCCAAATGCGGCCAGGCCCTGGGTGATCTGGTAAGCACACCCGAAATAACCCGGCTCCTTGGGCACCTCAGGCACCTCCGTGTTAAGGTCAATTGGGAAGACTGTGGACAAGAAACATCCACAGACTTTTTTTTTTGGCAGGGATTGGCTTTTTCTTAGGTAATTTTTTTGGAGTCTTCTTCACTAGTTTCACTAGTTGCCCTTCTTTCACTAGTTTAAGAGTTTTCCTCTGCCTCTTCAACCAATTTTTCTTTCTGCCTGTCACAGCTGCCTGCGTTCAGTGGTGGTGAAAACAGGCTGCTGGTGATAGACTTTAACACGGGCTGGAGCGACTGAGGAGTGTCGGGTCTCACTGGTGGCGTTGGCAGAGTGTCCCTTCTGCCCAAGCCTGGGAAGGTGGCGGGGGCATTCCTCCCTCCTCTACCTCTGTGTCTGCAGAGAAGCTGTTGAGGCGGATAAATTAGCCATGGCACTCTCCCCAGACGTAGTTAGGTCATTTCTTAGAAAGTGCACAAAACAGCTTCCAAACTGTCAGGCATGGATCTGCGAGGAGGCGAAACGCGGGAGCTTACCGGTTGCCTTAGGTGCGTCGAAGCAATGGCTCTCGCCAACAGAAAGAGCATCCCGGTCTCCGCTCCCACGCACGGGCCCCTGTCCTGCGTGGGCATTGCTTTCACCCTGCTCGCGCTCTGGTGCAGGAGGCACTTGCACAAAGCTTCCCTGTGCTATGGGGCTTTGTGTGGCCTCGTGCTGCGGTTTGGCCTGCGATCCTCACCTGCCCCCTGCGAGCCCTGACCTGGGGCCGAGTGCTCTGATTTCAAAGGCAGATGACACTGGATGTGCCTTGTCCTTTTTGCCAGCTGTCCAGGTGCTCCGAGCGAGGCCTTCGGCGCTCGTGGCATGAACCATAAGGCATCTGCCTTGTGCTGGGCAAGGGTGCATCCCGGAGCATGTTGTGAATGGTGGTAACAGGGATCCATAAAGGACGACGCCTAATTTGCCAATAACCAAAGGGAGTCCTTGGAGGAGGGAACTGGCTGCAGTTTGGTGCGTTGCCGGGAGGAATGGGGAACATGAGTAAACGTTGCGGAAATGGAAGGGAAGGAGGAATTGGAATAAATGAAGATTGGTGTGCTATAGGCTGAGCTGCTGCGATTACTGTTCTTCCCTCCTGCCCTAGCCTAGGTTGTGGTGTCAGTCACACCAGCAAAGTCATTCAGAGATGTTTTCCTCCCACTCTCCTGTCCCGGTTGTATCTTCCTCAGGGTATCGGAGTGGATCCCTTCTCCAGGAATGGTCTACCATGTCCAAGCACCCCAGGTGCTGGCCTTGGGCACCCTGTGTACAGCGGGATGGATGTCCTCGCTAGAAGGAATCAGAACCTGCATTGGGCCTGTGTCAGTGTGAGGGGTCGGGAACTGTCACCTTGCTGGTGGTGGCAGCGGACAGCCAGGGCTGACTCCGTGTGTCCCAGGTGCCAGCTGAGGCCAGGCATGCCAGGGCATCTGGGACTCCGAGCTCTGCCCTTCCCAGGCCTCTGTGTCCCACCTCATCCCTGCAAGGCTCCAGGGGAAAAGCCCAGGCGTCACCCCTTGGCTGTCCCTGTCCCTGTGTGATGCTGGAGTGCCCTTTCCAGCCAGGAGACTGGGAAGGCTGGAGGCAGCCCTGGGCGCTCGGCTCCTGGCTGGGTCCACAGCCGGTGGGGGACCAAAGGCAGACGTGTGCCATTAGTGCATCTGCAGCCCGAATCTCCGCTCCTTTGGCAGCGGGATGGGGCCCGGCCGTGTTTCCAGCTCCATCTCCTCACTTGTTTCTGTCCACGCTTTCTGCCCCCAGGGAGGGGTGTCGGGGACACGGCGAGTCCCCCTCTGGAGCTGGTCTCTGGTGGGAGGCTGGCAGGGAGCAGCGGGAGCCAAACCCAGGGGTAACCCAGGCTCTGCCCATCTTTTGGTGTCTCTGGGGTCACTGGAGTCCCTGGGTGCACGGCCAGCAGCGCAGACGGTCCTGCTGGCTCCCCAAAGGGCTCTTGGTGTTGCACAGAGGCTGTGGCTGGGGTCTCTCCTCATGGGTGGCGATGTGTCTTTCCCTGGGCTCTGCCCGTTCCCCTCTCCACAGGGGACTGAGCCTGGCAAGGAGGTCCCAGGACAAGTGGAAGGGAGGGACAGCTTGTGGCACCCTGCCTGCTTCTTCCTGAAATGCCCTCTGCCAGCCCGTGCCTCGTTTCCCGCAGCTGGGGATTACACTTTGGGTTTTTTCCCCGTCTTCCTAAGCACTGGGTGCGTGAGCAGTGGCTGGGGAGAGCCCCTGGGGTGAGGACACTTGGGGAGGAAAGCCAGCCCCGTCTTCAGTGCTGGGTGCTGAGCTCTTGGTGCTGGTGGGGCTGGTCTCCACCCTCGCTCTGCACATCCCTGGGGTGGGATCAGGGTCTGTTTGGGGCTGAAGCTGCTGCTCATCACTGTTTGCCAGCAGCAAGGTAGCAGTTTGCTGAGGCAAGAGTGACCTCGCTACGCTGGGCCCTGGCGGGCGGTTTTTCAGGTCTGGGATGTCAGAAGGGAGTTGCGGCCTCTCGCCGTGCATGGGAGAACCGAAAAGGTGCTTGCGGAGGTTGCGCTTGTGCCAGGTTTTCAGGGATGAAGGGACTGGCTGCGAGGTGCTGGGAGGCAACGCGGTCTGGAGCGGCACATGGAAGCTGCCCTTCTCGCCTTCCAGCGCAAAGGTGCAGGTGGTGAAGGCGGACGCCAATTTGCCGTCCATTAAGTGGCAACGTCCACCGAGCTGCTCTTTTCAGTTTGGGTGAGCCTGGGCTGGGCAGCGCCTTTGCCCCAGGAGCGGTGCCGCTCTGGGAGCTGAGCTGGGTGGTCCTTTGGGCTGCGGGGGGGGGAGCAGACCTTCTCCTCCGCGCAGGTGGGCCGCCGCTCTTAGGCTGGGCTGGTGCTTTCCCATAGATTTCCTACTGGCGGCACTGGAGCCAGGGAGGGCGAAGCTGCCAGACCCCCTGCGACCGTTCGAGGTGCATCTACGGCTGCTCAGTGGGAAAATGGTCCTGCTGGTCGCTGGGGAAGGGAGGCTGGTGTAGCGATGGTGCATGGAGGGAGGGCACCAGCAGAGAGACAGGGACGCTGGCAGGTGGTGCTGGTACCGAGCCTGCACAGAGACAGGGACACATTCCTCTCTTAACATCTGCCTTCTCGCTGGAGGAAGAAGGGGTGACAGCCACATTTACACTCCTGCTGGCTCCTGTTGATGCCGTGCAGGAATGTGCCTGCTGGAGCAGATCCCCGGGGGAGCCTGGCACTCTCTGTCCTCAGCATGTGGAGACAGTCAGGCTGTCCAAACCACTATGTCGAGGCCCGCTTGCGTGCAGGAGGTCCTGCCTCCTCGGGATGTAGCTGTTCCCAGGAGAGAGCAGGGCTGTGGAGGACTGCAGACATGTAGCGCTGCCCCAGTCCCAATGTCTCTGTCCCAGCCAGTAAAGGGTCCTCTCTGGAAGCAGGGAGCTGGCAGCAGATCAGGAGCTGGGTGATGTCATGCAAAGGAAAAACACCAAAGGGCGTCCGTCCGTGGAGGCAGGGTGAGTTGGAGAGAACAGATGACACCTGCATGGAGCAAAGACCTGTCAAAACAGCCCGGGGGGCTTGGAAGGTCCCTCTCTGGGGAAGGACAGGGACCTTAGGAGCTCTGGCACGTATTCTCCTTGCCACTGACCTTCTGAGTGACCTTGGGTGAGTCTGTCCCTCCCGGGCAAAGTCTCTCCCCGTGAGCGGGGTGAGAAAGGTCTGAGAGGAGTGTCAGCCTTACCTGGATGCCAACACCCTGCAGCAGAGCTGGGGGCTTGGCCAACCCCCAAGTCAGCTCTTCCCCTCTGGGGGATACTTCAGCCCTAGGCTGGGATCCAGGAGGGAGAGCCTCAGGGCAGGGCTATGCTGGACCTCTCCTGAGCCACTGGTGTGTGGTGGAGACCCTGCAGGGCAATGGCCTTCCTCCCGGGCTGGGCACAGAGTGGAAATGTGTGAGGTGGCTGCTGGTGGGGGCTCTGGCCCGGTGCTGGGGTCACTGGCAGCACTGGTGACCGGGAAGGATGGTCGGTGGGGCTGGAGCAGCGTTGTCTTGTTGACAGCTTGGGTCTGAACAATGGTGCTCGCTGGGTTCTGCCCGTCAGGGGCCAAATCCTGCCCTCCACGCTCAGAGGAGGGACAGGCCAGTGCTTGTCCCAGGCTACTGCTGTCAGGGGATACACAGAAAGTACATTTTGGCTCTGTTTCCACCTTTCCCAGCCACTCCAGAAAAGTCGTGAAACCTCTCCGTCCCCAGATCCTCTGTGGATGTGCTGGGAGGCTGGGAGCGCTCATCGCCTGCTGCTGGAGACCACCAGGGCTTTTTTCTGGGGCTTCTGGTCGCTGTTAAGGGTGCGAAGGGTCCCAGGGTGATGTTTTCCCTGCCCAATGGTGCCGTCCGTGCGGGTCTGCAGGCTCCGAGAGGCGTGGGGCTGGTGGGCACGTTTGAGGAACGGCTGCAAGGTCAGAGAGGGGTGCGGAACAGGGACGCTCTTTGCTTCCCTCCATCTCCGCTCGCAGCCCCTGGGCAGGGCAGGAGGAGCCATGTCCCCCCAAATCCTGCTGCAGCCGGAGGCGGGGAATGGGTCAGTCCAGCCAGGTTGTGACAGCTGACGCGTGAGCCCGGGAGATGTGACATGTTGGCGACCGCCTGAGAGTGACGCCTGCCCAGGAGGGAGCCAGGCCCAGCCGGAGCATCATGGTGCCGGCGTCCCCAACGGAGGGGGGATGTGGGAAGCGGAGAGGCAGAGACGGGCTCTTTGCATTTAAAACGACGGATTGGTGGCGCTTTTTTAAAGGCTCCCGTGCCGTGCTTTGGCTGCAGCAGCCAGCACACACGCAAGGTCACTGGAAGGGACAATAGCGCTTTGGGCAGCTCCGTAGGGAAACGTCCCAGCCGCGCTGGCCGAGGCTCCGCTCCAGCCCCGGCAGGGAGGGGAGGAGGTCTTCCCCCTTCGCCACAGAGTCTGGGAAAGGGGGCAGGGATGCTACAGCTCGAGCACACGGACACAAACGCTGGGCTTTGTCCAGCAGCTTCAGTTTCCCACCTGAGCCGTGCACCGTCTTGCTGGGGACGGAGCAGCAAAGCCAGTCTCTCACTTGCCTCAGGAGAGCAGACGTTGGCCATCACCAGACCCTCCTGCTTTCTAGGGTCTTTCTGGCCTGAAGGCCGGTTACAGTTCTCTTCTTACAATTGCATCTGCTTCCTGTGGAAGGTCCACCACATCAAGGGTGGGCATGGCTGAAAAGGAGGCGGTGGGCATCATGACGGGAGGTGGCGCATGATTAACCTAGTAGGAATAATTTGTCCTGGATCTGTTGTGACCACTGGTCCCAGCTTGAACTGCCCAGGAACTGGCCCTCAGGTTACTTGGTACATCTTTTTCTTGTAAAGAAAGGTGCTCAGGACATGGTTTTCCCTTTTGAGGACCACTTAGTGACAGCTCCTGTGCAGCTGAGGGTGCTGTGGACCCCCAAGTCCTCACACCCACGTCATTCCTCTGGCTGAGGTCACACGAGGCTGGAAGAGATTTTCATCTTTTCTCCTTCTCAAAGGTCTTTGGTTGGTGAAACAGGCACCCTCTGGATGGTTGTGTCAGCCCCTCGATGTCCACGTTTCCGAAACTACCCTACCAGAGCCTGGTCTCCAGCACTGTCTGCCCTCCCTAGAGGAGCACTGCCTTGGAGCTGGTGGTGACTTGCTGCACCCACATCATGCTCAGCTTAGAGGTGATCCTTTCCCTCACTGGATCCAGCCCCCAGAGCCATCCAGGCCACGTTCCAGTTTCCAATTCCCTTGATATGCGGTGGGGACCCTGGACCTTTGCACACTATTAATAACGTGCTGTGCTGATGTGCCCGTGTCTCCGAATCACTCCTGTGACATCCCCAAGGGCTTGAGCTGCAACAGAAAACTTCTGGGGGTCTGTCGCTGTTCTGCTCCCCATTTCAGCGGCACCACTCAGTCCCGTTAAGCCAAAACGAAGCAGCCCAGATCTCCCAACTGTTGCACTAGCAGGGAAAATTCGCCTTCCCTGAGCCTTGCTAAACCCTTTCCAGAAAACTCTGCAGAGTGGAAACCTGGCACCGGCATCCCCACTGCATAGACCTACTCCGGTAACTCAGAGTTCCCCAAAGCTGCCTGGAAGGGAGCAGCGCAGGGCCTCCAGTGCTTTCCTGGGGTACTTTAGTGACAAAAGGGTTTTCTTTTAAGGGTATTTGCATGTGGCGTCCAACATTGATTTCAGATACTTGGAAAGTTAAGTTGCCGAATCGAGACAGGTCAAAGTTTTTGCTCTCTGTTGAATTTTGCCTCCCATGAATTGCCTTTGGGCTTGTTGGTGGCTCAGCATAGACAAGACCGACTCCTTTCTCCCCTGGGCATGGCTGTCCCACAGACTCCAGGCTGTACAGGCAAAAGGCTGGCAAAGGGGTACTGTGGGGACTGAATCCGTCCTTAGGGAATGCTGGAAGCCAGTGGTGACTTTGTGTGCCCAGCCCGCACATGGGCAGTGAGAACGGGTCAACCATCCATCCTTTCCTGGAGCTTCCTCCCTCCGTGGTCCGTGTGAGATGCGCCTGACGGCTCGTTGGGGACGCACAGGTGTTGGTGCAGTCACATTAGAGAGCGTGTGTTGCAAACAGTTTTTGCCAACGCCAGTGGCAGCCCAGAGCTGGTTACGTTGTCTTTGTGTCTGCCTCGCTCCATCCGCAGCCTCTGGATCTAAATGACCTACAGACCCAGAGTCATCGTGCTGCGGAGCCGGGAGAGGAGAAGGCTCAGGGGGTTGTTATCTATGTACGTAAACACGTGAAGGGAGGGTGTGAAGAAAGCAGAGCCAGGCTCTTTGCAGCGGTGCCCGGTGACAGGCCCAGAGGCAATGGCCCAAACTGAAACACGGGAGGTTCTGCTCGAACATCAGGAAACGCTTTTTCACTGGGAGGGTGACTGAGCGCTGGGACAGGTTGCTGGGAGAGCTTGTGGTCTCCCTCCTTGGTGACATCTAAATGCCATCTGAACATGGTCCTGGGCAACTGGCTCTGGGTGGCCCTGCTTGAGCAGGGGGGGACCAGATGACCTCCAGAGGTCCCTTCCAACCTCAGCCATTCTGTGATTTTATGGGAGCTACAAGGCAGAAACAGGGACTTGACTTCTGAGTCTGGACTCAGAAGTCACTGGGCTTTGGGGACAGTCCCCTGCACATGGAAAGGGAGCTGCGAACACAAAAGGAGTGTCATGCCCTTACTGCTGCCCCCAAGGTAAGACCAAAGGAAGCGGTGACCAAAGGAAGGTAGGAGAGCTGGAGGAGATCCCACTGCAGAGTGCAGAGTCAGCCTGCTCCGAGGAGAGGGACGAGGCAGGGAAGAGGTGACTGTGTCCCTTCCCTCAGTGCCCTGCAAGCAGAGAACCAGAGCTGTGACGACAGCAGACTGCGTGGTGGGAAGAACCCTCATGTCAAAGCACGTGAGGAGAGTGCCGTGTCCCGTGTTACTGCGGTGCTGGCCGTGCTCCACGCGTGTGTGTGCACATACGTGATTCCTGTGGGCACATCCCTGCTCCTGAGCACTGGGGGAGCGTGGCACTGGGAGGAGAGGACTCAGGACTCTCCTCTGGCACAGGGCTGAGACCCTCCGTGAAAGCCACCTCATGTGTGGCGAGAGGTCTGCGCTCCCGTCCCAGGAATGGGTCTGTCCTTGACGTTTCTGGGAATTTTCGCTTCTCTCAGCCCCAGAGATGTCTGCGTGTTAGCGATGCTCTGCATGGGGAGGCTTTAGGTAGCCCTGTGGGTCGTGACCCAGCGATGCAGAGGAGATACATACCAGCTCCTGCCGAGGGACTCGAGCTCTTGATCATTTCATGGAGTCTGGGTTTCTGGAGGCGTTTGTGGACTCAGCCCTTAGGCTGTTTCTGTACTGCAAGAAGCAAAAGGGAGTTAAGTTAATGTGTTCCTGAAATTAGCGGGAGCCCTCCCATTCATGAATAAGAGCTCTCTTTTTGGGAGCCTTCCCTCGCACACCCTCTTCCCCCTAGATTTTCCCTAGCCAAATGAAGGAAAATACCTCTGGTTACAAGCCAACCAGCACAAGGAGGCACGAGCAGGGCCTGCCCTTAGCCTCTGAGGCTGCTTTGAGCTGCCATCAGAGCCGGCCTGGATGCATCCCCTTTCTCCTACTGCCCCAGTCCGGTCCCTGGTACTGGGTCCTTTGCTGGATGCAGCTGGGGAGCAGAACCAGACAGCAGGAGCATGGCGAGGTGGGCTTCCCATCCCCACAGCCTTTTCCACACCCCCATGCCAGGGCGCCAGGTTGGACACCAGCCCTACGTGCCTTGGTGTGCCGGGAGCCCGTGCCTGCGGTGCAGGTGGCCTCCATTAAGTCATTGCTGAGATTAGGGCTGTTTTCGGTAGGTTCCTTTGAGTGGAGGTTTGTTTGTGTAAATATTTGGACGTTTCTCAGGCATGATTATTGAGCAACCTGCACCTCATGCATATTCAGAGGCCTCCAGCGATATCCTCCTCGATGTCCTCCTCCTCCTCCTCTCCGATATCCTCCTCCTCCTCCTCCTCTCCGGTGTGTGGCGGCGGGGCTGGGCCCATGGATGTGGGAGGGGACGTGAGGGTAGGTGGTGCTGGTGGGGGTGGCGGTGGGCAACGCTGGGGAGAGCCCTGGCCTGGAGCTGGGAGCACTGGTGACGTGTCTGCGCTGTGAACGGCTGTGGTGGCCTGATGCAGGCACCTGGGGCGGCTCTGCACCCCTCGCCGCGGCTGGACGGCCATTCCCGGGCTCCCTGGCAGCAGTGAGGGCAGTGCCTGCCTCTACATCAGGCAGTGTGGGGCGGCAGGATGGCTGAGCACTGAGCCCGGGCAGCCTCATGGCTCCTGCCTGCTCTCAGGGAAGGTTAAGAGCCATTTAAAGCAGATGCGGAGGCTCCAGAGCAGCTTGCTTCCAGTTTTGCTTTGCATCCCGCATCCCCTGTCATCTGGGATCCTCCTTTCCCACACGCTCAGCTCGCCTGTCACAGCGGGTCCCCTCCCGTTCAGCCCCCACAGACCTGTCTTATCTTTTTTTTCTGCTCTACAACTCCCTCGCTCCACCCCTGCCATTTCCCTGCTTTTCCCCGGTTAACCGGGGTCTTTCAAGCAGTCCGGCATCATCCCACGCTTGGTCTCCATCACCTCATTGCACAAACGAACCCAGCCGCCGCTCAGGCGTGAGGCATGGGGCCAGCCTGGCCAGAACCCCCGAGAGAGACGTAAGTCTCTGAAAGCTCCCGAGTCCCTGCTGTCCCCCTAAGGGCACCAGCAGCCTGTGGCACAGTGGCCCTCCCTGCCGGATGCCCGGGCAGGGCGTCCGTCTGCTGCACCGCTGTGCTCTGCTCTTTGGGGACAGCACTGAGCTGATGGCTTTTTTTGTTTTGTTTTGTTTTGTTTTTTTTTTGGAGACTGGCCACAATGCAAGGACCATGTCTCCAGCAAGTGATGAATGGTGGGATGGGATTGGGATGGGATTGGGATGGGATGGGATGGGATGGGATGGGGTGGGGTGGGGTGGGGTGGGATGGGAGGCAGGGTGCTGGCAGATCCTGCACCCAGCAGGGTCAGGCCAGGAGACCTTCCTGAGCCCAAATGCTGCCAGAGCTCATGGTGATGTTCAGCTGCAGCTTGACCCTGGCAGAACTTGAGGCACGATGGGGCGGGGGGGGGGGGGTTTGCTGGCTGCTCCTGTGCCAGGAGAGAGTTCTTGCTCTCTGCCACAGGGCAGTAATCGCTGCCTGTTCCTCGGGGAGGGTGAGGGAGACCCCGCATCCCAAACCACCCCACTCCTGCAGTTAAGAGAACCTGAGACGGTCTTAGAGCTTGGATGGCTTTTCCAGGAGTGATGCGCTGCAGGGTCTCTGCCATCTGCCGTCTGCGGATGAATTCAAGCACTTCCTCCATGGCTGTAAACACGCTCTGCTCTGATACGTGGAAGAGACGACTCTCGCTTTGCTCTGAGGGATGGGACGCGGAGCAGAACAGTGCCATGGAGCCACCGGCGCGGGCAGTGCTGTGGCGCAGAGGAGGACTCGGACTCCTGTGAGGCAGCCGGTTGCGATGGCGCTTGCAGGGTGGCACAGCTCCCCTCTCCCTGTGCGTACGCACGGGAGCAAAGCGTTATTGACCTCTGCCTGCGCACACGGGCGCAGCAGCGCCCTTTACATCTCTGGGGGGGTGACCACGCCGGCCTCACGCTGTCCTTAATATTATCTTCCATTTACAGATGATGAACGTGGGCACAGAGAGCCCGTGTCAGGAATGCGACACGAGTCCCAGGCATGGGTTCAGGTTTCTATGCTTTCCTACCTCGCTCTCTGCCAATTCCTCTGCTGACACGAGCGCAATAAAGCCAAGACAGCACTTCTGCTCCCGGGGATGTTGGTAGAAACTCAAAGGAATGGTGTTAAACCAGCCACAAGAGCAGGCGCTGCATGGAAAAAAACCGTACTCAGCTCTGCTCCACTGATGCTTTTCCCTGTTTCTGTTCCCTGCAACAGGCATCACGTCCATTATGTCATTCCATATGACGGGGATCAGTCAGTGGTGGACTCCTCGGAGAATTACTTTGTGACTGACAATGTAACCAAGCAAGAGATTGATCTGATGCTGGGACTTTTGCTGGGCTTTTGTATAAGCTGGTTTCTGGTGTGGATGGATGGGGTTCTCCACTATGCAGTGCGAGCCTGGAGAACCAGCCGACGGTATGGTAAGTGCAGCCTCGCGGGGTCCCTTCTCTTTCCTCCATCCCTTGCCCTGGGGGAGAGGGAGGAGGTCAACACCCCGCAGGGTTTGCTCCGTGCGGTTTTGGCCTGGCCAGCCGTATCCCAGCCCTCTTTACATCAGCAGGAACGTTTAGGTGGAAAGAGGCAGCCGAGCATCCCAGCCTCTGCCTCGGGAAGTGTTTAAGGCACGTGTTGGTGCAAAGGGGCGTTGGTGGAAAGCCACGTGCTTACACGCAGGCAGGCTGGCGGATGGCGGCTGTACGTCTGCACGTGTGGGCAGAATATTTTTTTTTTCAGGCCAGACGAAACTTCCCTGAAATCTGGATTTTTTTTTCTGCGTGTGTAATTTGCAGCCAGGCCCATGCTTACGGAGCGCAGCCTCTTGTTGTTTGTATAAACTTGCGACGGTGTGATGGCAATGACAGACACTTCTGTGTTGTGTCAGGGACGCACCAGCTGCGGCTTCCCCGTCCTCATTCCCCTTCCAGTTGTGTCAGTTATTTTTTTTTTTTTTCAGTAGTGACATCACCCCCCACCCGGGGGAAGAGTGTTAGCCATACTCATTAGTCTTTGGATCTTAGCATCCTGAACTACCATCCTGAGAATGACCAACAGCCTCCCCTTCAGAGGCCCCCTCTGCCCCCTTTGCTCTCTCAGCATGGACATCCCACGGACTTTAATTGTTGGAGGGGGGAAAACGACAGAAAAACTATTAAAATAGTGGATGACCTGAAATTCCATAACAGTGGCCCTACAAATCTCAGTCTCTGACTGTGACTGATGGTGTCTGTTAAATTACAACTCGGAGGAAAAGGCGAGCCAGCAAGGGAAAGATTTATCTGCAAACCTGTAAGAAATTCTAATTAGGGAAGTGGACTATCGCTTTCTAAAAACTCAGATCAAAACGATATTAATTTCTCATTAGTCTTCCCAAATCCCTAGCAGCCTGCTTGAACAGGTTCCGAATGAGGACTCTCTTGAGGCTGTGTTGCTGGCGTTTCCCAAGCAGAAGGCTGATTGTCAGAGTTTCCAGTGAGATCTAAGGTACCGAGCCAATCTTGAGGCCATAACACCTGTTTTTGATCAGACCACCTGTGGCTGTGAGCTCCTCAGTGCTCCTGAAGCCAGCAGGGCTGGCGAGGGCTCTCCCTGGGGGAGATGCCAGAGCCAGCACAGCAAGACTGGTCTTCAGAGCTGCTGCTTTTCGTTATGGGGGCTGGAAGCTACAGATATGGTACCCCCATCTAACCTCCCTTCTGGTGAATGGATACTGCATAGAGTTTTATTTTTAGTAATAAAAGTCAATGCTAGTAATTAATTTAGTATTTAAGTCAAAAGAAGTTTTTTTCTTTCTTTTTTTTTTTTCCTCCCTGTGTATACATCTTCTAAGACTTTAAGAAGGGGTTGGCCAATGGTGCAATACACTGTGCAGATAAGTCTTTTCAGAAAATGAATCATACAACCATAGAATGGGTTGGGTTGGAAGGGACCTTTAAAGCCCATCTAGTCCCACCCCCCTGCAGTGAGCAGGGACATCTTCAACTAGATCAGGTCGCTCAGAGCCTCCTCCAGCCTGGCCTTGGATGTCTCCAGGGATGGGGCCTCCACCCCCTCTCTGGGCAACCTGGGCCAGTGTCTCACCACCCTCAGGGTAAAGAACTTCTTCCTAATGTCTCACCTAAACCTGCCGTGCTCTAGTTTAAACCATTGCCCCTCGTCCTGTTGCTACAGGGTATGCAGGATTACTTTGCACCTAGCTTCTTCTTCCCTTAGCAACCCCACCATCAGTACCCCTTTCACGATGCAGAAGGCTGACACCCCCCTCTGGCCTGAGACATTGTCTCTTAGTGCCATCTTAGTGGTGTTGCACCACCCACACGGGACCGGTCTGCTCTTAAACCAGGCTGGTTGCTCCTCAGGTGCTTGCATTGTTCCGTTAACAACCCTCTGTCCTCACAACCATCAAATGTACATCACGAATCAATGGAAGAAGAGACTCTGGAAGCCTTCCCCATCTAATCCGTAGGTGAGGTCTCCAGCGGATATATACCGAGCAATGGGACATGGTGGCTCTTTCCAGTAAAGGTTTTTGCATGCCTTGAACTGTTCTGTCCCAGGAGAAACCAGTGTGCTATGCTGAGTACATTTCACTAAAGACAGGCTGAAAAATCTGGAGCAAAATAATGAACACTGAGCTTTTAGGTATTTCCTCTGCATTCAAATCAACTGTGCAAATCTAGTCATTTTAAAGGCAAGAAGCAGAAAGGATACCTATTTCTTTGTTGAACGAGTACCTAAGCTAAAATTTCCTTCTAAGGAAGGAAATGGTGGCTGTGACTATGAGGGCGAGGAGTCGGGGTAATACAGAATCCTGTACCGGTACAGAATGTAGAGCCCTGTCTGAAATACGCGAGTACCGCTTAGCAATGACTCAATGTCACATTGTGGCCTTATCAGCTTAAATTTTGGTCTATTAGAATAACCTATAGCTCCTTCCTGATGGAAGAGATTTCTTAAAATAGAAAATATTGTACGGAAACGCAGGCATCAGGTTGCGCTTCCTAGTAGCTGCAGTGCTGGCCGGAGCAGTCCCATACCACCTCATGCCACTTGCAGTAGTTCAACTTTATGCACTCGATCGGTCTCTCGGACTTTCACATTCTCCTCTGCGGGGTTGGGTTATGTGTATTTTTGAGTGGAATGACCCAAAGCTCTCATGAAACTGAATGGCAGTGAAGGGAAGCCTCGAGGGTGGCCTTGCCGAGGCCATAACTGGTGCCTGGTTTCTGCGGGGCAGGCCAGGACCAGGGCCAGGCAAGGCAGAAGAACATGGGGCTCACCTTCTTGTAATGTCTCATCTTCCTTCTCCTTTCTGCCTTCCAGACAACTCCTGGTCTTGGATTCCAAAATTTTGTAACTTAAAGGAGTTCAGAAAACGTCATCACAGGCAGTACGAGGAGGCGACTGGGAACATGGTGCACATCAAACAGAAGCTGTACCATAACGGGCACCCAAGCCCGCGGCACCTCTGAGGAATGCCTTCCCCTCCAGAGACTGCAGTGAGGTTTTAAAAAAAAAGGACTTTGCTCTTCTTCCAGGGGAACAGCTGCCAGTTTGCTCCTCTATGGAAGCCAGCCGAGGACACAATTTTACTTACCCATCCCGTGTGTCCCTGTGGCACACCACGATGCACAACTAAGCCAGTCCTGGATGCTACGCAGCCAAGACATTGCACTGTGTTCCGCATTTTATTGTCAGACTTGTGTATATATGTAAAAAGCAGACAAACGAAAAAGAGAAAAGAGATTTGCATTATACTTTCAACCCCCTTTTCCTGGCATTCACGGCTGTCCTGCACATCCAGCTACCCTACGGGGAACGTTGGCCAAGGGTATGGAGGTGGGACAACATGAAGAAGATGCGGAGTTTCTCATCCAAGAGCTCAAGTCCCCCATTTCTTTGGTCCTTTGGCTTGGTTTTGCTCTGCTCTGTTCTTTCCGTTGCCAGACCGGCTCGGCTGGTCACAGGTTTGGATGGGGACTGCTGCCAGCTGGTTGTGACGGCACAGTGTCCCTTTTGCTTTGGTTCACGTTTTGGGGAGTTGCTGTGGGGGAAGGAAGGCCTGGGAATATATAACTGAGTTGCTGTTTGCGTTGCTATACACTGAAACCTGCCTTAAGCAACCCGAGAAATCTTAGTACCAGGGGGAGAGTATGATGAGGTGTCTCCATTGAACGGGGCTGGTGCTGCCTGGTTTACACCACTTTTATATTGGTGGTACCTTGCTGATGCCAGTGCTGCTGTTCTTCACTAATGCCAGGGAGGAGTTGCTCCTGATACGTGCGGGGAGAAGTGTGTTGAGTTGAAGGGTGTTAGGTGTGATTTGCACCCTGATCCTACCCCTCTGCTGCATAACCACCACCCACCCCTTGCCGGGAGGAAAGGAGCTGCTCTCCCCTTCTTCTCAGAGGCTGAGCCCGAGGCCCTGGTTAATACCACCCCAGAAACACTGGCAAGGCAGCGAGAGGGTCCTGTTAATGGCCTCACTCTTCCTGCACATGACCAGCCATCTATCTTCTTGCGTTACTGCTCCGAGCTGCAATAGCACTTGGGCAGCAGGCTGGGCTTGGCTTGAGGAACACGGAGACATGTGGGCCTGAAGCCAAACTCACCTACAGAGTCAAACGTCCCAATAATGGGTTGAATCAAAGTACGAGGATGCTCTAATGTGGCTTTGCCTTTGCTTCCCATCCCTCAAAGTGTTCAAGGACCGGTTGGATGGGGCTTTGAGCAACCTGGTCTGGTGGAAGGTGTCCCTGCCAAGACCTAGATGGCCTTTAAGGTCCCTTCCAACTCTAACCATTCTGTGATTCCCCTGGTCGCAGCTTAGGTGCGGGTTTCAAGGTAGCTAGTGAGTGTCTGAAACCAACCTCCACATCCAGAGACCTCCTTCACTTCCAGAGTTGTCGGTGTGCACCTAGACAGCGCAGTAGTATCTGGTTCCTGTAGCAGTCGCGTTCTGCTAGGGGAGAGAAGCAAATCCGTCCGGACCACGTTCCTTTTGCACATGCTGGGCAGCAGTCAGCAGTGCCTGCAGGGGGAAGAGAGAGGTTTTTATTGAGAGGGACAGGGGAGGGAGACGCTAGCCCCAAGGATTTAAGATGGTAGCCCTGAATCCCAATCATTTCTCCTTCATACATCATTTTGTATTGAGTGGGCTTGTGCTTAAACGGGGAAAACATCCAGAACAAAAGGATGATGAACATTATGAGAAACTGCTGTTGACTGTCAATGGCCTCCTATTGTTTGATTGCAATGTGTGTGAAGGAAAAAGGACACCGTGGCTCCCTGCTCTTTTCCTCCCCGCTTCAGCTTCTGTGTCTTAGTTTGTTTTTTTTTTTTTTTCTCATTGTTTCCTATGCCCAGGATCAGTTCAGTTATTTACAAGCCCCAAAGCCAAGAGCCAACCGTACCTGTTTCTCTGCCATTCCTACCTTCGCTCTTCCCTGCTGCCTCTTGTCTTGGAGCCCCACTTTCTGTCTGGGCCTAAAGAACTGCCCGGTCTATACGTATGTCTGTCTGCTTGACTGTCTGTCATTCGGGACTTGCTGTGGTTGTCATGTCTGCAGCCACACGTTAGTATCTCCAGAATGGTTTTTCCTTAAGCAGCTCCTTTCCAAGACACGTGGCTTTGCAACCTCCCTCACCCCTCTGAGCTTTGTGCGTTTGACCGTATGGGCTCCTCCTCAAGTGGCATGAGATGCTCCTTCCAACGGCGCGTTACTGGTAGAGTGCCAGGGGAGAGCTGGCCAAACAGCTCTGCTGGTTGCCCTTGTGTCATGGCACACGCCTAACTGGCAGCGAAGAATAGGGTCTGTATCATAAAACAGGTTTCATGTCATGGACATGTCTTCAGGTGGGACAACATTTTGCAGGGGAGAAAATTGCATCATGATAAGGACAAATACCGAGGCTCTGGAACTAGTTATGGGGAAAAAAGCACTTTAAATATAATAATCTTTCCACTTGGAGCCTCTCGCAAGAGAGGCTTAAGGCAGTGACCTAAACTCGGACTGAACTGGAAGTCCGGGTCTGCTCCAGCGACAGACCTTAGCTGAATATTATTAAATACGAAACTTACAACTGGAAAGAGTGACGTGATGGCTCACGCTGATTAAGTCTGATCCACACCAGAATTTCAGAAGAATATGAGGCTCTGGAAGAGGGGGGAAAAAGAAAATCCTACATGGTACATATTCCCATTGTTTAAGAACAGGCTTTTTTTAAAATCTGCTGTGTCTGCAGCTATTACCTTGTGAGCCTGTCTCTTGTTTACACTCAGTCAAAAAATAAAACAAAAAAATACTCTCAGTGCAATTAAATTCACCGGGAGCAATTCACTGGTCTTAAATCCAAGGAAACCAGAAGTACCTTCATAGAGCAAGGTTTGTCCCAGCACACACTAAACCTTTGGGATTAGTCCTGGGGAACTGAGCAGGCCTTTGATTCTCATCCTTAATAAAGAAGGGGCACAGTTCCTTCCCGCGCAGCAAGGCCGGGTCCTGCTCCTGACCCAAGAGATCTGGTGCATCTTCTGTGCGGGTTGGGGGGCGATTTCCAACGGCCAGCTTAACCGAGACACAAGGTCTGGCGTGAGGTGCCTTTTTCTAGGAAGCTGCTGTAGATGCGACCCCGCGTCCCGGGGCTGAGAAGGTGCCCGTTGCTGGCACCGCCTGACCTCCCGCACCAAGCGGTGGGAGCGCTCCCTGCGGAGGAGCAGCCCGGGTCCCCTCTGCCGTTGAACCTGAGGTGGGGGTGCAAAAGATGAGAGGTCTTCCCAACAGCCAAGTGTCTGCCATGCCTCCTCTTTGGGGAATGAGATGACAACCCCCCCCCCCCCCCCCCCCCCAAGAGAAGCAGAAGGTGAAAGAGGCAGCCGCGGTCCGAGTATCGCGGCACTGCATTGCCCCAGGCAGCACCCGCTCTCTCTGCTTGACATCTAGTCCCTGTCCCCACCCCGTCCCCTCGGCTGACCCTGCTGGAGGTGTGAGCCTTCCCACCAACGCCTGACTTTGTGGTCTCTTGTTCCTCTGTCCCAGTGAGGCTGCTGCTCTCCCTCGCAGCTCCGTCGTCCGTAACGTCTGCCGTTGCACTGTCTTCTTCTTCTGTGCATGTGTTCGTTTCGCTTCTGTGTGGTTTTGGGAGTGTTCTCTCCTCGTTTAATTGTCTGAGATGTACTAGTGTTGACTTGTTTGTTGTTCTCTTGCCTCTGATCCAGTCTTCACACAAAAAAATAAGCCAACCCCAACAACAACCCCACAGATCAAAACAACAAAACCCAGCAACAACCCCAAACGAAAAGGGGTTCCGTTGGGAGAAGGTGACTTTTGGCATCAGGGAGTTGACACGACAAAGTCAGGGCTGGGCAAGACATGGGTCAGGGCCTGGGTAAGAGAACAGAGGTCCCAGCTGGCAGCTGTGTCCGTAGGGAGCAGGGATGGGGACCGGGCACCATCTCAGCACTCAGCCGCCAGATGCTCCGCGGGAGGTTTCTGCAGAATTTGAGGGTTTGGGGGGTGGAATTTTGTGCCTGCTCAGGAGGGGCTATTTTTAGAGCAGAGACAGAGCTGAAAACCGTACGTGCCAATTCTCCGGAGCTGGGACGGGCAGGGGAAACGTTCACCCATGGTTTTTTTGGCGCGAGGAGCCCAGGTTTGGCTGTGTGCTGGTGGCTGGTGGCTGCGGCAGAGGAGGGGTGTGGAAAGACAGGGGCAGAAAAGCAGAGGCTGGTGACACCCGTTGGATCAACCAGTAGCTCCTTTTTAAACTCAAGCAGCCACTTGCCAGCACTGCTGCATAAACCCCTTGCCCCTCAGTGAAGGGTGGAGTAAAGCTAAACCCACCCTGTGCCCACCTTCTGTCCATTCTTACCACCTTCTTTCTTCTCGGAGATCCACACGTTGGAAAGCAGGCTGGGCAGGATGGTTGTCTCCTCCACTTTGCTTCCCATCTAGCATCTGTCGTTCCACCCCGTTCAGTGGCTCACAAGAGGAAGGGCCCGAGGAAGGAAGAAGTGCCAGGAGGCCAAATTCACCGCGGGGGTAGGAAGTGCTGTGCCAGGGAGGGGCCACCAGAGCTTCATATGCTTCAGGAACGAGAGGAAAGGAAGAGCCTGAAGCCACCACTCGTGGGATTTCAGGTGCAGCCCAGAGTAGACCCAGGTACTATGCATGCCTGCTTTGGCCGGAGGCTCTGACACGAGAAGGACCCTTCCCCTTTGAGGAACAGTTTGAGAAGGTGTCTCCTGCGATAGCAGCCATCCATCCACCGTGCCCTCTTACTGCTCAGCTAGCCCGTCAGCCAGCCAGGGACACGTCAGCTGGCCCATCCTGGCTGAAGTAGCTGAAAGCACCTACCGATAAACAGTAGAAGACCAGAAGCGAGCCCAGAATGCACGTCCCAGGCATTCACAGCATGGCGGGGTGGTTTTAGTTACTCCCACTGCTACTCTCTACCTCATTTTCCAGTTGCACTCAGCTGGGAGAAGAGAATCCCTGATAAAAAGGGATACTACAAAGAGCCACTAAGATGATGATGGGACTGGAGCACCTCTCCTGTGAGGAAAGGCTGAGAGAGCTGGAACTATTCAGCCTGGAGAAGAGAAGGCTCAGGGGGATCGATGTACATAAATACCTGAAGGAAGGGTGCAAAGAAGATGGAGCCAGGCTCTTTGCAGCGGCGCCCGGTGACAGGCCCAGAGGCAATGGCCCAAACTGAAACACGGGAGGTTCTGCTCGAACATCAGGAAATGCTTTTTCGCTGTGAGGGTGACCAAGCGCTGGGACAGGCTGCCAGGGAAGCTGTGGAGTCTCCATCCTTGGAGATAGTCAAAAGCCACCTGGACACGGTCTTGGGCAGCCGGCTCTAGGTGGCCACGCTTGAGCAAGGGGGTGGGACCAGATGAACTCCAGAGGTCCCTTCCAACCCCCACCATTCCGTGAAAACAAAAATGCCATGCAAGTGGTGTCAGGTGCGCTGAAGCCCACGGGCGTTGCAAGAGACCGAGAGCTGATGCTTCAAGACCGCAGCAGGCAGCGCAAACACGAACATCGGTAGCCTTTGCTTACCGTGGAGAAGGTCTAGGTGAGCCCAGGCAGGAGAAAGCCCCGGGGGAACCAGCGAGGGAAATCCTGATCCAAGGTCATTCCCCAGCTCGGGAGAAGGCACATTGTGAAGGAAACGCTTCACACGTACTGGCTCCCCTGGGAAAGGGAGGGCGGTGGTCACCCTTCACCTTCTCTTGCGTGAGGGCTGGAGGCTTTGCAGGTGATAAATGACACAGGGACCCTCAGGCTCGTTTCTAATTTCACTTCGAGACAGCTTCACAGCAGCAGTTTAACGTTCAGTGTGGCGTTGAGGAAGCGCGTGTGTGTGGTGAACATGGAGGCAATGAAGGCCTCTTCTGCATTCAGGGGGCTTTGAAGGTAGAAGTAGCCAAGAGAAGGTCCCAGAGCACCTCTGGGTGGAAAAGAGCAGAAGTACTTCTGTTACTAGAGCAGCCAGTACAAACAGAAAGACATTTGGACCAAATGCTTTGCAACCTGGATGCGCTGGTGAAACAGATGAATGTTTCAGTGACAGGCAACGGGACGTAGAGCAGGGGATGGACTGTTATCGGTTAGGCTGGGACACGGGACTGCTGGTTCTACCTTAGGATAGCGTGGAGATGGGATGCCCTCTTAGGCCAGCCCGGCTCACGGGGGTGCCCAGGAGAGCACAAAGCAGCGAGCAAACTTACGGAGGAAAAAAAAATATACATATAAAAAACATGCCAGGCCTGCAACCTCCCTGCACGTGGGCTGTCGGGGCAAAAGAGGTGGGGGGGAGGAAGAGGAGAAGGACCGCGTGGGCAGGGGTGAGGAGCAGCTCCGCAGCGAGCCTGGGCTGCCGTTTGCTGCATCCCGGCTGGGCTCTCGGGATACTGTCCCAGATCTGTGTGTGTCAGTGCGCGTCTGCGTGTTTATATCCGCGTGTGCCATCACCTGTTCACTGCATGAAGGCTGTTCCTCTCCTCTAGCACCTCCCCTTCATCCGCACTCGTTTCTTTCCCAGTGGGGGGTGGTAGTTTTAGTCCCCCCCCTCTTCAAGCCGAGCCCTGGGGCTCCCGCGGAGGGTGCTCAGCCCTGCGCCGTGCGCAGCATCCTCAGCTCGCAGTGACGAAGGCAGTGGAAACCCTCGCAGGACAGAGCACGCACCATATAGGAGGATTTTTTTTTTTTTTTCCAATAGTGCTCTACAGTGAGAATACAAGAACAAAACCTGGAGTGCTGTTTTCCCCGATTGTTAATCCTTATTTTCTTTTTTTTCCCTGCACTCAAACCAGTTTTGCATGGCGCAGGCAGGAAGAGGTACAACACGCGTTGATACTAACAGAGAGAGAGAGAGATTAGACTCTGCTCCGAGTCTAATCGTAGAATAATCTCGACTGTGGTTGAAAAGCAATAAATGGCTAATTTTTTTTGTTATTAAATACACTTGCACAGGCAAACGTCACCTAACGGCTTGCGTTCTGCGGTGGCCGAGGTGAGGACGCGGTGCCGAGGCCAAGGGGAGCAGCTGATGGCCGCAGGGAGCTCGGGGACGGGGGAGGCAATAGAAAAAAGCACACTGTGATTTTATTTGGGTCAACGAGTGAAGTGTATTTCAGCCATTCCTTCCCTTTCAATAATATGTTTGTATAATAGATAACCAAGTTCAGCTCCTGGAACTAAGCCCCGTCCTTTGCTGTTTGTCAGTAAAATAGTTTTTTGCATGTTTTGCATCTGAGTGTTTTTTTTTTTTTTTTCCCAACCCTTTGAAGCGAGTGACCCTCCGGGGGGTGAGAGGCTGGAGGCTCCGCCGGGGCACTGCCGACCGGCAGGTCACCAGCATGACAAACACAGTTTGTTTGTCACCACCAGGCACAAACACGGCTCGGATGGTGGGGGGAATAACACTGTGCCTGGCCTCGATCCGTGAGGAAGGGCCGTGCCATTGCCCCCGGGTTACGCGCCACCACAGGACGCTGCCCCGGATTTTACCCTGTGTGTCTCCCACTCACTGGGAACACGGGGAAGGCTCTAAGGTCCAAAATCGCTTTACAAAAAGAAGACAAACATTTTACCGTTAAAAGCAAATTCTGGGTGGAAGGTGCCTCCAGAGAGGAGCCCGTTGCCTGGGAGGGCGAGGGAGAAAAGCAGGGTGCAGGAAACCTCGGCTTTGGCACGGGCAAGGAGAGATGCGCGAATTTCAGTACCGACATCTGCCGCCACGAACCAGCCCTTTAACATTCTCCATTCTGCTTTTCTCTCCTGGAACAGGACCACACACACACACACACACAAACACAGCAAACCTGACACCGAGTGGGACTTCAGCCCTTCTGCGCAAAGATGCTGCTGCACGAGCTGTTCTACGCGTCTGGGCACGTCTGAGGCTTTGGTGGAGACACTGTGTGAAAGCACAGCAGCAATAAAATAGAGGAAAAAAAAAAAACCAAACAACCCAACACCCAAGCAAAGAAACCCCCACAACACGAATAAACCCCACAGCAGCAGGAGAGAGAGGAGAAAAAACCCACCCGGGCAGCAAGGCAGGGAGCCGCTGCCACGGAACTGAGCGGTAGTTGCAGGCACTGGCGGCTCAAATTATGCCTGGGGGTAAAAAAGCGGCCAGCAAAAAGAGAGACGATCCGACTTCTGCCGAGGTGAGAACGATTAGAGACAGGGCAAGAGCTGGAGGACTGCCTGGGGACTTCTCCGAGCTACCCATGCGCTGCTCCCCTTTCAACATCGTACAAAAATAATAATAATAATAATGTCGCGTAGCCTCGTAATGCTGCTAGAGCTTTGTTCCAGGAGATGGCATGTATGATAAGGTATTACCAAGACTTGGTAAGGCTGTGCTACCTCAAGGAAACAGGGGAAAGATAAGGAAAACCAGCCAGCAAGGAAACCGCCCCAGGTCGATTCAAAGCAAGATGTGACCCATACCTGTCCTCCACCAGGCACCCAGTCTCTGCTGTCGGTGCTTGGGAGGAAGAGATGAGGAGTAAAGCAGCCTGGTGGCACGCTGTGAGTGTCCAGTTGACTGAAGTCCTTTGGTTCCTCTTCCACTGCAGCTCAGATGGGCAAACTTTGCCTTAGCCCAGTGCCCGCGCGGTTGATGTCTGTGGGAGACGCTGGCCGACGCACAAGGTCCAGCAGAGCACCAGGGGTCTGCGAAAGCACTGACTTGGGGCGGGGGGGACACACATCACAAATAGCCTGGAGGTTGCAGGAGAAGCAGGGTGGCGAGGTAACCATTGGAGAAAGGCTTTTTTATTACCGTTTTGGGCTTGTGAAGTTTTTGTGGGACAGCTGACCCTCAGACTGGGTCCTCGGCCCTTGGTTCTCAAGTGATGCAGTTACACAGTTGTGCTGCCTCCCAGGGACACCCCAGGTCCGTGTCTGCACCATCTGCCCCTTGGCTGCTACAACGCCCCTTCCTGCAGGGGTGACCAGGAATCCAGGGGTGACCAGGAATCCCTACACTTGTTGCAGCCACACCATCTTCCAGCTCTTCACCAGCAGATGGGTTTGCTACGTACAATCTTCTGTTTGCTTTGGTTTCTTTGTGGGTCTCTAGGTCTTAGAGCTGCACCATCCCCAAAGGGCCGCACGTGCTAGGGGGGGTTGGACTAGATGACCTTTAAAGGTCCCTTCCAACCCAACACATTCTATGATGCGGCTGTAAGACGGGCCCAAGAGAGGAGAAACCCCGGGCAGGGAAGGTGCAGAGCCGGCAGGTTGCACACCAGGCGACCAGAGAGACGGGCCACCCACAGAAATAGCAAACTCCAGCATGTTTTTGTCAGGATCCCTCCAACAGATCCCCAGCACTCGCATCCAAGTGCCAACAGCACGCGGTCACTGCCCGCAGAGGACGGGCTGCCTTCCAAAGAACCTCCCGGAGCAGCAGGGCTTCCCAGGGCAGGCCAGGGACTTGCATTAAAAGCTGGACAAATTAGTCACATTTGCCACTTTTTTAAAAAAAAAAAAAAAAAACATAGAAGGAGAATAATAATGTTGCAATAAATTGGAAACAGCCACAGGCAATGGATGGGAAAAGAATGTGTTTCTCCTCCATTCAAAACGCAAACACAGGTTGGCAGAGCAGTAATTCCTGGGGAGGTTCCCGGCTCCCCGCAGTCCCACAGCGCGGGACGTGCCCTGGGGAGAAAGCGCGCGGTGCTCACGTCCTTGTGCTGGCACAATGGAACTTTCCTCCCAGCGTATCGCATTCAAAAGTAAATACTTTAATGGATGCCAACTGAGACTAGATAGACGACCACGTTGTAAATCTGTCTCCCAGCCGCAATGCTGGAGCACAGGGAGGGCGTTTCAGCCGGCCGTGGCAGAGACGGGGCGTGATGGATGGCTCGCTAATCCATCTGCTCTTAGATTCGCTCTCCAATACAAAATACTATTTTAATAAAGTGCTATTAGCTCATAACTCACTCGGTGTCAGGGAGAGGAGAGAACCTCAGCCTGAGGTTGCCATCTTATGTCCCTGCATGCAGTGTTAACAAACAGCTAGCTGGGTGCCACCTCCACGGGGACATCATTCATCCTGTGAGGTGACAGCGAGCCAAACTTACTGATGAGGCTGGAGGGGGTGGCAGAGGCCCTGCATTTAAATCTTTGATGAGGCAGGGGTTGAACAATGGCAGGAGGCCTTTTTTTCTCCTTTCCTCTTGCATTCCACGTGAGCTGCAGCAGTGACAGCAATGGCGCGGCCATTCGGCGGGCAGCAGGGCACGAAATCACCCAGCCGGTGGCTAGCAGCGACGTGCATAGCAAGAGGGACGAGGAATCTCTTTCTAAAGGCAGGGATTTAGAGAGCTGGTAGCAATAGCACCTGCGATGCATCAAGAGAGTCGGTTTCATCAGCCCACGGCACACGATTTAAGGAAGGAATAGTGTGCAAGGGTGAGAGAATGGATGGAGAACTTTTATTTCCTGTGGAAATAAAACATGAAATGCCCACACTGAGAAAAGCAGCACTTCCGCGCCTGACGGCTGCCTTGTTCCAGGCTGCGCCAAGCCTGGCCAGGTGCAGAACTGCAGAGCGCATCCCCAGCGCTCCCCGTGCCGCTAACCAGAACACAAGGATGCTGAGCTCAAACAACGGGATTACTTGGCTGGAAGCTACCCCATCATCTCCAAAAACACTGCCAGGGAAGAACACACGGCATCAGCTTGTCCAAGTGGAAGCCCATGTCGCTCTTTCAATGCGGTGGGAGGAGATGAAAACAACTAGGTTGGAAGATCGGACCCAAGCGAAACAAGCGTCCACACCACCTCTGCCACTCTGACCCGGCGGTAGCACCTCAAACCTCATCAGCCCTCTCAAATCAGGCTCAGCTCTGGCTTTTCTGCTCCACCTCCTCAGTTTTTCCCCAGCCCAGGCGCCACCTCCCTCTCTTCTTCACAGGTGGGAAGGAAGACATCCATCACTCAGCAAGAGTTTGATCATCATAGAATGTGTTGGCTTGGAAGGGACCTTTAACAGTCATCTAGTCCAAGCCCCATGGTAAATGATGTATCCATACTACTGGCCTGGGTGCAAAGAGTCCTTCTCCTGCTGCCAAGGGTAGAAGTGACTGTGGACTTTCAGGCATTGTATTAACAGGGATGTCTCAGGAGGGGACAGGGGGACTAGGGGACATGTCTGCTCTGCCCGGAGCCACAGGCTTCTCTGGAAAGGAGGACGAGAACTCACTGCGAACTTCAGACACGTAGATGCCGCCACAACCTACCACGTCGGGGTTGTGGAAGGGGATTGGGAACAGAGAGAAGAAAACAAGGGAGCCCTGAAGCGCTCCACGCCTGGGGCTGCAGCTAGCACCAGGGCTGCACGAGAGCCCGCGCCACGTCGCTAACACAGCACGAAGGGCACAGATGCGCGACGCTCCGACCAGCTCATCGCTCGAGGATTTCTGAGGGTGGAGGGAGGCCGAGACACACAGGACAAGTTCCATACATGAAAGAGCCCCGTTCCTGGCAGTAAGTTCCTAGCATACAGTACAGCTGTGTCTCTACTTACCCCTCCCAGACCTTTTAAAGGAAAACAAAGAAAACAAAGTTCATTTAGTAGAGAGAGCATCATCTTCGGGGCTGCCCAAGAAGGGGAAAGAACTCTGCCCCTGGGGATACAAGCAGCACCAGCTCGTGAGTGACACCAGAGCAACGTCAAAATACGCGCACACAGAATAGACACTGAGGCATCCACGTGTTCTCAGCAGCACCCCTGCGTCTGTCCGAGACAGACAGCGCTTTCCATCCCTACGAAGCCCAGACAGCAAAGCTCAGGTAAGCACTAGGGGCATCCAGCGTTAAGAGTGGTCATTGAAAGCCCTTAAAAACTCACTGACCAGAACTTCCGTGCTCAGGAAAACCCGAGCACCCTCAGGTCAGCCTGTGCTTCCTGCTGTCTTCCCAGCACGAGGCTTCTTCTAGCTCACCGTTCTCCCGAGCCTGCAATTAATCACCGCTGCAGGACAAGCGCCCTGCTCCCACCCAGGGACCTGATGCAACCTGAAGGAGGAAGCGCGTGAAACAGCTGAGACTGCAACCGCTGTGCCTTTCACACAGCTCTACAGCAGCGTTCTCTTCCCAGCACGGTCAGAGAGCGTAAGGACACAAGGGAGTACCTTTCCTCTCCCCCCAGCTCCTTTTGTGCTTCGTGGGGATGATGACAGAAGAGAGGAGAAGTATTAAAGGCGGATGTTACAATAAGAGATTTTTTTACAGTTAGAGATTTTAATCACACAGTATCAGGCTGCTCCCTCACAGAATTCATTAGCAAGGGTTTTTTAGCAGAGAGCAGCTCTGCTTAGCTCCCTTCCATCTCCTGGGGCTTAATATAATTCTAGTGAAATCTTAATAGGAAGGGGAAAGCCTAGAATAGCTAATCCTCTAGCAAATCAGTGGAGTAGAGGACAACTACACCTAGGCTGAAGGGGAGGGGAAAAAAAAATGGCATTCAAGTTTATTTCAGTCATTGAGAATATAAAGTGTGTGGCTTCAGCGTATAGAGCGATTCCTCCCTTTCCTCTCGGCGTGCTTCCCCCAGCAACGCACCTCGCAGCAAGTAAGCGTCAGCGGGACACGCAAGTCTGGGACTCACCACGACTGCTGTGGGACACCCGCCCTTAACAGAGGAGCAGCTTCTAAAATGCATCTTCAAATTCGCCCTTGGCCAGGCAAAACACGAGAGACCTATTTTGAGAGAAGGCGGCAGCCCAAGGCAGTGAAGGTTCGCAGCCTCAAGAATTCTTTCTCTCCCGGTGTCCCACAAGGCTGCCTGTTCCGAGGACGCTGGTGACCAGCCCCGTTCTGCTCCCGTGCTCACAAGCTCTTGTCAGTGCGCATCTCGCAAAGCTCAGGAACCACCGCCAGGGAAGTGGGCAAAGCCGAGATGGCTGTCAGCTCCTGTCGGAGGAGAACATCTCAGCAAGGTACTCAAGGGCACAGATTTAGGTCAGGGAAATGTGCTCGCACAGCGTAGCTACAGAACGGGACTCGGAGCGGAGCACAGAGTTCAAATGCAGTTCAAACTCAGAAATAGGGAAAAAAAAAAAACCACCAAATTTGCTGACCTTCTGACACAGACAGAACAAGCGTCATCTGATCGAGCCAGGCTTGTGTTCATGACTTGACAATGGCACATTTCTCAGTTGTTGCAGAAATGCAGCCAAAGACTCCTGTAGCAGGAGCAGCACGATGGCAGCAGCCGGTAGCAAACCGGCCCCACTCACATCTCTCTCTTCAGACCCCGCTGGACACCTGTACGCCAGCCAGGCTTACTGAGCCTTGCCTACACACCTCCGCAGGGACAGCTGAGGTACTTGGTGGGGGGAAAAGAAATACCTAGGGCTGCTCTCAGAGCAGCTGTACCTGGCTGGAGAAAGCCAAGAACACGTTGTGGGCTGTATAGCCCCAACAGACACGTGGGGACCTGGGAAGCAGCAGTTCCTGCTGCAGCTCAGCAGTGTCTGAAGGGCCACCTGCACCCTGAGCAGAGCTTTCTGTTATAACCAGTGCCAGTTGCTCCACTCCAGTTCAAATAACCTTTTGTGATCCAGGGAGCGCGTGCAATTACTCTACAATGCTACGCTAGAGGAATAAAAACTCTCAGGCTGAGAGCTCTTAGTGCTTCAGCACTCGGGAGTCATGCTCCAGAGCTTTTAGTCCCTCGCCGTGTCCCACCACAGGCTGGCTCTGTGGCCATCCTCCAGGAGACTCCAGCAACAGAGAAGACAAAAGACAGCAGCCAGGCTCCAGCAGGTGTAGCCACACCACAAGGGAAGCCCCAGTGCTCATCAGCCAACCCCCTGCACAGCTGTGACTTACCCTAAGTGTCAACTCAAATTTAAGCAGGTGCAGCTGTGAACCGCACCTCCTACACGGCTGTAACACAAAGGCTACCCTGGGTCTGTGAAGAAGTGACAAGACAGTGATACCATACAGAGATGTGAGCAAGGAGGTATGTCACAGAGGCAGGATCTGTAGAAAAAAGGGTGAGAAATACCTCTGCTGGAGCTTACACCCTATAAAGTTAAATATACGGGAATAGCAGGCTTGGACAGGCCCTGGGTTCCCACAGGCCCACGCCACTGGGAGACCCCAGAACAATGTCGAATGGCTGAGAAGGATTTGGAGTTTGTGCCTCTCCAGCAGGACAGGCCATACAGACTAACACAGTCAATGGTATTTCAGCAAGGGGGTCCTTTAATACAGTTGCTTCTGCCTTATTTAAACCACTTTTCCCCCCCCAGTGCACTTTAAAAACATGAAATCCAAGGCAGACTGAGGCAGTACCCCCTCCTTGCACCAATGGACACATTTCAACACATGATTCCACCAAACATTTGCCCAAAAGACCCTCCCCGGCTTTCTCCCGTGCCCACTTCCCCACACATGCTGGTCTGAAGCCTGCAGACTTCTCACACTGGTGTTCCTTTGGGGAAAGGCAGCAGCGGGCTGCTGGCAGCCCCTTTGCTTGCTTCAGCCCCCTCCGTTTTCAGCCATTCCATCTTCTGTTTGTGTTGCTGCACAGCATCAGCGACCCGGGCATCGATCATGGCCTCTGTAAGAACACCGTCCTCCGACGCATAAGCTGCAGCCTGGAGAGGCAAAGGCAGAAGAGATATAAGCTAGTGATGGCAATTCCTAGGATCGGTGAAGAGCTGAGACTGGGAACCCTCTTTTGTTTTCTTCTCCAGGCGTGTTTGCCCCCGCACTAGCTAGCGCAACACCCAGTCTTGTTCTCAGCCAGCGGCGGTACCCAGAGCGACCTGCAGGACAGCTAGGACTCTGCTGATGGACATTCTGCAGATGACAACCCAAGCAGCCCCGCACGCTCCACGGAAGGGAAGGATGCTGAGGCTGTCAGCTGCACCCATCTCCAAGGTAACAAAGCAACTCCAAGCTACAGATTTCTAAATCTGGGTACTCCCTGTGCAGGCGCTCCTGCAAGCGACTCAGTATGCGGCTCCTTGTGCAGCCATGCTAGCCAGCGAGCTCGACTCTCACCAGGGTGGGACCCAGCTTCTCCCATCCATGCTGCCCGCCCCAAACAGCCCCAAACTTCCATCTGCATCCCTCTCCTTCCACAGAGCTATCACATCATGGATTGCCACATGCCAACACTTCTGTCTGCAGGACGTTCCCCAGGATCCCAGTATGGAGTATAAACTTTGGCTCTCGCACAGGCTGAGCTGTGCTTCTGAGGCGTTACATACAGGCTCCATAAATCTTTTAACGGTGCAAAACATCAACTAAACCAAGCAACGAGGTTTACTGCAAAGGCATCACGGAAAGAAATTACAGCGTGACCGTTGTACGCACCCACTGTCCAACGATGAAGACGGGAGAGAAGGCAAACCCCAGTTTGCACTGGTCAGCACTGACTAGCCCAGACCTGCCTATTAGATTACCGCTACCTCACTGCGGGAGGAATAATTATTTCAAGAAATGGACAAAAGGTTACCCAAGCTGTTTTTCAGCCTCCTCTAGCCTACTTTCCAGCCCTTAACTTGGTCGCCCTTTTGGGGGAACTGGTTAGGTCACAAGAGGTCTCGCTGCACAAGCCACACGTAGCCACAGAGCTGGCAGGCGCTGGTTTTCACTGCAAGAAGCATCAAAACAGATCCGTCCCCGTGCAAAACACCTGCAATCCTTCCTCAAGGCAGAAGTGACAAGTTCGGCTAAAGCTCATACTTCAAGTTAGGAGTAAACACTGGCCGCAGGCAAGGAGCGCGGAGGAATAGAAGGTCTGTAAATAGCGAATTCACTTTGCGTAAAGGCACTTGTCCTCCGCATTCAGCGAGGGAGCAGGAGGCACCCTGAACACCGCAAGGCAGTTACTTCCCACCAACGCCAGAGGAGCACTGCTGCCATACCCTGCCGCTGCCACAAACACTGACACAACACCTACCAGGAATGGGTGTTGTGACCCACCTTCTCTCAGCACTGTACCAGGGGCATGGTGGAAAGGCTCTGTGCAGCTCCAGCATCCTCTCCGACGCACCCCCGTAGCCCACCCACCCGCCTTGTTATTGATTTTTTTTGCAGGACGCGACCCGGGACTTAAAGCTAAAAGGAGGCAGCATCCTTTTGTCAATGCAGCCCTCCAGCCAGGAGGGCTTTGGTGTTTTAAAATGGAGTAAATGCTTTCCTGGGGTGTGCGAATGGAGAGGATGTCTTCCCTTCCTCCCTGCACAGACCATAAATTCAACTGTGGAAACTCCTGCAAAGCTGTGCAGTTCACGCTCTGTTGATTTTCTCAATGACTTTCTATTTATAGCAAGCCTCAGGCCCTGGCTGTCAAGAAAGCAAATGGGGGAAGCAGCTGTCCCTTCTGGGAGTAGCTTGCACACGCATAAAAATGGCACTGAGCTTCGTTTATATTCATACCTCTGCCTTCCACATGGACACATTTTAACCCATTTGCTCCAGTGCAACTATTCGTGTTTTATAACTCAAATCCAGTTACGAAATAACCTGAAAACAAAGCGTTTGGGGAGGAAGCAGAGGGATGGAGCACAGACGACGAGTCCAGCCTAGATGATCTAATGTTTAATTTCAGACAAGAACCGTGGTTTATCTTAACTCGGACAAACTAATCTGTATCCTTTGAATCCCATTTATAAAGAAAACAGCCTGCCCAAAAAACCCCCAAAACACACAATCACACCCTCACTGATAACGTCCTTATAAGTAATTCCACTTATAGTGTCCTTCACTACGGAAACATTAAATCCTTCCTGTAACTTGGTCAGGCAGACGATTTTTTTTTTTTTTTTTTAATTTTTTAAATATAAACAAGGTTCAAGGAGGAAAAAGGCATTTTGGCAACAAGGGCAAGGAAATGTCAGGAAGCTCACTTCTGTCATTAACACTGGGACATAAAACTCCCGGGAATTCTCTCAAAGTGTTGCCAAAACAATTTTCCAGAGATTACAGCTTGGAATAGTGAAAGGTTGCTTTTTTGACATTTTATCTAAAACACATCAGTGGGTTTAAGTCCAGGGAGCAGAACTAGAAAGTCTGCACGTTACTAGAAACGGATCTAAAGGGAATTTTTAAATGTGTAAATGCATCTAAAATTAGATGTGTAAATGCATCTAATCCACACTATACTCATCAAGGATTAGATACGGGGAATGGAAAAGCACAAGGACAAAAGGGAATGCTCAGTCTTCTGCAGAAGAGATTAAAATGGATTTCTAGCTGGCAGACTATTAGCTGTGCCAGACAGCAATATTTTTCCCAGCGCTAGAGGTTACACCCTCTGGTTTTCTGCATCTTATTTCTTCTATTTGGTAAATTCAGGACAAACTGAGCCAGACTGAAACAACAGAGAACTAGAACTTCACGTAAACGACAGCCAACCAATTTCAAGCCCGTCTTATAGCGGAATTAAGCCTACAAAAGCTGCAGGTATCGCTCAGGCTTCTAGTTTAACTGAGATGGGTTTGTTAAAAGCAATATTGGCAGAGCACTCCAAAACCACCTTCATGGGAAATGGCTGTGAGGCCATGGGACAGCAGAGTGGCCGTATGCTGCCGTTCTAGGTCACTCCCTGCAAGAGCCGGCAGCGATGGTGGTTTCTCCTCCTGCTGCTTCAGAACTTCACTTTTCCCCAGGTCACTCCCTGCAAGAGCCAGCAGCGATGGTGGTTTCTCCTCCTGCTGCTTCAGAACTTCACTTTTCCCCAAACTGTCACTGAAGTTCGAGTTCTGGCCACAAGAGGTGACCCCAGGCAAGCCAAGTAGAGCTGATGAGGACCCATCTCAAAACTCCCATCAAGTCCATGATAAATACCTTCCCGTGCTCCCTGTCCATCCCCTCCTGCACTTCTGCAGGCTGAGGAATGGAAGCAGGAGTACCAATGCAGATCCCTCACTGCCTTTCCTAGCACTGCTGGTGCTTCATGGGTGATTTAATCAGGTTCCATCACACAGAGGTTAGGACTGGAATTGCAAGCACCAAGGCTTCAGTCAGCTTGAGGTAGCAGGACCTATAAATGCTTCGCCATAGATTATGCCTGCCTTCCTGGTCCCTCTGCTGTCCAGACACTGGTTTTGTTCCAAGACATGTCTACAGAGGTATAACGCACACAGACAGCAACACCGCAAATGACTGTTGGAGGAACAAACTAATTAAGAAAACGCATAGATACAAAGTTGAGGTGAATTAAGTGACAGGCACCTTGCAATTAAGCCTACACTTTGAGGATTAGCTCCAAGTCACATCAAGGCACTATGCAAAACAGCTGAAAACAGAAGGCAAGCAACGTGCTCCCATCCAGCTCTGTGCTCCAGCACCCACAAGCAGCAGTTTTCGCTAGGGCTTTGTGCTGTAATCTTCCCCAGAACGGGTCAATTGGATTTATTTATTAAACAGAGACCTTAAGCATATTGCACTTCAGCAGCTGTTGTGATGAGCCTATCTAGAAAAGTGTTGGAAGCTTAAACGTCTCAAGACATAGCCGTTTCAAGCCTGCTTTGAGGACTTCTAAAGAGCACTAGGCTCACGACATCTGCTGTTTACCAGCTCCATAAGGTGTTACTAAGATCAGAAACGGAACCGTTAAGAGAGATACCTCATTTTTCCCTTTTCTTGGCTCTTCCTGCCCTTTATCTTTTCAACTTGTACATCATCTCAAACTCTTCCTGCCTGCATTAACTTGGCATAATGCTTTGGGTGGAGAGAGAGGGGGGAAAAAAAAAAAAGCAACCGCAAATAGGGAACCGAGTAGAAGTGCAGACATTCACCTTAACTAGACTCACAGAAACGGCTCCCTAAATCCTCAGGTCAAGCCCTTTTGCGGCTTCCTTACAGCTCCACACATCCAAGGTGGACAAAATCGTAGCTTGCAAACTGATTAAAATTCCAGTGTGTGTGTTCATAAAGGCGCTGCTCACATCAGGCTCTTTCCCACATCAGCCATCTTTGGCACGCAGCATCTTGAATCAAAAGTTCAGTCATACAGGAGTTTAAAAGACCAACAGTTCCAGCGTTAACAGTCTCTTCTGTAGTATGTAACCACCTCGGAGCTGTTGCCTCCAGCTGAGGAAAGCCTGATAAGTATTTTCTTGAGGCTGGTTCATACAGCCCCTGCCTACCCTGATCCACCTCCTCAGAGGTGCCAGGACGTAGCTATGCAGTTAGCTTGTCTTGCCAAGCTATTTTTGGTTCTGATCAGCTCCCTGACCCAGTTCATAGTACAGCCATACACAGAGGTGTACCGGCACGATGGAAAGGACAGCAGAAAGGCAGGAATACGAGGCAGGACTAACACTGCCAGAAATGCTTGTCAAACTGCAGCCTTAATCCCTCTTTGATAGGGGCAAGCATTCCATCAGCTACAAAGGTACCGATAACAAGCTGCCTGTTAGTGCTGAACAGGCCCCAAAATACCCATACCATTCAAGAGATCACAGAATGGTTTGGGTGGGAAGGGTCCTTAAAGCCCACCCAGTGCCACCCCTGCCCTGGGCAGGGACACCTCCCACCAGCCCAGGTTGCTCCAAGCCCCGTCCAACCTGGCCTTGAACCCCTCCAGGGATGGGGCAGCCACAGCTTCTCTGGGCAACCTGGGCCAGGGGCTCACCCCCCTCACAGCCAAGAATTTCTTCCTAATATCCAAGCTAGATTTCCCCCCTTTCAGTCTGAAACCGTTACCCCTCGTCCCGTCATTACACTCCCTGATAAAGAGTCTCTTCACATCTTTCCTGTAAGCCCCCTTTAGGGACTGGAAGGCCGCTATAAGGTCTCCCTGGAGATCTTAACCCAAGATCAACTTGGGTTAAGACTATGTAACACACCTGCTTACAAGACAGGCTTCTAACCACAGCTACTGAAGTGCCATACCCGTAACACTTTACATAGGCTAAGAAAAAGGCAGGGGTTAACAAGTCTTGCCACAGTCAAAACTCAGTGAGCCAAATCCAGCATAAATACAGGCTTCTGTAAAGCTCCACTCAGTTACTGCTCCAAATTCCTTGACTCAGTGACTGAAAAAAAGAACCTTACGGTAGCACTTAGGGTCAGCAGCTCCCAGGGTGGTGTTTAATACAGAAATCTCACCCCTTTTCAGGCTCCTTCACAAACCTGCTAGTGGACTGCATCCACCCAGTCACCTCCTGAGGAAAGATGCCCACGTGTCGAGCCACTTCTGCAAAAAGCCCGTGCTATTTTAACACTGACCCATGACACATCAATCACACTTCCTTTCTTCATCAACAAGGGGTAAGATGTGAAGTCCCTCGCTCCAGAACACCAACAACTTTGATTTTGACACAGATGAAGCTTCTTGCAGCTTCTACATCAAAACAATTTGTATCTTTTTGCCCACCCTCTCCTGCATCTTTTCTTTTTTAAAGCCCTTGGACTGTTTTTTGACAGCAGAGAGGAACATAAACTCCTGCTGCAATTTTACATAGAACCTTGTTAATAGTTCTGGAGCTCTAAAGTACAGTTTGAAAAGCGATCAGGGCAACAACACTAGGGAATTAGTCACTCCCACCTTTCCCTTCCTTCAAGATCACTTAAAGGATAAATGATAAGAGCTGAGGTCATTGCAGGGAGTAATGACAAGCTAGGAGATAAGGGGTGATAAAAAGCCAAGCTGATAAAAGGCAGAGGATCATTTATCACAACTTTTTATTACAGGAAATGCCTGGCAGCAAAGCCTTTCACATACATGGATAAGGGGGTTCTCGTCTAAATGAAGAGAAATAAAGAAATTCTACGACAATTAGTGGCCTTTCTCTCCCACATAACCGTCGCTCAGCTTAAGACAAACACCCCAAGACTTTTACCCTGGGTTTCAAAATCAGAAGCCCACAAAAAGCATAGCTGTAGTTGGAAAAAGCAAAGTGATGATCTACCGTCTCTGGTACCGAGAGGCAGAACGGCCCAAGAGTCTGGTCTTCCCTTCAACCTGTCAGCTCTCCAGAACACTGTCTGAACACACGCTAATTGGACACCACGGCGGCCCACCTAAACCTATCAACATGCACCACCTCTCTCAACCTCAGATACTTGTCAAACATCTTGCTAAGCTTCTTGACCGAGCTGGTAACAATAACTCATCTGGTATGTTTGCAGGCAGAGAACAGAAAGAAGTTAAAAATAAATAAAGCTTTACATACACTTTCAGATGACAGCACACATGTTTTGAAATACATTTCAGCAATACAAAATTCACACAGTAAAATTAACCAGCTGTGTGCCAGCATCCAAAGAATAAAACAAGGACTAACAGCCCTCAAATGGCTGCTTTGGACCTCAGCTCATGACTGCTACGCTTAAATGGATTAGAAAGGATAAATACTTTCTGTTCCTTGAAAGGGGGAAAAACAGGAGGAAGAATGAAATGCAAACTTTGCAAAATGTTTGTAAACTGCTAAAATAAACAAATCCCTTTGTTTACACAATACCTGAAAGGAAGCTGACATTAGTAAGTTACATGACACACAATTTGGAGCATATTCCTTAAATTGATCTTACTATGTTAGTTCATATACACAATCCAGCAAGAAACTGACAGCTGTGACAAAACAAGATGAAACCCTGATTAAAAAAAAAAGTGCTTAAGGTTGCTGAGTACATGAACAATTGCCCTCAAAGTGATTGCATTTCTTATTTCTCGATAGGTACCACGCACGTAGAAGTACCCAGTCTTTTCAGCTCCATTTTCCAGTTAGTTTTGTTCCTTCAGTTACTGAAGTGGCACTAGAAATGTGTTTAGAACAAAGCAGGGCAGAAGGACGGTTTAGCGTCCTAATGCTGTCACATACCTATGGGCCACAACATCAGGCATCTCCTCTACTGAGCTCCTTGAGCTGGAACGTGCATAAGGCCAGCGTGACTTACCCAAACCCACTCCTGCGTCACTTGCTTCACTTAAATTCAATAAGGGATTTCCCATTAGTGATTATAAAAAGTGTTCCTATTTATGAGATGAGGAATTACTCATCTGAGTTGATATTCTGACACCTGCTCTAGAGCTGGCAGCATTCCACCGCTACCGTATGGACATAATGAAACTTCCAGAAGTGAGACAAGATCTGAGACTCCAACATCAAACACTCAGACCTTCCAGAAAGGGAAAACAAACCAAACAGCCCAGTGACAAAAGCCCTACTTACCTGCCACGCCACAGCAAGCTGAGAGATCTCTCGGCCAGACATGCCCTCTGTCAACCTGGCAATCTCCGAGCACTTCTTCCCATAGTCAAACTGGGCCAGCTTCAAACGTCTAAAAAGCAGCAGAACAAGGTTTAATTTACGTGTAGCCACGTGACAGCACAGGAGAGTGAGGGAGTCAGAGGCAGGCTTTGTAAAGAGCAACACTTAAAATGAAATCAAAGATCAGACCGGAGCGATCTCTGTAGAAAGATCCAGCCTGAGTACAGAAGTTCTCCTGGGCCCAGAAAGCCCAATTTTGTGGTACAAAGAAACGTGCGTACCTGAATTAAGACCAAAAAAGTGCAAGACTGCACAGCACACAAGGAAACAAGTAACTTGGTCTGATTTGTTAAGCCAAGCAGAGACAAGTGCTTGCACGTGAGGAGTACCATCAATGTTCCAACTTGCCTTATTGTCTCCAGTGCAGCAACTGGTCTCGTAAATTTTAAGGGCACCTCATCTCATAATAGGACAGCAAGAAGCATCTCTCCAACTCTTACCTGCACTACTTGTTTAAACTACTTGTTTAAAGTGGATTTGTAGGCGGTGTGACAGAAAACACAGAAAAGGAGACGAAGCAAAACCATAAAAGAAAGAGAATCCTACAGGGTGGGAGAGTTCTGCAGGGATACTCACTGTTTACCCTCTGTGGCTGGCTTCAGGACATGCCTATCAAAATACATTCTCACAAGGCGCTCCCGTTCCTCTAGCTGGGGCAGATCAAAGTTCACCATTTCATCTATTCGGTCATTGATAGCCCAATCGAACTGCTCAGGCTGGTTGCTTGCTAAAACAAGCATAAACCTGGGGAATGAAACAAGAGAGGAAAGACTGAAAACCCCCATAAAAATAAAAATCAACGAAGCAGTTTGAACATCGGGAACTGGCCAGTGTCTAAGACTTTTCATAACCTGATAGGCCTGAAGATTCCTTAGAAACAGGTTTGTAACCGCATCTCAAGCGACATACTACAATGCAGTGCAGTTTAAGCTATTTAGAACTGAAATGCATTTAACTCAGTACTTAGCCTTCCAATATCAGCCCTCCCCAGTCTGCCACAGAAGCCTAATTTATCACCTTACCCATAATATTCCTCGAGTTAGGAATATCGCAAACATTTAGCAAGAGTACAACCTCCCAGAGACCTCTATGTGTGAAACCTTGGAACAAGGCTGGACAACGCGGAGAGGTGTTCTCTGGCGCATACCTACCTCCAGTTTAAATCCCACTTTGGGGAACTGACTTCAAGCTGCTAAGTACACAGCACAGCACCCTAGAATCACGAGGGGCTGCCTCGGTGCTGCTCTGAAGGTATGGATGGCTGCCAAACCGAAACCTCCGCCAGCTCAATGAGCTGCAGAGCACTGAACGGTCTCATCCTGGCCCGCAAATAAAAGGAGCGTTCCGCTGCTGGGTCTGTGTATGGGCGAAAAATCATGCTTCGGCAGCTGGTAAAAGTTGACTTGTTTCCTTCAAGCAAGTCTGACAACACATTCCTGCTACTAAGTTTAATATATGCAGAAAGAGGCATTCGCAATGGGTACCGTAAAACAACGGTGGTTTGTTTTACCAAGCTTTGCTCCAGGGTGCAGACATGCCAGCTTCCAGGTCCTGCTCTCCCCTGCTGCATTTTGAAGCCAGAAGCCCTTTCTTTTGCTTTGTAATGACGCTCCTTCCCCATGCCAATTCTACTATAGTGCCGTAATTGATGTTACCAGCTTAATAGCGCATTGTAATTTGAAACGGGCTTTTAACCGCAGCTATTGGAATATTGACGTTCTTGCTGTCTATTTAAATCCTAGCCTACAGGGGGCTGTGTTCTTTGCTGCCATTTCTGAAGATAACTTTGCCAACCCAACAGCCACACAGGCATGAAACCGCTCCTCTTCTACCAACGTGGAATTCCCCCAAACCCCTTGGATAAAGGATTGACACACACCCTGATATTCAGCCCTTGCTCATTTCTATCACAAAAATGATAGAGGAGATGCAGTAACAGTAAGGTATCCAGCAAGAAGATGCAGAAAGTTCTTTGGGAAGTTTAAGCCAGCAATTCAGAATATTTAGCTACTCTGGTGACAGTTCACTGGTAAAATAACAGTACTCCTCAGGGTCTCACCAGAACAGCCAGATTTACATGCACTATTAGATTTATTCAAGTGAACTCCCCATTCACGGATACAGAACTCCTCATTGCCCAAAGCAGCAATAAGGCCGCTCAGGAGTAAAAAGCGGCGCGTGAATCACAAGGATGTGTTCATTCTCCTCCGACGGCTCCCAGTTTAAGTTAGGGCTGAATTCAACATCTGACAAAGTGACAGCCCAAGTGCTTTGAGTGGAGGCGCAGCAGCCACCAAGCCTGCCCAGAGCTCTGCTACGGCAATTTAACATCAGGGGAAAGAACCGTCCCCTCACCAACCCCTGCCAGCCACTGGCTCGCAGCACAACTATAAATCCGGTCAAAAACATCGCTTTGCTAGATCTGCAGCCATTAGACATTACAAGTCTGAAAAGGACTATTTCCTAGAAAAAAGGGGGAAACTACCTGAAGCAAAAACACACACACTATTATTCTTGGAAGTTCTGCAGTTCCAGCTAAACATCTTTATCATCTTTGCAAGGACAGGGCAAAAGACATTTCTAGAGATCACCTAGGAGCTCAGGATGTCTACGGTTTTCACCTTATGTTTTCTGTCTTAAGCACCATTTGCTCAGGGTCCTGCAGAACGTATGTATTTTGACAGTATACATTTATTACATTTATTCTCGCAAACAGCCAAGTATAACATTGTTTAATAATAATTATCCTCCCAAAGAGAAACCCAAGGACCTTGCAAGGTTCTTGGAAGGCTCAGCACCTTGCTTCCTAGCAGTCTACTCATTTTGGAAAGGCTCGCCTTCCGAGGCACCTCACTGCGACAGAGAAGGGTACAAAGAAGCTGCAAGTACAAGCAACTACCAGTTAGAGCTGCGTTGGTTTTAAACAAGTTCAAGGGCCCAATACTGTCCCTGTTTAAACACCAGTACCGATCAAGAAAGAAGGTACTCATTAAGACAATCAAGATGTTTAAATACCACCTGTTTCAGGAAAGAATTTTCCCCTACAAGTGCTGGACGGGAGCCACACACAGGACGGATGTCACACGAAAGGGAACTGCTCGCCGCCACATACCGTGTGCAGGGGAAGTGTCGTCCTGAGAGGCAGCTCAGAATCCCTTTTGTACATCTGCTAACGCGGGCCAAACACCCTTTTTACAAGCACTGATCTCTACCCTGTGTACCCTTCCGAGTTCTAACTTCCAGGTCCCAGGAAAAGGTAAAGGAGGAGCAAGACACATTCAGTATATAAACCGAAATTCTATGCAGATTTCCCCCCCCCCCCCCAAGACCTTAGTAGCACAGATAATACTTTTCCAACTCTCACTTGCACACCACAAAGCCTTTACAGACTTTCCTCAATTGAGGGAAATATCAACAGCTGTAAGGGCTGAAACCAGATACTTACTTGTTGCTGTGCTGCCCTGTTCTGTGCAGGAACGCGTTTAAAGTTGCTCTGAGATCTTCACTGATTTTCTCCTGCAAAGATGAAGTCCAAAGGAAGATGAACTGCTTGGGGACCTAAGACAGGTCACAGCTTTAAGCAGCATTATTGACAAAGTGAGTTCTCTTATTGTCATGAATTCGCACTACAGCACAATCGAAAGCACTGCAATACTTTGGAAAAAAGCATCAATTTACATACCCAGAAAAAGGTTCGGAATTAAAGCTTCCAGCAGAGAGTAAATATTTACCCAGTCATTCAGCGATTCTCTCGATTTCAAACCCAAGGCTCTAACCATTGGCCCAGGTGTTGAATGCTATTTTAACTGACAAGTCCAATAAGACACTTATAGGAAAATAAGCCACAACAAAGAATTCACTTCTACATTCAAAGTAATCTTCTAGGGATAGCGTTTTAAATAGACCATTGGGGTTCAAGTAGCAGGTCCAGATCCATCATACAATAGGGTGACTTTGAAAACGTAAATCATCTGTACAGGGGAAAATCCTAGTGTCGCTTTGTTAATGTAGTGAAAAGCAGTTCTGTTACGAAATCCTCCCGAGATAAATATCTGTTGGGACAAAAACCAAACCCTGCGGGCTACCAGCTCTGCAGTGGGAACGGCCTTCTCTTGTTTTCAAGACATGCCTCTTTCTTTCCTACTGCCCCGTCACCCGCAAAACCTCCAAAAAGATGATGTCACCCATTTTTTAGAGGGAGGAATTCTCAAGTCAGTCTTGAGATGCTCATTCCATTCAGCTGCACGACACCAATTTCTTGTCTCTGCATCACTTAATTAGGTGAGCAGTAAGGCACCTTCCAGTTTTAATCTTTTGCCTGTGGAAGCTCGCTAATCAGGTTAAACAAGGAGGTTGTTGGCTGACTAATTCTGCAGCACACACAGATAACAGACACAGAGAGTTTACTTACTGTTGCCCTCTTCCGCAGAAATGCATCCGCTTCATCCACAAACAGCAAGAGGCTGTAAAAGGAAAGCACTACACAGTAACAGGAGACAGGTAAGTGAGGCTTGAATGGCTCGAGGGTTTTCCTGTCCCACTACCAGGCACCCATAACTGCGACCAGCTCTAAGCCCGCAGGATTACACAAGCAAATTCATTTCTTAAGGCAACGTTTCTCAGCTAAGCTACAGCAACGCTTCCATTGCAGGCACCCGGCCCAACAGTTAACGGAGAGGCATTAGCTTAAGACACCCGAGGCCATAAATCTGACTCCAGGCCTCTGGAGTTTTGTTTCCCCGCTGTTCAGCCGGAACTGAACAGAAGCAATGCTAGGGCACGCGACCTTAGCCTTCTCTAGATTTTTAAATCTAGATGGGAGTTCTCCTGGGCATGGTTTGGCAATGGGCTTGTATCTAGCGCTGCTGGTGTGTTATTGCCAAGCGGGAGTAGATCTTTGAAATTTAGACCGGGCTGCCCAAGTATTTGTGGGAGTGCTTATTTTAGCATTCCCTCCTATTTAGAGAAATGTGCGCCAGACAGGTACACAAGCACACAAGAAATCTCGGTGACAGTAGCATCTTCCTGCCATTTTTCTTCCTTATACCATTCTGGAAACCTGAAACTAGAGTCCTCCCCTGCAACTCGCTTTGCTATTTTGTTGTGTTTTTCCTTTCCAAACCACACTAGCGATAATGTAATGGTTTTACGACCTGTAGAGAAGCGAATTAATAAAGTCAATGAATAATTCACAGAAAAATAAATTCACTTATAACCCAAGGGTAGTGCTCTTCCCAAGAGACGAAGCGTCTAAAGATGTTTATCAATAACAGAACCAAGTTGCTCATAAAGCTGTCACAGCTTGTATTACCTTCTTGCCTAGCTTCAAGCCCAGCTTTCTTTCAAGGGATTTCAGGGCCTATTAGCATCTTTTACTCAACTCCAGTTTTTCTGAAAATATTCTCAGCTACAGTCTCTGCAGAGAAGCGTCTTTTATCGCAACGGCTTTCCGCTAATAAAGGCAACACAGTACTAACAGCTAACGTTGGATAGCCAGAATAAAATCTGCTTAAATACACGAATGTCACTGGAGTTTAGAATATTGATGTATACAGACACACGTAACCTTTGATCACCACTTTCGTAAAATGGCTCATCTGAAGCGTATGAAGCTCAAACGCGCAGAAGTTTGTATCAGGACAGAGAATAGACTCAGACCCTGTGAAAGCGCATTCTTCAGTGGAAGATCCAACAATATTCATTCACAGCTGAGTATCCTCATTACCTCTTCCAACCTCTTTTTCTAAGCTCACTTAAATTCTTACACCTTTCCTTCTGTAGCTCCTCAGGGCACAAGCTTAAGGAGTTTAAATCCTCAGGACATTTACTCTGCAAGTTTTGGCTTTTTTTTTTTTTAAAGGGGAAATAGAAACATACAGATGATGAACGCAGCAAGGACTAAAAGAGACACTGCAAGATAATGTCCATCTAAAGCAATCAGAGAACACGTAAATCACTTGTTAGGCACATTTACAGAAAACCTGCAATCAAAACAGCACAAAAACCCCAAACCGACACCCAGTGCAAGCTCACTATTGAATTTTAGTGTCCTGGCTGGACAAGCAACTACCTCGGGACTGCACAAATCCATTTACACTAGCATGAACAAATTAACTACATACTCTTACAAAATCAGGGGACACGAATGCTTTTCTGCAGATAAAAGTTTGCTTTTAAAGGTGACTTTTACACCTATCTAATGTCAATGCCTTTAGCATCCATCTCCCCCTTATCCTCTTTTATTCCTTACAATTCGATACTTCTGTTGAGATCCAAAAGTAAACAAGAAGCTGGATCCAAACACTATCAGAGTCTAAAAACTGAGCAACTGCAACAGGAAACATAATATCCAGAGACTGTAAACACCTGGTTACACCTCCATCTGCGTTAAGTCTTCTAACTACTGTCAGAAAACTGATCACACTGAAAAACACGTGTCCCAGCCTTCAAGTGAGCAATATCTGCCTGGTGACATCAGCAGAGCATCAAGCTATGACTGATCTGGACAATCTGAAATAAACAAGGAGGGTTTGAGGGAGCAGGAGAGCAAAAGCTTTCAGCCTTTTAAATATTACTAAGCTGCAAGAATTTATCCATCCTAGGAGATGCTATGGCTGGTCAGCGTTACCTCATCCATGAAAGAGTATCATTTAATATCAAGCAGCGGTTAGGGGGCTGAACTACATCTCGTCGCAGTAAGTTTCTTTGAGCAAGAAACCAAATTCAGGACTCAGAGGAGCCTTTACTTACCCTCTCCTGCTGGTGTTTGCCCAGTCAAAGAGCTTATGCATGGCAGTCACTCCCTCCCGCCCCATGGGGGCAACATCGCCACCGGTCATGATGGCATAATCCATGCCAGAGTGCACAGCTAATTTCTGGAAGGAAACAAAACCAGCCAGTTAAGCGCTCTCTTTCACTGCAAGCCCACGGAAGGCGAGGAGGGAAATAAAAGCAGCGTAGTCCTATCGGCATGCTTATTTGCAGAGGGTAAGTATGCTCTTAGAGAAGAGAATACTTCTTCGGTCACTTAAGGGCAGCTTTTAGCATTGCTCTGAAAGGGAATGGGCTATGGAAGATTAGTCTTATGGCAATGCACAAATTTTTAATGCTAGAAGGCACTGCTGAGAGCGCTTAGACCTTCATCTTTATCATGTGTATTGTTTATTTCTTCCACTGTTTTCTTCATGGTGTAGTTTCTAACTTCCTTTCTCTGTGCAGCTGAACAGGATTCTATTCTCTACTAGATGCTTAAACTAATACAACTCAAAATTTCATTCATTTAAAAAAAAATTAAAAGCCTGGAATTAAATGGCCAGTGAACCCAATGAGTACTCAGACAAAATAACACAATTTTCCCTTTGTGTTTTAAAGCCTGCCACAACTCATTGGTCTGGTGGCTACTAAACAAAGGGTTTTGATGAAGCCCCTGGGCCGTGCTGGAGATATCTCCCTTAAGCCTGCAGGTAAAAAAAAAATAATCCTCTATGATCTTTTGCTAGGACAGAAAATGCAAGTCTATCCGTAAAGCAAGTTTGGCAGGATGTAGCCAACATTAACCAAGCACATCAGAAGAGCTTATGGTTTGCACCGAGCAAAGTTTGCTCAGGCTGCCATGTCGCTGCAGGGCAGAATTTTAGCCTTGGCAAAGCCTCCTTCTACTTCAGCCCAACCAGGTCTACACCAAGAGCCATGTAACCTTGCAATTAAGCTCCCAGCTTAAACCTGCTCGCCAGCTCACTCCAGCATCTCAGTGGTGAATTAGCCCGCAAAGGCCTGTACCTGAAAGAACAGGCTTCACTAGGATTTGAAGCCAATAAACGGGAAGATATCTCCCCCCTCCATTTCAGCAAGCAGTTCACAAAGCAGCCACCAGTCGAGCCCTGCCACGGTGACAGCCAGCAGGCTGAATTCACGCACCATTAGCTGACCCAGACCTGGCCAGCCAGTTCTGCTGAGCACAGGAAAGTCATCTGAAGGTTAAAATGAACAAGTCAACCTGCGCAGATGAGCAACAGCCCCAGCGAAACATGCTTAGCTGAATCCAGTCAGTTATCCGCTGTGCGGCAGGAGGCTGTAAAAAGCATTGCTCTGCCCATTAAAACCATCCAGTTCCTGCTACTAATGTTTAGGGGTTTGTATCAGTCCAAAGCTGGAAGCTTTGACAGTTGCATCCACGTGTGTTTACATCTATCTCAAGAATCCTGTCGTACAGCATTACACTTATCACAACAGACCCATAGATGCCTTTGCCCCGCAGGAGTCAGAAGGCTGCCGCTATGACATATTGCCTTTTTAGAACTGCAATAGCAGCAATCTGTACTGTCACTGACATTAACCCACAAGCGCAAGAGTCACAGCTCAGGAAACACTCAGCTTCCCAGCGTAGTGTAGTCTCCTCTCTAGAGCATACAGGTCTGGTGTGCTCAGCCCTTCCCTCACCCTTACATCCATTTTCCTTCTGACCCACTCCACTCTCACAGCTACCACCACCATCCCCTTGGAGTTCCTATGCTTTTGGGGAAAAAAGCGTTAAGAGATAACTTCTGGTCTGTTTAATAAACTTCACCTTCCTCCACCGCAAATCACTTAGTTCTTACGCTTCTCCCTTCTCCTTATGCTGCGGTTGCCATTTCCTAGACCTGTCCCTCTCTACTGGCTTTAGAAATCCAAACTAGGTGGCATACTGTCAGAACAGGCAGCAAAAAAAAAAAAAAAAAAATCTACTGGGATATGGGTTTAATGTATTGATAGAGGAAAAAAAAAATTCAACTTGCATCAGCACGTCAAATCTGCCACTGTTAAACAAGTATATGAAACCTCACATCTAGAAGAGCAAGTTAAAAATCAAATCCTGACTCAAATCAATGCAAAACCCATCCTGGTGGCACATATGCACAGTAAAGTTATACCTGTCTCTTCCCTGCTCTGGGATTAGTATGCAACAGCAGGAAAGATCCTGTTTAGACAAGCGCATAAAATTAACAGAGGTGGAAAGGAGACAGCAGGCTGGTGTCGCGATTTCACAAGTCACAGTTGCCACATGCCTTTTCCAGAAGGAAGGGCTCTTCTGCCTACGCTTAGCACTGGAATCCAAGCGACTGCACTACAGTTGAAGCAGGTTGGATGCCCTTTCCTCCCTTCCCAGAGACACAAGAACACAAAGTTTATGCAATACCACAGCAATAGATTTCAGCCTAGAGAGGGTGCTCAGACCCTGAAGTTTTCAGAGCACCCTGCAACGTGCAGGTTACCAGAATCTTGGCAGGGTTTTACCTTGGCAAAAAGCGTCTTTCCAGTGCCAGGGGGACCGTACATAAGAATATTCCTGTATAGGCTTTTGTTCTTTTTTGTGTTTCTTGTTGCTATGGCAATGTCTCTCACACGTGCTTCTAACTGTGGCTGCAAGAAAAGGGTTAAACGTAAGGAACAGAAAGTACCAAGAGACTTGCATCTTGGAGCTTCACAGATGAGAACCAGCAAGCAGGCAGCACGCCTACAGTCTCAACTTTTTAAGCCTTAGCTTCAGGTGCTTATTTCTTCAAACCAGGGTCATTCCCGCTTCTGTGTCAGGATTTACTCAGTTGGAAGTTCTGTCCGCTTGGCTACAATTCTTTTATAAGAAAAAGCAGCAGTGCAGGATGCAACGCAGAAACTACCCTTAAGAATGGAAAACACCTAAATATTCACTTCCTACTGGATGCCCTGGGATACATCAAAACATAAGCAGCTCTTTGCAGTGCTAATTCTTTCATATAAGTCATAAACATTCCCGTTCATACTTAGTACTGCATTTGTAGAGATACTGGGAGAAAGCTAAATTTGCCTGATATCCAGGAATCAAACCGAGAAGCAAATACACAGAAGCAGCCCTAATTAGCAAGTTAAGGACCACTCACAAGATGGGCAGAAGCATATGCTTCTTCAGCTTTTTGGCCTACAAGCAGATCTAGATTCGGTAATCCGTAACAGATTAGAAGAGACAAGTGGAACTCTGTGTATTAACACGCTGACTACAGAGAAAAACTGCAGCAGGGCAGGGACTGAACTAAGAATTCCAACTGCTCTGCAAAGAGGAAAAAAGGTTAACAGAGCGCTTAATGCACATCGCACTGAACGCAGGAGCTTATTTACGGTCTCAGTGCCCCAAGGGCACTATGTCTCCAGGATTACTGGAATTACAGCTTTTGAAGTGAGTGTAAGGAAACAGCCTTTCTTATTTAGATTCCAAAGTCATCCTTCACAGACCAAGACAGCAAAATAGAGTACTCACACTGAGAACAACTCCTTCAAGGGCATCCTGAGCCTTGCTGGTAAGACGCTTACCAACCTAGAGAGGACAAATTCAATTAACGGCATGTAGAAATTAACCACCGCTTTGACAACTCACACGGACAGAAAGGTCGTATAAAGTGACAAGGAGCTCAGCCCACCTATGCTATCTCAGAATAGCACATTTATTCGCAGACCCACTAACAGCTCCCTGCCTGAAACAACAGCTGCAAAAGGAGTTTTGCATCCTCGTGGCCGAGCGCAACACAAAAACAATGCTAAAATTTACCATGATAGGATGCTTCAGTGCCTCCAGCACAGTAATACGCGACGTTTCTCTCACCAGGGAAGGTTTGCCCAAACGCGCTTCGATGTATCGCCCTGCTACAGCCGTGGCATTCTTGGCAGAGTAAACACCCACTGCCAACAGGGTTAGGCCTGCCACCTGCAAAGAAAAGGGGGACAGATTAGGAAAAAAGACTTGGCAAGGAAACGGTATTGTGTGCAGCATGCCCTGTGGTGCAGAATTAAGATTCAGGACAACTGCTGACCAATAGGGGTTTATTTTTGGTACGATGTTTTATCCCTGTTCGGACAGTCAAGCTCTCACACTCCCTATTTAGAGGGCATTTAGTGCTCTCGCATCTTGAGGCGTGAAAGGCAGAGGAAGCACAAGTAACACGTACAGTCCTGTACCCGGAAGTATGTACTCTTTGTTCAAAATGTGTGTGGCTTTTCAGACCTTTATCTGAGTATGTATTAAGACAACCAACCATCAGGCTTTGCTACAAACCAGAGATATAAACCTCCTATGAGAGATCAGTGTCTCCCATAATGCCGCAACTTTAGCTTCCAGTCTTACAAAAAAAAGCACATTGGGAAAGTGGTGTGGTTTGGTTCCCCCCCCAGGTATTCTGTGCAAGCAGTTAAGAATAAGCCCACATGAGCCAAGCGCTGTCTGCCAGATTACCCCATACCATATAAGAAAACTTATGCTGAATTAAAGATGCCAAGACAAAAAATCTGAATTGTGATCGCCACCAAGGCGGTACACAAAAGGGAACAAAAAGGGCTAGCCAGGGTACGCCTCCTGAAAGTGAAGTCATGCCAGACCCAACACAACAGGAAAACAGGTACTCAAGAGGAGCTTCAAAGCCAAAGCCACCATGAGCATTACCATCACTGCATTAGGGACTGTTCTTTCAGAAACTGCAGAACACGAGACATTCCCATTCATTTGCCAGTGAAGCAGAAAGACTCCAGACTCCTCTGTGGTTTATGGCTGCTCCTCGGTTCGGCACTACGTCGGCTCATATTAAAACAAGAGCCCTGCAGGCAGCTTTTCCCCACCATAGCTCGCTGTCAGAATAGACAAGAAGCTGTTCTGACAATGCTAAAGACACTCCAAGATGCTGCTAAGAGTAACATTTCAGGACAGGATTTGCAAGGAAGACTTTACAGAAATGTTTAGCATGTATAAGTTTGTTTCCTTAATTCTCAGAGACTGATAGCATTGATAACTTTTATAAAAACTTTAAGGTGCACAAACATACGCCTCCGGTTCCCTCTGTTTGTACATATGCAAGCAAGTCAGTTGGTTTACTCAAAGTCCTATTCACCTGAAAATAAAAGGGAACAAGGGGCATTAGTTTTAAACTGAGAGGTGTTTGGGAAGAGGCCAACTGTTCCACACAGTTCTGAGTGTGAGTAATGAGTCGTGCTCAGCTTACAGCCAGATGCCAATAAGTCACATCAGAGCAAGCCCAGACAGACAAAGGAGTGAGCTGCAACAATCACTTTTAAAGTAAGCAGGCTTTTTCTACAAGTACAGAACAAGGTCAAAAGCCTCAAGGACAACACGGATGGCACTGTTCAATAAACCACGAGACACCAGCTGTTCAGTTTCCCTCCGCTTAAACGTGTGGCATCACCTTTGCTTTGGATGGAAACATGAACGTTTTGGAACTGCAAGCTCTAAGGTGCAGAGAATTAGGCGACCTCCGCACCCGATTCATCCCAGCTTACAGGGACTCTAGAACACAAGAGAGACTCCATCTTTTTAGCAGCCTCCCTCTAAAACAAGGTACCACAACAGATGATCTCACACCCTCTTACACCACCTGCTTTAGCAACATCCAGGACTAAGCAAAGTTACAGGTTGGTACATCAGATCCAGCCAGGCAGAGATAAGTATTTCAGACTTTTGGACTTCACCGACATTCATGTTACAAGATACAGAGAAATACAGCTTCAAGACCGAACGCTACGTATCAAAAGAGGAAAATTACTCAACTTGCATTCACAGAAGAACCCAATTACTAATCTAAGTCCACAAATCAGTCTGATTACAGCGCCTATCTGTTTATCATGAAGTATCTAGCAAAGGAATGAATCTCTGACTGATAAGCAAAGCTAATTCCACTAAAAAAAACCCCCAACAAACCCAAAAAAACCCCCAACTTTGAGCAGAACCTTTGGGGTCGCATGGATGGGAAGAGGTAAGAAAGGAGCAGGCCTTAAAATAGGCAGGAAGAGCTGAAAATCCAGGGCTAATTCAGAGAAAGCCTAAAATAACTGGCTAATTCTTACCTTATTTTTTTCTGTTGCTTTGAAAAATGACTGTGAGTTCCAGCTGTGTTATCTCCTTTCCCAAAATATACTTTTAAGCTAAATGTCCCAAATTCACAAGACAAGAGTTTGTCAGAAGCAAAAATGACCATAATGCAGGAAACTGGTATCTGGGTCAAAAGAATATGCAGCTAAAAGCACCAAACACTAATCTGCAAAAGGCTCCGAGTACTGCAGGCATTCCAGGTGCAGCCCAGATTACAAAAGGATCCACTAAAAGCATGTCTTCTCCCCAGTGCACTCAAGCAAAGCGTCTTTTGTATCAGCCTGTGCATATAAAACCGGAGGGTGGAGCAGATGGTGACGACTTACTTCAAACAAAATGTCCATTTTAACAAGCCACGCGACTAAAAATATATTTTCAGTGTAAAGTTTTGTTGTTAAGTAGCACACTGAGAAACAACTTTATGTCCGTAAGAAGCCACTGCCATGCTCTTTTGTCCTATGAAGAGATGTTGGTCCAGCTTTTAATCAACTTATTTAGCGCACATAACAGTTCTCCCAGTGGTTTCTAGGCTACATCAAAAATAGGTATAAAGTTGGGAGATAAGCAGCGAAGAGAGTTTTAGATCACGTCCTGCAAAGTCAAAAGACAACTACATGCTGTTGATCAATCACAGCCAGAACTTCTATGTGACCAATGAGAAACAAATTATCTATACAGAGAAGACGAGTATTAATTTGAATTAAAAAATCTGAAGCATGGTATCTCCTTAAATGAGGACTGCAGAGAGCACTAAGTGAGCAGCAGATTCCCACCACGGTTTACAGTTTATACACACAGCAGAGCAAAGAGTGAGTTTAACACGCATTTACAGACAGACTTTTCTGGAAGTTATCAATACGCATCACAATCTTACCGTGGCTGTAACTTTATCCCAGTCTGTTACAAAAGCACGGAATCCTTCACCAAAGAGCACCCCAGCTGTCCTGTGGTAAGGAAACAGCAAGACAGGCAGGAGAAAAAAAAAAAAAGATTTCAAAGACTGAATCAAAACAATTTACAAAACAACTTTATGCTCTATAATGATCATCTTCAGAACCAGTCAAAGCTAACTGAGTGCTCACGTGGGAACTGAAACACGAACAAGCACGGCAAATACATTTACAGTCATCTGATGTCTACACCTGATCTAGGATTAAACGCAGAAAAGCGTTTCGCACTAAGATGATAACAATTTATTTCTTTAATACATTATTGGTGCTGAACTGCAATAAAAGATATTTAACACTAAAGCTTTTTTTTAGTCAAAATCTTGTATGTTCAGACACTGAAATAACTCAGAGTAACTCAGCAAATAAGCCTTGAAGTAACCTGTTAGAAAAACTGTACAAAATTCACAACTTTCTAAATAGTCTTTGTTTCACATGCAGATGACAATGTAGCAAGACAAGTGAAAGAGAGGGTTCTCTTTTATATAATTCGTATTTTTCAGAGTACAAGAGCGTACAAACTAACTTTAGCTATCCCTCGGAGCTTAGAGGAATAAACAGCAAGGTTTCCTACATGAAGGGAGAAATCTGCAAAAGCACCAAGGCAACCCATGCCCTTCTCCTGGCTTGCACCTACTTGAGGGACTCTAGCACTGTTTGGCGATGTTCAGCAGCTTTTAAGCGGATCTGCTCCCGAATGATGTCTGCGTTCTCCCGCTCAGCCTTGGCACGGGCTCTTGCCTCTGCCTCGACACGCAGCATTTCATTCTTATGCCGCAGCTCCATCTCTCGCTCTACAGTAGCTGAAAAAAAAAAAAAAAAGGGACAAAAGGGGACAATGTTTTGGGTTGGCTTTATCCCAGGTAGCAGGCAGGTGAAAGAGATGCATTGCTTCATCCTGGCTTCACAACAGCTGTGTATGGTAACACAGCAGCAGACTTCAAGATCTTAATTCCCTCCCACCCTCCCCCAAAAGGCATCCAACCAGTAGGATATTATAGAAAACAGCCAAGGAATTTTCCCTCTGTGCTCAGAGGGATCACACACCAAATAGGTGGCCTTCTCCAGATGGTGCACCGCAAGACAATAATCATGCTTCAGTTCTGGAGGTTCATTATCAGAAAAATTGCTCAGGGCAAACTTTAGTCAGAGACGAGCCAGACAATAAGCAATAAAGCAACAGAGGGAAAAACAACAGTGCTCGGCACTGCTGCTGCTCATCAACATCATGTCAGAGAGGCAGGGCAAGACGCTACAGACAATGTGGGACAACCCCAGGCAAGTAACTACACAGAGTGTAACATACACTGCTTGTAAGGAAGAGAAGCAAAACTGAATTGCCTGTAAAATGCTGTTCCAAACAGGATTTTGGAAGCTCTGTTACTTCAGATGCACAGAATTGCAACAGACATTAAGATTGATGTGAATGCAGAACGACTGAAAAAAACCTAAGAACCACCCAGAGGATGAGATGAGGACTTCACAGCCAGCACCCTCTATCTTCAGTGTCACTGCAAGAAATCCTGGCCGGATCACCCAGCTACCGATTCCTGATACTCATCTGAATGCTGGACAGGCTACTTTGACACTTGTATCTTGGTGCCAACAAGCAGGTGGATGCTACAAGAGTAAAATCACCCTCTGCTACAGGGTTTCACCTTTGAGCTTTGTTATATGGTTGCTCCAATACGCCCCTCAGAGACACCGACAAACAGCGAGAGTACACTAGATGGCAGGAAGGAGGGGATAACATTGTAGTCCACCTCTGCGCAGGGAGCAAACCAGCCTTCCAGCCCCATTCGGTCACACACAAATTGCCTTACGCTGCCAAGACTTGTGCCCTAGTGGAGTCCCATTGGAGTTCTGCAAACTCAGTGATTCTGGCAATTCCACAACAACGGAAAAGAACAAAGCAAGTTTCAGACTAAAACATCCTTAACTTAGCTTTTATTTTCCACAGGAAACAGTGAATGCGACTAAGCGACCCAGATTGAACCATTCCTCCCAGGAGCTAGTCTGTTTATTTTCCCTCCTCAAAACTGGTTCTATTTTACCTTGTCCCAGTATAAAAATCAGAATTTTAGCTGCATCAGGAGCCGCTGATAGTTCACGGGGAAATCCAAGTACCACAAATCCAAGTACCACAGACATTTAGGAGCGCAGTCACTTCTAAAACTTATCTTGGAAGCAACTGGTAGTTCTAGTGCTGTAAGGATTTACCTGTTACTTGCCAGTATGTCATTAACAAGTGACTCTAACAGAGCATCAACCAATAGGGACAAAAATCAGTATAGAGAACTCATCTGCCCATCCACTCTGTCACTAGATAAAGAAAAGTTACTAGCTTACCCCGCCTCATGGCTTCCTGCTTTTGTACAGATTCTTCCTGTTTCCTCAGGTTCTCTTCATTAGCAAGTTGCTGCAGGGAGAGTGACAGCAGAAGATACGTTAAAGTTGTAAGAAATCGGTCAAGCAGGTATTCGGGTAAGCTTCAGTACTACAAATGTTTTCAAGAAGCTAGTGCTTAGGTTGAAGTGCATTTTTCATCTCCCAGATTCATACTCTTAATCCCATGCTCTTAGCCGCTTTGTCCTAACTCCTGACCTTTGATTTGCCTGGCCAGCAGTGTTGATGCCAAGCAAATAGTACAGCTGAAAGCAACCGTGCCCAGCACCAGCCACCTGCCCAGCAGGACAGGGCACAGCTCCAGATCACCACTTCAATTTAAGCAAGCTACTACACAGTCCCCAGCTGGGTTAGAAAAGGAAGCTATCATACCTGCTGTCGCATCTGTTCATCATAGCGCTGCCTTGCCAATTTGTCCTGGTATTGGGCTCGCTACAAACAAACAAAAGGAATATTCAGAACATAAAGATTAGGCATTAAGAGAGAACCTAGTCCTGAGGGCAACGAGGTTTGGAACACACAGGGGGGAAGAAAACCAAACCAAATACACACAAACCAAAAAATAATCCCAGATATGAATATGAACAGGGCAAAATTTGGGGCAAAATATCCTCAGCCAGCACCAAAAACTCTTCCATGCTGAGAAATCTATATAGTCTGACTTCATTTTAAGGCATCACAGACAAAAACAAAGAACAAGTATTCTTTGGCCCAGAAAAGGAGACTTGCTTTACTGGGAAATGCATGTTTTTCACATTTCAAAACACATTACCTGGACTGGTGATCGCAAGCAATAAAACTGTCAAGACATGCTACCTGTCAGATGAGCCCTGCTTCTGACTGATTTTCTTCTTCCTCATTAATTTCTCTCCAATTTTCCACTGCAACTGGCAAATAAACCCATATCACCTACACTCAACTGAAAGTGGTCTGAGGGCCCATATCCGTCAGCAAGGAGGGCTCTGTGCAAGGGATGATATTATTCCCTATTCTGAAGGTACAGAAGGCAGAACTGCTTGCCTGGTAACTCATCAACAAGTGTAGAGCATGGCACTTCAGGAGTAAATCACGACCGAGTTTGCTTTGACTTCAAACAGCGCCCTGTGACCTGCAAGAGTTCAAGAGCTAACTCACAAACGGAGCAGATGACTGAGGCCTGCTTCCTGAGCCAGCCCTGTTCAAAGTCCAAACTCGGACGGGATAAAAAGCAACATGTGCCAAACAAGCAGTTTTAGCTACCTTCCTAAGCTAGATAATCAATTAGAACTAATCAATCACCTAATTTCCTGTGCTGTCAAAGTAAAAAGTCACCATACGTGAGCTATTAGCATAAAAGCTAGCTTACACCTCCCTGATTTCGGTATCACTGCCACTTCAGTAACTCATGCTAAAACATACCAGAAAGCGCCAACATTGCTCACAACGCAGCCTCTGTAATTCTCAGATTTGCAACATTTCTCCTCTTAAGGTATTTTTTCCTGTCTAAAAGATCAAACTTGGAAGAAACAGGGCTGCAGGCTACTTAAGACTGAAATCCAAATAACTTAAGAGACATCTAATTACCCAGGCTAACACATATAAGTGATAAGCCAGTACTCTTCAGCCTTTTAATGCCATCAGCTGTTAGACACAATCAAGTGTATCTCATACATTCAATAGCACTTCCCATAAAGTTCCTTTAGGAAGATTTCAAAGAGCACAGAATAAGAGTAAGTGCTACTACTGGTCCCTTTGGATGTTCAAGAATTTGGTAACAAAAGTTCAAGACAACAAAGCTGCGTATAACTACAAATCAAGTCCAACATTACAAAGCCAGGGTAGAAAACGGGCTCAGCTTCACATCTATGACTCTCTCTGTTACCCTTTCCCCCACCCCCAAAAGGGGTAATTAATGCATTATTGCCTTTTCCACAAAAGGGGACACAAACAAGGTCTCCCACCGCTTGGCTTCCCCCTCATTCCCTTACTGCTTGATGCTGTTTTGTTTCTTCACTGAGCGTTTTTCGTCTCTCTTCTGCTTGTACCCGTATCTGCTCATTCTTCAGTTGTTCTATGGCAGCTTCATACTCCTGTTAAGGCAGAGAGATAATGATCACAAACGAGCTTAATACATCATCCTATAGAGAAATGCTAGTGATAATTATATTCCAAGAAATCCACCTGTAATCGGACTAGTACCCTGCATAGCTGGCTAACAACACAAGAAAGCTAAAATACGATCATAAAATACGATCGTAAGAAATCTCATAACTAGCCATTTTGGGAGTAAATACTATTTAGAAAAAGCCCACAAAACCAAACCAACACCTAAACAACCCACAAATTCCTTTATAAAAGAAACAGACGTCTGTCCTCCACCCAAATACTTTACAGTTCCCTGCAGGAAACCCTTGAAATGCCCAAAAAAACAGTGGTAATATTCCAAGAGTTACAAAACACAGAAGTTGTTAACAAAGCCATAAAATATGTCCAAGAACAGGCCAAGTCAGCTGCACTTCACCTTCCAGAATTACTTTTTTTTTTTTTTTTCAAAAGGCAAATAGCTATGATTTACCAAAGCTGCACAGCAAGAAGAAACACTTGGCAGCCTCTGCAGATTACCAGAAAACGAGACTGGCAGTTGCCTGAGGCAGGCTGGCCGTACAAGGAACGATGAGTTGCAACATACCTTAAGCTTTGTTTGCTGTTCCAGCTGCAAGGTCTGCTCCTGCATCTGAGCAAGGCTGAGAGCATCTTTCGCATGGCCTGAAATTGAGCGGGAAGAGGTTACGGACAGCACAAAGGTTTTTTCCTACAATTTAGATAACGCTGTCCATTGAATCCATCCCGGCGCCAGCTGAGGCTGCTCCACGCGCAGCTCTGGAGCCGCACACCCAGCCCTCCCCGCCGAGGGACGCCCAGGGATCCCCTCAGCACGCCGTGACCCGAAGGCGGCCGGTTCACCCTGCGGGGACGGTGCTCCCGCTCCTCCCTCCCCCTTCCCAGGCCCCGGCGGGGCCGCTCGGAGGCACCGAGGCCCGACCTCGGGGCCCCGGCAAGGAGCAGCGGCCCCGGGCGAGCCCACGGCCGCACAGGTGGAGCCGGGACCTGCCCGGAGCCGAGGCACCGACCAAGAGAGCCGCCACCCCCCGCCCCGGCCCCTCACGCACGGGAGGCGTCCAGCTCCCGTGCCGCCTTGGCCGCCCGCTCGAGGCCCGTGGGGTCGAAGTTGCTCCATTTGTCCTTGGGCGGTTGCCGGTCACCGGCGCCCCCCGCCGAGCCGCCCCCGCCGCCTCCCGGTGCCGGCGGGAGGGAAAGCCCGGCCGCGCCCGGCGCCGCCTCCCCGCCGCCCGCGGGGGCCGCGCCGCGGTTCAGCCCGAACAGCCAGGACATGACGGCGCCGCCGGCAGCACGCCCTCACGCACGCACGCACACACGCGGCGGTCGCGCGGCGAGACGCGGGGGCCTTCTATTGGTCCGGTCGCGGTCGCAGGCATTGCGTCACCGCCGAGGCGTCTTCTGATTGACGGAACGACGCGGCGGGCTCGGCCAGCGAGGGGAAGGCGATTGGCTGGGGAGGGGGGCGGGGGGCGGGGCCGCCGGAGTGGCGACGGGGAGCGGAGAGGGACAAAGTGGGTCGGGCGGCGCCATAGCAACGGGAGCGCGGCCGCGTTGCTAAGGGCCGAGCAGGGGGAAATACGTCCGTGCGGCCGCTGGAAAAGGTGTTTTTCGCCGGCAAATCTCTTCCTTCTCAAACGGCTTCACGCGGGAGGAGGCATAAAACGGACAGAAAAGGGGAGCGGAGGAAAAAGGAAGGAAAACGGCTGTAAAAAGCCAGAAAACTCGCTAAAGCTCACAGGCGTTAGGAGGAGCGGCTGAGGGAGCTGGGGGTGTTCAGCCTGGAGAGAAGGAGGCTGAGGGGAGACCTTCTCGCTCTCTACAGCTCCCTGAAAGGAGGGGGCAGCCAGGGGGGGTCGGGCTCTTCTCCCAAGGAACAGGCCATGGGACAAGAGGAAACGGCCTCAAGTTGCCCCAGGGGAGGTTTAGGATGGATATCAGGAAAAATTTCTTCACCAAAAGGGGTGTCAGACATTGGGACAGGCTGCCCAGGGAAGGGGTGGAATCGCCATCCCTGGAGGTGTTTGAAAGCCGGGCAGACGTGGCGCTGAGGGACAGGGTTTAGCGGTGGGTTTGGCAGTGCTGGGGTGATGGTCGGACTCAATCTGAAAGGTCCCTTCCAACCTCGACGATTCTATGTAAAATCCTGCAGTCCAGAACTGTGTAAAATGTAGAATTGTCCTGGTTTCAGCTGGGAAAGGCTTGATTTTCTTTCTACTGATTGCTGTGAAAACAATGTCAACGATACATACCGTTTTAGTTGTCGCTAGGCGATTTTTATACTTTTCAATGACTTTTTTCAGCTTCCCACAGACGCTGAGAAGGAGCACAGGCAGAACAGTGGAACGGCCCGTGGCATATTCCATACCACTGGCATCATGCTCCATATAGAAACGCGGGCTGGTCAAGGGGGGCGGAATCCACAATCATTGCTCAGGACAGAGACAATTCACCAGGTGGTGAGAGTGACTTGTGTCATCATTATTATTATTATTGTTATTTTCCTTTTCTGATACTGTTCTATTAAACTCTCTTTATCTCAGTCCATGAGGTTTTTTTCCCCCTTGCCCTTTCCCCTTCTTTTCTCCCTCTTCTCCCTGCCCTTATAGAGGGGAGAGGAAGAACCATGCGAGCGGCTGCATGGCCCTACTTGCCGGCTGGGGTCAAACCACGACAAGAACACAGCCTGGATCACCTTCAGCATTCAGAAGCGGGACAGGGGCAGTCCTTCATGTGTCTTTTTTTCTTTAAATGTTCATGTTTCTTCCCAAATGCACACTTGAGGCAGTCTCTCAAAAAGTTCCTGCAGAATGCTTGATTTTTCTAGCAGACTCATCTCTCTCTCTCTCTCTATTTATTTTTATTTTAATTGCTGGTGACCTAGCAGATTCATCACGTGTTATATAAATCAGTGTTGGCTCTGCTGCGTGATTCCACAGTGCCATGCGTACATTTTGGAACACCAATACATTGGCAAAGTTGCTAATGTCTGTTACATTATTGAGACTGATGTACTTCTACTTACATATTTCTGAAACATTTTTTGAGGGGAGTGGGGGTAAAGTTCCATGTAAACCAGACTATGAAGTCACGGGTGGAATGCTTACTTTTCGGTCATTTAAAATTGAGATGAATACCAGCTTTTCAACCCATACCTCTCCTTAGAACAAAAGCTACACTGAAGAGATTTGCCCATAGTGCCATTAAGAACGAAGTAATCATTCAACAGCTCTCGTATTGTATATTTAATTGTCTTCAAAAGGATGCATTACAACTGGGGGGAATGACACATTAATGTATTAGTAAACTATGCAGGGAGTTGTGCAAAATTAATTTCTGCCCTACAGCAAGAACGAACAAGAAACAAGATTATCTTATTGCATGAGAGATTCCAGAGGTTTTATCTTCCCCACTTAGCACAGAGTCTCCATTAAGATTAATCAGTCACAAGCGTGCATTCCAAAGGAGGACACAAATCATGTGAAATCTTCTTATCGAGTTAATGAATGACTCGCCTCCCTCCTCTCCCTTCCTCCTGCACAAGAAGACAGCCCAGGGGAAACGCTCCGTAAACCTAGACATGACGAACTGGGCACTTGGGAGACAAGATCGGTGACAAAGTTCCTCCCAGCTCCGAAAGAGCTAATGGAGGCTCTGCAGGATGGAGCGACGCTGCGCGGGGGCTCTCCAACATACAGCACAGCTTTCAAAAAACAAAACAAAAAAAAAAAAAAAAAAAAGAGAGTTCCACATATAGGACAAATAAGCAATAAATTTAAAATAGAGCAAGCGTTACTGAGGGAAAGTGTTCCCACTGATGCTGGGGTTTGTTACCAGAAAAGTATATACATTTCTTTACAGCCCTAAGCCCTGAATTTTTGGCAACCATGCTGCTCTAATAGCTTTGTCACTAGGTATTAAAATTGTGGTGTTTTTTTTTCCAGCTCCCCTTTCCGAAGAGTAGCTTCGTGACAGCAAATTCAAGCCTGGGGCCAAAGGGAAAAAAATCAGATTTACTCTTCTCCCCTAAAAACCTGATTTTTAAAGTGTAGCTCGAGCTTAGCGCTGGGTGGAAGCCCAGAACAAGACACTGAAGATGTGCTAGGTGTTTTCTAGAGTGCAGAGGATAGAGCCTGGAATGATAGTGCTGGAGACTTGCTGTCCAGAATTAGTCACAGGACAAGCTAATTAATCTCCATATAGCTTCTCTGGTAGCGGAACTCACGTCCAGTTTGGTGGAACTGGTTGCAGGTATGCCACAGTAACTCAGTGGTCACGACCCAGGCAGGACCGCACTGTTCTTTGGAGGTGTGTATGTGAATAAGAAACAAGAATAACTGCTTTAGACGGTCTTGCTGCCTGGCTTTTCTTGACTCGCTGCTGCTCCTTGAGCTCAGCGGAGGGCTGAGAGCTCTACGCTAATCTGCTGCGGAAGCCAATTCCCAAGTTTTTGAGTTTCCTGCTCTCTCAAGACTGATACCAAATCCCAAGGCAGGTGACTTCGGGGAACTGAACCCTCTGATGTCCAGCTGGAATCTGTAAGTCATCGCAGCAGATGACTTTAACACCAGTGCCAGAGGGAGAGAGGAACAATGTTGATGAGACCCAACAATTCAGCAGGTAGACAGTGAGCAAACTTTTCTGCTGGAGCGCTCTGACAGTGCTCATCAGCCCTGGCCTGGCACGGCCCTATCGTTCTGCTTCTCAAAGTTCACCAGCCAAGCTCTGCCATAAACCAGAGACCACCTGGGAACACTACGCTGCCCCCGCACTTTATAAGGATGTCTTTTATAAAGTGTCTCCATGTGCTGACCGAAGGCCAGGTGGGTTAACAACGTCTTTTCTTCCTCTTCCCAGAAATCCTGCTGGCTTTGACCCCATCTCCTCTGCATGCTGTGTATTTTTGTGTTATTTTATTCTTCTTTCTCCTAATGCTTTTCCCTTTCCATCCCTGAGATGCTCTACTTTTTGGGATGCCTAATTTGAGCTACCGGCTGAGCACACTGGGTGAGTTGGAGGAAAGCTGCTCTTTATCCGGTGTACCAGTTTCAATGGCTGTTGCCAGCAGGAATGGATTTGGCCACACGTGAGCTTTCTCTGAGTGCAGGTGCCCAGAAGGAAAGGCCAGGGCAGCCAACAGCCGAGCCTTGAACCCGCTCATAAGCTGCAAAAATAAAACTGTATCAACATTTAATAAATAGAGAACAGGCGGTAAGCAAGCAATAGTGAGGATTCATCACTTCTTTGCCTTCGGTTTGTTATGTGTCAGGCATATTTATGGAAAAGAGGGTACAGATTTGGGATCTATTAGTCAGACTGGTTGTTCCATCCAGCCAAGCCAAACCTTTAAGCTTTGGGAAAACTTGGCTGAGGACAGCCTTTCGGCTTGACAACCAGGACACCGCAAGGGACAGCGCAGGCTGGGAGATGATCTGTGAGCTTTCCGGTTTCCTCCCCTGATCCCTCCTTTTTGTCCAAGTCTTTGTCCAAGCAAGATTCCTTGCTCTGCTGGGAATCAGTTCACTCCAGAGTCTGTCATGGTCTCTGTCTGTGCTTATACCCTTGGGCCTCTGTAGCTGGGAAGAACAGAAAAAGGACAATGTCAGCTTTATCCACCCGTTCTCCGAATTTGACTGAGTCAGAGATCTCCCCGTGGTCATCTTCACTATCATGCCAGCCTCCTGCTGGGAAAAAGGCTGTGCTTCTGCACTGTCACACAGCTGCCTTCTAGCTCTTCCTTCACTTCAGCCTCTCAAGAATCCCTTTGTGTTTCATGACAGTAAGCGGCTTCTGGGCAGTGGGAGGGGGAAAGCAGACGTGTTGTGCCTCAGCAGCTGTGTTTAATACTTAGCTTGTCCCTGCCACGTTGAAAAGTGAAGGGTAGCCAAGGCTTCAAATGACTTTTAAACAGCGCTTCCAGTGCCCATGCCAGCTTTTTGCACTCCTCCCGCCCTTGTTATCCCAAAGTAATTACATGACTGTCTCCACTCCACACTTTTTCTCCTGCCTGCAAACATAACGCCACTAGGAGGAGTATTGCTGTTAAAAATGGGGAAAAGAGCCCATCTTTGGACAGTACCTTTTGGGCTGGTAGCTGCGATGAAGCCCTGTTGGCAAGCTAGCTGATGAGCAGGGAGCATTTCAGCCACGAGAGCTGCTCTGTGTTGGATCTCAGTGCCCTTCAGGACGTTTTCCCTTGGCTAAAGCGCCCCAGGACTCCGCCTCGCGCCCCAGCTCACCTGGCTGCATGTGCACCATGCGGCACAGCCCTTTGCCTGCCTGGTTCTTGTACATGGGCTTCACGCACACTTTGTTGGTGGTGCCCGAAGCCAGGTCTGTGAGGAGCACGCTGTGGATCTGCGGCGAAACGCTGATGACAGACGAAGGGCCAGTTTGCCGCCGGCATCTGACTCTGTAACCAAGGACTTTGCCATCGGCGGAGTCCCAGGAGGCTTTCAGGGTGTTGGGGCCCATGTCTTCAAAGCGAAGGTGCCTCACTTTGGAGCCCTCTAGAGAAAGAAGATTCGCGTTACTGCGGGGCATTCGTACGGAGTGGTCCTTACTGCCCAGCTCCTTCTCTTCCTCCGGAGGGGACCGCTGAGAAGGGGTTGCCAGCCTGCCTGGTCTTTCTCTGCTGTAGAGATGCAATAGCCTCCATCACTCTACACCTCCACACTGGAGGAGCTCAGCCTAATTACTCCTTACCTTTGTCCTGGTACCAGCAGGGAATACTTTTGTTGGCACTGTTAGAGGCTGGCTGGCTACCTCCCACACCCTCAGCCGCTGTCCTCCTCTGACCTCCTCACTCCCGAGGCCCGATAAGGGCTAGATTTTGCCTCCTGCAACATATCTTTACAGGTACCTCTACACAGCAGAAGCTTCTGCTGGTGAAATTTCCACCCCTCTGATGCTAAATCACACCAAAGAGGAGATAGGAGGGGAAGGCAGTTTTCTTTCTTCTTTAGGGAGATTCAGGGATCTCCAAGTCTGTTCTCCTTGTGGCTGCACCGGCAGCTTGGCAGCACGCACCCTGTAACAGCACTCACGTTGTGCGTGTCTGACTTTCTTTCAGCTCTACGCCTTATACATCTGCTACACGCTAACGGCACATAAATGCTGTTCGTCAGAAGCTGCAGCTTCCCCCTTCTCTCAGCCCTCCCCAGTAACTGGGCTGAGTTCTCTGCTTTCACCTAGAGGCAGACAGTCTGTGCAAAGAAACAAGAGACTCCTCGTGCCCGTAGAGGTTCCTATGAGCAGAGCGCTGCTCACTCACCTTCCTGAGTGCACGCTTTAGCCGACAGGGACTTCTCCTTCCCCGATTTGTAGACCGCAGTCACCGTCACTAGATAGGTGGTATTGGGTGCCAGATTCTCCACCACGGTGCTGTTGTGCTCGCCATCCACCTCCAGCAGCTTCACCGAGTTCCCAGGGAGCGGTCCGTACAGGATCTGATAGCCCATCACGCTCTCCAGTGTAGGAGCCCAACTAACATGGAAGCTGCGTGGCCCGGACTCCGAGATGAGAACCTGAGCTGGGCTTATTTCCTCTGGAAGAAACGTAAAAAGATGTGAATGAGTATGTAATTGTCATGGACATGAATTCAAGGCATAAGGATTCTGTTAGAGGAGCAAAATTGACCTGCACCGTATTTGGCTTCCAGGAGGTGGAAGAAAATCCATCCAGCAAATGGATGTTGATAGTCATCCAAATCAGCACGACCCAGCTCAGCCCTAAGAAAATGGTTTCTCTAGCTGTGCAGCCAAAACTGTTCTTGCACGCATAAAATTAATATTGGATGCAAGTTCATCCTGACTCAGATTTTCTGTGGGCCGCGTTTTCGCATATTGCTACTCAGCGCAGATCTGAGTTCCTCTTGTGGCCCAAATGACCAGTCTGCACCGAGGGGCTGGCTTCTGCTCTGAGTGCTCCCCCTCTCCTTCCCTCTTACACCGGGGCTCCCCGGCACGTATCCACCTGCCTGGAGAAGCAGCACGAACCCGCTTCAAGAGCATTGCTCTCCTCCAGCTGCACCTGCAGCCTCAGGTAGGAGCCAGGGATCTCCTTCTTCCCATAGCAACGAAGGCTGAAATTCCCCTTTTGGCACTGACCCACACAAGGCAGCGCTGCTCCTGCCTGCCCATCGCACTGGGCTACAAAGTGCAGCAGCCTGTGCTTTACCCCCAGTGGGCTCTACACCTCAGCCCTGTTAAATACTTGCAAGCTGCAGCTCCTGCTGCCTTCTCCCAGGGCAGCGGGCTCTGCTTGCCTCCAGATTAATGGAGATTTTGAGGGTTGGAAGGGCATCTCATGACCATCAGACCTGCTGCCCTGTTCTGGGCAGTCCAGAATACCTCTCTAAGGAAGGAGCTGGCAGCTTATTACGTTCTGTCCCGACCACAACCATCCACCTCCTCCCACCAGGCCACGAGGCTGTGGGATGCAGACCAAGGGCTGCCCTGTTTGCTCCGTGTACGTGAGGCTCGGCGGGATGGAGACTTCCCCCTTGGTCACGACTGTGCCCATTTTACCTGCCAGTGTAGTAACCCTCGTTGTCTGGGGAGGGAAGTAGTGGACGTTGGATTCAGGAATGAGTGCCACCTCGTAAGTAGTTTCTGGTGCAAGGTTGCTTAGCGTAAGGCTAGTGTGAGCCCCGGACACTTGCTTTGTCCTCTTCCTTGCTAGATCACCTCTTGGGGCATACTCTATGGTGTAGTAGCCAGTTTCGTGGGAGAGAAGTTCAGGCCACATCAGACGGAAGCTGCTTGAGGTGATATCTACTGCATGGAGCCGGTTTGCTTGGATAACATCTGGAAGAGAAACAGTGGCAAGAAATCACTACTGACATCAGTGCACGGAAGGTGGCCCACCTAAAACAGAGGCACTTCTGGGTGGGAGGCGTAGGCTACGGCAGCGCTGGATGACAGCTGAAGTCACCCAGGGGCAGCCAAGCCCCTTCGTAGCAATTCAGCAAACCAGACCCTCTTTGAAAGGTTCAGGAGCACAAAGCCAAATCCTGGAAGACAAACATAAAGCTAAAAAAAACCCAAAACCCAAAAAAACCGCAAAACACGTTTCAACTGAAGCAGCAATATTTGGGTTTTCACACCATTCCTACCTCTCGGACAAGACCCTTTCACTGAACAGAGCTTGCAAAGGAAACACCTACGTCCCAACCGCCACGAGGTGGCATTTTGGCTAAAGCAAGTTGCTTATGTGTGTCTGCACGACAGGCTCCATCTCCAGAAAACTACTGCAGCCTGCCTCCTAGGCATGTCCAGCCTCAAACCAGCTTGCCACAAGCCTCCAAACCTGCTCTACGAAGCCCCAGCTTTCCCTCTCCATCCTCTCTGCCTTGTCCTCTGTGCTAAGGCCAAACGGTGCTGATCATCTGCTGCGACAGGGAGTCCGGGCACAGCCAGGAACCGTGTCCCTGCCCACCCAAGCCTGCCTTCTGCCACCAGGAATTAATCTGGAGCGGTTCAGCAAGTTCTGGGCAGCCGCTGCTGCCCGGCAGATCTGTGTGAGTGACTCTCCCTACCCAAACAACCAGCTTCCTACGCCCGGCAAGACATTACCACGTACCTGCCATGGCAAGCAGCAGCGCTGGCACTGCCTGTGGCAAAGCTGGAGACAGAATTTGGGCACCCAGGTCCCAAAACTCCTGCAGGGAGGCATCCCGAGCTCCCTGTGGAAATCGCCTACCAGTGAAACCAAACCACCAGATTTTTGTCATGGCAGGCGAAGCAGCCCAGAGCGTGAAGAAACACTTTTCTCCCTGCTCTCTGCCTGTGCCCCGTGGCCGGGGAGAAGGGCCAGCGACTGGGGACTGCCCAGGATTTGCCGGGGCGGCTGCATTCATCCCAGCTGAAGTCACTCCCTGCAGCGTTTCACAGAGCTCCGTTGTTTTGTGACATTCGGCATTCAGAGCCACTTCTTGAGCTATTCCTCCTCTCTCTCCCCCCCTGCACAGAGGCTTCTCTTCAAGGCTTGTGCTACCTTTGAGTTTCGGACACAAATACCTCTTTGGACACTCTGCAGCTCCCCAGCTTCCTTTGCTACCTGGCCCTTCCTACACCCGTGGTGTCCTGAGCTCATCTTGGGCAGAATTCCACCGTTCTCTGCTCTTCCAGAGGGGCAGAAACACACAGGACTTTGTTTCTAGCTCCAGGGAAGTGGCACACAAAGATGTAAAGATGCTTTTATTTTTTTTTTTTTTGAAAGGATTTTTAAAAGCACCCTGAGCCTTAAAGAAGTGCATTTGCTCTGCGCAGTGGACGTCCTGAAATCTTACGATGGCACCCTCCAGCTCAAGCTGAAACACTTGAGAACACCATAAGCAGCTCTCGCTGGCTGCCCATTACACGGAGGTAAAGGGAGGCACGAAAGTCTGCCCAGACCCGCAGGAGAACAGGGGGTAGCCTTGTGCTCTCAGACTGGTCCTTTAACAGGGAGACGATCAGCTCTCCTCCTCCGAGCTGCTCCGAGTCCCTGCCAACTTCCCCGTACCAAAGAAAGCAGCCTCAGTTTTTCCTCTGAGCTGTTCCTTGGCTCTCCCAGGCGGGCAGGAAGGTTTCCCTGCCTGCTGCCGTCCCCAGGCGCTGCCAGCAGCACTCCACCCGGCCAGAGCTCGGAGGAGGCAGCACCGCGGGGCTGGGATGCTGCACCCTTCCGTGAGCCCCGCGACTACCACTGGCCAAGCCACAAAGGAACAGGGGAGAGGCCTCAGCGCCGAAAATCCTGCCAAAAACTCAGAGAATGGAAATAAGCGAGCTCGGAGGCAGGGCCCAGGGACACCGTGAATAAATCAGGCAAGATTTAAGTGACAGGGTGCAACACTTGAGGGACGCGCTGCAGGAGCCACAGCAAATGGCTCTGCCCCTTGTTGCCAGATTACAGATGCCTTGAGTTATAAAGAGGGCAAAAAAGCCCCAGAAAATAGATGCCCATGGTATGCTTGGTATGCTTCACAGCACCTCCTTGTTCCCAGAGGGAAGCAGCAAGTTGATCTCTTGTATTTGACTGTCGTGGTTTAACCCCAGCCGCAGCGAGGACCAGGCAAGTCCCCTTGCACCCTGAGAAGGGCAGGGAGAAGAGGGAGAAAAAGAGGGGAAAGGGAAAAATCTCGTGGGGGGAAAGATAAAAACAGTTATATAGAGCAGTAACAGAAAAGGAAAACAGCAATAAGAATAATGTTAAAAGAATACACAAGACATAAGTCACTCTCACCACCCGGTGAACTGGCACCATCCCAGCAGTGATGGAGGATTGCCCCCCCTGCCAGAAAACCCCCATTTCTGTACTGACAGTGACATCTATGGTACGGAATATTCCCCCGGGCATTCCACTGTTCTGCCTGTGCTCCTTCTCAGCTTCTGTGGGAAGCTGAAAAAGTCCTTGAAAAGTATAAACACCGCCTAGCAATAACTGAAACAGTATGCGTTATTGACAGTCCTTTCATACCAAATCCGAAACACAGCAGCCACCAGAAAGAAAATTAACCCTATCAGGACATAGACCCAGGCAGCTTGTGACACACTTGTCTTCCACCTCCTGCCTCTTGGTGACCTGAAACACCACTTCACAGTCAGAGTTTTTCTGGCACCCCATGAACACTGTCGAGGCCGAGATTAGACTCGCAGGAATGCTGCGACTTCCACAATGTGCGTAAGAAACGCAGCCAGGCAGCAGATGAACCTCTTCAAGCCCTGGGTACATGATCCCCTCTCTGCAGAGGCTTCAACTAGGACTTGGGACAAATCACTTCTGCTTCCTGGCTCTATTTCCCTACTTTGATATGGATGGGAGGAGGGTTCGGACTCTGGGAGGGGGGAACACGCTTCCCCATTAGCAGAGTGGACATTCAAGGTCTGAGATCACTCCCGCTGGTCACCTGCTTGTATTCAGTGCTAAGTGAGAATGTCAGAGGACTCTACACTCAAAGCCTTCACTGCAGCAGAAGTCATCCAGGACCTTGTTTCAGATCAGACTTGCGTTGCCCCGGATATGCACGGGGAGCGGCTGACGTTTTGTGACTGCTGGGCAGGTGGGCGCCTGCAGACCTTGGCACAGAGGGTGGTGCCAAAGGATGAAAGAAGTCCGCTGCTGTCTGTTCAACGGGCTGAGTGGAGAGCAAGTGGATGCTAGCACAGAGCCTGGTGTCATCTCAAAGGAATGCCTTGGTTTCACAACATGGGAAGGTCCTTCCCCAGAAGGAGAGCCCCAAATGCCATAAACAGGGTACGTAATATATAAGATGCAATGGAAGAAGCCTGAGATAGCGTCCCCTTTCCTTCACACTAGGAAAAGCCGCGGTGTTTGCCAGGAGCTGGCTGTGGCCATGGCCAGGCTGGCTGGGAACTGTAGCCTGCTGCATTTGGAGACTCGTTGTGTCGGGACCGTGTGCCAAGGAAAAAGAGAGGGAGTGAACATACACATCCATCCACAGTCCCTGTCTTGCACCCTTCTGCAGAGCAGCATTACTGCAGCTATTTCAGGTCCGCCATGTCTCAGAAGCAGCCCATCTTCTCTGCTCTGTGACACGGGCTTTTCAAAAAGGGAGCCTGAGGCAGAGACGTCAGGTCCCTTGGCTTCAGCAGAGCCTGTGGCGGGACAGAAATATAGTTTGGAAGAGTAAGGCACCTTCCTTTTGTCTCCCTGTCCAAGTAGTGGCTGTCTTGGACTGAAAAAACCCTTGTGAACTCCGCACTCAGCCCTAACAGTTTGTTATATTATTTCTCTGCTCGGATCTCTGATCATATTCTGGAGGCAAAGATGCTTCTTAACCGAGCAACCCCTACGTAAAGGTGTCTGCCTCTGTATCGTGAGGTACCGCCGCGGGGACTGAACTCTTTCAGGGAGGGTTCTCAGCCCACCGGAGACAATAGCAACTTGGAAGCCAGAGACCATCGTGTTGGAATATCTGTGGAGCTGGCATGAAACACCCCATTCCTGGAGAGGAGGTGGAGGGAGGAGAGCAGCTCTTGACAAAGCCTGTTTGTGCACCTACAAAAGGCTTTTTAAAAACAGTAGCAAGAGATGAAGATAAGATAGCAGTGGTAATGAAACCAGTCTGGGCCATTCCAGAGTTGGAAAGGCCTAATTTCTGCTTGCCAAGGATCCTGTCTGTCCCTGCTACCCCAGGGGCCAGGAGCAGGAAGGGTGGTGGTGAGGGCTGCCTCTTCCAGGCAGGGAAGAGAGGACATATGGGGCTTTATTAAGGCTAACTCAGGTGATGTTACCAATGTCTGGTATTTTGCTCAAAGCACCAGCCCCTGGATTCACGTGGGAATCTCACATTCCATTAAAATCCCAGCCTAGTAACTTTTAGACCTGGTGGATGCGCAGAATACTGCCCTCGGGCACAGGAGAGTATTTATTACCTTTGCAGATCTCACGAACTTCAAGACAATCTTGTGCCGCAAGGATATGCAGGCGATTTCTCGTTTTGGGATGCTATTTTATACCGTCTGGATTCAGGACGCGCTAGAAGCTGAAACAGCCACTTGAAACGAAACATCTGGAGGGGTCTGTGTGGCATCTGCCGCAGTAGAAGGACCGGTGGTACTGCCCGTACTCACACTGGAGAGGGTGGAGACTGGGGGACTGGAGGAGAACACAGTCCCTGTGGGTGATTTGTTAAGTGACCGTGGTTGGAAACAGGAAAAAATTGCTACTTGTAGAGGATTTTGTGGAAAGGGTTACTTGGACACTCCAAAGCCAGCTCTAACCAACGCACATAGCAGAAGCCAAATGGGGAATTAAAACAGGATTTCCAATGGAGAGAGAACCTCCAGAAAATGAATGGAAAGTCTGCAAAGTCATAGTAACTCCCTCAGCTTCCCAAACAAATCCAGAGGCATCTGGGAGGCTGGGGCTTTACAACGCCGGGCACTCCCACCGTGATGACATTCAAGAGCTGCGAAAAAGAACATGCCTTGTGCAGTGCGGCATGCAGATCAGCGGGAGACATTCCTCTTGGCTTCCAAATGCCTGTCTGCTGGCCCAGAATATGGCCTTGGGTCTCCTCAGACCCTTTTCCTGGATGCTTTCAAAAACAGGACTGCTGAAAAAAAAAAAAAAAATATGAAATCTGGTGTTTGTTCCTGCTCTCTGCGCAGCAACCGCCACAACCATGCTAGCAACAAGGAGGCAGCAGTTGGCCTGCTTAAGCCTGACAAGTTGGGGCTGGGATTTTCTTCCAGGGGCTGTGCTAGCCAAGTCGGGGCTATAGATCTGGCGGATGCAAGAACACGTTACAACAGGGGCTTTATGGAACAAAAACATTCCTCTCCGACAGTCTTAACGCTGATAGCAACCACCATCCTTAATTGCTCTTTGCAAGAGGCAGAAAAAAAAAAAAGCCAACTGCCAGCCCCTCGTAGGCAGGAGTTTGGGATCTCGGTGTGTGCCAGCCACCGTGCCGGCACGTGGTGGTATATATAGGAGATCAGATTTAGCCTAGAGAAGAGTTTAAAGGAGCTGACAGGACCAAACCCTTCCCAGGCATACACGTCCCATTTCATGTATTCAGTGTCTTCAACACATTTGTGTCCTCCGCCTCCATCAGACGGCAGAGAGCCAGGCAGCATTTCAGAGAGAAAAAATCACCCTGAATGTGCAAATCAAATTCAAGGGGCTTAGGCACCTTGCTCCCTCTTACTGGAGTTAAAGCAAGCCTTCTCGGGAAGCCTTTGGTTAACGATTAACCTGTGCAGGTGGGAGCATTTCCATGCCACGCTCGAATTGAACGGATGCCTGTGACCTGCGTGATTCATTTCAGAGTCTGGTGGGTATCTAAGGAAGCCAGACAATATGCTGCCTGAGCCTCCTTCCTTCATTATCAAGTGAACGACTCGTTACAAACACAAGTTCGGCTCACTAGCAGGTCTGCAGAAGGGAATTTGTCCCAGTCAGTCATGGGACCTTCCAAGGAGAATAACGATATTTGTCCCAGACCTCAATATTGTCCCAAACGTTGGTTTATACTCGGACCTCTAGCTTTGTGGACAAAGCACTGCACGCTACCTGCCCTGCAGAGCCGGGCACTAACTCGTATTCAGCCCGGTTGCGAACTCCCAGTGACCCAACCCCGTCCCACTGTACCTCGGATAGCATCTCGAAGCTCCTCTGTGATGATGGGTAGGTCATCAACATCCACAAAGTGCAGGTGCTTCTCGGGAGGCTGGCTGGCAGCAGCAGAGAGTTCCAGGTAATTCCCCCGCCCAGTGCTGACAATGAAGACCGTTACTCCCATGTCCTTCAGAAGCTGCATGGGCTCGGAGATGTCATCAGTGGAGAAACCATCTGTCACCCAAACCAGTACCTTGGGCACATCTGGCCGGGCACCAGCTTCATCACTGAAGAGCTTCTCCTTGGCGTAGGAGAGCGCTTTGCCGGTGTTAGTGTCGCCCATGACCTGCTGAGTGTCCCGGATGGCCTGTTGCAGAGTCCCACTGGACAGGTACCGGTCAAAAGGGAACTCCATGGTGGGCGTCGTGCTGATATGGATGATGCTGGTCTGGACATCTTTGGGGCCAAAAGTGAAAGGTCGCACAAGGTCCCACATGAATTCCTTGACTCTGGAAAACTCATAGTAGGAGACGCTGCCAGAGCTGTCCAGTAAGAAGAGGAGATCTCCCTCTGAATTGGAAATAGAAGGCTGGGGACCTACCAGGGGAAGAGAGAGGGAGGTGCGTTAGTGAAATGGTGTGAACCCATCCCTGCACAGCCATCTGCTGGGAAAGCTTGGTTATCCGGTGCCAAATCTCAGAAATCGGGGAGAATTTTGCCGGGTAGAGACCCAGCTGCACAGCAGGATTGTGACCCGTGTTGGACTATTTGTCTGCCACTGCTCTCTTTGGGTTCGGTCTCACTTTGGGACATCGCAGCTGCTCAGCCTGACCTACACCCTGCCCGGGGAGAGAAGCCAAAGCACTGCCGTGGAGCTGGAAGGAGCTCTTGGAGGCACTGCAGGACCAGCAGCCTTGTGCTGATCTGCCCCATGGGACCCTCTCAGCGGCACGCTTCAAACACACCACCCACCCCACAGGGTTTCACGTGGGCCAAGAGGGTAAGAGGCGGGCAAAGGAAGAGTTGGAGCACCTCAGCGGTACAGCAGCAGCAGCAGCCCCGAGCGCTGGTGGTGTGCTTGGTCCACCGCTGTGAAGGACGGCACAATACCCAAGCCCGCAAGTGTTGTAGCTGCCATACTCCACGTTCTTCGGTCGGCTGAGGCAGCCGGCAGAGACGCCCAGCAGAGTCGTGCAGCTTGCCCTCTGGCTCTCGGCCCAGGCTGCCGCCGCCGCAGACGAGGTTGGCCTTTCGGAACTCACTCCCTTTTCCACGTTCTGCACCTCACCCGGATCAATCGCCACCCAACAGCGGTACGGCTGACGATGCATCTCACCTTCCCGCTGTGGTGACCTCTCCAGGGGCAGGGAGAGGAGCTCCCCCTGCCTGCATTGGCTCCCTGCTCCCCGGGGCTTCGTTGCCAAATTTGTTTTAAAGTCATGTTTTACACACTTGCAGAGATAAAAAAAGACAAGTGAGGAGGAACAATAGCTACTTTTTTCCTCCTTTCCATTCACATGCATGATCCCTACCGTTTCGTAAGGCCCCTACCAAGGATCCCTACCAAGGGGCTACTTGGACGGCTACAGAACAGACCCCATGTCTCAGAGGAAAAAGGCCAGTCATGGGAGAGGAGAGGCAGGCCAAAATACTCTGAAAAACTGGGATGAAATATGCCTGACTTCAGGCTAGTGCCTGACTCCTGAGAAAACACAGCCCCTCACGGAACGAGGGCAGGATGAATGCCTCATATTCCTCTGGTCCAAACTCAGCCTAGATGCATAACACGTGGGAGCAGAAAATACCACGGCAGCAGTGAAGGGAAGTAATTTCCCAGGACACTAATCTCACCTCCTCATGCTGAGGTCCTGCCGGAGCACAGGGGGCTGGAACAGAGCGGGAACGGGCAGGGGAGAAGAGATGCCCTGGAGCTGGCACTGCAGGAGCAATGGGAGCTCTGGCTCCGGAGCACACCTTGCACTTCCATGCCCACGAAACCGCACGACAGTCTTTCCAGGCACACGCTGTTAACCCAGGACAGATAAACTGAACGGCCAGGGCAGTGGGAAGAGGCAGGAGCTCAGGCGCAGGAATCCGGGCAGAGCCAAAAGTACAACCCGCAAGTCCTGGATCCTGCTCTCACCGCAGGAAAAAAACGCCTCTGAGCTACATCAGCTTGCGCTGACACCCCTTCTTGCACAACACCAGGCTGATCCCGAGTGCTTTCTGCTCCAAGCTGGAGGTGGACATGTTCCAGGAGCTGGGAACATTCCTCACCAGCCTGATCCATGCCCTGTGCCAGGGAGTAGCCTCTGCCATCCAGGGCGGCAGCCCCAGAGAAAGAAGCAAAGGGCTGATGGCAAGACCGAGACCAACTGCCAAGGTCAGGAGCAGCTTTTGGGCCTGGGACAACGTACAGGTTTATCCCATCTTCTGACAATGGGAGAAAAAAAAAAAGGAGCTCTATTTGGAAAAGCGAGACATGATAAAGAAACGCGATGAGAAAACCTGCTGGCTGCACTCTCCCAGGAGAGGCGGCTGGTTCTCAGGACTGGCTGCCTCTCGGTCCAAAGGCTACGGTCCACACACGGCCGGCAGAAAGCTCCCTGATTTATCCCGCTGCTGGCAGGGAAGCCTACAGCGGAGGGACCCCTCCCTAGATCGCTTTTTAAGAGCTGGGCTAATGGGATGTTTTCTTGCTCTTCTGAACACATACTGACCTCCTTTCCCAGACGTTCTTAGGAGCGGCACCTCAAAGGGGCTCTGGGACAAGGTGTCTGGGAAAGGGCTGCGCAGCCCCACGTGTGCGGAAGAATGCAGTGTGGCAGGAGGAATGCGCCTATGAAGGTGCTGGCCTGGAGTCCCGCTCCATTTGACCCATTTTCTTACTGTTTCGATTAAACTGCTGTGTGGGAAGCACAAACACATAAGGGCCTCCTCCTCCTCCCACTCTCAGAGCTTGGGAGATTTACAATAGCTGGAATATCAATAATGAGTTTGGAATTCTTTTAAGCACCACCCTGCTTTCTGACAGCTTCTGAGGTGCAAGAAGGGAGAAAAAAGCTTTGGATCAGAGATCCCCGCCAGCACATTTGGGCTCCTCTGTCCGTGAAGGGATCGGGAATGTGGGATGGCCAAGAAATGTGGGATGGCCAAGAAATGTGGGCTCTGGAGCAGGGACGGCCGCGGTGCAGCACACGGTGGGTGAGTGCTGGAGCCAGGCGTGGGAGCCAAAACCACAAGGCCGTAGACAGCAGAATGGAAAGGCTCCCATAAAACTAATTGCTCCAAGGAGATCGCTTGTGCAAACAGTTCTCCCCCTGCAGAAAGCCATGTCAGGGCAGGCCCAGAGATAGCAAGGAGCCTGGCAGAGATGAGCAGGGGGTTGCCAAGCCCCCGCTGGGGCACTACGCCGAGAGGTAGCCAGAAGATGGCAAAATCCAGAGGAGGGAAAGGACCAGGGGAACGGTCTGTGGGTACGAGGGGTGGATTACACGTCCTGATGGCGAAACCTAGTGACCTGAGCACAGAAAAGACCACGAACCAGCAAGAGCGCAGCCACTCAGGGCCCAACACAAGGGGCTCAAGGGGGAAAACAGAAGGTGGAGAAGTGGTTCAGGCTTGAGCCGCAGGGAATCACAGATTCATAGAATCATTTAGGTTGGAAAAGACCCTTGGGATCATCGAGTCCAACCATCAACCCCACTCTACAAAGTTCTCCCCTACACCATATCCCCCAACACCACATCTAAACGACTCTCAAACACATTCAGGGATGGCGACTCCACCACCTCCCTGGGCAGCCTATTCCAGTGTCTGACCACTCTTTCTGGGAAGAATTTTTTCCTAATGTCCAGCCTAAACCTACCCAGCTGCAGCTTGAAGCCATTCCCTCTTGTTCTATCGCTAATTACCTGTGAGAAGAGACCAGCACCAACCTCTCTGCAATGTCCTTTCAAGTAGTTGTAGAGAGCGATGAGGTCTCCCCTCAGCCTCCTCTTCCTCAAACTAAACAGTCCCAGCTCCTTCAATCGCTCCTCATCAGATTTATTCTCCAGGCCCTTCACCAGCTTCGTTGCCCTCCTCTGCCCTCGCTCCAGCACCTTGATCCTCCTTGCCCAGTTTTCACTTGGACAGTCTTTGCCCTGCTGTTAATTTCGCTCACCGAGCACCTTTCAAGATGCCCATCTGTGCAACTAGGGATGAGCGTCCCGTCCCACGGCAGGGATGTTGATGTCTGTGTGCTCAGGGATGTCAGGGGGAGGTATGCTGGAGAAAGGGCCGGGTGTGCTGGGAATGCCCACAGGATGGGGGGCAGAAGTGACACGTGCGAGTCAGGACCACGCCAATTGCATGCGTTACAGTACAGGTGTGCGCTGGAAGAAAGCCGGAGTGCTTGCACACACGGTCCGTAAACACGCACATAAATGTGCTGCCCACAACCCACTGTGCTGCTACAGAGACCGAGCCAGCACAGGAACCGCTCTCCCGTAGGTGCAGAGACATCCCAGACCTCCCCGAACAACAGCAGAAATCAGATGGAGCCTTCAGAAACGGAGAACGTGAGAGTTACTTGGAGGTGACTGAGCAAGAGGTGCTAGGAGGAGGCAGGCGTGGGACCTGCGATCTGCACGGATTACAGCCGGTTCCGCGTGACCCAGCAGAGCTCAGCCCTGTGCTGCAGACACACACACACACCCCCACACACACACACCCACCCAGCAACTTGGCACCCACAGCTGGGCAGAAAATAAAAATGAAGTCCAGTGAGCTCCCCTGCTTGCCCACAGCAACGTGCAATTTCATCACCACATCACACAGCGGAGCTGAACCTGTGACCGACACCAGTTCCTAGAGCTCCCTACCTCCTGACGGCATTCCAGCAGGGCAGAGCAACAAGGGCTTTGTTTAGAGCTTCTGGCGGCGTGAAGCAAGTCAAACACACATAGCCACAGCTCTGCGCTTCCCCCCCCCTGCTTGGAAGAAGTACAAGCCACTTACTGGGCTGGCAAGCCATAGCGAGAGATCTTGGCAACGTGATTGCCGCCTCCCGGGAGGAAATCATAGAATGGTCAGAGTTGGAAGAGACCTTAAAGATCATCGAGTTCCAACCCCCCTGCCATGGGAAGGGACACCTTCCACCAGACCAGGTTGCTCAATTATTGTTTCTCCCTTCTGCTCCTCCCCAGTTTGAGGAGCGTCACTCCATTCCCGAATGTCGCAACAAGCAGCCGCGAAAGCTTCTGACCCTGGCAGGGCAGGGATCAATGGCCAAAGGACATGGCTCACAAGTGGTAAACGGGGTCACGCGCACCAGCACTCTGGGAACTGGGAATTCACCACCAGGGGGAAGATGCAAGCAAAATCCCACTACCGCCAGGACTGCCTTCATGGGTGAAAACCAGCATGGAAATCCCACTACCGCCAGGACTGCCTTCATGGGTGAAAACCAGCACAGAAATCCCACTACCGCCAGGACTGCCTTCATGGGTGAAAACCAGCACGGAAATCCCACTACCGCCAGGACTGCCTTCATGGGTGAAAACCAGCACGGAGCTCAAGGGAGAAGAACATCAAAGGAGAGTCAAGAGCCAAGCCCCTGTCAAGCTACGCTCTTGACTGCGCCCCTGCAGCTCTGGGGCGCCAAGACGTTAACGTCCTTTAAACACTGGTTTACGTAATGTCAGCGTCCCGTAAACACTGGTTGACCCACCGTAAGTTGCTGGAAATAGCTGCGTTAATTTGGAGGCTCTGCTGGAAGAGCTACAGCTTGACACCACAATGTTCCGCCGGGCGGGTAGAAAGCACTGGTTAACGGCAATTGGTTAACAACTGGTTAACAGAAGCAACAGTTAGACTGGTGGGCAGGTATACATATTTTGGAGCTATAGGGATTGTCCGTGGGTGGAGCAGAAGGCTAATCCTTCATACAGGCAAATACCATCACAGTTACCTCTACTTGACACTCAGCCCCTTACAGGATGGAAAAAACTCCTCCCATTTAGATTTTGTCAGCAGAAAGGATCAATAAAAAAAAAAATCTAGACCAAGGATCTCACTACATCAGGAGCGCGGCAACGCTTACAAAGTGACCGGACACTCCATCATCCTTCCCTTCAGGTTCAGGTTTTCAATTCCTTCATCTTTCTTCCTGCTCTTTGTCCTTCATCCAACGCAAACATGCCATCCGTGCCAGAGGTGGGGCCGAGGAGATTCGTTACCAGTAAATCCCCGGCATTACGCAAGCGGCTGCTGTTTTCAAGCCGTTTTTCCGTGCTTTACAGCAAAAAAGAAGATCGGCTGTTTGGCAAGGTGCCAAATGAAGATTTCTCACTTTGGGTGGGATTCTGGGAGAAGGGGCACCCGCTAGCACCTCCCTGCCTCCCCCAACGGGAAGCCTTTGCTTCTGAAGGGCTGGGGGGGAATAACTCTGCGGACCTTGTATCATTGTGCTCTGCTTAAGTCTAGGTGTTGAGATACTAGCTGTTTAGCTTAACTAAGTAAGTTTTAATCAGAATAAATTACTCTGGGTTATAATGTGGTGTGATTTATGCCGTTTGCCTCCTTTACCTGGCACGAGAGAGATTTTGAGATTTGAGATTTGGAGATTTGCTGAAGCCTTTAGGCCATGATAGAGTTAATTTCCTTAGTAATTTTCCTCGCAGCCGGTACAGTGCTGCGTTTAGTCTTTTAGTAGGAGGAAAATGTCGACAGCACACTGAAGTTTTGGTAGCGTTTTCCCTAAGTCTTTTCAGTTCCCTAAGACTTTTCAGTTCTTCACGTTCTGCCAGCCAGCGCAGGTGCCCAAGAAGCGTAAACCAGAAGATAAGGAGGTGACAACCCTCAGCAGAGACTGCACATCAACAAGATAAGAGCAGCCAATGGCTGGCCTGGACACAGAGAGAGAATCCAAGAAGGTGTTAGAAGACCCCACACCGAAAATCACCGCTGGACTTACAGATGCGTGAAGAACGCGAGAGGGGCGGGGGTAGAGATCGCAAGGGTATCATCGTTTGATGTCCCTCTCTGGAGACACCCAGCCCATCCTGACCCTGCTGCTGGACCTTTCAATTAAATTATCTGTTTTTATAAAATCCAAAGGCTGAGACTCCGCTGTGGGAAACCCAGGCTCGAGCCTGAAGAAGGAGGGAGCGCGGCCGAGACTAAGCGTGTGTGTGATGAGTGGAAAGGGGCACCCATCGGCTCTTGGGGGTCACCCACTGCAAAGGGACCCTGGTCCTGGCAGTTAAAGACTCGGGTGGTGAGTGTGGGATGCCTTGGACGGGGTGTGAATGCTGGGGCAGCGGCTTCTCCTTTAGGGAATAACAGAGAACACCTGGCAGTACCCTGTTGTCACCCTCCAGCTGGTGGGTGGTCAGCAGACAGAGGTTAGCCACCCAGAGAAGTGTTTCGAAGGGATCGATATGGGAGCAAAACGTCACCGTGGAGTCACAGTGCTGCCTATCGAAACACTTGGCTTTTCCAGCAGAAAAGCAGCTGGTCGGACTTCCCTGTCTGACACCGAGATGCTGACAGCAGACATCCGCTTCCAGAGTCCTCCGCACTCTCAGCTGGGACCTAAACACATGCCTGATCTACATGGGACTTGGAACTTGTAGAGCACAAAGGATTTAACAGCCAAAAAAGATCACGTCCTGTCTCGGTTAACTATATTTGAAATCCTGTGTTTGTCTTCCCTTCTCACTGTTTGGCCAAGCAAGGAAAAAAAAGTTCTGCTGCGAGGGGAGCCAGGTTTGGAGGCTGGAGAAGGCAGTCAGTGCTTCCTTGTGGCCCCTTGGGATCACAGTGAGAGGCAGGAGGAGACAGGAACCACCTCTCCCAGAAGGAGGGGTGTCCCACCAAGCCAGCCCGGAGGTGCTGGATGCATAAAACCACGTCAGAGAGAGAGGCCCGTGACATGGGAGGTGGCTACATCACAGGTCTGCGTAAGGAGCTGAGCTCCACCAAGCAAAATATACCTGTGTGACTAAAAGCCCAAACGGCCTGTGCAGGTTCCAGCTCGTCCGTGCCACAGATTACAGGCTGTAGGTTGGGAAACGGCCCTTCAGACAAATTCCTCTGGCAGGAAGGAAGCTGGGTTGCCATCTCTTACGATCTTTTCAGGAGTTTCACTATCTCCGCTCGTTTATTTAGAGCCTCAAGGGTCCTGGAATCATGGAATTACGCCAGGTGCGGAGCTGTGCTTCAGAGATCAGTAAGTGCAGGGCCCTCTGCAACGCGCGTACGGATGGGCCGTGCCTTTATTTTTCACTTGCTGCACCCACAGGGACGGCAACATCCCCATCGTTTTCTGCTGACGCTAGTCCAGGGTAACCAGGTAATGGCAACCTAAGTCTCATTTATCAAAGCCCAAACTACCAAATGGTCCTACTTTACACTGATGCAACAGAGCTCTGAACCTGGACCCAAAGGGGAAAGCGGTGGAACTGGTCATGCGATGCTCTGACGTGACTTTGTGCCTCGGTGCACCTCATCATTCCTGAGCACGCAGAAGCACCACCGTCCGCCCCATCACTTCCCCACTTTGTCCGCTGCAGCTGAGGATAAAGCCACGATCATTCACATTCAGTGAAGTCCCTCAGAAACAGAGTTACGAACACGCATCCCTGCCTCTCAAGCAGCTCCGCTCATGGTGTGATCACGACACACCACCACGGCACCTCCAGACAAGAGCCGGCCCATGCCCAGGAGCCCTGCCAGACCGGCTGTTTGCTCAAGGTCGCTTCAGGGAGCACCCGGGAGGAGCCGAGGAGGTCCCACATCAAAGCTGCTGAGGAACGGGCACCTTGCCCACCAGCAGGTTCCTTTCCTCTAAAGGAGCTCGGCAGCGTCCAAGCCTAAGTCAGCACCATCAATAACACAACACACACAGAGCTTCGCCTCTGGAGCAAGGCACGATCCTTCTGGAAAGCCACGGCTTGCTTTTTCACATACTCTGAAGGTCTCAGCATTGTTCTCAGCCTGGGCTGGGCAGCTGCCACACACACTCCCACGGCAGCAGAAATGCACGACAATAGGAATGACTGCTGCCTGCGTGGCCATCGGGCACTGCGACAACGGTACCATCCTGAGCTGGCCTGTCTCAGAATCCAGGGACAGAATCCAGCACCCTGTAAGGGGATCCGAGCAATAACACAGCCTGCTCCATACCAGAGGCAGAATCAGACCCCAGCAGCCTGGGCTGCTGTCTGAGGACCTCCTGTCCTGAGAGACAAGAGGTTCACTTCTTTCACACAGGATTACATTTCCCAGCTGCAGTGAAAACCAGCAGTCAAAGAACAGACCCTTTTTCTGCTTGTGAACACAAGGCAGAGCAAAAACCATCGCATCAGCTTAGCCGTCACGATGTGGGCTACGTCTTCTGCCCAGCACTTCCAGCCCAGGGACCCGAGACGAGACGTTCATCTCCTCCCCGTCCCTCTCCCTGCTGCCAGTTCTGCGAGACTGACCCATAATCATTTTCCCTCAACAGCCACCAAGAGAAATCATTTTAAAGAGGAAATATAAGGGCTGAATTACAGAGATTAGCAGGAGAACAAGACGGGCAGGTGTAGTGTCAATCCCTGTTTTTACTTCTTTTAATTGCTGTGCCTCAGTAGAGAGGTAACAGTGCGGAGTCAGGGCTTTCTCCACATGAGCGCACTAAACTGCAAGTTTCTGAAACAAATACCTTTCCTTCTACTGGAAACAAGCAAGACATAAAATTTCTTTCTAACGTGGCAATTTTAGAAGGGTTTTGTTTGTTTGATTTGTCCTTGTGCCAGCAAAGTAACATGCAAGTCTAACACAGTTATATGTTTTTTATATACACGGGGATGTCTATAGACACCCAGAGCAGCAGTATAACTTCAGCTTTTATTCTGAAAAGCGTTTTACGAGAAGCTTTCAGGACCAGGAGATATTAAACGGGGGGGGGGAAAGCAGAAAGGGAACAGCCTTGCCTTTTCAGGCACTCACCTCTCTCAGGTGCGTCCCGTCCCGCCGCCAACTGCAGCCACAGCCCAAGAGAAAGCACTGCCTTGGCCAACATAGCAAAGCCTGGTCCGGGGCAAACTACCTTAAATCCAAAAGCTGGGCTCTGTGAAGGCAGATGAGAGGCTTAAGATCAGTCATATTACGTGCAAGGATCCACCAGATCCCAGGGTGCCACTTCTACGCTGCTCATGCCTTGAGATCCCACCGCTTCTTTACGCGTTTTGCTGGGCTGTGGTGTAAGCTCTGGCTCCTGAAGGCAATTTTCCTTCCACCACCACCCACCCACGCCCCCTCCTACACCCCCCCCCCCCCCCTCCCCGTACACACACTCCTTTTAAAGTCATAAATCCATCTTGACAGGAATCGCTGGAGGAGAGGCACAAACAGCACCGCTGCCGCCGCTGCCGCTCCTCTCCCCGGCTCAGCTTGCCCCAGGAGCCAGGATTCAATCGCAGGCAGCCTGCGTGCCGCTGGGCTGGTTCGGGAAAAAAAAAAACCAAACCACAAAACCAACAAAAAAAACCCCAAACAAACAAAAAAACCCCCCACCCCCCAAAAAAAACCCTAAAAATATATCCCTATAGATAAAACTTTGGCCCTGCAAGACGCTGGCAGCAGTCCAGCTGCCAGGAGGAAAAAAAAATAAAAAATAAATAAACAAAATAAAATAAAATAAAAGCTCAGAGAAATCCAAAGCTGCTCTGCTCTGGAATGAACTAGAAGAAGGAAAAGCACGTATATAGAGGAAAGAAAAAGTAGAAAGGCTGGGGAGCCGTGCCCTGCCCTGGGAATATTGGCTAATCTTCTGGGAGGAGGAGGAGGCTGAGCGTTCCTCCAGGTCCTAGCGCTACCCAGCGTGTCCCTTCCCCTCGCTGCCCCGGGGACAAGCCCGGGAGGACCAACCGAGGCCGCCCCGCGCTCCATACCCTGGCGCAGAAGTCACCGAGGAAGGCAGAGCCCGCGGGAAGCGGCCGCTGCCGAGGTGGGGAGCGTGCGGAAAAGGGCACGGAGCGATATCCGCCGGTGCAATTGGTACACGCGAGAGCGGGCTGCGTGCCCGCTGGTCATCTCCCTTCAGCGCGGCGTTACGTACCCTCTCAAGTCTCTGACTTCTGAGTCAAAGGGTTCTCACATGCCTGAAAATACGCCCGTGACAAATCTCTTAGTGGACGATGGGGCAGAAGAGCGTAAACCAAAAAACCCCGGGTTCAAACTGCCCGGAGACGCAGCCTCTTTAATTCCCCTGTCTGCGGCAGACTTTTGCCAGAACAAAACCAGACCAAACCGGGTTTCCCTTCTCGTGGCTGCCCGTGTACCTGCTTTTGGCTCCTACTCATCAAGAGGGAGGTGACAATAGTCCCTTTCCCTTTCTTCACTGGAGGTTTTAACGTGTGCTACTTCTGGACAGATCCACGACGTTCCTGGTGGAGAAAAGCTGGAAAGTTCCACCCAATTACGAAGAGACCAACCCATCATCACCTCCCTCAACACGGGGAGTGCCCAACAAGACAAGCTAAAAAGTAGCAAGAAGGGAATGTTTAGAAGGCTGTGGGATTTCTGAACCTGGTGAGCAATATTTCCTCCAATTTGATCTTCCTCTCTCCTGGGAACCGTAAAACAGTGAACAGGAGTTAGGAGCCAAGGAGCTGTGCAGGGTGGAAAAGAAGCTGTATCCAAACGCATCAACCCAACGGAAAGTCAGACGAGGCCCAAGAAATCAGATCCCACTGAGAAACCACGGATTCAGTCAGCTCGTTCCACTTCCTGGGCGCTTGCTTGTGTTTCCCCTCCCAGTTTGGTACCCAGCCGCATCACGAAGGAGCTTTGCAGCGTCAGGCTGTACAACACCTCAGTCCCACGTGCCATAACGCCATAGGAGCGACAGCCTCACCCACCGACTCGCGCAGGCTGGAATAAGCCTTATTCCAGGTACTCAAGTTAATTAGATCCCCCTGCTCTCATACCGAGAGCATGTCACCTGTGAGATCCCCTCAAAGATGGCATCTGGATCCTGCTGCAATAGCTACGGTGACCAAATACTGTTCCTAACCGGTTTCCCTGACACACGGAGCAGGGTTACGGCCCACTGAGCTAAGTCTGGATACGAGCTGCTGAGTTTTGCCTGACCACGGGCACAGGGGGCTCGATCCTTGCCTCTCGAAATGAAGAGCAGACTTTTTCCTCTGAAATCAGTGTAGTTTGGGGCTGCCCCTCTCAGAGTTGCGCTTATTTAACAGCACGCGTGGTGAAGCGCAGGTGCCCTAGCAGTGAAGGCTCGTTTGGCAAGCAAGCTTCCAGGGAAAAAAAATCACACAGCAAAGCAAATCACAGCGGGGTGTAATTCACCACGCTGAGCGAACTCATCCATTCTCATCGCACAGGTTCACAGTCAGGTCGTTTGCTGAGGCATCGACCATGAGGGCAGCCAGGAAGGCAAACGGCTTTCCAAACCGCTGTTGAGTGAAGCGCCCGTTCAGTCGCATCCTTGTTCTCTGCCGGTGAACGTGTCCTCCTTGCTGTCCTCCCACTGGTCGCGTTCCGGACCTGGGACGTGGAAGGGATGGGCTGGAGGCAGCAGGTATTGCCCCACTGCAAACCATCTGCTTCTCATCAACTACCCTAGACATCCGCCTGCTCCTGTCCTTGTCTTCTGCCCCGTTGCCCAACGACCTGCAAAGACAGCGGGCTAGAAACGCTACGGGTCTGGAGCCCAGGGCTCACGGATGCGTGTTCGGAGCCCCTTGGCTCGGGCTGGTGGGTATACAGAGATGATTTCCTTCCATTACTCACTTCCCAAGGAAGTCTTTTCATGGAAGGGTTGCTCATCTTAGAATAATTCCCTTTTTTGTCAGTTTGTCAATGCAAATGCCATTCAGACTCACAGCCTGGAGAGATCTGAGCCTTTATCTCCCAGCAAATCATGCTGGAATAGCTGGAAGCAGGAAAAAACACCCTGGAAAATAATTATATCTTACACAATTTTGTTTTATTTTTAAACTTTACTGTAATTAACAGATCCTGTTTCCAGTAAGACTGGTGCATGCGCATGCTGGTTCTTTCCTAGTTGCATCCTGCGCTCTGAAGCCAGCGGCATCCCTCCGGATCTGCTCCCGTTTAAACGCGAGCAGGATCTGGCTGCGGATCTCAGCTTAGGCTCAGCTCCCTGCCACTGCCAAGCTCGTGTTCTCCAGCTGACATTGACTGTAATTCACTGGGGACGATCATTTTCTCACCACGTCAAGCGACAGAACAGCTCAGGAAAAATTAACAATTGTGAAAAGAAAAAAATCACAATAAAAAAAAAATAATCAAACCAACCACCACCAACCAGTCTACTGTGTTTTGACTGGGATATTCCTGAGTCTCAGCCGTGGACAGACGGATTCTGTAGAGTGCAAAAACCCTCCAGTGGTCTGCGCAGGGGATTAACAATTGTAAAAAGGTAAAAAAAAAAAAAAAAAAGAAAAAAAAATCAAATCAAAGCAACCACCACCAACCAGTCTACCGTATTTTGACTGGGATATTCCTGAGGTTCAGCCGTGGACACACGGATTCTGTAGAGCACAAACCCTTCAGTGTCCGCGCAGGGGAAGGCTTTGGTGGCGTGCTGCAGCTGCCCCGGCATTCCGGGGACGTAAACAATACGCAATTTCTGAAGAGATGCAATATCCTCTCCGAGACAAATTACCGCAGCTGGAACAAACAGGCTTTTGGGAACACAGCCCTTTTTTTTTTTTTTTTTTTTTCTTTTCAGCGCTACATAAAAGTTTTTGTTTGGAGGGGCTATCTATATATGGCAATTTGGAAATTCCCCATTTGGAAAGGAAGCGAAGCAGCTCCGCAGCACTGGGAGAACGACGTGGGTCAAAGCTCCTCCGTGGACTCCAGGGAAGGCTTGTCCCCAAGGTGCCAGGGATCCAACTTGGCTGCATGTGCCAGGGTTTTTGGGCTGGAAGGCAAGACCTCCCCCAGCTCCCGCCGAGACATCAGCTCGATTCCGACACGGAGGATGCGGAGAGCAACCGAACCACCAACACCATCCACAGCAACGCCAGATGTTCCTCCAAACACCGACCACGCATGGCTGGGTGCTGTGTCTGCTTGTCACACCTAACTTCTAAGCTGACTGCCCCACCATGTCACACTCAACTTTCAAACAGCCCAGGCTGCAGGGCACGAACTTGAACTCCACTCACTCCAGAAATGCCGTTTGGCCTTACAGCGGGGAGGATCAGGCCCTGTGTTGACAGTTCTCAGTTAACAGTGTGTCATGCAGTCTCCAGCCTCAAGTCAGCTCTTATTTTTGTTTGACTTGGAAGACAAACTACAAAAATAGACGTGTTTACACCCTGCATTCACCAGTTTTGTTTTTCTCAAAAGTCGCCCTGTGACTAGAAATGACTCCACAGTGAGGTAAGGTCTAGCTTATAGATGACCTCTCATCCCAAAGCATCCTGAAAAGTCACCCGGCACAAACACACAGCCACTTCTGGGGTGAAATGCAGTAGCTTTTCATCTACTTGTGGTATTATGCTAAAGCTTAGGATGTGTGAAAAAAAAAAAAATTGCAGGCCAGATACTCTCCGGAAGAACACAACCACCTAAATTTTCATACTAGGAAAGGTTGCTTCCCATCCTAATATTGAACAACTGGCTGCAGACTTATCAGGACCTTCTTAAAAATAGCCTGGTAATGTCCAGCGACTCGATTTCCCCTCCAGCATGGGGTCATGCCAGGACACAGCATCCTAGTTTTCTCTTTGGAATACATTTGCAGCAGCCTACTTCAAAATGAAGGCATTTATGGAAATAACACACAGGCAGATGCAAGCATGTCAGATGTCTAATGCAGAGAGGGAGGAGGTCCTCTAAGCAATTCCCTGCTCGTGCTAGGAGCTTCTGTTCCCTCCGGCTCCCATACAATTCCTCTGGCAGCATACAATTTGCTCCTCAGGTTTTATGAAATCTGGACGATGTGTGCTTGGGTGAGCTCTGAAGGAGTCAATTTGTCCCAGAGCATCAGCTCTCGGACACCAGAGTGACTTACAGCCCCCAGGGTCCTTCTGAGCTGTGATGGGATGAACCAAGTTCCTCTCCAGCTCCGCATCCTGGGCATCTCCTGGTCTCTCCATCCAAGTGTGCCTTGAGGAACTCCAGACAGCATCAGCAGTGGTCAAGGGGGACATCTGCCCAGAACGGAAGAGAACCTGGTCTTTCTGACAGATAAGGGCACAAGACAGCCTTCAGCGCCTTTGAACTCCAGCTTCCCAAAGGAGTTCCTAGAGCAAGCCAGCCTCGGAGCTGACGCAGAGCTGTGACTCCGCAAACCCCAGCACCCCTTGAAGCTATCCCAGCACCGCTCGTGGAGCAAAGCTGCTGGTGCCAGGCCAGCTTATCTCCAAGTCACCTCCAATCACCAGCCAGTAAAATTGCCCCAGGGCTGAGAAAGCGTGCCCTAAATGAGCAGATCATTCCCATATTTAGCTGCATCCGATGTAATCCATACATACAACCATAGAATGGGTTGGGTTGGAAGGGACATTTAAAGCCCATCTAGCCCAACCCCCCTGCAGTCAGCAGGGACATCTTTAACTAGATCAGGTCGCTCAGAGCCTCCTCCAGCCTGGCCTTGGATGTCTCCAGGGATGGGGCCTCCACCCCCTCTCTGGGCAACCTGGGCCAGTGTCTCACCACCCTCAGGGTAAAGAACTTCTTCCTAATGTCTCATCTAAACCTGCCCTGCTCTAGTTTAAACCATTGCCCCTCGTCCTGTCGCTCCATGCCCTTCAGGGCAAGGGATCACATAGTTCTACTGTAGGGTGTACAGGAACCATATCTTAATGCTATCGTGCTCCTACTGTCTTCAGGACAACTGGCCCAGAGCTAACAGCAGCTGCCGCTTCTTTCACATTTGTAATTCACAGTCCTTGAAGTAAAAACCCCAGTGGCGGACTGGTGTGGGGCTCCGCACCGTTGTTTTTGAGCCAGCCGTAAAACCAGACTTGACTGTTGTTAAGAGCTAATACGTACAGCTTCATTACGGGCTGAAAGGGATGATATTCGGAAAAACAGACCTCTGCGTGCAGCAGCGCTTCGCCTCAGACGCGTTTACGGCAGAGCTGTGCAGCAGCCCGACTTTCGGAGCTGCAGCCGGGCCAGTATTAGTTCACGAGCCCACAAAAGCTGCGTGGCGTCCAACCGGCTTCTTGCTTTTTTACCTTGCCTCTGGGTTCTAGAGAGTTTTAAGTGTGTCGGAACAAATGAGATCACTTGCAGGGTTCCAGGGGCAGGTCAAAGAGCAACCTGATACAGAGGAGAAAGAAAAAATAAAAGCGGGAGGGCCGGACGCCAGCAGCGCAAAGCGGAGCTGAAACACTGAGTCGTCTGCCGCAGTCCGGGCTCACTTACCCATCCGATGGCCCAGAGATTTCACTTTCTCCTTGCTCCTGCCTGGAACAGTTTTAATTCCTTAGACCCATCACAACTGCTCATAACTGGGGCAGGCTACCCCAGCAGGCATGGAGGAGGGAAGGGGTAAAACAAGACACAGCAGAAGACAATTGAAGTGGCTCGTTGCTCATTCAGGGGCTTCTGGATTTCTCCTTTTGCCAAGTCGGGCAGAAATAGCTAACGTCTCTGGCCCCGTCTCTCCCTGTTGCTAGAGGGGCTCCGCTTTGGTGCCGCGGCAGGCTGAACGCAGAGCTGTTGGGTTGTCATGCCGCATCCTTCACCCCACTGCCAGCGGTGCCAGCGGCTGTCCGCACGCATCGCCTTCCCCGCCGAGGCAGAGCTGACGGAGACAGCTCTTCCCTTCCCCGCTTCCTTCAGCCCCGCCGCAGCCTCGCCGGGCTCGCCAGGAACCAGAGCGGCTCTGAAAATCCGACCCACTTCTGGGCAGCAGCCTGGATGCAGCAGTTTAATTTTTAACCCAAGGCTATTCTTTGGAGCGGATCTTTTCCTTATTGCTTGACTTTTATCCCCTATCTCTACCCTGTTTGGAAAGACCAGACAACTGGGAAAACTCACATTTAAGATAACCTCCTTCGAAGCAGGTTTCCTGAGAAACCTCCCGCGATGCGATAAGCTGCGACTTCCCATTGAACGGCAGGCGCTCAGCCTGGAGAACCCTCAGTAATTGCCATCTCCTAACGTGTCCGCTTGGGAGAGAGCGGCCGACGAGGAACAGGCTGCAGGCACACACACACACGCACGCACGCACGCACGCGGAGAGGAGAGCGCGGCACGGCCGAGGAAGCACTCTGAGCACTCTGCAGGCACGCAGCGGGGGGACTCGCGCGTTCGGAGAGTCTCCCTGGGCTCGTTTGTCTGCAGGGTGTCCAAGGGAGGAGCCAGGAGAGAAACAACCCGGCCAAAGGACGTGAGCGTCTCTCCTCCAGGAGCCCGGGCCGTCATCTATTTTGCTTATTTCAGCCTCTGTACCCAATTCCTTCCAATCGCGGCAGTAATTGTTCAGACAGTTTTACAGCCTGATACCCCGTGCGGCTCTGCAGGCTCTGACAGACTGCTGCGCGGGGGTTTTTTGAAGGTCTGGGTTAACTCTATCATGACCCATAGTAGCTTGCTTGCATAGGAGCACCGTTCCATCCACCTCTGGCTCACCTTTCAAACAGTGGCAAGTTGTGATCGCACAAGGAGAGGCTTCCAGGGCAATAATAAGTATAAGACAAGCTCACACCCTGGTGCTGCAACGCATCCGTGGCAGGAATAGAGCAAACCAGCTGCACAGGACAGTTTCTGTTCCTATCAGCAAAGCGGCTGTATTTCAGGTGCGCTCTATTTTTAGAGGCTTGTCTAAACCCTGCCAGGCTCCGCTGGGTTCTTCGCTTGGGGTGGGGGGTGGGGGTGGGGGCGTGGATGCGCCCCCATCGGACCTGCATCCCGCCGCGAGGGGAAAGGGACGCGCTCTGCGGCTGTGGGTTCCTATCAGGAGAGACCGCCCGGCCCCCACTTCAGGCGCAGCTGCAGGAGTGCTGGCCAAGCTCCGTGCTCTGCTCGCAGCCCGGAATTTGGAAGAGAATGAGGCTGATTTTCCATAAAACGCAATACCCAGGTGACAGCGAGAGCCTCTCCGCTCGCCTCCTCCTCTGATGGGGAGCAGAGGAACCGGTCGTCTTATTTTTACCCCCACACCAGCAGCCTTTGAGACTAAAAAACAACCTTAAGTTTCAGAATAAGTGTAGTGGGATGGAACAGGTTCAGCGCTTGTGTGGCAACAGCAGAGGAGCACAGCTGGACCAGTCTGGGACTGGGATTTCCAGAGTCCGGCTGTAGAGGTCATTCCTCTGGTCCAGGCTGCCAGAAAGGAACTGACCTTCAGGGTTCAGAACGAAACTGCCTCTAAGGTAGGCTTTGCTGGGGGCTCCCTTTTCATCTGAGGCTTTTCATCCCCCCCCCTCTGGAATAAGGCAAAAACCATCTGAGCAGGAACAAGGCTTCAAGCGCAAAAACAATCGCCCTTTTTGTCTGAACGCGGCAAAGCAGCTGGGGAGTGAGTGGGAGGAAAGGGAATGACTCTCCGGGCTGTCGGCAGGGCTCCTCCAGCCCAGCTGACCTTGGCGAGCTCACTCTGTGCTCCTCCAACACTGGGAAACTTGTCCCCCCCATGCTGGTTAGTCTCAGCGTGGGGTTTTTCTCTCCAGCCTCCACACCGGCCTGGAAAGCCCTTGGTTTGTGCTTGTTCTCGCACATGCCCAGCCTCTCCTTTTCACGGGGCATAGCTCTGAGTCACATCTGAGTGTCTCCTTCAAGGCACTGAGGCTTCATTCTCCGCACGTTCAGCAAGTTCTAGAGATGTGGATGCCTTGTGGAGGCAGGCTTTGTTGCCTACAAGCCACAGACAGGACAAGAAAATCCCCATGCTGTCCCCCCCCCCGCCCCAGCAAACACTGGAGAAAAGCACTGCCTTCCAGCCCAGTAAAGCCGGCACCACGCGGAGCCAACATCAGCAGAGCCGAGCATAAAACCACACAAGAGGGTGCCACCATCCCCTACCCCATCACCACCTCCCACGGCCTTTCTGAGTGGGAATCTGACTTTTCTGGCGCAAAAGAGCAGGACCAGTCTGGTTTCTGGAGTGGAGGAAGACCCCCGCGAGCTCAGGAGGGGCAGCACACGCTCCCTCCCCGGGCAAGGCTGCCATCCCCACACAAACCAACACTCAGGAGCTGGAAAGAGTCTCACACATCCTTTTTTCACCGTCACAGACTCAGTTTGAGGACAGTTGTTTCATAAACCCAGAGGGTGGAGGAGGGCTGCATCCTTCTGCAGATAACCTTGCTGCTGGGAGTCAGGGACCAGTTCCACCACGGGCCACCTCATGTAGGCAGAAGCCTGGCTGTGTCTGATGCCATGTGGCATCTGGGTGGCCTATAGCAGATTGTATCATTCAACTTGAACTCCTTAATGTAAAGAGGCATAGAATCATAGAATCATGGAATCACAGGGTTGGAAGGGACCTCTGGAGACCACCCCATCCATCCCCCTGCCAGAGCAGGGTCACCCACAGCAGGTGGCACAGGAACGCGTCCAGGCGGGGTTGGGATGTCTCCAGAGACGGAGACTCCCCCACCTCTCTGGGCAGCCTGTGCCAGGGCTCTGCCACCCTCACAGCACAGAAGTTCCTCCTCGTGTTGAGATGGAACTTCCCATGGTCAAGTTTGTGCCCGTTACTCCTTGTCCTGTCGCTGGGCACCACTGAGAAGAGCCTGGCCCCATCCTCCTGACACCCCCCCTTTTCAGTATTTATAAGCGTTGATAAGGTCCCCCCTCAGTCGCCTTTTTTCCAGACTGAAGAGACCCAAATCCCTCAGCCTTTCTTCATCAGAGAGGTGTTCCATCCCCTCAGCATCTTGGTAGCCCTTTGCTGTCCCCTCTCCAGCAGTTCCCTGTCCTTCTGGAACCGGGGAGCCCAGCACTGGACACAGAACTGGCATGCTAAGATCTGAAAGAGGGGGACAAACTTGCTGGAATCTCAAAGTAATGAGAGGGAAGGAGGGGAAAAAGGACTTCTTGGCATCAGCAAGTTGCTGTTCACAGTGGAAAGGCGGCAGGTGGGACATGGATTCCTAGATTGGAAACCCTGTGGCATAAACAAGCTTGAAGGAAGCAGAGGGTTCTGCTGGGAAGTGCTATTGCTGACTGCTCTCCTTCCCTTATAGCACGTCCTGCCAGCCTTACACTCCTCCCACGTCAGGCTAGGGAAATAGCTGTGATTCCAGTAGTCCATAAAGAAAGAGGTGACTTGACTCATGCGAAGCAATCAAAACAATTCCCATCTATTTTGGGGACAAGAGACTTTTGTTCTAGAGCTGGGTGCTGTAATGCCTGACCCAACGGTGAAAGAACAATGAGAGCAAAAATATTCCCCCACAAATAAGTAATGCTATTAGAGAGAAATATCCTCTCTGCTCTCCACCCTCCCCTGGAGCCACAGGCTCCCTCTGCAGAGCTAAATTTGTTTCTTCAGGCGAGAGAGAAGAGATGGGTGATGTGAATGCGGAGTCCCATCCAGCCATCCACCCATGGAAACGTCGCACACTTCTTCCTCTCTGCAAATATTTAACCACCGCCTCTCTGGTTTAGCGGGCTCCGTCCTTAGAGCTCCAGATCTCACACCCAGGCCTGGTCCCTGCTCTTCGGCTTCCCACAGCAACGATGGTCAGCACAGAGGGCTGCACCACGGGCTTTCCTGAACACCCTCCACAAGCCACTGGTCCCGTACATAGGTCTAGGCATGCTTGATTTAAGGGCAAGGGATAATTGTCATCGTTCATAAGAAAACAGGTGACTTGTAAACACTAAACATTTAGATAATACATTATCTGAGCACTTGGACATTAAGTGCGTTGGGAGAAATAGAATTGGGACTGCAATCCATGGCAGTGGAGTACCTCTCCAAGCTGCCCGCTCTCAGTTAGCAATGCTAGTAATTTATTTACGTTTCTATGGCTTCCTAGTTTAGTTTTTCATACCCGTAGGATTATCCAGCCCTCGTCACACCCCTTACATCTATAATTAGATCTTGCGCACAGTCAACTTTAACAGCAAATGACCCAAAGCTCTGCCACTAAACATCACTATGTCCCATGCCTTGAAATTGGGACACGGAGAACTAGAAAAATGCTGCAGGTATTTCTCACTACGTTAGTCAGTAAACGTGTGGGCAGAGTCACTCCAAATTACCCCGTACTTGTCTTCGCAGTCTCCCTCGGTGAGCACCGACTCACTCCTTTAGCCTGTTCAAACAAACACACCTTGCCTTCTACCCCATCACCTGCCCACGGTACCCGAGGACCGCCACTGTCAGCCTTCTTTACAGGGTAGTTCTTGCCCACATCTGTCTCAATAGACGCATGAAGAAGCATCAAGTAGCACTAAGCAACAGGTTTGTGTCGATATCTGGGTCTGCGACTGCACTTCCCTACCAGAGAGGAAAGGGGAGTCAATCAAATCAGAAGCATCGCTCAGGTTGGAAAGGAAATGAAATCCATGGGGGGGGGGTTTCTAAACAGGTTTCTAGAAGGGAAATTCTCCACTGCAGTGGATTCCTAGAGAATAGTCCTAGAAACCCCCTCCAAAAGGTGACGGGTCACTGGGAATACTGCTAAACATTCAGGGAAACAGTACATCAGAAACAGCAAAACACGCAGTAAGACAGACCTGTACCTCTATACGCGCTTACACTCAAATCCTGGTCTCTACTGAAAACGTGAAAATTCACAATTCCAGCTATTCCTCCCCTTCCCAGCTGCAGAACCGAACCGAGCAAGCAAGGAAGTCATACATACCACTTCCACCGTCGTTTCCACTCCTAGCTCTCGGGAGACGAGGGTAACCCAAGCTGCGTAGATAGGGGTGGACTAAAAAGGGGAGGCAGCAATCACCCCCAGGCACGCTCAGCTGGCCGCCCCAGGTGGTGCCGCTGCTCTTGGAGAGAAGCGGCTGGGGGAGCTTTGCTCAAATCGGGTGGCCCTAACGTCTCGCCCTGCTCTCCTCTGTCACGCGGAGGAAGCCCGGCAGATCCTGTTCAGCAGGGTTCTCCCACACACGGGGCTTTTTCGGCGCCGCTTCCTGGCACCTGTCAGCGATATTGCTGTTCTGCTCCTTTCCCTCTGTGAAAGGCACTCGGGAATCAGTTCGAGCTTCTCTTTTTGTCTCCTCTCCCTCTTTCCTCATCTCTCTCTGACAAGTTCCAGAGAGGCCATTGCAAGGCTGCCAGGAATGAAGAGGATGCATGAAACATGATGGAGAGGTGTCATGGAGGGGAAAAGAAGAAAAAAAAAAACAGATGCAGAATGGAGTTGTGAAACTGGAGAAAAAAAAGAAAAGAAAAGAAAAAAAAAAAAGGGCTTTTTGTTTTCAGCCTTCCCCCGAGGCTGTTTGTGTTATTGCTTGCACCATCGTGCAACGCAGGCTACGGAGACCTTCTCTCCTTGCACAGAATTCGCTGCAAATCTCCAAAGCGGTAAGTTCTGGGAGTTCTTCACTCCTCTCCCCTGGGCCTTCACACCAGTCGGTGGCTAGATGTGAGGAGAGACCCTCTGCCCTGCTTCACATCAGCCTTCGTTAGCTGGAGAACCCACCAAAAACGCAGCCTTTTCAGCCATCTGTCTCAGACCTCTGACCCTAACCGGGATCAAACATTTTCCAGGATTTTAGATCAAAAAGCAAGACACTGGGTTTTAGTGCGGTGATCCCTGGACTCTTTCTCGTTACAGTTGTTCATTAATCAGTGCTGACAAGGCTTTCCTGTGTTGCAGTTTTGGAAGGAGCATGAAAGCTGGAGACTGAGCCTGTGTCGTGTCTGCTGCAGTAAATGTCCTAAATCCTTCTGCCGCAGACACAACCGTGTGAAAGAGGATGCCAGCAGGAACGCGAAGACAGATACGTCCTATATCCACGGTCAGGCACCCTGCACACGAGGGGGCTCAAGCCCAAAGAGACATGTTTTCATTTCTGGTTGTGAACGATCAAGACGGCGGGAGGAACTCCAACAGTGACCTCATGAGAGTGTCTGATGCCAGAGAAACACTTGGCCAAGCTTTGGAGAGAGGTGTTTGCCTTTTTTTTTTTTTCTCTAGAATGTTCATGGGTTTTTTCTGAACAGCCACAGCCAGCAGGATTGACAGTGAGATGGTGCGTCTGTTCTGAACAGCCGCTGCCCTGGGGTACAGGCAATTACACGTGAGAACAACCTCTGGTCTGTGCGAGCCTCAGACAGACTGCTTTCCTGTATCACAGAGTGGTGGGGGTCGGAAGGGACCTCTGGAGACCATCCCGTCCATCCCCCTGCCAGAGCAGGGTCACCCAGAGCAGGTGGCACAGGAACGCGTCCAGGCGGGGTTGGGATGTCTCCAGAGACGGAGACTCCCCCACCTCTCTGGGCAGCCTGTGCCAGGGCTCTGCCACCCTCACAGCACAGAAGTTCCTCCTCGTGTTGAGATGGAACTTCCCATGGTCAAGTTTGTGCCCGTTACCCCTTGTCCTGTCGCTGGGCACCACTGAGAAGAGCCTGGCCCCATCCTCCTGACACCCCCCCTTTCAGTATTTATAAGCGTTGATAAGGTCCCCCCTTAGTCGCCTTTTTTCCAGACTGAAGAGACCCAAATCCCTCAGCCTTTCTTCATCAGAGAGGTGTTCCATCCCCTCAGCATCTTGGTAGCCCTTGGTATCCTTCTAGTCATTCTTGGGACAAGAAAGTGGACGTGCTGGTCACTAGGTTTTCCTTACAACCATTGTTAGTAGAGTCTTTAAGTTACTGTGAAATGGTTCAGCATAGATCTTCATTGCTCCATAGCTCAACGGAGAAGCAGTTGGGGGCATCAATATTGTTGCCTTGGGATTTCAGCTTTATCTAAACCCACAAATCCAATGTAAATAATCCCTTTTTTGCACCAAACCTCTGTATTGAAAAGCTGGCAGCTATGCTGGGATGAGGGTTAGCTTCCCATCATTGACAGCCATGACCCAAAGCACCCTTTCTGGTGGAAACGAGGGAATTCTGCTACTACAACACTGGTACCCCAAGAAATCCCAAACAGTATTTTTCCAGCTCACACATAATAACAAACTCTGTTCTCAATCACTGCTATCTTGACGAGACAACCCCAAAGGTGCGTCACACCCTTTGGCTGCCACATTTGCGGGGCTAAAATTGTGGCAAGGAGCAACAAGAAGTTAAATGACCGAGGCAAGCACCAAAAAGCCCCATCAACAAAAGGCCCTTGATCCGAGAAACCAAGTGGTGGAGGTGAGTCCCGCCCCCAGAACCTGCGCAAACCTCACAGACACCCGATTTCCCAAGCGCCAGCAGGAACGGTCCAGCCCGTGTTAGACAGGCGGGCGCAGAGCCCTGCCTCGCTGCTGAGATTATCAGAAAAAAAGACCCCCAAAAAACCAGAAAAATAACAAAGCTACCCACACCCTCACTCAACAGCATGACGTCCGTAATTGCAACAAGGCAAAAGGGTTTTCTGTCTTACCCCTGCTCGCTCTATTCATGTTGGAGAATAGAGAAGAGAAGGCTGAGGGGGGACCTTATTAATGTTGACAAGTATCTAAAGGGTGGGTTTAAGGAGGATGGAGCCAGACCCTTTTCAGTGGTTCCCAGTAGCAGGACGATTTCAGTGGTTCCCAGTAGCAGGACGAGGGGTAACGGGCACAAGCTGGAACATAGGAAGTTCCAATCAAATATGAGAAAAAACTTCTTTACGGTGAGGGTGACAGCACTGGAACAGGCTGCCCAGGGAGGGTGTGGAGTCCCTTCTCTGGACACTTTCAAGACCCGCCTGGATGCAGCCCTGAGTGATGTGCTCTGGGCAATCCTGCTTTAGCGGGGGAGTGGGACTAGACGATCTCTAGAGGTCCCTTCCAACTCTGAAAAATTCCGTGGATACGGAGTATTGCATTATTAAGAAGTAGTAAATCAGAAGGCGGAATGAACTCTTTCCCTGCAACCTGAACTAAAAACCTCCCCTGCTCTGAAGAAGCCTGACGGATTGATTTCTCTATGCTTTTTTTTTTTTTTTTCCCTCTGGATTTCTAAGTATCTGGAGTCCAGTTGTGACTAGAAAGCAAATGCCGGGAGATCGCAAGCAGAGTGCTTGCCTGGTGCGTTTGGCTCAGATGGAGTCAGGAAGCGATGGCAAATTAGACGGCACCTGGGTGTCCAGCAGCAGCGTGAAGCACAGCTGGTGCCTGCGAGAAAAGCGCTCTTTGGAAAAGCATCTGTCCCCAAAAGCTGATACAATCCCACCCTCCCTGCCCACGGGTCAAGACCTCACGAGGGGAAAGGCAGTGTGAGAAAGGAAAGCCATCTCCAAGAAGAAGTAAGAGCTCTCCGAAAGGAGTTAGCAGAGAGCTGGTGGGATCTCCTGCCCCTTTTCCCATGTGCTGTGGTGGCGAAGCCGGAGGCTGCAGCAGGAGAGCCAGTCCCTGACCGTGCTGCATGGATGAGCTCCGTTCCAGAGATAAGGGTGTTTATTTTCCAGCTGGACTTGGCTAACACATGTTCCTTTGAAACGGCGAGTGCTGTGAGTGGAGGGACTCTGTGTCTTTTGCAGATGATTTAGGAAGGCTAAGGGATCCGGGATGGCTGAAAAGGTGGGATGCCGAATGTAAGGGCTGGTGGCCATCCTGGGACCGCGGTCACCACAGCTGAAATAGAAACCAAAAGGCCAAACTCTCCCTGCCACCGCTGACCTCAAGGACAGGCTGGGCCACAGCAGTCTGAGGCCTTCCTAAAGGGTGCGGAGATGATGAATGAAGCCTCCATGTCCTTTTTCATGGCATTTCTCCATTTTTAACAGCCCTCCCTCTAAGCTCAGCCACTGCCCAACTGCGGTGGCCTCGAGGAAGTTTCCTCTGGGTCCCCCTATGATACGATGCAGAGTCTTACGATCCTTTGCTCCTCGCGTGTGCCATAAAATACTGTTGCAGACCAGGCACTGTATTTTTTACTGATAAACAAACAGGTCATTTCCAAACCGTATCCAGAAGAGTTAGTCCTGCTGCTGGAATATCTCTGCCTCCGTGTACACCCACACACACAGATCCACACGCAGTCAGAGTGAGATATGTGGCCTCGGAGCAGCCCTGTTTAATGATAGAATGGTTTGGGTTAGAAGGGACCATAAAGCCTATCCAGTGCCACCCCTGCCCTGGGCAGGGACACCTCCCACCAGACCAGGTTGCTCCAAGCCCCGTCCAACCTGGCCTTGAACCCCTCCAGGGATGGGGCATCCTGGCATTACAGAATCACAGAATTGTTAGGGTTGGAAGGGACCTTAAAGACCATCTAGTTCCAACCCCCTGCCCTGGGCAGGGACACCTCCCACTAGTTCAGGTTGCTCAGAGCCCCATCCAGCCTGGCCTTAAAAACTTCCAGGGATGGGGCTTCCACCCCCTCTCTGGGCAACCTGGGCCAGTGTCTCACCACCCTCGTGGTGAAGAGCTTCTTCCTAACGTCCAGTCTGAATCGACCCATCTCTAGCTTTAATCCATTCCCTCTAATCCTACCATTACCCGACATCCTGAAACGTCCCTCACCAGCTTTCTTGTATAGGCCCCCTAAAGATACTGGTAGGACACTGTAAGGTCTCCTCAGAGCCTTCTTTTCTCCAGACTGAACAACCCCAACTCTCTCAGTCTGTCCTCATGCTCGTGCATGTGGCACCAGATTCCTAGATAGGGACAGTGTCTTTCAAACTGGACAACAACCACTTCTGTAACTCCGCTAATGTCTGTGGGACTGGGCTACGACCAGTCTACCCAGCAGGTCTTTCCAAGATGTGCCAAGCAGACCCCCAGCCTCAGCATCACAACCGGTGCTGAAACCGCCCGGGCCAGCGAGCGGAAGCTGGTGAAGGAGTCAGGAGGACTTTTCAGAAACAAAGCAGATATTCTTGGCTTTCAGCAGCAAGAGGCTTATGTCTGGGAGGAAGTCCGCTCTCCTGGGCTCTATTTTTGCTTCTGCTCATCTGTTTGGGGTCTAGGGCTTGGTTTCCTCAGCTCTACACTACGTACTTGGGAAACAATGAAAGCAGGCACGGCGAAACCGGCGGCATCTGAAAGCAGAGAAGCAAACCAGACAACATCGCTGTTTTCCTGACCGGTTTGTTTGGGATTTTTTTTTTTTTTTTCTTTTTTTTTTCTTTTGGCCTCGCTTCTTATCTCTCCCTGAGGTTCACACAACCCATTGAAACCCAGGTCCAGCCCTGCACACATCCTGTCTGCTTTATACCTGCTGGAGGATTGCCCACCGAGCCTCGGGGGGCAGAAGGACGTCAGTATCCTTTGGCTGGTCCTTCCCAGTAGGGTCGGCTTGACCTTTACGATGCTGAGCCCACCAGTTGTGCCGACAGCGGAACAAATTCCTTCACGCGGAGATGTCCTGTCCTACAAAGTAGCCCCAGAGACAGGATGTCAAAACAATCTCCAGCACTTAAAAGGGCTGGGAACGGCTGTTCAGGTCCCTCCTAAACACCAATAAGATAACTTGTGCCAGCAGATCTCGTCAAAGTTCCAGGTTTCCAGAGCCTGACAAGTATATGCTGAAACACCATGGGAAAATAAAAGGGACAGCTATGATTTCTCTTCCTCCTCCCCAAATATCTGTCACAAGAAGTTCCTTCAGTGGCATTAAGGGGGGGGCACAGCTGGTCTGTGCTATGGGAAACCCTCAGCACCTTTAGTTGTGTTCTGTTCAGTCTCCCGCCCTGGAGACGCCGGGGGTTTGCTGTGCGGCTGTTATGAACACCAGGTCCCAAGCACAGGTTGCGTTTGGTTCATGGTGACACCCACTGGAGCCAGCTCCATTCCCATGTTTTCCTCCGCAGACGAGGGACCCGGAGCCAGCTCCCTTCACGCTCTTGGTCCTTTCAGTTCCCAAGCCGGGCCGGGCCCTCTCTCTTTGCAGTTATCCCTCTGTTACCTAAACCCCTCTTCCTTAGGCAGGTTCTCACTCCTTTACACTCACTGGAGAGAGACGAGAGAGGTGCCGGGTGTGGGAAGTTGTGATCACCCCCTCGCGCCGATAACCACGTTAGCTGCCGGCCTGCGCGGGTGGGCGGAACAGTCATCATGTTGTTGGGATTTGCAACGCTTCACAAAGGCTTTAACGTACTTCAGCAGCCTCCCTCTTGGTGCCACGCAGGTAAGAAAGCGTTGGCAAAAGAGTAATTTTACCACATCTGTTTATGAACCCTGCTGCTGAGGCGCGGGGAGCAGAACAGGGTGAGCTGGAGGAATCAGCGTTCCCGTTCAGCGCCACGTCCCTGCTGCCACGGAGTTACAGAGCGAGGCAGCACCTCTGGCAAACGGCTGGGTGGCCGCGTACAACTCCTTAAATGCTCACCAGCTGGCACGGCTCAAGGGACAACCCGAAGCTGGGATGCTCTTTAAGGGCCGGTGCCGCTTTCAGCCGCTCTCAGTCGTTGCTGAATGCAGGGAATGCCCTGGGTAAACACCCTCCGCCGCTCCTCGCAGCTGGCAAGGAAAGAGGCGGCGTTAGGGCTGGGAAGGAATCCAAGGACAGGTTCCCTGGGCAGCGCTGCCAGCACGCCCGCGTTCCCGCAGCACGGTTTTAGACTGCACTTCATTTGGAGTGTAGATGCTGAGGGTGTCCCTCGCTCTCCTCTCCACGGCCCTTGATGGCACGGTCGCTCTCATCTCTTTGCTGCGCGCCGCCGGAGGAGCCGGCTGAGGAAGAAGCCGGCTGGGATTGAATTGCTTCTGGCATTCAGGTGCACCCACCCTCGGCACGGTGTGGTCCCTCCTGCTTGCCCACACCACTTCCCAGCGTTTCCATGACCTCACGTGCTGGCAGAGAGGATCAACGCAAAGCAAAACCGCGACAGCAACCCTTGCAGCGCTGAGCATCCAACGTGGACAATTCACGGCTCTTCTCCTGAAAAGCGGCTCTTTTGTTGCTCCGATAAATGTCCCTGTTTTTCCCCACGGGGTGTGGGGGTGTCGATCCTTTGCTTGGGTCGCCACCGCACGACGCGGGAGCAGTGCCCAGCCTGTCTCTGCATCACTCTTTCACACGGGAACGACGGCAGCCCCTCACAACCTTGCTGCCGCAGATAGGCAGGGGGGTTATTCCCGTCAGCTCCGTGGGAGTTGTCCGTGTGCAGCTGCGGGAGGCGGTTCAGCCGAGGTCACAGGGACAGCGGTGACGGCCGCTGGGGAGGTGATTGCTGGCAGTTACAGAAAATGCGTGCATTGTGCCAGGACACACTGAGCCCTTTGAGTTTTCTTTTATGAAAGTTTCCAGTAACAGATCACAGGATCATACCACCATATACTCCCTCCCACCGCGCATTTTTCAGCCTTCATCAGCTAAATAGGACCAGATTTGGCCAAAACTTTGGTGACCGATGCTGTTAGCTAGGAATGGCTTTGCCTTGTCAGAAGGGATTCAGCCCAGAATCAATGCCCAGGAGCACGGGGGGAAGGAGAACCCGCACGACGGTAACGCTGAGCCCAGGCTCGCATCGAAACACTGATCCCACCTGCGTCCTCAATGCCACCTCCACCCAGCCCCATGGCTTTGTGGGGTCTCGGTCTGGGCGTAAACCACTATGAAGCCAATTGTGGATTGCCTTCCCGGCATCCATGGCGCGGGTTGCAGTCACAGCCAGCCGAGAGCACAGCATCCAGGACCAGGTGTCCCAGATGGAAAGATCTTCGCCAGTCTGGATGCACCCCAGCGCACTCGTGTCCTCCAGGCTCAGCCCCACAGCACCATCTTGAGGCCTGGGCACACAAGGGAAGAGCTGCTCCTCCGGGCGTAGAACACGCTGCATCACGCCTTTGCGAACAATATATGAAATGAGGGGAAATTCACAGAATCATAGAATGGTTTGGGTTGGAAGGGACCTTAAAGCCCACCCAGTGCCACCCCCTGCCCTGGGCAGGGACACCTCCCACCAGCCCAGGTTGCTCCAAGCCCCGTCCAACCTGGCCTTGAACCCCTCCAGGGATGGGGCAGCCACAGCTTCTCTGGGCAACCTGGGCCAGGGGCTCACCCCCCTCACAGCAAACAATTTCTTCCCAATATCTCATCTAAATCTACCCTGGAAGATGACAGACAGCTAAAGGGGAACCAGAAAACCAGATGCCAAGCCAACTAAAGACTTCCAGACATGAACCCAAGAAACGCCATGGTCCTGGTCAGGCCTGGTCCTGTCTCCTGGCCCCACATCTGGTGTCGCAGTTCACAAACCTGCAGCTCACGCTCCTCTAGAGCATCGACGAAGGTGGAGGCGCTGGTGTACCAGAAGCCCAGGTAAAATTTCTGCTTTCATTCTCACCTGTGTCCCTTTCATTTGCATGGCCCTCACTGGCAGCACCCAGGCAAGTCCCAGCAGATTATTCCCAGGACAGGGAATGGGTCTGTGAACCATTCTGTAGGCATTTATGTACTGGGAAGATTGACTGAGTAAAGGAGCCCTTGGCAGGCGCTCCCTGATTATTCTTTGTTTAATCGCTTCCATTCATTCTAACCAAATTTTCCAGCAGAGCTGGAACCAATCCTCAGCGAGTCGCTCGCTCAGTGAAAGAGAAGGGAGGTGAAGGGAGACAATGGAAACTTCCCCAAAGACATCCAAGTTATAATTAAACAGTTAGCAACACAAATAGAGAGAGCAAAAGAAATTGTCCAGCACATATGTCATTGGAATGATATTACCATGCAGATCCCTGCCAAAATAGCCTAGTTATTCACAGAAAACTAAGCACGTGGGGTATTAAATTGCCTGGGATGATACTGAGAGCAATAACCAACCTCCTACGAGCCCTTTGGAAGAGACTCGTAACTCTTAGGAAGAAGCAAAACCCCTCCCGGGTGCGAGCGCTCGCGATTCGCGTTGAATTTGGTTCCCTCTAACGCACTTTGCTGTGTCCTGGGTGGTGGGGGCACCGTCCCAAGAAGGAACCCAGAGCCCCAATCCCTTGTTTTCGCTACACGGCTCTATCTGGGATGGTTCCCTTGACCAGACCCCCCGAGCACCCCAGGGAGCCGGTAGGATGCTCAGCCTTCAGCCTGGCTATAGAACAAGTGGGGCGGCCATCGCCTGGATCCGACAGTCGCGTTCAACCTCTCATGGTACGTGCCGCAGATTCCGGCTTCCTTTCCGCTAGCCTCTCTCAAAGGAGGAATTTAGCTTCCTTCCAATAAATGCTGCGTTGTCTTTGGCTCTAAAAGAAGATCATCCCGATTTCAGCTCAGCTTGACACATGGTTCTTATTTGCACCGTCCCCACCCAAGGGCTCCAACGAGTGAAGGCATCAGAGGACCGATATCCAGCTGAAAGCACTGGGAAATGGCTTAAATGTTTCAGCCAGAATCTTTGCTGGACTCAGAGGCTTCAACTGGCCAATGCGGGGAGGCAGGGACCTGGTTACTCAGCTCCCGGTTTCCACTGGCCTAGAACTTCCCTGTGTTTTGTACAGTTGTGCATTCCCTTGGCCCGAAGCGTACTCTCATTTACCCCTCTGCAAATCTAGAGTGTCTCCGCTGATTTCAATAACGCTACGCCAGATCTAGCTCGTGTGAGAGAAGAATTTGTTCTTTATCTCAGGAGCACCTGGCCTTGTTCATCACTAGCTCCCACGCACGGTACGAATCAGAGAAATTCCTTAATAGTTCTCCATCCCATCACTCCCTGCCTTCCGTCCCTACGTCGTCCCGCACCCCTAAGGCCAGACACTGCCTGCAACTCCCGCAGAGCTGCAGGACACAGAAACAGGGGTAGGATAATTTCTACGAGCCGCTACACATGACTTATTGCCTGGACAGGTTTCCTGATGCTCACTCATTCCCATGAGCCAGCCCCAAACTGCTCCGTGCCCCTGCGCGGGGCTCCAGGGATGCACCACCCGCAGCCAACGCGTGCTCCCTCTTCACCTCCTCGCTTTCTTCCCACAGCCTCCCGATCTCCAGGTCTCTCTTGTAGAGGGAATAGCAGAAAACCTGGCTCCAGCCTTTCTGCAGGCTGCTGATCTGCAAAACACAGATTTGCCCGCGTTCCTCCCTGGATCACTTGTTAACTTCATTACAGCCCCCCTTCGGAGAGGGAAATCCAGCGCCTCCAGGTCACGCTCTGACGGGGCCACTCCTTAGCATCCTTTGGCTAACTCTCAGCACTCATTGCTTCACATAGCATGACCTTAATTTCATTTTGGCCATTCACACTCAAATCCTAATATAAAAGGCATGGAGAAGCCTCCCGTGCTGGGAATCCATGGCTGGGGCTGGGTGATGCTGCTAACGCGGTAGCAGGCGAGACGCCGGCAGATTTAACACCTTCTGAAGTTATTACTCACAAAACGCAGATCCGGAGCCGCTAATCACTCCTGTTCACGTTTCTGCTGCAAAGACAGTTCTTACAGTCCCTACTGGGAATGGGGAGCGGGGAACAGTCTGTACCATCCACCCCGGCACATCAGCGCCGCGCAGACAGCGCAACCACGCTTCCCGCTGCTCCAACGGCCCGTGTCACACTGCAATTACTGGAGGGTACAGAAGAGCGAAGCCACAGGTGGAAGAGGCTTTTGTCAGAGGAAGGAAAGCCGCTGGGAAGAGAGGCACCGCACATCATCTCCTCTCGGCGCGGTGACAGCAGCGATGCTGACAGCGCCCCGGAATTCTATCGCCTTTTTCCCCAGCAGGAACCTGCTCACCAAAAGCTCCTCTTCACGACAGACAGTCAGGACGAGCACAAAGCCTTTCACCGCCTCCTTCACCCCCGGGATTAGATGGCAGGGCAGGATGCGGCCGGGATGGGCTGGCCAAGATGACCGGCTGCCCACCTGCGTGTCTCACGTTGGACCGACACCTCGGAACAACCCTTTCCCCAGGCTGGAGATACGCTGGGGGACTCCATCACCGTCCCTCCAGCACTTTTTCTGAGTTTTCATAAAAGATAGGTCCACGCTACTCGCGTATCCCTGGACACGACAATTCTAAGCCCTCTCTCCTCTAACCCAGCTGCCTATTTTCACCCGGACGCCGAGGGGTTGCGCTGCCTTCGGGATGGGCATTGCCCCGGCCAACGCGACCACGCAGCCCGTTCCTGCAGCAAGAGGGACAAGTGAGAGGTCCTGCTATCCCGTCCATGGCAGTGGCGTGCGCCTCTCCCCCGCCAAAGGCTGGTTAAACTTCTGCCTCCCTCCCCACTGCAGCACTACAGGTCCTACCACATACACGGGACATTTCAGTCCCAGCATCTTTAAGGGAAACTTGCGCCGAAAACAGGCACACGTGCAAAAATACCGCTGGAAAAAACACATCTCCTTCAATTCCCTTAGTTCCCAGATCTTCTCCCAAAAACTGGGTGTAAAATTCAAAACACACCCGTATCAGAGAGGTATTTTCCCTGCTCGGTGCCTACTGAAGTATTCAGTACCTGTTCCCTCAAGGCTCTGATCGCCATTGTTTTGGAGCAGGACAGGGACCATCACACCTTCCCCAGCATCACCTTCTCCTGTGGGAGGAAATCCGCGTCTGGAGTCCCCAGGGAAGGGGCTCCCCCGGCACTGCTCGCACCATCGCCTGAGACACTGGTCGAGACGGGAAGGAAGCGAATGCCACGACCGCAAACGTCAGCACGGGAACTGGTTGCAGGCAGCGGTAACGCTTCTCGTGGCATCCTCTCACTTGGCTCAAATCTACTCTAGGGCAGCAGCTCCTTCCCAGTCTAGGAGCTCGCCTCAAAACCAGAAAAGAAACCCACTATTTGGCACTAAAGGGACACCAAGAGCAATAACAGACCTCTGGGAACCAAAGAAGCCTGAAGGACAGCAGACAAAGGCTCCGCTGAGTTTCAGCATTGCCTGGCCCCACAGAAGCAGCTGTGCTTTGGTGGCTTCCCGCGTGTGAATAGCTGCGCTCGCTGCGATCAGCGCGTGTGGGTCCTCTGGGCCCTGTTTCCCCCAAATCAGATGAATGTGTGCTCACTTGAAGCGTGCACATCCCTCCTTTTACCTTCACTGCAACTTCACGTTCTGCCCGTCCACGCGTCTCTATGCGCTCCGGGACTGCACGGTGCTGCCGCTGCTGTACTTTGGCACTTCACTATTGACTTTGTATTAATTATGACTGTTCAAACAAGCCAACCCCAAACCAGGACAACAACTGGCTCGGAGATCAGGCCATAAAAAGCTACACTCGTGGCCAAAGTCTCGTTCCCCAGCTGTACTACCCCCCCCAAAGCCTTGCCTCTGCTCCACCACTACTGCATATTGTATTTTTAGAAGCACATCAGCTATGGACCTCGTTTAAAGTTCCTCAAGGCAGCCCGTAATTGCACTTCAAAGGAGGAAAAGACATCACTTCAACCAGGAGACAGGAATAGGTGCATGAGTCACCGGTGCAGACAAAGTTAGTCACCGCCCTTCCCAATCACACGCTAGGAAAAAGGAAGAGGAAATATCCCTCTCAGCTAGGAGGGCAATGGCATTCCCCTTCGGATGTCACAGCCCATTTCTTAACTGACCCAGACGCCACCGAGGACCACACGCGGTCTCCCACTAGCTCCGCTGGACAAGGACCCACACCCAGTTGCTGCCAAGGCTCATCACTTCTCTGCTGGGATCCCCTCCACTCAACACTACAATGCTCAGAGAGGACACCAGGCTAGGGACCACCAGGGCTGGTACCGGGGATTACCTGTCCGCGCCGCGGAGCTCCTACTGAAAGCGTCCAGAGGGACAGCGGTGGCCACGCTCCCAGCCCAGGCACTCAGGGGGTCGCTTCCGTGGAGGTGGATGGGGCATGTGGCCATCTGCTCTGGTAGCCCACTAGCCTGGGGAGCCAGAGGGATGCTGCCACTGCAGCAAGGGGAGGTGGGGAGGAGACGCTGGAGTCAAGGGTTTGGACTCCGCAACCACCTGGAAGTGCCCGGTCCACGCTAAGAGATGTTTCACAGGGGGATAAGACATCTGCAGTGGAAAAACATCACGTTATAAGCACCATTATAGGAAGGTTCTTAGCCCCTGACACGTGTGAATTATGTCATCCACAACCCAGGCCCAGATCTGAGTGGAAGGAGCATTTCAGCCCTTTCCCATTTCCATTCCCAAGTATCAGACTTAAACAAGGAAGCCCAAATGCTTTGCTGAAATTAAAAAAAATTCTTTCTTCCCTCTCTCTCGAGATTTGACCGCCCTCATACTGCATTTCGTTGGCCAGATCCCCTCACTGCACTCGTGGCTTCCCATCGCATCCATCGGCCCTTACGCCGGGCCCATCAGACGTGTCCTTAGGACACTATCTGCTATTCTCCTTAGGAGCAGAGCTAGAGACAAGCCACCATTAAGGTGGACTAGATGGACCTTTAAATGTCCCTTCCAACCCAACGCATTCTATGATTCTATGGTCTCGTAGGTTCGCTTAGGCATAGCCCTCAATTACACGGGCTGAAATAAACATCTGCCAACATGGCCTTGGACCTCCTGGCATCTCACTGAAAGAGAGACCAAGATCCCAGGACACGTTCCCCATTGCTCTGACACCTTGTCTTCTCCCAGAGCACATCTGAGCCCCATCACTTTGGCTTGTGATGCTGCCCTGGGCGTTTGCTGAGGGCTGGATTCCACCACAGCATCAGGCCATGCCTTTCTGAGCACTCATCCTGGGCTCTGAGACACTGCAGGGATGGGGACTCCTACCTGGGTGGTGGTCCTCTTCACCGCACATTCCTCTGATACTGTGGAAAATGAGCGAGAACTCCCTAGGTTAGATGCCAGAAGCACTTCCCAGGGTGCGAGGCAGAGGTGATTTACTCTCTGCGGTCAGCAGGGTCAGGCTTCGAAGCTCTTCCACCGTATGAAGATCAGAGAGCCCAGCACAACGAAGAGGCACCCACGGGGCTTCCTCTGTGTCACCATGCAACGCTGCTTTCTGCCTGCATCCTACACACATAGCTTTGGAAATTAAAATGCTGACGGTTCCAGCAACAACAAATTTACCGAACGGGCACTGGCACCCCGGCTGCTCTGGCTTCATCGAGCAGCTGGGCATTTCTTTCCATTCCTCTCGGCCAAGGCTTTCTGGACACCTTTGGCTTCAGCAGGTCAGCTTGCTCCACCAGGATTCTTGCCGAGAGCTCCGAACCCAGTACCTGGGTGCACGAACTGACTCCAACAAAGTTTTATTTGAACACAGGCCCTGCTGGGAGACCAGGCTCTGCGACTGCCACCACCAGGCACACAACACACACGTTTCCAGGATTCTCTCTCAGTCTGTATTTTCTAGGATACCTCAAGAGCCAAATAACACAAATAATACCAGAACTTATCAATCCTTACCTAAGTAGTAACTCAAAAGCTCAATGACCTCCAAAAACATCCCTGAAGAGTTTTTTTTCATGGAGACAGGAGACTGCCACTATATTTGACCACATTCTTTCCCAGTTTACAGTCGCTTTGGGTTTCTCACGCACCCCAAAGCCAGCGGCGCTGCCCCGGCCGTGCTGTGCCGAGCACCTCCGTGTCTCCAGCTCCGCACGCCGCGGCCAAGCAAAGCGCCTTTCAGTTCGCTCGAGGTTTGATCCAAACCCCGACTTCTCCCTCAGTCAGTAGCTTTTGAGGAAACATAAAATGCAAATAGAGAAAAAGGACGTTTTTCAGACCTCTCTTTGCTCCTGTCCAACTCGCTGTCGGGAAACCCGACCCGTGCTTTTCCTTTTCCCCAGCGAACTGCCCGAGTTTCTTCAGCAGAGGGAGCTCAAGCTTTTCATTCCACCCATGTCTCCCCGCCTTTCCCGAGGATCTCCCAGACCAGCCTGGGAGCCTGGTCCTGCTCCCGGGGCCTTCCCTGGGCAGCAGCACCCACCCTTAACTGGGGACCCCCATCCACCCTTGCCTGGGCGGCCGCACCCCATCCTTCCCTGGGCACCCTTCCCTGGGGAGTCCCCTCCACCCCTCACTGGGGAGCGGCACCCACCCTTAACTGGGGAGCACCATCCACTCTAAACTGGGGAGCAGCACTCGCTGTCAACTGGGGAGCCCCATCCACCCTTCCCTGGGGAGCAGCACCCATCCTTCCCTGGGCACCCTTCCCTGGGGAGTCCCCTCCACCCTTCCCTAAGGAGCAGCACCCACTCTTAACTGGGAAGCTCTGTCTATCTTTCTCTGGGTGCCCTTCCCTGGGGACCCCCATCCACCCTTCCCTAGGGAGCAGCACCCACTCTTAACTGGGGAGCAGCATCCCATCTTTAACTGGGGAGCCCCATCCACCCTTCCCTGGGGAGCAGCATCCCATCTTTAACTGGGGAGCCCCATCCACCCTTCCCTTGGGAGCAGCATCCCACCTTTAACTGGGGAGCCCCATCCACCCTTCCCTTAGGAGCAGCATCCCATTTTTAACTGGGGAGCCCCATCCACCCTTCCCTGGGGAGCAGCACTCCCTCCTTCCCTGGGTACCCCCATCCACCCTTCCCTGGGGAGCAGCACTCCCTCCTTCCCTGGGTACCCCCATCCACCCTTCCCTTGGGAGCAGCACTCCCTCCTTCCCTGGGTACCCCCATCCACCCTTCCCTGGGCAGCAGCACCCATCCTTACCTGGGCCGCCCCATCCAGCACCAGCTGGAACGATGCTCCCGCCGTGCCGAAGCGTAGGATATCCCCCAGACTCACTGTCACGGACACGTTTTGGACCTGGCAGGCGTTGACAAAGGTGCCATAGAGGGAGCTGAAGTCCTGAAGGATGAAGCCGTTGTCCGAGGGGTCGAATTGAAGGGCTGTGTGATGATCGGCTACACCTGTGGACTGGCAATCAATGGGTGAGCAGGGAAACCTGCCGGAAAGCAGCTCAAGATTTTGCTCATTATTTGCCAACCCCTCCTTCTCCTAGCTGCAAACCTGGGCGAAAGCACATTGGGAGCCCCTACGTTTTGCAGGGAGGACCCCAGCGCGTCCTCCCCCCCGCGTCCAAACCACCACCCATCTTACAAGGGTCCTACCTGCAGGACGATGTCGGCCCCTGGGTGCCTGCCTATTGTCGTGGCGCGCGGTTTCAGCTGAAAACACCCCTCTGAACTCTTTAGAAAGGCTCGCGTCGCCCGGCCCCTTCACCTGCAAGGCTCGCGTTAAAAAAAAAAAAACCCAACAAACTCCTCATTTAGCCACCCCCCATCCAACCCGCGGCACTGAGCCCAGAACGTCTTGACCCACTCGGGCAGTAGGAATTGGACAAACTCAACCCAACCGCGGCTCTGCCGTGGCCGCGGCCTCGCAGTAGCCTTGGAAACCCCGGCGGCACTGGAGCCGCTGCCCTCCTGGCTGCGTTTCTCCCTTTGTTTTCCTTTCTTTTTTTTTTTTTTTCCTTCTCCTTTTCCCAAGCAATGTTGGCCCGGCAGCACAACACAGCTCCGCGCCGGCTGCAGCAATCCTGGCCAGCGGGTGACACAGGCAGCAACACGTCCCCACGTCTCCAAAAACTCCCGAGGGGCCGTGCAAGCTGACGGTGACCATTTTCCCCCCCCTCCTTGTTTTACTTATTTTTTTTATTTAATACCGCGCATGCACAAACAGGTCTGGCAACCCTCAGGCAAACGGCTAAACATTGCCGCCTGGTGATGGGGAAACTTCTCCGCCAACGTGCCTTCGTCCCGGGCTGCTGGCACAGCCTTTTTCAGCAGAAAAAAGGAAAATAACACCCCATCGCACTGTGATAATTCCCACGCCTTTCCCACATTGCTTTCCAGCTTCTTTTAACGCGTTTTTCCAGCGCGACCGCGGCTCCGCTGACTGGTTGGTGACCTGGGCACAGCTCGAGCACCCGCATCCATCCCCCCAGCAATGGGATCTGGGAAGGAGGGACGCACAGCAGCCCTAAAATACCCCAAACCACTGCGCTTCCCACAGCCCCAGTGCTGTGCCATGCACAACACGGCTATAATCCTTTTGAAAAGCAGCCCAGGCCTGCTGGAAATGAGCCTAAAGCTTGGCTTTTTTTTTTTTAAACAGTAAACCCCTCAATCGCTTTTTGGGCCAGTTCTGCTCCGGCGGCTGAGAAATTCCCACGTCATCCGTCTGAAAGACGTCGGCAGCGGAGCACAAACCCACCCACGGACACAGGAGCGGGCATCCTGCCCCGGAGCGGCTACTGCCCCCACCGGCCTGCAAGCCACCAGCCAGTCCAGTCGGATGCACGCCCACCAAATCGCAGCGCTTTGCCCCTGAAAATTAACTGCCCACCTACAAATATCCTGCAAATAAAGGCTTCCTGCTCTTCCCAGGGCTGCTCCGGTGCTCGGCGGGACCCAAACGCCACCCCCGGGCACAGGGGCTGCTCTGCCGAGCGGAGGCACCCCCAGCACCTGCAAACACAACCGCAAACAAATCCCAGGCAGGAGAAGAGCTGGCAAGTCCCGCAAGATTTTATCGTGCTTCGTTTTGAGGCGGAAGCAGCAGGTTTTGCCGAGGAGCGCTCCTGCAGGAACGCGAGAGCAGCACTGCGGTAATACCTCGCCGCTGGCCCCCGCTGGAAACACATCCCTCACCGGCGTGTCTCACCTGGGGAAAAACATCTCCATCATCCTCCCCCGGGGGGAAAAACCGCTCTCTTACGATATATTACAGTGCCGCCACAATTCCACACGGGGACAAGCCACGGTCACAGCTTTGGGAGCTCTCACGCTTCCCAGCATCCCACGCCTCCCTCTGCTCCCCACAGAGCGTCACAGGACAGGTATGCAATTAGCCGGAGATGCTCATCAGCCATTCAGGCATTTTTCATGTAATTGCGACGTTAGTCCCAGGCCGTTTCACTGCACTTTACGTCACTTTTTTCAGCTCTTTCCCTACAGGAAACATGGGGAAAGATTCTGCTTTCCCCATGTTCGTTAAATGGGACTTTCTGGTACAGAAGCTCCATGAAACTTCAACTCCCAAGCGCCCAGACAAGATGCTTCACTTTATTAACCCATTATTTACCCAGATTTTCTAAGACAACTGTTACAGTCGTGTTTCTTCACCGGGAAGAGAGGACTTCGTGCCTTCCCTCCGCTGCGGGCAGGCTCTTAGGGGCACACGCTCCCAAGAGACAACTTCTGAGGAGCTGCATCACCCTTCCAACCCCTCAACAGCACGAGGAGCCACACGGAAACCCCCGCCCCAAATCCCTCAGTCTTCTTCTACTCCTTTTTTTTTTCCTTTCTCATCAATAAGGGAGATGTTATTTTTCTTCTGTAATGATGTTACGTTGCCCACCGGAGATCACGCCTCGGGGCACAGCACCGTGAAATTCCTGCGATACAACAGACATTACGAGACGCGATAAGAAATAATAGCTAACGAGAGAAACTGTTACATGGATTTGGACCAGCATCTCCCCTCTTTAGCTTCGTTTTGGTCGCTCACGCTCCTCTCGCACCTTCTATCAAGGGTAGTGACAAGTCACCATCTCACGCTGAGCGGCCCATAACGACACCCGTATCAGCATCCCACCAACACAGCCGCATCCCAGAGGCGGACTGGCCACGCCGACATCTGCTACCAATGGATGGGAGATTCTGCTCCCTACCCACACCATCAAAATTCAGACGACACGAGGGAGCCCGTGGCTGATTAAGCCGACGACTTTGTCACCGATGGCTCTGCGAGGCGGCATGTGGCTGGGATGCCCGTGGAGCAGCATCCGCCCCAAAACAGCTGCCCGATTTCACACCGCTCTGGCTTCCACACCTTGGGAAGGGCCAACCGCGCCCGAGTGCACGAACACACACACACACACACACACACACACACACACACAAAAACACAATGTACAAACATTTATTTAGCCCCAGGTCTGCCAGCACAGCATGCTCCGCAGTTGTCTCACCCTGCACACCTCCTGCCAGGGGTGCCGGCCCGCTCTCGGCTCCCCGGATCAATCCGCTTGGCCTCAAACGGACCGTCCCTTCGCGTCAGAGCATAAAACACGACAGGGAAAGCAACCGAGGCAAGAAATCCGTCCTCTCCCTGAGGAGCACCGGGCTCGTTCCAGCCTCCTGCCCACCAGCAAGCCCAGATCGTGGCAGGAGTCAGGGCTGGCCCTGGGCCACCATCCCAGCCCCAGCCGGGAGAGCGGGAATGCTGCCGCGCTACTCCGGCAATGCCATTTCCCTTGCTGGGGCAGAAAAGGCACTAAAAAAAAGGAGTGTTGCCCTTTTCCCCTTGGAAAATCCTTGTCCTGGATCAGTTTGGCGGCTTGAGAACGTCTCGCTGGCGCAAGGGGGAGAGAAGACACATCTGGTGGTCCTTATGTAAACCACCACAAATGGTATTTTCGGTACTTCCAGCCTTCATTTACTCCAGAGCAGCAGACCCGCTGGCATTCAGGTTCCCTTCCCCACGGTCCATGCCGGGGAAAACATGTCCTGTCCCCGTGCGGCAGCGCCACGCACCCATCGTGTCCTCCACGGAGCCCCGAACACTTCCGCACCCACAGACCGAGCCCCTCTTAGTGTGGTCCTTTTTAAAAAAAAAAAACAAAAACAAAACCAAAACCAACTAAAAAACCACCCCAGCAGCATCACAGATTCCCTCTTTGCTGGCTCTCTGGAGCTTTCTCCTGGATCTCCTCGTACTTGGGCGGTGGGGTCAGCGGCTCTATCGTGATGGGGGCGGTGCTGTTCCCCTCCGAGAGATTCAGCCTGATGTCCTTCAGGTGCAGCTTCTCCGACTTGATCCTCCGGACCTTCAGCGGCTTCAGGCGCTTGCTCAGACGCGAGCTGTGCCGGCCGGGCTGTCTCTCCATGCCGGGCTCGGTGCTGGCAGCGACCGGCGGCTGGGTGCCCCCCTCCAGCCCCGTCAGCGACTCGTAGGAGGGCAGGGAGATGCTCATCCTGTTGCTCCTGTCCGAGTCCCTGGGCTCAGGGTAGCCCGTGTTCATCACCTCCTCGTAGCTGGGGACATAGTACTGGGAAGACACGTCTTCATCCTCTTCTTGACTAGAGGAGGGGGGAAATTAAGGCTGTCAGTAGTGCATCATTTCAGCTTCACTGCGGGTAGGGAATGGAGAGGAGAGAATAGAACAACCCCTCCAAAAAAACCCACCCCAGTTAACAAAATATTCACCCTTCCACATTATACACTATTTCCTTTCAGTTTAAGAGACCAGATCACAACCTCACCTGTATTCAGACACATTTTTACTTGTGACCTTGAGCCTTTGATCATCGCTTCCTTTGCCCACAAAACCCCTTTACCTGTTGCCCAGCAGTAATCCCTCCCCCCAGCAGAACACCGCCTTCTCCCCCCTCAACAAACCAGTCCCCATACGTTCGTAACACCCATCACCACTCTGTCTTTGCCATCCGGATGTCTTTCGGGTTGGATATATCTACCTGGAGTTTTAATGCCTAGAGATTCAGCTGCGCAATACGTGCCCACCTACGCCACAGGTGCCTGCACAGGTATACGGGGCATTTCTTTCACATTATAGAATGGTTTGAGTTGGAAGGGACCTTAAAGCCCACCCAGTGCCACCCCTGCCCTGGGCAGGGACACCTCCCACCAGACCAGGTTGCTCCAAGCCCCGTCCAGCCTGGCCTTGAACCCCTCCAGGGATGGGGCAGCCACAGCTTCTCTGGGCAACCTGGGCCAGGGGCTCACCCCCCTCACAGCAAACAATTTCTTCCTTCTATCTATTTTGAATCTCCCCTCTGCCAGTGTAAAACCCTTCCCCCTCGTCCCATGGCTCCCCTCCCTGATCCAGAGTCCCTCCCCAGCTTTCCTGGAGCCCCTTTAGGGACTGGCAGGGGCTGGAAGGTCTCCCCGGAGCCTTCTCTTCTCCAGGCTGAACCCCCCCAGCTCTCTCAGCCTGTCCCCACAGCAGAGGGGCTCCAGCCCTCCCAGCATCTCCGGGGCCTCCTCTGGCCCCGCTCCAACAGGATCACGTCCTTCTGACGTTGGGGACTCCAGAGCTGGAGGCAGGACTCCAGGTGGGGTCTCCCCAGAGCGGAGCAGAGGGGGAGAATCCCCCCCTCACCCTGCTGCCCACTCTTCTTTTGAAGTTACCTTTCGCGAAGCTACCTTTAGATTCTAATAGGGAAAACAGTTCTCTAGGTGGATCTGCACACCCAGGGTAACTCCTCAGCAGTCTCCCACGGCAGCTCTCCTCCTAGGCAGCAGCCAGTGTCCCCTCCTGCCACCTCCCACCCTACTGTCCCCATGTCCCCCCGCCTCCCCCCTGCATGGGCACATCCCATGCCGGGACCGTGCCGGTTCCCTGCACTGCCGGGACTCCTCCTGCGCCCTGTGTTTGTTCAGACCGCACCTGCTGCGGCTGCAGCCTTTGCTCTGCTGGCTGGAGCTCCCCAGGCAAAGAGCAGAGCCCTGCAGACTTTCACCGGGTCTAAACTCCACTCCTAGCCGTTGCCTTCCTCCAGCTGCACCCGGCATCTCCTCCTCCTCCTCCTCCTCCTCTCCCCCCGCAGCCCCTCACCAGGCTTGCGGCACCGATGCTGCGTTAGCCATTAACCACTGCCGCCGGTGTTCCCCCTCCCCACGCTGCCTCTGCACCCACCACGGCAGGTCCCAGTAATGCCGCCTTGGCTGGGGCTCCTTCCAGAGCCCGGCTCACACAAAAACAAGGCTTCCTTTCACCCACAGCACCATAAATACAGCTGGACTCATTCCTTCCTGAGCTCTAAAGGGACTTTGAACCCTGAACGGTGAGACGTGCTTGCCTTTATTTTAGCACGCGCTGCTATCGGCCTTCCTCTCCTTGCTCCTGACCTCCTTGAGGAAGGATAACAACTCACAGTTTCATTCCTGCGCTCGATCCCGCTGCATTTTTTCCCCCCCAAAAGGGCTCACCTGTCCTCCTGGTGCGAGGCCTCCGCCGACGCCTGGTGCTGGATGCGAGGGATGTCTTCGCTCTGCCTCTTCTTGTCGCGGATGTTGAGGCAGATGGAGAGCAGCAGCAGCAGCACGCCCGCTCCCACCAACACGTACGCCACCGAGAAGGTCTTGCTCTTCAAAATGCCCCCGGTGCCGCGGTCGGGCTTGCTGCTGTTGCCGGCATGGGCGGCAGGTTTGGCGGTGGGGCCGAAGCCGGGGACGAGGTTCCAGACGGCCATGATGATGCCGAGGACCAGCATCCCCAGCCCTATGGCCGTCAGGGCGTAGTGCGAGCCATTGGCCCGGGACTGGGCCATCGCTCCTGCTGCTGGCCGGCCGGCTGGGCTACCCCCACCTTAGCGCAGAGCTGGGCTCGGGGGGGCTGCGGTCCTGCTCGCATGCGTGCGGTCCCCCCCACCCCAGGCAGGCGGCGAGCTCTGGGAAGAGAGGGAAAGCGATGGTTAGAGCATGGCGGGATGCAAAGGCTACCTGACTCCCATTTCGGTGGCCATGATAACATCGTTTCAGCCCGCTAATGCTGCAAATCTAATTGCAGCATGCCCGCGGAGAGCACGGCGGGACAGCACACGGAGGGCAGCAGCAGGAGCCTTGCCTTGCCCTTCTCATCTGCTTTCTCAGCTGTAAGATCCGCCTAACTTCAGGAAAAAAATGGCAGTATTAATATTTGCTAAGGACTCGGCTGCCCCATCCTTAGGAACATGACAACCAACCTCTTCACAGCACCAAAAAAAAACCCCAAACCACGCCATCAAGACGAAGTTCAGTGCTTACAGAAACATTCCCTGCTTTAAGGAGCTGCGCTGCCTTAGACAAACCGCTGCTGCCAACACAAACTAACCTGAAACCGCTCAGAAACAGCTCTCTGGCCCGTACAACTTCTCTTTTCCCCTTGTTCCAGATGGAGCAGGGCCGCCGGCAGCGCTGGCTGCCTGCCCTGTTAACACCTCCCTGCCCGGAGATGAGAAAGCAGAACTGCCCTTTTCCCAGCCAAACCACCCCTGCGGCTTCTCCCGACCGCCGCCAGCAAGGCGGGGGTGCCGCAGCAAGCCCTCATCACAACCCCCGCCTTGCTTCTGGCCACCACTCGCCCATCCCGGAGTCACACACGCTGGTGGCGAGTCCCCCGGCTGCATCCCAGTGACAGCCGCCAGCTCGGGGCCGAGCCAGCATCGCCGGTCCCCACCAGCCTGACCACGGCTGGCGTCTCCCCCTCCACTGCCTCAACTGAACACCTCTATTTTCCGAGTCGCCAGGACCAGATGTGCTCGTTTTCCAAAAAAATCCTCCTGTGGAAGTGCATCTCCTGGCTGCTCACCGCCCTGACCTCGGCTGCTGAAGAATCACAGAACGGTTTGGGTTGGAAGGGACCTTAACGATCATCCAGTGCCACCCCCTGCCCTGGGCAGGGACACCTCCCACCAGCCCAGGCGGCTCCAAGCCCCGTCCAACCTGGCCTTGAACCCCTCCAGGGATCCAAAACGCTCGGATCCCCGCAGCCCATCTCCCCCATCTCCCCCCCAGCAGCTCCTTCGCAGCCTCCCAGTCCTACGCGTGTGCCAAAACCAGCGTGTGGCTGCACAAACATGCCGGGGTTTTCTCCTTTCCTCCCCAGCTTCCCGACGCTTGTGTGTGCTGGAAGTCAGCCCCCGGACACGCCGCCGCTGGGCTCTGTCTCCAAACGCACCCTCACCCTCCAGTTCGATGGTCTCCGGCTTCACGTTTGCTTGTTTATCTCCAGCGCAAGCCCAGTCCGCAGGGTCAAGGGCCAGAATAAACCAGCATTCCCAGAAAACACACCAGTTCCAGCTGCCTGCAGGAAAAGACAGGCACGCAAGCCCGGCGAGGAGGAGAGGAGAAATCTGCTGAGCAACTTCCCCATGGCAGCCGGTGCCCCGGCATCGCTTTGGGGTCTCACCGCGGGATGCTACAGCCCTGGCCTAGCGTGGGGGCTGTTGGCGTTCGCTGGGCAAAGCCTGCACTCCCGAGCTCTGCCCGGGGTTACTGGGCAAACGGGAGGTGCCCAGCCCTGCCCCGCGGGAGCTGCTGGCAGGCAGGGGCAAGCCCGCCGTTCCCCACGGCACGGCTCATGAGCCCAGCCCCGCCGCCACAGCCGGGCTGCTGCCATCCGCCCCTCGGGAAAAGCATCCCTGGACAGCCCCCCTAACCTGCTCCCAGCTTGAATTCGGTCCGAGCAAGCAGCTGCTGAGGATGCGGCAAATGTGACATCCCTGAAGGTCCTTGCTGACCTGCTGAGAGCCATCACAGCCCGCACGTCCTACCTGAGCCCTTCTGGTCCCGGCAGCACCTCTGCCCTCCCACACAGAGTCTTTGCTGCCTGCCTCCCCTCGCCTGGCCGTGCCCTGCCTGTCCCTGCCCGCGCGGGAGGAGTGACACCGACGTGGAGCTCTGTCTGCATCCCAGGCTTCCCAAATGGCCCACGGCGCCCTCGCTGCCCTTTGCAGGCTCATCACACCACGCACACGGCAAATCGCGCCACACGCCCTCTTCCTTCGTCCACCCTCCGCTGCATCAGTCCCCGTTCCTGGTCACACCAGCGATGCCCAAGCCTGTGGCGAGGACCACCGAGGCTCTGATTTATCAATAGAATCAAAAATGGTTTGGGTTGGAAGGGACCTTAAAGCCCACCCAGTGCCACCCCTGCCCTGGGCAGGGACACCTCCCACCAGCCCAGGTTGCTCCAAGCCCCGTCCAACCTGGCCTTGAACCCCTCCAGGGATGGGGCAGCCACAGCTTCTCTGGGCAACCTGGGCCAGGGGTTCACCCTCCTCACAGCAAAGAATTTCTTCCTTCTATCTATTTTGAATCTCCCCTCTTGCAGTGTAAAACCCTTCCCCCTCGTCCCATGGCTCCCCTCCCTGATCCAGAGTCCCTGCCCAGCTTTCCTGGAGCCCCTTTAGGGACTGGCAGGGGCTGGAAGGTCTCCCCGGAGCCTTCTCTTCTCCAGGCTGAACCCCCCCAGCTCTCTCAGCCTGTCCTCACAGCATCTCCGGGGCCTCCTCTGCTTCAGCGCCCCCGCTTCTTATTTTGGGTCTTCTCAGCCCACATGGGTGGCTGCTGGGTTTTTTCCTCACCTATTTATCCAAACGAACTCCCATCCCCGTGCTCTTTGGCAAGGCTCTTGACAAACAGACACTGGCCAGCCGAGATTTCACTTGCAAAATGCCCTGATGGGTTTGGGGCAGGGAAATTGTGGGCACAGAAAAAAAACACACAGGGCTTGTAACATTTACCCGTGGTGTCTGAACCTCCGTGCCCATTTCCCATCTCTCCCGCTTCCCTTGGAGCACCTCACCCCTGGAAGCTGGAGAGGATTTAAAGCCTCTACATCATCCCAGCGCCTGAAAGTTTTACGCAGATCCCTCGCTGCGCTGCCCTGCAGCCTGGGCAAATCAGATTAAAGCAGGAGACTTGACATACGAGTCTGTCTCTCCATTGAATTAGCCCTTCTTTTGGCTTTCCAGAGCTCGCTCCTATCTCTGCTGTAGCCATAACCCCGCTCCCTGACGTCAGTGGGCAAAGAACGGAGCTGCTGCTATCTCTGTCTGGGGTCCAGCAACCCTGGCGCTGTCTGGAGTGGGAGGGGTGGCACATGGACACGGGTTGGCACGGAGAAAGGGGACCGCAACTGGAGGGTTCAGGGAAACCCAGAAACAACCACCGACTCGCCCCTAAAATCTCGCTGTGGCCGGTTACGCATCTCCAAGGTGGCATCTACTGCAGCTGTCCTGAGCAGAGCAGGTGGAGCACACATGTACAGCACCGTCCTCCCCGGTCCAGCAACGCAGAAACCCCCTGCTCTGCGGTTCCACTGCTTGAATAATCCTCGAGGGATTTTTCCTCAACCCCACTCGGAGCACTGTGTCCAGCTCTGGAGCCCTCAGCACAAGAAGGATATGGAGCTGTTGGAGTGGGGCCAGAGGAGGCCCCGGAGATGCTGGGAGGGCTGGAGCCCCTCTGCTGTGGGGACAGGCTGAGAGAGCTGGGGGGGTTCAGCCTGGAGAAGAGAAGGCTCCGGGGAGACCTTCCAGCCCCTGCCAGTCCCTAAAGGGGCTCCAGGAAAGCTGGGGAGGGACTCTGGATCAGGGAGGGGAGCCATGGGACGAGGGGGAAGGGTTTTACACTGAAAGAGGGGAGATTGAGATGAGATCTGAGGCAGAAATTGTTTGCTGTGAGGGGGGTGAGCCCCTGGCCCAGGTTGCCCAGAGAAGCTGTGGCTGCCCCATCCCTGGAGGGGTTCAAGGCCGGGTTGGATGGGGCTTGGAGCAACCTGGTCTGGTGGGAGGTGTCCCTGCCCAGGGCAGGGGGTGGCACTCGATGGGCTTTAAGGTCCCTTCTAACACAAAGCATTCTAGGATTCTGTGATTTCCCCCAATTTGTTTACCAAAACCACTTCCAAGCACTCGCCTCCTGCGCAAAGCCCCAACCACCCAACCCATACTCCCTGTCCTTACACCGTGTCACATGAGCCTGCTCCCTTCTCACCCCCTCAGCGTGCCAGTGCCATGGACCTACGGCTCCCATTGGCAACCTCACCCCTTCACCAGGTGGGCAAGTGGTGGCCAAGCGCTCCAGGCCCCCTTGATCCCCCCATCTCCTTCCCTCCACCGGCGGCATTAGGTCCTTCCCTGCAGCCAGACCCACCTTCGTCCCCGTCCCACGCACGCCCTGCGCTGGCAATGATTTACTCCAGGATCTCCGAACCATTAAACTCCACCGGCGCCGACGGGGGCACCTGCGCCTCCTCCGCGCTCCGCCGGGCTTCCTGCACCTCTTGCCGGCTCCCAGGCGACGCTTGTTGACTTCTCTTGGGACGCTTCCAACTGTGATTCGGGCATGGGAGGGCTCGGGATAAGCCCTTCCTCGAGCACGGCACGCCAACGCGCCTAGATGCACCCCGAGGGCTTTCGGCAGGAGAACCCAGGTGGGGTGGCAGCACAGAGCATCTTCCCCTCCGCCGGAGACACCAGCAAAACCCCCCCCCGACAGCATCAGCCCCGGACCGTGCTCCACATCCCGGCGTTCCCGGTGAAAGGCCAGCCCCGCGGAGGTGACTCAGGAGGAAGCAGGACACCCATCGCTGCCCACGGCGGCGCCCACGCTCCTCTGCCCTCTGCAACCTTTGGATTTTTCCCCTCTAATGACATCACCTTCCCGCTCGCGCTCCAGCAGCAACACCTTTGTCCCGGGACAGCGAGGGATGAGTCTGCAGTTCGGGGAATGGCTCAAACCCCAGCGCAGTCACGGGATGAGCTCGCTCCCGACTCCGCTCCAGGGCTTCCGAGGAGGAGTCGGAGCACGTAGCCACGGAGCTACACATCCCTTTGGAGCCTGCCTCCAACAGCCGCTGTGCAACTTCCAGCGCCAGTTGTAAACCACGCGATTAATTTCCTAGCACATTTTTTGGGGAAAATAAAATAAAATAAAATAAAATTCCGTGCTCCAAACATCCAAAGAGCCTGGAGCCCGCTGCATGTTAACTTATTACATGTGATGAGCGGAGCCCCAGCTCGCCCTCATCCCAGGCTGCTCCCAGGGTTGGCGGTGGTTCGGCACCCACCTCTTCCCATGTCCAGTTCTGGGCTCCCCGGTTCCAGAAGGACAGGGAACTGCTGGAGAGGGGACAGCAAAGGGCTACCAAGATGCTGAGGGGATGGAACACCTCTCCGATGAAGAAAGGCTGAGGGATTTGGGTCTCTTCAGTCTGGAAAAAAGGCAACTGAGGGGGGACCTTATCAACACTTATAAATACTGAAAGGGGGGTGTCAGGAGGATGGGGCCAGGCTCTTCTCAGTGGTGCCTGGATACAGGACAAGGGGTAACGGGCACAAACTTGACCATGGGAAGTTCCATCTCAACACGAGGAGGAACTTCTTTGCTGTGAGGGTGGCAGAGCCCTGGCACAGGCTGCCCAGAGAGGTGGGGGAGTCTCCGTCTCTGGAGACATCCCAACCCCGCCTGGACGCGTTCCTGTGCCACCTGCTGTGGGTGACCCTGCTCTGGCAGGGGGTGGGACAGGATGGTCTCCAGAGGTCCCTTCCGACCCCCACCATTCTCTGATTCTGTGCTTCTTCCCGAGTTCCAGCCCTGAGGTCTTCCAGCCCCTCTCAACAGCAACCCTCAACGCGCAGGAGATGATTTGCACGTGCCGGGGCACTTCCAGAGAGATTTGCACCTTCTGGAGGTGGGGCTGGATGTCCCAGGGGGTTTGGTCGGGTGAGACAATGAGGGACGGGGGTAAGGCTGAGCCAGGCTGGGCTTCACCCCCCTGCCCGGCCCCACATTAACTCCTCCGCAGCAGCGCCGGCATGCAAGGCTTCATCTGCATGCCTGCACCCAGACGGCCTTCTCATTAACTGCCTTCCCTGCTAATTGGTGACTGCGGCACACCCTCGCCAGCTCGCTCCTGCAGCTGCACGGAGCCCTCGGTACGCAGGGACTCGACCCACCAGCAGCACAAAACTCCATGTGGAGTAAGAAAACCAAGAGGCAACATTTTCCCCCCCCCTTTTTTTTTCCTGCCCGGGTTACACCTGCCCCAGCAGCGGGGACGCGTCTGGCCAGATGCGGCCCCGGGGATGTGGGGAATTCTCCTCCCCCAGTGGGGAAAGCGGTGAGAGACATACCCAGAGATATCCAGCTGAGCTGGGAAAAGCAGCATTGCTGCCGATTTAGCCAATTTGTGTTCATTTGGACAAATACCCAGCCCATTTTAGAGCATCTCCCCAGGGAACGGAGAGACCCGGCGGGACGGCCCCGTGCAGACTGTCAGGGCTTTTCCGCATTTCCCTGCTTACGCTTCCTGCCAAGAGCGCACAGGAATGTGCCCACATTCATTGCTCTTGGCATTCCCTACAGACATTTTAAGCTCTTTCACCATCTTTTTTTTTTTTTCCTCCTTAAATTCTATTTTTTTTACCACCTCCCCCTCAATTGTGCTCTCACAGACGGCACCAGGCGAGCAGCGGTGTTTTCTGCAAGCTCTGCCCAAGGGGCTCCCCCCTCTCCCGCTCCAGCCCACCCCGGAGGGGAGCCCAGGGCTCCGGTTCCCTGCAAAACGAGAGCGTCACGGGAAAAGCAGAGGCTGCCCGCCCCGCTCCCGGGCCTGGGAATGCCGCAATCTGCTCATCCAGCCACGCTGATGGCTGTGGAAAACCACTGATGGGGCTCACAAAACCTCCCATTGGCACAACCCAGCGCCCGGCCCCTCTCCATCCACCACCACATCCTTCATGGACACTGATCATAGAATCACAGAATTGTTAGGGTTGGAAGGGACCTTAAAGACCATCTAGTTCCAACCCCCTGCCCTGGGCAGGGACACCTCCCACTAGATCAGGTTGCTCAGAGCCCCATCCAGCCTGGCCTTAAAAACTTCCAGGGATGGGGCTTCCACCACCTCTCTGGGCAACCTGGGCCAGTGTCTCACCACCCTCATGGTGAAGAGCTTCTTCCTAATGTCCAGTCTGAATCGACCCATCTCTAGTTTTAATCCATTCCCTCTAATCCTACCATTACCCGACATCCTAAAACGTCCCTCACCAGCTTTCTTGTAGGCTCCCTTAAGATACTGGTAGGCCACTGTAAGGTCTCCTTGGAGCCTTCTTTTCTCCAGACTGAACAACCCCAACTCTCTCAGTCTGTCCTCATAGGAGAGGTGCTCCAGCCCTCGGATCATCCTCGTGGCCCTTCTCTGGACACGTTCCAGCATGTCCATGTCTCTCTTGTAGTAGGGGCTCCAGAATTGGACACAGTACTCCAGGTGGGGTCTCACGAGAGTGGAGTAGAGGGGGAGAATCACCTCCCTCAACTTGCTGGCCACGCTTCTCCTGATGCAGCCCAGGATACAATTGGCTTTCTGGGCTGCTAGTGCACACTGATGGCTCACGTTGAGCCTTTCATCCACCAGCACCCCCAAGTCCTTTTCTTCAGTGCTGCTCTCAAGCCAGTCACTGCCCAGCCTATATCGGTGCTTGGGATTGCCCCGACCCAGATGGAGGACCTTGCACTTGCTCTTGTTGAACTTCATGAGGCTGGCATGGGCCCACCTCTCCAGCCTGTCAAGGTCCCTCTGGATGGCATCCAGATCACATCACCACCGGTTTACAGCTGGCACAGGTCACACAAGCCACAGTAGCCATCTCCCCCAAGCCTTAATCGTCCCCATGCAGCCACCAGCCACCAGCATGAACTTGGCCATGGAGGTACGGAAAACTGCCTCCCAGGCTCTTTCTCGCCCCTATAATGTCATTACGACCCTCAGAGCAGCGCTCACTGCAAACCAGTAATGGACTAGGACAAAGAGGCCTTTTCAATTTATATTTACGGACATTTATTCCTGGGGATAAGGCAGCTGCAGCTGCAGAGAGCGCGCCGGCAGGAGCTCACAGCAGCGCTGGAGGTCGGCGAGCCCTCGCTGCATCCCAGCCCCGCCGCCTGAGCATCAGCCCGCAGCTTTTCCTGTGCCCATGGAACCAGCCCACGGAGCTGGTGCCAGCCAAACGCCTCCCCAGCAGGCTCTGCTAAAGCAGAGGTGGGGTTTTGGGGGTGTTTGCCTCTCTTCAGGCTGGAAAAGGGAGATCAATTGCCAGCCTTCCCTGTGCGCCCAGGCCTGGGAAAATCCTAGTGCTTTGCTTTCGTCTCCTTCCTGCTTTCCTTTTAACTCCGCTTCGCCCCTTTGTGCTTGATTGTTGCGTGTTTTTGATTTATTTTTTTTTTTTACCCTAATCTGCTGTTTCCTGCTCGAGATAAAGCCATTCCTTCCAGCAGCCTTCCCATGGCTTTTGGCCCGTGACCTTCCCCCGTCCCCGTGCCAGCCACCGCGCTCTCCTCCGCAGCCTTTCCGCACTCATAGCCACTATCTGCCCCTCTCATCTCTTCCAAATCCAGCATTCCCGCCGCCTCAAAGCACTTCCCAGCCCTCCTTGGAGTGCTTTACGCAGCTCCTGCCCACCAAAAGCCCCCCACAAGCCTTATCTCCTCTCCCTGAAAGCCCCTACCCACTGCCATCGGCCTCGCCAGTGCCACCTTCCTCATCCTCAGCCTGCAATCTCAGCACTGTCCTTCACCTCGCTGCTCCCCGCACTCTCCAAACAGCCTTTTCCCAGGAGCAAGACCCACGATGAATCCGGCAGAGAGGAGCTGAGGGGGCAGAAAGGGAGCGGCGGGCGATGCAAGGGGAGGGATGGAGCCGGCCGGGCAGCCAGGCACAAAGAAGCAGTGTTCTGCCAGCTGGGCACAGGTATTTCGATAGGCATGGAGGTTGGCCGGGGAATTATGCCGCCGCACGCCACCTGCGCAGCTCACGCAGGATTTTCAGCCACTTTGGCAGAGCCTCGACAGCAGTTTCTGCCTAAGAAATACACCAGGAAAAAGAACCAGGAGCAAGAACGTAAGAAATACAGCAGGAACGCGTCTGGGAGACAGACAGGTACCTGGGCTGCCGGAGGGATCCCTGCTCCAGGGCTCGGGCTGGGAATGTGGGCAGACAGCCCTGCCGGGATCTCTGTGGAAGCGCGGCTGCGGGCAGCACCGTCCAGCACCACGGCGCCGAGCTACGCTGAGCATCACTGCCACTCACCTCTCCTCAGGGCACCGACGGGCCAAACATCCCTCCTTCCCCAGGCGCTTCCCTTCCCCAGGATTTTTCCACCCGTGTAATTACCCACAGATAAAATCAAAGGCTGCTCACATACTTCCGAGTTGTGACGGTCCAGCCCCACACCCACGTGTTCCTCATTGCCACCTGGGAGGTTTTCCCTTTCTGGCTGTCACACCAAGACGTCCAGGGCCTCGGATGGCTGCAGGATGCTTGGCTACGTCCTAGAGGGATGCACTGCTGCTGCATCCCACCCGGCAGCAGCCGAGGTCTGAGCCGGAGGAGCTTTAAGGAGCCTGAAAGCCCACCAGCAGCTGAAACCCGTTAGCTGAAAGCTCCTGGTGCAGCTTCATCCCACCCAGGCTCCATCAGGCAAAGCCTAGGACAGCCCCTCTCACACGGGATGCACTCGCAGAAACACCGCTTCTGATTTTAAGTCAATATGGGGAAGACACACACCGGGGCTGCGCCCGATACACGCACCCAGAGCCGGCTCAGAGGGGGAAAAACCATCCAGGCAAAGCTGCCGGCAATAAAATCATTAAAGCCAACTCCCAGCACTGACGAGTCGCAGTGCTCACACTGCTGTGACCGAGGCCATGCTCAGTGCAGGTGGAGTGGGGCCAGCAGGCTTCCTCCCCTCCCAGCCGCTGGCCCTGGGCTACCGAAACCCACAGCCCCCCAGAAACACCCACCTGACAAGGGGTTTCCTTCCAAACCAAGGATATGGCCGTTTTTCCCATGCCCGTCGCGACAATAAAGGAATTAATCATCACAGCAGGCAAGAGATAGGAACTTCCTAAAATAATTATTGCCTGCCACAGGCTGTGTCCCAAAACCTGGGCGCAGGAGGATGTGCCGACCCGGCACACACCTTGGGCAACTAGCCACACACCCTGCTGCAGCGGCCGACTCGCCTCCTCGGTGGGATTTCTTTCTACAGCAACACTCGGGAGAGACCTTCGCAGATTTGTCGGTGCCCTTTAAAGCTCCAAACCACTCATTTCTTTTGCAGAATTATCACGACGGGAAGAACCGAAACCCCGCTGCGTGGTACTGAGTTCATAAACCGCCCGGCACGGACCTGCCCTGCGCAGCTTTCCGTCTCTTTTGCCTTTGTTTGCTTTCCAAACAGAGTCAACACACGCACCGTCCCCTTGCCCCTTCCCGGGGACTGACGTCTTTGAGCGACGGGCTGGCGATACGCGACGGCCCTGCCACGCTGCCACCGTGGGAACCGGCCACAAAGACACCGGTGGGTTTGGATAGGGGAGGGGGGGGCTCATCTCACCCCCACCCACCACCACCTTCTCTCGACGCTGAGCTGACCCTTCTCAAAACTGACCCCCCCCAAAAAGCAGGGTGCTCCTTTCCCCGCCTTTAGGAAGGTCACCCCGACGCCCGCAGACGAGGTGCCCCAAGCCCACGGTGTCACCAACGGGTGGCGGGCAGGGACGGACTCCCCCCCCCCCCCCCCAGGACACCCCGACACCCCAACTGCTCGCCACACCCTGCTTTGGGGGTGTTTCCCCCAAAACTTCCCCACGGGTGTTTTCCCCTTCCCGAGCTCCGCTTGGAGGGGTCCCCGAGCTCCTCCCTGGGACCCCCCCCGGGGTCCTCCCACGCCAGGGGGGTCCCCACACGCCGGGCAGGTCCCAGCCCCAGCCAGTGTCGGGGGGGGGTGGGGGGCACGGCAGGGCTCCACCGAACCGGGTCCCGGTCCCGTCCCCTGCCCCGGGCACCGCCGGACCGACCCCCATCCCGGTCCCCCTTCCCGCCCCGGGGCTGGGGGTCCCGCCGCCCCCGGCCCGGCCCCACGTACCTCCCCGCTGGCGGCGGCTGGTCCCTCCCGGCCGCTCCGCCCGGGCCCTGCCCTCCCGGGGCGGCGCTTGCGGGGCCCGGCCCCGCCGTGGTGGGGAGGGGGGGCAGCGCTCCCCGCAGCCGGGAGGTGGGAACGGGGGAACCGGGGGAGTGGGGGGACACCCAAAACCGGGTCTGCGGGGTGCGGGGCAGCCTCTCCCCTCCTCTCCTCCCCCCTTGGCAAGCGCTTCCAGCCCCGCATCCCGCCAGCTCTTCCCCAGCCTGGGGCGATCCCAGAGCGCACAGCGCCCCGGAGGAGGTGGAGGGGGGTTTGCTCTCCTGGAAGCCCTTTACAGCACGTTATGGGCTGATCCTGACCGTCACCGACACACAGAAGGGGGTTGGGTTGGAAGGGACCTTAAAGATCACCCAAGTTCCAACACCACCTAGTGGGACACCTCCCACCAGCCCCATCCAACCTGGCCTTGAACCCCTCCAGGGATGGGGCAGCCACAGCTTCTCTGGGCAACCCCTTCCAGCTCCTCACCGCCCTCACAATAATTTCTTCCTAATATCTAAGAAATTCCTTGCATCATCGAATACCTTAGGTTGGAAGAAACCTTTAAAGGTCATCTAGTCCATCCCCGACCCCCCACCCCGGCAATGAGCAGGGACACCTTCACCTAGATGAGGTTGCTCACCCGCTCTCCTCCGACCCCTCTCCAGAGCAGTGGTTTCTTTCAGTATTTGAGAGTTCTCAGAAAGCCGGGGGGAAACACACAGGCTGATTTTGCTTCCCCTTCTCCAGACGGTCTGCGCTTCCAGCAACAACAAGCTTAGTCAGGAAAGGGAGGTGCTTCGGGGGCGACTAAGCAAAATTTCTTCCTTTTCCCATGCTGGTGGTGCCCCGGGGGTGTGAAAGGGATGGACTCCGGCCTGCCTGCTTCCCGGGGGTCTCTCCTGCCACACTTACTTCCTGCGATTCCTACAATCCATCAGGTAATCTGTAAAAATCAAATGTTTTTCCGCACCTCGTCCCAGATGCGGCTCACGGTTGGAGCTGCAGGTTGTGTCACCCACTCCAAGCAGGGTCCGCACAGCGCTCCAAGCACCACAGCCCCTATTTCCAGCTTAAAACCCGGCTCGCGTGGCATCCGCGTTGTGAAACCGGCTCGTAGCAAGGAGCAGAGCCTTTCCTCAACCGAGCGGTTCCCAGCACTGATTGCGGAAAACCCGTTTTGAGGAACCACAACCGCTCGGGCTCATCGCTCCCTTCCACGGGCCGAAGCCGACATTCCCCACAAAGCCGGGCTTGCGTTCCCAATAAACCTGGAAAGCGCTTTTATCCGGCTGCTGCCCTCTACGAACGCTCCCGGTTAAACACCCACTCACCAGGAAGAGCCATCCCGGGCACAGCCCTTGCCCGGGCCACTGGCCCCGTGCCCGGGCCTCGTAGCCAGGCAGTGCCGTGGTTTGCAGGCTGAACCGCAGGGACCGACCCGCTGGCTCCCGCCCCCCCCGGCTTTGGTAAGACGTTACTAACGAACAATTAACAGCCGCAGTTACGCGCGGGGTCATGGGCTGCTCCGGGGTGTGGAAGCCGGGAACCTCTGGATGTTTCCGTACCTATCTCTGATGCGACTGAACGATCATTCCATGTGATGTACGTCACAAAAATTACAACGCTGGGAGCAGCGACACGGTGGCTGGGCACCGGCACAGGCTGCAGCCAGGTTTGGGCAAACCCCGCTGCCATTAATGCCGTGCCCGGCGTCACCTCTCCCCAGCCGCCACCCCAGCAGCGCATTTTTCTCACACCCCACCTTAAACACTACACAGCACCAAGGACTCCAATTCTCTCGGAAATGACACTCGGGGTGGGGCTTTTTTCCCCCCAAATCCGGAGGGGAAAAGCAGCATCGCTACACTGGCCGGACCAGCCGCTGCAGTTTTTCCTGTCCCTTAAGCCCTGCAAGCGCTTGCAGAGGCAAAAGCCATCACGAACCCAACGCGCCTTTGTCATAGTCCCTGCCGTGAGTCAGCCTGGCGCAGCCCTGCCTCGGGGGTGGCGCTGCATGGGATGCCGGGTGGGAACCCCCCCATTTCCCTGCATTTCTCCCCTCCCAGCGCAACCCTGCACGGATGGAGCCGACGGTATTTTCCACTGACTCACCTGCCCCGGCTCCTCCTCCCGGTGCATGGCAGCGCTGCCCTTCCCCGCTCACCTTCCTCCTCGAATTCAAAGGCCAACTTCCAGAGCCGTGCTATAAAAAATAATAATTATTAAATATATATGCAGATAGGTGGTTTTGGGGTTTTTTTAGGTTTGGTTCCCCCCCGCTTGTACAGATTTGCTTTGCATTTTCAGGCTTGGCCACCTGGCTCAGGCAAATTCCCCCCCAGCTCCTTCCCCTCCCCGCAGCACCTTTCCCGGATCAAACACAAACCCGTCGTCTCCCAAAGCTCCATCGGTGGGTAGCTGCAGCAGGGAATTGCCTTCTCTGCACGTTAACTATGAGAAAGTGGGGGGGGAAATGCACTTTACACCGTGACTGACCCTGATCCTGCATGGGGAGAGCCCAGCCCGAGCCCGGTCACCCACCCCACGGAGGGGCCCTGGGGACGGCGAGCACAGAGGGGACATTCATACAGCGGCTCCTTGGGTGACCTCAGCTCCTCCAAGATGCTGAGGGGATGGAACACCTCTCTGATGAAGAAAGGCTGAGGGATTTGGGTCTCTTCAGTCTGGAAAAAAGGCGACTGAGGGGGGACCTTATCAACACTTATAAATACTGAAAGGGGGGGTGTCAGGAGGATGGGGCCAGGCTCTTCTCAGTGGTGCCCAGCGACAGGACAAGGGGCAACGGGCACAAACTTGACCATGGGAAGTTCCATCTCAACACGAGGAGGAACTTCTTTGCTGTGAGGGTGGCAGAGCCCTGGCACAGGCTGCCCAGAGAGGTGGGGGAGTCTCCGTCTCTGGAGACATCCCAACCCCGCCTGGACGCGTTCCTGTGCCACCTGCTCTGGGTGACCCTGCTCTGGCAGGGGGTGGGACTGGGGGATCTCCAGAGGTGCCTTCCCACCCCCGCCAGTCTGTGATTCTGTGGTTCCCGCTCTCTCTGCAAAGCTGAATATTGGCCAAAAATGGCCTTTTCCATGGCAGCAGGTGGCCGCGGGTTTGCCCATCGGCACACTCGAGCCATGTCGGCTCTCCCTTTGCCCAGTTGTCCCCTTTGGAGCAGATTTCTTGATTTCTCTCCCCTGGCGCTGCCCACCCCGGCTGGTTTGCCCGCCCTTAAATTAAGGGGGCTCGTTCGTACCCCGGGGAGGGCAGAGCCCGGATGGCTACCAACGCACCTGCTTTCTCTGCCACCCGCTTTGCTGCGGGCTAATGCGTTTACAATGCATTTCTTTGGCTCATTGGCCTTTCCAGCCACAGCAGCCATCCTGGCGTGGGTATTCATCCATGGGCAGGTTGAACCCTCCCCTCCCCCTGCAAACACTCACAGTCTGGGCTGGGACGGTACCTCTCCGGGGTGTTTCTCCAGCCAAATATACGGGATAAAGACTTTGCTTGTACAGAAGCACCAAGGAGGAAACAGGAGCCCCAGCGGGAGCCATCAGCAGGCAACAAAAGGGCCTTTCAGACGGGCATCTGATGCCCTGGTGCTCGCTGGAGATGCCAGGGACTCACGTTACCCGCTTTCACTGGCAGAAATCGCTCAAAAACGGTTTTCCCCAGCTTTTTTCCGCTCAAAGAACGGCGCTCAACACGTACGTTAAAATCACCCCCACAAAGCCCACCCCAGAGTGCAGCCACGTCCCGGGATTCCTCCAAATTTTCCAATAGCGAGACAAACCCACCGCACCGGGCGACATCCCACTGCTGGATACCTGGGGAGAGATGGCGCGGGCTGGAAGAGGAAAAGCCCATCCATTTGCGTCGGGTCAGCAGGGCCACCAGACCACACAGCGAGTCATACAGGGAATTATTTTATACAGCTAATTAGCGCCAGAAGTGTTAACACATCCGGAGCTGGGGAGGATGCTCAGGTTTCTCTTCCCTGTGCACGGCAGATCCCCTGGGATGAAAGCCCAGCCCAGTCTGCTCCATGATGGGCCCCCTCAGATCCCAGTTCCCAGCCCGTATGCACTGGTCCATACTGGTGTCTCCCTTCCCCATGCACAGCAAATCCCCTGGGATGAAAATCCATCCACAGATCCCAGTTCCCGGCCCACATGCACTGGTCTATACTGGTATCTCTCTTCCCATGCACAGCAAATCCCCTGGGATGAAAATCCATCCTCAGATCCCAGTTCCCAGCCTGCATGCACTAGTCTATACTGGTATCTCTCTTCCCATGCACAGCAAATCCCCTGGGATGAAAGCCCAGCCCAGTCTGCTCCATAATGGGCTCCCTCAGATCCCAGTTCCCAGTCCACACGCACTGGTCCATAATGGTATCTCTCTTCCCATGCACGGCAAATCCCCTGGGATGAAAGTCCACCCACAGATCCCAGTTCCCAGCCCACACGCACTGGTCTATGCTGGTGTCTCTCATCCCCAGCACTTGGTATCTGTATCCCAGTTTAGAGAGCTCCTACCGGGGCTGCAGACTGGGAACCTGTCACACAAGTGAGGAAAAACAGAGGAAAATCAGGAGTGCAGGAGCATTTCCGCACGGTCCTGCTTGGCACAACCCCGCGCTCGCCCAGTGGGAGGACGCCGCGACCTGCCGGCATCTCCAGCCCTTCGTGCCGGGACCAGGCGTCAGGGAGGACGGCCATTCCAGTACAACCAGTCCAACCACCGCCCCAGGTCGCCGGCTGCCATTTCAAGCACCCGCCACCTCTGCAACCAGGAAAACGGCGTAAATCAAGACACCGTGTTAATTACAAGAGTAATAAGTCACCCCACTGCTTCCTCCCAGTGCCAGTCTCGGGGGGGGTTCTGCATCTCAACTGGGATGCTCTGGCTCAGTCCCGCCTTGACAAAGGCTGGGCAGGAGAAACTCCCGCATGGGAGGGGGGTGAGGAACTTCTTCATTGCTTTTTTTCTTGGGGACTCTGTGTCCCGTGGGGTGCCATCGGGATGCAAGTGGCTTGATCAGGACAAGAGAGGGCTTGGGACCAGGAGATCCAGGGCTCGAGGAGAACAGGGCTGGAGGAGAGGAGCTGCGGTGGCATCGCGTGGCTGGACGTTAAAAGGGCTGAGCAGATGTTTCACGTAACTTTGCAGAATCAGCAGCAGATGGCGAGCGACGGCTTGTGCCCGAGAATGGGAAAATACTGGGAAAAATCACTCACCAGCAATGCTAGAACTCCAAGGAAACCTTATTACCTGGATAGATACGGGGTCTGATGTAGTGTCCTGGTGGGATGGAGTGGAGCAACCTGGCGTGCGGCGCTGCCGGGGCAGTGGGAAGCCGAGGATGGGGTGAAGCGAGGGGACAACGCTGGTGGGATGTGCCAAAGGCCGGCGGGATGCCCACGGCGAGGGATCCTGTCAGGCACTGCCGCATCCCCGGCACTTCCAACGTCAGCTTCACGCGCACAAAGCAGCGAGAGGAGAAAACACCTTCAAGGAAAACATTGAAAACAGGGGGAATAAATAACAGGGACATTTCCAGATTTTCAGCAATCCCAGGCAACACAGCAGCAGCCTGAATGGCGACCTGTGCCACCAGCCTTCGGGGAGGTGCCACCACACGTGGCCCCCATCACCCGCAGTCCGTGACCGACCACGTCTCAAAACCCACCAACCATCCTGACAATTCATTCGGATGTTAAACACATACAGGTTTAGCTCTCTCAGGCAAAAAATAAGTCCCGGGGAGGGGTGGGGGGGTGAGATCACCTCCCTGAAGCAATGGGTTGAGTCAGTGCCAGGGCAGGAGGCCCCCTTGGGACTCACCCCCGCTTTTCCGGCTGCTGCTCAGACCCGCTCCTGCTCCGTAGGGTATCGGTGCAGGGCCACGGCGCGAGAGGTGAACGCGGCTCCGGCTGTAATGTCACCCACGACCGTGCCAGACCAGCGTGGCTCGCTCACGCACCGGTAAAGGAGCGCGGCGGCGCTCGGGTGCCCCCCCCCTGCAGGGCACCCCGGTTGTCCTGGCATGGAGCAGCGATATTTCCCTTTCTCAGTCTAAAGTCCTCGCCGGGGAAACGCGCTCGTGACTCCGTCTGCGTGACATTAGCGGGGTGAAGTGCACAAACACCGCGAGTCAGCCCTAAAATAAACACACCCCGGGCCGGACCTAAAAACATCACATTTTTTGGGCCGCGTTCAGCATCTCGAAGGCGTGGACGAGCCTTGTCTCCAGCCCGGAGGTGCTGGGGAGGGGCGTTCGTTGACTTTGGCCATCCAAAGCCAAGCGGCCATGCAAGCCTTTGGCCGCATCCAGCGTGGGCGAGGAGAGTCTCGGTGGGCACAAGGGTGACCGGGACGGCTGCGGTGTCCCCCGGCCTTGGGCTGTGGCTCGGGGACCGCTCACACGATGGCAGCATTGCAGCATTCTGCAGCGGGGACGCAGCCCGGAGGTGAGGGGGGGGGGGATGCAGCAGCCACGCAGCACCTGCGACGTGCCCACCCTCCGCTGCCACCGACACCACGAAGCCACCAAGGAGACACCCCTCAGCCCAGGACATCCCCCGCGGACCACAGGGAACAAGCCCCCACCACTTGCCTGGGCTCTGGCATGGAAGATGCTGCCTGTGTCCCCCTCCCCAGGGATAAGCGGTGGCCGGGGGACACCCAGCGTGGTCCCCACAGAACAGGGACAGGCATGGCAACGAGGATCGGCGTCGCACCCGCGCTGCTGCAGGGCACCCGGAGCATTTAAAACCATGTCTGGGGTGGGCGAGCACCCACACGCCCCTTTCTCCTGCACCCTGCAAGCCGAGGGCACGCACAAACACCCACAGGGAACCGCTCCGAGCGCCACACACCCTGCCACGATCCGCACCCGGCTTATCTCCCAATAGTCACGCTTTAATGCAATGTTTAATTCCCACTAATACTGTGTTACGGCTCCGGGTGACGGAGCCATAGAGCCAGTTGGCTTCTAGATTTTCTTTTCTTTTTCCTTCCTTTTCCTTCTTTCCGTTTCCTTCTTTTCCTTCCTTCCTTTTCCTTCCCCTTCCTTCCTTTTCCTTCTCCTCCCTTCCTTTTCTTTCCCCTTCCTTCCTTTTCTTTCCCCTCCCTTCCTTTTCCTTCCCCTTCCTTCCTTTTCCTTCCCCTTCCTTCCTTTTCCTTCTTTTCCTTCCTTTTCCTCCCTCCCCTCCTTTTCCTCCCTCCCTTTTCCTTGTTTTCCCTCCTTTTCCTTCCTTCCTTCCTTTCTTCCTTTTCCTTCCTTCCTTTTCCTTCCTTTTCTCTCAGACTCTCCCCAGTTGAGACTGCGGTGGCTCTTACCCGCTCCGCAGCTGCTCGCAAACCCAGCGGGATGTACCTGTTGGGGGGGGCGGGGGGGGAGAAGAAAAAAGGTACATCTCTTCATCTCTACCCTCATTACGGTTTTGAAAACCAGAAAATCATGGCAGGTCTGGTCTGAAATAGTATTTTATTTTATTTTTTTCTCCCCCGGTCAATTGTAGCTCGAGTATGCCGAGCGGCTCAGACTGCGGAAAGCGGGGGACGCTTTCCCTGCAGGACACCGTCACCCCCCCATACGCCCTCCCCGGACCCCCCCCCCACCCCCGCCACTGCCATCCTCCCCTTCGGTCCAGCCCGCGAACGCAGTCCCCCCCCCCCCCCAAAACAGCATCAGGCCCCGCTGGAAGCGCTGGCACAACCCTGCGAGTGACAAACTCCACCCGTAAATTCATAATAATTATTTATCCATCCTTAAATTATTAATAATTTACCCGCTGGCAAGCCTTAGAGCACAAAAACTTCTCCTTTGTCTGTCCCGCCTGCTTTTCTCGGCATTACATCTTCCATATCCCAGGGGGGACATCTCCTGGCTGCTCCCCCCGCCCCCCCCGCCACATTCCCAAATCTTCACTTACCTTAAATCCCTATTTTATACGGACGCACCGACGGCCCCAGCGGTGCCGTGTCCGGGTGCAAGCGCTCAGTCCTGGGAAAGAGCCGCTCCAGGGATGCAGCCTTCTCCTGCATCCCCCCCTCCATCACCCCAGGGCCCCCCCATCCGCAGGGCGGCCAGGGCAGGGATGACATTCACCCGTGACAAAGCCACCCGTGGGGACGAGCCCAGTGCCACCACAGCGATGTCCCCGTGCCACCGCCGGCACCAGGCTCTCCATCAGGCGAGCAATGAAACCACCTGGAACTCATCCGTACTTTAAAATAAGCTTTATTTAGATCTTTTATAATTTTATATTTGCATCCATGCCTTCAAGGATTCTCCCCCCCCCACTCACGGGGAGGGGGGGGGGGAAGTTAAATCTAATGTTACCCATAATTCATATGCTATTTCTCGAAGTTCTCTTTTAAATAAATCATCCTCTTAGTAATTTTTAGAATTATTTCCTAATTTACAAAAAAGCTGAAATGCAAAGGAAAAACTACTCGATAACAAGGAGATTTGCTCATCTGTTCCCGTGGTTTAAATTATAAAAAACACAAGGAGAATGGGGCGGGGGGGAAAGAAAAAATTACACCCACCCCCCCCCAAAAAACCCAACAAAACGTATTAAAAAAAATAAAAAATATGCTTCTCTGCAGAGAAAGTGCCACAGGGCAAACCCTGTCCCGTGTCCGTCCCCCCCCCGTGGCCTCCCCGCATCATCCCGGTAGCAGGAATACACAGCGCAAGGGCATCGGCGGTTTAGTTGGGTGATTTAAGACAAAATCCCCCCTTTTCTTTCTTTTTTTTTTTTTTTTTTTCCTTCCCCCCCCAACCAGGGCGCGGCGTATCGGAATTAAGGAGAAAAAAAAAAAAAACAAAACCCACACTATTATAGCATCATTAAATAAATCTTAATACTTTTTTTTTTTTTTTCTTTTTTAAGAGCTTAAAATTATATCGTAAGCGTTAAAGCATAAGGTACTTATCTTGGCATAAGCAGAGCGCGGTGCGTGTTAGTGGAGAGGGGAAGCGGCCGCCCCGCGGGGAACAAGGCCGGGGGGGGATGGTGCTTTTGGGGCATTTTCCAGGGGATTTGGAAGCACAAGTTCCACCTGCGCTTCAAAAATCACCCCGGTGCCGGAAAAACCTCCCCAACGGGGACTCGTACCGATTGTGTGTGTCCCCCCCCCCCCCTCTGATGGCGATAACACCCCCAAAATCTCAGGATACGGGGATATCTCGGGATATCGCCTTTCCCCTCCTCCCAGCTCATGCCGGATCCCCCAAATTTTACCCCCAAAAGGTTGAGCCCCCCCAAATGCGAGGTGGGGGGGGCGGGGTGTGGAACCACAGGCAAAGCACACCCCGCCCCACCCTACCCCTCCCCTCCCATCTGATTTCCCGGTGCGTATTTAGGTTTTCCAAGGCTTTAAGTGCTCCTGGGGTGTCTGGAGCCGAGGGAGCCCAGGGGGGGTGTCCATGGCTCCCAGCCCCCCCCCCCTCGCACCCCCCCCCCAGCAGCAGCTTCCCAGGACAGTACAGTACAAACACACCCTTCCTCCTCCTCCCCGCCCCCTCCCAACCGACGTGGAAAAATATAAAAATCCCAAAAAACTTCTGCAATAATTTAGTTAGAATAGCTCCTCTGGGTTTGTGCAAATAAATTAAAACAACTTCAAAAAAAAAAAAAAAAAGAAAAAAAAAAAAGAAAAAAAAAAAAAGGAACGTTTAAAAACACTTAATTTCCAGACCGGCAGGCGGTTAACAACAACCAGCCCGTGTCGCCTCCGCGGGGTTCGGTCACGAAGACATCACCGAAAATGAAATTTTTCTTTCTTTTTTTTTTTTTTTTTTCCTTGGTGTTTGTGTGTTTTCCCTCGAAGGTCCCTCAGCTGGGCAGGTCCTTCGTCCTCGAGCGAGGCTATCCCGCGGGCCGGGCTCCGGAAAACAGCGGGTTTCGGACAAGAGACGTCACAAAGCACAAAGTGCACAATATTTCTGGTATTTACAGAGACACAGCAGTCCTTCAAGTTTCAAGTTTTGTCAAAAGGAAGAGGAAATAAACCAACAACAAACAACAAAAAAAAAAACCAAAACCAAAACCAAGAAAAAAAAAAAACAACCCAACCCACACCGACCAACTGAAGTGACAACAAAGGAGTTACCGGCATGGGAAAAGAAAAACACACACAAAAAAAAAAAAAGGGGGGGGGGGAAAAACTGAAGTTACGACACGGCTGCATCGCTCCCAAGACGACAGGTAACACGTCCACAGGCTGGGGGGGAGGAGGTCGAGGGTGGGGGCGTATGTACATCGGCGCGGCACGGGGGGGGGGTCACCAGTCCGCGTCCTCCTCGATGTAGTAGTCGGGGGCCGTACCGTCGAAGAGGCCGGGGTCGAGGGACTTGCGCTGCTTCCCCCGGGCGAACACCCTGGAGATGGAGCCGAAGCCCATCTTCTCTTTCTTCTTTTTCCGTTTTTGGTCTTCCAGGTCCTCTAGAGACTGTGGGGAGGCGGGGGGGGAATGGGGGGAGAGAGGACACGGGTTTGGCTACCGAGTTTTTCATCCACCGTGTGACGCCCATCCACCCAACCCCACCAGGGATGATGGACCACGGGGGCCACGTCCCAAAAAACAGTTGGGTCCAGCTCCAAAGCTGCCCCCCCCCCCAAATATTCCTGAAATATGTGTGGTGGAATTTGCAGTGAAATTGGGCCCCACGTTTCTGGGAGTTTGGCTTCTTCATTCAACTGGTTCAGGGTTGTAAGGTCAGAGAGCAAGGGTCTGCCCCACGGCTTACAAAAAATTCCCCAACGTTTTAGGGTCAAATATGGAGGAATAAGCTGATCTAGGCTCTGCCTTACAAAAAAAAAAAAAATAAATCAAAATAAAAGACTGAGATGGGCCCCGAGCACAGCAACCACCTATGGCATTACCTGGATTTTGGGGCAAATCATGGCAATCTGAGACATCCCAGGATTACAATTCAGGAATGCTTCTGCTCTTTATTTTTTTAAAAAAACCCCAATCGGTGTCTCCGAGCCCCCGCAAAGCACGGAGCAGCACAGGATGGGGTCAAAGAGTGCCCTACCTGTACGATTGGGTTGTGCAAGTTCTTCTGTACCGGTCCAGGACTGTCCCCCTGCGGCATAAGGAGATGGATCCAATCGCATCAGCCCCCAACACAGCCTGGGACCCCCCCACCGCAGCAAAAAAAGGTTTATTCTGGCAGCCGAATCGCTGTGGGGTTGGGAGAAACCCCAGGAAAGCAGCTCTTCGGGCCAGCAAACCTGCAAGCCACACCCCACCCCAAAACCAACAGCGTTTTTGGAAGACCCGCAGCATCCCCAGAGTCCATCCCGCATCCCCGGCAGGACCCCCCCTAGCAGGGAAGCAAGCCTCCCCCCAATCACATAGCGCCTTACGTTGCAGAGCGAGTGCGTTCGATGCCGGGGCGAGTTGATGTCGCTCGGTGTGGACGACCGGTCGCCCTCGGCTGCGGAGGCGTCGGAGATGATGGACGGCTGCCGGGAATGACAGGGACTCACTCTGACCGCTGGAAGGCCGGGGGTGGGGGAAGAACATCGGGAGTTAACATCACGCCACCAAACCTGACCTCTCAACACTTCAAAAAAACCCCATTTTTGGGGGTGTTTTGCCCATTTCCCCCCCCCCCCACCTCGATGGGGGAATAAGGCAGCTCCCCAACATGGGTTTGGCCCCGCACCCTGATCCATGGTTGGGGGGGTGTCTCACCTTGCCGGTCCGCCGAGTGCTGGGGGTGCGAGTGGTAGAGGGTCTGCTGGCTCTGCCGGATGGCGGCCGTCAGCGGGAGGTCGGCCTGCATCACCCACTCCTGGTTGCCGTTCAGCACCGTCTCGCCCGGCATGGCCAAGGAATGGCGCTTGGGGACATCCTTGGTCAGCGTGGCCAGGGACTGCTTGGCCTGGGGAAGGACATCAAGGTGGCGGTGGTGAAAAAAACAAAAACCATATGAACATCTCCCAGAGCAGCAGCAACACGTTGCACCAAACCCGTCTTCCCCTTTGCAATTAAACACCCAAATTGCGCTGCTCCCTGCAGCGAGGATGTCCAGCTCATTTTAGCGATAGATATATTTTTTTTTTCTGCCGGTATTGCAATAACGCAACAACGGCGGCAAACGCACACACGCAACAACGGCAGCAAACACTGAAATGCAATATTGCAATAAATATTGCAGAGCAGCGGCGCGGGGCCGACCCTGGAGTCGTTGCCCACCACGTTCTCAGGCTCACCATGGCCAGCTCGGCCTCCAGCTCCTTCATGCGGTTGTCTTTCAGGTCCAGCTGGGAGCGGAGGGCGCTGGCGTGGTCCGTCGCCTCCTTGGCTTGTCGCCGCAGCTCCCACTTCTCCCGCTCCAGAAGGTCCTTCTCCTTTGCCAGGGCTTTCACCGCGTCCTCGCTCTCCTGCCGGGACAGGGCAGCCCTCAGGAAGGGGAAACTCATCTGCCCATGGGTTTTCCATGTGCCCATGGGATTTCCATGTCCAGGAAGGGGAAATCCATGTGAAGGGAAAGACCCCTCTGCTACGAGACCCTCAGAGGCCACCTGACTGCAAGTGGCACCTTTGGCTGTCACAAGAGCCGGGACAGGGCAGCTGTCAGGAAGAGGAAAACCATTTGCCCATGGGATTTCCATGTGCCCGTGGATTTTCCACGTCCAGAAAGGGGTAACCCACGTGAAGGGAAAGACCTCTGGGGGCCACCTGACTGCAAGTGGCACCTTTGGGTGTCACAAGAGCCCTGTGCTGGCAGGGACCGTGGCAGGGAGATGCGGGACGTGGCCAGACCCCCAAAAAGGGATGCCCGCCGTGCACCTGCTTAAAATTACATTGAATTTCCCAGCTTTGTCTCACTGACACAATTTCAGAGAATCCTAGCATGGCCTAGGTTGGAAGGGACCTTTCAGATCATTGAGTCCAACCATCAACCTGACTCTGACAAAACCCATCACTAACCCGTGTCCCTCAGCACCGCGTCTGCCCGGCTTTTAAATCCCTCCAGGGATGGTGCCTCAACCCCTTCCCTGGGCAGCCTGTTCCAACGCTTGATAACCCTTTTGGTGAAGAATTTTTTCCTAATATCCAGTCTAAACCTCCCCTGGCGCAACTTGAGGCCGTTTTCTCTTGTCCTATCACCTGTTCCTTGGGAGAAGAGACTGACCCCCATGTCAGGTTTGGGCTGGAAGGGATCTTAAAGCCCACCCAGTGCCACCCCCTGCCCTGGGCAGGGACACCTCTCACCAGACCAGGTTGCCCAAAGCCCTGTCCAACCTGGCCTTGATTCCTCCGGTACCTATTTACCCGCAACCTGCCGCAGTCCAGCCTTTGCAGATCAGCCTGCTTGCAAGAGCTTTGGTGGGATTTTGCCCGATTGCAACCCGGGTTTGGCACTCACGCCGCTGCCAGCCCCCCGCAGTGCCACGAGCCCCCGGCGCTGGGCTCCCGGACTCACTTTCCTGTGCTGCTCGTAATTGCGGATGAAGTCGCGGAGCTGCTCCTCGCGGCTCTCCAGCGTGGCGTACAGCTGCTGCATCTGGCTCACCAGGTCCGTCTTCTCCGACTTCAAGCGCTTGCGGTCGGCTTTCATGGCTGGGGGAGAGAGAAGACGGCTCCAGCACAGCGGCACGGCAGCCCCCTTGCCTCCATCACTTTTATTTTTCAAGGAAAAAAAAAGTACCAAAATTACCCCCCCAGGGGCTGGGCTGGGAGCAGACGCCCAATTCACCCCCATTGCTGCATCCCTGAAAACACCCAGTGCATCTCCAAATCCTCCCCCACCCCCAACTCCAACGGGGCAGCTCAGCCCCTGGAAAAGGAGATTCGGGAGCAAAACCGCTGCCGCAGCCTCGGGACGCGGCGCAGGAAAACCTGCTGCTCCCTTTCCAGGGTAAATAAACCACAACCGGTTTTATTTTTAGCAGCGGGGCCGGACTCCTGCAGCGCTCCCACGAGCCGGGGGCACCGCTCGCCCCAGCGTCCCCCCCCCTTCCAGTTTGACAGTGCTGCGCGGGGAGGAGGGGACAGAGCGGGAGGGCTGGAGATACCACGGGATGCGAGACGAAACCGTGACCTTCGTGTTTTCCCTCTCCCGCACCCCAGCAAGGGATGCTGGCTGCGCACCGACGCAGGGACAGCTTGCTGGAAGCCTGGTAAAACCAGGGAGAATTACAGAAATCCCACCCGGGACAAGGCGCTTCAGTAATTTCTGCGCATTGAAGTGCTTCGCCCGGCCTTGAACGTGGTCCTTGGCATTGCCGCTGAAATGCTCTGCGGCTGCCTGCTCCAGATACACCCCTCCCCACCAACATCATACCTGATTTAGGCATCAGGATACAAATATTGCTTATTTTCATCATAGGAAGGACTGTGCATACTTTTCCGCCCTGAGGAAACGCTGCTCTCGAGGGACCCCCTGCAACGCTCGCTGCATCGCAAGCCCTGAACGTCATTCCTCTATAGGAATAAAAAAAAACCCCCAAACCCAAAAACAACCCCAAACCCACCAAAAAAATCCCCACCAAGCCACCAAAAGCCGCTAGGAGATGACAGCGCCACCACGAGCGGGACTTGTCTCCACGCGCACTCATGGGCCCAACCTAATTCTATTCGATTAGAGGATCCACAACGAGCGTTTCAGCCCACACGGCATTTCCTAATGATCTAATGACGGGGTATCACCCAGCACCGCGCACGCCGTACCACCATAACGCACGGAAATAGCCCCCTAACGAGAGCTCTGCTCTACAGAACTCCTCTCAACCACCTCCCGCCGCCCAGCCCAGCTCATCACAACGACTGGTTTGAGGAGGGAGTTCCTCGAGTCGGAACTTCTTTCTGTGCACAGGAATTACCCGACGTCTGTGCTGGGAAGCGGTAGAATAAAACAAGTGGTTGGGATGGAGCCAGCGAGGAAGGGAGAGGGTTGGCAGGTCAGCGGAGAAAAAGGTCGGAGAATGGCTTGAGAGCAGCCCTGAGGAGAAGGACTTGGGGGTGCTGGTGGACGAGAAGCTCAACGTGAGCTGGCAACGCGCACTTGCAGGCCAGAAAGCCAATTGTATCCTGGGCTGCATCAAAAGAAGCATGGGCAGCAGGGCGAGGGGGAGGATTCTGATCCTCTGCTCCGCTCTGGGGAGACCCCACCTGGAGTCCTGCATCCAGCTCTGGAGCCCTCAGCACAAGAAGGACATGGACCTGTTGGAGCGGGGCCAGAGGAGGCCCCGGAGATGCTGGGAGGGCTGGAGCCCCTCTGCTGTGGGGACAGGCTGAGGGAGCTGGGGGGGTTCAGCCTGGAGAAGAGAAGGCTCCGGGGACACCTTCCAGCCCCTGCCAGTCCCTCAAGGGGCTCCAGGGAAGCTGGGGAGGGACTCTGGATCAGGGAGGGGAGCCATGGGACGAGGGGGAAGGGTTTTACACTGGAAGAGGGGAGATTGAGATGAGATCTGAGGGAGAAATTCTTGGCTGTGAGGGGGGTGAGCCCCTGGCCCAGGTTGCCCAGAGAAGCTGTGGCTGCCCCATCCCTGGAGGGGTTCAAGGCCAGGTTGGACGGGGCTTGGAGCAACCTGGGCTGGTGGGAGGTGTCCCTGCCCAGGGCAGGGGTGGCACTCGATGGGCTTTAAGGTTCCTTCCAACCCAAACCATTCTGTGATTCTATGAAAAAAGTCAGACTAAATAGATGGAGATGTTTGGGACTACAGAGATTTTTGTCTGTTAAACATCAGGAGGGAAAACTCTTCAGAGCGACGACTCTGCCGTTGAGCATCGGAGGTAAGCCAAAACCCAGAAAAACAACAAACCAGTGAAGAAAATGCCACAAGAATTCACGTCGTCCCGTGACAGGGAGCGCTTGTGATTTTTCCTTGCCCACGTTAATGAACGTGACTCCTGCTGGGACAACTCAGCCCCTTCCAACACTGGGACTTTCCTTAATTTTTTTCCAGCTCGGGAAATTCCTACAGAAGCCCTCTAAAAATAAACCTTTCCAGGCAGGGTCGGTCTCAGCCCCATCCCCGTAGGATAACGCACCGCTGAAAACCCCTCTACTTTCAACCCCTTGAACACTTTGTGACACACACACACGCATATATATAGATATATATATATATTTATTTTCCTCGAGGACACCACGAGGCTGTTCTAAAACTTTAAAGTCGCATTTGCGCTCTCTGATGCCGGAGGCGGCAAAAGGCTCCTAATGAATTTAATTAAGTAGCGGGTCCCCTGTAGCATCCAACCTGCTTTAATTAGTGGCAGCGTTCAGGGTCCTTAAAGATTGAGGGAAAACACTTCGTCACTTGCCAGAACAAAATATAAAATGCTCAGAAGTATTATTAGGAGAAGAGTACACACCATCTCCCAAAGCTGAATCTTTACCAATATTCCCACCAACCAGTAACCGCGAGAAGATGACGGACTTGGGGTATTAAAAAAGCAGGTTTCTTTTCTTATTAACCCAATAGGACAATTTACCATTTGTTTCACTTCATATTTGAGACATTTGCTAAAATTAATGCACTTTTTTTGGCCTCCTCTATTACCACCGCTCTCTCGCCTCCAAAACCGATTAGCTCCTAAGCTTGAAGAAGATTTATCAGTCATTTGAGAACTTCATTCCAAACCCAATTAATAGGAAATTAATTGAAAGAGGCAGGAGAAAAATAAAAAGTTATGCAGAAGTGAGCAGTTTAGGGCTGCCAGCAATTCCTGGACCACGCACCGCTTAATGCATCCTTAGCAAACAAACCCGGCTAATTACTCGGTCAGGGAAAACGAGCCATCGCGATCCACAGCGCCACGGCAGGGGCAGCCAAGGAGGAACACAGCGGGTTTTTTACTGGCTGTCAGAGGAAGTGAAATGGCTTTTTTCTTTATTCTGATGATCCAGGACCAGGTTTCTGTATCCCAACTCTCCCAAAATATCCAAATAAACTCTCCCACAGCCCATCCGCATGGTGGGCTCCGGCAAAACCTCTGACCTGTTCGTAAACCCAAGAGAGCAAGAGAAGCAAGAAATCCTAAGCCCTTACCGTGAGCAGGAAGTATTTATCTCGTGCAGCTTATTTGCATTATTTATTTTGGTCACAATATAAAATATTCTCACCAAAAAGCACAGGGCAGAAGCAGAGGGGGGACCCACCAGCCTCTCCTTGGACTCGGCACCGGCCAGCGATGGGAAGGACGGGTTGGGACCAGCGATGGGAAGGACGGGTTGGGACCAGCGGTGTGACACCCCCCGCCCCCCCCCATTTCTTGCTGTCACCCCCCATGTCCCCACCCACACCATTAATCCTGCACAAGGTCAGCTCGCACTCCCGTTACTTGAGCTTCCACCTCCTGCCACACGATCCGTCCCCCGGGCATCGCTCCTTCAGCAGGATGACAGACGCAGACCAGTAAGGGGACCCGCTACGCGCTGGGCTCCTCTCAGCCAAAACTTATTAAAATCTCTCCCCAGTACCTTTGGTTTCCAGCTTTACCTAACGAGCTGACATCTCATCGCTCCAATGTACCAGCAGCACGGAAACCTCCCAGTGATGCCACCACCAAAGGTGCCACCACCCCATGGCCCCCGTGTGGCCTCAGCATCTAGCAACTTCTGGGTGGGAATTAGCTACCGCGTGCTAAAAACCAGGCGTTTTCCCCTCTAAAATGGGGGCTGCTCTAAGTATCCCCCCCACTTCAAAAATAATAACAACAAATTAAGGGAAAATGAGGTGGTGGTGGTCACACCATCTAGCCCACGTTTGTTTGGAGGACATACAGATAATTAGTTTGACTACCTTGGTAATGGGATATTAGATGAAAAACAATTAATGTTTGGATCACAGAAATAGCAGCTCTGCCTGGCTTCCTGCTCCCGGGATGGAGTGGCAGAGCCCAAACACCAGCCAGGACACGGGCAGTGGACGCAACCCACCTCCGACCCTCCCAAAAAGCAGCTCCCTACGACTCCCATCTGCTTGTGAGTACTTCTCTCACCCCATACAAGGTGATTTTTCACGCCAGGAACGGAATCAGTGTTGACTTTCTCACTTACTGAATAATACGCTTATTTTCTAACGCTGGGAAAGGCATCCTTGGGGGGCACCGCTCAAGCCTCGGCGATGCCCTGCGCAAAAGCAACGTGTAAATCCATCCTGTCCCATTAACATTCACTTAATTTCTCCTGATTCTCCCTCCCAACCATGAAATTCAATATTGTCACCATGACTAACCCATAAAATCGGTCAGCCCCGCGCAGGAACTGCTGCATTGCTCCTTGCTTTGTGATTAAATAGGCGCGCGCTCCCCGGGCGCAGCCGTCACCATCTGCAGAGAAGATCTTGTCGTTGAAGACGTCAACATTACATGGCATTGAGCAGAGCCGGCAGTCGCTCCTGGGCGTGCAGAGGTTCGGTGCAGGCAGAAAATTTGAGTGTAATGTCCAATTTCAGGAAATAATTAGAGGAGGTATTTGCCTTGGGGGGATTTACCTGAAAACACCCTGCTCTGAGGCCAAGAGCTCTCCAAACCAGACCCCCAGCGGTCAACAAGGTGGTCAATGACTTCTGCAGTGATTTTTAAGGTGGATCTTCAAAGGAGCACAGTGGGTTTTCTGTACAGAGCACCCTGTCCCTTAGGTGGAGAGGGCTTCCTTGGCTGGGCCCATGGCTGGGACGCCCATCCACTGGGATGCCCACCTTCTGGGACGTCCACCCGTTGGGATGCCCACCCACCGGGACGTCCATCCGTTGGGACGCCCACCCACCGGGACGTCCATCCGTTGGGACGCCCACCCACCGGGACGTCCATCCGTTGGGACGCCCACCCACCGGGACACCCATCCGTTGGGACGCCCATCCATTGGAACGCCCACCTTCTAGGACATCCATCCATTGGGATGCCCATCCACCGGGACATCCATCCGTTGGGACGCCCATCTGCCCGTTTCTTTGCTACCCACCCCCTTCTTTGCTGCACCTCAGGGGTGCTGAGGGTTTCTGCAGGAGGCTTGTCCCAGCCCAACTGCCATCCCTGGGGGGTCACAGCTCCAAGCCGTGAGTTTGGGAGGGAGGAGACTGAGCTACAACCCATTTGCGGAGCAGACGTAAAGTCGGTTCACTCCTTCCCGAGCAGCAGGGAAAGCCAGCCCGAGGTCTCCAGCTTGGCACTGGAAGAGGAAACAGAAAGCAGGTTTGCTCTCTGCATGATAATGCCGCAGGCGAGCTCCAGCAGATCGGATAAACCTTTCCAGAACCGAGAATTCTGCCATTAGCCCACACGCTCACAGATGTCACCCAGCCAAGAGGCTCCTCCATTCCCTCAGGTGCTTGGGCACGGCCCCTGCCCACAGCAGGACCCGGCGGTAATAAAGCTGTCCGCAACTTCTCCCGACGGACAGTGCCGCATCAGAAATCCAGACCATGTCCATCCCTTTCTGGCCCGGGGGAAAAAAAGAAAAAAAAAAAAAAAAAAACAAACCAAAACCGCGTTAACACTGTGAGCACGATCCCGAGGTCCCAGCAAAGGAGGAGAGGCCGACAGGATGTAGCACAACGGGATTTTATTTGGACGTTAATTGATTTTTTAAAAAAAAGCGCCAGAGATGGAATTAGCCCAGCAAAAGGAGCGACAAAGCCACATAACGCACGTGCTGCCAGGGATACAGAAACTGCTCGAGTCACTCCCGCAGAGCATCCTCCGCTGCTCCAGATCCCTGCTCCCTCCCTGCACAGCAAGGGCTCGTTAGCATGGCACGGGGAAGACGCAGCACGGGCTTATCGTCGGCTTCACCCCCTGCTAAACGCCGTCGGAAAGGGCTGGAAACGCATCGCTGAGGAGGGACGATGGACCCACCCTCCTCCATCCAGACCATCACAAGCCAAACCCCGCGCTGCCCAGCAAAACGAAGGCTGTTAAAAACTGCTGGAGCCCCCAACGCAAACCCTGGCAAACCCTCGGCGTTAAGGGCCGGCCAGCCAACATCTATCTGAACCAGCTGCATCGCGCTTCCAGGCTCAGCGCCAGCAACAACGCCAGATTTCCACATAATTTATCCATTAATGACGTGACACAGGACCCACGGCGGGATGCTGCGGCCAACGCTGCCGGGCGCGGGGCATCCCTCTGCAAGGACCGTGGGGCTTGGCAGCGATGCCCTCTGCCAGGTGGGCTCGGGAGATGCTCCCTGGCTGCGGGACACAATCAACACCATATCCCGAGCTACAGGACAGCACATCCAGGCTTCCCCACGCTCCTCGCACCGCCTTACCCTGCAGCTCCTTAATACAGAGCCCTTATTTCCCCCAAATGCCTCCAGCAGCCGATACATTTCTCCCGGCAGAACCATTCACCAGGCGCAGTCGTTGCCGTTTTTCCTCCCCCTTTGGCTACATTTCTCTACGGACAATTTTCCCCAGTAAGGAAAAAAAGGATTATTCCCCCCCCCCCCCCCCTCTTCCAGCTGCTGATCCCGTTTCCACATTACCCATCTGTGTATCCGCCGCTGTGCTAAGCCTGCCCAGCTCCCGGGGCCGGATCCAGCACGGCAAGCTTTTCCAAATTACGCAAAAGCTTTCCAAATATTGCAGGGGAGGGCAGGAGCATTGATTTTAAAAGGCTTCTTACTACAGGGCCTTTCCAAGTGCAAGCTGAGATTCCCTTTTCCCAGCCATCACACCTGCAGAGGAATCCTGGAAAACCAATCCCAGTGGCTCATATGGCAGCCACTAAAAGCCCAATAAAAAAAAAACCCCAACATCATATTCCTTAAATACTCACGATGATTCTCAAGCCAAGCTCGTTTTTTCTCTGTACTATCCTCCACAGAAGCGCGTATGACCTCACTGCAGCTTCTTAGATGACTTCTCATCCTGATTTTTCTTTGCAAATAGTCTTAAAAATAGTTCTGCTCCTCCGTATTCTGCATTTATCAGCACTTCCTCCTCCCTGTCCGCGCAGAGCAAATATACTCTAATTAAGGTTTTTCTTCTCCAATTACGGTTTTATAAACCCAGAGCATTTCCTGCTGCCGGAGGCTGCACCGGTGGCATGGTGGTGGGGGGGGGGGGGAAGATTTGGAAGATATTTTGGCTGTTAATAAATTATAGGGGATGCTTTTGCAAACCAAGAGAGTGCTCAAATTAAAAGCACGTGGACTGGGGTGGTTCTTTTTCCTCTTCTTTTTCCAAAATCCCCCACCCAAATACAGCCTCAGCCCAATTCTCTGCCCCCGCTCCCCTGAGCATCTCAGCATCCCGGATGGGGGGGGACGCGGTGGGCTGGGGGTCTCCTCCCCGCCCCCCCGCCCCCAGTCTCAGCCTCTGAGCCGGAGAGCTTTTGACAGCCTCTCTCTTCGTAATCCGCAAACGCGAGATGACAAGTGGAAGCGACACGCGGTACGTTGGGGATTTGGGATGATCTTTAGAGCCGCGGCGCCTGCCAGGGTTTGACGTGCCAGAGCTTTCCCCTGCTCGGGATCAGCCCCCGGCTCCGGCTCACAAACCCTCCTGCCCAGATTTATTGCCAGCTCGGTTTTTGGGGAGGAAAAAGCTGCAACGTTGCATTTTCCCCTGCAAATCCCAGTCCTGGGAGGAAGAGCCCGGCTCCAACCACCGCGGGAAAAGTCCCATATCACTGCAGGAAGAAAGGAGGAGACCCTGCACATCCCCGGGAGGATCCAGCTTTCTGCGGCGCTCCCAGTAACTCCAGGCGGGATAAGGAAAACTGCGCTCACCAGGAAATTCACTGCCTGCCTCCTAAAAGAGTCCGAGGGGCTCGAATCCAACCCGTCCCCACCTCGCAAACCTTCCCAGCTGCGTTTCAGCTGCTCTCTTGGCTCTCTCCTCCAGTCAGCCATGGAGAAATTAACTTTGCAATGCCACAAACGCCTTCCCACCCGGGTCCATCCCGGCTCCGCACCGCTGGGACAGGATGAGGGGTTCCCGGGGAGCGCCGTCCTGCGATCAATGCCCCCCCCCCCCCCCGCCACCACTACACACGCTGCGTATTCCGGATAAAAGGGCCGGATTTACCTCTCTTTTTTTCCAAATTAAAGCCTTGAAACTTTGGGGTCGCGGCGCAAGGGAAGATGGACGCGCGGCCCTTACCCTGCAAAGCCTCCTTGGCGCGGGCCAGCTCCTGCTCCTTCTGGGCTAGCTGCACCTTCAGCTCGGTGGCTGAGAGGACCTCGGGCGACTTGCTGCCGTGCGTCTCCTCCAGGTCCTTGGCCAGCATTTCCTTCATTTGCCGGAGCAGGTGAACCTCCTCCTGCAGCTGGGCCACCTCCTCCCGCAGCAGCGCTGGAGGAAGAGGAGACACAATGCGAGGAAGTCAGCGACGGCTCCCGGCGCAGCCCCGAGACAAACAAAATACCCTGGGGGAAACGCTGACAGGGTGACACCCCCCCCTCCCCCAAACTCCGCTTGCAAACCCGTTTTTACAGCCCAAAACCCGCAGCAGTTCCCACCAGCATCCCTGGAACGGACGAGGAGGGAGGGACGTGATGGGGAGGGCCATCCAACTGGGTGTTAGGTTCTGGTTTTGGTGTTAAAAAATTAAAAAGAAATTAAAAAATAAGAAAAATAAAATAACAAAAATTTAAATAATAATATAGGACGCTAATAATAAACCATGAGCCACCTTCCCATCCCACTGGCTGCTCGTGTGGCCTGTGTCCAGCTCCGCTGTGCCGCACACGATGCTCTCTGGCTCTGCCCCCAGCCATCCGCACCATCAGGGGGGGTAGGGCGACAAAATTCAACCAAAAAAAAAAAAAAGAAAACCAAAACCAAAAAAAACCCCTTTTCACCTGCAGACCCAAATCTTTCATTTTTCCGGATTTACACCCGGCGGCTGCTACGCCCCTGGAAGCGGCCGGATCGCAGGAGCATCCCGCCAGCCCACGTCCCCTCTGCGGTGGGCACCGGGGGTGGGGGGGGGGGGGGAAGCTCCAGATCGTTTTCTACGGCCGCTTCGCATAATAAAGTGCTTTTCTGCTATTTCCACATCGCACCCGTCACCCTCATCTCCCCCCCTCTTCCTACAATCCGCTTTTCTGCCCTGCAATCCTCCGTTACGAGCCAGACACGACGATGAGAAACGACTCGCCCCGGCGAGTGAAGTTTGATTTTGCTTTCCCCCCAGCCCCGGCTTTGAAAACACACAGAGAAAACCCCCTAGTCATCCAAAGGGGCTTATCAATTTCCTGGGGAGGGGGGAGGGGGGGGGGGGGGGGGTGGGGGGGGAAGAAAAGTAAAGAAAAGAAAAGAAAAGAAAGAGTGCAAAAGAAAGCAAAGCAAAGAAAAGGTGAAAGAAATTAAATGACTAAGAAAAGAAGAAACAGAAAAGAAAGAAAGAAAGAAAGAAAAGAAAGAAAAAGATAAAGAAAAGAAAGAAAAAGGAAAGAAAAGAGCCAGAGGAACAAGAAAGAAAGAAGAAAGTAAAGAAGAAGAAAGAGAAGAAAGAAGGAAAGAAAGAAGAAAACAGAAAAAGACAAAGAAAACAAAGGGAAAAAAAGAAAAAAAACAGCAAAAAAAAAAAGAAAAAAGGAAAAAGGTAAAAAGAAAAAAAAAAAAAAGAAAAAAAGAAAAAAAAGAAAAAAAGAAAAAAGAAAAAAAAAAAAAAGAAAAAAAAGAAAAAAAAGAAAAAAAAGAAAAAAAAGAAAAAAAAAATCCCTCAGCACACACGTTATGGTTATCGGAAAAAATAAACTAGAAATAAAAATAAAAATCAAAAAAACCCACCCCCTTCTCCAAACTACTGCGGTTGAGTCCTTTCCCCACCACCACCGAGCACCAGCCAGCCCTGGGGGACAGCGGTGCGATGGGAAATATAGATTTTTTTTCCACCCCCCCTCCTTATTTTTGCTGAGGTCCCCCCCCGGCACCGTGTGCCGGAGCGTTTCCTTCCCACCCGGCTCAGGGAAGCGCGGAGGGGAGGTGACGCCGGTGGTGGGACGGGGAGAGGTGGCTTGCGCCAGGAGGGCATAAAAAAAAAATATATTTGGTTTGCATACTTGAAATGCTTCCCCCCACCCCCCCCCAAAAAAATGGCAAGGCCCCCATTCTGTAAATTATTTAGCAATAAGGTCACTAACGAGGAACAGCCGAGCTGCGGGGCGGAGGATCGAAAAAAGCAAGACCCGAGGCCAAAGGCATCTTCCCTGGGGGAGGAGGGGGGGGGGGGGGGGGGCTACAGAAATACAGCATTTCCCCCCTCCCAGCCTCTGGGAATGCAGGGGAGGATGCGAGGAACTCCAACATACTGTAATATTTCCCCAGCAAAACCTACCCAGTGCCTCCCCCGGCCACAGAAAACCCCACGCAACCCCACAAAACACCCGGGGCTGCCGCTAATTGCTCGTTTATTTATTTATTCCCCCCCCACCAATAATTCATTTCCACCTTTCGGGACAAGCTGTTTCACCCCGGGGAGATTCAGCCAACGATCCCGGAGCAAATGATTAACCCGGGGGGGAGGAGGATCCAAGGCAGGGCGCTTTGCACAAGGGCGACCAGTCCCGCCGGATTTCTGCCAATTGCAGCGTTTTGGTGGGAAACGGAGAAAATTCCGCCAAACGGAGAAAATCCCAACCCATCCACCCCCCAAGCAGGGAGCTGGAGAGCGGAAACGAGCCCGAGGCGGGACGGGGGGGGAATTCTGCAGCGGAGAATCCCAATAGGAGTCTTTTGGCATGGTCCAAAAAAGCAGATTTGCAGCTGTTTCTGACAAAATTCCTCACTATAAAGCGCTGCCCGACGCCACTTCCCCGAATCCACACCATCCCCCCTCTGCTTCCCAGCTGGAAAACGGTGGGAAAAGCCCTCACAAGCATTCCTCCTGCCAAGCACGCAGCAAGGCCGTTGAATCCCCAACTTAGTCCTCACCTCCCGCTCCAGGCAGAAACCACTGAAAGATTAAAATCCAAGATCTATAAGAATCTATAGGCGCAGTCTGGAAGGGAGAACGCAGCGCCGCGGCTCCCCACGCCGTCAGCTGCAAGCCAAAACCTAGGGAAAAACTTGAATTATTGAACTCGGCGTCAGCCAGATACCCGAGATTCTTGCTTTTATAGAGACATAATTTAAGAGAGATATATATACACACCCAAAAAATGGATCGGGCTTTGCAATATTTATTTTTGCGCCAGATATCCTCATTTTTGCAGTATGTATTCTTATTTTTGCGCCAGATATTCTCATTTTTGCAGTATGTATTCTTATTTTTGCGCCAGATGTTCTCATTTTCGCGTCAGATATCCTTATTTTTGCAGTACGTATTCATTTGTGCGCCACATATCCTTACTTTTGCAGTATGTATTTATTTTTGTGCTATATACTCTTATTTTTTGCACTACTGTCTTATTTTTGCGGTATGTATTTATTTTTGCGCTATATATTATTATTTTTGCAGTATGTATTTATTTTCCCGCTATATCCTCATTTTCCTGCTACATCCTCATTTTCGCGCTTTACGTACACCGCCAAGGCACAATCCATTTTTTGCATAGAGAGAGAGATATATATATATAGATATATATATATATATAAAAAAAAAAAATTGCAAAGCACAATCCGTGCAGCCGAGGTTTAAGGGGAAAAACCCTCCACCTTTTGGTCGGCTCCACCAGCGAAAGACGCGCCGCCAGCTCTCGGAACACAGGGCGAAGTGTCGAGAGTCCTTGCGTCTCTTCCCACCTCCCTCCCGCGGCTGCCCCCGATGTCTTTGCCGTAGAAACCAGGGCTCCCAGGCGAAGTCTAACCCTCCGCGCTCTTCCCAGAAGTTTTTAAAGGCTTTTTCTGGGAAAGACGCCGGAATTTCAGCGAAACCATCGGGGCTACAGCATCTCCCCCTCTCCCCAATGTCCTTTGGAAACCACTTAATGAGCAATTCCGTGCGTTCTATCAAGCTTTTTACTAGCACCCGTTGCCGCGCTCGGCCAAAGCGGCCACCCCATACCCTGCCTTACACCTGTAATTACCCTCATTTGCATAGAGGATTTCCACCCCGCTCTGATACTTCCCTGTCCCGTCACCACCCATCCTCCAAAAATCACACCAACGCAATTATCCCCCCCTCAAAAAGTGGTCCATGCCCCCCCCCCCCAGCACCCGCTCTCCATCGTTCTCCTCCAAGTTCCCATCCCGTCTCCATCAGCATCCCCAGCTCCGGAGGCTCCTAGGGAGAAAGCCCCCTTTAATTTGCATAAATTGCATTTAAGAGCGCAATTGGGCTCGAAAGGCCAATTTTAACTTCATTTTAAAACAGAGGGGGGAAGAAAAACCCCCGCTGCTCCGCCAAGTTTAAGCACCTAAATAAACAATCCGAAAAGCGCCGTTTGCAGGCAGCTCTTAGCGTTCCTTATGGAAAAGTTACAATAACTGGGAAAAAATCGGGCCAATTATTCAGAAACCTCGTTTCAGCCTCTATTTCTTCCCCGTACAGGCGGCTCGGCGGGGATTTCCATAACGCCTTCCCGCGAGCTGGCCCCCACGAGGGGCTCCACGCGCACCCGCAACGCCATGCAAAAATACAAGATGGAGAATAAAATATTTTTTAAAAAAATTTTAATTTTTTTTTTTTTTTTTTTTTTGGCGCTATATTGGGGTGCAAAGTTCAATTCGCCAGGAGGAATCGCCTCCCAGCTGCAACAACCCCCCCGCAAAAAGCTTCCCCAGCGCGTTTGCCCCAGCTTTTTTGCCCCTTTTTATTTTTTCCCCTCTTCTTCTTAACCTTTTTTTATTTTTTTATTTTTTTTTTTTAAATGGGAATTGTCTGTGCACTGTCATTCCTGACCCCCCCCACCCCCCCACCCCGGGGGGGGGGAAGGAGGCATCGCCCCACACGCAGACAAGCCCCGTCACACGCCAACTCATTCCAGCCCCTTCCAAATCCACCGCAAGTGGGCAGCGATGAAACGAAGGCAATTTAAACATTTCCTGGGCTAATTGACGAAAACTACCATTCCCACCGAAATAATTGGCTGTTAATTATATTCCAGTTGATAGCATTAAACTTCCCCGACGCTGTCGGATTCTGCCTCCTTTACGCTTTAAGCACTGATGAGTGTTAACAGACATTCATTATAAATAATAACAATAAATAAGATTTTTTGGGGGAGGGGCTTTTTAGGGGTTTGATTTTTTTTTTTATTTGTTTGGATTTTTGTTTGGTTGTGTTGTTTGTTTGGGGTTTTTTTTTTGTTTTTTTTTTTTTTTTGTTTTGTTTTGTTTTTCTTTTTTTTTTTTAATTTAACACTCCAGACAGTGTTTGGGCCTGAAGTTCCCACTCCTGCTCCTGCAAATCCCATCTCGGACCCCTCCTGGGAGCAGATCCACCAGCCACGCGGCAGCAAAGCCTTTTCCTGGCCTTGGAACAGGCATCCCATTTAAAAACATCCATTTAAAAGCCTTTTTTTTTTTTTTTTTTTGCCATGTAACTCAGCCGACACGATTGCTGTACCCGCGTTTCTGTCTGCGGAGGGCACCTATTAAATATGAATGCAGCATAAACGACGAAGTTTGCGTCGGTGGAATTAGTATCCAAGCTGAAAGCTGCGTTTTGTGCCGCTTGTGCAAGTTTAGCGGCAAGATGGTTTTTGCTTTGCTGGGCACAAGTCGAGGGTTTGGTTGTTTTGTTGTTTTTTTTTTTTATCCAGGACATCACCAGCGGCGTATCGATAATTGGGGCGAAGAGTGGGCAGAGAGGAAAACCCTCGTTTGTGGACCAAGAGCTTAAAAATCAGCAGTGGATCACCCCGAAAAGGGATTTCACGGGCCCTGCACGCAGATGCAAATGGAGGGGGGGATAAAAAAAGGGCCAAAATGGGAAAATGCAGTTTCCATGCTAACGGTGTCACCTCAGAGTCCCTCACGCGCCGAGGGCATGGCGCAACCCTTCGTCCCTCCTCCCTCCCGCAGAGCTTTGGCCCAGAGTAAACATTTACATATCTAAACACAAATACACGCGTGCGTACACCTCCGTCCTGGGATGGGGAACAGAAGGGTCACAGGATAAAGACCATTATTAGAAGAAAACAACGATTCAAGCCCTAGGGATGAGTCGAGGTAGTATTTCAAAGAGCATCTCATCGCCTTTGATCACTAAGTAGCTCCCCCAGCTTGGGACCTGTCTCGTGACGAAAGGTTCAACCAAAGCCAGCTCCCGAGCAGCCCACACGACGCGCTGTTTTCCTCTCTCCGTACATCGCTGCAAGCAGAAATCGGGAGGAAAAGCCGAAATTTCCAGGAAGAGGGCTGGGTGACAGCTGGGGACAGAGCAGGGAGACCAAGCGCTGCCACCCCTCCGGCGTGCAGCCAGCCAGCGTTCCACGGGGCACAGGTCGCACTCAAGAACGCGTTTGGTTAGCCCAAAATTTGCCAAAAGACCCACTTACGGTCACTGCCCAAGAACCGCGGGGGCAAAGCCAATGTGTCCGACCCTCTCCCTTCCACACCTGGACACCGCGATGGACGCGCAGTGGCTCAAAGCCCAAGCCCAGGTGGCATCGTCTCCTCCTGAGGACAAACCCAAGGGCCCGTCATTTCTCCATTCGCACCCTCAGCCACGTCCCGCTGCCGCCCGTCCCAAATACATCCCCGGGCACCACCTCTGAGGGGCTGGCGGCCACCACGGTCACCCCCTGGGTGGTCACTGGGGCGCTCAGCCACGCGACGCAGAGCCCCTCGGGCTAACAGACTGAATTTTGGCTCCATACATCCATCTTTCAAAGAAGGAAGCCGTAGATTTCATCCCGTGATGCTGCAAGCGAGCGAGCCGTCACGCCTGGACACGGGGACGGACGCTCCTGATCAAGTCCAGGTTCAAGTTTCCACCCAACGAGCACAAATCCCTGCAAACACCATTTTTGAGCATTTCCTGACTTAAGGCGCCAGTTTAGCGCTTCCATACGGTCGCAGCCCCGGGACGGGACCCCCGTTTGCACGCCCTGACCGGGCACCATCAGCCGGCGCTTGCACCCCCCACAGCTCGCGGCCACGGGGCAGGACACGCAGAAACCGCCTGCCTGCAAAGCCCGCCGGCGCCCCGGCACCCCCCACACCCCCAAAAAAAAGATTATTCCCAGCAAGCCCAAGCCGGCCGCACGCTGGTGGGTGTCTCACAATGGATATAAAGAAATAAAACATGATATAAATGTCTCGGTCACACCGGTTGGGGGGGGGGGGTGGGGGGGTGCAGTGGGGTTCAGGAGGCAGGCTGGAGGTCGCAGAGGCTTTTCAGAAGCACGCAGGGTGTAAAAGCAGCCGGCCGGGTGGGCTGCAACCTCCGCAGCGGCCCCCGGAGCCGGCCGCCGAGCCCTCGGCGAGCTCCCGGCGCGCTCCAACTTCTCCCGCAGACAAAATGGACTACGGGACGCGGGGGGAGCCGCCCGCCACGCCGCCCTCCCCGCCGCCGCCGTGGGGGACCGAAGCCCCTCGCATCGTCCTCGGCGCAGGGAGGGGGACACCCCAAAGCCACCCTCCTGCGTGTCCCCGGCGAGCTTCCAGGCGCGCTCGCCAGCCGCCCGGCGTTGTTTTGTTCCTCCCAGGAGGAAGCGAGCTGCAACGGCACAAAGCGAGCGAGGGGAAGACATGCACGCCGGGCTGCATCCCCCCCCCCCCAGCACCGCCCTGCGAGGCGGCGGGACCCCCAGGGACCCCCCTCTTACCTGCGTGGGCCAAGCAAGGGCACGGCACCCTGCCCCGAGCATCGTCCCCAGCCGCCCCCCGCTGTCCCTGGGGTGCCGAGGGAGAGGAGGCCGGTCGCGGAGCAAAGCCGCGCTCGCAGCGGCACGTCCCCGGCTTGCTCTCCTCCTGCTCCGACTTCATGGCGGGCTCGGAGCCGGGTCGGGAGCTGGGGGGGGTCCCAGGACTGGTGGTCCCCGGGACTGGCAAGCTCCTCGCCCCGGCACAGCACGGAAGTACGGCGGGCGCTACCTGTGCCGGGAATTTGACCCCTGGCGGGTCACCCGAGTTTTCCCTGGCTTGATGTCACGCCAGCAGAGGAGTGGCTTTGCCCGCCGCCGAGCCAAGGTGCGCGGGACGGGGGCCCGCAGCAGGCCGGAGCTCGCCCCGGAGCCGAGGGCCGCGCAGGAACCCGCCGGCCCGGCCGGCAGCGGAAATGGTTGCCGGCTCGCCGGCCATCACCACCCACCGAGCCTGCGATGTCCCCCATGAGCTCCCTTTGCGGCATCGCTGGCAGCACAGGGGGGAAACTGAGGCAGGAGGAAGGGAACGCACCGCAAAGCAGCCCGGTCTCCAGCACGCAGTTCACGCTAGTCGTTCCTTGCAAGGGAAATATATGCAATTTTTTTTTTTTTTTTTTTTTTTTTTCTTTTTCCTCCCTGCAATGCAATTATTACTTATTTTGGCCAGGCAGGTCACGGTTGCACAGCACCCATCGCAGACCCTGCAAACCACCGCGACTGGCCCTGCAGCGAGGATGGGCAGAGAGAAAACAGGGGCCCCACTTGCTTTTCTGTAATAAAAACTGCGTAAAGGTACACCAGAAAAAACCAGCCTCTCTGAAACCCAGCCTTTTTGGGCTGCTTGGGTGTTTCTTTTTTGCTCCCAAGGGTAGGTACGTCCTGCGCCGTTCCCTGCCTCCATCCGAACCGCCTGGGCCACGCGTTTCCAGGCAGACCCGCTTTTTACATTTATTCACCCCACCAAAGAAATGAAGAAGCGGGCAGAGGCACTTCGGGCTTAGGAGTTTGTGCCAGTCTCTCTGCTGCTACCTGGGCTAGCAAGGATGGACGCTGCCTAGCCACAGGCTGCTTGGGGCTGGGTGGCCACTGCTCCGGCGCGGGGACACTTTGCAAGCAGCTCCCAGCACGTACCCCTTTTGCTCTGCCCGGGGGAAAAGTTCAATAAACACAGTCTGAGATGGAAAAAAAAAAATAAATACATAAATAATCACCACATTCTGCTTTATAACAGCGCCCGGCACATAAAGCCTGGGCAAACCCAGCTCCCCGCCCTCCAGCAGCATCTCAGGCATGGGGAAACTGAGGCACACCCCGCCTGCACCGGCTTTCACGTTTTCAGGAAGCGGGTGACAGAGCGTGATGGCAGGAGGAACGAGCTGCCCCTGGCCAGGAAGAGACACCGCCACGGCCACCTCATACACCAAACGAGCCGGGGTCAGTAACCCAGGTCCTTACCAGTCCCAACGCCCCGCTGCCGGGCATCGCCCCCCTCCCTGCCCCGCTCCTTCCTCGCCAGTGGCTTGGGGAGGGGAAAGGCATTGGGTTTGTTTTGCAACGAGCCGCGGTTCTCATTGCGATGAGCCCCGGTGCACCCCGCGGCATCGCCACGCACCCCTTGCCCCAAGCCCTGCCACCACCAGCCTTGGGCTCCCCAAAGCCCACAGACCTCGGCTCTCTCGGCACCCCATCTCCTCCCATCGCTGCCTCCTTGCACAACTCCCCTCTCCAGGGAGTCAAGTCGGAGCACGCCCATCCCCTGCTGACTCAGCTCCATGCATGGCGGGGATGCCGGGGTGACCCCCAGGAAAACCCCGCGGGGTTTAAATCTGCTTTACCAACGAGGACGGTGCCACGGTGACCGCGTGCCCCTCGGTGACACCGGCCACCGCACGGGGAGGTGACACCCCCAAACCGAGGCGGAAGGAGGAGGTTCTCAGTGTCACAGGCATTGCACCAGCCCCGGGTTCCCCCGGGAGCCTCCTCCGACCCGTCATGCTCCTTCCCAGCAGAGGTGTCCGGTGAGCCCTGGAAGTATGAGGTAACTGGGAAGGCTGGGCTGGGCGCGTGTCCGTGCTCCTGCTGACTAATGCAGGACGTTACTCACACCCGCAGCACCAGCGTCACTCGTCCTCGTCCCCAACGCGCACAACGTGTGCCGAGACGGCGCAGCACCGCCGCTCTTTAATCCAGCGATGCCGCCTGCCCCTTCCTGCTCGATTAAAAACCCCTTTGGGAAGGAGCACGGAAAAAGGGTGCTGGTTAATTAAAAGGTGCCGCATGCCTCGGCTGCGGTTAAATTGGGGTTGAGGTCTGGGTTTCCCCTCCTCGCCTCGGAGCCACGCGCGACTCCATGCCAGCGGCGGGGAGGGAGGTGACGCACAGTGTCCCCTCTGGAGACAACACGAGGAGAAGGCATCAGCCCTAAGGAGAGACGGCTTTCCCAGGGTCACAGCGCACCTAATTGGGAGGGAAGAGGCCGATAACGGAGCCGGTATCCAAGACTGGGATTTCCAGGCGACCCCCAGACACCCGTAATTCTGCATGGGGCAGTTTTGCGAAATCACAAATAAGCGGTTTCTGACAAAAGATTTATCCTTGTCCATGCGTGTGGGTGCTGCTGTTCGCTGCCTGCGGGATGCCAGGGCTGGGAGGGGACACCAGCCCCACATCGAGGAACCCAAGGCCATGGGGGTATTTCTGTCCATGGAGTCACTTCCCGCGGATCCTGGCTGCCTCCTGCATGGGGAAGGGGACGGGCGCTGGGTATCGATGCAGACGGGTCTGGCCCTTCATCTCAAATCCCAGTAGGGACTTGCCAGCCCCCCCAAGCCAAGACCCTTCCTGCTGGGATGGGGCAGGAGGGAGCGTTCCCAACCAAGCCTGTCCCAGGAGGTCTCACCAGGTGGGGCAAGATGGGGCTGAACCAAACTGGACGACACACCTGCGTCACATGCCCCATCTCTGGCTTTCCCAGTTTGGATGTCCCACCGGGGTTACGGTTCTGGATCAAGCCAGGAACAGGTGGTCACCACCAAAATGTTGGCCAAGAAGGCCAACGGCATCCTGGCCTGTGTGAGGAAGAGTGTGGTGAGTAGGACTAGGGAAGTGACCACCACCCTGTACTCAGCACTGGTGAGGCGCAACTCAAGTGTTGTGTCCAGTTTTGGGCCCCTCGCCACAAAAATGATGTTGAGGGGCTGGAGCGTGTCCAGAGAAGGGCAATGGAGGTGGTGAGGGGTCTGGAGCACAAGTCTGGTGAGGAGCGGCTGAGGGAGCTGGGGGTGTTCAGCCTGGAGAAAAGGAGGCTGAGGGGAGACCTTCTCGCTCCCTACAGCTCCCTGAAAGGAGGGGGCAGCCAGGGGGGGTCGGGCTCTTCTCCCAAGGAACAGGCCATGGGACAAGAGGAAACGGCCTCAAGTTGCACCAGGGGAGATTCGGACTGGATATTAGGAAAAATTTTTACACTGAAAGGGTTATTAAGCATCAGAACAGGCTGCCCAGGGAAGGGGTTGAGGCACCATCCCTGGAGGGATTTAAAAGCCGGGCAGACGCGGTGCTGAGGGACACAGGTTAGTGAAGGGTTTTGTCAGAGTCAGGTTGATGGTTGGACTCGACGATCTGAAAGGTCCCTTCCAACCTAGGCCATGCTAGGATTCTAAAATCTCCTAACCTTCACCTACAAGGGGAGGGGCTACCAGGGACTTAGAGTCAAGCTGGGGTCAAAAAGCACTTCAACTTCAGCGTTGCCACCCAAAAAAAGGTCCCCTTCCCACCAAAACACTTAATGGCAGCCAGCGGTTGATTAAATCCAGCTTCACCGTACGGATGTCAATGTATATTACTGCCCTGAAGGCACAGGCACCTGCAGCGATTCTGAATTTCCTAAGCCCCGCGAGAAGTATCCCCTGCAGAAGGTCAGCGATGCCTTTATGCCCCTCTGGATGGGAGCCGGTCCTTGCAGAGCTACATTTGACCTGGAGAACCAAACTGTCCGTAAAAACCACATCCCCATCGATGGGGATAAGAAAAATCAGGAGACCTCATACAAGACTTCGTGCAAGGTCTCCCGCACCAAAACGCCATCTCCTTCCAGGAAAACTTGCTAAAAACGTTTCCCCCGCCCCCGTTTCCCCATCCCCGTCTCTCACCAAAAATAATAAAATGAAGTGAGGAGATGTTTCCAGACAAAGCTGATTTCTTTTCCCTTCCCGTTTTTTTTTTTTCTTTCAAGGAAAACTTTTCTCAAAAATGACACATTTTTGTCAAACATGTCACCGGTGACAAACTGGCATTGGCAACGAGGAGAGCACTCGGCTGGGAATTTCGGAGGTGCTTTGGGAAGCTTTTACCCAGTTTAAAAAAAAAAAAAAAAAAAATTAAAGAAAAAAAAAATCGACGGTGGCGAGGTTGCAAAACATTAACGTGTGAGGCGAAGGATTAATTAACATACATCTGGCTCCAAAACCAGCGGTGGTAAAGAGTCATTTTCATTCAGGAACTTGGCACCACACGGCTCCTCCTCCTCCTCCAGCACTGCCGGAGAATTTTAAGCTCCCAAGAAAAATCGCATGCGCGGCGCCCAGAGTTTTTGCGGTGATTAATTAAAGCCTCAACGGGAGACAAACCCAAAGTTTGGGGTTTTCTTTTATGTCTCTTCCCAGTGGCTGTCCCCCTTCTTAAAAATAGCATCGCAAAGGCTGTTTGCAGTATAAAGAGGCGAAAAAGTAACGAGTAAAAAGCAAACGTCGTCGTGCCGGTTCCCGTGTTCCCAGTGTAATCTCATTTAATACAGTTTCCTGAACTCATCGCAGTTATTTCCGAGTTTTTTTGGGGTTTTTTTTTTGTTTGTTTGTTTGTTTTTTTAATTTTATCATGAGAATTATGGTTGTTATCGCGGATGCTTTATGCCTAACAACTTCTGGCTTCCTTGCGATATTTTCATTCAAATGCTAAAAGGCTGTAATGAGACCAAGATAACGGCCCGCAAAAATAAATGATACACATCAGAACAGGGGTAATTTGGTTAAAAAAGAAAAAAAAAAACACAAACAGGAAAACAAATAGAAATTATTCATCCTAATTAGCATTCAAAGACAGTAATTGGGGAAATAGAAAAAGATGTATTGTGGGGAGGGTTCTTTCACCTGGCACCTAAACCCCAACACAGCCTGGGCGATGAGCACCTCTGCATCGGAGAGCGGTTGGAAGGGAATGAAACCCCAAAATCCTCATTTCTGGGCTCAGTAACAGTTTATATTCACGTCCCTGATGGGTCCCACACCCCAAGCCTCAGCTGCACCCTTAGCAAGGCGCCTGCCGGGCTGGGACCGGCTCCGGGCTCCGGCAACATCTGGATCCAGCGGCAAACATCACCAACTCCCTCCCGCCCTCCCCAGCTTCATCAGCGCTAACGAGCACGCGGGGAAGCGAGGGATGGCACCCGCAGCCTGTCACTGCCAGCCACGGAGGGGACAGGACACGGCCCGGCCAGCCGGCGGGGGCATCGATCGCAACGGGGGGTCTCCCAGAGCTTTGAATCGCTGAACCCCACCAGAATCAATATTTTCCTTTTTAAAAATACGGCTGGGGGCCGGAAGCACATCTCATATAGATTCTGGGTTTTATGTTATTCTGGGTTGTATATTATTCATTGAACCTCATCCTCATGCCGCGCTGCAGCGAATATATTCCCATATACGACGGCAAAGGATCTGCACGACTCCTGCGAACGCACGATAAAAGCCTGGGCTGCTAAAACAGCCCGCTCGATTGGCCATCTCCAATTAGCAACGTGTAATTAAGTCGCTATACATCGAGGTTGTGCCTGTGCCACCAGCCACGTCACGGTGAAAGAGGAGAATAATAAATCAAAATAATAACAAAGCAAACAGCAACTAAACCCGCAACGGGGGAAGAGCTGCGTATCCGGGTTCAAACTTCCGCAAACGTTTTCTCGCGGAGGTTTTCTGCGCCACCACACGCAAAGCCTTATCTCACCCCCTGCCCCGCCAGGAATGTCACCGCGAGGCCACCGAGGGCCATCGCGTCCCCACGGCCACCCAGCTCGGCCCGGCCCGAGCAGGGAGGCACCAACCGAACGCACAGAAATAACGGGGGCGGGGGGGGGGGTGCGAAGCAGCCTACCAGGAAAGGTTAATAATTCATCCGTATGTAAAAATGCGCTCCCGTTTCCAAAAATTGCTTTGCATCCTCAACGACAGGCAGGATTGTGATGGGGTTGAAGGCAGGCAACTTGTCTCCGAATTTGGACACTATCTTTACCAACCGGATGTTACTGCCTTTTTTTTTTTTTTTTTTTTTTTTAATTTTTTCCAAGCTGCACTTTAGATTCCGGAGAGTTTCAAATAAGCACTTCTAATGATTCCTCTTCGTTAACCACCCCAGCAGTATAGGTACGGACAGCAGGGAATCCACTATAGGAAACACCTGCTGCCAGCCAGGCTGCGGCCCACTCGCCCTGCGGCCCACTCACCCTGCGGCCCACTCACCCTGCGGCCCACTCACCCTGCCGCATTTACCAGTATGAAAAGTTAACCCAAACCCCGTTTCTTTTCACCCCAAACCCGGGCACCGGCTTTGCATGGAGGGGAGGTTGGGCAGAGGCCACCCACATCCCACTCACCTCCCCACCTGCACCTCCAGCAGCCCCAACGCTGCAAGGAACAAACATTTCACATATTATGGAACGGTTTGGGTTGGAAGGGACATTAAAGCCCACCCAGTGCCACCCCCTGCCCTGGGCAGGGACACCTCCCACCAGACCAGGTTGCTCCAAGCCCCGTCCAACCTGGCCTTGAACCCCTCCAGGGATGGGGCAGCCACAGCTTCTCTGGGCAACCTGGGCCAGGGGCTCACCACCCTCACAGCCAAGAATTTCTTCCCAATATCTCATCTAAATCTCCCCTCTTTCAGTTTGAAGCCATTCCCCCTCGTCCTATCACTACCTGCCCTTGTAAAAAGTCCCTCCCCAGCTTTCTTGTAGGCCCCCTTCAGTTCCTGGAAGAGGCTCTAAGGTCTCCCTGGAGCCTTCTCTTCACCCACTACCATTTTTGGGGCCACACAGAACACTCAGATACAACTTTGGGAGTGGATTTCATGCACTGATGGAGTTGGAAATGTGCATCACGTGGCACTTTCTTTGCCACTGCTGAAGCTGGCAAAGCACCAACCCCATCTTAGTGCGTCCCTTGATTGTGCCCAACGTCCCAATGGCCACTCAACTGGGACCGCGAAGAGCAACAAGGTCTATACGTGTGCATCAGTAAAGACTCAAAATGATGCTCCAGCACAATTTTTTGGTTGCTTGCAGGAATTGCAGTAAACAGGGAATAAAGGCTGGCTGAAATGCTTGGCTTTGCAAGGCAGGTTCAGAAAGCCCCGGGGGGGCTGCACAGATCAATGACCCCATGTGCCCGGACGTATCCTTTTCCCCTCCCATCCTCTGTGTGTATCAACAGAATATTTATAAATCAATTGAAAGCAATTAATCAGCTCGAGGAAGATAAGGGATAATGAAGAAAAGAGACGAGCTGGCGATGCACAAACAGAGCTCCTTCGGGGAGGAACCGCTGTGGTTGGAAGCCTCCTCTGCAAAGCCTATTAGCTCTACTTAAAAAAGAAATTTAAAAGAGGCAACCTGAATAATTAAAAGGAAGAGCTAATGGTTCATGCTAACAGCTTCTAAAAACCCGCGGCAGCTGTGTTTGTTAACCAACACTGCCCACCGACAAAAGGACCTGCAGAAAACCCATCGTCCCGTGCCGCGGAGGGATGCTCGGCCGCATCCCCGCATCCCCTCGGCGCGAGGGACCGAGGGTGCTGGAGCCAGGGAGGCTCGTGAGCTGCACGGGACCGACGCTGCCGTCCTGCTGGGTTCATCTCAGCGACCAACCCCTTCGAGCTGAGCTATAAATAATTATGGAGAAACAACTTGAGGACTCGAGGGGAAGCCTCCAGGGATATACAAGCCTAATATTAGCCACCCGATGTATCCCACGGTAGCCTTCCAATCGGCAACCTGCTCCTTGGCAGCAAAGCCAGCACTAAATATACCGGCATTTCACGCGCCAACTGAAAACTTAACCTCCGGGCAGAGCAGCCAGCAGTCACATTTTCTGTACGTTTTCCTATGGATTTTTCCATCTTAATCCTTCCGCCCCAAACTTTGGGAAAGGGAATGTCAGGACAAGATTTTTTAATTTTTTTTTTTATGCTGAGGGTGGTGAAAACACTGGCCCAGGTTGCCCAGAGAGGGGATGGACGCCCCATCCCTGGAAACATTCCAGGTCAGTCTGGACGGGGCTCTGAGCAACCTGATCTAGTTGAAGATGTCCCTGCTCATGGCAATGGGTTGGACTAGATGGGCTTTTAGGTCCCTTCCCACCCAAACCATTCTGTGATTCCACGCTCCTAAGACCAGCAGCACTTTCCTCGGCCATGTTCCTGCTGCTAGTTATGTATTTCCTACCCACAGAAGATGCCAACACCAGTGCTGGCCTTCATCCAGTCTGCAGGACCGGCATCATCACGACGGTGCTACCAAGAACTGGTCACTCTTCACCAAACTTACACCCCTTCGCTGCTCCAAGGGGGGTTACAAGCTCTCACTTCGTTTTTGAGGAACAGCCAAAAATGCCACATCCCCCAGCTGGGAGCTGCATCCTATGGGAATGCTCCCGGGGATGCCTACGAGAAGCTTTCCCAAATTTGTCACTTAAAATCCCCATCCCTCCTTCTCCGGTGCTTCAACAGCCCACCCGAGAGCTGACACCCGGGTGGGCATCTTAATAAGAAAAGGCCAGTTCAGAGGATGAACAAGCAGCATTTTAATACAATACTCGCCTTTTTTTCAAGTAACACTTGACAAAATTGCCAGGTCAGGGCTGAAGCCCACGTGGTTTTGGTGGAGGTGAAGGAGAAAAAACATCTCCCCGCCTTAACTGACCAACTTGCAAGGCAGCAATTTAACCTTCAAGGCAGAGCTCAAATTAATTTAGTACCAGCCCTTATCTACAGGCTGGGGGCAGAATAATTCTACCGAGAACAACATATAATAGATAAAAAATAACTGCGCTGCAGCAAGGAGACGGAGAGCGCGGCGCAGGGCAGTACCCGGCAGCTTTCTCCCTGCCAAAGCAGCCCATCAATTTAATGGCAAGTTATGGGCCGAAAGTGGGAAAAATTGCCCCCAATTCTGATGTTTAAGGGACTAATGTCAATTTAAAAGCCTTTTGCTTGTCTTGATGGTCGCGAATTTGCAGGCTGAACACATGTCACATGTAACTGGGATGCTCCCCAGCAGCCCCACTGCATCCCCGGCTCCCGCATCTGCCACCCATGGCCATAAAGCGACTCTGAGCCCCGTTTCCAAAAGCTTTTTTTTCCTTTTTAACTAAAAAAAAAAAACAAACCCAAAAAACCCCTGAAAGTCTTTCCAAGCACCTAAGAGAAACATCTTATTTATGCGCCACTTAGTGAACTTCCAAACTATGTTTATTCAAACTTCCTTCGCAGCAAAGTTTGTCTTTCCCTGCCAGGAGGTGTAGGACAAAAATCAAACGCCTGAAGGTTTTTCAACCGTTATTTCGCCAAAAACTTTACCACCGCACGGAATATCACAGCACACCCGACTGCCATGAAGTAAATATACCCCTGCCCCATAAAAAGACCAAACGGACCCCAAATCGGTACCAACAGGCTGAAAATAGGGAACCCAACACCAACTGCTATCAAAAATATGCCTTCCCCCCCCCCCCCCCCCTCGAAATCCCCGCAGTATTCCTCACTGGGAGCGTTGTGACGGGCGGTGTAACACCGCACGCATACGCATGCGGAGAGGCAGAAAAAAGCCATTTAAAGCTTGGAGGGCTGCACTCGGTGCCTGCCTGGAATTAAATAACGCACTAAATTGCAAAGTTAATAGAAGTGACAGCCTTTTATTAATCTTAGCTCGCGCCGGAGCCGGCAGGCAGCCGCTCTCCCAAAGTTATCAGCGCTTTGCACCACGGCAAAGCCAGGGCTGGGGAAATAAAATATATATATAAAAAAAATTAAAACAAAACAAAAAAAAAAAACCACAAAGAGCTGGAAAAGCCACAACAGATGCACGCCAAAGTCAGCATCGGGTTGGGATGCGGGGCTGGATCCCCAGGGAATGAGCTCGACACGGATATCGCTGGGGAGAGGGCTCTTGTTAGGGTGGGAAATTGCATCCCGGAGAAGGCGGGCGTGGGAGGAAGCACAGCAACGGGGGGGGGGGGGGGTGGAGGGTGGGGGGAAACCTCCTATTTTTCATTTCCAACCAGATGAAGCAAAATAGTGACACTTTCTGGAGGAAGCCATCCTCTGAAATGTTTTATCTGGACATGCAGAGGGACGTCGAGCGTTGCAATTCCTCCGGCAACACAGCGCCAGGTGAGCATGGAGCGGCCGGGGACGTCAAATTCCAGGAAAACGCAGCATTTGCGCCCACTCCTGATGGCCCCAAACACTGCACCGCGGCTGGAAAAAGGCAGCTGAAGGATCAATTTGATTTTTTAAATTGCATTAAACGCCTTTCAAAGCTCCCCCCTCCCAAACTTCACTTTCTTAACTCAAACGGACTCGGGAAAATCTCAGCTTTCAGCTTATGAATAAAAGTTCACAACTGTTCCCCCATATAGAAAAGACGTCTGCATTTTCCCCCAGCGTGTACCGCACAGGCGCAGAAAGCGAAGCAAATATAAAGGAACCTTTATCCCTTCCCCATCTACTTTATAACCTGAGCCATGATTTTCAAACAGAGTGAGAAAACGAAAATAGTAATAAACGATCCCAGGAGACAGGTACCCAAGAAGCAACAGTCTTAGCTCAAAACTAAACGGGATCAAGAAGCATAATTCAAAGTTGGGTTTTCAATGCGTTACTTCAGCCAGGCAAACAAAGGTGGTGTTTTCCTGCTAAAGGTCTTGCACCTTTTCTCCACTGCCCTCCCAGGACCTTCTCCCGAGCTGTGCCTGGCACTGGGCACTGCCCCAGAAAAAATATTGTTGTACTAAAAAAAAAACCAAAAAAACAAAAAACAAAAAAACAACCAACCCCAACAGGCTGATAACAACAAAAATATCCCCAGCAACTTGGGGATTTGGAAGGGGAAAAATAAGCCGAGGAGGAGCGAATGTGATGCATTTAACTCGGCGCGACAGCGCGTTGGAAAAGGAGGATGCCCGTCTCCACCTGCACCACCCAGCGGGGACGGGGTGTTTGCAAGGGGATAATGAAATAAAGAGATATATTCCAGGGACAGGGCCAACAGCCGGGGTGACGGGCACAACAGCATCACCGAGCGGGGATGGAGCCGGGTTAGACCGAGGGATTCAGTCGCTGCGCCCTAAAACCCCCATCAGGGCAAATAAGAGTTTTTCGGAGCCGTCCCCTGGAGCCAGAGACACGCTCAACAGCGACGACTCCAGGATTAGGTTTCAAACGGGAAAAAATTAAAAGAAATAACTTGTCACTCGCACACTGGACACCCAATGCCCCCCGCAGAGCGCACCCAAAAGGACTCAAAGTTGTTGAAAGCTGTTTTGTATTTTTTTTTTCCCCTTAGTAAGATGGGAAGGGTTTTGAATAGTTCGGCTGTTTTGTGCCTTGTGTGTGCGGGGACAGGACGGTGGCCAAGGCCTCTCTGCCGGGGGCCAGCAGCGAGACCAGAAAAAAACCCAAAAAATCTCTAAAAAAACCCCCCAAAAATCTAAAAAAGGGTTTCCACCTGACAGCTCAACATTTCTAAATATACAATTCTCAGGCAGCGCTTTAAATACCCAGTTAAGAGGCATGAGGAGAGGCAGAGCACAGCCCCAGCCTTCCCCAAGTCGAGCCGCGTTTGGTAACGGCTCTTTTTCCCCCCCAGTTTCCCCCCATCTATGCTGCAGAATGGCTAAAAAAGCCAAAATAAATAAATAAAAAAAAATCCCTTTGTTTTTCTGAGCCAGATTCACCCTCGCACCGCAGTCCCCGCAGGATTACAAATATTGAGATGCAATCGGAAAGAAAACAAAACCGTCCCGAAATGACAACTGAGAGGGAAACAATCTGGGAAGTTTTAACCTTCAAAATCTGTCTCTTAATTCTGGTTGCGATTTCTGCAGGCGAGGGAGGAGGAGAAAAAAAAAAAAAAAACCAAAAAGAAAAAAACCCAAAACACCAAACACAACCCAAGCGGTGGCTGCTGCTGCGTTACAAAGGCAACTTTAGACGGGATTTTAAAATAACACGACTACGCTATAATTAGTGCTGTTAAAATTCAAAGTGCAAAGACAACCGATAATCCCAGCCGGTTCCTGGGACAAGAAGCAAACGGTGCAACGCAGAGCTATTCGGTGCTGCTCGCTGCTATCGATTTCCTTTTATTAGATGACAAAAAAAAAAAAAAGAGCCAACAGTCAACAAGGAAACCCAAACCTCTTCAGTAACCCAGCCTGCCCCTCGCATTCAATACCAGCAGCTCAGCAAAGTGAAAAGAAAACCGATAGCAAACACTGCACTGAGTTTCCAAAGTTAAAAAAAAAAAAAAACCCAACAAAAAAAAAGAGATTTGGGGGAAAAAAAAAAGAAAAAATCATTCCCAGGGTTGCTAAACCTGCCCAGGCACAAATACATCTGCAGGTCCTGGAGCCAAGCGGGGACCAGGCTCATCCCAGGGGCTGGGGATGCAGGTGAAGAACAGCCCCGCAGCATCCGCGGCCAGACACGGCCTATAAATGCCGGAATATTCTCCTCTAAAAATCCCGGACCTGCAGCATTGCCCCAAGAGCAGAAGCTTTGGACACCTGAAGTCCCGAATTCGCACACTTTTATATACCTCCAAGTTGCTGCGCCCATAAATTGGTCTCCACGTGTGGAGGAGCCACCAAGGGATCATCATTTAAGAGGAAACAAGCAGAAACAAAGTCAACTGTATTTATACGCACACCCACCCCGTTTTATTTATTTATTTTAAAAACACATGCTCAAATGCAAACTTCATTTTCTACCAATTAATCCTATAGCCAGCGATTTCACCCTCTTCTTCAGCCACTTGCCAAATCCTCCCGAAAGACTGCTGGGGATTATATTGTTTAGTGAGCCAGTTATAATCCCTCCCGATAAGAGGGGCTGATCCGGGCGCAGAGGCATTTTCTTGACGCTACTGGCAAATAAAAATTAAAACGGAGATAGCGGCAGGTTTGCTCAGCCTCCTGCCTTATCTCCAAAGCGTGGCAGAGAGAGATTATTTGATCCGACTTCGGCCGGGAGAAGGAAACCAAGGCTCCAGGGGAATTCGGCGAAGGTGGTTTTTCCCGGCGTTGGCCAACCCTAAGCGCTCCGGAGAAAAATCAAAATACAGCGATAGAAATGCACGGCGGGAGTTTTGGGAACAGACGCCTGGGAATTGGGTTTCCTGCGACTACGGTTTCTTTTATGGCAAAAAGCACCTCTCAGCTGTACCCGGCCAGCACACCGCCAAAGTTAAAATGTTATAAAATTCCCTTCTTTATTGCAAATAACGGCAGGCCGGCCAGAAAGCGGCCGGTCCTCGCTTCCCGGGGCGGAGGCTGCGGTGCCCAGGAGGGCTGGAAATCCAGGCTGCCCTCCGAGAAATCCCCGGAGAGCCAAATTCAGCTTCGTGGCATCGCGAGCAGCATCTCCAGAGATAACCCGAGTCCAAAAGAAACTTCCCCCGTCTTGGCAGCTACAAGTAGGAGAGGGCTGGGCGTTACCTGCGATGCTTCACTCGGTTATTTCAGTGAAGTCGCCCTCGGGAATTGCAACCGTGACTTATTCTGCTGCTGGAAAGTGATCTGCAATTGATTAAAGATTTTTTTTATTTTATTTTTTATTTTTAATTATTTTTGTCTTTTTGGATCGAGGGTCACAAATACAGCTAACCTGGGGCAATTCGTTTCCTTAAGCCTGGCTGCGGAAGGGCCAGCAGCACACAAAGCACTCCTCAACTTCAAAAGAGATGAAGACCGGGCACAGGAGAACGCGGTTTATCCCAAAGCCAGCTTTTCCCTGGAAATTACATCCATTTAGGAGCTGGTTCCTTTCCGCCCTCCTTAGAGGCCGTCATTATTTGGGCTCAATCAATACCACCAGGTCCCAGATACACCATCAAGGGAATTTGGAAGCCTCCAGTACCCCGTAACAGTAACAGGAGCAGATTTACACGCAAGAGTCTCTCTCCAAATACCTGGAGGAATTGTATTTTGGTGGGGAAAATGTGAGCCCTTGGGGGAATATCCCTATTTTAAGGATTGCCACGACTCGAGGACCAGCCAACCAGCACCTGCTCCAGCCACTTCCCACGTCTCTGCTCCGCCATCGCAGCAGGGAAAGGGAAGAAAAACAGATCAAGAGAGCCATGCGGGGAAAATAATGAGTTTTGATTGTGCCGGCAGCACAAGGTATGACTACAGAGCGAAGGGGGGGGAGCAGAGAAATCCATAGGCAATACGAGGGGGGCATAACGCACAGGATGCTATTGGACGGGTACCCGCCGGGATGCCGCGCATGGACCACGCTGATGCCGTGCGTGCAGCCCTGCATCACTCCAAAGGATGGACCGGGGCATCACCCCTCGCCCAGCTGGGCGCCCGTGGGACCAGCTCAGCCCCCTGCTAGCCAAAGGAGGGGTTTTCCTTGCCCTTCCACTGGCTTCACCTCCGCTCCTGTTGGCGCTCACTGGTTTATACCCATGGGAATGAAAAGGGCACCCACTAACAAAGCGCTGGGGGGAGATGCTGCTACACCTCCCCCCAGGAGAAAAGCATCACAGCCTGGGCTACAGCCCCACCAGGTCACCAGCTCTGGGCTCGTCACCTCTTATTTATCCTACGCCCCTGCTCGCCTGCTACAGGATGGCTTTTTGGGGCTGCCACCCCGCCGCCGTACAACCATTAAACATAAGGTCAGCAGCAAACAACCCAAAATCCAGCCCCCGCTGTGCGAAACCATCTTCAAAAAAGAAACATAAATCACAGGAGTAAAAATGCACACACTGAGGCTCTTTTACCCGCTACCTCCTTTTGAGGATTTTTGAGGAAAGATACAGGGGAAAACACAGAGGAACCGCAAACCTGTTGCAAACGGTGAAGCCGTTTCATTCCCGGGCATGAAACACAGGAGGTGCTTGCAGAGAGAAAACAGCTTTTCAGCAGGGACTGCAGCCACATTTTTCAAGAATATCATCCTAACACAAACACAACCCTCTGATTTGGGTTTTTTTGGTAAAAAAAAAAAAAAAAAAAAAAAAAAGCGAAGCATGGACTGATGCCATGGCCCTGAACATTCCCAACAGCCTCAGTGAACGGCAGGGTAGGTTGGCAGGCAAATGTGAATTAAAAGCCTAATTTTTAGCTATCCAAGGTGGTTTTTTTGGTTTTTTTTGGTTTGTTCTTTTTTTTTTTTTTTTTTGGGAAACAAATAACAGTGCCTGCTGTGAAGCGGCAACAGTGGGGCACAAAGATAACGCAGGTGCTGAGCCCCGGGTACCCGGCAGCATCCCCTCGGCGCAGGTATCGCCCCCCGCCAGCGCGGGATGCAGGACCAGGGGTGATGGAGCAGCAAACCCCGCGAGGGACAGTGGTGCGGCCGAGATGGATGGCTCTGCCATGCCTGCCAAAATATTTTACAAAGCAGCTGTGCATTAACAAAACCACAGAGAATCACCCGCGGCTTCCAGCCTGAATCCCAACCATTCACATACGGCATGTCGCTGGCCGTGTAATGGCCACAAAGCCTATTATCTTCCACACCAGTTGTTGAAGTGTCATTAGGACAACTCAAATGAGAGGCCAAATTCTCCTAAACACACCGTTTTGATAATTACAGCCCTTTTATACTCAGTGCTACACAGCAAGGGAGGGAGAGGGGAGGCTGCCAGGCTGACAAAGGGGATGCTCAGCCCCCCCGGCAAGGGCCGTAAATTGATTGTTTCTCCTCCCCATCTTCTGCAGAACAATTACTTCTTGCTCCTTGAGTGGAGCTTTACTCCATTTGGGGAGAAATGGAGACCACCGGTTTGATGGAGATGCGCACCTCTGCCACACCGGGGGGAATGTCATAAGGGGGCATAAACCACGTGTAATATTGACTCTGTTGTGCAGGATTTTACGGCCCGTTCAGGACGTCCGTCGCTGCCCCCAGCCCACACATGCGTGTTTCCACCAGCCCCCGTGGGTCCTGTGGTGTCCCACGGAGACTGCGCTTCCCAGGCCCTCATCCTCTTCTGGAGGGGGTCCCAAGAATCATTCAAAGCAGTCTAATGTGCTCTGTTATACATGGAAGCCTTTGGAATTTAGAATGAGAGAGTCACAGAACGTTTTGGGTTGGAAGGGACATTAAAGCCCACCCAGTGCCACCCCCTGCCCTGGGCAGGGACACCTCCCACCAGCCCAGGTTGCTCCAAGCCCCGTCCAACCTGGCCTTGAACCCCTCCAGGGATGGGGCAGCCACAGCTTCTCTGGGCAACCTGGGCCAGGGGCTCACCGCCCTCACAGCCAAGAATTTCTTCCCAATATCTCATCTCAATCTCCCCTCTTCCAGTTCAAAACCATTGCCCCTCGTCCTATCACTACCTGCCCTTGTAAAAAGTCCCTCCCCAGCTTTCTTGTAGGCCCCCTTCAGATACTGAAAGGCCGCTATAAGGTCTCCCTAGGCCCTTCTTGTTTAATTTAAATTGTTTATTTTAAAACATGCTTTTGATTTCAAATTACCACCCAAAACAAGGACGGGGGAAAGCAAGCATACTCCAAAAAAATACAATATTCGCAAGAGATAATTCCACACATGAATATTCTCAATCATCTCCCCGTCCCTCAGCTCTCCCTCTTATCTATCCCCAAAGCTCCCACCAGTAACTTCAAAGCCAACCCCTGTTTCCAACTGGAAACCCGTGGACTGGTCCCCAGTGGACTCAGGGAGCTGCTGGAGGTGGTTTGCCGCAGGGCAACTGGGATGCTCGGCCCCAGCTGACACGTCCCGGGGCTGGGCAAGACCCCTCTCCCCTCATGGATCACCAACCCCAAAACGCCCACTACGCCTCACCGCATACGTAAAGGCGTATATTGCTTTGATTGTACCGGCCACAGAAAATGCCGAGGACCAAAACCCGCCCTTGGCAAGGCAGCATCACTCCTGCCGGGCAGGACCAACGCAAGGAGGAGGAACTTTGTGACCCTCAGGACAAGAAGACCTTCACCAGCCCAGAAACATCAAGCCCAAGGAGGTGGTGGGGAGCTGGGGAACCTGCCGTGTGCTAGGATTAAGCTCCAAAATCACCTTTCATCTGGTCGGGGCACTACGGACTCAAGCACAGACCTAATTCCTATCCACGCAGCAGACCCCTGGCGTATTTACGCCCAAAGACCTGCTGAGGGATCTCACCATGAACCAACGTCACCGAGGGCTGCTTGGTGGGCTCGGACCCTCCTTCTGCACAGAAGCGCTCACAACCCTCCAGAAAAAAAAGAAAAAAGAAAAAAGAAAAAAAAAAAAAAAGCATTGCACCAAAAGAAGCGGCATTTCAGAAACGCTTTTCAGCTCGAACATCTCACACCAAAGAGAGGAATTTCCCTCCCAGTGAATAGCGGTTTATACATTCTTTGGCAACTGCACTACCATTAGCAAACACAATCTGTATTTCTGCCTCGCTCATTTGTTTGCCAAGCGCATTTGAAAGGAATATTTTATCCGCCGCCAGATAAAGCCCGGAGGCTTCGCCGCCTGACGTAGGCCACCGAGCCCAAGAGTTTCGCTGCAGGTAAGAGGCTCGTTCGGCGAAAGGGCACCTCGAGAAACCCCCGTCTGAATAAATCCCAGCTACAAAGGGCGTCTGACCGGTTTAACGCAAGGATGGAGGGGTCGAGGAGGTGTCACCCCAGCCCCCCTCCCCTCTGCCGACAGCATCCCAGGGATGAGCCGGGATAAAACACGGGGCAGAGGGGGAAAGGGAGAAACTTGAGCTGGTTCTGCCTTTCTATAGGTTTGGGCTGAGCTCAACTCTGCATCCTGGAAGCGACAATACTGGGTTTAAACCGAGCCATTTTCAACTTCTGGTTCAGTTCATTTCCCTCGGAAATCACTTAAATGTCAAAAGTCCCTTAAAATGCCGGAAAAGGGCATTTGTGGTTCCGCAAGTTTTGTTTTGTTTTTTTTTTTTTTTTTTTTTTCCCTTTCCCCTGGGTGATCTGCATATCAAATCCCCTTCGTTTATGAAAAAGGAGATGGAGGAAAGTGCTTGTTTGACTTCTTACCCCCCCCCCCCACCCCGCTCTGACCCAGCAAATCCCGCAGGCCAGCGCGGCCGCTCCAGCGCGGCGGGAGCGATGCTCCCAACCCCGGGGGGGCACGGCAGCTCCCGCCACAGCCCGCCTGCCTGGGAACGGCGGCATCGCTGCTGCAGCACCTGCGGAAGAGCCTGGCCCATCCTCCCCTCGCCAAACAAATCCAGACGTACCCCTGACCTGGCAAGCCGAGGTTCCTCTGGATGCACGTGGGAAGAGAGCTGCTAGGAAAGGAGCGAGCCAACAGGCAAAGCGCCGTCGCCCAGCCCCAGCACGCTTAAAAAGCCTTTTTTTCTTTCTTTTTTTTGATATATGTTTTACTTAATTTTTTTTTTCCATAGATATTTCAATTAATTTTTTTTTTTTTTCTTGCATCCTGTCTGTATTTTGCTCCGACAGCCCGGATAACACACGCTGCCACGCAAAACTCCTCCAAACCCGCACCAGGGACTATCGCTTCAGTGGCTGCAGGGAGTCCCAGCAAGGGAAAAAACCACCCCCAGGTGATGCTCATCCCCAACCCGAGCTCTTCCATCCCCTTTTTTTGGAAGAAACCCCCAGGAACTCCATACTCAGAGCTGGGGGGGGAGGGGGCAGGCAGGAACCGCCGACCCGCAGTTGGGAAGCTCCCCAATCCCACTGGCAATTCCCGCAGCCATCCGGTCCCACCTTTCATTTCCAGCTCAACCTTTACCCTCTTTTACTTCGCTTCCAAGTTCAGTTGAAGACATTACCCTAATTATCTCTGGCATCGGCTCTGACGACCCGGAGCGCTTCGCTCCCCCCACATTCCGGCGATCCTCTTTTTACAACTTGTCCCAAGAGTTCTTGCTCGCTTGGGGTTTGGATTTTTTCCACAGCTCCAACCACGAGGCAGGGAAAGGGAGATGCTGTAGGCGACTGAGAATTAACGGGAAAAAAAAACTGTGCCAAGGGTGGTAAGAGGGGGAAAAAAACCATCATTTTAAATTAAAGAGCGCGTCTGCCCTCCTGGATGCTGTTTTGAGTTAAGGATGGGGTGATTTGGGAAAAGGCTCGCAGACGTGGAGCTCGGTTTTATTCCTTACTGGTAGCCGGGGGCTAAACTGGGCAGCAAAGAGGATTCGCCCCCTTTGCCCCCCCAGCAAGCCACGCGCCCGGGGACGTGTGAAGAGCTGGGATCCCTCACTTCAGGGGACATTTCCAGCAGCTGTTTAAGAGCTTAGGGGGATTTTCAGGAGCACCTAAGCCGGTTAGGTGCCTAAATCCCACTGAAAGTCCCCTCTGAATACTGCTCCCTTCCTAAATCCCAGCCGCTGCCTATTAGTGCTCATTAGGCAATTAAATACCTCCAGCCACACGTCCTAATCCCACGGTCGGGAAGCTGCTGGCCACCGCGAGCCGCAGCTGCCAGCTCTGCCATAGAGGGGGCAGGGGACCCCCAATTCTTGGGAGATGGCACCCACTTGAGCCCCTTCCCACCCCTGCCCACCTGGGGGAATGCGGAGCAGTAAAGGATGTTTGCATTTCTCTCTCTCTCTTTTTTTTTTTTTTAATATTTTTCCACCCTTCTTGCTCTATCGCTGTGAGCATCGCGATGAAGAGGAGATCGCTATCTACAAAGTCTCTTTGAAAACGGGTGTACAACAAAAACTGAATTTCCTCCCGCTTCGTTCCCAGCGTGGGATAAACCTTGAAAGCAAGGGGTGACCCGAACAGGAGAAACGTTAGAGCCAGCCACGCTCCGGACACAGGGATACCATGGCTCCAGCTGCAGGTACTGCAAGTCTCACCCTGGGTACCACACATCCCTCCCAGAAAATACACCAGCGCTCCGAATCGGGGGGATTTTCGCCTTTCTGAGGCTGCAAGGACCAGGGAAGCAGCCGCAAGGTGCGCTTTTGGGGGTGCAGACCCTCCCAGCTCTCTTTCCCCCCACCCTCAAGCCAATTTAATTCTCCCAGCGTGGGATAAATCTTGAAAGCAAGGGGCGACCCAAAAGGGAGACACGTTAGAGCCGGCCACGCTCCGGACACAGGGATACCATGGCTCCAGCTGCAGGTACTGCAAATCTGACCCTGGGTGCCACACATCCCTCCCAGAAAATACACCAGCGCTCCAAATCGGGGGGATTTTTGCCTTTCTGAGGCTTCAAGGACCGGGGAAGCAGCCGCAAGGTGCGCTTTCGGGGGTGCAGACCCTCCCAGCTCTCTTTCCGCCCACCCTCAAGCCAATTTAATTCTCCTGTGAACCTCTCCAACAACCCAGGGAAAGAACATACCCGAGCACGTTTGGCTTGTATCATGTTAAATGCACTTTAATTAGCGATAATTTCTGCATGCCTGCGCTATCCAAGTGAAAACGAAACATATACCCTCCTCTGCTCGGCAGCTTTAACGCTCGTCGGCAAGTCGGTATTAAAACCAAGGGGCTGCAGCAACGGGAATTAAAAAAAAAAACAAACAAAAAAAACCACAAACCACCAAAAACTTTTAAAAGGCAGCTCTTCCCAAAGCCTCGCGAGATGTTTGAAGTTAGTTCCGACCCAGGAACAGGCGGCAAACTCCCATTTTAATAACTGTAAAGGATTTAGAGAGATTCCCCCCCCCCTTCCCCTGCTGAACGGAGGAGGGACGTGTGGCATTAATAGGGCACCCTTGGAGCAGGGGGGGGCACAAATTCCCTTTTCATTCTACATACAGCCACAGCAGACACTCGATGCCCAGGGGGGGATGCACCAGCTCCCAGTAACGACCACCCAGCTACAATATTTTGATCGATAAGCTTATTCACATCCACGGGCAGGCCACGGCGCCTGCTCTTTGCCACACCATCCCCCCTGACCGGGGAACAGCAACACGATAAAACCGGGAGGGACTGAGCCCCCCCCCCCCGCCCCCCAACCCCCCGGCAAATAAACACCAACACGGCCCGTTTGTGAATTATTCGCCGGGTGAGGAATTATCGACCCCAGCTATAAAGGAATGAGCAGCCAGAGCCGGCGTGGAAACCTGAATGGGGTCGCGATTGATTCACACACACACACAAAGAGCTGAATTCATGGGATAATTTTATTTCCCGTGATTAATTTGGCCGGCCCTAATTACACCATGAAACAGATTGATGCTCTGCATCTTTCCGAGGTCTCTGCCTTCTCCTCCCAAGCTGGCTCCCACCAGCATCGGGGCTTCGGCAAGGGGTTGGGGCAAACAATATTAGGGGGTTTGGGGGGTTTGGACAAGGGGGAAGGGTTTTAAACTGGAAGAGGGGAGATTGAGATGAGATATTGGGAAGAAATTCTTGGCTGTGAGGGGGGTGAGCCCCTGGCCCAGGTTGCCCAGAGAAGCTGTGGCTGCCCCATCCCTGGAGGGGTTCAAGGCCAGGTTGGACGGGGCTTGGAGCAACCTGGGCTGGTGGGAGGTGTCCCTGCCCAGGGCAGGGGTGGCACTGGGTGGTCTTCAAGGTCCCTTCCACCCCAAACCATTTGATGATTCTACGATTCTGCAGCAGGACAAGCCACGGGACCATTCAGAAAGCAAAAAGCATGAGACAAAACCACAAAGCTGCAGCAGCTCCTCCTGCACCAAGCCCTGGGGGCAAATTTTAAGCAGCATTTCGCACAGGTAGTCACCCACCACATCTCGTGGATCCCCGAGTTTCCCAGCCCCCCGGCGTGCTCGGCGTTGGGGCCGCCTTCGCAGGACCCCACCTGGCAGCCGGCGCGGCGCGGGCAGGTGGGGACGACAGCCAGGGCCTCATACTTCAAATATTCCTCGGGGAGCGCCAGCAAGGAAAGCACAAATCTTTCCTTTGAGCCGCATGTGAAAGGCGCTCTTTGTGCTCGGCAGCATCGTGTGCGTTTTGAAGCCGGGCTGGAAATCTGAATCCAATCTGATGGGCGCCTTTGTTTTATGTATTTTTTTTTTTTTTAAAAAACAAGCCCAACAACTCTATATAAACAAATTCTGCTGAAGCTCTTGTTTTTTTCCCCCTCACCTGCCTGATTGTTTCTTCCCCTCCTTTGGGGGAAGTTCTTCCCCCCCCTTTGCCGTATCAAAATAAACAAACACCATCTATTGATTCGGGCTGTTCTCACAAGATTTGTGGCAGAAAGCTGATGTTCGCTGAGTTACTGCAGGGTGATACCTGCGTGCCCACTGCTTGGAAATGCTTCCTTGGAACAACAACAACAACAAAAAAAGAGATAAAAAAGCGGCTACATCATAGTGAAGGAGAACACGCTTTGCGTTCCCAGACTGGAAGGAAATCTGAAGCCTGACTTTTTTAATAATTCATTTTGACAAATCTCCATCCTTTTTTTTTAAAAAAAAAAAAAAAACAACTCAGGATACACTAGCAAAATCAATAGAAGAAATATGGAGGTTTGCTTTTATTTTGGCTTCCTGAAAGCAGTGGTGCTCACAGACTCTGCATCCCCTTGGATCACCCAACCATTTCCCCCAAAAAATACATTTTGCTTTTGCATCTACATGACGGCACCAAATTAAAGGCTTCGCTCTCCCCGGTACCCTCTGCAACCCACAAAACTTCAAATTAACCTTCTGCTTTCAGTGTAATTAATGCTGCAACAACACTAACGACCTGGTTCAACCCCAATACAGCAGAGAACTGCCACAGCCCCGACTGGGATGCCCTTGCAGAAAGGGCTGTCCGAACTGGAGAGAGAATTATAATCTTCTTAAAGAATGCCGTTTTGCTCTGTAATTGCTTTACACTGTAAAAACCTGCAGAAAGAAACTCACTCTGCAGCACGTCGGATACATTCTGGTCCTTGGCCAAGCTCTGCACCAGCCCAACGGACCCTCTTGGCTTTATTCCCCCTTAAATTTTACTTTTTTGGAGTTTTCTCTACGGTTATCACAACAGGATTCAGCACGTTCCACAAACAGGGACTGAAAGCACCAGTGAAAGGACAAGAGACCGCAATTCAGAAGTCCTCTAGACCAAAATTCACATGACATTGCACAAAAGGGATCTGGATTAAGTCAACCGCGATAGTTTAAATTGAGTTACCTTCACCCCAAAACCAGAAGCCAGCCCAAACTAGGACCAGTCTCAGACCTCTGAGGCTCACTCAACACCACATACCTCATCCCCATAACCCAGGCTGATGCTCATGCGCCACGGGGTCACCACCCCTGCGTTTCATTTACCTTCACTGGCAACTCCATTAAAAATCTAATATATGCCTCACTCATGAAAGGACCAGATTTTGTCCCCAGCCTACCTTGAGTTGACCTCTAGCCACCAACAACGGAGCACTTCTGCACGGCAACCAGCCCAGGGAGGTAAGGAGCGCTCAACTGGCTCTGCTCAACCCATGGCCTCGATAGCTGTGGGCAGCACCCTCTGCCACCCAGGTCTTCCAAGACCCACCTTCCCTTCAGATGTTCCCACTTTCCCCATTACCCACTAACGAACAAAGACCCAAGGGAGGGCATTCAAGCTAGGTGCTGGAAACCAGGAGCATCATCCAAACCCAACCGGGGTAGATATCCCCCACCAGCTACGCAAAACCAGCTCACGGTTGGTTTATAAAGAAATTCTCTTTATTCGCAAAGCCCTGAAGTTCACCTGTGCGAAACTGCTGCTCAAAAAAAAAAAACCCCTGGGATTTGCCCAAAAGACCTAGGACTGCTGGTGGGGCATGACCACCCCAGGTGGTTCTCCTCCAGGAGAACTTCTTGCCTGCAGCTGCGTTGCCTGAGGCTGGAAACAAGCTCCCTGCTGCCTGTCAGGCTGCTTGCTTTTTTCTATTTTAAGGCTCATGATCACTGCTTTAAAGAGGGAATTAAACTGATGGATCGTGGATGATGCAAAACCTTGATGTCCTAGAAAGCTGCACAAATAAACGCTATCAGAGTAACTAAAAGGGGAGATGAGCTAATTTTAACATTAAGTGGTATTGAGACGGTCTGAATTCTCTCCATCTTCCCTAAATTGCACATATTGCTGCTGCGCAGTCCTGGTATCGCCCACGTACAAAACCACCTGCAAATCACTTGCCCTGCAGGAAAGGTATCGATCAGAGCAGCTTCAGCATGAAGAATTCGCCTTGCGTTTCCACCGAGGAGAGCTTCAGCAGACCAAGCGACGGCCACCCACCTCCCGCTACCGCTGTCAGCCTCTGACCAGGAGGACCGAGACCAGAAGCAACCTCAGATCCCAAAAAAGAGGGGATTTTTTTTTTTTTTTTTTTTTGGCAGAAACACAAAATTAGCACTAATCACATTGTCAGGGTATCACCTCACACTTGCTGCTCACAAATTAGGCCAGTTGTGCATCTGCAGTTGCTCATTTGGCCACTAACCTGCTTTAGCAATTACAGATAATTAAAACATCGCCCTGCAGTCATTCCGATTCACATCATTCCCTGTAAGAAGAGCATCATCAAGTCTGATTTCTGGTGTGCCCATCTCCCACCGCTGCTCTGGACCTCAGCTGGAAGATGAAGGAAGGGGAAAACCTTCACCGGGTGTAAATCGACGCATTTACATCTACTCTCTGTGGCAGTGCAATGATTTACACCAGTGGGAGAGGTGGCCGGTGTTGGAACGCAAGGAGAATAGAATTTAAAAAAAAGCCAAAAAGAATAGAATAGACTATTTCCAGTTGGAAGGGATCTACAATGGTCGTCTACTCCAACGGCCTAGGAGTTGGAGCAAGAGGAGTTGGAGCAAGAGCGGGAGCAAGGAGGACCGAGACAACCCCTTGTGCTCTGTGCAGCGGTGCTATTTTTGATTTGCAGCTCAGAAATACCGTGCTAGATAACCCTTGTCAGATGGAAGAATGGACTCTGAAGCCTAAGGAACACAAGTAAGTTCAAGAAGCTGCCAGGGGAGCATGGCGCCAAAGCCACCACGAGCCCCGGAGAAGAGCTGGACCTTTGCTAACCCCCACAGCAGACAAGGGGATTAACAACTGCCCGTGGGGGAGGCCGGTTCTGCGCCCAGCTGCCTGCAAGGGCTGTCTGAGCTTTGTTCCGCCCCCACCAATACACCAAATCCGGCTAACTCTCCTCTTTCAAACGGCATTTCTTTCCTCCCTGTGATTTACAGGCTGGACACCTCTAGTGACTCCCACCGTTCAACGGTGGCTTCCGCGGGCCTGACTGCCGAGCTCTGATTTTACACTAAACAGCCCCAAAGGAGAGGGGGATGGCAGCGAGAGGCGAGGGGAGGGCAGCTGCCGGTGCCGAAGGAGCCGCGTCCGCAGGGAGCATCTTCAGAGAACACACCAGAGCCTCCAACCCCTCTTCAACGGAGCAAATACAGGTCTGGGGAAGGTCTCAATAGCCCTTAAACACAGGGGCTTTTCTGAGCCCCCAGCTGAGCTGGTGCCAGCCCGGCGTGCGGGGGGCGGGGGGAGAAGCACGTTTCTATCAAGTATTGTTTAATACTAAGTATGATTTGAAAAGGCGACTCTTCTCCCCGACCCCGAGTTCATGCTGAGGATGCTCACGCAAGCGAACTGTGTGTGCTGACGTCCACTGCCAGGTGCTGCTACAGGAAGCTTTTTTTTGAGCCGGGGGAAGGTAGAAATAAAAACCTAAGAGCATTTCAGGGATCTGCCCGCAAGATTTACCTGCAGATCTGACCACATCACCCAAAGCTCTTGCTTTCCTTTCTGGAGAGCAGGACAAGGGCAGAGCCACTGCCACCAGCCCGCGTGCACCGTCCTCCCGTTTCGGGGATGAAAACCATGGGGGGGAATAATTGTGTGACTATGTGGCATGGGGGGGAACACAAGGCAGAGGCAAAGCAAGACGTGAAACCAGGTGTTCGCACCCACAGGGTTAGCTGAGACCCTGAAAATCTTTGGCTGGCAGCCACCCTCCGCAGCACGTTCCCAAAACTTCACTGTTTTCACCCAGAACGAGATACGCTGACCCCACGGGGACCGTGCCAGGACGGCTCACCCGGCTGAGGATCTGCACAGCTTTGGCGGGGTCTTTCGCCGTCACCGAGGACCTGGAAGATGACCCCGGCCACCTCACGCTGGTCCCCACGCTCATCTTGCCCTCCAGGCAAAGGACCACAGACTTCATGGGTCTGGGAAGGACCACAAGCTGGTGAGGGCAATACTGTTATTACTGTGTGAGCATCAAGTTAAATGCAAATCTCTGTAACTTGTCAGCGTTCGATAAATGGCAGAAATTATACAGAACCGGAAAAAATACGGAGAGGGATTTTTTGAGGCTTTCTCGAAACCTGTAGGCACGTTCCTCCCACTGAAGAGTCACGTTCCCTGGACACCACTCAAACGAGGCCTTTTTTCCCCTCCAAACCTGCCCGCTCTTCCCTGGGTAGAGCATCCCTTGAATGATGGGAGGAAAATACCCACTTGGCATCCGGATGCCCCCAGATGGCCGTCCCGACCAGACCGCTGTCACAGCGCTACCACGCGCAACAGCAACTCAGCTTCGCGCGGGTGCTAAACGGCCGTGCCGCTAACGAGCGGACCTCATGCAAGGTACTAATTGCAAAAAAACGCCATCGAATAAATGCCACACGTCTGCGTGTCAGCAAAGACCCTCTGGGGACGGCTGTGAGACGGCTCCATCCAACGCGTTATTGTCGTCTTGGGGTCCCTTTGTGTTTGAAATCAAAATGAAGTCCCTCTACACGCTCTGCTTCTGCAGGGGTACCGGCTGCGCAGCCTTGCCGCTCAAAATTAAAGAAATAATTAAATACCCGTGAGTACTTAGTCCAAAGAGAGTTCTTGCAGTAAAAATGGGAAAGAGAACATCCTCGGGATGGTAAAGGTTATCAAAATACCAGGGTTCGGAGGAAGGGGGCTGTTACAGCATCGCTCCCGTATACCAAACAGCAAAGCAATCCCTTCCAGGAGAAGGAGATAAAGAATTTCTTCCTCTGCCGGCGATAAATCAAAGGGCACCGTTCAGCTGATGGGAATTGATTTCCCTCCCTTCCTCTGCACTTAGAGTGAAGCGGGGCCGCGGCGAGAGCCTCCAGATGCGACAGAGCCCGATCGATGGCGGGGAGGGGACGCGGTGGGGACGGCATCACCCTCCTCCCCCGGCAGCATCGCTCGGGGTGCGCCCCGTTTTCCGCCCCCCCCGGCCCCCGTGAGCCCCGACGGTGGGATTCACGGGACCCTTCTCGAAAACAGAGGGCACGAGTGAACTTGGAGTTGGCAACGAACGAGATTTGATCGGAATGAAAATAAGGGGAATAAAATCCCATTAGCACAAGCGGAGCAAATGCTGGGTGACTCCGGCGCTGGAAAGGGGACGGGGTGGGGGGACAAACCCCGCTGCCCCCTCCTGCCCTCGCAAATAATAACGAACAGCCCGCCTGGCTGCCCAGCAAAACAAGGCACAGTCTTCTGCTCTTCCAGCTAATGCACAGCTCCAGCACTAATCCACTATTAATTAAAAAGATTTTCACTATAGGCTCCCTCAAACCCAAACCTCGTTTGCTTTTTATGTGCACGGAAAGAAAGGAGAAGGGGCGGGGGGGGGAAGCTGTCTGTAACGCAGCTGATGCAGAGATCGATCCCTCTCCCACTCGCCAAACTCTTCAGGAAGAGTCACTGAAACGCAACGATTTTCCCCCTTCGTTTGCATCCAGCACCGCGCGGTCGCAGGATGGGGGGAGCGCTGCATTGATTTGGTTTCACCCTGAACCCCGACGACAGCCTAAGGCGGCCGTACCTATAAGCAGAGGCCTGATTTAACAGCTTATAAAGCTCCACTGTTTTCTCACTATTGACTTTTATTGCGGCGCATAAAATTTTTAACGAGAAATAAATTGATAGAGATACATTACCACGGAGGAACCACGATCTGCTCATTTGCGAGCTGTAACGTCAAAGACCACATTTTTGAAATCCAGAGAGAAAAACGTACCCCCGGTGTGTTTATGTCGGCGTTCAGCTGGAATTGGCATTTCAAGTGCCACCTGGATGGTGACGGTCCCCTGCAACGGGACTGTGAGACGTTGGGCAAGATGCTGGTGGTGGGACCAACGCAGGCACCACCCGAAGGTGATGCCCAGCAAGTGGCTTTGCGTCTGCAGACCTCCAGCCATGGAAAGCAGAGCCTGGGAGAAAGAGTTCAGCTCCCCCAACCCACGGAGCTTATCGCCTTTTTCACCCCTTTTCGCCCACCCTTTGGTTTCTACCACGTTTCTGTGCCTTGGTAGCAACCGAGGTGCATCCTGTGCACCGGAGACATCAAGATTATATCAGCCAAACCCAGCAGGGACTCCTTTATGTATCACCTGCTGCGCCCTGAGGAAGACGACGGGGGTAAAAACCGGAAAAAATACATGTATTCCAGCAAAGAACAAAAAAAGAAAGAAAAATTGGCATGGTAGGGAAGCGCTGCCCTGTCCCAGCCTGAGTGTTGTATCTTCATCCCCGTCCCACCTTCTGCAAACCTCCTGTCCCCTTCAGCCACCGCTTTGACCTGGGCTCTCCCACCTTTCCTCCAGCTCCACCGTGCCCAAGGCAGCTTTTCGGTGGGTGCCCAAAACGCCGGGACACGCGTGCCAGGGTGACGACCTCAGGAGGAGAACGACGCCAGAGCCCATGCGATCACAAAGGGGACCTTGTGGCCACCCAACCTGGGGGGACCAGAGACGACCTCCACGCTCTGCACCAATCCCTGCCCCCAGATGTGCTACCAGGGGAGACGGCTGCTGCACATCTGGATAAAACCCTTCCTTTTTGTGCTCCCCATACCAGGAACAGTTGGCCAACGCATGCGCATTTCAAAAATGACACCCAGGAGCGCCCTTTCCACAGTCCTGCCGCAGACCAAGCACCGGGTTTATTCCTCTTTCTCCCTCCCACGCTCCTCTCCGTACCCACCGCGCGCTGCCGCTCTACATCCCCCCACCATCGCTCTCCTCCGCCAGCGACACATCTGGGCAGATTCACCTGGCAATGACCATTTTCAATACCCGGCAATTACTATTTTTAAGACAGATTCAGATATACACGGGTGTTACTATTCTGATTTTCGGTACGGAAAACAGCTCCTTGCATTTGGCCACCTCCCACTTGCCGCTTCGCAGACTTGGATCGATGAGTTTGTCCATTAATTCCATGGGGAAATTTCCCCCCCGCTCCAAAAGCACACAAATGGCACGGGAAGAGTGCGTCAAGGCGCGAGGCACCTGCACGCAACGTGTTAAAGCTGGCAGAGGGAAGACGAACCCCCCTGTGCTTTCCCACCTCTGACAGCGCCTCCCGAGAAGGCGGATGGGAACGGGTTCCTCCTGCGCCGCTGACGGCGCGGCCCCCCACCGCAGACCCCTGCCCCGCGCCGTCACGCCGTGCCGACGGGCTGTCTTCTCCCAGAGAGCGGAGCGGAGGGGTCCTCCAGCGCAACGCTGATCAACAAGCGATGGAGCGAATCAATTCAAATCTCTTCTTTCTGCCCCTTCTTCGGCTTTGGCGTTGACGATTAGGGGGAGAAGAAAACCGGTCCGAACAGCTCTTCAGAGGCGACGCTGGGATATTCAGCGTGCTGGGAGAAATCCTGGTTTCTGCAGGTGGCGTTCAAGCAACTGAGGACAAATGTGCGCGTCCTGTGTATCCGAAGGAGGAGCAGAGCACTTAAGCCACAGGAAAACATCCCTAGGTGGTAATTATTGTGCTTGTAAAATGATAAAAAGATCTTTATCAGCTTCCAAGTTGCCACTGGTAGTTAATAACACACATCCTAGTGCTGCTGGACAATGGCATTTGGAGGAGGCGGTGTGGTGGGCCAAGGGATACAGCCGCATCCCCACCCAAAGGGCTTTAAAAACCCCAACAGAACAAAAACCAGCAACAAATCTGACTTGGCAAGGTGTTTATTTTTGATCAGAGAAAAGGAAAGGTTAAAAAAGAAGGGTATTTTGCAATATAAAAGCATCCAGGCTTCCCTCTGCTCTGGGGTAGAGGGGTTATCCGAGTATCTGCCTTCACTTCGAATACAGCCCAGAGCTGCCAAGTGCTCCCAAACCCAAAGTTAACGAGTTTGCAAATAATGGCTGGCACATTCCTCTACTTTTTTTTTTCCCCCCCTTCATTCTTGCTTTATTTTCCAAGCAAGCAAGAACCGGCTACTTCCCCCTCAGCAGCCCTGGCACTTTGCACGACGTCGGTTTCCTCACCAAGGATTTCCACAAAAACACGGGCAGCCCTTGACCCGAGACACGGAGGTGGCTGCAAGATGCTTCCAACACGTTTTTAGTCAAAAAACATCATTTTGCCGGGTGTAAACACGGAGCAGAGCACACGCATGGCCTCGGGAACACTTTTCCCATCACCCACAGCACAAACTCCAATAAGTGAATGGCTATTTCTTAGCTAATACCTCCTATTTTTTCACCTGGAGAGGACCTAAGGGCCATGGGGCAAGCTGGTATCTCAGGGAACAAGGTAAAACAGCTCGTCTTGCCTGGAAAAAGCACGTAATATTCAGAAACGGGTGTTCTTATCGCCTCTAAAAATGTTAACTTATGAAACAGCTTCTTATGGATGGAGAACAACCATGAGAAATAGCTCAGCCACGGCAGGAGGGAGAGCCGGCAACAGGGGAAAAAAGGAAAAAAGAAGGCCCAAAACCTCAGACTCTCCCTCCCCAAAGCACCCCGCCTTAGTCTTTAATAACTCATTATCGTATTACGAAGCAAAGGCTTCACAGGATTATGGTGTTTAATAATATTAGCGTGGCCGGGAGCCAGCCTTCCCCAAAGCTTTACATATTCCTGCTTTCTACTGACCTGGCCTCGGACCTGGGCTTTGTGTCCCAGTGCGCTATGGAAGACAAACACCCCTTGCTCCACATCAGTAAATACACATGCATTTCCTACAATGTATGCTTAGCTAATTATATGTATATTAAATATATATATATATATATATATATATATAAAACGCAGGTAGGAGGGAATTTCAGACCGCGATGTTCTCTGGCTGCTTCCACTCAGCTGAACAGATTATAAAATCCTTCAGCGGCAAAATAAACAGCTTAGAGCAAACAAGAGGCTTAGCCTGCCAGTACGTTGTATTTTCTGGCGGGGGTTGGCCATCGCTGGGGCCACCGAGCCCTTTCCCCGCGGTCCCCTCCCGCTCCTCCTGCGCCGCCCAGAGACCTGCCCCGCTATTAGTCCTCCGGATCAACCAGTACTAAACCCAGGCTGTATTTTGCTTTATTTTGCTGCTCTGCTGGCTCTACGGACTTGGGCAGAGTTGCTTCTGGCACGGATCAAAGCAGAAAGGGGCATAAATGGGATGCTCCTACGCTCTATGATACGCGGCAGAGCCATCACCAGTTTCTAAGACGAGCTTCAAGCACTCCCAGGTGTTTCTCCCGTCTCTCAGACCCCTTCCTAAAAGAGAACTAACTCCTCACCAGGAAAAATCCGAGTATGTACCCAAAGCTGTCGGATGCACAAGGCAGCAAAACAAAAGCGAACATGTTTTTCTCCACCTTTTCTCAATTATAGCAGCCACCGAGTTTTCATGCCAACGGAATCAGAACTGCGAGCAACAGGCATCGTTTTGATGTGAAAATGAGATCCAGTTTGGGTGGTTTGTTTCAAGTAAGGAGATGCATTTTTGCAATTCCTACTTAATTTCAAAACTTCCTTTTTTCTGGAGGAGGGGACAGCCACGTCCTACCTGCCTGACCCAGCACGGCACCGGGGCTGTGTTCCCTCTTCCAAAGCCAGGAATACGACCGCTGCCTCATTAACACCCTCCTCCAGCTCTTCCCACCCCGCTGCCACCGGCTCCCACTGATTTCACGGGACCATAACGACGCACGAGCCCCCAGGGCTAGAGCCCACCTCCCACGACATGGCATCGCTGGGGGACACCTGCAGCTTTGCCGCCTTTTCCAAGAGTTCGAGAGCGTCACGGGAGCAGTCTATCCACGTTTCTACTAAATAAAACATAAATTTTGAAATTCCATCAAATAATCCTGCTTAAGAGAGAAGGGGAGGTTGCAGCATGAATGACCGTAGGTCGCATTTTACTCTTTTCTCCAGCATTTTCACACTAGCCTCCTCCCAGACACGATATTGAATTAGAAACGTCCAGCTTCATCAAGGCTTACTTTGTCTAAACAGGATTTGGGGTCTCCAAGGGCCGCTACAGAATATCATGTTTAAAGAGCGATGGTAAAGACATCAGGACAATAAGGGATGTGTTAATGCACTGAGAACCAAGCTGCTTTGCCGCCACTCTCTTCTTCCGAGACAAAATTACACAGATTTAAAAGAACACGTGAGAACTGGATTACCCCGCTCTCTTGCCAAGTGATCAAATTAACTTCCTACAAACCCATCCCAAACTCTTACATTTCACACTCGTGAGCTCTTGCCAGGAAACACAGGGAACTATTTCCTAGCTGGGAACCAAACAAAGTCCCAGTGGCCAAAGGACCGAGCCCGCGGCCAACGCCAACACCTAACCCAGAGCACGGGATGGAGGAGCAGGAAGCAACGCCATACAATTATTCCAGGCGGACAATTTATATGCGACGGGACTCGTCTCTCCTGTGCAAACGATCCTTTCACAGCTTCAGCTTCCTCCCTCCTGCTCCCCGAGAGCAATAATTTTCCACCGCAAAAAAGGACTTGCACGGAACACGGGCAGATTTCAGAAAACCAAGTCCAAGAACAAGGGACTTTTGCGGAATTTGCATTGTAGGAAAACCCCTTAAGATGAAACTCAGCAGGGAGGGGTCCGTCCCCATTTCCACATCTCATCACCCCTTCAAGAGAGGAGGGCACCTTCCCTAGGCAGGTGCTGCAAAGCCAACGAGACACGTTGCTGAGATGTGTGCTTCTTGTTGGCCCCCTTGCCAGCCAGCAAGAGATATTTCAGGCTTCAACGAGGCTGCGAGATGCCTCCAGACCCCAGCCGCTCGCCTGCGCCGTGTTTATACCCTGTAATGGTCCTCCCCTCGGCTTCAAGCCTCCTTACGCAGAAAAACCTCCAGTGAAAGCAGTGGGAGTCTCTTAATTGCCTCCGCTCCGCTCAATACAAACAGTGCTCGGCAATGCCAACTGCCACAGCAAACGCTGGCTCCCCAGCGGCAGGATTTCCACGGTTTTCTACCATTTCCACTGCAAAAGAAAGCTTAAAAGCAAGCAGGCTCTATGCAGGCAGAGGGAGGAGGCACCGGAGCTACTGCTTCCAGGATGCACCCACCAAACCCTGTAGACCTCTACTAAGGACTTAACTCCAACCCTGAGCCAAGGTCTACACCAGCCAGGACATCGGCCACCAGGAATTGCTTTTCTAAAGGCTGGAGAGAGCTGACACCGGTCTCTGTACAAGCCCAGCTCTCCTCCTCAGCCGCCTTCAAAACAAGAAAGCCCCCCGAGCTGCGCCGCCAAGCGGGATGCGGAGGACACAAAGCAGCCCTGCCCTTAAATGAACCACTGACAAACGACACCCGAAAGGACCGGCCGCAAGTATTTTGATTTAATGCCATCTGCAAAACATCTAAACTTATCCTCGGCGGGAGGCACGGCAGCTGGGACTTCCAAAGACGCCGGGGGAATCTGAGCTCCCAGATCTTCTGGGTTCTTGGGATATTTCGGAGTCGGACTTAAGCCTGCTTAACGCAAACAAAGCCCAAGAGAAGAGTCATCCCTCACATTACAAAATCCTACTTCAAACCCTGGGAAAACACACAGCAATACAAGAAAGGTATCTGAAAAGGCCAGGATTAACAAGGTCCTGAAGATGCTACCACTTCTTATCTGAAGCGAGCACTAAATTGTCTTTAAACATGTGTTAATTAACAGGGTTTCACCAAGTTTATTAAACAGTTGTCCCAGTCTCTGTCATAGACAAGTCCTTAGCCCTGGCAAGTTTCTAAAGGTCTTCCGTTCAGTAAATTACAGCCTCGTCTATGCTATTAGATAGCCTGTTATCCTCATTCGACTCCCCTGTTATAATTACCGAGGTCATTTTAGCAGGTAATTTGGCATAGCTGTCATCACTTCCCAGTTTAATACGCCTTCGTTCACAAGAGTGCCACACACATGCGTTTCTCATCTAGTCGCAAGAGCAGCCCAGCCGCCCACAGGTGGGATTTTCCGAAGGATCGCAGGACCCTGTGTAAAGTGTCAGCATTCCACGGGCACCGCGAGCTCTGCCATCGCGTGAGCTGCTCCACCAGCAGGATGGATGCATGGCTTCTCTCCAAATGAGTCACGGGCTTCGGGATAAGGCACAAGATGCCAACTTTAAACAGAGAGATGGGAGAGGAGCAGAAGTAGACGAGACAATTCTGGCCAGCGCAGCAGTGGAAGCATATTAGACTTGCAACAGGCTGATGCATATAGATATAGATATATAAAACCCACTACTTAGGATGGGAAGCCAACCTTCATGATCCTGCTCGCTCCATGCCACAACCTTCCCATCAGCGAAAGCCACAAACCAAAGCATAAGAGACTGGGAGAGCGCAGGGGAGGGAGCAGCTCAGCAGCAGGTAAGGAGAGCAGGGACCCGCTGCTCCGCGAGCAAAACAAGTCCCTGGATGACCCTACGTGTGCTTCCAAGCAAGCGTTTGACTCTGGGCGGTGCTGCTGCAGGTTAACCAGGAACCGTGGCAAGCCAGAACTCTGCCCGGGACCTCATTCCCCACCACTCCTCCTACCTGTGGCCTCAGTAAGTGCTTTGTGGTTTTCCTTCCAAACCAGGGCTCTCGGCAAGCACTGGAAGAGGACATGGACTTTAGCCAGGCTGCAAAGAGCACCAGACTCCTTGATTACTTCATGGCGCTTCTTTTCCTTAGTTATATCCATTTGCGCACAGCTGTATCATGAAGTTTGTCAGCGTTAACAAAGCACTCCTCCTCCAGAGACCCATTTACTCTACAGGGCTGCAAATGGGATTGCTAAGAAATTAATTTCGGGTGCAGCAATACATCAAAAAGGAGATGGGAAGAAAACAACAGCCCAGCCCTGCTGTAACAGGGACATCGGCTTGCCAGGGCACGAGCAGCAACACTAAGGTAATGACAAAACCAGGGGACCTCCACCATGGTCGTCTCTACAAACCAAATTCCAGAAAAGGAAAAAAATGAAAAAGGCCACTCTTGAATGGTAATCATTGGGTTAAACTGGGATCCGAGATTTAAAATGCTTGCTTGTGATACATTTCTACAGTCTTTCTTCAGGTTATAAATGTATTCATTCTCTCTTTCCCATAAATCTGGGCTGTCTTTTTAATCTCCTTATGATATTGTGGGGAAAGGACTCTAATTTCATAGACCGCGCACTTAAGACAATAACCCGTAAAACCCATTAGATTCCTACACAAAGGACTTTAGAAGAGCCAATGAGGAGGAGATGCCACGGGCTAAGAGGAGGCGGAGGATTGCAGAAGTGCCTTTCCAACACAGAGGAGGTTACAAGGCCCATTAAGGCCCAACTTGCTTGAAAAGCTGTTTTCAGATGGGTATGAAAAAAATAACATGTCCATAGTTAGCTTGGAAATCACATCTCTTTATAAGCTGGAGAAAGGGGAGAAGAAAGGGAGAAAGAGCTGAGATCCAAAACAGCAGAACACGGGTCCTCCTGAAGGTACCTCCAAGATGTCCATTGCTCAAGGCGTCCTGCCCATTTAGGCAGGGAGGGAGCAGAAATCCCTCAGCCTTGAAGAGACGCCGTGGAGGGCCCTGAGACAGCAAGTCAAGAAGACCCTTTTTTTGCAAGAAACTAGACTTCCTGATGGCTTAAAATCCAACCCAACTGTGGGTGCTGCCAAAAGCCACCCACATCAGCGCCAGCCCCCAGCAGCTACATAAACCAGCACAGATCCTGCACTACTTGTTCGTGCCTTCAGTCGTGGTGTTTGCAATGGAAAAACCATAAACCCGCCCGATTGATATCCATCCCTACTCTTCCTTCCCTACCCGGCGTATATGGGGAACATCTGGAGGGTGTAGGTTGCTCCATCCAACAAGAGTGGAGGTTGGGGACACAGACAAACAAAACCACCTTCGTGTTTTACAAGCGGCGGCGAGTTCTTCTTTCCAAAGAGAAACCGAGAGGCATTCGTGGCCGGCTGTGACTCTAAACGCTCATGAGAGAGCTGCCATATGGGTTCAGATTTATCACTTGTGTTTCCTAACTTGCACATCTGTTTTCTATAAGTAGCTGTCCAAGTCAATGCATCTCCCCTTTCCTCATGAACTGCCCATGGAGCTTTTCAAGGACAAATCATCATTGCTTTCGGTGCTTATCTGCTTAGTGGTCTCCGCTACATTATCTTAACAATCTCAAGCGCTATTCGTAAAAAAACCCAGAGCGGGCACTTTTAGGCACAGTCTCCCTCCCTGTGTTCTTGCGGGGCTGTAAATTTGCCGTTGAAGAACCACGCTACGGTGGCTCCAAAAGCAAGGTAACACACGTGGCGATTACTGGGGGTGGGTTTAATCAACATGCTGAATGAGAAGACAGCGGTTTGTTCCCATCAACAACCCAGGAAACTCCAGTCATCTCCTCTAATTCCATTAAAATCATCACAGTAATTTCCACTGCCCTCTGCCAGGGCGTCTTCTCCTAAACCGAAAGCTGAACACAGGAATTGGAGAGAAAAGGGGAATTCCTCTAAGGATGTACGCGTTGGGAAAATGGCAAAAAGCCGGGGGGTGGGGGGTCACGAGGAACTAATGAGACTTCCCAGACCCCAGCTCATCCGGACACGAGGAATGTGCGGCATGCAGAGGGCAAACAGGGCCAACACAGCTCCAGGAGAGTTTGGGTCCTGTGGATGGCCACCGGAGCAACAAAACCTGCTTACTGCTTTGAAATTTTAATGAAGAGCCAACAATTTCTCTTTCTTCCTGAAACAAAAAAAAAACCAACCACCCAAACATTTCTCTACCAAAAATGTTGAGTATGATCCTTTATGCCCTTCCTTCTTCGGTGTTTATAAGAAACCTGTCAACTTGGTACTGAAATACTGGGATAAGTGGAAGAAAATAACAAAGAGGAAAGACTTAGAAAGAAAACAGAAAGCATTTACTAGGAAATTCATGGCCTGAAAGTTAAAGACGCAGCTCTGCACGGCCTACCAGCTATGGCCGGCTCAGTCATTCTGATTCGGAAACGGGTCTGAAGGCAACGGCTGATTTCACGTCACTTCAGCAGCTCCAAGGGACTTGGAGATGGGTAAAAGCAAGACGCAACACCAATGGAAAGCGGTACGAGAAGAAGCCGCGGGGTGCCATCTCGCCTCTTCAGGCTGCGAGACGCTCTTGGACAGCACGCATTTTCCTTCAAGACGAGTGCAATTAGGGCAGTAGAAGTGTCTTAAAGTAAATTAATATGCTCAACTCTTAATGGCGCCCTTCAGCAGAAGCACACAGCATGGGCCATCGCTACCCAGGAGAGGAACCAGGAGCAGCCCCTGAAGGGTTAAGGAGCAGGGAAGCACTTGAGGAATCATGTAGATGCAAACGGGGGAGATTAAAGGCGAGTGTATAAAATGCGATAAGAGAATCGGCGGCAGCTGAAACAAAGACTGCAGAGGATATTAAAGAAGAAACTCTCCATCCACAGAAGGAAAAAAAGGTCAGTGAAGGGAGACGGTGACTTCTCTCAGAAATTGCACAAGTGCTTCCCTGACACAAATATTGACAGGAGAGACAGATACCTAAAATTAATTGGGCTCCCTGCCCCGATAGCACGGAGAGACAAGGACTGTCTGAACACGGAGAAACGGAAAAAGCAGGATATCTGAAGAGACTGCTCCAAAAAACAGCGAGGAAAGGGGAAGGGCAGAGAGCTGCCCAGACCTCAAATGTGTCTCTAAATTCACCAAACCGTACTGTAACAGATTAAACCGTAACGGCACAGAGAGGACAGGCAAACTATTAAGCGTAATGAAGCCTTAAAGGGTGTTACAGCCCTTGGAGAAAAAACAAGCTTCATTTCTTTTAACCTGATGTTTTACAGCGACTTTAAACAGGCTCCTCTTTAGAGGATGCTCAGCGGTGACTTCTCCACACCAGGCTTTCGGCAGCTGCCCCTCTCTTCTCTAACATCTATAACCTAAATCACAGCGATCGCAACCAATATTGACACTGCCAGAGCTTTACCTCGGAACACTGTCCCCCCCGCAACAGTCAGGGAAGACATTAAACCCTGCCTTTCCCCTTAAATTTAGATTTACAGGAAAAGCCGTTTGCTTTGATTCTGACTAATGACCCTCCCCTTCCCATCCACGCGTTTTTCTTCCTTGAAGAGCCCTGCTTCCAGAGTTATTTCGCAAGTCTTCCTCCTCCTCCTTCAAAACTCGACGCATTCCTCTCACTTCTGAGATGCCGGGGAAGACGTCCCGCCGCTCCCAGGGTGGGTAAAGACAGAGATTTGGAGGCATCTAGAGCCACCGGCCACTTTTTCATAGAATCCTAGAATGGTTTGCGTTAGAAGGGACCTTAAAGACCACCTAGCTCCAACCCCCGCAACACAATGCGCTTCCCCCCCGGCCCCCAGCATCGTCAGCTGGGCTGCAGCATAGGGCAAAATACAACTTTTTGATTGAAAAAAAAAAAAAAAATACTGAAAAATTGACAGAGCAGGTTGTTTTCTCCTGCCGCACCTCACGCACCGAGGGAAAGCAGCCTCTCCCCTTTCTGCTACGTCTAGACATTTCTCTCTTTTTTTTTTTTTTTTAACAACATCGCAGCCCGACTTACCCATCAATAGTCTTTAAATATTGAGAAGGGCTCCCACGGCGATCGCTGCCGCTCTTCTCGACCCATGTGCCACTGCTGGGGATGGCCAAGGCCATCAGGCGGAGGAGGTGGCATCTGCCGGCTTGGGCGCAGTTGCTTAAGTGCATGGGAAGCATCTCCGCGCCCAGCTTGAGCCCTTAATAATTAATATTATTTAGATAGCGCCGTCGGGGAGCAAAGGGCTTTGCAGAAGCTCCGGAGAACGATGTTGCTCACTGCTGCGTGCCACGTCCAGAGAGGGTTTCCAGCAGCTCCTGCTTCCCGGCTGCTCTTGTGGTGGTCACGTCCAACAGCTACACCAGGCTGGGAGCCAGGGATTAACTTTTTAGCATCAGAAGGTTATTAGAACCACCTCTTGCTTTGCTGATTTAGCTTGCAGGAGGTCAAACAGCTTGGAGGAACCCCTCGGGCGTCACGGAACGCGGAACATTGGGGTTTTGATGGCATCGTCTCCCGGCGAGCTGAGCTGCAGAACTAAGAGCTGCAAACCCAAACTGCAGCCAAGCCTGGACGTGGCTCTTCCTTGGTCTTCAGATGCCGCGGCACGTGGCTGGGTGCTGTCTGGAGCATCGCCGGACGGATCCGGCCATCACTTCAAGTCTTATTTACCAGGCTGGGAGGTTTCTCCACCCCTCCAGTCCTGGCAGCTTCACTGGTGGCTCCTGACTTTACCTTGGGGATGCCATCTCCTTCCCACTGCTACGCTCTTCCTTCCCCCCAGTTTCAGACCCTTACCTTCCCTTTGTTCATGGAGGACAGCTTTGTTCTCTGCATAACCACAGGTGATTTAGCAGCTGTCGCCTTCAGGGGCTGGAGGATTTGAAGGCAACCTCTTGATGAATAAAACGCGCTCTCGGAGCCCCTCTGTTTGCCACATCCGCCAGAGCCAGAAGACGACAGCAAAGGGCAAAATTCACTTTAATGGCACAAAAACTCCACTTGTTCGCTCCGCTCCCAGCCCTCCGCAGCACCAGGCTCAGACCGAAGGATGCTCAAAGCCACCCTGAGACTGACGCTCGGGTCTCACCCGAGGCTGCCGGGGGCTTGCCGGTTATTCCGGCTGCTGGAAGGACATCCCGGTTCCTTGCAGAAGTGAGATGCCGCAGCCGGTATTGTCCCCCCCACAGCTCATGTGCCTGGATGGACATGCCGCTCGCAGCGCGCTGGTGCATCACCATCCCTGGATGTACCGGTACCTGCCTCTGCACCACAACCAGCCAAGTTTGGCAGCACTTTGATTTTTGCATTAAGAGTAAAAAAGTAGAGAAACAGCCCACGACTAACTCAGTAACAAGCCAGAAAATAACTCCAACCCACCCAGTTATCCCCGGCGCCGTGCACCACCCCAGCCAGCTCCAAAATCCCTCCCAATCCCTGTTCATCCCTCACCCCTCCGTGTCCAGCCTGACCCTCCCACTCTGCCCCAGACGCAATCCCTGGAAATACAAAAACATCCAAATGTTTCATCCTCTCCATACTTCATCCTGACAAACGATAAAACGCAACAAACGAACGCCGGGGAGGGATGGAGGGAAGACGCTGCTCCAAAAATCACGACAATTCCTTTTCTTTCGGTGCCCGAGACGGCAGCGCGTGCAGTGCTTTACGCTGATTTAAGGACGGTGGGTATAAGGCTGCGGGACTGGATCCCATCAGCGAAACGAGGTATGAATTAATACGCCATCAGGTCGCGCTGAGTGCAATAACTAGCTGCAACTATAAAACTATTTAGCCAGATTTCCCCCCCGCCCCACCGCGGTCCCTCCCCAGCCTCCCAGCTCACCCCCTGCTCCTCCATCCCTCCGGCTCAGCGCTCTCCGGGCGACTCTTCTTCCCTTTTTCCATCAAGCCAACAAAAGCGCAGGCATCTAACGGCAACCCATCCCGACCGGACAATGAAATTAGAAGGGAACAAAAGAGCAAACCTCGCTGCGCCATGGCCTCGCGCTCGGCGGCTGCAGGGACAATGGTCCCAGCTGTTCCCCGGGAAGCCCCCAGCCACAATGAGACCCGGCTCCGGCACAGGGAGAGGGCCCCGGCTCCCCGGGGGGGCAGGAGGTTGTCGCTGGAATATGCATCTCATTGGTTACCTGTCAGCTTTCCGAGGCGGTTATAAAGTACAGCCGCTGCCGGAGGGTATAATGGGATGTAATAACGAGACCGCCGGCTCGTTTGACGCCGGCCCTTCGACAGAGGAGCTTTGATTAGGTGATGGGAACTGGCAGCATCCGCCGGCTTTTGAAAAAAACGCAAGCTGGAAGCTGTAAAATAAAGGGATCCCCAGGAACGTGGCCATTTTTCCAGGCTGGGAGGGATGGAAAATAGAAATAAATGACAACTTTAATTCCTTGCCCTAATTTCCCCTCCCGTGGGAGGTCCCATCCCCGCTGTTCCTCTAGGCTTAGTCGTTATTTCCTGGCTCCTCAGGTATGCTCGAAAAATGACACCTTATAACGCCAGGGAATGACAGCCTGCGGAGGGGGAGGGAGGAAAGCGCCCTGCCCCAAAAACCACTGCGGCCCTCTCCTGCACAGAGAGGCTGCTCCTCGGTGTCCTCCCAGTTGAAAGCTGGCTTTTTCTCTCGCTGAATGCAATTTTTGCGGCTGGTGATACGACTGACCACGCAGCATCCTCCACCCAGTCCTGCTCCCAGCACCACCGTGCCCTGGTTTCCCCAGCATGGATGTCCAAGCCAGCGCCGGGACGTGGCAGAGACAAGCACAAAGGTATTTTTCCTTCCCGCGGGCTAAGGAAAACACATGTGAGCAAGATGGAGGCAAGAAAACCCTGGGTTTTAGGAATGCCAACTGGAAGAAATAAAACCCGACTAATAAAGCACAGGCTGGGGAAGCGGCTCCCGAGGCCAGTGGCAAGGATTCATCCTGCCCCCCTCCCTCTGGAGAGCATCCCGAGCTCCCTGCTCCCATTTTCATGCTCCCCGCGCCGAAGCTGCCCTTGAGAACCGGGCGGTTTTGCGGAGCAGCTCCATCGGTCACGTCCCCATCGCTGTGGCGAGAGCAGGGACCAGCCGGGGTCACCTCCAGCACATCCCCGGCAGGTCCCATCCCATCGGCTCGTGACCAGTAAAGGCATCCTAAAATTTGCAGGGAACGGGAGGGGCTGTCACGCGGCGTCTCAGCCCGCAGCGTTAGGAGGCTGCGCTCACGCTGCCTCCCATCGCCTGGTGGACAGGCCTTCTGATTAGCCTTGGTTAACGAGCTACGTTACAATGAAAGCAGAGGATTTAGCTCAGAAGAATACATCAATTCAGGGACTACGTTTGGCTGCGTTAAATATTCCTCTCCATGTCTGCCAGCATCCCGATGTCCTGGTGTTTTTAACCAGAGGCAAGTGTGGCGAGGAAAGCAGCGCTCAGGATAAGGAACACGCTAACCCACCGCCCCACAAAAATCAAATTAATTCAATCTCTCCGCAAAGGATGAGCAGCAGGACAACGGCCAGGAGCAAGGAGGCAGAGGGGAACCCGCTGGCCGCGTTACCCACTTCTCAGCCCAGAAAGGAAGGGGGAACCGGGTTACCCACTGGTAAAGGGGTATTTCCCTCAAGCAAGCGGACCTGCACAAAGCTGGGATTATTTCCAGCAGCCGACGGTGCTTGGCCACGCAAGGCTTTGCATGGGGCAGGCATATGGCTGGGTACGGGGCAGGATTGGGGGTGGGATTTGGGATTGCCGGTGAGGACGAGCCGCCTGCCCTCGCTGGGGCGTTACAAGAGTAAAGCGGCATTTCGCAGGCTCAGCACAGCTCTTCCTTTCAGCACGAAACCCATAAACAACGGCCCAACGGCTTAACAGGACTGAAATATGACGGTATTCAAAGGGGATGTCAGAAGGATTAATAGCCCGTCTCCTTCCAGCTCGCTGCCGGAGCCGTGCTAGGACCGGAGAGTCAACGCGGAGTTTCACATCTTCTCCATTAAGCACGAGCCGTGGGGGGCTCGGTGGGGGGAGCCCGTCTCCTCTCCATGATGGGGCCACACGCTACGGCTCCCGCTGGGCATTGGTGACACCGGGAGAGGTGACATGCCACCAACTGGGAGGCTGCAGTGATGGGCTTTGCTGGGATGGGGATGGCCACCAGTGCTCTCCCTTTGGCACCCCATCCCTGGAAAAGCATCACCAAGGGCATTTTTTACCAGGACCAAGGGGAACCAAGTGGGTACCGATGGTCATTAAGAGCAGCGAGAGCTCCTTAACGAGGAACTCTGCTTACCAGGAGGTATTTGGACAGAGGGGAGCGATTACACGCTGTTTGACCAGATGCTAAATCAACACGAGGATCTAATAAGAAAGTCTGCTGTGAGGCGCTGTAATATTAAAACACACAGAAAATAAAAGAAACATTAAAAGAGCAAACAAACGCAAAACGTCGTTATGTTTCCCCTCTGTTTGCCATGCAGCACGAGGAAGGCTTCACGGCACCTGGGGAGACCGGCCGGGACTTTCCAGTTACGCACATCATAACCACACGCGCGCCCATCGAACACGGGCGAGCACCAGCTGGGGGACGCGCAAACCTCAGCGGCAAGCGCGGGCGGCAAGTTTGGTTCACAAACTCCAGGTCTGGAGCTTCACGTTCTTTAAAAAGTGCATTAACGCACTTTTTAAAAATAGAAAAAAGCTCAGACAACTGTTGCGGTTTTTACGGGCTGATCCACCTCTACGTCTGGTCGAAACTTGCGACTTCAAGGCAACTTTTCGGAACTGCAAAGAAAATTTATCCCAGTTCTGCACCATTGATTTGTGCTAATTTGCATGACAGAAATATTTATACAATTACTGTTACTATCCCTCAATGACCGCAGTTATCGCATTCCAAAGGATCTGTATTTAAAGAACGCAACGCCCTGATGGCAACGCAGCTTTAAAATTTTAAATAGCCGTGTCCCTCCTCACGTGCCACACAGACGCACGCCGAGCCATCGGAGGCGCCCAAGAATTCCCAATATTCTTCACAAAGCCACGGCAACTCCTCCCCATCCCGTCCCTCCACCGGCTCCAGCCCCACATCCCAACCTCGGCATCCGCCACCCCACGCGTCCCCAGTGACACAGTGTCTGCCCACCGTCCCCAGGGAGGGAAGGGCAGGAACAGGATCGCCGTGCAAAACACCGATTTGTAACGGCATCGGATTTACCGTCTTCTAGGCGAAGCCAAAAGGAAAAGCAGTTTGTTTTTATTAAAATAAATTGAGAGCATCACTGCCCACGAGACTGGGCATGGCGGTTTATGCGGGTACCAACGACTGCTCTTCCCATCCCCTCGGACAAAGGGGAGAGCCGCAGGTTTCCCTCTGTCAGCCCGGCATTTCCAAGCACCTGAGATTTTGATGGAAATTCAGCAGCCGCTCTTCACCTGTGACTTTCTGAACTCCTTTCCCCGCATCAAGTGACGATGCAAAATTGGGAAGAACAATAATGAATCAGGATTAGGAATTAATAAACCGGGATCAAAACACCTTCATAAATCATTTCACGCTGCCTACGTGCGGGTGGGTCTAATTCCTAGAGAAGAAAAAAAGATAAACCTCCTTTAGGTCAGTGCAGTCGCCTTTCTTCATAGAAAACAAACAAACACAAAAACCAAACCCTTGATGAATTACCAGCTGTAGAAATAAGTTAAAAGGTTTTCAGGTTAAACATGGAAGCACTGGCAGGGAGAAATCCGGGTGCAGCCCCCCTTTGCTGTCCCCCCATCCAGCCCATCCGTCTCCCTGAGGTTCTGATTTATGGCTGTCCCCCTCTTTTTTCTTAAGTAAAGCAAAAAATAAACACAGCTCGTTACCTGCTGCTTGCAAACTCCCTCCCAACTCGTCCACAAGTTCATCTAAATAGAAGTAACGTGAATAAAGGCGCCGGGGGGGAAGGACCAAGTGGAAAAACCTATTTACCGAGGAGGGAGGGAGCATTTCCTTGCTGTCCTCCCAAGGCAGTACCCCACCGCTGCTTCATTCATAAATATTTTACCGATAAGAAACCAGCCTGCCAAATCTGAACAACCGCTTTGATGAAAAATATAAAAAGGTTTTTCCATTAGTGCTTTTGATGTTCTTTGCGTACCGAATAATGAATGCGGGAGATTCATCTCCTTCCCCTCCCTCTGTCCTCCCTCGCTTCAGTCTTTTATCTGGCAGAGCCGCGCCACAGCCTCCCGAGCCCGGAGAAACATCGGGATTTGCGCGGGGAGACGGAGCAGAGCCGCGGGTCTGGTCACATTCCCCATGGCGTCTTCCTGCTGCTCCGGCTTTTCCCACCTCGGGGGGCAGGACAGCAGCCACGCTGGGGTACCCACAGGTTTGGGGACGCTGTTGGCACTCCACGTTCCGTTTCCACCTGGCTGGACAACACTAAGCATCACAACTCTACCAGGAGTTGCTCAGAAGGCGGCAATCATGAGTTTTGAAGCCCTTCAAAAGCATTTTACTGCAGACGGACAGGGAATCGTTGAGGTTGGAAGGGACCTTTAAGATCATCCAGTCCGACCATCACCCCAGCACTGCCAAACCCACCACTAAAAGGCGTCCCTCAGCGCCACGTCTGCCCGACTTTAAATCCCTCCAAGGGATGGCGATTCCACCGCTTCCCTGGGCAGCCTGTCCCAATGCTTAATAACCCTTTTGATGAAGAATTTTTTCCTAATATCCATCCTAAACCTCCCCTGGGGCAACTTGAGGCCGTTTCCTCTTGTCCCATGGCCTGTTCCTTGGGAGAAGAGCCCGACCCCCCCTGGCTGCCCCCTCCTTTCAGGGAGCTGTAGGGAGCGAGAAGGTCTCCCCTCAGCCTCCTTCTCTCCAGGCTGAACACCCCCAGCTCCCTCAGCCGCTCCTCACAGCACTTGTGCTCCAGACCCCTCACCACCTCCATTGCCCTTCTCTGGACACGCTCCAGCCCCTCAATGTCCAAGGCCATACCCCAGGTGCTGCCCAACCTCATCCCACATGCCGTGACAAGCTCCAGTCCAGCTCCCTGAGCGTTATTCGCCCCCACGGGTGGCAAGATGGGACCCCCATTGCCCCAGGAAGGTGCGTGCCGTCCCCAGCGCTACTATTTCGGTCACCAAGCGTTTTGTCCCGCAGCGCTGGGGTGAAGCGACATCCCTCAGTGCCTTGATTCAGGTTGTCCTGAGCCCCCCCCCCAGTGCTTTTGGGGGAACCTCGGAGGAGACAGGGGATGCTCCTTACAGCCCCAGAGAGCAAGTGACGGAGCGCGGAGGCAAATCCAAACTCGGGGAAGCAGTAAGTGACCTTCTCCCAGCCTCTTGCTGCTCTCAGGAACTTAATAGCTCAACATTTATCTTAAACTCAGCAGAGATGTGCTGGGGATAAAGTATCCCGACGTGCCAGCACCGGCCTTTCCAACCCGCTGCTGCTGAGCTTTAAATTGCACCTTTTATCGTCTTTTCGCACTTCTGCTGCAACAGGGCGTCCAAAGCAATTAAATCCAACCTATTTTTTCCTACTTTTATTCCTTGAAGTGGAGCTTTCTCGTGTGGGGCAGAGACGAGGGGGTTTGGACTGGATTTTGATTCACACGCGTTTTCCGTCAAGGACTCGACTCCACTCATCTCCTCTTCCTCAAATGACGCTTGCTACGCGTTCAACAAACTCCACAAAGAGAAATTTGAAAGCAGTTTAAAGGGAAACAAACAGAAAGTGGTGCCTCGCAGAATTTTTGCGGCGAGAGCCCTGGAAGCACAGATAGCGTTTTAAGGGACTTGAAAGGGAGCGGCGCCTTATCAGAGCAAGCGGGATGCTAACGCTTGCTGGAGAGTTATCGCTGCTCATTATTCATCCTCCTTTCATTGTATTGGAAACGATTAGGAAACCCATCACCCGCCGAGCTGCAGCGCAAGCACCGCAGAAAACTCCCCGTGTGGAGGGACCAAGGGCTCCTGCTCCTCTGGGGGCGGCGGGGCTCATTTGGGGGGTTCTTCACCCCATTTTCTGCTCCAGGATCCCAATGGAAGGGGGAGGACCTCACTGTGTTTGGGGGATGCCCTAGTTTCAGGTGGAGGATGTGGGGGTGCTGGGTACTTGGTGGTCCTGTGGCCACCCCAAAAGGGTGCACAGGGACACAGGAAAGCTCACGTCTTGTCTGGATTATTAGGGCAAACCATGTTCCTCCTTTTAGGATCGGAGGGGACCAACAACCTCCCAAGCAGCCCAGAGGAGGCCCCGGAGATGCTGGGAGGGCTGGAGCCCCTCTGCTGTGAGGACAGGCTGAGAGAGCTGGGGGGGTTCAGCCTGGAGAAGAGAAGGCTCCGGGGAGACCTTCCAGCCCCTGCCAGTCCCTAAAGGGGCTCCAGGAAAGCTGGGGAGGGACTCTGGATCAGGGAGGGGAGCCATGGGACGAGGGGGAAGGGTTTCACACTGGAAGAAGGGAGATTGAGACTAGATATAAAAAACAAATATTTTACTCTGAGGGGGGTGAGCCCCTGGCCCAGGTTGCCCAGAGAAGCTGTGGCTGCCCCATCCCTGGAGGGGTTCAAGGCCAGGTTGGACGGGGCTTGGAGCAACCTGGGCTGGTGGGAGGTGTCCCTGCCCAGGGCAGGGGAGTGGAACTAGGTGATCTTCAAGGTCCCTTCCAACCCAAACCATTCCGTGATCCATGATTGTTTTGCTCCTGAAGGCCCAGCAGACAAGATGAAAAAGTTACCAAGGAAACCCCCGTGGGGCACACGCGCTGCCGAGCCGGGGCCGACGCGCAGCTCATGATGCCGCCTTTCCTCTGCTAGCTTCCAGGTGTGCCACTCTTCATCTTTTTAGCCCACATCCCCTCCCCAACTGCCACCTTCCCATCAACTGAGCATGCCAGCACGCCACCCCTGAGCACCCAGCAGCACCGCTCCTCCGCTAAGCCTTTCTACCCAAAGAGCCCCACACCCCGCCGACAGGGGTGGCCTTGGGGGGAGCGTCGCTGCAGGAGGGTGACAACAGTGCACTAAATGAACATTTACCCCAAAGGAGCCAAAACCGCTGCCAGGATGCCAACGGGCACAGGGTAGAGGAGAAGGCAGAATACAGAATGGGCTGAATGGCTTTTTTCCCCCCCCACCACCTTTTTCAGATGGTCTCAAGGAAATATAGGTAGGAAATTAAACCTGTTCACATACTTTTTTTTTTATACAGAGCGAAGGACAGCCGCACCCAGAAACCAGGCTGCCCTCCGCACCCGGGAGCAAAGACAAACCCCACCAACTTTGCACGAAAAAAAACCAAGGCACGAAGCAATGAAGTCACTTCCGCAGCAAATAACCGGCAGGAATTGGTGCAGAGCAGCCTTTTCCAGCACTTTTTCCCCCCCTGTTTCCTACCCATTGCACCCCCTCCAGCCAGCTGCATCCAACCCCCCATCTGTAACACGGAGCCATACGTTGCGTTTTCTCCGCTTGCTTCAAAAGCCTATTGCTCGCAGAACCGTGCAAGGGCACCATGTAACCACCGGAGAAATTAGCTGAAAAACAACCCCACTATTTCTCATCTAAACTTCCATTTCCCAGAGGGATTTCGGCTTTTTGAGTTACGCCACCTTCCCCCAGGGGAAAAGAGAAAGAAAAAAAAAAAAAAAAAAGGGCCCTTCTGAAGGGCAAGGCTCAAGACACTGTGGGGATGCAGTTTTTAAAACCATTCATTATGCAAATGGCTCATTTATTGCTGCCGAGCTGAAAGCAAGAATCCCAGGCATGCAAAGAAAAATAAGCGGGGAGCAACAGCGAGCAAGTGCGCGATGGCATCTGCTGACTTGGGTAACACAGAGCCGGCAGGCAGCACTTTACACTGGAGTTTTAAAACACAGGTTGCCATCGGTCTCCAGCCAACACCAGTGACCCCCCGGGCTCCGCAGGACCACGCAGCTGGAGCATCTCCAGCAAGCAGAGAGCTGGAATTCATACCAGCGCAGCAGATCCTGACATAACCCTTATTTATCCCCAAACTCGTACTTAACACGAGATGCCCGAGCCGAGCACGGCTGAAATTTCAGTAACTGGGGGTCACTGGGCGCTTGCAGAGCAGCGCGAGGCTTGAAGGGGTTACGGGAAATCTCATCGGCAGGGTTGCACCAGAGCCAGAACGGCGAAGCTTTCTCAAAACCTTAATAAATATCCCGTTGCTGGGTGGGAACGAATGCTAATTAGCATCTGATAAAGATTCAGAGAGAGAATCTGGCTGGGAAAGGAGACAAAACTCAAAATTAGCTATGCGGGCGGGAAATTTTAGGCAGGACTATCCTGGGAACAGCCTGCCTCCACGTTTCTCTTCTTACGGTGCCTGGAAGCAGAAGGAGAGTCGCGTGTACGATGCTCCGTGGCCAAGGATGAGCCTTTGTCCTCCAGGAACTGAATCATGTACAAACATTTCTGCAGCTCGGAGCCTTCCAGCTACCGAATCTAATTCGGGTCCAAGTCCTGGAAATGACCTGGCACGGGGTATCGCCGCGCATTACAGCCATGGGAAATAATAAGGAACTGAAAAACCAAAACAGAAACATTGAGCTGAGCATTAAAGAACCTTTCAAGTTCAAACATGGGAGGGGGGGGGGCGGGAAATGTAATACTGAGCCAGGCCAGCGTCAGCACTCAAGGTCGGATAGAAAAAGAAATCTTTGCCGATTTGCCTTTAACAAGCTGTTGTTAGCACCATTATGTTAATATCATTAACACAGAATCGTTACGTAAATTCTGGGTTTTAAGCTCAATTGTAGCTGAGCTTCAAAGGTAGTTTTAATGTAGAACCCGTGTAGAAAACAGCTGGTGCACTGACCTGGGCTTGGTGCCCGGGAGGACCCCGGCGCCAGGGGGATGGCCCTGGTGGGCTCAATGCACAGAGCCCACCCAGACACCACACTTCGCGTTCCCATTCCACCACTGCACACCGGATTTGCTCGTTTTTACATGCTCCTGTATCCTTAAACAGCACCAGCAAAGTTGTAGTTCAAACCACGATCAAAGTCTCGTTGCCATTTTCGCTGCCGAACGAGCCGGCAGGGCTGCAGGATCTGGTCAAGCGTTCATCAACAAGCAGATTAATTGCTAAGACAGAAAGGTCCTGGTACACAACCACCCGACAACAATCGGGTAATCACTCATTATGCGTCTATTCCTCAAAGTCCCGGCGCTGGCACGACACCCGCGTCTAGAGCCACATCAACCCACGCGATGACAAATATTGCTAAATGTTTCCTGCCCTAAAACAGCCGAGCTCAGCAATTTCAGACCCGGGAACTGAAAAGCGTAAATTTACCTGGGCCCGTAATTTCACAGCAATAGCTGTATTACACTTCAAAAAAAAAAAAAAGTTTCTATAATGGAGAGACTGTTCCTCGCTTGAAACAAGAACATAAGACATAATCTACGCGCAACAACACGCCGATTGACTTTGCGTTTCAATAAGCATTCACACGCGCGGGCCTGAACAGATGAAGGACAAGTGCTACGGGCTGAATGGGCTCCATTGAGGAAAGCTAATTAGCTGTATAAGCATATGCGAGATCGGGACCTAAATTTGTTCTCTGCCTCCTGGGACACCGATAACTCCTTTCTCTTGTTGCGCAACGTAGATAGATAGCGCCAGTCTAAGGCAACGCTATAACCCCTGGCTGTCATATAGCATTTTTCTTGCAAAGACGTTACGGTCGGGAAACGGCAGCTCAGGTGAAAGAGGAGCCTTGTCCGCGATCTTATCAGGGGTTTTTGTCAGATCTGGAAGCAGGACTCATCTCTCCCGAGCTGCCATTAAACGATGCAAATACCCAGCGGTGCGTTAACACCACCAAAATATTTGCTGTAGAAAAAACAAAACAAAACAAAAAAAAACCCACAGCACGACGTTTGGATAATGGATCTGATTATCAGGAGCTGCATCCAGCGAGACAAGGCTGTAATTTCACTCCTCTAAAACACGTATTGCCGCACCAGAAAGATGAAGTCTGTTATTACAGGCTTGATCCTGTGACTCTTATTTGCACCGTGGAGCTTTGGCACAGTCTGATTTCATCCAGCTGGACTCTTTGTGGCAGTGATGGAGAACGGGAACAAGCAGCTTAGGCTAGGAGGGATGCAGTGTTAGAGGAAACTAAACATGCACCAAAATACACGTAACCTCCACCAGATCCCTCTGAAATGCGGCTTTTGCAGAGGACAGAGGTGGACATGGAGGTCTCCCGAAAAAACCACCCACATCTTTCCAAAAACCCAGCCCCAGCTCTGGCTGCCGGCTTCTCATCCCCAAACAGGGCATAAACTAATATCCCAAGGGAATACAACTAACCCGGTGACCAAATAATGCTTCTGACCCGCCTCACGAGAGCGTCTTGGATTAAGCCGTGTTTGCAAAGAGCTCTGGAGATCCTTGCGTGCGTAAGGAAAGGAAACGACCGTCAAGGTCTTGATCCCATCCCGGCTGGAATTACTGGCAGCGTTCCCACTGGCTGCAGGAACGGGGCTCGGAGGGCTGCAGGGCACAGAGTCAGGGAAAACGGAGGCGAAAAGGGCTGATCAGAGATGGAAACGAGCCGTACTCATCATCTCATGGAGGTGCAGTAACCCCGCCGCGTTAGTGCCACGGCACCCGGCGCGGGCATCGCCGCTCCTCCCGCGGAGCCACGCACCACCCTGCAACCGGGACCCCAGCTCCTGCACCCACCACAGCTCTCTTTTCCACACCAGCACCTGAAAACCCCAAATGCGAGATGTTTACAAGACAGACGTCCAGCTTGGGCCTTTCCTACAGGATTTGTCCCATTCCTATCTACTTATGCATTTATTTACTAAAGGAAGAAGAAATACAACTGGAAACGTGCAGTAACCAAACCGCGTTCTTGCTGCATTTTATTCCTTCCTTAATCTAAACATATAGTCGTTAAGAGTAAGATATTTGCTATAAGGAAATGAGCTGTCAAGTGATTTATGGTCTTGCTCTGTCTCAACAGCTCCAAGTCTTCTCCAAGACCTATTTTTAGCAAGCTGTAAATTAGAGGCAATAAGGGACAGGGTGGGAGCCAGCAGCTGAGAAACGTATAGAGCAAACTCATCTGTTTCTCCATTATCCTAATGCACCTCTAACTGCTGTATCTAGGTACCGTATGGACAATCACAGTCAGCATTATATTGCCTTTACTGCTTAAAGTTGCCTTCTTGCAAGGAGGAGCAGTGAAGGGGGAAATGTCACTGGGTTTGATTGTCGGGGGGTGGTTGTTTTTTGTTTTGTAGTGGATTTTTTTTTTTTTAATAACGGCCAAAAAGTCTCATTGCTGCTGTGTACAAGGAACCCACACGGTGTATAGATGCTAGACAAAACCAAAATCAGCCGGAATAAGCAGAGGCTTTCTTTTTTTTTTCCCAGGACAGCTTAAATGGAAACCTGCACCTTCCACCCATTTCTCATTTCTTTCAATCATCCAGCTCCCCATCGACTATAAACTCAATAAAAGCAGTTGCCGTATTCACATTTTCTTGGTCATTCCAGCCAAAATTATTCTAATAATTCCCTTCCACAAGAACTAAGGTCCTATATTGCAGAAACTTTTCTTTCCAGCGTCTTCGCTTGCAAATGATTACAATAATTATTCCAACTCCCATATAGCACTTTCCGTACAAGAGCTTTAACAATGGAAAGTTATTACCAGAGCTTTAACAATGGAAAGTTATTACCGGCATCCTTACTTGGGAGAACGAGGCGCAGAAAGATCAAATGAATTGCTGTAGATCATTCAGCAGCTCGCTGGCCACGCCAGGAGCGGAACTGCCATCTCCCGACCCTCCATCCAGCGCCGATTTGGGCAGGGAAAAGAAAAGACATCCTTGAAGCGCGTATGAAAAGGGAGAGGTCTGGTTTTGGAAGGGGGTGGGGGGGAAATGAGCTTTCTCAAAAGGAGCAGTGGTGGCAAACGTCCTCATCAGGTGACATGGAGTCTGATAAAATACTGAAAGAGAATAAATGATGCTATTGACTGTCGCATAGCGGGGGAAATAGATAAAAGAAGGGATGAGCCTTTTGGCAGCCTTCTTTTCTCCATGGGGCATCCCAGAGGGAATATTCCCACAATCACGTAGGACTCTACCCCGTACTACAAGGGATGCCACAGTTCAGGATTACAACTCTTCTCTCTCCCTCATCCCTTTTTTTCCCCTTTGCTCTGGCCCCTGAACTGTCAAAGTTGAGGTATCAAAAATCAACAGTGAGTTTTGACCATCTTGGCCAACGTAATTTGCTCAGAAGTACCGAACATACGCTGAGTCTCCGTGAAGCTCTCTCCTCTCAGAAGTATTTTATGAGACAATTTATTTAAGAGAAAGAACAGACCTTAATCAGCAGAGGAACCATGGAGAAACAGAGTATTTATACAAAGCCACATCCTGATACCAAACACGATGAAATCCTCCGAGGCGGCTATTAAGGAGATGGCCCAGCGGAAAGGAAATTCAGCAAACCAGATTATCTCTAACAGGCTTATCCACTGGAAAAAAAAAAATCATGAGAGCAGCGACGAGATAGTTTTGAGAGACAATTAATGAAAGGTAGGGGAGAGGGGCGGTTGTAACAGGGTGACAAAGAGCGAGAATCCATAAAATAGAGATTGTCACGGCTGATCAGACGTAAGGACATTACACGACCCAACGTATGGCTGGAAGAGGAAAGGGGCGTCAAGATGTTCACGGCACCTTGTGTCTACGGCTTTGCCAGAGGCATAACTGCTTTTATCTTCTTTAATATGGCAAGAAGAAGAATTCCCCTGTTAGTTCAGTTGACGGCCACGAACTGGGTCCAAAGACAGTTTCCACCGGCAGGGACACACTCTTCCTTACAGCCCAGCCCTGCTGCTCGTGTCCATAGCTACGTCCCGCAGCAGCAGGAGCCGTCTTCTCCAAAGCGTGATCCTGAATGTTGAAACTGATGGCAAACCTCCAACAAGCTAAAAACGGGTGAAGGAATAAAGCTCAAGGGATGGTCTTGGACTGGAAACCACGAGAGACAGTTAAGCTCTTCCCACTGCTGCAGATTTCCTGGAGGAAACCACCGCTCCTTGAGCTGGACCGCGATGGCACGCAAACAGCACAGAGCTATTCCTCTACGCTGCTTCATCGCTGGGCTAACAGGGCTTTCTCTTACAGGATTGTTATAGGTTTTTTTCCAAACTAGACTCATCTTAAATCTCCAACCTTAAATCAGAGCTCAACAGCAGACAAGGCAGTTAACCCTAAGCTTTTACGTCCCCCTCCCTTGCCTTTAATGTACTGCTACCCCCATGTGCTCCTCAGCAGTGGAACCAGGCAGAAAATCAAGCAAAAAAATCCCAACGGGGAAAAGATGAGGGCTCCTGGCATGGGAAGATGCCCATGCCTTTAGCTCTGGCTGCAGATGGGACAAGCAGGGACAGACAGATTAAGGGATTTGCCTGAGCTAGTGACATGGACATCTTTCCACTGACTTCACTAGGCTTTGGACCGAATTCCTGTACAAAGAGCTGCACTCAAGAGCTATCAAGGAGCTTAATTCATTAGTATTTTTTTAAGTACTTTTAGATCCTCGAATGAAAGAGGCTATCAAAGTGCAAAGTCATTTTATTAACGATAACAGTCTAAGAACTGCAAGTTGAATCCTTCGCTCTAAAGCCTTACGGCACAAATGGGTTTGTAACACGAAGACGCCACAGAGTCCTAACAGATATTAAAACTTCCTTTCAAAGACTTCTACTAGCCAGTAAGTTTTCTAAGATTCCCTTGAACTCCACAAATTCTGACAGTAATTTCTACATTTCCATGCAGCCACGTAGACCCAAACCCACTTAGGGAGAGCAAGAGGATGTAAAGCCCATCGCGGCCCCCGAAAGGCTCTCATCGGCGTCAGCGGAGTTGACGTGCTTGGTATGCCGTGTCAGGACACCGACCGCAGGGTCTAACCACAGGGGACCCACGCAGCCCTGAATTCCTTCCATCATCTTGGGAAGCAGAAAATGAAGCTATCGCGGGCTTCGTGCACGCGGCCCTCCAATAATTAGACAAAGGCATGGCACAGAGGCAGCGCGAGAGGACACAAGGCAAGAAGCCTGGCACAACCGCAGGTTGGCCTCGCACACGGTTATTTTTCTTCTTCAAAATAAAATCTCAAGCCTATAAAAACATTGGCAGCAGGCGCCGGAAGATGCACAGTGTACTCTTCTATCGTTTCGCTGGTGGAATAGACTTCATCCTGTTTCCTCTGGCCCCAGATCAAGCAAGACTCCTCGCAGGAATTTTCCATTATCCTGTGGCAAACATACCAGGGCAATCCGGCCGCTTAACCGACTTACACTCTGACCCTCCTCTTCAGCAGCAGTGAGATTGTGCATAAAGCACAAGCTGTTTCTCATACTACGTGCCGATTCCAACGCCGTAGCCCAAGCAAAGAGGGGCTGGAAATCCCGGGCTGCGTTACAGGATTGCGATGGGGTGATGGAGACATCATCACTCTGCTCCCCTCCACCTCTGCCCTTCTGGGAAGACCCTCCTCTCCCCCATTTCCCAGTTGCCGAGCCCCTAATTTATTTCCACAGCCCAACAGACTCAAAACCAAGGGAAGTATGGACACCCTCAGTATCACTCCTCTGTTTCTACTTTGGAAAAATCCTTTTCTTGCACTGCTTTTACACTAGCCTGCGAACTCATCTCCAAAGCCCACGCAACCATCCCAGCATCACCCACAGCTGGATCTCCAAATGAAAGACACAGCGAGTGCCAAACTCAGCCCCCAGTAGCTCGAGGGAGAGCATCCCAATGACTGCAACCCCCATCCTCAGGCACAGGGGCTCTGGAAACACACGCAAACCCTACAACACCTTTGCGGATACCTCCAAGACCGTCGATTAACACATGCGCCCTTGAACCACCCAGGATGAGGAACCCCCTTTGCATGGCGGGGTGGTGCGAGGGCTTTGCCCGAGGTGCTCTCACGGCGCTGATCACCGCACAGAGCACACCCCGGCCTTCCCTACGCCACGTTTATTTGCTCGAGAAAAAAAAAAAAATGTTAGGCATCTCCTCATCCCTGCTCATTTCTGATGTGGTTTCTACTTTCCCCGGGGTCACAGGCAGCGACAGGCATCCCCGAGGCTTATTTGTGTTTGGAGCCATCTGCTAAACCGGGGAGGGTTGAAACAGCCTGCAAGAAAAACGAGCCACTGAAGAGCACTGTGGTTTCCTTGGTAGGGGTGACCAAGTGACAACAAAAATTCGGTTTACTCCCTCTTCCCAGAGATCTGGTCTTGAACAAGGCGATGGCTCAGCTCCAACTACATCATCTTTGCTAGCAGCATGGTTCGTATCATCCCGGAGGAGGCAGAAGGCTGCAACTCCAAGAAACACATGCTTAATTACGCTGCAGTTTATCAACCGTTTCACTTGCTCTAGTTCGCAGGGGACGGGGAATGCCGGGATGTCTCACCCCACAGATATCCGCACCTGAGTCACAGCAGTCCGCGGGTGCCCGCTCCCTCCCCTCGGCCACCACACCCTTCGTTAAGCAGCCTGCAAATGAACTTAAAAAGCCTTAATCCTGCGAGCAGCTTCTGTATCACGAACAGGGAACAGCTCCGCCATCAGCACCGCGGAGGTGGGGGGAGAGAGAGAGGAGAAACCGTCCCCCAGCGCAGGGACGGGCGCACAGAGCCCACATCGTCCCGCGCTGCAATTAACTCCAGGGCGGAAAAAAAAGGCCAAGGCTTTCCATTTGTGAAGGGGCAAAGCTTTTCTAGGACACACCCAGCAAACGGCAGGTAAATGCCTTGCAATGTGTAAGAGGCGATTCTGTCCCTCTACTCTGCTCTGGGGAGACCCCACCCAGAGCACTGTGTCCAGCTCTGGAGCCCTCAGCACCAGAAGGACATCGACCTGTTGGAGCGGGGCCAGAGGAGGCCACGAGGATGATCCAAGGGCTGGAGCCCCTCTGCTGTGGGGACAGGCTGAGAGAGCTGGGGGGGTTCAGCCTGGAGAAGAGAAGGCTTCGGGGAGACCTTCCAGCCCCTGCCAGTCCCTAAAGGGGCTCCAGGAAAGCTGGGGAGGGGCGGTTTGCAAGGGCACGGAGCGACAGGACGAGGGGCAATGGTTTAAACTAGAGCAGGGCAGGTTTAGATGAGACATTAGGAAGAAGTTCTTTACCCTGAGGGTGGTGAGACACTGGCCCAGGTTGCCCAGAGAGGGGGTGGAGGCCCCATCCCTGGAGACATCCAAGGCCAGGCTGGATGAGGCTCTGAGCGACCTGGTCTAGTTGAAGATGTCCCTGCTCACTGCAGGGGGGGTGGGCTAGATGGGCTTTAAGAGTCCCTTCCAACCCAACACATGCTATGATGATTCTAAGATATTGCTTGCACACCCCAAAACTTCACTCAGGGTACGGGAGCCCCGTAGCACCCGGTGCTGCACGTGCAGACAGAGATGCTGCCCACCCAGGGACCTGCAAGTTCAATATACCAGCCCCAGCTCACATTTGCGGGCATCTCTCCCACATAATGAGTTTTACAGGGGAAAACGAGATCCGGAGCCTTTCAAACCCCTTTTACAATGTGTCGGTGCCTTCCTCCCGCTGTAAGGGATGAAGTTGTTGGGAACACTGTGAAACAAGTGCCACATCACCTCTTTGAAACAAAAATATCAAGGGACCACATCACGTCTTCAAATATTAATCTGTACTTACCAACTAATCAGCACTGACAAAAATAACTCATCTAATTATCAGAACACTGCCACTTAAATAATGAATTATATGCCTTATTAAAAAGTATAATAGATTAGAAGATGTGAAACAATTGCAATTAGTAAAACAAGAAACGCCAGGAAACAAAAAAAAACCCTACAAGTGTGATCTGAATGGTATAAATTAATATTAATCTTCAAAAATAGCGACTGATCTCTTCCGCCACATCAAATGGCAGGAACGCTGGAAGCCGACTGCAATTCAATGAATACATTTTGACTTAAAAAAAAAAAAAAAAAAGAAAAATCGCTGAAAACTCTTTTTAAGACTTTGCCTCCGCTGCTCAGAGTGTTGCTCTCCTCCCGACCCCCCCAGCCCGACTCTCCCGCCCGCACACCCCCTCGACACGCAAAAACTTCTGGAAGACAAGAAACGTTGGTGCAATCCGGGAGCTCCCGGCACCACGCAAGGTGCAAACCCAGCCCTCGCCCACGGGGCTTTCTGCAGGAGGACAACTCGGGTTAAACCTGCAAACCAGTGGCTCTATCCCAGCATTACTGGGAGCAGGGATGCACTTGCTGGGAGCAGGCACACTGCTGTGCATGGAACTGCTTCGTTAGAGGAGGCGGGGTAGGGGACAGGGATGCTGCTGCAGACGCCGGCCGGGGGAGCGCGGGATGCCTTCAAGCGTCCAATGCAGGAAGCCTTCTGGCGGTTTTCTTTTAACATCACGTTAACCTGAGCCCCAAGGTGGAGAGGAAGAGGAGGCACACCAGCAAACCCGCCTCTCACTGCTCTCGGCCCAGCTCTCCAGCCGCACGCTCTCCCACGCGTTCCCCCATGGACAACATGACATTTCCCCACCGCGCAACTACCCAAACCCGTGCTCTTGGGTGAAACACACTCCAGTACCCACATTTTACAGCAAAGCTTAGCCCTTTGCTTATCTGCTCAACCACCATTATCGGCACAACCCGTGTTATCTTTGCAGGGATCCTGTAATCGGGGCTTTTAACCATGTCCTTTCTTCCCATCCTGATGCCGAATGAGAAACGATTTGGTCAACCACCAACGCTCAATGGACCCTCAGCAGCAGCACAAGCAAAATCGAGGTTTTTTTGAGTTTTCCTCCAAGGAAGGGGTGACCTTGGCCCTGCCACCTCTGTGGGTGACCACTCAAATAGACCCTTCTTCTCTGGTCCGAAGTTGGACCTGGTCTTTCCCACCCATGGTCTGGGAGATCCTACGAGCCCTCAATCCCCCTTTCTCTGCGGTCTTCAAACATCAAGGGGTGGATAAATGTCCTCGATGCTGTTGGCTTGGGTTTTTTCCAGGACTCCTTCTGTTACATCCTTTGCAATATTTACCTTCTGAGGGCTTTAATGCTTCTGCCGTCCTGGCACTACTCTGATGCAGAATGGCAGCACACGCTCCTAATCGTACCCTGGGGCACAGCACGAAAAGAAAGTGTAGAGTAAAAAGAAATAAAAAACTATAGAGAGAAAAAAAAAGAAAACTATCGATTGGCAAAACATTTTAAAAATAAATAAAAGCAGTCCAAAACACTGGGTGTCTTTGAGATGGCATAATAGGACCTGAACAATGGTAATTGATCTTTAAAATAATACCCTTCTTCCGACCAAGACGACAGACAGTGAGCCAGCAACGCTCCTTTTCATTTTAAAACCACCTTTTAATAACCCGAGTTCTTTTCATGCGGACTGGGGTTATGACAAGGACAAAGCAATTCACTCAGTGCCCAAAATTAATTTTATTTAGCCCAGCCCCAAATAATTAACGTCATTCCTTGCAAACAGGTCCTCGAATTCCTCCCTCCGATAACTGAAGAACAAGAGGCTTTTGGTTAAACTTCCCCTCGTGGTGCTCAATACACTGTAACTCGCAGTTGGGTTTGCTGCGTTTTTTCTCATTACAGACAATCCACAGGTGCTTTTACTAAAATAAAGTTTCTTTAATGAATGCATCACCTCTAGCCTACTCCACCTTTTTTTTTTTAAAAAAAAAAAAAAAAAGAGGATTTCTCCCCCAGAAAAAGGCGTTAGCATTTTGCACAAAAATATTTTCCATCTGAGCTCACTTTTGAGGGAGGGTTTCAGCTGGAGACAATTAGGAAGGTCAGGAATACAACCCAAAAAGCGGAGGGGAGGAGGTTAAGCACTGGCAGGGGCCGACAGCCCATTATACATGTATTTACCTTGGAGAACGTGGCTATACACAGCGAAGCCTATGGGACTGGCCGGGCACTTACTATCTCCTGTGGGAATACTTGTACGTGTAGATCCTTCAAGAGAAACTAGTCAGCCTTGACTTCAGAGATTTTGCACCGCGCTAGAAAACAAACGTTTTCAAATCCAAGCCAAAAGAAGTACATCCTCTCGCCTACTTGCGAGCTCAGAGCGTGTACAAAGCGCGTTAATGCATGGGAACGAGAGAAAACAACTGGAAACCAAGTTAAGTACAACCCAAGGTGAAGCCAAGTTGTTTGTTTGCATTGCTAAAACCCACAGAAAAGAAATGCAAAACACGAAACAGCCCAAAGCCAACGGCGAAAGTCACATGCAGCCGGAGGATTTTCCGAGGGTAAATGTTTGTTTTTATCCCAGCGCACTTAGGTCAGCTTGAATTTATGTTAATACCATCCACGGAGCAGCGCCAAAATACTCACACGTGACAACCTGTAGGGTTGGGTGGTGGTTTTTTTTTTTTTTTTAAATATTAATTTCTCTTCCTGAACATAAACACCCAGCATCCCTCCCTTTCCCACTGCACCAGCGTATACCAGTATAAGCCTGCAACACCTACAGCAACACTGATTTTGGCCAAAATCGGTGGAGACCGCAGACAGCCCAACACCCTCATTTATTCTAAGCATCATCTTCTCATCAAATCCCCATTCTTGGTATTTTTGTCTGCACGGTGGCGCTCGCGTGCCCATTTGCCCCCCCTTGCCTACATTTCTCACCTCGCTCTGGTCCCTCCGTGCTAAATCTCTGTCCTGCCCGGTGCTCCCGACACCAACTTAATCATCGGTTGTGAATTTAATTAATGCATTGTTTCTCCCTTCAACCAGATCATTAATAGAGCTGATAAATCAAACGCACCGCTGTAGTCGGTAACACTGGGTTTGTGATATTCCCCAGAGGACCGGGACACGTAAACTGAGGGATGAAATTCCTTGAGACATAAATACAGCATCCTCATCTGTGACGGTCGGATATAATCATACTCCAGGAATGTGAGCTTCATGTAAGGGAACATTGTATTCTGGCCTGCTCCACAGAAACGCCACAAGACAAAGACAGAAAAACACAAAAACCGGCTGGCGATTCACTTCATACATCGCTCCTCATTCTCCTTTTATCTGTGCTGCCGGCTCAGCAACATTTACTTGTGTTTCGTAAAAGTTCAGGTAGAACGCAATACCGACGGGGCAGTGTTTTCGTTTCTTTTAAATGGAGGATGGAGCCTCAAGATGGAGAATTTTGTCATACTCAAGGCTGTTAGGGGTTTTTTTTGAGGCCCTTTATAACAACCAAGCTGATCCCTCATGCACAGCGGTCGCTTTCCCATCGCACCCCCCTGGTGCGCCACAAACGTTAAAGCCATCAGGAGGCTGCGATGAAAAGTGGAGACCAAACCAAAGTGCCGCGCGTAGCTAGCATCAACTTTGGACCAAGCTGTCTCAACCAGCCCCGCAACAGCAAGCCGTAGACCCTCGGTCTCCACTGCAGACATCCAACGCTACAATATCTGTGCCCACCCAGCCCATAGCTCACCAAAAAAAAGCCAATGGCATCCTGGCTTGTATTAGAAACAGTGCGACCAGCAGAAGGAGGGAGGTGATTGTCCCCCTGTACTCAGCACTGGTGAGGCCACACCTTGAGTATTGTGTCCAGTTTTGGGCACCTCAATGTGAGAGAGATCTTGAGGTGCTGGAGCGAGGGCAGAGGAGGGCAATGAAGCTGGGGAAGGGCCTGGGGAATAAATCTGATGAGGAGCGATTGAAGGAGCTGGGACTGTTTAGTTTGAGGAAGAGGAGGCTGAGGGGAGACCTCATCGCTCTCTACAACTACTTGAAAGGACATTGCAGAGAGGTTGGTGCTGGTCTCTTCTCACAGGTAATTAGCAATAGAACAAGAGGGAATGGCTTCAAGCTGCAGCAGGGTAGGTTTAGGCTGGACATTAGGAAAAAATTCTTCCCAGAAGGAGTGGTCAGACACCGGAATAGGCTGCCCAGGGAGGTGGTGGAGTCGCCATCCCTGAATGTGTTTGAGAGTCGTTTAGATGTGGTGTTGGGGGATATGGTGTAGGGGAGAACTCTGTAGACTGGGGTTGATGGTTGGACTCAATGATCCCCCAAGGGTCTTTTCCAACCTAAATGATTCTATGAAATCCCACAGTTACTTGGTGACTAAGGTTTTGCACAGCCACTGGTTGGGAAGGAGCTATTGGAAAACATCAAAAAAAAAACAAAACCAAAACATACCACCACCAAACAAACCTCCTCCCTGTGCAATCGTGTGGCTCAGCTCTAATTTCTGCTTTTCTTTCAGGTTCGTGCTGAGCAGCCTGGCTGGCTGACAGAACTTCCCATCTCTCAGAGCACCAGCAACGGTGCATCACTCCTACGGTGAGCCCATTTAAACACTAATGAAAGGGGCAAGGCGAAGCACGAAGAGAAGTTCATTCACCTGACAGCACTGGCAGCTCTGAAGCCAGAACCACCTTTACATGGAGGACCTGGAGGATCAATCCAAAAACACAAGGGTCCCGGATGCGAGTCACAACCCTGAAAGACCCAAGAAGATCTCAGTGGATGCTCCAGGACACCAAGACTTGACAGAACAGATGCTCTCCGAGCAGGTCATGGAGATGGGGCGGGCAATAAGGAACACCCTTGAGGAACCAGCTCTGCTTACAGGCACTTCCAGGTGTAATTTGACAAAAGCACGACACCCTTTACCAAACACAACCCTTAGTTAAGCTGAAGCTGTGCCTCAGCAGCGAGGCGGCCAGGAGATGAACATTATGGTGGGATCATCTCACCTGCTGCCCTGGCTCACACGAGTTGGTGGGAAGAGACCGGCATCTCCTGAGGACCATTCATCTCCTCCTGGGATGTCTAAAATATCTGAAGAAATGCCCTCTGGAGGTATGGGAGCCCCAGCAGCCGGCCCAGACAAGCCCCGTACCTGTTGGAGGGCTCAGCTGGGGCGGGATGAGTCTCGGCACAGGAGCCCTGCCAAGGTTCAAGTGCTTCGCAATTAACTTTCACAACAAACCAAAGCCTCAAGAGCTTTTAATCTCCAAATAAGTAGGAGATGTGGGTCCACGCCAGGGCTTTTGTGCCCTCGTTTATCAAGGGGGTGCTGATAAGGACCTCGCTGCTTTTTGTCTGTTTGCGAGCCCATCCGCACAACGGCAGCGCCAGTTATCTGCCTTCATTTCCATAGCAGGCTAACGAAGAAAGGCACGGTGTAGCTGTGCAACAGGTTAAAACACGGGGAACATTTGCTTAGCAGCTCAACTTCATGCAAATAAGCTTAAAAGGAAATGCTGAAGAGCAAAGATAAAAATTCCAGCACAGGTACCATCCACAGCAAAAACCTCCTGGTTGTGCTGCTGTTCTCCACCATAAAAATACCTTAAAAAATAAAAGTCTTTTTAAAAAATATATACATTCATGAGTTCACCAGAAAGTAGCTGATCTTCCCTGCTAGTCATCATTCGTAAGAGGTGAAATAACTAACAAAGCAAGTCAGTGCTTGCCTGAATAAACAGGCAGGAAGGAAACTCCGCTGCAATCCCAGCCCGGCAGGATAACAACGCGCCAGCTCCTCGTTGGGATCCCTCACCAGCGACGGCACTTGTCACGCCGACAGGCACCGTAGGCGTGTTTACGGAGTTCAGCGCTTGACCACGACCTCATCACGATAATACTTTTAATAACAGCCAGAACAACTCGCCTGCGAACACCGCGGCTCTCCTGCTCGCCCCTCCTGTCCGTGCGAGATGGAGATGCCTCCCGCGGCACGCATCCTCTCCGCTGCTTCACCTGGCAAAGTTCTGGCTAAAACGCAGAAAGAATTGGCTGTATGTTGCCCAGGACAATATTTACCCAGCTCGAGCATGAGGGCGCTGATAAAACACGGTGTTCTGCGTAGCACTTGCACTGGGATCTATGGGCTCTCTTCTGCTCTGGACAGGCTCCCGTGACTCCCCCTGACATTGATGGGAGCCATGCTGGTGCACGGAGGCAGAAATGGACTTTTAGGCGCTGTATCCATATTGAAAAGGGCTCTGGCCCCTAAAACGGGCTCTGGCCTGGTGTCTGCAAAAGCCACAGGGCAAGGGGATGAGTTACAGGTGGGACATTGACATCCTCCTTGATTTAGTTCGAGTCTCAGCTGGAGCATCTGTGGTACCCTACGCCTCCTCTCCCCACCCCCGTCCCCTAACGGACTGGAATAAAGGAAAATCTTTGTGCTTTTATCTTACATTCATCCGAAGTTCTGTACTGGTTTATTTTCCTTACCGTTTTTTTACAGATTTTCAACAGAACAAATGATGAAAACTTTTTGGCCATGTTAATTACCAACTTAATACTGCTCTCCTAATGACACATACACAGATTCACGATGAGATCAGAGCAGCCCTGCTAATCAGGGATAAACCTAGTATGCTAGAGAGGGTTATACTTTTTTTATTAGTCTTTCCTGTTGGTCTAATTAATGGTATTACCCTCTGAACTGTGTACACACACTTAAAGAAATTCAAGATATGCTGGAAACGCACCCCAGGGGAACAAGGGTATGTTTAATAATTTCCTACCAGTTATCTCTAGCACTACATCCATTCACGCCATCCATCTGCAGCCAGCAATATCTAACTCGCCCTTCTACTCAAGATACTTGGTTTGATAAGTGTCTTTGACCATTGATATAAAAAAAAAAAACAAACATGAACAAAATTATCTTCAGAGCATCACTTCAGTTTTTCCACTTCCCCTCTCCTCACCAGATTGTCACAAAGATACCAACACTCATTTGCTGATTCAAGCCCAGGAAAGATGCGAAGCATTACTCCAAAATAAGCTTGTACTTGCATCGGCAGTAACGACCAAGAATGAATTAGCAAATGAGAGCTACCTCGCAAAAACTGCAGTTAAGCAAAATAACCCCCAATTTGGAGTCTTTATGTACAGCTGCAACTAAAAGGAACCAGCATAAATCACAGCAAGGCTCGGATAATTTTCCTTCTTCAAGACAATCCAAAAACTCAGCTGCTTCCAGCTCAGAATACGCTGGAAGATCCAACACCAGCGTTTTTTAAGGTATCCGGGTGATTTCAGGCACCCAGCCCGAGATGACGCTGGGCATGAGCTCCTGCAGCAGGTATCTACCACCCCAACAGCAAAAGCCCCTTACGCACGTCCTGACCAAGGATTGCATGCCCTGCAACCACACGGCTGCCAAAATCCCTCGCCAGACCTTCCAGCCCCGCGGGCTTGGCTGGGGCAAAAAACTGGCCCAGGTCACCCACGTTCTCACAGAGCTGGTGACCATCTCCTGGCCCAAGGATGGCACCAAGGGGTGGAAACGACCCTTTGAAATGAAGGGAAATGAATCTTCGCAGCAGCACCGAACCCCATGCGTCCAAGAACCAGGTATGTCAGGACGATAATAAAAGCCCTGAAATAATATAGATCTGTGGCCCTGCAGATTTATACCCAAATGCTGCTCCCGAGGCTGTCCACGGAGGGTCTCTCACCAACAAGGACGTACTCGCTTTCTCCCAGCCGCAATATTCGCATCCGCCGGAAAACGTGACCGTGCAGAGCCGGTTTTGACTAAATCTTCGTGATGAGGTCAAAGGTGTGTGTGCTGACATCAGGGTATCGACAGGCTGTCACGGGCACGCCAGCCAGCTCCGCTCATTCGATATTATCTCGATCACTTAATGCTGCCAACAAGCGGAGTTAATGCGTTATCTGCATATGGGGTTTTTAATCCTGCAGGGTGGTCATTACCACATCACTGTTGGACTACTTAACAGGCAGAGAGCTCTCATGGCTTTTTACCCCCCCCAAAAAAGTAAAACAAATATAAAATAATCACAACCATATACCCAGATTTAGCATCGGGCTATCTCCAGGAGCTACAAGAGGCTGGTGCGTGGCAGTCCAACCCCAGCAGCACTACAGTCCACAAACCACAATAGCACCAAATAAACCTCAGCCCAAGATAATACGGCTCCATTTAAATGAAAAAGAAAAGAATCTTTAAGGAACCTACGAGGTATTCAAACCTATTTAGTAAAGTGCTTTCCATTAATCTTGCCGTAAGGGTAAGGCTGAATCAAAGACGCTCCACCGCTGCAGAGCAAATGCGCCCATCAGAGGAATTATGCCCCAAATCAAACTGGTCCCTAACGAATGCACTCAGGAAACCACAGCGATAAGCAGGGTGTAGAAGATGTGTTAAATTAGATCGTTTACCAAAAGAGCCGGGACACGATGCATGAGGAACAGCGCATAAAAAGGTTCTCTGCAAAGGTGGTGAAAAGGCAGAGTGCTTTCTGCAGCTCTGCTCTGCCTGAAAGCCACCGTAAATTCCACTCGGAGCAATCGGAGCAACCTCGGCAGCTGCCAGCGGGATCCGGGGACCACACGCCTTGCCCTGGGGACAACTGCAGAGACCTTTATGCAACTCCAGCAAAACTTACAGCAGCTTCTGGGAGCTCAAGTTCCAGAGCTGGACCCAAGACACGACGACACGGGCATGAGAACATCGGCGACGAGGGCAAGATGGCAGCTCCTGTCCCCTGTTCCAGCACACCCCGCTCACCCCCTTCTCCCCCTTTGAAGGCTGCTCATCCAGCGCCTCCTGAACTGGGGCGGGCAGCGCTGGGCACCAAGCAGGGACAACCCCAGGGGATGCTCAGGACCAGCCGATGGGGAGATGCTCAATCCCCTTCGTCCCCAGGCTCGTCCCCGCTCCCAGCATCTCCAACAACCGACCAAAAGCATCCCTGTACAAAAGCATCAGGACTCCAGGGCTCCGCAGGAATCCGCCCTGAAGCCAACACTCAGCAACTGCCCAGGTACCTCATAATTAATAAATTCTGCGGGATTTTTGCTTATATCACAACACGCTACTCCAAAATACGTCTTCATGGCATTAAATAATGCCTTTTCGCTAAATGGGTGGCCCTTCTACAGTTTCTCAGGCCCACGCCACTACGAGCTTTTTATTTTTGATGGCTTTTCCCACAGGCGCTGCAGAGCCCCACCAACTCCTGCAGCTTTTCATGGAATTTTGCTAAGGGCTTTAATCAGCCCTCTCACTCTAACCCGTCAAGATGGGACCCCTCTCCACCACCAGCGGAGATCATGCAGGAAACCAAAGCTCATTTGAGCAAAACCCTGCGCGGCTTTAAAATGAGCTCCGTTCCCAAGGATGACAACAAAGATCTTCGCAGATTCAATTATCTGATGCAAATGCCGGGGGGAGCACGCCACGTCCCCGCCTGGAGCGGTTCCTCCTCTCCTGCCCGAGTCATCACTTTTGGCAGCAAAGAAATAACGACAAATTCAGGCAAAGGCATTTAACAACTCCGGATGTGTTATGGGGGATATAAAAGTTCAAGGAATTAACGTTAAGAATCTCCACGGTGGATAAAACGACAGCTTTTGCCCGAGCAGATAATGCAGTAATTGAAAAACATAAAAGCAAATAATTGGGAGCGTTTAAGGCTAGAAAAAGGCTTTCCCAGGGGAAGTGGTGGAATTGCCACCCCTGGATTTATTTAAAAGCGGGCAGACGTCGTCCTGAGGGACACGGTTTAGTGGTGGTTTGGTCAGTGTTGGGTTGATGGTTGGACTTGATGATCCGTAAGATCCCTTCCAACCGAGATAATTCCATAAAAAACAATACTAAATGCATATAAAAAAAATATTTTGCCATCACAGGATGAGGAACCTGTTTTTCTGAATGTGCTGCTCTCCCACAAAAATCACCAAACGACGTTGTTCAGCTCCAAGGGAGCATCCGACGCCCAGACAGTAACTCCGAGCCGGGTTCTGCTCTTCCTTGCACCCGCAGTGCGGCTGCATTCGGAGATTTTCCTACTGAAAAAAGTCTCGGTGTAGTCCACTAACACCTTTGCAGCAGTCCTCTAGGTTTCTTTTAAGATGTTCTTTTTCCCCTCCTGCAACTTAAGAGAGCATCTAGACCATCTAAATCTAGACATCGAAGGTAAGTGCCTCGAATCTATTCTTCAAATCAATTCGCTTTGCTTTCCACCCCCTAATACATCGCATCTCCCTGGAAAACAGGCTAACGCTTCCCATGCTCGCGAGCCGACAGCAAATCTCAACCCCGCAACAGTATCTTACAGCAACCAGAAATATCCAGGGGAAAAAAAAAAAAAATAAAACCCCCACTTTACGATGGGCAGAGACTACTCAAACCCGCCCAAGTACCAAAAGCAAAATCTTACAAAGACCTTTTAAGCCAACGCTCTTGTGCGCACGCACCTAAACAAGAACGCAACCCCAACCTAAGGATTTTGGGATGTTATGCTGTTAAAAGGGACCAAGGGAAATGGTGACTCAGGGCAATGAGCCTCCTGCATGAACAGTGCCCAGACCCAGCGCTGGGCTGCCCACTGGCAAAGGCCAATGGTAGCCCCACGTTATTTTTCCCAGTTTCCAGGGAAAGATGATGGGACAGTTTGCTTAAAAGTAACAGGCTGGAGCAGAAGCACGCAGGTGCGGTGCCAGCCCTCACCTATCATCATCTCTGTGCTTCAACGGCGTGCGTGCTCGCGTGCACTCGCTATTGGAAAACCCTCCCCTTGTAAGGTGGCCAAGGGACTCGGTTGGCAAGTTAAAATAAAGTACTGGGTAGCGCAGGTTGTTACTATCACACCGACACATTCACTTCTGCAAATGCCACGTTTTATAAGAATTAGAAGGCAAATGAATCATTGAATCATAGAATGGTTTGGGTTGGAAGGGACCTTGAAGATCACCTAGTTCCACTCCCCTGCCCTGGGCAGGGACACCTCCCACCAGCCCAGGTTGCTCCAAGCCCCATCCAACCTGGCCTTGAACCCCTCCAGGGATGGGGCAGCCACAGCTTCTCTGGGCAACCTGGGCCAGGGGCTCACCGCCCTCAGAGTAAAATATTTTTTTTTATATCTAGTCTCAATCTCCCCTCTTCCAGTGTAAAACCCTTCCCCCTCGTCCCATGGCTCCCCTCCCTGATCCAGAGTCCCTCCCCAGCTTTCCTGGAGCCCCTTTAGGGACTGGCAGGGGCTGGAAGGTCTCCCCGGAGCCTTCTCTTCTCCAGGCTGAACCCCCCCAGCTCTCTCAGCCTGTCCCCACAGCAGAGGGGCTCCAGCCCTCCCAGCATCTCCGGGGCCTCCTCTGGCCCCGCTCCAACAGCTCCGTGTCCTTCTGCTGTTTGTGCCCCAGAGCTGGAGGCAGCGCTGCAGGGGGGTCTCACAGAGCGGAGCAGAGGGACAGAATCCCCGCCTCTCGCTCCTCCGGCTGCCACCCAGCGAAGCGGGACAATAAAGCAGCCATTGCCCAGGAGAGGAGCGTGTCCCCGGGGACATCAGTAGCACAGGCTGTGACATGCCAGCTCCCCGGCAGGTAACCCCCAAGGTTCAGCTCCCAAGACGCAGCCTGTAAAACCTGTGAAATTCTAATTTAGAGGGAGAAGTGGCATGAAAAGATGTGAGGCAGAATGACTCTGTAAGGACCGAGAAGGGTGAGAAATGGATTTAGGCATGCCCTCAGAAGAGATGCTGCTTCCAAAAAAGTTTGGAGAAGCAGCAAGAGACATGGATGATCCTCCAAGGCCGGGATATAGCCCAGCTCTGGACTATGCTGGAGCAGAGCATCGCTCAGTCCCTTCTTCTTCAGTGATGAGGTTGACCCTTTCCCAAACACTGGGTCTCCTGGGTGTCCACACCCTCTCCCATGGCACCACACTCTTCATCTTTCATGGGCATCTTCGCTCCTTTCCCATCGTCTGAGTGATCCAAAAGCAAACTCTAGTGTGGTGCCGCGTGTATTTAAAATCTGTGGCTGACCACACATCTGAAAAGCAAAGCTCGAGAGCTTTTTCCTTTTCTCGGGGCAAACACAGCCCTTCCCGTTACGGCTCCTGCACCACGGGGGTGTCAGAAGTCCTAATGACAAAAGCCCGTTTCCCATCGGGCGGCTCCACGCAAAACCAGCTCTCTGCTGCAGCCCGTCTCCCGCACTCAAAAGCGGGAGGGCTGTGCGAGTTAGCAATTTTCTGACACAGACACATCCCTTCATCAGCCACGGCCATAAAAAAAACCCAGAAACCTGCCTCAAAAAGCCACCCATGCTAAGGCCAGCAGGCACTGGCCAGCCTGTGTCACACACAGCCAGCTCTGTCCCTGCCCTGGTGGCTCCTCGCAGGGATCTGGGGAAGGAGAGGACTAACGAGATTAGAGAATTAAGCGGTTTATCAGATTACTGAAGCTCTCCAGCCAGAGCCCGGCTGGGGGGCACCGGGGTATCAGGGTGTCCCTAGGAGCCGCCGCCTCTGGCCAGTGTCACACTCCATCACGATCAATACCTCGGGCAAAGTTGTTCTTACCCGGCGACGCATTGTCCTCCCATAAAGCCTCTGTTATCTTTAGGTCCCCTTGGTTCACAGCCTGTCACCATCACTCAGCCTCTCGCTCAAGGAGGAGGGGGGGTACCCCCAAACCCCCACCCTGGCACCCCCAAGGCTCCAAGCACCCCCCATGGCCAGGGGTGCACGAGGAAAACCTTGGGAAGAGCTTTTCCTCCCAACAAACTGACTACGAGAAGGACTTCGGCCAACGCTCCCCAAAGCGGTCATTCAACGTCTGTTCTGGTGGGACGGCCCAGACCTGCTGCTGCTTTTTCTTTGGGGGAAGAAAAAAAAAAAACCCAGAACAACTAAACCCATTCCACCTCCTGCTACCACATTACACATCTCCAAACATCAAAATACATATTTTTTTCTAGCTTGAGGTCTCCACACCCGTTGCTTCCACAAAATCCATCTCAACACCTGAAAGCACCAGCCATAAAGGCTCCAGCAAAATTAATTATACAGCAAGAGACAGCAGGAATAGATGGCAAAGCAGCGAGGAACCCCAAGCCTTCAAGCATCCCATGGGCGAGGACGTGGCCTGAAAAACGAGGGGTCTGGTGGACCTGTTCCCCGGGGTTTTGTGCTCGGCAGTAACCACAGCCGGGCTCCGAGCACACCGGCTCCGCGAGCTGCCGCGCCAGTACCCACGGCTCTTATCTCACCTCCCGCTGTCGACAAGAAATTATGAGAATTGAATTTTAACAAGCTGGAGACTGAAGCTCTGCTGTACGCCAAAGCTCTGCTGCGTATCGTGCTAGCGCTGAAGTTTAGTGGCCGAATTAGTGGCCTGGAGCACTGTGTCCAGCTCTGGAGCCCTCAGCACAGGAGATGCCATGGAGATGATCCGAGGGCTGGAGCCCCTCTGCTGTGAGGACAGGCTGAGAGAGCTGGGGGGGGTCAGCCTGGAGAAGAGAAGGCTCCGGGGAGACCTTCCAGCCTCTGCCAGTCCCTAAAGGGGCTCCAGGAAAGCTGGGGAGGGGCTGTTTGCAAGGGCACGGAGCGACAGGACGAGGGGCAATGGTTTAAACTAGAGCAGGGCAGGTTTAGGTGAGACATTAGGAAGAAGTTCTTTACCCTGAGGGTGGTGAGACACTGGCCCAGGTTGCCCAGAGAGGGGGTGGAGGCCCCATCCCTGGAGACATCCGAGGCCAGGCTGGAGGAGGCTCTGGGCAACCTGATCTAGTTGAAGATGTCCCTGCTCACTGCAGGGGGGGTGGGACTAGATGGGCTTTAAATGTCCCTTCCAACCCAACACATTCTATGAATTCACTACGAGGTACTTCGGCCCCGTTTGGTGCAAGGAGAGGGGTAGGGAGCGCTCGAGGGAAGACAGTGGCCCTCCAAGGCTGGGCAATGAGCCCCTCAAGCTGCAAAGCCTCTTCTGGCAGCTCCCAGAGTCTCATCCTAAAGGCTGCAGATTCTTCTGCATCACCTGGCCCTGGTGCCAGAGAACACTGAGTTTGCTTATGGATTTGCAGCAACAAAGAATAAGTAACAGGAGGAAAGGCTGCCCATTTGGGGGATACCCAGCCCCACCAGTGATTATTTGAGAGTGCCTGCATCCAACAGCCAAAATCGCCCTTAATCTTCCCCAAATTTAAGGCTGGGACCTGTTTATACCCCCCTCTCCCCATCTAACACCAAACGTCTTCATGGTTACGCTACAAACCAGGGAGTCAGAAGCCCTGGATTAAGTCGTCCTTCAACTTCAGAGGTCACTCAAGCTTACTCATCCTCAGGAGCGTCACTAAAACTCCCCTGGACAGGCCCCTAAAGGAACAATAAGCGAAATATTATGCTAACCACACCAGATGAGGCTTTTGCATACAAAAACTCCAGAAAGGCTATTTTAAATTAACATCTTCACAGAGTAAGGATGTAACGGGGGCCCGAAGTGCTACCTGCAGCCAGTTCCTTGCGCCTAAAACAACCACGTGAATATCGCCGCACACGAGTTTATTCCCCAGTGCATGCAATTGTTTCAGAGCATGAAACTAATCGCCCCCTCACCCCACAAACTATGCAGGACAGAGGTAAATAAACTAGGAAATGCTTAGAAAAAGTAATAGTACAGCAAGGCCATGATCTTGAGGTAAGTGCAAAAACGCTCCCGATACGCAACTGGACAGCGGTATCCAAATTCCTCGGGTTCCTTTACAGTATCAGCTCTCAAGCTCTGGAAGAACAAATAGCAGGGAAGATTTCTGCAGAAGATGAAAATGGTACATTTTCAACAGCCTGAGATGATTACTCGCAAAATAGCAACAGCAGAGAGGTAACTGATTGCCTCCTGGGCAAAAGTCAAAGTCTCCGCATTGTAGCTCTGAAAGCGTACAGAGATCAAAGAGAGGAAGAGAAAACTCTATTTTAGGCTGTCATGAGCGTAAAGGTCCTCCTGGCCCTTTGGCATCGCCAGCTACCAAGGCACGACTGAAATCCTTCTCATGCTGCATGCGCCCGCGATCACCGCACAGTAAGGAGGAGAAACCCTTTATTCCCAGAGCAGGGTGCAGCTCCCACCCCCTTCCCAGCTGAATTTTGGCAGCAGCCACGGAAACCCCACCATCCCCACCCATCACACCCCACTTCCCCGCAACGCGAGCTGGGACGCCGCGACCACCCCGTGCCACCGACGCTCTGAAATCGGCAGCGAGAGAAGACAAATTGCCGAGAGAGGGATTATTAATAACACTTCGCTATTGATTGCGCTTTACATCTTCAAGCACTTTACCAACATTAATTAATTAAGGTGTTTTCCATTTAATGCTGGGAGGAGACACTAAAGGAAAAACATGAGGCTGAACGGACCAACCGCCCGATTCGGCACGGCAAGGCCTCGCACCCAAACTTTGGATTTCCCCCACAGGTACTGGTTTTACTCAAATTACTGAAAATACAGGCGTAAATTCAGCCGAGACCCTAAGCCAAAAGCCCAGAGGTGCACCCAGCGTGAACGGGGGCCACAGGTGACCACAGAGCTGCAACGGCGCTTGCTGCGATGCTCTGCCCGCATCCCCCCCGTCCCCACCAGCATCCCACCGGGCACGGGGACGCCTTCTGCGTGCCAGGAATTCAACCGATATTCATTCAAACACGAGGGTGCTGACACACGGCCCCAGTGATGTTACCGAGAGCTGCCTGTAATTGCTGTGCTAAGCGCCGGGGACATGAAATATTGATTTCCACACCCCCCCCCCCCCCCCTCCCCGCGATCTGCATCCAGCTTTCGACGGAGGCTGCAGCCAAAATACATCTCCCAGCAAATTCTCCCTTTAAAAAAGAGACTGTAAGGACTGAGAGGTTCGAATGATTAACACTCAGGCTAAGGACTGTAACAATGCACAAGTTCCATTCCTGCCTACCCACGCACACCCACCATCCACTCCCGCTCTCCCTCTTTGCTGAATTCCTCCGGTTTTGTTTTAAATTACGTAAAGCGAGCCCTTGAAGCGTACCTCGCCGCTGCAAAAATAGTGCATTAATAGCGGAGAAAACTCTCGGTCTGCACAAAAGGGGCAGAGTTATTACCTCGAGCTGTCTCAAGCTGCACCATAATTACACGAATAACACATTTCACAAACTCGGTATTAATTACTGACTGAGCTGAGCACAGAGGCACACATTTACCTCCTTCCCCCCTGACTTGGGACCGACCTGGAGCACCTGCCTGCAGTGCTGAGATCACCCAGCTCCTGCCCACCACGAGCAAAGGGACCTGGCGATCCTGCCACGTGCTCCTCCACCAGGACCAAAGCAGACCCCCCCCCTCCTTAAACCCATCAGCACAAATCCCACCGGCGTATCCCACGCCGGCACTTGCAGGTAAGCGGCTGCCCACCCAATTCACCGGCCTTCTGCCTTCCTTTTAATGTATTTACGTTGGCAACCCTCCCGCTGCCAAGACACAAGACAGCAGAGCTATCCAGAGATAATTATTTTCACCCCATCCTTCCGAGCATCGTCTCAAAATCCTTGCAGAAAAGCGTTGAGGCTGGCTAGAGGTATCTTGGTCCTGCCCATACAGACACAGAGCGATATAGAAGAGCGTATCTAGAGCATACAAACAATAGTACCAAACTCGGGGAGGAAACCCAAAACAAAGAGCGACTCTAATCAGCGGGTTTTGCAGAGGCTGAGTGCTCTCCCCCTTCTCCGCAATGAACGCGACGCACTTCAGATGCAATTTTACACTTAACTGATTGGCTTCTGTTCTAACACCAGTGGCACATGGCTGGATTTATCACATTTTAAATAATAGCCTCTTAAAACTCGTGGGGAAGGGGGAAAAAAAAGAAAACCCCCAAACCACGCCGCATCTACAGCTGCAAGGCCACGGAGTCACACCTCGTTAGGGAAGCATCCTCTCTCCTACCTCCTAGACATGAGAACATTGAGCCAAATTTGCCAGTTTTAAGGAGGGGGAAGATGGAGTGACCCCTCCGGCGACTTCGGCAGCCGCTGGAGGTACCGCTCTCGCACCCAGCCAAAGACAGAACCACTCCCGGCCACCAATCCCAGGGACCTCCCAACCCCTGGCATTTCCATTTTCACTCCAAAGCACACGGAATTATAGTTATTAAGCAGAAGGGCACGCACTTCGGGGAACAGAGCGCATTTCTTTGGCACCGTTACAGTGTACCAATTGTTCTCCAGCACACTAACAGTAAAGGAACCCAAAGAGGAGTTTTTCCATCACTCAGCAGATTGGAAAAACCTCCGAGAAAGCCAAAAAGAAACCCTGACCCTTGGAGAACCACACACACACACACATCCCTCCCGCGCCAGGGCGTGCTGCGGGAACAAAGGCACTGCCCCTCCGCAAAAACACACGCGTCTCTCCAAAACTCTCCGGGAGAAGCCACAAAACACAGGATACCCGCGGAAACCGGTGCGCGCACGAGCAGCCAAAGGATTTTCCCCGCTTTTCTAGCTGGAAGGCTGCATTTCCACGCTGATGCCCTCTCCAACATGTCACCAGCCGCATTCCTGCTCCCCTGGCTCCAGCGGGGGAAGATGAAGGCATCCTCCTTCTGCTCTTTCAGCAGGTTTTTATAAAAGAAAGGGCCCGGGCAGGCTGGAAGCAGTATGTGGCAGGGTCAGGTTCAGATTATACCCACAGGCACCTATGCGGATCAGCTCGGAAAATACCCAACCGCACACCTAAACTTTATCCCTCGGGTACCTGCAGCTACCGGGAAGCTCTGCTGGGTCTGGCTCCCGCCGCATCCCACCTGATGATGGATTAACTTTGTTTAACGAAGTGGAATTCCCACACCACCACCACCCCCACCCACCCCCCCCCGCCCCGCTACCAAAACAGCAAAATATAACGCCGCAGGTAGGCTGGGTGGCACAAATCTGCAAATCGATCCCTCTAAATCAATTTGCGTTAATGCCACAAACCACCGAACACCGGCGGTGCGACGGGAGCCTGCCGGGAGCGGCGATGCCCACCCAGAACTACCTTCAAAAAGCTACGGCTTAACCAAAACGTGAGGGTTAAATAACACACCCAGAGATACCCCCAGTGAATAAGTAACAGTAACGGCTAGTTTTAGTGGCGTTTTAGTGGCATTTTTATCATGCAGGTGTAAATTCAGCTCAGTTATCGGCAAAGGGAGGTGGGGGGGGGGGGGGGGGGGGGGGGGGGGGGATGCTGGCATTATTTCTAATCTGACACCCTGCTCCAGGGTGAACTGTCACACAAGCCTGCAATTATTTGGTAGAAATATATATTTTTTTTAATTTTTTTTTTTTTTTAATTGAAATGTTTCTAAAGTAACAGCGGCGGCAGCGCTACCCCGATGAGCGGAAAACGGTGAATTTCAGCCGGGCGGGAGCCGGACCCCGACACCGGCAATTGGGACCCCCGCCCCGTTCCTTAACCCTCACGCAAAGCCCAGCGCATAAAACGCCTCCCACCCACCCCCCCACCCCCCGCACCCCCTCGGTGTGGGTGTGTGTCTCCCCCTCCCCAGGCCTGGTGACAACTTTTGAGGGGGTTTCAGGGCGGCGAGGCGGGGGGGGGGAATGTATGCATGCCATGGGGGATGTATGCATGGCACGGGGGGGGGGAGGTGTGCGGAGCCCCCAGGCTCAACGCAAGGCATCGGCCGTTCACGGGGGTGGGCTCCCCCCAGCCCTGCACGACACCGGGCTCCCCCCGCGGCCGGAGCGCCGGGATGGCGGCTGTAACATGGCTGCTTCCCTCCCCAATTACGAAACCGGTTACAGGAGCCGGGGGGGGGGGGTTAACCGGGAGACCCACCCCCCCCACACACCCCCGGGAGAACACAAATCACGAAAACAATGGAAAATAATGAATGAAGGGAGGCGGTTTCCACCCAAACCCCCCCCCCACCACCACCACCACCCCCCCGTTCCCACCACCAACCCATCCCGTGCCCCCCCTCCCTCACTCCCTCCCTCCCCGCCCCGGCACCCACCTTGCGCGCTGTGGGGGCCGTGCTCCATGGCCGGGTCGTTGCCCAGCTCGGCCAGGCGGCGGCCGGTGGCGGCCAGCTCGGCTCGCAGCGCCGTCACCTCCTGGCCCGCCGCCGCCAGCGCCCCGTCGATGCGCAGCGCCAGCTGCTTGTTGTCGTCCATCATGTGGAGGATTTTGGCCTGGGGGAGGGAGGGAGGGAGGGGGGGGGCGGGGGGGACACGGGAAGGGGAGGGGGGAGGAAGAGGAGGAGAGAGGTGAGAGAGGCGAGGGGGGGAACGCTGCGCTGGGAGGGGAAGGGGCTGCCTAAGGAGGGGGGGGGGGCGGTGCGAGGGGAGGGGGCGGCGCCAGGGGCGGTGCGAGGGGAGGGGGGTCTGCGAGGGGGGCGCAAAGGGGAGGGGGGTCTGCGAGGGGGGCGCAAAGGGGAGGGGGGTCTGCGAGGGGGGCGCAAAGGGGAGGGGGGTCTGCGAGGTGGGGGGGGTCTGCGAGGTGGGGGGGGGGCGACCCGTGGGAAGGGGGTGCTAAGGGGGGGGCCGGTGCAAAGGGGGGAACCCGTGGGAAGGGGGTGCGGAAGAAGGGGAGCTGTGCAAAGGGGGCGTGTGTGCAAGGGGAGGTGCAAAGGGGGGGGGGGGGGCCGTGGGAAGGGGGTACAAAGGGCAGGGGGCTGTTCAAGTGGGGAAACCCGTGGGAAGGGGATGCGGAGGGGGGGGGGGCTGTGTAAGGGGGGGGTGTGCAAGGCGGGGTGCAAAGAGGCTGTGAAACGGGGGGGGGGGACCCGTGGGAAGGGGGTCCGTGCAAGGGGGGTGCAAAGGTGGGGGACCCGTGGGAAGGGAGCCGTGCAAGGCGGGGGGGGTCATGGAAGGGGGGTGCAAAGGAGAGGGGGGTCTGCGCAAAGGGGATGCAGAGGGGAGGGGGGGCGTTGTGCAAGGGGGGGGGGGCGTGCAAGGGGGGAGTCTGTGCGAGGGGGTGCAGAGGGGAGGGAGGCTGTGCAAGGCGGAGTGCAGAGAGGAGGGGGGGGTCTGTGCAAGTGAGAAGCAAAGGGGAGGGGGCTGTACAAGGAGGGGTGCAAAGGAAAAGGGGGGCTGCGCGGGGGGGGGGGCGCAAGCGGGGCGCAAAGGGGAGGGAGCCGCGCAGAGGGGGTGCAAGGAATGGGGGGGGGGGGGGCGCTGTGCAAAGAGGGTACAGGTTGTGCGGGGGGGGGGGGGGGGGGTTGCCCCCTACCTGTTGCCCCCCCCGGCAGCCCGGGCAGGGCCGCGACGGAGGCGAGCGCGGCTCGGCCGAGGGCATCCGCGGCGCTGCGCGGCGTTACGCGCTCGTACGCGGCGCTCGGCGTCTGCCGCGGAGGCGGGTCCCTCCTGCGCGGGGTTTGGGGGGGGGGAAGAGGGAGACAAGCACCCGGGCAGCGCTGCATTTATAACGAGAACCCACCCCCACCCCCCCGGGGAAGTTCGGTGCTGCCGCGCGGGTGCGGAGAGCGCCGCAGTGCGCTTGCGAATACCCCTCATTAAGTGCCTTTCTGCTAATTGGGCTCAGGTTCATCTCGGTGCATGGGCATACCCAAAACCTGTGTGCAGCAGGTGGAGGTGAAACAGGCTCCAAAAAATCCCCCTGGAAGGATTTTTTGGGGGGGAGAAAAGAGCGACTTGTGCAGTGTCACTGCTGTTGCAGTGGTTAATGCGAGAGTCCTTAACGCCGGTGGTTCGCGTGGCACGAATCCGGGGTGAAAAATGGAGAATTATTTGGTCTCATAGCTGGCGACTGCTAGAGGGAGCGCTGATGTTTCCCTGTGCCTTACGGATGCCTCGGAGGGATGCCCCTGGCCAGGGTTTGCAGCAAGGTTGCGGAGATGCCGTCCTCACCCTCCGAATGGTGCAGCCCCATCAAAAATTAAGTTGATGCCGCTCGGGAAACCCTGGCCCGCACGGTTGCCACCCCCCCGGACCCATCCTTGCTTCCCAAAGCTGTGGGCGGCAGCGCTGCCTGTTTTCATCCCAGTCTTGTGGGGCTTAAAAAGTTCACAAATGGATCTAGGAATCAGGCAGGAGCCCAAATGGGAACGGGAATGGACGCAGGAAGGGCTCTCGCCACGGGAAAAGACGGAGAAAATCACAGCCCTTAAGAAAAGAGGGAGAAACAGCCCTGCTTGTGTCCGTACAATTTGTTAAACCTTCCGCTGTTCGCCCAAACTCAGGCTTTTGGCTGAACAAGCTGAGAAATGGGGGCATTTCCTTGAATTTCAGGATGCTCCCTCTGCATCGCGGCTGGCAGTGCAGAGCCCTTCGCCAAACTGCAGTAAGAAGGAGAGAAAGGGGCTTATTTTCTCCGAGAGCTGCAAAGATGGCTCTGGGAGAGGCTTGACGTGAGATAAAGCACAAGCACATCACTGTCCCGCGCGGTGACGGTCCCCGGGGAGCGTTGGGACGTGGCTCTGCAGAAGCAGAAGGGTCTGGCAATGCAGTGTCCCCCGGCAGCTTTTAGGGACAGAAATCGGGTAAATCTGTCACATTGGTTTGCTGAAAAACACCACTAAGATGGGCCTGGGGCCCTCCAAACCTCCGACCTGATCTGGGTGGTGCGTACAGCCAAGAGTGGAAAGGACCCCGACCTTGTCAAGGGGCATCTACACCTTGGAATCTGTAAAAGGGCTTTATTAAACAAAGAAAATCAAGGGAAAGTTATTTTTGACTGAGTTTCCAGCAGCGTCTGGGAGCTGACTGCTAGCGCTGGGCCAGGGCACTTGGAATACTGGTGGAAAGGGCTTATTTCCCTAATGAATTCCCAAAGGGCGCGCAAACAACCTGCAAAGAGAAAAAAAAAAAAAAACAAAAAAAAACCCCAAAAAACTGCAATTCTACAAATTCTTTCTTCATCATCTATGCAACCCTCCCCGAACGAGATAAAATTCTTTAAGTATATATAGAAACTGAATTCTAATCAAGATAAATGCCCGGTTTCATGCCTAATTTGCATGAGTATTTGCTGCAAACTGTGCTTTGCAAATGAGAGAATTATGCATGGAACCAGATAACCTGAAATGTGCAATCGCGGTACCACATATGCAAAACTTAGTCATTGCGCTCGAATACAACGGGAGCTTCAGCAGAAAGGAACTCGGCTTTAAAGTGCAGGCGCATTATTTTTATCACGAAAAAAAAATCAGGTTAAAACTGATTTGAGCCTTCCGAGAACACACTGAGCTGCTGAAGCAAAATCCGAATTATGCTCCGTTCTCAATCTAACCTTAATAATAGACTAGTTGAGCTGCTCCACTGGCAGCGCTGGGATCTTTTTAATTTACCGAGGCAAGAGAATTTCTACATTAGCGCCTGTGCTATTTAAAAATATGTTTCTTAAGCTTGGCTGTGGACTCGTCCATAAATTAATAACCTCGCTTTAAAAAAAAAACAACTTCCTTATTACTTTAAGTCCTTTTGAGATATCTTGAAAGATTTTCTCCCCTTCCCCGTACCTCCTCCCACCCTTACTAGGGAACAGCTGGGTCCATTTAAAATTGATTTCCATCTCTTAAAGCAGGATTTGATTTCTCTGAGCTTTTTCCGCCTGGAAAGAGCTCGCGGTGTCGCAGCAATCCGGAGCTATGGGCTGGCAGAGCTCGAGCCCGGCAGAAAGCCGGCGATGCCAGCACGAGGAGGGGGCAGCGAAGGGGTTTGCAGCCTGCGGGTGGGTGGCCGCGTGCGGTGGGATGTACCCCGGGTCTGCAGCGATGCCGGCTCTCCAGCCCGTACCCCGTCACACGTACACAGTAAACCTGGGGGGACTTGGGGGCGTTGGTGGAGGAGAAGCTCAACGTGACCCATCAACGTGCACTCACAGCCCAGAAAACCACCCGCAGCCTGGGCTGCACCCCCAGCAGCGTGGGCAGCAGGGCGAGGGGGGGATTCTGCCCTGGGGAGACCCCCCTGCAGCGCTGCCTCCAGCTCTGGGGCACCAACAGCAGAAGGACACGGAGCTGTTGGAGTGGGGCCAGAGGAGGCCCTGGAGATGCTGGGAGGACTGGAGCCCCTCTGCTGTGGGGACAGGCTGAGAGAGCTGGGGGGGTTCAGCCTGGAGAAGAGAAGGCTCCGGGGAGACCTTCCAGCCCCTTCCAGTCCCTAAAGGGGCTCCAGGAAAGCTGGGGAGGGACTCTGGATCAGGGAGGGGAGCCATGGGACAAGGGGGAAGGGTTTTACACTGAAAGAGGGGAGACTGAGATGAGATATTGGGAAGAAATTCTTGGCTGTGAGGGGGGTGAGCCCCTGGCCCAGGTTGCCCAGAGAAGCTGTGGCTGCCCCATCCCTGGAGGGGTTCAAGGCCAGGTTGGACGGGGCTTGGAGCAACCTGGGCTGGTGGGAGGTGTCCCTGCCCAGGGCAGGGGTGGCACTGGGTGGGCTTTAATGTCCCTTCCAACCCAAACCATTCTAGGATTCTATGTGCGCACCCCTACGCATTCCCGACCCAAAATCTCCCTGGGATGTCACCCTGTTTCTGAGATACCGGTAACCCACCCAGCCATAGAGAGGTCTCCATCATTGCGCCAGCAGCAAAACTGCCTTCGAGAAGGAAGGATTCAAAAGTATCTCCAGGGTGAGCATTCAAAGTGCGATACCTGAGGATTTTGGGATTGCGCTGATTCCCATTCAGATGGCCAAGCCTTGGCTGAAATCCTCAAAACTGGGATGAAATGAAGCGTTAGGAAACGAGCTGGGCCTCATTCCCTTTCTCCTGCTAGTTTTGAATTAACAAAAAAAATTAAATTAAAAGCTAATTAAATAGCCCAAATTAGAAACGTATTCAGAATTACTTTGCCTTTTTTTTTTTTTTTTTAATTTTAATTCTAGCTTTTAGCAGGAGCTTGACAGCTACGCAGCAAGTCCGTGTCCCTGAGGGATGGGAGTCCCTGGCCTCGCAGATGAGGTCGGGAATATTTCCTAAGGACACGCGGGAAACCTGAGTCAATGCCAACAGGTCTCAAGTCGCCATTCAGCCTCAGCTACGCTCAGCATCATTTCAGGCAACGGTAGCCTTGAAAACCTGGAAAAAACCCTCAATTTTGGGCAATTTAGTAGCACTGCATCCAGGCAGGCTATTTCCTAAGAATATATGGATGGCATAAACACGGCTGGAGGAAGATTTGAGAATACTACCCATCATCTTTGCTCTTGTTTCAACCCAAGGAGTGCAGTAAAGGGAATATGAGAAGGTTTAGGAGATGAAATAGGGCTGAGTAGCACACGGGTACTGTCAGGCCTTCCAAACACTTTAATTTGCTATTCAGATTACCACTTTTTATAGTTTAATATGTACAATATGCAAAGGAACTGCTTTAACTAAATGGGAAAAGCCTTTTGTGTTAAGGTCGAACGTAATCTAATACGGCCCTTTGACTTGTTTCAATTAAATCCTTTCTTTTCCAATTAAATAATCAGCCAGAATTTAATAAAAATGAATTTCAATGTGTCATCCCGCAGAATGATGACCTCTGAGATGGCGAAGGCTTATGTAAATTCTGCCGATCGCTTTTTATCTGCTGCTGCTTCACTTCCACCAAGAAAAAACTGCCTTCGGTCTATATATTTGCAATATTTTCTCGTCTGCCCCATGTAGCTCTGCTTGCCGTAACAATTCCCAGCTGAAAGGGAAGTATCCCCAGCTTCTTCCAGCACATCCTCTAAAATTCGCCTTCTGCAATTGGGGGGGAGGGGGGGGGGAAAGAGCGCCCAAGAGGGGATTTTTGATCCGTGCCTCCGTTTTCCTTACGCCCGGGCACGCTGCGGTGCAAACAGCGGCAATTTGGCCCTTCCCAAATGTCACCGGAGACATCTCTAAGGCCATTCATCAGCACAGAAAAGCTCACCAAGAAAATCTGGTCCAAGCGACGGGCAAACTTGAGCAGCGATCCCCAGAAAAAGCACAGCGTGCCCCGGGTTCAATAGTCTCTTGCGGCACATCTCCGCTAAGTAATTTCCATCCAACTTACAATAGCGCCTAATGTCTATAATTATTTTTTTTTTCCCCTCTACAAAGGTCGCATTTTTATTCGTGTATTTATAACTGCATTTTGACACCACCCCCCCCACCTTCTGGCTCTTAAAATGCTGAGCACCGACTCCTCTTCCTCAGTATAGCAGCGTCTCAACGCAGACCTTGCTGATGTGCTCCTGCTGCGCCATCGCCGGGATGCTGGTGCTTTAGTTAATAAGTTATTAAAACGGGGTTAAACAGCGCTAAGGAGGGACAGGTTAAAAATCTGGGTGAATATTCTTATTTTTTCCCCTGCGATGCTGCAATGACACGTTTCCCCCTCCCCGTTTCTGTGCGGGTAAAAGGGTCCCGGTGACCTTCCCGCGCTGCGCATCCCTCGGGACCGTGAAAACAAACCCGTTAATGTTTATAAAGTGTCTCGGACTGGGGGAATTACATCACCGCAGCGAGATACAAGCTTAATGGATCAAAACAAAGCCCGGATCCAACCCCCCCCCCCCCCCCAAGCTTAGACACATCTCAGTTACCCGGCGCAAACCTCGAGGAATCCCACTGAGAAGGGATAATTGAGAGAAAAATGCGATCCTAGAGATTTTTCTCCCATAAACCCATTTGACGTTAATAGGAAGCAGATTTCTAGACCCCTTGCAAACAAATGACTTCCACGGCATATTTCACAGCTGAGCGCATCTATGGCACCAGCCTTTATGCGCAGCTCTATTAAACCCAACATTTGTTTAATGAATTACAGCAATCCAATGAATCTGTGTACGTTCAGCCTATATTTTAAATGTTTATGGGGACGACGTCAGCAGCCAGCTTTTCACAAGCAGGTATCGGCCTCAGCGATGAGCTCCTGCTGCAACCTACCCACAGCTTTTAAGACGTATTTTTTTTGTGTCTTCTTTCTTGGCTATGTCGGGCCGTTGATCGCCATTTAGTTTTATAAAACTGTAAGGGTGATTACCCAGGAGTTTCAGGGTCTCTGCTTAGCATAAATCTGTTTGGATTCAGTCCAAATTTGGGGTATTTTCTCCCCATTGGTGAACCACGTCTGTCATCTGGACTAGGCGGTCTTGGGACTAGTTGGTCTCGGAACTAGATGGTCTTTAAGGTCCTTCCCAACGCAAACTATTCTATGATTCCATCTGATAGATGCAAACTGTTGCACATCTCCCACCTGGCTGGGGTTGGTCCACGCAACTGCAAGGTGAGTGAAGCCATTAAAACCCACGCGGTCAAAGACGGTTGACGTGCTGCAGCTGCTTCGCAGATGACCTCTTCATCCCACAAAAACCTAACTCTGGTCCACCCTCCTGTTTTAATGTCTCCCCCGCTGCAAACTATGCACGAAGCGCTCCCTTTCATGGCATGTAGAAGCAATAGCGATGATGGTGCGGTGATAATTTAGCTTTCTTGCATGGATATCTCTGATTTGTGGTGGTCTCCAGGCCTGTGTTCCCCACCCGAGAGCAGGTTTGCCGGGTTGTTCCTACGTAGGGGATGTAGGTCCACTAAGAGAAGGGGTAAGCTGCAAAGATGCCTCCATGTGAGCAGAGCTGCCTGGTTATACTTTGCTGCACAAACTGGTTTTGTTGTAGTTTGGGCTGAAATATCCCTAAGGAGCTGGTTTTAGCACTGACCATGTGCAAGGTCCTGCTTGATCTGGGCTGGTCCACAGCTGTTGCCCTTGTCTAGCTGCTCCCCAGGAGAATCATAGAATGGTTTGGGTTGGAAAGGAGCATCAAGATCATCCAGTTCCACCCCCCTGCCCTGGGCAGGGACACCTCCCACCAGACCAGGTTGCTCCAAGCCCCGTCCAGCCTGGCCTTGAACCCCTCCAGGGATGGGGCAGCCACAGCTTCTCTGGGCAACCTGGGCCAGGGGCTCACCCCCCTCACAGCCAAGAATTTCTTCCCAATATCTGATCTCAATCTCCCCTCTTTCAGTGTGAAACCCTTCCCCCTCGTCCCATGGCTCCCCTCCCTGCTCCAGAGTCCCTCCCCAGCTTTCCTGGAGCTCCTTTAGGGACTGGAAGGCCACAGAAGGATGCCCTGAGCTTGACGCTGGCCCCTGGGGGCGGTTTCGGAGCTGAGCTGTGTGGCCAGGGCTGTGATCGCTGTGTGGGTGCTCGGCGGTGGCTCAGCAAAGCCCGGGACCTCCGGCCGCGGCGGGTGGGCGGAAGGTCGGCAAGTCGCGGAGAGCCGCGAGTGCAGCTGGGGGCTACCAAAGGGCTGAGTCGTAGGCAGAGGGAACGCACTCGCAGGAGCGAGGGGAGCGAGCGCCGACCCGACCGTGCCCACACGGTACCTACGCGCTGGGCAGCAGCGGGGAAATCTGTGCCGGTTCTGTAAAAACGCTTGGATCGCACAACGAGCTTTCCGTAAAGGAAGAGGGAAATAGGGAGCACAGAGAAAGAACGCCAGGCAAAGCCTGTATGAAATGCCGTCTTCCCCGCCCCTTCCCCGTCGCAAATTAGAGGGGAAAAACGCAGTTGGGTTTTGCAAAACTGTGATTTGGGAGATCAGGTGCTTCTGACTTACTACAAGACGTCGCCTGTCCTCTTGGGAAGGGGAAGAGTGGGAAGTCCGCAGAGACGTTTGCTTTGCAGACCCCATTCATCAGCTGCTCAGACGCCGTTATAAGGATCATAGAAAAACTCAAGTGAATAGGGAGATTCTGCGGCGCTTCGATAGCAGGATACTAGGTGCCATGAAAAAAATCCTGCGATCAGCCAGCAGACAAATACACACTGGAATTAGGCGTCAGTGGGCCAGATGTGGGAAAGGTGATTATGGGTTGCTTCTGTGTTTCCTTCAGCAGCAACGATGGCACGCGGGGGTGGGTCGATGCACCCTATCGTTAATACAGCATCAGCCTTCGCCCGACAGTTCCTTTGTGCTGGGAAGTCAATGCCTATGAAGATGTGACATTAGCAAGAGGCACGGTGAAATTCAGCTGCCTTTGAAGTTTCATGACCCTCTAGATGCTTTAGCCTGGTGGATTACAGGCAAGACCCATGTCCTAAATCGGGCAGGAGGCAGGTTGTTTTTTTGGAGTTCTCCGGCGCTAGGGAGGCAGAGATTAGGGTTAAAACCCAAGGAATGCAAAGCCGCGAGCGTGGGGGTTTGTGCTATCTTGCCTCAAAACGGCTCACCATATTTTCTACTGTAGTACAGTCCACAAAATCAAAAAGTGGTAACACCACCCCCAATTTTTGGGTATTGCACTGGCACACACGTTTTGTCTAAGCAGGAGTTTTTAATGAAATCTGCTGGAGGTTGATTTCTCCCCTCATGTAGCACCCAGCCGCGGAAGGGCAGGGGACATGCTTCTTCCAATAAAGTCCATTTAGCTTTTGACGTAGATTACTTTAAAACAAACAAACAAAACCCCTACACCAAACACACAAGCGTGATGAAGTGTCGCGGTATAAAATCAATACCGAGGCGATTAGCAGCCTTTGGAAAATTCCGGCTTTAAGTCAGTTCATGGGAGAGATCAAATGGAGGTGCTGTCACCTCACTTGGGCATTTCACTTTGCTTCCGATGTATGATAGTTAAAAATCACCTAAAATGGTTCCCATTACTCCTGCATTTTCTCCTTTTTCCCTGGGGGAGCACCACGCAACCAGACACTTGTCCCACCCACCTCCTGGTCTTCAGCGTCACCTCCCACCAAGCCATCCCCATCCGCAGGACAGCCCGTGTCCGGGGGAATCCCCAGGCTGTCAAGACTTTCTTATCAATTCCTACACTTTTAGGGAAAACCAGAGATTTTCCCTAAATCCAGAGCCTGGAAAACCAGGCCCAGGTCCCTCCATCTGATTCCCAGCTGCTGCTGGGAGAGATTTGCGATCCCAGATGGATAGTCCTGGTCACCAACCGGCACACCGAGAGGAGCTCAGTCCTCTATTAGAGAGGAGGCCTGAAGCATTATCTAGCCCTTCTGCTAACTCAGGTGAGAGTTATTAATATTAATATCATTGATATTAATAGCTTTTCATGAAAGCTTGGGGAAGTTTTCCCCAAGCCTGGTGCACCAGAGAAGGGAGAGGTGCCTTCAAACGAAGGCTTGGTGGAGCGAGAGGGATCCAAGGGAAAGCTGATGTTCCCACCAGAGAGGGAACGCTATGGGTAGTCTCGGAGAAAGCCAGGGCAGATATGTCATACGGTACCAAAAAAATAAGGCTGTAAAACGCTAAATAAACACTAATTTTTAAAAAGCACAGCTGGGTGGATTCCTTAGAAAAATCTAAACACGTTGTAAAGCTCCGGTGCACGTGGGAGGTTGGTGGGTACCAGCCCGTTCATCACCCCAAAGGTCTTCAGGGCAAGGCTCAAGTCACGAAGCTGGCGGGACTGCTGGCAGAGGGATTTTAAGAAGGTGATACCGATGAAACCTATCGGTGGCAATTAAACAGAGCAGGACAACTGCCAAGCTCTTGTGTTTGCTCACCGTCAGTGGGTTTTATAGACACAGAGATATATCTACAAAGCTATTCAAGCGCATTTAATTTTTCCAGTACCCACGTGGTGTAGCTTCTATGAGGGTGATGTGTTTATCCTGCAAAGCTGGTGACTTCATAACGCGGTACCTGGCTGCCGGGCAGGTTTTGTGTTATTAACTTCCTTCCAGCGCGTATAGAAAAATAAAACCTCTCCCCATCAAAACCCCCGGGATGACGTTTTTGTCGGGCACTGGGTGCAGTTTGTCACCAGAGGCGCGGGGATGGACAACAGGCTTGGAAAAATCTGGGACCTCAAACCTGCTGGAGAAGACACGAGCTGAGGCGCGGGGCACGGAGGGCTGGTAGGTGGGGAGCGTGCTCTGGGGCGGCGCAAAGACCAACGGACCAGGGGGAAAAAACCCTTTTGTAACATCCATGTTGATGTTGCTGGGCTAAATGTTAGGCCAGCCCCGCAGTGAGAGGGGCTGAGGCTCCCTCCCTCCCGCCCCTCGCTATCCGAAAAGCCCGGACGAGCACCAGAAACGACTTCGGATGTTTTTTGGCTGATTTTCTTGCCTTCTGATGACACTCCATTAAAACTAGCGGTTCATAATCCGCATCGGACCAACTCGCCTCAAGATAAAGATCTGCCTCATTTGAAGTTACATAATTAGCAATTACCCTAATTTCACTTACATTAAATTACTTTTTTTTATTAAAAAAAAAACCCTGTTATCTTTTCTGATGAAAAAAAAATAAAGCGGGCCGGGTCTGCCTCTGCCTATTCTACAGAAGGCAGCAGCATCATTATCTTGTTCGCGGATATAATGTCTAGACACTTTTAATGAAAATATTCATTATTGCTCATTTGCATCTCTTTCAATTCGAGGACGGAAATCAAATGAAGACGTCAAAACAGAGTTACCTCTGCCTCGGGCAGAAAGGAGACCAAGGGACCCCCAAGTCCTTCCAAATGTGAGCTTGGGTGAAGAGAAAGCATCTCCGGCATCCTCGTCCCTGGGGGGAGCGGGAGATGAAAGATGAGCGAAGAAAATCAGAGGAAAAAATAAGGGTGGGAGAATCGTTTTGTGAGGACGCTGAGCCAGACCCTGTGATAAAAGGGGTTTATAAAGGCGAGTAGGGGAACCTGCTTCCGACCCCCCCCAGCATTTCAGTGGGAGCGGAGGCTCTTCCATCCCTTCGGCTTATTGGAAAAATCCCGGCCTTAAAACCCCAAGACGTGTCAAAATACAGATGTTAATCGGGATGGCGAGGACTCATGTGGGTTCAGTAGAGACTTTTCCTGAAGATAAAGTACATTTTAAATATAGTCCTTACTCGCTAGTAACAAAACTTCCCATTAGTACAAGAAAATATACATTACACCTCAGGAATACACGCTTCACTGAGCTTGGAGAGTAAAGCTAAAATAATCTTTTTATAGCAAACAGGCATGAATACTTAAAAATAATAAAAAGTTGGTGAATATTCATTTGAACTCCTAAGCAAATTTGCCCTTGTCATATTTGCATCTCTCTTGTGTTCTCTTTCTGCGCGATGGAGTTTTATTAGCATGAACATTGGCAGAAAGTGAATTTGAAGGCTGAATACCCATGGGAAATGAATTTTAAATTCACTGGCTGTGTGCAGTCACCCAAGAAACTTGATCATAATTGTTTATTGTACTTAAATATTTATATTGTGGAAGCACTTGTTAGATAAAAGGGCCGAGGTGCTGGGTGCTGTACAAACACCGTCCCAGCCCGACAGAAATTACCTCCGTCCCCAGCAAACACAAACGGGGAACGTGTGACAAGTTGGCCCAGGCTCGGTCACGTCAGAGGTGTGAGACGGCAGGTGACAAATTTCAAGGTCAAGAGCCAGCATTGGGGCGGAGGGGTGAGAGAGCAAAAGACATCCGCGATTTTCCCAGAAAACTCGGGAAAGTTGCGGCGTTCCCACCAAACGGCATGCCCTGGCGCGGGGTGTGTTCGTACGGGATATTCAAAATAGAGTCGGGGAGTTAAAGTTCAGCAGAAACATCCTCGTCCAAGCTTTTTTACTGCCTGTGGTCCATTGCCACGGACTCCGGCTTTCCCCGGGGAGCTCAGATTTCAGCGCTCGCGAGGTTCCTTCGGCCTTTACAACGCATTCTTGCGTTTTCCATCCCCCTCCCCTGCTCCCCATTTGCATCCATAAATGCTCCGGAAAGCGGCACCCGCTGCTGCCCGCGATGGTGCTGCCTCTCCCAGCACACTCCCAGTGGGACAGTGGTGGCCCTGGAGCGGGAATCCCATCCCTGGTCACCAGACCCCTCCATACCTTCCCATTGGGAAGGGCAGTGGCAGGAGCTGGCTGTGCAGGGCATCGTTGATCCCAGCTCCCCCCTCTGCTCCAAAGATGCCTCCAGGGTTGTTTTTGGGGAGAGATGGGCTGCGCTTTCGGCAATAGGGGACCCCATTTTTGCTCGGTCACGCAGCACCCTACAAATCTTCCGTGCCCCACAGACCTCATAGCTGCACTCCTGGTCTTCAGAGGAAGGGGAGGCAACATTAAAAGCATGCTTTTACACCAATCTTTGCTGAATTATTTTTCTCCATTGCCTGCCTTGGTCTAGAATGCAAGGAGGGAACGGATTTTTTATACTTATGGAGGAATAACTGCAAGGTCAAATCCCTGCTGGAAGCGGGGCAGGGCTCTACACATCACACCCCCAGACTGGAGCACAAGCAAATTACCAGCTATTAAGGGCTGATGAACAACAAAAAAAAACCCCTGAAATTGAAGCTGAAGTTACAGTAATAAGGATGGAGAAGAGAGAAAATGGCATTAGGACGTGCACTATCTTCTGCATTCCCCTAAAAGCAGATCCGCCGCTGGGAGTAGGGGGGGCTCCGAGCCAGCCCTCGGAGCAGTGTCTCCATCAGCTTCCCTGGCCCCTATGTACGACCATGTCTTTTAATTAATCGCCCACCGCAGTCAGATGAGGGTTGCCCGTGCCAATTTGCATTTGCAACGCACCGCGGTGCAACAGTTCCCTGCTCCGCTGTAGAAATAACAGGTGTTATTGACAACCTAATTACACGCTGTCAATAATTACCAAAAATTTAAATGGCCCCAGTGTTGCTTGCAAGCAAATCAGGTAGGGCGTTTCACGGCGTTTCCTTCAAAGGCCGGCTACCGAGGTGAGGCTGGTATCGATGTGGAAAGCTGTAATTAGGGGAGCGCGAGAAGGAGAAGAGGAGACGGGACAAACCACGAGAGACGGTGCCGGGGATGCTGAAAATGCCGCGTGAAGGGTCAGTGTGCCCGGGGCACCCACCGAAATGAAACCGATTCTGAGTAAGCTTGAGCTGCTTCGGGATAAAATTTGAGATCCTGAGGGTCGGAAAGAGGGAGAGTGAGGAACCGGCACAGCAGAGGGGGACGACGTCACGCAAGGGGGAATCCATCCCTCATGCAACGGGGCTCCATCGCTGGATGGAGCATCCTCGCAGCGACAGCAGAACCGGGGACCTCCCTGCCCAGAGAGCTCCAGGGCCTGGGGGGGCACACACAGTGCTGTGATACCCACGTACCTCCGTTTTTGTCTTCTTTTATCAAAAAGATAAGTAAAAAAGTCAAGCTAAAGGCTACGAGCGGGGTGTCTCTGCCACCGGAGCCAGACGAGGGTGGCTTGGTCCTCTTGGCTTCCCACCACCATGGCAGAAGATGCCACATGTCACGGGGGCAAGATGGATGATATCAGGGAAAGACGACGAAGGCCATAAGCTCGATATGTGGTGCTACTGTAAGTACTATAAGAAAATTTAATTGCTAAACGGGCTAAAAACATCTTCTCCAGGACAACGTTCTGCTGGTCGCAGAAGAAGTCAAAGCCGTCTCTTACAGCTCGAAGCGGTTAACCCTCCGGCTTCTTTAAACCGGAGAATTAATGACACTGAACTTCACAACAACAACAAAAAATTAAAGGCACCCCAAAGAATGTTCTCTTAATTGTAGCAGCCTGCTACGTTAAAGCTGCTATAGGAAAATTCATTTACAATTCAGCTATTAAATTGCAAACCATTACCGCTGCTTTTATGGCTTTATATTCCTCTAACAAATTTATTATGTAATTACTCTGCGCAACAGCATCGTTTCTAGCGAGCGAAGTTGAAGTAAGGCACCTATTTCAAAATCCGAACAATTCTGCGGTTTCCAGATGTAATTTATACAAAAGAGGAAAAACGTCACGGTGCCGTTTTCTGCCTGGGGCTCCGGGACATTTGAGTACGGAGCAGGAGTCTTGACTATTCCCAGGCTTTAGTTATGTTTAGTAAATACCCAAATTTTGGGCGTCAAAGAGCCAACCAGGCTCAGAACCCAACCACGACCAGCGTCAGGGGCTGTCGCACGTGCCGTTCTGAGCCAAAACGGTCAAAACTGGGTGATAAAGGCGGGATAGAAGCGCTCAGCTCCGACAACTGCCATTTATTTCCGTAGGAAACACAGTTGCTTTGCAGGCCTCGGGATTTGCTCCAGCGGCACAGCTGGGACACGGGGAGCTGCCGCTTTCCCACTCGCCAAAGGGCTCAGCCAACCCCCTGCTCACAAAATAAAACGTCGTAAAATTTTGAAAACAAATACTAATAAGTAAGTGGAAAGGCCGGGTTTTCCACCTCTGCAAAATAAAGCTGTAAATAAATAAATAAACTCTTGGGTGTCAAAAAAAACCCCCACAGCTGGATAAAGGGGCATTAAGCAGGACACGCATTTCCCAGGCAGAATGACTGGATTATTGTTGGAAGCTGCAAATAAATTCACATCATGTGCCCCCCCTCCCTTTTTTATTTTTTTTTCCCCCTCCTTTTTTCTTTTTGTGCCACCCTCCGCAAAAGGAGGGGATGGCGTCGGTATCCAGCTCGGGAATCTCTAGAGCAGATTAAAGAGGCAATTATGCTGGATTTGGGGAAGCTGCCTACTGTCCAGCCTGAATCCATCATGCTTTATAAAGCCCCAGAAGAAACACCTGGGGGCTCACAACCTCACTCCCCCAGCAAGACCACGGCATCCCACCAGTCACCAGCACCCAGGTGGCCACGCCACGACCATGAAAGCATCTTCTTGGAAGCAAGTCCTGTATCTCACGGGGTTTTCTTCCATCCCGATCTACCAGCAGATGTTTCTCACCTCCTTCTCATTACCTGCGATCGTTCCTCAGAGCTCACCGCAGGCACATGCCCTTAGGGACGCACCGAAACAGGCAGCGCGGTGCTCTGCTGAGCCGGCCTCCGGGGATTGAACACAAACTCAAAAGAAAAGGCAGGTAAATGAACAAGACCTCAGTTTTTTCTAAATATCATAGAATCACAGAATGGTTTGGGTTGGAAGGGACATTAAAGCCCACCCAGTGCCACCCCCTGCCCTGGGCAGGGACACCTCCCACCAGCCCAGGTTGCTCCAAGCCCCGTCCAACCTGGCCTTGAACCCCTCCAGGGATGGGGCAGCCACAGCTTCTCTGGGCAACCTGGGCCAGGGGCTCACCACCCTCAGAGTGAAAAATTTCTTCCCAATATCTCATCTAAATCTCCTCGCTTTAAGTTTAAAACTGTTCCCCCTCATCCCATGGCTCCCCTCCCTGCTCCAGAGTCCCTCCCCAGCTTTCCTGGAGCCCCTTTAGGGACTGGAAGGTCTCCCCGGAGCCTTCTCTTTGTCTTACTCTCCTTGATAGCAATAAAATTCTAATTATTATTACCCTTGTCGTTTTTGTTTATTTGTTTGTTTGGAAAAGGAGGGTCTTTGGGTGTCCCAAGGGCTGGTAAACGCAATGGGAAGGCAGAGCGGAGGCTCTTGCACACGGAGCGAGATTCCAAGCCCGTCCCACCCCGCTGCTGCTGCGGGTCGGAGGGGAGACCGAGGGGGTGTCCCCGCAGCCTCCTGCATCCTAATGGCACAGCGAACCCGTTTAGTTATGCAGGAGGCATCTCCCTCGGCTCCCACATCCTGAATCGCTCCTTAGAAGGGCTGAATGGCACCAAACCCCCCCCGGCCCCGTCGGAGCCGCTCGCCCTCGGCTGCCGGCGCTAACAAGGTCTGACTTTGTAGGATCATTTCATATTCATTCAAAGGGTTTGCTGCGGGTGGAACGACAGCATCGCCGGGGCCAAACCCGCCGTGGTTACACAAGCACAACACCCCCCCCCACCCCAGTAATAATGAAATCCCTGCAAAGTAGTCGGGGGCGGTCGGGGGGGGGGAACGCATTGACGAGCCGGGATAATTTATTCTGTTGAGCCCAGTGCCTGCCAAGGCGGCTCAGTCTGGCGTGGGATAGACTTACTGGGAGCAGCCAGGCTGGGATTTGCAAAGAGGAGGAGGGGGTCCAAGGGAATTAGATCCCCAAATCTGGCTGGATTCATCAGCAACTGGCTATTCAGACAGCCCGGGATTATCTTCCTGCCCGGCGTTCATCCCTTAGCTCACTGACTGGCGCGGGTGACGGATGGATTTCCATCGAGTGCGCGTGGGGAGGAAGGGTTAAGTTAAAAGAGGGGGTTTTTAGGTAAAGCTAATGAGAGATAAAATGATTAAGAAGAAAGATACAGGAGGAGAAAAAACAATGCTTAAATTTCCCACCAAAAAAAAAAAAAAAATTCTATTTTTGCATACCGCGAAAAAAAAAAACCAAACCAAACCTCCAACCTAAATGCATGTTTTTCAAAGTGTTGTCCCAGATTTTCCCTAACTACAGCTAATTTTCCTAGCCCCCGGTACCTGTGATGCTGAGCAAATTTCTCTGCGCTTCAGCATCCACCTGTGCCGGGTGGGTCCGTGAGACCTCTGGCACCTGGGGCTTCCCGGGCAGGTAAAAATCATCCCCTCACCAGTTTCAAAACCATCTCGAATTGCCGCAGAGACGGGAGCGGCCAGACTTCAAAGGGAACCTGCCACCTAGGTTTCTGCCTCTCTGCTTTTTCTCCTCTGTTCCTCTAAAATAGATCTTTATTAGAACTGGGAGCAAGGTTTCCATGGAAAGGAGCCATTAAGAAAAAGCAATATTTGGATTTTAGCCTTTTTTTTCTTTTTTTTTTTTTTTTGATTGACAAACTGATGCTCGCTCAGACATCACTATTTTCTGATGTGGGACTATTCAAAGGAAGAGCCCCCAACCAAGTGCATTTTACTGGTCACTGGAGAGATAAGACTTTCACACGCAGACCCGTGCCCGGTCCCTTGCTCCGCTACGACGTGTTCCCAGCTCCGTCGGGCATCGCTGGGAGGAATTCATCAGAAGTTTGCAAAACGCTTGACACAATGTTCACTGAATCAGAGAATGGCGGGGGTTGGAAGGGACCTCTGGAGACCATCCTGTCCATCCCCCTGCCAGAGCAGGGTCACCCACAGCAGGTGGCACAGGAACGCGTCCAGGCGGGGCTGGGATGTCTCCAGAGACAGAGACTCCCCCACCTCTCTGGGCAGCCTGTGCCAGGGCTCTGCCACCCTCACAGCACAGAAGTTCCTCCTCGTGTTGAGATGGAACTTCCCATGGTCAAGTTTGTGCCCGTTACCCCTTGTCCTGTATCCAGGCACCACTGAGAAGAGCCTGGCCCCATCCTCCTGACACCCCCCTTTCAGTATTTATAAGCGTTGATAAGGTCCCCCCTCAGTCGCCTTTTTTCCAGACTGAAGAGACTCAAATCCCTCAGCCTTTCTTCATCAGAGAGATGTTCCATCCCCTCAGCATCAGCACAGAGAGACACGGAGCTGTTGGAGCGGGGCCAGAGGAGGCCCCGGAGATGCTGGGAGGGCTGGAGCCCCTCTGCTGTGGGGACAGGCTGAGGGAACTGGGGGGGTTCAGCCTGGAGAAGAGAAGGCTCCGGGGAGACCTTCCAGCCCCTGCCAGTCCCTAAAGGGACTCCAGGAAAGCTGGGGAGGGACTCTGGATCAGGGAGGGAGCCATGGGACGAGGGGGAAGGGTTTTACACTGACAGAGGGGAGATTTAGATGAGATATTGGGAAGAAATTGTTGGCTGTGAGGGGGGTGAGCCCCTGGCCCAGGTTGCCCAGAGAAGCTGTGGCTGCCCCATCCCTGGAGGGGTTCAAGGCCAGGTTGGACGGGGCTTGGAGCAACCTGGGCTGGTGGGAGGTGTCCCTGCCCAGGGCAGGGGTGGCACTGGGTGGGCTTTAAGGTCCCTTCCCACCCAAACCATTCTAGGATTCTATCATTCCATGTCGCAGCCACTGGGAGAAAAGCATCATGCTGGAAAACCCCTTTCTTAGCTTTTTTTCTGCCTCCCTCCCCAGCTCACTCCAGCCCAGCTGCTGAAATCCCTCCTCTCACCCTGAGCGTGCCGGACCGCTCGGTCCTACCTCGCTCAGGGACAGCTGGTGTTCCATCCCCTCAGCATCTTGGTGGCCCTTTGCTGTCCCCTCTCCAGCAGTTCCCTGTCCTTCTGGAACCGGGGAGCCCAGCACTGGAGCCGGTGCTGCAGATGCAGCCTCCCCAGGGCAGGGCAGAGAGGGAGGATGACCTCCCTCCACCTGCTGATGGAAACTATGCAAAAGCCCCCGACAAACCCCCCTCCCTCGCTCAGCGCTGCTGCCAGGCGAGTCGGGCGACGGAACGCCTTTGTGAAGGCTCCGTAAAAAGCCCTTTGCAGCGGCATCGGGGGCCGGCTGACAGCAGAAGCGGCTCGGTAAGGCAGAAGGTGGGCTTTTAGCAGAGATAACGAGATCGGGATGCACAGGCGTCTACCAGAGCTGATGCTAAAACAATTAATAATGATTTCCCCGCCTCACCCCAGACAGCCTAAGAGGGAAGGATGGCAACAGCGCGAGAACAGGGATGCGGCGCATTAACAGGCAGAACTTGCATCTCAGCCCCGTGCAGGCACCAAAACCTCCGCCACATCAACAACTCAAGGACGAAAGCACACCAGTTGCGTGCGTCCTCCCCAGCTGGGCTGTAAACCCTCCCCAGTTCGCTGGGCTGGGTCGGGGAGGGGGGAGCCGTCAGTAGGGTGCCGAGACCCGGCTTGAAGGCGGCCGGTCCCCACGTGTGCCGTGGGAAGCCACACGTGCCACGGAGCCGGTGGTTGCTATGGTGACGGTGGATTTCCTTAAAACTCCTGCAAAAAGGAGACCAAAGGCCCAAGCAAGCCAAGGAAGGGCAGCTCCTTTGCAGGCAGGTTTTGGGGCCGTGCAGGGATGCTGAGCACCCTGAGCCCGCATAACACCTCTGGCGGAGCAAGGTGTTCCCTTCAAACAGACCCGTATTTGCCCCACGGTGGTTATTTCCGTACCCTGGCCACCACGATGAGGTCTTTGCTGGTCCAGCTCTGCAAGATGCCAGTCCTAGTCCGGCAATTTTATTGATTTCAGCGATCTCCAAGGGTTATCTAAAGATGCAGCTCCTCCCTCAATGGAGAAACTGGTTTTTAATTGCAGCCCTTCTGGCGGGGGATGAACCTTCTTCCTTCATCGATGTACTTTTTTTTTTTTAAAGGCAGGGAGAAGTCGCAGGACTGGCAGACGGAGAAGCAAAACCCCCAGATTAATAATCCAGATTACAGCCCGGCACGTGGCAGAGCAACACCGACCCTTCCCACCCCGGTACCCGCTGGGGTGGGATGCGGAGCTGCCACCATCCCAGTCTGGAACTGGGTTAAACGGGCAGCCTAAAGCACGAGCGGCTCTCTTCTGCGAGTATCTAAATTCAACTTTGCCCCTTTGGTATTTTAAAATGGTGTTTTGTCCCTCCCCAGCCTGCGGGAGTCGGGATAAATCAATAACCCCATCGATTTTAACAGCGGAGTGATGCAGTACCCAAATGCGGAGGCGCCCCTCGGCAGGGATGTGTACGCGCCCAAGCAGAACATTTCATCTCTAAATGTGTGGCTTTAAATGAAGTGGCTGGCAAAATCCCATGGGAATATTTAGTTCAGATAAGAAACATATAGAAACACAGCTTTTGGAGCCATCTCCCAGTAACTTTTGTTTCCATGGCGACTAATGTTTGTGTTTATACCTAGTCCCAGTGTTTCTATCAGATTTTGCTTCATGGAACAGCTGTTCCAAGTCATTTCACCAAGACAGATGATCCCGATAAGGAGCAAAGTTTCCATTCTACACAAATGCACATTTATTTAATAAAATCCAAATAATTCAAACCCGGAAAAGATCCGTGCTTCAAAAAATTGATTACCAAGGCAGCCTCCTGATGGAAAGAGATTGAAAGCGGCCGCGGAATAGCTGCTGCCTAATAAGAGGGAGATAAAAAACATAATAGAAAAGAAATAAAACAACTCGGGAAACGCTAGTAGCTTTATTAAATTTGGCCATGATCTTTCTATTCTTGGGCTTTATGCACAAGTGTTATGGCTAAAAATGACCTTCACTAACGAGGGGGGCGGGGGGCTGCCGGCTCCCCCCCCTGCTTCCCTCCCTTCCCACCCTCTCATCCCTCGGGAAAGCTGCCGAGAGCGGCCAGAGGAACCCAGCGCGGGCTAACCTGGGCTTTCGCATCCAAATATCCACATTCCTCAAATATCCCGTCACTGCAGCTTTTATAGAATAGGCCCATTTCCATTTCAACTTAAATACTGATTTTTTTATTTTTATTTTTTTTCTTAAATAGGATGGCTCAGGTTTAGCTTCTTGGAATGATATTTGAGGGTTTTTTTTGGTTTTGGGTTTTTTTTTTATCCTTTTTGTTAATGTAGTTGCAGGCCAAAACCTCACAATATGAGCTCCGTGGCTGGATTTAGGCTCGGATCAAGCCTCTGCAGAGGCTCTGTGGGATCAGCAGCTTTCCCTGGGCTGAGCTTGCAGTGATGAAAGGAGGTTGGTGCCGCAGTCATCTCTGACATCTTACGCCTTTGGTTTTTCCCTGGAAAGATCAAAGCATCTGAGATGTCCAGGCAAGGCCGGGAGGCTCTGGAGGTGCTGGGACCTCTGGAGATGGCATCTCCTGGCAGCCCTGAGAGGGCATTAGACTGGTGGCTGCCTCCCTCCTGTGGCTGGGTCATGCCACAGGCAGAGATGGGTCCTTAGGTCCAGTGTTACCCCAAAAAAACGTAAATCAATCTGCTTTCAGGTACCCCCAGGTGGAGGCAAGTGCCCTGCTTCTCTCACAGGAGACCTTGGCTTGAACTGTGGCACCCACTTCTGCCGTGCTGAGATAGGAAAGCTGTAAGGAAGCTGGGACAACCCAGAGCAGAGCATCAGGAATGACGGAAGCTCCGAAAGAATGAAAATGTGCCATAGGAGAAATAAAAAATAACTACCCTGCCTCTAGGCTTCCTGCATTTGCCTCCCCACAGGCCCATCCCCACACGGACCTGCCCCACGGTCGCTCCCCACCTCCGCGGGTCTCCGGGGGGCGAGACCTGCTTTCAGGGGTGGTGTTTTAACTCCTGCAGACTTTTTCCCCTTTAAAGTTTCTCTCTGCTTGCTCACCGAGAGCCTGCCGGGGACCGACGACTCCGTCACCCAGCAGAAGGCACCCGGGCGGCCGCCGGGAGAGGACCACGTCCTGCGCCCCGGCGCGCGTTGCCGTGCAGAGCTGGAGCGCGGGGCATTGGCAGGGACTAAGGGGTCACTTATCGTTTCAATCACTCCCAACTCCTGGCTCATCGGCACCGCAGAACTTGAAACCTAAGGAAATTATTTTCATTGTTAGCCGCCGCCTCCTTAATTTGAAAACTTCCTGCGAGTAATTGAAATTCCTGCTCTGCAAAAGCCAAAGCCTTATCTACTGCCTTGTTTAGTCAAATTAAGGGAGATGGGACTTGACTCTAGATTTGCTAAATATTTTCCCCTGCCTTCAGAAACATTTATTACATATTTCGCATTGCACAAACTGCTTCAACCTCCTGCCGGCTGCAGAAACGCATTGAATTATTTTAATCAGAAACAAGAATCCTGTTGAAAGTTACCAACGCGGCACAACAGGAAACCTGGTCTCGCAGACTCCTTCCGAACAAAGATTCAGGCTTTCCTCTCCCCTCTTTGGAAACTATCAACCAAACTCTAAAAATAAAGTCAGATATACAAAGTTATCCTGCCATCGGGGCCCGAGCGCATTTCGGTTACGCATCTGTCAGTGCTCCCATTACACATCTCACTTTCCCAGATTCTCTCTCTTCGCTTTTCAGATTGCGCCGGGCTGAAACTTGGCACGTGCCCTGGAGATGATACCGTAACAGTTTGTTTAACAGCAGCCTCTTAATATTCCTGGAAGGCGGGCAGCAGGGACAGGCTGCGTTCCTTACTCTGCCGGAGCTGGGGATGCAAACGCCTGCAGCTCCCCCGGAATTTGGCTGAAGACAGAGTTACCTTCAGCACCTCCCAAAAATCAGGCCATGTGCGCTGCCGGTTTTGTCCCAGCATCAATCCTCCCTTGACGCACGAGGGATGCCAAGTCTGCTCTTCGCTGATGCCAGCAAAGCTCCTCCTGACTTACGAGAGGGTAACGGAGAGCAAGACAGGGCTAACACCTCGATGTGACTAATTTTTCCCCCCATGCAAGGCTTCAGCACAACCTGGGCTGCCTTTTATGCCTCCAGCTTGATATCCAAAGAGTCCTCCAGTCCATGCTCTGCTCCTGCCACCCACCCACCCATTGCTCTCCTCCCTACATGAGTCCTGGCTTGGCACCCTTGGAAAATCATAGAATGGTTTGGGTTGGAAGGGACATTAAAGCCCACCCAGTGCCACCCCCTGCCCTGGGCAGGGACACCTCCCACCAGCCCAGGTTGCTCCAAGCCCCGTCCAACCTGGCCTTGAACCCCTCCAGGGATGGGGCAGCCACAGCTTCTCTGGGCAGAGAATCCTCCTTTATTCCCAATTCTGGAGAAACCATTGGGTGAAAGGAATGGAAGTGTCCCGCGTTTCCCACGCTCACCTCCCGCTACCCCGGCAAGGGGATCCCGAGGGCTCTGAGGACATCACCACTGCCGGGCTTCCTCCCTTCAAACCCCCCACCAAATATTTAATCACAGGATTCTCCAGCAACGCAGCCAACAGTAATCAAAATCCTCCCAACAGTTGCTGCAGCCCCGGGGAAGAACATTTCATTTATTTGTTTCTTCCTCTTGGAAAACCAAAATATTTAAATGCTAATCTAGCAAGGACTAGGCATGAGCACGCGTAATCTCTTTTATTGTGGGCCTATTCTGTAGAGCCAGGATGAGCAATGCTCCGTTGGTATATCCCACCCAGAAGACTTCTCCTTGTTTGCAAAGCGGTAGACGAGGCGACGAGATTCAAGACAGTTTTGCTTTGCAGACTATTTGTTTTTTTAATACTGGGGAAAGTGGGAACATATGCGCGGGGGGATGGGCGGCGGCAGCATTTGTAACGCTTAATTTACTAAAACCGCACATTGCACAGATCTCCCGGCTTCCTTCATTCAGAGAAACCGGCGTTTCGTTAAAATGGGCCAGCCTGGACAGAGATCCATCACAGCGGTTTCAAACGCACCGCCGGGGTGGGGGATCCTTTCCGAGAGATGTCCGAGGCCAAAAGCATCGTCCCTGTCACCGCCTTGGCCTGGGCAAAACATGAATTGGCTTTTCTCTCCCCCTTAGAACATCAGGTTTTTGACGGAGCGGAGCCAGGCACTTCCTATGCGCATGGACCCTGCCAGAAACCACGGAAGATGCTTGGATTTTCATTTTATGTCAGAAATTACATCTAACCTTTCTCTCTCAGGATTAAGCCCAACAAAATAAGTGAAATATTTCGGTTTGAAACAGGTGCAAAACGACAAGAGCGGGATTGGGCCCCGTGTTTGAAAACTATTTAATTGATAGCCTCTCAGTATACGAATTATTAAGAAAGCAAAATACCTATTGCCTCCCAAATGTCACCGTATCCACCCAACTTCCTTGAATCTTTGAATGGATTTACCAGCACCGGGGGCAATCTCATTTTCTAGAAAACCTGTTTTACGGCCTAATATTCCAACCAAGTCTGCGGCTGATCACTTAAACAGGCTTTCACCAGGCAGCGCGGGCTGTACGTCTCATTTCCCCCAGACGCCCTGCAGCGGGCTCCGCGCGTGGGTGGGGAGCGGAGAAATCGCAGCGAGCGGAGCGGGATCCGCTCTCTGTCAAATTAAAATTGTGATTCATTCCAAAAAAAAAAAAAAAAAAAAAAAAAAAAAAATCAGTGGTGTTGCCCAGATGTTTGGTTTTTTGGTTTTTTGTTTTTGTTTTTTTTTTAAAGTTGTTTGAATTTCAATAATCGCAGCGGGCCTGGGATTCGATGGAACGAGGAAAAAGCCGCAACCTCGGCGGTGAAGGGACGAACCATTTCGTCAGAGGGATGAAAGCCGCCGGTCCGGCGATGCTGACAAGGGAAGAGATGCTCCCTGGCAGCCCCAGCGCCGTTCAGAGAGGCTTAAGAAGCTGAAGACGTGATAATCAAAAGCCATCCTGAACATTTCTCTGTCTAATCGATCATTTGCAATGTTTACTGATGAAAGAGCGATAAAACCTCTGCTTTGTCCCTGAGATACCTCCAGCAACTCCGTAGGAATGGAATACATTGATTTATCGTAACGCAGCTAATCTGTATGTACAAGCACACAGAGGAAGAGGTTGATCCTTCGACATGCATATGGTGCATTGATTCCTTGCTTTTAATTTGCCACCCTGTTAACCCACCCAGAATATCACCCGCACGTATTGCCCCGACACGCACGCGTTGGGAGAGATAGGATATTTGAGGCCTGATCCTGCAAATCTTACTCAAGAGTCACCCAGCCATAAATAATTTAATCTGCTCGGTTTCATGCCGGGAAGACCAAGAAGTGACTGGAATATAAGGACTTTCACAGGAAAAAGAACACGCCACACCCCAATGGCCAGATGCTGAAACCACCCTGGCTATAAGGAACAAAATCCCTCCAAGAGGGACTTCCATCATCTTTAATATCATTTATGAACAGTCCTGGATAGCTAAACTGCAAGTAAACTTATTACCGCATAGTGGAAGTAACTTTGTTGGGGGATTGACATCGCAGGAGTCAATCGATGGCTTTGCGGGCAGCAAAACCGGGGTGTCGCATGGAGCTCCGTGCTCTTGAAAAAAATATTTAATTTATCGCAGGTTCACCTTAGTTCTCATCACAGCTTAGGTGTGACACCCAGTAATTCACCTCTTATTACTCAGAGGGGAGAGTCGTGCCGCACGAAACAAAGAGGCGCTGAAAGTTAGTCTCCAAACGGAGGAGAAATTGCCGACTTCCATTGGCAACCGGGAATCATCCCGCTACACACAAACAACCCGGAGTCAGAGCACTGGCTGCCGCTAGTGGCATTTTAGCAGTTTCTGAACAGGAGTGGGGTTTTCGTGATAAAAACCCTTCTTCAACTGCGGGGGCCTCCTGCAATCAGCCATCTTCGCACGTGCGTTTCGTGCGAGCGCAGCGCACGTCTAGAAACACATAATTGGCCAAATTAGTTCCTTGGGAGAAGAGTAACAACCCCGGAGGTGAGATCTAACACACACACACACGTTTAGGGACATTTTTTGAGCTTTGTTTTGCCCCATTAGATTAAATATTCCGTGGTCCAGAGAGTCAGTAAGTGCTAAGAGGTAATTTAGTCGTAGTAATTATACAGCATAGGAGTTTCTTTCTTTGTTTTTTTGTTTTGTTTTGTTTTTGTTTTTTTTTTTTTAAAAAAAGATCATTATGAACCAGAGTCCTAAAAAGTTTCACTACAAAGTGATCTTAAACTATAGGATCAATTAAAAGGAGAAAACTCGACTTGGAGTGATTTACAAGTCATTTTCTGGTGAGAAAGCGCCATGAGGAAGGAGGCAGCGACTTGGTTTGACCTAGGTTATTGCCTACTCCAAGGACAGACGGAATCACAAACCTACACCACGAGGAAACAAATTTTAGATGACAATAATGCTGAGAAACAACCCACTCGCTGCAAAGGGCTAGGGAAAGGCTGCGCTTCGATGAGCCGCACCATACCTTGGGCTAAAGCCAATGAGGTATCATGGTGGTGGACACTCTGGGTACAGGCTAAGGTGTGGTTATCAAAATGAAACATCACTAAACTAGACTTTGAAAGTCCCTTTTCTCAGGAAAACCGGTTCTGATACTCATATCTGTTATCAACCTATCAAGACGGCATAAGGAGCAGTGCACTTTCCATGGGTTAATCTTCCCCGTCTCCTGCTTTTCCCCTCCACTCCAAAATTAGGAGCCCATAAAGAGAGATTCTGAGCTGGTCCCAGATACCATTGCCTTTACCACAGCGCCGTAGTCCTGGGGTATATCCTGCAAAAGAGAAGACCTGCAGAAGGGAACGGTCACGAAGGTCTGCACCACTGAGGCGCCCAGCCATGCCCAAGTTACACCTTCCCCGCGCGAACAGCTTGGCAGCGGAAACGAAAAGCAACGTCAAATAGCAGCTCTGTGTGTTCTATCTCGTCTCCCAATATCTCCTCCAAAGTTCAAAACAGAGCTCGGGCCCGGCGCGGCAGTCGGGAGTGATGTGATCAGAGCGGGAAGCTCCGGCAGCGCTCTGTGTCGCTGCTCCGTGTTCACACCACCTATTTCCCATTAATTAAACTGATAGCTTGCGTTCACTGAGTTGATACAGAAGAAGGGCAAACAAAGGATTAGGCAGAACACGCGAAGCCTTCAAGAGGCGTATTATTAAAAACCATCTCTCCCCACCTCCCCCGGACTGCCTCTGCGTCTCCTCCAGCGGCAGGTTTCAGTGAGGGAAGGGGAGAGCAGCAGGAGGAGGAGAAGGTAAAGGGAACCCAAAATCACTTTCCAGCTTCCTCCTGGGTTGCGCACCCAGCACGTGCAGAAGCGGTTTGCGCATAGGCACTGCATCGACACCTCCCCCTCCCTTCACTCCGATCTATGAAAAAAAAAAAAAAAAAAAAAAAAAAAAAAAGGAGAAAACGAGAGGATTTTTCAGTGGGTTCCCAAGCCTAGAAAGATAAGATTATCCCGGCGTGAACCGGCCTCCAGGGCTATGGAGAAGCAGAGTGGATCCCTCTTCTTCTAGGAGCTGAACGGAGGGGTGAGGAAGCAAAAGTAGGATTTTCAGAGCCAGCTCTTCAGTTACGGAGCGTTGTGATTTCCTCCGGGTGAATGTGCGAGTCTGTCTTCCGCAGCGCAGACAGGATCCATGAACTACTCTACGAAGCTACTGTCAAACACACCAGACATCGTGCTTGCTTGCCCAGCGTATCTTACTTCAACGCTAATTTTCTAAGCGGAGACGTGTAAATCCCTCTCTTCCATTTCACTATTTTTAATTTTGTTCCTCCGCTGGATTTTTTACGTGCCTTTTGAAGCCAGGCAAGCGCGAATCTCTGTTGGCCTCCATGGGTTTCTCTCTCCACGCAGCTTGTCTCAATGACCAGTGATCCATTTTCCTCCTCTCCCATTTACATCGCGCGTGGTGCCCAATAAAGGTGAATAACAGCAAGATCTTTTTAGAGCTTCCTTCCCCACCTGCTTTAAATTCCATCCGCGCTTCCAACCCAAGGAAAGGAGAATCCCTTTTTGCGCTCAAGAGTCTCCCGAGTCAAATCTCGGACTAATAAAAATGGCTGATCAGAGGGATCAGCCTCTCTGGAAGGCAGAGCTCCGCTTTCGAGCAGTTGCTAATGGACTACCGCCATCCGACTGAAACACCAAGTTGCCGCGAGGCTCTTTTGCCTGGTAAAAGCAGGATGTCGTGAGCAGTTTAGGTCAGGGAAGGATGAAGCGGAGCGTTTGGATGCCGTGACTGCTCTCGTGTAGATAGGAGGGCACCCAGCACGGTGCTTTACGAGTCATTACGGTGTCACAGCGGCACATTAGAAAATAGGTGCAATTGGCCTGGTAGAAAATTACGTGTTTAGAGAAAATTGCGCTCGGGCAGATTCTCCTGAAGTGTGGTGAGGTGGGTTTTTTTCATGTGGTTGGATGCAAGGGAGCTGAGGATGGGAACGTCGACTACAGAGCAGAGAGCACCCCGGCACGAAGGCTTGTTGTGAAGCTACGTGATATTGGGATCACTCCTTCCTAACCACCTCGGTCATTAACATTAAATTAACAAAATCAACAAGTTAGACAGAAGTCATGCTGCACCCTCACATGTCAATCACATTTATTACGGTCGCGCCTAGGAAGCACTTCTGAGACCCCCTTCCTGCCGCACTTCGTACACCAAAGGAGATGACAGACCTGGCCCCCCAATATTTTATAGTCCGATGGGGTGCGAAGAGCCCAGAAGATCAAAGGAATTAGCAGCGTCCCAGGGGCAAAGGCTCGGTATGCCCCCAAGAGACAAAAGCACCCCCAGCCCTGTTGGGGTTCAAGATGGGAGCTCCCACGAACAGCAAGGTCACGTCTCAGCAAGGTCACCCCAACCCCACAGGCCCTCAAGGCTGAGTAGATCCCCACTTATTAAAAATCTCTGCCATTTCCAGGGCCCTTTGGAGGAATTTAGGATTTAGGGGTAGGGGTGCCTGAAGGCCACCAGGTTATGGCCTGAATTCAACCGCGCTTTTTCCAACGAGCTTTTTAGATCCTTAGAAAAGCAGATTAACTTGTATTTTGCACGGACAGGCGTAGGGAGACACTTGCTGTCATCTCCCCCGGTCCTCAAGGTCCTCAGCTCCAGCGTGCCATTAATCTCGAGCATGAGTTTTATTCACCAGCTTTGACATGACGATTCCTAAAAAGCTCAGCCCAAAGTTCACCAAAGGAGGAAACCTTCTCCGGTTTGGGCAGGGCTGGTGGATGGAGAAGGACGCCTTCCTCTGCTGCACCCGAAGGGAGAGCAGGGCAGGTGAGCAGCCGAACCCTGCCGCCGCGAACAGATTTATCCGGGTAAATAACAATGCAATGTCAGTAGCTTTATGAAAAATGTCAAAGGGGATGAGTCATTCTGAGGATTAGAGCCTGGAACTGAGGAACACAAGAATATCTCTGCATGGCAATGACATCCCGCTGTATCTTTTTTTTTTTTTTCCCCCCAGCTAATTCTATAATCACCCTTAATCAGCCCATTGGAGAACAGGGCAGCCCATACAGCTTTAGGATCAATTAGGATCCAAAGCCTTCACTGTGCCTCAGCCACAAACCAGCCCGTTCCCACTTCAAATGGGCTGGATGATACCCGATTTCAAATCCAACCAATCTCCTGCCTCTACCTCAAGATGGTTCACGTTAATTTGTTATTTAATAGAAGAACTTTAACCCAGGAAGACAGATTAATAGCCAGAACTTAATTAGGAAGCATTTGAAGCAGCAAGGGCTACTTTGGCTGCTAGCCATGTTATCCTGCAGCCCAGAACTTCCCTGAGGAGCCGCCACTTTCAGCATCGGGGACCCAATCTGGAGGGATGGTATTTATCGTTATCTGCTCACCATTAGCCACCGCTGCTCTTCTCGTGCCTTGAGCTCGAGTTTAGCGTTTCCAGTAAGGAAGAAGCCTTTCAGACTTTTAAATCAGTTCTTTCTTCACCCAGTTACGTGTGTGTTTATTTGCCTACGCAACCTTCCTTCACCGTAAAGTTTGCTTTGCTTAAAACGTGTAAACCGTGACAATATCCAAATGCAACTGGAATAATCAGACTTCCCTTCAGAAGACGACAGTAGCTCCGCATAGTAACTCTATTTAAAACACACACAACAACAGTCGTTGCGTGTGTTTTAAATAGAGTGACTATGAAGTTACATCCTGAAGTCGTCAGGACGGGGAGCAAGAGGGGGTGCCTGTCCCTCTGGCTGATTGCAGCTGTAATTCCCAGCCGGCGCGGTAATAACTCAAAAAGACACAGCTTTCCGACGCGCTCCATGAATACACTAAATCTGCGTAGGACGCCAGTTGGCTGCGACACAAGCGGGATTGCAGGCAGCTCTCGCTGCTCGCAGAGCGGCTGGCATGAAACACCAAAAGCAAGAAGAGGGTTTCCCCTTGGGGGAGCTAATCCCGCAGCTCTTATCTACAGCAGACCAGGACGGCTGGTGCCTTCAGAGAAAGAACTCGTCGCTGAGGTGTTTGAGATAGGAAATAAAGTCGTCGTGGAGGAGCAATTTCTCCCCGTTGCAGTCCTACAGGGATTTGTGTGCACCGGGGAGCCCTCGACCTGCCGCAAACCTCAGCATCCGACGATGCTCTGGCGTGTGAATGCCCCAACGCAGCCCCCACGGGTTGTCTCCATGGCTGGAGAGATGCTCAGGACCTCGCATAAGGGAATTTGAGGGCATTTTCTTGCAAAAATGTATTGACTGGAAGATGCTGGGTTTGGGTCCTGCAGAGCCTTTTGGGTCCCTTCCTTCGGAAGGAAGGGGAATAGAGACTTTTCATCTTGCCTGCCTGTCTTCATGCAAAAAAAAGTTAATGAAATGTGTGATTCTCTATGTATTACCCGCACTACAGCCGGAATCCCATTTCTGATTAAACCTATATGCTTGACAACTCTCAGCAGATCTCTGAGGAATCAATACTTATTAGCCAAAGAGCCTCAGCCTCTCTAAAATTAGTGTTAAAGGAAGTGCAAGTTTCTTCCTGTACAACATAAGTCGGTAGATGCTACTTCTGTGAGGGCCTTTATAAACCTTTAATGGCTCCCAAGAGAGCGCTAGTCATTTTCTACATGAACTTATCCGCTTAATCCCATTATAAAGATTTGTAGCATGAAAGCCGACCACTCATAATCCCAAACTCAGATGGAAGACTGGAATAACAGGGAAATGACATCTGGGAGGAGAAAAAGGTACGTTATGCTCGCAACGCCTGGACACTTGCTACCGCCTTTTCAGAAACAACACAACTGAGGGAGTAAGACTGAGTATCTCCAGAAATACAGGAAAGAGCAGTTTTAAAGAAGTTACATTGAGAATGTTACCCAAAAATTTTATACTCAGGGCCACCCCACTTCACATATCCAACGGTAAGCCTGGAACCATCCTTCAGATCATTCGGAAATAGATGTTTGTCGCCGATGGTCCTGTCACCGCGCCTGATAAAACGCTTTGAGGACTTGTGGGGAATTTCCAAGCCCTGCCTGAGCGTGAGCGCGGAGGCGAGGGTACCTCCATCCCGCAGACACAGCGAGGACCAGTGACACCACCAGAGACCAAACTGGAGACTCCCAGCTCCCAGGGCTCCTCTCTGAGTATCTGAATTGAGTTAAAAGGTGCTCTGCTAACAGCTTATTCAATGGAAATCTCATTACCCAGACCTCTGCCAAGAATTTATTCAAAAGAGAGCCTTCACAAGGATCTTTGCCAGTAGCTCATTGAAAGGGAATCTGTTATGGGGTCAGATACTATTTTATTCCAGTGGAAACCTAACAAAGATGGACTTTGCTAATAATAGGGTCAGTCCTGCCATGATGAAATGAAATCTCCTCTAACAGGCTAAAGCTAAGAAACACATGCAGAGCTGTCTTACTCTAAGAGAAGCCCTAGCTTGCTGCCCACCTCATGAAATTACTGTTTTCGTACACCAGCTATGCAGTTAAATAACTTTTTAAAAACCTGAATATGTATTTAGAGTCTAAACCAAAAGCTCCTAACCGTTTTTCAGTCTGTGGACCTTCACAGTTTTCCATCGGCATCCTCCTCCTTCAAATCCTGAAGACCCTGCAGAGGGGCTCCAAGGCTCCCTGGGGACTGAAACCACCAGTTGGGATCTACTTCGCGCTCAGCCCCAGCGCGAGCGGGACAAGTCTTCACCCCACGTACCTGAGTGACACAGCCAGGATGCCCAGGAAGGTGCAAGCATTAAGACAAGGGAGAGAGATATAATTTTTTTTTGGAAAAACCCAGATAACCCAAGTTTGAGTTTAATAAAAAGGTAGGTGACCTGACCATGCTATCCATCTCCGCGGAAATTTGGGGGAGGTTTTGATTTCGTTCTACCACTAACAAATAAAAGCTGTTTCTGATGTTGATAGCGGGGGCAAAACGTCAGAGCTTATCTTTGCCCAAGCAAAACTCAAGCTGGTTTACCTTAAAGGTCCTTTTTCTCAGGGCAGCAAAACTTGGACTCTCTGGAGCAACTTAGGATTTCATTTACCTCAGACAGGAAGAGATTCAGGTTTATTTTCTAAATAAAACATTTAAAGGCTTGAAAATGCCAAACCTTCTTTCTTCGCTGGCTTAAACGGCAACTAGAAGCTGTTGCACGGATAAAGATCTTAGTTTACTGCAAGTATATAAATACCTGCTGTTATCTAGACGCGAGGCTGTAAATACTAAGAGCAGAAATGTGTTCATTGCTGAGCTGGGAGGCGGGTGCCTCGGTGGCACGAGGAGCAGGTAATCACGGATGCCGGAGCAGGCAAAGGACCTCCTGCCCCGAAGCACCCCCAGACCATTCCAAGATCTTACAGCACCCATGGGTAGCACATCCCTGTGGTCCCACCATCCTGACAGTCACCAGATTTTTCCCCCAAACCTGGCCTTGATGCGTCCCGTGATGAACCAAGCGGAGTAATGACTTTCCATACAACGCTCCTCCTGCCCTCTGAAAGTGGTATTTGCTTTTTCCTCCTAGCAACTGCACTGCATTGCTCAGCCATGGTTTTATCGTGGTCCGCGATGGACCCCAAATACTTTCAGCACACGCTTCTGCCAAGGTCGTTATTCCCCATTCTGCAAAGTTGATTTTTCCCTGCTAAGAGAAAGGCTTCGCTGCCCTTTGCACTGAATTCTGTCTCGTGCAGAGCAATAACAGAACAAGCCAAGGTCGCAATCCTGCCTTCCAGAGCACTCACAACCTCTTCCACCCCCCATCACTCGCAAGTTGTGTAACTGTATCATCTGTTATACCATCCAAACCACTAATGAAAACAAACAGTGAATAGAAGTGGATCCTGGAGAGACCCATCAAAACCCAGGCTAAGCATGAGTAATAATAACCCGCTTGTATTTCTGGTAATAGCGTCTCCTGTGAATACACTGATATCCAGCACGCTGCCAAGCAGCCCGGGATCAGAGAAACAGGACTTCATTTTTTGTTTTATTGAAAGAAATGAAGCTTTTCAGCTGCAACAGAACTGCAGTCATTTTGCTTAACGTCGCAACCCCAAAATGAAAAAAAATTAGGGCCGTTCCTCAAAAATGTAAAGATGATTCCAACATACCTTAAGATGAAGTATGAGCTGCTTAAATACCAGAGTTGGGTCTGGACCTTCAGTAGGTGTTGCCTGGATTACAGCATAGTCCCAAACACGTGCTGACTCCTCTACTTCTATCGAAAAGCCTTTTTCTTTTTACCCATCTCCCAGGGAGCAGCTGCAGCACATTCCCATCGTTTCCAGCTGAAAAGAGATCTCACCTGGGAAATTACCACTAAGGGCTCAATGGAAATTGCTTCAGTGGCCTGACTACAAGTAGTAGATATGGGTTCTGGGTTCTACAGTATCAAGATGACACATGATTAGCTATAACGTCAGGCAGGTCACCGATATTTTCCAAGGTGGGGATCGGAGAGAGACCCCAGTTTGGGGTCCAGACCTGGCTTTTTAATGGAGCTGTGCATCATTGCTCTGGTTGCGAGGTAGGGAAAAAACACCCCAGCAGCAAGAGCGAAGCAGCTTTCTTGCTTCAGCTTTGGCAACCGGTTTTGCTACAGGATCTTCCAGGAGCAGGGGGAATTCGGTGTCAAACTGACTTATACTTTCCCATTAGGAGCCCCTTTGCACACCTTCTGTTCTCCCCATTGAGGAGAACTAAAGACTTCCAGATGATTAAGGGTTGTTATAAAAATAATAATAAAAAAGCCCGTCAAGTTAACCCAAAATGTATTCCCCGGCCCAGCGGTTTTGCCTGCAGCCGCTTTGCGGGCAGCGGGGATTTAGGGACACATAGATCAGCCTCTCCTTTTCCGTACCCTGCAGAGAAAGCAGAGTGTCTGCAGCAATGTGGACAGCAGAGGAAGCTTTGGCACCTTGTTTTGCAACGAGTCCTCGGTGGACGGTGCAGTCGAATGGCTGCTGGGCTGTGGGGGCTCTACGAAGCCAAGGAGACTCCTCACTGCTGGGCACCAGAGAGCAAAATCCCAAATGTGCCCTTGCTCTGAGTGTGCATGGGATAGGGATGGATGAGACCAACTAATTCTTTACTCTAAATTGGTAAGACCCTGGCCCAGGTTGCCCAGAGAAGCTGTGGCTGCCCCATCCCTGGAGGGGTTCAAGGCCAGGTTGGACGGGGCTTGGAGCAACCTGGGCTGGTGGGAGGTGTCCCTGCCCAGGGCAGGGGTGGCACTGGGTGGGCTTTAAGATCCCTTCCAACCCAAACCATTCTAGGATTCTATGATTCCTGGCTTTTATACTTGTGGTGGGCTGACCATCTTCATGAGGTGCCAAATAGAAACCAAAGGAGAAGATGCACTCTGTCCTTCACTGTCTCCAGCAGAAACCTGAAGTTCATCAAAGATCTGCATAACCCTGAGCCAGTGCAGAAATGCAAGTGGCTGTAGGGACATGCCCACCAGCCCCAGGACCTGGAGCCACGCATCACGGCTCTGCCATAACGCCTCAGACGCCATCGTGCCGTCGTGCAACAGATCCAGGCCTGACAAGAAGCAGAAGAGTAAATTGCTCCATTGAATCTGCAGCAGGAGTTGGGCCACCAGCCGAGAAGTCTTTAAATAGTTGATTAAAAGTAACTGTGATGCTGCCAACGTTACTGACAGACAAATAAACGCTTGTCTCCTCCAAACTCGGTGTCATGGGCTGCCTGATAGAAACATGCGAGCGAGCGGCATGTGCTGCCCATCTCCTGCCTGCAGCTCACCCAACGTCACGCCGATCAAGTTCTTTGCGAAGAATTTTCTACTAGCAGCTCAGCTACACCTGTGACAGCAAGAGAGCCCAAAATTAGAGGTTTTTTTTCTCCCTGGCTGGATGGAAATATTGATGGAAGAATAAGAAGATGAGCAAATTATTTGAATTGCATACATGCAAGACCTATCAGCGCTGCCAGAGATAACTCCTCGAAGCCCAGATGGCTGCAGAGCATTCTGCTGTTGCACATGGCATCAGGACTTTCATAGCCCATTCATGATCTGCTAGCAAAGAGATGACACTGTATTTGACGCAAAATGACAAAAGCAGAAAAAAAGGCGCCATTTTTAGACTACTTAGCATCGTAATAGAGCCATACAGGCCGAAAATGTCTCGTGCTACAAAGACAGGGAATTAAAAATCCTCCTCACGACTCCCTGTGAAGTGGCTCTTAGCGGTTTCTGATGCTACTGGAAACAGATTAGGAAATACTGCGTGTCTCTTTGGCCAATGCAATGCCACGTGTTTAGAATGGAGCACACAGCAAGGAGTTCAAAGGGCAGGGATTGCACAAAAGCAGATTAGCCACGGCAGCACCCAGCACCCAGCATCTGGAAGAAACACGGCTCTGGCCATGGTTTTTGATCCAGCCGGGATTATCCGTGGCTGTTTCAGATGTGGAGAAGCCAGTCTGTGATCCCAGCGGATGGCTCTCCACATCACTCCACTTCAAGGGAAAACATGAAGGACGCAACGGGATCTGGGCCAGCTGCTTTCTCGCTCTGTGGCGGGTTGCCTGTCCAAACGCCTCGCTCAGTTGGCATGAAGAAATGCACAACTCTGTGCTTCAGATTAAAAAAAAAACCATCACTTTTAATAGCTACTAACCTGGACTCTTCCACAAACTTTAAGAAAGCTCTAGAGAGGTTGCTTGATTACACGGAAAAGGGCAAAATGCTGAAAGAGAGACTATTGACCCAGAGCTAGATAAAGAAAAACAGCTTTGGGCTCCCTTGCTGCCGGGAACGGCTGCCACACACCATGTTGCGCTTCAAGCTGTGATCAAACATAACCTGGGCAGTAAATCAAGTGCAAATTCTGTTTTGAAGACAAAGCACCAAAATTCAGACACATTCCTGGAACGTATCAGGAAATGGCTGGTTTTTTAACCACTATTTCTTGAACTCCTGCTGCCCATACGGTACATTCAGGTGAGGTGTAAGCCCCTCCAGACCATCCCCCTCCTAATACACGGCTCCCAGACGACACCGACCTGTTACCCCAGGAATTCATGTTAAGGGAATTACATCCTGGCAGCTACAAGGCTATGCGTCCAAGCAAAATAACAATGCAGGCTTTTTATCCTTTGTAACAAGCTTTGAAGTCTTCCAGACTTCAATCTCCATCACAAGGTTCTTTGTATGACCTAGTTGACCCACAGCTTCTTGTCCTACAACCCCTCTCCTTTCTAGCTTTTTCAAAATACTAAGTACCTTGGGTAGAAACAGATGATATCCAAGAGCTGCAGATTTACCCTGACAAAACACCAACGCAATTTGTGTCTTTATTAGAGTAGATGAACTTTTCATGCCTGTTAGGTTGGTCAGGAAACTTCAGGAAAGGCTGAGTTTCTTCCATGATTTCAAGGTTCACACCAGAACAAGAACAGTGTTCCAAGGCAACCTCTCCCCTCCACCCAGCAGCACCCAAACTACGTGAAAAAAGGAGCTCAAGGAGCCGCAGGCAGCCAGATTTCATCTTCCTTATGAATTAGAACTGATTGAGCTGCAGCGGGAGGAAAGCACTCAGGCTCTTACCAACAATTCCAGACATAAACCTAATTCTCTGGCCCTTACAAAGACCTTTTGGGCTTTAGGTCTTCCTTCACAGAATCCTAGAATGGTTTGGGTTGGAAGGGACCTCAAAGCCCACCCAGTGCCACCCCCTGCCCTGGGCAGGGACACCTCCCACCAGCCCAGGTTGCTCCAAGCCCCATCCAACCTGGCCTTGAACCCCTCCAGGGATGGGGCAGCCACAGCTTCTCTGGGCAACCTGGGCCAGGGGCTCACCCCCCTCACAGCCAAGAATTTCTTCACAGTATCTCATCTCAATCTCCCCTCTTGCAGTGTAAAACCGTCCCCCCTTGTCCCATGGCTCCCCTCCCTGATCCAGAGTCCCTCCCCAGCTTTCCTGGAGCCCCTTTAGGGACTGGCAGGGGCTGGAAGGTCTCCCCGGAGCCTTCTCTTCTCCAGGCTGAACCCCCCCAGCTCTCTCAACTCTGTCCTTGAGTCACTGCTGTGAGTCACAGGGCCTTGTCTGCTCTTTTTCTGAGAAGGTTTTACCAGCTTTGTAGACTACTTGGCTTGTTCTCTGAGAGAACGAGCCCGGCTGCCGGCTTCCAGGAGCTCAGCCCCTTGCCAGACCCGCTCCTGCACCCCTCTCCAAGCTGGGATAACCCAAGCTGTCCAAATCACTCATCATCTTCCCCACGCTTAGAAGAAGAATAACTCCACTTCCCTTATTTCCAAAGTGATTTCCTTCTCCCAGGCAGCCTTAAAAATGCTGTAATTATTGTTATCATCCACTGAGCCAGGCATGAAACAATTAAATGATGAAAAAATTAGAGAAAAATAACTCGTCCCAGCATTGCAGTGGTTTTGCAGGTTCCTCCAGCTCTTGCTAAGAGGTCTGACGACAACCTGGCAGCTTTCCTGCCGCTGCCTGATCTGATCCTGGTGGGGGAAACGCTAGAGGAGCACTTACCCAGCCGTAAAAGCCCTGTCTCTCTGATCGTACCTGGATTAAGAGGGATGTGGCTCAAGATGTGTTAGCAACCTACTTGTAAACAAAACAGCTAGGGCTTTAACACGCATATTTAGTTTAAAGTAAGCCTTAATGGGAATTCTAGTATTTACTTTGATCTAGTAACAGGAATAAAAACGTCTCGACCTGTGTTGTCTGTGTGGGGATTTTATGTTGATTTATTCCACTGGAAAATACGCCCATTCTCCTAACACAGATGGAGTAAAATTGCAGAGGGCACCATCTACGCCACGCGCTGCTTAAGCCTTCGGAGAAGGACTGCAGAAGTTCGCATGTCTTATTCGCTAGGCCGAGGAGACGTTTGGCTTTCTGAATACAAATTCATGGCTGGATGGAGACCTGCCTGCGACTGCAGCCTCAACAAGCGCAACTCAGCGCTTTCATGACCTTAAACCTGCCGAGGTTCTTCTTCTTCTGTGGCTGATCAACCTTGCCCATCCAAACCCATCTCTCTGTCTGAAATACCCACCTGCCACCGATGTACATTCGTTAACACGCAGCAGGACGCGCCCACGGACCACTGACCTGATCATCACCTCGTGTAAAGCAAACCAAACACCGCTGTAATTAGTCAATGGGGCAATTTGCTCCTGATGGGCGACGTACAGCGAGAGCCTTAAGCTGAAGTCACTGGGGGAAAAGAGTTGGGGCCACGGAAGGGTAGAAAACAGCACAGGGAAAAGAGTTGCGTGCCCAGGAGTTATCTAGCAATGAATAAATGCGTAACGGTGCAGGGTGCGTGAACGAGGAGGCGCAGAAATAATCGAGAGGGGGAAGAAGCCCCTGACCCACCAGCGGCTGCGCAGGGCGAGGGGGGAGCGTGCGCGTGGGGCAGAGGTGAGCAGCACCAGGAAGAAAATGGAAATTGCCTTAGGGGTTAAGACAAATACAAATATCTCTCTTTTTTTTTTTTTTTTTTTTTTTTTTTTCTCCCCCTCCTCCAAGTGCGAAATACCAAAAAGGATCATTGAAAGAGGCTCGAGGGGCCTCTGGAAGTACGGCGGGATCAGATTGCTGAGAGCCAAAATAGACGGTGCTGAAATATTAAGGATGTGTTGCCTTGGTATTTGCTAAGAAAGACGGGCAAGAGAGAGGCGGCAACTGTGACCCTGCAGGGGAGGGAGGAAGGGATAAATTCCACCACACGGAATAAAATGCAAAGTATAATTTAGCACAGAAAATACCCTCATGAAGCCGTTGCCCTTGCCGCAGCAGCCATAGCAGTGAGTTGTCCTGAACGGCAAATTATTGAGTTGCTTATCCATGAATTATTATCAAATAGGACGAGGTAAAAGTTAAGGAGTCCTATTTTTTGGGTGCAAACCAAGCGTGGGGTGTTGCGGGGGAAGCAGAGGGCTGGCTGCGGGGCCCCCCCAGCATCCGTGGCAACCCCGAGCCGCGGCCAACTGGCCAGAGCCACCAGAGCATCCCACCGCCCTCCAGCAAAGCACCGTCGAAAGAGGCTCAGAGAAAGACATCCAAGGCAGAGAGAGTTATCTGAAGCCGGCAGAAATCTCTGCAGCTTTGGAGATTGCACCTATCACTAGAAATAATTGGAGCTGAGACTTGTTTCCGTTTTTTTTCCCATTTTTTTCCTTTCTATTTTTCACGTCTCACAGCTGTTTCTATAGGCGACGCTGGCACTATACATCTGAAAACAGCCACAGGCTACTGATGTGCTCTTCTGGCTTGGCCCGGCGCTCCGCGGAGCACCGACAAATGTGATCAGCACATTTATTTTTTTTTCCAAAGGTGAAAGATTAATTTCAAGGGGTCTTAGATCACAAGAATATTTACACTGCTCACAACAAATGTTGCTGGTGTTGATATACCGAGCCCATTCACTTTATTTACGATTATTCTTTTCTAAAAATCAAAATGGCTAGATTTTACCCAGGCAAACTGAGAAAAGTGCCGGCGTAACAGGAAAAGCACAAACGAGGGAGTGGAAAGAGGATGGACAGGGACAGAAAAAGGAAATGAAGATTAGAAATAAAAAGGAAAAGGAAAAGCCCTTGTCTAAAGCTCAGGAAATGAGCTGGCTTCTCAGAAATATGAGTACAAGAAAGGAGCTGGGACGGATATGGATGACTAAGGACATCAAAAAACATATCAGGGAAAATAAGGAGGTTTCTGACATTTGAGGCATCGTGAAACATGAAGAGTAACCAAGGGAGCATGAATCAAGCCTGAAAGGGTACAGAAAACAGACTGGAGTTTGCGTTCAGAATGGGATTTTCTATTATGTGAATATAAAATATTAAAGGGGAGAGAGGGGCCGGGCACCGGGTGGTACCTTCACCCCTCCGTCCCCAGGCACCGGCGGGGCTGGTGAACTGCATCCTGTGTCCCAAGGTGGAGAGAAGTGCACAAAAACTGGGACAATTGAGGAAAAAGGGATTCGTCGACATCTGCAAGAAGGGCTGCTCGGCAAAGCAAAATAACCACGCGGACCTGTGTATTCTGCTTGGACAAACAGAGGAGAAAAACGCTCTCCCGTGATTTATCTGCCGGGTCATGAGGTGAAGATGGTTTTGGTTTTTTCTTTTTTGATCCCGAGTGCCCAGCGTCAACATTTTGGTGCTGGAGCAGGTTATTTTCCACACTGTGAAAGCCTCCCCCTGTTCTGGCGTTACAGGTTTGGCGACGGAGCCAGAGGAGCCAGCCGGGATGCGGTTTTGAGCATCCTCGTGCAAAATCACGCTGTCCTGCAGCCTGGGTTTTCCGCATTAGATGCTGTTTTCAAAACTGGTGCTTCAGCGCTGCAGAAATGTTGCCCCAAACACCCCTGCTCCACTTGTCCTTCTCTCCCTTTGCATTTAGCTTGGCACTTTGCTCCCCGCCGCGCTCCCAAAGCCAGCCGAGAGGTGGAAAGAGCAGAGCGAGACATCGCTCCTCCAAATCGGCCGTTGAGTTGCAATGCGATTTCCCAACTTTGGTGCTCATTAGAGACTTGCAGCGTCAAAAAAAGTGCTAGAAAATGCATTCCTTGAAGCGGTGTTTGCTCTGTTGTGATGCCTCCAACACCTGGGTGAGGAGGAGCGGTGGGCATGGCACCCCGGGACACCCCACGGTGGTGGGGATTTCTCCTGGAGGACCTGGTGAGGGAGCCCCGCGCGTGCTGAACCGCCCTGAAAACGCTCTTTTTTCCCCGGGGAGGGTTTGCTGGCGAGCACCCCGCAGGTTGGCAGCGGCAGGACGGAAGGAGGACGGCTCCAGGTGGGCATCCATGGAGCAGACGTGGAGAACAACTGCGTGGGGTCTTCCCCTGGGGTCAGCTCTCCAGCACCGGCGCAAAAGCAGGGCAACGCCAGCGCCGCGGCTAATGAAGTGACAGACACGGGGGAATAACACAACTCCTTCCTTGGAAAAAGAAAATATCTTTTTTTTTTTAGCAGTACAAGCTGTCTGCAAACAACACAGCAAACTCAATTAAAGCGCTCAAAGGGACGAAACACCTGCTTATAAATGAACACCAAAGACTCTATAATTCCTACTGGTTTTATCAGAGGGTCAGAAGTTCGCGTTTTATCTGCGGTAAAGCGGTTTTTCTAGAGATCCCAGAGCTTCTCCGGGGGTGAAACCAGTCTTACAGGCTGAATAGAAATAGCTGGATAGGACACCCCATAAACACATATAATTCTTGGTTTAGATGCTTCATAAATCGTACTCTTTATCCCTTGGGCATCCTACCAACTTCCATTACCACGTTCCTATTTTAATAGGCACAATCTCAGTACAGCAAATCCCCCATTTTCCACAGCTTTCAATCACAACTAAAGAGTAAAGATGAAAAATCTGCATTTCAAATCATTGTTTGTTGTTATGACAACATAGCATGAATTTGGTCCTTGCTGCAGCTCTTGCAGTCTCGGGCTTCAGAGCGTTTCCGAAGGTTTTATGAAGAGAGCACATTTGTAAGATCCATATGCCACAAAGCCAAAGAGGTTAGCTTCATGTGATGTAAAATATCAGCAGAAGCCTCCTGGAATATAATTCCAGAGAAAATTATCTCGGCAGCTAAGGAGAAACATTTCCTCCTTGCAGACTTCCCAAAAATGTGCCAAAAATACAGCCTGGTACAAACAGACCCAAGAAGATGTACTGAAGGTACAACAGACGGTGGTGACCTTCCTTTTGGTGGATGGGATTATTCAGTAGGTGTATGAACCTGCTCTTCTGCACCATAAAGAACGTGCATATACACAAAAAAAAAAAAAGAAAAAAAAAAAGAAAAAGAGAAAATACATATACAATTGAGACTTTTGGAGCCAGTAAACTGCCATAGAGGAATGCACGTGATCAGCAGCTTTGCAGCTTTTAGGGCCAAAATTGATCATTTTGAGTGCCTGAGGCAGAGATTTCACCTGATGATTTCTGAGAATCCAGCTCGATATATTACGAAAAAAAACCCCAGCAACTAGTTATATAAAGTCTAGAATTAAAGATTTTCCTCAATGTCAATAAACCACACTAACGGCTCTCTCCTCAAGCGCCGTCTCCCACCCCAGCCATGGTGACTGTGGGAGAGCACCCTGCGCTGCCACGCTACCTCCATCCAACAGCTCTGCAGGCACAAATCAGGAATATTATTGGGATATTTTAAACCGACACAAGATTGACGTGTTCTTGATTTTTTTAAAAATTTTATTCGGAAAATCCACGGGGAACTACTCGTAATCAGGTAGCCACAGCTTTTATTTCAGAAAAAAACCCAAAATAGTAAAACCACTTTTATTACACGCAATTCAGAAAACACATTTTAGCCTTACGCTGACCATGAACCGAGAAGGCAAAAACCTATGTACGGTGCTAATTTTAGTTACATGCGTGTATGCAGGCGTACTGGACAGCGTGCAACGACACAAGGAGGCATCTCATGTCACCCCTGTGTGCACAGAGATCACAGAATCATACAATCACAGAATGGGTTGGGTTGGAAGGGACATTTAAAGCCCATCTAGCCCAACCCCCCTGCAGTGAGCAGGGACATCTTCAACTAGACCAGGTCGCTCAGAGCCTCCTCCAGCCTGGCCTTGGATGTCTCCAGGGATGGGGCCTCCACCCCCTCGCTGGGCAACCTGGGCCAGTGTCTCACCACCCTCAGGGTAAAGAACTTCTTCCTAATGTCTCACCTAAACCTGCCCTGCTCTAGTTTAAACCATTGCCCCTCGTCCTGTCGCTCCGTGCCCTTGCAAACAGCCCCTCCCCAGCTTTCCTGGAGCCCCTTTAGGGACTGGCAGGGGCTGGAAGGTCTCCCCGGAGCCTTCTCTTCTCCAGGCTGAACCCCCCCAGCTCTCTCAGCCTGTCCCCACAGCAGAGGGGCTCCAGCCCTTGGATCATCCTCGTGGTCTCCTCTGGCCCCGCTCCAACAGCTCCATGTCCTTCTGGTGCTGAGGGCTCCAGAGCTGGACACAGAATGCCCAGGGGAAGGGGAGACAGAGCCATGAAGAGGGGCTGGGACAAGGCTGACGGGTTGGTGGGAGGAGGCAGCGGCCACCTCTCCCAAAATAGCGTTTCATAGACAGGATAACGCAGGGAGCAGAGTCCCACACGAGCGACGATGATGCCTCACTCTGCCGATTTCATGTTCAAGCACTTTACAGCAATGTTGAGACTGAGAAGCAATCCCTACTGCAATTAATAATTAACTGAAAATACTCACACAAGTGAAAGCAGGTACACCTCAAATTAAGACGCCCGGAGAGACTGTCAGGACACCCTTTATGTTATTATGGGAAATGACTTTTAAAGGTGCCTTTTCTCACTTTTTGGCGACAAAATATTTAATCTGTTATTACATGTGTGTCCCTTAAAGATAGGGAAGAAAGGATCAAAGTTCTTTTCCGAAAGCACCGATTTTGATCAAAACCCACTAAAAAGTATCTGAAAGGCAGATGCCTCATAGAAATCATCCTCAGCTTCCCTGACTGTGAGAGATTAGACAAGTAATCTGGTCTGCCAGGATTTTACAGAAACTGGAGAAATTCAGAGGCCACGAGACTGGCAACGAAACACATCCCTGGGGGGAGACTGGCAAGAGGGCATCACGGGAGGGGGAGGCGCCGGGGGCGGGTGAAAGCAAACGCCGCAGCCCCCCCATGGACCCCCCAAGGGAGACCATCGTCCCCAGGCGAAGCCGGGACCTGGCTGCACAGGGGAGCGCTGCGGCGATACGGTTCAATTGCGGATGAACGCATCTTTGCGTCTAAGGAAGAAAAATAAGGAAGGAGTTTCTCGCCTTTCTCCTCCCAGCTCATGCGGGAAATATTTCTTTTGAAGCGCTCGGTGCCAGCCTGGCTCTGCCGATTTCCGTCGCCCGCCCTCGCTGCAGTGGCTCGCCCAGCGGTGAGACGAGCTCAATCAGTTTTCGTCGTGTCCCTCCTAAGCGCGGAGCAGGGGGTCTGCCTCCACCCCACGCGAAAGTCACCGCAGACAAACAAGGATAAAGGCAAATCCTTTGCCTAGAAATACAAACGCTTAAATTCTGGTCCCTTTTTTCAAAGCCTCTTTTTTAATTATTATTTTATTAAGGACGACAGAGCACTCGGACTTCCAGGAGAGGTCCCTCAGCAAGAGGGAGGACTGAGGCGCACCAGCCCCGCGCCAGCCCTGCCATTAAACCCTGGCACACCACAACCAGACCTAAACCAACCGTGTGTGCTGCAGTACAGAGGGTTATCACAACTGTTGGGTTTTGCTGGGAGGGCAGGAGCACCTCTGCTCTTTCCCAGCAGCAGAAGCACCTCCTCGTGCTGTGTATCAAAGGGACTGGTCAAAGCTAGGTTCCTGCTGGTGAACCTCTTTGGACTCCACTTGGGGCAGCAACATCATAGAATTATAGAATGGTTTGGGTTGGAAAGGACATTAAAAATCTTCTTGTTCCAACCCCCCTGCCCTGGGCAGGGACACCTCCCACCAGCCCAGGCTGCTCCAAGCCCCGTCCAACCTGGCCTTGAACCCCTCCAGGGATGGGGCAGCCACAGCTTCTCTGGGCAACCTGGGCCAGGGGCTCACCCCCCTCACAGCCAAGAATTTCCTGCCCACGCCAGCAAAGATGTTCCATCGCAAGGACAGCAAGGGAGCTCACCTTAAACCTCTCGAGCAGCTCTGCTCGTTCTGCCAACGCTTATTTCAGAAGCACTTGCTAAATTTCCCCTCTGTGTGGCCGCGCACAAGCACGGATTCAGGGCGGAGAGAGGAGAGAGGTACCGACGGGTCTGCCAGCCTGGCAGGGAGTCAGACCAGCATCAAGGCACCTCTTCTTGGGGGAATAAGTAGTAATTCTCTGCTAGGACTAACAGAGACTATTTCAAGCTACCAACTCCCTGAGGGTGGAAAGACAGCGACACAGGAGGCTGCCCATCATCTCCTCCTGCACCCGTGCAGCTCTCAGGGGTGCTAAACCCACGGGCTTCATCCTTACGGGTGCCGATGTCCCTCAAACGCAACTTAAACTCAATAAATAAGGGAGGGTGACCCACATCTGACAAGGTGAAGCTGAAGGGCAACGTTATGGATGAAAGGGTTAGCGAGGAGCACTAGGGGGATCTCTGAACAGACGTGACAACCGGAGCTCTTCAGGAGGAGGAGGAGGAGGAGGAGGATGATGAGGAGGAGGATGAGGAAGAGGAGGAGGATGAGGAGGAGGAGGAGGATGAGGAGGAGGAGGAGGACGAGGACAAGGAGGAGGACGAGGAGGAGGACGAGGCCGAGGAGGAGGACGAGGAGGAGGAGGAGGACACGGCGAAGGGGAGGTCCATGTGTCCTGGGCTGGTGAGGAAGGCATTCCCAAGGAAGAGACATGCAATGGTCCCTGGGGCAACAGGGGACCAAGCTGCAGCAAAGTTAAGCATTGGCGTCTAACTGAAGTAAAAACAGTGACAAAGTCCGTAATGGTTTTACTGCGTTAAAGAAAATAAAGCGTTTGAACTAAACTGTTGCCATCTGTCTTTAGCGGAACGCGTAGCCACACATCGATGGCAATTTATAAATAGATTGAGAGCCTTATTAAAGGTCAGTAGAATTGTTCTGACTCCTTCTCTCTCCTCTCATTGACGTGAATAGCTGCCATTCATTCTGGGGAGAGAATTTTGCTTGTACTGAATCAAAAAAAAAACCCAAAACCCAGCACACAATCTGCACTTCTTATTGTGTGTCCACTGCGTTAGTGCAGTTATTCAGCTACAGATGTTGATTTCAGCTGTAAATAAAGCCCAGACTGGGGCTTTTCTCAGGCCACGGAGTGAATAAAAGTCACCAAAAGCACAGGGAAGGGGTCATGCAGGGAAAAGCTCTTCCCTTGTGTTTTATTTCATACTCCCCTGCACACGAGGAACCCGTGGCAGCCCCGTGACTCAAGGTTTGCTGCACCCGAAGAGCTTGACCGCCCGCCGCCTCGTGACAGCTTGGCGAGGACCGCGGCGGCCATAACCTCTGAACCGCCGCCTATGCCACAAAACACCCCTGACCACATTTGGCGCCTGCAAAACGCCTGGATGTCGGATGTGATGGCTGGAAACTCTACAAAGTGGGAACACGCAGCAAATCTCACCTCCCTACGCCACCCCGATAAAGCTGCGCTTGCGTTACCAGCGCGCCCTGGCAAGGGGAGAAGTAAGGAACTATTTTGCTTTTTAACATGGCCATGAATACGGCCATTTTCCAAAATTTCTTTAAAAATCCTTTACACTCAGCTTCCCACCTTGCCTTACAGCCGCTGACCTGCGAGGGAGGCTGTAGACACGCTCAGCGGGCTACTCCAGACCGTCACCCCGTAAGATGCATCCAATGTCAAGCAGCAGCAGCTTTATAAGGTTTTACAAACATCCGTCTAATGTATTTCACACGCGAGTCCATCCGAAGCAGAAAAAAGGAGCTCCAATTTCACGGAAAGCTAAATGTATGTGTATTTCGACTACGTGTATTTAGAAGGAAGCCCTCACGGTGATGTTTCAATCAGTCTAGCAACAGGATTATCTCAGAAACAGCCACATGCTGAGTTTTCATTAGCATGTAGCATGAGAAAGATTTCATCACCCTAATAATTTTTCAAGCTTCCCTAATATTCCTGATTGCCCATTAGTTCCACTGCCTCAAAGTGACCCTTTATGGTTGTTTTTTGTTCTGTTTTTTTTTTTTTTTTTTTGTTATTAACCAAAAAGACAGAAAACAAAACGAGATGAAACCTGGCAAACACAAAGTAATGACATCTGGGGGAAAATAATTGGAAGCAGAGATTCAAGGGGGAAAAGATGCCTTGGAGCCACAGCAAATGTGCCTTAATTTAAATGGTGGACAATAAATAAGGTATGAGTGTGCAGCGTGAGGCATGTGCATAAACTGCCAGTGGGTTTTTCAAGCTGCATAATAACAGGTTCCCATTGCCAAGCAGGGAGGATACAACCCTGGTCTCAAATGACCCTGGAATAATCTCTCCTTCACCTCGCGGTGGAGGAAAGCAGCCCAAACGACCTGTTACTGGAACACTCAATTACAAGAAAGGTTAAAAAGGATCCCCGATACGGGCGGCATAGCGAGGTGACATACAAGGCTGAACGCGCCGAGAACACGCCAGGGCCAAAGAGGTGGAGGAAATTAACAGCTTGAAGGAGGACAGAGCGAGAAACAAAGGAATGAAATAAAGTAAAGTGGAATTCAGGCCGGGGATGGGGAAATACACCCCCAAAGTGACACAAACATTTATTTTATATATATATATATACATATGCATATACACTTCTATACTTATATCCATAAATATGCATGTATCTATATTTTAGCTTCAAGAAGAACAATCTAAGGAAAGGAGTGAAAATCCCCTGGGTCTGACTTCTGCACAGGCTGTGGCGCGATTTCCATGCAGTGGTGGCTCAAAGGGGTCTGCGGGACATTTTTCTGGATTATCAGGGAGATGCTTTGATTTTCTTCCTCCGTAATGCCTTGTTACGAGCGCGTCAAGAGGCCGTTCCCAGGCTGAGCCCCCTCATCTCCACCCAGTGACGTTAAACACCTCGAAAATTAAGTTTCCCAGCAGGAGCATAGTTTGGGACCTGAGGTGACTGACACCACTTGTACGCTGCTTTTTAGAGATTTCCAGCTTTTGCTGGTGGCCGAGAGAGAAAAATCACCCAAACAACGCCAAACCGATTTAAATCTTTGCCTTTTCTTCTGGCAGGAAAAAGTCAGTGACAGAAGACAGTGATGTACGGAGGCACTGAACAACGCGCTGGATTGATTTGAATCGGGGGAGCATAGCGGGGAAGGAAACCACCTCGGGGAGGACAAAGGCATCCAGGAGCTGCTCCTGCGCATCGCAGGTCTCTGCCCTGAGCCTCGAAACATCTTCTGGAGAACAACAGCGACGACCACCACCCGAACGGTACGATCTAAACCTGCCTTTCCTGAAGCACTAGAAAAGCTGCTATTATTTAGGTAAGGCCAGAATGAGACCACAGGGAAATAAAGACACGAAGAGAGAAGTTCAGAGACGCCCAATTCTTTCCTGATTATGTTTCCTTATATACCTTACGCTGCTGCAAATTGTTTAGGGATCTGGAACCTCCGAATGCACTAGCTACACCTCATTTTCCACTGAAACAGAGCCAACTGTTTCCCAGTGTCTTTTATATGAGGAAAGATTAGGAAACTCTCTCGGAGTAGATAATTAATGGCTTTCCATTTCACAGGTGGGTAAATAAGGGACAGGGGAAGGTAAAGGCAAAAAACCAATCAACCCTTCTGAAGGCCGCCGTTATACCTTTGCTATAGAACAAAATTGCAGCTTGCAACACAAATCACCAAAAATTAAGGAGTTTTGGTGAACAAAAGCGAGATAATAGGGTTGGGGTTTTTCTTCTGACATACACATCTGTTCATTAGAGCCGTCTCCCAGACCACTACAGCTGCTCGCATTTTAAAAAAAAACAACAAACACTTCACACAATATTTACAAGAGGAATTAGCAACAGAATGCGCACAAATAAACTTTGCTTAGGAATGTTTTGGCAATAAAAACGTCTGTCGTAAGTTTTTATGTACGGCCATGCAACCAAGAAAATACAGGTGGTTTGATTCTGGTGGTAGAGTCAAGGACACGGTGGCCTGACCTGGGGAAAAATGGACTATTCTACGATAAATTTTGCCTGCTTTTCTCTTTTCAGTTTGATGGCGAATAGGTTATTTCGGTATGTCTCACGTTAGGTTTAGAGTTAGGAAAACCAGAGGCTTTTTTTGCATGTCCGGTTTATGAAAGCTGAGCACTGAAAAACTCACCTAAATTTATTAAACCACTTGTTTCGTATTGTTATGCCCACGCTGGCTTCTGGTCGTGAGGGCTATAGGGGCTCCTGGCATGAGCATTCATAATGCTGTTTAGATGAGCTTTAAAAATTTTAAATATTTCTATTAAAATATTATAATAGCTTTGAGGGGATTCTGCAGTATTTAATCAATTCATGACGGCCATTAAAAACATGGGAGTTTTTTTAATCTTGATTTCAACAGGCCGCAGCCTGACCGAGAGATTTATCTACAACCCCTGGTGCCAATCTCGCCGCTTGTCTTTCACAGGTTTATAATTTTTTCTTTTTTTTTTTTTTTTTTTTTTTTTTTTCCCTTCAACCAGAATATTCGCTCCCGAGGGAAAGCGCTGAACTCGTCAGGTGGGTTTTGAGAAACAAGATTTCGAAGAGGAAAGAAGCGCTGAAACATCCCTGTATCCTCTCCCTGCCCCGGAGCCTCTTTCGTTGCCTTGGGACAACATGTTCCTTCTCCTCCCTCTCTGAATTTTACACACTCCTCCAGCCTCCTCCTTTTTGTTTCTTCTCTTTGCCCACTTCGATACTAAAACACTGTGGAAAAGTCCTCACTGGAAAAAAAAAAACAAACCAGTGGCATGGGAATGCACAGACCCCACCAAAACCAGTGTGAGTTGTACATTGGGACGGCCCAACCCTGGGCTTTTATCTGAGCCCTTCACAACTGGGATGCCCCCCCCGGCAAAAATCTTCTCCCCGTGCCCCCTTTCAATGACCCTAAAATTTTAACAGCATTTTACGAGAAAAGGAAAATATAATTTACTAAACAAACTATCCGAAATAAAGAAAAGAAGCTCCAAAATTGATACCGCTGGGGGAAAATGAGCCACTGAAACCCTGAACTTACCCTGGAAATTATTCATTAGAACCATTGCCACAAGATTTTAAGTGCACAAAAGCAGAAGGACCGAGAAAAAAAAAAAAAAAAAAAAAAAAAAAGGGATCTGAATGTCACGCAGAGAAGGAAAACATCCAGAAACGATGCGGATAAACAAGTGATTTTATAACCTTTCACGGTTCAGGGACTAAGCGTAACATTAACTGCTTGTAGGTAGGAAGACACAACTTATTAAGCAAATTATTCCTGCGACCTCTTTGTATCTCCCGGCCGTCCTGCCTCTGACCCTCGTTATTTGCACTTCCCCACCCGACTGGCGCTTTCCTCAGAGAAAATTGTCGAGGGAACCCGTTCCTCACACAAACGCACCCGAAACTCGCAGGCGGCACGTCGGCCCGGGTACACCAGCGGCATCAGTAGCGGATGAAAAGCTTCAGGGGAAAAAAAAAAATAAATCTCCTTCCGTGCTAGCACCATTAGCAATGAAAATAAATAAAGGACAATAAATAAATACTGTTTCTAAACTAAACACTTTCCGGAGTTCTCACAGTGCCACAAGTGAGGCCCCACAGCAGCGGGCAAGTGGCAAACGTCAGAAAAGGGCACGGAGATGGCTTTCTTCTGGAGAGGTTCCCAGCCAAATTAGCGCTGGAAATGCAACTGCAAAGCCCCGAGTGCCGGCACAAAGCGTTCATTAATAAGAAATCTGTTGCTTTTAATGACTTACCATCACCGATTTTGGAATATACAATTATAAAAGGAGCAAACCGTAGCCCTTCCACCTGCCATCTACCATTCCTGACACCTACTGAAGACCAAAAAAGACCTGCCCAGGGATCAACGCAGCCTGAAACAAAGGCAGCGGTTGACGTTCACCATCGTCATCTCCCAACCAGGAGGATGCAACGCCTGTTGCGGCACAGCGGAGCCAGGCTGCAGACGAAGATAGCCGGCACGAAACCAAACATACCAGAGCATCTCATGAGACAGAACATCGCTCCGGGGTGAAGTAGCCTGGCTCTGATTTGCCATGGCCAGGGACCTGCGTCCCTGAGTTAAATCGGCAGAGCTGGACCATCACATGCACAAGCCAGCGGGCGATACCCAGCCCCGCTTGGCCACGCGGGGGGTGATGCACCGCATGGACACGCCATGGGCATGGAGCGCAGAGCTGGTGCCCCTGGAGTCGGTGAGCATCCTGCCGTCCGCCTCTGCAGCACGAATTCAGCACGAATTGGCTAATTAAAACCCTGCCAGCACACTCTCTTCTCTACCACGGCCCCTTAGGTTTGCGTCCACACAAGGTTTGGAAAAGAGTTTCTGAGTCTGGGGGGATGAAGGGGAGGAAGGAGCAGACAAATGCCCAATTCTTCTCAAATAATTTCTTCACCTACCGTTTTAAAAAGTGCGAAAAGTCCAGCAGAAACTTCGGTTTTCACAAGCAGCTTTGAAGATCTTCCCAAGCAACGCAGCCAGTTTATTTTCTGAGTTCTGGTTTTGCATTTACCTGCTGAGCTTCCAGTCCCTGCAGCCTTGAATCTGCAGTCTGGACTTCGAAGGACTTTTCATCCTCAAAACACCCCCCTGAAGCCCAGCGGGATGCGCCTCATCCAGCAGTACAGAGAAATCCCGGTGTAGGTGCCCACGTTGCTGCAGGATGCTACGGCGTCCAGCTCTCGTCCTGCCACGTTTCTGCAACGCTGACATCTCCTTGAACATCGACTTTTCCCTCGCCGCCAGCTGAGCAGGCTGTGAAACATTTTCTAGACAAAGCTGCGATCTCTGGGGCTAAATCCTGCCCGACTCAGCTGGCGATGAGCTAAGCACAGGGTCCTGCGGCCAACCTCCTCCCTTTTAAATAATGCCAATTCATCTCCTCAAAGGCTGCAAGATCTGCAAGCGAACTGCACGGCCGGTATCTGCGAGGGCCACCAAGCCCACACTTCTCATTCTCCTTACGCCAGCGCATTCTCATTTGCCTCCCAAATAGTTTAGCAACTTTTTCAGCACCTGCCCTTCTGTTGCGTTGTATTCCCTTACCAAATTTTTGTTTGTAAATTAAACGGAATCTACACAGCAATTAAATACGAGGTGACAAAACCCGGTCCACGCTGAAAGCTACACTCAAAAAATACCGAGGTTGGGAAGTTTGTAATTACATAGGGGATGAGAATACCCCACCGCACACTCGCGCGTACCCCCATTCCTACTACAGCTGCTGGTCGCTGGGATTAAATCCCAGTACGTCACCCCCTGTGCCTGGCTGCACTGGTTTAGGAGGCGCCAGACTCACGAATTCTCCCCTCGCAGCAAATTGCGCTTTTGGAGCCGCACGCGACGTGGGCAGATTCGAAGGCAAGAGCTCAGCCAGCCCCGACGGCAACCTCGCAGCACTCCGGTCCATCCACCCAGCCTGTGAAAGGAAAATTTCCCCTTTCTTTCTGCTGGGGTGATATTCGCGGTGTTACGCTGAGGAGCAGCTGCACACCGGGGACATGGGCGACAGCGGTTACAAATAAAAAAGGTTTTTGTTGCACCTCTCCTACCCCTTACAGGCTTGCAGAGGACATTTTCCCTCGTGCCACCTGGGTGTGTGCGCAGTGTGGGACAGCATGGCTACCGCCTACAGCGTTTTTTCCAAGAAGAGCCGTGGTGCGAGATGTCGCATTCGCTATTATCTGCAAGAAAACAGGCGAATACAATGGAGGAGAAAGGGCAATTCCACAGGGCACCTGCGGCTGGCAAAAGGCCTCCTAACACAGGCTGGAATCACAGGATGATTTAGCAATGTGAGTATTATGAAGCTGGGGGTGGGGGGAACCAAAAAAAAAAAACCCACCACAAACTGCTCTTCTGAACTCGTATTTCTTTCCTTGGCTTACGGGCCTGCCATAACAATGGCTGTTCCTCCCCGGCTGTGTGAAAGTTTGGCTCTGCGGAGCCTGGGGAACGGCGGGGCGGAGGGAGAGGGAAGAAGAAATATTCCCAGCTATTCACTCTGGCGCTGGAAGCCCAAAGCTGGTGTTTCTCCAAGGCTCAGCCCTGCCTGCAGTGGTCCCGCGCCGGGATGGCCGAGTGCAGCGCAGTAATTACACCTCTGTAATTAGAACCGTCTGCCCGAAGCAGCAGTCGTGGCTGTGGACGAAAGGGCAGCCGTCCGTGGGGGAAACCTCCCTGCCTCTGCGTGGTGAAAGGGAATTTTCCTCCCAACGCAGGGCATTAACGCGTGGGGAGCCAGAGTTGGGCTGTGGATCGGTGCAGGGGATGGGAGAGCCACAGGCAAAGAGCTGCCTGTTCCCGGCCACCCACCTGGGGACGTGAGAAACGGCGCTGGGTGTGCAGAGAGAAAGAAAAAAATAATAATAATAAAAAGCTGGGAAAGGCAGCTTTGGTCAAACATTAATCAGCCGGCCGGGTCTCGCAAACAGAGCTGGGGGTAGAGTCGCCTCGAGAGCTCCGTCCAAGATGAATGCCTGCGGGGACACCTCGGCCAAAGCGCACACTGCGGTTCTGCTGGCAAATGTGCAACATGAAGGACGCTCCGCTCAGGTGGCGGCCGACCGCGACGTGTCTGGGGTGCCAGGCTGAGCCTGATGGCAGCCCCGGCCCCAAGTATCTCGGATCCACCCCTCCGTTGTCCCCTCACACGGTAGAAAACACACGGCTCAAACAGAGCATCTCACACCCAACCCGTCCTGTTCGCCGCCAGTCCCATCCTGAGGTGGCCAGGGTGGGAAATACTTCAGCTCATTCAGATGTTCGGTATTTCTTCATTTTAAGGCTTTTGCTACAGAAATTTGCCCAAGGGGCAAACGGACACCAACAGAGGGGGCAGGCGGAGGAAGCATCACCCAGAGCGCTGGACCGGGAGAGCTCATCTCAGATCTGCCACAGGCTGGGGGACCGGGATCAGCCTCCTCCTTTCTCCTTGTGCTGGTAAATCATCTGGTAAAACATCACCCGATGTTTTTCTCATTTGCCTGGGCTAAAACCAGGCAGAGCTGGGCAGCCTGCCTTTCCAAATTACATGGAAACCTCCAAAACCTACCACCACCCCCCCCCCCACATCATCCACTCTCCTGCAGCATTACCAAACCCAGACCTCCTGAAAGCCTCAGCTTTCAGCAAGGGAACCCTTGCAAGATGTCCCCAACCCAAGGGGATTCCAACCCAAACCCAACCCCAAACCATTCCATGATTCTACGTCTGCAATAGAAAGTTCTGGCTTCTTGCGATTTCTCTTCCCTTTTTCTTGCAGCTTCTGCATTTTCCCGACCGCTGCTCAACATTTCAGGGGACACGGGCTTTTATTCTTAACCGAATGATTCAGTTCTGATGTGACCAATTGACAGTCAAACCTGGGACGTTATGGAAAAAACACACCAAATACCATGAGACTTTCTGATAAAATCACAGACGTCGGCGAGACTGGATGAAATAAGACACTTCCCAGAGTTTGCCCTAGATACCAGATGCAAATCAAAGCTAAATGGGCTCTGAAACTTGAAGTGCACACAGCTCCCCACGGATTTCGTCTGGAGCGTTGGGTGCTCAAAAACCTGACGCAAGATATTTAGCTCCTTCAGTAAAAACGAGGGCCCGAGGGTCTCCCAGCAAACTGAAACCCCGGGCGCCGATTCCCCCGGCTCTCGCAGCCTGTGCACGGCCAAATGGAGAGAAGCAGCAAAGCGGGAAACCACTTGAAATTGGGTTTAGGAGCAAAATTGGCAGAGGACGGCAGGAGAGGAATGTCACCCCCGCAGGATGAGCCAGCAGCACAACCGTCCCCCCGGGCCGGGCAGAGGAGCCCCTCCAGCTCATCGCCGCCGCTCATCGCTCGCACACAGCTTTAGGTGAATAACGATGCGACACGTTGGTTTTTTCCTGGCGAAGCGGGGCTTTTTTGCCCCTTTGCAGGGCTCTCGGTTGCTCCAGCGGGCGATTTGGGTGTGCAGCACAATGACCGAGGGCGGGTCGAGCGCAGAATTAAATACCAGAAAAAAAGGGGCTGCCTGAGCCAAACCCAGCTCTGAGGAACTAATTGTCTGCCAGCTGAGAGCAAGTAGTTAACACACACGTTAGAGGCCACGCTCAGAATGCTTGGGTTTTTTACTTAACAGCTGGTATTTGATTACCTGAAAGCTAAAAATACCGGTTTATTGTGGAGATAACTCTGCACAGACGGACATAAGGGAGATGATATCTCCCTCCCGCACTGAAGCGCCTCTCTAACCTAACCGGCCAACTCAGGGGAGTTTTCTGTAGCAGCGGCACTGTTTCTCTCTCCCAGGTGATTTTCTAGTAGGAGAGGTGATTAGAAGAGCTGATAACGCGAAATAAAAGCTGTTCCGGAAATTTTTATAGTTCACGAGTGCTACGCAGGAGTGTCGGAGTCCATTTGCGTGGCCTCGATAGCCTGTATATCTTACGGGAGAAGAGCATCGCTAAGGACATCCTCTCCCATACGCTGGCAGCCACATCTCTTATCTCCGCCTGGGTTTGGGTACCGGCCGCCCTGCCTGCTCTCCCTGCCCACTCCACCCGGAGCGAGCGCGTACTGGCACAGCTCGGCTTCCTCTCCAGGGCAGGACCTGCGTTATTTAAAGCGTGTGAAGAACAGTTTCGTGGCAATCTGATGAGTCCTGGTACCCAAAGGAGCCAAGACACAAAGACTTCGTTTCCCAGGGAGTGAGCTGCTCTAAGCATCCAACATGAATTTTCATAAATAACCCCCTTCCTTTGCTTTTTTTTTTTTCCTTTTATCACAAGGAGAAGCCATGGGAGGGTGTGGAGTCCCTTCTCCGGAGACTTTCAAGACCCACCTGGATGCAGCCCTGAGTGATGTGCTCTGGGCAATCCCACTTTAGCAGGGGAGTTGGACTAGACGATCTCTAGAGGTCCCTTCCGACTCTGAAAATTCCGTGATTCCGCGTAACAAGAATATCCCGATAACCCGGCCGGATGGGAGCACCCAAAACCCTCGCGTAGTGTGGGCTCTGCAATTAGCTGCTCATTTCCCGGGAAACGACGAGTGACTTGAGGGTTGTTTAATCCTTCTGCCAGACTTAACGCGATGGCCTGCAGATACATCAGAGGCACCTAGCCTGAGGCGCACGCCGCTAATATAATAGTGATGTACCAATTATACTTAATAATATTCATATTTATATAAGCGAACCATCCATTGTGGGCCTTAGCTGTCTTCGACACTGTTTAAAGAGATGAAGGATAAAAGATGAACGCAGCAGCTTCCTCTATTACCCAGAAAATAACCAGCGAGAAGTAATAATCAAACGCAAACCGCAGAGGAACCAGAGCTTTCTCCTGCAGACGGAGCCGGTACCGAGGAAGAGGTTTTCTTTCGTTAGCGCCCCGTGCCCTGCCCTCAGCCACCCTCCCATCACCCAGCGGAAAATAAAGACCTTCAGGCTCCCAACGCTCTTTTATTTAGGCTCTCCAGACATAAGGAATGAATCCGTGCTGGCTGATGTGCAGCAGCTGAGGATGGGAGGCAGCTCCTGCTGCAGGAGGAGGTTTGGGAGGGAAACAGGGGTTTGGGAAGGAAAAAGGCAGCCGGTGCTGAGCGGCCCCAAACAAGCTCTTGCCTTGTTTCCTGCAGCGACTGTGCTGCTCACACCCCGCCGGCCCCTTCACGTTACCCGGTTTATCACGCTTATCTACGAAAAACTGCGGGAAGTACTCTTTTAAAACGAAGGTAGTAAAATCCATGGATAAATTAAGCAAGGCAGTTACTCTCGAAACACTGAACCGCACCACCAGCCTTAATTAGATCTTGCAGCCTGACTGTGAAAATTAGGGCCTTTAATTTGTGAGTTATGGTAACTTGCTGGCGTTTATTGACCTAGCACTTTCAAATTCTAGGTTTTGCAGTGCTGCACGTCATCATCCGATTCCTACTGGAGAGCTTTACCAAAGCGGTGGTTTCCAAAAAATTCCTGCATCCTCAGGGAGAAATCAGAAACCGCTCATGATATCTGCCTGTTGCAAATGTGTGTTGTCAGCGGTGCTCAAGATTATCCGACACATCATCTATCATGACGGGGGTCCCCGTACATTGAGTACAAATGCTTTGCTAACTCCCCCGGCGCCCTCATGCCCTGAAAGCGTTGCCCAAGCCATGAGCTTGCCTGGGATGGACTCTAACGCGTGCCCTTCGCAGTGAGGGCAATGACCATGATTATTTTGCAGCCCCGTGGCTTAAATTTGCATTTGTATTTCGCGTTATAATCACCAGAGCTGGCTGGCAGAGAAAGGGAAGCGCTGGCGGGCGAAGGAGCTCTGCTCCAAGTGCAGGAGAGGGCATCTGGCAGTGGGCACGCCGCCGTCTGTAGGCGACCATGCAGGGGACGAGGGGACGGCAAGGACAGGAGCTGCCTTGGCACAGGCGGGATAGAGCCGTCGCATCAGCCAAAGGTCGCTTAGGACCCGCTGGGCTCCTCATCATCCTCCCACGCTTGACACCCAAGCGAAGATCTCATTTCTGCCTGGTTTTCTGTACAAAGGAGAACAAAAATCCCACTGCAGAGGGAAAGCTCGTGGTGGCCAAGAAATGGGGACAACTGTAACTCGCTGATGATAAATCACAGCTAAACCCCTGTCGTGGTTCTCCTCCTCTGCCACCCGAGCTGGGTGTTCCCATAGGACCAGGGGCCATATTTCCATCCTAATTCCCCGCAGTGATGTCATCCCTCCAGCATCTCCAGCATCTCGCCTGCGTGGGCATCCCCTGCGGCCGGGCAGCCCCAGCTCCGCGCGGGGAAGGTGTGACATCCCGTCCTTCTGCCTGCTGCGTCGGCTCAGCTTCTGTGAAGGGCTCCCACTGTATTTATGAAGCAGCAGCAGACTGCCGTCGTGGCCATCAACTGAACGGGATGGTTCACAACCACCTTTAAGCACATCTTAAAAAGCCACCAATTTCCTATTCGTGTGCTTTTCCCTCTGAACATGATAATTATCCAAGAGATTCCTGTACATGAAATGTGAAGGAATAGTGCAGTCATTACCTTAAATGCTAAATCTCGAGGGAATTCAGGCTCGTACCAACCCATCATCCTTCCCCTCATTGGTGGCTGTTCCTACGTGGTGCTTAAATTGCGGTGACAAACCCACTACGATGCTACACACTGTTTGTTTGATTGACTCAGGAGCCCATGGACATGGGCAATAACTCTTTTCTACCTTCAGCTAGAACGTAAAAATAGTATGTTCATGTTACTTCATTAAAAAGGATCCCAGACAGTCTTAGTCCTGATGCTGAAAATCAGGTTTGAGAAGAGCCTGTGCTTGAAGACATCAATAAGCATCAATGATGGAATGACAGAATCATAGAATCATTCAGGTTGGAAAAGACACTTGGGATCATCGAGTCCAACCATCAACCCCACTCTACAAAGTTCTCCCCTACACCATATCCCCCAACACCACATCTAAACGACTCTCAAACACATTCAGGGATGGCGACTCCACCACCTCCCTGGGCAGCCTATTCCGGTGTCTGACCACTCCTTCTGGGAAGAATTTTTTCCTAATGTCCAGCCTAAACCTCCCCTGTTGCAGCTTGAAGCCATTCCCTCTTGTTCTATCGCTAATTACCTGTGAGAAGAGACCAGCACCAACCTCTCTGCAATGTCCTTTCAAGTAGTTGTAGAGAGCGATGAGGTCTCCCCTCAGCCTCCTCTTCCTCAAACTAAACAGTCCCAGCTCCTTCAATCGCTCCTCATCAGATTTATTCTCCAGGCCCTTCCCCAGCTTCGTTGCCCTCCTCTGCCCTCGCTCCAGCACCTCGAGATCTCTCTCGTATTGAGGTGCCCAAAACCGGACACAATACTCAAGGTGTGGCCTCACCAGTGCTGAGTACAGGGGGACAATCACCTCCCTCCTCCTGCTGGTCGCACTGTTTCTAATACAAGCCAGGATGCCATTGGCTTTCTTGGCCACCTGGGCACGCTGCTGGCTCATATTCAGCCGCTTGTCAATTAGAACCCCCAGGTCCTTTTCTGCCAGGCAGCTCTCCAATAATCAATAAGTATCAATGATCAATAAGCGTCAATAACCAAGGTCGCTGCCGTGCCTTGGCAGGTTGTATGGCACAAGGCCGCAGCAATGCAGATCTAGTGAACAGTCTACAGACGTAAGAAATGAAGCCTGAATTAATATCTGTCGTTAGTCCTGCTGGTATAACTGGAAAAGAGCAGAAAAGCTTTTGAGTTCACAACCGCTTCATCAAACCTGACAGAAATTAGAAGGCAAACATGCGCTGGAGTGCTTTGCTGAATGGGGGCCCTACATCAGTTCAAGGCCATTGCTCTTCAGTTTCTCCCTTAATTTTTTTGCTACTTGCTCCATTCTCCAGATGCTGAATGTACTAAAGAAGAGTCCTGCTGGATGCAATATATGGTTATCTAGAAGAGTCTTTCCACTTTAAACCATAAAGAAACAATTTCCTCTGAATACAGCCGGTTGATTATTACCACAAGACTTCATGCACGTGGTGAATGGGAAGCTTGGATAGCCTAAATCAAATGTGCTGCCTTACTTTAGTCTAACAGAATTGTCGGTACATCATTTAATACTTTGAGTACTGAAGGATGCTTTTTAATTTGGTGGTAATAATTCTAAGCCTACCTCTTGCAGGATTTGCTTTTGCTTTTGCTTTTTTCCGGTGTAGAATTACTATTTCAGACTCAATACCTGAAATAACGCCAGCTATTAAAAATGATAGCACACACAAAGTCACGAAGATGTGCAAGGTATACAAACAATCAGACGGCCAGTTAAACGTGCAGAAGGCAACGCTCCAAACTCATGCCCCAGTCTCCATGACTTCCCGCTGCTTTGCGGTGGTGTAGACCCCCCGGCCACATTCCAACCTCAACACCCGCCAGCATTGTTCTTGCTTTAGTTACAAGGGCGGCGGGCCCAACATTGTTCTCGTTTCAATTGCAAGTGCAGCGAGCTGGGACAATCTGGCACTTTCTGACCTTGCCTACTGGGGCAGCGAGTTGAGGCGATCTGGTACCTTCTTGTCCCAGTACAAGTACAGCAGGTTGGGGCGATCAGGAGCTCCTCAACCAGGAGCTCCTCCTGCCAGGGAAATGCACCCGAGACCCCGGATCACAAACCCACTCCGACAGTCGCCGAGATCCCCTCACAAGAATTGTGGCCACAATGGAAAAGTACTGACCAAAGCCAATCACCTTGCGACCCTACAGCTACCGATCCTGAAGCAAGGCCCTTTGGAGCTCTCCGGGATGGCAGCAGGCTGCGATCCCATATTTCACGACATGATTCAAACCGTCCACTGACAGAAGCTGACGAAGGGAAGAGACTGGGTATAGTTCAATTTTGATCACTGGGTACCAAAACGTACTATAATCTGCAGAAAAGGAAACATCTTAATCATAGGTTAACCTCTCTATCTGTACGTGGATGCAATTTGATTTAGGAAACTTTGTTGAATCTTTCACTAAATCACTGTGTTTGATTATAACAAATTGTTGATTATTGACTAATTAAGTGTTGCTAGATAATTGCATCATTTAATTCTGCGATTCGTTATAGCAGTGCTAATCAACCTCAAACTACTGCTGTTCCAAAGTCACACAAGACCCATAATCACGTGTTGAAGCACCACACCAAAGTCCCTACACCTAATCCCTTTGGACATAAACCATTGACCAAGTGTGGGACCCGGGTTGGATCCAGCCGCACCGAGGCTCCTCTCTGAGGAGGAGCTTAGAAAGCAAGAGGGTCCACGGACCGCTGACTTCCACATAGTGCGTAATAGAGTGAACCTTGCCGTCGAACAGTTAAGTCGTGCTTTTATAAATTTATATTAAAATCACTTTTCTAATATTTTAGACAGTGGTTCTTTAAGCGATCTTAAGTTCTCCACTCCCTCTGCGACATGCTTGTGACGCTGTTTAAAATATCTAGACGTCTTTCATAACCTTTCTTAGAAAAAAAGGCAAAAATTAAAAATAGCAGCAGAGCTCAGGTTTCCTAATTGTCATTCTTTCTTGCTGTTTACACTCCAACGGGGTTTTTGTAAAGTGTCGATTAAATTAAGAGATACTACCGGGCTCATATTTACAATGCCCTCTCCATTTCAGTTATTGAACCCTCCTCGATCAACACGTGAAGCAAAGCAAACATCAGATAGTGTTTCTCCTGTAAGCTGAGCATGGGACATCCAGAAAGTGGGTTGGATATGTGTTCCCCACTGGAAAATGTCTTGCCTTGATCTGAAATCCAGACTCAGTTTTGCAGCTTAGACCCACCCCCAATGACAGTGCACTGCTATCAAAGCTAATGAAGGCAAGTTAATACATTTTTCATCCCTCCATAAAAACTTAGTTTGCCCAATTATCTTGTCTAATAGCATTACACATTGACAGATGAATACATGACCCCCTGACATTTTAGTTTGCCGCCTATAAATCTGCAGAAGAGATCCCATTCTTACTGAGTTCATTTGATTCAGATTTTCTCGAAGTTGCTCTACTGAACGATGCCTTTAAAAATTAACTGTTGGCGTGCTAACCCAAATTTATATTCTCTGTGCCAAGTGGGAAAAAACGAGAAAGGCTTCACCACCTAATTACTCTACAGGAGACAAAGACAGGAGTTACTTGAGTAATGAAACAACGGAAGAGAAGGAAACGGGAGACACGTGCTGAAATCACTGGAAGCCAAGAGCAGAAGCCTTCAGCCAGGTCTGATGGGAGCCAAAGCCCTCGGTGGAGGCTGTATAGAGACAGTGACCCCTTTAGTAGGGGAAAGAAAAAGACCAAGAAGCTCGAGTTGAGCAACATTCAGCGGGGGATTGTAGAAACAATGACACTTTTAATGTGTTTTCCACTCAGCAATTATCCCCTATTATAACCAGTATCAAAGGCTCAAGTAGAAATCCCTGTTTTTTTGCCACACATCAGCATTTACAACTTACCCTGCCTCGGGGCATGCACCTACAGGGTGCACTTGTCCAGCTCCTTAGGTGATTAACAATGATGTTCAGACATTTACCTCTATTTTATCCGTGTTTTTAGCTCAGAAAATTACCCAGAAGTGCACTTTGCTTTTATGAGGGTTCCTTTCTCTGGGGGTTACTGGACCACCCTTATCAACTTTTAGCACTAGTGCTCCCCACTGTTCTTCCCGTCTGAAGGCTCACGGCCTGGGAGCGCTGTCACCGGCTTCGCTCTGCTTTATGCCCTTAAAACGAACACACTCAATTTGGTTTGGGGTTTTTTTTTGGGGCGTTTTGGTTTTGTTTGTGGTAGGGTTTTTTTTTTCCTTCCCAAAAAAGTCCCTCTAGGTTTCCTGCTTAATTGCTTTCTCCTTTTATCCTGGAATTACAAAAAACATCAGATTTCCAGTAATAAAACTCCATCGCCTGCCCTCTCTCTCTCCTTCCTTTATTTCAGAGATGCTGTTTGGACGGTCATTTAACACAGTGAACAATCTCTTCTCATTGCCCGTTAGTTCTCTCAACGCACTCATGATCAGGCTCTGAAAATAAACCTCAAATAGAGTTACCTACCAAAATGTCCCGCTCATAAAAGTAATGTTGGGGAAATCCTGCTAATTGGGGCTTGCATAAGGTGGTAACAGCAGGCTCCCCAACCTGGTCCAAGTCATTTTTGGTGAGGTTGTGCCTCCTTACGGAATCCCACAACCTTCGTGGGCGTACCAGCTCTGGGTTTGGGAGCGGAGCAAACCCGTTGATGCATTGCCGATCCGCACAGCCCGCCCGCCCAAGGGCCCTCTCTATAAACTCGCTGGTGGAAAAGGAACCAACAAACCCCCAACGCACAGCAGGAGGGAAAGCTTCTTGTTAGCACAACGCGGTAACTACAGCAAAGCACGTCCACTTACTCAATGACGAGCTGGTCATCGCTCTTAGCCGCCCAGGAGAAAAAGTAAAATTGAAATTCAAGCATGTCTTTTGGACTGATTATCAGAATTAAACTCTGTTTTCCTAATTAGAAGTCCTATGGCTTTTTTAACTTTTGGTTTAGAAGTTGGACTCCTGTCTGTTCAGTACAGCACACTTCGTTTGAATAACAGGGAATGGAAGTGGGGAGGACGAACGCACCCTTTGCTTTTTGACTGTCCCAGCACCAACAGATAATCCATCACCCACACTGCCAGGCTCCGATTTGCAGGAGCGTACACCACAGCCTGCCTTGCAAAAGCCTTCGTCCCCTTCTCATTTCTGTCTCTCCTCATACCAGTGTTACACCACTGTCCTCCACGCAGCTCCTCCTGCCCGCAGCAGAGGAACGGAGACCAGGTTGACTTCAGACTCAATTATTTCTTTATCCAAATCCCCAAAGAACAGAACTACAAAGGCGGCAGCGATTTTTCACGAGTTCTCGGTGACAAGCAATTAAAAGCAGTTCATGGGCATTTGGGATACCAAGGTGTATCCAAACTGCGTCTCCAGCCTCCGGGACTGCAAGAGGCAGCTCCTGGAAATAAACATCTCCACTCCTGGCAGCAGCCTCTCGGATCTGCGAAGACAGAGAGATCTGCAGGGAAGACGTCATTTTCGCCTGGCTAAAGGAGATTAATGTTGCCGCTTGCTGCATTTTATCCTGTCAAATCAGGCCATCTACAGCGCTTATCAGGCAAAGCAATATACCTGCTAGATGGAAAGGAGACTTTCCAAACACACCGAGAATTGTTTAGCACAACATCACCCACCTGCCTTCCCTCCACCCGGAGCGCATTTTTTGGAACCGAAAACCAGAAAAACGCAACAGCTTTTTAGTCAGCACAGAAGCACTCTCCTCCGTGTCTTTTGAAAAGTCTGGCGCAATTTGGTGCTCGCTGATATTTGACCAGATGTGTCAAGTAATTCAAGCCATTACCTTCTGCCATTGTTTTAAAGCAATGGAAGACAGATTAGAGCAGCCCTTCAAATCGCGAAGCGCTGAATAAATAACCACCCTGCTCGTCCCAAGGCAAACACTCACGTGGCCGAGGACGGTAATCTTTCTGTGCTTTACAGATGGAAAAACAGACGGTAAGGGGTTAAGCAGTTGGTCCAAGACCTCTCTGCAAGATGGTAGCAAAGCAAGGACGAAGAGTCAGAAGTGTTCCCAGCTCTTGCTTTGGTGCCTCGCCGTACCAGATAACGCACCTTTGGCCAAGCGTCGTACCGAGGGGAAGGGCGCTGGGGGTTGCAGTGTGAGAGAGGAAAAATGAAAATTTTTTAAAAAAGGGGCAAAAAAAATAAAGCCCTTCTCAATCCACTTTCAGCAAAAGACAGACGCTGGGTGCAAAAAGCCCCTGCCCCGCTCCGCTGGCGGATGGGCTCCGGGGCTGCGTGCTCAATGAGAACCACAGGCGGCCTTCCTGCAGATTGCACTGGGAAGGAGGGATGCGCTCCCTATTAGGGTATAATCATCTGTTTGATTATATTATTGATTACGTTGTGTCACTGCTGTGATTATATTTGGTGTTACGCGTTCCGTTCCCTGTTTGCTCTGTCACCGCACAATAACGAGAGGGGCACGGCGTCATTATCAACATTCCTTCCTCCGGAAAACGAGAGGAGGATTTCCCTTTTGGTCAGCAGGTCCGTGGATCATTCAGAGAAGTAATAAACTGACCTCCAAGGTTTTTTTCCCCCCAGGGAAAACAGTCTACCCCATAGCAGATACGTCCTCCGAGAGCCAGGACAGCAGTGGCCACGATGAGCTTTCCCGCAGAGATTTGAGTACGTGTATAAGTTCCTTCTGACTTCCCACCTCCTGGGCCTTTGCTGCTCCAGCAGGTTTTAAAACACCCCAATTACGAGCAGACCCTGTTGATAGATCTAATAGACAAACGCAGTTTGGAGTTTGCAAGCAGGAAGATACTCAGGCCGATGTTGCTTTTAAACTAATGGGGTTTGTAGCTCTCTCAGGTTAGGGAAGAGCCAACTGCGGCAACAAAGAGACAGAAGAAGGCACATTAGCCAATGCACTGCAGGGCTTTCCATATTCCAGCGTTAGAATAAAAATAGCGCACTAGAAAATGCTGTTTTGCAGCAGATTGGGTAGCACAGCATTTCCTGGCGTGGTGCTGGATCAAAGCCGGCTTCTATAGCATTAATTATTCAAACACCAATGAGATGCGTTTTGCCAGATAAAGCAAAGAAAAATAATCAGATCAGTGTCGGTACAGCGCGAAGAAGCAAAACAGATTTTGTGCAAACGATTAAATTCGTTTGTGCAGTCAACCTGCACGTACATTTCCTCCAGATTTGCAAGTTATTGCGCCAGTTTTCTCAAATGTGAGAAAACCTGGAGCTCACACACAGCACCATCTCAGACTTGGTGACAGTCCTGAAGTGGTTTGGTTTTTTTTTTTTTTGGTTTGGTTTTTTTTTTTGTTTTTTTTTTGTTTTTTTTTTTTTTTTATTTTCGTCATTTATCTGATTGGTGGGTCTCAGCCACAAAGAAAAAGTAGCCAGGCACATACGTGTATGTTGTTCTCGTCACATTTGAGAGACAAGAGCAAAACAGAGCCGTTCTTCTTTCACAAGGCTTAGTTAAAATAGGGGCAAATGGCAAAATTCAGGTAGAAGAGACCAAATATCCACCTTGACGTAGTAATGAAATGTATATAAAGCCATTTCTTGAAAATAGCCTAGCAGCACGCCTGGCTGAGGAACTACACACAGCCTTTCTCTGCAGACCTTCAATGACCTTTAGAGGTCCCTTCCAACCCAACACGTTCCATGATTCGATGCTCCAAAGCCCTCAGCCCTGGGCAGTGAACGTGTTCAGGGACGATGGCTTTTCTGCTCTTCTCCTGTCCCAAACTGCAAGCAAGACCAGGCTACCAGGGGCAGAAAATAAAAAGGAAAAAAGATCGGTCTGTAGCTAAATCAATTTTGAGCATCGGAGACCCTAGAAGGAAAAAAAATCATGAAGTCCCTAGTGAAAAACACAGGTAGGAGGCAATTCCTCACTTGCCTGGGTATTTGAGGAACTCACGTGGCTCCTTGGGCTCACAAGGAATTTCACCCAGGTTCCTGCCTCGGGCACTTTTTCCCCCCCACGGTACTTTGGATTCACTATGAAACTCACATTTGGAGCCCCGTCCACTTCCATAAGCTTCATTCTGCTGCCTGAGACTGCCTTTGCTTGTCAAATTTTAATTGCTTTGTCAGAAGATAATTACAGCTCTTTCACAACTCTCTCTGCTCTCTGGGCTATTTCATCCCAGATCCAGCTCTCGGTTCACTTTCTCAGTTCAGCCTCAGAAACCCACAAAAAAAAAGAAAATTCCAGCCAATTCCTCAGCTCGGGATCATTCACAGATACCTCCAACCGCTCCCTTGTTTGGGGGTGTTGTTTAGAAAGGCATTACTTGGATCTCTCGTTTTTATTAGGAGCACAACACTGAGGTTTCTATCCAAGGATTCGCAGTTGACCTCCTTTGCCCAAGGCAGCTGAACGCTGTAATACCACCAAGCGCTTCGCAACCGGCCTGTGCCAGAAACCAGGCTGCCTTCTGGCTGCCCTCTTTTGTGTCACACCTACGGAGAAAAGCCTTGTTTAAAACCTCCGTTGTTCTTCTTGGCGTATCCAGGAGAGGTTTCTCTCTAACGCAGCTTTTTACCAACCTATTCTTCTGCTCGGGGACTTTGCTGTTGACTCCCGGTTACAAACGCTGTTCAGCAATCGCAGAAAGTCAAGGAGCTGGACAAATGCAGCTTTTTTTCGGTGCCCACACTCCCTTCACCTTCAATAACTGGAGTGGTTGTATGATGACAGTGAGCCCAAGAGTCCACCCGGTTTAGAGGGTCACCCAAAGCTTCAGAGGTTTGCCTTCTCTTCAGAAGTCCTGCTCTCGTCCTCGCAAGCTTGTCTACAGCCTGTAACGAGCCCTGCCCTCCCCATCAGATGTCTAGGGCAGCCTTTAACATCTACAATAGCAAGTGGGACCCGGGTCTCTAACATCTGCCTGTTTGTATGTAAATACTACTGAAATAAATGTTTCTACAGAAGTAGCGATATCTACATATGGTGACCATTCGATCTCACGTCTCTTACAAATACTATAACCATTTCAGAACTCTTGATTTCAGCTTTGATCCCGTGACATGCTGGGAAACTGCTGTTTCTATGTTGCAACCGTATTTGACCACCGATCCTACACTTTCCCTACATACAAGTGAACACGTTTTAAAATGACAAGGGGAAAAAATCCACTATCGATACACTTTGCAGCAATTAATGAGGTCTCAGGAGCTTTGCTGTCTTGGAAGAAGGTTGCCTGCTGAAGAGCACCCTTTGCAGAACCAAGGGATTTTCTTTTATGCACCAGAAAGCGGGACGCAGCAAACCTGATGGATGAACTCAGCACACGGCCGAGAGCAAACGGTTCAGCGGCAGAGACACTCCAAAACACTTCGCGCTGCCACCTCGCCAGCCAGAAACATGGCCCAACACCCCAAAATACACCTCAGCAAAGTTATTTCCCTCTTTTGCTGTTTATTGAACCCAAAGTAATTGGAAACCCATGCTCGGATCCTGTTTAGCCCTAACCTGGTTTAGCATTATGCAGGGTGCGCACAGCCAGAGCTAAGCCAAGCATACAGGATGCTTATTTTCCCTGATTTTCCCCCAAATTTTCCGTTCAATTCTGCCACGCTGTGCACAGCTCCGACTTGCCTTCCCACCTCTTCCCTGCAGCAAAGACCTCGAGGCTCTCAAAGACAAACTAATCATCGCTTTGTAGCTCCGTGAAGGTCCCTCCTTCACTACCCGGGACAGGTTGCTGGTGAATCCTTCCGAAATCTGGTCTTCCCGCAGGAGTCGGGCACCGTGCCCTCCCAGTGCCGGCGGGGGCTCTCGCTCCCGGTGCTCCGCCAATATGGCCCATCTGCTCCGCAGCCAGGGAAAGACACACACATGGCTCAGATCGAGCCAGAGCCGCATCCAGACAAGCAAAAGGATTTCTATTTTAGCCTCTTCACTGGCGCTCACCTACAGGTTTGCTCTCAGCTGTTCGTTTTCCTATATTTTAAGCAGGAACCTACAGCCTTAGCATGTTCAAAGCCAAAACCTTTATGCCGTTTTATTCCTTACATCCCAAAGCAATACCATACAGACACAAGCTATCGCCGTCTCCCTATTCCTCACCATTCAAAAGACTACGTAGGACATATCACCTTCCCTTTATGACTTCCACAATGAACGCACATAATTGCTTGGCTCTGAAAATTCAGTTTTTATTGAGTTTTAACGCTGCCTTATGGGTCCTTTGGTTCATTGAGAAACAAGCTACCATCGAGTCTTACCTCTCGTTATCCTCTGCTTCTGTAATTAACCAAACTTTGTGGCCACAGCCCCTGTTGTATATAAAGCACCTGCACTTCATCTAATAAGAAGCAGCAGTTTCCTAGCTGGAATGCAAGCACCTGCCTCTTGAAGCTCAATAATCCCACTAATTGGCTCCTCCTCTGCATTTTGCCTCTAAATATGTATTCTGTAGGGTGAAAAGAAGGGCTGCCACCTGCTACCACTTTTTTCTTGCGTGATTCCCAGTGGATTACTTCTACCTACTTATCCTGCGCAGAGAAGCTTGTCCCCCTCCAGGTTTATTCTCCACAAGCGGCATGTAATGGGTTTCCATCCTTGCAGGAGGGACTCATGTGGGTCCCAGAGCTGCTTCCCGAACGGACCCACAGCTGCTGGCACATTTGGGATTTGAGAAGCCTTTAATTATCCCCCTTTCATTGCATTAGGCGAAGGCTGCCTCTGAGCATGTAATATATTCTTTTACTAGGCTGCCGCAAGAGATCTCTTAGAAATATAATTTAATTCAGGAGCTGACATAGGTGTATGCTATTTATATTGTAAATTCCAGCTTTCATAATATTGGACTGGTCTCCAGTATTTGGGAGTTGATCTTCTATTCACTTTCCGTGAGTGTTTGCGGTCCCCAGGAGGGTTTATGTCACTGATTATGCAAACAAAAAATGTATAAGCATATTCTTCAGAAATTTGAAATACCTCACGGATGCTTTTAAATGAAAAGGTATGGACTCATCAGACGTGTCCAGGGGGACAAGAAAAACAGGGAATACAAAATGAACCTCAACCTCAAAACATTTGGTTCTAAATAGAGGAACTTGGTGACCCTCCATCGTCGCTAAGGTCCCACATTACGTGATCCAAGTGAAATAAGCAGTTCTCAGCTTAGGTTCCTAACAATAAGTCCTAGTGGCAAGAGAGCTATTGATAATTCTGGCTCCAAAACGCTAATTGATATTGTCCACAGGCACTGGCAGTCCTCATTGTTTTGGGCAACTGCTTTTGGTTGAGTTTAGATAGTGTTCTCTTTACTTCTAGACAGAGTACGGATTCTAGCTATTGAAGAGAGTTTCAAGGCAAAACATGGAACTTGTTAAGAACCGTTAGCATAAGCACTTTGAAGGTTTCTTGGGCTTCTGCCTGTTCAGCTTTGCCTTAGCTGGGGCTCAGCCATCAGCAAACTGCTGAATAAGGTGTCTACCAACGTCCTCCTCGGTGGGATGCTGTATGGGCTGGGGCGAGGAATGTGGCAACGAGACATTGCCCCATCAAAAGACAAGGAAAGACACTTACCTAACTAGAAATGGACCTGGGCACAAGATAGAAATCTCAATTCTGCACAAGAGAGAAACTTCTCAGAAGTGTCAGTGGCATAGTCTCCTGAAGCTTACTCAGAAAATGTGGTTTGGCACCCACAGACCCATGTCGCTTCTCAACTCCTGCATATCTTATCCAAATCTCTCCTTCCCTCCCTGCCTCCAGGAGAATACCAAATGCTTTTCAGTACACTACCGCTTGCTGCTAAAAGCAGTCAGGAAATCATCCCTTCATGCATACTTAAGAACACCACATCTGTGAACCTGCTGTAGATGCAAACTTTACTTTTTTTAAAAAATCCATTTTGAAAATAAACTGCAAAAATCTGTTTCCTCTCTAGAACGGGCTTGCTAATAAACTCCAACCACTAAACACCCCAAGGTAGTTTATCATCTCTTTTCCATGACCTTCATCTAACTTCAGCTTTCATACACAGAGTAGGAGTGAATTATTTTGATTAACGATGATTGCTTCTTTGTCAGACCAGTAAATCAACTAAAATAAGAAACTCATACCTTGAAAGATTTAGAGGAGTTGCTGCCAAGTATTTTTATAAGGTCTTTATTCACTCTCCGTTGTGTACTCTACTCTCAAACGTGCCACAATAAAATCCCTTGCGCTATCCATTCCCCAGCCCCCTTTTGCAAACATTGCATTTTCCCAGGTTTCCAGCGGAGCTGCGACATTAATACAGATGTAGGGCTGGTTTATTTTCTTGTTTGTGCAGAGTCATCACTGAGCATATGAGTAATGTAAGCGCGGCAGGAAGATTCGGGTCGGCTAATAATCTTGGATTTGACAGGGAGGGTTACGTATACAAGACGAGTGGGGAGTGCGTAGTTATTCTATGCCACTTTTCACTGTAAATACAATTCAAAAAACCCTTTAAATGGCCCTTATTCGGTTTTCATTTCAGAGGTGCACACATCTGAAGCCCCAGCGACAGTACCCGTTACCAAAGTGCGCTTATTTTTACTGCACTAGGCAGTAACCTGCAATGTTTTTCCACCTGTGCTTTGGGTAGTAACAGGTTAATCCTCCCCTCCACCCCGTACAAAAGATAACGAAGCATTTGGATGGTTTGGCAAGGAACCATCCACAGGGACTGACAGCGGAGCAGGGCCACGGCTTGGCTGCAAGGACGATGTTGAACGATTGCAACGAGCAGCTTTGAAGCTTCCCATTTATTTCCTATTTTACATCAAGAAACCGGGAAGAATTTGGCTTCTTCCGCCCTAAGAAGATGTCAGTGTGGTAGAGAAGGAACCCAGTAAAAAATCCCAGTGGAAGCAAAAGCCTAGAGAACAATACTAATTTTGGTCTAGTGCCCCTTCACCAAGAAGAATCAAGGGAAGAAGATGCCAGCAGCATTTTCCCGCTGGCCTTTTCCCTTGGAGGATTATCATAGAATAGAATCACAGGATGGTTTAGGTGGGAAGGGACCTTAAAGATCATCTAGTTCCAACCCGCCTGCCCTGGGCAGGGACACAATTAGCCAAGGAAAGGCTCTGATGAGGATGGTGCAGGCAGCAGAGAGCCCAGAGCTGGAAGAGCCTCTGGTCCCCCTTGCCCCCAGCAGCGTCACAGCTGTGGAGGTGGCAACCGGCCACCTGGAAAAATTATAATTACGCCTTCAGTTCCATGCACTTACGCGAGTGACAGCATCGCTGCCGCAGCTTTTTAACAGAGACTCAAGCACATTATTCATAGGGGGGGCGGGTTTAAGAAGTCTGTAATCATGGGAATGGCTTCCTTTATATTTTTAACCGCACAGGAAGGATCTCCGAGTACCACTTCAGCTCCCGTGTCGGGCCGGATGCCATTTTTGTAAATGCAACTTTGCCTGCTAAACAGATTACATTGTTAAAACTCAAAAGGAGTCAAGTTTGGAAAATTCGGCCCGCGTTCGGCCTACCTTTGAAGAATTTCACCTGAAACAGTTCAGAACGAGCCCGAAGCTGTTTGCTTTGGAATAGCGGCCCCTCAAAGATGACACACCTGCCCTGAGAAATGTCCCTCTTCTTGAAAAGGTCCCTTTTTGGTCCCCTGCCAGCCGCCCAAAGCTGTCGAAGAGGGAGGGATGGGGCATGCCGGACACGGCTAGCTCTGCGGCGGTGATGTCCTTGTGCGTTAATGCTAAGATCTCCTGCCGCCATCTCGGGAACGAGTCGAAACGGAGACACCTTTGATGCCCCTGCCTCAAGAGATGTGATGTGTCACAGGTCAATCCTCAGGACGGCAAGGGCAGAGGATCAAACCACCGGCTCACGCTGACGAGAGCGGGGAGAAGCACCTCGCTGCTTGCTGGCCTTCTTGCAGCTGTGTGAGATGCACAAGGACGGGGATGGTGGGGGTTTGGCGTGGAGAGAGGAGGCAAGAGGCAGGCGAGAAGAAGCATCTCTCGGAGAGGAGTTTCTGCCCATCATAACCCATCAGCTCCATGACCAAAGGCACAAGAAGACAAATTTTTCAGCAAAGCAGCAACGATGCTGAGACCAGGACCTGCACCTTAAATAGAGCCCAGCATTCATTGCAGCGGAGGCTGTGGATTTCATGCTTTCTTCTAACGGGCGGCTAGTAAAAAAATGAAGCCACTGTATTCTGTAAAAGCAACGTCAGACACAAATACTGTTTTCATGTAAAATCTTGGTGGCTTCTATCAATATAAGACAAGCGTCAGCCACAGGTGTTAGCTAAGGACATCTTAATGTTGTGTTCACTGTGCATTCTGCAGCCTAATTACACTGCCTTCATTATTAATAACGTGCAAACTGAGTAGTAATAGATTAAGACAGTTTTCATTATTTTATTTTAGGTCTTTCACAATGTAAGAGAAAACCAGATGGATAAAAAGGGGGGGAAAAAAAAAAAAGTGCTGAGATGAGTAAAGATTGTTAAGAACACAAAAATTAGATAAAAAGTATTTGAGAAAAACAGACATTGCTCTTACTACCCTTATGCCAAAAATAATGGAGACTGACATCATTTGGAAGGGAAATGGAAACTATTAGGGAATATTAATTGGGGCACACATCATGCAGCGATTTTGAATTCCTCTATGTAGAAAGACTAAGAGAAGAAAGTTGCTCTGTTCTCTCAGCCTGTGGCGGTCTGCGGCCAGAAAGGAAAGGTCGTGCTTGAAAGAGGAGCCAAAGCTCCCCTGAAGTCAGCTGAAGCACGTTTCCCTTGCTTTTGGGGGATGCACTGTGTATTTGTAGCTTTTTCTTTCTCTTTTTCTTTTTCTTTTTTTTTTAAGCTGGAAAATGAGGATGTCTTGACATCCCCCAGGCTATGCACCTCTACGTTCCCAACTCACCTCCTTTACTAATGTGCTCGCTTCTACCTGTTAACCTGGCTGCTAGAATATTATAAAATCTATCAGAGTCCTAGAACGAACCTCTTTTTAAACTACTGCAGAAAAGAATGGAGATTGGAGAGATATTTCAAAAAGAAAACCTCACTTTTTTGGCTTTCACACAGTACATATATTCTCTTTCCCTAAAGTCATTTCTGTGGAGATTTCTCGTGCATAAATAAGCATTAACCACTAATTCACAGGCAGCGCGAAAAGCATTATTTTAAGAAGAAACAAGAAAGGTGGCCAGTGGACCTGAGTAAATCACAAGCCACTTGGATGAGCCTATGGTTCCTTTTTGCGTATTGGGAAACAACAGCAAGAAATGCTGCTAACCGCTCCGCACGCCGGCCGGCCTCCCTTCGCTCCTCCAAACCCTCCCTTCCCAACCCCCGCTTGCCAGGCAGGAGCGCCAGCAGTGATGCAGTGATGCTAAAATTCGGCACCGCATCCGCACGAAGGGATTCAACACTCGGACTGCACCGCTCATCGTTTTACCTCGCTCGATCACTTCGTGGTCTTGCTCGCAAAAGCACCTTCAGCAACTGGAAGACGTTGCACGCACTCTCATGCCAAGAGGGGCAATTTTTCAGATGGCTTGCCACAGAGCCTGTTGATACGGGATGTTTAAATGCTTATGATCTGGGGGGAAAATTCAAAGGAATTAGGCTCCCAAACACCTCGGGCTGCTCTTCCCTGGGAAGTCCGTGTGCCGGAGTGGAGCGATCCAGCTCTTCTTCAACATCTCCCCCATGTGGCACCAGTCATGTTCACAGTGCGCTTCGCGCGGTGCAATTCGTACTCGGGAATGAATAAGAGGGGTTGCCAGGGTTGCTGAGAAAGGGGAAACACTTTGCTGGAAATTTGCACCTTACTGGGCACCAACTTTCTTACGCATTGATTTGCTTGATCTTGATTCACATTGTCCTTTCTCCTGGCTCCATCCCACCCGTCATTGCAGGGTTCAGTGAGTTCCCCTTCCATAGAAATAATGTCGATATCTTTGAAAGATCAGGTAATTTCTTTATGTGAGCTCTTTGTTTACGTGGGAAACGTATTCAGAGCCTCCATATTTAGGCGAGTAAGTGCTGTGTGCTTGAAATCTATTAAAAGTTTGAGCTGGGTGACCGAGAAGCAAATTATTGGATTTTCCATGAGAGTGGAGATTAAGCACAAAGAGCAGGTCAAAAACTACCAGCATTTCAACAAAATAGTTCATTAAATTCAAATATCAAAAGAAAAAAAATCGTTATTTCCTCATAATGAAAATTTTTGTGTAACATTTAACTGGTAGAAAGAGTGGCTAATTCCATTCATGTTAATATTAAACCAGCATAGTTTTGCTTTGAGCTTAATCACTAAGCAACCAAGTTACCAGAAGAACGCAGGCTACCCGGCAATTATCACACAAACATGTCTGGGTCTGAATTCTGACATTGCACCATTAAAATCCACGGAGATTTTCCCGAGAGTCCCATGACAGGAGAGCCAAGGATATAAAAACTGACATATGATTACATGTTAATTGGTCCCAATCCCATTCGTGGTTCCAATCCCACTCAAAGCCTTTTAATTTATGGAAGAGTTGGGCAGGAATGATAGCACCAATTATTGCTGAGAGGTACCAAGGTGCATTACTTGATATTTATTATTAACAGCATCTTTTAAAGCAATTTTCATCCTAAGGATCTCAAAGCTTTTACACATTAATTAATGAAGAGCCTCACACGATCACTGTGAAGTAGGCAAATATTAATCCCAACTCGCAGACAAATGAGGAAGATGGGAATTCAATTACACCCTTAAATTTACACAACAGATCAAAAGGCACCTTTTCCCAATAGGGAGAGAGGATCTTAAGTGATGACGGGGTCTTGCAACCAGTGAATCCATCTCCTTGCTCGGAAAGTTCGAGCCCAGAGAAAATCTACAGAGTTTGCCAAAGCCCTGTGCAAACGAAATCAGTCACAGCGCATGTAACGTGGATGCCTTCACTAGAAAACACCTTAGCCCATGGCCTGGAAGGAGTTAAAGTATAAAGGATTACAACATCTGGACAAGATCCACTGCCAGGGTTAACTCGCACGGCTGTTTTGAATATTTTTGCCTGTTTTCAGCAGGAATAGCAGCCCAACATTCCCTTTCAAAAACCAACTCTTCCACTAGAATCTGCTTTCAGAAACAAGACAGCTTGTGCTTGCAAAATTAGCTCCCTATCCAGCATCCCGGGCATGAATTCGGTGAAATAGCTTAATTTTGATCAACCGAGCCCTTAAAGCAAGTGTTGATATATGGGGAAAGAACGCAAACGCTCGCTCTATCTCGCAGAGCCATTAAATATTTATTAGGCTTTCCGAGAGAAGATTACAAATGTAAAGCTTGGCTGGCTCGCACCTCCCGGCTGGGCTCATCTTCGATGACCCCCAAGCTCGCAGGTTGGGGGCAAAGTCTGCAGCTGAGTCAGGAGAAGTGATCGCTTCGTGATGGAGCTCTCGGGCTTCCCGGTGGCACTGTACTGGTGCCACTTGCTTCGGGGGCTTAGCGGGGTTTTTTTTTTCTTGTTTGTTAACTAGAAACGGAGCAAGAGACTCTCCAAGGCAGAAGAAAACACGTTGAGCATTTGGAGGGAATAAAACGCATTTTTCTGAGCCTTCATGTCTTCCACTTGCGCAGAAAACCCTTTCCAAGCGCGGAGTGAAGCTAACCGGGATTTTGTGTTTCGTTTGTTGGCTGCACGATTGGGGTTTTCTTTTCTTATTAACTGGAAAATCTGCATTGCTGATAAACTGCTGCGATAGCGGATACACTCTGGTCTCCCCTAATTGCTGCTTCTACATTTATGAAGCTACTCTTCGTTTATCTCTCACGAACTCTAATTAAAGCTTGCAGAGCTTTTACACACGCGCACACACACACCCCCACTCATGAATATACATCGGGTTTTAAGTGAGACACAATTGTCATCTTCTCTTCTTCGCCGTTCAACAGGACTCTGCGTTTGAAACGCTCTGTCCTGGCCCGCCTGCGCAGAGGGGCGAGAGCATTTTGGAAGTGAAGGAGTCAGAGAAATGGGAATTTGTGGAATTACTGGGGTATGATTTGCAATATCTGCTACCTGCAGAGATCTGCCTGCAGAGATCTCGACTTCTTTATGCGTTTTCTCTTTTAATTAGTCTTGGTTCCCCTCCAAGTTAAAGAAAGGCATCTATCTGGTTTTCTCAAGTGCTATACCCCTCATACACACACACACGTATATATTTCTCCCCCTCAGAAGCACGGTGCCGAGTTGCTGCGATAAAACATCCAACCTCGACCTCCCCATTGCATGACCCTTGTCTCTTGCTCACCCCCACACCGGAATGAAAACCTAAAAGTCAGTCCTAATTTATCAGCAATTAAATGAACAACAGACCTGTTGAGAATCTCACTCCTGCCCCCCTTAAACATGAGGTCATGCTCTCCTCTTTGTACAAGTGATGATTATTTTTTTTCCCTTTTTTTTTTTTTTTTTGAGACTTCTACTCCTGCAGGGTTGCAGATATGGAAAGCATTTCTAAGCTTTCAACCCAGCAATATCAAACCTAATGCAGAATAATGAGCATTTTCCAGTACCAAATGAATGCCAAATAAGAAAGAGGGAGAATGAAACCAGCACCAGCACAACGTGGCTGTGCTGAGCCATCGTGTACCCAATGCATCACCATCAGCTCCCGTCTTCCAGGACCCGGCTGGCAGCAAATATGATGCTGTTTTTCCCATACTGTTACTTAGTGATATAAATATTTTGTTGCAGCGATGGTAAGGCAAGAGAATCCACCCTTTGCAAGGTCCCAGCTCAGGTGTGTCCCCCACCATGAGAGTTTTCTATCCCCTCCCAAGTCCTGCTTCATTTCCAGAACCAGGTCATTTTACCTGGCCTCCCCCCCGCCTCCCAGCGCTCAGCCCAGCAGAACGGTGACGGTCTCCTCCCTGCCTTGGAAATTGCTTTTTGCCATCGTCCCCAGCACGGCTCAGCAGCAAGAGAGCAAAGCATATTGAGAACCGCAACACACAGCGCGCCGCGCCGGCAAGGAGCAAATTGAGACACACCACCGCGACGGAGGGGTGGCAGGAGCCTCAGCAGCAACACGCATCCGTGCACGAGGAAACAGCTGAATTTAGATTCCCTTCATGATACAGACGGTCGTGTTTTGTACGGATAAGGATTTAACACATTCAAGATGTCTTTTTCTCTCCAATCCCAGGGGAGGACGGGAGCGAAGGCTGGCCAGGGTACAGCTGTAGCTAAATGACCACGGTGGCCCTCAGATGACAACCCTGCCAAGCCATAACGCTGAAAAATGTACAGCGACAACTGTTCTTACTCGGCATGCAAGCACCAGCCTGATCACACGTATCGGTGTCAGACAGAGGAAAAATGCTGGACAAACCTGCTCCCCCCATGCCAGCCAAAAACCGAGAGCCCCAGTGGTGCCACGGGGCCAGGCCGGTGTGGGACGTGGGGTGAAGGATGGACGGGTGAAGAGTTGGAATTACAACAAGAACAGGCTAAAGCAGACCCTGAATCAGCCACGGCCACCTTGCCTAAAATATCAGGTCAGCATGGATTTGTTGCAAGGCAACTTTTCCAGATTTAAATATCTGGAAACAAATTTAATTTAAATACTCAGAGAAAAAAAAAAAAAAACAAACCTACCTTCAAACCTGGATTAGCTTTTCCTTCACTGGCTGTAGGCACCTGAGACAAATTGGTTGGAACGATACAGGGCTTTTGGCCTCTTCGGTCATGCATCAGAAGTTGCGCAAGCCCCGTCTTTTCCTCTGTTTATATGCCATAAGGAAATCTTCCCTGTCACTTAACTCAATACTAACTAAATGGCATCACACACTTCAGAAAGTCTCTCCCGCACACTAAAAATGAAGGACAGAGAACGCCAGCCGAAACCCCCCCCTCCCCGTATGAATCAATACATTCCAGGTGGCTAAAACCAGGTGGTGACTAATCAGTGAGCCCGAGGTATGACCTTCAAGAGGCCCACAGCGCCCACCAAGCCCCACCATTTGCGGGTGACTAATGACGCGCGGAGCTGGGCTGGTAAAGGCAGCGGCGCGCCTGTTACCGCACACCTATTTTAAGGGTATCTTTGATCTCCCCTCATTATACAATGCATCAGTCTCCAACTAAATTGAACTAATAGAGGCAAGTCCGCAAATCCGTTTTTCCTCTCCCCGACCACGAAGAGAGGCAGCGGGTTGTCAGGTACATGTTTAGAGACAGGCGCCGCAAACAGGGCTCGTCTAACCCATGCTAACGATGTCATTAGACACAACACGGTCCTTGACGAAGCTTCCTGGGTTCTGCATGTTATCTTCTCTTCCTTCAACAGAAGCGAGAGTCTTTTGTGCTCCCTTTTCAGACTAGACCGAGAGGGATCATTAGAAGATGTGCTGCTGGCTCAGAAGTGGCTAAGAAGATTTCTCCTTATGGAAATGGGACGGCAAGATTAATGTAAAAAAATACAACGTGCCGAGCAGGAAGTTTGTTTTTCAGGCTTTCCCCTAAATACATCCCGATTTTAACTGAAGCTTTTTTCCACGCCAAACCAGCTTACAAAATGTGAACACTGACATACATGAACGCAAATTTACAATTGTTTTTTGATAACATCCCCTAAACAAGCATTAACATCACATCTATTTCTACAGTCTCCAAAACACAGCAGTGTGGTGAGGGTGCTTTCAGAACTCAAATAACCTAAATTTATTGAAACCAGAGCAAATCTTCCCTTCCGTTTTCTTTCTGTTGATGCTAATACGACCCACTCGCGTGAAAATAAAGGTCCTGGGATTTTGCTCCTGAAGCTCGGTCTGGTAAAAGTCTGAAAAGCAGATAGTGGAAAGCGTTCAACGAGCAAGGGAAATATTGCAACAACATAGTTGGTTTTGTACGACAGACTTCTGTAGAAAATAAGAATTATTTTTAAAGGTCAGTTGATGAAACAGCACTGCTCTGCTACTAGTTCTGCAGCTGTCTCAGTAACAGCCTCCCTCGCAAAGACAACAGCGACTACCGAAGAAAAGATTATAATGTAAAAGAGCTCAAGAAACTATGGTGGGGTTTTTTTTTCTGAGGGAGAAGAGGAATGGAGGCTAATATAAAAAAAACCCCAAAGGTAGACAGCCGGTGGGATGCTGAATGGCTAAAAGTCAGTCACGCCAAGTAGATTTTTCCTTTTTTTTCAAAAATTGAAAGACTCTCACCTTAAATGATTTATTTACAGGATCCCAGTGTCAAACTTAAAGGGCTTATGGCGGTGACAACTCAAATACTGAAATATTTTCCAAATAACACCAGGGCAAATTCCTCTACCCAAACTGGTATCAACTTCCAGCAATATCTACAGACCTGGCTTGGTAAACACTTGCTAAAGGTTCATCCCACTCGTTAATGAGAGCTGGAGCTGTTTTATTCGGAGTGAAGTGCTAGAACGCCAGATTTTAAAGAAAAAAACCTTCTAAATGTAAATGAAAGGGTTCTTTCCCCTACAATTTTTGGGCTACGACCATACTACTTTGTTAACAACTTAGGCTAGAAGTACCGCCGGGTTTATTTTATGTCTTTACGTAAGAAAGAAATGGACCCCTCAGCAGAGAAGCGACTGAGTATCTCGACATCCTCATGCTCTCACGCCTAGCCAACAACTGAAATCCAATTAAATCTAAGCCGGCTGCCCCACAAGGCTACTAAACTAATCTCGTTCTTAAGTCATCATTCGTGGTACGGTTGGGCCTGAAAAGTCCAGTCCAAACCAAAAGATTGTCTCTATTCATTCCTTCTGTAACACCACCTCAGAGGGCCCCGACAACAACCACAACACACTGTTGGGAAAGGAACCGAATGAGAAGACGGTATTTCTCGCAAAGAACTTAAAATCCACTTGAAGTCAATTAAACACTTTGTGGAAGTAACTAAATGTGCTCAACTTCCTGAAAGCTTGGCTTTTAAGGTCAGGCATCCAGAAAAAGTACATGTGTTCCTTCATATAAGAGAGAATATTGCCCCTACGTCTGAGGCTGCTGCTGATGCCTGGATGCACCTTTGCAATTCATTAGCTAAATTGCTTCGGCAAACTGCTAGATTAGAGTTGAGGCCTATGACTCAGCCCTTAGACGTTATGTACCTTCTGCTCCACGCCACTTAAGTCTCTCGCAACGGCAATTAGAAACAGAAAGCCAAGTGAAACAAAACAAAACCAAACCAAAAGTAATCTAGGCGAAGCTGGGGGGAGATTTAAAGTTTGAAGGTATAACGGATTCACGTCACGTGCGTCTCCGAAGCAATAAATCCTGCTTAGGGGAACGTCTGAGGAAAAAACACTGCTAGGCTATAAAATTCCACCTCCGAGGATTATAAAACAACATGCACAGAGCAAACATCCTTTCCGAGCATAATAGGACTGTCAGAAATGATTGACAACAATGACAATCTATCATAGGCTGCCGTATCCCCGTGATAGCATCTTGCACGAGGCTGTCTGGCAGAAATGAAATTGTTTATTCATTCCTATACTATGTGGAGGCTGGCGCACGTCATATGGAATAAATGCGCCTTTTCTTTCCATCTGCTTTTTATGCACCCGCATTATCTAAGTACACCTTTTAGTTCATATAACACTATTTCAATTCCCGCTCGGATTTCTCCCCCCTTTCAGCTCCGCGATGCAGATGATGACTTGCTAAGCGCTGTTTAGGGGAACGTGATGCTTTTATACCTCCAGACTGACGTCAGGAAACTGCTGCAAACCTGAAACAAATACGAGAAATGAGCAATCTGGATGCAAAGCTCCAACCCTCGCTCGGGGGGAGGGTGATGTTCCCTTTCCAGAGCTCTGCCAGCCCGGCAGCGAGCGTGCGGGTCAGCGAGCAATCCCTCCAACGGGGCATTTTCACGAGGAGGAAATCCTATCCGGGGCACAGAATGGATGGAGACCACTGGGGTCAAGAGATCCCTGCAGATTGTAACAGCTTTCATTAAATCGCTGTCTTCCCTGGGCAGAATCTGAGCTGACAGCCTATTGCTGAGACGCTCCACACGGCTTATTCCCTGTCCCCACGTGCCGTTTAATGCCGCTGACGGGGCCGATGCACCTCTCAGCCAGCCCGCACTGCAGCTCACCCTGCCACGGCTACTCCAGTTGACATCGATGACACTTCCGTAGGCAGGAGGAGAGCAAAATATGCAAGGTAATGCCCCATTTTCCACGCGGAAAGCCCTAGCGCATATGGGAGATGAGATGGTTTTCATTTCCCCCCCCGTTCAACAGCTGTTTCTCTGTTCTGTGTTTACCAACAAGTGACCTCCTGCACGGCAAATTTATCCTATAAAGCCACAGTCACTACGGTCACAGTTGCTCATACACCAGTACAGCAAAATCTCAGTGAAAATCAGTGAAAGGTAGAGTAAATTGACAAAACAGATGGGGGAAAGAGGTTCTTCCAAGAAGCCAAGGGAGAAATAAATATGGTCTAATGAAGGGACTGGGCTGAGGCTCAGGAGCGCGGAGTCCAAATTCTGGCTGTAAGAAAAGATGGCTGTGAAACCCTGAACAACCTCCCCAAGGCCTCTGGGCCGTGGTTCCTCTCTCCACGCCAATAAGCATCCTTGTTATTTTGTCCTTTGTGGTACATTGCTGAGAGCGGGGACCTGCGTCTTCACAGACAGATGCACGTGGTCCCCAGAGCAGCCTGCTCTAAAAATGCTCACAGCATTTTCCAAAGTGGAAAAACTATGTTTGATCGGTTCCGTGATTCATCTTAAGCCAAAAAAATAAAAGACTCAAGTTCAAAGTCAGATCCATGGTGGATCCGAAGTCTTTGCTTCAGCCATATCTCCTGGCCTGCTGGTGTCCAGGCAGAGTTACTGATATTTGTACAATTTCTCTCCACACCAGAAAGGCAGAAGGCATGAGACGGTCATCCCCATGGGCTGTGCTTAAAAGCAGATTAATGGTGTCAGAGAAGTGAGAACTGTCCGTTAACCACCCCCTCTGATCAGTCTCTTCTGGTGGGTTAGAAGTCCAGCTAATTTCTACCCAAAAATTCAAGCTGGATGTTCTCTCCTCAAATTATCTGCCGGCCAAAATCAGGTCCGTGCCAAGAGAGGAGGAAAAGGAGCGAAAGGGCCAAGCACTGGATTTCAGCTTATCTTTGCACAGAGCCTTGCACAACCAATCAATCTTGTTTACTGCTGCCGGGCTCTATCTTCCCATAAAAACCACTAGCTGGGAAGAAATGAGATCAGGTAAGGAAAGGGAAATAATTGCACTGGTGGTATTTTTTCCCTCTGTGTAATTAGAGCCATAGGGCACTCCGCAGTCAGAGTTAGTACGTACTTTATATGCACACACTGGTTTAGGTAGCTTGCTGCCAGCCTCATGTTTCTTTCATTCCTCAGAGGATTTATTTTATTGGGTTGGGGGTTTTTTTTGTACTTGATGTTGTCATCTGTTTAGTTCCATCCTTTTCTTCATCACTACCACTTCCCACCTTGTCATCCTTCCAACATCCCAGGCAAAAAAAACCCATCCTGTCCGTTCTGGGAAGAGATCCAGGCGCATCAGGAGGATGCAGGAGCACTTGACATTTCCCCATTGTCATTAGCATTTCCTTAATCAGTCGCTCTATCATCACAGGCAGTGCTTAATATGCATTCAGGACAACTGATAAGTAGTAAAGCAATTCTCAGGTGCTAAAAAAAGAATTCCTGCGTAAGGGGATTATCAATAGGTACTTTCTTGGCCCATATTTGTTTTATCTGCAACAGGCAGGTGCCTGTAAGCATCTGCTGACTCTGACGCTTGACTCCCCAGAGGTTTTCCCACCTGCAACACAGGCTGAGAGAGCAGATCCAAACGCACGACCTAACCCTTCACGTGCTCTGTGACATTGCCGCAGCGTCCCACCCGCTGGTTTGGGGTAAACGGAGGCGACTTGGCTAAAGACGTACAGAAGCGACGTGAGCACCAATACTCGTGGAACCGAAACGCTGAGCACAGCTGTACTGGTTTGCCCACTGTGCACCCCCGCAGCCTGGACTGACTCCCCGTGCAAAAACATCCAACATGAAAACACACGTCTCACTAACACCAGGGATTCCCAGGCCACTTCTCGCACGCAACAAAATCCCTGCTAACCGAAGTAATCAGGAGCAAAGGCTCTGAAAGTGAGAGAAGCAGGTAAGATTAACCGCCAGACTCCACACGGGAGAATATGGGAATAAAACACGAAAATGTATAGCTTTCTCTGTTTACTTTCTCCACTTGTAAGATGCTGGCAGCAAGTCACAGAGCCCTGGGCGCCAGCTGGTTAATGAGGCGCTGGGTAATTGCAGTAATACCATCAGCACCGACCCACCTTGGTATTGCAACAGCAACCCAGGCTTAGCATGGGATGGCAGTCAGGAAAAGCCCTGAATACCATTATTTTGCTAATCCTTACAGCAATAATTTCCTCCTCTTTTATTTCCTTGCTAGGCTTCTAACGAGAGGCGATGGGCACAAGCTGCAACTCGGGAAATACCAGTAAAATGGTCCGAAAAACAAATAATCCCCTGTGAGAGCAGTCAAAGCATGAAGGCTGTGGGATCCCCACCCCTGGAGAGCTTTGAAGTGTTTGGGACAGTCCCAGACCTGCTTTGCCAGATTTCTACGATTTTAGGGCTTATGGGAGGAGAAGGGAGAGGAGACCGCCCTGTTTTCAAAAACAGTCCTCCAGTACAAGCTGCTGTTTTCCATCCGGGCTTAACAAATAGAGCCCAAAAGGGAACATAAAAAAATAAACATCCTGACTATTTCAAAGGGGTTTTTTTAATAGGATGAAGGGAGCACAGTGGAAGACAGTAAACCTAGAGAGTGAGAGATTTTATGTCGAAGCAGCAAAGGCACAAAGAAACATCTGCACGTCGTTTCATGACTTTTAACTGGCATTTTAGAGCGTGGCGAAACCAACAGCTCAGTTATGTGTCTGGCACTTCTAAAACTGGCATTCAGCACAGATGCTCAGCGGCAAAATGATTTTCTTTTGCTAGTGCTGACGCTGGATTCCCATCAGCGGGTATATTGCTCCATTTTCTCCTGAAATTTCAGCGCCGTTTTCATCCCTGAATCTGAGACCCGGCCCCATCACAAGCTGGAGGCTCCATGCACCGAGATGTCCTCCCCGCAGCTGCGGATTTTAGAAGCCAAAGTCGGTTTTTAAACAAGTGTGAGGGACTAATGTTCTCCACTGCTAAAACCACCTGTAAAAATGCCTCCAGCTTTGTGTAATGAGCCTTCCTCGTGTCTTAACAGATGGGAGTTTATTGATTTCCTACCTGTGCGTCCATTAGGAGGTGCCTCATCAGCATCATGGCGTTTTTCAGAGATTCCTTCTCGCTGGGCAAAAAGGCGTCTTCGTCTTCATCCAGCGTTTTCGACTTGTTGACAATAAAATGGGAGATCTGGTCGTTCAAGGAATGCAGCGACTCCACGGCTGCGGAGACAGAGAAGGAAAGAAAGACGGGAATGAAACTGTGCCGGAGGGAGCCGACAACATTTTCTCCATTTGAGATGAGCCACGGCGTGCAACCTGCTTTTGAAAAGCGTAGCTGGAAATTGATCCCCTTTGCGGCCCTCGGCCTCCCTGTGGAGGACCCGCAACGGCGTGATACAGGCTGGTGACTACCGTAAAGTCAAATATTGATGGAGAACCACAGCAACAGCACCAGGGCGATGCGGTAATTTTTGGCTCCCGCCGGATATCAACCAGATTCAATTCGAATCCCAACACCGCAGCCTTGCTGCTCCCCCAATCAATCCACATGCAGCCAATTTTCCCGACGCGATAAGGTTTTGCAGCGCCAAAATTGTATTTTCAATAGTAAATACATGCCGCAATGAACATGAAGGTTACCGAAGTACTGAGTTATTGTTGCAAGGATCAATAATTATAAGTGATCTATAGATATGCGTGCATCTATAGGTAACTCATCTAAGGTTTAACGTTACATCCCGGCAGCAGGTAGGGCAATATAAGGATACATTGCCCAATACACTGAAACATTATGAAACCAGAGAGTAGTTGGTTACAAATATTACTTTTCATAAATTTGTCCCATATTAGCATTCGTTAGGTTCAGTTGAAACCGAAGATCCTTCCTGTTAAGAAGCAGGCCGCAGGCCTCGTCCCCCTGGACGCGGCAAATCCAAACAGCAGTACTGTATAGCTGTGAAGAAAGCAAATTGCCCAAGGTCAAATAACAGGTCATTGCTAGAGTAAAAACAAGAAAAAATGAGTCTCCTGACTCCCAGCTCAGAGACCTGCTCCCTACGATGTGCTGGGACCCAGAACTTCAGACAACATGAAGGGCAGAAGCCGGGAAAATTGGCTTTTTTATTAGTTAGGGTAGGAAAGAGCAAGACCAACAACTAAAATACTACTCATTTTCTTTCTGCAGGATTATTGGTATTTGAAGCACTGTTAATCTTTTAAATTCTCCTTCACAGGGTCAAAACCCAGGCGTTATACGTGGGATTCTGCTCCCAGTCATGCACATCAGAAATCACCACCTCCACGGCTCATAGAAGTCCCCCAGCAATTTCATATACTTTAAGACGCTGCAATTTCCACAGGCTGCAATATGCAAGCTAACGGCGAAATTTATTTCTGCCCAATGAAAAGCTTTGCCTCTTTACGGATTTGAAAAACCTGCCGTGCAATTTGCTTTTTAAACGGCCGCAAGTTCGGAGTTTTCATTTTTACTGGGGGCTCGTTGAATAAACGAGGCTCAGATAATTCCACGGCGTGTATTTCTTTCCTCCTGCCGGGGGGCTCACCCAGCGAGACCCTTCGAGAAGCTGGCGGCTCGGAGTCACACATCGCTGTCACACGCTGAACCGCGCCGCAGCGCTACGTACCGCCAATCCTGATTTGCTGGGGCTGTTCATGAAGAAGGCGGCCATGTGCTATTTAGGACCTTCTGACAAACCGGGTTTTAAAAACACGACGCAATCGAAATACGCTCGACCTAGTTCTGTCCAAAGACGATCTTACCGCAAAAGTCAAAGTGGTAAAAGATTAGCCAGAAATCACACTTACGGAGGAGCAAATCTTCCCCAGACAAAAGGTCTGTAAGAAATAATAGGTATGTCTCTGAGAGAACACAATCTTCCTTACAGAGAGTGTTTATTTTGGACTTTTTTAAAAAATAATTAAAAAATCTGAGCCTTACAAAGCCTTGGGGAGAGTCTGAGGGGTTTGGGAGGATTCCCCAGGCTCAGGGTACCCACGTACCTCACCGCTAAAAGAAAAGGTATTTGAGGCTCACTGTAATGGATGGATCCATTTTATACCACACCATAAATCGTATTCAAGGTAAGGGCTTTGGAATAACCAATTGAACCAGTCCCAGCATGCGACAGTCGGCGGGTCGCACCAGGGCACTGCGCTCGCCGGAGGGGCACGGGGGCCGCAAACTCGCCTCGGCTGCCCGAGCCACGCAAAACACGGGGATTTCGGCTTTGCAAACCGCTCCACCAGGCAAAAGGGAGGCTCGCCCCCTCCATACCAAAGTCCTGCATCCTCAGCACCTTCAAGGTACAGCGAACCAGCAGGGCCGCAAGGATTTCAACGGGGTGGAGAGTATGCCCAGCTGGTCGTGCAACGGACCAGCAGCTCCTCTCCTGGTAAAGTTTTAAGCAACACACAACCATCAACACACTTAGGGAATTTCTCCCACGTCACAGTTTCTCTTCCCTCTGCACAGCACAGTTTATCACGTATTTTATGTGAAACCTGGGCATTCTGTCCTGGTCATTCCCAGAAAGGGATGTGAGGGCTTTGGGGCACCTCTGCACCGCAGCGGGAGCCTAAAAGCTGCATTTTCCTCCCACGCTCTCCCCCCACAATTTACAAATATATTTCTTGCCTGCTTTGTTACTCCGAGGTTAAAGTGGATAAGTTTCTTGAGGCTCCTTCATCTTATTCTGCCCATCCCTGGAGGGGTTCAAGGCCAGGTTGGACGGGGCTTGGAGCAACCTGGTCTGGTGGGGGGTGTCCCTGCCCATGGCAGGGGTGGGACTGGGTGGGCTTTAAGGTCCCTTCCAACCCAAACCATTCTGCGATTCCATGATTCTAAGATCAAGAGCTGTTCCGACAGTCCTGCAAGGCCTGGTTTTGTTTAGTTCAGTATGTCAATATCTCAGTTACAGCTGAACAGAAGATGAAGGAGCCTCAAGAAACACTGCCCCCGGCCAAAACATTTCAGTGCTTCTCTCCAGAGCAAAACTTGCTGATAACGCGCAGCCAAAAGTCACCGGCACCACAAATCCTCCCTCCCCTTTTGGCCAGCAGGACCCCACCACAGGGGGCTGAGACCCACCACCAAACCCCGCTTTGACCGCGGAGGGAGGGAGGCAGAAGTGGGCTTGGGGGGTGTCAGCACGTCGCAAACAAAACGCGTAGAACTGCCACGCGGGCGTGCAAATTGCTCAGTGAGGTCCGTGCATCGCCCATTGATTTCTGGTCTCCTCCTACCTGTATTTTGACAACACGCATGTCCTGCACCAATACCAGGGACAACATTTTTAATTTTCTGCCCACAGTCCTCTGGAAAGTCTTGGTATCCATTTCCCATATTCAGCCATCTAAAAGTTTAAGCACTTTCTCTTTTCCGGGGCCCATTACCAGGCTTTGTTCACACCATTATAAATAAGGGTCTGTCAGCATTTCTATTATAAATCTCTGCAAGTCAGGCAGAAGGATTCATTCCCACAAAGAGTGTGATGCTGATGTGGGGCTTTTTTTTCCCCTCTAACGAAAATGGAAGTCAAGAACTAAAAGCCACACAGAGCTTTTGTCCTCTTAGAGAAGTTTTATTTCTTGAAAGGAAGAAAAGCAGGGCTTAGCGTTCCTCTGCTCACAGGCACGCAAGGATTTCTCCAGCACCGTATCACCTTCCAAAAACTGTTTTGCCAAAAATGTCATGGCCTGCAAGCAAAATATTACGCCTGTCTCGTCGACATAATAATTTTACTGATGGGTGGGACTTATGTGTGGCACACACTGTTGTCTGTCACAACCCAGGCGTCATGTTTGTAAATCAAACGTCTTCTCCTCATGGGTCAATGCACTTGGAGCCCGAGGTATCTCGGAGCGATGCTCTGCTGTGGACACTGGGTCTTGGGGAGCAGGGCACATAGGCGTGATGGAAACCACGTGTAGCCAAGGTTCTTCAAGTCACCAGGCAGCAATCATTTTATAATCACACCACCTCACACCGGCCAACACCCAAGAGCCCCACGGAGCTGCAGGTTCTCAGACTGAACAGCAGCGGGTGTACGGCTGCACACAGGCAGCAGCAGGTTGGATTTTCGGACCACTCCTAGGCTGCACCAGCATCTCCATCAGACACCTCAGTCCTGAAAGCCACCTTCCCAGTGCTAAAGCACGAGTATTTATTCATCCCGTCCTTTCCAACCAATGAAGAATTGAGGACAGACCATTTTTTTTATACTCTGAAATTTTGGCTTGAGCTACAAGCCCACATCTGCTTCTAGTAATATGAATGTACACCAGAGCTATCCTCCTCCAGCTGGTGGCTTCATTCCAGATTTACACTGACTGTGACCAGAAACTGGTGTGTGGAGCAGTTCTCCGAGGCTTTATGATTTTAATGCAATTCCAAACAAACAAAATTTATTATCCCGAGTTCTTCTAACCTCCTTATCTGAAGCAATAGCTCTATACCATAGAATGGTTCGGGTGGGAAGGGACCTTAAAGACCATCTCGTTCCAGCCCCCTGCGCTGGGCAGGGACACCCCCAGCAGACCAGGTTAGCACGTTCTCTGGTGTTTCTTCTCTTACCCTTTGGGAAGCTTAGTGTTGTTTGAGCAATATGTGGCACATGAAGCTCTGGGGGAGCAAATGCTTCTCTCATTTGTAGTTCTCTAGGTTTAGAGAGATGCCAGAGAAATCAGAAGAAATGCTTTCCAGTAAGAATGCGGAAGAAGCCGATCGGTATTTCACTTGCGCTGATTTTTATAAGCATCTGCCATAGCGCTACGTTTAAACTCCGCTTAGCAAAACAAATTTTCTTCCCTGCAGACAATGGAAACTGCATTTGAAAATAAAATCGTCTAAATCTTCATCGTGAAAGTAAAACATGCGTGTCCGAACCTCTGGCCTACACACAAAGTAAAAACAAAGGAAGCCTAAAAACCCAAACAATTTCTGACACAGGTTTTCTGGGTGTCCTGTGTCAGTCTGCAACGCAACCTCCAAAGGGCCCTTCTCGTAAGGAGGAGATATTTGATATTTCTCATTTAAATCAAAAGGAACGTCCCGCCTTGTGCCCACTAAAAATCTAAATGAGAAGGATAATGAGGCAAACTCTACGTCCCTCTCAACGTCAAGCCTCAAACATTTCTGCCGAGCAACACTTCAACGAAATCCAGCAATTTGTTTGCAAACACATTAAGACCTTTTTTTATTTTTAAAGAAGATTACGGACCTGAGATATCAACACAGGGATGTTCAGCTCAGATTAAAAGATGCTCCTTGATCCCCTGGAAAAAAAGAAAAAAAGGAGAAAAAAAAAAAAAAGAAAGAGGATAATTTTCCCTTGCCGTATCAGTCCTCTCGGCTTCAGGTTGATAACATATCAGTAACGCTGCGAGCGAGACAAGCAGCTAAGTAAAAGTTACAGCTACCAAAGCCCCATCGGCTTCCCAGCTTTTTCCATTCCGATTTCACCATTTCCTCACTGCGAGGAACAATTTTGAGAGGCAAAGAAACTGTAACAATCCTCCAATTAGCGCTTTGACGTCGCCTACGAGGAGGGAGAAAGCGCTGTCTGTCGGAAGCGGTGTTTTTCGCTGCCGCCCTGCGAGATGATGTGCCGCGTTGGGGTTTTGCAGGTGGGGACCATTTGCCACCCCCAGAAGCAAGAACGGGTCAACTAAGTTGGTTTTGGGTTTGTTGTTTTTTTTGTTTTTTTTTTTTTTTTTGCAGGGCGCTTCGGGGCGTGAATCACCGGAGCCTGAAGGACGTGCAGGGGAGAAAGGAAATTGCTTTCTGTCAGAAATGAGGGAAAAATACACTCACGCCAAAGACTACTTCAAGGAGGAGGCTGAGGCAATAAAGTTGTTCCAGGAGACCCCATTTTATACACTCCAGCTACTGCCCGGGTGAGTACAAAATGAAATAAACCATAGAGAACACATCCTGAGATCTACTGACAAAAGCCAGCAGAGTCTAAAATTAATTCTCGCTCGCGGGAGTGACGCAAGAGGACGGACACTACCTTAATTTTAACAAAGGATGCGGCATACGGGGCGTTCATCTGCTGACTCTGCTGCAAAAAAATTAGGGAAGATGTTGAAGTCGGACTTCTCTGTAAGCAGTCAGCATTTCCCACCGCCACTGAAGGTTTGCTCCCACGGAGAGAATAGCCAAGAAGCCACACCACGTGCACAGATCCTTTGAAAATCCGACCCAGCCGCGTGCGGAGCAGCCTTGAGAGCTCCGGGCGGCCGGGGAAACCTCGCCCGCTAATGAGCGCTTCTGAGTATCCAGCGGAAGGCAATGATGTGTGTGGGCAAATTGTGCAATTCATTATCGCTTAATATTACCAAACAGCTCCTCGAATAACATCTACGGGTGCTGTTTTTGCACAACAAAAATGGGGGGGGGGACCCCCAACTATTCCAAGCATTTCAAGCCTTTCCTTTACAAGCTGTCCCCATTTTATCTGCACTACCCACATCAGTCAGCCACGGGGCTCGCTAACACGTGGGACCCCTGAAGAACCTGGCAGCGGGTTTCAGCATCTCCCACGTTACAAGTCCCAGCTGACACCTCTTTTTGAAGAGCAGTTAATACTGATTTGCTCAGCCGATTGACTACATTTAATTTTTTTTTTTTTTTTTTATATTCAGATAACAACCTTCTGTGCAACTTCGTTCCCAAGAGCAATGACCCCACTCGCAATGCAGATTGCTCTCCAAATGCACTCGCTTTTCACCAAAACAAGGAAAATCCAGGCTGTTGCTGCTCTGAGGATTCATTTCCCCAGCTGTGTGGCCACAACCCCTATGAGAGGCTCCCAGCAATGAGCCGAGTGATGCCAACAGACACAGCGGAGACCACCGAGCACAAGGCTTCCCCTTCTGATGCCTGGGCAACCCGCAGGTTTGGGGCACTAAAGGCGTGGCGAGACTGACTGCACACGGATCAGCAGCGTGTTTTTTCCTTCCTCTAAATCCCAGCCAGTTCACAAACACTCCCTCATTGCCCTGGCAATCCCGGCTTCTCTACACAAGCTTTGGGAGAAACTCAACCTGTTCGTGTGAAAGCTCCAAATCCTGACTTTGGGACCGATATGCAGCCACCCCTGCGGGTATAAGCTTGGAAATTCGAGGCAGTTCAGGGCTGTACGTGGACACGTACAATGCGTAAAAAGATGATCTTTATAGACCTAAATTATAAATAATGCCCATCCTTATTGATATTACTGACTTGGCTGATGGGTCTTTTGCTGGGTCCAAAAAAGGACATGCAAGGCATGCAACGGTTCGTTTTTGCCTGATTAATGATTCTGATTAGGAAGCCTTTCCCACTGTAGCATTTGCTAATTGCATTTGGACACGTGAATTAATTTATTCACTTAGCAGCAGAAGAAATCTCCCTTTGTAAAAGCCAAGCTCGTGAAAATCGTTCCGCGCTCTCTCGTACCATATTGCCCTGGTTTAACACCTTTCACTCCCAGCAAGATGAGAAGCTGGTCTGCAAGGCCCACGGCCATCGGGGTCACCAGGCAGTAGCTCTGTCTGGGCAAACGGAGCCTGTTTTCCTTCACCCAAGATGTTCCAGCTCCTTGCAGCTGGCACATACACCACATGGCACCTGCCCCGTCCCTTCGCCGGTGCCAGTCGCTGTTGACACGACACTGCAGAAACACTGGGAAGATGTAGATCTGAAACACTCCATAAATATTTTCTCCTGTTACTGGCAAGAAGAAACCTACAGCTTTTCCTTTCCTTTGTGGTCTTTAACTTCTTCCAAAGGAGGCATTCAATGAGCCCCCTCGCAGGAATAATTTACCACTCCATTAACTGAAGAAAAAATATCTGGTGTCTGCATTAGGGGCTCAATCACCTTTCAGAGAAACACTGTGAAGAACTCATTACAGTAATTACTAACGAGCTGGCCTCTTTGGGCTGTAAATGTTTTGTGTGTAACTGGCAAAGGGCTGCATTCAGAGCTTCCCAGATGCAAAAGAAAGCCGTCAGACCAATAAATGGCCCTGTAGTTCCTGAGGAAAACATGCTCAGAAATGAAGCTGGTCTTTTTTTTCCAGCTTATTAGTTTCTCCTTACTAATCTGACCTTTTGGGAAATGAAAAATGTCATCCAGAAGTGGAGCTCTGTGGAGTCTTGGCAGCTCTTTAATAATCAAAGTTTTTCACTGACACCTTTCTTTTCCTTAATGCTTCTTTCAAAGTTGGATTTTTAAATATTTCAACTAAAATGTCCGTTTTGAACTGTCCTTAAAACGTGGAACTGTTTCAAATCCAGAAACATGGAAACAAATTTTGTAATTCCTCATGACCCTCCTCCTCCATCAAAAAGCATATATTTTAGCAGACAGTAGAAAAAGGATGGGAATTTCATAACCAAGCTGCAAGGACAGATGTCCATATTCCCCTTGGAGAAACAAAGGCCAGAAGCAGAAGGTCTGGGGACTTTCAAAAATTGACCTTCCCCTGATTTATGTCCGTCTGCAGGGACACACTGATGAGTGGGCACTAAACTTCCCAGTCGGTGCCGTAGCCCAACATGGTTAAGACGTAACAGAAATTGTCCGTTGGTAGAAGATACAGAGCCTCTGAGTTCTGGAAAAGAGGGTTTGATTGTGCTGGGATAGTAGTCATGTTGTGGTGACACTTAGGAAGCCCAAATTTCCCTGTGTTAGATACCATACCAACACCCGGCCTGTTCCTGGCATTGTCTGAATCACAGCAGACGCAAAACCGAAGCATTATTGTGAGTGAAATTGCTATAAGTCATAAACTTATAGCACAAACGTCTTGTGAAACTAGACGTGCAATTTATGTAGTTATTTGTTCTAAAATTCTTCCAAATGTCCTATTTGAGCACTGGTGGCGGGGTACTTCCACCTGTTGCTCAAAACCTCCAGAGATTATGTATCCAAGAAAGGCCTGCGCTGAGTAGGGAAAGAAGAGCTGTTGTATTTTGTCGTGTCTTTCAGCTCTTTGAAAAGGGCTTTTCTTCTTTGCCTCAGTTCCTTCATTTCTAAATCACAGTAGCCTCACAGTAGCCAGCTGAAGCTAACTAGAGTTTGGCCAAAATGCTAAAAATTAAAAGCTCAGTGTTTACTCTAGCTAAAATACTGCCAGGGGTCATTTAGAAAATAAACAATACGTTTCTCTTTGGGTAATAGTCTCACCAGAGCTACAAGAATATCGGCAAGATGAAGAAGTGATCCCATGCCTAAAACCTTGCCTATTCCCCCTGCCCAGCTGTATTAGTTAGGCTAATACATAATATTGCCGCTCACTCTAAAAGAAAAACCCAAAATGAAAATAAATTCCTGCGCTACGTTTATGCTTACGACGGGGAGCCCGAGTCAGAGCAGAGAACGGAGCAGCCAGCGATGGGGTCCGGCAGCTTTCCGTAGCGCTTTGAGCCAAAAGAGCCCACGACTCCTCCAGCAAACTGGACTCCAGTCCTTTCGGCGGGACATTTGCTGCTGTTTACAGAAATATTAGAGATGTTTAAATCCCCAGAGAGCTACAAACTGCCAGGCCAGGAACAATGTCAAACTTTGAGAAATACAGAAGGTGTGACGCCAAACCAGTAAATCTAACCTCTGCAAGAGAAACTCCATTTAAATTTGCCAAGAACCAAAAAAACCTTTCCAAAGATGGACAAGGCACCCAACTTTACAGCTGCTGCTTTCCTGTTTCTATCAGGTAATCAGTTATTTATTGCCTCTTTAGCTAATTGTGCAACTATTATATTTCATAAACAATAGCTACTTTATTTAGAGACAAAGGAAGTGAACAACAGAAATTACGTGTGCCAACACAAAGACAGCATGGGCCAGATATCCAGCTGCTACAAATGGACTTCAGAGGAGCGATGTCCATCTGTGCTTGCGTATGGGCAGTGGGATGGCATTGCTGGGTTTTGGATGAGGTACAGGAGGACGAGTTCCTACTCTGCCCAAAAATTGGCTCCAGGATCTTGGATGGGTCACCTAAACCTTTAATGCTTCAGCTTCCCATCTGTAAATCCAACTTCTGCAGCCCATGGAAACATCATAAACCACAAACGTGAGACGCCACCACTGGTGAGGGACTCATTCAGCTTCTCCCTGCTATTCAACAGCAAGCGAGGAATTATTATGGTTTAAAAAGCAGCTGCTGGTGCGAACAGGATGCTCTGTCTCCTCGGTGTCAAAGGTGGAAGAAAACACTTCCTGAAGGGGTTTTAACAAACCACCGGCTTTTCTGGGTTTTGAACGAACTGAAATAGTTAGAAGGCAACTGAGCTTGATTTGGTTCCCACCAAGCATCTGGATGAGCATGAAGCAGAGTAACGCGGTGTTGTTAGTGTTGAGATGAATATTTTCTTGCCAACCCGCTGGGGTTGCAATAATCAGAGAGGGTCACCAGAAATCCTGAAACTGGCTTAAAATCAAGAATGAAAAATGAAGCAAACTGGGTTTGTTCACATCAGCTCCTGGGACTTTTGTGTCCCTCTTTATCCCCCTTACAATTGCACTTCTCTTAACCAGAAGGGTTAGAAAATTTTGGGGGGGGGGGGGAAGAAAAGAAAAAAACCACCACAAAAACTAAACCAACAGATTTGCCACATAAGAAAAATGTCAACGATTATAAGACTTGCAATAAAGTCGTGAAAGCTGGCAACCTGCAAATCTCTCCTTGAATGTGTCTATATTTGCTCTTCGTAGCTAAAAGAAGGGATGGAGGATACTGTTAAAGCAAGAGTTTAAATTTCCTTGTGAGCTGCCTTCTTGAGCAGCTCTGCTTAAAAACTGTAAGATGTGACACTAACAAAATGCTGGGCTTAGCAATTCTATCTTTAAAAAAACCCACTATATTGGCAGAGTGTTATAAAAGCTACAATTCAAACAGTGGAAACGTACAGGTTGATAAACCTCTGTTGAGTACGGCGGATCAGAGGGTCAAGTTTTCTCAAGCACTCGCACAAAACCAGCTGTCTTGGAGAGCCTGGGAGGGGGATTTGGTTCCTGCTGCAGATAAAGGTGACACTGAGGACCACACCAGATGCTACATCTGCACGGATGCTGCCAGCAGAGCCACACGCTGCCAGTTCCTGCCTGCTAATTGTTTTACTACCGCATTTCCTTCTCATCCAAGGCCCATAACCCACGATGTGCAGAAGCAGTAATACCTCATTTTGCGGACTGAGAAAGCCAGACTTTTTTTTATTCATTTAAACGATTCAGCTCATGGGAGAACGTCACCTATGAGTGTACAATCCCATGGATATTTTGGCTTATTTGTAATTTACGCAATTTTGACATTACCGTGTCAACTACTGCCCAATTCTGCCTTGTACCATTACATCCAATATCACCAACCCTATTTGTGTGGAATAAAAATAAGTGTCTAGAAATATATTCATGCAATCGAAGTTAAAATGAGACTACATTCAGCATGTAATAACCCTGACACGATAATATCTTTGCAGCAAAAGCATCACATTCAAGACACTTCTTCAGCGTGTCGTTTATTTTTATGGGCACAGAACTGAATAAACTCCACCTAAAATAAAGCAGATTTTTCAGACCAGTATTTAAACTTGTTATTTCTGTTAACTATGTCCATAAAACGCAACAAGAGAATACTCTTTGTAAAGAATATGATCCTGTAATCAACTATGTCTGCATCCGCAGCTTCAGACTTAACTTTCCCTATAAGTAAGAGCAATAAACTCAAGCAGCAGATTTAGAAAATCTTTCGTGTTTCTGTTTCTTCAGTATTTCTCAAGCGGTCGGAATAACTGACAGGTTTAACTTTCCAGAAAATGGGATTTAATTGTCTTTAGGGTAAACAGGAAACACAAACTGCGGGGAAGGAAATGCCTCTTTCTACGCTCCTTCGCAAGAAGTTCAGTAACACAAGTCTGGCTTTAGGTCCGCAAGAGGCTCCTGCTTCACAGCCAAAATAAATATACTGGAAGCTCCCGTGTACTTCCGAGTGGCCGAGGGATGACTCTGGAGCAGCTGCCCAGATCACGGACAAATTGCTACCCCTTATCTTACCTAACGAGAAAATTTGGAATAGCTCCTGACACGGTCAGAGGGGAAGAGGGATGGCAGGAAACGTGTCAGACTCTTGGGTTTATGGTTGTTGGGGTTTTTTTTTTTCTTCCTGCAGAAATGCTTCTTTCACTGAAAAAACCCCCAACCCCGTAATTTTGAAAGGCACGGCAATTGTGAGGTTTCATTTAGAAAACACTCAAGTCTTGGTGATGTTTAATAATATCCTGCTCTTGTGTTCAGCACGGCATTTTAATAGAATTTCGTGGGCACTTTCCAGTCCTTTTCAGTAATGTTGTTTTCATCCTACCTGAGCACGATCATTTGTCAAAATTATGACATTTCCAGCAAAAAAAAGAGCAAGTAGAGCATTCAGTACTAATTACATAGTATTCAAATGTTTTTCTCAGTTGGAATCATTATTTTTTATTTATTAGGTTTTTTAGATGCTCCTGCTAAGGTGCTTTTACCTCTGTCGCAATCAATGGGGTTTTCAGTAGGGAGGGAGCACCTCAAAACTTCTTTTCGTGTAGTAAAGCCACATGTAAGACTCGGTGCATTTTTCTTGTTGATGACCAGGGAAAAATAATTTGTTTCTAAATTTCCCTAACTGCAGAAGACAATGCCTTCTTTGTTTTGACTTTCCTAGGCTTTGTAATTTAGCTTTGAACCTTGACTTCATGGCTGGCCTCACATTTTATATCTAAATAGCTCACGCTGCATTTGTAAATATTCACTGGTGGCATTTATTTCAGCAATTGGAAAGCAGGAAAAAAACAAATATCCCTGTAGACAGGGATAACGTATATTGCATTAACCTCCTTTCCTTGCTTTCATCTGTAGCCTTTGCAGCAAGATTGCTTGGCAAGGCAATGAAATGAAACTTTAATAAAGGACAAGAGGAGTAACTGTCACCAGTATGGAACTGGGGAAGCAGCGATTTGCAAGCAATGCTTGGAAGGACTGAGATTTTCCATCGGTCGCGTTCCTGTGCCAAGCCCAAGCGAGGAGCTCGGCCCGCAGCCAGGCACTGGGGGAGGTGAGATCACCGCAATCCCCCAGCGGCGTGCGAAGCAGGTAAAACCAGAACTGCTGCAGAGCAGGAGAGAAATAAAAATGCCTTCCTCTCCTCCGTATCGCAGAATATTAGGTAAATAGAAAAGGTTTTGATTAAAATGTTTAAAACCCTTGAAGTGACTCAGAGACTCATTTAATTTTCAAAGGCGCCCACGGTTCTTTGGCTCCCGAGCCTGGGAGTAACGGTGGCATTTTGGCATCTAAATTGAGTTGGAGGATAGATTTTAAATACTTCTGAAGGTGCAAGTCAAGGAGGGCAGCGATTCTGGGTGCCCAGCCCTCGATGGGCAGGAGATGCCTCAACCGGAGAGGCCTGGAAGGACATTTCCTGAGCTGCAGGTGTAACCAGTGTAGGCACATCCTACCTACATTGGGTATCACCTGCAAAACCCACCTGAGATCCTCCACGGACAGGCATGTGGGTAGCAGTATCTGAACCTTACGCTGTCACAACCGCGCTGCCCTGATAGCCCGTCTATCCTGCAAAACCCCTGGCGCCGATCAACACATCCTCCAGTCTCATTTTTCAGATGCCAAGCAGCTCCAGCTCTCTTTCCCTGTGCAAGGATCTCTTTCGGCTAGCAGCGAGAATGACTTTGAGTTTCCGAGAGCCTTTCATCTTCCGGAGGCTCCCAAACACGCTTAAGCAACAACATTAACATTAAAAGTTAATTCGCCCTGTTAATAACCCAGCCCATCGCTGTGCTCTCCCCTGGCAGCAGCTGAAGGGAACAACCATTCTCTTTGGCACAAGCGTTTTGATGGATGAAGGGAAAATATCTCATTTGGACACTTGATTGACAGAAAGTGTCCCTGTTAATTATGACCAAAAAGAGAGAAAATGAGGAAAACGGTAACACGGCTACATAAACTAATTTTCTTGTCATATTTAGGGGCTTCTTAGAAGATGTGGAGGGTGAGCTAAGACCACACAGTGCAAGAGATTTATTTACTCTATTTCTTATAAAGTCAGAGTGAGATCAGCATCAAATCTGCAAGAGTTCAATAGTGATGTAAAATATTATATGCTTGGACTTGTGCAAAATAAGAAACAACCTCCCCAGCTGCATAGCGGCCACCTCTACTCTCACCAGAAAAACTTTAAGATCTTTGGTGAACTTCATCCTTATCTATGCCGGTGTAACGCAGACCAGTGTGTCTCCCCTCTATGTCTCTTTTTCTCAGCATCTCACAATGATTTCAGGCTCACAGAAGGCCAACCTGACAAGGGTTGAGTCAGCAACGGCTGGGCGAAGCGCTGGGCTCCAGACACCTGAGGGGCTGCTCTGCCAGGGAAGGGAAAAGTGCTGGGAAACCCCAGCATAAAAAGGAACCCATGTCTTTCAAAACCCCCTCCTCCTCTCCAGCTTCCAGGGTTTCCCTTCCACCCACGCATCAGAAATCACAGACACAAAGGGAGAACCAGAAGAACTATGTTGCTTGCCTGGTGTCAAACCCAGAGCAGAGACTGGGAAAAAACCCATCCCAAATGGGGGGTGAGCCCCTGGCCCAGGGTGCCCAGAGAAGCTGTGGCTGCCCCATCCCTGGAGGGGTTCAAGGCCAGGTTGGACGGGGCTTGGAGCAACCTGGGCTGGTGGGAGGTGTCCCTGCCCAGGGCAGGGGGTGGCACTGGGTGGGCTTTAATGTTCCTTCAACCCAAACCATTTTCTGATTCTATGAAATGAAACCTCATGAAGTCTATAAAGACTCAGTGCAGGTTTCCTGGGCTCTCCCATATAAATCAGACCAACAGATGGTGGTGGCTCCAGGAAACCCCTGCAGCACAAGCCTCTGGTTTCATTCCCATGGATTTCTGCACCCCATTAAAGAAAAAACAACCCCAAACCTATTTTCTGCCCCCCCCCCCCCCCCACTGAGGCAGTGTTCCCTCACCTGAACGGATGTCTCTGCTCTTTTTTCCAGGTTTGCCATGGCAACAAGAAAACTGCGCATTACCAGTGTAAAACGGATGGGTTCAGCTTTTAAATTGTCCTTCTATCTCTAGCCAGGTTACGACATCTCCTAGCTACAAGATGTGAAAGATGGGTAATACACTTCCTGCTGGGAAAAGCAGCAGCACAGTAAATCCCAGACATAATCGGCTGCGGGCAGGAGGTTCCTGACTTCAGAAACCAAGAGGGAAGGTGGTTAGAAAGCAGGGGACAGTGGCTTCCCGTGTCATTTTGTCGTGGGCATTGCGGGGCTGAGCTGGGCAAGCTGCGAGGGAAGCACAGCCTCCTCTGGACAAACCCCAGAGGCTGAAACGCGAACGTTTCCAGCGGGAAGGCACTCGCCAAACTGCAAAAGGCCGTTACAGAGGCAAGCCAGGGTTTCTTAGCAACAGCATCGCATACGGGTCCATTAACTCCAAATTCCTCCGCAAGCAAATCCCGAGCTAGGAAAATCTTCAGACTCTTATTGATAGAGTGAGCTAAAGCCGGCTTTTTGCTCAGTCCGATAAAGGGGAAAATAAAAAGTAGCCGTTGCAAAGCAAAGATCAGAAATAACTTGCATTTTGGGGAGGACTCTTGGGACATCTTAGAGATGTCGGACATGCAGATGGCTCGTAATTAGGCTACGGTGAGCTGCCGTGGTGGGTCTCCATAAAAGCCTCAGCTGTAGAAACTGCCCTTGCAGTTCTGCGAGAGGATTGCTTTGGCCAAGAAGGCAACTGAAAAGCAGCTCATAAAACACAAGAACCACAAAAAAAGAAAAAAAAAAAACAAAAAAAAACACCAAAAAAAAACCCAAAAAAAAGAAGAAAAAAAAAACAAAACACAGAGAATCAGCAAGCAAGAAGTGATTTGGGTATTATAGCGGTTTGATTTTCCCCTTGCAAAGTGCTTTGCATTTGTGGGACTCCGTTGGCTCGTTTCAGTGGCCTTACTCCTGATTTACCGGTGGCACAGCAGACCGAGCAGCAGCGAGACCGGGCGAGGGGGCCAGGAGGCTCCTCCTCTTCCCTTTTAACCACCATTTGCAATATTCCCATTCCGATGGTAGCTGACGGCAACTGTGACTTTATTTCACCCCGAAGTAGCTCTTTATTTCCTCCGAGCCCATCTCTTGCAAACACGCCGTGGTTTGAACAGCTCCGCTTCGGTTTTGGAAAGCTACATCTTAAAGGCAGCTGAGCACAGCCTGAAAGTGCCATGGTGAGAATCAAAGTGCGTATTTCAAACACATTCCAAAGGCAATTTTAAGAGGCTCTCAGAGAGGTGGGAGACGGATGCTGTTTGAACCATCGCAGTGTTTGAACGCGTGGAGCTGGCAATACTGCACTTACACATACAGCGCAAACACACGCGGCTTGTCTACGTGGAGTATTTTAAATGTTACATTTTCATGCTCTATTCAGACTACACGCGTTCTTCGTATTTTTCATTCCAAGGGCCCTTTTGCTGATGATCATTAAGTTATCATCAGAGGTTACGAAGTTAACGTGAGAAAAAGGCAAGATAAGTACATTTACAGGCGGTATCAGCACACTGGAAAGTTCTCTCGCTTGAAAAGGTCAGCTCATTTCAGCAAATATGTCTATTTGCATAAACTTTCATCAGTCAACCCCTGCTCTTCCTCTGACACAAATGGGAAATCTGTGTCAGACAGAGTTCTCAGGCTGCGTTACACACAGGTGCTGCTTTTGCACTGAGACAAACAAAAACACCTTGTAAATTTATGCCCACTGTGGTTTTGAGTCGTTGTACTGTATTAACATCTTTAGAAGCAAATAGCTTAAAATTACACTTCAAAATACTTCCATCGGTATTCTGACAAGAACAAAGGATAGATTTGAATCTGTGAAATAATACACAGAAGAGAAGTAGCCGTGGTCCAGAAGTAATTTACTTGCACAATCTACAGCACCATCTGTCTAAAGCATATTTAGGTGCCAATTACGGTGCACGGGTCCATTGGAGTCTCCTAATCAGCTCTTCAGCTGCGGATCCAATCCTTCCAAGCCCTTTGTGATTTGCATGAGGAGTCAAAATGATAAACTCTTTAATAATGGCAACAGACAGCACGCACTGAGCTAGCGGAGAATAGATACGGGTTTCTTTAATGAAAAGAACACGAGGTTTATCATGTTTTCGCTATTAATCAGACGAGATCAAGCTAATGAAAAGCAAAACCAACCTCCCTCCCCCCAGAATTGCTCCTCAGCCTTAGAACTGTTTGCAGCAAGCAGAACGTCACACAACTCCTCACGGTCTTTCCTCCTCATGTGACATCCCACAGCACTCCCACCCACCACCAAAAAATAACATTCCCGCATAAGACCTCCCTTTTCCAACTTTTTTCCACAGCTTCATCTTGTGGCTCTTTCTAGTAGCTTTTATTTATACGTGAAATGAAATAAAGGAGCAACTACACACCTAAGGCTTTTTTTTTGCCGCATCTTAAACCCTCAAAAAGCTCCTGTCCTGAAAAGAGCCTTCATTAGTGTGCATTTCCATACCAAGATGAAAGAAGTATGCGAGGATAAAGTTGTCCCTGGAAAAGGAGAGGATCTCAAGCTGTTAGTATGTCATTATATTTCTGTTCATTAGCATCTCTGGAAGCTGACAAATATGTTTTTAATGACTTTTTTTTTTTCCTTAATGCTCTTTAAAGTATTTTTCCCTTACTGCGGTGCTAATAAGGTGTAAAAGTCTTGTCCTGAAACTATAGAGCATACCGCAGCTCACGTTCTGCTGCAGTTTTAACGGGAAAATTTTCATGCAAATGCAAATTAAACAAAGTGTTTTCTGAGATGCAGAGTCAACTTGTTAACACATTAAAACTTTCCACAACGTACTCAGCTAAGATTCGATTTCCAATCTGGTTTAAATAAAAATCACAGAATGGTTTGGGTTGGAAGGGACATTAAAGCCCACCCAGTGCCACCCCCTGCCCTGGGCAGGGACACCTCCCACCAGCCCAGGTTGCTCCAAGCCCCGTCCAACCTGGCCTTGAACCCCTCCAGGGATGGGGCAGCCACAGCTTCTCTGGGCAACCTGGGCCAGGGGCTCACCCCCCTCACAGCCAAGAATTTCTTCCCAATATCTCACGTAAATCTCCCCTCTGTCAGTATAAAACCCTTCCCCCTCGTCCCATGGCTCCCCTCCCTGCTCCAGAGTCCCTCCCCAGCTTTCCTGGAGCCCCTTTAGGGACTGGAAGGGGCTGGAAGGTCTCCCCGGAGCCTTCTCTTCTCCAGGCTGAACCCCCCCAGCTCTCTCAGCCTGTCCCCACAGCAGAGGGGCTCCGGCCCTCCCAGCATCTCCGGGGCCTCCTCTGGCCCCACGCCAACAGCTCCGTGTCCTTCTGCTGTTGGTGCCCCAGAGCTGGAGGCAGCGCTGCAGGGGGGTCTCCCCAGGGCAGAATCCCCCCCTCGCCCTGCTGCCCACGCTGCTGGGGATGCAGCCCAGGCTGCGGTTGGCTTTCTGGGCTGTAAGCGCATGTTGCCGGGTCATGTTGAGCCAATCAAGACCCCCAAGTCCTTCTCCTCAGGGCTGCTCTCCATCCATTCTCCGCCCAGCCTGGATTTGTGCTAGGAATTGCCCCAACCCACGTGCAGGACCTTGCCCTTGGCCTGGTTGAACTTTATGAGGTATAGGAGACTTTTAGTAATAACACAAGAATTGTGCAGGTAGAATTTTTCGCTGTCACAGCTCAGCTGGTAAAGGCGCATAGAGATACAACACAAGTGTCCTGGCTGCAGCACTATTCCCCATGCGGAGCAGCATTCACATCAAAGCGATTCTACTCAACATTTCTTCCGTATTTTGTTGTAAAAAGAAACAATTAAATAAAGAGCGCTTCAAAGGTATCCACCAAATACCGTGGTCCCCTCTGTTGTTCTCTAGCAAATCAATGATCTTTGAATTTAAAGATATCTTTTTTGTACGGTTTGGACAGTTTTATAATTTAGAGCCAGATTCCAGCAAGAAAGACTTGCGTCAGTGCAACACAGTTTCTGGAAGACAGATGTTAGCACAATGTCAAATCTAATCAGGAGTGACACGCTGCTGTTATTTGATTCTGCTTATCAAATTTATTTATCTCCAATTGTTACTTTTTGCAAAACCCTGTACGATGGGTATGTCTGTCAGCAACATCAGGAGGGGAAACGTATGATTAGCGCACAGCTTCCCCTACCTCCAGACCATTCAAGCAAGCGCTTATTTTAATTCTCCCTAAGTACAGCATTTTAAAGCACATTGAAGTGTTTTGCTGAAGTGGGTTCTGGATAGTGATAAATGAATCATTACGAGGACAAATTGCCCAAACTGGGTCATAATCGACCATGTTATGCAAACTCCAAATGTGAAGTGGGGAAGCAGCAAGTGACTCATCCAGCGATAACAGGGAAGAGACTGATTAGTGCGAATGGATACAAAGCGCAAGCGTGAAGTTATTCAGAATGTAATTTGAAGAGTTCACAGCTCTCACTGACCTCATACGAGGTCTTAGAATGGTTTGAGGAAAACTAGGAAAAGCAAAGATTAGCGATCCCCATTTTGCAAAGTCTGTGTGTGTTTAGACAGTGCAATTTGGACACTGCAGTTAAACTGGGGAATGTACCATCCGCCACGGCGCAGTTCTTTTTTAGTGGGGGAAGAAGAGTGTGGGCAGGTTGGAACAGGGGCATTTGTAGGAATAGTGCTGATTATGAAAACAAACACTCCTTGCTTAGCACGTGAGCTCCTGGGGGACAAGCCCTGTCCTGTACATCTTTACGGTACCCAACACTTTGGAAAGAAAAGGTAAGAATACAAAGCGGAAGCACAGATGCTCCTTATGCCAGTTAATTTCCAAAGTCTAAATTATCAGAAGAAACAGAAGAGACCATTCAAATGAGGTCGTTCATGAAATAAAAAAAAAAATGACTGGGGCTTTTATACAACATGCAGTATAGACCATACTGCTCCTTCCTTTAATGCACATGGTTTTGGCCATCCATAGAGGTGTAAATACCAAGCAAGACAAAGGGCTGCTCTGCTCCTGCATGGAAATCTCCCCGCCTGTTGGCAAACCCAGCTTTTAGCCAGCGCTCAGCAAAGAAACACTACAAAAGCACATGAGCATCCGCTCCCGCCCCGCTCAGTTCGCAGGCCAAGGTAATCCTCCTTGGCTTTGAAAGGGAAACAAAGAGGAAAAACATCATCCCATCCACACAACGTAGCTCCAACCCGTGGGTTTGACATCTGCCTGATGGGCGAGGGGCTTCTTTTGGCTTCGCACGGAGCACAGATGTGCCAAAACCCACGTCTTGACTGTCAGCGCTGGAAGGCAACGTGTGGAAGAGCTTTACAGCAGCCCTGAGCATACACGGGAGGAGGATGTTGTCGCAATAACCTTAAGAAATAAAACAGAGAAGCAGCTCAAGAGACAAACCCTTTCATCCCTGCCCTCAATCACAAGCGGAGATGACACAGAGGTTCAGACAGAAGAATTAATTATTCGGTTAACCCAGCTCCATTTAATGCGGCCATTGCTTTCTGTTGATAAGGAGCGAACAATGAGATTTCTCCTTTCTTGAGAAAGCCTCCAGCCCGTTTTCTTTGGTTACTCCTACACATTGCTTTTCCTGTAAACAGAAGTATCTGCCAGGTTTTTTTCTTTGATGAGGTAAAATAATAAACACGAGATGAAAAAGGAGAGGGACACCCATTTGGCTGGAAATCTGAGAAAGTGGCGTCCTTCTGCTTCCAACCACGTCTTCTGAAGATGCCTCAAATGAGGAGAAAAAATAAAGCAAGAGGAGTCATGAATTGATAAAAAGCACTGCAATGGGCTTAGCCAAAACCAGATCGCTTTTATACTCAGTATAAGCGATTTCTGGTATTTTCAGTAAATTGGTTTCATTGGAGATACATCAGTTCTCATATGGCTTAATTAATTATATGACTCCCAAGTGCTATTGAGATGGGAAAACATCATAGGTGAAATTCTCCTCCCGGTTGAACTGGTGTAAACCCAGAGATTGGGTATTTTTCAATCGGTGGGTTATGATTTTCCAGAATGTGCAGCAGAGTTGTAAGCTGTGGAATATTACATTATGATTTCAGGCAAATAAAACTCAAACTAACTCCTATATCTTTCAAGGTCAAACAAGCTCCAGTAGCATAAAATTGCCTTATCAGTAATGCATTTTTATGCATAAGAAATTAAAGAGAATTAGAGGCATTTTCATTTTAAATAAAGGGCTGCCAACCTGAGGAGGGGAGGGGGAAAAAAAGAGAGAGAGAAATTCAGCTCTGAATTAAGATTTGGATAGGCCGAGGGATGACCTCTTCATCTGCCGAGTCCCAAACGTAGGACGCTGTATGCGAGGATGAGTGATGCATACACACAGGCACACGCATGAATTATTCATGCAAGAACCTTTAAGCAGGGAGGTGCCTTTTTATAACTTGACACTTTGGTCATTAAGTTTCAACAAAAATAAATAAATGAGTGCAGGTGGGACCGAGCACCCGTTCTGGGTGGAAACTGAAAGGCAGGACACAATTTTGCGTCCTGAAAGAAAAGTGGAGAAAACCCGTTTAGACTGGAGGTCAGCAAACCTTCAGTGGTAAAACACCAGACTATTCCTGTTTTCCAAACACGAGGGCAAAGTTTCTACGGGAAATTGAGCTGGGAAAGAGGGTGCTGTGGAGGGGGCTATCAGGTGCTCCCTGGCTCCAGCTGAATTTGGGACTCTTGATAGCGCAGGTGTTGAGACCTGCCTACACACCTCATTCACTATCAAAAGAACGTCACCCTGAATATAACATTTAGAGGTCATTAAATATCCAGAGAAAATATTAAATTAGTGCACGCAAACTGTCCGCACTGCTGTTCTCTTGAATTACAAACACAATCTTTGGTGTCTGGGATCAGTTCGCTGATCTTCACCGTCATTCTGGAGTCAACAGGACTAAATCATCCCACGTTTAAGTACATAAGCTGTCCTCGGCACAAAGGAAGGCAGCTCAAAGCTATGTGTTTCTCCTTGAAATTATTTGTGCAGCGCTTGGTGCTTGTGGAGATATTTATGTCTGAGCCTGCGGTAGGATTGAAGCTGCTCTGGAGGTCAGAGCCCATCGGGTTCCCTTTCTGCAGAGGATGCTCTGGCCTTTGGAGTGATAGATCGGGAACAGTCTCCTCCATCTCCCTGCCACTCGCAAAGAATTCATTTACTGGAAGGAAAGAAGCGCTGGCAGTCACAGGCAACGACACTTCTTTCTTTCTACACTGTTGAGTTTTTGGGGTTGAGTATTTCTTTTTTCCCTTTCTCATTGATTTATCCCCTTGCACGCGCTTGACCCCTCAGAAATAAAAGAAACCAAACCGTGAAATTATGGAGAATGCTTCAGGCAGAGAGAAAACGTCAGCGCTCCGAGGGGATGGCGAAACAACAGGGATGCACAGAGTTGAGGATTTCTCAAAGAAGCAACCAGCTTCGTAAGGATTTATGGATGGAGTCAGAGAGAAAAGCAAGGGCAGGTGCCCCCCAACCCGAATCGGCCAGGAGCTCCTACGGGGAGTCTCCCCCACGCTCAGGATGGATTCAGCTGAGGATCACCCAAAGGGAGAGGAGCAGCGAAACTCAGCTGTGAAGCGCCTCAAAATGCAGAGAAATCAGTGTGCACCACTCCAGACAGCCCCTTCCCCAGTTAGTTTAATAATGGCAGGTTGGGTAGCGTATTCTAAAGACAGAAGTAAAGAGCAATCAGGGAAAAATTAAAGTTTAGGGAAATTTTGTGCTGCTACTTTGCAGCATTCATGTGTTATTTTTTTGTGAATCTGGCCTTGCCTGTGTCTGTACCATCCATTTCTATTCACAGTCTGTTTTTCTTGACCATGTTGCTTGACTATAGGGATATTGTAGTGCCCAAGCACATTGTTGAGCTAATATTTTCCTTGCAGAATTTAGCGAGTTTGCTCTGAGCTTTGCCCCAAGTCGTGCTTTCCGTTAATCTTTTTCTCACAAACATTTCCGCTAACGGCATTTCTCAGTCTCCTGCCATAAATTACGTTTATTAAAGAGCACCGAGAAAGAAACCCACTCTAAGTTCCTCAATGCCTCCTTTAAGAGTGAGAGCAAGCGGACACCCAGAATCTTGTTTCTTTTATTTTTGCAAACGACGTACCAAAGGCCTGACACCTTTTTATAGCTTCGGCGTGACTTCCCTCGCTTCCCTCAAAGAGTGACTTCACTTCTGAGCTATGGCGGGGGCTCCGCCGCGGCGCGGCACACACAGCACGAGGGCCAGGCAGTGCATTAAAATGCAATATTCCACGGGCTGTGACTTATGGGCTGTCACTTAGAGCAAAGCATCGTGCATCTTAATTGTCTGCCCCTTTTTCCAGCTACTCGCTTTGGTTGGGAGATCAGAAGTTTTTCATCCACCGTGAATTTTCATGGAAATATGGGTGGGTCTCTGAAAGGAGTTAAAGACGCAAAAATAAAACCAGCCAGAGCTGCAGAGCTAACAGTCTCTCTGTGCAATGCACAAAAATGGATCATAGGAAATAATTACGCGTTTTTCTTTGCCCCGATTTGCCAGTTTTGAGAGTTTTCCCAATGGGATCAGACCTACAAGTCCATAGGAAAAAAAAACCCCACACCTTTGCATCCAGCCTCAGGGAGCTCACAGTCAGCAGATCTCCAAATTCTTCTCATTTGTGGAGATTATTAGCTAATTATGAGAACCCGTACAGACCCACCAAACACAAAAAGAGCTTCAGCTTTTGATTTGGCTCACATCTGACGGGCAACGTGCCACTTTCAGGGTACAAGTTCCTGTAACTTTTAAATCAGACAGAAATACTGTGCGCACTGGCTCCTTCTTGAAGAAACTTTAATCTTCTGCAGCCGCATAGATTTTCAGTTAAAAACTATAGATTTGAAATTACAAACACCGTACAGATCAAATAAATGCACGTCCAACATCAGCAAAAAGGAGTTAATTGCACAGATGACGGGTCCGTGAGTCAATTATAGGGCTGTTATTTACAGATTTGTACCCAAAACCCATTTCTGGCCCATCTTGTGGACGGCTGTGATAAATTCCATAGGTTGTGTTTTCCATGACCTTTTCAGCCCCCCTCCTTCTCAAGGCATTTTATTGTTTTCAGAATTTCTCTATGTCCACATAATTACAACCATATATCATTAATTCACCTGGTGCGAAAGCAATCTCACTGAACCACCCTCGGCTGAGACAGTCTGTTCTCGGGGCAGAAGAAACATTAATACGTTGGGGAAACACCAGAAAAGAGGGTTTGCTGTAGTGGGTCAGACAGTCGCCCCGTCACCGAGACTTGCACCGCCACAGACCATCCATTTGGTTTTTTGAGTCTTGCAGAACCACGGCTGAGATGACGAAAGTGTTTCTGAATGCCCATCCTGCTCCAGCCTGCCTTTGGCACACGGATTTCTCCAGAGCCCACCCTTCTCTGCCCTGCCCAAGGAGTCTATGCAACCCAAATACTCCTTTTGTATTGATTTAGTCTCTCTGTTAAATTATTTTAATTTTTTTGTTTGTTTGTTTAATCCTCACAGTATCAGTGTTTTTCAGGCTGGCAGCCAAATAAAACCTTTGGAGACATATGAAATACATATTAAGAGTCTCATTGCCCAATAAATTAAGGGCACAAATTAAACAGCCAAATCAGATGAGCATCTCATTACCGATGGCATGTTTTGGTATCGCAGTGCTTTGCAAAAGAGACTTACATTCACGTATTCTTGTGTGGAATTTAAAATTCCAATCAGCAGAACCACAGAGGGGGATTACGTTACCTTGGACTTGAATCCAATTGCATTTTTAATTCTATTAAAACTCCAAGCTCGCACAATAAAATAATATTATGTATTTGATTAGGATCTTAATTACGTGTTTGCATATTACTATATCTGTTTAAAAACTTAAGTAAGCTTTCTATCCCTTGGAAAATTTTGGGAAACAATGTGGTATTTATCATACTGAGCGGAAGTTTGAATACACGAGACACTGAAGTGAATAGTGTGGTCCTGACATGAAGACAACGTTTTCTCAGCATTTTGTTGGAGTCTTACTGAAAAATAGAATTGACTGATACAAGCCGAAACTACACTTGACCTCTGAGTTTTTACGCTGGTCAGTTTAATTAGCCCATGAAAAATTAAATGTTAATATCAGTTTGAGTAAGCTCACACTTCGCTGTGTCTAGAAGACACTATGGAGAGGTGACGCATCGGAAAGCGTGCTGTAATGCCACAGTTTCTGACAATAAATAGCTTTAGACCTGGCAGACTGATCCGTGCTATTACTTAGAGGCTGTTATTAGCCTTAGAGGGTACCTTGGGGCTACTTAACTGGCAATCATTGACCCAGTAGAGTGTCGTTCTTCAGTGCAGAACTAAGTCAATGCACATGCTGCTTCGTATGCAAACCTAATTGGAAACAAGGGATAAATTAGCTCATGCCTTCCATTATTTTGTGCCCACTTGAATGCTGCAAGTTCAAAAGTGCATACAAAAGTTTGGGGGGGCTGTGTCCTGAGATATCAAGGAGGAATAATTAATATAGGAAATAGAAGAAGTACTGCTCTGAGACCAGGGGTACTGCAAACCTAGCGCATGGCATCCCTGAACAAAACCAATTAAATCAGGTTTTTTACTGGCTGAAGACTAAAACAGGTGGCTGGAGAAGGTCTGTTCTCTCTTATGCCTTTCAAACCCAAAACCCCAGGCAAATTTGAGAGCTTATGAAACACTAGGAAGCAAGTCCATCACTATTCAAAGTCTTATCTCCCCAGGTCTTAGCATTGGGAAAACCAGCGATGGCGCAGGTAATGCACAGCTCGTTAACACTGTGCCTCATTTATTTAAAGGATGTCTTACGGCAACACTTCATATTCAGAAAATATTTAACTTACGCATCGTTAATTTAAGATGAAATACTGAGAAGTGATTACCAAAACGCAAGGTGTGGAACAGTCACATAAGCATCCAAAATGGCAGATTAACGTGCAAAACTCAGTCTCTAATTCTAGCAGACTTGCAGAAAATGCAAGCGGCTGGTTAAGTTTTACTTGTAGAAACATTATGTTCACAACAACCTTATGACCTCTGAGAGCTCCTGCTCTTCGCTCACCTCCTCAGGTGAGCCCTAAACTCCTTTTTCTCCATTCCAGTTTTAGAGACAGAGAAAGAAAATCTAAATAAATGAACCTAAAAGCTTAGCAAAGGTTCAGGGTCACTCCTTGGTCTGTATAGGTACATCAGTCATCTAGCTTTAATAACTCAGGTTCTGCGGTAGGCAGTATATAAAGACAGAGAAACCCAACAGACATAAATCCTCATCAAGTTAACTGTCCTATTTTCTTTCTGCCAGACACAGTTTTGCCCAAAGTGTAGAAGGCTTGGTTTATAGCACAACCTCAGTGAAGAAAATAGCTTCCTCCATCCCACTGTCCCTACTGTATCTCCAGACTCATAATTTTTAATTATCCCTTCTGTCAAACAAGGCATCAGAAAGGAATGGAAAGGGGTTCAAGAGCAGGTAACTCAGAGCCAAGCTCAAGTCTCCAGTACAACTCGAAAATGAGCTTAAAACAACAAAACCCAACCAAAACCCAACCCAGCTACATCTCAGACGCTGCAGCAGGTGGTGTGTTGTACGATAACTGAAAAAGGGTGATTCTGTGGCCTGGGCATTAGAATTGGTGTGTAGAAATTTGTCTGTAAGCCTTTGCTTTCCCAGTAACGCGAGAAGCGTAAGAGATCTGCCCCATCCCAGCCAAGAAGCATGCTGGCTCAGCGCCGGTGCTTACACGGGGCACCCTGCGATGCCAGAGGCGGTTATTACCAACACCACTACGATTCAGAATAACGCAATAAACCAGCAAAAAAAAAAAAAAAAAAAAAAAGAATCCAAAAAAACACACCTCAAGTACCTCCCCCATCTGCAGAGCAGCAAGAGAAGACCCAAGGACAAACAGGGCTCTACCGACAGAACAACCTGGAGCGCTCTCACCAATTTTAAGAGGATTAAGCAAAGCCCTCTCCTCCAGAGACTTCAACAGAAACTTCCCCAGATGGGAGGGATACAGCATGAAAAGCAATTTAATTTCTTCCTTGGCATTTGTAAGTAATGAAAGCAGCACCGGGCAGTTTCCAAAACCAATTGTCAGGTTTTGCAAGGGTATTTCTGGGGTGTGTGACTTTTGGAATTTGTTTGCAAGGAGAGCTCTGTCCCTCTAGCTCCCAGCCCGCGGCTTTCGTAACTGGTCTCAGCTGCTGGGGGTAGTGTGAAAAAAACCAAACCAAACCCAACCCAACCCAAACAACTGCAACACATGTTTTAAAGCGTTATGGCAAAAGCAGCCCATTGCAGGAAAACTTTTAACTCGAGCCTGCACAGGAATGCTCACACAGAGCACAACCAGAGGCTGTTCCCACCACCTGAACCAACAGCAATACATCCATCTGTAATACAGATTATTTTTTTTTCCAGTGCATTTTTGACGCAGCCCTCGCTACAAAATCTGGTCACCGCGATTACTGAAAATACGCTCCCAAAATGAATAGTTTCGTTAACCCTCCCACTTCTCACAGAGCTAATGAAAGCAGCAGGATGGGCCTGATCTCTCAACACACGGACATCTGATGGCTTTGACTGGCTAATTACGGTTACGGTGAGCAATAGTTGAGACACTCTATGGTTGGCACATGCATTTATTCAGCTATTACCATTAGATTTTAAATCGGTTTCATTCCACAGGTGACTGTGATATTTGAAAGAATTGAGCATCCAATTAATAGCATCTAACATGGTGGAAATACTGAAATTCCTCCTTTAACAAGGATGGTTGCATCTAAAATTACAATACAAGTAGTCCAGGATAAAGAAAATAAAACCCTGACAGCCTACCAAGGTGAAACTCTGCCTTTGTTTCTCTGATTCTTGGCTGTGCTTTTGTAGTTGTTTGTGAGAACACGGCCCTGTTTGGCAGTGTAAAATACAGAAAATGTTTTCTCTTCCCGAGTGCTTCTATTGCAAGGAAACAAAAGCCAAGAGTGCGGGAGCTGAACTGCAAAAAGGAATTTGGATGCGAGAGGGAACGAGCGATTTGCTCAACAGCACCCAGGGAGTCCTTGGCAGGACGAGTTATGGAAAGTCAGCGAGAGGGAAACATCTGCCTTTGGTTTGGGGTGGGTGGGAGGGGTGGAATCCATCCCTGCAGGCAGCTCTCCCACCTCTCAGCCCAGCTCTTCACCCGCCGGACAATTCCTCTTTTTACCGCGCTCAGACAGAAACCCGACCGTGCCGCGTATTTAACTGTGGATGTGCTTATTCCAGCGTTGCTGCCGGGTGAGATTTTCCAAGGGACTGCGAATCTGCTCAGCTCCGCTGCTGCTGAGGAGCTCAGCCAGCACGTCCCGCTTCCGAAACACCACCCGAGGCGAGATACCCGACGCCAGGACCGTCATTTTTTATATTCCTCTGGCAGCCATCAGCAGGCGGTGTCATCGCCCGGCGTGTGTTCCACCCCTCCCTGGAAGACAAAGCGCGACTTGAAAAATTGCTACGCTGTCACTTTGAAATTAAAGTTTCTTCCAGAGTTTCCTGTGACAAATAGCAAAGGGGATTTCCTTGGCGTTAGTAAGTACGGCCAATTCCTGAAGAACGTCTGAGGATTTAGGAACGATAACCTCTGCGGGAAGGGTTACCTTCATGCACCATGGACAACTTGGGTCTAGTAGGACTAGGTTCTCTCAACCTCTCTATTCTTGAGAGCAGAGCCATCCAGAGAGCAATTTCGAGCAGAAACCCGATTAGCCCAAGCGTCCTATTTTCAGGAGGAGCCTGGGAAGACAAACTTCACCAGCCCGGTCACCTTTAGTGAACATCCAGCTCTGACCACCTGCCCTCTACAAGAGTCACGAGGAACATGCCAGGACACTGATTCACTGGTTTTTTCCCCCCTCTTTCAGATTTTGAACTCGTGCTGCCGCTGGTCCCGAGGCTGCCAACATGCGGGCATGACGCCCGGCGCAGCGCAGCGCCGGATCACCAGCACAGTGACACGGCACCAGTGCAAATGCTAGGAGTATTTCTGGGATATAGAAGGTAGGTAGCCCCCATTTATAATTTATTACGTGCCAATAAAAGCCTGTTGTTGGGGGGGAAAAAAAAAACCAACACATTTGCAAGCATCTGGATGCTTAAACAAGCACCAGAGAAAGTTCATTAAAATAGAAATTGATGTTAATTAACTAACTGCTGGACTCCTCTGTTGCATTCTCTTGAAAGCCATCCACATCCTTCCCTGGGTCTACTGACTAGCTTTATTCAGTTCCAGTTAGTGTATCAAAGTGATGTATTCTGCTTACAAATTCAAGGCCAAGCACATTTATCTATTACAGAAGGAGAACGGATTTACATTTAAATGGGTGTTCCTCATGTATCTAATAACTCAGTTGAGTAATCAAAGAAGTACAATCTGAGCAGGAGCGTCTTTGTGTTTGGCATTAACATAGCCCCCAAGATTCCTTCCACATATTTCTCCCAATTCATTTTTTTCATGGGTGGCAAGGAACAAAACGGGAACGCTGTCATTCTCCAGCTACCAGCGGCCAGCAAAAAGGTTAGCTAGGAATTAAAAGATTGCTTGCTTCAGCTTACATTTCAGCTAAAAATTCAGACTCAACAGGAGAGCAAGAAAGCACCACGGTGCATGGACTTTCATTCCTTTAGAAAAAAGTAAATAAACAAAAAACACTTCAAAGGTTCCCCGGGGGAAGTTTGGCAACAAAACTGTTGCTACTAAGAGCAGCAAGATGTCTCAGGTTGGCCGCACGCCGTGAAAAGTTGCGAGAATTGCACTAGCCTGGACCAAGGAAAACCATTTGCAAAGGGAAACACCCTTGGAACAGGAAAAGCCAGAGAGGAAATAAAATTCAAAATTATGCTAATCAACTTTTTAATTCCTTTTCATTGGGCTACACATGATTTATTTAAACATACGCAGAAAAACTTGTGTGAGCATTAAAAAAAAGTAACTACAGCTTAATCCAAAAATGCTAGTAACCTTCTTAACGAATGCTTTCGGAAATGTAGAATTTGCTATTCAATTTTGGATAATAGTGATTTCGATGGCAACTCAACTCCAAAAGCCTATGAAAATCCAAGTCGAAGATAAGTAGTAAGAAAGAAAATGCATCTGTTTCAATCAGACAAGAAAAAAGCAAGTTTATATGCAGTATGTGGCCAGAGATGATATCCTCCACCAAAGCACTTGCCCTGTCTCCCAGGGACGTGAGCCACAGCTGTGTCATTTCGCAGGTGCAGGGCAGCATTTCCTACCTCTCATAGGGGTTCTCTTGCGACATGCAACACAAAAAAAAAGAAAAAACCACCCACCATAAATATGGCATGTCCCAGGTTGCACCACAGCTCTTGTTATTCTGGGGACAAGGGGGCTGGAAGTCATCTCTTAGTGAGAGAAAACGGAAACATCCCCCTGTGTTCGTCATCCCTGGAGGTATTTAAAAGACCGGTAGACATAGTATTTAGCGATATGGTTTAGCAATGTCTTTTGTCAGTGTTGGGTTGATGGTTGGACTAGAAGGTCTGAAAAGTCCCTTCCAACCTGGGCGGTTCTATGCTCTTTCTCACAGAAGCTTACAAACTCCAGTTTGTGCTCCCCCCTCCTCCGTAAAACCAGCACTGTCTCCTGCCGCACTCGCCGTGATTTTGTTACCCAATGAAAACCTGGAGGAGGCAAAGAAAATTCCGCTTTCCCTTGCTTTTTGATCATCAACCTACTTCCCGCTGCAGCAAAAAAGGTGCAGCAGCGGAAGAGGTCTAAGCAAGCGTGCAAATTGGAAGAGTTTGTAACTCAGCACACACCCACTGCTGTTTCACTGCGGGGCCTGCGCAGCTTCCCACCATGTAGAAAGCATACGGTCTAAATAAGGCTGGTAAAGATACATTAATGTTTCTGTTGCCTTCCTTGTAAATAAGATTTCCCTGTGGGCTACTAATTTATCAGTGCGACAGCGTACGACAGCAGATCAGAAAGCTGTGTGTGAAATGTTTAAGTCTGCTGTATACATTTGCCATCTTTTCCTCTGCTTCTTTCTTTAGGTTAATGCTGGGCGCATGTCCCCACAGCAAATATTCTGCTCCAGGAATCCTGGATTTTAGGAGAAAGCCTACTGCTGTGTGGTGCAAATCTGACTGCAAATTAATTCCTTTGCTGCTGAGCTCTCCCGAAGTTTAGATTTAGAAGCAACTCTAAAATAATCTTATTTATGGACTTTCATGTGACCATTTCAAATTTAAGTATTCTCACAAGTCCCCACTGCTGGCTGAACGTACATGAACAAAGCACAGAGCGATCCTGTATTATAGAATCACGGAATGGTTTGGGTTGGAAGGAACCTTAAAGCCCATCGAGTGCCACCCCTGCCCTGGGCAGGGACACCTCCCACCAGCCCAGGTTGCTCCAAGCCCCGTCCAACCTGGTCTTGAACCCCTCCAGGGATGGGGCAGCCACAGCTTCTCTGGGCAACCTGGGCCAGGGGCTCACCACCCTCACAGCCAAGAAATTCTTCCCAATATCTCATGTAAATCTCCCCTCTTTCAGTGTAAAACCCTTCCCCCTCGTCCTGTCGCTACATCGCATTTGCCTGCCTCTGTGCCGAAGGATGCTCTTCACCCACTCCGCACCACGCGTGAATTCTTCTCCACCTTTTATTGCCTTAACGCAAAACAGCGATACTGGGAGGAACGCAGCAAACCTCCTCCTCCCGCAGCAGAAATGCGAAGAGGAGAGCGTGACGGGGCCAGCGCTGGAGGAAATGCCTCCAAAGAGGACCAACAGATGAAAACATGATGTGCTAAACAAAAACAGTTCTATTATCAGCTTCGCTTTCTACCTGCAATTACAGTAACTTTCGGCTGAATATTTCTTCCTGGAAACTGAAACAGTTTCATTACAGCTTAAATATCTGACAAGGCAGCTGACTAGGGGCTTGTGAAAAGCAATTATTTTGGACACTGATTACTTCCCATGCAGGCAGCGAGTATTGTAACTGCAGATAGCTGGGAAGGACCGCAGCTTTATGTGATGGACTACCGTATCTGGAGGAGTTAATTAATGTTGTGGGGTGAGTAAGAAGAGAAAAACTCTGCAAATACCCAGCTTAACATTCAAATTAATTGACATGAAATAACTTCATATGTTTAATTTAAATGCAATTAATTTATTAGGAAAAAAAAGCCAGTCCAGGGACAGATAGCTGGTGCATCTGGAGCAACAGCTACAGCAACATCAAGTTCCCATAGCAACATATTTGTTGGAAAGAAGGCAAACATACTTGGGATGATGTGGTTTTGTTTTTAATCCACCAGAGCGATGACGACTGCACCAACAGGATTCAAAGCACTGAGATAAAATTAAAGAAATTTAGAACAGATATGAAGACTTACTCGCTTCCTCTGAGCTGGGAGGGCATTGCAGGGAAGTCAGAAATGCAGGTGCTGATGTGGGTAATTGCAAAAACAACTCGGGACTGCATTGCATCAGTATTTTTTACTATATTGTAACCCACATGTGGGCTCTGGCACAGCCGTAGCAGGTTTTAGCATCCCACCCCTGCGGACAGAGGTGACTGCAGTCACGGCTGCTCCAAGGCCAGCTGACGTCTTGTGCCCAGGTTCAAAGATCCTCCTTAAAACGACTTGATTAATAAGAAAGAGGGAAAAAAAGGCCCCAAAAAACCAAAAACCTATCAATCGTTGCTATAATTGGTTCTGAATTTCAGTGAGCCGTGTCTAGTGATGTTGGGAAGAGATGAGAAATCCTGGTACACGAGCTCACATTATTATTATTATTATTATTATTCAAAGAAGGCTGCATGGAGTTTTTGTTTCCTAAAGCCTTTGGCAGGTATTGTGTTCTTTGTATGTCTTTTTATAGGTTGGGCAGTGACCACAGGATGGCTTAAAAAGTTTGCCCAAGTGAAACAGGAGGTGAGAGATCAAGGGGGGATGCTAACGTAGATCCAGGAGTCCCAGGATGGACCCGAGGCACTGCCTACCTCGTGCAGCTTGTTCTTCTCCCTGACATGAGCTTTCAAACCAGTTCAAGTCAGAACTGGGACAAAGAAGAAGCCTAAAATACGGTGATAGACAAGAATCGTGTAGACCTTCCACTTCTGGTAACTTAGATATGTAGGTGTTGGGGTTTTTTGAACCGATTATACACATTCGGGCTTCTGAAACATCACTGAGGAATGAAGGTCGGAAAACAAACAAGCTACTCGTAATGACGGTCAAGAAAGGAAATGAAATTTTGACACCAGAGTGATGGGAAGCACCTTTGAGTCTTTAAACACCCGGTCTGCGTTTGCCAAGTTGTCTTTTCAAGGTCTCCCCTGAACGGCCTCTGTTTATCTCCACAGAAAAATATCGGGCTGATGCCAGTGGGTGGGATTTGACCCCTGGATGCAAAGAGTATTTACCTAAACTTCATGCTTAGTTGCAATTCATTCCTTTACCTTCTCCTGAGGAGAAGTTACCATGCAACCTTTGGATATTTTATTTCCAAGCCCTCCGCAGGTCACAGATCTGCATCCCTCCGGGCTGAGGCTGCTCTGCCGAGAGGATACCCGGAGCTGCTGGCGGCGAATTTCTGCTTACTGGGAGGTGAACATAAACACGCAAAGCTCTTACTCTCAATAAGCAGCAAATTGCTGGCAAGCAACTAAACTCAGTCCCCTCCTTAGATTCTCCCTTTGCATTAATACAAAGGGCAAGACATGAGCCAGAACGCGGCCAAACAGCTTTCCCAAGGGACTTCTAGTTTGCCGTGTTTTGGCTGCGATTGAAACTCTCCTGCCTTCCTGGGCTGCTGTGGATGCATTAATTTTATACAAGCAGTAACAGGAGCCTTTTGCCTTTCTAAAGAAAGTCCTAAGTATAGGGAAACTTACTTAGTTTGCTGGTCCGAACCAGACAAAGCACAGATTTTTTTCCCCTCATGCCCTGCAGGTCCCCCAGCCACCGGGCTACCAGCCAGCCTGGGCGTGCTGTTCTCAGCCATTCCTCCTCTTTGGATAAATAATGTATATTTACTGCAGCCGTGATTTGAACCTAGGTTTTTCCTCCAGTTAAGATGGGGAAAGAAGTTTCTTCTTAATCCCTAAAGGACCAGCCTCTAACCACGTCCACACTCTGCCGCTGAGGGTAAGGAACGGGCAGCGTGCTCTCCTCGCCTCAACACCACTTATTTTCATTAAATCTGTGAAGCAGAACGTATTTTTTTGGTACTGTGTTCATACACAACGTGCATTATTTTATTCCCCTTCCTTCTTAATTCAGTAAGGTCCAGCCATTCCTCTTCTTGGCTTCTATTCCCCAAACTCAGCTGTGCTTTAACTAGGTACGTGGGCTTTAAAGCTATGAAGAAGGAATTTGTCCACTCCTCCTCGCCGGCGGGCAGGTGTTTTGTCATTGTAATTATTCATGCACCATTATCATCTCATTCCACCCGTGCCTCTCACGTGCAAGGCAGAGGGGAGACGGACAGTCATTAACCCTGATCTATTTTGCTTTTTTCTCCTGTCTACGTTCAAGTCTGCGGAGCTGCTTCGACCGTTCCCATTTCTCCCCCAGGACTACCAAAAAAGCCCCTTCTCCCTCCCTCCCTCCCGCCTCCCTCACTCTCAGCCGTTTTATAACCCGTTTTCACCCATTTTGGAGATAACCCCAATCTACCTCTCATCCTCAGTCGGTGGCTGTATCTATTCCAGGACCTCTCCAGGACTTCCCTCAGCTCATCTTATTTTTTGTGCAGATAAAGCAAAAGTTGTTCGATGAATTCGTTTCTCCTGAACTCTGCCACCCCGAGGGAGATGCTTAGGAAATGGTTTCTAAAAACGTGAATTTGGGTGACTCTTGCTACCACATATCCAAATGTCACAGTCCGCAGGTTTTTTCAAACACTGCGCTTGCTCTGCCTAGCCTGATTTTTTACACTATATATAAGGTACACACCAGGATTAGGAATTACAATAGCTCAACTAATTTTCTGAGAAAAGTTAGGCCTGTATTAAGCATCTTTAGGAGAAATTTCTCATCCCTAGGAGCGGGGGCAAATACAGCAGAGCAGTGGAAGGCACATACTCGTCTCAAGTCTGTCAAATGTTCTGAAATTACCTAACACCAAAGACTTGAAGTGTGCTCGTAACTATTTTTTTTTTCCAACTGCCCCTTTATACTGGCTCCCCAGCTACAGAAAGTATTTTTCCACGTAATATACACATTAGCTTCCAGCAGGGAAATGTAATTACCATAATAAGATTTCTTAAAACTTGCCTTTTATGTTGTCAACTGCGTTAAAATTTAAATCTGATGCCAAGTTCAGAAAAATGGCTCTAAAAACGTAAGGAAAATATGCAGTAAAATCAATATTATTAAGAGTGGAACGGACTAAACTGGAGGCAATCAAGCCTCTCATTCCATATTAAAAAAATACTGTGAAATTATAATAAATTACTTTCATTTTATCGCTTGGTAAATTGCTACAATATCGGTGCCGATGCAGCAGCATTGCTCTCACCAGAGGAGCACTTCACCACTTTCAGTATTTTACGAATCTGACAATATCTGCATTTCTTGATGATGCATCTGATGCGTAACTCATGCTGCGATGTTAACACATGTTGTAAAACCTCTCCTATGATGGTTTTTTCCTGGTATCATTTATTATTTAGACACTCAACCGCTTCTTCAGGCCGCTTCATCTCAGAACGTGTAAAATCCGATTGTCTCGGCACTTTCATACACCAGTTCAAAAGCCAATCTAGGGGCCTGTTTCCTTTTTAAAACAGCTTCACTTCTGCTCGATTACAGATCACCCGCATGGTACCAGCTTGATTTACGCACAGGTTACCAGGATGCCTTTTAAGAATGACAAAAATTAAGACAAGTGAGTGATCAAACTACCAATACAGCACCTTTGCAGCCCTCCCAGGTTTAAGACCATTTATTCCTTCCAAAATCTGAGCCAGTTCTGCCACAAAATCAAGGTGGTAAGATATTCTTGTTAACCTTAAAGCGCTCCTTCCACTGCCTTTGTGGACGAGTGAACAACTATTTCCAAATACCGACGGGCCAGCTGCGTAGCTCTCAATCCCGAAAGAAAATTGCAATAGTTTTGTCTTGAGGTCAAGACAAGAAAAGGGCAGTTGTTGCAAGCGGAACAGCAAAACACGTCTCTCTACAACTGTCGCTCTCTACAACTCCCTGAAAGGAGAGTGGAGAGAGATGGGGGTCGGGCTCTTCTCCCAAGGAACAGGCCATGGGACAAGAGGAAACGGCCTCAAGTTGCACCAGGGGAGATTCGGACTGGATATTAGGAAAAATTTTTACACTGAAAGGGTTATTAAGCATCAGAACAGGCTGCCCAGGGAAGGGGTTGAGGCACCATCCCCGGAGAGATTTAAAAGCCGGGCAGACGCGGTGCTGAGGGACACGGGTTAGTGATGGGTTTTGTCAGAGTCAGGTTGATGGTTGGACTCGACGATCTGAAAGGTCCCTTCCAACCTAGGCCATGCTAGGATTCCGTGAGGCATGCAAAGAGCCTGTGGGATCACACGGGGGGGGTCTCCCGAAACCTCTCAGGCCGCTGCCGGGTTTCAGCTGTCGACCCTGTGGCCGGGGGATGGCACTGGGCAGCAGAGCGGGACATCTGCTTGAGAAAAACTTCTTTTCACTTATCCACAATAAGTAAGCAAAAAGGGATCGACCACCAGACAAGAAAGACTGAATTCTTTTTACCCCTGGGGGGGGAAAAAAAAAAAAAAAAAAAAAGTATGGGAGCTAACGACCACCCAGATAAGCTTTTTCGGACCATTTCTGTGACCAGGCGGTTTGCCAACACAAGAGCCGGTGAAACGCCTTCAGCATGTCTTCCCACTGGGGGCAGGCAAAAAAAGAAGTGGTTTTTTTAAGTAACAACTTGTTGCATTTACTCCTTTCTCAAGCAACTGTAGCATTATGTCAATTAACAGGAGAGCAAAGCAAACTGACCTGGGTTTATTAGCGAGCGGAGCTGCCGCGTTGCCCACCGCTCCTCCCAACAAACCTCAGGGAGGGGACATGCCACGATCCCTCCCCAAACCCAGCAAGGCTCAGGGCGGGTTTAGGCTCAAAACCCCATTAAACATGCACCAAAGAACAACCCCGGCTCCGGGCAGACCTGGCTGCTGCCTTCCAGGAACACCCGCCCCAAAGAGCGGAACACAAATGGGGATTTTTCAGGATTCTCACACTGGGGGAAAGGATGCGATAGTAAAAATATTTATGCGAAGAAAAGATTTCATGCCTGTCACAAATCAGAGGTGTAGTGCGACTGCCACATTGTTCTGTCCCTTTATACAGCTTTAAGCTATATGCAAGGTTAAATAAACACAAAAACATTAACTTTTTCACCAGTCTTCTGCAAGATGGGACAATAGAATCATCCCTATTTTGCCTACAGAACTGCGAGGTATGTCAAGACAGAGGTAAGACAAAAAATAATGATTTTTTACTGAAATATTTGGAAAATAGCGCGCTTGTCTGAGACTGTCAGGAGCAGCATTGTCAGAGGACTTTGCATTCCGCTGGGTGTCAACTGATTTCCAGGGCACAACCACAAGTGACCTCAGGTGCCGCTGCAAATTTCTCAGTATTTCCGCAAATAAACTGCACTAAGGAAACGGACTGTTGTTCTTGGATGGTATCGCAGGTTTGATTAAGTTTGACTCAATACAAGGACGTATAAGTTTTCTAAAGAGAAGGATTCCCCCTGGTTTACCCACAAAATTATGACTAAGAGAGAATGCAAAAAGCATCGCCACTGAATTCTCCGCTAAAACTCGCATGGAACTCTGCCACACCTGGATTTTAATGCCTCAGGCTTTTGGAAAATGAAGCGATGGCACAAGAACGCAGAGCTCCCAGCGTTTTGTCCCCTGACGAACCCATTTTAAAATAAAATTTAAAAAAAAAAAAAAAAAATCCGTAAGTGACAAAAGTTGCATTGTACTTTCAATTGGTTTCAGACAAACAGATAAATCGATGCTCTGCCCTTTCTCCGGGGTGCGAGACAGAGTGATTTCCTCTCCCCTTTAAGCACCAGTAAGTGGATGTGACATTCAGTCAAGATCTTACTGACAGGCAAATATTCCCCACGCAATTACAGATCCCGCTCGCTCAGCTGCTGCTCCCGCATCGGGGAGAACGACAAACCGGAGTGGGTGAAACACTTCACATGCCTTCAACTACCCAAATAAAACCGCTACTTCGCTTTTTTAATCCCAGTTGTATTGTAAATCTGGTCCTTTCCTTCCCCTCTTTTGAGGGGTTCGCTCAAGAGACAGTTTTAAAAGGAAGTTTTCATCCTTGTGCTGCGCTCGCTCATTAATTATTTACCAACACGTTCAAAATACAGCAGCATCGATCGCAAATCTGTAATTAAGGCTGACTTGTATTTTGCACTTAAAGCAGAGGTTCGTATTTGTTCCATGTCATCCCCGTTCCCCCACACCCCCCCCATTTTATAATATCAAACCCTTGAACGTTTTAAGAATTTACTAGAATATTCAGCAATTAGTTTTACACGTGGGGCCTTCTGTGAGTGCGGCTGTTTCTCGGCTGTATGATTTCAGTAATGGATCCACACGGATGCCGATACCAACGTTTTCCAGAGAAAAACGCCGTTGTTTTTAAGTTACCATTGTTTCCTCTAATCGCTATGATTATCCGCTGTGCAAGGGCTTCTCTACCCCATCCTTGCGTTCTCTAGAGACGATACCACAGAAAGATAAAAGGCCAGAGGGTAATTATACTGCTTTTCATTTCCGCTGATCTCAAAACACTGTGTAAAATCCATAAATGCCTCCTACACACAAGCGTCAGATCTAAAGGATTACCTGGTAAATACAGAAAGAAATATGGTTATTTATCAAGGATTAACTGGGAAATACAGAAAGAAATATGGTTATTTTTCAAGGATTAATATTAGGAAAAACCCCTTTTATCTTCCTCTGAAATATCTTCCTTTTGCAGCTAACCTATTAGCTTGGATGCAGAAGGATTTGATAGCAGATAGAAACACCTCGAGCAGTACAAATACTTCTACTACAGGAGCAGAAGTACAGATAAATTTGGAAATACAACCACAATTACGATGGCCGTTTTTGCCTATATTCTCCCCAAGTTTCAGATAAAACTTGCAAAGTTTCCCAGCTAAAATAATTGATCCCAGAAATACCTCCGTCTGACTTCCAAATCAGAAAGAAAGGGCTCAGCACTCAAAGCTCCTCAGATGAGGGTGTTTGGGGGGTTTTTTTTTAGCTATTGTGATGGATAAACTGGAAAAGAGTCCCAGCTTGGTCACCCACGGCTGCACCGCCTGCGTTGCGCCAACAGTAAAAAAGCAGCTTTTCCTGGTAAGCCAAAGGGACCAGATCTCCATGGAACCTTCCAGTTAAAAGCGCTTTGGAATGAGGAGGGGGCCTTTTCACGTAGATGTTCTGTGATTTACAACTCCGCTTCAAGAAGCCAAAACCCAACACCGCAATTCCCGGGCCGGCTGTCCAAACGGCAAAGGGGAAGGTCCACACAGGCACGTACGTGGGGAAGATCCATACCCGCCGCTTTAGCGCATCAACCAAAAGATATTATTGCCTATTAGACCATAATGGTCATAATTTTTTCATCCGCAGTCACGCAGATGTTGTTCAGGCTGCTGACACCTGCTCCTCTGCAATTCGGAATCACTAAACAGCCCCTAAAAATAAAGGGCTTTTACAGAGGGGTTGGGGCCGGGGGGGAAGAGAATATTGCAAAGAAACCAAATTCAATCACATTTTCAGCCAGGAATCATAAAACTCTAATTTTTTTTATATAGTGATTCTTTTATTAGGTTATCTAGAGGGGATTAATCAATAGAAGAAAGTTTCTCTTTCGTGGTTACGTTACCCTACGGAGTAATTTTTCCTTGACATGACGGGGATTTCTTCTGATCGGCTTTTGAGCAGAGTAGCAGGCATTCGCATCTTTGACAGCGAAGGACAAACCGAGTTATTTAAAATGCTATATTAGTGATTTTTATTAATTGGCTTCTCATTTGTTTCTTTCTAAAACAAGGCATGAGCACATTTATGAAGTGCCTCCAGGAGGACTAGAAGGTTGGATTGAAGAGCGTTTATTTCAGAGTGGAAAGTAAATCACGGGTAAATATTCCAGATTATTCCCTTTAATAACTAATATCTGTTACAAGGCTACCGCTGCCAATGTGCCCAATATGTTTCTATTGGCAATAAAGAGAACTGAAAAAAAAAAAAAAATAAAATTGAGAAGTCTGCATTTGGGTCGGGTAGGAAAAAAAAACCACAAGAAAAAAATTCAAAGTCTTCAAAATTTACCATAGTTTTTCATCTGGCAAAATGCACATTTGCATATCTTGCAACATTTCAATTTCTGTTTTCCTTCTGGAATGACTAGAAATGCTGAAAACATAGGGCTGGATTTTCTCTGTCGTTCATGGGTCTTCCCCAAAACACGCTAGGGACCCGCTGGTATCACCAAGTTTAAGATGAGCGGTAGCTTCTAATTGCTGGCGAGGTATGGGCAGGCAAGAGGAGAGTGAAAAAAGTGAGAAATAGCACCCATGAAAAAATTATATTTAAGAAAAAAAAATGAGAGGGCTAGCCGCTTTATTAATTTTTCTTGTAGTTATGTGAAATGCTCCAGTGAATTAAGCAAAGACGACTCTGGAAGGCAAAAATGTGTGTAAATGCGTAAAACCCTACAGCATAAAGCCCTTGGTTGGCGGAATCTCTTTGACCTGGGAGGGGACAGGGGACGGAGCCGCTCTGCGCACCCTGAAAATCGCACACCCCTTTTCCAGCCGCTGCGGCAGCTGGTGAACCCTTCCACGGACTTAACGGACCCGAGAGATCCAGGTGCCACATCTGGAGTGCCTACAGGCACAGCAAGTCATTTCCAGAAGCATTAGAGAGAGTTTAGGATTCGCGGCGCTTCTGAAAACATAACACAGTAACTAGATGCAACTCTTTTTTTTTTTTTTTTATTCTATTCTTCAATTTTCATGGTTCTATTCTTTAAAACATGAGGTTTAATACTCTTTCGAAGCTTCCATGATGCAAGTGATGTATGCAAATTATTACAGAAATGCTAACTTCTGGTAACATCATCCCCACCTTCTTTTTCGTGTGTAGTACACCGAAAGACGGATTTAGATTCACAGTAGCAAACTCCATTTGAATTTCCAATCAGATACAGTGCCAAAGTTCCTGCAGTTTTACTGTTACGCGTTCAAGCATTTCTAATGTTATGTGTGTTTTAGACATTTTTAGGAAGAAGGATGGGGTGAAAAGTAATGAAATGAAATACTTTGCTGCAGCTCAGCTTCATGCTTGAACGGGCTCCAGAATGCAGAAGGCTTTGCCTTGTCTTACAGTAAGGAAAAGCATTTTAAATAAGCCCTTGAACTATGCAGCTTGCGCACCCTCCACCCAAAATAGCCTAAAATGAATTTATAGTGAAGTCGTCTCCCAGAGTTACAAGGCCCAGAGCTGCACGGTCGCTGCCAGGAAGCTTTACGACCACATATATGTTTTTCCCCATATATATTCCCCAAGCACCCTGTGGACTGCGGGCACGGCCACGGCAAACCAAAAGCAGCATCCCCTGGGCTAAATTTCTTGGGTAAAAAGGGAAATGCTGTGGTTTCTGCAGACCCAGAAGAGAGCGTCTCTCCACCCATGGGTGAGGATTTTTTACTCACCGGTCTCCCAATATTTATGGCTGCGAAGCGCAGCTGGGCTGGAGCCGGTTTGTCTGCACTGTCTCACCCTGAACCATCCCTCAAGACTTCGCGTCGTCTTTTTCATTCCTGCTTCAAAGAGGACGCGCTACTCAAAATGCAAGTCGGCTGATATTAAAACATTTGTACAACCTCCCTGTTATTACAGTGGGAAACAGATGTAGCTTAGCACCACGGACCCTATGTTGAACCTCAGGACCTGAAGCAGACGATAATTCAATAAACTACAAAAAGGCATTCCGGAGAGCTGTGAACGCGGGTTTCCCATGGCTCGAACGGCTGCGAGTTATTGTAATAGTATAGAAAGGGATGGAGATGGAGATCCAGAGGCAGCAGTGTGCAGATGGCTTCATCGCAACACTGCACGGACATAAAGCACGTTTTTCACCAGGATTACGGCTCCAAAACCCACTTTATTTCCAGGCAGCCTGTTCTCACAGCATCGCTGCAAAAGCGAGAGCATAAATTCCTCTAAGGAAGAAAGAGCCGCCCCTTCCAGAGCTCTGATTTTACATATCATTCAACAAATTCCCTGGCACCCCACGGTTCGTGTTCCCATAACAACAGAGGAGATGGCTCCGCCGGCACTCGCTGCTCATTTACGACCCGAGCAGCAAAGGGGAACCAGATCCACGGAAATACTTGCAGGATCTTCAAGGATCAGATCCTTACCCAATAACTCAGTCTCACAGAGAGCAAAATACGTCTGCAATAAGTCATATTCGTCCGTTATCCATTTAAGGGTGGGGGGTTTTTTGTATTAATTAAAACATAAGCTTATGAAAGCCAAATAAAAAATTTAGGTGCAAAGCTGGAGAGAAAAAAAAAAAATAATTCAGGCTGAGAAAAAAAAAAACCACCAAACCCTCAAGTCTTGTAGCCTTAATTTTCCCCTGAATCACAGTTAACTTTACATAATTTAATTCCATCGAGTAGTTTTACAGCTCTCTACATCAGTTTCTATGTGGAATAATACCATTTCCATGTGGAATAAACAGCATAGCGAAATGAAAAACAAACGACGCCATACATGCTCAGCTGTAGGGGTGAGGCATAAGTAAAACAATAAGGGACATAATTTTTTCATAATAAGGGACATTTGTAAAATAAATACAAACAAAAGAAAACCTAGTAAAGTTAACTGGAAATTCAGCAAGGAAAGCAGCTAATACTTGCTCAAAGAGTCTTGCTCTTCCATAAAGATTCGGGATTTCTTTCAAGGGTTAATATATACACCGTGAGAAAAGTCTGTCCAATTTGGTCATATGCCCACAGACTGTAGGCTTAATTACGTGTAAGTTTACTTAATTATTCATCCATTTATGAACCACACCAGGCCTAGACAATATGGCAAGGACTCTTCTTCAAACACGTTATCCTCTACTATAATGCAGCAACCCTAGCGACGTCTTTCTCATCGTATGCTTATTTCTGTTTATTAATTGAAACAACGGCACCACAGCAGATACTTGAAAAATATTTCAAAACTACACTCTGAAGGGAAGCGTGTTACAGTGGACACCCTTCTTTCCAGGCAGTAAATCAAGCAAAAGGAGCCATTCACCAGCCTAACAACCCTCTCCAGCACCTGGGAAAGTCCAGGAGATCATGGGTTTGAGGTTGTAACAAGAGTGACTTCCGATAAATGCCTATCGTTCCTCATTTTTGCTGCAGTCTGTCACCAGGTTGTGTTCCTACTGTGCCGCGTTCCCTCCCCCCAGCAGGCTTTGATGGGGAAGGTGGGTACCCAAGGGGAACGCGGGCTGCTCGCTGCTCCTTATCACACCGACCCTTCAATTAGCTGCTCTTAGCAAGAGAGCCATAAAAACGCTGTCATGTCCCGGTGACAAGACCAGAGAGGGCTGAGTAGACCATCAAGCCACGAAAAATCACCATCTAGATGATGCATTAGAGTGCATAATGGTTTAGACTTGTAAAGGGGGAGGAAAAAACCTGGTAACGGAGGCAGAAAATGGCAGATGGAGTTTATTTCCTAACAAGGAATGTCATAACTAATTCTCAGGCTGCTTATGGAGAAAGGTTAGCCCGGCCTCAGGTGCGTTTGCTGACAAAAGAGATTGGGATGTCAAAAGAAGCTCCACCCAGCATGTCCCACAGCCCCAGTACGTGTTCCAGGAGCACCCGCAGCCCAGCCTGCCCGCGGGAGTCCCCCGCGCTCGGGGCTGGAGTCAGCCTGCTGTGATTTTAAGGAATACGCCAGCTAGTTGGAAGACTCCTTTCTTCGGAGGCGTTCAATACCACCCCTCGCTGGTCCAGACCCAGAAGACACCAAGACCTCCTCACACGCAAGATTCACATTTTGCCTAATCCTTCCCCGCCCTCCAAAAAAAAAAAAAATAAAATCAAGATGGACAGAGTACGATGTTGGATGAGAACCTGCACGAGATGCCGTGCTCCGTGCCGGCACACGAGGGAAAGGAGGGACGAGAGAAGTTTTACCAGAGTGACAAACCCTCAGGCTGAGAGCTGGCGGCGGCGCCTGGGCAGTGACAGAGTACCTCCGCGCCTACCAGAAATGAGGGAAACGCTTCATTCCTCAGGTATGCCGTGTGTAAAGTGGGAATAAACAAATAACATTTCATCAAGAGTGCTGCAGCGTTTATTAATCCCTCATGTTAGTTGAGCTAATTAATAATATAAGAGTTACTGAGAGCAACTCCCCGACAGGATTTCCACTGAATTAGGAGAGTAATTGTTCACCAGAACTTTATTTAGCTAAAACCTCTTCTCTGGCAAGAGGTTCTGGTGCAGCTTGCCCTGAGCTTCAATCACATCATTATTTTAGGGCGAGTTATTTCTGACCTGGGTAACTCCGTGCTTCCCCGGGGTACTGCAAGCAACACCAAGCACTAGTTTCCTTTTCTTTGCACTTACCCGCGACGCAAAGACTTTCGTCATTTCCTCGGTCACACTGTCCTAGCATCGATCCTAAATAGGCACCAGGCAAAACCCCGTAATCAGCACAGAGCCTGCGCTCCAGGCCAGGGCGAGATCATCTACTCTAACACGAAGCTGAGCTAAATCAAACTGCGGCGTTCCAGAAGAACCTCCGAGGTTGCCTGGGACCCCAAATAAAGCTTTTGCACAGGGCACAATTATGTAAAAACTGGTTGATGAATTTGGACTGATCCCCAGAAGTATGAGAGAGGCCCTTGATGTGACTCTTGTAAGAGTTACAGTTTCTCCAAATATTTTTTGTTTCCTTGAAACACGATTGTGTTTGGGTTTTGGTTGGTTTTTTGGGGGTTTTTTTGTTTGTTGGTTTTGGTTTGTGGTTTGTTTTTGTTTTTACAGCAAAATGGCAGACAGCATATCTATTGCTAAGAGAAGACTAATTTTTCTCCTTGTATTTTTCTATTCAGTTTGGAAGGCTTTGACAAATGAAACTAAGTAAATTCTCACCATAGAAAATGCCATAGGCACAAAAGCTCCTATTTTCAAATTTTTATTTCCCCCCCTTTTTTTTTAAAATTTTTTTTTTTTTTACTGCAGGTGAGATCACCACCACATGATTCATACAGCTGAACATTTCTTGGGCTTAAATTCTCAGGACACATTTGATTTATACCAAACGTGACCTATTTGAAAAACCAAATGCTGCTGCTTGTAATCATGACATTACAGTAAATTAGCCTAATTGTCCTGAAATGAACCTCAATCTGTACAGATTAGCTCACCTGAAACAGCTATCATCTCGTGGAATGAGATTTCAGCCTAGGATCTTCCACTCCCACCTGGGATATCGCCATGAGCCCCCACCCAATTTTGGGATAACCCTGGGTCACCAGCCAAGGAGACCTGGACTGAGAGCAGTGCAGGGGGTATCACCGCGGGCTGAACGGGTGGATGGGAGGTAACACAGAACAGCTTCACTCGGTGCTGTAAATTACGGAGAACCACAAAATCACAGACCGGTGGGGGTTGGAAGGGACCTCTGGAGACCATCCTGTCCCACCCCCTGCCAGAGCAGGGTCACCCACAGCAGGTGGCACAGGAACGCGTCCAGGCGGGGTTGGAATGTCTCCAGAGACGGAGACTCCCCCACCTCTCTGGGCAGCCTGTGCCAGGGCTCTGCCACCCTCACAGCAAAGAAGTTCCTCCTCGTGTTGAGATGGAACTTCCCATGGTCAAGTTTGTGCCCGTTACCCCTTGTCCTGTCGCTGGGCACCACTGAGAAGAGCCTGGCCCCATCCTCCTGACACCCCCCCTTTTCAGTATTTATAAGCGTTGATAAGGTCCCCCCTTAGTCGCCTTTTTTCCAGACTGAAGAGACCCAAATCCCTCAGCCTTTCTTCATCAGAGAGATGTTCCATCCCCTCAGCATCTTGGTAGCCCTACCAGCGAGCAGCTCATATCACAAGTGTGTTGCCACCAGACAGAGCCCGGCGATGGCCAGGGGGTCGCGGGGAGGCCAGGAAAGCCCCAGCGCCGCTCCCTGGTGTGGGGTGGGGGGGTTTGATGCAGAACCAACATTTTCACATCTGTAAACTCAAGACAAATTTGAATCCACGGAAGGGAGCTCTGCTTTGCCGTGTACTCTGCCTCCCTCTCCTGGCCTCTTCCCAGGCACTGTATAAATCAAAAACTTTGGTGCAAAGTTAAACGAAAGCGGCGTTAGCCAGATTAGGATATTTGTCCATTTAAGATGCCCAAAGCCTATAGATGAAAACAGTGGAGCCCTGAGGAAATCCTTTCCATCATTAACCCACCGACCCCACGCTGAGACTCACAAAGAGCAGATTGTTGCCACAAACTGGCAGCTGTAACAAACGCCCAACAAAAGGAGAGATAACAGACAAGCCCAAACACCAATAATCCCAGTTTAAGATCACAAGCACGGGTATCAAAGCCTCTACAATTTATACTCAGCCTTTCTTAAAAGAAACGACTAAAATCACACTCTCTCATTAATCATTTTAACTTATTATAAAATGCACTCCCCAAAGGGGGAGAGGGGGGAGGATGAAAAGCATCAATCTTCAGCCACGATTCCCTAATGCAATCAAGAAGAACGAAAGCAGCAAACCTCAAGTGAAACGTTATCAAGCCCAAGGAAAATCAAACATAAAAATCCCTCTCTCCGCAGGGAAACCACCGCTCCCCTGGAGCGCAGTCAAACAGCGCTGGGGCATTCCCAGGTAACGGGGGTCGGCTGGGTTATAAGAGCAATGGTGGGGGGAAGAAACATCTAAAACCAAACCTGTTCTGTGCACAAGGCAAACCAGCAGCTCCAGCCTGCATTTGTGTTTTTATACAGATAAACGTAAACATATATTTTATTATTGGCAACATTTGAAACATCAGACTTCTAGATGTGTCTGCAATAAACGTAAATGTATATTTAATTATTGGCAACATTTGAAACATCAGACTTCTAGATGTGTCTGGAATACAGTAAAATGCTCGAGATCAAGAGGGTAATCAGCATTAGGTGCCATTAGATTCACGCAATCAGATTCTTGAGAATCTCGTTGGTATTTTAAAACTTTCCCGTGTGTACTTTGCCATCAAAGCTAGGGATTGTGTTGTCTTGGGGTGCTGGGTTTTTGCTTGGTTGGGTTTTTTCACATTGTAAATAACAAATTTTAAATGGGAGAAAGACCCTCATGAAACAATAGCACTCATTTCAGGCACCACTGGTACTAAGGAATATCAAATTTTAAATCAAAATCCAGAACTTCATGGGGGGGAAAAAAAAAATCTCACTTCCGAAATGCATTTTCTGGGGTTCCTAAATGTGTATAAAATGTTACAGGAGTTAATCCAACGTAACCAATTGTGAATGTTAGATTACCCGTCTAGTTCATTTAGAGTTTTCCCTTGAAGAAAAAAGCTTTTCTGTACCTGCAAAAGCAACATTTCGCTGTTTACAGAATTCAGATCCCGCTTTATCAGTTCAGGTAACAGACATTTGTAACTCTTGATGTATTTGCTTACTTACCACACTATTTACTAAAGCCCTGCTTCTTGGAGGAGGGAGAGGGCAAGAAAAATCTCAGCTTTCAATTAAGAAATTCCATCTATTTATAGAGGACATTTAAAAACATAAATCCAAGCCCAAAAAGTCTTTTTCCTACTTTTTTTTTTTTTTTTTTAAATGCAACCAACTCAGCTGGGGCTGCCCAAATCCATAGGAATTTGCAACGATGGCCCGTTGGTTTTCAAGCCAACGCGTTATCGGCGTATGAGCAAACACACGGCAAACCGAGAGATAAGCTTGTGAGAAACAAACCGCCTGCAGTTCTGCAACGGGCCGCTGGAAACCTATTCCCCAGCTGAATATCGAAAAGAAAAAAAGGGAGGGGGGGGAAGCAAGCTTTATGTTTCTTTGAGAACATTTGTGCTGTCTCTTAGAATACATTCCTAGATTATTTTTTCCCCCCCCCCCCCCGAAATTTCTTTCACTAAAAAGCAAGCGCTCGCTAGGAAGCGGGGATCCAGAGAGCGGCTGCTCACGGAGCTGTGTTCCCCCGGCACTGCAGACGGAGACCCCAGCGCAGCCGCCGCCGGGGGTCAGCACTACAGCAAAAAGGACATGGATTTAAAAAACCACCTGTTTTTCTAGGAAAAAAAAAAAAAAAACAAACCACAGAATTATTCAACTTGTGGGTACCAGCCGTAGCCACATTCAGACTGATGGAGAGCCGTGTCTGAAATTGGGGCTGGATTATTTAAAGAGAAGTTTTATTTAAGTCATGGATAGAGCTATTTTTTTTTAAAAAAAGGCCTTTGCCATTGTTACCTGCGCGCAGGTGAAAGAAAGAGGAAAAAGCCCAATTCCTTTGCAATCATAAAAATGACATGTTGATTTAACCTGTAACTGCGTTCTTCTAAACACACTGTGCCGGAGATCTTTAACGCAGCAGGGAAAATCAAACAACTCTCCTGGCAACCTGCTAATGCAATACCCAGTGAAGCTGAAAACCTTTTTCGCAGTTACTGGAAGGAATATCTCCCAGAAAGGCCCAGAAGGATTTTCCTATCTCCAAATTAACACCAGGAACATGGTCCTAACATAGCGAAAACTTTTGCAGACAAACTTCAGTTCGCTGAGCAAGAATGGGCACTCCGGGCTCCACCTGCAGCAGCTGGGAAATGGGGATAAAAGGAGTAAATTAACCTGCCCAGAGCTCTGTGCTGCCACAGCCAGGGCACCCCGAACATTTCCAATTCATTTAAGGGAACCGAAGCATCTTTGCACCGCACTGCACCCACCCCGCAAAGCTTACCGTCCATTCAGGAAAAGCATTAAGCCCTTATTTAAAGCCTATGGAAATTAGGTGTGTACGATCCCAGTTAAGCACACAAGTTCTGTTTATCGTGGAAACACCAGGGCTCTGTGTTGACCATTTCTCAAAGCAGCCTTGAATACCCAAGCAGAAAACACAAACCAAGGGATCCTCCAGGTATTAGAGCGATCCTGGCAACCGCTGTTGGGAGGTTTCAGCGGGGTCGCAGGGATGCGTGGGGTTTGTCCTGCCCTTCCTCTGCTCGGGCAAAATGCAGCTGGGGGATACAGCCGAGACCGGCAACTCCCAGCCCCTCCAGAGAGAGATGCGTTTGGATCAAGTATTAGAGAAAACACCACGTAACCGGGTTCTGGCATGGCAGCACGCACAAATTAATTACATCCACTGGAGGCGTGGAACAGATGGAGAATGGACTACGGAGAGAGAATAACTGCCAGGAATTCTGCAGGCACACACAACCCCGGCCAGGCTCCTGCTCGGAGCAAGGGCAGAGCTGCCCCTTTCCCTCTCCCGTCCCTGGAACGGAGCATCCCGCGGCTCCGGGATGCGCTGGGATGATGCTTCGCCAGCTCCTGCATTGCCCACGCTCGCTGCTTCTCCGCTCCCGGAGGCATGACGGCCACCGCGCCATCAGCCTGCGATCCTCGGGGCTATTTTGGGCAAACCTGAGCTGTTTAATTTTGCAGCCACTGAAGCGCGCTGTGCCTTTGTCTCGGCGTCTGCAAAAACAAGCACCTCCGTAAAACGACCGGGACAGCTCAAGTGAGAGGCAGAAACTATTTTTATCCTCGCAGAGAGATGCTGCAGGGAGAATGAAGTTCCATTTTGCTGCAAGCTCCGTGTACGCTCACAGCATCAGATGCCTTTTGATTTGCCAAGCCTTTACAGACGCGCTCTGAATTTCCTGAAATTTAACTTATTTACTTTATAAGCCAGTCTCAGCCTCCTTGGCAAGCGACGGTCGGTGCTGTGCGCACAGAATACAACGCATTGTGCTGCAGCCAGCAGGAACAAGGGCACGCGGTCCCTGTAACCCGGGTCCAGCACCAAAACCCGCTGGTGAACGTTAAGCACACGCACAGGAGGTCGTCGGCATAATCGCATCGCTCAGGTAATTGGGCGATGAGGGAAAAAAAGGAATAGCAGAAATACAAGTAAATTTAATTACCTGGAACTTCCTCTCAACACAACAGGCAGCCAAGCCCGGTTGGCAGGTGCTAACGCAGAGCTCGTACCGAGATGATGAGTTGTGTAATTAAGCGGGCTGACGGCAATTGGCTCCAAGGTCACCAGCTCTAGCTGCTTTACTGGGAGCTGCTAAAAAGTGCTTTTTGGATGAAATCTTACAGAATGATATTGCAAAAATGCCCAGAGGTACCAGCCGATAGCATCGTCCTCGTTTGCAACCCACGGCCCTCGGAACGCTGCAATATTTCCTTTCTCGTGTGCAGAAAAACCATCGGTTTCTCTATCCTAACCCGTTTGCTCTTCACACAGAGCTTTGATGACACCACACTTTCATTCCCAAAACGAACGGAATCCAAACATAGTTTCCCCATCTCGTACAACTTCATGTATTTTGTTTCATTCAAAGCCAGGATAGCCTATAGCTATTCCAAGGGTACTGTATTTTGGCCCTGTAGGAATGTTTTAGTTTGGAAAGGCTCAAACATTTCTAGTTTCATCATGGCAGACATTGCATTAGCCAGAATGATACAGTACAGAGGCAATCGCTCAGCCTTGTTCAGATCATCTCCCAGTTAAAAGCTTGATGGCCTGGCTACGTTCTAATAAAATACTTTCGTTGTTTCACATCAGAATTTAAGCAAAATATCCTTTTACACGATTCCCAATAATCCCCACGTACCATAAAATAGGATAAAGGCCTAGTGAAGGCAAATACCTTGCTTAGTGTCTCCCATTCCGCTTCCCTTTTAACAACGCGTGGCCATTAAAATTGCCTCAAAGACCTCCAAAGAAAGAAAGGATAACTAATTCCTGCTCGTAGCTGCAAATCTAATCATACGCGTGTTTTCAGTTCATTATTTTGGTGTCATAAAAATATGATGGTTGCTTTCAATTTGAAGGAATTATTATATCCTTATACTTTGCTACTCGTGAACATTAATTGACAAAACCAAATTTGTCCACCAGGAGCGCAGATGAACACTACCCATAATTTAATCAGGAGTAAATCAGCTTGCAAGTGGTTAGCGGACAGATGCTGCAATAATTGAGTCTCTCTATTGAGATGACAGGGAACAATTTATATTTAATTTATGCAAAGAAAAATATATTCAGTATTTTCATTCTGGTTTCTGTTCTTGGGTTTGGTTTTTTTCTTTTGTCAGATGTTTAATGGCCTAACGTCCTAACATTTTGGAAAAGCTTTTCCTCGCAATTTGAAAAATAAACCCCTCCTGGCGTGTGTTATATACACAGATGTAAGTATATGTACAGAATTTCATGCTTATTAGTATGCCCACAGGCGCTGCCCCCTCCTGCCTCCCATGGCTTCTCTGCGCTGGTCTGGTTTGAAGCAGAGGAACCTCGTCCACGTGGACTTGCCTGGCAGAAGGGACCGTCCTGCGGGGCAGAGGTGACACGGGAGGTACCTGGCCATGGCGAGGGTCGAGGCAGACCCACAGCACTGGGCATCTCGCTCAGCTCCCGGCGGCTGCCGCCCTTTAATCAGATCCCCGCAGCCCAGAGTACTACTTTGGGGAGAACGGCACCAGATCCATCATTGGAAATGTGGATTTAGCTGCAGTCTAAGTCCTGCTTTTCCCACTTCTTTAATCCCCAGACATCCTACATTCCCTTTTTTGGAAAATACTGTTTTTCTCCCCTCTTCCAAGCAGGTACCATCCACCACCCTCAGGACGCAACCTCCTATTTGGCCATTAGAAAGAGTTAAGCTCCACCGTAGGAGAGCCCTGACCCATCATCTCAGCCACACGCCGCAATTCCCATGAGCTTTTCAGGTCTGAAAAAAAAAAAAAAAACCAACCCCAAACCGGGAAATCCACTCACAGATAATAAACCCTTCAAACACTTATACCCCCATTTCGCTCGCTGAAGCGTGGTCTCCATTGATTTCTCAAGCACTTCACGTTAACTTTTCTAGAGCATTAGCGAGTCATTGGCTCTTGTGCCCCTGCCCTTCGGAGGCCTGGGCAGCCCCCCCGGGTCACCTGCGGCTTCCCCAGCAGAGTAGCAACAGCACAACATTTGTGATTAAAAGGAGAATATTGTAAAGCAATAGAAGGTATAAACAGCAAGTGAACTCCACCCACAAGGCACCGATGGCTGTTTTCCTCCCGGGGAGCACAGCGCTGCCTAACAAAGTGAAGAGAGAGATAAATGTCATTTTTTTTTATGCCTAGCAACAGCTCATTCCACTGGGTGGAAAAGAAAAATATTAGTGATCTTCCCATTTCATTTATGCGGCTCCTTAATCCATTCAGCTCAGGCAGGAGCACGTCAGCTGTCAAGGAGGATTTTTACTTATTGCTTTTCTGGGGAGAGGGAAATGACTTTTCCTCCTAGTGCTGGAGCTGGCCCCGGAGAGAATCAGATTAGCCTGTTCTCCCTTAAAACACAAAACTCGAAGGGCTTTTGGAGTAGTTTGTTTCTGATGTATTTCTTGCCATCTCAGAAAAAAAATAGGGTTTTCCTTTCAATAAAAATGATACCTCTTTCTACACCAACGCGCACAACGTTATTCAGCATGACAACATCACACAAGGGAAGCTGGCAGGGATCTCGTTCTCGAGCACCCGAGCGATGAGCAGAGATTTATGCCCGTTGCTTTCAAGCTGCTGAAGCCTGCCATAACACCAGGACATAAACACGGGTGAGAGCTCCACCCCGGGGCAGCAGACATCTGCAGGGGCAGGCAGATTTATTGGGGAGTGGAGCAATAGGACGAGGGGTAACAGTTTTAAACTGGAAAAGGGGAGATTTAGATGAGATATTGGGAAGAAATTGTTTGCTGTGAGGGGGGTGAGCCCCTGGCCCAGGTTGCCCAGAGAAGCTGTGGCTGCCCCATCCCTGGAGGGGTTCAAGGCCAGGTTGGACGGGGCTTGGAGCAACCTGGGCTGGTGGGAGGTGTCCCTGCCCAGGGCAGGGGTGGCACTGGGTGGGCTTTAAGGTCCCTTCCCACCCAAACCATTCTATGATTTAGGTAAAGAGAAAAAAGCAACATTCCCACCCTTGCCACTACATTTCTATGAAATAACAGTCAGACCCTAATTTTGTAACACTGAAGTCAATAATTTTCTATTTCCTATTCCAAGTTTCTACCCAAGAGCATCTCGTATCAGCATTGAGCATCACAAGTCTATCACCCAGGAGGACCAGACCCTTGGGGATCACTGAATTCATCTGGCCTCACTCAGATACCTGCTTCTGCTTCTTATTCCCCCAAAAAGAGGGAATCTGCTCTTGCACAAACCTAACCCGCGGAACACTAATTAACCAAGACTGTCGCAATCATCTTTGGAATCAGCCTCTTTGCTGTACACACACAGGGTCTTCTCCTGGGAGGGCAAATGAAACAACTTGTTACTATGAAAAATTTATTACCGACTAATGCACGTAGGAAACCCAAGGCGCTAAGTACCGAGGAACATGTTTCCAGCCCTGATCCAGTGTGGTCTCAAACCAACCGATCCCAGCAAATTTTCCGCTGACTGTTTTCTCTCGTTGTCCGCAGGAGGAGAGAAGTGCTGTCACGAAAGGTTTGCTCAAACGCTCTCGTAGCTGGAGCCTGAGCTCGCTGAAGTGTTGTGCTGAAGGAAACCCAGGACCAGAAAGGATCACAGCTTTGATGGGAAACCCTGAAATCATCTTTCACCATATACGTGTGGCAGAAAATGAGAGAGGGGCACAGCTCCCTAACTGCCTGATGGGCACCTCAGCTCTTGGGAAGAAGGTGAAAACACATCACTTGTGTTCCCTTTCATCTCCAGGTAAAAGGCTTTTCTCTGCTAAGCCTAATTCTTCAATAGAGCCCTCAGCTCTCCTTGAGATCAGCTCTCGCTCCATATATTCAATACTTCATGGGAAGACGGAATGGAAATACCCTTCAAATTCTCAGTCTCACTCATTTTTAAGTCTTGTGGTGCCAAACATAAATCTTTCAAACGATTTTATATTTCTTTTTTTTTAATCCAGAAACTGTCAAACAGAAAAAACCTACAGCCTTTCGTTTCGGTTTTAGCAAAATTTATAGCAAGAATCTGTGCCAGGTTCAAATGCACGCTCCGAACAAGAAGGATCCTCCAGCATTGCCTGGAGGACAGGAATTTCAGCTGAGGTGGGGAAGATTTCGGACTGGGTTATGAAGCCAACCTCCTCCTCAACTACTCCTTTGGGAAATCTCCAGCCTTGTAGTTAGGCTGGGATGGATAAAAACCCAACCAACCTGCGCGCCTCGTCTGCAAAATGAAAACCGTGTTCTCTGAGCAATCCTAGATAGGAATTACAGTCCCTCCTTTGAAATTCCACTCTCTTGAAAGGTGACCGTGCCCCCAGTCAACACCGATGGATCTTTCATGCATCAGGCAAAATTAATGCCTGCAACAGCAAGAATTTACTGCCTTGGGAAACTGGAGCTCTGTCAGTGACCTCCCAAACCCGGCAGTTGCCAGCTGCGGTCTTCCCATCAGCACAATTCCCTGGGCTCGGTGCAAATAAAAAAGCATGGGTAATGGCAAGGAACGCATCCCAGCAAACAAATTCATTGAGGCGTAGGAAACTTGGTAAGGTAAGTGGCAGCGGTAGAGTGGGGTAGGACAGGAAGACAGAAAACTAATTTTCAAAAGAACATCCTACGTAATGTACAAGTAAACAGCGCTTCGGAGGTTAAATAAAGATCAAGCACTCGTGCAAAGGGCAAAACAGCTTCTGAGCAGGGCTCCCAAATGACAGCAGACTCTTTAGACTAATATCATGATTACCACCGTACAACCTAGGGTATTATGCAAATCTACAAAAACTACGCATGAATAATCAGCCACTTACGCAGAATCAGCTGCATGAAAAACTTTCCAAGTCCTCCACCAACGGGGCAGACGTGCAGCCGGCAGGGGAAAAGTTAAATTCCCAGACATTCAATATCTGTTTTTCAGGGCAAGTTACTGAAGAGCAGCATTAGGCGAGAGGGGACACACATTTGCACCTTCCGCTCTGTCCCCCGAGAACAGATACTGCGGCACAAAACCAGAGGCATATTCTGCAAACAGAGCCCAGAAGAAACACCCTTCTTGCAGGTGCTTTGGAGGAAAATCCTCCTTATAACAAAAGCAGAAGCTGTAGAAAACATGAGAGGTTTCCAGGTGGTACATGAAAGTTGTGCTGTCAAGTCTGTGATTTATCTGGAGTTCAGCATTTCTCCAGGCACATAATCTGACACCTAATTAAGGCCAGGACCTTTATCATCCAAGCACATCGCGGTGTTATTAAAAAGGCCCAAATGCCACCACTGACAGCGATGTGGTACTGGGTGGCTACAAGTCTTGCTCGTGAAATTTGGACTGTACAGGTCAGAACTTGACTCCACACGGCTCCTCAGAAATTATTGTTGCAAAGAATCACATGGCAGGGGGCAAGGTCTGGTTCTGTGGTTTGTAGAGGCACTTTCACAGCCCGACACAACCTAGGGCCCTCTTATGGCTCTATCGCACATGTCATTTGCTCAGTGGCATAGGACACAACTCAGTTTTGGTGTCCCAAACCTGCATCCCCTCCTGTTTCCTTAGGGCATCCTTCCTGCCCACGCTAAAGCCCCGAAGCACGGTGACAGCTTGGGCAGACAAGTTTTCCAGGGCCCTGCGAACACAAGCGTATCCACAAACGCATCAACTGAAGTTCTGCTCCCAGGCATGCTGAGTATATATTGTTATTGCCGTAAGAATATAAAGCTCACGTAGATGTAAGTCACACACACACACACAGAATCTACTCATTTGCTTTGAATGTGAGTGACATTCACGGCAGCCATCCTTACATCGTGCTGCACCTCGTACCTGAAGGCTGCACGTGCCTGAGAAGACACCTAAAAAATCCTACCAAAACGATCCACCAGAAGGAAGGAAATCTTACAGTCGAGTTACTGAGATGGGATTCAAAAGCCCTAGATTCACAGGTTTCCTCCCTGGCATTTCCCGGTGAGAAAGGGAAAGGAAAAGCAAACAAAACTAAAGTCACCACCTGTGTTTTCCCACCTGGTTGGTCTTATTCGTTCGGAAAACAAAACCCTCACCCAGGCACCGGGGCTTTCTCACACGTCCATTCTTTGTGTAGCATCTGCCATAGTGGATCCACAGCCTTTGGATGGATCCCAGGCCATATAATGTGAAAGATTAATACCAAACCCTCTTGAAAAACTGCCAGACATTTCCTTGGGGGCAGCAGCATGATTTCAGGCTTGATTAATTGAACAGTTGTCAGCTAACGAGTCATTCTCCTGTGAAAGTACTATGAGAAGCACAGCAGAAGTCACACAGAAATCTGCAGCAAGCCTAATAAATAACGTTTCGGATCTCACCACTTAAATAGAAACACTAACATCCAAACACCATTAGTTACAGATTGGCTGGGGAGAAGAGGAAGAGGGGGTGGGACACTTTGGAGAACATATCTGCTGATACACGCGCCACCACAAACAGCAATAAGAAATTACCAGTAGATCTGAGTAAAACAAGCCCTAGAAATTCAAAGCAAGCGTTGTTACAGCATCATTGCAAAAACGCGGGCTTTCCCCACAGCCATAAGTAAATAAATACATCCATTCTTAGAGGTACCTGTAAGCAGGGATTGGGAAAAAAAAAGAGCAAGTCTTGTAAAATTTGTTATGCCAATCTATTAGTCTTGGGAACTGGGGTCTGAAGGAGGATGCTAGTGCAGAGCCCTGGGGCACTTCATGGAGCTTCAGAGCACCTGTGTGGAGCCAGCAGGGAAAGCAAGAGGCAAACCCAGAAAATTCGGGTGTAGTTGCATTACACACACCTTCCTCAACATTCAAAAGGTGCAGACAAGAGATAATCAGGCCCATCTGTAAAGATGTTACAAACCTACGAAAAAACTGGAAAAAGGAACAGAGCTTCTAGGTGCTACGGTAACACAAGCAGCCAGAAAAAAGCAAAGGGAAAAAACCAAACGCTTTGTCCTTTGTAGAACTGAAGGCCAAAGCAGAAATCTGCGCACCTGGAGATGCTCTGTACTTGCAACAGTCACCCCCCAATACGGCAAATCAATTTCCAGTTCAAATGTCATTATTTTAAATTGGAATAATTGCTATAAATATTTTGTAAGCATCTAAACATAACGGAAACTTCCACTGACAGACAAAGAGCAGCTTTTTCCAGTCCACATTAACCCAAAACACTCAATCATCTGGACCTTTAAGTCATTTTGGGAGAAGCTGAGGCAGGTGCAAATGAAAGAGGGGTTACTCCAACTTTCCCTTTGGAAAACACCATGTTTGGGGAAGAAGTTGGGAAACGGGACAGGGGCGGGAAGAGATTAAGGACGTTGCAGACCAGGAGGTGAGATGGAGGGTGTCGAGGTTGTACACGCACACGTCCCCCTCTTACCTGCTTCCATCAGCTGGCACTGCTGCCCGAAAACTTGCGAGAAGGTAACAGGGCCTGCCGCAGAGCTGGAGGTCACCGGAGAGGAGTCCATTGCTCTCTTCGGGTCCTTTGTGTTAGTCATGGGGCAGAGCCCAGCAGCTGTGAGAAGCCTCCTGTCCCCCACAGAGCCTCAGTGGCAGGAGAAGACCCTCACTGAGCAACGGTACCTCTTCTCCAGCCCAGGGGCTGCTCCTTTCTCTCTTTTCAAGGGAGAGTAGCAGCACAGATGTTTTCAGTTGAGTGTCATCAGCATATTCATGCTGATTCAGACCTGTCTCTGCCTCTTCCAGGAGTTTTGTGGTATGTCCTAGGCAGGTCTGGTGGCCTCAGGCACAAATTATTAGTCTTAGGCAATGAGGATTGACCCCTCCTGTGGTACCTGCCATAGTTATAGCAGAGAAACAAGTCTCTTCTCTTCTCCTTGTGGAGCTGGGATGTCTAAACCCAGCAGCTACCGTGTCCCCCAGCTCGGGCACATCTCTCGGGGGGACGCAGGGAGGTTTTTTCCCGGTGCGAGGTGCCGGGATGCTGACCCTCCGTCCTTCCCTCTGCCGAGGACACTGGGAGATGCTGAAGTACCAGAAAGATCTCCGCCTCTCCCCGGGGTTCCGAGCCCAGGCTTGGCGTTAGGAGCTCAGCGGAGGCTTCCAGAAGCCGATGGCAGCGGAGCCCCGGCTGCCCAAGATGGTACCCGCGGCCGCGGGGGGTGCGCGGCTCCCGCCTCCCCCGCCGCTCGCCGGCTGCCTCAGCTCCCGGGGGCCCTGCCCGCTCCCGGCATGAGCCCCCCCCCCCCGCCCCCTCCTTCGTTCCGCACCCCCCCGCGCGGTTTAGTCCTTCCTTACAGCCCTCTCTCCCCTTCCCCCAGCAAAACAGGCGAGGGGGAGGAGACTGGAGCCGCCGTTAAGTAACATCCCCTCTGCCCTGCTGCAGTGTCCCTCCCTCCGCCCCGGCCCTCATGCGGCGGCGGCTCCCGGGAGCTCTTCTGGGGGCACATGGAAGCGCTCGCCCCGCCGGGCAGCCGAGAGCCGCCGCCTTAACCCCCTCACGGCCGCTGCCGAGATGCTCCCGGGGACGGGGGGGGGGGGACGAGGGCTGGTCCCCAAACCCGCCCCGGGGATGCCCGTCGCTTTGTCGCGTCCCCCGCCCCGGGGCTGCGGGCACTGCATTGCTCTCCCTCTTTCCCCGTAAATAACCAGCCAGGGCTGTTCGCACGGAAGAGGGGCTAAGAGTTAACTCCCAGGAAAGTCTGACACAGCTGATTCATCTTCATTTTAAAAACTCCCTCTGCCAATGCAAGGGATGCTGACTCCAGGAGCTCTGCATAATTTTATCCCCCGTGAATCATCAGTGCTATCTTTGGGAAGCTTGCTGGGAAGCAAGGTTACCGCACGGCTAGAAAAACACACGCTGTGACCTACACGGAAATACAAAACTGTCAGATTTTAGCAGCAGAAAGCCCAGGGTCGAACACGCCAGTGACCTGCGGGCAGCTCACGCCGCGGGGCAGGCAGGGTGGTGATGTGAGCCCCAGCTGAGGCAGAGACAGGCAAAGTGACGGGCCCAGGGACACCTGGAGACATTTTAGCAGCAGGGAATGGAAGTCGCGTCTCCTGGTCTGTGCCCCAGGCCGTGCAACTCCTCCGGCAATATCACTGTGCAGGGCGGACACTCAGCCGGGAAACAGCGTTGCCTAAAGCATCCCAGCTCTCTCATTTTATTGTGTCTGCTCCTTCTCCCTCTCATCCAAAGAAACTGGTAGATTTCGTATTTTAACAGCTGGTAAACTGGTTCTATACTGTGAGAGCTATCGCCTCCCATGAGGTCGCTCCTTCCTGTAACGATGTAAATGCTCACATCAGCTGTGGCAGAGAACAATACAAACAAACAAAATAAATAAAAAAAAAACCACCCAGAGACATCTTTGCATGTTTATTTTGCTAAAAACACAGGAAAAATTCCTGTCCTCACAAGATGACAGAGATTTAACTTGACTGTCGTGTCTATTACATGGAGGAAAGTAAAAATTGTCCCGTTTGGTCCAGATGCCTCCAACATTCAGGTGTTCATTCCTGTGGCTGTTCTCTCCCTTCCTGACTCTGGTCCCTCTCTGGTTCGCTCTCTCTGACCATGCCCAGAGCAAACTCTCATTTGGGCAAAGCCCACTGATGTCTGAAGCCTACGAGAGCACGTTCTAAAACTATGCCAAATGTCAGAAAAAGCTGATAAGAAGAGTGGTGTTCGGTTGGGTGGGAAGGGGTGCGTGAAGGGCAAAGGGACTAGACCCAGTTCTGCCTCCAGCATCACCCTGTGCAACACGTTCTCCTGATCGTGTAGCAAGAAACCCTCCCAGAGCTCCTTGGCAACTTCTCTGCAAAATCCATCGCATCGCTGCATGCAGCTCCGAAATATTAAAGCATAACTTAAAAAAAAAAAAAAAAAAAAAAAATTACACAAGAGGCTACCTGAAAGTCCCTTTCCCCTATTTCCTTACCAAAACTTTTCCAGCTCTTCGAGGTTTCAGGGCTTTAATGTTGCAAAGCAGTTCACACATATATTTTTTCCCCCTCCCCAATTCCATTATGCATTAGAAGAGTGCACCAAAGGTTCCCGGAAAGCAAAAAAACTCACCCAAAAGTATTATAAAATCTGTATTCTGCAGATGCTAAGGACTCTGCCACTTGCAGGGTGGGTACCCTGGGTATACGAAAGCTTCCCAGAGAGGGAATAAAGTGGGAAAGTGTTAAAGCTTGTTTGGTATTTGATTTCCAGAGCGTGTCTTGCAGCTACAGCACTGGGGAGACGGCAGGCTCCCCACCTCCTCCTGCGCCCTGCGGCCCCCAGCAGGAGCGGGGTTCGCTGGTTCTCTGTGGGGCACTGTGCAGAGCTGACGCAACACGCTGGCGGCCACGCTTCGTTTGACACCATTGTTCACAGCTTGCAGCCATTAGATCAAGTCAGTACATGTCCCTAAAAACCAGAAAGCAAGAAAACAAGCCCTCTTGTCCGGGCTGGCTTGGGAGTTGTGGACCTGCTCAGCGTCCATTACCTTCTTGCCCAGCGAGAGGCCGGGAGCAGATCCGCAGCGCGGGAGCAGAGCTTTCCTCCGAACAGACGGCCAAGGGATGCTCCGGTTTAGCTCGGTACATTTTGCTCCTAAGAAATGACCCTCTATGAGGTACAGAAATTTTCCTGGGATATTTTCCACTTCAGTGCACCTCACCTGAATTTTACTGACAATTGCATTGCTGTGCCCAGCGCCATGCAGGATCCAGTGCTGGACTTTCTTTCACTGGGCTTCTGCGCTTACCACAACAATCTGAAAGTTTATTTAACACGTACAAGGTTCCTTGAGGTCCCCCCCATTCTGCAGGGGTCACTGCTAACTCCATCAGCTACAGCTGTGGCCACACGGAAAATAGCTACTACTAAAACAGGCAGATAAACTGTCTCAAAGCTTATCTTTTTAGGTGAGAAGGAAAGAGATGAGGGTTAGGAATAACATGACCCTTATGAAGACACTGGGGCTCGATGTAAGAGGAGCTGTGCTTGCACACAGTGATTGAAACCTGGCAGCGCGGCGGGAAAAGGGAGAGGGTCCGTCCCTGCCCATTAGTAAGTGTGAGCTTATTCTGCTCTTCTGCTCCCTAAGACAAGCCGTGTGCTGAACCGGGAAGTTTCAGCTTCCGTTAAGCTTAATGAGACGTAAAAACAATGGCAGCATTCTCAACTATGTATGAAAAGACTTCTGTTGGCAAAAAAACCCAAACCCCAAGCAGGCACCTTGCTTACCTCTGCCAGCCCTTCCCGAGACACCAAGCGTTTCCTCAGGTTGGGAAACCTGGTTTGCCCAACCCGACTCGTCTCTCCAGCCACCGGGTTAAGGGGAAATCCTGCACCCGGCAAAGAGCATCCATGGGCACAGCGCTCCAACAGCCGCCCCGTGGCCTCCCAGAGGGAACACAAAAGATGCCCAGTGACTGTGACCACCTCGGACCGAGCTCCCACAGGCAGTTTTGCTCTGACGGACCTTCACTTTCTCCATGGGAGTTCTGTGCGGTCATTAAGGTTTTTGCATGACCCCTGGCTCTGAAAGCCCATGTTTCTGGCAGCCATCTCTGGAAATAAAAATTCACGCTCTTTATCCAAGTTTGCTTCCTGTGAGCTTTGTCACCGATAAAGCCTCAGCCAGCTAAGGGGCAGATTTGGTCCTGTGTGCCTTTCGATTACCGAGAAAAAAAGAGATGTAATCTCAGCTGGGCGCTTGCTCGCTTTTCAAAGGAAAAATTCAGGCAAATAACACTTTAAGTGTGTTTAAGTCTATTCCCTTCATCTCAGCTCTACCAGACCACTGCCGTGTGCCATCCCTCCTTTGAAGAGCCGTGTTCTGCCCCAGGCTGATGTCAGCGTCCTGGTCAGAGACAATTTGGTTATAACATTTCTGCTTAGCAGAGGAGTTCACTGATGGAGTCAAACGCATTAGTTCATTGGGAAATTCACTCCCGTGCAGTAACACGAGCAGCTTAATAACACTGCAGTTGAGTTACCATCAAATCACCATGTGGAAAGTCCATCTAACGCACCTTTATTAGCACTCATAGAATCATAGCATGTGTTGGGTTGGAAGGGACTCTTAATATCCATCTAGTCCAACCCCCCTGCAGTGAGCAGGGACATCTTCAACTAGATCAGGTCGCTCAGAGCCTCCTCCAGCCTGGCCTTGGATGTCTCCAGGGATGGGGCCTCCACCCCCTCTCTGGGCAACCTGGGCCAGTGTCTCACCACCCTCAGCGTAAAGAACTTCTTCCTAATGTCTCATCTAAACCTGCCCTGCTCTAGTTTAACCATTGCCCCTCGTCCTGTCGCTCCATGCCCTTGCAAACAGCCCCTCCCCAGCTTTCCTGGAGCCCCTTGAGGGACTGGCAGGGGCTGGAAGGTCTCCCCGGAGCCTTCTCTTCTCCAGGCTGAACCCCCCCAGCTCTCTCAGCCTGTCCCCACAGCAGAGGGGCTCCAGCCCTTGGATCATCCTCGTGGCCTCCTCTGGCCCTGCTCCAACAGGTCGATGTCCTTCTGGTGCTGAGGGCTCCAGAGCTGGACACAGTGCTCCGGGTGGGGTCTCCCCAGAGCAGAGTAGAGGGGGAGAATCGCCTCTCTCGATCTGCGGCCCACTCGGTCTGGAACGACCGATGTCTGTGCGGGCAAGTGTCCCCATGTCATTTTATGTGGATGTAGGAACTCATTTTCTCCACACCGATGATCAGTCAACCTGTCAGGGAGTTCAAAAGTCCTGAGATGCCAAAGGAGTGGCTTTGTGCACCTCCAGCATCCCGTCCTCGGTGGCAGCAGCACAGAAACAGGTCACATCGGGACTGAAGAGCCTTGGTAAACACCAGATTAATGGATGTCTGCTTCTCTTCCACATCTAATTATCTCACTGCACAGACAACAATGTGCCACGTGAATATGTACAAAAGGGAAAGAAGAAACTCGGTTAAACTCATTACATCGGTAGAATAGGCGTTTCATCACAGTGATATTTAACACCTCTAGAAATGCCCCATGCAAGAAATGGGGGTTATTCACAACACCATCCTTAGCAGCAAAGGATTCTGGAACGGAGGATGACTGGGGAAAGAACACAGAAAAATTCAGATATTATCCTTAATGAGATGTCATCAGCAACGAATGGTAACGAGTGAGAACTCATTTCTTGCATGTCAGAAATCAGCGTTTCACTGTTACGAGGCAGAGACTCAGAAAAAAAAAAAAAAAGATAAGGATTTTTGCATTTGCTTCCAGCATAGCACTGTTACAAGCAGGAGTGGCAGAATCGCTGGCTGGATGCATGGGAAGGATGGATACAATTATCCTCCGCAGAAAACACTACTGAAACCAGTTCTGGAATGTTTAAGCAATTCTGATACCTGTGTCATGCAAGGAAAATTGAGTATTTTGTAGAACTCACAATGAATTTGCAGCAACGCACTTAAAGTTTGGCATCAGAGACAGCAATTAAACGTATTTCTCCCTTCCTTCAGACTACATCTCCATCGATTCTTGGCTGCAAGAGAATTGTGTTTGGTTGGGTTTTATTCTTTCCAAAACATAGAAGTCTGAATGCCACAGAAGAAAATTATCTAAGCGGTGCAGAGAGGAAAAGTCCTCCTCTAAAAGACCTAGAGAATTCTGTAACTAGTTTATCAAAAGTAAGACCGAAGTATGGCTTAATTAATGTATTAATATCCTTGTAGAAAAGAAATACCAACTATGAAAGGGCTCTAATCAGTCGGTGCTAGACACAAAGAGAAGCTGAACTCAGACACAGACATTATCTACTAGGACAGAGCAGTAAAGGAAATAGTTGGGATATTTCACTTCTCAAGGTTAAATTAAGACACATTCCTAAATCGATACACCCTAGGTAAACCAAAAAATGAAGTTCAGGGAGTCTGTCAGTTAAGCACTTATAGGAGGATTCAATGTACAAGACAGTAAATATGCTGGGGGGACGACATGATGAGTATAATAATGAGCAATATGTTATATAGTACAAATGTTCTGATGCAATGCCGGTCCCCAAACAGTCTGTTCCACAGCGCTTCAGCTGGACGAGCCCCTCACCGAGTTCTCTCTCTGCACAGCCGTTGACGCTGGCAAAGCAAGGGCAAGAAAAAATTAATAGAAAGCAAACCAACCCTGCGAAGCCCTGCCGAAGTCAAGGTGACCCAAAACTTAGCAGAGCGGTCAAAAGGAGGGGGGGTGTGCTATTTTCATTAGCACCTCATATCTAAGATAATATTTCCAGAGCAGTTTAATCTTTAACAACTGCCTCTTCTTCTTCCAAGGCAGCTGCAAAGCAAGTCATAAACCAAATGCAGCACAGCTTGAAATCGTCTCCTACCCCCAAGCACCTGTCTGTCCCCCTCCTCTTCTTCACTGGAGAATAAATGACGATTATCCATGATCAGTGGGCCAGAACGTGCTTCTCTGTCAGCTTCCCAGGCTGGGTCATCCCTAAACTGGGAACGATGTCTCTCACGTCAAAAGGCACAGCTATTTCTGTGTGCCCTTGTGGGACTGGGCCGGGAGCATCATTCACCCGCCTGCCCCTCAGCACCCGCAAGGATTTCTTGAGAGAGCTGGGGGGGTTCAGCCTGGAGAAGAGAAGGCTCCGGGGAGACCTTCCAGCCCCTGCCAGTCCCTAAAGGGGCTCCAGGAAAGCTGGGGAGGGACTCTGGATCAGGGAGGGAGCCATGGGACGAGGGGGAAGGGTTTTACACTGAAAGAGGGGAGATTGAGATGAGATATTGGGGAGAAATTGTTTGCTGTGAGGGGGGTGAGCCCCTGGCCCAGGGTGCCCAGAGAAGCTGTGGCTGCCCCATCCCTGGAGGGGTTCAAGGCCAGGTTGGACGGGGCTTGGAGCAGCCTGGTCTGGTGGGAGGTGTCCCTGCCCAGGGCAGGGGTGGCACTGGGTGGGCTTTAATGTCCCTTCCCACCCAAACCATTCTAGGATTCTATGATTCTGAGCCATGACCTTGGCTTGATGCAAGCCTGCGACCCCGAGGGGAAAGGCTCCACTGCTCATAACCCAGGAAAATGTTGCTGCTCAGCAGTGCCTGATGTACATTTCTATTTCTACCATTTTGACCCATCTCACATAGATGACAAGCTGTCGGGGACCTCAGGTGTGACGCACTTGTGTCCTCCATGTCCACTAGGGTGTTTTTTTTCTTCAGCACACACAATATTCTGTATGTCCTATAGCCTTAAAGGACTTATTTGCAGCTGGCACTGGCACCAAAAAAATGAAACGGCCCGAGCGGTTTTCATAACTGAGATTTTGTGCGGGGACATGCCGTGTTGTCCGTGTCCTTCTGCCTCCTGGCAGTGCCAGCAGCGTGACACACACGGGGGTAACAGGGAACAGGATTAAGGCAGTAGCTTTGTTACAAGAATGTTTTTTCTCCTTGGTTTTAAAGGTTTACCTGTTTTTGAAGGTAATCTTCTTCCAAAACAGCCACAGCTCCTATAAAAAGGGGTAATTAGCGCTGCTTCACATGACAGCACGGACAGATGAAAGAAAGCATGTAGCTGTTTGGTTAAAGAATATTTCAGAAGATTCTCATGCAGGGAGGGAATGACAGTTCAGGGAAATCTGATCACTCAGAACTTAACAGAAACTGAAGGATATTTAATAAAAACCAGGTAGGCTGCAACACTGCACAGGAGGGTGACTGACCGTTCGGCTGCTGCAGGCAACGCCACGTAATGGTGACACTGGTGATTTTTTTAACAGGTCAGATTTATAATGCATAAGGAATCTTCAGACTTTCTGGGGCGAAAGAGCCGGTTTTAGCCTATGCGAAATTACTATTAATCCCTATACTTCAACTGTTCCCAAACCCATTTGTGGTACCTGCTACTGTTTTTAAAGACCACGGGCACCGCAGCAGTGACGGATGGCTGCCACCGAGCCCCAGCACTTCCCTCAGCAAACCATTCAGCCATTTCAGAGCCAGAATACGTTGGATCTCCATTTTTTGAAGACTTCCTTTTGGGGAAATAATGATAAATATTTCCATGATGCGGTTTGTCACATTAATTTATTGTTGTTCTTTTTCTTTACAAGGCGGACAGACAACAGAGCTTTCAGTCTTCCAGAGGAACGTTCAGAACCCCAGCACCAACCAGGTAATACCACATCTCCACACAGTTTATTTTTAATAAACTTTTCAGTATCAGCATTGTCATGAGAGCACTGCAGAGCTACCGGTGTCAGCCTCGCAAATTCCTACATGCAAAACCTGAGCTTTTTCCCCACCCTCTCCTTGAATTTTCACAAGAACTTGTGATATTAGTCAAGGGCAAAATTTCACGTTTCATCAGCAGGCACGGGGGAGGTTAAAAATTTGCTGCAAAACTGTGAAATTCTGCCTGGCAAAAAAAAAAAAAAAAAAAAAAAAAAAAAAAGGCATACTTTCCTGAATTTCTTGTGAATAAAATATCCTCATCGCTCTAGAGAAACGACACCATTTTGAACTGCTGCTTTTTTCTGCAAGAAAAATCAACTCCCCCACCCTCCCCAAAAAACTGCATTTGTTATCTGAGGGAAAATGATGAAAAGTCTGGTGCAACCACGGGTTACTTCTCGTCAGTGGCGTGGATAACCTTCTGCCGCAGCTTAGACCGTAATGGATCCTCCAAAGAGACCAGTCCAAGATAAAGCTGTGTGCTGTGGTCTCTTGGTTGAGTAACACAGGTTATAAAACTTTAAAAACGGAGCATTTACAACCAGGGACATAAAGACGTGCTTTTAAAATTGTAAATACATATTTACAGGCTTGTGTGATAAACCAGAATTTCTCTGGGAAAAATGCTCATATATCACAACAATTTACACACTTCTCTCCTTGAGTTCGTCAGTTATTATAGTTAATACCACTCTAAAAAAAGCAGCAAAAATAAATTGCACAAAAGTGACCTCTAATAACCTCATTGGTATGCCTCAAAGGCACTAAACCCAGCAGCATCCGTGCCAGAGACTCTGTACTTAATTTAACTTACTGTTGCTGGAAGTCGAGTGGGTCTCAGAAGAACTGATTGTTTCAAGCAGGGTTTGGGCTGCACGGCAAGAAAGCTCTTCCTCAGCAACGATCCTCACGTGACCGGCGAAAATTTTATACAGCAAGCGCAATCTTCGACAAAATGCCTAATGAAGCTGCGCTGGGAAAATCAAGGGCGTATCATACCGGTAATTTAAAGACAGAGTATATCGGAGCTGGTTTTTATTAGCACTGTGTATTCCTCTTTCAAATGATCGAGATGCTGTCCAGACACACAGGAAGGCGATTCCTGTTTGAAAGCACAGGGTTTACCATACTAATACTAGGTGATGAGAAGGAGAAAAGGTGGAGAGAAAATAAGAAAGATAACGTGCAAAACTAAAGTGAGCCAAAGCGATTGGAGAGCTGTATGTGCACACCAGCATCTTTGAGATACACGTAAGGCCAGGAAACTTAATTTCTGTGCTATTTGGCCAAGATTTACCAAGCTGCCTAGCAGATTTGGATACTTGCTTCCAACTAGCTTTAATGAATAACGAGAATCTCAGTCTTCCCAGGCTGCTACGACAAATTTCAGCCTTTGTTTGGAAGTAGTACGTCGCACATTTCAAGGGGAAATTATTGCTAGCAAAAAGGCTCAAGAGGGGACAAATCCTAGAGACTCTCCGCTCTCGTAAAGAGACGGAGCAGCCAGCAATGGCACAAGCTCTCCCCACAAAGCCTGTATCTCAGCGCTCTCACAGTCTTCAACTGGAAGCATCACTTCCACCACGGGAGGGGATGTAGCTTTTTATGGCTCACCTAGTTCTCAACATCTCAGCCTTCCCCCAAACCACAATTGCACTTAGAAGGACTCCAATAGGGGTTTATAAAAAAAAAAAAAAAAAAAAAAAATCTGTAGCTAGGTAATACAAGTTCCTGAAGACCTTTTCTTTCCCAACTCAAACAACATGTAGCTACAACAGTTTTTACGGTGAACAAAACCAATGTTTCTGGTTTAAAGCTTTTGTATTCATTTTGAACAATTTGATTTTCATCAAAACTACAAAAAAATTAACTGTTTTCAGCAATTTCATACATATATATATTAATATATATATGTAATATATTTATATGTAGCTATATATAAAATTGATCCTTTTTTTGTCTTTTTTTTAGGGTGGTGGGAAGGAGTATCAACCGGGCACTTGTTTTTTTCTTAGCTAACGTGTGCATACACAGACGTGTGCTTATCTGTGCGGAGTGCAAAGGCAAGGAGAGGAGTAAATTGACCGAAATAAGGGGGAAATAGGGCAATCGACCCCCTTGGCCTCCTTGAAAAATCCCAAACCCGGACTCTGCGTTAGCAGGGATGCTGCAAAAACTTGCCTTGACAGAAGGAACCCTTCATCTCGGAGGTGAGATCTGCAGGGGCTGGAGAAGCGCCCTGCCAGATGATGCGCCCATGCGTGATTGTCACCATTTTGGAGCAAGAGGTAAGAGACCTTTTTGCACTGCGTTTTACGGCATTTTACTGACTGACCTGGGTGTTTCTGCAACTTGTCTTTACTGGCGGCCAGCTGCCTTCACAGATGCCCTCTCTGCAGGACCACTGAAACTAAACACGCTTGTATTGAGGGTCGCAAACACAAGCTCCGTATTTCAAGGAAAATGTTGCTTGATGCTGCACAGCAACACGCGTGTTTGATCCTCTCACTGAAAAAAAAGAAGTCCCGACTATAACGAGTACCAGACTGGCAACAAATGTCATGGCAGCTTTTGAGAAATGGATGTTTGTCCCTTTATGAAACTGGGCTACCAGTGCATTTCACAGCCATCACTTAGCAGGTGGGCTTCCAAAAAAAAAAAAGTGGGTCCTGACGCACTTGGGAAGCAATGGCATCGTGCCCGTTAAAGCTAATGGTACACGGTCGGGACTGGGGAACCCACAGACTTCAGATGTGGAAACCTCAGCAAAACCTACCACTCCCTTCAGTGGGTTTTTGTGGGATGCCCAGTTCTTCACCCGTGAGGATGCAAAGTAGAAACTAAAATGATGTAACAGTCTTTTCAGAATTTAATTGCATAGTATGTTAAACCCCTCTGTGTTCTACCAGAAAGAGGAGACTCATCCAGACCCATCAACCCAATGAACACGGTTAATCCGCCTGCAAATGTCTGAATGTTTCTCCATGCTGTTCCACTGGCTGTTGACGCGTGGCCTCCACACGGCAAGGGACCCAGAGATCACCCTGTCATCTCACCAGCATCCGCAGTTCATCACTCTCTGGAGAAGGCAGAAGCCCTGCTCTGCGCCCTCTCCCTCTCCCTCTGGAAGGAAGGACAATGCGACAGGAGCACACCGTTGCTTCCAGCAGGAGAAACCGCCGTCCCTGTTCTCTCCAGAGGAACCGGTCTCACCTCATCTCAGAAAAAGCAGGTCAAAAGTTCCTAGTACCTGCAAATACACCGAGAGTTGCGTTTAATCAGAGACAGCTTCAAGATTAATCAGTCAGAGCAACTGCCTGGCAAGTCACTCAGCGAGTGCTGCGCAGGAGAGATGCCCATGATTTAACTTCTGCTTGGGTTTCCCGCAACTAAAGGGTCCATGCCACAGTTAGGGATGTTAACACTTCATTAGCAACCACTCTCGTTATTCGGGAGGTAGTAAACTTCAACATTTTACTAACTTTTCCCCAAAATGTTATTTTTTTGAACATACTTAACAAAGAATAAATTCCAGGCTGCAGCATCTGATTTTGCTGACACTCATTCTCACCTTTACCTTTACACGTGTAAGTGTAACGTTCCCGAGCTGTTACACCAGCACACAGGAGGCGATTATCGGCATGTTACAGGTGGGGAAATGAAAGAGCAGAAGACAGTGTCTTGTTTGAAGTCAACCAACAGGAAGTCAATTCAGCTTCACCAAGAACACCAGACCAGATCATTAATTTGTCCAAGCCCATATAGCTTCATTAACACCAGTTTATCTCACCACAAGCCCAACTAATGTGTCTGTATGTTATCCTGGCACCGCAATTTGCATTGTAATACTGGTCTTTGAGCTTCTGGCATTCAACCAAAGCAGCCAGCCATAAGACACATTCCCAGGCAATTTCTGGGGTTTTTTTGGTCAGAGTTAACATTTGTTCAGGGTTTACCCATTCAGCTTAAGAGATCTCCAAGGACTTCGCCCACTACTACGATCAGATACAGAGAGAAATGGGGATAAACCCCATCCTTACAAAAATTACCACCATCTTCAAGCTCCCCACAGGATCCAGAGGAGCAACACCTCAGGTCTTAAAAGCTCATAAGCGAAAAGAAAACTCTTCTTCCATCTTCCATGAGGCTAAAGAGCCAAGTCTGCCCCAACAGATCCTTTTGATCCAGAGGATACAAGCACACATCGCTAGAGAAGACCTTGTCCCTATTCCTGATGTAGGGCACCTCGCTCTCCCCCTTCACGCCTGCTGTCTTATCAGCGACCAGTTACAAGAGCAACGCCACTTTGGGTGTTCTGAGGCTGGGATAACATCTGTCAAGTGCTCTGCACTCCTTGCCCACAGACGGACGAGACAGATGAGCTCGGCATATCCTGCCGGGGCCGTGCGGCTGTACCTGGTTTGGTTGGACATGCGGAAGAGTCTATTCCTTGAAGAAGTGGGATGCGGCGCAGTTGGATTTCTTGCCTTGCCTGGTGTTGGTGTTATGCGAAGAGGAGGAGGGACATCTAGAGGCCATGCGGAGCCTGTAACTGTACAAAGAGGCAGAAGAAACTCATACACATGCATTAGGGTACCGGGGGGAAAAAAACAGACACATGCTTTAGGGGCCTACAGGGGCTTTAGTAAGCGATGAGAAAAAACCCTACACTACACCCACGCTGCAAGTACTGAGAGACACTTCTGAAGGCAAGAGGGGTGTTTTTTGCCTTGTTCTGAACTTACCCTGTGAGTTTATTTGAGTAGGAAACAGACAATGTCAAGTGGAAGCAGCGTCCAGCCTCCCACCCGATGCCCCAGTTAGAGACCCTCCAACTGGAACGGACAGACAAATCCAGAGCTATGTAAAGAACAACTAAAAGAGTCACGGTCTATTTTCTCAGGACAGTCCATAACAGGTCTATTTATGGAAAAGGAATTTTACTTCACATAAGCCTAATGCCACATCTGGTCATTCTTCCCAAGGTCAAAGTACACTTTTGCCACCCTAGCGCTGTCAGACTTGACAGTGACACGTACAGGTCGCTACAGCGCCTTTAGCCTTTTATTGTGCCTTCATTGCGGATGATACATTATCTCACTTCAAATTTTAAATTAACTCCAAGAACCCCAAAGTGGAAGAGAAAATCAGAGATTTTCACTGACAGTATTACATCTCTGTCGACTCTGATTTCCAGAACACGAGTCAAAGCAAGGGAAGCAGAGAGGCGTACGCCATATTCTGAACATACAATCTCAGTTCAAAGGTATACCCAGGCTAAACGTCCTTACACTAAAAGATAAAAAAAATCCCCTATTTGTTCTTAAATTCAGCTTCTTTTGCTATCTTGCACATACTTGTACCTCCTTGGTGCATGCAGACGCATGTCTGCCGCCCCTCGCACCTGCACCCCCCCATACGGGCGGTAATTACATACCTACCTTGTATATGCAAATTCTTCAAAAGTCTAACCAAAACCAACTACTCACGTTCTTCCAAGGAAACACCTTTTGAAATAGAATTTTTTTTATGTAACAACACATCTAAGAAAAGTTAAAAGTTAGGTTTTTCTCCAGGTTATTTTTAAGAGTTCAATATATACCCTTTAAAGGAGATTTCAATTATTGTTTGTCCCGACCTACAGATTTTGCAGCGCAGTGTAACTGCAAGTTAGACGGAAAGTGCAAAATTTTCCATTACAACACAAAAACCAAAACCACAGAAATTTTGAAAAGTAAGCAATTCAATTATTTCCAAATTAAAGTTTGCGGTTAAAATAGTCTGCCAAAGTTTTGGTACTGTTGTCTGTAAACCACACTCTCCAGCCTTTGTGAGTTTAATACTGAAGCATTCATTTAGTGTGTAAGAATCAGAAAGTGGTAATGGGGAAGTCAAAAAAAGCCAGATTTTGTTGTCCCATATAAGGACCATTACCAAGGGAAACAGCAGAATACCCAAAATAAGTTCAGTTTGTTTGGCTTCAGTTCTTTACTATAACTAGAAGAGAGAAATTTTAGTTACTTTTTATTTAGAATGTTTCCATTTAAGTAATGCCTAATGTCAAAAAATTAATTGTGACTTGTAGAAGTTCTTCTATAATCAATAACATCTGTGTGTTATTGCATACAATGAGCCAATGCTGAGATCCTGTGGGAAACTTGAGACAAAAAAAAAAAGCCTCAAATCCAAGGAGACAAAGCATCTGAGAAAATCTGACCTGCGTTTTCAAACGCACACCCCTCGTCCCCCCAAAAAAACCAATATGCTAAAGGGATCTTTCACCCCCTAACTTCACCGAGCTTTAAGGCTAATAGATCATTGGCTGATTATTCGGAAGTTGAGGATTAGAGGGAAAAAAGGGATTGTTTTTCTAGCTAGAAACTGGGATTGAGTTCTTACTGGAGCTCTCACTGTCGCCTTGCCATCCTGCTCCCAATTAGCCGCGCGCTGAAACCACACGCAAAGCACCGAGAGCGGCAGAGCAGCGATCTTCTCTTCGGGAAAGCTGTTAGGAAATCGGTGCCCTCCTCTGTACCGCTATTAAACCACAGCGGATTGATAATTTCATTTTTAAAGAGCCTGCGTACAGAAACGCAGGGGTGCCTGGATGTTCTAGGAGTAACTCCCCGGGGTTTGCAGGGCAAGCTCAACTCGGAGCCGGGGGGAGCTGGAATACCCCCATCGCGTGGAGGAACAGTTCTTGAGATGGCTATTTTGAGCGCTGTCCCTTTGCACCTGTTTTCGCCATCACCCGTGGCCGGGGTAACTGGAGACAGGCAAAAGAGAAGGAATTCCTGAGCGCCCCGTGCTGCCGCAGCCCAGCAATAAGGAGTTGACGGGCTGAGCCCCAGCCCCATCGCACCGCGCACAGCCCACAGCCCGGACCCAACGGCAGCGGACAGACAGCACCCCCCATGCTACATCCAGCCCCCTCCGCTCCCTTGTCCAGGAACGGTCCTAGCCAGAAAAAAAGGGTAAAAAATGACCAAAAAAAAGGGAGTAACATCAAAAAACATACTGTGCTTGCAAGAAAAAGGGCACAGAAACCACATGTCAGGCAGCAGGAGGGACGCGTCTCCACTAAGTTTTCCCTGTCAACTAAGACTTTTAAATCAGGATAAAGTGTTTTGGTAAATGTAGTAGCTATAAAGCTAAACCAAAAGTTCAATGATGCTTTTTTTTACATGTAGCCAAGGCCTAAACCTCTCTCTGTCTCAACCAAAAGTACGTCCTAACTAAAGAGAGACACAAATCCCTGAACTTGGTGAGACTTGCTGCAATAAAAATACGCTACATCCCAGGTCTCACACTCTTACAGCCTTGGATCTGAAAGTTTTTTGTGATATGAGGCAGTACCATAATCCTCATTTTTCAGAACTGAGTCAAAAGGAAAGTGATTTGCCAAAATCGCCTGGAAAATCTGTAGTCTTATAACAGAGGCAGGACCAAAGGCAAAGGCTCCCCTATCCCGCTGCATTACTGCTCCCCGGGCTAAACTGTCTCCTGAACACTTGAGAAGTTTCACCTCCTTTGTCTAAACCCGATTCCTCCTTCCATAACCCTTCCTAAGCCACTGAGCCTTGAAAGGAGCAGCACACGCAAACTAGGCGGCTAGAAAAATGCCAGACGCTGGCACGCACCCTTCCCTCAGACATTCTCAAAATACATTTGGTATTTTTAATGCAAATTAATGTAATTTTACCTTGTCTTCTACCCCACTTGTGCAATTAACATTCTTACAAGCTGACAGTTTAATTCACTAGAAATGTCCCAGAAAAAATAAGCCACGTTACTTGTGGGAATGAAGGCTGGAGCCATCTGATACGGTTGCCCGTCACGCCAGTGAAATTCAGTGAACAAAGTCATCGCAGAATTTCGGTTCACAATTTTACCTCAATTAAAGTGTGTTCTACTTGCAGCACTTACTCTTCTACACTCCTAATCTAAAAAAAAAAAACAACAAAAAACAACCAACCATACATAGGATCCAAAATTTCAGAGACACACACTCTCCAGCACATCTCCTAACAACTGACATCAGGGATATATTCTATCAAAAGCATTTACTACTCTTAAATAAAACGAGGTCTAAGGTGACACAGACTGACTTCTAAAATAACTGACTGCCTAGGAAAAAAAAAAAGAGATACAGAAGCGTGGATGATTAAGCCTAATTTCCTGGCTTTGCAGAATTAGGCTGGGTAATTTTACAGGCCAGAAGACAAGCACGGGGGACACAGGGGATGGATAAAAGAGATTTTGGGGCTTTCTGCTCTCAGGGAGAACTAAAACATCGCGTTGCTAACCCAACTGGCGTGTGCTCTCCCGCACTAGCATATTGCTTCATGGGAAAGTAAACACGTAACACACGGACTTCGAAAAACATCAAGCACCAATTACATGACCAACTTTTTTAATTTTTTTTTTATTATTTTTTTTTTTTGAGTGAAACAAAGTATTTAGCAGGACAAAAAGGTTTGTGGATAGAATTTTCTTAAGGAGAAAGTCTCTCTCTCCCGCAGAAGCGTCCTGCCTCTGCGTACAAAATATGGGGGAGCAGCAGAAAGCAAAAAGGATCTTAACGTGCTGTACTGCAGCTATTTTGAGGCTTACGTGTGTTTATTTATGAAAGCAGTCAAAAAGCTGGAACACGTTGGGCTTTTATCTTGCAATCACGTGACGCTAAAGGATGTAACATGAATATTATGATTTTATGGCCAGGCCTTTCATGAACGTAAACTGGAAAAACCTGTTACTGAGATCCTTGTGTTCTCAACTTTCCAGAAGATACCCAGCAGCACTCTCTAACCACAGCCGTTCAAAGAACTTAATACCTTTAAAGTAGCATTGCTCCCCCACAACAACTCAAAAATGGTTTCACACGCACGTGCTCTAGAGTTCCAAGCGTCTCCATTGTTGACGGAGTTCCACTCCCAGTGAAATCCTGCTTCAGTCTATTCCTGATGAACATCAAACCAACACTGAGAACTGCTGGAATAAATCTCATATCGTGCCTGGGGGACTACATAAAACTAATCTCCCAATCCCATTTTACTTAAACATGACTAGACTTTCAAAAGCAGCTAGTGATCTAAAGTAGCCCCTTTAAAGGGACTCGGCACTGAGGATGGCTACTGAGCTTTCGGAAAATCAGTCTCCTTGACGGTACCTCAAATCGAGCTCAAAGAAATTATTAGTCACTTTAAGAAATCTTGGCCTAGGCCTATAAATTTAGATGAACGGTATCACATCAGCAATTTATCTTCCTGCCCTTCTAAAGAAGCACAGAGCATTGTGCGAGCCAAAAGGTGAAGAACGTCGGATTAAAAATAGCGGTACTCAAATACAAATTCTCCACTGTCAAGTAATCTAATCTGATAATTGGGTAAAAAGTTTGTATCTACTGAATCACATTCACGACAGAGCTAAGAAGAATAAGAAAACTTTATCACACGTAGGGAAGACTGTAGTTGATTTTTATTTAGCTTTATAGAGAAATGGTTACTCCAAATGAGTTGAAAATGATTACTGATGGCTAGCAGAACCAGTGCGACCCCTCAGCCCCACAGATCTTGGAGAGAAACCACAAAACAAAACGTGCTTTTGATTAAAGAGATGGATGAGTGGAAGCATTTGCCATAATGAATGGGGAATACAACTTCAGCCAAACTCCAGCGAGAGCGGACTTTGAGTGCGCAACTCTTCAAAGCAGCTCAGGGACGGAAGAATTCCTTATTTCTCATCTTCCCACCTCCTTCCAACACTGCAATGTTTAGCAGAAAGCACGGTACCTAAATGAAGTGCTAAATAAATTCTACCATCAAGTCAGAGCTGGAAGGTGACTTGCTACTCACACACGATCTGCTCACGGGAGCGAGTTTGCTCCGGCCGCCTGGCACTTCCAAAGCCGAGTGCCCCCAGGAGCGGCTCTGGAGCAGCGTTAGCAGCTCAACACCGAGATCTCCACTGGCTCCACGCGCTGCCAGGCCTCCGGGTGCCCTGGGCAGGCAGCACACCCCCTGCGCTCCCCACAAAATCACTTCCCCGAAAATAAGTCCTCGCATTTACTTTACTGCAGGTATTTAACTTTGCTGAGCAGAGTTGCTGGCACTGCAGAAGGAACTGAGGCAGACTCCGCTGAAACAGGCCCAGATACAAGATTATGACTCTTTTTTGACTGACCCAGGGCTTTATGAGTGCAAGTCCGAGTTCTGCTGTTCCTCTGACAGACAGCACACCTCCAGCGTCACTGTACGGGCTGAGCCTGTATTTCTGAAAAATGGAACATCACCTGCTGAATAATCAAAGCTGTTTCTCACAACCCTTTGGCAGCTTCTGGGAGTACCGTCATCCAAAACATGACTCAGAGACCCTGTTTGGCTTGAGCAACACGCAAGTCTTATGAAAAATAAGCAGAGATCCATACAAAGTACTGGTTGCTGATTACTCTACTATGTTCCACAAAGCACTCAAGCTTTGAACAAATTAGGAAAATGAAGCAGCTACCTATCTCTTAAGAAAAAGCCTCCCTCCAACTTGATGCCTGCTCAAGATTCCCTTTGAGTTTCAGTTTTACTCCCTTGAATCTAGGGGGAAAAAAAACAAAAACCAAACCAAAAAAACCACAAAAGAGCAGTATCTCAACACTCTTTTTCAAATGCATGCTTTCAAAAGTACACTCGACCAAAAGCATTTTTAGAGACTTCCTAAGAGAAGTGAATATGCAGGAGAAGCGATGAAGTCTGCGTGGGGAGCAGCAGCCAGAGGTGACTCAACAGCAACAAGGTTTCTTCTTAACTAAGGAAGAGGTTTAAAAGCAGACAGTGGCCAAAGGGACCGAGGGCCAGAGACAGACTGGGACCCTAAACCCTCCTGTTCCTTGCCGAGTTCTGCCAGGGATCTCGTATTAGACACTGGATGCTTTACACCAACCGCTTCCTTCCCCGCTCTTGGTCTAATGATCTATTTGTATTTGAAACACCTGGGTGGGGACACCCCCCCCCCCCCCCCCGACTGTAAGGTATGAGCACGAAGTAGCACCAACTTCAGCTACAGCTTGAGCATTACCTTGGTATTAACTTCACCCAAAAAATACCTATAAGACATCACTTCCATTGCAAAGTCAAGATCCCAAAGACAGCTTAGGAAATGAAATCAAGTCATTCACGCATATGGATAAAGACCCATCTTAAGTGACATTAACATTTTTCACTCTTATTTGGGGTGTAAAATGGCCCACTAACACTACACTTTATATATCATGCCTTTCTTAGTGTTTTATTTGCATCTTGCTCCAAAACAGAATTATTTCCCTCACCTTCCCACTCCTCCAAAAAATACCAGCGGGTCCTACACATAACCTCTTCCCTTCAAGAGCTGCTTGCCACTTCCAAAGCAGCTCCACCTTCTGAATGAAATCACAGGGGTTCTACCAAAAAAATACCGTATGCATCTATATAATTAAAACACATCACATAGCATACATAAACAGGAAATAAACTAGGGGGGGTTTGTTTCAGGCTGCATACTGGCTCTATTGAAATCTCTCCAGCACGTGAAATTGTCCTTTATTCCCAAGCGTCTTCTAAAGCATCTCTCTGGAGCAGCTTTTAGCTCCCAGTTCACTAGATACTGGATAACTGTCTGTCCACAAAGTTTAGATGAAGCATGTTAACTTCAAAAATTAATTCAGATTACTGTGGCCACGTAGGTGAAGCTTTACAGACTTCCCATTAAACTTCCATAAGATTCGTGCATCCAACTGTTGAGTGCTTTTCAAAACTCCAGCTACGGCTTAAGAACACCAAACATGATATGGTATTAATTCTGTAAGTATTAATATTATATTTTTAAAGACTGTATAGGGGTGACCTAAAATCAGCTTTGCTCTAAGTTGGTATCAAAGTATCTTCAGTTATTACTATGAAATTTCATGCTAGTCCCAAGTTTCTTTCTAGTTCTTTGCTGGTTTAATTAAACTGAAGATGTGGAAGTTTACCTCTTTTTCATAATTCACTTACCACAAAATCTCAGATCCAAACCAGCAAGCACTTGGTGCTCAGAATCTATCCGTTAGCTCACTTTCATCATGAATGGAAGCAGAATATTAGGTGGCTCACGTAGATCACACATTCAGTAAATAAAAGCTCTAATCAGTATGTTTAATGTCCTCCCAGTTCTCTTTTTAAGGTCATTCACAAGCTATTTGTCTGCCACGGGCTATCACTTGCAACTCAGCTTCTTGGCTGAACTTGACTCCACTAAAAGCCCATAATTTTGGAACTGAAGTCACAAACCTCAGTAAGTGCAGGAGTACTATTCATTTCTGTATCTGAAATGAAAATTTACAGATCAAATTGCTGGGATCTCGTTTTCTGTGACATCTCCCTGAAGAAAATCGTCAAGAAATAAACCAGGACACTTTAAATGAAACGCTTACAATACAAAATGCCAACAAAAGTTAGTACCAGAAATACAGGAGCCTCGACCAGCTCCAGGCAGCGAACGCAGAGGGGCAGGAGCCACCCTGCGCAGGGGCCTGGCTGCACCACCCGGGCTCTCTCCTAACGCTACGCTTCAACACATTTAAGACATTCTCTGATACAAGCGGGTTTTTAACCCTAGCAAACTGGATAATGGGGAAAAAAGAAAAAAAAAAAAAAAGCAATCAAACACAGTGTGTTAAATCTCCCACCTCCATCCACACTTCAGCATCACTGTTTTTATCAAACTGACGCCGCAGCTGATCTTGACCAGCATGTCAGTCAGTCTCTGCAAACAGGACAAGCCAATTGTTTTCATTGCCCATTTGGATGCATTTCAAGAAATGTCAGCGCTTTGTGGGCATTGTTACAGCTTTATTGTTGCACTCAGATCATAAAGAGGCAGTTATAAAAGCCACAGAAATTCAATTATGCGGATGAGATGCAATAGTAACTGTAGAAGTTGTACATTTCCTGTCTGTGATAAGAAGTCTATTTAGGAATGAAACTTCTTCCTTTGTGATGAGCTCTCATTCTGGAATACAGATCTCAATCATCCAGCACTTCACGTGAGAACTGGTGTGTACGCACACGTGTGAACCACCTCAAGGTGGTAACATCCTTGGGACACACCAAGATTTAATATCACAGCAGAGAAAGAGAAAAGACAACGGCAACAGGATTTCTGCCATAATATTAAGGAATGAGGGAAGCGAGCTGGTTTCTTTATGATCAATTCACCGCTAGATCTCTCTAATAAATCCTTACAAGGAGATCAAAATACCAAGACTGCAGTAAGATCAAACACCAATGGGTAGCTCAGCTCTCAGTACCAGAAGAAAGATGCAAAATGACTATTTAAGGATAAGTTTACATCCCACCCTCAGTAACTTCAAAACTACAGGAGAGTTTTTACCTTTTTTTCCTATTTCCTAATTCTTGTAAAATATCCAAATACAACTATGGGTATGCAAACCAGAATGTTTTCACTTCGGTAAATACAGTAAAAACCGTATCAATACTACAGACTTCACTGTGGCTGTCCTACCACCCCATTGATGTGACTGCTGCTGTAAGACAGACTAAGAATTCACCTCTTTAGTCGGGGTGCAACCAAACCGCAGTGTATATTATAATGCAGATGTGCCCTCAAAACCACTCAGTGAACAATGTTAAAACTTCTGCATGATCGTACCAGGTTTACCTTATCAGTTAAAACTCAGGGAAAACTTTGTTATGGAGAGGATAACGTTCAAGGAATGACATATCGCACAAGAAAAGAAACAGGGAGTTCTTGCCAAAGAATTTTACTCAAACAGAAGCATTAACTTGAATAGACAACTACATAAGATGTTACCTTACTACTGGGTTAGGAATAAATATGCTAAGAAATGGGCTAACTGTAATACTGGTAGTCTTAATGATGTTATATTATTCCATCCATATGGACATGGATGCTTCCAGCTCCACTACAGGAGGCAGAATGTGTGTCTTGGGGGTGGAATACAACATTTGAGGCCGGACTAGATGATCTCTCTACAGGTGCCTTCCAGCCCCTACCCTTCTGTGACTCTGTGCGATTCCAAAATTCTCAGAGCCAAATCTGTTTTCATGTATTTTTGGAAATTAAACTACTTCACAAGTTTAAAGTATATAAAATTAGAATACTGTAATAGCAGAAAAAAGTTGAAATGGTGTGCGCAATTTTAACTAAAATTGTTTAAATTTATTAACTGTGTCCACAATTAAAAAAAAAAATAATCTAAGACTAACTCAGAAGTGTCAAATTGGTATAAATTTGTTTGCGTGAACTGGGTGTAGGCAACTAAAGGATGCAAGCACACTTAATTCCTTCTAGATGTACATTGTTTCAATTTTCAGGGTACATCTGCTTTCCAGACAAAAGGCAAGTTTCCAACAAGTTTTTAAAAAGTTTGCTTTATTGGTTACAGTTATATAAAATGTGTCACGGTAGTTCCATCTAGTTGGTCATTAAGTGCTTGCAACACCACAGAGATCTTTAATACATCTGCAACTTCCAGGACGGAGGAGAAAAATCCCTCTTCAGTTGCTTACCTGCATTTACAGTATCTTCAGCAAGGCTACAGTGTTCAAAAGCAATGACAACCCCACTTGTATGTCAAATTGTAATTTTTAATGTTTGCATTAGAATAGTTTTTATATCACTCTCCAATAGAAGAAACAATATAACTAACAGCAAACTTTAATACAGGAACATGCTCCAAGATTAACAACCCAAGATGAAAACAAAATGAAATTAATGTAAAATGTAAATCACATATAGTACAATTGAAGTGTCCAAAACAATTTAAATAATTTTAAATATTTTATTTTTTTAAACTTGCTACAAATGCTTTATACAATATTTCAACATAAAGTCCCCATAACAGAAATGTAACAAAATGGGAATGATAGTGAAAGTGAAAGTTAAAGTGGCACAAATTCACCAAACAAGTATTAAACTACAAATTTTAAGAGGTAGATTACTTTTTAAGTCAAGAACAAAAAATAAAAGGGGTGGCTGTATAAAGAAACTAGTCACTTTCCATCAATTCTGTCATTAACCTTGAAAGCTGTATGAACACATGACAAATGGTATTTCCATAAAAAGTTGTTATGAACAACAGACCAATTTGTTGTCTTAAGTTATTAGATAGAGGTGTACAACCTTTGGGAGCAATTATATATTTAACTTTCAAAATATACAGGTATGTAGTCCTGGTCTAGCCTTCTCATCGATAAAAAGATACACTGAATTCATTATATATATGGTATTTAGAAACGGATATCGGTATTTCATTGCTATATAAAGTTTCATTTGCATGTATAAATAGGAGTTTGGAAAAATCCATAAAACATCCAAATCGGGCTGTTTCCCATTGTATGCTGGACATCTAAAAGACTCAGAAGGTGAGGAGAAGGTGGGAAGAAAAGGAAAATCTGCTGTGCTAGAATCTGCCTCTACGGATTCATTTAGACAAAAGCTTTAAGAGACTTAATACATGACAAAAATACTTTGAGTGCAGCAACATTTGTTGTCCCTGAATCTACACTGAATTATTGACAAGATTAAGGAACCTGCTTTGCCAAGTACACAACTGAACTGTCTCTGTGCCATTCAAGAAGGTACGGACAAAACCAGGATTGAAGCAAACACAAGAGCAAAAGATTTGGTTTCATTAATCCCACCATTTCTTTTGATGGTTTCATGGGGGTTTTGTTCCATTTTTAATAGTACCCTTCTCTTATCTGAATCATCCTGTAGCCCAGCATGCGTGCCAGGCACGAAATAAGAAAATCTATGCCTGACACTGAATATTAGCAAGAAGCCTGCAGGCAATTTTATGATTGTGAGTCAGCTTCAGCTGGTTTCGCAAGCTTGGTGGATTTCACATCCATTGTCGTAGTGCTTATCCTAAGTTGAGCATGCAACAGCTCTACCATGTCATTAAGGGATTTTTTTGTTTGTTTGTTTTGTTTTTACAGGAGATTCCTAGAAAATAAGAAACAAAAACTGAAGATAAATGACAAAACAAACTATTTGTGAACGGAGTATGCTTACACAGAAAAACTGAAAGGTGAAAAACAAATCTGGAGACAAATATTACATAAAGCAAGTCTTGAAAAAAATACTAAGAATTACGATTTCCTGAGGGGAAAAAACCCACAACCCACCAGTGCCTACAGAGTAGAACTGAAATTAGCCTGTGCTGACATTAGTGTATGAAGGCAAAAATATTCTTCATACTATATATTTGATACAAAAAAAGTTGAGGAATCTAGATTTATGAACATGATTTCAGAAACAAAAAGGACTAATTCTTCTAGCGTAACTATTCATTAAACCAGTAAGGATTGAAGCTGCCAACATAAACTAACAGTATTTGAAGCAGTCAAGGAAATCTTGCCCCTAGGTAAATTGTTATTTATCCCAAATACTATTAAACAATTTCCATATGCACAGATTTCCAACTACTCAGTTATTCTGCTTAAGGTCAAATGATTAATTTAGATGGAAAGATGTGTCATTCTGGCTTCAAATTTTACTGATCTGTTCTGGCATCATGTAAAATACAGTTTCACACATAACATTAAGAGAGCAGTTGATGAGAATTAAGTAACACGAAGATGTGTATGTCCCAAGAGGACAGGCCTGGTAGACATTTCTTGTTCCTTAAAGGCTTTTTTTTTTTTTTTTTTTTAAACACCATTAGTCTCTAAATTCCAGTAACATTTTCCTCCTTCAACACATCCTAATTTGGGCATTGACTACTTGACTATTCTAAGTCAAATTCCCCTCTAGCACCTGAAATACTTCAGTTGTATTGAAGCTTTACTTTACAAAGTATTTCCTCAAAATTTTCACCTAGGAGGTCCTCAGGGTAAGACACACAAGCTGCCAACAGTTTGGATTTGGACACTTTGTGACAAATTCTTCTTGGGGACACCTGTTCTGAAGGAGGCTGCCAATTCCTCCCCCCCCCGCCCTCCACTATCAATTACTTTGATTAAAAAAAAAAAATACTACCTACAGCCATAAATCTGGTGTTAATCACAGCCACACACTGCAATTAGCAAAACCCAAAGAACTCTTAATTACCAGTGAACTTTGTGAAAGTTACTCAATAAATCAGATACCTATTTCCAAGAATAACAGGGCAGGAACACGCTAATAAAAGTTATAAACAGTTTGCAAAATATCCTGCTGATTCGAGAGACTACATGAAGACGTAAATCGGGACTCAGGCACATAGAGTAAGGTTTTATTTATTTATTGAAGTATTACCCTTTCTTGTGATTAAAATACTTCTTCTCCAAAAAGAAATAGAACTTTAATTATAAAATTTGTTTATACTGAAACATAAAAGCATGATACTTCTAACAAATTTACATGTCCATGTAACTTTTCTTACATGTCTATTTCCCTTATATTAAATACTTAATGACCTGACTCAATTAGTATGCACGTACATTTTTGAAGTATTTGGTCATGGGTTTTTTTATATGATATGTAGAGAATGCTTTTTATTAAAAACCAACCATGCAAGTTGTTTTAGTGGGGAAAAAAAAAATGCAGTCATGGTTTTTGGCTTAGCAAACCATCAGGAACTAAATCTAGAATGATTTCGGGCCACCATGTGTGTTAGATACCAAATAAAAGGTCATTGTTTCCAATAACATCAAGTTTAATGACGTTAAGTTTATTTGCACTCAGGTATTGACATTTTTTTCCCAGACTCTTCAATTCAGTTTATAATTAAAGACATTCTCCATACAAACTACGTATTATTTCATAACAGCATGACAAAATGCATCAAGTACGTACATCATACCTCAGCATGATTGAGCTACTTAACCATGTTTTAGGAAATGCAACCTTTTTTTTTTATTTGAGAAACTCAAAAAAGACCAAGAAAATCGGCAAAAGAGCAAGCAACGCGTTCCTGTGTTGTTTCAACTTCAAATTAAATGCTTACCTGAAATCTTTTAGTTCTTGCTTTGTACTGCTTTCATCTCTTTTGTTTTCTGCTGCCTCTGCATTTGCTGCCTGCTGTAGGCTTCGAGTAATAGGTCCTCCAATCCTCTCTCTAGATTTTACAGTGAATCTATCTGCCTTTTTCTTACTTGCCCCAGCAGATTTACTTGGCAACCCAGCTTTATTATTCCTTTGTATTCTGACGTGCAATTTCCGGGATGTTTTGCTTGAGATTCCGGAGGAACTGTTCTTAGCGACCTTAGTTTTTTTCCCATCAACATGAGACATTTTGGACACTCTTACAGGACTAGAGTTCCTCAATGATGAAGACGAATTTGGCTTTTTAGATCGAATGGGAGGTACAAATTTAACATTTTGTTTTGATTTGAAGGATGCAGAGGGGAGCTGGATTTGTGCGGGTCCTGAGGTTCGTGCTCGTGTCTTGCCCAAGTGTGGCTGCATGCTTTGCATTTTGATTTCTGCATCTGCTGTTCGCCTACGCTGGTTGCTGCCTTTTTCACTGCTTGCAGGTGAAGAAGAACTTGCACTTTTTTTTGAAGAATTCTTTTTAGAGGAGGGAGAGATGGGTTTTTTGGGACAGCTATATGACGCGTGTTTATTCAAACTTCCAATGTAAGTAAACTCTCTATTACAGTAGGGGCAGATGTGAGGGTCTGACTCGGATGAATTACTTTTCAACTCCGCCTTCTGCTGGGCAGATTTCTTTTTTTGCAAGATCGCTTTCTGGACAAGCTGGTTCTTCCTTTTCAATGCACTTATTCTTAGTTTATTTGAGGACATTTTGCTAATCTCAACATTGAAATTAAGTCTTTTAGGCTGACCCATTCGTCTGAAGGCATTCTTTCCAGGGCCGGCTATAACAACCATGCCGTTCTTAGGCTGCACTGTCTGTTTCAGTGGTATTGGATTTTTTTTAGGTGTGTATCTCTTTTTATCACTGGCAGATGCACAGGCCAATATGTGTTTGTGTAGCTCAGGCATGTTATCAACACTTTTCCCACATTTTGTGCATCGAATGGCAGTAGTAAAAGTCTGTGGAATATTGTGGGTAGTGAAGTTTGTTGCAGTAACTCCAATACCCATAGGATTACGATGGTGATACTGAAATGGAGGCGGTTTAAAACTTGGGTAGTGTTGATTGAGGCCCATACGAACATCTGGATCTTTAGATTTTACTCCAGAAGCCATTATTTTTATAGTAGTATAAAGCTCTTCAGAGGAATCATTTAGATCTTCATCTTCCTCCTCTTTAGAAAGTTCCAAAGAATCTTCTGGCAGGCTTTGCATGTGCTCCGCATTCGCCTTACTGGGGTCAGTAAAATTCTGGGGTCTCAAAGTCCCACTTTCAAACTCATGATGCGTGCACTCTTTGTCTGGGTGGAGATCCCGCTGATGCTGTTGCAAATTGCACAAAAAAGCAAATTCCTTTTTACAGACTGAGCAAACAAAGATATTTCCTACTCCATGAAGCAGAAAGCGATGTTCCGACAAGTCTGTTTTATCCCTAAAAAGCTGTACACAGAATTCACATTTGAAGGGCCATTCTTCAGCATGAATGGATAAATGCTTCGTTAGGTCTTTAATAGAAAGAAAAGGTGATTCACAGACATTGCACACAAAGCTTTTATTGAATGTTTCCTGCACTACTCCTGATTCACTTGAAGTATGAGGATCTTCTCTTGCTTTCTGTTGTTCATGTTCAGCTTCTTCCTGCTTTATTATTGGGAGAGTGTTTTCAAGATTATCAGCAGAGGAAACAACAGAAGAAACTACAGAAAGAGGAGGTGGAGATGGAGATGATGAAGATGAAGAGGAGGAGAAAGAGGAGGAAGAGGAGGAGGAAGACGAGGAAGAGAGTGTAGGAGGACCAGGTGAAGCAGCAGAAATGAGAGGTTCAACAGAAGGAACAGGAGATGGAGAAGGAGACACAGTAGGTGAAAGAACTGGCAGCGGGGACTGGGTAGTAGTGTTAGAAAGTGGCGACGGGCAAGAAGAAGTGTTGGTGGCACTGGCAGAAACATCAGGAATTGATAATGGCATTGTTGGAAGAAGAGGAGGAGGTGATGTAGCAACTGTTAAGACAGGCGGGCAGGGTGGTGGGGAAGGAGGATTGGTTGGTGTTAACAAAGGAGGCAGCTGGCACATGGAAGGTACAGCAGATGTCTGTGGCACAGGGGAAACAGAGGAACTAAGGGGCTGAGCGTCAACAGAAGATGATGCAGATAGACTGGGATCCATGTCAGGTTCTGCCTGCGGCTCCAGGGATTTGCTTGGGCTCGCACTCTTGGTTACACCGAGCGTGCTGTCTGTGGCTGCATCCGTTCCGTTGTACTCATTCAGCAGAACCTTCTGTAACATGCAAGTGGTTGGTTTCTTCTTTTTAACACCACTGCAGGTTGGCTGTATGGAATTTTCTTTATATTCCCTAATTTCAGCATCGCTGCAAGGCTTCTTATGCACACTTAAATCTAAAACAGATTCCCAGGGAACCTGATTCTTATTTTTAACATCAGACCGTTGTTTCACACCACTAGATAAATCCAGTGGCTGCTGGTTGCACACATTGCCAAAAGTCGGAGCTGCTGCCCAGTCTTTTGATATTTTATAATCTTCAAAGCAAAGAGGGCTCAAAGTCTCTTTTTCCTCCCTTCCAGTCAAGCTCCAAGCAGGTGAGTTGCTGTGGCTTTCTAACTTTGGCATTTTTGAGCTCCGAATATTATCATTCCACACAGTTTTTCCCTCACCTGATTTGACAAAATCTCGAAGTACTGGACTGTGCTGTGGAGAACTGGGAGGAGAGCTGGTCCTCCTTTTAAATCTACTGGATACTGGAGGCAAAATAGGCGATGATGTAACAGAAGGTCCTAGTTTAGGGACTTCACTTGGCGGAGTTATCTTCTTATTGTCCTGTGTCTGAAGAAGCTGTTTTAATTTTGATGACAAATAAACACCTTTTTCTTTATGAAAAGGTAGGCTTTCAGTTGAAATGCTAAGAGGGAGATTTAAAGAACTAGTAGGAGTTATAGGTTCTGAGTCTATTTCAGTTTTTATTTTTGGTACAAGAGGAGGGCTGGCAGTTCTCCTCTTTTTGGATTCATTGCTCCCACTGCTCGAGGGTTCCTTGGGAGGTTCATTCACATGTGTTTGTGTAACCTTTACATTTGAGGAGATTTCCACTGTGACTGGACTGATGATACAATTTAGTCCATACAAGTCTGCAGAGTTGGACTCCATCTGAATCACATCACAATTGCTAGTGCTGCTGTTGGACTGAATTTTACCATCAATATAATAATTTAAATTTTCAGAGATATTGCTGGAAATATCCATAATATAGACATCATCTACTTCACCTTCCTCTTCTATTTCTGTACTTGCGATATATACACTCTGGACCGCTGGGGCCTGCTCTGTCTGAAAAGATGGCTCTTCAGTAAAGAATCCTTTTCTTCTGACACCTTTGGGAATAAGATGACGCTCATGAACCCTACGCTGATGCCTCCGCATGTTGGTGTGAGTTCCAAAAACCTTTTTGCAGTATTTGCATGGGTGCAATTCTTTGGGCTCCTTATTTTCCTCGGCAAAAGCGGAGTTTGACATTTCTTGGGAAACTTTCTCAGAATCCAAGACAACAGAGTCTTGCACAAGACTGGAAACATTCAGGTCGTCTTTAAGACCATCATCCACAATTACTTGGTTATCAGTAACATTATCCAAGTGTTGCGATGATGTTAGTGTTAAGAATGGTTTCCTTTTTGGCCCTGCCTCATGGCGTCGCTCATGTCTTCGCCTGTTAATTTGAGTACCAAAGGCTTTCCCACAGTATCGACACTTGAAAGCGTGGTTAACAGTAGATATATGGATGTGCATGTGGCGTTCAAGTCCTTGCTTTGTTGTAAACTTCCTCTCACAATGCTGACAGGGAAACATGAATGTTTCCTGAACATCACCATTTGATTCACCTCTTGCTTTTGGAATTTTCACAACAAGTTTTTTCTTTGGAGAGCTTTCTGGAGATTCTTCTGACGTACTCTTTTGCTCTTCCATAGAGTCTAACTTTTCTTCACATATCAAAGGCATTTCAGCATTTTCTTTAGGCATATTGGTATCCTCTATCTCCTCGTCATCGTCCTCCTCATCATCGTCCTCCTCATCATCATCATCTAAATCATCTGATGCACAGTTTATTGCTTCTCCCTGTTTGTCTTCAGTCACTATTTGTAGTTCACTGGCAGGACTGGGGATCATCAGCTTTGGAAGTACATCTTGGTTTACCATTTCCTGAATCACAGCTGTTTGTTCCAGGGACAGTACAGCAGAAACAGAAGGTGTTTCATCTTCTTCTTTATGACCTGATACACAAAGTATGAAAGGAAAAGAATGAAACATTTTTACCAAACACTTCAAAATACCTCTCTTCCACTTTTCCCTCTAACACAACACATCCAGCATTTATGACCCAAAACAATACCATTACTTCTCAGTCTTGTGACTCAGTACTGAGAGTAAAACTCTATTCAGAATTTCCTTTCTGTAACTTCAGCAAAATGTAGGCAACTGCCCATACTTAACAGAGAATCTTTGGATTGAACATTGTGGCCGAGAAACTGGAAACCGTCTGAAGAGTACCAGAACATTTTAAGGTAGACTTCAGAACATTTAAAAAACCCTCCAAAAAGCTTTCACCGACTTTTCTTACAGCAAACAAGTGTCAGGAAAGTACTGCAACACATGTAGGTAAAGTATATGAAGCCTGTCAAGCAAATTTTGGATTTTGACCATTTTCCCCAAGTTATTAACAATAAAACAATTTGGATGTGTACTGTAACGGATAGCAAGGTGTACCTTGTATCTGGCATAGTACTTTCCGTTCTTTGTATTGGATTTTTTATTAACTGTTGCCTGAATGGCTATTTCCTACACTTCTGAATCAGAGCCTGCAGGCACCTCATTTACTACTGTGAATGGATTCTTAATTCACACCTCTGCATGCTAATTTTACCTATCTGCTGTCGGATATATCCATTGCTGAAGAAAATAACTTTGCTGCCAATTCACACAACATTGCACAAGCGGTTATATGTATAGCGCAGGAAGTTCCTCTTCATCTTTAGGACAAACAGCATGTTTAGCGAGGCGGTGCATTAATACTGTGGGCTTGACACTGACTTCTGTTAAATGGCAATAAATAATGACTGTATAACTAAGCTCCAAAGACATTATTTTAGAATGAGGACTTGACTTTGCTCTTCTGTTCTATAGAGTTTGGATTTATGTCTAAATTTTACAGTACATTAGTTTTTCCTGTTGTCAGAGCTGCATGTTTATTGACATACTTCTGATATTCAAGTTCCTGACTAATAAAAGCTTTTGGGCAAACAATATAAACGTGTTCATTTTGCTACACTAACATAACATGCTAACACACTAAACATGACAAAAAGTGTCCTTTGATTCAAAAAGATAGTTAGAAGGAAAAAAATAAGATAGTTGAGAACTCACCCTCTTTAGAATCCCTCATATCTGCAGAAGTAGAATCAAAATCAGCCTTTTTCTGCTTCGTATCCGCTGCCTTCTTTCCCTTGTTTTTACCTTCCTGAGTCTTTTTCTTTCCTGGGGAGAAAAAAACCCCAACATTTATTATTCCTTCAACAACTTCTATTTCTCATATTTGAGTGGCAGAATCAAAACACACAGCTTTGGAATGTAACACACTTGCATAGAAAACCCTATTTTCCTGAGGAATACAAGTGACAGATCAGTAAAAAGGACAGCATTCAGATAAAGCACTGAGGCTCTAGAGCCCAGAAGAAATTAAAACTAAAAGATAACAATGAGTTTCCAAAACTCTAAGACTCCTAAATACTTACTTTCAAAGCAAGAATAGACTATAACAGAAATGTATTGTCCAGACTTAACCATCTCACATCATAGTTACCCAATCCCTTTATACGGCTATTAAATTACTGTATCTGTATATGGAAATTATGAAATTTCTTCACATACTATTAATCCTTAATGTTAATCGGAAGACCTTATGAAGCAGAAACCCATAGAGGCTTCTCTACTTGTATGAGCATCCTGAATAACAACTTGAAGAGTTAGAATAAAAGCAATGAAGTAGCAACATGAGAAGATTAAAAGCAGCATGATCTTGACCAACAAGGCAGAGACAGTAAAACCAAATAAGATGGAACTGGGTGACAGTAAAACAAAAAGGTATTTCATCGTATCCACTGATACAAACAAGTTTGCTAATGCTTTCTGTTAGCAAAATTAAGAAGCGTGTATTACTTGCACAGGATGAACACAATGAAGGTTAGGGCAAAATGGCATTATGCAAAGACCTAATCAGTGGCACAAGGTGTAAAGACACTGAAGACTTCATTTACCAAAGCACTACAAAGTTATACTGCTATTTTTTTCCATTAATCTTAATTTCTATATATTGTAGGACTGAATCTTTAGGATAAGGACTGTATAATAAAAAATGAAACTTTAAGGTCTTCTAATTCAATTTACGGCGAAGACCATATTCTCTATTCAGACGGTTATTTTACATCAACACTGTGGTTGAGACACCAGTCTCCTCTGAAACGTCACACTTGTACACACCTCCTCTTAGGAATGAGAGCTGTCCAGAAGCAACAATCCAAATCCCTCTTTTGCTCCCACTAACACATAAAATGCTACTTTTTAGCGCACTAATCCTTCCCTTTAGCCAGAAGTGTACATCATAGCCCTAACTCCATTTCTTATTTAGAAGCACATTCTTCCAACTCACAATCCTGTCAACAAGTTCTTCCTTTTTCCCCCCCCCAAAAATATTTTTCACATCTTGAGCCAAGAGACTGAAATGCCTCTTAAAAAAACGTTCCTCTGTTCAAACTGAAAATTTCCAAGTATGCACCCCCTCCAATAGAACACATCAGAGACAGGTCACCTTTAAACAGAAATGCTTGGTTTTATTTGAACATTCTATTCTAAATTATTATCTGTCTTTCCTCTCAAGAAGCTCAGACTTCACAGGCTCTCCCCAAATTCTGGTGTGTTTTAGTTTCATGTATGCAATTACCCTTTTTTATTTTCTTATTCCCATTTTTAACAGTTTTTAGTCTGAGAAACTGACAATAGTCACTCAGAATGAATTTCTGTCACCTTTGGAAAATACACATGCGTCCTTCCTGAAGTGAACTAGCAATTACCTCATCATATCCTCAAATATTCTAACAATCCCAGTGTCTAAATCTGCCATAATGAACCAACACTGGTTTCTTTGACAATACAATATTCAATTGTATTTTACACCAAACACCTGCAAGTTGTCAGAAGATTTAGCGTATATTTTAGTGTTTACACAGGCGTAAGGAGTTTAAGCACATCTTTACCTGACAGGGAAGTGTTCAACTTGAACATAATTTTGTAGTATCAGCGCCTCTAATGTTTGTAATTACAGCCAGTAGCACTAAGACCTGAGTATGAAGGATTTCAAACAAGTTTCCAGAAATACCTGCTAAGCTACCTGAAATCCCTCCCGAAACGTACAGTAACACAACCAACAAACACTTCCATTTCCAGGTAAAAGGCCTCAAAGTAAAATTGCAATACATTCCTAGAGATTCAAACATGCATCACAATAAACCTTAAGAGCGATGTAACAAAATGTATTTAATTGCTAGGACCCTTCAAGAGAGATCAACTTTTTTGCAGACTGCTTATCATCTGAAAACCAACATCAGTATCTTGACTTAAGTGACAAAAATTCTAGATTCACCTCTCACCTTTACAGGTGAGACTGGAAACAAGAAAGAAAAGGTTGGTTCCCACATCCCTCATCTACACCAAACTTGGCCACGATTAGAGACAGTATTTTACTAGATGCTGCAGCATATGATTGCAGATGAAGTCACTGGGCGATTCTACATCTAATTCTACAGCAGCGCTGAATTTCACAGCATAGTGACGCGTTACTGTAAAAGCCTTCAAACCAAGACCCAATTGATTATTTCTTAAAACAAGACTAGAAATACATTGTGTTATTTAGAATATGAGGTAAAGCATGTAAAAGCAACAACAACAATCACTGATAAGTGCTGAAGCGTGCAAAGGTTTTCCAAATTGTCACCCATTTGTAGAATATAGAATTTGTAGTACCTCAAATACAACTGCAATCTGAGAAGTCACTGGAATAGCAGGATTTGTACCAAATTTTTAGTTACTTGAATCACATATTTCCATATGGTATTGATGGAAAATCATCACTTGCAAGTTCTCTTGCCACACGCCTTAAAAAAAAAGAAAGATGCAACCTGCTCTCAATGCAACCTGCTCACCGATACAGCTGGAAACATTTCAAGTTCTTGGCCTTTAAGCATAAACGCATTTGAAGAGAAGATTCATCTAGCACCTACTTGCCCTTATTCAGAATAGCAAGCAAAATTGCTTGCGTGCATACATAATTTTAGATGTGTCAGATCAATTTCCGACACACATCAACTAGAGACACCAACCGATTTTTGATGTTTTTCCTTTTACCAGTTTTAGTTTGTTCCATTTTCTAGGTTGCGGCTTTCTTTGTAAAGGTTAAAAGAATCCACTATACTCAAGCATGACAATGACTGTCCCAGATGCACCCATGTCATGGCGCTGAATGTTCAGTAGCAGATGCCCAGGAAGTGAATCTAAGAATAGAGTAATAGTAAAGTGATACTTCATTGGTATGCTCTCCCAGCTTTCACCTATCTAGAGTTCAGGAACTTTCGAAGATATTTAACAGCTTTTAATAGACTTTCCTTCATGAGTTCTCAAAGTGCTTTTTAAATCCAGGTAAACCTGAAAGATTAGCATCACTTTCAGATTTTCAACAAAAAACGCAACCTACTACTCTGATATAAAGGATATAAATGACCAGCCGAAGTTCAGACCCTTAGTTTTCTTACAGTTTAAGATGTCAAGAACTAAGAGAAGCCAGCAGGAAGGGGAAAAATGCCTCAGAATACAGAACCTGGTGGAAGCCTGAGTATAAGTACACACGTGCACTTACCATCAGGTTCCTGAAGGGTCCTACATGGCTGCTACTGCCAGCTGGATCCTCCACTTCGTCTAAACAAGAAAGATACAGGAATGAAACACAGGGAAAGTGAAATGGAAACAATGACAAAAGAATAAATGAAGGGCAGAACTTAATATATGTGAATGTGCATTAAAAGAATTGCAAAAGAAAGATGCAAAGGAAAATGAATGAAAGAAACAGATGGAAAGTAGCTACTTGTCTATAGTGACAAAGGTCAAAAGAGGAATGCATCGATTTGTCTGGCAACTTAATTTTTAAATATGGTTCCTTTTTCTCCCCTTTCCTTCACTTATGTTGTAGATAGGTGAGCACAGGCATCATCTGCCTTTACATCTTTAAAATACCTGTATAACATTTAGCAAAAACAGTGCAATAGGCACAGGAGATCTCATGCTACTGCTGATGTCCAGAAAACTGGCTGATACTTATGCTGCAGTCCCACTTATTTCAGAGGAGTTCAGATGACAACACAGTGAGAATTTAAAAGAGAGAAATAATCTTTATTTGCCCATACTTCATTTTATTGATCAAATCAAGACATCTCAAAACAACCTAAAGTTATCTGTGCTCATATTTTTGCTGTTAACCAAAATACTAACATAACTGTAAAACCACAGAGTTATTTCTGGTGGCATGGGATAAGCATACTCAAATGCCAGGAGGGAAGAAGTTAAACACAGTCTTCCCACACACTTTAAGCTGAATTCTATCATTAAATATTGCTAAATCATACAAGATGCTATTATCTTTAATAACCTTTAAGCACAGCACCAAATACATTCACAGTTAAGATCATAAGGTAAGAAGGACACTCACATCTGATCCCAAACACTGTTTCGATCACTTACAAGAAATAAGAGACACATTTGCCTCCCCAAAAATCTTGGGTTAATAAGAGAAAAGAATTACTGGCATGAGTTTCTGCTATTCCTTTGAAATGCGTAGTCAACAACTAACTGCAATCAAGTAACAACTTATCTACCCCATACCCTATCTGTGCTGTTGCTTAGAAGTACCAGAGATATCTGTCCCAATCTCAACTGTCATGGAAAACAGTGCAGAAGCTACCTCAGAGACACGTGGAAAGTATTCTTAGGGCACAGACAAGCCTAGCCACCTTGAAATGGTGTGGCTAAAGGGAAAAGCACAAATTTGCATGTTAAACTCTGACAAACAGCAATTAACACACAGTTTCATGATGTGAATTAGTGTTGCAATACAAACTCGCTAGTCAAATCCCTTTGGGACTGGTTCAAATTAGTGAAAGTTCGCATCAATCCCACACAGTAGTTGCTACTATTTTGTAAGTCAACTTTTGATTTTTTTTCTCCTATTGACAAAAATAAATACATAAATCAGCATTTAGGCATTGGAGAGAATGAAATAAAGATTAAGTGTATATACAGGTTAAAAAATCCTTACAGAAAATTCAGCAGAAGACAAACGCATGACCATTTCCACGTTATTCTGACTAATGACTTTTAAAATACTGATGCAACTTGACTTTTAACTTGGGAATCATTTTGCTGTGCACCAGAATTCCTCTGTTCCTGTACGTAGAATACTGGCAGATATCATGCTTTTCAAAGTAAATTCCTTAAACCTTCAAGTATCTGTAAAAATCTGATGAGTAGTTTGTTCTGGAAGACAGGCTAGAAAAAATGAATGCTTTTTACAGACAAAAAAAGCCATCTCCAAAATAACAGAATAAATTGCTCCAAGAAATTAAATCCAAGCAGTGTTAGTTGAAGGAGCATGAAAAAATGCAGAAACATGTTGCAGTGACTTCTCAGAATCTTGTCCAACTGTGAATGTCACAGCATATAGAGCTTGAAGACCTTACATACTTAATAGGTGGAATTGATTAAATAGTAAATAACTAAGCACAAAAAAAGAGGTATTGAATTCAAAATGTCCATGATGAAGATGTGAATACTAAGACTGTTCTTTTAGTACATTTTCCTGGGTTAGCATCTTAAGTGTCTTCACGATGCTTTTTGATTTATTGTTTTTTACTCTACCATTAGCCACGGTTCATTACATAGTGAAATCTTGTTTACAAAACCTTTCATTATTATCTACCAGCACCTGCTCAGACAGCAAAGCCACATCATAAACCACTTGGGTAAATAAATAGCAACATACCTGTGTGTTAAGAGCTGCTTACAATCACTGTGAACTGCTAAGAACCCTTGACATTTAGGGAAAGCTGGTAGGTATGACATGCCTCATATATATATGTATATGAGAATTATTCGTATAACCATGGGGATTAAAAAAATTTGCTGAAAATCTGACCTCAAACCCTCAAGGTTCTGCAAACGTTTTATTTAATGCTAATAGCCACATTTCAAAGTATATACCGCCGGTTCACGGTACAGTTATTCATTTGTGTTTCAGTAGGGGCTGCAAGTTAAGTACTGCAGACTTACACCTTCATCATATTACTGCGTCAAAGAATATTTGACTCACAGCATCCACCACCTCATAGCCTATTGTAATTAAACCATTTTTAAATTGCTGTCCAAAGTTTTAAGTCATCGAGGACAGGTGAGGTTATTCCACTACATTGTTCAAAATGTCACACTGCAAATTATAGGAGAAAGAGGAAGCGAGAGTAGAAATAGTAGGGACACGTCACAAAGCTAGGAAATATTAGGCTAGGCATAGAAAAGATGACAACCTTGAAAGAAGACACCTCAACAATTCTGCTCTATTAAAACAAAGTTACTTTAATATTATGACATCAACTTCCAATATTTCTTATATAACATTATGTTAACAATATACCAAAATTCCTTTTAACTATTTGTACTTAAATATTGCTTTGAAACTTGATTAGAGCGAGCTTAGCTGAAACTCTGAAGTGTACTTCTGAACACACACGTACATTATTACCTGGGGAGGGAACATCTTTTGAACTCAAAAGCTTCCAACTTAAAACAAAGCAAAATACAAAACTGCTGCCCACCAAACACTTTGGAGGAAAAGGTTCTTGTGCTGGCAAGAAAAATTACTGCAGAACCCCAGAGGACGTCTCCCAGGGCTCAGATATTCACGTGCTACCATTGAACAGCTTTGGTGGTAGATTACTGCCCCCCCCCAACTGAATTGGTATGAGTCAAGACAGAAAAAGCTTTTCTTTTTATTTTATTGTTAGTTTAAGATATGCTACACAAGGAGCATCTTGCAGTTTGGCTAGAGATGTGTCCCACTTGTTGGTGTGCACACACACACACAAAACCCTTTCTAACACCCTCAGACAAAATTCTTCCCCTAGGTAGGAAGGTACCTATCTCTCTGACTCAAAACTACAGATCACACATGACAACATGAACCGACTTTTCCATTTTCAAGACTACATCTTTCTAAAATTCAACATTAGAGAGAGGTGTAAAAAGGATGCAAAAGCAGCACATTTTTATTCATATTCCAGCAATTCTACAGGTGAAATTCAAGCCATATAAGGCACAGCTCAATTTTTGAAACAAACATCTAATTAAAGGGTACATCAATTAAATCTGAATGCCTACATACACAGTATCATTAAGAGGTCTATTTCAATAATGCTGTCAAGTGTGTATGAAAAAGTGCAAAAAAAGACATTTAAATGCCTTTATTACCATGTTTTCCTCAATCCATCATTATTATAAATAATTGGTGGGGCATTTTTCTTGCAATACAATTATAAAGTCATCAGATACAACTAGTTCATGTAGGCACAGTTTTAGGTACTGTTAAGCAAATGAACACTAAAATTGATAAGAGCTGTTTCGCAGTGTACAAAAATTATCACAATGTAATTTGAACTTCTGAGAACCATGAGAATAATTCACATCTACAAAAGATCCCAATTTTGTATTGTCAACCTGCCCAAACCTAATATATCGAATAATCTTAAAGGTGGAGAGGTATAATACATACAGCTATATACTTACATTTTCCCTCACTATAATCTGGAACTCAATGACCAGTACTACTACTATTGTTTGAAGACCACAAACAGCAGCAGCAGAGATAAACAGCTGCTTGACACAAAGAATAAAAGCAAACGCAGTGAGCAAAGGTCCTTCCATACTTTTTTCCAGCAGAACGTGCATCTCCTCTTCCTTAAAAAGACACTTTCAAGCTTACACGGTGGAAGCAAGAGAAAGAGGAACAGAATAAGCATGGAAGACAAACTTCACAGTAATTCTATTAATATCAAACTACCTGCTGTAGAAATATATTGCTACACATTAACTATCACTTCACGTACAAATAGTAGCATTTTAATCACTGCATTTTCCAACCAGATTATAAATGTTGCAATAGTCTCGCCTTGGGAAGATATTTCAATACAACTGAATACAGGTGCACATACACTTAACTGTAAATGTGTATTAAAATATGTTTGTACCAAGGGCTAAGTATCTATTTTACAGAAAAGAAACAGAGCAATGCATTTACAGAGACTGTTAAGATGACATTTGCATAGCAGATGAACTTGTTGCCATGGAAAGTATAAGAAAATTCTGAGCTGGGCTATTTAAAACACCAATTTCTGCAAATGTTTGGCAAAGTCTCCACTTTAATGACAGCACTGAAGATCATGTTATTAAATCTCACCACAAACTTCTTAAATTATATAATAATCAGTACAAGAAATGTTAGCATGGTATCATAGGATATGCCACACCAAGCAAAAGGGAATATACTGCCATTACATGGAGTTCTTCACGAGCCCAGAAAAGCTTAGCTGAAGCTAGTCATAAAATTCAGATAAACAATTAATAAAAAAAAAACCCCACATTTAGGCTGAAGAGTCCTACAAGCAGGAAACCTATCTAAAATGCGTGGTATTACACTAGTCCATAAAAACTGGAATTGTCTCCTTCATGTTTTGTAAATTAAATGTTGTACCATCGCCCTCTGTAACAGAAAGGGGGGCAAAAAGTAGTTTATCTGTTTGCAACAGTACACCATCCACATTTGCAGCATCTCATTCAAGTCCTTAACATGTTACGCCTTCTGACTAATCTGAGTATAAATCACAGGAAGTCTTGAATTTATAGACTATAAGACTTACTCATCCATAATGACTTAAGTAGTACAGAATGTCACCTAACAATTATAGACTATGGCAAACAAACATCCACAGGGTTTAATTCTATGCAATTTTAACCCACACAAGAGCTGTGATGAAACAATTAAGTGTAAATAATTAAACATAGAGCTTTTATCTTAGCAAGATTTAAAAATGTTACTTCTGCCTCGATGCCAATATTTCTAAAACTAAAATAGCAGATACAGAGTACACAAACATGCAATCAGACCTGCTCTAGAATTTCTCAATCACTCATCATAATTGTTTATTTCTACCTCCTGCCCTCCCTAATAACACAACCTCCCACCATTCACTGCAAATTCCTAGCAAGTTACTTGATAGCCAGCCACAGCTACCATTGACACAGCCAAGCCATTACAGAAAACATGATAAACATTCTTCTCTGTAGTTATATTCCATTAGCTTTTATTTTGCTAAATATTAAAACAAACGCAGCAGCAAAAGAAAAGCCAGCTGGCATACAGATTTTCCAGAAATCACTGGTGTTCTCTATGTTTAGCCAGGTTTTATGTACAATTCAGTTAAAAATAGAGCATCCAAATTTTGTATTTAAATACAGAGCATTAGTCAAAACTTAAATCTCCACTTTAACAAATACAAGCTTTTACTTGCATCCAGAAAAATAATGCTTCTGCATTCACTATAGCTCTCCCGGAAATGTTTTTCTGACCCTGAAATGAAGCTACGCTCAGATAATTAAGAAATAACATGCATTTTGACAGCATCATTTGGAAGATAATGCAAATGAAAGGCCTCACATCACTACTTGTAACCAAAAAGTTTAAAACAATCATTAGGTCGGTCTTACTTTATCTGTAATAAATAACTCAAATATTTGTCATTGCCCTGTTTGGATCACTAAACATTTGAGAGGGGTTAGATCAAAAACATCTGGGGTTTTTTAAGCTAAGTTACCTTTAAAAGTAACTGCTTAGGACTTTACCTGCCATTTTATTCTGTTTGACAAAGTGGATATGTTTAAATTCAGTAGTGGTCACACTAATAAGAACAACAACAACAACAAAAAAAAAAGGACTGCTGAGTCCACAGGCAGACCCAAAAGCTAATGCCCTTCATACACCACTGGCAAATCCTGCTACCAAGAGCACATTTGCTCCACCATGCCAAACACAACTCTCAAAAGGTTAGTGAAGAGCTGCAGTTGCATGGAAGACCAAAAATGCAGTTAATCCAAATGTCTGTCTAGACACGGGCTCTGGCTTTACTTGGAGAATGCAGCTGTACAAGGGCTACAATTCCCAGGAAACAGTACTGCCTTTGTATCTAACCCGGGCACTGGGGTTACTGTAACAGGAGTCTCCAACGCTGAGGAAACAGGAGCAAAGCCTCTCACAGATGCAGGATCCGGACAGCGCTGCACGACAACAGCAACAGTTGGCACTCATCTTAACAGAGCCGACAACCAAAGTTACTAAATTTACAGTCTGCTCCAAACCAGACAACGCCAAACTGGCATCTGCCTAATTTATGAAATCAAGAAAGGTCGACAGGCTCGTAAAGTCACTATAGGGAATAGCAACTTCCTCCATTTTTCAAATAAAGTGATAACAAATCCCAGTTAGAACACAAATTATTTGGTTTTTGCTCGGTTAACTGCTACATTCAAGCTTAACCTGTTTAGATCAAATTACACTTTAAAGTTGTAGAAGTTTTTTGCACACATCTTTTCATAGCGTAAAGCGTCAACTAAAACAGTATACAAAAATAAAACATCACTGAAAAGTAACTTGGACATTTCCATTTGTAGGCAAGGAACCAGAAACAGCAGCTCTGGCATACGAGAGTAGAGAGACTGGAGGCTGACACTTAACAGTTAAGGATTTGGTAGCAATGAGCAAAGTTTCTGCACAAAGTCCACTTCGCTTCTGCAATCCCTAACAAGGGTCCGTAAGATCTGCAACATGGGACTCTGCTCTTCACCCGCACCTCGAAATGGAACACTCTGCAGGAGGGCAATTTTTCACTCAACTCACTGAAACTTAGTATGACCTACTCCTAAGACCCAAGGTAACTCTAATATTTGGCAGCAGTACCACACGGATTTCCTTTTAAGAGTATGACTCTATGGCACAGGTGTGTATTTTAACATTCTGATACAAATTTACTGGTAAAGAGAGGTCAGCCACCACTGCAGCTGAGCTGCTTTACACCACAGCTGACTACCTAGACAGTTTCCAATTTTACTGGCAGCAATATAAGGAAGTTTGCGTGGGATGTGGCTCTGAATTAATGGTGACGCTTGAGAAAATTTACCAAAATTTATATGAATCAAGTCAATTTCAGAAACACTAAGTCCTTCCCATTCAAGGATCGAATTGTTTTTTATGGACTGCCAAATAAAACAACATTCATATATTTGACTAGACTCAAGCAAGGCATCTGGCTCTCAATACAAGTTAGAATAGCTGTATAGCTGACGACCCGTTTCCACGGCAGTTTGCTACGGCAAAATAATAATAATAATCAAGATGACAGATATACAGCTATTCTAATACCCTCACTAGAGAAACTTCGTGTCAATCATCACATTAATAATGCTGCCTCTTTGAAGTTCTAAAGCATTAATCATAGTCTATCAAACACTCCTGCAGAATTCAGAAAGTGTGACAACAAAATTAACTGGTAAGCTCATAAGTGTTTCTAAAGGTTTCAGCTTAAATCACTTGCATGCACTGGCAATGCAAATAAATATTGTGCTTGCTTAGTCCAGGAAAAATAGTTTATAAAAGGTAAGTATTTGCTACTGAATATCCAATGGTCAGACATTATCTAATTTCTTAGCTACAAATGTTGAAATAGCAGCAAGTCTTATTTCAATAACTGTTAAACCCAAGTAAAAACTTGCACTGCTCTAACATTTCCTTGAGGAACTTGACACAGCAAGCGTAGGCCAGTGAGAATTCTTCAGAACAAAGTCATTCCTGTCCATCTGTGTAAGGCAAGGCTCTTGGTAGGAACCACGAAATAAATTTGAAGGTTTGACAGATTAAGAAAACTAAATACACTCTGGTCTGACAACTGTTTTTAGTTCATTTGGAAAATGTACTAAATACTAAGTGGAATATAAGATTACTTGGATATTTTGCAGTTTCATAATCCAGCAACACAAGAATCTGCACAGAGACTTTACAAACACAAGCTGCTTTACAAAGTAAGGACATCTCACAATTAAAGAAAACAGCTCTCAGCCACACACACAAATGGATCTGCATCTCTTCACACCAAAAAGCAGCTATCAAAACTTTGTATGCACATACTTGAAATTAAGTTAAACATGTTTCTTTATTACTGCCTAATAAATTACATGGGGCATCTGTAGACAGGCCCTCGGTGTGAGACGTTCCCTGTAAACGACTCAAAATAAATGGTCGATGCAAAATTATGGTAAATTGTAATAAAAACAAGCACTAGTAAAGTTTAGTACCATTAATGATACAGAATCAATAGGAATAAAATTGTTCACATGGTTTTGAAAAGATGAAGGATAAAAAGAAAACATCTAGAGAAAGGCAGTAAAGTGATTAAGAGATATGGAAGATTCTCATTACAAGAACAACTTAGACACTGCACTAAATTAAGACATGATTCAAGCTAGAGGTAAATAAAATAAGAATACACTGAAAGTCAATCATAGACTTTACTTTGTATCCACTATAAAAGCCAGAGTCTACAAATAAAAAAAAAAAATTAAGTACGAGATTGCACAGGAGGGTAAGAAAACCATAGAAAGAGCAACAGTCTCTGGTAAACCCTGGACTTAACATGAGACAATGCAAAAGAATTTAAGAAAGGATTATTCACATGAATAAATGTCAGAGAGATTTAAGTAAAACAGCAAATCCAAACACTTTAATACAGCTAAGGCAGTCAGTAACTCACTGAGTTGCTTGCTTGAACACTATAAGCAACAGGTCAATTCCAAATTACAAAACAGGTCACTTAACAGAATAAAAAAAGAAAAGCACACGTTTCACTCTGGAAAACAGCATCTGCTCTCCTATTCCGCGAGAATTCATCCCCTTCCTACTTTTGAACATAACCTCCAGATCTATTTATCTCAAAGCTCTTCCCTAAAACAGCAAATCACCAAATTTTCTCTGCATCTTCAAAGCAGAAACACTTAAACAGTTCTGTGATTCATAAGAGAACATTCTAAGAAAATCCTAATGCAATAAAATATTTCTGCAAGGAAACTAATATTTCAACAGAAACTTAGTAACTTTTAATTTTTTTCAGAAAAATTAAAAAAGTATTTTCCTAAAAAAGGAGGAGAATAATTTCAAAACACACCAGCTTAATTAAAAAAAAAAAAAGTTAAGAGTGGAAAACCAAGCTGCTTTTCTCCCAGGTCACTCATTGTTTTAAAGCTAAATATGATCAATAGAAAAAAAAAATATTAAAACTGGAAAGCTGTCTGGTGCCTTATTTCCCTTCCCACTGTAGGTTATGTAACTGAAGACAGGATTAGCAAATTTACTAGGAAATGCTGCAACTGTAGCCTAGCTGTATTTTATTTTTTTAACTTGGAAAAAATAGTATAGAAGTGTGGCTGCAAAAGCAAAAGTATAAAGAAAAACATGGAACACTTTAGAATTTGAATATAACAAATAATCCAAGAAAAATATTTTTATTATGTTAAATATATATATACATTTTCTCTAACCAGACATAAGTTAATAGCTAGAAACATGGCAACTTATTACAATCATGAAGGCCATATTGTTATTTTAAGTTAAGGACAAAAAAGAGATAAAGTAACAGAGAGTATGCAAGGTGTTTGCAGTACTTGTTTTAACAAAGATCTGATAATCATGGAATCACAGAATGGTTTGGGTTGGAAGGGACCTTAAAGACCACCCCCTGCCCTGGGCAGGGACACCTCCCACCAGCCCAGGTTGCTCCAAGCCCCGTCCAACCTGGCCTTGAACCCCTCCAGGGATGGGGCAGCCACAGCTTCTCTGGGCAACCTGGGCCAGGGGCTCACCCCCCTCACAGCAAACAATTTCTCCCTCAGATCTCATCTCAATCTCCCCTCTTCCAGTGTAAAACCCTTCCCCCTCGTCCCATGGCTCCCCTCCCTGATCCAGAGTCCCTCCCCAGCTTTCCTGGAGCCCCTTCAGGGACTGGAAGGTCTCCCCGGAGCCTTCTCTTCTCCAGGCTGAACCCCCCCAGCTCTCTCAGCCTGTCCTCACAGCAGAGGGGCTCCAGCCCTCCCAGCATCTCCGGGGCCTCCTCTGGCCCCGCTCCAACAGGATCACGTCCTTCTGACGTTGGGGACTCCAGCACTGAGTCCTCCTGCCACAGTCCTGATCACCTTGAGGCCCTTTGCTGAATTCCTGTAAGAAGTTCTGCTTTCTTAGTGGCATCACCAGTTAGATGCTCGTCTAGACAAACTGAGGACTGCCGCACTACAAACATGTACCAGTTCGTACCAGTCCATACCCTGGTATGCCATAACAGCCAGTCCTGCACTGCCCAGGGAGCACACCGCTACTGCCTGTGGATGGCCATTCCCAGCTGCACACGCAGAAAACTTTTAGAAGTGTATACACAATAGTACATCTGAGACTTCTGAAGAAGAAACAAACCTGAAAGCTTTCCCTAACCTTGTAATTACAGCACGTAAGTAAACAAGTTTCCCCAATGTTCACATAAATATGATACAACCTGATTAAAGCAAAACCACTGATGTTTTTTAAGGACTTAGGAAATACCTGAATATGGTAAGGCCCCATATTTCCAAAAGTTTATACTCAGAAATCTGGAGTTTAAGAAGTCAATACATGCAATTTAGTGCTGAAATAATTATTTTTTTTTAAAGTACAGATAATTTATTATTTTACCTCTGAAACGAAGGCTTATCTTCTCCTACTCTTAAATCCGTAGGCAGGAGCAAGGCTGGAATGAATCATACCAATTTCACTGTGCTGTTCAGGAAAGCTCAGAGCAGCAGCTATCATAGGAACTGGGGGCGTTGCTATAGAAGGGATGATGGGAATTTAAAGTAATATAAGTCTCCTATTCAAGGGGCCCCATTTATGAGGGATAAAAGAAAATTTCCGCTGGTTAGAAGACCTCAAGTATACTAGATATTCACCATATAGAAGCTGCCATGAGAGATACAGTTCCCTTGACATCCCAAATGCTGCTTTTTAACTGGAGTTATAGAATTCTTCCCGTAAATCAGTGTGATTCTGGGAAATCAAAGTAAACTTTGTTTCAAAGTTTTGTTCCAGATGATCTTGTTGACCTTCTCCTTCCTCCCTTGTCTTTTCCCAGTCATTGGCTAGGAAATTTTGAAGCCTTGGGTTCCTAAGTTTTTCGTCACATCTACTGGAAATAGAACTTAGATAAGAATATCATTTCATGTTATCCTTACTACAAATGTACAACTTACAGAACTTTAACATTCATGTATAAACTACACTCCAATTAATACACAATCATTTTTCTCACAAGCTCTTTTCTATTTGGAAATAAACTTTTAAACTTATTCCAAGTACAAATCTAATAAATTCATGTAACTTAAAAAACAGAAAATCAGGGCATCGTTTGGTCATGATTTGTGATGACATCCAGATGGCAATCCGAGGCCTAACTTTTGTAAGCAGGATGGATATTTACCTGACTCTCAAGTACAGCTAATTATTTGGAACTGAGAATGCCTATGAAAGTATTAACAAAAACATGCAAGGATTTCCACTGTCACACAATTTAACCCGCTTATTTCATCTTCACATGTCCCTTTTACGCAGCAGCAATTTGACATTGTTTCAGCAATAGTCACGCTTACAGGCAAAAGACAATCCAGTGAAACTTTTATTATGACAGTGTTTAGCTAGAATCTGTGAAGCAAAGCATGAAGTTGCACTTTGCATTCAGACTAATATAAAATAAGACATACTAATTATTTATAACAGATGATAATTGAGTCATAATTCACCCACCTTAATTCCACACTATTCCTGCAACTTATTACTAAGAGTTACCCTACAGTTCATGCTCTCCCTGAAATCTGATAAGAACTATGAGAAATAGCAACATTACAATCGCAGTAGAGCCATTTAAGGTATTAAAGTTTTAAAAGATTTATTAGCAATGATTTGAGACTTTAAAACTATACTACAATAAAAAAAAATCACCAGGGTCTGTCCAAGACACAGATGAACCCAATTCAGGTGTTTTGCCTGCACGACAATAGAGGACTCTATTTTAAGAGGTGACACAAGTGAGTTTTTTTAAGAGGTCATTTGGTTTCATGACAGGCAACTCAAGTTGCCTTATGCAGCACGTGCTTTTAGCAAAACGAAATTACAGAGTCTTTTTTCCCGCCTCTTGACAGCCTGACTTTGTACAGAGAGGGATATGAAAGAGGCACATGCAGCATTCATTCCAGACAATAGTACGAATTATGCCACTGGGGTTTGTTGCCTAGATAAAGTGCTAGTGGAACACAGCTAAGACACAAATACAGCTGAACAGCACAGCATGGAACCACTATCAGAGATATAAATAAGCACATAAGTAAAACATTGCCCTCTTTCCCCCCTGAAAAAAGGGTTTTTTTTTTTAAAGTTGTTATTCACAAGCATGTAGCAGCGCAAACTGTGTAACATCAGTATCTTTCTTCCTCAGAGAACAAACTTTTGATCTTCCACATAATTGATGACAGAAACTGCCTAGATGATTTTAGCATTCTTGGATTACACTTTGGAGCCTATTTAGCACCTTAAAGCAGATTATAGCCTCATAAAACCACTGGGTATTTTTATGTATGATCACCTTTTTTTTTTCTTTAATACTTTTATTCAGTTAGTGAAAAGTTACTTTTGAAAGGAAGACCGAGTCTGAAGCCAGAGACTCTATAAGTGTTCTTCTTGAAGGAAACACTCATCTTCCATATTACGGCTTACTACTACATATTACTACTGTCATATAAAGGAAGAAATGCCCTGATGAGAGAAAAAGATGTCCACACTACTCCTTTAATGGACACATGAATTCAACTGTAAAGTGAAAGCCAAGCTGTTCTCTCTTTTTCCTTAGAAAGGGAATTAATGAAAAATCTTGTGCTAATGCATTTGATTTGAACAAATTTTCCTACAAGCCTGGCAGGCAGAACAGAAGCATGTTAACTACAACTTGGGAGAAGCAGATGATAAATGCTTAACAAATAAATGAAATTTCAGAAAATGAAAAAGCAGCAAAGAATGTATCAGATCATTTTTCTGCTTGTTATTGACCGGCAGCTGCTGGGTCTTAACCATGTAGTAATCATGTCACAGATAACAGGGCTTGGCTCTGACAAAAACCTTTCATGCTACCCAAGTTCACGTAAGTTGTTTTCTTTTTTTTGGGGTTGTATTTCCCCAACCCCCCACCCTTTTATCCTACTAAACTTCTTTCTAGATCTCAAATGCACTCATCACCTTAGCAACAACACGCAATGTTTCGATGCATAAAAATAAGTTAGTAAGAACTGCCTCTTTTTCCTCAAGGACTCCTAAGCTGTTGTGCACGGTAGAAGAAAGATGTAAAGGATTTACTCCAGCTATGAAAACCTACAACCAAGCCAGGCAGTAATTACCGAACATTAACACCTGGGAGATATGAAGTATTTTGAATGCAGACTACATGAACAAAAATATGCAAGACATTGAACTGCCAAAGAAGTCGCGTAAGTAAAGAGCAGGCAAATTTTGAGAAACACAACTGAGGCATAACCAAGATCACACCTTCCGCAAACATGTTAGAGAAGACTGTACATCATGGAGAATGCCAGGTGCCATCCTAAATATGCTCTAAAGGAGATTATGAACCTTGTGTCAGTAATCACTTGCAAACAGAGGTCAGATCAAGGTCAAGGAAAACAGTTAAATCTGTACCTTATGTCTACCCTACACTTGGTCAGCTGCTGATTCTTAAATGCCATCTCAACTTTACAAATTTAGTAAGGTCTACCTCTTATGGTAAGACAGTCTGAATTGACAGTGTGTGAGGATTTACTGAGAAATAAAGAGCATTCCTACTGCAATACAAAAAGTTTTACAATAATGAAAGTCTTGACTGATTAGGCAAAACATCACATTTTTAATACTTGTGGAATGGTCACCTTTTCTGATATAATCAGAGTTCATTAAATAAATTGCAGAAACAAGACTATTTGTCAAGTGTTAGGTATCTTAGCTGTCTAAGGACAAGGCCTAAGATGCACTAGAAATTCAAAAGGATATTTGTCTTACTGAATACAGAATAATTATGAGCTATTTAATACACTTCTTAAATAAGATCTTGTGTAGTCATTTCTAAGGTATTACACTGTCAGTTTCCTTTTCTGGAAAAGATGTTTCTAAAGGACACACTCATTCACAGTTGTTTAAACTTGGCAGTTCTTAGTTCTATTTTCTTCTCAATGTGTAAGACGACAACCTGCAACACAGGCCAAAATAAAGTTTATAAAAAAAAAAAAGAATTAAATGATCTGTTTATGTAGCTAATAAATACAAATTTCACAACCCTCCAGAGACACTACTCTAGCAAGTTTCAATAATTTGTGTTTAATCTAAAAGATTACCTGGTACTGACTCACAATGTTTCACACGCATAAAGTTAAGTCCCAACATCTTTCTCCTGTCAAGCCCTCTTTATCATATAGTTAGAATTTTTTATGTGGGTTTTTTTTTTTTTTAATTACTTTTTAACCCTGGATTAATAAAGGAACCATGTTCCTTTATTATCCCATAAAACCTCAACCCCAGGGCTAAGAAACTTCCAAATCCAAGAGACATAGATGATTCTGCAAAAGAAGGGATACCAGTATAAACCATTTTGGAATCCTAACTGCAGCTCCTGCTACCAAATCAGCAGGAAAATATTATGTTTCTTATAAGAAAATTGCAGTGAACTGCAAGTATTGACATGTAGTGTTACTACAAATACTAAAATAACTGGGAATAAATGTAGAGGAGTAGAAGTAATTCCAATGGAACCTACTAAAAACAGAACTATACAATTTCAAAATGTGCATGTATCAGATAAGAATAAAGCAAATACTTCCAACTGCCTTATATTTTACAGCATAGATGCTGAAATTTTAATGATAACAATTCAAAGCAACTAAATACTCAGAATTTGGTCTTTCTGCTTCATGACACAAGAGTATAATTCCATAGATAAATTATTTTTGGGTATCGATACCCAAAAATAATTTATCTACATTGTGTCTGGGGTTGGTTTTTGTTTTTTCTTTTTTAATGTTTGTGAGCCTTGATAAGAAGTTTATGTTTATAAAAGGCCTATTGTTCCTAATTATGACAGTCTGAAATCTGTAAAACCCGTAACTGTTAAAATTTTAAACCTACAAAACAGCACAAACCCAAAACGCATTTACCACCAAATTAGTTTACTGATATTTTTATCTATAATTTTTTGAATGTAAATTAAACTTCTATGCCATGAAAAATTATCTTAGAAATTATTCTGTCTGGCTTTTCTGATTTATAATATAATCAAATTTTTTCAAGTTGTTTTTCTAGCCTTTCAGGTAAAGCACAGGCACAGAAGTTCTATTTGCTAAGATAATGTACATTTAGGAAAAAGCATAATACAGCCTCTAATTTACAAAGCGTTACTTATATATGTGCTAAATATGCTTTTCATTACAGGCAGCAAAATAAAAATCGGTGCTTTCATTTCAGTTTGTATTAGCTTAACCTATGAATTACTGTTCAAAAGAGTAACTAATTGTGTTGCACTGCTTCTTTCTCCCAGCCCCCTGTAAAATTTATAGAAAAAAATTATATAATAACTGTTCTCCTAAATATTTGAGTTGGTGAGTTCCACAGTCAACTGTGCTACAAGTAAGATCAGGCCCTAAATTTTAAGTTAAAAAATTTCACAATAATGCCATTTAAAGTGTTTCCTTTCCTTCTTTGGTTTGCTTGTCACCTTCAGAGAATTACAAAATATACATATTCACCTACAAGAGGAATCGATACCCTTGTGATACAACTGTAAATACCTCCTTTTTATATTTACTCCCTGTGAGCGATAGCTTTTGTTGCGATTTTGGCCTAAAACGGTAGTGAAAATGTCAGTTATATAAGGCCATCCGTGGAGACACATGCACTCTAAAAAAATATTGCTGCTGAATTAATCATGGAAAAAATAAAGGATGTCTGGTTTGACATACATATTTACGTAAAGACTAGCGCGTGTACCCCCCCGCAATTCTTCTCCTCTGCCAAAGTCAGCCAAAAGGAGTCCCTCACGCTGCCTGCAAAATTTCACAAGCAACGAGATCACCAGTACCCTAAAAATAACAAGAAATTAAAAACCGCAGAAAATAACAAAGCCTTAATTTTCCATTCGCACCAGCGCTCGGCTACAGTAAAAAAAAAAAACCACCGTTGCGCCTCACAGAAGCCCGTTCCTGGGCGACACTTCACTTGTTAGCACTGCCTGAAAAATAATTCGGCCGCCACACACCCCCCCCCCCCCCCCCACCCACCCACACAAACACACAAACTTTCTGGTCCGCGGGAGGCCGCCCCGGCCCCTCACCGGGGCCTTCCCGCACCCGCGCAGACATTTTCCCTCCCCGCCGCTGTGGCGAAGGCGCCCGGCGCCTCTCACGCCGCCCCGGCCAACTTTTCCAGCCAGGTCCGGCAGACGCCACAACTTCCATGTCTCGCCTCGCCGCCCCCCGGCCCTCCCTCCCTCCGGAGAAGGTCACGGCGGCCGCCACCGCCCACCCGGCAGAAGTTGGCGGGTCGCCCCGCTCTCCCCCGCCGCCCTGCCCGGCGGGGAGGCCCGGGTGGCCGCGGCGGGCCCTTACCTTTCTTGGCTTTCGGGGAGTGCCGCCGGCTGCGGGCGCTGGCTCGCTCTTCCTCAATAGCGGCAGCTATCTCCGGGTCGTCCTCCCCATTGTACCACACCAACAGCTCCTCGCCGGGCGCGATTGGCTGCCGGGAGAGAAGAGAGAGGCGCGGAGCCAATCAGGCGGCGGCTTGTTGGCGGCGGGCCGCGGGGCGGTGGGGAGGAGGGGGGGGGGAGCGGCCGCGGCGGCGCCGAAGGCGGCGGTGGCTCGCGCCGCCCGCGGCGCCCCGCGCGCCAAGGGCGCCTCCGGCAGCGCCCCCTGCCGGCCGGAGGGCGCGCAGCGCCGAGCTACTCCCCCCCCCCCCCCGCGCCTTTCCCGCCAGTATCGCTAATTAATTACGCAGTAACACACAATTATTAAATAAATTTGAAACTTCCCAAATTTTGATTTGTCTCAAATCGTGACATCGAGTTAAATCCACGCAGGCTGAACTGGCAGCAATCGAATCCCTGGTGTTCGTTACCGGGGATTTACACTTTATGTTTACACTTCAATTTTTTTTCAACTATTTACACTTTAATTCTGTTAACTCCTTCCCAGCAGCGTTGCTGGACCCAGGCGCACCTACCTTCCACAGAGCATTAAACACGGAGTAAAAGTGTTCAGTCACCCACTAAAGCTGGAATTTGGAACAAAATCTAAAGATGCGGGAAAAGACTGTCGCAGTGAGTTGAATACAGAGGAAAACTGAGAATTACTGCACGTTTAACAGATCCACTTAATCGCAATAGTGAAAGATCTGTTGCAATTCCAAACTTATGATTTCTATTTTTTTTATCCAATCAAAAAATGCACAGAAAAGAGCAAATTAGCCGAGTTGGCATCACTGCAATTACTACTCCCCTTCCCGGCACCATCACCAATGGGATCGATACTGGTTTCTCTGGTTAAAACGTTACCAGACTCAAGCTAGTAAGTCTCCAAGTTTGCAGACTAAAGATGTATTCGTTTCTATTTTTTTTTTTTAAATCTTCATCATTCTCTCTCCATTTCCTGAAGCACTCTATCCAAAACCAAGAAAAAAAAATCAACTTAAATGCCTTTACCTTAACTAGAGCCCCCCCTTTCCAGGGCTTAATGACCACTGGGCTCAGGGAGATAAAATACTATTTTTAGAGTCATTACAGCAAAGGGTATCCTTACACTATTATTTCAAGTCTGAAGCCCAAGGGAATTTTTATATCAAGAACAATAGTGATATTTGTTTCTTCCAAAGCACTTTTTTTTTCAGTAGGTCTCCCAGCACTTGAGGAAGGTGATGGTTATCTTCATATCCCCAGACACCGGAATAACAAGAGAGGCAAGATCCCAGCAACTATGTTAAGTTATAACATAAGCAAAGCCTACGGTTTGGCTCCTTTAATAGTCCCAGAGGCCTGACAGGATAAACAGCAGTGAACCTGTCGGCACAGTCCCATTTTCCAGCTGTTTAGCAGCACGGAATAACGAAGAGTTGTCTGGTGCAAACAACTCATCATCTGAAAAATACACAAACTCAGAAAAAAAAGAGCTAGCAAAAATGGTAGGCAGTGCAAACACAGGGTGATAACGAGCGTGTAATTTGTTAGCTGCACGGCTGGAACTAACTTTCAGCTTGATGAATTTAAGTTTTGGTGTGACTACTCTAGAATCTAAATGAAGCCCTCCAACCTTGTACTTCTAAGACAACGTGCAGTGTCAAACCCAGACAATTAACCCAGCTCCCTCGTTAGCAATACGAGCTAGAAAAGGACTGCACTGACCAAGCGCCACTTCCACACTAGAGAGCACAGGGCCGTCTCTTACTAACGACATCCTCTAATAACTCTAACAACCAGCTTCCTCCAAACTGTGACCCCCAGCTCATTGTGTGTGTCGCAGTGTCAGGTGGGGACAACCTGGTTGAAAAAGGTATGAATTCTGGAAAGGCTCATTAGGTTAATAACTCCCACCTGCTTTCCGGTGCAACACTTAGCTTTCCTTAATCTGAGTATTTTCTGTTCAAAAAGTTTAAAGTGATTTCAAAATGTGTTATTTCCAAGAGTAATATCCTAATAAGTTATATTCTAGAAATAGCACAGATTGTCTAAAGTTCAATTCCCCGTACACGTACAAGCATGGCAATGTGTCTTGTACAGACTGAGACAAGCATTTGCCCTGTCTGACCTTATTGGAGTATTTATTTTTCACCGCAGACACTGCATTTTACTGTGATATTCTCCTTTTGTGCCTCGATGTGGCCTTATCACCCCCGACGTAACCCCAGTGGACAGCTGGTGTGGTACTTTGTGCATTTTTCACACTGCGCAGCCCTGCGTTACATGGCATTCCTGTGTAACAAGGAGGTTCTTGAGGTATTAATAAACCTGTTTGACAAAACATTCTTCCATAAACAAATTCATTTCACCTTAATCAAGGACAGTTTCACAGCCCAGCTTAGAAGACTTTTTGAAACTGAGTTTTCACTGCCATTTTACTTCTTCACGAATTACAACGTCCAGTACCATGTGCAGAATTAACACTATTCAATTGGCTCGTTTCATTAGGAGAGGCAGGAAGCACTTCTGAAACCCCATAATGAGTCTTTCAACGAAATATCACAACTCTCTCATACGCATCCTGGGGAAAGCATATGCAAAGCAGCCTACAAATATCCTCAGTCCTTCAATAAAGATGAAGAGGAGATGGAAGAGAAAAATATTTGCTTGCGCTCACTTAAAAATTTCTATCCTATTACTATTCATTTACAGCCCAGAACAGGGAAGTTAAAGCTCTGTGCAGTTTTGAGGTTAGTTTACACCAAGCAAATTTGGGCTTTGCTTATCTTAGCAATGAAGCTTGGAAATCAGCTTGTTTAACTTACAAATTAGAAACCCACAAAAAGCTGAAGAAAACCTTGGGAAAGAAATAAATAGCTCTGACAACATTTTAAATGCTTCAAGGTAAAGCAGAACAAAATGACATACAAGCCACTCGAATTCCCTTTTGGGGGTAAGTAAAGACTGTGCTGTTTATTTATCACCAAATGGAATGCCCCTAAGTTTATGAATCTTGATAAAGATCAGGAAGGAACTATGTGTACATACCCGGGCCAGTAAATTTACCACAGTTTTGAACTGGCAGTGTATGCACCATAACACATTATATGAAGAGAAGGACGTTTAAGATGTTATTACGTGCTTTCTTTTGCCTCGGTTGTCAGTAAGGCGTGATGTGAATCTAAGGCTGATACAGACCCTATAAGAAAACATCATCTCTGATACAGAATGTGAGACAAAACCAAACCTTTAAATAAAAAGCAGACATATAAGCAACCATATTTTGCAAGAAAAAAAAAAGCTGAAAACAGCACAATTTTTTCCAGGGTATAAATTTTCCCTGCAGTTTCTAAGGTATAGGGCAGTAAAAACTGATACAACAGACAATATTTAAATGCTTTAATATAGTAACTTGCCCTTGAGACCACACATTCAAAATCTCCTCCTCTATATAATACTTCTACGCTGTCAGTCACTTGCGGCTTAACTTCCAGTTTCTTCACACTAACTTTATTTAAAAACCCTGCTTACTACAAATTTGTCACTTGAAATAATGAAAAGTAAGTTTACAAAACACTAGACCAAACAAGCTTTCTTAATGCCTTCCTTTGGTTCTCATATTCTTGGAATGGCCAAGAAATTAAACAGAATATTGGATTTAAAATATTCTTATTAAACTAGAATACTAGTCTACTTGTGCAATTAAAAAACACAAAATGTGTGACTTTCTAAATCTTTGTCCGATTTATCAGTATGCTGACTGAATGCTGAATGTTTAGTGGTAGTGAAAACTGTCCAATTTCACGTCAAGCTTTCACTTCATGTATCATCACAGATTACAAATATCAGAATTTCCCTTATATATCACTTCTCTAAAAGATGGGAGAAGAGAATAAAATATATTGAAACACATGGTTCAAAAAATAATTGGACTATCAGATGTACTTTTAACAAACATTCATTATTACAGATTTGTGAGGGTTTTTTCCCCAATATGGAGTGAAGTTAAACTTTACATCATAACATAGTTTTGTGTCATGCAGCCACTCAAGATGTTTCTACCACCACCTCTGAAATGACCCATGTCACAGATGTAGTGACAATCCCGGCAGGGCAGGAACGCAGCGCTGAACCACGGCTGCAACGCTCTTTGGACTAACTTGGTCCTGGAAACAGCCCGGATACTTCTGAGCAGCACAAAACCAGGATTACTAATCCAAGCCAGCCCAACCCAGCTCGTGCAGAACTAGTTCCAGCATGTCCGCATTCTCTTCCTGGAACTAAGACTATGGGGCAGAACCAGCTCAGGTCCCGGCACCCCACTTTGTGAGAGACCCAAACCCCAAACTACTCAGAGCTGCTGCTTCTACACTGGCCTCCAAGAGGTTCAGCGCAAGCCTTTGTGCAGGGGTAACGCTGTTTGGGATGTAAGACTCCCTCTGACTAGCACACAGCGCAGACACCAACATGAATTTCCAGCAGTTTGGTATTGCCAGCACTGAATGAAGCTAATAAACAACCCCAGAGCACACGTGCATCTGAAGTGGTTGCTGCAGGGGCAAATAAAGCCAGATGAAGGTGGCTTTTTTAAGAGCCCCTTCACATCCCAAATTCAAAATCTCGCACTGCAACAAATCCCAGATAGATTTTAAAACCAATAAAACTGATCCTTAGACGCTGCTCTAACAGCCTTCAAAAAGAGCTGCTTGGCAGCGTGATCTTGTTGGCAAGACCTACTCGGGTAAAACTCATCAGGTCGCAAGAGAAAACAATCAGAGGAACAAAAGCATATTTCAGGTGCTGAGGCAAAGAATTTGCTATTCTGTCAGCGGTGCTCAGCCTCTTTTAGTGGTACAATTATTTTCCAAAGTGCAATATGATCCACCAGAAAGCAAATTTGAAATAGGGGAATGCTTGTCTTTATCAGGACTAAAACCTTTGCGCAAAAAACTCAATGAGAGAGAAATTTAAAATGTCAGAGTGACTCCAAAAATCACACTTATGTTAACGAACGAATGTGACTATGGGCAAAGGCAGAGGCAACCCAAGATAACATGTCTAGAGAAAACTAAGCTGGCTACAGCTTCGCATTGGGAGCCTGCCCTCAGTGAAAAAACACCAAAGTCGTCAATAGTTTGGCTGGCAATAGCAAACCTCTACTTGAACGCTGTCTCAAAGTTATTAGAAAGTTCAGAAAGCGTTTAGAAAGTTGTGGGGTTTTTTCCCCAATCTAGTGACCTAAAATATAACAGCTTTACATATTGCTGTACTGCCCTATAAGCTTCAAAACTGCATGGTATCAACTCATTCTTCTATTCGGTGAAGATCGGTTACTTATAGATGTTGTTGGCCTTACAAGGAAATGTAAGAAACAGCAATGGCATGTAACAGCAAGGCTGCATATACCCAGAAAACCACAAAAGCATTTTAAATAAAAACAAAGTTGAGCTAGATATACTCACTGCTAGTAGGTTCTTGAGCAGAGATTCAAATAATACTTTACAGACACAATATTCTAACACTAACATACTCTACCATTATTTATAGTTAAACCATTTTTTTTTTCTTGGTTTGGGAAATAAAATGCCACAGGAATTACACCCTTCTTCCTGCCCCTCACTCCCTGAATGAAACTGGAATGGTATAAAACCAGTAAAAAAATTTTCATGAAGCTACCCATAGAAGTGTCTTGACAACCAATCTTCATCAGATGATGCAAAAAGAAATGCATAAATGATTTCTGCAAAAAATTCTCAGTAGAAAGTGCTTCAGTATCTACAGAAATAGGAAAACAATTATTTTACGTAATCTGCGATAGTTTTTCATTCTAGTTTGTATCAAATTTGGTGCTACAGCAAATCATTAGCCAACAAGATAGACTTGGTGTTCGTATATATCCTATATTTTAACAGTAGATCTTAATGTCAACTGTATTGGCACAGAAGAATTTAGACCAATGAAATGTAGCATTTGCAATATTTTAATTACATTTCATAAATTGTTTCAAAATCTGTTTAATACAAATAGTAAAAAAATAGGATTTGAATAAAGGAGCATAAAAAGTATTAATAATAAAAGGTAGCAGAGCAGTAACTGGTTCTTCAGACACTGATACCTTTAAACTTTTGTAGTATATGGTCCTGTTGATCTCCAGAGGAAACAGATTTTGCTCCTTTCCTGAACGTGCCCAGTTTATATACCGCAGCCAGTTCCCTTTCTTTGGATCTGTTGCATCAACACACATCCATCCCAAGTTTGGGTAATACACCTATGGGAGAAAAAGGGCATTAAACAAATGGACAACTGCTAACACTGAAATGTACGTGCACCAAAACACTACACGTTTTAAAGCTATACAAAGTAGCAGCTGTCATCTACGGGCAGAGATAACACAAAGGATATGAGCAGAGGTAGGGGTTGTACTGGGGGGAATGCTGCTGGTCTTCTGCAATCTTTTTAGTGGAACTGGTACAATTGGAAAAAAATACCTTTTGGCCTGCAAAGCCTTCTCTGAAGGTTTTGGGCTCAAAAGCCAGAACATTTAAAACATTATATGCTTTTTCTTTTTTTTCTTCTTTTTTTTTCCCCCCCCTTTTTTTTTTTTCTTTCCAGTTTGACAAGCCTGAAATGATTCTCTAGATTTTGCATTTAGTAAAATGGTTGATTTTAAGATATAAAGGCAACAGAGCTTTAAATTTACAATCTGATCAATTGGGAGAAGTAACTCTATAGAAGTTAGAAGCATTTGCTTTATTTGGAAAGATAAGGGAAAGCATTAATTTAATCTTTTTTCAGGGTATTAAAGAAGATCTTAACCTTTCAGAAAACTTGTGATCACCTTAAAAAAAACCTGACCAAGCTTCTGTTCTTGGAGAAAAATTTTTAACACCTACTCCCATTCTACATTTCAAGACAGCTTGCAATAAAGCAAGGTCACTGACATCTTCAGTATTTTCTGATGACAGGCAACTCTGCTTCTCTTTCGAGACATGTTATACATCTCCCACTCTTCTTACTACAAACCAAGTTAGATGTCTATGAGAAAAGCTTTCAGGGGATGCTACACATTTTTTTCCCAAACCAAAGAACACACCACTGTTGGGCAACTGGAACTATCATCCTGCCATTACTGTGTCTCACGAGACAGGCACACTAACGCAATGCCTCAGAAATAGCGGGCAGCTCACAGACTCTCAGAAAAACAAAAAAGGGAAAATTTGTGCAATTTGGTTCTATCTTATTATCTGCTTTTTTCCTTTTGGTCAAGTCTATAAATACCAGCCTCTGCCTGGAAAAGCTCTTTTCAAAGCCCAGCCTCCCTAGCTCATTACCTCCTGCAACATTCCCTTAGCACCAACTAAAACTCCAATTTCACCATAACTTTCCCATTCTGTTCCACAACGTTGTCGCTTTTTATTATTCCTGATATTTACAAGTAATTTTAAGTCTTTTCAAACTGACTGATGTTTTCAATTTCAAGTACACTTATACAACAGCTTAAAATAAGAACCATTTAATAAATTTGATTTCTTTTGTGTTGATATACTGTTGGTTTAATAAAATAGAATTTTATCAAAGGTAAAGTTTCAATAAACATACCAAAATCATCTTAATTTCTTTCCAAGCAAACTCCCTTACTTAAACTATTCCAGCATGGATTTCATCAGCTGACTTTTGAAAGACTGTTCATCAGCACACCCAGCCCTTGCAATAAGAAACCGCAAACAGCTTCCCAGAGCAAGACTGTAAAAGCAATCCTTTTGGTTAACATGGAAGAAAAGAGCCAAACAATGCTGTGGAAGAGTCAGCAGATATGGAATACATGGCAAAACATAATACTTTATTACTTTTTTAATATATTACTTTATTATGGTTTTATATTATTTTGGTTTTTGCACAAAACAATACTTTATTACTTTCCAGTTAAAGCTTCTAAATTACTGAATTTTTTTAAAAGCCTTGTGCAGTGTGAGAAAGGAAATAGCTCCAACTCCTCTCTATAACATTACGACCTTAAGTGATTCCTGTAAACCATGATCAAGATCCTTCAGCACAGTTCTGCCAGTCATTCTGAATCAGCAGACAGCTTTTCCCTCAGTTTTCAGTCACTTGCCAGCACTTTTTTTTCCGTGCCTTTTCTCCGACAGAAAATGAAAATGTGTTCAAGTCTCCATTTCTCTCCTCAGATATGGCAAGCATACGCTGCCACACAAAACATCTTTTTCAGAATAATACTCTAAGCATGACAGTTCAAAATTATTAAAATTGACTGAAAATGCCAGTTTTTAGAAGCCTTACTTTTTCTTGAGATTAACTTCACTAAAAAACAAAATGGGATTCTTGTGGAAAAGGTTGCTCTCCTAGTTGAAAGTCCATATACCTAACAACTCCCACCACCCTTTTATAAACCATATTTTCTAACAGTTAAGACTCTGGAGTGGTTTCATATATCAGCATATGGGGACAACTGTTGAGGTCTCATTTTAGCTGCTTTTTTCTAATTCCAATATCAGTATTAAAGCAACACACAATTACTTTGAAATCTAGCAAGGCTTCCCATTATGGCCTGCATGGCAAACTACAAAACTGTGTAACAGCTTGTTTGCTATTATCATTTCTCAACACAAATTTTAAAAATTTAAAAATAAAAATTATCCACTGAGAACATTCAAAATCCAGCACTGACAAAAACAATTACAAGGTCAATAATTTACTTGACTGATTCCATCTCACTAAGTGTTCTTGTACCAGATCAAAATTGGAGATAGCTTACGCAGCGGAGTCTGTGATAATACTAGCCCAATGCAACAAACATTACACTTGAGCGCTTTATTACTTTCCTGAATGTGAATTTGCATTTATGGGAACTTGTTCTAGATTAGTTTCTCTGATAGGAGTTAACATTAAATTTTTTATGTGTATCTAGTGTTTTATGCAGTTCAATTTTTGCAGACCAGGGGCCAGAAGGGTAACTACTATCAATATCTTTAGCCTAAAAATCTGTAAACTAGCAAGTTCTGTTCCAGAACATGCTATGCCACAGTTCCTCCACCCCTCCCCTCCTTAATCATTCCCTTTGCTAAAGCCATTTGCCATATGCGTCTTCAGAAAGGCTGAAGAAGTCTTTGGAAGTAGTTATGAGCTGCCTTAAAGACACTGTAGATAGGATTCAACTCCAGATTAAGACACCTACATTTTGAAATCTACATAATATCCAAGGTCTTATGACTATCAGTGGAGCTTAAAGAGCTATTCAGCTGTCCAGACAGTATTTGCTTTAAGGCAAGCCCAAATGCAAGCAGCACAAGAAATACTGCAACAGTTGAGAACTTTCATAAAGAACTCCAAAAGCAAAATTAATTCCCGTAACAAAGCTTGTTTTCAAAGAGCTAAATGAGGACGAGTGCTGTGGCTTCCTTAAGAGACTCCATATCCTCCTAATTTCCCTAATTTCATAAGCAGTTGGCAGTACTCAGCTGCAGAAGGGATATTACGCAGGGTTCAAGCCAACAAAGCAGAGCTCTATCAGCAAGAGACTCTGAAGGGGAGGTGTGACCCAGAGTCAGTATACAAGAAAATTAACACAGCAATTTCAAACAATGCCGATAGTTTAAAGCTTTGTAATTCAGAATAGTTGCTCAATCCAAGTGTCTATAAATAACTGTTTGTAATGGTAGATATAGATAGATGGCAATTATTTCACATCATCTCTCTTTCTAAGATCTCTGGAAAAATTAAAGGCTAAGTACAAAACATTGACCTCACAGATACCTTTTTCCATTTACAAGCTGTTTCTTACCTCCCACATGTATACATTGCTTTTAACTTGAGATCTTTTTTTCTTGTCACCAACAAATGGTCCAAACTTCTTGCCTTTTAAAATTGATTTTGTTGCCCAGACACCTAAGAGACACATATCACTAGTTAAAACTAATTTAGCTTATCTCAAGCAAATCTTCTACTCACAGTTCATATTTCTTAAGATCATAACATGTGTCTGCCTCAGATTGGGGAGCATTCTACAATATTAAGATCACAATAAGGAAACTGAAGTTTACCAAAATGAATTCAAACAATCCTCTCCCCAAAACTCACTTCAATCGTGAAAGGTTTAAGCATTTACCTGGTTTCTTTCTTTGCTCATGGGCTACTATAGCTCTAAAGACAAAAAATGACCTTGATTTTTCTTGTCCTTCAGCTGATATTCAAAATACCATAAGAGCATTACAGGTTTTATATTGGAAAGTCCCAGATTTCAGCTGTTTTGCTGCGTAAACACGTTATTAAAACAAAAATCCTATTTGCTTCCTCTGAAACAATGCCAGGCAAATGAAGCCCTTGCAAAAGTTGTGAAACTAATTAATAGTATGTTTTGAAGGAAAAAACATTTAGGATTCGTTAAAATATGTGCATCTGCCCACAAATCCATTGGAAATGGACAGCTGCATTTCACATTTTATAGCATGAAAATTAAGAATGGATTGACAAACAATTGCTAATTAAACATAACATTCTCATTCAGACCATGCTAGATCAGGTCCATGCTAGAAAAGATTAGCCTTGCTCCAAGGAGCTTATAACCTGTTACTAACAGTAATGCAACTATTGTCAGGCTTATTCTTCAAACTACCAGCTTTCAACATCAAGTATCCAGCCTGCAATTCTGACTTCCATCAAAGTTCTCTCACATTAAAAATCTGTTAAAAACGAAGCCAAGCATCTTGCATATATTACAGAAACAATGCTTTGCTCCATACAGCAGCTTTCAAGTTTACACTGAATCTCTTCTTCTAAATTAAACTTCTCACGTTGATAGGACAATGACATGCAGCATTCTAAAGAGGCGACAGTAAAATAGTTGCAAAACACAAAACTGGTAAAATGCTGTAAGTGAAACCAAACCAGTGAAGTAACATAACCTAATCTGTTTGCATCTTGGTCCACCTTTGACCCCAATTCTGATGTTCTAGGAACATCATCTTGGGATGTTGGAGAAACTCTGAAGCTGTCCACACTTTCCAACAGAAATTATTTCAGATAAATGCACCAGACATCATCTCTACTCAGCGTAGTCGGAGAGCACCAAAACTGTAATTAGTGTGAGCTAGTGTAAAAATCTTCATTCTCTTTTCACAGCTGTAGCACTCACCAAGTCGTGTCTTGTCAACAGCAGATGGGAAGAGCCTCACATCCTCAGGAAGCCCCCTAAGCACATGCTCAGGTACATCATCTAAGGTCTCCACAGCGACAGTAGAGTCAGTTGTGTTCTACAAGTCAAAAAGCCAGAAGGGCCACGACCATTAACAGATAAAATAATAGCACAGCTGATGATCAACCCTTACAAGCTACAAAAACTCCTGGCTTGAAATTAAAATTTCCTAATTGCCATTTCAACTAGGGTCCTCTCCACCAACATGCTAATGCAGAAGTAGCTTTTTATCAGAACATTCCAGTTTTCACTATTACTTTCATTACACTTGTTTCTGCTTGAATGCAGAGTTCTCAGACCACATTAGAGATATACATAAAACACTGGTAAGTAAAGTTGCTGTAATTCTTCTTTTGCTTTAGTTAATGGATGTGTTTTGATTACAAGCAGTACACAGTGAGTAAATCTAACTGAAAGGGTTTTCACTTATCTCTTAGGCCATTTGCCGTTTCATTCACTTTCCCTGGCCTCTCCTTAAAAACAAATTCAAAGTTCCCCCTTCAGTTACTTGGGGAATAGAGCTAAAGGTATTTTCTTTTTCCTGTCTGAATATGACTTACCTGACAGCGCTACTACATTATACCTAAAGACGTACGAACAGAAAAAGTGCCGTGGTTCTATACCATGGAAATTATCTATATTTTTCACATGAGTCCAGGCTTAGTGCTAAGTCTTTGAATGGCTCATTGATATGATAATCTAAAACTCACCCATGGAACAGTTTTCAGTTGCATTATTTTCACTGATCAGTTATGCCACGAGAAACTATATTTAACAAGTAATTAGGTCAGTAATAAGTGTTGTTACGTGCAACACTTATGAGATGTTGTTACATCTCAACTATGTTGAGACAACATTCCTTTGTGCCATTTCCAATTAAAGTTCTTCCAAATTTCAGATTAAAAAGAAAACATTGTAAAGCTGATCTACCTGCCTAGTCTATTATGCTGAGACTTTCTTCAAAAAAGTATAAACAATATGTTTAAGTCTGTTTTTAAACTAGACAAATTTTTCAAAAAAACATGTAGCATGAAAACATACTTGCTCTGAAGTAACCTGCCTTGAAAGTCTAACTCGGTTTAAAAAGAACTAGATGAATTTTCCCTTTAAATTAGAGACAGCTACAACAGACCTAATCTAACATTCCGACCGAAATCTTTTCTGAAAATAAATTATTTTATGTTTCAGCTGTACACTAGCTCTTAAACACAATCTCTTCTGCTAGAAAATTATTCTGACTGCTTCTGAAAGGCTAGTATATTGAAGAGAAACACATGATGCTTTTAGTAGAAATCATTTAAATCTTTTAGTAGAAATCTTTGTTAGCTGTGTACTTTTTGAATACCAAATAGTCAGAAAATGAGAGAAGTGTTAGAAGAGTTAGAAGTGTTTCAGGACATACACATCATTTGTCCAAATTATATTGTTGAAACATGTTATTGGCAATTAAAGTAACGAGAGGCAAGTGAACTGCCATGCTAAAATACACTGATTAAAACAGTATGCAGCACAACAGCCAGAACACAGGAAGAATAAGAGGTTTTTTCATTTTATTTCATAACCATCCTATTGGATTTTTTTAAATCCTGGATTACGTACCAAGAATAAAACTGTAAAAGCCCCTAAAACAGAGGTATAATGCAAACTGATTCTGCACCAAAGCATCAGCAACTGTGTTCCATTGCCTTTTCTGAACACCTAGACACTCATCTTCTGCAAATTCCGTTTCAAAACATAGAACAAATGTGGATCAAATAAACTTGCTGGAGCCAGAAAAGCAGTTTCTGCATTATGACCCTCAGCAAGTAAACTGAAGTAAAGGTTCATAAAATCATATAGGCTTGATTGCATCAGCTTCAGATGTGTGGCACATAGCTTATCTTTATCATAATTGACAGCACTAGTGAAAAGGGTGACTGAGAAACCATTTATGTTTTATCAACCATCCATTTCATTTTCTGTTTGACTTAACATAAATATCTGTCCATAAAAAGTAACGGTGACCAACAGCAAGGAAAAATAATATTTAACGATTAAAGGCATGTCTATTAATAGAAAAGTAGGAAATGAAATGCCAAAAGTTGTTAAGTTCTAAAAATATTTGTACTCAACACACAACTCTAAGCATTTTCCATTTTCTATATTTTTTTTTAAAGAATCCTTCAACTCTTTTAAGTGAAAACTGAGATACACTGCAATTTTTCTGAGCATACCCTAATTTTGTACCATTTGTGTTCACAATGAAAGCTAACTGATATTTCAGTTTAGAGTATAAGGACATCTCAAAGTTTCAAAAGAAAGGGCATTTCCAGCTCCAGAGCACTTATGGTCTGAGGGTCCAGACCTGCTCTCCCAGCCTTCCATTTTAATTTTGTCAATCACTTCCTAAACACGCACATAAAAGTTACAAATGAAACAACTGTGTATGCCTCTATGCACAAAGCAAAAAATGATGTAAAGCTTCAGTAACATGAATAACTTGCCTAGAAACACACAAGTGGTGACTTTGGAACTACAGCACACAACCAGAACATCAGCTACCCACCACACTGAGGATAATTTCACATATATTAGCAATTCTTTATTTCCCCTTTTCAAATGATGGCTTCTAGGCATACTCAATGTAATCAGTCCCTAAAAAACAATCTAAAATAGTTTCTGGCGTTGACTTACATGAAAACGTACCCCTTGTCAGAAAGACTAAACTGTAACTTGAGGAGAAAACCATACTCAAAGTTCTGAGAAGTGCATACAGTTTGCAAAAATGAAAAGTTATTTGTTTTACCTATTGAATTGAGCATGTTGCAGTAAACCAACTACTTGCAACGACTTGCACTTGGGATACACCATCTACTCTGTCATAAACACGGATATATCCTGTACTACCCAGTACTGAATGTTAGGTGGACAGAGAGAAGCTACCCTACACGCACCGGAGACCAGTAACGTGCATATGACCCGTATGGCAGAGCAGCTGACACGATGAAACTTGTATTTTAACATACTTCACAGCGCAACTACTGGGTGTATCGTTGTCTTTCTACTGCTCTACTTACAACCTGCAAACATGCCATTTCACTCCAAAGATCGACGTTGAAGTATCTGCACGTCAAGTTTACTGCTCTGAGACAAACAGAATAAGCTAAAAGCAGCTTTTAGAGAGACTAAAGGGTTTTAAATAATGTCACAGAAGTTATTTCAGTATCCTAAATGTTAATCATAATTCCTAAATAAATCAACAGGTTAGAATCCTTAGCCATCAGGTTATAACACAAAAGGTTTCAAGGTAATTTTATATTAAAGTTTGAAAGGCAATCAAAAGCTAATAAATGATTTATGAATGTCTAGTAAGTGATTACTCCCATTTTAAGGAGCCTACAAGGTTCAATATGCTGCTTATAATATTATTCATACTATTATTTGTGTAACAGAACAGTAACTGCTGTTCGTACTTGCCATTAAACAACTAGCTCTTTATTACCTAATTATAATCAATATAACATTATTACCGATAAAAACGACCAGAATTTCAAAGTCACAAGTATGGACAGTTTCCCATAAAATCTGTCCACATGCTGAAAGAACTGTGCTTGGTGAGAACCAGGCGTATGTTAAGCCACGTGCAACGGCCCTAAAAAAAGTACCTGCCCTCTGACATTGAACTTTGATCACTCTGGTCAGAAACAAATACTGGTGGTGATGGCAGTAACTGTTCTAATATGAAGGATGTTATACTTAAGCTCTGAACGAGCTTTAGGAAGTGTTAAACTGAGAAATAACAACAACTTGGGCAACACTACAGCTAGCCAAGTAAACCCCAGCTTTCTGGAAACGATTCTTGCTTTTACATATAACCACAAAGCAGAGATATGATAGTAGTTTTCATATACTCACTAATACTCAGAGCATTTTTCATTGAGCACTTATGAAATGTTATGCTGAAAGTTTACTGGAAATAGATTTTAAAATGTATCACTATATGCTACCAAATTTAAGGTTTTTATCTCTGAAGCAGAACAGATAAAGCTCCTCAACTTTTTCTACACCCACTCTTTGTGAGGATGCTGCGTATGGTGATTATTCTCTACATTTATGAATGTGACTTAGCCAAATTACATTACAAGAACACGTCTTCTCCCAGCTTTAACAGCAACAATGAGAAAAATGATAAAACTGGGAGTCATAGCAAGGTTATTCTACTGCTGCCTTGGTAAGCCCTAACAGCTGCACAGACACATCCTAGAGAGCTATTTGTAGGGGAGAAAGACCCCCAAATTGGAAACCATGGAAGGAATAGAATGCCAGAAATCCCTTCCCATCCAAGAGAGTGAAGAGACTAGGGAGGGGAAAAAAAAAAAAATCCTTATTCTTTAGTTACAAGAGCTGAAGTCTACTCAAAGCAGAGCACAGTTTTATTTTGCTCTTCCAACAATCCAAACAGAAACACAGTGATGAAAGAAGTTTGATTTTCAGACATCTGTTAGCCTTGAACTGATACACAAGAAGCCATGTCTCAGACAAAAGAGAAATACACTCTTTCCAGCATATCAAACAAAGAAACCCAAGTATCTTTCCAAGTACATTACCCCACAATGTCATTACAGGAGAATCAAGCCTATTTTCCACGGTTTCTAACAAATTATATATAGGCACAGATGAGGGGAACTACAAAGAATCAACAAGGCAGCTATCAGAATGATGCACTTCGAGTTTCAAGCAAACAGAAGTGGGGTGGTTTTTTGGTTAGTTTTCATTTTTGGGTTCAGTTTGTGTAGGGGTTTTTGGTATTGGGGGGGGGGGGTGTTGTTTTGGTTTTTTTGGGGGGTTTTTTTCAACCATAGCTAGATGGGCAGTTAAAAATCTCAAGCCTGCAAATAAATTTTAATCTACTGAAATTTTAAAAATCAGATTCAACTGATTTAGACACAAGTGTACTGCACTGTGCTATATCCTCTGATGTGTCTGGCATATTCCTTAATAGTCACACCTCCTATTATCCATAAATATCCCGAAACTGGTCTATCATTTACAAAGTTTATTTGTATGGAGTAATGTACAATCAGAACTTTATTTTGATCTACATACATAAATCAAAGATTAGCAGCTACAGTCAGAGAACACAGCAGTCAGACTCATTCGACACCTGCCATATTAATGGATTTCACAAATACCAGAAAATTGCATATGCGTCCTAGTACATAACAATGTATTTCACACCTCAAACGAATGGTAATAAGTAACCAAATACTAAACAGTAAAATAAACAACACTTTAGTTCAGTCAAATCAGTGCAATCTCATTTTATTTGCAATTGAAACGTAGCTACTTAAAACATTTTCCACATCACAACTTATCCCCAAGGAATGTCTGTCTACCAAAAGAAGGAATACTATATCTCAATCACTTTTCCACCAACACTTAACAACCGCACTTAAATTTATTTTTCTGTTTAAAAAAAATTCACCTCTTGATAAGGATAATGTACTGGTGCATGTCCTACAGCCAACTTTTGCATTTAACTGAAATCCTAATACGGTATTTTTCACTCACTCCAAGACTGCAATTTTGAATACAAAAGCAATTGAAGCTTATTTCACTTTTAAGCTTCTTACTCTGAAGTTCATCAGAAATATTACATTGCTAGCATTCAAATTAGCCAAGGTGAAGTGACTTACGAACAATGCCAAAAAATCATTTGAGGGCTGAAGGGGTGCCTTAACTGAAACTGTCTTTTCCTGTTTGCATCAAATTCAGAGTCCGATCACTTTGACAGTACCTTTCAACACATTGATTAAGCAATTTTTACACCACTTTCAATATAATTCTTCCTATGGACCAACCACAAATTAGACTACAATGTTACAAGCAGTATTTAAGCAGAGTAGAAATAGTACCCGCAACAAGATGTTTACACATGATCAGAAATTAGAGTGAAAAGGTAAAAAAACACCCTGAACATTGTGATGCACGACAAACGTTCAGTTAGTGAGAAGTTAGAAGAGGCAGCTGTGAAAAGGAGATGAAGTGAGTAAGGAAGATTGCTGGCACAAACAGGCAGCTAGCACAAGGTAAATTGGAAGCAGAAAGGTCTCTGCTTGTCCAAGAACCTTATCCGGCCACAATTTCAGCGGGTGTGCTTGAAAATTAAAGATGTATTGGAAACATTTGAAATAATCATTGAAAAATTCAGAGAGAGTGAGGGGTGGGAGTTTTAGTACAAGTTCAGATGTAATTTGTTAACAAATGTCTCACCGTTTTTTTAAATGGTGCAGTTTTCCAGGTAGCACCAGCCTTCTTCCTACTTTATCTTCATGCAGACTGAGATGCAGTAAATGCTACCAATCAAACCCCCCTGTCTGCTTCTTTTTTTAAAATAAATTATTCAGCATATTCTGATGAAGTAGTTTACATATTAAAGGAAGATCTCTTTTTAAAACAGATAGAGAAAGCATACTGAGACAGAAATCTTCCAAGAAACTGAAAAATCTTAATTCCAACAACAGCTTCTTTTTTTTTTTTATACTACTACTTCTTACTAAAGAAAGCCATATCAAAGTATTTATGAAAAGGTTTTCCTTCACTACTTCAAGATTTCTATGGGATAAACAACAAAACTAGCAGTCTTTTCATACAAGCCAAATTAACAATAACCCAATTAGTTTCAGGGTCACTGAAGTCACACCAAAAGCAGAGATAAGCAGAACGAAAGAAACATGAGAACAGAACACTTGAAAGATGTTTGGCATCAGGCAAAAACATTTCTTATACAGACCTGGTACTACAACTTGTCAACAGTGAATGAAATGACAAGGGCACTGCAAGAAAAAACACCACAGGGTTGATGCTAAAAACACACTTACCATGAATGGTATTGAACAATAAAAAGCCATATGAGCTCTGCACACTTTAGAAACTAAATGTGAAAGCCAGAAACACCAAGAAAGGCTTTAAGCTATTGTAACTGCTCCCAGAGGCAGGGTCATCCCATTACTTAATTGCAAGATGTCATACATCACAGCACTGCATAAACAATATTCGCAGTCCCAATAAGAAAGATGAAGACTTTGTTTTGGAACAGCACAGAAATCCTACTTCATTCTAGAAACAGACGGGGGGCAAGGGAACACGACAACAGACAGGACAAGAGGGGACACAGACACACAAGTGGGAAGGAAACAGCCAAATACAACAATTAAAGATTAGGATCTACAGCTTTCAGAATTTTAGCAGAATCCAAAGCTTATCAGAACAACTTAAAAAGCAGGGTTATTACTCGAGCAGACAGAGCAATCGGCTGTTCGCTTTGTGCCACTGAGTGCATTCAAAAGAAACCTTACAGGTGAAAAAATGTCAAGTCTCATTAGAAATAAATTGTGAAGCAACAGTTAACCCAGCTACCCCAAACTAGACTACTAATGCTTCAAAGTGTGCAAATGTAAATGCTATTGGTATTGCATATATATGATTATTTATATTTGTGTATAAGTATAATACAAAAGTGTATTTTTACAACGCATATTGCAGGGCTCTGACAGAAATTATATTTTGCTTTTTACTTTTTAAATACACACATATATATTGAAGATTTTATTTTTTTACTTTAAATCAGAGGAAAAAAGCAACAGGAAACATCCCACCAATGCGTTTCACATTGTGATTACTTATCTTATTTATCTACTTTTATAACTTCAGTGAGAACATACTTCAACAAAGTGCTAATTGTATTCAATGCTGCTGCTGATTAAATAATGGCATAAAGGGCAATAAAAGCGCTCATTAGATACAGGCATCAATAAAACAGTATACAAAGCATTTTACATGATGGTGTACTGTGGTTGTTTCTGGCTAAGAGAGCTTCTGTTCATAGCTGACTCTTTTAGCATTAAAAAATAGCACTTCTTCAGTATAATATCTTACGGTCACATTCCCACGCCAAAGGGGCTTTGTAAGATCATCCAAAGGGAGAAGTACTTATGAGAAAAATTTAAGGCAACACGTACTTTTCCTATAAGTATCTAAGTAATACAATTGTGCGTGATAGACAGATGTATAATTCCTACTTGGGCAGACAAATGCAAAATAAAATCCTGTACACTTGGCACTGATTAAAACACCATCCTCCACTCAACATATTCTTGCATCCATACAGCAGAGTACTGCATCACAAAAGAAACGCGCTTTCCCAGTCTTTTCACTTCATTCTAGGGGAAACGCTTAAGGTTCCAGAAAAGCGTCAAACTTCCTGATCAATCAATTTCTGTGACATATTGTTCACTGCACATTTCAAATGGTAAAGTGGTTAAAAAAGGTTAAAGAAAAATTGGAAACTTTCAATTTTCAAGTTGCTTTTATAAGGAGCTGAATTATTACCAAAAGCCTCAGGATGAAATAGATTTTTCTGGACAAGTGTTCTTATAAGAGATGCCAGCAGTAATAACTTATACGCTGCTAAAGGGAATTCACACATAAAAAAAAAACTTAAATCCATGAAATACAATATATCTCACAAGCATATACATTGTGGAAGGGAGGATTATGAAATTCAGTGACACTGAAGATTTTATAGAACATTTCTTTTTTAGTGGATGATTTACTTTTCTTATTAACTGTTCTAACATCTAAGTATTTTGATAAAGTCTTACATTTATACTCACCTGATTCATTTTGAATTCCTGTTGTGTTCTGAAAAGACACACACAACAAAGAAACTCCTTTGATTACATGAGCCCTAAAAAGAAAAACAGACAATTGTAACACATACTTACCTACAAATTTATACTGAATTGAAAGTACACACAGACCTGTAGTTTCTCTTCCCAAAGCATTTGTCACAAAGCAGCATATTGCTTTATAAAAAAGAAAAAAAAAAATCTGCTCCAAGCTATAGTTTTATTATTATAGCTCAAATGTATACAAATAATCTCAAGATAGATATCTATCATTAATCTTTCCCCCAGTTTTAACTGATGATACAACAGAAATGTGCTCAAGTATGATTGTTTCTTTTGTTTTTAAAACCAAGTTAGCTTGTTCAAGATTAGTACTTTTAAGAACTTCGGGAGTCAGATTTCTTGAAAACTTAATATCAAAGCATTGTGAAAGACCTTCAGTGGTTTCCAAATTAACAAAATGCATGCATTTGAGTCTCCACTCTCCCTTATTAGAAACAGGAAATTCTTCCTTAAAATTGAGCCTTTTATCAAGGTATTTTATTACACTAACACATTTGACATTCTTGTTTAACAGAAGGCTGAGGTTTCAAAAAGCTTCCTAGTTGAAGTAGGCACCAAATTTGGAAACTCATGGCTTAAGACAAAATCAGAATGATGCCATATCTAAGAGTCTAGTACATCAACTCACTTCTTTTTTTAAATACATACAAAAAAGCATTATTGCTGGAAGCACTATCCTCCCTCAGACAGAATTTTCAATAAATGAGAAATACCCTTTTTTGGAGGTTAACTAGTACATAATCACTTAAAGCACTTTATTCAAGTACTGCTATTCCTTCCCTCTCTAGTTTTCTTATTATAACAATGATTAACTGGTTTTTACTAAGTGCTTTGGATAAATACTAATGTTTAGTTTAAAATACATTAAGGCAAAACATACTTCAAATAAATTTCATATAATCCTTCATATCTTTGCACTGTAAGAATTCTTACTGCTGCATAACAGTGAAAATACTGCCAAGTGTCGTACAAATGCTGCATTGCTTAAGAAATTCATAAGGAAAAACTTCCTTGAAAAGAACACTTCTGTTGTATACAGCTCTTCCAGGATTAACTCCTTTTGTCCTGATATTTCCATATCACATTAGCATTTAGACAAACAGATGAAACATCTGTATTTCAGTTCCAGTTTTGCAACCAGTTCTGTGGGATTTACAGTTTGCCAGCAAAGACCAGTTATGGGATAAGGAGCTCCATCTGTGCAGCTTTTCAACATCTGAAGAAAAACATTCCTTTTGGAGTTTATTTCAGTACATCTGACAAGTACAAATCAATTCCTAGGAATGATACATTTCCTAAAATTTTTTCTATCACTGATGGAAAACATAGAAAACACCAAGAACTACCGAACAAATAGAGAATAATCTCCCCAGGTTTCATTACTAGTTACAATCCTGAGATTGCTAAATCTTGCCAGGACAATAATGTCCCTTTGGCTCTAAGTTTCTTATGCATTAGAACACAGTTGTTTCTCACATCTTCCACATACCCTTTACTTCCCTCAGCCTTGATTTTTCCCTCCTGACAAATCTGATTTCTATTTCAGACATTTTTGCACAAATGCTTAGGCAAATGGTCCCTGAAATTCGATCCATAGGCTGCCTGTCACCTGCTGAAAGTTGCCTCAGCACATGGAAATGCTCATTAAAGAAAAAGCAAAAGTTGGAGTCAGTATAAACTTCTGTACTTGAGATGAGGCCTGAGTAACAGAGAAAAATCCAGCACTGTTATTCATTGGGACAATACCCACACAATGTCAATTTATAAATTAAATATTTTGGATAGTCAGAGAGGCACCAAAAATATTTCCTACTGTGAAAAACTATTTTTAGTAACAAACATCTTGGTTTTCTATGCTTGGCTACAAAACAAAATAACCATTGCTCATGTAAAGACAACAAAAGCAAGAACCTTTTATTGCCATGATTTTAGAGCCTGATGAGCTACTCTGGCTGTAGCACACGAGTTTAAGTAGTTATTGACTCCAGCTGCCTATTTCTACCTTTTCTCCTCCCCCTCACTGAAGATTAACAGTCCCTTCATGACAAGGGCTTCATATAACTGTTTTCTACCATGGCTCTGGAAAGTGATTTGGAAAACCTACTACAGACGTGCATGTTACACTGTGGTAAACGACAGTCACCTGAAGTACATATGTGATTTTCAACGCTGAATAAACAAGAAAGACATTTAACCTAGGACTCTACGTATGCAAAGACAATAAGGATTTAAAGCACTGTCTTACAGAAGCAAACATTCAACGCCATCACTACTCAGCCACTGAATGTAAAGAATGTGAGAGACAACACATAAATATCATATTAAATGATGGGTTGAAGGGGTTGATGCTAAGGGGAAGTCCTGTCAAGCTGAAAACTCCCTCTAAGCTGAGCTTTCTTACCCAAGTTGTTAAATAAATTAGTCAAAAACTTGAAAAGAGGTCAGAAACTATTTTTTTTACTTTTTTTTCCATTTGAGCAGTAAAAATACACTTTTACTGTATTTCGTATACTAACTCAAAATTATTTTGCTTTGAATTATTATTGTTTTCAAAGAAAATTTCAAAACAAAAAATAAGCCTGGTGTTTTTACAAATTTTATAAATGCTTTATTCAGCTTTTAAAGAATTGGTTACATCCAAACCTCTCAATGGTATTTCTTAGGAGAAGATGACAAATCTTAACATACTGATGGATTTAAACCTCCACATAACACAGTTCAGGTTGATTCCTAACAGACTGCGCTACTCTGCACTCTGACAGCTACAAGTTACCAGAGGAACCAGTTGACCATAAAATAAAAATAGATGAGAAATTAAGCTACAGTAAACTAAAAGCTTCAACAAGTGTTTATAAAGCTATTAATTTAAAACACACACTTCATCTTGAAGTTTTATACCTGCCATTCTGACAAGTTACATGTACGAGCTCTCCAATTTAAAAAAAAAAAAGCCTGAAAACATTTCCCCACTTTTTCTTGACTCCATTTTACCTGTTTTGTTAACAATGAACTCAACTATGTAGAAAGCAAGATTAATTGCACTTGGGAAAAAAAAATAAGACCATACACAGACTTATGTACAGTCGCTAATTTTCTTTCTACCTAAATGAAACATGATGTAAGAAAAGACGACAAAGCATCTTTAACACTAAACTGGGGAGTTAACTTCTAGTACACAAAGTTCAACAACAACAAGAAAATATGAAACATATTCTACAACTGCTGCACAAATACTAGTTCCTGTATGATCAATGACTATCAACAATGTATTTACTCTTGCCACTGCAAGAAGAAACAAGCTTTCACTTCATACACTAATGACTTTTTAGGTACTCTACAGTCAAGTCCAATGCAAGGTCTTCCAGGAACGCCCCAAAGAAAATGATACTGCTCTGATTTGTCATCAAGGGAATTGTGATATATTAAGTTTAAAGAAGTGATGATGACCACATTAAATCAGTTTTAAAGTTAGCAATAGTTTACAACTGTATTAGTACTTTGAAAAAGTCACGTCAGCAGCTCCATCAAATAGAGGTTACAACTATTTCTACTCAACCTTTCCTCCAAACTCAACAGCAGCATATACCTGCATCTATCAAAGACCTGAATATTGTTAATAACCTCTACCACAGGAAACTCTGAAGATTGACTGAAGTCCCTAAGAAAAGCTAGATAAAAGTTCTATGCCAAAAATGAAGCATGCTGACCAGCACAGTAACCTGAATTTTTAAAATGAATTTCCAGAAAACATTGCCAAGCCATATTGAATTCGAATCACTACCTGCTACTGTATCTCATGAGTAAAAAAAATACTATGCACTTTCTGAAGACATTAAAGCATCTGGGAAACAAACAGAAGCAAAAGAAGATCTACTGCATCATACCATCTTGGAGTGTCAGAAAAGTGTATGTAGAAAGGCTCATTGTTAGGCAACAAATTATATTTATTTAGATAAGAATATACAAGGCATTCGTACTTAAACACACACTGTGGTCACTCTAAAATGTAACACTTGAAACAAAAAAATATTTTAACCTTATTTCTGAATTCTACACTTAAGAATTTTAAATATTCCCTTACAAAAGATATAACTTGCTGGGAATACAGTTTGCAAACAAGAGCAAGTAATTTTATACAAAACCAACATTACAGATTGTCTTTTTCAAACTAAATCAGATGTTACTGCTAGTAAGCATTCCTAGGTTTTACTAAATAGTCTACCTTCTGATTTTATAAGCCATATTTATAATTTCTGTATGTGGGTTTTTTTAAAAAAAATACCAGAATCAAAAAAAAGCACTTTGAAAGAGAATGTTGCTTCCAATTCGGAGAAAGGAAAAACCAGACGTAAGAGTATCAATCTTATTTTGGAAGCTGAAAATGGGACACGCATTACATCACTGCTCCGGTAAAAACATGTTCATTATAGAACCATGAACAAAACCTGAAAAGCTCAACAGTCTGCTTTCCTAATGATCAGCGAGCGGTTCAGGCTGGGATACTGCAGGGCTCTTTTTCTTTGTTTTAGTTTTTAGTTGCTGCACATGATTTTTTTTTATTGTATTTTTTTTTAACATCAGGACATTTACATTTTTTCAATTTAATATCGAAATACTCTAATCCACAAATTCTCAATGTATTAAATAAAACAAGGCTTGCAAAAAAATAAAAAGTTCATGTTAACTCTGACAAGAAGCACTACCTATGGGCAGCTAATTGCAAAGGCATTTTCAGTTACTCAAGACTGCCAGAATAAGAATGGAGAAAAAACAGCCAAACAATGATTTTCTGAACACTAAACTCTATTACCTATTGTCCGTTAAGAAAAAAGGCTTTGCTCACTGCCATGTAACCAAATGAACTGTTATACCTTAGAAAGGTTTAGTCGGATAACCAAGAAGATAAGCCAAGAAATCACCTACACAAAAATAAAACACGAGTCTACTAATTAAACAGCAACTAGTCAAGAGAAGTCAACAGAAAATAACGAGTCTCTGGCAACTCCAAATATTCAGAAATACCATTCCAATCTTGAGACGTAAGTACACTTTTCATTCTACTTGCAAAGACAGTAAATTCAAATGAAAATTTTCTCAGACAAGCACATTGCTGATTTACTCCTACATGAAGGAGTCCATTTCAGTCATTTCCTTTTACAAAACAGGACTCAGCCTCCAGCTTTTGTCTACAGGCGTGTTTTATACAGAGGCAGAGAAGAAATATTTTTCAGCTAAGAATACAATCAGAGAAAAGACACGTTGGTAAATGAAATTATTTCACTGGGCGCAAGGCATTAAGTACCAGGATCATACCTGCCCTTTCACGTGCTAACAAATTCAACAGCAAATATTTTGCAAAACTTCAAAAAGGTATGCCAATGCAGATAGCCCACACACGAGTTTATGAACTCCGGCTGTTTGTAAGTCCCTGATTAAAAAAAAAAAAACACATACAAGTAGCAGTGTCCAATCTCCACCAGTAAGCAAATGACTCATGATGACGAAGGCACTGTCCTACTGCTATAAGCCATAGATTCATTTATTTTTTTTCTGGTTGAGATCCTCATTCAAAGGTCTTGCAGGCACACTGCAAATAAACTGGATTCCAATGATACCGAAATACATTAACACACTGGTCACCTCTAATCTCTCTGAACTTCTGTTTTCAACAGACAGCCACCTAGCAAGCAACAACATTCAGATCTCTGTTTTATATACTATTACCTGTTTACCCTTAAGAATCAAGGCTTTTATATACAACAGTGAAACAGGGACATCACTGTGCTGAAGGATGGGACTTCAAGAGGCATTTTAGTTTTTACAGAAAAATAGTAGTTTGACTTTCTGCTTTAATTTCCTTCCATTTTCAAGCAAGTATTCATGTCGAAAAATAAGGATGGGTTATACAAACATATAAATGTACTACAACGTCCTTCCCCCATCTTCCATGCTGCTCTGGAAGAAGGCTGTTCTTCGCATCCCCATACCTACACTAAACAGGCATCAATTCGGGAATCTCCAAACACCATCCTTATCATGGCATTTCTATCCGAGATACATTATCCAAAGTGATTATTTGCCTTTTATTTAATGTAACTAGTGTTTCACTGTAAGTGAAACTTGGCCTCATTTTTATGGTCTATGCCACCAGGCTATTAAGACACTTCTGCCCGAGCAAACCCTGGGAGTTATACAGAATCATAGAATCCTCTAGGTTGGAAGGGACCTTTAAGATCATCGAGTCCAACCACTGATATGCTTGAAGACCAACAGGTACTACTAGATGGTTGGTGTTGCTGTCTGTACAAGTCCAAGAGCTCTTTTGTTTCTTAAAAGTCACTCCCCTCATCTATCAGTGATGCAGCTCTCCATGTGAGGAGTGCCAATGCTATCACTGATCCACCATTACACATTTCAACAGCTGGAAGAGCTGTCTACACCAAGGAAAGCATACCTGAATTCTTAATATGCACATCATTTTTATGAAAATGTAGCAGGCATCAAAAGACAGCAATGTAATAATTACATACCCCACTGCTGTACATCTCCAGTTCTCCTAATCTACTTAGTACGTGTGAAAAAACTGAGACTTTTCATCCAAATAACATGCCCAAAGTCAAGAGCATGGACTGGGAACAGGAAACTGGCATGGCAACAGCAACGCAAGCAGTCCTGTTGTTTTCAAGAGCTGTCCACTGTTGATTACTCAAACGTAAAATGAGAAAAATATTTCTCTTGCTACTGAATGATCAGATAGCAGGTGCAACCAGTCAACATGCCCTTCCTTCTTCAACAGTTGAAAACAATTTAAAGTTTTCTTTACCAGTTCAAAGTGGAAATTTTGCAGCTTGATATGAATTTGAAACCACTTGTAACTTTACTGAAGACTTCAGCTACCTGTGCATGAGATGGTTATCAGCAATACTCCACTTGCTGCTCTGGCTTCAAATATAAAGTGTACTTAAAGATACTGTTGTCCCTTCTAAAGTACATCAATACCACTCTTGATCTGTCGTACCTGTCTTACTTGCAAATTTTCTCTCTCATCCCAAACATTCTTCCCAATGGCATCACCATCATGAAAAAATCTCTGATTTACGCGACATGTCCTAGGAATGCCATTCCAGTGAGGAAACAACTACAACAATTTCTCCAAGCCCCCGCTCGCCCATCTTGGCAGACGCTCAGTCTGCAGCGAGCTTTAAGGCTTGCAAATTGCCAAAACTTTTGAAGACGGCGTATTACAAACTGTTTGGAAAACAACAGTTGTCTTGCAACACCAGGCTGGCAATGGCTGTAGAGCTCTGCTTCACCAGCTGACACCTCCGAGCCAGCATTTTCAAGGAAAAAACCCCAAAAAGCAGCCAAAAGGATGGAGCCCCTTCTTCTGAAGGGCCTGTGCCGCCATCCTCCTCCCTCGCCCTTGCCTCCACTCCCCGGGCCCCCCTTTTCCATAAGGCTCTCCCGCAAGGCCACGACTCCCACATCCACACCTCGCACCTGCAGCCGCTGCCCGCTCGCCCACCCCGCGGCCGGCGTTGCCACCTTCCTCCGGGTCCGGCTCCACCTCCCCGGGCCGGGCCGCCGTCGCCGCCGCCGCCGCGGTCCCCTCCCAGCCGCACCCCCGGCTCTGCCCACCGCCCCCACCCCCCGTCCCGCCCTCCGGGCAGCTCGGCGGATCCCGCCGCCTCCCTCTCACCTGCGCCGCTGCCGCCGCCTGCGGCCCGACTCGGAGCGGCGCGGAACGGCCTCAGCTCCGGTACCATCCGGGCGCCATTTTGTCTTCGGCCTCGGAAGTGACGTTGGGGGGAGGCCAGCGGGCAGGTCCCGCCGCAGCGGGACCCCCTCCGGAGCGGGGCCGCCCCCGCCCGCCGCCCCTCGTGCCTCCCCTCAACCGTGTCACCCCCGGTCCGTCCCCGGGACCGCCTCAGCTCATCCCACCTGCCGGCGCCGGCCCGCGTACCGCGGCCTCCAGCCACCACCCCTCATCCCAGACAATGAACTGTGGAGAAGAGCAGGTTCTCTTTCCCTATTTCTGAGTGGGGGTTTTTTGGTCTGTTTTTCTTCTTTTCGTAGTCATGCAGCTCCGCAGGGAGGTGGTTTTCTCGCCTGTGACTGAAAATGAAAAAAAAAAAAAAAAAAGAAACAGTGGCTGAGGGGAAATTCTTTCTCTAGCTGGAGGTGATGTATGGGAAGATCCTCGCCCCTGAGGAGGCGCGGGCCGTTTCTCTGGGCCGGCGCTCTGACAGGCGAGACCCTTTTTTGCTGCACATACATTGTGATGTCCCGTGTAAATCTTTTTTTTTTTTTTCCTCAATTTTCCAACTCTGAGCAAGTACCTGACAGGAAAAAAAACCTCCCTCCTGGGAGGTGTTTGTATTGCAGGGCAGAACAGTGTCTCCCTTTAATTTGAAGAGCAAAATAATTTTCTCTCTCACTTGACTTTTGTATTCATAATAATGTCAAAGAGATGTAATCCTCCTGGCTAAGACTATTTTTTACATGGAAATGTTAAGAATTTGCTATTTTTCCAGCGGAAAAAACCCTGACTTAAACCCATAGAAGATGGGAGGCATTAATGCAGTTATAGATCAGAGGTCTGAAGTACAGTAAATGTTTTACATTACTTGGATTATTTTGTTTTCACATTCATTGTGCATGTACATCAAGGAGTAACATTAAAACATTAAAGCCTGGACACCCAAAATACCAGGACAGAGGAATCCCATTCCATGGATCAAAACTAATCACGTGGCTACCCGCTCTTGTCAAACCAAAACTTTTTAAAATGATCAACCATATTCCCAACAAGCAAAGACAACCTTTCAAGCATAAGGAAAATGCGCACTCTGAAACCAGAGAATTTGAATGCCTCTGTGGTAATGCTTAACTTTGCCAAGCAACAGCAGACTGAAAAATAACAGGACACAGTGATCTTCCCACCCGGAATTGTCAGGATGTGTTTATATTTTAAAACGTTGCTTAGGTATACCAAAATCAGTTTTGAAACCTCTAATTTTAGTAGTAACAAATCCTCATACAAATATGCTTAAACTAGTTTATTAGGCTGGATTAATTCTAATTTAGCTGTATTAACATTTAATTTTATAAGTAGGTAGACTAATTACACCTGTGTAAGTTTTGGCGTTATTGTAAGAATAAACAAGGCTCCAATTTGACATGTTAGAGCCTTATACCTAGAGACAATGAAAACATAGAACAAAATACGTACTATATCAGCTCGAGTACAAGCTTTTCTTGTAGGTGGGAAACTTCTGTGGGACACTGTTGACGGGTGCATCTGCCACAAGACTCACTCGTGTTTTGCTGTAAGGCCTTACTAACATTGAGAGGAAACTCTGAGGATCTGTGTAGTATGGACAGTATGTTTTTAAAGCTATGATAGGATCCAAAAAGACAGCATCTTTGTCAAAGTTCAAAGCTACATTTCTTTCTGGAAATAATTCGTATTTATCTCAACTGTGGTAACCAAAGTACTGACACAAATGGAGTTTCTTATGTGGACAAAGGGATTTGTAGTTTAGGATTGTCATTGTACGCTTATTTGCAAAAGGTGAAAAAGGATGTAGAGGAACAAAATACTGTTTTATTTCTGGCCTGGGATTAATATTTATAGTTTAGAGTCATTAAATGGCAGAAACTTGCATTATTTATAAATATTTTAGCATGTCACTCTTGATGTAGAAGTCCTCCGTGCATGAATCCTAGGGCTCTCAAGCTGCTCATTTAAATTATAAATGTCTTTATGAAGCTTACTGCAACACACTACCTTCTCAGAGTCAGAAATGCTATAGCAGGCCAAATGCTCTTTTTTTTCAGAGGTATCCAAAACCAGTGAGGTTAGCAGACTGGCAGCATTAAAAAGGCAGGTGGCAGATTTTGGTTAATTGTGAGGGAAACATGACAGAAATACCCATTGTTAAAATAAAAATACAGTTTCCAATATCAACCGTGTCTCAAACACTCTTGTTCTATAACTTGGTCACTTCCTTGTAGTATTCTTCACTTGTATCAGGGCACATCTGTGACTGTTAATATTGTTTTTCCAGAACCCATCATTAGTCACACTGAACAGGAACAAGTTGTCTAGTTTTGGCTTAATCTGTGCTGGTTTTTGTTCCTCTCTTGCCTCTGTTTGTTGCCAGACAGACTTCTCAATTTTTCTTGCCTGGAAGTTTTTGCTTTTGTTGCTTATGTGGTGTACTCACTTATTTGTGCTTGCAATTTAGGTAAATCTGACTGTGTGTACAAGTCCTCTTTACTTTCTCTGCATTTACATTGAGAATATATACCACCTGGTGGTATTCCCGTGGATTTGCACTTCAATTTACGCTACTTCTGGTAGTCAGAGAAGCCTACAAATCTTTAGTTGATTAAAGTTATGAACACTTAAATTTTTTGTATTCTGAAAATATCAATATTGCTGCTACTGTGCTCTCTAAAATTATGAATTAGGCTTTCGGGTTACCTGAGTGCCTGTAAGCACAAGGCACATAATATCAGCACACAGTAGAGACAAACACTAGCCACAACTTTTTTGTCAATCTGGATGTCTGACTGAATATATTCAGGGTGACTGAAAAAGAGACTCTTATGTGGTTAGACAGGGAATTTCTTGCACATAGAAGTCTTAGTGAGCCATGGCAGGAACAAATATTTCTAGAAAAGGTTTTTCTCATCAGAGGGTCTAAAGTGGCCTTGAAACTAGCTTGACCCAAGTGATACCAATATGTCCAGTTCTTCTCTTGTTAATTGGAACAAGGTCTCTGTTATCAAAACTTCCTGTGCTATTCTAGTTTGTCCTTCTAAACATAGGAGACGTGCTGCATGTTATGGCTTAAACTAGTAATTTCTCTGGGAAAGACTGATACAGTTTAACTGCTAGGGTTACTGGTTACTTAATAGCTCTGAATTTAAGTAATATTACCTTTCTTCTAAAAGAGCATTTTTGACAGATAAAACAAAGAATTGGCTGAACAGCTAAGATATTTAGGTAACTTGGGCTTGAAATGTCCTGGGGAATGAGACTCTTAAAACTCAAGCACTTAAGTATTCCTGCTTCTTTCACGTCCTTCTGGTTTAGATGATCCTTTCTAACTTAGTCTCAAGGTCCTTCACAATCCTTATTTTTGTTTCTGCTTTCTATAGCCTAGGTCATCTTTGTACCAGGAGCAGGTTTTGTTATAAAAATCTAAATTTTCACAACTTAAAGCAGTGTCCAAGCTTATTAATGGAGTTTTACACTACTCACAAATGTCTCACAGTTTGCTTGCTTTGCTTCTTGTCTGAGTTCATTCCTTGCCTGTTATACTGTACGTAGGTTCCTCATCTGCTGACCAACAAGTGCTTCTTTCCCTATAGCTATGGAGAGGTTCCTTTTCAGGACCACTTTATGGAATTGATAGATCATACCTAGTTAGTCTTAGATATTTGGCTTCCATATGCATGCTCCAAGTGGCCTTCCCACAATTCCCATATGACCAACTTGAGCAAAAAGGTAACCAGGATATCTCACAGGGCAGGAAAATGGTGTCAAGTCAGTGAAGTCAGCTCACTACCTCTTGATCACAGGCAGTGGAACCTAAGACTTCATTTTCTCCATTTTACAGAACAGATGACTTCTGTCCAAGACTGAACAGATATGCTTCACTTGAACATTGCCCTCTCCAGAACTTGACAGCTGCTGAGGTCTTCAGTCCATCAGGTAAGTTATGTAGGACTAGTAGCTATTACCCTAATGAGTAATCACCCTATGAACTGGCTAAAATTCATCTGTGTCAATTACACCAACGGTGACACAGGGATAAAGAGGAGGTCCATTTAAATTTAGATAAATTTAAATTTATCAACTGACACTGGATGGTAACCGTTGCAAACTAGAGTAGATGTTTTAGGACTGCTTCTGTAAACTGATTCAAACACTACAGGATGGGGTCCAGAAAATGCATGCCCACAAGTTTCTTCACGGAATTAATCACTTAAACTTACTTAAACACAAGAAATATTTATGTTGAGAGAAAATGCTGGCAATACTGTGTGTAAGGGAAAGCATTGTAAGAATAGCGTTTAACTTTTGTTTTGGCTACCTGCTACTTGCGTAGTGACAAGCTGCCTCTGAGGATGAAACAGCACTGAGTATGGCAAAAAGCATCTGGTTGTTGTCTGCACTACTGCTTCTTCCAACTTCTAGCAACTGGATCAATCAAAAACACTTGAGGTGCTATGGTATAGGCATGCTCTGTGAAACCAATGTTTAACACTGGTTTTGTTGTAAGCATTTTTAAAAATAAAATCAGGCTTGGTGACTAGGAGGCAATAGATAATAATCGGAAGCTTTTATATTAAGAACATGTTCATTTTTCTTGTAAAAATGCCTTCAGTAATTCTTACCACTAGCTGGTGCTAGGATACAGTTTACTGAGTGTGCAGTCATGGTGCATCTGCATTATTAACCTGCAGTGAGGAGTCTTTCGTTTTAGTATTCTGCATGTGTATTTATTTATATGTTGCTTCTTGTCAGGTGTATCAAATCTTAAGTCATTCTTGTGTTTCTTGCTCAGTATTCTGCATGAAATGCAAGCACACTTTACCTTCTCAGGTACTTCTATTACTTTCCACTCAGTCAATCAAGCATGCTTATTGTGGAAGTAAGCTAATTAATCATGACAAAATAACCTAGAAAAAATCCATTAGGAAAACTGTTTTCAAGGAGTAAGTTCATAATTATGAGTTAAACATTTCTTAAGTTCAGCACATATAGGTTTAAATGAACAGAGGGCAGGATTTGCCTCCCTGTGAGTTGTGGTTAATAGCAATGTATGTTTTCGTAATCTCATTAATATTTTGTCTCTTACAAAGAGACAGATCTTAGTGCCAGGAGTAGTTTCCTCAGGCTAAGTCCAGCTCTGAATCACAGAGGTAACTTTATGCGGCAACTTACACTATGTAGATTCTTTTTCTACTTTTTACTAATAAAGCAAAGGCTGCCTGTTAAAAAGGCGAGCTGTATTTTATTATACAATTTAACCTTTAAGGGCTGGGTTTTGGGTCAAAGTCTCTTGTACCACCAATTTCCAAATGCTACGTCTAAGTTGTGAGACGTGTACTTTTCTTAATTCTCTTTGTATAAAGTTTGTATGGGTGTAGGCAGGGAAACACGGACAGTTCTGCAAATGGCTGGCCCTTATTTCTCAGCAAATTGCATCACTGCTTACTGCACAGGAGAGGACACTCCTTCGAGAAGGAAGGTAGCATGTGTTATGCTATGCTCAATTATTACTGCTTATTCAACTTCTGTGGTTTTTTGCAACATGCTAGATAGGAAATGAGGAAGAACTGACATTCCCATCTCTTTTCCCTTGAGTACACCTGCTGAACCTGCTAATTCCTTCCCTGTTTCCTCTATAGGATGAATGAAAAATGTCATGAGGCAAAATATCCACAGGACTCGAAAGGAATGTGTTATTTGAGGCTAACATGGTTGATAAAAGCAGGAAATGAAGTTGCTTCCCACCTCAAATGAGACATACAGTACTAATTTCCTAAGACAAATATCAGTACATTTAAAATTGCCTTGTTAGAAAATGTTTAGTCATTCGAGAGGGGAGGAAGAATATGTTTAATAAGGATTTAGGTTTATCCACTTCTAGTCAATGATTTAACTCAGTTGCTGGTCAGTATTGCCTTTAAGCTGTTACCAGATGGCAGTCTTATTGCAGGAAAAATTAGTTAAAGGGCTTATGTAGTACAGAGAAATGCATTTTCTTAAAATATCAGTAGCTTTCTGTTCTGCATATCAGAAAAGAGGTGTTCTCTGAAGAACGGGACAGATTATTTCTACCATTTTTCCCCCTCAAAAAACAGAGGGAGCTTCTGTTTTACCTGGGTTTTATTGGAATTGTTGCTGCATTGCATCAGTATCACTCTTGCTGTGCTCCCTTTCCTATTGGAAAATAAGGTTGCAATTACTTTCTGCTACTGCAGCCTCTTCCTGATTACCTTCTGTTAGGAAAACTAAACTTGGTTTATACCCGTATTGCTGTACTATTTCAGAAGAAAAATAGTCCAGTTCTAAATTACTTGCAGAGCACAAAAGATATTTACTTGATAGAACTGCGTTATAATTAATAATGCTTTCAGAAACCTAAGCCATAAAAAAATTCTTCTTTCCATTTTAATTTTGATAAGATAGATTTAGCAATGGGGAGGGGAGGGGTTGAAAAATATTTGCTATGATCGCAATCTTTATCAACTAAAAAGTAGTTTTTTCTTTTGTAGAGAAGTGCATTCTGGGGTTTTCTATAACTATAAGCACAAAGAGAAGCTATGTTAATGATGTGCATTGTGAGCCATATTACAGGAAGAATGCATTTGATAGTGTCTGCACTGCATGTCAAAATCCAGAAAATACTCAGCAGAAATCATGAAAGCCATCTGTCTTTCTAAAGGACTATAGTTCCTATATTGAGGGAAGTTTGCTAATGAATGCAACTGCAGCCTAACAGAACCAGCACATGGCTCAGTAACTCATATCTGGAGAAGCTGAACCTTTCTGACAGCATAATTATCGATACAGTTTGCTAGAAAGTGTGGTAGACTGCAGAAATCTTTCAAAAGCCTATTTTTTTGAAAGCTATGTTATCATTAAACCAAATTAGCTTGATTTGAGATATGTCCTTTGATTTTTCTAGACTGTTAAGGAAAAACTTATATTAAAATCAAATTATTCTTTTGGGGAGAATCTGTATTTGTACACCTACTGAGTCAACAGACTTGCTATAGAGGGAAGGTCTGACTTTGAGTGCTTTGAAGAACAACTCTTTTCTACCCTTCTGTCCCAGTCAGTGTTCCTTTATCGGTAAAACTTGTTTCTTTATTTCAACTTGGATAAAACTTGCAATGGTTTAATGCAAGGGAGTGCCTTCTTTATCCTTTGAAGAAACTATTTCAGGAAGTTTTAAGGGCAATTGTGGGAAAGAACAGCTCATCTATATCCAAGTGCTTTTAAATGAACTTCAAGGCTTAATGTGTGGTAATTGATGGGGTCCTGATTGCACATAAAAATAAGGATGTTGTATTTCTATGCAGTAGAACACTCTAATACTGTAAGAGCAGCACAGGATGAATTGAGTGGTTCCTTAGCCTTGTATTTGTGCTTTCAGATCTGAGAGAACACTTTAGAGCTATGATTTGATTTTATGATAACCTGAAATGTAGACCAGGAAAAGATCAGATTGATGCCCTGGAGCCCCTGTATGGGTTTTTTGAGACAAGCTTCTAATCTGTCAGAAAGCACATTTTTAAGAATGTTTTTCCCCTTCTGCAAGTTTATCTGAATACTGATGTGACTTAGCCTCTGAAATAGCCCCCACAGATGGGCAAGTCCATTGTTTCGTTTTAGCTCAATCTGTAAGTGTGAATGAAAATTAAATTTTAGTGAATATAATGTTTCACAGTTCTCTACTTTCCCTACTTCTTCCATTTTCTACTTTTTTTTTTGTGGATGGCACTGTTTGGTTTTGGTTTTGAACTCTAGAAATCAATCATCCCTGCCAGCTGCTTTCTGGAAACAGACCACAACCTTGAAAATGCATGGAATGTGCAGCACTCCTTGCCTGCTAAGACACTCGCCAATTTAGCATTTACCAGAGTCTGAAAATCTGACTTCTCCAGCCTGGAAGAGCCTAACGAGCTACATAATTGAATGGGGATCTTTGTGTTGCAGTCCAACTGTTTGTTGCAGAGCAGGGGGAGCTGTGGGTTTGGTCCAATGCCTAAATCCACAAGGCCTGGACAAAGACACATGGCTAGTGTGATCCTGGGTTTATTTATACATAAATGCCTCTGTGCTGCAGCTGTGAAAAATGTACAAAGCACTAATTCAAACTTCTCATTATGGCACCTAGTGTCAAGTTACATATCCACTATTACCTTCTGTATCTATTACTAGTTGTCTAACAAAGCTAGATGCCAAAAACTTCAGTATGATTAATACTTTAGGTTAAAAAAGCTGCCTGGAAAAGTATGGCTATGGTTAATCTGATACTTCATCTAGTTAAGTGGCTGAATATAAATAGGCATAACAATGTCTTCAGGCATGGTGTAGGCTAGTTATGACCTAAGCTTTAAATTGCACTCGTTCAGTAGCATCTACACTGCAAAACTTCAGGTGGTGGAGGAGAGATTATTTTTACATGGAATGGTTTTTCATCAAAAATAATCAGAGTGTGCTTCTGAACTCAGGGTTCTTGGTGGGCTCAGTTAGCTGCTTTTTTCCTCATGTCCTTTGTTGCCATCTTATACTAAAGAATATTAAGGATCATGTTATAATAAAACGTAATGGAACATCACTTCATTTGAACTAATCTGAAGCTGTGACAGGACCAGTGTTTAAAGATTGCTGTGTCGGTGGCTTTTCCCTTACCTGCGGTTCTAACCCTTGGCAAGTCACTTAATCTGTGTATCGTACTCTCCTGAACTGGAGATAGTACTTGCCATCCTCATGTGAATGATATATCAGCGCTTTTGAGTTTAAGAACCTTCCAGAAAATGTTAATGTGCAGGTTGTGCTTACTTTTTAGTGAAATAATATGTGGTTAAGATACTCGCAATAGCATACTGCAGGTGCTCTTAAGATAGCAAGTAGTTACATTTAAAAGCAATTGCTGCATGTTTTAATTGGTATTTAACTATAAATTAACACTTTTTAAATTTATAGGAGTAATGAGATCTCTGTAATTCTTCTGGTTCCTACTTAATTATTGCTACTTTTATTGAATTAATTCCTCAGACATTTTCTGTTCTCATAGTAAAATATGCACTTGATGAATTCTTATAAGAATTGCTATACTGACACCTAGAAGTATTATAAATATTGATGCATCAAGTCATTGCCTTCATAGTATGCTACTGCTGTATATCTTCCTCACAGACAGAAATACAAGGGGACAACTATGTTTGTGATATTTTTTAGTGACATCTGGCATTCTTACAGGAAGCCTGGTGCCTGCTTGTCTGTTAGGGAGAGCCGCATTCATGACTCAAAGCCAAGCTGCAAAGGGAACATTACTGTTACTAACTATAAAGGAATGAATGTGATCAGGAGTAAGGACTTTAACTTAAAAGCAAGTGTTGATATATTGAATGTTGTTCCCTGTGAATAAAAATCAAACCTGGCCAGCTGGTGAAAGTATGAAGCTGTTGTTTCCTGATGTGTTCTCATTCATAGGAAGTCTCCTGACCTTGGGCCTTGATTCTGCAAGCATGTATACTGACCATTCATTTCAGCTTACAGAACTATTTGCCCTAGGACAATGTGCTGTTTGACTTCTTGCAAAGCAGAAAAGATCCCATCTTCCGCATAAATTCTACTAAAAAACACGTAGCTTGTATTCAGCCTACCTTTGAAGTCCTGAACTAGTAATGGGAAGTTAGATAATACAACTCCATGAAAGCTCAGTCACAGAATGCTGCAGTAGTTTGCATATGGAATATAGACCTCTGCACAGATTTTTAGTCTATACTTATAGAACATTTGTATTGTGAAGGTACAAAAGGGAATTAAGTAAATACATAACAAATGTGACAAAGCTTTTAATGAAGAAGCCATTGTTTCTTGAGGTTTGCTTGAAGCTGAATGGAATGTTCTACACTTGAGATTTCTAGACAGCAAGGTGGTATGAGTCATCAGAATATTAAATGTATCAGCATAGCAGCAGTTACTGTTTCTTCATATTGTCAGAATAATGGAGGTCTGATTCTTCAGAGACCTTGCTTTCTTTAGCTGTATCCTGTACTCCAGCTGATAATCAGAAGGAAATTAATGTCTTCACATTTTTGCAGGTTCAGATTTAGTACAGCACAATATTTAATACTGAATCTCCAGTTCTGGAAGCCCTGCAAATCATGTTTCAGTGGAGCGTGGGCCATTTGTTAGGGGTTGATTTCACCTAAGATTAATAAAACTTCCCTTAAACTAGAGGGCAGAATAAAAAGGCACAGTTAAGACCAGAAAACTTAGCTGGTTGGTATATGAAGTTAAAATGGCTCTGAGAGAGAGATTCTGGAGTAGGAGCAAAGCACAGTTTACTTGAGCAGAATGCAGGCTGTTCAACTGGTATTCTGTACGTGATCCAGGAAAATTCAGAATTTCACAAAAAGGTTGTCTGCTCTAATGCTATGCATTTTTCAAATGGGGTCTTCTTACTTCTGGCATAACCAGTATTCAGAGGAGACATATGAATGGTTTTCTCATTTTATAGTATTTGCAGGTTAGCAGCAACTGAGCTGGTGCAGAAGAAGATGGTGACATCTGTGCTATTCTCTACAATGGTTGAATAATTCATAATTCCATATGGCATGCATTTGTTCAGACATCAAGCGCATCTTACAGGGTAGTTTCCAGTACAGACAAGAATTTTTTAAATCTAGAGTAACAGAAATTACTATTATGTTGCCACAATTAGAAAAAGCTGTAATCTTCCTGCTTTCATATGATTTTACATGCACTTTTAGCTAATTCTTACAAGTCACACAAGCAAATAGAACAGTCATGCATGAAACTTGGTCATAATTCTCTTTCAAAAAACCAGTGAGATGTATGGACATGTGGAAACAATATGCCTGAAGTAATCTGGCCCCCTTTAAGTACTGTAACCTAGAAGTACAGGGGCAAAGAAAGTTAGTGTGAAAAGGTAAACTCTTTCTAGCAAGACAAATGTTTTCAACTGGACTGAGTCACAGGAAATGGAAGTCTATTAAGGTGTGTGTGAATTGTATTTCAGGGATAGGACCCCATGTGCTTATCCGTAAGAGACTGCAGACTTGCTTTCCTGAAAGATGACTGATTTAATATACCAGAAATTTCAGAATTGATTGGGTAAACTGCATGACTTTGTTACATGAGTAATGCTGCAGAATGCAAAGAGTCATAGGTAAAAAATTTACTGACACTTAAGTTAAATAAAGATCCCTTTAAAAATATAAGTTAAACTGAGGTCCCATGGCTTCAATAAAGGTAGTGAAAACTTTGCAGCCTGCTTCAAGACCACTTTTAGGCCTTGTATTTTGTACTTTAAAAATACCTAATACCAACTTAGCATTAGTAAAGAACTGACTTAATATATACAATAGACTTAAACTTGTTCTAGATTTTACATAGTGCATACATGACTTTGTACAGTGGTATATTTAGTTTAGAATCTTCCTTTGGTAAGGAAGAGAATGACTGTTCCAAGTAAAGTATTTCTAGGAGTATAAGCTCAGCAATTTGGAGACAACTATATTTACTGACAGCAAGCTACAAACCAAAAACTTGTCTCCAAATATGCTTTAATTCTGAGACTGACAAAAAGTCTGAATTCAGACTTCAGAAAACTAGTTTCTTTTTATAGATGGTATAAAAAAACCCCACCCGTATCTGGAAATCACAGCCTTTGGATCTGGTCTGCAGTTCTTCTCAGCGTAGACTAGAATGAAGATAAAGCTTACTCTCATCAGCCATCACAGACTGAGTGCCCCATTACATGATCTTAAGGGGGACTAAAAGGACTTCTGAATTTTTTTCTCACATGTTTAGTTTTGAAGATAGTTTCGTTTATCGGTGTCATATGGGTTGGTTGCAGACACTGCAGTGACAAGACAAGTAGCAAAATAGGAAAATGGAGGGAAGTTTAAAACATTTTATAAGTTTTTTTAAAGAAAATAAAGAACAATTACTGTGAAATAAGACAATTTACATTATAATTTTTATTTCCAAAGCTTGGATTGACATGATAGTTCATGGCACATGAAAGACACAGAAAAGCAAATCTAGATAAATTGACATGTTTAACAATTATTAACCATATGGATTATCATGATTTTTACACCAAACATAATGCATTGCAGCCACTTGGTATACCGAGCCTTTGCTCTGAACTCTATGAATTCGGGTACTGCTGCACTAAATATGCCATAGAAAAGTTGTAGAGTCCAAAGATGCATTATATCTCATTGACATATTCCGATCTAGTGTTGCACATGTTATCAAACAAGCCAACTATACAGTTAGAAAATGAGACAATTATCAAGAAAAAAATTGTCTACGCTAATTCAAAAGCTTCTACATGTCAGCTCTAAAGCGTGCTGAGTAACTGTTTAAAGTGACCCATCAAAACTGGGTATTTTCCAAGCACCCTTTAATTCAGGATGTGTATTTCAAGCCCTGCATGTCTCTGCAACAAGAGAAGACAGGAAATTCCTGGTGCAACAGTCAGATGAGCAAGCTTTCAGTTGGCAGGTCAGTTCCAGCTGGGCCTACCATATTTTGCCACATAATAACATAAGTATCAAGAGCAGAAAATCTATATCAATAGTGGAAAGATTTTAGCTTCCAATATCTAGTATTTTCTAAATTTGTAAATAATTGGTTCCCTCTGAAGCAAATTCCTCCTTTTTGATACATCATTTGGTAGATAAACATGTCACAAGCATTAACCAGCCAAAAACACTTAAAAAATTCTGGATATGTTTTTTAAAGAAATGCATAAAATGTAATGTGAAATAATCTTTGGTAATGTTTAAAAATCAAGCTAGCATATATTACCTGCAAATCACATTTCAGATGTAAATCTCATTGCTGCTTTTTTTTTCTTACTGCATAATCTTTCTTTCTTCTAGTAAGCTCCTGATTAGTAAAAGTCTTATGAAATGTTCCATACTCTGTAGTCTGGGGCAGGGAGGGGCGAGGGAGGGAAGAGTCCTTAGAGTTGTGTGGGATCCCCATAGATCTGGAATTCTTCAACGATATTTTCCATGGATCATCTTCTCACACCAATACAGAAATAGTCTTTCGTTCTTATAAAATAAGAAGCACTTGTATTTTCTGGTGTAGAATGGCATGGTTGCTTGTTTCACCTATTTTCAGGGCCTGTAAAACAAAAAACATAGACGTTTTATTGTTGTTACGCAAATGTTAGTTACATGATCTTTTTTCCTCCCTCTCCTTGTCTTTCCTGTCACCGCTTCATTTCTCTTCCCAGTTCATATTTTGCTTTCTCCTAATGCTTGGTGAATAGTGTTTGCTAAATGTAGTGTAGTTTTCTAACTACTTTGGAGTTTGTAAAGCACTTTAGATTTGCATGGAACCAATGAATCTTGTTGGTACCAAAACAGCTTCCACAAATGTCCAGAGTAATAGGATAAAGATCACTTGTCAGTGTTCACATGTTATCTAGCACTTGCAGAAGCTGGTCCTGTAATACTTCATAGTGAATTTTACCTCTGTGCAGTAGAGTAATCCAAAACTGGTGCACCTGATGAATATTATAACAGCATGCGTGCAGTATCCAGAAAAATTTTCTGAAGCACGTGAAGGGGTTTAGATCACCCACATCACATTGGCAACTCTTGCTGAGTCAACAGGCACCGAATAACATGAAAACAGGTTATTTTGTCAAAATAGAAGCATTAGAAACTTCCAAAGCAATTCTGTGACCTTGCTCAGAGAATGATGCTTGTTTGAAAAGCCTGAATAGCAATTTACTTACGAGTACCTGCCTGACATCTTCCTTACAACAGCGATGATTATTCCTGCAAGGATTCCAATTGCAACTATGATTCCAATAATTATTCCAACCAGTGCAATTGTTTCCAGACCACCTGAAAGAGGAAATCGGGAATGTTAGCGTGTTTCTTACGGAGGCTATTGATAAGAGGCTACTGATAGAACTGACGCTGTTCTGCTGCATCTCACTCCTTGGGGAAAATTCCCTTATCTTGTGAACTCTGGAGTAGGTTTGGTAAGTTCAGCAGGCTCCTTTCTAGCCTGCAAATATGCCTTTGGGCTGGAGGGCTCCATGTAGATGTGGCTATGGAGATGGTCATCAGATGAACCAGAGGAGGCAAATCAGGGAGCAGGTCATAGCTCCTCCTGAAACTTTTATTTAAGAATAGCATGGGCGTAGCTAGTGGCTTCTAGAAGGGTATCACTGGCAGTTAAGTTCTCCCTTGTCTTTATAATCCATGCTTTTGTTTAATACCTTTTTCAGTTTTCTCTGGTTCCCCACTCAGTCCACCTGTAAAGCCAGAAAGAGAATAATTACTTACTTGTTCTGCTTTATACAGAGTTTTGCATCCCAATTTATAATGGTATATCCAAGGAAAACTTTTATCAACTCTATCATAATGGTTTGAGGGCTCTGACTCTTTACTGATATGCATAAGAGTGAACTGCTAAGAACAATCCTGGTCCAAAAGCCAATATAGAGCATGTGCCCATTTATTTGTGCCCATACATTCTTCTGTACACACTCAGACACAAAAGCAGAGGTACCCAGCAAGCTGTCTGGAAGACAGCTGAGCAGGCATAAGGTAAATGGGTCACGATGCACTTTATCAACCTTTTGCCCCAATTTGTTGCTCATTGCTTACTGTATGGACATGGGTGCAATTTGCCTTGTATGTGCATCACAGTAATTTGTGTCTCTCCAGGGAAGGGAAGGCAGACAACTTGGCAAAAACTGAGAGGGGAGCCAGGCTGTAACAGTTATTGTTCCTGCATTTGAAGATCTTTGAGTTGGTCAAAAAAAACCCCAACTTTTTTCTGGAGAGCTGTTTGATTTTCATACTAATCATCTGAAAAGAAAGCAAAGGCTTCAGAGAGGTATTGCCTGCCCTAAGGTAGAACTGGAAGTGCACTGGTGAAGAAAATGGTATAGCTACTCATTCCTTTTGTCAGCGCACATTTGTTATGAAGTTAGGATGCAGAGTGATTATTAAGGAGTAATTTCCCTTTCAAAAATCAGCAATGCTACCTTTGAGAGCACCTTAAACTTGGTATTTGAGTCTTCCAGATATTGTTTAGTAGATGGCAGTAGAACTTTGATACAATGAAATAGAAATGAAAGATATTTTTACCATCAATATTTTCGGTGTTAGCTTCGTAACCAGTAGAATTTTCACTGTCTTCTGTTGGGGCAAATGCACTTTCTGTGGTCATCAGTTGTCCAAACTGCAAGAGATTTGTTACATTGTGTAGTCTTGTGGGCAACTACAAGAATTGAGGGGAAAAAAGAGGGAAAAGAAACCCTCAGTACATTCAGTCTACGTGTATGAAATAAGCATTTAAATTTCTGTCAGGTGCGTTGTGGATGCTTTCTTAGCTATCACCTGTCATCTTCGACTTCTGTACAGTGACCAAAAACTAAAAGTAAACTGATTTGTCTTCTCAGCTAGAGGCTGTCTAGATGAGATGACCTCTCAATGGGAATACAAAAGGTGTAGGAGAGGACTGCAGAATACTGCAGACCTGCCTATTTTAGTGTGGGGTTTTTTTTACACTAGTTTGTCTTTTTGGTTTCACTGAAGCTAGTGGAGATATACTGAATTAGATGAGTCAAATGGCAGTGAATAAGCAGGTTAAGAATGCTTTCTGCCACACAGAACTACCAAAACCATTTTCAATTTTTTCACCTTTAACTTCGTTGCTTGCAAAGCAAAGCAAAGCAAAAGCATTGGCATTACTTTTTTGTTTTAATGTTAGAACTCAAAGTTATTCTTTATAATTTTAGTGATTATTCAAAATCTAAGCCATAAGACAATACCAGGAATATGAAATTAAGGTAACCTAAAGAAACCTTTATTTAGAATGATACTCACCAGGGTTGGTAATTCTTCAAATTCTGTGTCATTTCTGTCTCTGAAATCAATTGTTGTACTTTCTTCTCCTTCTAGAACTGAGCTTGCTGAATAAAATTTTAGAAAATGAGTTAAGATTTTACTTGGTAGTCACGTGTTTTGGCTACTTTGACATGTAAATTTTGTTAAACATGGGATCTGTGTGGTGTTCCATCTCCCTGCCCCTGTGCAAAATTATTTGGATTAACTTTGAATTCTGCTATACTCTTGTACAAAGCTGTAGGATAGAGAGCTGAAGTACACAACACTTAATCCTGGCACAACCTTGAAACGTTGGTTACTAAACCCTTTGTCCAAGAAAAGATTTCCTTTTTTTTAAGAAAAGATTTCCCCCTTCTCTCCTGGATGTATGTGACTGCTACAGATTTCAAGTTAAGCATTAGCTTATGTTTTTCAATGAATTACTTCAAGCATTTTCTAGAATAGTAAGAAAGAGCTTTCTCCCATCTTTCAGCTCAGTTCCAGCTGCAACCTTTATTTTTAGAACTATCATTAATGTTTATAGGTGTAGCTATAGTTTAGAAAATATTCCTACACAAATCTATTCAGAGATTTTTCTAAAGCTGCAAACCTTACTTGCCATAATTTCATTTTTTAGGTAACAATGTATGGTCTCCCTTTTTATTCTAGACCTGTATATGTCATCTGTGCTCTTTGGTATAATGGATATTTAAATTTTGGCCTACATAATGTTCTTTCTTTACAAATACAGCCAGACTTCATCAATAGGAAAAATGGGATGGAACAAGGTAGAACACGAAAGAGATGGATATGTGAAGATAACTGGCAGTATCAAGAAAATGTTGAAAACATAAGCGTCATTTATGAATCAGCAAGAAACTTAATCAAAACTCTGCCCATACACAGTATGACGTTAATGTAGTGTGATATCTCTTGGGAGTTTCTAATTCACCATGATTATAAAGCTAGGTGAGGCTGCTTGTTATGCTGTTGCCTGGGGCATAAGAGTTCTGCTAATTCCAGATACCAGTGTTGTTTACACTTAAGCAAAGAGCTAATAATAGACATTGTCCTGAGCAAAAACTTCAGGCAAAAAACCCTAAAACTTCTGAAAAATTCTTCCATGGATTTAAATTTTGCACCTAACTTCTGTTTATTTCATCAATCGGAGAAAAAGGTTGTGCAAACATTTTTGAATCCAGTTTATATTTTTTCAGCATAATACTGAGTTACTGCTCCGAAATACGGCAATGATAGCTGAAAGTTATGTGAATGAGCGCCATGTTCATTCTCTTCAAAAAGCAGAGAATTTTTAGAGGGGTTGAAAAAAACCCTGGCTGCTCACACATCATTTGCCTATGATGTATGGAAGGTAATAATTGTCAGCTGCTAATAGCTTAATTATGAACAAAGAATACCTAATCCTTTTTTCCTTTGCAAGATAGTTTGATACCTCTAATTTGGAAAATAGTAAGTGGTAAATTGGTGGTGCTGTGTAGTGATCTCTTCAGGGAGGAGGACAGCTATTCACATGAGTTACTTACAAACAGAGATTTACTGTACCATTTAAATATTTTATGTAAGAGAAATATTCATGACCTGTTTGTTTTATTAAGTCTTAACACTGTTTCTAGTAATTTCATCTGTTTTTATTTAGTGACCTAAAAACATTCTTATCTCCTCTGTATTTGAAGTTAGACTATTTCTGAATTGTTAGTCTAGTTCCAAATACTAAGACTATTTCTTTATACTTTAGGACTTTAATACTCCTAAATGTACCACCCTACTTTGTGTTGTATATAATAGGTGAATGATTTGACATTGGAAAAAAATTATCTCTGTTTTTGCTTGAAACTCTCATCTGAATTCTAATGGAAACTGGAAAATATTTTTCCTTGCTTCCCAAACTCATTTTTGAATCAAACTAAAATTTTTTCATCCATCTCTAGCAATGTAAGACTGAAATCGCCAAGAGGCTAAACACTGATCTAAACTTAGATTTCTAATTCCAGGTTTACTCAAGTAAATAGAATTTTATATTTTTATACCTTTATAAGCCTGAATACAGATAGACTTTCTATTTAAGAGCCAAAAGGGTGTGTAAGTAGTACTTTAAGCACTAACAGATGAAGAAAGCATATTCATGTTATGCCAACATGAGGCCTAATATAGTCGCTAATTAAGCCAGACAGTCTCTCAAAAATCACCTTATAATCCATGGAAAGACTAGAACAGGCCAGGGTAAATCATATTTCTAAGCTAGATGGTAAAAATAATGTTTTGGTCATTTTTGATTGAAATACCTCTGGTGAGCAGCCTTGATAATTTTCTGTTGAGATCTCATAAAGGGGGCTTGATTTCTAGGTGTGTTGATTTAGCCACCTTCTAAATATCAGGACATTTTAAGATATGGGACTACTTTATAATACTTTGTGCTTGTAAAGTAATGTCTTTACAGTACAATATTGGGATTATTCTATGGAAAGGTTAAGTGTAAAGAAATAGCAACAGAGCTCAACAACATTAATTGCGTATAGATCAGTTTACTTTGTAATCCCAGTCGGAACTGAAAAAACACCCTTTATTCACTAGTTGCAAAATAAGCACAGATGGAGAAAACCAATTACCAGAGGAAAAATCCAAAGTAGAAAGTGAAATAAGTTTTGTACGTTTACAACAAGCAGCTTATTCTGAGAATAAGAATATTCAGAACATTCTGAGAATATTCTTGGTATGCCAGAAGCTTTCAGCCCTGAAGAATTAACTGATAGTGAAGGCAGGAAAGGAAACAGTGTCACAGAACAAAGGTGTAGAGAATTAGTGAATGTCACAAAGACACATGAAATAATTATTCTTTGTGGGATAATATTGCAGATTCTTGGCAATGAGTGACATGTAGAAAATCTATTTCAGTGCATTTGCCCTCAGTGTACAGTGATTGACAAAAGGAGGTAGCCCAGATTAATCTTGCCTAATTTTAGGTTCTTAATAAAGGTGCCTAAATAAGGTGTCTGCCTGCCCTTATCTTTTATAGTCTGTAGGGAAAGATAAATACTTCCAGAAAGTAATTTAGCTCACCTGAGATTTGGGTCATCCTTGGTAGTGCTGCCTTTCCTTAACTGTAATAAACTAGAATAATGTGGCTCCGCTGTTAACTTCCTAAAGCTCACAGATGGAACTGATTCCTGTCAATGTGAAGGTCTTGTCCCAGCCCTATCCAATCTGCATCATACTGTTCAAACTGAGGTCCTGGGTTTGCTGGAGTTGAGTCCCTGGACTGTATTTCCAGGTTTATTTTTCTGGTCAGACACTGGGGGTGGTCTGGGTAGTAGTTAAGCAGACACTACTGAACTATTACCAAAAGAAAGACTGGGAAGTAATTTGTTATCAGTGTATTGCACTTGTAGGAAGGAATATTGATACTAGACAACTCTTTGTCAGAGAAAGTCATAATAAAGTAAAAAATGTTTACTTGAAATGAAATTGAAAGAAACTATTGGACTTGAAATGTCTTTCCCTGTACCCAGTACAAGGCACATATACCACTGACATCAAAGAGATGTAAATGGGATGTAAGGGTGTTTGTGGTTTAGTCATTTGTTGGTTTCATCTGATGTGGGCCAAATGTAGCAAGAGCCATAGGATTAAGTAGTGTTTCTGCATATGTTCTTAATATCATCTTAGAGGAGGCTGTAAATACAAACAGTGCCTCACAGTGCTATGATTGTCTCCTACTGGCACTATGGCCTCTTCTGTTTGCAGCTATACATTGCTGCGGATATGAATTAATCATTGCATCTCTTTTTGCCAGAGTTCCAGCTGGGTGTGTTTCAGTTCAAAGTTGCCAGCTGCTATCAGGCTGCAACTTCTCACACAAGGAGAAAATTTGATGTCTTTAAAAGTTTAATACTGCTTTGAAAATATCCCATGGCTAAGCATCCCATGACCTACTTAGGGGAAGATGAGCTCACTACTCATTGTTATGCACGGAGTGACAGTTTACTAGAAAAACCTCTTAGGGTTGCTTTCAAAGCACAGTGGTTGTGTTGGAAAGGAGAGTGAGTTGTAAAACTGTTCTTCATTAGCATTTCTTTCAGGTATCTCCAAAACCAACAAAGATGCTTTTGAAGATGAAAAATGTTGTAGGATCTTGTTTCTTTCCCAGCAGTCTGAATAAACCCAGACACCAGTGGGCAAAGGCAGTTGTAAGCCTGTATTTTAGTTTAGTCCTTGAAATAGGAAGCCTTCAAAATAGAATGAGTTTCTATCTCTGCGATAAGAGACCAGTAGGTAAAAATGGCTAACCCTAAAGGATTCTCTCTAGCAAGTACTGAAATAATCTTTATTGCTCATTGCCCCTCTGCTACTTAAATAACTGAAGCTTCTTTTTTTATAACAGCTGAAAAATTAACTAGCAGATTAACTGTCAAACAAAAGCTTTGATCTTAAAATTCAAGTTTATTTTTATCTGTATCTTACTGATATCATATTTTATCCTATCCAGCTGTGCTAGATAGGTGCTTTGTGGAATGCTTCTCTAGAAAAGCAAGGGAAAGAATTCAGTGGGATGAGTCACTTGGGAGATACCACTCTTCTGTTTGAGATATTACTGAGCTAACTATCTGGAGTTGGCTGATGTTTCAGTATCTGCTTCCTGAACAGTTACAGACCAAGTGATGTTGTTTGAAGGAGTGAGTATGTATGTGTGTGTTAGGCATCCTGTCTTGGCCATGTTTTACTCAGCATTTATACCCTGATACAGGAATTCCCTTTCAGAGGAAGCATTCTTCACTCACAGCCCTTAATTTGATTGTGAGCAAAGTGAGTTTTAAAGTCAGTATCTCACTATTGGAACCTTGTTCAGCTCTAGTTCAGCGGAAACTTTTATTCATGGTGGTGGAAGTTTAACAAAAATGTTTGATTTGATAAGGTATCTGCCTTTTAAATACATAGTGTCTCAGCAGCAGCTCTGTAGTTTTCAAATACAATTTTGTTGGTTATCTGGCTTCATCTTCAATTTAAACGTATTCCACAGTCAGGTCCAAAACCTACCTCATCAGCTTATTTTTCTCTGAAAGTAGTTTTCCAGTATTTTGCTATAATTGCTTAAGCATTTTTGGATATTTTAAAAAAGCATGTAAGTGTCTCTCTCTCTCTCTTTCTTTTTTTTTTTTTTTTTTTTTGGTGAAATGGTTCAACACTGCCAAATCTAGGCTACAAAACTGGACTTTGAAAATTTGAGGTTTGGAAGAATATAATATAATGGATTCTGGGTTCTGAGCCTTTGGGCAGTTAAAACTTTCAGACTTTAGAAAGGCAAGGAAGTTTCTCTATGAGAACTAAAATTTGTACCTGTGGCTCCTGCAAAACTCATGACATCTGCAGTAGCCTTAGTCTGTTTGGGGCCACAGCATTGGTATTTTCTCTTTTTCTGTTAATTCTTTCTGGAAGTTGGAGTAATACATCATGCCATGATAAAGAAATGCCCTGGCATATGTTTAAGTGTCTAGACTTCATTGTTCAGGAGGAGGTATGTACTGTCTGTCTAAATCCTGAAGAGCTTAATGCAGTTTCTTTATACAAAGACTGACAGCTTTGCTTTATATAATGAAGGAAGCTGGATGACAAAATACCAGGAACTTTGGAAAGTATCTGCCAGCCGAAAAATGTTCGTGATGCACAAGGAAGGATTTAACTCAGCCTTCTTTAGAGTATGACTGACTTTGTCCAGGTATTCCATGTAGCTCATGATGACAATGTTTTGCTGAATTGTCAGAAACGTTTCCTCTGGTCACCACACCCTACTACAGATGGTTTCTATTGCTGCAGCTGGCTTAGCCAAAGGAACAAAGCCAGAGTTTAAATCTACAGTGCCAAGTGGCAAAGAACCACTTGGCTGCTTCTGGAGTAAATCACATGTCTTCTGAATGTTACAATAGCCTACGTTGCCCATATATGGGATACCCACAAAATATATTTTAACTAGGCAGCCATAGAGAAAAATAACTGCTCTTCAAGTGCTTGCTAAATGTATATGACCCACAACTAAAGTTATGAAACAAAGCCACAAGAGGAAAAGGTGGTAACTTACTAAGCTTTCTCTTATGCATGATAAAATTGGCCACAGAGCTGTGGGTATTAAGAAGGAAGAGACTATTTAACTCCGTTATGGGATATTCCTGTAAAATATTCCTTGCAGAACTAAAGATGAGTCTTCTAAGGTTTATGCTTTTAATAATGTTGCTGTATCAATCTCTGAGTTCTTGTCTGGTAAGTACACGGACTTCAGAGTTGCTATCCCATGAATGTGGGATAAAACCACTTTCTTATTTATGTTTTCTGCCCTGTGACTGTGTGGCAACTCTGTGCAGTCTTACTAGCAATTTCTTTGTTTTCTCTGAGCAGTAAGGGTTTGATTGGGGCAACAGGAATGGAGTAGCAATCAGAGTCTAAGTCTCTTTTGCATCATTCTCTAAGTGGCACCTAAAACTTCAGCGTTACAGTACCGTGTTTATCGCTCCATGGCTGACAAGGCACGAGCATTGGAGCTAAGACAAGGAGAAAATACAAAATTTCATGTAATGGATCAGCAAATTTTATGGGGTGTGCAGCAGAAATCAGAAAAATCTGTGTAAAAATATTGGGATTTGTAAATGCAGACAAAAGGAATTAAGAAATGACCTCTAATACAGTAATAAACTAATCTTTTCCCTGAATCACTTCCTTCCCAAAACTCTGAGCTGCCCTTTCACAGCTGCCTTGATGAATGTTACTAACCCCTTGTATTTGCCAGCAGATGTTTGCATGATCATTTCTTAACTCATTTGTTTGAAATATGCCTTCAAAACACTGTAACTGGGAATTGGTTAGGCTTTAATTTTTGGCTAGCTGCTTTATATTGCCACACAGCCAGCAAGATCCATTCAAATATGTTTAGTCTAACTTTCATACTAATAACATACTAGCTAACATTTGGATGGGTTTCATAGTCATAAAAACATTTTAATATGCATTTGGAACTAAGTGTGTCCCCTTTACAGATTTAGCAGCAGCTCATATACTACTGAAGCCCAAGAGAGTACGTTTGCCTGAAATGGTGTACACAGTAGAATTATGCCCTCACAAAGGATTACTCTGATGTAATTTATGCTGGATGTTGTAGTGTTTGTAATCAACGAATACAGAGATGGAAAAACACAAGGAAGTCATAAAGCAACATGAGAATGTGCACAGCATCATGAAGTTTTTTTCCTTTGAGAGTCTTTGGCCAGGCTTCTGAGATAGTTGGAAATCAATAGTAAATTTGTGTCTTATTTTTTCTCATTTGTTTGTCGTTAGAATATCCCAACATACCTATACTCCAATCCTACATCTTTTTCTGAAGTGCTGTGTAGCACGTTGAGCACCACACAGCTATGTGAGCTTTGCTGCAGCATTATTTCAAACTGAGGGTATGGTGTGTGCACACAAATCCGAGGAGGCCCTTTTAGAGGCTGCCTGGCTGCCGCATGGATCCTGGCTGCAGTGAGTAGTCGGACCTGGCAGCATTTGGGTTCCATCCTGTAGTCCCTGACCGCATCCAGACAAAAAGCAAACAAACCAACAAAACAAACGTGCAACTGAGACAGACCATATGTTAGAGCTGGGCAAACAGTAGTCATTTCTGTGGTACACATGTATGTATGGCTTGCCTCAAATGACACACGGAGGAAACACTGAATGCTTCTGTCAGAGCCCAACAGCCTGCATGCTGTGGGCTATCCTTCCTTTACTGTTTTTTTTTATTATCTATTAAAATGCTCTTTTATCTCTCTAGGTTCTCAGATGCTTATTTTTGCAGATTACTTACAAGTACTAGATCTGGGTAAATGCATGAGTTCAGTGGAAGCTGTTCAGTTACAGGAGCTGGGAATCTGGCCTCTCCAGTGTTCACTGTGCAGCCTGAGTTAATGAAAGGTCCATTTGTGAGCTTTTAAATATGACTATTTCTTTGCTTGTAAAGTTATACAGATTGAAAAACTAACTTTTGAGATACAGATGGGCAAGCCTCTGTTTTCCCAATGAAGAGGAGAAAGGAAATTCCATCTGTTCTCTGCTGGTCTTTTACTAAGACACTGCAGAACGCATACTCACTCACTGAGATCCAGTAAGATGTTTTTCTCCTTTTTACGATAATTAAGTTTTGGATATTGGACATGTAGAGCTAGATTCATAATATGCTAATGCAGTGTATGAAAGGCATGTATGGGGACATGTGCAAGTGCAGTCATTCATGATGCAGCCAGATGCAGGGTGAAAGGTTTTGTCATGTCTCCCTTTTGGAGTCACATGTGACTGTTCATTTGGGTTGTTACTACCAGCAGTTACAGAATTTAATTTTCAGAAGAGTTTAGAGTTGCCTGACTTCATTGTTTAGTTTTGCCACTGAACTGGCAACAGAGTTTGGGTAAGTCAAGATACTTTTGAAAAAATCCCTTCTTGTAATTTTGTCAGTTCTGGTTTTTATGATTTTGAAAAACATAAGAAGACTTTTTAATCTTTCACGGTCGACTGTAAACTTCAATTTCTTTTCTTATATAAACACTGTCAATGTGCTTACTTTTGCAAAACAACAAATGTAAAGTAACATGACCTAGTATAAACCTGTTTAATTTTGAGACTTGCATAAGGAGTTATAATCTAATATTTGCCTCTAGGTAAGATTAGGCACGTGGACAGTTGATACAGCTCAAGTGACACGCGGTAACTTGTTTAACAATCATGTTAATTTTTGTTCATGTTATGTGACAGCCAATAGAGTAATCTCCTCCTCTGCAATGATACTTGCACCATGGGAAAGATTTCAAATTAGGAAATGTGTTGCCTCTGTAAAACACTCATTTGAATGCTTGTGCTTTTAATTGTTCAATTAATGCTGTGCCCAGAAAAAATTTAGGCCAGCTTCCATTTCAACTCATTTGGTCTGATCCTGTGTGCTAAGGTTTGCTTGAGTTTTTATACCATGAACAGGATCACGGGACAAAAATGTGTCTGCTAATCACTCAATAGGAAATGCTTTAGTCAAAATTCATCAGCTTGTGTAGTGCTCAGGTCTGTCCTTGGTTGAAGGACAGACAAAGTACTTGGCTGTTTAAGTCAGGATTTAAACTATGAATGGTTAACACAAATAGAGCATGTGTGAATGTGTTTTAAGTGGACAGTGATGTAAGATTTGTTACTAGATTTTCTTGTATTTTTGCTAATTTCTGCCATTAATCGTATTTGGAAGCTTACATATGAAGAGTGAAGTTAATAAATAAGCTAATTCTCCTTTTTCTCCACATCAATATACTATTTTATGCTTTTACAGCTTTGTCTTGCTTTATGTGACCCAATTAAAGGAGCCTTTTTCCTTTCTTTGGAAACCACATTGCTGACTTTGGGACCAAATATTCCTGTTAAGTATAGCACAAACACAGGGAATTTTAACAGAAAGATTCATTCATTTTTAACTTACTAATGTTAGATGTAATTTGCGTGTTCTCTATGAGCGAAGACTGTTTAAGCATTTCTGACTTTTTCTTTAAGATTCATAGGCTTTCACTGAAATGTTACGACTGATATAATAACAGGACTATTTTTCAATCACATTTGTGGTTCACAGTTGTCCTGTGAAATGGTTTCCACACCTCTGGCTTTTTCTAAAGTTGCAGCAACTTAAAGGCAGCAGATACTGATGAAATTACTCAAATTGTGGATCACTACCTGGAAGGGGAAAAATGCTATGCTTACAACTAGGAACAACAGCTGAATTCAATTTATTTGGCAATTCAAGGAGGAATTTGAAACCAATAATAATCATTTTGGAAATACATTTCCTGATTGAAACAAACCTGCTTTTCTTGATGCAGTCTCAATCCAGAAAATGGAATGCGCAAATATAACAAAAGAGTAGCTACAGGTTTATTTATTGCCTGATCAGGGTTAAGGGTATCAGAATCTGATACGTAAATTTCTTTCTCTAAAACCCTCAGGCCACATTGTCTACCCCAGAGGTTCAGGTACCTGAATATACCCACCCCACCTAGAACTACACAAGCCAAAAAATTCTCCATCTTCACTGTCAGCACAGTCACAGATTGCCAGAGGTGGCATTGTCATTTTAAGTCTGTTCTAACTTGTAATTGCTGATGGTTATCAGGAAACAGCAGTGATACACATGCTAAATATTTGTGACTTGTTTATTTTATATCTGAGTCCATTTTCCTGGTGTATCTTTTGGAAGTTATCCTAAATGACTGACCCCACGTGGAGAAAAAGTCGTAAAACCTAAGCACACACAGAAAGCCTTAGATACTGTAAACCATGTTCTAGATCCAACTATGGAGTTCAATGCACTGGTAGTAAAACAGAGGCAGAACCTTGCAAGCAGGAGACATTTTAACATTTTTCTGGCTACTAGGGTTTCATCCTGATTGTTGCTGGACTCCTTCTCAAAGTTGCCAGAAAATATGCTTAAAAATTCCCCAAAAGCCTTAAGATAAAAGACCTTTTTTCCTGTAATTCTATCATCCTAGAAACTGCTTAGGGTAATTCTATAAAATTGTGGTAGATTTTGCCTCATTTCTAACTGCTTCAAACTTTGGTACTTTTAATATTGATGCTTTTTAAGGCTAAGCTAGCTGGGTGAGCGTAGGTGCTTATCCCAGAGAAAGCCTAGAAAGCAAGCTTTGGGACTTGCCTAATATCTGTTGATTTTAGATTTTCTGTGAAATTTTGAAGCATAACTCCAAACTTTCAGTCTGATATTGTGACATACAGAACACTAGGAATTCCTATTAGAAGTTTCAAGCCAACATCCATGCGTACTGTGTATTGATATAGCTCCATTATTTCCAGCAGAATGATATTGACTGTCACCAGGCCCAAATCAGGTCGTATGTTTCAGTTAAAGTCCCACCGTCCAAGTCGGACAAGTAAATTTATACTTTGGAAGATCAGTGGGTTGAGTTTCAGGTTATTGTTTTCAGAGCACTAATAGTTGGAACATGTTCGTAGCAACAGTAGCTGTATTTCACCGCTACAGGCATACTTTCTGTTTGCGCATCCATCATACATCAGGCACACAGCCTGATGGCCAAATCATCCATAATGAATCAAATACTATGTAGAAAAACTAAATCTGAATGTTATGTTCCTGGAATCAAGTGCTGATCAGGGTAATTCAGATTTACTGTTAACAAATCGGACTCTTCTCCTTTAGCTGTAAAAAGACTTAAACATCCGCTTTACCTTAAAGTGTATGTTGGCCTTTTCTTATAAAATTCAAAAGAAATAGTTTGTCAAATAAACTTTTTCTGAGTAGATACATAACACTTTTCAAATCTCTCTTGGGTAATAATTCTTCCTGTTTTAGCTTCCCTCACTTGCATATATATATTTCTTATGGCTAAGTTAGCATTGGCAAAACCCTGCATAAGGCTCCGATTCTAAGCTATTGTAATGCGTCTAAGCACAGAAGCTAAATTCTTGAATGGAAAGATTTGTAAGTTTCTTTCATAGAGAGTTTTACCACCTAAATGTCAGTTACAACTAAATGATTGCTTGCAGTCTCCTTTGCATATATTACAGTGCAACTGAAGACATTTCCAAGGGCTGTGGATGTAACGCCTTCCCTGACTGCTTGCACCATTCTCCTTCCCTCACACAGGCACACACAGAAAATTCTTTTCTGAAAACTTCTGATATGTTTCTTTCCTGATTACAGCCATAGTAAATGCCCAGTAGTAGCTTAAGAATTCAAAAGAAAGTTTTATGAACAGGACAGAGCAACTACATAATTGCCTATGAGTAAGCACAGAAACTGTTAAATTACAGGAAATGACTGGAAATAATTTTAACCGAAGTTTCTTCTTACCTTCTTCAGCAAGTGCTATGAAAGGCATGCTCCCAAGAACGAAGATGAAGAATTGAACTTTGATAAACATCTTTGCTCTGCTTAGAGAATAGCTTTCCACTGCTGAGGCCAGATGGATTCAAATTCTGATTAATTTTTTTAGAGACAGGAGAGAATTGAGATGATAAAAAGAAATCACTGCAAAAAATACTTTGGTATTCCAAATATTCCTTTAGCTGCTGTAGTCTAACGGGGGAGCGTTTTCCCAGATGATAACTATACAGCTAAAGAAAACTGCGTGGAGTCGGCATTATTTTCTTTAGCCAAGGGGTGGGAGCATGCCTAAGGTGGTCCTCCAAGACCAGCCAGGCCCGCCCTCTGCGCTCTGTTTGGTCAGTACTAAAATTATGATCTCAGCCCAGGTTTAAAGTTACAGGAGCTGTTGTGGCTTTCAGAAGACTTTTATTTAGCAATGGGGGAAAGGGTATTTAGGCAGAGCGAGGTATTCAGGGAGTTCCCTCCCTTCTGCAAACTGTCCTTAAAAAATATTTGAGGAACAACACTAAGGACATTTTCCCTGTTATTTCCATCAGTGAACTGGTGGTTGTTTCATTTCAAAGTGAGCCCCCATGTTTGTTCGAGCAAGTGTTGTAGTGAATGGGCATTTAGGGATACTGAAATAGTTTTAGGACAGGTTATTTAATTCTGCAGTAAATACTGTCTGAATTTTTCTGCATGTCTCAGTCTCCCTCAGCTTGTGTCCTCAAGTGACATCCTAGCTGTACTCTAGCATTTGTCTCTGGCCACAGGCTTGCTGGCCTCAGTGTGCTAATATCACCCTACAGAAACAGCGGATTGCTCCTTTTTGGATGTAACTCTCAGTAGAGCTGTACAATGGTCTGTACAAGACTAGTTACTTTTTTCTTGTACATGTTTCGGTGCATCAGCATTGCATAGCATGTATGTAAGACTAGATTAACCCTCTACCAACATCTGTAACAGATACTTTTTCTCCCCAATAATGGTTTTTAGATAGGAACTGTGGCTGAAGCAGGATTTGGAGAGCAATGATTTATATTAATCCTATTCTTAATCTTCCCTTGTCTTGGGCAAGTAATAATATACTGATTTACATCTATTTACAAATGTGATGAGTTTTAATCAGTGCTCACGTGTGAACTAACCATACCAGTGTGCCACAGAGCTGAGTGGAGGAAGTATGTGACCTTGTCCCTCCGTTTCTGTACATGGAAGTCCTGCAGAATGTCGTAGGACATCAGACCCTGAAGCATAGCAGCAGAAACCTAGATTTGTTTCCTTTCTGCTGGCAGTTGTGGAGGAGGTAACCTCTGCTGAAGAGCAGGCCAGACTTGTGGGAGAGGTTTTATCTATTAAAAAAAAAACCAACACAAATTAACCAGCAAACCACCAAACAAAAATACCTAAAACATGGCTAGGTTGTTTTGCTCAGTGAGTGTGAGTCAGAGCTGTCATTAAGACCCCACAACACTTCGCACTGTAAAGGAGCAAAGCAAGTCTACATGTAAGCAGTGCTACAGTGATGTAAAAAGAGAGTTGCAGATGGGAAATGCAACACCTTCCATAGGGCTTTGCTTTACTTTTGAAAGTGATAGGTGCCAAAGGAATTTGTTAGCTATAGCTATAAATTATGGTGCTATAATTGTGTTCTTTGTATTGAAGATCACTAGAAGAGCAGGATGAAAACAGTCAATGCTAATGCAAAGAAATGACAGGCAATATTGGCTTACTGTCTTTAGAAAAACAGTAAAATAAATATTACCACGTACTAACTTTCAGCATGTCTTGAATCTTAAAATCTGGGATTAATTATTCCTTGATAATGCTGCTTCAAATTTATTTAAAAGAGTGTTTGCTTATTGGGAAATGTCACTCATATGAAACTGAAATTTGCTAGGGGAATATGTCAGTTTTAATGAAACTTACTTTGAAAAATTGAAACAACTAATTTTTTACCTTACCAGAATGGAATGTTTGGAATTCTGTATGTATTTTCAGAACAAAAAAATAATGTAGTACAGTATGAAAGGCAAACTAGAACAAACAGTGACTTTTCAATGTTAATAAATTCTCATCAGGAACAAAAAGAAGATATTTTTAGGATTTCATTCAATTTTCTTCAAAGGCACTCTGAAGGCCTTTCATTTTTATGATTATTCGTATAAACAAATTTGTTTCAGGTTTAAGCATAAGCCTTTCTAAAGAAGCATAAAATATTTGCTGGATTAGATAATTTCTTCCTTTAAACTGTACTGTATTCTGGGTATAGAACTGGAGCTCTTGAGATTTCAGGAACTGGAGATGTCCAAGTTCCAGTGTCTACTTCAACACTTTTTAACCTTTTTATTATTCTTCCCAATAAGGGACAATTTCTCCTATACCAGCCTATTTCTTCTGCTCCAGCCTGTTCTTCAATGAAAAGCTCTTTAGGTAAATTTATTGAACTATGAAGAATTTAATAAAATCAGCTTGTATCATGGTATCAAAGTGCAACCAAATTTGCCTGCAGGTGCAACACAAGTTAGTGAAAAAGCTAGGAATGGGTTACTAGTTGTCATCTTGGGATGATAAGAACAGCCATGAGAGGAGCTTGCCTTCTGGTGAGGACAGCATGTTGCTGAGTAAGATCAGGGCTGGGAGCCATTGCTGAGCCCTCTGATTTAAAACATCAACAAAATTCTTTCAGAAGAGCCAATATACCCTTGGGAGAGGGTATGGAGACAGAGACAAGGGAGCAGTTTTCTTCTGAATGGTACCAAATTACGGGGTTTTTAATGAAACTGTAGTTCCCTGTATTATAATTCCGTTAAGCCAATAGGTTTTGTGAAAATAAAGGAGTTATCCTAAGGTTCTGATTTAACAATCCATCCATGTTTAAAGCAGCACTTAATTATGTGATCTGTTTGTTTCAAAATAGAACGTAAGGACATAGCTATATGTAAGTGTGTGTCATTGATGATTGGTAGTGGACTTGCGTGTGTGCTCAAATGCTGTAATGAAATGAGGCTTAAGTCTATGCAGAGATGTTGTCATTTGGTCTTTTTTGTTCTGGGCATGTTATGACAGTTCCCACAAATTGGCAGGATATGAGCGCATGGGTCATCCTCTTTTTTTTTCTTTTTTTGCCAGGCAGCTCTGTGTGGTTTTAATCACAGTGGTTTAAGGGAGGAGGTGGAAAGGGTCTAGAGCACAAGCAGCCCTTATGTTTTCATTTCATAATCTGTTCTTTCTGTCTGACCATATCGGTCATTTGCACAGCCTTGTGAGAGGCTTAGGCTGTCTCTAGTTCGGTAAGAGCAAAGAATGAAACGTAGCTGGGGGAGTAGAAAAATAGTGACTATACCCTGCAAAGTGTTACGCCTCAGTGACAGAAGTCGTGTGGGATGATACACTTTCCCCTGAATCAGTCAGTGTTGCAGGATGAACCCAGAAGCTCTGAAGTCAGTGGAAGATTCCCCGTTGTCATAAATGGTCTTTGAATCAGGCTTTTAAACAGCAGCTCCAGTATCAGCAAGGACAGCCTTGCTGCTGATTCCCTATAACTGCTGATAAGGTGGATGTCATGCAGGAGGAAAATGTAGGCAGCTTGATTTCTATGACTGTGCGTGAGTATGTGTGGCTGGTTGCAGTATTAGGGTTGGCCAGTCTACCTAAGTACACTCCTCTGAAAGCGTAGAGCTTCATGATGATCTCTTCTCTGGTATTGATTTGGCCTTACAATTGGCAATTTGTTTGGCAGCTTATCCTGGCTTTCATTGCATTTCTCTGCTGAATGAAATAATCTGTATGTGTACATTTAATTCATTTACATTGCAAAGACCTAGCTCCAGATTTCCTTTCCCTGCAAGTGAACGTTGCTATGATCCAGAAAGTAAAGAATACTGCGTAGGGCAAAGTGCGACGATGAACTCTGGGGACAATGCTGATTCAGCTTCTGGGATCAATGGGCTGGAGATAAGAAGGGACTGTTGTTAGAGGGCTCCAGGTGTAGCATGAATCTGTTAGCTGTACTTAATCTCAAATTAAATGGTAATTATTACCATTTTCCTGAAATATCTCAGGAATTATTCCCCTTTTTGCTACAGTTGTCTCTAAACCACAAGGAATTATATATATCAAGGTCTAAACTTTTTTTCATCTTTGATGTTTTTTAGAAACACTTTGTGGACACCTGTGGCTTGTAGGACTGACATTCAGGGGTGCCAAGCATGCAGAGCTCCTGTAAATTCTCTGAGCCTGTCCTTGCATGTCCCTCGTGCAACCCGAGGCTCTAGTGTCTCAAACTGGACAGAAGGATTTAACCATTCTGGGTTACATATCAAAAGAAGCTGCATAAACATCAGTTATGAAAAATGCAACCTGTGAATAGAATTTGCTTTCTATTTCCACTTCTGGAAGAATTTGTTTTGTGTCTGTCTGCTTTTGACTTACACAATGTTTTCTAAGACTAAATCTATAATCTTAAAGGATTCAAAAATTGAGATGGGCAATTCTGTACAGCATGATTTGCTCAAAGATTATCTCACAGTAAAGCAAAGTTGCCTTGTTGAAAGCAGGCATGAAAAATTGTAGCAATCGTTCGGGGTCTCCTCCTCTTTCAAGTAATAGAACATTTCCTCAAACTGGATCGGGTGTTTTTGTATTTCAGTACCTGCCAAAAGGGGTGGGTTTGGCTGCAAAGGGAAAACAGGAAATGGCTTGGAAATTAATAAAGCTTGCAGAAAACAGTTTTTATGCTTCTGACCAAACATTGCAGGGCCCACAGCAGCCCCCGGGGTACAGAAACAGGAAATTTGGCAGCAGAAAGAGACAGTATCTTTTTAGTTACAGAGCAGATTTGCAAAGAATATCATCAAATAGAAGGCTTAATTTACAGTTTTTGAGTGTATTTTTACTTAAAGAGTAGGAAGGAAAAATATGGGTTTACTTTCTATGTACTGGAGATGTTGTAAGCTAAGATTTCACTTGTACTGAAGACGGTTCTGTGGGAAGAGAAATTGTAACAGCACATGGAGCTGCACATTCATGGAAAATTCTGTAATAAGTCAGGCAGAAGCCAGGACACTCAAATCTATCACCATGCTACAATCTCTGGCAACTTGTGGGACTTTGTGGGACAGCAGAGGGGTAATTTGGATATTCCTCTTTCAAGAGATGAGACATTTGTGTGGCCTTTTTACATGTGTGTATATAGAGAGGTCATCTGTATATGTACATGCACGTACTGAGGTCTATGTAGTGGACTTTAAACTGAGAGTATGGATGATTATGTTCTCATTTTATGGGATTATTTACATGGAAGTCAAAGATTCCTAGAAGGCTTTTGCAGAAATACAGACTTTTGCCCTCAGAAATGGCTTTTGGCTTCATCCTTATTCACAAAGAGTTAAAAGTTGAAGTCCATCATATCTCTTTGTTGATTTGCGTAGGCCTTAAATAGCCATGGCTTTGTGGTAGCTTTTGGGTTTGAGTCACTGTGCTTTTCTTTTCTAATTTCTGGAAGTGCATTTGGTGTGCAAGATATGAGAATATACATTAGCCTCTAGCTTTTAAAATGGCAATCCAGAAGTTCTTCCTCAGGCAGGTGTCAGGGAATGGGAGAACCAGAAGACGCTGCTTTCACCCCATTTATGTTTCAGGCAGCCTTTCCTGACTGACAGGGGCACCACTTCTGATGTGAAGTCAGACTTGCAGCTGGTGTAAGACAGAAGAAGAATTCACTGTTTGAAAAGTAAAATGTGTCTTATAGGAAGGGATTGGTATTAGTATTGACAAACTAAAATATTCATAGTGTGTAGCTATTTTTAAGATAAGCAGCTATAAATCAAATCCTGTTCCTTGACCATCTGTGCTCCTGACTATAAAATATTATATGCACAGATGTGTAAGCAACACTAGCTGTCAGATGTAGAGAACAGAGATTATTGCATCAGAAAATTGCAGCAATGCTTGAAGTTGGAGATCTTAAGCTAGAATTGTAATGATATTTATCAGTCAGTTTTACAGATGGGGCTAGATTTTCAGCTGATATAACTCAGAGTTTCACCAAAATCAATATATACCAGTGTTCACAAACCAGTGCTCCAGTCTATGGGGCATAGAGACAACCTAAAATATTTGATGATCTGATAAATGGGCACACACTGAGCCAGTGCCTCTGGGCTATAACAGCAGGCTGATGGAGAGAGAGCAATTCTGAAACAGCCAGGTCCCGTCCTAGCCAGGAACTCCAGATGTATGGAATTGACTCTCAAAATAAACTAGTATTTAAGGGAAAAGAAGAAGCAAGCATTTACACTTGCAATAGTTTCATTTGAGATTTATGGGCAATTGTTCTTGGTACAAGCTGCTTTTCTCCATGATGCCATTTCAGTCAGTCCTGAAAAGACTTGATTAAGATGGGCTGGGAGAAGGAAAGGGTAGAGAGGGCTACGCAGTAGTTTTATGTAAGAGTGAGTTGATCTATGCAAAAATGTCAAGATTTCTCGATGATGTTTCAAAGTCTGTGGTTTGATGTTGAGGTGACTTTATTTCCTGCTTTTATAATTTCACAATTGAAACTTCTTTGTTCATACTGTAAGGCTCTTCATTAGAAGCAGATGATTTTGGGCCATTTAACACAAAACCATAAATTACAATATTTTTCAATTAAGAGTAGCACCGCTGCCTACCTGAAGCAAAATATACTGGTGTGAAGGGAGTAGGACACATTTGGTGGATGGTCTAGACTGCCTTTCTCAGGAGGATACGTATGTTGTTGTTTACAAAGACCCCTGGAGCAGAGCTTCTCAGCTGCTTCCTCAGTAAAGCACTCTCCTCTGAGAGAGGGCAGTTCCCTGGGGACACAGTCCTGAAAACATAAATTTCACAGAATGCAACAGGTTCCGTACGGTGTAAGAGCTGGTAGTAGGGAGTGGGGATGCTCCCGAGGACACACTGGAGTTGGGATTTCTGTCAGTAAGAACTTTATCCAGAAAAAGGCTTTCCAAAGTCTCCTAGCAGTTGTCTCTACGTGACATACAATGGAGTGACTCAGAGTTAAATATGGAATGCCCACTCTTTACTACTTTTAAACCTGTGGATGGCCACCATGTATTTAACAAAAAATTATAAGGTTGACGTAGGTTTTCTTAGGTCAGGAGTGTTCTTTTAACTAGAACAGCTATATAAGGAAAGCAACACAGTGGTGGAGCCAAAAGAGGGGAAAAACACGCGTATACTGTGTACTCAGTTTCTCATTTATTACAGAATGGTTCTATGAGTTTGTCTCTTAATACTTCCAAAGACTTTCACTGCTTTTATAGTGCTTTTATACAGATAGAGCAAATGTCTGTCGTTAGGAATTTACATTTCCTCATTTTTTTAAATACACATTGTGTTAGTGAGCTGAAAATGCACCAAGAAATGTTGTAATCCCAACAACGTGGCTGAGGTCACACCTGCTTGGAATTTGAGCAGAACCCGGCCCGGCACCGTCCCTGTCCTGTCTGAAGCCACACTGTGTCTCTGCAGCCAGGCCATCGACTCTCTGGGTGTCTTCAGCATGGGGCAGGATTTGCCTGGGTTTGCTGTAAATGAGTAATTGTCTCTTTGAATAAGCTTGTGTGCCTTTTAGAAAAAATGAAATGCACGTGGATGAATAAATGAGAAATACTACCCCCATTAAGTTCCATGACCAAATTCCCATTTCAACTCTGATTTTAGGGAGGAATCGCATATAAAAGAATGTGGTTTCTTTTCCTTTCTGTATACAAAACATGTTCCCAAAAATAAGCAGCTTCATGAAGGAAGTGCAAAGATGAACAAAAGCCGGTGGAAAGAATAGTTGTGCTTCAAATGGGAGGAGGGCAGGCGGGGGCAGAAAAGCAGGGTGATTGTGGGGATGGATACGGAAGAATGTGGGAAGGAGTGAGCGTAGAGTGATGTTCCCCAGCGGCCTTTCCTGATTCTGACACATTTCACGTAATTGGATTTATCTGCAAATAATGTCAGTGAATAAACAGAGAGAGACCATCTACACGGTCTCTGCAGCCACCAGAGGGAGTGATACGTTCACAGGTACTGTTCTCTTTAAAATGCACTCACTGCAGGGCTGGATCCCACCACTTCCCTGGTCCCAGTGAGGCAACTGAGCAGAGAAACATGCTCCAGACTAGGGAGGGTTTGGGCTGCATTTTTTTTGCCACATCTTCAAGCATCACCATGTTTTTCCACTCTGGCTACATGTCCAAATGAGTATGAAAATACATGCTTCGGTGAAGGGGTTGGTGAGAGAAATAAGGCGTAGTGATCCCTCAGCAGCAGAAAACATGGGGTTTCTTGAAATGATGGCCACTGTGGTGCCCCCAGCTCACCTTCTGAATGGCAACTAAATTCAAAAGAATTTGAAAAATTTTAGTAAGGGGCAAATTATACCTCAAATGAAAATGTAACCAAGCACTGAAATCAGGGGGAATCGTGGATGTTTTGGCTATTTTTCAAAATCTGGATTCATTCATATATTATTCCACTGACACATAGCTGAATAATGTACTGTAATCTCTTAAAATGAAATACTGTACCAGTGAATTTAATAAAGAGTCTCAACTGCAACTGCTAATGCTTTGTCTAGGAGAAATCTAATAGCATAGCTTTACAAATATTTTTGCCAAATGTTTATACTGATGAAATGTTTTCCTGAAAAATAAAGTGAATAAGTAACGTAGCAAGGGAAACAAGAACAACAAAGGACACACAAAAAAAAATCTAATGAATGTTCATCATAGTCAAACCAAAAAGTAGATTCAGGGCTTGATTATTCTTTGAACTACACTGTAAATCATTTCTGTATGGATAAAATGAAATGATGACTTGAGAATAAGTAGGGGGTGGAGTCCCTGACTGAGTGTAGAAGGTGAGCCTCGAGGAATGTGATGAAACTAGAATTCACAAAGATAGACCTTATCTTTGCATTACTCAAACCATTGCCTGAAATCATTTCTTGTGATATTAGCTTGTCAGTAATAACTCGAGGGAGAGAAGGGAAGGCAGTTCAAATGCAGGATTTTCCTATCTAAGGGGTAAGTTAATTCATGCTTTAAATTAGGAAATAAATGTTTTATGCTTTGCTCTGTATTTGGAAGACCTGTCTTGCATAAGCTAATTCTAGAACAAAGGAGAATGAGATAGCTGCTCTCTTGGAGGCCTGCTCACCACTTGAATAGCCCAAGCCATCTACACGTGTCTTCGCATCAAGACACTATTGTATTGTTAAAATATAAATATTTAAAAGCCTGTGCCTTTTAAAATGGAAATGCTGAAAGCTTTTGAGGTGAATATCATCTAACTTTAAAGTTTCGTACTGTTGCTGCTCCTAGTTATTTCCATATGAAATAGTAGGGAAACTGAGGCACTGAGCGCTGTCGTGACTTTTCCAAGGTTACACAGTAGATCAGGAGTGGAAATAAGATTCTTCCTCCAGTGCCAACACTGTGTCTATTTTATAAATTATTTCATTAAATATAAGTAGTGAAGTAAGAGGGGTTTTTTTTCTTTATTGGAATGTTAATATCTTCTTGGTTTCACTGCAGGAAACTGAATTAGAGAACCATGATTCATGTATTTGTAGGCGTAGGCAGCTGTACACCAAGTACAATACAAAGAATATTAACAGTTTTAATCGTCTGCAAGAACTATTGATAATACAGCATCTTTCATAGCAAAGAAGATTGCTCCTAAAAGAAGGGATTTAGATTCATATATCTCATACTCTGTAGAGCCTGTAAGTAGTTCTATCCCTTTCCCTGTTTAGAAAAGGGAAACTGGGGCCCTGAGGTATTGCACTGTAAATGTGAATAAAAGTAAAGTTCTGGTTTTAGATGGATTTTTTTGCTTTAGAACATGTATCCAGGGAGCTTGACCTGCACTTTATTTAAACATGTAGGATATTTATGTTGCACAAAACTGTGTGCATATAAATCTTGCAGAAAGCTCATCAGGATTTATGGAGCTCTATTCTTGGCTCAGCAGTTGTGACTGTGCATCCTTCTGCTTTTGCCCTCTGTCACTTAAGGTAATAATGATGTGCCACAAGGCAGCAGGCAATACCAGACAGTACTTTCTAAAAGTAACAATAAGGTGTCTACTCTCCTGAGTGATGCCCAGTAGCTCTGCTATCAGTGACAATATTTCAGTGTACTATATTTTCTGAAAAGTGGTAAGTCTAAAAGCAAACTAAAAATCATCTTGAACACTTGCATTAACTAATCTTTCATTGGATAATTATTCTTTTAGCATCAAAAGTGCATCTAGAATGATTCATCTTACTGAAAAACTAGTCATGACACCACTTCCCAGTGGTACAACTTGTAACCGTCCCACAGCACAGCATGTAATACCTGGTTGGAATAGTAGCCAGAGGAGATGCTTTTCTGGATAACGTGACTTATGTCATTCAGGTGAAAAGAAAGGTCCCACTTTTAGGGACCTAAAAATAGCAATATAACAAAAAGTAAGTTTAAACTAAGTTCCCTTCCCACCACCATCAGAATCTGTCATTGTTAGTAACTCCAACACTCCAAACTTGTTTCTGGGTGGGTAACTTTTAAGGAGGACCGCAGAGATGCCGTACCAATGCCTTGACAGCTGTTCGATGCCTGTGTCCATGGTAGTCACATCAATGCTCTGACGCTGGTATAGTACTGTCGGTGGTAGCTTTGAATGGTTGGGCTGCTTATGCACCTACTAAGAAGTCAATTTCAAACCGTCTTCCTTAAAACAAATAAAACCTTGATATAGGAAAAGCAGTAAACTAGACTTCTATTTGCAGGAAAAGCAAAGTGTTTATAATGTAAAATCTGTATCAGAAGAAGCCACACTTATCATTTTAGCAAGTGTTTACCTAGCTTCAGCAGAAGGAACCAAGTAATCTCTGTAAGTGTCTGTGTCAAGAAATAAATTGAAGCCTTTCATTATATGCTTAGATAAGACATTTTTGACCTTAAGTTATAGGAGATGACTTTTGGGAAAACTCAACAATGATATCCTGCTGAGGAATATCATAGAGAAATTGTAAGAATCAAAAAATTAAATCCCTGGTTTGAACCTGGAAACGCTTTCTGAAAAGAAACAGAGATTAGCAGTGAAAATTAATTTTCCCATTTTAGTTTTTTGTTGAAAGTGGGATTTTGGACATTTTTGGCTTGGCTATTTTTAGTCTGCAGCCATTCCATGGTCCCTAAAAATATCTTTTTGCTTATAGCACAGCCTGAGAAGATGGACAATATAGTACGTGTTACCACATAAGCAATATTTTTACCATATTCATCTTCTGTGCCATTAACTTCCTGAAAAATTTACAAGAGCCTGAAGCAAACATACTTTTTCTTCTGGGTTCCCTTCAAAGCTGAGATTTAGGAGACTTCACTTATTCCATTTTTGTGAGATTGATTTATTTTTATATTACTAAAGAAAAAAAAAAAAAGATGTAGAGCCAGAGATTGTGATGGCTGAGAACTACGCACTCTGATTACTGCCAGCACTAATGCTCCTTAACTTCACTAACATTCCCCAGGAAGGAACTTCTGCGTTTTACCTTCTTTTGGTGATGTTTCTCCGCTTTAATGTTACTGAAATGAGGCAGCCCCCAAAATTGTAGAAGACTGTATAGGAAGATGTATGAGGGAGTTCATCCAAAAATTAATTATATACACAAAACAGATATGCCTCCTGAAGAAGGGCGGTGAGTTCCCCCTGCACAGCAGCACTGTGTCGTAGAGTGGGACAACTCCTGGGTGCTGGAGCTGTGCAGCCATGTACTGAGACACCTCCACCTCCCAATCCTAAGGGTCCTGCTCAAGTTCTAGTATTTAAAACTACTACGTACCACTGCGATATCAGCTCGTAGGCCGAAAGAAGTTATGTTAAAGAGAGCAGCTGTGCTAGTGATTACTAATGCACCATTCAAAGTGTGACTACAATAAAATTCTGGAGGTTATGTCTGATATAACTGAGCACCAGAGAAGAACCCCCAATTTGTTGTCTGTGAGGTAAGTAATTTCTGAAGCAATTATGAAAGCTAGTCATTGTAACAATTAGCATTGGTTATCAACATGATTTTGAAAAGCAAATCTAGAGGCAGTATTGCAGGGCTCCAAATGTTTCCCTTTTGGGGCCTGCTGCACTCATTGATATAATTTCACCTGACATTTCACCCATCTTATTAACAAGGCGAGTGAAATGTCAGAATGCATTAAGTCAAAATATGCTGCATTCCCTAAGGGACACTATACTTCTGTATAGCCAGGGAAACTTGTAAGAGGATAGAGAGATCACTTTAGAGTGAAGATAAGTGAATGACCAGGATTGTTTACCATGAGCAGGACTGTAGATGCCTCAGTTATGCCAAGAGATTGGTAACTATAATGAATTTTTGTCATCTTGCAAACATTTTTTACATACAGTAAAGTGTATGGGCCTTTTCAGACTTTCCTTTATACTTTAAAGGTAAAAACAAGCCCTTTGCATCAGGGGTTTTCATCCCATTGGTTCAAGGATCTTTGTCACCTTTTTTTTTTTTTTAATTCTGTGTGTGGATATAGAAGAACTAGGTGTTTCTTTAATTTAGAAAGGAAATTTGATGTATTTAACATAAGATTAAAAAGGATGACAGGAAGACCTCTACAGATAAAGCGTAAGGGACAAACTTTCCATTCTTTCTACTAGATTGCCCTGTCTGGATTTCCCATATTTGATTTAAAAAAGAAAAAAAAAAAAGAGAACTGCAGGTGCATTCATTCAGATATGGACACATGCACACAAACATGCATTTGCACACCCTTGCCCTGCCAGTTTTCTTCCATTTGAACATAGTGCAAGATTCTGGTGTTCCTTGTCTTGCCTCAAGTCCAAATCTATTGTTTGTTGTCCCTTTGGACTTCTTAGTGCTGTACGGTTCCAGTGCAGAGAGGGATGCATTTTTGTGGAGTAATTATTTTGCAGAAAGCCAGTTGTTCAGAATTAACCTGTAAAATATGGAATTGCACACTTGTGGGAATGGTGCATGTAATTTAATGACCGTGCCATGCACTTCAAAGGGCAGTTTTCGAGCCCTATTTTGAAATGACAGTCTGATCTTTTAAGCACTTAGTTATATTTTTCATGGCATATTTTTACGGTAAAGGGCAACAGGGGGGTTTGTAATAATTATTTCTATTATTTCTGCCACTGATGAAATTCCCCCTGACACAAAGATGCTTTCTGCATATTTAAATCCATGAAGCATGTGCAGCAATAGGCTGTACAGTAGATGGGAGAAGGGAAGTAAGCACAAATGATTTGTCTTGGGTTTTTTTCTCTCTGCATTAGGAAAAAAGATCTAGCCTGGGTTTTTCCCCTTTTGTGACTAGTTTGCACCACATCAAATAAGTTAAATTAATACTAAGCCAAGGAAGGTAGCTTGTAATGGCTTTGTGAAATCCCTTTATCAAAGCAAACTGAGGAATCATTAAAAGACTTTGACCTCCAGTTAAATTGGCCGTGCCTTTGTAAATGGAACTGGTTTGTTGCTGGGCTTATATTTGGTATGAATTTGCATAAAATCCTCACAAGTGCACCATCCTTGACCTGGAAAAGACATCCAGCCCATTAACATTACAATGTTAATGGCAAAATGAATCCAAGTGTTTTGGGTTTTTTGGTGGTTGGGGGTTGGAGTTTTTTTTACTGTCTGCTGTACCATGCAGGTCTAATGATCTGGAGGGTTTTTATACTCAAAGAATATAGATGTGGTGTTTTTATAAACATTAGCTGTCAACTGTTTTAATTGCTGTAAATCTATTTGCTGTTCATTAGAACAAAGAGAACTCTCTGAAGGGTTTTCTAGGTGGCACGGAGTACAAATTAAAATGGTAGACTTCCTACTGAGGGCATACAAATTTGCTTCCCAGATATTTCAGACTAATTTCTGGTTTTCCTTCCTTACAGGAAAGGAAAACCCGCCTCCTTTTCACCAGAACATACACCATTTGTCATACTTTACCCTCTGCTCAGCCAAATGGCCCAGTGGCATGTTCAGCCTCTGGATGCTGAGATAAAGTGTTTCCCAGTTGTTCTCTGTAGAAGGGCTAGAAAGAATGAGTGCAGAGGGGACAATTTGGAGGAAATCAGTTCCTGAGAGTTATTAGTTTCCTGTCTTTTGAAGCAAATATGCCATGTTTATAATGGCAGTCATGGGTTAAAACTAACATTCTATTTAGCTTTACATCAGAGCTGGAATAATTTTGCGGTATCTTGGGGTTTGAGAATTTGCACAAACTTCTTACCCTGTCTAGCCTCACTGCTGCAAACTTAGCTGCAGGTTGAGACAAGTTTCAGATATGAGAGCTATGTTCATCTCCAACTGCTATGTTGAAGTCACTGACTTTCATAAATTTTCCTCTACAAATCCTGTGTTGGATTTCTTACATATATTTTTTTTTAGGAACTCTGGACTTCTAAAGAATCGCTGGTCTCCCTGAGGGTTTTCAGGTCTTGATGGACCCATTGGTGACTCTGACCAGATCAATAGTGTTTGAGAAGAAACCTGAGGCCAGCTGTACTTGTAACTATTACATACAAGAGTAGCAGTGCATATACATGAGCATGTCTTCTTTCAACAGTTTAGAAGAACTTACACTTTTAATTGCCTTTAATTTGCTTTAAAGTTGTGGTAATTCTGGACCAGTATATAAACTATGTAGAGGGCAAACAGTTGACTACCCTATAGTGGCTGGATACACACTCCTTCCTGAGGGAAAAACAAAATTTAATTTACACCGTTGCATCTCTTGTGAATGCTTTTAGTGGTTGTAAATGGTTTACAGTAAGATCGTGACCACATGTCTGCCTAAACCACGTTGTCTGGAGCAGATGATGGAAGTCTTTTGATGGGTTTTGGCTGGTCTCATTTGGCTGCTGAACTGCAATGTCTAAAGTTTTCAAATTCAATCATTGCTGCTGCCATGTTGATTAATTTTGATGTAATTTCCCTCCCAGTGGCATGTTGGCAGCAGCGACAGCAGCAGTGAAGGACTGGGCAGGTGTAATACAAGCTTCCGTTCACTTCACAGTTTCTATCATCTCATAAATTGTACATCAAAGGAATATACCTTTTTTCTCTTTTGCTCTTTCAGGCCTCCTTAGGTGTAAGATCGGGGGGAAACTGCCCAAAGCGGCCCCTTAACTGCACTCATAAAAACATGCCTGATCATAGCAAGGGAAGATTTTTCTCAAGAGAAAAAAGCACTGAAGCCAAAATGGTAAAATACCTGAATAAAAATGGGACTTCTGTTCAGAGATGTTGTTTAGCACTTGATTTCAGTGCTTAATTGATTAACATACTCTTAGTCATTCAAGTTCTAACACTGGTTCCCATGACACATTGCTAATGTGTGATAATGAGGAGGAAAACCCTTTGCAATCATTATGTGCACCTGGCACAGCAGCCTCGGACATGACATGTACCTTAACTCAATGAAGCATAAGCCTGGAATAATAACTTCCTTCATGGAAAAATATGCTCAATTAGCTGTTCACAAATATGAGTGAGGATGGACAGTTTTCAGTTTCGCTCTCATGTAAGTAAGGATTTACGGGCTGAGGTCTGAATCCTTCATGTGCATCTGTACTATGATTGCTCTTTTTCTTCCATTACTCAAATTATTTTGGGAAGTTTTGAGCACTTTTAAGGGGAGGGCTGGAAGTTTCTAAGGGAAAGATTATTTCTGTCATTTTTCCGCAAAGCTGTTTCTTACTTCACAGGCAAGGAAGGGAATGGTTTCTCTGTCAGTTTCCTACTGCTTGCCCTGATACACCAACGATCCAGGACCAGCGTGGCTTGTCACTCCCTGTTTTATTTTAGAAGGTTCTCTGAGTTGTATCTTGAATAGAAAATTAAAGGAATGGAGAGCCTAATCTATGTTGTTTTAGTCCAAAGCCTGCCTACTGTTATGCTTATTCAACTCCTACAACTGGGAGATATGGAGAGAAGTTGTTTCTGTTTCCTCAGTCTCCACAAAAGAATTTGACACAAACTCCTCCGCAGTTCTTTGATTGTGAAATTGTTACCCTGTTCGTTTTACAAGCGTGTTTTTCAAACCCATCCTGTCCCTCTTGCCTTAGGGCAGCCTGGAAGCCAGGATCAGAGATAAATGAGCTGATAGTTGAGATTTGATCTATGTGGGATCCCATCTGTGTGGAGAGAAGAATATTTGTTTTTTGTTTGCCATCAATTTCTAATCGGGAAGCTTGTGCTTTTTCAAAACTATATGAAATAAAATTTAGTCCTGAAATATTTTTGGATAACAGGTGAGAAAGCTGGGAGGGCTTTGCTTGGGAGTGCTAAAGAAGCATAGACTATAAACTAATCTTTATTTCTGAAACTACTCACTGGAGCAATTTTGTACTTTACTGTAGTGTCAGCTGAAGCCAAACAAAGTCCTGATACGCATTATTTATTCCAATGTACTTCAAAATTTCCTCAAAAAAAAAAAAAGCAAGCAGATCCAGTAAGTGGTTGGCAATGTATGATCTAGTGTCCCTGTTACTGTAACAAATAGCCAAAAAGTGTGACAGGCTGTGCAGGCAGAAGGAAATTCAAATGTCAGGAGCAGCAGAATACAGTAGGTTTCTAATTTGGCTCCTCCGACTTAATGCAATCAGGGAAGTAGAAGTTTGCTTTTCTCATTGCATTTGCTTCCCTGCCCAGGTCTATGCATTAGTTAGTCTTGCTCTGGGACACCTCTGCTGTCTTGCTGTACGCCTCTCTAAAAATAGCACAGAGGAACACCACCTGGGTTATTGCTTTTATTTTCTTGCATGGAGGGGTTGAGGTTTCTTTAGTAGGCCACTGGAAGAGAAAGAAGTGAAGCTGAGAGTATAGGTAAACTGTAGGAGTAGGGTAAAACTTGCCAATAGCTTATCTGAAGAGAGCAGAATGGTTGTGGAATGACCACTGACTGTCCTGTAGGGCACAAGAGGGTGCTGTGCACTTAGCAGATAGCAGGCTAAACCCTTTCTTTAGTAGTTCAGGTTACTGTAACTGACTGATGCAAATAAAAGATTAAAGTAAAGCTTTAATATCTTATTAGATAGAAAGCTTTGCAGAATCTCCCTTCCTGCTATCCAAAATTGCCTGAAGTGCCTGACAAGTGAATGAAGCTTCAAAAAGATTCAAGAGAATTTCTGTGCTGTGTGGGAAACAGATGAGGTACCGAAATAAGCAGTAGCTAAGGAATGAACAAAGCTGAACAGACAAAATGACCCAGGAAGTGTTACACAGAGAAAGACAAGTCAGGAAGAAGCTCTCCAAAATCAGAGACAGCAAGAGAAAGGTGTCAGACCGTGGCAGGCAGCCTGTGATGGCAAGCACTGGAGCTGGACCGGCATAGCTGAAGCTCAGTGCTGTTACGTGTTGGCAGTGAAACTGTTTGCCTGGATGCTGTGGGAGCTGGGCTGATGTCTGATGAACCTACGGGATACCTGTCTCAAAATATCCAGAGCCTGATAGCGATCCCTAGTCTCCTGCCAACCCCTTCACAAACATCTCGGACGGCAAAGCCCCGCAGATTCTGTCTGTGCAGAAACTGCAAAGTGCATATGAGTGTGCAGAATAAGCTGTGAAGATAGTGTTGCTTATAGTGCTTCCCCTGCAGGGGGGAATACATAAAGAATACACATGAGCAGCGGAGCAAAAGGAAGCTCTGTTTCTTACAGAAAGGCGTGGTAGTTTTAGCAAGGGCTGGCAGCATTTTTAGGGAAGCTGAGTCCTGTTCGTACCCCTGCCACTAACGTGTTCTTGGATCTCTCACAAATTGTGCCTTATTGTCTGTAATCTCCCATCTGTGAAACAGGCATAATAATGCTGAGGCATCTTTGAAAAGAGAATGTCAGAGTCTGATACTGTACATTTGATAGAAAAAAGGTGGTTCTGCATAGGAGGAGCCCTAGGGACCCTTAAGTCCCGTGTATTGATAACTTCACTAAATAGAGAGCTACATCTCTCTACGTAAAGTTACCATTACTACAAGACATCAAGTCAGTTCTGCTCTCCTGTGTTAGGATCAGCTTTATCTCTGACTTAAAGCCTTAATTGAATTAGGGGCAGAAAAACAGCAAATTACAGCAGGGGCAAGTGTTTGCAACATATGGCCTTAAAAGTTAAAAAGCATCAATTCTGCCTGAGAAATACCAGTTGCAGTTACTTGTCGATGCTGATTCATTGAATCCTGACCACAAGAGTTATTTTGCATGTTTTTTTATTCAGAGGTAGCCTATCAAACTTCCACTTCCTCTGTAATTTAAAGGTAAATATTTTAAATAATCATCTCAGGAATTTAACTGGGCTTTGCCCTAGTGATTTATAGAGGCAGCTGTGCCCACTTCTTTCTGGGTGGTGTTTTAAAAGTAATTCAAGACAGGAGACACCTGGAGCAGGATGTGTGTTTATGGTAGCGATCTAGAGGCTGGCTCAAGGTGATTTAGCTAAAAGACCTATGAATTAGAAAGAAGGTACGTTGCAAAATGTGAGAGAGGTGTTCAAAGGTATAACCCTTCCTGGCATGTTCATTCCTGACAGCAGGTCAGAGAATTGCTGAGGTTGGAAGGGACCTCTGGAAATCATCTGCTCCGATCCCCCTGCTCCAGCAGAGTCAGAGCAGGCTGCCCAGTGCTGTGTCCAGTTGGGTTTCGAGTATCTCTGCAGATGGAGACTCCACAACTTTTCTGCGCAACTGTTCCGGTGTCTGACCGCCCTCACAGTAAAAAAGAACTGTTTTCTCGTGTTCAGATGGTTTTTAATCTGTGCCCGCAGCCTCTTCTTCTGTCAGTGGGCGCTATTGAGAACAATCTGGCTCTCTCCCATCAGTTCAGTGTCTCTACATACTTACAGGAGGAGAAGATGATAATACTGCTCCAGTATTTAAGTGCAGGTATCTGGGGAGGATAGGCTATCTTAGAAGGAAATGTTTGTACCCTGTCCTGGATGAAAGATACTCCAAATTCAGTTATGAAATATGACCTTAAATCGAGATTACTGGTGTCTCTGACGTAGGAATGAGCTTTCCAAAGGTGTTTGAATTTGTGCTCTGATCTTCTGGACACAGGCACCCAAATACAATCTGTCTCTTTAGAAAAATCTTCCCTCATAGCGCATAGGTGTGGCCCAAGCACTAGAGTCCCGTTTTTGTCTGCTTACACAACGTGCATAAGGAGGGAGGGATGGAGTTAAAAGTTAAGCCTGCAGCTGGCAGAGGACTTGCCTTTCTGGGTGTGGATTTGGGGATTCCAGAAAAACACAGATGCCTTGTTGCAAAATCATCTCTGCTGTCCCATGGGAGGCAATCAGATTGATTGCCAAAGATTTCAGGCCCCTGAAAATAACGAAAATATCTTCATTTTTAACAAGCTGAAGATTTGATCCACTATTTGCATTTTTATGTGGCCCAACAGACATAAGAAAGTAGCTGTTTTGGTCATTAAAACAGGAAGGAAGAAAACCCTCGCTTTTGCGACCATATTCCTTGTTGCTACAGTAGGTTATAATTCTTGGTTAAAAGATAACGAGTCATATTTAAATACTCTTAACATGCTTGCTCTAAAAGCTGAGAAGCCATCCAGAAGTCAGTGTTCCTTGTCTTTGGGCTCCCCCCCTGCTGCTTTTCTGCTCCTTCTTTTACAAATGAAAGGGAAAAAGGTCCTTAGCAGTCAACCAGGACACTTCCCTGACCCTCACTCACATTTCTGGAGGGTATTGGTCACCTTGATGTAGGCTCATGGGAAGAAACAAAATAACTGATTTCATCCGGGTTTATTACCTGAAGGGCTTTTTAAGCATGAGCTGTTGCTGTCAGAGTCACAGGATCAGGTGTGATTTCCCGTTTGCTGGAATATACGGCAAATATGCAAACAGGCTCTTGGCTTTTTTTAGCTCACAAAAGGGAGTCCTTTGAAAGATCCTCCGTTTACCCAATCATCGCTTTCCCTTACACTGTACAGCATTATAATATTCTGACAGTGTAAATCCTCACATTTGCCTCCCTCCCTCTTTCCTTCAGTCACTCTCCCTGCCCCCTCCCAAGCCTGCTGCTATCGGATCTGTGATGATATGTGATCTCCTGGATACAACCACACACACACACAAGTACCAGGCACTGCTGCTCAGCTGAGCAAAATGTCTTTCTCTTAGAAGTGGTGCTCATCACAGCTTTCAAATCCTTGACGATGTTGCCATGCTTTCCTTTCTGCCTTCTGCCTTTTTCTGTCTTTGTCTGCCTGCTTTTCTTACCCGTGGGTCATTTTTGCCCTGCTGTCTGTAGCTGTATGGACTACCACACCATAGACTGCCGGGATCAAGGACTCCCAAGTGTTCCTAATCCATTTCCATTGGATGTACGGAAACTTCTGATAGCTGATAACAACATTCAGGCGATACCAGCCGATTTCTTTATATTTTATGGAGATCTAGTCTATTTGGACTTCAGGAATAACTCTCTCACCTCTTTAGAAGAGGGCACTTTTAGCAGTTCTACCAAACTGGTGTATTTAGACTTAAGCTACAATAATTTAACACAGCTTGATGCTGGGATATTCAAATCAGCAGAAAAACTGATAAAATTGAGCCTTGGAAACAATAACCTGGTGGATGTGGATGAGGCTGCTTTTGAGAACCTGGAACAGCTCCAAGTGTTAGAATTGAATGACAATAATTTACAAAGCCTAAATGTGGCAGCCCTAGAAGCGCTTCCCTCCCTGCGGACTATACGCTTAGAGGGCAACCCTTGGGTCTGTGACTGTGACTTTGCCAATCTTTTCAGCTGGATACAGGACAATGCATCTAAGCTCCAGAAAGGTAAAGCTCGGTGCCTTACAGTGCAGTATGTACGTTTCTCTGTCTGTGTGTCTTGGAGGGAAGGAGGGTTCTTGGTCAAATTGTGTGCTGCCTGCGGTGACCCAAACTGCGTTTTGGTCAGACTGTAATTGCATGCTTTCAGCAAATGAGTCCATTAAAATGATGTTGACTTCTTTTTAGCAGCAGGTCCTCCTCCCAGTTAAGAAATAAAATTTAAAAATTAAGCCCTAATAATTTTCATTTATACACTAACCTTGCACAGGCAGTGAAAGAGCCTTTTCAAATTCATTCAGCCCAGAGCTGGTTCTCTTCCAGACTTCATTTTCTCTCTGGTAAATATATTTTCTGCAATAAGCCCTTTGAGCAGCTGAACATTCTGTGCCAGCTCCGAGGGAGAACTGATTTTTCTCTCATTTTACTGATCAGCTATAAAGCTGCTACAGAAGAGTTAAATCCCCATTTTATGCAATTGTGGTTGTCAGCCCTTTCCTGGAGGTATTTTGTTGTGATACCCTGTGTTTGAAACTCTCTTCAGGAGCTTGATTTTGTCTCTTTTCATTAAAATAACACTGCTTCCAATATTAGAAATAAGTTGAAATGGCTCTGGAGCACCCTAAAATGCAGGATATATAATTCTGGTATTTGGGCCAGTAATTTTCAAAAAAGCATGGGTGGGGAGTATTAAGACTTCCATGTGTAGGGAATCCCAAGTCTTGCTCCATATATCCCACCCGACCCCAAAGCCTCTCTTAATCCAGCTTTAGCAAGAGATCATCTCACAGGTCATGCCTCCAAACAAGCACAACGGCATAAACCCGTGCCATTGAGCCACCCAGCTGCTCGCAGAGGCAAACTGCGTGGAGCATAAAAACTTTGTAGGGGCTACAGAGGGTATACAAGCAGGACCCAACATGAAATCACTGGCGTCTGGGCTGTGTCCGAGGGGGGATGTCTCTGCAGAAGATGGTGAGAGCTGAAAGGCTGGTGGAGAAGAGCTCAGGAGAATGGGTTGATGTCAGGTGACTTTGAATTCAGACAAAAAGGGAGAAAAAACAGCCTACAAATTTCAGAGTCTTCTCTCTCCTTTCTCGATCATCAGAGTCTATAGTCAGTTATTCAAGTTCTTCCTATGCTCATGACCTTGGGTAGCATTTTTTCAATATACTCATCTAGGTTGCCCTAAATATTCTTAGCTGTAGTACAGCTGTTTTAAGGAAAAAGTCATTTGAGGAAAAAGCACTGGCTCTTCTCCTGTCTGCCTCAGTGAAACTTTCATCTTGATTCTTTCTAAACCAAACCTGGGCCTGTTCTCCCACCTTCCCTGGTGCTTTAGCTAAAGTTTGCTCTATTTGAACCAAGTATTTGCCCATCTCTTGTGCTAAACATCGGTTCGCTTTTCCATGCTTTCCATCTCTTTTAATGAATTTCTAGCTCTTTCCCATTTATCCAAACTGAGTCTGTTCAGTTGGAGTCCCAGCCCGTCTCTCTTTCCCCCGTCAGTGTTTTAAAGCATATCTGAACTTTTATCTGGAAATCTCATGTGATTGATCTTTCCCATAGCATTGCTGGTGTTCCCCAGTGCCTTGCAAACTCAGAGATGCTTCCTCACAGCATTTTCTCTCACCCACAGTTGTGTTTCAGCCAAATAGCTAAAAAATGACTAGTTCATCCAGATCTTCCAAACTTTCAGTTATATTTGATTTGGGAAGACAAGGAGGGAAGGAGCAAATATTCAAATGGTTGGTTTTATCAGAGCTGTCCCCCTGACATGGCCCAAGCAAACGATTTGCATTTGTTCCCAGGAGCAAGTCCCCTGAGATCTTTGCAGCCAGTCATGTCAGTGAGATCCAGCGCATGGATTCAGAAAAGCATGCCAAGTCAGCGTTGTCATTGCTTTTGAGCTGCTGCCACAAAAATACTGTCTGTCTCCTTTAATAAACTACCAAAACATTATTCACGAGGTGAGGGCAAAACTCAACCCAAAAAGGAAAAACTGTCTCAGTGACGTTTTAAAACCATATGGCCACCATTGAGTGCCTTTCAAAACAACTTTTGGAAAGTCAGTGTAAAACTAATTCTTAGAATTATGATTTGAACGCATTTTATAGCCAGTTTTCAGTTTTTAATGATGTCACAACATTATACTCATTAGGAACTAATCACGTTAGCATTACTTGTCTGGTTATAGTTGTCCAAAGCCCCACTGGCCTGGCCTTTCCTGGGAGGCGTGGGAAGAGCAGCTCACTGAGGGATTCAGCATTCAGGCTCCTTGGCTTCCCCATGCTACTGCTGCAAGGCTGCAGACGGAAGTATTCTTGCAGCAAACACATCAAGATAAGTAGGGCAGCAGGCATTATGTCTGGAAATACTGCAAAAGAAAAAGGTAGGGATACATCTTCAGGGCCCAAGAAAAGAACGTAGTTATCTTGGCTGCTTGCTTTTCCTTGGTAATTCTGCAGCAGCTCAAGTATTGGCATTACGTGGCCTGTACAAATGGGAAATGTCAGGAAAGAAAATGGAGTGTCTGGCATTTTTCTTCTGTTGGTTTTCTTGAAGAATAAACTATAATTAGCAGTACAGAACAGTTCCATGACAGATTGAAGTTTCCCAGCCTTTAAATGGCAGACTTTGTAACCTGGCTTTACTCGGAAGGGAAACTGCAGAAGGGTGAATGGCAGTAAGCTTGCATCGGTGATCCCCGGTCCTTTCATGAAAAGTACAAAGCACTGCAAAGAAACTAAAAGCTCTGTACACTGTTGTGTGTCTTAGGCTGGCTTGGGATGCTTCAGAATGGGTTAGACAAGAAAGGCTATGCCAAAGCAGAGAAGCAGCATGTTCCTACCAGTCTGGGGATGAACCAGGATCTGGGCCGCAATTTGCAAGTGTCACTGAAGCATCGCAGTCCTTCAAGATTCAGAACTGGTAGCAAGAAACAGGAGATAAATGGCTGGGAGAAATACATTGACAGATTTAGGTTCTGGCCATTCATTTTGATTCCTCACTTTGAATGACACTTAAAACAGTTTAATGTGCCCTGTCTGCATGTCTGAGAGCAATCACTTAAACTGTTACTAAGCCCAGCCACTGCTCCACCTTTTAATTTTAGCACTGCAGTAAAATGGGATGATGGTCAAAGCTGCCCTTGGGTGGTTTTTTGTTGGTTTTTTTTTTTTTTTTGCAAAAGAAATACCAAGTTGATTTAAAAACTGGAGTTTTATCAATGTGAACTGAAATCACTAATTGATCCTGAAGCTCTACCTCTGTAATTAAGGCCTCAGGAGAACTTGGTGATCTGAACAAAAGCCATACTTCAACTCATTAGTTTTGCAAAAGCCAGGTCCGTTTTCTTTCTGGCATGCTCCCAGAAACAGCTTGTAAAGTTCTAACTGCTGCTGCCCTGCCTGACTAGCTGACTGGAAAGCCTCTTCCCAGCTGAGCTGCCTTTGCACATCTAACTTGTCACTTCACACAAACAGCTGGGATTTGAATCATTTTACAGATCCCAGCATTTATTCATCTCCCCTAAACTTCTGAATAAAGGCTTAATTGGCAGTAAGTGAATACTTTCGCATGACAGATTTGCAGACTTATTAAAGAAACGGCACTAAAAGTTTTGCAGTTAAACTCAGCACTTTACCTTCAATCAAACTCAGTACTTTAAAACAGCAAACATATTTTTATACTCATAAAAAGATATTTAAACCAACATTTTCATCATACTCCAAAACCAAACCACATTTTTTCCCTCTGATTTGGTTATTAATTGATTAAAAACAAATTAGTTTCTATAGTGCAAAGTAGACAAAGGGACTGTGACAATCAGAGGAATGGTGATAAGTGGATAATATATAGCAGTTGTTCTTTGTCCCAGAGAAGTCGAAGCGTTCACTATGGGCCAAAGTGGTTGACTTCTAAAACTTAAAGATTTTCTGTAGAAGGATGTTTGATTTTACAGGCATTTATTAAGCCTGAATGGCAGCGTGGTGGCCAATAATTCATATTGAAGGCTTCCCATTAGGAGGAGCATGGAGATTAAGAATATAGAATAATTTTTTGGAAATAGAAAAGTTGTTGTAAGATCTCTGTCCCTTCAAAAAGAGGTGTAGAAACCTTCATGGGAGGTTTTACTCCATGGTGGGCATGCAAATTCTCAGAACAAACAATATCTTGAAAGAGCAAAGATTTAAGTTGGTCCAAAACATATTATTCAAAGAATTCAAGGAAATCATGTATCTGAGGTGTGTGCTATTATGTTCTATCCTCTGCTTGCTTGTATGATCCATCTTCTTGAATTTTACAAAAAGCAGTTGACAAGACTGAAGTTCTCTAAAGTGATAGAAGGAATTAAGAAAAACATAAATAAAAGCAAGAGAGGTACTGAATAAAGGGAAGGATGATCATAGGTTAAATAATTTGGGGGCATAATGTTTCAAAATTTTGAATTCATTGAAGTCTAAGGAAATTTGGCATTAATTTTTTTGAGATCAAGAGTTGCCTTTGAGATTTCTTGTGTTTTCTGCTTCAATGGAAGCTGGAAATCCTACAAAAATACGCTCAGTAATTTCTCATATTTAGAAGGGCTTTCTTCTGCTTTCAGACCTTATTCTGTATCACATTTTCTCTTAGCTAAAAATGCACTTTTCCTTTCTTGCTCATCTCTTAACCTACTTTTTTTAGTAATACTGTTTGAGACTCAGGGCTCATCCAGCAGAATGTTGTTGCTGGTGCACATGAGCTACAGAACCAAGGTTTAGGAACAATTCCATTTCAGTGTTTAAATACAAGTGGCTTTAATGAAATTAATTTTTGCTGAAAGGTGCTGTTTCAGATTAGTGCATAGCACTGCAAAAGACATTTCTTGAACCCCTCTGAGGATCTCATCTCGATGAAGGGATTGGATTTGGAGAAAATGCATGTTACAAAAAGAAATCTGAGCAGTCCACAGTGGCCACACTGAAGTGCTTTGTAGAGATCTCTGTTGCTGATTTTAACTTTCTGTGAACATGCTTTGGGCAGCTGTGCCTGTGACCTTGTTTGCTAACGACTAATGCATTTTTAACATTACTTTTAATTAGAGTTTAAGTATTCCTTGGAGTGTGACTGTAGTGTCTCCTTTCTGTCATCTTGTCCTCGTTTTGCTTTTTACTTTTTTTCTTCTCAGTATCTTTTTGGGAAGTTGTGTAAAGTTTCTGGGATTGTAAGAAATTGTCGGTGTCTGTGCTTTTTGTGCTAGATGGGACGCTGTTTCCTCAACCTTTTGTGTTTAATACATACTCTATTTAAGTTCCCCATTATCCATTGCAAGAATGAAAAATTTTCCTGCCCTCTATTATAACAGTGTTAGAAAGACTTTTACCAATTTGATGAGGTTTAAACTGAGCATTTTTGAGTAGCCTGTGTACACTGATATTTCCAGAAAGACTTGAAACATTCATTCAGAATTGGCCAGCAACAGAATTCCAAATAGATTTGTGCTGGCTGTGTGATAAATAAAGGAAACAGGTGTTCTGAATGTTTGAATTTAAAGAAACACAAGTTTAAGTGAGGATCAGTGCCCGGTGTTAGACTTCCCTGTCACAGTCGGGATTAGCTGGCATGGTGTCAGTGCCCCATCCTCCTCAACGCTAACGGTTACGTTCACACCACTAGAAGCAGAACTGGTAAAAGCAGCCTGAAGAAGGCAGAACTGGGTCTACTTGCGGAACTGTGTCCTAAACAAAGGTAATAGCTGAACTTTACTGGAAGAAAGTCCATTAGTGGCAGCAAATCCCATGTCACAGCCCAAAGGCTGTAGCTAGGACCACATTTTCCTCTTCATTTGGTCAAATGTTGCTCCACTGTGGAAAGTTGTATGCACAAGACTACACATTTTTAAGATGCTCAAAGGGTTTTTTAGTGCCACTACTGATGCCAATGCTGTTTAGCTACTTTCAAGACTTCTGTAGCTTGTACCTCCTCAATACGGATGGACAGGTAAATTCTGGTAAACTTGGTATTTCCAGGTATAGACTGTCTAAGCAGAAGAAAAGGAGAGAAGGATGGCAGTGAGAGGAGGTAGGAAAAAAGCAAGAGCAGGTGACAATGAGACTGAAAGCAGACTTCTGGAACAGGAAACTCAGACTGAGTTCGGTGCTAAAAGAAAGCTGTTATGCGGTTCAGAAGTGAATCAGTGTAGTGAGAACAATGGAGTGATTTTTGTAAACCTCTTTAGAAAGACTGTGCCGTGAGGTGATTGTCTCTTGCTTCTCGGTCTCCTTCTGTAATCCCATTCCAATCTAAGATCTATTACTAAACTTATTCTGTAAATAAAATAATGTCTTACTTCACTAGTCCAGGCCTTTGTAGTAGCCCTGGGCTCACTGAAAATGTTAAACATTGTCTTCAAAACAAAGCATCATAATTACATGAGAGCACAGGTTTCATTTGACCTTTTAACCTAACTAAAAACCAGTGAAACAACTGAGCATTTTTTAAGTCCTCTTGACTTCTCATTTTTTATCAGTACCTACTTATTCCTCTGCTGTGGTAGAGAAGGCTGCCTTAGCTTCGTGTGCTAATGTAGAACCAGAGCAAGCTTCTGCTGAAAAGGACAGGCTGTTCTGTCCGTTACAGCCATTCAGTTCTTCCCCGAGTATCCTGCACATGCTCGCACATCTCTAGTACAGAACATAATATCCGTTTTTCGGGAAAGGAATTAAAAGCCCTAAGACATTTCACATATTCAGCAGCTTTTACTCTGTTCAAGCAGAAACTCCTAACAGAAATTAGATTCCCTAACAAGCGCATCAAATCTGTTTCTATATATATACATGTATAAATATATAATTTGATATCCTAGTCATTTTCAGTAAAATGATCTGACTGCCACTGGCTTTTCACTGTTTCTTCCGTCTTAAGGTTTTTTGGAGTACTTCCATCTTTCACAGATTTGAAGATGTGACGACAGCATTTGCAGATGTGAACACCTAATGTTAAACTTTATATTTAGGCACGGAGACAAACTGTTGAGTACCCTTTAATGTCGATCTGTGAGACTCTAGGGCACTTGGCCATAAAAAGCTTCGGGCTTTTTTTAAGCCTTACTGTTCTGATAGCTTGAGGCTATTTCCAATGAAATTTCATAGCTCTTCAGAGGCAGTGCTGCTCACTGCTTATTAATACATCTAATACATTAGTGACAGTGTTTAAGTAGACTAAAGAGAACTATAGCTGGAGGCAAAATACCAAACAAGAAATAAAATGCAACATTTAAACATTTCAAGTCTGTGTCAACTACATTCAGCAACATGAGAACAGCTAAATTCCACCCAAAAGCGCAAATGTCAATTTTGCTTTAAAAAAAAAAAAAGAAATAGCATATTATAGTGCTCTTACATTTATTATATAGATAGTAATGAACGTGTGCATGAAGCTCACTTAAATGTTTATGGCTTCAGATATTTTTCTGGTTGTATTTCCTATACATACCGATGTATGTATGAGTGGGCATTTTCATTATCTCATATTATTGTACTTTGCTGAATATTAGGAAACTAGTTCTCTTGATACGTGGTTTTTGTGAACTCTACAAAGACCCAACAGAATTGAAGCCTCTTTTTCTTTTTTTTTTTAAACTCAGCGTCCAAAATTATAACTGGGAAATATCGCGCTGAGGGTTAACAGACAGACCTTAATATTGAAGTAATGATGAATTTCAGAAATTCTCCAACAAAAGAGATAGTTAGCATAGGTGTTAGAAACAAGCAAAGACAGAAATGCACAAGGAGTTCTTCAAAACAGTCAAGTAGACCTGGAGTAAGTGATACCTCTTGCTGCTTGTCTTTACCTGGAGGAAAATAAAACAAAACTCACAATATGATACTCATCAGTCAACATATCTAGGGAAAACTCGTGTTGGATCCAAGAGCAGGGAATTTCAATGCACTCATCCAGCCAATGTACTGTTTGAAAAATCCTGGTCAAACAGTACCTGTGGGAAACATGGTCGAATTATGGCTACAAAGTACCAGCAGAATGGTAGAGAAACTTGGTATCTGGGGTTTTGTGGGGTTTGGGGGAAGATCAGTACAGTTATAACTTGTGCCATTACAGCATTGTCAGTCTGTTTTCATTAATTTACAAGGAAGTTATTAATTATTTGTATAAAGACTGGTTTCAGGCTGCATCCATTTTCTAAGAGCTTCATTTTTATAGGGGAAATATTTCAGCCTCTGACTCTGCAAGACAAGCAGGCTTGTGCATCATCTTTACAGAAACAAATGCAAACTTCTTATTAGGATCTAGCTGCACCTTAATTGCCTATAATTTACTGTCAAGGTTTAAGTGCTAGACTTCAGTGGAGCTATAACCCTCTAATGATAAGGCATCTCAAAGTCATATTGTTCTAAAACCTGTGAGGGAATTTCATCGAAATAAACGCTACCTGGAACACTCCTGCATCACTTCTTCATAAACACATGTATCTTTTTTTTTTCTTTTTAAAAACATGCATCTGCTTTTAACATTATTGTTCTACAATTCCAGCATTTTCACACTTCCCATGTTGCTTAGATGATCTATTCCTCAGGGTGCAGACCCATATTTTCATCTTGCTTTATTTTTTCAGTGTTAAGAGACAAGCCTATATAGAATAGAGCACCTGTCCCTTGACTGGGACTTCAAAGCATTCCCTTTTCAAGAGCAAATAATACATTACAGCTTGTCACTGTAGTACATCTGCTTCTTCAGACACGGAGTGTGTGACATGGTCCTTGGGACAGCTGGAGTTATTACAGATAATGTGATGGCCCTGACCAAAATAACATAAGCTATGTATTTATAACACACATTTGTTATTTCATTTACAGATTTGTTTGGTATGAAGAAGCAATTCTTTGAACATGTTGTAGGAGCAATGGGATAAATATAACTACCATCAAAGGTTTTCTTGCTGCAGCCAAGCACTAAATATCAAACTTCTTTGAGATACCCTTTACAAGAAGCTTGGCTGATTTTTTTTAAAAGAATAAATTGAACGGCTTCTACAGAATTTTTTTTTTTATTAAATTTAAAAAAAAAAAGTAATACTATTCAAGTGGATAAAGTGTGAAAGTAGAGCACTAAGCACTAAGGTTAAATGGCACTCTCCTGTCATCTGGAAGTCTTGTGTGTGGGGTCAGGTAATTTGATTGAGCCAGTCTATATGCAACAGAATCACCAAGAGGCAAAAAAACATGCCTGATAATTAATACTGGTCACTTTCTAGAAGCCATCCTTTTGTTCATTGTTCATGCGGAGGATGTACGATGACCTGGGATTACTTTCTGCCCAAAGAACAAAAGAGGATCTCTTGCTAGGCATGAATGTGGTAGGACAGGTGGAGTACAGAACATCAGTTCTCCATGCGCACTGGATTCTCATGTCGTAAGGACAACCTAGTTTTAAATAATGTAAAGAAAGTACCATATTGCTATGGAAGGAAGCAGGTGAAATGTTCATGTGTCATCTTAGGGAGACATGCATGTGACCTTCAGATTATGATGTTTCCAGGTAAGCAGTTAGAAGCTCTGGTGCAATAACCGCTGCTTTGGGAGGAGAAATTCCTTGTGCTGCCAGAGATATAGCTGCTGGTCTTACTGCTATTACAAATGAACAATCTGTTCCAAATTCTCTTTGGAGTCAAAAGAAAAGCTTCTGGTAGCTGTATTGGGTTTTGCAATAGTGTCACGACGCAGCAAAGAAAAACATTCGCTGAACAGGACGGACTGATAAATGTTCCTCTCTCCCTCAGTTACTGGCATGTGCTTCCACTGAGCTCTGCAGTCCCTCTAGGCTGCTTCCAGCACAATTCTAGCAGACTGCCTTGGGTGCAGATAGGAGAAATCAGTTCATTCCTGTCCTGCTGAAAAGATGGTGCATACTCAGAGTGGTTGAAGCTGTAGCTGGGACCTAGCAAGGCCTCTGTGCTGGCTGCTGGTTTATGGTGCTGTATTTTGCGTATTGGCATCTATTGTTCTCAATGACTAATAATTCAGTAAAAACTTGAGGCTAAGCTAGCACATTGTAGTGTCACAGAATAAAGCAAGTAGAAAATTCCTATCTAATCTATTTGGTTTGAGAACATGACCTAGATTCCGGTACCCATGGCTACATGGAGAGGAGCTTTTTTATTTCTCATTATTGTACAATCAAACTGAAAATCATTACAGTACACTGATTCTCATAACAAGAAATACCCTCTAAGTGACTTGGTATGTTGCAGATTCTTTGCTGTTCATATTGTGTGTGTTGTGATGCTAGGTGAAAGCATCTGGGAAATAGGAATAGAGCTCACAGTCTACAGGCTCGGATTTGATCCATGGCAAAACTGCTCTTGGTAATGGTGATGAATAAGTGGCCTCTTACTTTTCCATCTCTAGGATCCTGGGCAGATACCAAAATAGTTATTTCTAGAGACCAGGGATGCAGTTTGTAGAACTGCTCAGAAGAATAGAGGGGTTTTAGGAGTCTTTTTTGCTCTCTTTAATATATTCTCTTTCTACTTCCTTATGGAATGCCAAATCTGATACTCCAGCTCATCAAGGTCACTCCAGCACAGTGGTCATTTTAAGAGCTGTCAGGTGAGGACACTAGAGAATTTCTTTTGCAGTTGGTCAGAAATAGAAAAAGTAGAGTTGTTTATGGTCACCTATGCACTCTTTCTTTAGACATGCTGCAAGTGTGGCTCAGCTGCTATGAAAACAGCAGTTCTCATGAGGTCTCAACAGCTATTCTAGTGGTTTGTTTTACAGAAACACAGTTGTATAGAAACTTATATTTTCTTGTACTTGCTACAAGTGAAATGGAATTTGTTCAGGTGCCGTATTCACTTGGACCAGGCTTTTCTGACAGAATACTGCAATGTTCTTTTCCTATTAGCAAGAAACTTCCTCTTCAAATGAATTTGCGATATGTTACATTCATTTTCTTGCAGTTTTTACATAACAGCAGTAACTGCTTTGATTACTGTCAACATCATGTTGATTTATTGAAAACTGTTCGCTTTTTAAAATCTGATTAAAAAGACACAGGTCTTGGAATTCCAGCTATGGCTTTTTACTCCTCCCGTCTTTCTCATGGTTTTGAATAGAGAAAGATATCCATTTGTGTCCCATTTTGCTTGTCACTCCCATTAACCCATAGAGTTCCTATTCCCAAGTCTTGATGAAAAGACTTTCAGTAGAAAGGTTTGTACAGAGGGCTCTATCACAAGCTATAGAGTGCAATAGGATGGTACTTCCTCTAGCCGTCCGTGCAGTCACAGACACGGTGCTCTGGTATGGCAGCTTGTATGCAAGACATCATATGTATGAATGCTGCAGGTTCCAGATTTCCAAAACTCTCAGGGGATGTTTGAAACCCTGTGGCTTCTTTACCTCCCAGGCCAGTTCCATAGACAGGAGGTTTCAAAGAGCTGCAAAGCGAGTTGCCTCACCATCTGGTATACATCGCCAGTGCGCTCCAGGCTCAGAGAAAAAAATACAGCATGTATTCAGGTGGCAGTTTGCCTAGAGGAAACTATTCAGCCTTGGGCGTGCTCACTGTTGTCCTGTTCTACTGGCAGCTTTTGTTACATTGTCAATGAGAGGAGCATGAGAAAAAGGGAAGGCAACAGAACTTCAGGCAAATACGACAGATACAGGATGGCTTTTAGGGATCAAAATTTAGTACAATCATCATTACAAGGTCAAGTAAGTCAGGATGATAGTCGGATCCATAGTAGACTTCGCTAAAACTCTCTCTCAAATCAACATAACAGCTGGGCTGGATCCAGGTAACTGCTCAGGTTTGCACTACTAACCCTAGGAGCCTGGGTTTAATAGCAAAACTTCATCTGTCATAGCTATTCAGCCACAAGAAAACTGGGATTCACAAAAGCAGAGGAAATCTTACCGTCACACAGTCCTTATTTAAAATGACATAACAGTTCTATGGTAGAGCTGTGCGATGGAAACGCCCTGCCCGCTGTGTGCGCGCAGCAGCGCAGAGTCAAAAATGGAGAGTCCGCTCCATGATCATTAGCAAAGAGTAAAGTGTATCAAGTAAACCATCTGCAGTTCTTATGTCATTAATACACAATTCTTGTATTTGCCCTTTACACTCATATCCTCAATAGCAAGATAAAATCTATCTCGCCAACAGCCATACAGACTTAATTCACTTCATTATTTGTTCCATTTTATCCCTGTTAATATACTCTCCTGATTTTCCCCTGTTATGAATGAAGAGGGAGTTCCACAAATGCAGTGAACTGTATGCTTTTACTGTCCAATATCAAACTGTATTCGCACCAGTTTTTAAATTTGGATGGTTTTGCTTTCACTATGAAGAACCCAGCTTTAGGCATTCTTCAGTAATGCATGGAGGAATAATATGTGCTAGTCTGCATGTCCTTATGACAGTCAGAGAGAAAAGGTGAAAGTAGGTCATAGACAAACAAGCATCCATCATTAAACCTCAGCTGTTGTTTTGACCAGCAGGAAAAGACAACTGTAGTTTTAGAACTACATGGGAAAAAGTAGTGTAGAAGGCACCAAGGTGTGGAAGGAACTTCAGTATCCCTGTTACCCTGTTTTGGAGTCAGGATTTGTGTTCAGATGAATGAACACAAATCCTGACTGGGAAGTGCTTCCAGGTCTGCAGATTTAGATGCATCCAGGGTTCAATGTTCCCTTTTTTAAATCCTCAAAATCATGGTCCCAGGTTGTACCTGGCCTCCTGGAGGACTGAAGGTAAAATAACTTAATTTCCAGGAGCCACTCAGGGGGGTTATGTGTGGCTTTTGGATAGTGACAGATTTTGTTCCATTTTTTCCTGAATTTTGTACAAATTCATAAAGCTAGAATTAACCCTAAACATTTTCTTCAGCCGTTCAATCTCTGACCAGAGCAACAGAAGGATTCATCAATATTCCACTGATTTGTTTCCCTTTCCTCTTCTTTGCAGGTCTCCACGAAATCCAGTGTTCCCTGCCTGTAGAAAATAGAAGAATCTTTCTGAATGAATTATCTGAGGTCAGCTTTAGTGAATGCAAATTTAGTTTGTCATTGACGGACCTTTTTATCATCATCTTCTCTGGAGTCGCAGTCTCCATTGCTGCTATTCTATCAAGCTTCTTCTTAGCAACTCTAGTACACTGCTTCCAAAGATGTGCTCCCAGTAAAGATGACGATGATGATGAAGACGACAGTGAGGACTGAACTTAGTCTTATACTTAAGTTTCCTTGGTTTATAAGTTATTAGATCATCAGCTAAAGTCTAGGAAGAAAACAAGTAGATTAAAAGCTTTAAACATGAATTAAATGCAATCATAATGTGTAAAGATCCGTTCTAATCTCATGACGGTCACAGGTAGGAACTGCAGTTTGCATCTGAGACTGTTAGCTTTGCTTACATATGTAACCTGATGCAATGAGACCGGGTTAATTTCTATGATCCTTATTCAAACACTGCATTTAAATTTGAAGATTGGAGGAAAAAGGGGGAAAGGCATAAAAAAAAAAAGTTCCAGTGTTTTAAAAGACTAACTCACAGCTTCCAGATGGTCCTTCTGATGACATGCAGATTCTTGTAAGTGCTTAATAGCGTGTTCTAAACACACTTCGAAAAGGACTGGCTGGATGGAGGCGTTTCAGCTGGAAAATAAGGAATCAATTTAAAATAGTGTCCCCCTTAGATCTAAGTAGTGGGAGATTCTATTAAGCTCACACAACTTTCTGAGTAACAAAATGCAATTGGAATGATTCCTAGAATTGTAGAAAGCCTTATAGGAAGGTTGGCATTTTCTCTCTACAAATGTTCTCTATAAACGTTCATCTTCCATTTAGTGACAGCAGTTGCAGGCATCATTCAGCCAAAAGAAATCTTTTTTCTATAAGTGAATACGATTCTAGATCTGAATCATCCACTGCAGCTGCCTGGCACCTCTTTGGTCATGGCACAAATACTAAATATAACATTCTTTTGCATTTTTAAACGCAATGAAGTAAAGGATTTCCCTTCCCTGTAATGCTAGGCACAAGTAACTGTTGCAATACCCAGTCCGTTTAGTTATTTTAAAACACTAAGGGCTATATTCTGCTCCTGATTATATGAGAGTAACACAACTGAAGTGAACACCCTGATCCAAATTGGCAACTCTATAAACAAGAGTGGAGTCTGGCCCAACATGTTTCCAACTGTATTATAGATTTATCAAAACTTGAGCTCTTCTATATAACAGTAGATATTTTTGTTAAAATTAAAAAAGACATTTATTACAAGAGATTTTTGGAATCGTGCTGGACAGCTTTTTAGGATAAGTATATTTTTTAAATATTTGTAATGGAAATATTTTTTTAAAGTTCTGTGTATTTAAAGTATTATCTAGAATAGCTGTGAGGGCTTCAAGTAATGAATAGCATAGTAGTAAACAATCTAAGGACTGTATGCTATTATAAAAGAATTAGATCTGATAAAAAGTAGCATCTATTTAACTACTGTAAATGCTATTATTTCTTTAAAAACACTCCTTGGCTAAAATATTGCCTTGCTCCATTAATACGAATGGTCTTTTATGGACAGTTAGTTCCAAATCTCTTGTATCTGTTGTGCTAATTGTTCAGGCAGACAGGATTGAGTCCCACCGGGTGTGTTAGGGGGTAACACGGGCCAGTAGGTAGGGGACAGGGTCGGGACTCGGGACTCCGGGGTGTTGTCCCCATCTAATAGTGATCAGCAAGACGACCTTCAGCAGATCACTACCTGTCTGTGCCTCGGTTTCACTACCTAGGAAATGAAGATCATAACAACTATTTATCCTTCTCAAGTGCTTTGAGATACGCAATGGGGGGGGCACTATAGTGGGGCTGTGTATAATGATTATATTTGTTAGGCTGTAGCAGATGCTATGCAGTAGGTCTGATCCGATCTCGTATCAGTATGGCTTCACGGGTACCACTGGAGTTACTCCATTGGCTCACAGTTTGCAATGGAGTGTGCACCATGCTGAGGTCAAAAGCGGGACAAAAGTGTTTATTTCTGTTAGCTCTACAGCTTCTTCAATGCGACTTAATGCTACCATTGTTAAGATTATTATTTCTGAAAACACACTGAAACAGAATTAAGTAGGACAGTGAGAGGATACTTGTATCAATACTGTCTTGTTCTATTCTGATTCGTTCAAGAAAAACGAAATGACATGATTTTCACTGTGTAGTGCCATAATTATAAATAACACAAATATATTTATAATTTCAACATGGACTTTCACGTTTATTTGTATGTGGGTATGAAAAAAAGGAGAAAAACCGTGCCTGATTCTCTTATCGTTTGAAAGTTGGGTTTTGCAGTATGGTTGGAAATAGGCAACATGTTGTGTGGTGCAGTTCATGAAGCCCGCTCCCTTTGCAACCAATGCGGATATGTTATCAACAGTTTTATATTTAGAGCTGTGCAAATTGTTCAGTCATGGAACAAGAAACCGGGTCACACTTTTTTGTCTGTAAGTTTTATTATGGACTCAAAACTCGCAACCAGTTAGCAAAATGATTTGTCCTACCAAACTTTTGAGTGAAACACCAGTGAATGTTTCAGCAAATGTCTGCGCTTCCTTTGGTAACGAATTCATGGGTTTCTTTCATTGTCCTGTAAGGCTGACTAATTTTGCAGAGGTCACATCTCAAACTCAACTCTTTTGACTGGGTTCTGCTCTTACTTGCAGGTTCATCCTACTGTGGTGCCTCAAAATGAAGATCTAGATTTGTTTATAGTTTGTAGCTTTTCGTTCAACCCAACACAAAGCCCTGAAAGCACTGATTATATTTGGAACTTTAGCACCCCTCAGAACAGCAAGGAACAGACCAAGCTGACTCCCGCATAATCCAGTGCAAACTGAAGAGCAAGGCTTAGTAAAGCTTTATTTATGAAGCTGCCATTCTGGACACTCCATCACATCAAAGTGATTTTGCAAAGTATGTTTTTTTTCTGGATAAGAAACTTTAATGGTATTTTCCCCTACTAAGTAATATGTATTTCATAAGTATTGAACTCATCCAGTTAGTAATATTTATTCATTGTAAGCATTGGCAGTTACCTACTATTAATATTGATTTTGCATAATTCTAATTGCTAGTAAATGAGACAGGATTTAGTTCTTACTGGGATTTTTCCTGTTTTATGTAATCTTCAGAGCAAAACATTCTCCCGTTGGCATCTTGCCAGAATTAGTGGTCAGCATAGCAATCCCCTCCAAAACTTTGAAAGCCAGTTTCACCACGACTAGAAAGTAGCCTGAAAGCTGCGTTATTATTGCATTTTTATCTCCACAAAGGTTAGTAATGTGGAGGTAATCCCACCTCCGGCTTTGTGGGCATGGGAAGTGTTCCCGTGCAAGGATGCTGCTGTGGGTGGGATCCCGTCTAGGACTGCGGTAATTCCCATTAAGATCAGTGAAGTTACAGTGGTGCCAAGTATAAGAGCTGAATTTAGCTCCCTGTACATCGCTAGTTTAAGAAGCGCCGCCTGTAAGTGATTATAAATGTGCAGTAGAAAGTTTATCCTCATTTACAATTTTCCTTCTAAGATGGCTTTGCTTTAGGGGTGGTATCTCTCACTGTCAGAAATGAGCAGACATTTTACCTGCTTCAATGGGAAGGGAAGATACTATGCGTGACCCAAATAAAATGTTGCAGGCTCAAAGAGCTGGGAAGCAGCTGTCACGTTGCCTGCAGATATGTCTCCTTGATGAAATGCTGGATCTTGGTACGTGTGAGGATCCAAAAAATGTGCAAGAAAGCAAATTGACATGATGTAATTGAGATAGAGTCTGACTTTTTAGAAGTGTGTGCATTGGTTTAAAAAAAATCTCTAATCCACAAAATATTAAAATAAAGATCACCTGAAGCGACTGTCCAAACCTAGCATTTCATCCACAGTCAGCCAGCGTCATTTTGAGGCAGCCTCAGACCTGCTGTGATTCTTACTCAGATGTGAATATTAATGGCTCATTTTTTAGAGCAGCATAAAAATGCATTGGGAAAGTACCTTGAAGGGATGGTTCTGGAAACTCGTAAAAAGGAGCATACTGCTTGCCTACCTCAGATGTATAGTAGAGAGTGAACCATTGTACGCTGAGAGCTAAAATTTAGCCTGGCAAACTTAGAGGTGACCAAAACCATTCTCGTCTTTTGGCTGGGAGAAGGACTGTGTGCAATCACGTATCTTTGTGGGTAGGGTGCGCACACTTGTGCGGCAGGGAGGAGGTGTGTGTATAACAATACTAGAGCTTGCTGTAACTATCACCCCTGTAGACAGCCTCAGTGGAACAGCTGAAGCCTGATGGGGATGCTGAGCCTGAGACAGTCCTTCGTCCCTAGCGGAGGTTCCTCTGTGCTGGCTTTCAAACCCGCGGGAGCAACTCTATGCAGGACCTTTTACTGACTCAGCATGTGCTGCCTACCTGCTACGTGAGTAAATTACTTTAGTTTCCAGGGCTGCTAGCTGGCACATTTCTCCGTTCAGCTCATGTTCCCCAAATTAAAGGAGCAGGGGTTTTGAGGGCTTCCGAATCTGACCACTCCTCTCAGAATGATGTTCTCATTTGTGGTGTAACCTGTTTTACTGGCCTCTAGTGGCAAGTGAGTGGAGGTAAGTCACACAGTGGCAACTACGGAGGTAAGTCATCATGATTCATTGAGGTGAAGGTGATGTTGAAATGCCGAATCCTTGCATACTCTTTCCAAAAAAACCCCAGAAATATACATTATGAAACTAAATTTCTTGGAGATCAAGGTCTGACATGGACTCTGAGTGCCAAGCAGCCTGTAATATACATGAGCCACCAGAAACGTTTAATTTACGTGTTAACATTGGAGCAATACAACCTTGTCATAGAGTTGTAGAAAATAGCTGTGGAAGAACCTCAGATATATCATCTAATGATAGCTGATGCTCTGTAATGAAAATACTTGGTTTTCTAATCAGATTGCTACTCTCATCTTGCCATCATCTTCCCCATTGTGTTTTGGTTTCTGTATCTTCATGTCTTGACTGTATCTAGAACAACAGAATCCAAGTTTGGTATTATCTCTGCATGGTACAGCAATACAAATCACTAACAGTGATAACCAACCAGCAGACCAGGAAAAACGCAGGTTTGTTTATGCTGACCAGCCATCCATCTATGATTGTAAAGAGTTAGCAGGAAAAAACTATTGGATTTTAAACTGACTGAGAGTGCAACAGGAGACGTTCTGTTACAAAGCAGAGCGCCTGAATTATGATGTGTCTCTCCAGTTCCCATCAGCTCTCACACCCCACCCAGAGCTCTATGAAGCCATGTGAAAGTGTGTAACATTGGGTTAGCAGCACATAATGTGCTTTTTGGGGGCTTGTCAAAAAACATACGAGTAAACACTTCAGAGCAGGCTTCTACATTTAGTTTTGTGGGAAGTGAAAAGTTTGCAGGGAGGTGAGCAGCAAGTAAGGAGTGAAACAGCTTGGGCCAGAGTTGTTCAGTAGAGTCAAGTTTGCTTCAAAGCAATGTTGTTTTGATCCCAGAGCTGCTTTTTTACCAATTTCTGTTAGCAGTGGTGAGTTCTAAAGGTTAGCCAGTTCACACCCAGGTGTGGAGTAGTAGAGTCTAATTCAAGGAGAAATTTATGTCAGTTAAATTTCTAAAGTTTACTGCTCCCAACCAAAGCACTGTTTGCCTGTTTTAAAGCTTTAATTTGAATGTGAAATGTGATATCTCTCTTAGTAGGCAGTACAAAAATCTCTTACCAACTCAGAACTGAGAAAGTCAAAAGCGTCCATCCAGACAATGGTGCTAGCAAGATCTGCTTCTGTTGTTTCGGTATGCGAGGTCATTCTTCCAAGCTGATACCACTGGAATATAAGCGATTGGGCTTGGACTCTTCCTTTTTTTTTCTCCTGGTCATGCTTCTTACCAATAGCTAAGCAAAGTACCAGATACAAGCTTTGTACCCCACCTTAGAAACTCCCCTCAGCTGGAAGAATGAGCAAAAAAGAATTGAGAATTGAGCACAAAAACCAGCTTTGTGACCTTCGCTTAAAATCTAAATGTGATACGATCCAGCTAACTGACATTCCAAGGCATGGCTTGCTGTGGTTTGTGCTGGGGTTTTGCTCTTTTAATTAGGACCAGTGTTGAAAGACTTTGCAGTAGAAATAATGTTTGGTCTTCATGATATTTACCAGGGAATGAAAGGGCTGTGAACATATTTGACAAACAATTCCAGTCTATTTTTGCCCAGCAGTTTTTCTCAATTTGAGAAACTGACGCTCTCTTAAGAGTAGATTAGGTTTGCAATCTGCAGTGGGTTAAAGTATTACTCTTTATCCCTTGAAGATCTGGCTTCAGATGTGAATTTGGGTCGCAGGAGAAAATGACCAGAATAAATCACTTTTAAGGTCATTTTGGTCAGTTGGGCAAATGCAAAGAGATGCCCTTATTAACAATATGAACTGTACACTTGAAGATGGGAAAACACTTCTCTGAACTCCGAAAGATTCCATTTAAATATGGCATTTGATGGTTTTAAAAATACAAGGCTAAACAGAGGAATGAGACAGATATATTGTAATAGCATTAAAATGGAAACTGAGGCACAATTACGTTAACTAGTGTTTTCACAGGTGACCATTATTTTTGAATTAGTTACTTTGTTGAGTACTTACCTTAGTTTTGACACGGTGATGTTAAACCCTATGTACTGGCAGGGAAGTGTGGAATATTGGTTATAAATTAGCACTAGTTATGGGTTCAGAGCTGCAGTGTCCTAACTAATAACCTGAAACATCTGCCTTTCGATGTCAGTTCGCTCTGCAGACCCTTGCTTTGTTCAGAATAGTTCAGTTGCCATGTATTGTATTAATTAAAAAAGAAAGAAAGAAACAAACAAAAAACAAAACAAAAAAAAAAAACACCAAAAACCCTAGTTTGCATCTTCAACAGACAGAACAAGGAAATGTTCTGTGAGTGGATTCACTGCTTTCTTCCTATGGCAGGTCCTAAATGTCATTGTATTCACTGACCTCCAATAAGAGTTTGGCAAAAAGTGACAGGGGAGTGATAACATAAATATATTCTAGAAATACTTTATCATAGAGTAACTCAGCGTTGGAAATTCTCAAAACCCAATTGTAAATTATGTTTCCAAGAGTGGTATAATGTTGTGAGTACACAGTTAGATATATTGTCCACATCTTCAAAAAAAAAAAAATCTTCTTTAAAACAAAAATTGGAAGAAAAAGCTGCTTTAGAGACTATTCAGTCTGGAAAGGCTTTTTTTAACAACCAAATTAAAATAAACCATGCAATGTAGGATTTTAAATGAAAGTGGAAAGTGTTCTAACCATAAAGTCATGAACATTATACTGTATGGCAGGAAAATGACAACAGGTTTAACATAGCCTAATTTATATTATTCCCTGAGGGAAAGGAAGTCACTAGGCTGAGAAGTTTGTATTATTTTTAGAGGAAAGTATTTAATGCGGGCTGATTTCTTAAATATTGGTGTATAGGGTGCAGATTACCCACCATGGGATACTGTGGGGTTTGTGAGACTGTGCGAGTGCATCAAGGGAAGTAGTTGTTTTCTGCTTTTCTGAAGTGTGTTTTGACAAAAATAATTATAGTTGGATGTTGGCCTCAATACTGATTTCACTACTAAATTATTTGGGGTCCTGTCCTTATCTGGTAAAGGTTGGTAGGCTCCATTAACTTTACTACTGCAATATACTGATTTACCTAATGAAGATACTGCCTGGATAATGGAAACTCTGCAGGGGTGTGGGGGTGTGTGTGTGTGTTTATTCTCTACATTTTCATATAGAAAGAAAATAATTCTGTGGACCTTTTTTAGTGATGATCTGTATGTACATTAGTAGCCTGAGTTTATGGTTTCTGCATTGGGATTTTTGCATATTGGCAATAGGATTATAGGTGGCATTTTTTGGAGACTGCAGACATTCTGTGCAAAGAGAGGCCACATAGCTTTTCCAGGTTCTTTCTGGATTCAGTGCTATTGCTCTCTGCTCTGCGAAAGGAGGATCTGACCCTACTTATCAAAACTTGCCTGCAGTCTTGTGTAGCTCGGACAGCAACACAGAAGTTGTCATTCTAAGCACATTCCCTCGATCTGATAATCACTGTACATCTATGTCCTAGTTTGATGATGGATTTATAATGAATGTCTTTAACCTCAGCCTAGCCCAGCCATCTGCTCTGCGAAGCAAGCTGGCACTTCAAAGCCATTTTTTTGCTTCAAGGTGTCTCCTTGTAGTATTACAGAACAAATAGTGAGTCATCTCCTCCCACCAGAATAAAGCAAGACTGTAACCTAGCTCGGTGCGAATGCCCAGTAGGAAGGACAGGTTGCAGAGAGCACCACAGTCAAATACAATAATAACCTTTGCACTGAGGAAGATAAAGGCTTGTCAGAGCAAGCTGCATAGACATAGGTGTGTCCTCAGCAGGGGCTGTAAAGGAACTGGAGTAGTGATTACGTTAGCCAGGCTTGTGAGGGGTCATTTGTAGAATCGCTTTGGTGATACAGTTATGTAGAGACAGGCTGACATTTTTCAGTGAGCCTTCTTAAAATGCAGAGGGCAGAGAAATCAGATATTTCCTATTTTGCTGCATCCCTCTTACTGCAAGCTTAGGACCATGTATTACTGCACATAGGCACCAAACTTTAGCATCACTGCTTCTCAGCTGAGCTGTAGAGAGATGACACACTCATCTCTTGAGCGATGTGTTAGGTATGGGAATGCTTAACTTCTGTGGTGTATGAAGGGAGGGATTTTCTTGCACATAGGACTGATGATCTGATTAAAATAAAAATGAGAGGTAATTGCTTTGTCTGGACTGGAGAAGTATCTCTGTCATGCTGGTTTAATTTATGACTTCTCTAAATGTTATATCAAATGATGGGAATTTTAGACTGATTGCTTGGTTTTGATTTGGTTTTAGATGATCTTTGATCTAAAAGATATATGTGGAAAAGATTTTAAGATATGGGGCCATTACTGCCACCTCATTTTCATCCCTGGAGCATCACTGGGTGCAGTTCATGTGTACGGCACACATACTCTCTATGCAGTACACACGTAAGGTAGCATGCTTTGCATAGCGTTGCATATAATACTTTACATACCCCTTTCACTATATTACATGCACAGAAACATAGTTTCTCTGTAGAACCCGTGTTCATACAGGAAACCAGTTCCAAACCTGGGTTTCAACAGAAAATAATAGCAAATTTACCTATTATTTTGCCACTTTGAATCTTTGAGAACCTGATCTAAATCACACAGCTACCGAAGAGAAGACCCCACTGACTCCATAGTGGATTGGCTTTTATCAAGCAAAATGCCTTTGGATTTTTTCAAGGACATATGGTCTATGCATTTATTTAAGGAAAGCTTGCCATTCAGTTAGTTGCCTGTTTGCCCATCCTGAAGTCCATCTGTTCTTTTCTTAGATGCAGGAATTGAGATTTCACTGTCAGCAAGATACAGTATTCCTGCAAGCCTCCAACACGTACCCCTTTTGCAGGAGGGTGAAGACCTGGCCCATGTCTACAGGCGACAGGGGAAACCCAGTGCTTATTCTACCCTTCCAAGCCTCCCTTCACAGTTCCTGATGAATTTCTCTCCTTGCCTGTTTCATATTTATATCATCATAGATTCCTGAGACTTTATTATTAAACTTCTATGGCAACTCTCCATTTTCCTATTTAACAGCATGGCTTCATTAATAGAGACAAATTGGGGGTTATAAAACTGCTCTCCACCTGCCTGCTGTTAGCAAAAATGAACCTTTGTCAAGTCTCTAGGATTTTGGTCTGTCTTCTATTGCGGCACTGGAAAATTAGGGACATCCAGTCTTAAATGAAAAAGTGTAAGAAGCTTTGTCTTATAAAGTGGCATGTAAGACTTGACTGTCTTGTTTTCCATGTTCTTTACTAGATGATCCCCCCTACTGCCACCTTCAGATGAAGTGATTTAAAATGGACGGGATATTAAAGCTTTAAGATAGGGTTTTAAAATAAATTAAATGCTACCAGGACCGTAATAGTAACAGCTGTGGTGCCCACCAGCTGGACAGTAGACTTAATCACTCAGTCAAATCCCACTTTCCACAGTACTGCGCTTGTTTTCTCTACCTTCTGCCTTTTCACCAAAACCACAGCATGAACTTAAGAGAGGGATGCTTCCCGGTGGTCCAGAGCTGGCTCTGTTGGAGCCAGGGAGGGAGAAATCTCTTCCTCTGAATTGTCAGCACAGCATGCTCTGAGTTTGCCTTACGTGGACCATGCTTTCTAAAGTCCCAAAATCAGGAAGGAACAAGAGCTCAGGCTTAAACCTCTACATGCTTTTGTTTCCGTACGTGCAAGACAGGACTGTGCTGTTCAGTGCATTGCTATGTACTTTACATCTGCAAAGCAGGGAACTTTGGAATCTGGTTTTGGAGATGTTGGAAAAGTAGCTCTGAAGGCAGAAGTCCTGTCCTTCTGAGCCTGCTGCTTCTGGTGCTCTTTTTCAGAAAGAAAGAACTTCTGCATTCAGTATGGGGTTTAATATGAACTATGTAAAATGTATTTCATGAATACTATCACTTTGAAGAAAAAGAACTTGTCACTGCTGACGTTTAGGCTAGCGCGATCATTCACAGCAGTTCCAGGTACCAGCCAGTTCACCTGTCAAAACTCACTGGTGAAACAAATTATTTCCATCTGTATCATCTTATAAAACAACTTATGGTTTCAAAGCATCAGATTTCTCTTCAACTTTCACCTACACTTTATATAAAGTTTAGCAAAAGAGTGCAATATGATTTCCTTTGAGATGAAACTGAATTTTTAGGTTGACAAAAATTAAATTTTTTGGTTGTATCTCACTTGGTTAAGAGCCATTAGGAGAAAAATATTTTTAGTGAAACTGAAAATACCATTTCTCTGAATTGTGCATCTGCTACCAAGTCAAGAAACTGATTATTTATTCAGGTCTGGGTTCTCACTCCCAACAGTGCAGCTAACTTAGTGAGCAGCCGTGGACAAGGCAGTTAACCTTTCTATTGTGCGTTTAACCATCTGTAAAATGGATATGATACTACTTACCTGCCTGACACAGCTGTACAGAGGCTTAATTTTTAATCAAGCTCTGTTAAAACAGTGTTGAGCTCACCGTAAGGATGCATGGAGAGGCAAAATAGTTGTATTACAATATTATTGCTTTTGTAAGATTTACATTTCCAAGAGTAATACATGGTGAACTGTATCGGTGTTCTAGAAATAACATCAAAAAGGAAAAGAAGTATCAAGAAGCGTAAGAGATGTACTGGGACAGAGTACAGGCTTGCTGACACTCTAGGGTTCCTTCGTCCCTTTTAATTATACATGTGGAGCAACTTGTTAACGCATTTCTAAAGACATGTTGACACAAGCTCAGACCTCTATTCTGGCAGGGAGTCTTTTGAATTAATTTAACCCCAGGATCAGAAGGAACTGGACAACATAGTTGAAGGCATTTCTGTAACAACCAAAGCAGACTACTATCAACAGAACAGATTTCCTGGGTCCGTGAGCGAGAATAGGAAGTAATGGGACACCTCCATGGGGAGCTCGTTATGAATAATTTCTGCAGAAGGTCCTGGCGTTACATTTCAGGCCGATTGTCCGTGGAATATGACTGGATATCATTCTCAATGTTATTTCTCTATCCCCTATGCCTTCCAAAATAATTATAAAAATACTTAATTCTACTAATAAAGTACTTGAGTCATTCGGGAGTTATGTTTATGGTAAAATATATTATGTAACAGACAGCTAACAATTAATTACATTTGAAGAGATTGCCTAATATATGCTACAGTATTCAAATCTCACCTAATATTTTTAAGCAAATTTGACACTGTGTGCTTTGTAGGCATAAAAACTGCACAAAATTACCGTAATTACTGTTTCTTTCCACTAGTAGTGGAGGTGCAATGTTTGAAGTGCAGTTCCGCTGTGTGAAGTGACTGAATAACATCGTTTTGTGAGGTTCCCTTCTTTGTGCCACCTCAGGACCTCAGACCACACACGTGTTCTTTACAAAGGAGTGGAGAACAGTATGGCCTAAAACTTCCATGGACCAAATTGTGGCAGTTTCTTGACTCAGTAGATAAATAAGGTTATACAGAACACACGCCTCAATGTGATATCAAGCTATTACAGGACATGTGATCGTTAGCTCACAAGATTTTTATTGTCTCTTTCAGAGTCACTTAGAAAATTAGACCTTCCAGAAAAAAAAACCAACCAAAACTAAACTGGAGTGGTCTAAATTAAATGAAAAGCATTATTGGAAAGGACATCCACACTGAGTGTCAAAACTGTGACATTAGAAATAACATTAGTTTGATTAATTTACATTGCTGATTCATTTACAGGGAAGTCCCCCCAAAGCATCTAAATATCACTGTGGGTGTCTCAGACAATTTATAAAATTAATTCTTAAAACAACCAAATGACTTAAGCAAACACTTTCTAAAGTGTTCTACTGCTTCTGAGCGTGCAACTTGAGATATCCCGAGGAACGTGACCTTACACTGCTGAGCACCTGCTGTCTGGAAAGTGCTAAAAATTGGAGGTATCCAAATAACTTCAGTATGTTTGAAAATCCTAAATCTTAAGTTGAGCATTCCCTCTTTTGCCTGAAGAGCAGATCTCTTGTATAATATGAGTTCCTGTGGAGAAAAAAGGTTAGAATTGTAACCTGAGACATTATAGCCGTTACCAATCTTATGGCTTTGGATTTTGTTGGTTTAGTGAGTTCTTTTTCCTCTTCCTTTTCCTTCCCATACTGTTCAGAAATATGCTGAACACCTGTGAATGTTAAAGCTTTATCCACCAAGACAGATCCTCTTCAGGCACAATGCAGCTAATCCATAGCCCAAACAATCCTGCAGTATTAAGCCTGTAGTTTGTGCTTCTGGCTAGAATTTATAGAATTGACCAGACTAATATTTTTTTCCTTATTTACTTAATAAAAATAGGCTTCTGGATAATCTTTAAGAGCAATCACATCAGTCAGTAACACTTGTCGCTGTAAAAATCCACTCAAGTTTCTATCATTCAAGGGGGTTTGGTCAATCTAAGCTACATGATGGTTCTTTTTTCCCTGATTCATTGACACAACCGTGGAAGTGACTTAAAAGTTTACTGAGTGTGTGACTTTAGAGGAGAAAGCGTTTCAAGAAAAGCACTGTTTCAGCTGTGTGAGTACAGGTGAGAACTCCTTTTAAAGGATGTTACTTATTGCTTCTTTAAAGCAAGCTGTTTGTGAATGCCAAATCTCTAAGACTTTTCACAGGAAAAGCTTAGGAAACTACTCACAAAAAAAACCCCGAAAATAAAAAGGATGGAAATATATTTTTAAAACCTGAACAGCTAGTCAAGATTTGCTAACTGTCTGTGGGCATTGGGAATGATGTCTTTCTAGTGGCGTTGGAAATTAGCAGGTGCCACACTCCACAGAATGAGAGTGTGATTTATCAGAGATTTTGGGCAGACTGGGACAAAGTGCAACTTTATTAGTCAGTCCATATTAGTGATGTTTAAACAGGTGCCCACACCATGTACAGTAGCTCTGCAGCTTCCTCCTTCAGGCTTAGGCTGTACTTGACTTTAAAGAGTTAATGTTCTCTTACTCTTCCTTTTTTTTCCCCTCTCTTTCTCTCTCTAGGACTGGCTGAGCGCACTGGCTTTCATTTGAAGGGCACAGCACACTGAGTGATGTTCACATGATACCAATGACAGCAGCATGATAAGCCTATTTCTGACAGTGTGGCAAATTACTATTATGAAATCCCAGTACATTTGATTGCAGAGTGACTTTCAGAAGGGATCACACATAGCAAGGTTATGAAAGGCTCAGTGTTTACCGCAGTAATGCTGACTTACTGGAAAAGAATATCAAGAGCTCTTTAAATAAAAGGGCTTGGGAGATTCCCAATTCATAGAACATTTGGCTGAGTATATCCAGCCAAGCGTTATGTTTCTCTAAAATGAAAGGGAAAAAATTATCAGCAAAAATTCTTAGGCTTTTTTTTTTTTTTTCTCCTTTGGTGACTCAGTGAAATGTTTTTGCTAGAGATGCACTGAAAAGGGATCATCACCTAGAGGCTGTCCTTCCCCTCTGACATTGCTCACTGTAGGAGGTTACGGGTGTTCTCTCTCTCCAGAACTGCCCCCATTCCAGTCAAAGGTCAGGGTCTCCTGTGTCTGTAGAGAGCCCAAGCTAAAAGGAAAACTAAGATTCAAATAAAAAATTAAGACAAAAGCAGAAGTGGGGAGAGAAATAGGCAATTTACAGGCTAAGAAAGCGTGAAAGTTGCCAGTAAAAGTAGCATATCTGCAAAATACAAAATAGCAGTAACCCACCTGCTGAATTATTGTCAGCATCCAAGGGTGTGTTACAACATCGAGATAAATTGTCCCTGCCACAGACACCTTCCTTTTAAACTTATTTGTGGAGTAACACAACCAGCAAAATAAAAAAGAGCAGGCATTAAATGGCTCAGGTTTACAACGGGATCTTTATCACACCAGTGGGCAGCAAGGTATTTTCATGGTGAAATAAGTGTTTATTCAATTATCTAATAAATAAATGTTGTTATTACTTTTGTTCTATCTAGACTTTGTTGATAAAGTTTTTAGTTATGATAACCCAGGTAGATAATTGGTTTTCTTGCTTTAATTAATTATAATACTAGCAAGTTGTGGTTAGTGTATTGATAAGCAATGTTCTGACTGCTTATCTTCGCCAGAGCCTGTGTGTTCTCTCACATAGTACTGGGAAGCCTTAGCATTCCTGTTAAATTTCAGTTCAAGCACATTATGCCCCCCCAAATACATCAATACTGGTCTTTGCTACCTTTTACCAGTGTTTAGGAGTATTTCTTTATGCTGTAGTATATGCAAGATGATACAGTAAAGAGCCCAGCATGCACACACATCTGATTAGGGTGATGGCTTGGGGAAAACAAACCAACGAAACCCAATACCCAACAAACCCACAAAAGCAAAACCACCCCTCCTTTTTTTTTTTTCAGTGTCCCTGACCTGGACTTGTTACAGCTCTGAGATGTTGAGGCAAATAAGTTTTGGTTTAAGCAAGTTTGTAATAAATACGTGCTTGAGATTTAGGAATTTTAAGAATTTCTCTGCACTTGATTCAGTAAAGCAGCTACTTCCTTAGCCATGTCTGTCTGCCTTTGCTCAAGCAAACATATTTGCCCCAGAGGGTAAAATTAGATGTGTGGCAAATTCAGATCTATCTCTCTTTCTCTTATTCCCTCCCTCCCCCCTGATTGAGAAACTACTTAAGTGTTTGCTGAAATACACCTGATTGCTGTAAGTATGGATACAAAATATAAAAGCCCCTGTAGTTTAGGTAGAACCCGCCTAGGTTTATGAGGTTTTTTGAACAGCAAAGGAGCAAAATTTGTCTCCAAAAGCTTCCAAACACCTGCAATTTCCACTTCTTAGCACATTTTTGAGCTAGGACAAAACACGTCAATTAATAGATCAGTATACAAAAGGTGATGATTCCCTTTCCTAATTATCTCCATTTTCTTGGCCAAGTAGAGCACTCACATGATGTTTATTTTGGGATACACGCACAATACAATCTTGTTTGTCTGCTGGCTGGAATGTGACTATTCCAGTCTGTTTTGATGACTTTTCCCACCTGAATTAGGGAATTGATCCCTTAATTTAGGAAGTGGAGACTTGCAGGTTTTTTGGTGTTCTGCCGCTATTGCGATATAAATATATTTAGCTGATGGTGGAATATGGCTTTCATATGATGGAACGTGGCTTCCACAGCCTCTCATAGGTTTAAGCTGACCGACCAAATGGCTGAGGTTGGATGTGTAGCATCAGCAGCTGTCTTTTTTAAAGGTTATTTTTTAAAGGCACGTGTTCTTGGAATTTGTTTGCTGGGTGGCGTGTTGTACCGTGGAGAGGCCAAATGTTTAAGTAACCTCTTCAAACGTGTTTTGCACTTTGCTGTAAGGCCTGAAGGCAATTGTCTCTGAAATCAAACTCTGATGGCAAAAGCCCTGTGCAAGTGAATGGATAGTTATTGCCTTTCTCTAGCTGTGAAAGGAGAAGAAATGACAAATTGGGGATCTTTTTGCATGTCTAACAGATATTTGGATAAATGAGACTTTTACCTCAGACTTCAGTGGGACTTTTGGCAAAAGAAAAGGGTTAACAGTCACAAAAATTCTAGGTTTTGCAACCAGGTAGGTTTTCGTAGTTGGTGAATGGGGGGCCGGGAAAAGATGGCCCAGAATGTTACCCAAAAGTTTTTGGAAATGAGAAATGCTGGTGCTGAAGTTGGTAATGCCATATTGCTGTGTACAAGCTGGGAGGCTGAGTGCTGGTACTATTTGTAGTGATCAAAGACATACTGCTACTGTGATTGCAGTGTTAGCTGGCTTCAGTGCAAAGAAATTGTCTAACCATGCTGCACGGCACGTGGCACAAGCTGCAAAACCCACCAAAAAGTTGATCTCCGTGCACTACAGCTGGACTAGCACAAGTGCACGGCTTTGCTGCTTCAGAGTTGCTGAGTTCCCAATACTGAACTCACATCAGCGACGCATTTGTAGACCCACCCATGTCTACATCAATGCCAGCGCATGCTTTCTTGGATAATTAAACAGTAGTATCTGCAGTCGGTATCTATTGCTAAAGCGTCTTGTGATCATTTACGGAAAGACAACATTTTGGGAAAGAAGAGGGTGCAGGGGATATCCAGCTTTCACAATGAGACCCTTCCTCTGAAACCAAAGAAGCATCTGGTGGTGTTACACAGCTGTCTGCCACCGTCATCTACTAATGACAATTCCTGGTTTCAAGGTTGAGACTGGCTAATCGGACAGTGTGGGATTTAATCTGTAAAGAAAAAAGGGGAAGGGGGGAGAATGTCCCCCAAAACTTTGAAGTGCAAGTGGACACAAGAAAAGGGGGATTTCTTGTGAACCATCGTGGTCTAGCAATAGAATTATTTGTAATCCCAAGAATGGCAGTTCTAAGAATTTAGTAAGCCTGACCATAACTCTTCTTCAGAGAGCTGGAAATATTTCCACTGTTTTACTTTGGACCATATTGTATGTAATGAGTCTCATGCTGTAGAATTCCTAATTTCCCCCTGGAAATATAGTCTGGGTCCCTGCTGTGTTACATATATTACGATGCCATTTCCAGCAGAGTTTAAGGACCGAAGATGATGAATGTTAGTTTCACAGCAAATTTTTGCTTAGGTATTTCCACTTAGTCATAGAGTGGCTGATATTACAGTAAATCTGTATGTCAATATTTATTTTGATAATAATATCTGTGTACTCCTGACATAGGAATTCCATCAGATATGTGAAAATAAGGAAATAGTTACTGTTGCAGAATTTTAAAGGGAAGACAATAATTATCAATAGTGAGTCTCCTTAAAATAGGCCTTGAAAACATATGGAAGTTTGCTATGACTCTGTATGTTTTAAGAAAAGAAAAATGTTATTTTAGCTATGAAGCTGGCAAATTCTACCATTTTGATTCCACAGGAGTAATCTCTGCAAAAGACATGATTTAAAAGCTGCTATTTCTCACTGTCTGAAGCTAAGTACACTTTTTTATTCTAAAAAATCTGAATAAAATTAGAGCACTCTGAATAAATTCACCCTGCCTCTGCGCCTGCTGTCTTAGCTTGAGGCAGAAGCAGATGACTGTGATCTCTAAGATTGTCAAACTAGCACCATAAGCCAAAGCTGCATTCACCTTAAAAAACCATGAAATTTATTCCAGCTTGGTAACAAGCTGGTCCATTATTTCAGGGGTTTGGTGCCAGTGTTCAGTTTTTTAAAAGGCCATCGGAAACCTCACAGGCATTTTTGACATTTTTCCATTAACGGGGTCGGCATTTGGCGGCTTGAGAGTGCTTGCTTTGTGTTCAGATTTAAACTTTTAACACCTTAGATCTGTCACCAGTTCACTGGAAGATGCTATTTTGATTTTCCTCATTAGCAGCTCTGAAAAAGGGAAAAAAAAAAAATTAGCACATTTCTCATTTAATATTAATTGGAACATATTTTTCCCTGTAGCGGTTTGCTGATGATGAGATTTCCATGCCGCTGACTGAGGTGGCTTTGCAAATAGTCCCTGTAAGTAGAAAACAAGAAGCTGTTTCTGTGAAATGACCAGCTAGAGAAAAGATTGGTTCATCAGGGAAACAGGTACAGACCAACAACCGCCTGACGCTGATCATGTAAACACGGGCTGACAGTGCTGTCTGAGCGATCAAGCAGAACAGTTTGGTCTTCGCTAACATTTTGTAGGGAGAAAGTTTAGTCAAGTGTTTAAAATATGGAAATAAGGATCAAAGTGCCTGTGTTGTTTCTCCAGCTCTCCTGCTGACTAGCTGCGGGCAAATCACCTTCCCTCCTTGTAATTTAGTCACTGACAAAGGGCCGGTTTCCCCGTGAAAACTGTGGGAGCAACATTTCTCGGATGTAGCAATGTCTTCAAAAATTACATGGTGGAGTGCGAAAGGTGGAGGTGACCAGTGTTTAAATCACACGAATTTGTGTAACAATGCAAATTGCTTGTGTTAAAACACTGCAGGTCATTTTGGGCTGGCTTGCATCAACGTTTTTTCTCTTCCACGTACCCTGTAGTGAGTGCACTGACTATTTCCAGAAAAAAAAAAATTATTCATGAAGGAGAGCGAGACCTTTTGCTACCTTGTCTATCAGCCATGTACCATTTAACAACTACCGGTGCCAAGGTCTGCTTTTTGCTTTGACTACATAAAATCAAGCACGGTTTACCTTTGACCCTGCTTTGTCCTCGTTTCTACTGTAGTAGAAATAAAGAATAGTAACAATGGCACCTTTCATCTCCAGGGATTTCAAAGCATTTGGAATAGCTGCCTCCTCTGAACAGAGGTATGGCACTGTTTTAAGGAACATTTGGAAAAGCACTCCGAGTTTTGCAGACCGTGCCGTGAGCCTCGGTGTCCACAGATGGTCGCGGTGTCACAGATCAGAGGCCAAGAGAGATCCTATTGAGCAACCGTGAGACGCCAGAGAACCCCAGGCACCGTGCTGCAGTCTCCAGGGAGCACTAAAACAGAGCAAATCCTGCCACCTGCTGCCTCCCCACATGCCTACAGTGCCCTCATTTTCTGTTAGACTGGGCTTGGGGCTGCTGTCACCTGGGTGAGATTTTACTGAGGTTGCGTTTACCAGTGGGATTGCTGTATGTAAGCCCAAAACGCTCGAGAGGCTAGATTAAGTGATTTACTTTCAATATTTATAAGTAACAGCAGGAATGAAAAGTGTCTGTGTAGTATGTGGTCATGCACATGGTGACGAATTCCATACCTGTTTTACAAAAACAAATACTTGGATTGTGCTAAGTATATATTTAAAAGTAAAATCACTGATAACACAAAATGTCAGGCATATTGAGGGAGAGTGGGCTGTCCAGTGAGAGCACTGACATAATTAAAGGTCCTTTCAAAGCTCAAGCATTTGAGGTAACAGAAGAAAAAATGCAGGCTTGCCTGTACAAACCAGTGGATTTTTATAGCATTCCTCTAGCTATCTCAAAGTGAAGAGTTTAAATTAGAAAGCTGACTCTGTGGGCAGTTATCAGCAACCAGCATATGCAAAGCCGTAGCTTCTGTATCACTGTAGGAAATCAAAATTGCTTTATTTTTAATTTTAAAAACCCAAGATTTTGCCTTTATTGGCTGCTAGGCTGATCACACAAGAAGCTTAGGCAATGCCAGGCCTCTATGCCTCTTCTCCGTAAGCACTTGTCTGTCTGGTGTGAGTGTTCCCCACCTTGAGGTGAAGCAGGGAGGACAAGGCTGGAAGCTTCCACGCCAGCTGAAGCTGCTAGAGCGCTCATAGAAAGGATGTCAGCGTTGCCACTGCAGAACATAGTCGTTTGGAGCATAAGGAAGACTTCAGCCACATTCCTCAGGGATCCTTAGCGACCTCTCAGGCCAACCACTGTCAAGGACAAGGGCTACCATCAGGTCAATGTTCTCTTTATATATAGTGCTCACTAAATTTAGTGTTAAATCTGCTGTGAAAATTTACAGCTTGTAATATTTACCTGACAGGCGTCCAGATCCTCTTGTCCAAATATACAGTTCCTTAAATTAGACACAAAGTATGTCATGAGGCTGTAGCCTAAATTACATATTTACAGCACTGAAGCAGGTAAGTACGTATTTATGCAGCCAACCCTGAGTTCTTCTTTTTAAAAAATGGTCTGGCTTGTTCAATGTATTTTTTAAAATCCTGACAGAGTATTTAAACAGTGGGAGCTCTGGGAGCTCGCTGGGCCAGGGGCTGTCTTTGTATTGTCTGTTTACAACCGAGTTGTGCACAATGAGACTGGCGTCCTTAGGGGTTGTTGCAATTGAAAGAATAAAAGTATGTGACAATAAAGAGCAACTCCCTATAAAATGACTGTGCCTAGAAATTTTTTCCTTCTCAGCAAACGGTTATTGCCGCAAAACAACTAGTATATTACTTATATAACAATTTCCTTATGGGTCATTGTTGAATAGAGCTCAGATCCTTCCATACGCAGAGCGAATGCCCCCATCGCGGCAACTACAAAATTATTTCCTCTATACGCTGTCAGGATGGAGTTTTTCTCTACACCAACAGCTTAGGAGCTACCTCACACTTACATATAGAAAAATATAATTCCATTCTACAACAGTTCTTCAATATTCCAAACTTACTCCTTTGTGAAGTCATGCCCACAAATAGCCTTTTGAACTTGTGTAGATTTTAAAACATAAGAAAATAAGACCAAAAAGAAGAACCAAGGGAATGTTTTCATTAGAGACAGGTCATGGCACAAATCAGGTTCATGACGTGCCGCTGCGTTTTTGTTGCTTGTAGCTACTCTTAAAGACAAGTGGCTCCTTTGAAATGTGACTGTGGAGTACAGATTGAGTGAGATGTTTCTGCAAAGAATGTGTCACGTTTTGGGAACTTTATGCACTCTTGGTTCGGGTGAGTGAGCAGGGCCTAATGTTAACCTGCTTAATGGTTAACTTGGTCATAATGAAACCCGCGGGACCGTGCCCCTCCGTGGTCCTCTCTGCCACTGTTAAGAGCTGTGTGATACAGCACTTTGTTTCAGGTATTTGCTTTATTTGATGAAAATCTTGACGGGAGCTGTAGTTCCTGCTGATGTGTAATAGTATTTCTATTTCTATGAGGAAAGCCGCACTGTCTAGAAAAGAAGGAGCAAACATAAATTCTTTCTAAAAGCTAGTAAATTAGTTTTTTCCTGAAGTGTTACAACCCCATATGGCAGTACGATTATCATCATAGGTGTACTGCAAATGAAATCTGTTTGGACTGCTTAGACTTACAGGGAAAAAAAGAGTATATCAATGGCATGGTTTTAAGATGGTGCCTTGTAAGAGTTGATCAGTTCAGCTCAGTTCAACGAACAGTACAAAAATTTAGAAAAGGAAAAGGCTAGTTACTAATGGCAATTTGATGTTTTCATCACCAATATGAAAAATATGTGTTTAAATGTACAACAAGCTTTGCCAGATAAGTGTGCCTTATGTAACTGCCATCAAAGAAAGCTTTTTTATATTCTTACGGGAGCAGGGTGAGCCTGAATCCCGGCCCCAGTCGCTCTACGTGCTGAGAGGTACTGCTCAAAGAAATCAGTGCAATGGAGTGTGCAGATGTGGAGGACAGCACTTGCCAGCCATTTTGCCCCTGTTAGGTAGCGCGCAGATTCAGGCCAGTGAAGCTGTTTCACCAGTTAACTGACTTGGATAGCTCTTTTGAAGCACCTTCCAAGGAATATTTATAACTTTCTGAAAGAGGCCTCCCGACCATGTGAACAACCTCTTGTCAACAGCCTGTTTCTCTTCTCCCCGAAACTCTGCTGTTTAGTCTCTGTGACCACCCTCCCTTCCCAGCTGGCGTCCACAGTCCCCAGTTACTGCAGAACTTGCCAGCCAGCATCAGTGTTCTTGTCTGAGTCCCAACCCAACTGAGAGTCTCAGTCCAAAGAATCTGTCTTCTTGTTTATGCAGCTCATTGAGGCTGACATCCGTCTCCTTCAAGGCAAGAAATATGCTTGCTTTGAGAGATGCGCATCAATTCTAACCACCACTTTGTCTCTTTAATGTCACAGAAGTTCAAATACGAGGCTGATTTCATGCAATCAAGACTGCCTAGAACGTTTTCGTAACAGAGAGTTGTATCAAAACATCTATTTGCTCCATGAAAAATTGAAGAGACTGGTGCACTCCTGCTTTCCAGTCACAAGTGAGCACAAGGCCCTGCGACTAAAAAAAAGTCTCACAAAAAGCTTGTCTCACAAAAAAAATGTCTCACAAAAAGCTTGGATGAATCTGACCCATCAGCAAAATGTAGTCCTTTGCCTATTATAGTGATTCCCAAGAGTCCCAAAGTGCTTGTTGTACATTAGTGAATTTTGCCTTACAGTATCAGGAGGATGGGGCCAGGCTCTTCTCAGTGGTGCCCAGCGACAGGACAAGGGGTAACGGGCACAAACTTGATCATGGGAAGTTCCATCTCAACACGAGGAGGAACTTCTGTGCTGTGAGGGTGGCAGAGCCCTGGCACAGGCTGCCCAGAGAGGTGGGGGAGTCTCCGTCTCTGGAGACATCCCAACCCCGCCTGGACGCGTTCCTGTGCCACCTGCTGTGGGTGACCCTGCTCTGGCAGGGGGATGGACGGGATGGTCTCCAGAGGTCCCTTCCGACCCCCACCGGTCTGTGATTCTGTGTATCAGAGTGTACCAGAATAAACATTACCTGTTTCCTTGTCTGATAGAAATGTGCTTAAGTTCCAAACTGGATCCATATTTCAGAGGTCTCCAAGTTCATGAGTTTTTATCACCAGGTCTATATTTCAAGTTGATCTCTTTTCTTTATAAGGTTTTGCTATTTTCATTATTAATATCCCCTCTGCCTGAAAAGCGTACATCTTTGTAGCGTAACCCAGCACTTCTGTTGTACATTTTCATTAGTTGGCTGCATGTTCTATTTGCTAGTAAATGGATTTCTGAGTTACTGCAATTTTTTTTATGACGAAATCTCAGATTTTCTGATCTCTTCTCTGTGGCAGCTGTGAACATCTTAATTGTTTCCATTTTCAACTGTTCTTGAAGCACAGGCAAAATGACCTCTGTTTTAGTGGTTTTATCTTGAATAAAAGTCCTTGTAATTTCTGAATATTTGAGGGAGTTGGGAAATGTATTTGTGTTAGACATAACAAGGGTATTTATTATTAAAGGAATCTCTACCACAGCAATATTGTAACTGATTAAACAGCATTGTTTGTCTCGGCAAGAATTAGTGTCTATAAACTATAGGTGTAAGGTAGCCTTCATTTTTATCTGCTGTTCCTACTTCAGTGCACTTCTGCCAAATGAGTATAGTACTTGGAAAAAAATTGTGTATATTGGCAATAAAAAGAGATGTCCAGGATCAGAACGTAGGATTTTGACCTAATCGAAGTGGTCAGCAAGAAAATATGAATGAGGTATTCTTGGTGTAGCCGTGTTTTTGCAGCATTGCTTTCAGCAATGGCTCGAACTTACAGTTCTGAGGGATCCTGTCCGGAATAATGTAGGTCAACTACATTTTGTAGGAAGAAAAGGAGGAAAAAAGCTTGATTATCAGTGCTATTCTGTCTGAAATTTTGTCTTGTAGAGTATTTGAGCAATGTGTTTGAGATGATAAAGATATGTTCATTCAATTTTTGTTACTGGCTGGTCGGTGTTTGATTCCACCTTCCCTGAACTCAGATCAAGAGCTGGAGAAGCCTGGACTCTTTCTGTCATGAGTCCAGCTTGAGACTTGAGTCACCAAAAGCTCGCTAGATACCTGTGATGCATCTTTAGTATTGTTGAAGTGAAACCATCTGATCAGTTAAACAGTTCAGAGCAGATATTTTGCTACCAGGTGTTATTAATCACAACTGACACGTCTTGTAGAGTTGTAGAATTTTTCTGTTTAAGAAGTTCTCTATCAAAATGTGTTCCATCCGGTTAGCTAGCATGCTTTGATTGCTTCCTTTGGGTGTCAGAGTTGTATATTTTACTTGTAAATGGCTCAATACCAGATTTGGAATTAATGCTTTCATACAAATTTCATAGGTAGTACTTGTGCATCTCAGTAATTCCCAGTACATAATAACCATAAATGTTTCATTTACTATAAATATTTAATAATTATGAATGATTGATAACCAGATTTTTAAGGACACTGATAGAGTTGTGTGAAATGAAGACTACCTTTGTATAAATTTCTAAGCACTATTCTAAATATTATATGGGCTTTGTTGTGCTATTAAGATGCATGCCTGATTGGTATTTTCATTATAAATATTAGCACATGGGTAACAAAAAGTAAAATACACTTTTTATTGTTGTATTGGCAATAAAATTAATTTGGATGGACTCCCTTGTGGATACAAGAATTTTTGTATCCGCCAATATTCATTCCATTGTAAGGCATGCCTTCTTTATGAATTATTTTAAAGACGTTTTTTCAAGAGAATGTTTTTATAACACTGCACTAATAGCTGGCTGTGTTTCAGTGACTACTTTCACCTATTTGGCTTTCAATTTTTTCTAATTGCCTTTGATCTCCCTGGGGCTTTGAAGCCAAAAAAACTCACCCGTATCATGCTTATCTAATTATCAGAGCACTCGCATCTCTAAAAGATTTCATTAACAATGCTGCTTTCTGGTTCATGCAGCCAGCTGAGGGTCTGCGCACCTCTCCCGCAGACCTTTTCGGACCTCACAGGTTGGTGAGGAATCACTTTGCCAATAGGTGCCACTGTTGCTCTACACACGTCTGAATCGTCAGTGTCCTTCAGTTGAAAATCCAACCTTGAAAAAGCAAACCTACATCGCCGTGACTGAAATGGTGCAGAGGTAAAACTCTGTACAGACCATGGCCAGAGGCTTGTCCATGCCAAGAATAAGGTATATGCTTTATCTTGTTCCTAAAAATAGTCATATTATTGCTAATCTTGAGCAAAATTGATTTAGAGATAAATATGCATTGAATTAATTCCAGATATATTTAATCTAAGCCTTTAACTTGCTGCAGGCTTATTGTTGAGCCTCAGACCAATAGCAGCTGAACCTTGCAAATGTCTCCGCAGACCAAATGTGCTTTAAATGCAGAAGTTGCATATCAGTGCAATAAGAATTTGGACTTAGTCAGCTTTTTTACGTAGGTCATTCACGTACTTTCTCAACTGAGTGAAGTATCAGGGTGGCCTGCTCTGCAGTATAAAGGCCACCTAAAGCTATTTCTTCCAGGTTTAGTGTTTGGCAATGTAAGGTCAGCTAATCTCATTCACTTTGCAGCTTATCTACCCTTAAGTGCCGTTCAGTATGTAAAGCCAAGGGCAATCAAGGTCTGCTTGCTTACTGCATTGGGAGAAACCTTGCTTCACCTTGTCCTTACATAGGCAGCCGTTTCATATGTTTACTTTATTCTTGGGTGTTTCAGACATGTTATGGAATAACACAAGGGGTTTTTCTCCTCTTTCTTCAAGGACATGTATAGCAAGCTGTATAAAAATGAAAAAAAAACAACTAAAGACAAAGAAATTAAGAGATTTATATCCTTTGGGGTTCAATCCCACTCTGTTGTTTTATTTTTCTTACTCCAACTGTTCATTGAATGGAAACCAACAGATGAAAATTTTGGTTTCAGTGTTTTAATGTATCTTCTGAAATATTCCCAGTCATCTGCAGGTCAGAATGTAACCCAGCAACTTGTTCTAACTAGTAGACAGCCCTCTGCCTATACAACCTAATTCTCGTTCCTTCTTCATGGAACAGGTCACTCTTACGTACACGAGCAACGAGCTATATTAAGTAGTACTTAAGATCACCCTAAGCAGTTTACACAGAGGCGTCCCCTGCTTTTCTGCCTCTCACCAGTTGCCAATGGCTTGCAGATATTTCTGATCCCCTTCACAGCCCAGGATTCTACTAACGGTTTGGAGAAGGTGTCCCTGGTTAGAAGGGAGCTCATGAATTTTAGATGGTTGTCTCAGTTGACAAGTCGCAAAAGAAGAAATCAGTGGGATTTCATAGGAAATGGTGTAGACACTGTTCATCACTCCAGCTTCTTCCTCGTGCCATTTTTTCATCAGGTGCTCAAGAAGGCCATAGTTGGTGGGTGGTTCTGTGATGGGAAATGGTTAAATGTTAGAAATGATAGAATTAAATTTTTGGTCTTGGCGTTTTTACTCCATTATTGTCACAGGGAATATTTGTACTATTTTGACAGCAGATAAAGGACAAAACAGGTCGTCTTTGTTCCCAGGGCATGTATATCTACCCTCTGGCTGGAAGGGAAAATCACTGTTCGATACCAATAGGACAGCAGTAATGGTATAAATGTAAGGAGTCCTGATTTCTCATAGTCGCTCTGGTAGCTATTAAAAAAAGTTAGCAGAGCTGTACATGTCACTTAAATTCAGAAACATTTAGCGCTCCTGGAATTATGCTAGTTGTATCTCACAGCTCTCCTTGGTTTTAGCTGGTGTCTTGCACTATTGCATAGGGGAAAGAAATCTGTTCATTGACACTATCCTTCACTGCTTCCTGTGGTGATTAAGTATTGTTGTACAGATAACATTTCCACTTTAACAATCAGAAAAATAAGGTACTGACTGGGTAAAAAAACTAGCCAAAAGTCACTGCAAAATTCGTTTTCAGAATTAAAACAGAAGGACGTTCCTGACTCTAAGTCTGTATATTGACCACTGCACCCTCTTCTGTCTGTTTGAATTAATAATGCCAAAAACTACCAAGAATGGGGAAATCTGATGTCTGAGGAATCCAGGCGAGCTTGCGTCCATTCCAGCTGCGGAGGGGAGGCAGCACAGGGTTGTAACCGTGTCTATTGTATTTATCGTCATACTCTGATACTAAATTTCGGCTTCTTGGTTCCTCATGATGGGTGAAGAAGTGCTGCATTGGCAGGCCCTGAAACAAGATGCCTGAGAAACCATGCTATTTGTCTTTGTACATAGCATTCAGATGCCTTAGTGTGCTTTTGAGTCAGGCTGTACTACCAGAGATAGCACAAAATTTTGTCAGTAGTTACATTACTTTTACTTATAATTTAATCCCTGAAAATAAGGGCATTTGCATTCCAAGTAAAGTAAATTTCCAGTTAAATTAAGCAACTACATCTGTATGTCCTGAGATCTGATTAGTCTGATTTCAACATATGCATCATGGATTTGCAGATACATTTAAGAAGCCTGCAAATGAAAAGCTGATTGTCTTGTGCTCCTAAAGTGTTTGATTGTGCACTAGCATTACATACACTACCTTCCAACCAATGGAGAGAATGATAAGAATATTTGGGGGTGGACCGGCACCTTGGAGGAAGGGACATTCTAGCAGATGATACTTGTGGGAAAAGTATTGTTGTGTAAGATCTGGGACTCATTTAAGTGCAGTTCATTCCTATGAATCGGAGGTGTGCTGATGAAAATAATCCTCTTTTAGCAGCAAGCCCATATTATAGCCCAGGGAATGTGCTGAAGACAAAATACCCGGGCCTAGCTGGTAGTTACATGCTGATTTTTTTCATGTGCCCTGGTCACCCTCTGAGGCAGAGACTGGGAAACAACCAGAGGGTACCAAGAAATATGTGCCATTTGTCTACCTCTGGAAGGCATTCTACAGCCATCGAACGTACGAGGGAGCTCTGCATCCTGCAAACTGGCCACGGAGCTATAGAGTTCTTTTACACATAAAGTTGTTTAAGGATATAAAATACGATTTAAGTATTAGTCAAAGGTCATTGCTGTTTGGAATGTTGGCACGCGCAGTCCTTTCTTTTACTTACCTCATATTTTCCCATCATGATTCTCCTCAGTGTTTTGTCTGGTTTGTGATCTGGGAAGCAGATGAAGTCTGTTTTGTATATGCTGCTGCCGGGTTTCCCAGTGTCTTTTCTAAACTAGAGAGATACACAACACGCAGTATAGTTGAGGCAATCTGTTCATTACAGAATCTCTGTTCCAGTGCTGCTTTCTTCATCTACGCATTTAAAAAGCACTTATTTGGAAAGAAATCAGTGCGATGTACTTTTTCTCAGAGGGCAGTGTCAGCTGGTGTAATCAGCCGTTGTAAAATTCTGGATTGATTCCTTGGTGTAAAAATGATACTTTACAGCCCTTAAAAAATTATTCATGGTTTGGTGTAAAATACTTTCACCTGCCATGTGAACTAGCATCTGAAAAGGATGAATTAATCTTTTTTTTTGTTGTTCCTACTTCTGCCGCAGCAGGACAGTCTCTGCAATATAGTCGAGCATTTTGCTCCAGAAAAAAAAAAAAACTAAAGAAAGTAATTTTAGCAGAGTCAGGAGGATTTGCCCAAACTGCTCCAATATAGAACCTAACTGGCATGTTTTGACAAAGTTAAATGTTTAATGATAAAATTTTGCTCAGCTGAAGCAGGGCATGCAATCTATTGAGCAGCTCTGCTAGCAAAGATGCTCTCGTTCGTACAAGCAAATGAAACCAATATCCAAATTATTGAAGATCCTCTGATACAAGTAATAATAAGGATTAACTTATGGAAGGGTTAATGAAACCTCTCTTGTGTAATGTTGGCATATATTATTAAGTTGTAGATATTGTTCTATAGTTGCATTAAGTTGTATAGCAGTCTGAAGTGATTTCCGTAAAAAGTGCTATAGCATCTTTAATTGGCTAATGTTATGTCTGGTGTGAACTACACAATACCCCGTGCTCAGGCATTGCTTCTGGCCTGGCTTGGAGAGAAGAATGGCAGATCATAAAGAAAATTAATTAATGTAGGACAAGCAAGATGCTTATCCTTCTCCCTTTTATTACTCTTCTGAGATGAGCCTGGACTCCAGCTCACGACTGCAGTAGTGCACAACCTCCGGAGCATTGGTTCTGACCCATTCTATTCCTGCTCCAGCATTCTCTCCTGATCTTACCCTTTCCCTCTCTTCCATCCAGTTTCCAATGAGAACTTTAGTAGAGTATTTGGGTTCAATTTTCCACCAGTTCTGTCCATCTCTTTGCGATGCAATCATATTTCTTTTTGTCTGCCAGTACTACCCTCCCTGGTTCTTAGAACTGGCCTTCAAGTTGTGTGGGTGAAAGATTACTCAGTAGCCCATTGCTAAAACTAGGGCAGAAAGGGGCTCCACTTCTGCCTGCCCGTGTGCTGAGAAACATGGGTGATGTGTGGAACTGCTTGACCATAGAACCATTTGTGTTTGCTGTCCCCGTGGTGACTGTTGTTCCGGTAACCACATTCTAGGCTGCATCGTATCTACTGCTGAGCAAAGCAGTGGCTCCTAAGCCACTGAAGTCAGCTGGGTTTTTTACTCTAATAGACTTCAGAATCAGAGCACAAAGTGTGTCTCAAAGCATCGTGATATGGGACACATTCCTCCATACCAACACACCACACATCCCTGCAGGACACACAGTCTCTCTTCACAGACAGACATATTTTATTTTTAAAAAGTGACAAACCAGAATGTCCATTCAAAATAATGCTGTTCTTTATTGACATAGCTAAAGATAAGGGCTTGCAGCATGGTACAAGCTTGTGTAAGGTTTGCATATTCCATGTTCCAACTAACAGCTGGAATGAGGTTCTCATGAGCCTTGTTTATCATTATTAATGGCTGCCCTTGATTAACTACCCATCACCTGATATTAAATATCCTAAAAAGATATTTTTCTAGGTTGAGGCATGAACAGACTCGTGGAATCTAAGATGTTTACTATAAGCTTTTTAGGAAGTTAACAACGCTGTCCAATCCCCTTTTCCCAGCTGGAAATGAGAAACCACAATAATCATATAGGCTTATGACTCCATGGAATCCATCCTCGAGGTGGTACCAGGTCACTCGAACACCATTGTCCTCCAGTCTCTTCTTGTAAAGCAAGCCGTCGTCCCGCAGCACATCATACTCGCAAGTTAAGACGAAAGACTCGGGCAGTTGCTGAACAATAGCGTCTTCAGCTAACAGTGGGCACAGGTTGGGCTCACAGAATCTTTTCACTGTCTCATAAACTTCAGCTATAAAATCAGTGGGCCTAAGTGGCTTCACACCTCTGACCTTAAATTTTTCGGGGATGTTATCTGGACTCACCCACTTCCTGTACTTCAGCCTCATATCTGGAGGAATATGGGAGCCCTCCAAGACCTCTTGCATATGCAATGCATCCCCATTTAGGTACTGCAAAGCAAAGAAAGCGGCACGTTCTCGGAATAAGAGGGGGACTCCTCGATTCTGCTGATAGGACGGTAAATTGAAGTCCAGAGCCTGAAGGCCTGGGTAGATCAAGATCTGAGCACGTAGTTTGGGGAGGTCTGATCTACCTGCAAGGGTCTGGCTAACAGCAGCTGCTAGATTGCCCCCAGCACTGTCCCCGCAGACAATTACATTGGCAGGATCCACACCATAGTGCTCTATGTTGTTCATGAAGTGTATGGTAGCATGAAGGCAGTCTTCATACGCAGCAGGGTATTTGTGTTCAGGAGCTAAACGATACCTAGTACACACAAAGAGACAAGTATAAGAGAAGTAAGTGTCATTAGTATTAATCAGGAAGTGGTATCCAATGCTGTCTTCCAGCCCTATCATTTTGGGGTGTTTTTCCTCCAGGTCAGGATATTCATTACCTCTTAAATTGGCGTTTCTCAGGTAGCGATTGTGGATAAGCTGTAAATTGTGTATTCAATCATAAGGACTCAGTAAATTAGGACTGTCTTCTGAGTAAGAGTCTGACCGAGACTTTGTACATTTCTTAGTCATGCTGAAAACTCCCTGTGTATTCTTGGCAAGGCAATTTAATAATTTTGTGCTCTGCTTCCTATGTGTAAAATGGGGGTAATACAGTGTGATTATTCCCTCTTTTTCTATAAATCATAATTGTTTGGAGCATCTTATTACATGTTCATATGTTCAGCACAAGGAAAACTTTTTTTACCTAAGTTTTTGATTGGCTTTTATAGATTTTCTTAGTGTGCCAAATATTTCCATTTGCATCTTTTCTGAGTATACCAGGGCATGAACATTTAAGAGCTATGAAACCTCTGTTATGACTATGTGTTTCTTTACGGACTTCACTAAATTCTATAGAAATTTCTCTGCAAAAAAGAACATCTCCAACACCAGTGAAGCTCTGCTGTGGCACCACAGCAACAGTAATCTCCAAACAATAGAACTGGGTAGGGTTCACTTACTGAACAGAGACAACTACCGATTCGCTTTCTCTGGATAGGTAGCGGCACACTTTTTCATAGGTATCTGGAAAAGAAATATTGTCATTAGTGCTTTGCTCTTGCCCCAGTCTTTGAGACAGCTAGGGAATGTTCATTCCAGTAAGGCATGTATTTGTCTTCAGACTTCCTCCCAAATCACATGCTGAAACCTCCTCTTATTTCAATTTTATAAAAAGATGAGAATGTTCCTCCAGCAAATATCTTACCAAGACTTCCAAATACCCAGCCTCCTCCATGAAAGAAGAGGATACCTCTCCTTCGCCCATCAGAGGTAACTTTAGGCTGATAAACCCTCACAGGTACTTTGTTAAACTGCCGATCCTGGATGAAGAGCTTTGGATCCACCCCTAGTTTCCGTCCCTGTCGCACGTATCGGCCAAAAGTGATTTGACTGCAAAGTCCGGTCTTCTCCAAAATCCTTCCCTGTTAAAGGTAAAAGAAATTAAGGCTTCTTTAAAAGTCTTGAGTTAGCCAAGGTATAAAAGCTCTGCACCATACTTGCATTGGACTGTATTTGAAGGAAATTTTAAAGAAACAAAACCAAAAAAAAGTGCTAATGTTGTAAAATATGGATACACTATAAGAAGATATAATAACAGCACAAGAATTTAGAATAACTACTGCGAGGACTGTTCATAGAGGAGGATAATGGCTATGCAGGCATCTCCCAAACACTCTCTAAATGCCTTCCTGTGTACTAAGTACTGATAGGAGAGTTCATTCTAATGGGTTGTTTAAGTCCTTGGGTTTTGCCTTAATAAACCCGTGGAAAAGAGTGAGGAAAAGTAACTCCTCGGCTGGTTTTCTTGATAGGAATGCCCAGTCCTAAGAAAGTAAGAGATCCCTGGATAGAGTCAGAAAACAGTATTTGTTTTAAGATTGCCTAGATTAGATTTACCAAAAAGGAGAAGATCATACCAGTAATCACTGGAATCTAAAGAATCAGACTGAAAAATCTAGGCTTCACATACAGCAGTTTGACCCCTGTTGTCTGATAAAAATAAAGCTGATTCGGGGAAAAACAATTTTCCCAAGCTCTCACATCCTACAGACTGTAAATTATTTACTTCCATTACTCAAATCCACTGTCATTCTAATATCACACCAGAACTTTTATATAAGCCATCCAAATTGGCAGTCTTGGAGTATACATTGTACTTGGAGTATACATTTTAATTGTCGGTATTGTCCTGCACACCTTTGTGCTCATTCTTGTTACATTTATACTTGGTAACAACAATGAAATGTCGTATATAGAAAGAGCAATAAAAAGTTCAATAGTTCTTCATTGCATAAACTAATATTCATAAATTAGACCATAAAACTCAGTGAATCTGTAAATCTTAAGTGCTGGGTTGTGTTGTGCGAGTTAGTTACTGCTTTTTATTTGCATCACAGATTGACTGAGCAAAATCAAGGAGCTTCCTTTCCCAATGCTCTTGCAATGATCTTGCAAGCTAGAATATAAATCTGATGTAATAAGTGAACAAACAAGAAGTTGGGAACCAAATTAATTAATAGAATCAAACAAATAAGCTGTTATAGGTCAGTTACTAAACAAGATCCCCCTCTTAAATGCCCAATGAGAGTCTGTCTTTATCCATTCCCTTGTTGTCACCTGCTGGTGGGATGCAGGAGAACTGGGTAGCTGGGTCAGTAGATTTCAAGAGGATGTAAATGATGTAAGAAACTTTGAAGGAAAACAAGATCTGTGGGATAGCAAAGGTGATGGCGTGGCTAAAGGAGTGAAGGAGAAAAATGAAGATTTAAAAAAATTACAAGATACAGCAAGTGACAGAGGCAGAGTTTAGGAGAGCTCTAATGCCGTTTATGCAATGCTGTCAAAGGGAGCCCAAGGATTAAGTAAAGCAGCCCTAACCGGATTTTGTACCATAAATGTCAGCCGCAGCAGGAGCTGTAGGGCTGTAGTTTTCCTTGTGCAAGGTGACTTCGCCTGAAGCTGAGGGCTGTTATCAGGCAAAGCACCAGCTCAGCTCTGAATTCGAGACTTAAATCAGCACCGCCGTTTGGCAGTCTCTGCTAACGAGCATGCCGCTTCTGAACGGGGAATGGGTTTTGCCCAAGACACGAGCAGTGTCCCGATTGCGGATGCAGCCCCGCCGCTCTCCCCGTGATGTGCAGCCGCCAGCATCCCATGCGGGCGGCAGGGCCATGCGGCTCCTTATCCTGGATCCTGCTTTCCCCCCCCCCTTCCCAGCGCAGTCCTTGGGCCGGGGCCGTCCCGGGTTTCGTGCCACCGGCGTGGGGGCGGCGGTTGCCCACCCTCCCCGTTGGGTCCGGACCCGCGAAACCCCCGTAGCCCGGGTGGAAACCCCCCGCCCCTCTCCCCGCCGAAGCGATGGGCGACTCACCAGGGCCGCCGTGCCGAGGAGGACGGCCAGGACCAGGCGCAGCTTGGCGGGCTGATTCACCCCGGGCGGGATGTCATAGCTGGGGAGGCCGAGGAGGACGGTGGCCAGCGCCACCGCCAGCGCCGCCAGGGGCAGGAGCAGCAGCAGCAGGGCGGGCAGCAGCGCCATGGCCCGCCGGCCGCCCCCCGGGGCTCCCCGGCCCGCGGCGGGGCCCGGTAGCGGCCGCCCGCCCCCCTCCGCGCCACCGCCGCGGCGGCCCGGGCCGGCGGCGTCACGGGCCGTTTGTGACAGCTCGGCAAAGCCGGCGGCGGGGTCATGGTGCGGGCGGCCAGCGGGCACCGGGGGGGAGGCCCGCGTAATCTCGGTTCAAGGAGGCGAAGCGTGACCCCGGCGTGCGGCAGCGGGGAGCCGCGTCCCGCCGGGAGGAGCTCGGTCTGCGGGGCTGGCGCTGCCGCTTCCCGAAGAGACAGCAAATGGGCAGCGCCCGGGGGGACCGGGGGAGGTGGGTGCGGGGCACCTGCCTGCCCGACGGGTTCGGCTTCGCGTCACCGGGAGCGTGCCGTTTGTCCTGAAATTCAGGGATTCTTTGTCTAAAGGCAGCCTGCAGAAGGCTAAAGGAAGGGCTGCTCTTGCTTTGTGACATCTAAATGGAAGGCAGGGTTTGTTTTTATAAAAAATTCTGATTTCCTCAGCCTTGGGATTCTATTTTATTTTTTCTTAGGATTTTACTTTCCTCAGTCTTACTATTTTGAGTATGCTTACTACTGGTTTTCCTTGCTTTCATCAGCAGTTTAAAATGAAGCATCACATCATGGAAATAACACTGCCTTGTCCTGTAAAGAAAACTCAAGAACATGGAGAAGCATCACACCACAAATTCTGAAAAAAAATACCAGGAAACTGCTCTCTGAAAGAACATGAAAACATTTTGGTTCATATTTTCTCTCTCTTTAAGCTAAACCTTCCAGTATACACAGATCAAGAGCCCAGTTCACTGAGCCTAAAGCCTGACCTACGTGTTCCCTCTCAACCAGTATCCCTTGCCCTGAGCTTCAGCGGGCACAATGGAGACACCCCAAAATTAAGTAGGAGTTTGTAGAGCTATGGGTATTTCAAAATCAGGGCAGCCCTTACTTGCCTCCAGCAAGGTGTCCCCAATTAACTCTGGCCTCAAACGGCTGCTCTTGCAGATGTGGTTCCTCTGACCCTTTCCTTCAGCTCACTTTGTACCTAACTTGTAGGTTTTTAGCTAAATAAAATAAAGTTGTGCTTCTGAGCTTATCAAATGGACACCACAAAAATCACGACGGTAATTCACAGGAATCATTTGATCCAAATCATTCCACAGACATTATTTACATAGAAATACATCAGCTGGTAATTAAATACAAGGAATCAATCAGATGCTGATTTGAAAGAAAAGTGATTAAAACACAGCATGTGGAAAATATTAAAACTGTGAAGGCTGAACTGTCAATAGTCTCACGAGGACAAAGACCAGTGTTCAGACAGTATTTGAAGTTCACAAATATCAAAATTGGTATTTTACATATCAAAGGATATCACATTTTTGCTGACAAGTACTAACTGAGGTTTGGGAACTTAAACAGAGACATTAGTGGCAGAAGCATAAAGAGGGAAAGTTGTTTCTACAGGCCTTTTATGAATTTAACAACGCTGTCCAATCCCCTTTTCCCAGCTGGAAATGAGAAACCACAATAATCATATAGGCTTATGACTCCATGGAATCCATCCTCAAGGTGGTACCAGGTCACTCGAACACCATTGTCCTCCAGTCTCTTCTTGTAAAGCAAGCCGTCGTCCCGCAGCACATCATACTCACAAGTTAAGATGAAAGACTCGGGCAGTTGCTGAACAATAGCATCTTCAGCTAACAGCGGGCACAGGTTGGGCTCACAGAATCTTTTCACTGTCTCATAAACTTCAGCCTTGAATGCATAGAGCTTGTGTGGTTTGTAGCCTCTGACCTTAAACTTTTCGGGGATGTTATCTGGACTCACCCACTTCCTGTACTTCAGCCTCATATCTGGAGGAATATGGGAGCCCTCCAAGACCTCTTGCATATGCAATGCATCCCCATTTAGGTACTGCAAAGCAAAGAAAGCGGCACGTTCTCGGAATAAGAGAGGGACTCCTCGATTCTGCTGATAGGACGGTAAATTGAAGTCCAGAGCCTGAAGGCCTGGGTAGATCAAGATCTGAGCACGTAGTTTGGGGAGGTCTGATCTACCTGCAAGGGTCTGGCTAACAGCAGCTGCTAGATTGCCCCCAGCACTGTCCCCGCAGACAATTACATTGGCAGGATCCACACCATAGTGCTCTATGTTGTTCATGAAGTGTATGGTAGCATGAAGGCAGTCTTCATACGCAGCAGGGTATTTGTGTTCAGGAGCTAAACGATACCTAGTACACACAAAGAGACAACAAAAGTAGGAGAAGGAAGTGTCATAACTGTAAATACAAATTTCCTACAGCACCTTGGCTTTCCCTGTGTTGTTTAGAGTCTTCTTCCTTCAGCAAAAAACCCGGTGTCGTTATCTGCTAGAGAGGTATTTGTCCGGTGAGTTATCACAGAAAAATGATAGCCAGTAGGATGAAGTTGCAAGGATGTAGCATAGTTGGAATGTTCTTCTGAGAACAGCACTGATCACAACTTGAGTGGTACAAGTTCATTTTACTCTTCTGGTCTAGACTGCACCTGGCTTGTGGATGAAGTAATTTAATCTGTCTCACCTGAGTCTGATCAGTCTCACCTTTACTTAGGTTATTTTCTCTTGAGCATTATTTTATTTTTCTTTGTAAATAACTGGGATAGCATTATATATTTTTGTATTATTAGTATTAAAATGTATTAGCATTTGATTCTTACTGTTAAAACACTCCTTGAAGTTCACAGAGTGATCACATCTAATTAAACAGATCACTGAATCACCACCTTCCAAGTTTGTTTATAACTGTTCTCAACACAGAAGAAAACTCTTCTGTAAAACATCCCTTCTTTTTGTGTGGTGCCAGCATAGCTGTGTGTTGTGAGATACACGAGCGTCACTTTGGGGTCCCTTTGTACTCTGCTTGCATTAGCAGGGGGAGAAATGAAAATAGTCCCCTTGAAATTCTGCCTGACCGTCTGGGACCCGGGGGAAATGGTTTACTGAGAGGAGGGTTCCCTTAAGGGATGCAACACCGCGGTGCTGACAAGTGAGAAGAAGGAAAAAAGACTTCCGTAGGGTAAATACTGACATAACTCACCCAACAGACAAAACCACCGTGTTGCTTTCGCTGGAAATGTAACGGCAGATCTTTTCATGGGAATCTGAAAAAAATTGGGGGGTTGTCAGCTGTCTGCTCGGTTTCCAGATAAAACAGCCAAGGAAAGTGGCAGCCCTCTTTTCCCGCCCTGGCCATGCCCTTCCCAGCCCTCACACGCCGCTTCCCCTCAGCCCCGCCGCCTTCCCTCCAGGCAGCCCTTCCCCGCCGGCTGGACGAAGATGACGGGGAAACTCCGCCAGATTTCAGACTTTATGCCAGGTTTCGGGGCAGAATTATCCCCCACCCCCCGCCTCCAGGAGATAACAGCGGCAGCGCTGAGCCGTGCTGCAGAGGGAGGAAGGACCCGTCTTGCTCTACCGATGCTGCAGTACAGCCAGCCGCCGCCGTGGAAGAAGATGGCGCCCGCCCTGAGGCCGGTAGATGGCGCGCGGGGCCGGTACAGCCTCACCGGCACCCGGCCGAACCGCGCGTCCTCCTGCCAGAGCCGCGGGTCCGGCCCCAGCCTCCTCCCGGAGCGCACGTAGCGGGTGAAGGCGATCTTGCTGCACACTCCTATCTTTTCCAAAATCTTCCCCTGTTGGGAGAAAGGGAGGAGAGCCCGGCTGAGCGCAGAGGCGGGCGCTCGGGGGGCAGGCAGCTGCCGCGGGCCTCCGCCTCACGCCACGCCGGGCAGGTTGCCGTGAGGAGACCCTCCGCCTGCCGCCCGCCGGCCGCTGCGAGGCCTGACGGGGCACTCGGGCTTCGTGTTGGCGGGGTTCAGCCTGCTCCGGAGCCGCTGGCCTCTACCCTCGCCTTTAGCGGCCGCTCCGGTTTGGTCCTCACCAGAAAGCTAGCCCGGGAGAAGATGGAGCCGTGGCAGTCCCCTGTGAGGCTACGCGCCTGGGCGAGGGGGGTTGCTTTGGTACCGTGCGCCTGAGCAGGTAGGCCCACGCATTCAACTCACGATCTGTCAGGCAAAATATCTTAGGGGAGGAAAAAAAAGATGTCCTTTGGTTTCATACCGGCTTCCCCAATGTCATTCTGCTAAGGTTTCCCATGAGGCTTGGTTTTGTCTGCTTAAGAAGTGCCCGGCCTTCCATCAGTGTTAATGGAAAGCCCCAAGAATGGCCTAAAAACATCATCTGTGCTTAGCTAAAATGGAAATCAAAGCAGTCTCACTTTTTATAATTAATTAATTTAAACTTAATTAGGGAAGCTTAGTTGATAAAGCTTGGACTCTTATGGTTGGCTTCATCCCTATGTAATAGGGAAAACCTGACTGAAACTATCTGACGTCTAACAGAAACACTTTTACAAAAATTGTCCTCTAAAGACAGCTCCCCAAAAAGGAAAGCCTTCATTTAAGTCTTAATGCAGCCAGCAGGATCCTGGTATTTAAATGTACAGCCTTACAGAAATAACACCTGAGGCACAATTCTGGCAGAAATCGTGGCAGAGTAACTCACCATAGCAGATGTGCTAATCACGAAAGCAAGGACAAGTCGAAGCTTTCCAGGTTGATTCACTCCAGGAGGGATACTGGCGTTGGAGTACTCAGATTGAATTGTTTCCATAATTGCTAGTATGAATGAAGCAGTAAAAATCACCAGCAGTATCACTGTCAATATATAAAAAAATGCCATTTCACTTTACCAAAGGTGAGGTGTCTTTACGCCTATCTTTGAGCTTTCTCAGGCAACCATAGGGCTGTTCAAGATACAACAGATCTGTCAGGTACCCTACACTTTAAAGTCTTCTAAACATTGTGCAAGGTGCCAGCAAGCATCACGTTGGAGAAGAGTCAGATCAGAATGTGTTTAATTTCCTGTTTAGCTTCATCTTAATTGTGGGATTGATAAAGGGCCTGGTATTCTTGGATTGCGGATGATATGAATGACTGTTCAGAGATAGCAGTTAAGTACTGAATGAAGTTCTAGTTTATGACGGGTTGCTATTTACAAAAAGGTGCAACTAATGTGGAGGCTAATGTCTCTTGCTTCTGATCTGCAGCCACAACATATTGCTTCCTGTATTGCGGACATTCTTTAAGTAGTTTGGAATATATAGCTTTAACAAGGACATTAAGAAAAGAAAACATAAACTAACATGAGAGAAAAAAAAGCTAAATACTGTGTGCTCTACAAAAGTAAATGCATCAATCTTATTGTTAGAGTATTTAAGCACAGGAACATGTTTTTCAACGTACTCGTATGTTTGATAAACATAGTAAAACACTTAAAGCATTTCTTCCATTGTAATTTAAACAAAGCTCTTTATAATAGAGTATCTCTGCTGGGGTCAGTTGCTGTTTTGACTTCATTTTTATAAGTCTAAAATACCAGTTACCTAACCCATAGAAATTTTCCCTAAGTCGGTGACTGGGAATCTTAGCTTCGTATGCTACATGTAGCATATAGCACAGGCACTGTGTTACAGTATTGTAATACCAGCCTCGCTCTCTTTTTCCAAAACACACTTAGCATTCTAGGAAGAATGAAACCAAGATCCTAATTGAATAAAAGGGGTCAGACCAGATGTTGATTTAAAATTTTACTGCATCTTTAATATTTATTGGGAGAGTAGCAAGTGTTTAGTCCAAATAGATCATTAAAATAGGCAGACTGCACATGGAATACTTCAAACAGCACTAGAAGAAACTTTCATAGCATTCTTGAAATATCTTTTTCAGTGGGAACACTGGCATAATTGCTCATTAGCAAACTGTCCTATCTAAACCTCTTCTATGGAATTTAGAAGCATAAAAGACCACAGAAAATTGGCAGTACGTACAGAAGGAAAGATAATTGATTCTATAAGCTTTTTAGAAAGTTCACAATATTGTCAAGACCCCTTTTTCCAGATGAAAATGACAACCAATCACTATTAAATGAATTTATGACTCCGTGGAATCCGTCCTCGAGGTGGTACCAGGTCACTCGAACACCATTGTCCTCCAGTCTCTTCTTGTAAAGCAAGCCGTCGTCCCGCAGCACATCATACTCACAAGTTAAGATGAAAGACTCGGGCAGTTGCTGAACAATAGCGTCTTCAGCTAACAGCGGGCACAGGTTGGGCTCACAGAATCTTTTCACTGTCTCATAAACTTCGGTTGTACAGTCAAGTAACACATGTGGTTTGTAACCTCTGGCCTTAAATTTTTCGGGGATGTTATCTGGACTCACCCACTTCATATAATTTAATTTAATATCTATAGGAATATGGGAACCCTCCAAGACCTCTTCCAGATTTGATGCATCCCCATTTAGGTACTGTAACAAATAGAAAGCAGCATGTTCTCGGAATAAGAGAGGGACTCCTCGATTCTGCTGATAGGATGGTAAATTGAAGTCCAGAGCCTGAAGGCCTGGGTAGATCAAGATCTGAGCACGTAGTTTGGGGAGGTCTGATCTACCTGCAAGGGTCTGGCTAACAGCAGCTGCTAGATTGCCCCCAGCACTGTCCCCGCAGACAATTACATTGGCAGGATCCACACCATAGTGCTCTATGTTGTTCATGAAGTGTATGGTAGCATGAAGGCAGTCTTCATACGCAGCAGGGTATTTGTGTTCAGGAGCTAAACGATACCTAGTACACACAAAGAGACAACAAATATACGAGAAGGAAACACTAGTTTTAAACGTATTGCTGAAAATACTGGTTCCTGCAACCAGCAATACCTTGATTACCTCAGAATTTTCCATTTCTCCACAGGTTGATCATAAATATACTGCAGTTAGGTTGTTAAGATATCATCTGTTTAGGGCATTTCTAAGGACTTGAACAACATGAGTAATCAGCTGCCAACTGTGTCCAGGTTTTATTGACAGCCATTTAGTCAGTTTATGCTTTGGTTTTCCATGTGTCAGGTACAAATGATAATACTTCTGGTTTATGTCTTTGTTAGAGTGCAAATATATACTCATAATCCAAATTATAATGTAAGTATATTGATGATGATGATCTGGTTTGTCATTCATGTAGTGCTTCTGTAAAAATCAAGCAGGGTTTCCTTGAATAAGGATTAAGTAGAATATACGGCTTACTATCTGCTTACTATCAATTTTCAGTTTAGAATTGGAAAACAAGTCCCACAGATCCATTTCTCTTGAGAATGGTTGTTGCTGTGATCAGGGAAGCTATAAGGTGATGCTTACGCTATAAGGAATAATGTCTAAAAAACAGCATGAGGAAAGACTCACCCAACAGATACAACCACAGATTCACTTTCTCTGGCAATAAAGCGGCATAGCTTTTCATGGGTCTCTGAAAGAAACAGATTTGGTGGGGTTTGGGTTTGTTTTGTTTTCCAGAGTACTAATGTTGTCTATTGCATAAATCAAAGAATTGCAAGAAGAAAATACTCTACTTTCCCCTGCCCCTTCGTACATAGCTCCTCAGATCTTTTGTACCCCTTCATCTTCCTATTTCAGTATTTGCTTACTGTATTTTTTCCCCTTATATCTCATTGTCCTTGTCTTTAAGAGTAATGCACATAATGCACAGCAGGTGCTTTATTTTGACAGCAAGACTTAGGAGAGTGCATCTGTGGTTATACTCGAACTTCGTAACTGCTACAGGTCAAGCACCAATCAATTTTCCCGTTTATTTAACTAAATTACAATATTTTTTTCTGTTAGATATCTTACCAAGACTTCCAAATACCCATCCTCCTCCATGGAAAAACATAACTCCTCTCGTTTGGGTGGCAGATGGAACCTTAGGCTGATAAATCCTCACAGGCACTTTCTCAAACCACAGGTCCTTGATGAAGAGCTTTGTGTCCACTCCCAGAGTCTTTCTACCTTGCATGTACCGGACAAAGCTAATGCCACTGCAAATGCCAATATTTTCCAAAATCTTTCCCTGTTCAAAGGCAAAGAGAGTAGGGAGTTCACTCAAGAGATTTTGTATTTTCCCAAGTAAAGAAACTGTATGGGCAGTATACTCATGATATCAAACTCATGTACTTTAGGGCAATCATAAAATATTTGAGTAGTTGTACAGGTATAGTACAACTGAACAAATAATTGTAGCACCATGAGAGGTGACATAACAGCAGTGTTCACAAAGAACATAATCCCAGACCAATGCAGCATTAACAAAAACTGATGAAATATATCCCTTTGCTTTCTCAGCAAGTCCTTTACCTAACATTGAAAACGAGTTTGGTGTTTACTGGTTTTTCTGTCATTGCCCCTGAGAAGATGAGAAAACATAGCGAAAGATGATAGTTCTGGTGTTGATTTTCCTTATATGGACACTTGCCCAAAGTAGAGTTGACTAAGTTGAGAATATATTTGATAATTGCTTTTTGATTCATCTCGGAAATCTTCACTAATGTTTGCAATGAATGCACTAGCAAGAAGATCCTGAAATATTTAGTAGGCCTAAACTTCTGCTCTTTCCGTATGCTGGAGTGATATTCGTGCCAGGCACCAGAAGATGAAAAGAATACAAATGAGAGCTACTGGTCCAGCGTAACTTTGCAAAAATAATTTAAAAAAAGGGATAACCAGTACTTCATTCCTTATGAAGTTTTAGATCAAGCTCTTAATATTCACTATTTTATTATGAGTATTTCTCATTAGACTCCCACATTTGTATGGATTGTCAGTACAGTATTATGAGTCTCAATATATTTACCTGTGAATGACCTTTTCATCAGTGACTCCAGCTATTTAGAATCATAGAATGGTTAGAGTTGGAAGGGACCTTAAAGACCATCTAGTTCCACCCCCTGCCCTGGGCAGGGACACCTCCCACCAGCCCAGGTTGCTCCAAGCCCCGTCCAACCTGGCCTTGAACCCCTCCAGGGATGGGGCAGCCACAGCTTCTCTGGGCAACCTGGGCCGGGGGCTCACCACCCTCACAGGAAAAGTAATATTCTCCATGCCTGATTTTGAGGGCGAAGAAACTAATACATTGTGCAACATACTGATTTAAATTCATTATAGAGCTAGTCTTAGTCTCTCTGAGTGTATACAAACATGATAAAATTATTTATTCTTCTGTATTTACTATTTTCTAAGAAGAAAAGGAACAACTACAAAGAATGTTCTCACCTTTACAGTCAGTTATTTTGTTTCGTTTGACCTGTGTTGTTTACATTGCAGCATACAATTCTGGTTTATGGTACTAATGAACTGTGTATAGATCATAAAAAGGCAACTGGCTTTTCCAGCTATGTAAGTGAGGTAATCTCTTTCTAATTACAACTTGTGTGCAGCCAAAGCATGAGAATATATATCTAGAATTCTTTACTATGGTCCACTATAATCTAGAATATTTCCGACAGAGAATTTTTTTTTTTCCATTTTAAATAGTTCGTCCCTCTTGAAGGTGTTTAAGTAATTTATTAAATATATGCACAACTTATGCTATTGCATGTATTTCTAACACCTTCCATCATCACAATATCTGTACATCTATCATCACATGGAAGTACTCCTGCTTCAGTGAGATCCTTTGTCAGCAGAGATCACCATCATCAGAGCTGAGTGCTGGTAAGAGCTTCAACTCCTGTGGACTGGTTACCTTCTCACTCTTTTACAGGCCAGGCCAGTTCACCTGGAGAAGCTGGTCTGGCCAGAACCCCTCATTCCTATCAGACAAGCCTCCTTAGTTGCTGCAGGAGTTATAAATATGTGTTCAGGGGAGATGGAATTCCTTCAGCTCCTCTTGGGCAACATTACCTAATTTTGTCATTTGTGTGACAAAAACTCCCCCTTCCCAAACCCAATTCTGAAATGTTCACTTTCTAATTTTATCTTCAAAATAAATACATAACTCCTCGTCCCTAAGTCCCAAGAAAAGCTTGAAAGTATGGCCCAAAGACATCTGATATGATCTGAACCTAGAATGGAAATATAAATGATCCAACATGTATTAGCGTTCTTAATCAAAGTATTGCTAGGTTAGCACAACTCATTGTAGAAGCACAGTCAGATTTTCAAATGCTTGTGTTAGGCAGTGTTCCATACTGCCTAATATAAGAGCTAGGCAGGACTCTAATAATGCAGTGTAGTGTAAAAAATCTGGTAAAGGTTTCTTTAGCAAAACTGAGCTTCTAAATACAACATGCAGCATGATAGCTGTGCCCTGCTCTCCTCTACGAGAATTAATTCCAAGCAGGGTTCTCGCATTGCATTAAGTTTAAAATCTACAGGTTCACCGTTCTTCCCCCACAAATCACGCCAGGTTTACTTACCACCACAGCTGTGCTTATTAAAATTATATGAATGATTCGCAGCTTTACAGGCTGATTCACTCCGGGAGGAATTTCTGAGTTGGAGAAATCAAAATTAATTGCCCCCATGACCAACAGTATAAATCCAGCAACAAAAACTGCTAAGAATAACACCAGCAGTGTGTAAGCAACTGCCATTTTGTTGAGCAGCAAAGTGGTCTGAAATGTCTTTGATTTGACTTTCCCAGATATGTTTGTCTTGTTACTTCCTGATTCTTTGTTCCTCATAAGGTTGGTCTAGTAAAAAACCTTTCTCCTTCCTTTTACAAATACATTAGTAGATATCTTTCCCTCTCCCCTCCTTCCCTCCTCCTGCTTCCTTTATTTAATAAAAGATAAGTTGGTCAAAGTCCTGAATTCGTTGAAAGGTCTACACCGGCATCATTTCAGAATTTTTGCAGGAAACCGGTCCTTAGCTGGGAGAAGAGTGTTATGAATAAACTGCATTAATACTGAATCAATTAAAGGTGGAAAATGGACGCAGGACATTTGTGTGCTTTGAGTTTGTGACACTATAAAACACTACTGAGAAGAAAGGAGCCTGCATAAGAGGATTATCACTCTAAAGGGCCAAAGGAATTGTCACCAATGGTTTTTTGGAAAGGTGCACCTATAAAATTACGTCATTACCTCAATCTTGGTTTTTTTTTTAGTATTTATGTTTTCTTCTAAGAACATGGTTAAAAACCAACACAGGAGGCTGAGTTTAGATTCATGATCAGGTTACCTTGCCTCAGGTAAACTTCAGTAACTCTCAGTGTGCAGCAGGTACAGCATTGAATGACTTAAGGTAATCAGCAATTAAAGAGTTTCGAATCAAACTACTTTATCTTGTTCTTGCTGTGGAATGGGATTGTGCTAATGTAGAGATGCTGTAGTTTAAATGATGCTTGAGATATCAATCGTGAATCTGAGTCTGCAACTCTTCAAACAATTAGAATGTCAAAACATTGTTGAAATTGCAAATTACCAGGGAAATGAAAGATGTAAAAATCTAACTTCATTAAGCAGCCATGTTAAAATTTTGTTTGGTGTTTTTGTTAAGTTGTAAGTGATGGGGGGAAAGTACCCTGTCATTTTAGTTAGAAAACTTTGTAAAAAATTAAATTTTGTATTTTTTTCCAGTGAGAAGTTGAGTGTTCTTAGTAGGGCAGATGGTCATTGTAAAATATTCTGAAGTAGAAGGATATATTTTGTTTAAAAACAACAAAAGTCCAGATTTAAAAAAAGAATTCAAAAATAGCCCACCCAATGGTGTTTCTGGCCTTTCAGTTTATATTATGTTTCCACAGTTATGCGATCATATACGACAGCCTTAGATAGTCCAGTTGTCTGGTAAATTAATTACTGTGCACAGCACAGATTTGACAATTAGCAACATTGTGGTCTCTGTCTGCCAGTGTTGCATTGTTCCTTTCACCATGAGGTGTTCAGTTAGATTTATCAGTGAGTATGTGTTTTGCAAGCGTAACTTGCTCTTGTAACAGAAATATTTGAAGTGCTAGTTTTTATTTTTTTGTTGTTGAAAGCATCACAAAATTGTCACGGCATTACAGTCATAAGATAATATAAGTTTGTACTTCCCCTCCTTTCTTACATCTGTGAACTTCAGAACTTTTTCAACAAACGTAGGGTAACAGATAGCATAACAGGTAGTCTTGAGCATAAGATAACCTTGAAAGCAAAAAAGGAGTACAAAAAGGAAAAAAAGTCTCACCTCTGCACTTCCCTAACATGTACACACTCATTAAAGTTTAGGGGTCCCAGTTTAAGAATCCAAACATCAATTCTCAGATTCCAAACAAAATCAAACCCATACTAGTTACAGCTTAGAACTTCTGCTTCAGACAGAAGCACTCTTTTGACAACACTTTTTCAACAAAAGTGTACTCTTTGTGCAAACTAACCCTGGAAATTAAAATTAAAATAATAAAAAAAAACCCGGAAATTAAAATGAAAATGCATAGCTGGAATTTCACTATGTGACATAAGACTTCGCAGAACCGGAGTCATTTCGCTATCCATCTGATACCGTGAACATCTCCTGTCTCTCACAAGGGCCAAAGCAGACCCCTGTTGTTGTCTTCAGCATTTCTGGGCAGTCGAAGAATCTTCAGGAAGAGGTGTTTAAATAATCTTAACATTTGTTTGAGAGTCTCTGCAGAAGGAGAAATTAGAAAGTATAAAATGCAGTCAAAATCCAAAACATAAACGAAAAGTGCTTACTTTGCCAAGTATAAATTCACCAAGGATAATGTAAGACCTGCATCTCTGTTCTGAAAAATACTTTTATAAACTGTTTATATAATTCACAGTACTGTCCATTATCTTTTTTCCAGATAAAAAGGAAAAAATCCCATAGCCAAAAAAGGCTAAAATTCCATGGAAACCACTCTCAGAATGATACCAGGTCACTTGAATGCCATTGTCCTCTAATCGCTTCTTGTATAACAGTCCATCATCCCTAAGCACATCAAACTCACAGGTGACAATGTAGGATTCGGGGAGCTGGCAAATAATGGAGTCTTCAGCTATAAGTGGGGAAAATGTGATTCCTAAAATTTCTTTGATTGCTTCATGGACTTCAGGCTTATATGAAGTGGATTTTGGTGGTACGTAGCCTCTAATCTTAAATTCATCAGGAATAATGTCAGCACTTATCCATTTTTTATACTTCCGTTTCATACTCTCAGGAACATGGCGATTTTGTAGGATGTCTTCCAAAATTGATGGTTCTTTGTTAAGATAACGAAAACAGAAGTAGATAACTAGCTTCCGGAACAACATGGGAACTGAAGCATTCTGCTGATAGGAAGGCAAATGAAAATCTAGTCCCTGTAGTCCTGGATAAAATAAAACCTGAGCACGTACTTTTGGGAGATCTCTTTTATTCAGCAGTATTTGGCAAATAACCGTAGCAAAATTAGCTCCACAACTGTCACCACTAATGATGATGAGAGCAGGATCCACATGATACTCTTCTAAATTCCTCATGAAGTATAAGGTGGCATTGAGACAATCAATATATTGCCCTGGGTATGGGTGTTCAGGAGCCAAACGATAACTGAAACGTCAAAGATATTGTGGTTGTTGTCAAAGTAATTACAAAAATTCATTTTGCATTGTTCATGATTGACTGATACGGTAGTTATGTAGGCCTCTTTTTCTAAATTTTAGAGATTATATTTCTTTTAAACTAGTGTAGATTGGAAAGACAAACTAATGGCGTTACAGCTATTTTAGAATACCTTTCCTGTAACCACATTTGTAAAATAAATGAAAGGCTAAACACGATCTGAAATAGTAAATATTTTCAGCATATTTTTCAGAAACACTTCAACTGTGAACTGTATTACCATAAATACTTTCATGTAAAAGTAGCACTTACCCAACAGACACAACCACAGAGTTGCATTTTTTGGCCATATAGCGGCATATTCTTTCAAAGGCTCCTAAAGAGAAAGTTTATCAGAAATTATATTGCAAAAATCAAATATCCTTTTGAAATGAAAATATAGATCCTTGAACACGTGCTCTGTGGAAGGCACTGCAACATGAGACCGATGAGTAACTTCTGCTATGCAATGCAGTCTTTACACGTAAATGTATTTCCTGGTTATCAGTCAGTGGCTGTTAGGGCATAATATAAGCATGTAAGACTGGTTATATTAGGAAAAAATCGAAGTCTGTCTAGGCTGGTGTCACATCTCAGCTGGTGGTCAACGAAAGATGTCTAAGGAGAAGAATTAGCTAAGGACAAGCATATAGTAATAAGAAGCATACAAGAAGTTGAGGCTCAGGGGACTCCTTTGAGACAGAAACTGTGTCTTCATATTTAATGCCCCTGATTAATGTTTCTTCCATTAATTATTCAAACCACTTCTTGAACCTATGATTTTAACATTAACAACTTTGTACAGTGAAGAATTCCATAGCTTGTGTACAAAGGTGTAAAGAACCATTTCTATTTGCTCATTTTGTACCTGGCATTCACTGCTTCCATTTGGTGACATTAACTCTTGTACTGTAAGAAATGGTTTAACTTCTCTTGCTTCTCATGATTTTGTAGACATTTAGTGTATCTGTCTTCATTCATATTTTCCAGCCGGAAGAGACATAGTGTGTTCACTTATCCTCTGTACAGAAGCACTTTTCTCGCCTGTGCAGCCCCTCTCTGAGTTTTTCTGGTACTGCTCTGTCCTTTTTGAGGTATGGAAACCAGAACTGTAAGCAGTATGCTGCATTTAGGTGCACCATGGATTTATTACAATGGCATAAAGAAGTTTCCTGTTTTGTCCTTTCCTAGTAATAATTCCTAGCATTTTATTTGCTTTTTCACTGCTACTGTGCACTAAGTCAGCATTTTCAGGCAATTTTTTACCATAATCCCAAGATCATCTTCCTACAAGGGAGTAGTCTGCTTAGAGTCCATAGTTTTATTTGTAAAGTTAGGATGCTCTGTTCATCTGTTTGACTTTTCTATGTGCCATTTCACCTGTCATTTTATTGTCTAATCCTTTGCTATCGTAAAGACATTCTGCAGTTTTTCAGCCATCGGTTTACTACCTTGAAGGACTTAGTATAATATCAGCTTTCACCATCTTTTCTGTTTTTGAATATATTCATTAGCACTGGTCCCAGCACGGCTCTCCTTACGGGATTCTCACAGGAACTTCCCAAAACCCATCTTTTTCCTGTCTTTTAATTATTTTTTTATCCAAATGAAAGACCTTCCCTCTTGCGTCATGGGTGTATAGTCTCTTTAAGAGACTCTTTTTGGAAATCAAAGTAGGTTTTATCAACTCAGTCTCCTTTATTCATGTTTTTGCTGGCTCACTTAAAAAACTTACATTGATTTGTGAAGCATGACTTCCATGTGTGTGGATTTTAAGGAGTGAGTCATATTTATCTGTCTACTGATTCTGTTCTTCATTGAAGCTTCTGCTCATTTGCTAGTTGCAGACTTCAGGCTTACTAATGTGTAGATTTCCCAAGTCCTTTTAAAAACTTGTCATTATGTTAGTTGCTTTCCTGTTACCAAGTACCAACGGGAATTCAAATGAAAGGTCATGTACTACAGTCAGTGTATAGGTACGGGTATTATATTAAGCCATGGCATGTGATATAGTTCCCTCAGTGTGCTAATTGTGCAACAGCAGTTGTGTTGTGAACAGCTGCAGCTGTGCAACTTGGTGTGTTGTTTTCTTTTCCAGCGAAAGGAATTCACCTTTCACTTAGATCACAGAGGCTTATCTCGAGTCCTCCCTGCCACCCAAACTAGCTCTAGAACCAGAAGCATCGCAGCTGGTGTCAGCCTGACGCTGCACCCAGACTAACATGCTCTGCAGTAAAATAAGAGTAGATTATTTCTGCCACAGTGCAACCTAAGTTACCAGAAGTTACATTATTGTTTCTGCGTGATGCTAAACGAAGCAAGGTGGATTCTCAAACTCATTAGCAGGTAACTGAAGTCTGCCTAACATGGTGCTAGTGGAGACTTACACTTTGAAACAGTAAGAGATTCAAAACCCACAAACTTCCCTGTCTGGCCCATGGAATGAAATCTGGATTTCCATGTTAAGTGCCTTGGCTTCCAGACAAAGCACACGTAGACTCGGTTGCGCGGAAAGAGATCCAGAACAGTTAGGAGGCTGAGCTAGCAGCTACTGAGACAATCAAAGGGTTGTCTCCCTTTCTGAAGTAAAGTATTCTGTGCAGTGTTACCACAAGAATCAAACTCCCCCAAACTGATTCTATTTTTAATGCTCATTTATTATTTATATTTTCCTCAGTTTTGATTCCTGCATGAATGGGAATATATTTACAGATACATTTTTTTATGTATTCTTTAAACTCGTCCTTGGACTATGTTCTATCTTTTAAACTTCCTTTGATGCATGGACTGCAAGTTGAGAAACACTGACTTTTTAGTGTTTCTACACAAAAGCTGAGTGCTGAGCACAGAAATCTATCTTAAATTCTGTACTTTGAGGCCCTATCCAAGCTTACAGGAAACACTTTAGTCCAGTTGAGATCCAAAATTAAAAATTTCTCCTTGAGAAGTAACCAAAGCATTTTTCCAAAGAATGAAGCCAGAATGTATTCTTTGTAGCAATAGCATTGCCATTTTCATGACACCTTAATTATTCCAGAAAGTAGATCTACAATGAGTTCTATATCAGCCTGAAAAGGTTTCAAGTTGCATTTCCAGAAAAGATGGAGTACAGAGGAGAATGAGGGAAGAGACATGGATTCCAACCCTTCCTCCAGAACTGTTGCTATATCTTATTTTCAGCTGGCCATTAGTTAAGGTACAAGAGCATCTTGTGAGCTGAACTTCCCTCACAGTGACCTGAGCGTATGTGTTTTGTTTTAATGGTCTTTCTTTCTCTGCCCCAGCAAACTACATCTTTCTCAGAACAGAATCAACAGGAGGAGGAGCAGAGTCCCTCTGCTGTCAGCTGACAGCTCATGGGGGGTTTTCTTGGTCACAACACTGGATTTAGAAGCCTCAGATCTACTTTCATCGTCTTTGCCTGTAGCCCAAAGGAAGTAGAAATGTGATTACCCTTAACTGTGCACTAGACTATTAATTCCACAAGGTGCTTTGCAGTTAGTATTGGGGTTGCAAAGACTATTGTCATTAGGAAGGACAGGTGAGATACTGACTGACACACGTCTGAAGGTGAAAACATAAAGGTTTGGATTTGATTTTAAAAATAAAACTTGCTGGTTTCTTACTAATGCTCCCAAATGTGCCAGCGCCTCCATGAAAATACAGTATTCCTCTTCTTTTGCCAGCGGGTGGCCATTTAGGCTGATAAATCCTCAATGGTACCTCATCTACTTTGATATCTTTGATAAGAAGTTTTGAATCTCTCCATGGTGGTATTCCATCTAGCAGAATTCGCAATATGCTTAAATCACCGCAGATCCCTAGCTTCTCAAAAACCTTTCCCTGTTGAAAAGAAAGAATTCAGCATGATTAGTATGAAAGGTTCCACATCCCTTTAATTTTTTTTTAAAAATCCTGGGTTTATTTTAATATGTTGTATTTCGGAAGAAACTGGAGACAGTGCTTCAGTGGAGTTACTGTGACTAGTGAGAAGTCATCGAACAGTTTTGATTAAGTGTTGCTAAAGATCGCCAAAAACTAACATGTCAACCCCATTCTGCATAGCCGGTTGTCCTCTTGCTTGTTTATTTTTGTGAATTTTAAAATAATCAGAAATGTATTTAAGCTGAAAATATGGGGGAAAGAAAAAGACTGATCTTTGATTTTGAAATACGCATTAGAAGTGCCTGTGGGTGTGAGGGTGATGAAAGCAGATTAGAACTGTAGTTTGGGGAAGTAGGCTCTGCTAAAACCTGTGGGATTATCACAGGCTCTGGCATACAGCATGGACAGGAAGATAAATAGTGTTTGTTTCTATTTCTTACCGCTATAATGAAAAGGGGGCAACATTTTAGAAGACATTTTAGTATTTCTTGTATTAAAGATACCATATATTTTGCATGAAAAAGTACAAAGAAAATTGTGTTACCCTTAGAAGACATTCTTGAGGTTTGGTGGGAAAGAAGTGACATACTGTATTCAAGCTGTGCCATAATGTCTTAACTTTAAAATCAACTGTTTTGAAGTTCAATATCAGAATAGTTTGCTATTTGTAAAGGAGCAGATTCAGTGGCCACTTTTAGCCCAAGGAAATTAATGTTTCAAGACTAACATGCATAGATCTAGAAGGGGATTTAACACACTCACTAAGAACTTGTTTGTTTATCTTGAATTTTTTTTTTTTTTCTTGGCTCTAAAAATCTGTGCTTAGTTTCTGTGACTTTGACAGTATCATACAACTTTGGAGAAGGAAGGAACAAATTCCAACTTCATAGTTTTTTAATTCTGTAACACTTGCATTCAAGAAATGACTTGTCAGCCCCATAACCGTTTGTAAAAAGGAGTAGGTTCATTATTATCTTGAACTGGAAAAAATAGACTAAATTTTTGAAACTGAAAAATATCCCATTTTAATGTTTTTTTTCTATAATAATTCATTTCCACTTCCCATTTGAACGATTTGTAATTTTATGTCTGTTATGGAGTTAATGGAAATGGATATATTGGAATTATTTTAAATTCACTATCATGTGAGTAAATACACACACAGGCATTTTTAAAGAATAAGTGAAACCTAAACAGATTGTCTTTAAATATACCTATATCTTACTTTCTGAACTAGCCACACAAGAAGAAAGACCTCACCATTCCCACTCATTTTTATTTTTTATATATTTTATTGTTCATAGTACACTGTGTGTATAAATCTATGAATATATAGGTATGATTATGGATAACAAGTATAGAATGAAGCAATGAAGAGGATTAATGTAGGCTTGCTTCCGAATAGGTAGCATTATTCCATGTACATACATGCAGTTCAATAGGTATTGTATACGTATAGTTATTTATTTTTTAAAATTTTCATGTGAAACAGTTTCCCAAAGTAAAGTGACTGCAGTTTGACACGTGCACTGAAAAATCTAAATAAGCTTTTAAGATTAGTCATAGCAGTTTTATGAGCTATTTATGAGCTATGATTTGGTTCATAGAACAATGCATACAGGCTTCAGGGGGTGAATTGCTGCTGCTTCTTTTCTTTTTTTTTCTGAAGCCGTTATCTTCCAGGTCCCAAATACCCTACCAAAATAAAAGTGAAGTCCCCAGTTTTAAGAAAGTTAACTTACCGCGATCATGGCTGTAATCATCAAGGAATGGAAAAAACGAAGCTTTAGAGGCTGGTCAATTCCAGGTGGCAGTTCTGAATTGAAGAAATCATAAAGTACCCCTCCCAAAACCAGCGCTGGTATTATAACAGGAGAAAAGAAAACCATTCCTATTATTGCTAAAGTTGTATAAAGAGATGCCATTTCACTTCAATAGAAGTGAACGCTAACAAAACCCGTGGTGTCTTAAGCTTTCTTTCTTAAGTGGTTCTGAGGTGTCTTCACAGAAGACTAAGCACTCAGTTCATAAGCAGAAATAAATTTATTAATGTTGCAATACCCTAATTTTCTCCACCCTTCTTTTGCTAATGATACTATTGGCAACACTTCCTTATACTAAAAAAGGGGAGGGGGAAATTTTTACCCTTTACAAAAGGTGGAATTCAAAGTGTATGGATTTGATTTATTTTGTGATTTCTTCACTAACAATGAGAATTGATTATTCAGAGGGGCCCTTATCTGAAGATTGTCTGTGTTTGGTTTGTTGTGGATCCGTTACAGATGGACATTCCTGTTGTAGCGTTAAATTTTAGTGATGTGGGGCTACTTGCAGTTGTCATCAAGGTATATGCTTCTTTGAGAAGAAAAATATTCAAATCCATATTTTTTTTATAAACTTTGCTTCATAGTGGAATGCACAGTGCAAGTCTTAATGTACATCAAGGTCTGTCCAGATACACGGTGGTGTGTTTGTAGGTTCAAGCCACTATTGTTTCTGGTAAAAGCTTTTCGCTAATTAAACTCTCAGAATTTTATATTCATTGCAATTCTTGTTTGTAGTTTAATGTAGAGGCATGATGGATACATATATATTATTTGTAAGGGGTGATTAAAGTTAGTGGCAGTTTTTTGGTGAAACAATGTTTCTATTTTGTATTCTTCTTATAGGAATTTAATTTTCCACACGATTTTAAAGTTACGGCTCCCAAACTTTTCCTGGTCTGGCTTTTACAATGAGTTTCCAGTCTGAAAACCAAATTAGTCCTTAGCTTCATTAGCATAGTATTTAAAGCAAAGCAATCATGACAGCTGATTTGCACAATTTTAGCTTGTGGAGATAAGAATGTGTGAGATAAAGATAACATAACATTTGCACCAACGTTTGTGAAATAGGCAAATCCTCAGCTGTTCAGTGTTTATCCATGGGTTTTTTTCTGCAACACAGCAGGGTCGTCCTACTGATGTTTTGGATTACTAGTTCTGTAAATAGTTTCTATGTAGTGTGATATTATAGCACAGCCTGTGGGGGGTTTATTGAGTATTTGTTTTGCCAAATATTCCTGGCAAAACAGCAGAACAACACAGTTCTCACTAAGTGCTTATTTCTGATGTCTGTGCCATCACTCAAAATATCCTGAAATAAATTACCACATGGAGATGAGCTTTGAGTATTGTATTTCAGCATTCTTGATGATTTCTCGTGTTTGAATCCTCAGAGGAGGGAAATTCTGTGCTTTCAAAAGAACCTGTAATCAAGAATAGTAAACTCATAAAGGCACTTATTACTGCAGTGGCAGTAAATGAAACTTCTAAGAGCAACCAATAACAGTTTAATTAAATACCTGATATTTGGAATAGGTAATTTCAGATTATGAAGGCTTCATACCAAAGAGGACATGTATGTCTGCTGTAGCTGTATAAACTGTGGCTGACACCATATTGGCAGGAATCTTCACAGTATTCAGTGAGTCAATAATTCAACACCTTTAATCAAAACCAGAACACCTCACAGATAACATCTCTGTTTTGAAACTTCGATGGATCTGATAGAGTGGAAAGAATATTTCTTTACTGTCTTTTTAATATAAAAATAAATAAAAAAGGGACAGATTGGGGTTTTTGTTTGTTTGCTTTTTAATGTTATGCCCTGGCAGCTGTCTTGAGTAAGAATCTGTTGTACAGTCGTGGCAGTCTAAACAAAAATCTTTCAGAGATACATTATAGCCCCTCTGTTGTTAAATGTTGGTTAAGTAATATTGCAGAATAATCTCTTAGTATCTTAATATTTTACTCTTACTTGATATTTTACTCAGAGCATACTCTGAGTACCTTACACCTTTGCAAACAAAAAGGCTCTTTGTGGCTGTAGATAGATATCCATCTTGGATAAAAAGCTACTGGTAGGAGCTCTTCAGACTGTAGGTGTTTGCTGGTGTGTTTTGCTACATCCATTCCTTAATTCATTCAGCAAGCTCATTGCAAAACCCCTTCCTTGCTTAGCTTCCATGAAGTCTCTGCCTCCCCGTAGATGAGAACAGCCTTGCATTAACTAATGAAGATTGAAGAGATTCCACTAAACTGGAGAAAATTAACACAGCCTGGAGTTGGACATTGTAATGTGTGTTTTGGATATGTGTACAGTTCTTTATTCTTATAAGACAGTCAGCTACTCAGAGCTCACAAAATTGATACTTTATTCATTAAATGTAGTGTTGCTGGAGACTGACATGTTTAATATATCAGTTGGTGAGTACAGAATTGATCATAATTCAGTTAATTCTTCCCATTTTCTCATCAGTTAGCCTCTGTTTATGCAAGAAGTTAGTTACCTCTAAAATTTATTCTTTTCTTAATTTTTCAGCGTATCTCTAAATGGTTGTAGTAAAGATGGGAAGGCAAAAAATTATAACAATACCTGTTTAAAGAAAGATGATCTTTGCTGTTTTTTCCCCACGCTTAATCTGTCGGTTAGGTAAGGCTTATGTAGCTGTGGAGTCACAGACCTCTTAGTAGATTGAGAATGTACAAAACTCATCAACTTCACATCAATTATTTATCAGCATAAGAGGCAGGCAGCTTTCAAACCAAACACTAATGAAGGCAAAATTGTCAGGGCAGTTGGTGCTAATGAGTTAAACGAATGTCATGTGGTACTGTTTTTCTTGTAATATCTTTCTCTAAAATATTGCAGAACGTTTCACTTCTGATTGTAGGCGATGTTTCCTAACACAGCCCACGGTTAGCCTATAGTTAGTTGACTGTTGCGGAACTAATGTGTGTAATACAGGAAATACTATGAGGATTAATGGAGCATGGTAAAGTAGCCAGCTGTAATGACTGAGGTATCGATTCCGTCAAGTATAGCCAGGCTTCATAACTAACTGGAAGGCATAAAGCTAAGAAAACAGGAAAAAAAAAGAATTAAAAGCAGAAATAATAGCTTCTGATATGTTCCTTTTTTTTTTTTTTTTAATGTACATTTCAAAATGAAACACTCTGGTAAATATAATTTTGGTGTTTTGTTTGGTTTTTTTGTTTTGTTTTGTTTTTTATTTACTCCAGGTAATTTAGTAGGACAATTAGACTCTGTAGTACAATTTAACTAAGTTCGGTTTTACCAAGTAAAGCATGTAAGAAATTTAGTGTCCTCCAGTTCACATTTCTGTTCTCGTATTTATGTCAACAAATGACTGAGAGCATCTCAGACCTCTTCATACCTCTAAGCCTTAGTCTTCCCATCTGCCCTTTACACTGATAATAAGAAGCTTTAAGAAATTACATCTTAGTACGTGCTTTCTGATACTGTTTTTTAAAGGTGCTGTGTATTTGCTTGATCCATCTCCTTCTTCATTTACCCTGCCTCCTACCTACCTTTCAGTGTCCTCCCTTTTTATCATCTCCATCTCCCCACCCAAATTAGTAGCTACTCCCCATGCAGTTTGCTCTTACTCATGACTGAAAGCCATCTTTCATTTAGTCTGCCATAAATCTTTATTTTACCCTTTCTTCCTCTAAGTTATTCTTTGAAGTCTGTGCCTTCCAAATGACTCCTGGGTTAAACATCTGCTAACAAATTCTGCAGTAAAAAGCTATACTGTATTAAAAAAAAAATCGAACAAAAATGATGACATATTACGTATTAGCATTCAGCGATGGAAATTCAGATCTTGTGCTGTACAATTCAGAGCAGGTATATATTTGAAATGGTGACTTGATAGGTTTTATGTAGCATCTTGAAACGTGGATAAGTTCTTGGATATATATGTCTCGATAGCTGTGCAGTTCTGTTCCTCAGAATGGGTGAATTCTGCTCCACACAAATGGAGTCCAAATACGCTGCCCTGGAATATCCACCTGGCATTTTGTGACAGGTCACCACACCAAAATCCATTCTGATTAAGCCATAAGTAGCTTGAATGTAAATATAAAAACTGCAACTGGCCTTAATTTGCTGTGGCCAGATGGGTCTGAGACTCATTACTCTAAATATTTAGGTTGGCAGTTTCTTCACTATCATGAGAGAGTCTGCAAACACAAAGAATCATTGAGGTAATGGGCAATCAGAGAAGGAAGATTGGCAGGAATAAAAGCAGCCATAGGTTGCAGGATTATGCCTATTTATTTCAGGAGCAGTACAGATAATGTGCATCATAGGGAGAGAATAATGTTAAATGCTTTTAAAAAAATGATATTTTTTTATAAATAATGGAGTTAATAAATTTGGAATGTTTTCTAATTGCCTGCTTATTTTTCAAAATACTTGCCGTTGTATATTGACTTTTAACTAGAGTGGTACAAAGAGGTAATGTAAAGATAGCAAAGCTGAAGATAATTGAAGTTGTAGACTTCTGTAATAAACCACTGTAACTTGATTGGTTTAGAACAGGTAATCTAACTTTGAAATTATTATGACTTAAAACGTACTTTTGTTATTAAACATACAGCTTTAGTATGTGAAGGCATAACAACAGGTTCAGTAAAAATATTTAAGTCTAAAACACAGATTGACCTTTTGTGATGTGTTTCAGGTACTCATATTCTGCACCCAGAGCACAAAGAAGTTTGCCAGGTTATTCTGCTAGCATTAAAAAATCAATTGTGTACTGACATCTGGTGATCAGAATGTTGTACAACAATTTGCTTTCCCTTTCTTAATTTCTTTTAACATCATCTGTAACACATAGCTGTTCAACTAGGGTCACGACCTCCCAGCTGCACTGAACTTTCCAGCATTTCACTAGTTTTCGAGTCCTGACAGTGTTCTGATCTGTTCCTAAATCCTTTTATTTGTGATATACTGCAGCTTTACATTGTTCCTCTATGAGAAAGTGCTTCCTGCTTCAGACAGTGCAGGCCGACGGTTAATACAAGCTCTTTGTAAAGTAACTGATAGTACTGTATATTCTTTATCTATATATAAAATGTATATGCATGATTTTTTTTAACAGATGTTGTATCCCTTAGCCAATACTTTTTATAACATCCGTAGTTCCAGCCTAACCCTCTTCCTGACCTCCTCTCCTTTCCTTCCACTTCTTTATCTATATGCTCAGATCTTTTCTGCTATATTCTCTTTAAGCTTGCCTCAAATTCAGCTTTCACCAGATACAGACTTCAATAAATCATTGACTGTGCTCATTATACACTTAACCTGCAGATTCAGGCCCTGTTACCTGCCCCGAGTTGTCCTCAAATTGGCGGTGGTATTAATGTTACCAGAACTTTATCAAGCCAAACTGCATTGCGAAAGACTTGCCATGGGAACCAGATCTTTTATGGGTACAGGAGAAAACTCTGAAGAGGTGGCAGAGGAAAGAAAGGTATGTTCACCTGATTTTGTCTATCATAAGAGAAAATGAAGCAAAAGCCATCACCAAATCAAGTTATTGGGTAAAAAGAAGACAGATGCAATGCAGAAATCAAAGGTGATGATTTAAGAAAATGAAAATGGAGGGTGTTTTTTAAAAATCTTTGCAAGCAATGAGAGATAGGAATCAGGAATGGAAAGCAAGAAACAGAATTTTACATCAATCTTAGAAAATTTACTATCCTTTCCAGGCCTTTCTTTCCAGATCGGAATCCTATCAGCTCGCCATAAAGAGCTAAGAATACTGTTCCATGGAACCCCTCTTGCAAATGGCACCAGGTTACTTTTATACCATGATCCTCTAACCGTTTCTTGTACAGCAGTCCATCATCTCTAAGCACATCAAATTCACAGGTCAAAATGAAAGTCTCAGGAAGTCGAGCAATAACACTGTCTTCAGCTAGCATTGGTGAAAAAACACTGTCAAACATGGGCTTGACCAGTGTATAGACTTCTTTTGAGAATAATGGTTGTGTTGTACTTGGTTTGTAGCCTCTTGTTTTAAACTCATGAGGGATGTAGTCAGGACTCACCCATTTCTGATACTTCAGTTGCAAATCTTCTGGAATATGAGAACCGTTCAATATTGCTTCTATGACAGACAAGTCTTTATTAAGATACTTCAAACCAAGAACAAGGGTTCGTTCCTTTAACAAAATGGGGACTCCCTCATTCTGCTGATAAGAAGGCAAATTAAAGTCCACACACTGGAGATAAGGATATATTAGGATTTGTGCTCTCAGCTTTGGGAGATCTCTTCTGGTCACCAGTGCTTGGGCAACAGCAGCAGTGAGCGAACCTCCACTGCTGTCTCCACAGACGATAATGCGAGAAGGGTCTACTCCGTAATCTTGTGCAGTCCTCATGAAGTGTATGGTGGCAGTGAGACAATCCTCAAACTGGGTTGGATATGGGTGCTCAGGAGCTAAGCGATACCTAAATAGGAGTGAAAGTGGTTTAACATAGTCATATCTAGGGAATGATCCTGTTGTCATCTTTTCATTCATGTCTTCCTTTCTGAAGATAGGAAAATATCCTGAGATTATAATTACAGCCATAGAATTGACCGTAATTACTGCTTTTGATTGTTATTATTAATAGTTTGGGGGACTGAGTACACTATTCTGTCTTTGCAAAGTACTTCTTTACCTATCTTCTGATGACTGAAAGCACATGCTGAGTTATTGTAGAATTAGGTGGCAAGGTGTGTATGTCTGAATCAGTTACCAGCACTTCCAGTTAGAAATTGCAGTGAACATTTCCCAAAAAATTTTTAGAGAATACAAGCGTAGACAATTTATAATGAAAATATGAAAGGTTTTCAATGTTTTTTTATAAGTTGAATTCTTTATAAACAGAATCAATGAGTTAATGGTTCTTCAAGTATTTTAGGATGTAAATAGTAATTAGTGCGATTTTAATAATTTCCAAGACATCAACTCTTTTCCTGAACTTTTAGAAATTGTTTCTTTTAAAAATGCATTACAGCTCATCAGAAAAATATTTTGAATGCTCATCTCAAGTTGATTGCAGGTTATGTGTGGATATCCCCTCCCAGTTTTTCAGAACTGCTACTAAACCGAGTATTTACTAGTCTGGGCAACTGTGCTTTTAACAGAAACAGTTACACTTGAAACACAGTGTTGGCTTTCAGCTTAAGGTGGTTTGGATATGGCTTTAGGAAACAAAAACATCCTTGCCTTTTAGTGGCGGCTACAAATTGTAGAATTATTATAATGGATTTTATTTGTAAATAAGCAAGTGGGGATTAGTTGACTAATTCTTCCTAAGGGTAATTAGTACTGGTGAAACACGTATGATCATTAAATATAGGTGCTGTATTCACTTTACAAGGAACTTGGCTTGTGGTGACTATGCATTAAAGACTTACAAACCTAGAAGGAGGCACAAATGGCTCTCATACTGTGTGTCTGGGTTGACTCCACTTACCCAACAGACACAACCACTGAATTGGTTTTTCTAGCAAAATAGCGGCATGTTCTTTCATAGGCACCTGTAAAACAGAATATTTCAATGGAATTGTAACTTGCTTTAAAAATAAGTTGAATGAAAATATTCTGAAATTCTTATCTCTATTCTGTGATTAATGCTACACTGTAATTCTCTTATTGTGGCATGGACAATTTCGTTACACCTGTGGGCATCTTCTTGCCAGTAAGAAAACTGGAATTTACACCAATGCATTGTTTCGATCTCCACTTTGAAAAGTTAGCTAATAGAAAGCACCACTGCTGCCGCTTCCAAAGTGGTATTGAAGATGAGAAGTTATTAAAAAAAATCAAAATCCCAAAACAAACACAAAAAAAACTCTGCTAAATCTAGCGCAAGAATTTTTCTTGTGCCACCATCTAATCTTTTATGCCTCTCCATTTCAAATGCCAAAATATATTTTTCCCTTGTTTTGCCACCATAAAGCCACACAGCAGTATACATACATACACAGAAGCTTGCACACACATGAGAACACAAATTGGGTTCTTTAAAATAAGAAATAGAATTATGAGATTTTCAACTTTTCTCAGAAGCATGAGGGAGAAGGAAGAAAACAGGTATTATAAAGGATCAAAGAAAAAAAAGTTCCAGATGCCTGACCCGTATAAAGACAATTTAACATGGTGCTGGCTGCGTGTAAATAAAATCATTCTGCTGTCCTGAAATTAATTTTATTACTTAATAATGCTTAATCTATTAACTCTTTTTGTCATTTGAGGAATACCATATCAGAAACTAGATAGTATTCATGCCTATAACTCATATATTACTTACGAATGCTTCCAAAGCGTCCAACTCCTCCATGGAAATAAAGGATTCCTCTTCTTTGACCATTAATGGACATTTTTGGCTGGTAAATTCTTACTTTAACCTTTTCAAACCTTAAGTTCTTCATAAAAAGATGTTTATCTTTTAATGGTGGTATTCCATCCATTGCAGCCCTGAGCAAATAGACCTCTGAGGTGATACCTACTTTTTCCAAAAATTTTGCCTGTTAATAAAGGGAAAGAAACCACAAATTAGTGCAAATTTCCATCTTACCTGGAGATTGCTCATTAAAAAATTAAAATTCCATGGTCAATTCAAACTTTGTCTCCTGATGGTTCTTACAGTGAAGTGGCCAGTTATGATGACAATCTGGATACATCTTCATTTTAATGTAACACCTACCAAATTTTGAAATTCGAAGAATGGATGAACTTATCTTCTGTAGCTTCCTTGTGTCCATGCCTCTCCAAAGGCAGAGCCTTTGATCTGTGGGAAAGCCTGTCCAAAAAGCCAAGTAACTTGGCTCATTAATACCGTCTTACATCCCTGGGCAAAACGTTAGCAGGGCTATAGAGCAGAACATAGGGTTGGCTTTGGGGGTAGTTTCTAGATTATATTAGAAATGTTAGGTGAGAGCATAGTGTTTTTCAAATTATCTCGTTCTTCAGTAGTGAAATCCTGGCTTAATTTTTTTATCAGTAGGAAAGAAATCAAACTATTAATAGTAGGTGAAAGAAGGGGTCAAATACTTCAACTTTGTCAGGTGTTTAAGTAGCCATGTGCCTGAACAAAACAAGGCAAGGGTAGTTATAGCATTTTAGGCGTTAGCTTTGGATGAAGAAATGTGGCTAATACTTTAGTTTCCCAAACTCATGCTATTTTTTAACTTGCAGAAAAAAAAATCCGTAGCATCTCCCACAGCTGGCCTCCTGAACAGAAACAGCTTTGAACCTTAGCTTGGTGTGCTCACGGCCCGGTGATTCTTACTTAAACACTTGGGCCGGAGATTCTTGTGTCGCTCGCAGCTAGTCTACTTCAGTGCACCTGGGTGGCTTTAAGCTGTTCAGTTGGAGTCTGCTCTAGTCTATTCCTGCTCAAGGTGAAAAATACAAGGCACTGTATTTCCACTATATTGGATTAATTTTGTACTTTTCTTCTTCAGCAGTAGGCTTCTCTAATGAGTAACTTAATTTGTTGTGTTGCCATTATTCATGCATATGTATTTCAAAAAGAATTGCATATGCAAAGGTGTATGCTGCATGTATCTTAAAAACCCACAATAAGTCTTGTGGCTTTCACCCCACATTTACCATACCTCATGGAGCTCAGTACTGGGGTTCTGTTGAATTTGATGTAGGTATCCTGGTTTGGGCCATTTGAGGATCTGATCCCATACGAAAGAAGGATCATCTTGTGGCTGAGTTTTCATCTCATAATGATTCCTGCTACAGAACTCCTGTATGGTGTCCATGGAAAAATAATTTTGTTTCTTTCATCTTCCAATTCCCTCCGATATTTTCTTCACACTAATATTTTTGTAACAGTAAAGGTTAAACCTGTAATTAGCTATATTGTTTGTATATAATATAGAAACCATCTTTGTCTTGGAAATACTGAAAAAAGACAGGAGTCGTTATCAACTGCTGTGTTTAGTGTTGGCAGTCTGACATCTCGTTTTTGTCAAACTTGCAATAGTTTTGCAGGTCAACTTTCACAGAGATTGGCATTTATTTATATTGCTCTCAGTCACTTCACTGGTAGCTGTGAATATCTTCTGTGGGTTGCCTGCAACAACCCGCAGTTACAGCAGACACCCTTAATTAGTGTCATCACACGTAATCTTCGTAATTATTTCTGTTAACATGCAAATGATATTTTAATCTTATGTTGTTGTTTTAAATTGTATTGTTTTAAATTGTACAGTTCCTGTGAATAGAAGTTCTACAAGAAGCAGCAGAATTAGCATTTTTTATTTGGTTTTCCATTTCTTTTAGTATATATGCTCCCTCAAAGTGAGGTATTGGGTCTTGGCCAGTTGGTTTCTGGAAAAAAGTGGTCACTTGCACGACAGACAAAAGATCGGGTGCTGTGTACATATGTGTATAGCTAGACTATGTATCACTGATTTCTTTATTAACAGAAATCCCACTTTCAGGATCTTCGTGTTCATAAAGCTTGCCCTTTTGCAGGCAATTAACCAAGTCAGTGAAACATAAACTATATTCTGACGTTTGTAAATAAGTGCAACTGCTTAGTAGTATAATTTGTAAACCAGTAATTGGATGGTTTAGTTATAGATTCATTAAGGATCTTCTAACACTATAGCTGACATGACAGTTTGAAAATTAGTAAAGACTGTAGCATAAGACAGTCGAAGTACTGGACTAGGGAACTGCGACCTCATTTGAAGCATCGTCTAACTCAGCCTCTGTAGCAGTGTCTGGCATTCACAGTGAAGTACTGAAAAGCTGATCCCACTGGCCACAACTGGCATGGAGATTTCCATGTGCCAGGGGAAAAGCTGTGTAAGAGCTGTGTTAGCTTAGGAGTGGGAGCCCAGGTATGTGTTCAAGCAAAGGACTGGGGCCTGCAGCAACACGCGTAGAGTAACGTCTGTGGGAGGGATGTGTCAGAGCCGTGCTATCTGTGGTGTCGGGATCCTTTGTCCTCTTTACACAGGTACAAAGGCCTACTGGGTGCACCCCACAACTCATGTGAATGGCACTTTGTGCTAGCGCTTCTACCTAAATCATTACTAGAATAAATCGGGTACAAGACACTTACAAACTATTAACACAGTAGATAGCATAATTTAATCAACCCCTCTATTTCCCAGACAGGATCAGTCCTAAGTCCCCTGGCTATCGCATAGCTTTACTGATATGTCAGTTTTCCTTCTTACAGACTGAATATTAGATGAAAAAATAAGGGATGAGTTAATAGATTTTTTTCAATGAAGAAGTTTTATTAAGATGTAGCTGTTTTTTGTTTAGGTATATCCTCAGAGGTGAATGTAGACATTTCTTCATAAAATCTATTAGATTATGCACAACTACTTCAAACTGGTTTGTCTCCAGTGACGACACATGCATCTTTTGTCCCAGCTGAAGACTGGATATGCTGGTAAACTTTAATTTTCCCTGCAGTTTTGAGATCATAGGTTGTCATCCTTTGAAAGGATTTGGCTACTTGGGCATAAGTAATTGGCCCAACAGCAATACCAAGAGTTGCTATGTGACTCAGACTTTACTTGCATTTAAACTTTTGTATAACCATACTTTCTGCTCCTTTGAGGTGATGTGGTACGGTGCTTTTGCTTGGCCTCTCACTGGCCAGCAGAAAGGGTACAAAAGATCAGAAGTTAAAAACTACGTTAATCACCAGTAAGTTTCTAAATTCTACAGTCTAGCCTTTTACTTATGAATTACACAAAGATAAACCCTTGTCTGATGGATAAAGAGTATATAAAGAGTGTTTTGACAGTGTGGAAATCCACACATTGTATAGTAGATGTAAAAAATTTAATTTTACTTCTGTTACTATCCTATTTTGTTGTGTGGCTTTACTGTCATAGCAGTATTCAGGCCTGGGTGGGGAACTTCTCAAGAGACATGATGAGTCACGTTCTTAGGAGCTTACTGGCTGACTTCAAACAAAACTTAATAAGCAATGTAGCAGGGAAAGGGAGGAAGAAATAATAACATTAGAACATGGAAATGAAGTGAAATCTAATGCACAAGCCAAAGAAACTGAAGTGCTTTTTCCACTTTTTTCACTTCACTTTTTCACTTCAGTTTAAACAACTAAAAGAAAAGAAGCTTGATTTCGGTATCACAGAAGAAGCATTTTTAAAATGACAGAGGCAACAATCAATTCACAAAAGGATAACCGATGAAATGGAAAGACAAGGGGAAGTCACATTTTAGTTTTGAAGAGAAACAAGGATGAAAAACAAGGGAGGATCAAAAATGTGCCAGAACCAACGACACAGAAAGACGGCTTTAATGTTATGTGTGCGATCTCCCAGTGTGTCACATGAACACGTTGAAAGGCAAAAGATGATGGATGTGGCAGCTGTGTTTCAGATGGCTCAGGAAGAGAGTGATACAGTTGTAGAAGAGAACTGAGATCACAGACATCATTTGGTTGCTCATTCACTGAATAAGGACTGTGTTACGCAGAGCAGAAGTTCCACGTATACACTGCAGTAAGCTTCTTAAGCCTTCCAGCACTGCATTGAGGCCACAGGATTTAAAAGGTAAGACATAGGCCATCAGAAAAATACCTGGGTATTACACAGTCTGCAGAATTTTATTTTTTCCATATTGTTACCTTTGGTGCTAGATAGTGAGCAGTAGAGTCTATTATAGCCAGCTGAGCTGAAAGTCTCTGCAGTGGTGCTCACATCACCAAATTAATCCAGTTGCATATTTGCAATGTATTTAAACATTGATTCTAAAAAACCTCACCAATCCATTACCCCTCTATCAGAAATTACATTAAGAACTTCAGCTTTAATGACGTTTTACTTACCAGACCAAACGCAAAGTTCAGGATGTAGTGAAACAAGTAAAGCTTTCGGCGCTGACTAAATCCATGAGGGATTTCTGCCTTGGGGTGTTCATAATAGAATGCCATTGCCACAAAGACAGTCAAAACAACAAGAAAAATCTCAAGGAGGAGTTCCATCTCACTGCACTGTTAGGAGCCAAATGAAAGAACCAGCTGTGGCTTTCTTCCCCCTCTGACTTTTGAAGTATTTCTGAAGGTAAAGGCACAGGATTAGCAATTCTCTTCATATCCCATCATCCAGCTTTTCAAAATGCTAATGAGAAGATGAAAACATGTGGCAATCAAACCATACAATTAAACAGACAGTAACAATTAGTTGTGGGAGAGGCTTGCGTAAGCAGTTTTTCGTATTTGCAGCTAACATGTTTTGAGTCTGTGCCCATCACCATAGAACCAGTGCTTGATGGATCATTGGTAGCGTCAGTGCTATGAGAAGACAAAAACTTGTTATATCTCTCCCTATTTCTTGAATACAGTCAAGTCTGTCTCATTTTTGAACTCCTGTGAGTTCTCATGGAACAGGATTTCTTAGTAATCATTTTTAGAGCTGCTCAGTTTCTGGTTTTATTGTGCCTCCACACCTTACTTCTTCAGACTTTTAGTGAAATCAAGGTTTCAGTGTCGCAAACGCATTTCATCATGTTTGATGACTGATTTTTCACAGTGCTGTGTGGTTGCATCTTTGAATCTGTTGGAACCAGAAGCAGCTGCAGCCTGGTGTCAGTGCTTTGCGTCTTGCTTCGTCTTACTTCAGAGCTTTTCTCCAGCAGGTGAAAGCCTGTAGTACCAACTGTTATGTTTGGTTTGGGTTTGGTTTTTTAACAGCCTCTTGGTTGAGCCTTACAGTACTGCAGTCTCTGTCTTCTCATTAATATATTACTTACAGGTGTCATTCCAGGCATAAATATGATTCCAACTGATGAAAATTAGACTTGGACTTCATGGTTTTGGTGCTAGTAGCAATGACTAGACATGACCAGCCTGCTCTTTTCTGTATACTCTGTGGTGAGCTTTAGGATCTGTGCCTTCCTCTGGTGCAAACATATTTTTCAGTGCACAAATCATTAGTGATAAGATTTAATCTGAAACAAAAAAATCTGTAAAGCAAAACTTTTTCAGCTCGTATGATGTCACCTTTGGGAACAGTGTGTTTTTACCATGCTGCTCCAACAGTGAAGGCAACACATTCTCACTCTGAAAAATAGCAGTATGGGTAAAATGAATGTGTAAAATTTTTCCTTTAAAGAAAAAAAAAAGAAAAGTACAAGGGATGAGCTCACCTTGAGATGTATATTAAAATGAAACTAAATGCAGAGAACCCCAGAACTTTAGAATGCAGGATCCATGACCTGCATAGGAAAGAAGACCTCAGACTTGATTCCTGACTTTAGAAGCTGTTTATTAATTGTTTAGAATAAACAGGAAGGAACATAATTTTTGAGTCTGGTGATACGCTCTCCGAGAAGCTGATTCTGTGTTCCTCTCCCTCTGCCCAGACTGTTTCTTCGTTTTATCCAACAACTCTTTGCGGACTTTAATTTCCCAATGTCTCCATTCCCTCTCCCTCCCTTGCCACAAGGTTGTTTACATGCTAAGTATAAAATCAGGTTATCAGGTTTTGTTTTTTCTTCCTTGTGGCACTTGATACAGTCGCCCAGCTCGATCAGGGATGTTGGTGAAAAACATGTTGGCTGGTGATTGGGACACTCTCTTGGGAAATGGAAGTGGTGAATTCCAACCCATCAGGTCTGAGGTGCGTATAGGATTCAGCTTTCTTATAGCTTGGCAAGATCATTAGGAAACAGTGTTACACAAAACATGGTTGCAGCTCCTTTCCTTAGATTTTAATAGTGAAAGTAGTTAATATCGGCTTTGTGCTAAACTGCGCTGTCCCAATGAGTTAGGTGTGGTCTAAGTATACTTATCAGATTTGGCCCCTCTGGGGATCTAAGAAGTCTCCTGACACTTGTGACAGGTCTTTGTCCTAAGGTTTTTGCCACCTATTGTTCATCAGTGTTCAAAATCTTTTTGGAGCCAGTCGTTATGGTAGCCAGTTTACCGACAGCTGGTAGATCTTGGACTCTGTTGGGCACGTTAACTAGGTCCAGACATCACAGCACTCCCACCAAGCCCAGAGGCTCCACACAAAGACTGGATGTGCTGGGAGCCGGTATCAGCTGTAGAAGAAATAAACTGGTTGGTTCGTGAAGTAATGAACTGTTTTGTTCTTTGCGCATTGCAGGTACACAGAGTACTAACAGAGTAACACTTAGCATTTTATAAGTGTAGACTCAGCAATTTACAAGCTTCCTTGAGTCCCAGGGTGGAGAGCCATTCCCTAAATAATCTTTCAAATGTATGGTCTCTCCAGCTTCTGATTTTTAACCTTATCTCTTGCTCATGTGAGATAGACCAGAGGAACTGGCCCCTGAAGCCAAAGTCCCATTTTCTCCTACCCCAGGAATTCCTTTTCATGTTAATTTCCAATGAAGAGCTAAGTGTCAGTGCCTGAAGTCTTGTCAATACTGGGCTGGCATCCTTAAGGTTTTTCTCTTGTGTCACTGCACACACCAGGGGAGACAGCGGCTGAGCCAGTTGCAACAGCGGGAACTATTCCCTCATGTAGCCTTCAGGGGTCCCGAGAACTCTCTGCCTGTCTCTTGAGTTATGGTGCTGATTAGGCGGCAACTGGGAACTCACCTGCTTAGGCTCACACACACCAAGAGTGAATGGATGCCTGCACCGGGAAGTATTCCCGAGGGAAGGTGCTGCTTGACCCAAGAAGCTCCTTCCAAGCGCTGCGGAGCGTGAGAGCCATCTGGTGCTTGGAGTCTGAACTCGAAAACTGAAGTAGCCTGGTCGGGTCCTCACCAACCTGCTCCGCCTGCCCTTAGCTGTAAGCTTGCATGCAAAGCACTGACGAGATCTGTTAATGGCTTATTTTATGCGATAACTTGTGTGTGCACACTTGTATCTATGATTATGTCTCTGTATGCATAATTCCTTGTGGAAAGACACCAATGTGCATAATTCTGAAGGTGCCCTGCAAGTTCGTGCTTGATTGTGTTTTAAGTACTTGACTACTCGTTAAGCCCGCAGACAGAGAGACGAACATGCTGTCAGGAAGTGTCTGTGTAAAGAGGCTAGGCAAAATTATTTTCTGTCTTTCCCTAGAAATAAGAAAAATCTTTAAATGAGTGATAAGAAAAATCTTTAAATGAGTGATAATTTTGAAAACTAATGCCACACTTTGGAAACTATAAAATGTCTTCAAATGAAAAAACATTCTATCTTAGCAATGCAAGACACAGCAGACCTGTAATTAATTAAAATAAATTAGAGGGCAGGAAGTTCCATGGAGACAATTACTTCTTGCAACTTTCTAAATATTAGAAAATATGGGAGTCACAACTGAAAAAGGAATACATTGTTTCAGCACTTGCTGTTCTCTACTTACCCATCTGTGCTACCATGGTTATAACCCTTAATACTGATTAAAATGCATGTGTTCAAGAGAGCTAATAATTCTGCTGACATATTATAAATATAAATAATAATAATAAGTAGATCAGTGTAGAGTTTGGACATTGGCCCATAAATGAGCCACAAGTCCAGAGACTGAATAACGAAAACAGGTATTGGATTGCTGAACCGACAAGGAGTGTAAGAGACGCTGCACTGAATGAGATGTGTGTGAATTAGTATGTGATTATATGTGATCACCTCCTAACTTAAAACATATGAAGTGGAATTGTACAGACATCCCTAGTTCTGGGACTTCCAACCATCTCTGCACCTGCAAAGACTCATCAAAAGAACAAGCCTGGTAGAGGAGATGCAAAGAAGAGTGATAGATGAATAAAAATTATCTTAAATACAGATAGGCCTAATGACTCTCACAGGTTTGACTGAAGTTCATGAAGTCATCCCCAAACTAACCTTAAGCCAGCTTGTTCCATTACAGATAACAGTACAGCTGTGGCAGAACAGACATGCATTAGTTGCTCAAATATTATGCAGGGTTTTGCATAGCCTTTACAGCAGATGCCGACTCTTCAGCTACCAACATGCCAGCTGGTAAGGCAACCTTCCTCTTGACATCAGAAACCAAAATGAATCCTCGATTTCACAACAGGCTGTATAACCAAGGCAGCTCCTATAATCCACAAACAGTGGAACATTTGGAACTTTATCATATTATTTACTCCTGGAAGGGTTTCTTTGCTAGAAAAAAAAAAAAAATTCTAATACCTGCAATAGGAAAAAATAAACAAAATATCTGTTGTGTCAACAGAGCATGAAGAAACATAATTTCATTTTGCTGAGAGGGACTGGAGAACAAGAATTCACAAGTAACAACTTGTTGCTCCAGAGCTTTGTAACTGCTAACTTGTCACCATATATAATTAACATGGTGACAATTTAACCCACCATTTTCTTCCTACTCAGTATGGCTGTCAGAGAATGAAGATGGGTACTAACCTCTTTCCACACTTTGTGTGCATAGATATGGCAAGTGCGAGGTGGTTGTGTAACAGTGATGAAATATTTTACAATTCCTAGGAATTGCGTGGCCTGCAATTTTGACACGCAATGGAAATTACCTGGGCATCTGTGTTTAGCAGAGGTGGATCTGTCCTAATAAGCAATGTAAAAATTGAGCTGAGATTTTTTAATTTTTTTCCCCTTCATGCTTTGGATATTTGCAGAAATTATTTTGGCAGCTTTCATGCTGTTTACATACTTTCTCCCCAAATTAGGAGTAAACAAGTTGATCGTTTATCTGATTACAAAAAGGCAAAAACCACTATGGCTCTGTCTTCCCTGAATACAACCAGATGCTTCTCAGAAAGGAACTTTATAGAACATAGTTTACAGGATAGTCAGTTATGTTTGTGCAGTTCTCCCTTACTGCATCTGTGTTGCCAGCCTGGGATTCTTACAGGTAGCCGTCTCCTACAGCTCTCATTTCTGCACCTCCCTTCTGAGTCAGCCAGTTCCCTTCAAAATCAGATATGTAAGTACACCCAATTCCCTCCTTCAGATTTTACAGCCAAGTCCAAAGCTACTCATTGCCTACACACGTAGTCTGATGATGATTGATTCTCCTCTCAGAAATAGTGAAAGTATCTTCAATCTCCAGAGGCACTGGGGGGCATTTTCTCTGTGCTGTCACACTGATTTTGTGTGTTATGTGGATATGTGTATGTACGTTGCTGATTACTCCTATATTGCATGCTTTAAAATGTTTTTTCTATGGTGAGTTTTTATTCTTTGATGTAAGAAGAGAACAAAAATTCTTACAACATAAGAAAAGAACAGCAAAACAAGGATACCAATTAATGGGTTTGAAAAAAAAAGATGAAAAATACGTCGTGTTACCAAGTAATAGCAATTGAAAATCAATTCAGCAGACCATGCTATATTATTTCTTGCCTAGATTCTAATGTACAAATAGCTAGTAAATGGTTAATTGAAGTACACTCTAGCTGCATACCAGTTCACTGTATTCAAGAAAATATTTTAATAGCCTTTTATAAAGTTTACAGTGTGGTTCACTATTTTATTTGATGACGGAAAAGAGAAAATACCATAACCAAAAAATCCCAGTGCACAGTGGAAGCCTTCCTCCACGTGGTACCAGGTCACTTTTACATTGTTGTCCTCCAACCGTTGCTTGTACAAGAGTCCCTCGTCTCTGAGCACGTCATACTGACAGGTAATTATACAAGTATCAGGTAGGCGGCAAACGACAGCATCTTCTGCTAGCAGGGGGGAAACTCTTGTCTTAAGCAGTTCTTTTGTTTCTTCGTGGACTTGAGGTAAAAATGAAGTGGGTAACGGTTGTTTATAGCCCACTTTAAATATCTCTGGGATAAGTTCTGGATTTATCCATTTACTATATTTCAAATTCGTACTCTCGGGAACATGAGAACCTGCCAAAACAGCTTCCTTCATAGAGCAATCCTTTCTCAAGTACTTCAGAATAAAATGGACTGCGCGTTCCCGGGACAAGAAGGCAGTGAAAGCGTTTTTCTGGTGAGATGGCAGATTGAAGTTCAGTGCTTGGAGAAATGGATAGATCAGTACCTGGGCACGTATCTTTGGGATATCTCTTCTGTTTACCAGTTCTTGGCAAACAGTAGCAGTAAAAGTGCCCCCTGCGCTATCGCCACAAACAATAATCCGACCAGGATCCACCCCATAGTTTTCTGCAGTCTTCAAAAAATGGACAGTAGCAGTGAGACAGTCCAGAGTTTGGGCTGGATACTTATACTCAGGACTTAAACGATACCTGAAACGTACAAAAGACAGCAATTACTACAAATACATATATTTGTAAATTGCTTGAATGTGTCATCTTAAATGCATCTCACATTTGCAAAAATTCACCAAAACCAGTATTACTTATTTAAAGCTTTGCATGCTGAAGCCACCAGAAGCTTCCCCTCCCATTTCTGTCAAAATACGGAGACCATTGACCACTGAAGTTTATTCTAGCGTAATTGAAGAGCATGAGGGCTTGAGTAGTGCAGGCCAGTCACCCACATTACACGCAGCCACGCTTGTACCCAGTTCCTGATCTGAGTGTACCTGCCTGGGATCCCAGTTCATGCCAGCAGGGAAGGCTGCAGTTCTCGCACTGGGCCTGACCTTGCGTGTGCGTATCGCTATGAGTCAATCCTGCTGCCCACGGCATCCAGCCAAGGTCTGGCTCCTGAGCTTTTGACACCAGGGACACTGATTATTGTGTTATTATATATTAGTACAGTATTTTATATCATGATTACATTTTAATAATAAAAGAATTATTTAATAATATATTATATTATAAAACACCATACAGTAAATGTACTGTGGTGACAAACTAGCTTCCTGTAGACAATTATTTCATATATTTTATTAATTGGAACTTGAATTACAGAGGAGCGATGTTAAAGTAACAATCTCTGATTATTTCTCAACTAACAACTTACTTTCATATGATGGAAAGCAAGGCAGGCAAACAGTCAGATGCCCAGTCAAGTTAAAGTGTCTTAATTTGATTCCAATGACATATAAGACTACATTTGAGACTACGTTTTTAAGAGCCATGGTTGTTTATTCTCTGTATTCATGGTCGTAGGGCTTTCTGGAGAAGATTGAGTTTAATAAGGAAAAGATAAATACTACAAAGGTAAGAGTGCAGGCATTCTCTCTTAACCCTGCAGTGTTTGCTGAGGCACACAGCTTCTGCTTTTCTGTTTTTTCACTGTTCTATGAAATTAATAAAGTAAACATCCTAATAACTAGGGAATAAAAGGATATCAACATGTTATTTCACCGTTACTTTAAGCATGTTGTGACTTACCAAGACAAGATATGGAATGTGCAATTCATTCTCAAAACTAACCCCTCCCAATTTCATAAAATTCTTTAGTAATTAATTTTTTCATGGAATAATTTGTTGGAAACTGCAGTTTCTTCATACCATCAGCTATTTTCTATAAGCAAGAAATTTTTAGAAGGAACTGCAGCGGTCCATGCAGTTTTTTAAAAAATTATTAAATTTTATACGACTTATTTAAAATCATCCCCAAAGCCCCCTAAATATTAAAATCTGAAATTGGGACAACAGCTTATAATTTCTTGTTATCGAGCAAAGGCAGTGATTTTTGTGGTGATAACCATGTAAAAGCAAACATATCTCTTTGTTCTTCTGAAAATAGCTGGCATATGTATTACGTGTGTAACTTTATAAACCTGTATCAGGTATTTCTCATTGTCATTTCACAGCATGTGCTTGCTCACCCATATCAACAACATAGGGGTAGACAACACTAGAGCTCAGTTTCTTTTCTTATATTCAAAGAAATCTCAGTAGAGGACGGGCATCGTTTGGGGAGGTGGGGGAGGCAGGGGGAAGCAGCGGCACTCTCTCGTTCTGGGCGGGTCGCTGGGTGGAGCTCACTTACCCAACAGACACAACCACTGAATCGGATTTTCGGGCTATGTACCGGCATATTCTTTCATAACATCCTGAAGAACAAACGTTGTTAATGTAATTAATATCTTAGAATACTTGAAGGAATATCATCCCTTATTTTTTTATGACATATTACCGTGACTGAGTGTGGGTCCCTTGCCTACTCAGTGAGCTACTAAAATTTTCTCTAGGATAAAAATAATCTAGACTTTTGATCATCAGGACACACTGTAAAGTTCCTACCTTTTGGGAGACTGTTGTTGTGTAAGGAAAAAAAGGAATTATAATTATTACAATTAGACAAGGGGCAATGGTTTTAAACTGAGAGAGGGTAGAATTAGATTGGATATAAGGAAGACATCTTTTATGATGAGGGTGGTGAGACAATAGAGCACGGTGCCCAGAGCAGGATGCCCCATCCCTGGAGGTGTTCAAAGTCACATTGGATGGGGCTAGTGGGAGGTGTCCCTGCCCAGGGCAGGGGGGTGGGACTGGAGGATCTTTAGGGTCCCTTCCAACCCAGACCATTCCATGGTTATTACGCACAAAGGCTTAGAGTGGTTGTAAGGGATAAAATAGCTTGAGATCTTTGTAAAAGCTTATTACATTGTTTTAAGTAACTGTGAGTCTGAGACTGACTTAGGTGTGTTATGTTTTGTTGTGGAAATGCTGATTGTAGTACTATAGCTAAGGCTAAATTAATTTTGTATTTGAAGCAGAGATTTGACTATTTCCTGAAGAATGGAGGGTGCAGCTGGTATGCCCCCTGTGAAATCAGTATATCTATGGGTGGCTAATTCAGGCAGAAATCTAAGGCATCCAAATTGTGTTACAGTAAATTGTCTAATTATATAATTATTCCATGGTAAGGTTGTGGGCAGGAATATGCCTCTTTTAATGTATTTAAAGATACATTGGGTTTTCCTTCAGCCTTAGTTCTGAATTTGCTGCATTTAGAAGATTTGGTTTACAGGCATTTGCTCAATGATGTGTTCTTTCAATTACAGAATTCAAGCACCGTTTAATACGTGTGCATGTCTGCTGCCTGTAGAAACAGTATTTTTTCGAACTTTTTAAATTACGTGTTTGCAATTACCTGCTTTCTCTAATAAATTAAACTGGGAAAAAAAAGCATAATTAAAGTACGTGCATCGTGGACACACGTTTTAAAATGTCTGCTCTAGGCCACTTGGATTGCCATGAACAGTTTATAGAAGTCCTAATAAACATGTTGCAGTTAGTGATCAAAGGGAGGAATACAGGTGTGAATAAGTTCTGTCAGGTTTTCAGACAAAAAAGGAATTTATTTCTTTAGCAGCACCACTTCCTCTAAGGAATATATATGCCATAAAGAATGCTACATCCTATAAAAATAATTTAGGTACTAAATAAGTGTAGACTAGAGAGTTTAAAAAGTAAAAATAAACATTAAGTGCTTTCTGTCTCAGTATCTCAAAATAAGCTTCAGTCATTTCTTAGATTCAGGAGAGTTTTTTAAAATATATAGTTAACAATCCTAAATAATGATATTTTCTCTTTCAGTTCCTTACTGATGCTTCCGAACATCCCGCATCCTCCATGGAAGAAGATGACTCCTCTCCTTTTGCTTGCAGAAGGTACTCTTGGGAGGTAAATCCTCACTGGCACCTCATCAAAATGCAGATCCTTTATGAAGAGCTTTGAATCCCTGCATGCCGGTAGTCCATCAAAAACCAATCTTATAAGTATGTGCTCTTTAAAGATGCCCAAACTTTCTAAGTTCTTTGCCTAGGTAGATATAACAGGAAAAATGATAAATTAGTATAGGGAATTCAAGGCTTCTAACTCTACAAAGGCCACAAGCTACTTTTTCTATACTATATTTAGGGTAGTTATATTGGTTATTTGCTGCTTTACAGGATTACCACAAATAACTCTAGTGGCTTTGTGATTTCGGTTATGAAAGTGAAAATGTACATGAGGTACCATTGTTTCTGGAAGAATGTTGTAATGCTTGTCCCGTGAACTGTATTATATAAATACCTTCTAATTTCTCTGATCTGGATTTACCACAAGTAACATCAGGCATTTGCTTCGCTGTGGAAGAGTCATTAGGCCTGAGGCTCCTTTTCTAACCGGTGAAGAGAAAGAGGCGTTTCTTGAGGATGGTTCCAATTTCAGGTGTGTTAAATCATGCTCTGCAGATGTCTGTTCATGTCCGTTGATGGTAAAGGGAGGCTGTGTACTTCAGATATCTCAGTTAAAGTATTTAAGGTTAGGTGAGATGAAAATGTCCCTAGCGTGACAGTGTTTAGTATACCAGGCGAAAAAGACTCAGGCCAGTTTGTGTGCAAGATTCAGTAACTTACTGGTCTTGGGTCATCTCCATGCCACAGGGTCAGTGACAAGCTTTAAGAAAAATCATTAATGCCTATAATCAGTGATGAAGGGCTGCTGGCCTAAATGAAGAACTGATGAAAATTGTTCTGAAACTTGTCTCCTCCGCCATCAGTGAAACTGTTGCTTTTATCAGGATCTCACAAGTGTTCATGAAATGGCTCTGCAATCAGTTTCTTACATCTAATCAGGGAAAACAAATATTCTGAAGATAGCAGAGGTTTGTTAAATGTGTCAAAACATTTCCTATCCAAGGGCAGTCAACTCCTGGTAATTAGATAGCCTGAAGATCACACTGGAATCCTCCATTATATTGAACACGTGTTGTAATGGATGTATTTCCTGCTAGGGACAACATTTCCCTTCCTATTAAACGATGACTTAATTGTCCTTACAGACTATTACAATTAATTCTTATGGAACGATGATAATCATCACAAGAAATATGCAAATTGTATTGTTCTCTTCTGAGCAACAGAAGTCTCCGTGTACACTGCTGTATCCATGCCTTATAAACTAATGGCCAGCTATGCTTTGGAAATTGTTCTTTCCAACCTTGTGTATCTGGCCTTTAATTTAGATCTGCTCTGTCTGTGTCAGAGACAATTCAAATATTGGCCTTAAATAGTAATTTTGCTGTGAAAGAATGCCAGAGTAAGACAAAGAGGTAGAACTTTCTTAGGTGCATGATCCCAGCTATCATGTATGTATGAAGCCAGATCTCACGTAGTTCAAGTGTATTGCAAAACCCAGTTCCTCACCGAGGCCTTTCTCAAACAACACAGCTTCTTTCTTCCTAATAATCTAGTCCAGGCTGCAGTAAACAAGTTGGGTGAGGAGTAATAAAAGAAACCACCATGAACCATGGAAAAGAGAGAGAATATCATTTAGAATCAAAGGTGGGAACCCAGAGATGATCTGGAGTTTTTCATAGCACTCTGTGCCACAACTGCCAGCAGTGCTTGGGGTGCTTAAGTCCCATTTCCTAGAGACAAATGGACAGATATAGTTCTTGCCTTACATTTGAAAATGCCCATTTTCAGGTATCTTGGCAAAGGAGAAAATGAATATAAGAGCCAAGGCAATGGTGGCAGAAACTACAGGGTCAATATACCCTTCCCCAAACAGCAATCTTCAAAAACTCTCATGACTCTTTAAGTCAGTCTTTTTGTCAGAGTTATGATTTTGGAATGGTTGAAGGTGGCAGAATTGCCATACCGTGTTTATTTAATCTCATTTGTACTTTCTAACATCCATGAATTTTTACAGATCTTTCAGATGACAGATAATAATATATGTGATAAACTTGGTATCAGAGCTTTCTATCTAAATATCCTCTTTCCTTTCCTTATCTTAGGAGTTCCTGATGTCACAGAGACATCTTCAAATTCAGAGAAAACACTGTCATGAAGGAGAATGGGGAATTCGGTATGTATTCTGTTGCATAACTTATTGATCGATAATTACAAAATACTTCAGAACCAATAACAGTACACTCAAAAAAATAAAAGGTATGACTATTCTTAGTCAGATGTGATCAGTGTTAGTAGGTGAAACATATTGTATAAGCCAGATTCTAAAATGTGTATATGTGTACGAAAGAGAGTACCCAGATCAGCATGTCAGCATACCTTTTCTGGTGAAATAGGGTCTTTGGAAAACTATTTGCTGGAACACCTAAATTCTGGAACAAACTGGCTTTTTATGTGGAAGATCATATGGGGACCAGATTTTTACTTCAAAAATAGTTATGAAATCACAGGCCAACTAGCAAAAAACATGCAATTTGAGTTTCATGCACTTTAAGACTACAGTGGACAGTCTTTCTGTCAGTCACTTTGAAGTGTTATGTTTTGCCAGCTGAAATGATTATCATCAAAGCTTTATATCACAGTGCAATATGCACAGTTAGTCTAAATACCTTTACGTGAGATGAGCTACTTACAAACATTAATGAAACCACTCTGTGATTCTCCTGCAGGCTTTCTTTTGACGTGTTATGTGCCAGACATGACAGGTCTTAGGCTGCTCTTATATATTCCTGTTGCCTTCTTTGAAAGGTTTTTGGGCAAAAACTGTTTCTTTCTCTGATGGCAAAAGACACAGCACAGTGAGTCTGGCTTACAAGTACTTAAATAATAAGTGATAACAGGTCTAGCTGAACCTGCTGTGGCCAGGAGGTTAGATTAGCTGACCTCTGGATGTGCCTTCCAACCTACGTGATTCTATGATACTTAACTAAGACATAGTAATTCATCCACTGCAGAAATAAGAACAGAATCACTGGTAAGAAAATTACTACAGATAGTTCAAAATTTAGGAAATTACCTTAAATATGTCAAGGGACACTGAGATACAGAAGGTTTGGTTATTATTATTCATGTCAATGATATCCACAGCCCTCCTGTCATCCACAGGACCAGTCATTTCATTGTAGAAGGCAATCAAATTATAATTGCGGCGTAAGAATGCATATTTCAGATTTAAAAGAACTCACCTCATACTGGCTGCTTGTATATACAGTAACAGAATACCAAATCAAACTTTGGCCTTTAAAGGTTCCCATTACAAATAGTTGCAATATTTAAATGCATATCTTCATAGTGCTATTCAAGTTTTTCCTTTCCTGAAAATCAAAATATCACAGAGCATGATAAACTCACCAGAACTTCCATCAGAGTGTATACACAATGATATAAGCGGAGCTTTGATGGCTGGTCAACATCAGGAGGAATCTCTACCTTGAAGGAATTACGATTAGTTGCAATTAAAGCCAGTAAGACAAAAGCAACTAGAATTCCTGCTATTAAAGCCAGAGCGTAAAAGGATTCCATTTTTCTTTGGTGAGAATAATTTATTAGAGAACTGTTTGATATGCTACTGTCAATATTTATATCCTCCAGACCGAATGACTGCCCAGAGAAGTAATTTGCATACCAAAATTGCTCCACCCTCCTCCTACAGATAAGGCTGCCAGATGCTAGAAGCATACAAACATCCGGCTATTAGAACTTTATTTAGCCTGGTCAAAGTTAATACATAGAAGACTCACATCCAGGAAATGTTATTATTTTGTATATTCCAAAATTGCAAATGAACTTTATTTTTTATCTGGTTTAATTGTGGTCTGCTTTTTGGGCTGAAAAGCTATGTGGGATTTTTTGCACCAGTAAAAGTGTGTACTAGTTAGTTTAGTGAAAGATACTACCTCTACTTAGGAAGCCATGCAAGACTGGCAATGCTGAACTCCAGTCTCTGTGTTCAGGAACTGTAATGATTCTGCTCTTGGAACAGGTCTGAATATGATTCTAAGGCTTTTTGCTTAGTGCTGATCTTTTTTTTCCTGTATTTCTGAGGCAGACAGCTGGCCACGGCAGAGAGAACAGACATTCTGAAGTACATCTAATGGAATTTTGCTTTTAGAGGTTCATACAGAGCTGTCAGTTACTTGGAGGGTCTCAGGGCTCACCAATGGTCCAGTGATATCAGAGGGAAACTTCCCCTTGACTTGGAGAACTTTGGCCCTTAGCCCTCTATTCTGATTCATTCTAAAGAACGGATTTTGATGTCTTTACAACTCCATAATTTGCTATTTTTGCCAAGACAACTCTACGTTACCCGATGTTGTAATTTAGGCTGTGATTAGACCATACGCTAGCCAAATGCTTGTGCCAGTAGAGGTGATGACAGTGAAGGAATGAGTGACCAGGTGCAACTCCATGTATTTCTGTCCACCATATGACTGGACAAGACTTGTTTGGGTAAAAGGAAAAAGCAAACAAGCATCAGCTCAGCTTGACATAATCAGTACAAGCAATGCTATCCCCCGAACACTCTGAAATATTTCTTTATCCCCTCTAATCTCCCAGATGTTCCATTTTAAAACCCTTATAAAAGCTTGTAATCGTGGTCATAGAAGAGAAATACTCCATTTTATGAGCTGTAAGATTCTGCATTTGGCTAACAAACCTGTAGTGGTATTCCCTCAGAAAGTGGGACCTTGACTAAAAAAAGGTGAGTCCTTTCTAGCTTTTCTTATACCCATAAAATAAGCACATGAAATACATCTGCTTAGAAAAATCCCATTTATGCAAAACATGCATTACAGGAAAGAGCGAGAAACTGTAATGTGAGTTAGTCAATAGCGTAAACAAATTTATTTAGCTGTCTGGAATGAAAGTAAAGAGCATGAGTCATAAGAGATAAAGGACCGGATGATACGAGTAACCAGATTGGATTCTTAAGAGAACAGGTCTAATCATTAACTTCAGTGGAATTGGGCAGGTATAACTGATTGAAATATGTGGTTTAAAATTAAAATAAAGAAATAAATAAATAGGTGTTAAAGGTAAGAAAACCATGAAATCTATGTATGTTATAACATAACTCAGCAGGCTGGGACCTTGTGATCATACTAGGCATCTTTCCAGTACTGACTCAAAATTATTTGCTTAAACTGGGGAATAATTGATCTCTTCCATCACTGTAAGTGATGGTTGGTTTAGGGGATTATTTTTTTTTTATCAAATAGTGTTTAATTGGAGGGCAGGGATGAATGTTCTGAAAAAGCATGTCTGTCAATTTATTTTACAAAAGTCAGCTGCTAGGAAACGTCTGGATTTATGCACGCTACTGTTTTAACTGATCTTTCTTCCTCCAATGAAATCAGGTGATCCTCAGTGCCCTGTGCCATTGTGCATATAGGGAAAGAAAAGGACTTTTAAAAAGGCAACATGTCCCTATAAATGAGTTAAAGGATCAGTTGGCCTTTGGAAGCCCTACGGTGTTTAGCCCATGTATCATTTGCTCCAGTGTCCTCCTCCAGAACTGCTCTTCCCTTAAAAAGATTAGTGATAACAATTTGTAGGGGTAATGGCAGTGATTCAGCCAGAATGAGAAAATTTACTTTCTGCTAACAGTGGATAAAGTTCTAGAAATATTGAGATAAATTATTAAAAATCCAAACCTTATCCTTGCTCAGACCATCATCAAAATCTGTGGGTTCTGTCTGAATGAAGAACTCCGCATCCCTCTGTGCCTTCTTTTAGCTCAACTGAATTCCCATCATCAGTTTTTAATATGATCTTATTCCCCCACATCAATTCCTACACCTAAAGCTGATCCATCCTAGCCTTCCAACTGAAAAAGTTTGCCTTTGGCAACAGCATTCTCTTCCTGACATTCCTCCTCTTCTTGGCTTTCTTTCTAGAATTTTCAGGTTGGAAGAAGCTTATGACAGTTAGAGGACCTGAATTATTTCACCTCTGTATGTACTAGTGAACCACTAGCTCTGAAAAGAAATTATAACTGCATGTAATGAGTTTTTTTAAAAAGACCTTGTTAGAAGGGATTCAGGGAACATTTTATCTAGAGATTTTTTCCTAAGCTAGTTTACAAGCTTCCAGTGCAAACTTATTACAGGCATTAGCCTACTGTTCTGTTTTTGTCAAAATCCGTATCACGCTGATTTAGTACGGTTTCAGTTCAGCCTCTTGCAACAATAAGCTTCTGTAATTTTGAGAGCCTTATGAACTTAATTCTTCTGCCTCCCTAGCTCCTTGTGTGTCTTGGAAGTTTTGTCAGGACTGAGGAATTAGTCAGAAGGAATGGTAAATATTGAGTGGCGTAAAAGTGAGGTAAATGTACTAAAGAGAACGTAAGATGAGTCAATCAGTTTAACACAATGTAGTCACTCCAGTCCTGTTTACATGTGGTATTTTTTCACTGTTCGCTCTTCCAATATGAAGACGCAGGCTAACAGATTGAGACAGATTTGGCTCCTAATAGGTGAGAACAAAGGGCAGTTAGTACAAATGATAAAATCTAACGTGTACTGAAATGACTAAGTGATTGAAAGAAATACATTCTTGATGCAGCATCCCTTTGTCTGAATTCCAGGGAGCACCTACATGCACTTTGGAAACATTCTACTTCTGCTTATAAAGACAATGCTTTTCACACATGTTGAATCTAGAAAGGGGTGTAATCTAGAATTTAGAATTGCTCAGTAAGATGTGTTTTGTATCTTTATTCATGATACTGACTTGTTGTGAGACCCTGGGAAAGCAGTAAGACATCCAAATGTAGCTTTTCGCACCAGGTTGGACACCGACTGTTTTCTGTCAAGGCTGGAAGTGAAACAGAAACCTTGTCCCTTTGAGCTTAGTCCATGGCAAAACTCCACTTACAAGGCAACAGTATCAGACTCTGAATACTTAATAGTATATTGAAGGACAGTGTGAAATCATAGAACCACTGGGACACGTTTCAAATGGAAAATGTGAACTCAAGGGAAGAATGAAATCAAGAAGCACAAAAATTTAGCTCTTGATTTATCCAAATCTGACAGCAGTACTTCATGTAACAAAAACCAGATCAGCTTGGCAAAAGGTTTTCCTTTTTTAAAGGAGGTTTAGTTTTAATCTGTGATCGTGATAGATTGTCCATGGTCAAGAACCCTGCGCTGATGTAAAAAACTGGTATTACTCGACACCCTCGTAACACAGACTTTCCATTGTGTAACAGCGCTGTTCTGTGTTCCTGGTTTTTTCACATCTGCTTACCAATGTTCTGTACGTATTTGGGTGGGTTTTCTTAGAGTTGAAAACACAGAATTGTTAGCCCAAATGGCTTTCAGACATGCCTTAAGCATGCTTTTAATTTCCAGCTCATTTTCCTTTCAGAAGTTCTTGCAGTTTAGCAACTTCATTTGCACGAACAGACTTCGAGTTTGCTAGGAACTTGGCTGCAAAGGCGCTGTGAACAAATTTAGAGTTCTGCCAATATATGTAGGTGCAACATCAAGATCTAAGCATTCAGACACTTTACCTGAGCCTCTTCATGTACCATTGTCATGTACATGTCAGGTCCATGTAACATTGTTCTGCAAAAATGGACTTTCGTTATGCAAGTGATGTGTGTAGAGAGTGTATCAACTTGTTATGGAGGCAAATGTTGCTTTTTCACTGCTGTTTTTTCCTCCAAGACAAGGCAAGTAAGAAAAAGTTGGTTTCTAGGACTCTGATTGAGAGTATGAGTAAATCTACACTAACTAGAATCCAAAGGCTGGGTTGCAGTTACTATAGGCCTTCGTAACCTACCTTTACATTAGCTAGCCTAAATATAAACAGCAGGTTTAGTTTTATGCTGGACTATTACAGTTAGACACTATTGTGATTAAATATTCACAAAGCATTAATGCATCTTTTGAATTATAGTCCCAGGAATGGGTCATTCAGTGATGATCTACATTTAAGCCTATTAATTCAGAATAGATTCGTAAAACTGTATTAAAGCCGTCTTCCTTTGCACTTCTGTTAAGAAGTACAAATCTAGAAATGTAAACAGACAAGCAGAAGCCAAAACTGAATGAGTTACCGCTGAGATGTATTACATGATTGCCTTCTTGCTCATGTTGCAAACTGAAATAAAGCATAGTTTAAAGTGCTATGAAAATGGCTTAAATTTATACTTTTATTGTGAGTGTCTGTATAGGAGACAAATAGTTCAGTACTGTGCAACTATCCAAAATGCAAAATTAATTCTGCAACTGTGATAGCATTAGCAACTGATGCCATTTTACAAAATCTACAGGCCTCCCTCTCGAACGCTGCAGTGCACTGGTTAAGGACTTCTGAGTAGAAACATGGAAGGGATTCACTTTGGGACAACTTTTAACTTATAATTTGAAACAACTGCTGTGATGTGACAGATCCTTGTGACCATCAGCAAAGGTACGTACCAAGTGCTTGTTTGCACCTATAGACATTTACTGAAAGCAGTTTGGATAATCAAACCTACGTAGTTCGGGGGGTTTCCCTAACAGATGTGAACTTCTTGAACAAAAGCACATGTTGGTTTTGTAAAGGTGACAGTTTGGAAAAAGACCTCCTGCCAAAAAAGAGCACAATGGTTTCTAAGAAACAATCACATGAAATCCCAGAATACTACTTTTTTGCCACTTTTCAGAGTGGAACTGCAAGTAAAAGGGACAAACCTTAGCAGTTCTCAATGTTCTATATAGCATGTGTAGGATTTAAAGCTATTTGACTTTTTGGTGGAATTAGGTGAATTTTAAAATAACTTGCATATATTTTTCACCATAGTTATTGCAGACAAGATGCAGTTACTTCATTTTTCTTATGAGTCTGCTTTTGCTTTTTGTTTTTGTACATTTTGCAATGTAGTAACTACTGATTTTCACAGCTTCAAGGTAAATCTAAAGTAGTAAAGAAGTAAAATAACTCATACTTTCAAGAAATTTGAAGAGCAGGTTAGGAAAATTTTAAATATCTAGAACTGTCTTTTTACACCCACTCCAAATTTGGTAGCAACTTTGCTCATAGATCAATAAACCAAAACCAAAATCATAATGAATGAAAAAACCCTACTTCCAATACATTTTAGAATATTATTCAAGCTGATTCAGTTATTCAGACAGATATATGAAATCAATATTCACAAGGTTATTCCATTCTCACTGGCTTCAAAGGACTGGCAAACATTTTAAATTAATAATTAATTTTGCTTTTAATCTGAACAGGCTAACTGTGTAACATTGTTTAATTTTTTATATTTTAAATGTGTCCACAGTGATTTATGCATAAAGAAACTGAAGTCAGGAATCAAAAAATCAATTTTACTTTGATGAACTTCATATCCTTTCATTTTTAACACCGCTCCTTATTTCCATACCAGAAAGTTGTTATATTTGTTACCAGTCCAGACACTGAGTCATTCTTGTTTGAACCAGACACTGGGTTCTCTGTGTCATTTCTCTCTCCCCTTCAGAGTTTTTGGACTGAGAGCAAAATTGTAATGCCAGGTGCCTCCTCACCTCCATTTCTAAAGATATTACTGTAAAAACACATGGACGTGCTAACTGCTGCCAAGCAGCAATGGAAATTCTTTGAGCTGTGGTTATTTCAGATGCAGTTAAGTTAGGGAATACCACTTGATTCTGACAGTATGTACAGACTTACAGTTTCCAGTTAGAATGCTTCATCTTCTCTCCAGAAACCTCTCTCCTGACACTTTATGATGGTGCAGTGATAGTCGTATCACTTATTTCGTATGAGGTAACCAGACATTTAAAGGTAAGAGCTCTGCAAGTTTCTCTCTAAATTTTTTTTTTTTTTTTCTGAAAACTTTTGTGGAACTTTTAACAGAGATGAAATTCAAGGATTTAGATATTGTTCATATTTTGTGTCAAAATATCTTTGTATGATATAGGTTTTAAATGTGGGTGGCACTAGAAACTCGGTTGCTCTTCTTACAAACAAGTAACCCCTGAATGCTCTGTTACCGTGCGGCCACTTGGAACAACGCCTGTTTTCAAAAATATCTGTTTGATTCTGAAGTATAAAATTGAATTTATTTTCAAAGAGATTCTCACTTCTTGGCTACCTATGTATAGGTGCTTAAATCCATACACTTCCACTGCAGTGGTGCTTTAGGAACTACAGATGTGGAGAAGTTTAGGGTGCCTTTCAAATGTGTCATTTTTCAGTAATTCTAGTTTTTACCACTAGATGGCTTCCCAGGATAGTGGATATAGATCCTGAATTAACATGTAGGACTGGATTAATTTTGGTACATTCTTAATGATATATAGAGTCATAAACCCGAAGTTCTTTCCAGCACAGCTGAGAAGACAGCAGGGTGAGGTCGGACAGCCTTGAGCATCTTTTGACATCCTCAAAGCTCTGCATTTTATGTTATTTCTGATCGGTGCCACAACTACGAACTGTGCAGGAGCAGCTCAGCTCAAACGTGCAGTTAGATCCTCCGCAGAAATGCTTAATCGGTACAACTGAAAACATCGCTTACCTGCCTAATGCTTCACAGTGCAAACAACCAAGTCGGGGGACCTAGTTGCAATACACTTTGCCCTTTCTCCACTTACAACATAAAGTGCTATGGAGACCTTCCTGTGTTGCAACTCTGCCCTCATAACTGGACAAAAAAAGTCTCGGACAAGGAGAGGAAAAGAACCACCCTTTGTTGTGAGAAAGTGAGTCTCCCTCCTTCACTCAGAGCCTGCCTTTTTTATTGCCTCGCTACTAAACCCCTAGTTTTCAGCAATGCAAGCTTGGAAAATCCATGATCTGTCACGCTGTCCACAAAAACCTTGGTCCAACGGTAATAGATTTTGATGATGATCAGCCTAGGCTGGACTCAGCTGGGCAACGTAGGGCTGAAAGTCGTTTTTTCGTCTTATCTTGGGCTCGCAGTTCCCCGTGAGGCAGAGATGGCTCCCTTCCACCCAGCCTTAACCCGGGCTCTTCCTGGAACTGCATTTCCCGGGGCTCAGGTCAGAGCACGGCACCTTCTTGCAGCCGTGGGCACGTCAGGGAGGAGGCAGGGGCTGCCTGGCTCGGTGACAGCCTGCCTCGGTGCCGGCTGCGAGCCCAGGGCGGCGTGCAGCGAGCCCAGGGTGGCTCACAGCGAGCCCAGGGCGGCGTGCAGCGAGCCCAGGGTGGCTCACAGCGAGCCCCGACTCGCCGCCCGGCAGCCGGCGGTCGCCCCAGCCCTGCGTGTGTGAGTTGATGTGCGGCGGCTCCCGGCTCGCTCCGGGGGAGGGGAGAGCAGAGCCAGCCACTCACAGAAACAGTAGTGAAATCTCCCCGACACTTTAACTGTCAATCAGGCTTAATGGGGTATAAAAACTCCCCAGCGCCGCGGCTGTGATAGGCAGAGAGAGCAATAGGGAGAAATGAGTAAGAGCCAGAGCTGAAATAGTGTACGGCATAATTCCTGCTCTGTGAGCACAAATACTCCAAGTGCAAAAACCAGGAGAGGGGGCAGAGAGAGGCGGTTATCAGCTCAACCTTTGCAACCGGCTCAGGACAGAACGTCTATAGATATTTATAGATATTAAAACAAAACCAACAACCTTGCCCTGAATAGAGCCTTTCTTTAAAAGAAGGTCCTGGCAATTCTGTCTTATTTAAGCAATTTCCTGAGTCTAAGAATAGAAATGAGCTGCCTGGAAGGCACTGCAGGCTGAAATTTGGAGACATAGGCTGCTTTATTTTATTTTTCTAAGTATAAAAACCTTCCATTTGGATACTGGATTTTTATGTCGGTCTTTGAAGCGGAGGGATGTATGGTTACTTTTAATTTTACTTTTTTCTCTTTCTCTTTTAATTTAAAAAAACTGTCTTCCAGTTAAAAATCAAGGAAACCATTTTACCTGCATGTGACAATCCCAGAGGACACCGATCAAGAAACGGGGGATTGACTTGGTCTTCTGCACTACTTTACTCCTACCCCATTTTTTTAGGGGGAGAGAAGGATTTTTCCAGTCCAAGAATCTCCTGCCCCCAAGTTTTGGAAGGGGGTTGAAGACTTGTCACCCGTCTGGGGGTGCATGAAGGGTATTGGTTTTCTTTCTCTGTTAACTTGGTTTTGTGAAGGGTTGGAAGAGAATTTTGCCTTCCTGACTTGCCTGGAACAAGAGGATGATTTGGAAATGGCTGGGCGCTTTGCTGCTTTTCCCCGTGCAGATGGTTTATTTGGTGGTGAAGGCTGCCGTGTGCATGGTGCTGCCGCCCAAGCTCCGAGACCTGTCTGGGGAGAACGTGCTCATCACCGGAGGGGGCAGAGGCATCGGCCGCCATCTGGCCAGGGAGTTTGCTAAACGAGGAGCCAGAAAGGTGAGCACCAGCATGGAGGGGACGGGGGGAGGAAGCTCCCACCTGCTGCTCTGCTGGGGAGTCCTCCGACTCTGAGACTTGAAAGCCTTTTCCCTCATCTCTAGGTGGGACTGATGGGGTCACTTTGGGAAGGTGCGAGGGGAGAAGGGGCACTTGTTTTGCAAAACCCTGGCATGCTGAGCCATTACGTTGGCTGACATTTCAGAAGTTGCCCACTCCTTCCCTGCATCCTGTCTCCCCATCTCATCTAAGAAAATGTAAAGGTGAGAAGGGGACCCCCTCGTGAGTTCTCCACTGCTGACAAAGGAGTGGTTTTTGCTCCAGCCTAGGATTCCTGTAGCAGGGAGAGGAGAGCTATGTGATTGCCATGCGTGAAGCTAGTGCTCACTTGCATTTCTGTTTACTAGGCTGCTTCCTGGCAGCCCTGGTTGCTGGGACCGTGTACAAGCAGAGAGGGGGGCAGCCGACTGCCGGCTCCAGCCTTCCAGGCTGAGCACACCTTTAGCTCTCCTGGGGCACAGCCAGGCTGCCGCTGCCACACGTGTCGCCCCACGGGAGAGGGGCTCGGCTCGGAAAGGGGCAAATGCTGTGTGCAGGAGGGTTCTCGCTCTCCGTCCTAATAATGCGTTCTCTCAGGAACGTGGGGAGAAGGGTTCACTCTCACCCTGATGGTTTTCCATCTGCGAAATTAATTTCTTGTGCTTTCTGAAGTCCCCTGTATTTTGCTTTTTGCCAGCCCAGAGCTGTTCAAAGGTAAGATGAATGAGACCCCAGCAAGGAAGAAAAGCACAATGTGAGTGGGAGCTGTGAGACTGTTTGCACGTTTCCTTTAGGGAAGAGGGGAAGGGAGAGAGGCTGAGAGACTGGTCTGTCCGCGCAGCTGCCTAGAAATGCCAGTGTAGCTGGTGTGACCATTCTCTAGCTCATGAACCGGTGGTTTACCTTGAAACTTTGTGTTTTCATAAGTATAGGTGTCTCCATATGTGTGAATCAATCAAGAATACAAAAACCACACACACCCTGAAACGAGGCTTGAGATTTAAAGTTCCATCTCTCCCTTAATGGGTAATGAAAGGGAGGAATTGTGAAATTAGACAGCTGCGTAAATACTTCTCTCTGTGAGAGAGGATGAATGGAGAATAAAGAAGAAGAAAAATACAGAATGAAAGGATCTTTAAAGAAAAATTTGCATTTAGTTTGGGATAGTGTTTTGTCACTTCCTTACACATGCACCACAGTTTTCTGTGTGTGGTATAGAGCTCTTCTGGCATACAACTTTGAGGTGTAAAATATGTCAGAATTGAACTTTGATGTTTATATATGCTTATGTTTAAACATCATGTTGAGATTTACAAATTCTTGGAGGCAGAGCAAACAAGTTGACTGACCTTTGGACCCAAGCAATTTGCTGAAAGTGTATTTATATTCTCTGTTAGAACACCATGCTTCATTATTTATTTATTTAGGCCGGCTGGTTGCTATGCTAAACTCTGGTATTAAGGTACCACCATTTCTACAGCTAATTCGAGAGCTGCTTAGCTGCAGTTCAGCTGGAAGCTGAACAATGGCAGTCAGACCTAATGAACCAGGTGACATGGGGCAAAAGGAGAGGGAGCTATTTAAGATATAGCGCTGAGGATGAAATCACTATAAACAGATATAGACTGTAGTTCATTTGTATGTCTGAGCTATAAAATCTCTACATATCTTAGAAGGAAAGAATCAATGAGAATAATTGTTGGGAACCTTTGTACTTGCCTCATATGATGTTGTGAAATGCTATGTTGTTGCTAGTTACTCTTTAGAACTTTGGGGGGTTTTGCGTTATGGGTTTTTTTCATGTCTGTCATGAAGGTGTTTCAGTATTTGCTTTTACTGAATTTGAATTAGATTCTCCTTTCAGTTATATCACAGCTATCCAGTAAGCCAAATATGGCACTCAGCAAGTTTTGATCCTCTCTGGCAGTGGCACTGCCTTTCTGCCTTTGGTAGTGGCACATTTTCCCTACAACACTCAAGCAGGCTTATCCTTTTCTTCCTTAACGTTCTTAACGACAATTTTACCCAGATGTGGTAGTTTCCATTCCCTTTGCTATGAGATTTCATCTCTGTCCTGCCTTCTGTGCTCAGCCCTAGCTTTGTGACTGTAATGCAGTTTCCATGTAGAATGCAAGACCTCTCTTTGGCACCAGTCCTCGATTTTATGCTTTGCCTCAGATGATCAAAAACAAACAAAAAAGGCTTGAAGTGACAAGCAAGTTGTCTTTCAATAAGGCTTATGAAAATTAACTATTCTATTTTTCTGTTTTCTTCTTATGCAGTTAACTGTTTTACAATGATATGCAAAGCTTGAATTATTGATCATAATTAATAATTTATAACAGGTTCCGATTATCAGATGGCGTAGTGACAATATTCCAAGTTTAAAAAAACACTTCCACCGAGGGTGTGAAATTCTGAGGCCAAGCACGGTGTTACGTAGAGGTGAACGGAAACAGTAACATAGAGATTCAGATTCTAATAGTGGGTGTGCAGTACGTCTTGAAAAAGTCATCACAGCGCTTGCGCACACAGACATAGTGGCGAAGTTTTGGAGGTAGGCGGCGATATATAACCATATTTTTGAGATTAGAATCTTCTGAAAGATAGGTTAGCTGAGACTGTTAGCATATGACATTTCCTCTGATAATCAGACTGGATTGGATTTCATCTTACACTCCAGCTTCATTTTCAGGGACTGGTTTTGTTGGTCACAAATGAGATGTAGCTGAGCAGTTTTCACGTAAGATAACAAGTGTTGTATCTCACTAAGATTACAAATTGTCACATCTGCAACTTTTTTACTGTAAAATTTGATCTTGCATTTAAAGCTATGAAGATGGCAAGAAATAAATCAAAAAAAAAGGTTTACACAAATGGAAATACAGTGTCTTCTGCTTGATAGACGAGCATGAAGACTGAAATTCTCAGTCCAACAGAATGGAAGTCTCTTCAGCATGATCATGTAATCCATCCTGATTCCCATTCTCTACCCCTATTATTTTAAGTCCATCGCTCTGCCATTATGCCTCAAATATCACTTGGACAAATAAATGTCTAGGAGATGTTTCCTGCTAAGGTGATGTTCTCATGGTTGTTCATTGGCGCCTCTGATGCAATGGCCAATAAGGGGACAAAGTGGTGTCAGTTGTATTTTCGGTTACAGAAGTGCCTGTCTTCTAGTTTTTTCAATTAAGACTACCAGGGATTTTTAGGCAAAGAGAGACTTTAATCATTAGATCATCCCTGTTCAGGTGTACACTAAGACGTCAAAGGATCCATACTGCATTTTTACTTTCCAGTAGAAGTTTTCAAAAACTACTTGGTCATGGGAGGCATTGTGTATTTAAATGCTTCCTGTAGCACTTCTGGAAAAAACAAAAGCATGTAAATTTGCTGTATGCAGAGAAAGAGTGGTTTACAGATGATGCTGGACATGTTAGTGTTATTATGAGGGATGAATAGCATTGAATTTTCTCCGGAAGTACTCAAGTATTGTAATTCAACTTTCATGCTGTTCCCCAGAGATGTGTCCAAATTCAGAAGTGCCGGCTGAGGAGTTACTTTGCTGCGGCTGAATTGCTGGAGAAATGTACTTTTTGCTTTTGATTCCCTCTTGGTTGCTTGCAAAATTCAGAATTTTCACTATTGTTGGCTTTAACTCTTGAGAATTTTGGCTACACCTTAAAAGTATTTGACCAACACAGCATCACCTCTGCCTCAGTAGCTTTGTTAAGGCTTTTAGTTTTTGATATTCTGTGGTTAGCCAAAACCGCAGAGCATATGTGGGTTAATGAAAAGGGAGGAGGAGATATTTTTATGAGTTTATGATTTAATGCCTATGAAATAAAAGTCCACTTCTAAAGCCTAATGTGTTTTGCAAAGAATATATGGTATAATGGAGTTAATATTGGGAAGACTGGCCCCTTTGAACAATATTTCTTGTGTAGAGGAACAACCCTCTACAGATGTGAGTGGTCAGGGGGGTGTAGGGGCTGAATGGGTTCATTCACTGGTGGTTAGACTTGGAAAATGCTTCTGGTTTCCTCTAAGCCATTTGCTTTTCCTACAGCATTTTCTGTTACAGTGCCCTTGCCAGAGAGCTGTCGGCCCTGGTTTTGATGATCTCCAGTGATTAAGTTTTGATTCGTATGTCTTTTGTATGTCATTTGTATATCTTGCTATTAGGACATTTCCTTGATGTCTAAAAATTTTCCTTGTTTTTTCCTTTCCTTGTGAACTAATTTACTTAGTTCACAGATTACTTAATCTGGGGCCTGGTTGAACAGGAAAGAGATACTTGGTTCTTAGGCATTCTGGATTATTATATGTCAGCAAAACCTAATAAAAGTAACCGAAAAGGATATAATTATATGATAGAAACAGATTCTCCAACTCTAGTATCTATTTTAATATTCAAGGTTATCTGACAGTGACTTTGGCATAGTTGTTTAGGCCTTTCCTGTTGGGAGACTGGTCAAAAGCCATTGGTTTTCATTAGGTTTGTTATTAACGCTGGGGGCTCTGGGCTCAGAAATCAGCAGTGTGGATCTTCAGTAGCAGATCCACAAGGGGTCTTACGCAGCAGTGCTTTTCTCTTGTTCCTTTGTGATCATTGCTGTGATCTGTTTCTTTCAAAATATGTATATTTTGTCTTCCAATTTTGCTTTTGCGTTTGTTGTGTTCAGGGTTTTTTCCCCCTTCCAGCTGTGATACGTTTGCCTTTTTGGTAACTGTAGCTATTGATGAATAAACAAGAGGGCTGCTACGGACCATGGGGTGTTCTGGCATGAGAGATGTCTCCAAAATGCCAAAGGGGTTAGGGGCAGCCCTGGCGTTGTGTTGGTGTGACAGTACTGCAGAGAAGAGTTGAACAATTCCTATTAACCTTGTTGAGAGTTCTTCACATTCATCACCGTGCAAGAAATGACCTCGTAAATACCCAAAAGATCTCTCCTTTTGCTGTTTTGTCCTCTGGATGTTCACTCTCTGTAGCGCAGGAGACTCTGCGACTCAAAGGGCTTGCCTGCTTGTGCAGCGGGTGAGGTAAGCACTCTGGACTATCAGGACAGATAAGAGACCTTGCTCGATGGCAAGGAGCTTGTATCACCAACAAAAACAAGAAACGGAAACTTCGCTCTTGCATGGAATGTACCGCTTGATAGCCATGACCTCACTCTGTCGGCACTGGAGTCTAGACAATTATGTCTGCAAGTCTGCGAGGTGCTTTTAACAGGATGGCAATGTGATGGGCAGCTGTAGAGTGCCACAAATGCAATAATGCAGTGATTATTTTGGGAGAGTGAAGAAAGATCCTGAAGGCATTACTTGAAAACTTTTGCTTTGAAAATTGACCAGAGATTTTGTTGTTGTTGTTGTTTTGGTTTGTATTTTGCTTACATCACTCCTGATTCTATTCAGGCTAGGAAAAAAACCAAACCTGAAATCTCAACTGTTCTTTCCATCATTACTTTCACAAGATTTTCAAAGTCAGACCTTAATGTCTTCGTTTAGGCAGATAGCCTGTCATTTGAGTGTGCTATCCGCTTTCAGTTCAGCTACAATTGGGATGGTAATAGGAAATCAGTGGAGGAAGGAGCAGCGAGGAAGGGACAAGGGGCGTGCAAGCCCCCACTGCTGCTGAAACCCAGAGCCTGTTTCCCTCAGTGTTCCATTGACTCCAACAGAACTAAAAACCTCAGAGGAATTGCAGGTGCTTGAGAGCCATGTATAGTTGGAGAGTTTCAGCTGAGTGAGATTTTAGGCTATAAATTCTGTTCGGGTTGAGAGTATTGCAGAGAGGTTATGTAAAAAGTGGTATCAGGTCTTAGAATTTAGCCTTGTATTCCCAGTAATGGAAAACTTGGCAAGTTTTGAAATGAGTTTCTACAGTGGCATGCTCCTCCCACATTACCTACACAAACTGCGTCTGCAATTCTATGAATATTTCACTTTGATCTTTATGAATCATGTTGATATATGATTGTCCTGGTTTGTATGAATTTATATATACCTTTAAAAACTTCTTTACAACGTATACCAATGCTCTCTGATAAAAGATAAAATTCATTGTGACTAGAGGTGGAAATGGAATTAATACTGATCTCCTGAAGTGAGGGCAAAATACAGAGACTGCTGCTAAAAGTCATTCAGAGCTGTGACCTTTTTTAAAGTGTAGGACAAAAGCTATTGGTATCTCACATGCATTTCAGTAAGAGTTCTTCATCTAAAATGTCTTTTAAAATATTGGTCATTCTCAAATATTCATCTCTGATTGCACTTTCAGGACCTGTAGAATACTCTGACTAAACTGTATCTTGTCTGAAGAAGAAGCTGACATTGAATTTTTAATGCACTGGAATGTTAATCTGCCACGGAGTTCCACCCAGATGGGCTGTAGTGTTCCAAACCTGAAAACATTTCTTTTGTCATGTACGAAGGTGTATAATTTCTGATAACGTGCTGGAAGAGTGGGGAGGGGATGCGATAGCATACCTACCCTCCTGCTTGCTGTCTGTCAGGTTTTTAATCTCCTGCGGCTGGGCCAGGCATCAAGAAAACACTTGTATTCTGCAAGTAATAACTGATTTCTGAGTATCTTGCAATTCACTCTGAGTTCAGAACATGAATAGACCTGATCCGGCCACCCCAGAGGAGATTAGTTCTGATATACGGAAAAGTGCTGATTTTAAATTACATAATTCCAGAGCTGAGAGGAACTGGTTTTTCACAGAATATGATTAATCACCATGGGCTTGTTTTTAACAGGCACCAAGATCTAACATAATGAAATCATAAAGCCTTTAAAATGAGGTTTATAAAAGAAATGGACACAGTTCTGCTGTACTTTACCCAGTACAAATGCAGTATGTAAATGTACTGCACAGATGTGGAGTTGGCCTGGTGTATAATAATTTTGAAAAGGCTCAGTATAAATTTTACATCTATAATTTTAGATTCCAGTACTAAGAAAATCTTGTCAAGAGAGCATCTGTCCACATCCTGAATGCTTTTTATGTCCTGTGGAGATACCAGAATGACATACAGGCCGTGTATCTACTGGATTTCTCCGTAGTAGTTTAGCAAGGCAAATAAGTAACTAGCCATTTTGAAAAGGTAATCTGGCATGTCTCAAAATGAAAAAGATTTTTTTTTTTTACTTTCCTAAAAGGAAATTTTGCATTTTCTATGTTGGAGGTACTTTAGTATAATGAGTATATTTACCCATAGTGCAAATATCAGGTTCTAGGTAATCTCTCCTGATGTGTGTGTGATTGAAGAAAAAAAACATAGGAACTGAACGGTTTCAGGCATATTTTTAAATAAGATTACTTTAATCTTATTTAAATTTAAGCACTTAATCTTACAGCAAACTATTAGAGCATGTCATAACTTAGCAGTATCCAGAAGTACATGAAAAGAATTGGGGAGTGAATGGTTTTCCATGTCGTGCAAAATAATACATTAATTTGGAACTTTTGGTGAACTGTGAGAGCACAGATCTGATTGAGTTGCTTTATGGTCTCTAGAAAGGCTTTCTTTCAATAAAGATTATATACTGACAGAAACTTTATTTAATGGCTTCCTGATGGCAGCTCACTTCCTTGTTGATTGAATTTAAGGATGGGCAGAAGAGCTCCTGTTTCAAGTCCCAGGCTTCGATGGCATTAAGCCTGTTGTGTGTGCCAGTGCCAAGGCCGGCAGTTTGAATAACACGCTGAGTAAGTGTCGCTGCTTGGCAAGCGCCGCCAGAATTTATCAGACATCAGATCCGTTGGTGTCTGTGAAGCAGCATTCCAGCTGGAGCTGCTTTAACTTATAATTTAGAACATACCTGTCTTTTGTTACTGAGTATGTTGTAAGGAGAATAAATAATGTTAACAAGAAGTGGAACTTGCAGACTAACAGGCTTGTCATCTCGCATCAGGGTACAGTGATGTCATGTGAAAATATTGTCCCAGTGAGACCGGGCTGTGTTGGCACACCAAAATCCAGCAGTTTTAAAAATGCTTAAGACTGGCATTGAGACAATTAAATGAGGCTTCCCACAAAATATAAGGATGTGTCTATGCTGTAAGAAATCTTGAGATAAATTTTAAAGATGAGGTTATATGTTAATGTTGTTGTAGTGCCTCAGAAACCCACCCATGCACCAGAAATTATTTAGCATAAAGATGCTAAATGTGCTGTATTAGGACAGCCTCGGGTTTTACGATGTAGGTATACACCAAAAGGCAACAGCTGAATAGAAACACAGAAGTCTGTACTGAGGGGGGTTGTACAGCAGGTGGTTTCAGCACCGCTCATTTAGCCGTGTTTAAGTTTTTGGAAAGGCTTCACAGCAATGGAGGTTTTAAGGTGGGATTTGAAAAGCAACAATAAAGAGTTTTGGGGAATGTTTAGAGATGCAGACAGTGTGGTGGAAAACACAAAGGTTGTTTGAAAAATGAATGCTGGGAGGTAAAGGCTGCAATGCTAAAAGCAGCTATGCTGCTAAATGAAAGGTGATCGGTAACATGGGGATAGCAGTGAATACAGAAGCTTGGATCTGGAAAGCTCACAGAGGAGGCAGGGAGGTTCACCATGAGAGCTGACCTAGTCAAAGCAGTACGCCAGGTATACGATCTTGAGCAGATGACCTCCAGAGGTCCCGTCCAGCCTCAGCCATTCTGTGGCTGCGTGATCTTAGTCTTACTTGTACCAAAGAAAGGAGTAAGGCTGCTTTTCTGAATTTCACGGCTGACGAGATGGTTTTGGTCTATGATGTTTCATCTTACTTATCTGAAGTGATTCATCCCTATTTTATTAGGTGGTTTCATCACCTACAGTGACTTGTAAATGTGCTGCTGTGCATTTCTGTTGCATTTATGTCCTGAGTCTGGTACAGGCTAGGAAACCGTTGTCTCAGATTTGTAGAAGTGTTTCCATCTGAAACACTGACATAGAAAGGTAGTTTTTACTGTGCTATAAAATGAATTAAACATGCTGTTGAGCTAATGTCTGATTAGTCTGGCACAACAATTTGCTTTAAGAGTGACCATAAGCCCTGCATACATTTCTAAGCCTTCTGACTAAAAAGTTTAGAAGGAATCAAAGATTTTTTTTTTTTTTTTTTTTTTAACCCTGCTGTGGAAACCTGTCGTGATAGGATGATACTATGCAGTGGACAGTAAAAATAGGAAGGAGGAACTTGGAAAATAGACTCCGAGTTACATTCCTCAAACAGATCAGCAACATTCAAAGAGAACATACACAACATTAGTACATCAAGAACTAGCTGATTTGACATCATACTACCACAGCCAAGACCAGGAATTTAGTCTGAGAGTAACCTGAGAGGTATGAAAGTATTATGACAATATTTCCAAGAAAATAGCTAGGACAAATAGATGATGATGATGAACTCCACAGAAGTAGGCAGTTAATTCTACAGGAACTATGGGGAGAAGAAAAAAGATAACAGTTCTGTTTATTTCCTTCCCGTAAAATTGGACAAGCATGTAGAAATTCTGTATCTTTCCTTCTGGACAGTTTGGAAATGTCAGCTAATGATTATTGATTGTGAGTGTTTGTTTTAAAATCCATTAACAGATGTCTGTTAGTTGTTAACATTCATTTTTCACTTTGATTTCTGAACTGAATTGAAGACACAAGTCTAATACCGTTGCTGCCTTAAGGTACTGCGTAGGAAAGGGAGACTGAAAAGGAAAAATAAAGACAGAGAACAACAGCCCAGGAGCTGACCACCGAGAGAGAACAAGCTCTGGAATTTTCAAACCTGTGTGCTTATCAGGAATATAAAGCAGAAATTATTAGAGAGATCTTTTTAGCTGGGCCCAGACTCTGTTCTTCAAAGCATCGTGTCAACAGGCTGAAGAGCCGAACAAGTCAGACCCAGGCACTGCCAGATCCATTGGCTGATAACACTGACGCCAGTAGAAAAGGGTCAAATGCATGTTGTTTGACCTTTATCCCAGTGGGGATTAAATTGATTCTAATTAATAGACTTGGGAATAAATGGGTACCTTGGCAGAGTTTGTAACTCATTTAAATTGTTCATCCTATTAGCTTAGCCATAAACTATGCATAATTACAAAAGGATTTTGTGGACAGCCACCCTTATGTTGCCACCTTCTTAATTACAATTTATTGAATACAGCGCTACAGAGCTCACTTGTTTTGACTAACATAGGGATTTCTGTTGTCTAACACTGCCTGAGCAAATGTGTCAGTGCTCCACTTACAGCAGTGAAACGCTGTTTGAAAGCACAAACGCAGCTCTGCTGAAATCAGTGATGCTTTATGTATGGGACTAGGAGATAAACCTGGCTCTCAGTACGTAATCAGTGGCAGTTGTACCTCTGAGTACACTTAAACAACTTAAAATTATACATATTTCAAGGTGGGATAAAAATGATGCCTGGAAAGATACTGGGCTGTGGGTATCCTGTAGTATGACATCTTTTTAGCCACAGGTTAGAAAGAGTCGATATAAAGGTGGGGTGGCACTTGGTATGACCTGGCTAATATATTTCATCCCTTATCTACATGAAGCAGCCATTTAAAATAGGTGCAAATGGAGTTCAAGCCTGACTTCTCATTCAGTCAGTGCTCCTTCTCGTGCTCAGCACAGATACCGGCTCGCACCAGTCGTACCAACAGGCAGTAGCTGTCTTTTAGATACATCCTCTTTCCCAGTGAGCCCTGGACCGAAGCTGCTCGCTAAGTTTCTATGAGTGATGACTTGTATCAGTGAGTGAAAACTTCAGACACTGAACAAAATCTTATTTCAGTGTTTCTTAGAAGCTTCACCGGACAGCAAATGTCTCCTGTATAGCTAGGCCTACGTTCAGAAATCAGGAGTTAACACTCAAAAATGCATGATCTTTTAAGTAATTATAGTTGGGTTTTTGTTCTGTTTGCCCTTTGAATCACTGGTACACCCAAGTTACATTTTCAAGATTTTCTTCATATCAGAGGAGTGGATAAGCTCGCACCACTTTAACTGAAAGCAGAAATTGTTAGATAATCTCGTCACTCTGGGTGCTGGACCTTAAGAAAAACCTCAAATATACTAGACTTAAATTAATGGGAGTGGAAGATGTTGTTATAAAGGCACTGCTCAGTTCACCTTTCCGTGCCCTTAAAAAGAATGGGTCAACAATAACAGTTGACAATCAGGTATTTTCTACATGAAGATTAAATTAGTGTTTGTCTTAGATCTGTCATTTTAATCTCCTTGCTCATAGTAAACAGAGACACCTTGTCTCTCCCATCAGTACATTCACTGGGCGAGACTTGGCTGTGGTAGTTTGGAGAGGGAATGGGAAGTCCTGACATCCACTTCCAGCAGCTTGGCTTTGTGATGACTGCAAACTCAAATTCCCTGTGCCCTACCTCCTAAAAAAGCCCTTACCAGTGAGGACAAAACTCAGCTTACTGCCTTAAAGAGAGGAGGTCATGCTTCCAAGTAGAATATTAAAGACATCCAGCTGGTACAAATACTTTTTTCCCAAAGTGGTAATAGAACAGGGCTGGCTCTGACCACAGTGAGCTGTCAGAAATGATGTAAGAACATTTCCAAGCCTCTTGGGAAACACGGGAGTCCTGTCTCGCTGAACTGAGTTATTTGATTTTGGGTTTTGAGATATGCTGATTGTGCAATGTTGTAGAGTGTTCTTTGTGTTGCTTGTTATTTGATTTTAATCCAGGCCCCTTAGAGACTATTGTCTATGTTGTGTTTATATTTGAATGTGAGCTTTATGGAAGCAAGAGCTTTGCCTCTTTAAAAGCAAAACGTTTAGCCATCGAAGGGCTTTTTCAGGGTTTCATTTCCCTAGATGATGATGTGCAGCTCTTGTGGATTGCTCTAGGACACCGTTTATGCTGCAGGGCCGTGTGTGGATGTGTGCACACGTGTGTGTGTGTGTGCAGGGATCTGGCACCTTGCAGCTCCTTTCCAGCCCCGAGTTCAGCAGTGGGTCAGCCAGCTCCTGATGACATCCTTACACTTGTTTACCGCTCGCGCAGAGGAAGTGCCGTGCTGATGGGTTTGACCACTGTCATCAGCTTATTTTAGTCCAGTATTTTTGCAACATCAGAAATTTAGAACAGCATCTTACTTCTGTAAATTGATTTTACTTTCTCTTCCTGACTGAGTTAAAAGGGAAAACAAAAGATAGAAAATGATTAGCCATTGAAATTATATTACAAGAACAGTAATTTGTTGGTCTTTACCAATTTTTTTGTGTACCTATAAATATTTTTTAGTGGCAGTAAAGATTGTTCTACAGTGAATGTGAGTCAAACCAAAAATAGACCTGTTTTTTTTAGGGCTACAGTTCACACACTTCTGTGAAGTAGTTTACAGATCCCCAATGCTCTGCAGTCTAGTGGTAGGTAGAAACCCCTTACTGCATAGAGCCGTGCTTCTTACCGACTTTGAACATGTTACAGAATTATCATGCCTCAATATTACATTACTTCCCCCTCAGCTAAATCTTAGTTACTGACCGGGTTACTTTATATAGTTTATTTCACTGGAAAGTAAAGCTTATCTCATGTTCCATGATACCGAAATTGATTTTATGTTCACATCGAATTGAATTAACTTCATTTTGCATTGTAGCAGCCTAAAAGGTGTGCATGTGATGGGCAATCATATCCAAAGGATGGTAACTTCCAGGGAGCTGTAACTTATTCATATGCTAGAGCTTGATTTGTGATTACCTGACCAGCCCCTCTAGTTTAAATAAGTATCATTGTAGCAGAATCTGATTAGAATTGATCATTTCTGGATAAAAGTAATTATCATATGTTTCGTTTCTACATTTAGATATCATTTTATTTAAGTAGACCTGTGCTGTTTTCGCATTTTTTCATAAGCAGGGGAGCTAATCCATCTTAACAGTGTGTTGAAGAAATGGTATAATCAGCGAAAGCCCCTTTTTAGCCATGCTGTACCCCTCTGGGGGATGCAGGCTCTGGGAGCTTACAGTCCTCCCATTCCTAGCCTCCGCCATTGACTTAATTGGCTGAGAGAGTTAAATGTGTCCTGAAAACTGTCATTTGTACAACAGATGAATAGACTTTAGAAATTCTGCCCTGTTGCATAGCAACAGCCACCATTAACAATAACATTTTGAAATGTTAGATAAAAAGATAGGAAAACAGTTAAGCCTTTAAATATTGAAGCTTCTTCTAATCAGTATCCTTTATTTCTCTGACTAAAATACTTACAAGAAAAGCTCCTTTTGACAGCTTTTAGATGGTTTTAAAACAGTAGCAATTCTTTTTTTCTGAAGGCAAAGAAAGGAGGCTTGTAAGGCAGCTTGTCTGGAGCCGTTGCTAGCATTCGGTTTATATACAAATTTAATGTAGGCTATTTTAACTCCCAGTACTTCTCCAGTAGCCTCATGGGAGAAATTATTTTTTCAGTCAAGAGTTACATCATATTATGCACGTGGATGATCTGGAGCATATTTTAGGCCTTCCTGGAAGGCAGTTTATAGTGACAGCATTAGAAATGTCATTCATCCTTAGGTTTCCATGTCTGTTTTTTGTTGCAAGCCTTCTTCCAGTTTAACAAATTGAAACACTTCCCCTATTCCTCCTTTTCTGTGATGTTCCTGCAAGAGCTGGGGTTGTCTGTCTGCCTGTGTCTTCCTCTGGCTTGTAAACGTTCCTCATGGCTTTCCTCATTCATCCGAGCTTCTAATACATTTTACTGTGTTGTCCACCTTACTTTTGGGTTCTGCTAATGTGACAGTACAGCAAAATGCAAAGTCCCCTTGCCTGGTAACAGGACTATCATGACTTCTCACAGATCTCCATCACAATGTGGAGTAAATTTAGCTCCAGTTCACATAAGCAATCATAGACTACTGCCAAAGTTCAGAACCAGTCCAGCATCAGAAGGCTAATTAAGTTACCTTTTGAGTATAGCATCTCATTGATAAAATTGTATTTATTATTTTTTATAGAGCTTGTAGAATTAAAACTGACAATTTTTGACTCTAAACTGGTAATTCAGTATAATGAACACCTTTGTAAGCTATAAGGGGACTAGCCTTAGCAGCCTCTGAGTGCTGTTGCAAAGGTGGTGATGCAGTGGCCGGTCTTCTCCACTAGAAGTTAAAACCGCTCAGCATTTCAAGATTAGGCACTCTGTTACAGAAATTATCTCAAACATATAAAGGCAAACTCTAAAAAATAATCCAGTTCTACCGGCCCCCAGTTTGTAGCTCCTTAATGCTATTTTTCCATAAATTTATGTTAAGTCTGATTTTTCCAGTTTGTTAGTTAAGAAGTAGCAGACTTTTCAGTTAACTGTTGGTTAAACCAGGCAATTTTAGGAGTTACTTTCACCCAGTCAGGTGATGGAAGTAATACTGTGTTGGATCCATGTTTTTAATTTCACGTGTCTCTTACTTCTAACATTATCCTGTAATCTAAACTTTTGATTGTTTTTAGCTTTATGAAAACAAACACTCTTACCATTCAGCGTCAACGTAACTTTCTATCATAGTAAATGTTTAACTCTATTACATGAACATTTAACCTGACACATGGTAAGAACTCTTTGCCCTGAGAGGTATGTGCAATAAGTAAAAATAATAATGCAGCATTTTGGAAGGAAAACGCACAAACAGCAAACCTTCCACTAGTTGGTTGAAATGCCCCATTGGACCATGGCATTTTTGTCAGGCAGATGCAGTAATTTCTTTTTTTCCTTTGAAATGTTATTTACGGACTTTCTATCCCTTCATCCTGTCTGCTGTGCTTGCAGTACTGAAGGGCTTTCTGCACCTGCATATTTACCCTCCCCACAATTTCCTGAGATCTCTGTGGACATTTTTATATGAATCTGGATTATAGAGATGGCATGCCAAGCAAATGGAGGCGGCAGCACACTAGTTATTTTTATAGGATGGAGTATTATATTTTTGTTGGTAGAAATCTTCAAAGTCTTACCCCGAATACATAACTTACAAAAGCTTACCCCCCTCCCCACCCCCCAGATATGCCACTTCTTTCTGCTTTGCAGCCAGAGAATTTTATTGCTGGATATTTCTTTGTGTGCTTTGGTTCCCTGGAGCAGAGGCCGGTTCTAACACATGGTGTGGCAGACATTCACCATTAAAATCTGTCGGTTTTTCCCCCACAAATGCTTCCATGAACCTTTGCAGGGTGACAGCTTGTGGCCACTTGGTGCTTTTGTTGGAACGTGCACTCCATTTGACCCTGTCCCAGCGTTAATAGGATTGTAAAGGCTGACTCCTGCGTGACCTCTTCCTGCAAACAACCCTAACCCTTCCCCTTCCTCAACTGTTGGGTACCACAGAGCCGAGAAGTGCTGCTCCCAAGGCAGTCTGGAGTCACAGTTCATGTTGCAGACGAAACCAATTGGAAAAACCACTGGAAAAAAGTCAGCATGGGGCCACCTGTCCTTAAATAGTCCTGACTGTGAGAACAGTAGGCATTTGTTCACTTCTTTAGAGGGAGCTGGTCTTAAATGCCTGTATGCAGACAGAAAATTACAGATTTTCTTTCCAAGGAAGGCCTCTATTGAATAGGAGACAGGTGTTTACATACTTCTTTAAGACTTCGTAGGTGCTGGTTTTTTTCCTTCAGAGGAAAAAAAGGGGGTACAATTGGAATTGATGTCAACATATAAAATAATGAAAGTTCTGACTCTAGACTAAATGAATTGGAATTCACTCTTTTAGTCTCCTTCTGAAGTCTCTCTAGACCTAATGTTTAATCTCATTACTGGATATTACTCCTGGCCTTAGCTCAAAGCAGTTTATAATAAAGTCTGTGTTTTGAGTTTACCATGGTGGCAGGATTAAAGTTAAATTCAATTCTTACAGTATAATGTCTTTACAACTCCTAAATACTAATCTGGAAAAGCTTGTGTGTAAAATAGGTAAATGGGTTTACTCTCTTGGTTCCCCCATGCTTACCTGTAATCTTTCTTACAGCCCTCGCAGCTTTGATATTCACTTTCCACTGGGGGAACTGTGAAAATTTTGCCACCGGCCTGCTTTGTTTGCTTACTTTTATACAAGTGTCACTAAGGGGCTGGGTTAAGTATTTTGACCTACTTCAGGCATCAAAAGGTTCTTTTTCCTTTCTAAAGCAAAGATTGGCTTTTCACACTGAAGGGCCACACCTTTCACTCTCCGGTAATGTGTCTTTAGCGTGCCTCTCCCAGGAAGGACTCCTGAAAGAACTTGCCTGACTGCCCTGGGGGCAAGAGAGGGGAAGGGGTGGAGGAGAAAACCCTTATGCCACTGACAGGCAAAATACATGGACGCTTCTGAGGCTGTAGGATTTAGCCTGCTGTTCTCATGATATGCAAAACCCTGCCAGGATTATGGGATACACTGGAATGCATTTCTTCAGAGGACCAACTGTGAGTTAGTACTACCAGGCTTTGTAAATATATGGGGATAAGACTGACATACTTCAGTGGATTATCTACACTTTGTACTTCCTAAAAGTATGCAGGAACTTTCAGTATTGGGTGCAGAAAGGCTTTCTCTGTTTGAACAAAGGTAGCAGTCTGTGCAATTATGGATACCAACTCAAACAGAGCAACTTTTGTTTCACTGGACTAGGCAGGAGGTTGAAAGGGAGAATGAAATGTGTTGACCTACCAACTACTTCCTATCTTAGCTGATCTGTGGCGAGGAGTTGTGGTTGATTTGTGGAGGCAGCAATAATGAGATCGGGCGGGAAGGGCACTTTCGTGTCTCTCTGCAACACTTTAATCTTCAGTGTCTTCATTTGATACAGCGAATTGCTTCATGAATTGCAAAATGCAGAAACTTTTGGAATGGAAGTTATATCCGCTAATCACAATGTGCGTTGTTGTGTTGGAAAAGACTAAAAGTGAACAATTCTGTACTAAAAGACAACCCAGCTAACCCAAGGGGAGTGCCAAGAAACGGCACATGTTCAGTCTCAGACATGCTTTTGTTGTGGGACACCTTTCCAATACTGGTCTAGTTCACTGGAGGGATTAAGTCTAGCACAGCGGGTTTGCTGAAGATACAGTGCCAAATTAATTGATGATGTAAAAGGGCAACATTCCTTTGCTGCTGTTCTTGAGTTGTACTAGCTATAAAATCAGACCAAACAAGTTAAATAGCCTTGTAAATGCTGTAAAATTAGCTCTAACCTCATCTCCTGCACCAATAATAAGCCTAAGACTCTGGAAGCATAGATCATGTGTCTATACTGTGGTTGATAGGAGCTTCAATCTAGACTAGTTTATATAAATTGGTGGCTTTATCTGATTTTGTGGCGGTCAAAAGCATAACACTTGTGTTACAGTGAAAATCAGCATTTAAAGCTGAAGTCAGATTTGGGGCTTTCAGCAAGTAGCCAGTGCAGGCCTCTGTTAGAAAGTCTTGCCTTAGTACAACAGCAGCTAAAACCTTCCTTTTGACTCCCCTCCGACCTCAGGGCATGTCTCATTAGCAGATTAAGTCCAGAGTTAAACGAGTCCTCTGGGAGCGGAGGATGCAGTGTCTACTGAGCCTGCCACTCTGGCTGAAATCATTTTCCTAAGGCCAGATAAGAGTTCTGTGACTTGCCAGAGGGGAGAAGATCTAGAGATAAGGTTTGTTTTGCAAAATCTGCTCCTGAATAAATCCTGGGAAAATCTGCAGTAAGATGTGATGTCACAGCCCTCGCCTACTTTCAAGTTAATTAAGAGGAGGGCGTGTTAAGTTCCTCTGACATCCTAAATCTATTCTCTCATGTGTCCAATGGTAGGAAGAGTCCTGCCCTGCTGCGGCCTGGGCTCTCATCACCTCTCGCCAGCAGCCCGGAGCATAAGCGATTGCTTTAACATTCCACCTGCCTCCCTGACTGCCAACACTGGGGTCACCCAGAGGTAAGCACAGGGCAGGAACCTCCAGGAGTGGGCCTGCCACAGCGGGGATTAACCGCCTCGCTGGGCTGTTGCCCTCGACAATTTTCTGGTCAGTAACTTTTTGAAAGGAGAGCGTGTCTGGTGCAGGAGGGAGGGGCAGGCAGGAGAGGATGACGAGAGATGAAGGGGTAGAAGAAACAGGGGCTGGATTCTTTCCAGCACGGAAAACTGTCTGTCCAAGAACTTCTCCAAAACGCAAATTAAATATTCCTCTGTCCGCCATTAAATTACTCTGAATGGCTGGCTGTGCAACATCCTGACAGGCTGTGTAATAAGGAATGCGTGTCTCTCTCCTCCTTTAGTCCTCTGCATTTCCCTCTGTCCCAGACAGGAACTTCTGTGTCTGTAAGAGTCATTCTCTCCAGGACTTAGCCTCCAGTTGGGACACACTTATTGCCAATTTAGAATTAAACTTAAAAAGGAAAGGAGACACAGACCAGACTCTTGTGACCCGTGTCTACATTTTGAAAATCATGCTTCCTAATAAAATGGACCGTTTCCTAAGCTGCAGATCTAGACTCCGTACAAATGCAGAGCCCTCAAACCCTAACTAGGGCAGGATAAAGCTAAATGATGCCTTTCTTGATGTTAATTGAGCGAATAATAAAATGAGAGTTCCTTACACGCTTGCTTGTATGTAAAGGGAAGTGCCAACTGCCCAGCTTTAGGCTAACTGCAGCTCACGGGGCATCAGCAAAACACAGGCCCAGGCCCACAATCATTCATCAGTTCAACCGTGAGCAAGAGTTGTTGTTCAGGAGCATTGAGAACATGCATGATTATCCCTGACTCTTAAGCTGTCTAGTTGAATGGTTTAGTGAGAAAGTTGTCAAATTGCAGATTCTGCGGAAGGAGGTGAATTTGGGAGAGCAGAGGACTGATGAGTAGGTTTGTAGAAAATCTCAGGAGGCAATAGTAGAATAAGGACCTAGAAGAACATTGGTGAAACTGCTGCAAAAAAGAAGAGAGAAGTACTGCGTACAGGGAAACACTAAGTCACAGCCCTCTGTAAAAATAGAGTTCAGGAGCAACAGAAGCCTCGACCATGAGGCTAATGCAGCAACTGAAAGTCTTGCCTCTTTGTAAGATCTGATATCCTAGGAGGCCAGAGGGAAGCCTGTGCCAATTTAATTTGGCCAGATGTAAGACAGAAATTGAAAGTCTCGCATGATCTTGTAGGAGCAGTCAAGCTTGAATTTGGACCAAAAGCATGTTGTATTGAGTTTTGAGTTTTATCCATCTGTGAAAAGCAGCAGAAATGACAGCAGGAAAACTCACTTCCCACTGTGTCATTAGGGAACTTTCACCTCTCACGAAAGAATGGTCTTTTATTTACTGCTTTTCTCTTACACAGGCTGAAGCCTTCACCTGAGTGTGAACAGTATCAAGGACATGAAAACTTCCCATGGAAAAAAATCAGTACTGAAGTTAGTGCTGTCAGCAGGATAACCAGCAAATTTTGTCTTCCCCAGATGGCCCAGATTTTAATGGGGTCACCTTGCCTGTAGGATATTAAGGGTCCCAAAGTAACTGTTGGGGCATAAAAAATGTTATGTCCAAGAGTTGCATCACAGACAGATGTTCCTTTGACAGGTCGTCCTTTGCTTAACTATTCTTCCATGTATATTTCCTGACATTCAATGCATCAGTGGCAACTCTGGGGAATCGGAGGCTCTATGGATGTTTGAAACAGATTAAAGTGAAGAATAAGTGATCTGTGTTTTATTTTGCAATAGCAGTGTGAAACCCTGGAGTGCTAGGTATTGTCAGGTCAGTTTCTTGCCTTACTCCTCTTGTCTGACACCTTATTTCTCTTTCTCTCCTGTTCCTCTCCTACCTTCCATCACTCTTCAACTTGTCAGTAAATTTTTTTAGTGTCTACATTTGGCTGATCCAATCCTGCTACGAGGCTGAAGTTCACACTGGTGCAAACTCTGTGGGCATCAAACTTGATGCTTACGGCTGACATTTTGTAGTGTTTTCTTCTCCCCTTTCCACAGAGATGTAGGTTGTGAAAGAGAGAGCAAGTAAGCATGTATGCTTATAGTTCAACAGTATTTTGTAAATATTTCCTGAAAGCTTGTGAAATTTCTCACATGTTCTTGATTTCCGTTCAAGTCTGCAGAGTAGGCATAAGAAATATCACCCAGTCTAGCTCAGAGTTCAGAAGTGAGTAAATAGCCATCGCTTTTACAAGCTTTGTGTAGATGCCAAAGTCTGATGGCCATGGGTGATACACTGAGACTTTCGAAGACAGGCCAATACACAAGGCACATTTTTAGCCATGTGCTTTCTTACAGTTTTTAAGTCTGGTCACAGCTTTTTCCTTGAAAATTACTTCCCTTGAGATAAGATTTCCCATGACATGGCTCTGGCATATTTATACATGCTCTGAAGTTTCTGGTTAACCAACTCGTTAGTCCTTTGGTGATTTTGAGAATATAAGTCTATCAGTCTGTGTGTGTTTATGTTCACAGATGAGACAATGATTTATAAATGGGATTAATTGTAAATTTAACTCATTTAGGAAATGGTTGAGGACCCAGGTACTTCTGCATTGCTTGCTTAGTCACACTGGAAGAGCTCTTTGACCCTGACAGAGATTAGTTTTAGTACCAGTTATGAGATAAGCTTAACTGGTCCTTAAAAATAAGCATGTTAAAGCTCTCTGCAAGAGATTTGTTGTGGGGAGGGAATACCAGAGGTCCTAAATTTTTATGTTTATCTTGTTGTTACTAAGTTAATTGTGTGATATAATTTAGGCTTTTTTTTACTGTTCTTCCAACTTTTGGAAAACTCAAAGATTATTATATCTTTAAAGTTTAAGTGTGCTTATTTTTAACCATTAAAAAATCAATATACCAGTCAGATTCATACTCAGTACACAGTGGTATGAGAAATAACTGTAATCCTGGATGACAGATGATAAGGCTGCTGCTTGGAAATAGCACTGTTCTGAAAGCAACAAAGCTGTTTCCATTTTCAAAGGCTATTTTCCCAGTCCCCTGATCAGAGTAAACCTACATTTGACTATGTGAGTGTCCTCATTTATTTTTTAGTACTAAATAGTAATTTTGCATTATCAATGCTCACAATTTTCTTTCTCTTTTGGGTTTTGCTGTTTGACTGACAGAGCAGTCAGCTGATGTCAGTAACATACTCCATTCAGGAATTGATTTTCTGCAGAATGACAAGTGACTCACTGTTCATAACATGCTGAAGGCTGAGAAGATTTAGCTTGAAGACCAAAAAGGATAGATTGATTTATATATAGATGTCTTTGGTAACAGAGAGATGAAATTATATTCCTTCCAGTAGCCTTAAAAGAAATAGAAAATTAGGTTACATACTAGGAAAAAAATATTCTGGTTAAATCTGTTTAGCTGTAGATTAATGTTTGAAAGACAGTAGTGGAAGCACCATCTCATACTTGAGACTAATATTGTTGTTTCACTAGGGGAAAATCATACTGGATAAAGCCTCACAATGAAAGTTCATGAACCTGGTAACTTTTCAAGTTATTTCTATTTCTGACCTCCGTGATGGTGTAGACATACAGATAGGGTTGCACTGGTTATGTCTTCATTATATGTAAAATCCATGCTATATGATTTGAGTGTTTTGTTTCCACCGATACGCAGAATTGTTCTTTGTACAAGAAGTATTGTATCATTTTTACTGTGTTAAATGCGAGTGGCACAAGAAACCTTGCATATATTAGTTGCAAAATAAATTCATGCTTGAAATTTCTCACTTTAAATGTCTGTATTAGGATGAAGCTCTTGTTTGAAGTGCACCTGGGACACCAGCCCGTGAACAGCATTGCAAATAATTATATATGATATGCTGAAAAAACATGTTTTACTGCAGAGCAGATACGATCTCCAAATGTAGAACAAGAAGTAGACAGCATTCCAGATATACAGGAAAGTCTGTGATTTTAGAATAAATTTATCATTCTGTGCGCGTGTATAGCAAAAACAGGGATAGGTTTGAAATTTTGTGAACCAGAAAATTTTCTGAATGTTTCATATATTTGTCATGTTAGACTAAAGATCTGACTTTTTGTGTTGGGCATTGTGTTGCTTGTAGAGAACCTGTAAATAATCAGCAGTGGGATACAGCTACCACCACGATACTCAAGTCCCATCCCCATGTAACAGAAGATCATCGTTAGTCTTAAGTGAAACAATGCAACAGGGCTGGCAGTGAAAACACATCAAAGATGTTCATCAAATTGCTGAAGTTAGAAGCATGTTTTAATTATTTTAGATTTGAAGCAGAAGCAGTTTGACTCTAACAAAAGTTTCTTGCTGCAGATCATCCTGTGGGGTCGAACTGAGAAATGCCTGAAGGAGACCACAGAGGAAATCAGGATGATGGGGACAGAATGCCATTATTTCATTTGTGATGTAGGAAATCGAGAGGAGGTCTATCGGCAAGCCAAAGCTGTGCGGGAAAAGGTTAGTGTCTGTGGAAGCACTGTTTGTGGGCAGAATTTAGGAATGGCTCATATTTGATGAGGAAAAAAATATATTGGCAAATTGGGAAAAAGAAGGGTGACCATCCAGATTATGTTGTACAAATTCTAGCTACCTGTTTTAAGTGATCCAGAAGGACTACAAGGCCCATAGGCAAGAATGTCAAAAGCTATGAAAATAACAATGTACTTAGCCAATAACAGATAGTCAGATATAATGGTGACTGTTGATTCGTGAGCAGAGATATGAGTTGTAACACGTCATTTGCTTTTTTTGCAGGTGGGTGATATCACTATCCTGGTGAACAATGCTGCTGTGGTCCATGGTAAGAGCCTGATGGACAGTGATGATGATGCACTGCTCAAATCACAACATATAAACACCCTGGGACAGTTCTGGGTAAGATAAGCTCTTGTGTCATGTGTATTCAGAATTGGGAATGAGAGTGACAGATTACAGCCAGTAAACGCTTGTCTGCTACTAGGTCTTTCTAAATCATGCTTGGTAAAATCAGTTTGACATGAAAAGGAGACAGAAAAAACCATGTGAGGAACAAAGGCCAGCAGAAAGAAGTCTAAAAAAAATTAATTTTTCCAGTAGTAACACAGTATTTGATGCTTTTATATCCCCATTCTGTAATTTCCAGTAAAACATTTCATTTCTTTTGGGAAAGCCTGAGCTCACAGAGGATAGTTTTCTGTGATGTGTGTGGAATGTCAGAGGAGCATGAGACTACATTGCTCAGGGAAGGAAACTAGTGCAAAACTCATTCCATTTTGTATTAGATAATAGTAATAAAAAAAGAGCTTCTTGTGATTTCATCACATTGTTGAAGACTTTATCCTCTACAAGAAGTTCTTAAACATACAAAGCATTCTGTTCATGGCCTTTATCTGTGGGTACTGCTTACTTATGTGTGTGCTAGGAAATATTTTGGTTTTGTTTCTACAAAACTTTGCCTGTTTAGAATCTTTCAGAAAATGACAAAGCAACAAGGTACTCTCCACTCCTTTCCTAGCATAATGAACAAAACGGTTTGGCTTGTCATCTCCGTGTCACCTTATTTTTTACAGTAACTGTTGTTTTTATTGTATCTCTGCTGAGCAAACCTTGTTCTTAATTTTCTTTTTTTTAACTCTATTGTTCTTCAGACCACCAAAGCATTCCTGCCAAGGATGCTGGAGTTGCAGAATGGACACATTGTTTGCCTGAACTCTGTCCTGGCCTTGTCAGCCATCCCTGGTGCCATTGACTACTGCACCTCCAAAGCCTCGTCCTTTGCCTTTATGGAGAGCCTGACCCTGGGGCTGCTGGACTGTCCCGGAGTGAATGCCACAACAGTCCTGCCCTTCCACACGAGCACAGAGATGTTTCAGGGCATGAGAATCAGGTCAGTCCAGGGGAACTAGAATAAAGCATCTCATTTTAAATGAATCATCAGAATACACTCCTAATTAATGCTTCATTTAGCTAAGAGAATTTGATGTTTCATTTGGCTGCCTGGGAACAGAGGGTCACTCTAGGCTAGCTGGGACTCATCAGACTGGTTCCCTCGGTTTGCTGGCGTATTCATACAGCCTGCCTGTACTGAGAGACATTTGCTTCTACAGAGAAAACTGAAAGCTATTTTTCCCTGAGTGTATTTGGGCCATACGCAGCCCCTAGAGAGGGCGGGGAGGCAATCTGAAATGGAGGTCATTCAAAAGGAGCAGTCTACAAATTACTTGAGAATTAACAGTACAGATTCCTTCTTTATTCGTTGAAATACTTAAATCTTTCCCAGCGAAAGGAATGACAGAAGTAAGGCTATCAGTACGTCCTTTTTACCTCTATCTAAGAGAACAAGCTAAATTCAAAGACTATTGACTGACCAAATTAATCTTTTACAGTGGACAAAATAACCTATTAATATAGTTTGTGCTATCTTAGTCAACCTATTGCTGGAGTGGGGAAAAGCCTTATGTTTGGTATAAAAGCAATGGGGGAAAATATTTGTCTTTCACCTGTCAAGAATTTGAATCAAGCAAAGAGCAACAGAGAGGAAAAGGAAAAACACCAACACTGAACAGACAGCATTTTGGTATTGGTTTGCACACAGTTTAAGAAAAACCCTGAATCAAGATTCTGAATACACTGCCACTTCACCCTAAAGGCACCAACATGTACATTCTTAATTGTTTAGCTAACCCAGTAACACTGGCTGGAACTGGGCTTTCTGCTTTCCAGCTTTCCGGCTAGAACTGGAACTTTCTGCTCCTTCCAGCCTGCATTGGGGCATGTTTGAATGCCAGTAACCAGTGATAGCTTAGTGAGTAACAGGACTTGGACACTGATATCTTAAAGAAGAAGTTCGGTTAACAAATAATTATTTTATTTTTTACTTTTATTTATTCAGGTTCCCTAATCTTTTTCCTCCTCTCAAGCCAGAGACAGTGGCTAGGAGGACAGTAGAAGCTGTTCAGATGAATCAAGCCTTCCTGCTCCTTCCATGGACAATGCATGTTCTTGTCATCCTAAAAAGGTAAATATTTCCTTTGCCAGGCAATAGCCTTGCCAGTTAGGCACGACTGGCTTACAGCCCTCAGCGTGCGTCCACCAAGGCAAACCTCAGTTTGACTGTAACCCAATATCTAGGATCAGATTGGCTCATCCCTTCCCATGAAAGACAGTCATAGAAGCAAAAGGAAGAAAACTTTCTGAGATCCCCATTTGTAGATGTTTTCCCTGGGTATAACTCCTTTATGAAACCAGTTTCACTCCCAAAATTTGGATTCCTGAAATCTGAACTGGTATTTGTATCTAGGAAATTTCTTAACAATTAACATATGCATGTAGTTGATTTTGATTTAGTAAGCTGCTCTTTGCACTCCAGGCTTTATATTGTAAACGATTTATGTACAATAAGGTATGCGTATCACAGCTGTATTTAGAGAGCATTGCTTGTGTTAAAGCAAAGAAACTATTAAAAAAATATTTTTCTGTATGATTAGGACAAGAATTTCAAAGTCCCTAAGGAAAGAAAGTCATAACTTCATATCCTGAAACAACTAAAGAGAAAGGACCTTTAAAATGGTGTTTCCATGAGAGTTTGCACTAAAGCCTTTAGAAAACCTGCTTCAGTCAGAAACTGAAACAACGCCATGAGATTTCTGTGGAAAATAATTACAATATTGCATTTCAAACAAGAAAAAATAACTCACAATAAATGCTTTGCTCTGAATGTAAAATTTGAGATCTTCTCAAAAGTTCCCAGAAATGCTACAGGCTGAAAAAGGGTTGTTCTCCTCCTTTATTATAAGAATTAATCATTTATTTTCCATTACAGTAGCTGTCAGGAACTTAGATCTATACCCATACCTTATGATAAGGAGGCTGCACGCCTGGCACAAAATAGATGGCAAGTTAACCAGAGAACTCTGTTTAAATTAATGTATTTCCAAGTGCAACTGCACAATATTTGGGAGGAATAAAACATGATGGTATCTTCCAAGTTACAGTTTTTACAGACCTTTTTGGATAAATATTTCTGTATAGAAAGAGTGACTTGACATAACTTTCTCCTTTTAAGCCTGCTCACAGCAGGATACTGGCACGTTTTGTCTGTGCGCTCTCACCAGCTGATTTTTGAGAGTATGGATACTTATGCATGTGTGTACATAAACGCATATATACACATCCCTGTATTAGAATAGACTAAGAGGTTTGTCTGGTCTGCTTATTCTCTTTCTTCTTCTCCTGCAGCATTCTCCCTCAGGCAGCACTTGAAGAAATCCACAAGTTTTCTGGGAGCTACACCTGCATGAACACTTTTAAAGGACGAACATAGACTTGATGGTGCAAGGACTATTCTTCAGTGAAACCAACACAAGCCTGAAAATCCTGACAAGACTGTGAATCAGCAGTCTTGGCTTTTAGCCTGTTCATGTGACTTGTGCTGCTGTGAGGCAACGCATTTCTTGCAGGTCATATCCATAGTAACATGACCTTTGCACAGGATTGAATGACTAGACTATGGACCCTTGGAAAGAAAAACAAAAAGTGTGAAATGTTTATATGATGTTTAATTCTTTAGAGTTCAATTGTTAAATCTACTCATAGTTTTAAGATGTAATTTTTGTTTCGAAAGTGTCTGTAGGGTGTCTCAGCTGAGAGGCAGCACATCACACCCCATACTTTATCCCCTCTCTTCAGAGGAACTGCAATTACAAACTGCTACTGGTTTCATTTCAGCTTTTTGAATGGGGAACTTAAAAAATACTTTGAAGAACTATAAGTTATGGACATTTAATGGAAGCTTCCTTCCCTTCCTTCACTTTACATCCGTTGATGAAGCTGTTCCCAACGCCTATCAGGGAAGGTGCAAACTATGGAGCGATATTTTCTTTGTTAAAAGCCACCCAGGACTCCGGTCTGGAAGGACTGTGCTGGGCCCAAGAAAGCTGTCTGTCTTCACCTGTGAAGGCTGGAGAGGAATGTTCAGCCAGAAAAGCAGACAGATTGAATAGTGGAAGATTCCTTCTGTCACTGAACTCATATATGAAATTTAATTGTCTTTCTGAATATTTTTGTTCATTTATGATAAAATATATATATATTTTTAGCATTAATCCCAGATTGCCACACACGTAGGCAGCATCACACTGGGGATGAACTAAAACTAGAGCCTGCTTGTACAAACATACATTCACTGTCATAATCCATGCAGAGGAAAATCCATTGTATCAATCTGCACAGTGAAGTAAGTGGAATAATGCTCTAAAAATAGAAGAGACAGTACTGTAGTGCTCATGAAATGTGAAGTTTGGAAGCACAGTTAGCAAAGACCTGATTAAATGCACGTTGAATTCAACTGGGAATATACCCATTATTTTTTAGGGGCATTGAATCAGGCACTGATCAGCCAAAAGTGATAAATACTGCTTGGACTGAAATGCCAGAAGCAGCTAGACGTTATTTATTTTTGTAACAATATATTCTCTTTGACAGCCTAGTAAGAGCAACACTGCATTCCTATGCCAGATGCAGCGTGCAGCGCTAGGCATAGTAATGTAGTTGAAACATACTGGAACACTACTAAAAGATGAATTAATATAATTGCAATACAGGAAAGTAGCAAGCTTAACTGGAGAACACCTGAATGAAGTGCCTCAAGGAAGGTGACGTGGCTAAAGCAGAGTGAATTTAGGGCTCCTGACTTGAATTTCGAGCTTTTCCGTAGATGTCCTGTGTGACCTGGGGCAAGATGCATAATTTCAAGGTGCACCCTTACCTGCCAAACAGATATTTCTTGTGTTTCCCTACCTCAAAAGTTGTAAGTCTGACTACCTAAATATTTGTCAAAAGCTTAGAAAATTCAAATGGAACATGCTATACCAAGGAAAAGCAGTATTTGTTCATAAACCAAGAGGTTCTACAGAAAAATTTAAAAGAGGAAAAAAAATCCATATGCTGAAATATATAACTTCCTGAAGGAGATCTGAGTTACAGCAGAAAAGCTGCAAGCTGTATTTGAGATATTCCTCTGGTTCTGCCATGTAGAATGGAGACAAACTACTTGGGTGAAATGATATGAATGTTAAAATCTGAAGGTCTGACCCTCAGTGCAGATCAGTAGACACATCTCTTCTTGAGCAGTTCAAGAGGAAGATATTGCCAAAAGTGCCATTGATGCCAGCCCCTCTGCCTGCACGGGGCTTGTGAGGAGCTCTCCTGTCTGGGTCAGTGCTTTCCTTCTGAGTGCAAAACACATAAGCTGTAGCACTGTGCCAGCTTTGAAAAGGTTTCTTACAATGGAGTTTTGTTTTGAATTCCTAGATGTCTGAGGCTCTCTGGAGAGGATGAAAAGAAACTTTGATTTCTGTAATTTTGACACCCACCCTCATAGATGCTTTCAGCTTTATTTTTTGACAATTTTTTGAGAAGAAACCCAGTTCATTGAAAACACAAGTGCAATGAGGGGGGAACTCTTCCAGGATCTGCCAGGAATACTGAAGGTACCATATTTATCAAGAGATGTTGGGAGGGGAAGGGATGATTATACATACCTCCCCTTATGCACTCTAGTACTTGCTAGTTTCTTATTAATCAGTCAGGCATGCCAGGCTTGTAGATGCAAGAGCGAACAGAACTGGTGAAAGAGGGCACCCCGCTGTGTCCCCCTTAAATTAAACCTTTATGCTGAGATTCTATTCATTGGTGACATCTTAGTGCAAAAGTGGGGTAAAAACTAGAACACACATTGAAATTAACTCCCCGCCCATCCCTAAGTCCTGTCCTTTAGATGAATATGCTCTTTTCCTGCATTGCATAAAAGGTGTTACCTATCTTCAGAGGTTGTCTTACATACTAAGTGCTGCTGATTTCTTTCTAATTAATCTAAACAAGTCAGAACATTCTGAGACTCTCATCTCGCTCCTCTGATACTCACACACAAACTTCCCTCTTTCCCTCAGGGTCTCTGAGCGGACAACAGGTCAAATAGCAGTCACAGTGGGGGAGAGGTATGCAGCAAACAGAAAATAATGAGGAAAACATTGACTTTGCTTTTCAGATAGTAAGGAAGAGTTGAGTAAGAGTTTCTCCTCTTGTGAGTGTTGCAAGATAGAATGCTCTCTGTCCAGTGAGCTACCCGCAAATTTGGATGGATACATTTGAAGACTTTTTTTTTTTTTTTTTTAATAGAAAGGCTCCTTTGGAATGCCTGCTGAGGTCTACTGTCCCTTTTCACATAAGGTTAGTATTGGGTAATCTTGAAGTGCTGCAAATGTGGACAAGCTTTGTTGAAGCCTAAGGCCTTCTCAAAGGAATTTCCGCCCTTTGACTTATTTTAATTTTGGTTTTCCCTGCTCTCTCCGCTGCCTCCTGCTTTCCACTGCACAATTATTTTTTTTTCCTTCTGTTTTCCTATGTCATTACTGCACTTTTCAGTGCCACCATCTTGAAGCCAGATGTCACACAAAGAGTCTGGAGTAAATCTAAATCAGGGTATATATTTATTATCCTGCTGGAGGAATCTAGGTGAAGCTGTAGGAGCAGGTCACAGAAACTTCATGTGAAATTAGCTAAGTTTTACTTAGCTAAGTTTTACTTGCTCCAGTCTTTGAAGAAGACCCTTACTATCATTTCTATACTGGAGATTGCTACTGTTTTTTAAAATCAGAATGATAGAGAAACGTTAGCCGTTGTGGGTCAGATGCTCTCCTGACATAAAATGACCCTGTTTAAATGAGAGGATTTTTCAGTTCCAGGTGTTTTCAGAGGCTGGTGTTTGTACAAAGTAGTATTCAGAATTAGCAAAGCAGGGCAGGGAGAGGAGGAGTCCTTTGTGAGTAAATCTGATTCCTCGTGTTCAGTATTTGATTTTGTTTTTGATGAGGAAAAAAAAAATCATGTTCCCTCATGCACCCTTGGTGAACTTCAGAAAGGTCCTTCCAGCTGTATCCCTGCTGATGCCATGTTTTTAGCAGGATGAAGAAAAAGAGTGAGCCCTGAAAGTGGGAACTATACCCTACCTACTCATCCATTGTTCTGCTGAGGTTAAAAAGTGAGAGAGTCCATCCCTATAGTTCTTCTAGAACTTCACAGAAAGTGCCTGGGCAAGTGTTTGTGATGTTTGCAAAGAGTAACTTGTACTTTATGTAATGTGTTAATTAATGTGGGTGGATATGATCAGATCTAGTCTTGCAAGCCTTTCAGACAACTCCCTGAACACTCCCACCTTCAGATATTAACAGATAGCACTGCATTTGCCAAATCTCATAAAAACCCAGTAACAGACTTAATGCAAGCAGAGCATAAGTGGGTGCATTTATTTCGAAGAGAACACATCTGTTTGTAGCAGACATTAATTTGGCCCAGTGTTTTCCTCTAGCTGAAATGCAACCGTTGAGAAAAGAATACAGGGTGACTTTGGATCACCTATTTTGTTTTTATTTCTTCATGTGGCTTTAATAAACTTAATCTGGGTGACAGCCACTTTTTTGATAGCCTTTGTTCATAAGTTTGGGGGTGATTCAAGATTATGCCAAATGTAATCTTTTGCATTTATCCCCAAACAACCAACAGCCCTGAGAATCAGAATATTCTGCACTGTCTTTGTAGCTCTCACCTCCCTGGTGCTAAGATCCTTCAACCTGCTTTTGCTTCTCAGCCTCATGGAGTTTGGAGACTAAGCGAAACCCGTCAGTCACAAGCAGCAGTTACATTCTCTGGTGAACAGAATCCTCTTTGTAAGAGTCCCTTTCTGAAGGAGATTTTGAGATGTGAATAGTGGCAGACACCTCTCTCAGATTTCATCAACTAACTTGAGAAAGATATGAAGAAAAACAGAACGTCACCTTCTGCCTGCTACTCATTCTCTTTTATCCAGTGTTTCCTATAGGAAGCTGGCAATTCACTCCCTTTTCTGACTGACAAACTGCCCATCTTCCCACCTTCTGTTCTACTAAGATCGCCTCAGTACCTTTCTTCAGTACCTTCAGGGGGTTGACAGATTCAACATAAACAACCCTTTCTGTATTCTTGAGGGGAGTCAGATCAGCAAGCTAATGCGTTAGAGAGAGACTACACTCTGTTTTGATGGGGCTGAGGTATGCCAGCCTGTAGACCATGGAGGGAAGACACTGGACACAACTTGAATGTTGCCAGTACCATAGAAGGTAGTGAGTTCCCCCTGCTCCTGTCATCTTTTCTTGAAACATAACACCCTTTTTGTTTCTGTAACAGATCCTTCAAGCTGATGTTCCAGCAGAAACACGTACTGATCCAGCCTGTGTGAACTGGATACAACTGAAAAGAACAGACCTCTGAGGAGACAATTTATAGCTTAACACCTTCCCAAACAAAGAGTCCGAACTTATTAGTTCCTTACACACACCTTTGCTATGGGCATTATGACATATTAACAGAGAAAAAAAAAATCAAGGCAAGTGTATATGCTGATTTTTATGCATAAATCTAGAAAGAATAGTGCCTCCTTAAATGGGGGAAGAAGGCACTCTAATTTGAGCTTGAGAGCAACCGAAGAGTAAGTATATGAGAAAACAAAATAAAGGATAGATGCAGCCTTAGGGGAAGTGTGGTGGCCCTAAACAGATGGAGGTGAGACACCACCTTATATTCCTGAAGTTATATAATAATAGAGGCGTGTGATTTCCATCCAAATACAAAGTCTATAAAATAAGTGTGTTGTTTCCCTTGCTAATTCCTATGGGTCACCATGCCCTAAAAAGCAGGCCATTAACTTTACAGCTTGCTGGGTCAGAACACCCCAATACGCCAGTTACTGTTTGCTGTCTCTTGTTTTTTTTTGAGGAAGGGAAAGCAACCCATATACGTAAAACCAAGGAAGGGTCAGTTTGACTCACCACTCACTTTTTCCTAGCCAGCTGCAAAGGTCATCCATCATGCCTAGGTATAAAAAGGACATGTGGTTCTCTGGCTTGTGTTAGTAATCACGCTGACCTAGTGCTACTGGGTAGATGTGGTTTAGTTTCCTGGTTTTTTTCTTATGTAAAAGCATTCTTTTCATTTGAATTCTATTGATCTGAAAGACTTGCCTCTGTATTGTACAGGCTTTTCACAGGCATGCTAGGCATGAAATTTCCCTGTCTATGTTAATGAAATGATCATGAAAAGAATAGAAAAGTGAAAAGTTGGTGTTTGACATCTTCCTCAAGCATCTTCTTCCCCAAGCAATGTGGAATTAATGTAGAGGAACACTGTTGGAATATCAGTGCCTTAAATCTAGACATCTCAGAAGCCTGCTGGCTTCTGTATGAAAATGACCCGGGCTTACAAAATTGACTTTCTGTATGTATTCTGAGGCAGTTTGGCGCTGAGATTGGTTACCTGAGCAAATCACTATTATGGTGTGCTAGTACAGAGGAAGACTGCATGGAAAGCTGAGGTACCTATAGTCACTGCGTGAATCGATTTAAAATTCTGGTCCCACAAGACATTTTTTAAAAAAATCAGGTTAAGGAATGAGATGACACATGATAGCCAGTACAAAATGAAGTACTGCAGTGAGGTCTGTAGTTGCCTTTAGGTGCCTGAGAGTAGCCTACGTGACTCCCAGAAGTCCTGCCTCCAATTTGACCCCTGACTGGTTCCTTCCTATGAACCACCATGTGCAAACATTGGGCATTGTGAATACAGTAACTGAAATGCTTTTTTGTCTTCCTTTTTTAGCATTAGGCACTTAGGAGCATAGCCACCACCTCTGCTCCTGCTTTGGGCATTGCTATTGATCTCATGAGTGTTTCCACACCCTGTTCTGGCACATTACAGTATTAACATTAACTGTAAGAAAAGGAGACAACCATTGCTATCTTTTCCAGGAAAGTCAACTATTAGTGCCTTTATGCAGAGAGAGGGCTGAAATAAATGCGGGGGTGATATGGTTTCTGGAATATTTTGACTATATGAAAAATGCTGTCATATGGAATAACGGTTTATAATAATAAGGGCTCATCTCGGAAGAATGTTAGCAGAAGATAGAAATGGTCATAATGGAAAACAAGTGATATCTGAACATCCGGTTCTTCTTCCTGGAGCCTGCTGGGAATGCTGATTTCATGCAGACATGCCATAGCGAAGTCAGTTCACTCGCATGGTTATTATACCCCCTGCAACTTTGCCTATTACAAGTAATAGCAGAGGTGACAAGCTCATTGTCTCTGCTCTCTCAACTGTTGAAGGTAGAAAAATAAGTGCTTTAAAAAAAAATAAAATCCATCCATCAGAGAACAAAGCAATTATTTGGTTCAGTGTCAGCCTGATATAATGGAGAGGACTCTCTCAGGTACCAAAAGAAAAGCCACAGCATCTCCTACCTAATTCCTTGATGTCTCAGGCCCTATTTCCCCTTTTTAATAATAAATGAACTGGGAAGAAAATGATTGACTCAAATCAGCAACAGGATTAAACAGAATCACAAATCAGTTTGTGAGCTATGGCTTGGCTTTGTTTTCCCCGGCGATAAAATACCTTGTGGTCTCTTCTGGGCTCCCATCAGGGCTGCAAATTCATGGAGAATACGTGCAGAGCTGGGCAATATTTTGTTACTATTCTAAGGGCTCTGCAAAAGACAGTAGAGAGAGAGAGAGAGAGAGAGACCAGAAAGCGATATTGTGTGTGCTGTGGTGCCTGAATAGTCTCTCTTTCAATATTCTAATATTCTTGAATATTCAGTATTAGTGACATGTTTCTCAACTGTCTGCTATTGCAAAAAAAACCCTTCTTCACCCACATCAACTATTATAATACTTTTGAACCCTAAAACACATTCAGCTTCTCTGTTGTCCTGTTGGCATAGCTGAGATTTAACAAGCATGTCTATCAAATGAAATATAGCCCTGAATTTCTTTAGGAGGGATCTGATGCTGACACACAGAAAAATAATTAAAAAAAAAAGTGTTGATGTCCTCCAGCAAAAGTTGCTACATACGTTAAAAACCAAAGAAGTCATGTACAAACAGCTGCATTTAAACATTCAATAGAATGCTCTTTTCCATCATTACAAGGTTATAGCATTGAGCCTTCTGAGCTCATTTTGATTGTTTTAAACATACGGAGTCAATGCATCTTCATTCCAGTTTTAAAAATAGCTTTCCTGATACGTGTCCCCTCTGTTCAAAGAAATGACAGAGTTGTAGGTTTTCTTATGTAAAAACTATGCTGCTTTTTTGGTTTTTTAAATCCAGAGAAGTACTCCTCAGAGCTCTCATTCCCTACATCAATTAAGAAAATAATCTTAATTCTCTCAAACTCTTAAACGCAGCATTTAGGAGCACTGACACTTTTCTGGCTGGAGATGTCACGTTTCCTGTGATGCAGCCTGGTAGGCAGCATTGCAGTCTTCAGTATTTCCCTTTAGAAACCTCTTCATACTGTCAGTCAGATTTGCCAGTGGCTCCTAACGGCACACAATAGAGGAAGTTATATTCTATCTTTCTTCTTCAGTGAACTGAGTTCCTGCAAATGAACTCTCAGAGAAGACCTTCTTTTGAATGAGCCACAGGAGCCATGCTGAGTTTATTTTAGTTGGGTTTATATTAGGTCTGATTTTTGCTGATCCCTTCATTTTTCATCATTTTGTCTGTCTCTTCCAATTGTTCCTGTTGGGGAGGACTGTGTTTTGAGAGTTTCTGAGCCAGAATGCTACGCATACAGATTATTCATCTCTGCGCCTTCCCTTCAGGCAGTCTCTCACCTGTGTGTGCCTGTGTCCACACCTTCTCATACATTAACGCAGCAAACTGCCCTAAGACTCTTCGAGATTAGCTTCCTTTAAAGCACCAAGGGTACCAAAAGCCAGAGAGCTAGCATTGCTTCTGACTAACGAGTTGATAAATGCATATTCTTTTTAACACCAACAGGATTTGAATTGGAACTGGGAAGGACTGTTAGGTAGTGGCTGCCTAGAACATCACTTTATGGTTAAAGGGGGAACCACAAGCTAAAAGTCAAGCAATGAAAGAGGAAGGTTTGCTGAAATGGGCAGGGTATGCATGAAAAGTCCAGAGACTGCAAACAGTGGGTTTAGGTGCAACATCCCCATTTTCTGGGACAAAGCATTGAACTGTAGATATAGCGGTGTTTATAGATCAGTACTGAAGTAGAAAATAAACATTCAGTAAAGCACATGAATCCTTTCCATTTGTCTGAATAATGGAAATACGGTGCAAGCCCTGAATTGCAAGGTATCCAGCACTGCTGTTTGATTTCTTCTGATAAATTACTATTCAGGAATATTAAAATAGATAGTTCTAATGATACCCGAAAGTGTCCTTTTGCAGTATAAAGTACCTATCATGTTGGATATACTTTAAGGCTGGATGGGCAACTCATATTCTGGCGATGTTGATTACAGCTAGCAGTACTGTTTAACATGGGCAATTCTTGCTATAAAATTAGCCCGTTTTCTTTCACTGGATTATTTTTGAACAGACTTCTTCCAAAATTTCATTTATCAAATACTTTATATACTTAATGATTCTCAGACAATGATTTGCTTGCAAGCTATTCACCATAACTACCACTTTGAGTGCTTGCCATTCATTAATGTACAGCCTTCCTGTGGAACTGGCCATCTGAATCACATGGTGGCTTTGCTTTCCCCTGGCTGGATGCCTTCCAATCCCACAGAAAGCTTTCTAGGGGCTCCAGTATGTCTGATGATGACTGTGAGATGGCTTCTGGCAACAATATTAATGCAAATGCATACTTGAATGTGTTCTCATGACATATTCCAATCTTGCGATCAAAAACGTGCTTTCTAGTCATTTTCAAGGGAAAAAAACTAGGGATACTGTCAAAAGTGCATTTGCCTTTACTTATAGCAGGAAATATTCACAGTTCGGTTTTGTATCTTTCACTGGATTCACCTCTCTCTCAGCCTCTGATCGTGAGGGAAAAAAATACCACACTGTGCTGATCCTGGAAATAGTTAATTAATATAAAAGTGACCTCCTGACATCAGGGCATGGCAAATTTCCATACGAGGAGAATGGCAGTATAATTTTTGGGGGGTTGTTTTGCTGTATACTCACCCCTAGTTCATTTAAGAAAATAAAACCACAAGTGGAATAAAGCTGTACTGCCACTTAAATTTGGAAAGTGAGCAACTGTAGAAAAAGAGCAGAATGTCTGAATGCACTGAGAACACAGGTGCATTAGCAGAGAGGTGGTGCTTGCTGCTGAGCGTAATTCAATTCACCTGATGTTCATATCTGCCCTCTTCCCTCTGACTTTGGATTTGAAACTCCAATAGCAAAACTGCAAGCATAGTGTTTTGACATGCACCTTTGCCCTACCAGAGCATTTCCATTATATACAGAGAGCAAGGGTGAAACAGAAAATGTACAGTCTTGCCTGGTGTCACAGAATGAGACAATATTTGATTGCACTGATGGTATAACCCTTAGGGTCACCCTAAAGCCGTTGCATGATAGCAGCCCAGATCATAAGTCCTGTCCCTGCCCTGCGGTTCGGAGGCAATTGCTGCCCCTGCTAAGATCCAGGTTTGACAAGCACAGCAAAATACGGTATTTGCCCATGAACTGTTGCTTACTTAATTATGTCGCTCTGCATAGACAAACCCTAGTGGCAAATTTGTAATTGGGTTTTCACACTTGTACTTGACCTTCTAGATGAGATTACAGCTTCCTCTTGATGCCGTAATTGCAACATTTCCATGCCTTAAACCAAAACAAGGCTTGAAAACCTGGCCCTCTGGCTCCTCCCGGCCAGCTTGCTGAGGTGTGTTTTGGGGGAAGATATCTGCTGTGCTAAATTGGCCTAGAAATGCGAAGGCTCTCAGGATTTAATCGCAGAAATGTTTGCTTGGGGGCACTCATGATGGTTTTTTTCTTGGAACTTTTCGCAAACGTAGCCTTTGTTTGCATTTTTCTGTGGTATGTGTTTACTGTTCATTTGTTCTGCACATGCTGTGAGAAATAACCCATTATGTTGGTATTTTTTTTCCTTTCTCCTGCTTTCATTCTTTTTACTCCCCCTTGAAAATCCTTACAATTCCTTTCATTATTTGATGTTAACAGGACAAAAGAAATAAATACTTGAAAGAAGATACAAGCTGTGTTTCTGTTTTACTTCGGAGCTGCTGTGGTAACTGAATACCAGTCTGCAAGGTCAAAAAAAAAAAAAAAAGAAAGAAAAAAAGAAAACTGCCAGAAAACCTCAGCGCTCAAACCACAGGTTGCGTTGCCTATTGTAAAGCAATTTTCAGCCCGCATACCTAAAGAGCATAACAGTTGCTTTGTAAATCTCCGAGTGTTTCATATAGTTTCCCTGTCATGCGGCCATTAAGTTTTATAACCTTTATATTTCAAGTGAAACAATGAACACGAATTCCTTCGAAACGTCCTAATAGATTCCACATGTTAGCAATTTTTTTTTATTTTTTTTTTAAATATTTTGGTTGCTCGGTAGGTAGCAAACCCGCCTGTGGGATTGCTCGGCCTTGGACTTTACCTTGCCTGGGGGGGAATCAACTCTTGCTCCTGACCGTCCGCCATCTTCTCCCGTCGCCTGAGGGCACGCTGTGGGCCCCAGTGCTGTCCCCTACAGGGAAAACGGCTCTAACGGTCCCCAACGGCCCGCAACAGCCCCACAAGGGCCGTTGGGGACCGTTAGAGCCGTTGGAAGGCAGGGGGCGCGCTCGCGCCCCACAGAACCTTCCAGATCGCTGAGGTGAGGCGAGGCGAGGCGGCGACGCGCTCTTGAGGTGAGCCGAAACGGGATTTCTTTATTTCTTTCTTTCTTTTTTTTTTTTTTTTTTTTTTGAGGGAAAAATATCTTCCCCCCCGGAGTGAAATGGCGGGAGATAAAAGCCGGCTGGGAAGGCAGAGAGCTGCTCTTGCCGTAGGGGATCTAAGTGGTCGTTGTCAGCTCGTGAAGGAGTATTCAGTGTCGCGATACACACCGTGATTGCCCGCGATACCTGCGGGCAGAGGCTGGCGACCAAACCTGAGCCGCGACATGCCCTCCGGAGACAGGCCTCGCTTGTGGACAGGTTTTCCCATGGTCCGCAGATGGGGTGAATTTCATGTCATTGTCCTTAATTTAATTTCGTTTCGCTTTAAACGTAGTATCTAAAGTTCGCGGTAATTAGCCTGCCTCTTAAGCATGAGGGTCTGCTGTCAGAGTTAATCCAGGTCTGCGTTCGTGACAGAAGCAACAAGTGGAAGTGCATTGAACCCTAAGTATCTGGAAGTGGAGGATTTATGTTTGTGAAGGTCTGTCTGCCATCGCAGGGGAAGGAGATTTCCTCCGATTTGTGGCAATCGGCAAGAACAAAAGAACTTGCCAAAGAGACCGAAATGCCGAGTTTCCGATTGCTGCCCTCTTATGTTTTCATTATGTCGGGGGGTGGGGACGGGGGCGGGTTTTTTTTGTTTTGTTTTTGGTTTTGTTGTTGGGTTGTGTTGGTTTTTGTTACTTCTTTCCCTCTCACAAACAAACAGTATAAGCCTTAAAGGTGGATACGTTGAAAAGAGGTCACTGATTTCCTTTAAAGCTCGACCTGTTAATTGTCCTCCTGGATGTTGTCATTTCTAAAGAGGAAGCTGTTTTGTCACAGACCGGCTGGGTTTTCACAAGCTCTTTTCTGTTGTTAGCAAACACTTGGGGTTTTGAGATAGGCCAGAATGATTAAAATCACCATGTCAAGTTTTGGGGGTTTTTTTGTTTGTGTTTTTTTGGTGTGTGTGTGTCTTTGTTTGGTTTTGGTTTTTCTTTTCTTATTTTTTTTTCCCCCGAAATTATATAATTCTTAAACTGCAAGTGGTAAACGATTCGAACTGCATTTCAGCTTGAGTTTAATTTTCCCATGCTGGTATGGTATCTTTTGAAGTATTTTTGCTATTGTGTGTGGTGGATGGAAGGAGCAAAGAACTGGGAACTTGAACTCTGTGATTGATTTTATGCATCATCTTTGACCTCTGCAGTATCGATCCTGTGCCTTTTTACCTGTCTGTGAATAGTTTCAGCAGTTTTGAAGAGGTGTTATAATGTCGTAACAAAGGCTTTGAAAGTTTGCACAAATATCTCCTTGTATGGAAATTACTGTTGGCTGTTATTAGTTTAATTATCTTGATCCAATGGTGAGTATCTGTGTTGGTCCTACTGTTGAAAAATATATATACTGGGTGAGTTGTGCAATGTGGGCCAAGGGTTTGGTGTGTATCTTCTGTTTGCTTAATGTAGCAGTTTGAAGTTTGATGTTTTCCTGACAACCTTGCTTGTCTCTTCTTAGCAATTTTCATGCCTTGAAAATATGCAGGGGTTAGGTGGGGGGTGCTGGATGATGTTCTCTGATAAGGCCCAGGATTCCTTTAATAACAGTGACTCTTTGTTGCAAACTGGTCTTTTGCTACTTTGGTGTGGGGGTGGTGAAGTTTGAAATGGATGGTGTCACTAAATTAGTGACCACATCAGAACTACTCCGCTCTGCACTGCTTCCAGACAAATTAAGCCATGTGTCAAGGCGAGGTCATCTGGTGATCCTGAGAAGCCAGTTTAATATTATTCTTAGACCACAAGGAATTTCCACTTACTGTAAAGCTGTCAGGCTGCGTCCACCCCCCAAATCTGTGGGACAGCAACTTTGTTCTCTGTACAGTGATACTGTAATGGGGTTTTGGGGCACTGTGGTGATAGACAAAACTACTACTAATAAGCTGTTTGTGAGAGTTTCTACTGGAGCTAAAGCAGATTAGGTCTGTCAAACCCATGGAACAGCTATAAGGTCCTTTGCCAGGTCAAAGAGTATGATGAAGTTAAGGTTTACAGGAAACATTTATTCTTCTCAATTAGCAGAGTCTGGTCACATCCTTACTCACCAGTTCACAGAGGCAGAGTGCCAGCAGGCGGGTATAAAAGTGTGTTGATTCTTGGAGTCCAAGATTAAACATGAAAGAGAGTACTAGCTGCTCAGTCGAGCAGTGAAAGCATGACAGGTTTGGTTTGTGCACTGTTTTCTGCTGATGTATCCAGTTATTGAGAAGGCCATCAAATACGCTTTGTGTTGCCCCAGAGAGTGCTGGGAGCAGTCCTGAGCACAGCAGGAAAATAATGAAAGCCTGCCAGAAATGCACGTTCTTGGGTAGTTTTTCCAGTAGTTTGCATCATCTGATGTGGAGCTCTGACGTGCTGAATCAAGAGGTGGCACTGAATGCGTTTTCTAGGAGGTGAAACTGGTGCCCTGCACAGTGGGGGTAACTTCAGGGTGTTCTTGTCACTTTCTTAGGGTACAGGGGGAGCCTGTGTGGGAAAGTTGTAGACTATCACTGAAAGGGAAACTGATCAGCAGTTTCTGAGCAGAACCTTTTCTGTATTGTGCAGTATGAGTAACTTATGGGTGCATAAAGGTCATGAATCAGGGAATCCTATTCTCCAAAGAGCAGCAGTAGCGTGTCTCAGTACCTCAGCCTTTCCTTCACTGACTTCATGGGATTTGAGGGGAGAAAAGCCATCTGGTATCTTCTGATGATGCTCTGTGTTACTGCTCTGTTCTTTGCAATATTGTGTCTGTTGTGTTCCTTTTGAGGATCTTGAGCTGCAAAAACGAGGTAATGTCCTACTGGGCTAACCCTGGTGTCTTGGAGATCATGAAAGTAGTAGGAACTGCATGATGGTCCCCTTGCAAGGGCTGACAAAGTGGACCAGGGTCTATTATAAGCTACCCTTAGGAAGTACTGCGTCTGTGGAAGAGCAACAGGGTGCAGGGGAGGTCAGGGTACAGGGTGGGTGCCATCCAGCCTTGGGAACACTGATAAGCTTGAACACAGTATCAGGCAATGTTGCTGACTGTAGAACTTTTCTGTTTGCTCCTGAGGATGAGACCTGTTGAAGTTTAGAGCATAAATAATTATTATCTCCCCAGTGCAAGGGCTCTAGCTCTGTGCTCGGCCCTCTGTCCCAGCCCCCGCTCCATTCAGCAGGGTCAGGGAGAAGGGAATAAGGGGCGGTGTCTTTGGCTGACATGAACCCGCTGGGGAGGGATGAGAGGAAGGGGGTCTTGGGGGCTGGGTTCAGAGCAAGGTTAGCCAAATATCGGATAAATTAAGCAAGAGAAACAGACAGCTCAGCTTGCAGTGAACTTTTCACCCAGCTAACCTGTTCCTCACCCTGCATTGCACAGGTGGAGTACAACTCAAGTAGAGCACAACCCTTGCTCTCACAGCCTCCTTTTTTTGCTGTAGCATAAGCATGGCCAAGGGGAGAGCAGGAACTGAAAGGGGTTTGATTTGCTGTTTTGAGTCCAAGAAGTATTATAGTTCTAATTGCTGTCTTTAGAGCACTGAAGTTAACACCACTAATTGCAGAGGGGCTAGTAATTATTTGCTCCAGTGTAGAACGAGGACCAATAATTTCTGGTCTTAGAGAATTGGGAAGAAATTCCATAATGGAGAGGGCAAGGAACAAATGACAGTGTCTAAACAGGGATGATTAGAGATTCTTTGTGGGAAAACACAAGACTGGTGGGAATTCAGTGAATTCTGGTGTTTATATTTCTCTCACTCTTCTTCTGCATTTGCAGTGCAAGTAAATACAAATAATTGCTGACAGATGTTAGAAAAACATAGCATTATGCTAACCATTAAGCTTAATTTTTTTCTTAGTTAATAATATATATTGATAACTAGACATAGCGTACTTGGGCTCTTACTCACATCACCTCTGCGTAATGGGCTTTACTCCAGGGGTGTGGTATGGAAGCAAGAGCTGAATTTGTTCTGTTGACTCTTTCCTAAATCCCTACTGCTTCCTCTCCGTCTCTCCTCTCCCAAGAAAGATTGGAGCAAATTAAAGTTACTGTTTTTTAAGTAGTTGCTCCAGCACAGTTAGTGTCTAGTGGTGAGGCAGAAGTTTTTGATACGCTTTCTTAGACCATTTTTCTCTTTTGTGGTGTGGCAGGTTTGTTGGAGAGTGATATCTAGTAAAGCACTTTGACCTAGTTTTTAGGCTAAAATTACTAGTTTGAAATTGGGACTCTCAAGTTCTCTTCTGATTTTCCTTTTCCACTCATTATAGGTAAGGAAGGTCTGAAACCAGGAGTTAAGTCCTGTATTTTTCTGTGTGAGTGCCTAAATTCCATGAAACAGGGGTCCTTGCAGACCCACCTCAAGAAACTTTTACCGGTAGTACACTTTCAGATGGTAAATGCCAGGAGCTCTGTGTCTAAAAGGAAAGAGCGTTGTATAAACCTAGAGATAATCTCTGACTTCAGGAAGCTATGAGCCTTCCTGGAGCAGTGAATATTTTCAGTTTTGCCACCTGCTCTGCTCATTGCAGAATGATGATTTCCACCACCCATTTCAGGTCTGAGAAGGAGGTCAACTTCTTGGACTACATGTAAGTGTCAGTTCACATACAGCTCCGCAGCCACTGCTGAGGTTTACATTAGGTGTTTGGTTGCAAAGCAGTACTGACAGCATCTCCCTTGGGATCCCAAATTCCTGGGTGCTGAGGAAGGCCAGGAGCTCAGACCAACATGACCGCATTGTCTAGATGTGCATTGGGGTCAGCCCTGTGTTGCAGTAGGACAGCTGGCTTCAGCTATCCCAGTGGTGCAGCCCTTGGTTACAAGAAAGCTGTGGGGGAAAGTATGGGGAAGAAAGGCCATGCCTATTGTAGAGCTTGCTGCTACCATTTGCAGTTTGTTCACGCCTCTTGTACCAGAGGACTGTAATGTAATTTTGCTTTCTGAACATTTAAGTATTTTGCCCATCAGGTGAGAAACAAATGCAGTTTGGATGCAGAAGCTCGGTATTGATAGAAAAGGGCCATAGCTCTGTAGATTGGGAAAAGTGGGTGTTTGTTAGAAGAAGGTGTGGAAAAAGGGAACATGAACTGTAGTGTGGTTGCTATTGAGTTCCTGAGCCTGCCTGTTGCTGATGCTACTAGTTGTTTATCGAACAGTTTTTCTTCTCATGCAGTTGTTTAAAAAGATAAAAGTAGTAGTTGAAATCTGCATAAGGCAGCACTGCTCTCTGCTGCCCCTTCCCCTGTAATGACAGGAGCATTTTTGTAGGTTTGGTGAGCCCAATCAGAATGGATTCTGTTCTAAATTCACTTTTTTTGTTTGCTTGTTTTGGGCTTTTGTTTTGTTGTTCTGGTTTTGGTTTTTTTTTGTTCCCTTGGGATGGTTCGGAGTGTCTAACTTTACAACCTGTATTTTCAAATGCAAATACCACTGCTGGGGAGGAGATGGGGCAAGGACAAGTTCAGTGGTCATCAGGTAAGTGAGACCACTCCTTTTCTATCAGTTTAAGCAGATTCAGCGGAGCTCTAAGTAACATCATAATCTTCCTAAAGACAAGTTTGCTTGTCTGATTTGTCAGAGTGTATATTCTCCGCAAAAGTTGCTCCCTTTTAGATGTGTTGGTGAAGTTCCCCAGACCTGTTTGGCCATTCACCTTGTGGCTCAAAACCCTTGTGTCATGGCAGGCTTGTTTCTTCTACTGTATTTTTTACTGCCCCTTGAGTGACGTCATTTAAATGATGAGTCTCTGAGAGATGATTCATACCAAAAAAGATCTAATAATTGTTACCAGTTATTCAAATCAGCGTTACTTATTTCCCGCATCCTCCCACTGGTCCCTTGAGCTCTCCCACCCACTCGTTTTTCCTAATAATTCCCAGGCTTTCTGGCCGTACGCTTGGTATACCCTCTTTTGTGTTACTGTGCTAAGGTGTAAGCATCTAGCTCTCCCCAGAGGAACATTTAGGGCTTGGGTGCAGCAACTTGTGTAGGCAAATGGGAGTTGGAATTGAACTAGCAAGGTAGATTGACTACTGGCAGCTTCAGTAAAACTTCAAACGACATTCACATCACATCTGCTTCGCTCTGTGGTGATGGTGGTGTTGGCAGTCTCTGAGGTAGCTAGTTCAAAGCTACATGAGTAACGTGTCTGCAGGCTACACTGTTGGGGTGCACAGAACTACAAACTGGATTGTCTAGAGGAGTTCTGCAAAGAATTACACTAATTACGTGCTCTGCACTAGCAAAGACTTGCACCAGTAGCGACCCCATGTGCTGCTGCTCTTCCAGTTTATAGTTAAGATTGTTTCTTCCCTTTCACAAGTCTTCAACTTGTTTCTCCAGCACTGTGAATTGAAATCTGTATTATGCAGTGATGCGTATTGTCAGTGTAAACAGTAAGCTGCTGTTGAGAGCAGCTGTATTTCCTTCAAGCAGCTCCTCAGTCTGGCTCCTTTTTCCCATCATGTTCTTCTCTTTTCATATCCCTATGCATTCTTCCCTTGATCTTGCCTGTCCGAGTCCCTTCTACATCTATACTCTCATTTCTTTTACCTTCCTCGCTTATTCTCTCTCTCGATCATTTCCCCTGTTGGCAGGAACACGCTTGATTTTGCCCAGAGCTAGGTGGATCTAGAGTCCCAGAGATGGGAAAAGGGTGAAGCTGGATCAATTCTGGATGCCCACAATGAGATATTTCAGAACAACCTCAACATTAGGGCAGCTGGAGTTCTGAAGTTGATTTTAGGGGTATTTTTGGCTGTGTTAGTCTGTCTTGTGCAAGACCTAAAAGAAATGGAAAACTGTAGACATACAGCTGTATGGATCTACAGAGTTATTCTCCCCTCAACAAGGAAAACAGCATTCACCCTCCCTATTTATTAACCCCAGTGGTGGGGTGTTAATCTGACTTTGAGGGGTGGGAGCTTGTTGAAATTTGTGCTGCCAAAAATCCTTACACAGGAAGTGAAAAGCCACTTCTGTTACGGAGCTCATTTGTTCACTCTTGCTGGGAGGGGTTGGGATGGCAACAAATGAAAAGAAGAATGTTGTCCCCAGTGTTTGAGATCAGTTGTTTATTTCATGGACAGTGGCAAGGAGAATGAAAAGTATATTGAGGAAACAAGGCACAGAGACAAGGTCTTAGTAGGAAGACATAGAGGATGTCTTCATATGACTAGTAAAAATTCAGTCAATTTCCTAATACCCCAATTTTTTAAAGGAAAAACCCCCTCTTGTTTGGGGTTTTCCTACAGAGGAGATATTGAGGATATGTTATAATATTAAAGACAGGGATCTAAAGCATAATCCATTCCTTGCACAGGATTCCTGGATTTTCTAGCTCACTTTTAGGTTATTTCAATGGTTCTAAGCTGTGCAAATCACTAAAATGATCACAAGGACTGTGGATTGTTTGCTGTGTTTCTGCAGCTTGTGAACTTAGCCCCCAAATAAACCCACAGCTCTTCTGGAGAGAGCCGCTTTACATAGCAACCTCCTCTTGTGTTGGATTGCATTCGCTGTTCTGTTCAGGGGTGAGAAGTCCTGTGTAGCATGTGTTGGCCTAGCAGAATGAGCTCACACGAAAAGAGCAATATAGCTGCCCTCTTTCTTCCTTTCTGGAAAAACAAGTGAATTTATGGCTGTTCATGTATATGTAGTAAAGCTGGCACCACAACCCCTACTTTGTCAGCAGTAGGACAGTTGAAGGGAAGAAAAGCTTGGCGTAACCTTTGGTATGTTATTTATTATCACTTTGCAGCCCCCTGGAAAATGAACTTTAGAAAATTCTGAGCTGATGGTAACGGTGAACACTGGGAAAACCCGGGGATCAGCAAATCCATTGTGTTGTGCTGACAGAAAGATACTGTTACAACACACTTTAGCTGCCAACTTGCTGCAGTCACTCAATCCATCATGGTGGGCTGTTGGATCACAAGCCAGTGAAACTCAGCCTGGCGTGTTATTTTAGTCTTACATGGACTGTGAGATAAACGGGGCATGAACCGGCCCCCTGGCAGGGGGTCGACCCCTAGCGCCCTCATTAAAGTGCCAATCAAAAAGAGTAATGGAACAGGGAATGGAAAGCTGGCTTCTTCAGCCTGTTACCGCTCTCAGTCTGAGCAACTTTCACAAGCCAAGGGAAACATTTCTCTTCTGAATAGGAGCCAGACCGCCAGAAATACCTCCTCTCTGCTTGTCTTTGTGAGAGCAAGTGCTGAGGCTCTTCTAGGTGTCTTGCTGGTGTTGGAAACCTGTTGCTTACTACTGCCTGTTCAGTGCAGGTAGTGGGAAGAGGCGTTGCTTAATGCAGCCAGAAAGGGAGCAGATTCTGTGGAATATGCAGGCACTGTGCTGTGCTTGCGTTGATCGTCAGTTGGTCAGTGGCATGGTTTCTGTCACAAATTGCTCATATTTCAACATTTATGCATGAAAGATGCAGAACGCTGCTTTCTCCCCATAGCAGTCCAGTTACCAATGTGAGTCTAGAAGGCTTGCTTGTGTGCGCAAGGTGTGAAAGTGGATTTTTATGCTGTGGGGGGGTTATTTCAAACTCCCACAGGAACCCACAGCAAATAGGTCCTGCAGTAATAACATAATCTTTGGGTGAATATACAGTTAAGGCTCAGGCACACATGCAGTGCTAAGCTGCCTATCTTTCTTTGATGGTTAATATTTCAAATAGGCATGTAATTTCTGCTTTGACGATGGATGTTTGTCTTTCAACTTCTGAGTGCATCCAACACTGCTGATGCTGTGGGCATTTCTGTACGTCCTGTGATGCATTCTTGGTTTCTGGTGTATAAATAAATGTTCTTCTGCATGTCAACGTCCCTCTGGTGCGTGCTCAGAGGAGAGGGCAAAAAGGTAGCTGCTGAAAAGAAGGAAAGGTGGGTGAAGGTCTATGTGTTATGTGAATTTAGCATTTGAAATCAGGAAGCTCAAAGCTGGGGAGTTAGCTCTTAAACCTGCTTATAAATGTCAGCTCTTGGTGTGATCTCAGTGTGATTATGAACTTCGCAGCAGTTTATTTTTGCTCACAACGTTTTATGAGCAGATAGTTTCTCCGTGTGGATATTGGTTTGGTTTAAAGTATTTTTTTTTTTAATGGGTAGGATCAGCAGTTGGAATTAGTGTCAGTGAAGCAAAATGTACAAGTAGTAACTAGCTTCACTGTGAGTAATAGATTCTCCTGCCACAAAACTAAGACACAGTGGTCAAATTTCCAGTTGACGTGCTATTGTATACTGAGGCTGGTACAGATTAGAGAGCCCTTAAGAAGCATTAGAGGAAATTAATACAGGTAGCAAGTAAAAAGCATGATTGGAGATCAGCTTTGTACTGAACTAGGTCAGAAAGAATAATTTTATCCATTTATGTACAGTATTGTGTTCTTGAATTGTTCTTGTATACCTGTCTGAACTTGGGGTGTAAGGATGACATCTGCATCCTCTGAAGGCTTATAGTGCAACTGCTGTTATACTACAAATAAAGCCATATTCTGGCACAGAAGGTAGTGTTAAATGTAGTCTTCACATTTCTGGGACGTTGACCTCAAATACTGTTCCCCCCATACTTTGAGATTAAAAGAAATCCTGAAAAATGTATTGGCACAGGAAGGACTATTCAAAGGGCCTAGAATTGCACAGCACTGCTGTTCTCCCTGCTATCTGAGTTGCTGTGTCAGGGGCTTGACCTTACCAAAATCAGGCTGGGGGAGGAGTCTGGTCCTGTAAAAGGTTGTTTGCTTCCCCCTTTCCTCCCAACTATATGCAGGCACCATTTTTTTGCTACATCATTATTCTGATATCCAGCGGTTTGTACTGCTGATTGTCGATTGTTTGCCAAGGGCTTTGAAGCAACAGTCATTAGGTATGGTGAGTCACCCTCCTAGGTCAAAGCAAATGTTTGCTGTTGCTGTGTCTAGAGGGTTGAGGGACAGTTGGTATGACAGATTTTTATTTGTTAAACTTTCTCTACAGCTGCAGCATCCAGGGGACTTTTTTTGCTGGCATTTTCAGTGTGCAGAAACAATTGTTCTGTAGATCCCATACACAATCCTTGTCCTTTGGGTGACCCTTCCATTTATCCAAAATGTAAATGCACATGAAAGCTGTTTACTTCTCTCATGGCCTTTTAGTAGTTTTGAGTCAGACCAGAGTAGGCCTGAGGTGCAAGGTTATTCTTATCCACCCAGAGAACTCTTTGTACTGGGCACGTTGCTTGGGCAATAGTGTGTCAGCTACAGGAAACAAAACCCACCAACAAAAAAACCCTTGTGATACTGGAGTCTGAGTGCATTGAGGCAACTTAACAGGCCAGTAATAGAATCGATATAATGCAGTAGGCACGCATCTCTTATGTAACTGCATTTTGCTCCAGGATTATTTTTATTTCGCTACTAGAATGTGCTGTAGTTCTACTGAAGAACATAGCAAAAAAATATCCCCCCCTGCCCCCCCAATATTTGTCAGTAGTTAATGAGTAACCTATTTTTTTCTCTTTTTGGCAAGCCTCCTTTCATATGATTAACACTACACTCTCTTACATCTATGAGACACGTGCAAAGCCAGTCACAGTGTGAGGACCCAGCCTTACGTACACATCTGGTGCTGGTTTTTTTTTTTTTGGATATTCTCGAACTTCAGAAAATCTGCTTATAGAGAGCTATGAAAAGCATATGGTTCAGTCAAACTGATCTGTGTCCTCTGTTAATGTAACACTTTCTCAGCGAGGTAACTTTATGGTATTATTGAGGCAGATGGCTTTGTGCTGTCCCAGTTCCCTTTTTAAAGCTGTCAGAGCATTGGACCATCTACCAGTAGGCTGTAATAAATAGGCTGTAATAAAGTTGAACCAATGATACAGGTGGGGAATTGGAAGTGTTTTGGTCCTAGCCCTACATTTGATAAAACTAAGCATCATAGCGTGTAGTGGTTAAGAGCCTACTATCAAGCCTGAATTTTACAGAAGTCAACTGGAATCCAAAGCTTTGGCATAGTTTTATTCCGCGTCCCCCCCTCCCTGGAAAAATAAGACTGTATCTCTTCTTTGTAACAACTATGCTTTTAAGAATAGTTTGGAGTATGGCCATAGCTTTTGAAGATAAGTTAAAAAAAAAAAAGTGTGAGTATGGATGTATATACATACATTTGGGGTGGTATGTTTATTAAAGAAGTATATGAGCATACACATGCACACAGTGTTACTCTTTGTAAGAAACCAAGTTGTATAAGTGTATTTTGAGCACCTGCTGACTTAATTAAAATGTGTTTTGGTGTGGGTGGTTTTTGTTTGTTTGTTACTATCCTTGCAGCAGCCTGTAACCTGAAACGAGTATACTCCTTGAAACCTGCTTTTTCAAACCCAGGTACCAGAGGTGAAATCATTGTGATTAGCAAATAAGAGGAATGTTCTTCTTAGAAGAGAAGCAGAGCAAGCAAGGTTGTTCCTAGAGGAGTCGTCATCTAGTGATTTGTGCACTGTAGGAAACAGGTCAGTGCTAAGCTGTGTTACAGAGGAAAAAAAAAAGTAGTTAAAAAATATATGTAGTTGGCCTAGGATCCTAGAAAGTAAGTATTCTATTGATGAGAAAATAGATAAATGCTGAAAACCATCATGCAGTCTAGGAAACAGGGTAGAAAATAGATCAAAGCCTCCTTGTCATAGGGAAATGTTATGAGTATTTTCCTGTTTCAAGATGTGGCCCATTTAGCCACTTATATTCTCTCCACAAAAATGTAAGCACTGCACTTTTTGGTAAACAGCATTCACAACTTAAGCTGTTCTGATATAGAATCATCTAGCTGCTTTATTGGAAATCTGTTCAGGGGCAGAAGGGAAGGAAGTTGTTCACGTCTTTCACACTGTTTACTTCATTTTGGGCATACCCTGTTTTGTATCTCCTGATTCACTGCCTAGACTTTATTTATAAATGCCTATGTTTAAGTAGGTAACAGAATTGTTTATGATCCAGTAATGACGGTAACAAAAAGTCTGTTTAAGCCTCAGAGTAAGATGCATAAGTGCATGTAGACCCTCACCCGTGGTTTGAATAAAGTGTCGAAAAGTTATCAAACTTTTTTTCCCCCCAGTTTATTCCGTGACTTCAGAAAGTGATTCATTTCCCTTCTTCCAGAGGCGGCAATCAGGCAGGCACCTTACCTACTGCTCCCACCCGTACTGTGCTAGATCTTGCTACCAGAGGATTATCTCCAGGAATTACATGTGGTTACAAACTCATGTATTGGTGAGTGCTATGAGGTTTGTCTCTTTTAGCAGCCATATTACACACATGTTCCCTGTATCTTTATACGTTTGTATTACCAGGTTGTTTACCAGTAATATTGTTTCCTTAGGGGAAGGAAAACAAACAAAAAAAAAAGTCTCTTAGTGACCTTGTCACATTCCTGTTAGCTATATCATAGTGCTTAAAACAATATGATCCAAAAAAATAATTCTCCATGTTTTGATTGCTTTGTCAGATACAGGGCAGCAAAACAGAAGTTTGCAGCCACAGCTGTGGATTTAGGTCAGAACAGAATGGACTTTTGTAGTTCTGCTTGTCCAGAGTTGCTTCTAGACTAAAATGACATTGCCATCTGTGTTCTTCTGCATATCTTGCACATTACAAACTTGCTTACCTAATTCAGTCACAAGTCTGTCTCATTTTCGTGACAGCAGAACACATGGATCTGGATAAGTGTTAGAAATATTAGGCTACATTTTTCCCACATAAAATTATATTACTAACCTAAAGTATGATATTTTTTTTTTTTTTTTTTTTTTTTTTTTTGGAAGTGTATTGCTTGACTTAACTCGGGCATTGTATAGCTTGGGTAGGTGACGTACTGTGAGGCAGTACTATAGCACAAAAACATGTAGCAGCTGTTATGGTTATCCAGAAGTGTAAGAAAGATGGCTGGATTTTATTTTAAAAGATGTGCTTTTTTTTTTTTTTTAAGTTTAAATAGTTTAGCATCTCAATTTACCACTCTTAAATGACTTTTGGAAAATTAGACCATCTCAAATGCAGACTCTGAGAGTCCAGGTCAGAGAACTGCAGTGTAAGTCTGAGTTTGACCTACAGTGACAACCAACATTCCAGGTGCTTGTCCAGGTTTCTACCTCAAACAGCCAAATTACGTGATGTAGGCACAGTCTTTAGGGCTGTTCTGCCACTCAAGAGGTATGTGTCTAACTTAGAGAATTATTCATTCCTGTCCTCTACAGTCATTTTCTGTTCCTGCACATAATTAACAGTTTTGCAAGCAAGGGCACATGAAGAGCTTGAGTGGAATCAATTTATTACACTTCTCCAGAATTATGGTGAAATAACTCTTATGCCAATAATCTTTATTTTACATTTCTTCAACAGCAACTCCAGCAAGAACACAAAGTTGGTCAGGGTAGGCAGAGAACAAGTTGTACAGTTCCCAGCAAAATATAGGTAAAATCAAAGCTAATGGGCTGAACCAACGTATTTCTACCTCAGCATATCGCTGCATGGGTTACAGGGCTCTGGAAATCCTACCTGCATTGTTGATGGGTTATTTAATCTTTATTAGAATGTGAAGGTGAACCGCTTTCTATAAAGGCTTGAGACAAGAGGCATGAAAAAGTATTGTCTTCCCTGAATGATACTGGCTGTGTGCTTAAGACAGTGGGCAGACGGAGAAAGCTGTGGTATTGTCTCTCGTCAGTGAATGTTTTCCTCCCCAGCTTCTGAGGTTTGAAGACTGAATCTGCTTTCATTGCTGCAGCAGTCATACCTTGTCCAATGAAACCAGGCTAAGGGTGGTAAGCATACTGTCTTCATAAGGCTCAGAATCTGAAGAACTTCGCAGAATTTGGTAAATGGAACTATTACGTTGTCTTGTTTGCTTACAGCTTGTGTTTCAGTTCTTAAGAATTTGAGTGAAAGCTGGAGACTTGCACTTACTCTCCACATCCTTTGAAAACTATTTTTGAGTGTGGCTCCTGGAATCTGAAAGTTATATTTATTGACTGAGTAATAATGTTAGTAGTGCCAATAGCAATAGGAAGTGCACAGTAGGAGTTCTGCAATGATATAAAAATAGTTGGGTTACAGCAATAAATAACCTCATTTGTGCTTTCAAAAACATAAAGTTGTGATTCAATTTGTTCTGGAATGCTAAATGAGGCAATATGCTTCTTTCAGCTATGCCTGTATATCACTCCTTGTAATCGGCACTCTGGGGGTCCCCTTAGGAGAAGACTTTGCTTTGTCTCTAGATGAGCGAGCAGCTTCAGCCACCATACTCGAGAGGAGCACAGTAACGGGAACAGTGTCGTAATGTACTGCAATAATGGAGCCAGTTGTGCTCCATGGTACTCATATACATCTAGGCTAGTGGGTACACTTTTCAAAGGTTTAAATAATATTCTGTTTAATCATTATCGACAGTCAAATGAACAGGTTGAGCACAATCCAAAAAAATTAAACAAATACACAAATTAGAGTCATTATTGGCTGTGGCTCCCTGAGCTCAGGTAACTCAAACTACTTCATATGTGTTTGCATGTCAGCTCCTTACAATTGTTACAAAACTTAAGTATTCAGGCCATGCCCCTGTAAATTCTCAACACAGAGCTGTGAACTATTTTTTATTTTCCTTCCCCATCTACTTACCATCTTTAGCAGCTGGCTATTTGCTGCATTAAAAAAGAATTTTACAGGAGAGAGCAGCACGGATGGAGTCTTGGTAGCAGAGTCCAACAGGACTGACGTGTTAAAGCACTGTTGAGCCAATGCACTTGTTGAGTTCCGTATTTTACTTAAAAATTATACAGAGAAATATACAAAAGTGATGCATTAAATCAGTTTCATTTGCGTAATGGACCTTTATGGATTTTGATTTCCAGTCAGAGACCATACACACATCTACTGGTACCACATTTTCTCCTTATACAATAATCCTTTGCCTTTCGGAGTTGAGAATTGGTTTAATTCTAACCTTCAGTTTAAAAAATATTCCTGTAAGCCTTTACGAAAAGATACTAAAAGGTAAACTAAGTTGAAAGTACAGCTGTAGTAGGCTCCTTACTTTGAGTCAAAGGTTTACAAAATAACACTTCAAGAATTTAGGTTACTCAGCAGTTTTAGGAAAGTTGTGTATTCACACTTGAACCTTGCACAGCAAAAAGTGCCGTAGTGCGTGCAGGCGTTCAGCGCGGTGGCTGAGGGTTCCTAGTTGCTGTGAATAAAGGTATAGAAGTACACTCATTCCTCAATCTTCAGTTCGGTTAAACTTGACGAGACAAATACTGATTTAATGTACAATGTTTGAAAAAGCATGTTATTTTTATTATTTCAAAAAGTTTAATTTTGAGGAGGTTGTCATGAAGACAAATGATGCAATGATTTCTTCCCCCCGCCCCCGGCATTTCCAAGGCTGGCAGAATTGCACACTAACCAGCCAACTATATACACTTACTCAATCTGAGTGAAGGAAAAAAATGTAGTTAAAGCTTTCAATTTCCAAGGCTGCTCACTTAAACTATTTAAAAAACAACTTAGAAGCAGAGGCCTTCACAGGTGCAGACTTTGCTAGGTTCGAGTGCTGTATTCCAAACAGAATCAGATTTTTCCTTTTTAATATCTTGAAAACGCAATTGAATTAGTGAGTCCTCAGCTACAGTATTTAACAAAATGCATTTTTGGGGGTTAAAAACAAGGGTGAAATTTCAGGGCAACACTAGGTAACTAGGTATGCATGTATGGAGCTGTACTTGTGATTCAAGAAAAAAACAAAATACCCAACAAACAACCCCAAACAACGCACCCTAATCACAGTGTTAAAGCTCCAAACTACAGGCCATCTGTGCTTCAACAGCTGCGATTAACTCTTAATTTTATTTTTTAAATGTTTATCTACAGTCCTGCACTGTGAAAATCAGCTTTCTCAAGAAAAAATAAGAGAGAGAGAGAGAATGGCTAGTTTCAGGTAGTGCAGTAAGACTCAGTATAGCTCCTTTAATTTCTTTACACAGTAAACAGACTTCTATTTATACCAACACCCCGGTCTGTACTTTCTTATTTACATGAAACACTTTTACATATATACATGTTAGCAAAATACAGGGCTTCTCCCAGAACCAAACGCATTTCAGCTATGTCTTTGTTATACAACTAACGCTTAAAAAAAAAGAAAAAAAAGCCCACCTCACTTGTTTTCTTATGCATGATTCCATTTAGCTAAATACTAAAATTGTACTTTTTCATTCCCATGTAGTACTTTCTCTAGTCATAGAATATCATCGGCTCCAGACTGATACTTGCAATTCACTCTGGCAGTACGGCAGAGGTTTTAAGAGTCCAGCTCTAATTGTTCTTGATTTTCACTGAGTCTTAACATCAGCTGTTGTTCGTAATAAAGGCTCTTTGCATAGTTTATTTCTTGAGATAGCTTTACTGCAATATCTTCAGATTTCACTTTCACCTGCAAAAAGAAATGTGATTTTTCTTAATGTGGTACTGCTGTCGTTTAAAACAGAATATTTTTTATTACTTCAGTAACTGAAGGGATTAGGCTTGAAGTCTCCTGTAAGGAACAGAAATGTTTCGGTGGAGATTCCTTCTCAGTGCTGAGGCTGAAGTAAGCAAGAAGTGAGGGAGGGAGAGACAGGTAAATAGAGATAGGTATTTTAGGATGAGAGCAGAAACATCTTGCAATATTTGAAGTTACTTCCTTTGCTTCCCCTCCTACCTTTTATCTGGCTTGTCTGTTTGGAATGTAAACTGACTTGGGTCAAGGGTGAGCTTGTAACCTTGCCTGTAAAACAGACCCCTCAGCTACTACTGTAATGAAGAAAAAAAACCCCTGCAATGGGTTTTAGAAGTGAGAGTTCTGATTAACTTTTACATGCATGACAAACACTCTTTCCAATCTTAGACACTTTGCAGTAAAAAAACCCACAATGTATAGGAGGAGGAGAGACTAGAGTAAATAGACAGCAAAGTACTTAAGTTTAATGTACGTATTGTAAAGTTAAAAGCCTTTCTCAGGTAAATACACATTTCCTACAGTAGCTTTTCTGCCTGCAGGAATATTTTGGATTTTGCCTTCAGCTTTTCTCAGGAGTTCAGGGAGCAAGTCCTACTGTCGCCAAAACCTTTTCAGCAGCAGCTATTTTCATTGCTGACAGAACAAAGTTTTCATTGTTACGCAGCACAGGAAACCAAACACTAAAGACCACAAGCACTTTGAGCATAAAGAGGAAAAGAAACCCCTGCCTGAAGGAAACAATAGGTGCTAGGTCCTTACCATTGGTTTGTGTTGTGATGGGCCTGGCATCGCTACACCGCTGCTTGTATTAACAGCTTTTTTCGTCAACTGTATATACACGTTCCCATGGTCTTTTGAAACAAGGCAGTGGTAGAGATCATCATACTTGACTTCCAGGAAGATGGCGTCGCGGTCTGTGTAATCGCCACTCTTCAGGAAGTAAACAGCTTTAGATGAAATGAGAACACAATAGCTGTCTATGTTCTCCACTGCTATGAAGCTGCAAAGAAGAAAAAAAAAAAAGAAAAAATATTCACTTGAAGCTAAAAATAGTAAACTAAGAAATGTCTTCACCTGTTATGTTTTGAGTGACCTTTAGAAGTCTTTCAGAAAAATTAATAGTGTAACATGTACAATTCATCTGTATTTAATTTAAACTGTTTAAAAAAATCAAGCTGATGAAGTACCCTCTCACCCAGTTAAAAAAGATCATGCTGTAAATCAAATATTAGCACTAAATGCCTGGCTTCTAGCTTTGGACATTAAAAGGGCATATAAAAATATCCTTTAACAAGGGTTAAGAAGAGTAATTTCCTTGCCCTGGAACACTGCAAGTCCTGATACTGAAGTTTAACTGTAACTTTAGTTCCATTGCCAATATGGGCAAGGTTTGCAGACATTTATGACAAGAGCATTATCCTTCTACACACTGTAACCTACTGTGCTTCCTTTTACCACACACCTCCCTTGCCTTTAAAAACAAAAAACAAGTTTAACCTGCTGCCTGGATCAGTAGCTAGAAAAGAGAAATTAGCTGTTTAACACGGGGGTGAAAGGTTAAGCAGCGAGCAGGTTTCCCCAGAGAGATTAGTCTGAGTGATGAATAGTAGAGGTAGAAAAGACTGAGTTAAGAATATTGAGAAATATGATGGCTTGAAAAGGTTGATGTGTGAAAAAATAACAGTAAGCAATGCAAAAGTGAAACAGGTATTTCACAAACAAACACTTCTCCCCCACCTCTGATTTACTACTGAAATGAACCTCATTAGTGGGTTTTTTAAAATGCTAAAAAACTCAGAAAATTAATTATGAAATCATTACCAAGTAAGAATGCTAAATCACATAACGATGCTCTGTCAACAACCCACAGCATTTGAAGCCTATCTGTAAAACTAAGTTCTCATGCTGTCAGGTAGCTTCAGAATTACTATTTTATGACCCATTGCTTGTACAAATCTGTCTGCTCTTGTCCTACTACCTTCTGCAAAATACTCCACTGGTTTTGAAATCAATGTAAGATTATTGGTACTAAGAGTTTTTGGTAGATCAGAAAAGCTTACCATCTCTAAAACTACTGTTGGCTCTACCGTTTAAGTAACGCTTTGCACAAATTACTCTGAGCTATATCCAAATAAACCCATAGCTATAAATGGAACTCTAATAGCCAAAAATATTTCAGAAGGTCAATCGTGGTTTCTTTTTGTTGTATAAAAGAATAATTCCAGTAATTATTACTGAAGAGCACAGCCATTCCAATAATAAAAAAAAAAAAAGCCTGTAATGTACTTTGCTCAGCTCTAACCTTGGATAAAACTATGGGACAGGATAACTGAATTGTGTTCCTTTAAGTAAAACAAAACAAACAAAAAATGTATATTTCAGCTTAAAAAAAACATAGGTGAAAGACAACATTAGCACAGTTAGTGAAACTAGCAATTGTCCCTCAGTTTTCCATCAGAGTTCAAACACTTTGGGGTAAGGTTTTTGTCTTTGAAATAAATTAAGTAGGATGGAAAGTGATATTTTTATGAAGTGTCATAGAAAACTTAATTTTAAAACAGAGTAGCATTATAGGCTGCAGAATAAGAGTCTTGCTCCTTAGGACAGGCATGTAAAAGCAAGTACAGTATTTTTCAGAGCTGCTAGCTTTGACTTGGGTCAGACTCCCACTAGAAGCAGAACCAAAGGGCACTTGCTGGCACCTTGGCTTGCTTTGCTGCTTTTCCAGCAGGGAAAGAAGATTAAAAGGTGACCCCTAATAGTGTATCGCTGTCCTTAGCAATTGTCACAGCAAAGGTGAGAAACTTGAGAAGGTTTCGCATACCCCCAAAAGCAGAACAGCTGTTCTCCTGCTGGATGGTATTACAGCCCGCTGTATGGCGGACATCCATGGGGAGAAGTGAAGCACTAAAAGCTACTGTAAAGTTCAGTGGAAGCAACTGGGTAACCGGGCCACAGGTTTGTATTTTTTCCATAAGAATAACAGATTATAGATCTAATTTTCCATACAAGATTTTTACTGGTGTCATGTATATATTTTGAGGAATGGAAACAGAGGTCAATGATTTAATGGCGAAGCACAGAAACGTTAGCTAATTTGTAGTTCAAGCTCTACATTTTGTTCTAAGTTTGAGTCATGCATCATTACCCATTTTCTCTTGCCAACTGTTACTTTCTTCTCTGAGTCTAGTTCACAAAACAGGTATTTAACCTTTTAAGATACTACTTCAAGATAGTACTTTTTTTTTAAACCCATACTTCTACGCTATTAAAAAGATCTCAAATTAATAAAATGAAAAATTAAATGAAACATGATCCAGTAGAACAAAGTAGAAGCAACCAGATCTCTGGAGAATTTGTGGGTTTTTTAACAACATCAGGAAGTAATTACACAATATTTTCCAGAAGTGAAACAGTGAGCCTAACTGGAAAAAAATGTGGAAACATTTAGTTAGAACAGTAGAGCAAGGTATTAAACCCCCTTTTATGGATTTAACTCTGAAGGAAAATATGCAAATAATCAGGTCTTTAAATGTGTTTCTCATTATGATACTAGGATAAAAGTCAGAGGCATAATTTTGTACTTATTTTCCATGACAAGAAACACTGTTCTCTTGTTGAATGATGTTCCTAATGGTGAAAGTCACAGTGAATGAACAGTGTGACTCGATGACAAAAACCCACTGATCTGCTTATGGGGTACACTTGCAAAAAGTTGACTTTTTTTGGTCACAAATTGCTTTCTTTCAGTTCTCCCAACCTAAGAGGCAGACTGTATATGCATGAAGACCCTTAAATGAGATGAAAACAGGACAATGAGAGTGTAAGATCACAGGGCTGTGAGCAAGTGGCAGATTACAAACTTCCTCACAGGCAGCTGAAGGCAGAATCTAGAGTGGCACATGGCTTTCAGCCATATCTTAGGGATAACGAGTACCACAGGCACCCAAGTTAGCTTCCCTCGCATCTCATCCAGAGCCCCCTCAGAGTGCTCTCTGGGCAGGTCTGTGGTGGTTCACGGCTTGCTGGCACAGAGTCACCAGCCACTCTGCCAGGCGTTGGGCTGTGAGAACCAGACAATAAGGGACAGATAAGGGAAGAGCTACTAGTTCTGCCTGTATGCATGTTACAGAGGAAGAAGAGTACAGGGTTAAGACATGCACATCTTTTATCAATGCACGGGGAGGGTTGGACATGTATTATGCATGTGAAATGGACTAACGATTACTTAGAAACTTAATGAAATTTCATCTTTTTTAATGCTAGAAAGGGAGGAGGGACATCAATAGGAACAGGAGTCAACAAACCAAGGCTCCAATTCCTTCCCAGCCTGTATGTAACATGCGATCAATGGCAGTTAGCAACAATGGAACCAAAGGAGCCCTGTGACACCTGCAATGATTGTATACAGACAGAGGACAGGCCACTGTGGAAGTTATCAGGTGCTCATTCTCTGCTGCTAATGCGTACCGAGAGAAAACAAACAAAACGTTACATGTGTGTACGTGTAAAGCGGTTTTAGTCCCTCTTCCCCAAAGATATGAAGATACAATGGCAGCAAACAGAACTACTTGAAGTAACTGTGTAAGTCAGTACTTACAACTCATCTTGGATGTTGTCAGTCAGTTTGAAGAGGTGTTCTTGTCCTTCTGCTTGACTTTCTGAATAGTGGGGCAACAGCCCTTGAGGTCCTCTACAGCACCGCGGCTTTCTCACTCTCTCCGCTTGTGTCCTACATGCAAAATAGATGCAGAGACATGCCTTAGTGCAACAGCAGCGCTTTTCCTTCCCCTTAAACCTGTCAGCACACAAAGTTGTATTTATTTTGCAATATGAGGTGTGACAAAGCCCTTAAAAATACAAGGTCTTCACAAATACAGCATGTGGATTCTGTAATACTTGATCGGGAAGTTTTACATTTCAAAGAAACGTCTCCCAGTTTTCCTCTACAATTAAGGGTCAGTCTACTAAATTAATAGGAGGAAGAGCAACCTAAACTTGAGTATACTGTCTGCAGATTTTGGGATCTATTTTTCATGAGAGTTTTACTGATTTGACTGTTTCTCCTCTCTTCTCTACAAAAAAAAAAAGAGTGCATCAACCTAGATAGAGCTCACATTGATGGAGAGTGTCAGTAGTTTGAAAATTGAAGGATTATGGAAATAGGCACATGCACAGTTAATACAAAAGAAAAATCCAGGGTTGATTAGAGTCTCTGTACTAGAGTTTAGCATACTCTATCTTTCTTGAGCGTTTATTAAAAAATGACAATAATAAAAGACACACACATGTGGCTGAACAGACATCAGAGGTTGGTACTGGCCACAGTGCTTAAGAACGGCAAGCTAGGTTCCTCCCTTAGCAGTATTTTGTTAAAAAATAATATTCTGAATTCCTTTAAGCTTTTGGAACTCACTACCCCTGCAGAATTGTGTTACAGGCTGCCTAGCCCTGCTTTATTCTCTGTCCTTTCCCAACAGCATCACTCTGGGTCTGCTGCATGCTTTTTTCCTATCTCTTTCAGGCTACTGCTGTTAGTAATTTTCCAAGCCAAATGCACCACTTCTGATTAGTGCTCTCTACTTCCTATCTTGATGCTTTGTGAAGAGCCTGTACAATGACCTGCTTCTCTCCTTTTTGATCAAAAGACAGGAAAAAAATCCCATCTAACAACACGTTTTCTTTTTAAGCTGCTCAGCAATAGCACACAAGAGTACTTGCCTTATAAGCTTTGCTTTCTGCAGATGTTTTCTCTGGAGCCTTGTTTCTTTTGTTACCTTTCCCTTTCAGCAGTCCTGTCCCAGACTCGCAACCCATGCACCCTTTTAAAATTTGTTTTCCTTCGAGTCTTTGGCACCCTTGCCTTTTCATGGTGACAGACATTGTTTTCTGCCCCTTCCCTTCTTGGCTGCAGTGAAAGTTACTGGAACAGAATCCCTTACTTACATGTCATTCATGACTTAGTATCATCTTTGCTGCGCCCCATTGGGTGACTGGCCCCTCAGTGTGTTTTGGCTGTCACTGCTCTGTCTGCTATCAACAATGTATTTGCAAACAAGGTATCTGGCTTTCCAGCACAGCAGAGAAAAACATCAGCCATTTTGAATTTTTAATATATTATGATTATCGGGTAAGTTTTGATTTTGTTAATGAGATTATTACATCCCTGACCTGCATAACAAGTTACAGTGGCTCAGAAGTAGTGCTTATCACTCATCCTTTCCAAGAGAAACTTCAGGAGACACAAAAAGCTGTTCACTGTAGCTGACCTATGGTTATCCTAAGATGGAAAGTCAGTTTGTCAGCAGGGAGGATGAAATGAAGAGTGGAAATTCTCCAACTAAAAGAATGAGAAACAGAGCAGGGGCTTAAGAAACCGTAACAAATGTTGTCATTAATAGTGCCAGTAAAATGTTACCAGTTAAATTTTCAGTTTTACCTTTGCTGACAGATGGTCTCACTGCTTTACCTGTCCTGCTGCACTGCTGGCGGTTTTCGTTAGATGTTCCTTAGTTAATTACAGCATTATGCATCCAAGCTATAAAACGCCAGTACGGAAATTGCCATTTGCTACATAAAGGTACTTAAGTTTTCCTCATTTGCCAAAAGTGCGATGTCTTAAAACTATATTCTTCCAGTAGTATCATTTCTGTGAATCAGAATAACCTAAACACTAGGTAAATAGATGACTTCCACAACCTGTTTATGACTTAAATTACTCCACTGAATAACTGCTGTATGTAGTGGTTAGAACTTCTCTGTGAAGTATTACAACTCTAGACCAAGTCACCTCTCCTGCCCTTTACATTTTTTTAGGTATAAACAGGACTCATCTGTACCAGGTACAGTTACATGACAGTATTGTTACCTTTCTGACCCTACACCAGAGGTGAACAAGTATGTCTGGTTTTACATATTAGATTCTTACAGAGTAGTAAACAAAAGTACGCATTTGCCTTCATGAAATGCAGAATGTTGAGGCAAAGTTCCAAAGAAATGAAAGGGTTCTAACCACTGTAATTCACATCTTGCTGTTTGTCCTACTTCCTAACTTCCAAAAGCAGTAAAGTGGCAGAATTTCACTTAACCAGGAAGCCCCCATTGGCTGTTAAACCTCTCTACAGCAACTGTAGCTTCTATTGACGAGTTTTAAGAGTAAATATCTGAAGTTTTAATTAACTACTGGCCAGTAAATAACTTTTTACTTAGATACGTTCCTATTATGCATTCAGGAAAGGTAGATAACCACCCCTATGGCAGCAAGCAACAAGGTTGCATAAAGGTTTTTACATTAACCATCTTTCAGATGAACATTCAACTGTGCTGTCTTCTTCTGTAGTACTGTGAGAGGAGGTACCTGAAGCTTTGCAGACAAGACTGCTGCAGAAGTGAGGAAAGAATAGGGCCTTGTCATCAGACCTATTCTGTAGAAACCAGAACATCAGTGAATGCTGGTTTCTAATGTCTGGCTTAGAAGCAGGTCAGCGAGAAAGTACGAGTACTACAAAAGTACTAGGCACCACAATGAATTTCTGGAAGGCTTGGCAGTTTCTGAGTTGTGGGTTTGGTTGCGGGTTATTTTTAGGTTTTGTTTTTAAATGGAAGAAGTACTTAAGAGTACAGTACTTATTGTCCCCACTGCTCCCCCATGCTAAAACATTCATCCTGGTGATAAAAGATAATTCTCGTCGTGGTGATAAGGCGGCCAGCTGCTTTTCAACTAAGTGCCACTAGAACTAGCATAAATTGCGTTGATTTAGTCCATCAGTCCCTTGGCAAACTGGTCTGTTTGGTCTGGACAGCTAAAAACATTCCACACGACTTGATTTTTTTCATCTAAAAAATTGTTCTACTGTCTCAAGTTACTTTCTGTAAATAATAAGCAACACTGATGAAATGCACAAAGCTGAAGATTTGTAAAGCAGAATGAACGGTGGTGTGCCCACATCTGTGTTACATTAAACATGCACTCAACAGATTTGCTGATTCTTTTTTAATAAGCACACAAAGGCAACACAAGACAGAAATGCCCTCACGTCTACTAGTCACAGCAGGGAAGAGTGCTGCTGAATGAAGACACAAAGAGATTGGAAATGGTGTCAGAAGGTTGAGGCACACACTCCAGTTCTTCGCTGTTCAGACAAAGCTGAACACTGGAGAATCTCATTTCAGATGGCTGCATGCAACACTAAAAACAGTTAACAGTATTAATTGCTTGGCTTTTGCTTAACAGTTCACAGAATTCTTGTGATTCAGTTGACCAGTTTTAAGCCAGAAGTTTTGCGATCGAACAGATCACTGACCCATTGACTAAGGAAGTTGTTCAGGTATTACTGATGATAATTATTTACCAACTTAGATTGAAAAAACTCTTACAAAAGACATCACATGTTTTACAGAATTACTTTTAACCTTGTTCCTTCACTACACCTTTGCCCCTGTCAGGTACCCTGTCAGGTTTACACTATCAGGTACATAGATGCGATTCTTGCTGAGGTACTTAAATACACAGTGTTTTTGAGAACAGTAACTGTTACTCATCTCTGAATGTCTTTTGGACCTAAAAAAATTTCCTTCAAGTGTACATAGATTGCTTTGACAAAAACATTAACAATCAGAAGGTATCAAATTTTGTGTATCAACAGATGATAGTCTGTGAAAACCAAACACTGCACTTCTGAAATTACAAACAGAAGTGTGTGTGGTTTTGCTATTACATCTTTCAGTTTTCTCAGTATCACACTCGGAATTATTACTCAGAATAAAACAACTTTAGGAAATTTAGCAACTTCTCCTGAGAGAAAAAAAAAAAAGCACCAAGGAAAAACCCGATGACCAACACAGCAATCACTACAACTTCTCACTTAAAATGTGTATTCGTGGACTTTCTAATCTGCTCTCTCAGTAAGAGATCAGCACTGGCAACTACAAATCTCTTCACAAAGCCCAATGTGAGCATATGTACAGAGTTTGATCTGGAATTGGAAGAGTGCAAGGACACCCCAAATCCTGCACAAGCTCTAAGTGCAAGAAAATGCAATTCTGGCCTCTGAGACTGGTATTTAATGAAGAGGTTCTTCACAGAGACTTCACTTGCTGGACTGCCTGCCTGTCACCAAACCCCACGTCCATTCTAGCTGACCAGCTGCTGTGTGAGTCAGCCATGAAAGCCCTCCAGAGAGATGTCTCTGGCCACAGGGCTCCCCCCCTTCTCTAGTAATAATTTTCTTCAACTAGACCCAGTTCTCGCTGCCAGAACTTCAAGCAACTGTCATCAATGTGTCGCATTTCTAAAGGTGTTCCAGTTTAACCACCTCATCATTCCAACCCATTTAAAGCAGTAACTTACTGGTTCTGGTATAGCTCAAATTCTGTCAGTGTTTCCATTATAAACTTGTTTTTTCAGGTTTGCATAAAATTTATTGATAAAAGCCTGCTCTGGGCTGTAACTTGGCATACTGACTTTCAGCCTGGGAACAATTTTTATCCCCTTGAAATAATTATAAAACAACCTTAGTTCAAACAAAGGAAAATTGGCAGGTAATATAAGCCCATGAAACAGTTCAATTGCTGCTAGTATTCTGGAGAAATAATATCAAACCTGTTACTTTCTTGGCTCTGGAAAAAGTCTGCTTCATAAATACAGGGAGTGCTTTGTCTAAGGAGGCTTTAGTGCATTTCAGACATTAAGAAGTGACTTAATCTGATAAGTGAAAGAGGACTAGCCGTACATCTTCTATCATTACACACAACAACTGAAATATACCTGCTACAGTTGCTCAAGTTCAATACGAAATTGCACCTGCAGCCGTCTCTAAGTGTCATCATTGCATGCACGTAATTTCCACAAAATGCAGACCGAAGACAGTACTGGGGCGTGTAATGGGAGGACACAGTGTAAAGCATACTCAGAAGTGCCAGAATCCATTAAATGCTAAACAATGTATACCTTAAAAATTAACCTAAAAGTTCAGCCATCACAGCAACAAACTACAGCTGTACAGTCATTGTAAGGATAACGAAGGAAAACAGATGTATACCATTTCTGATATGGTCTGTATTTCATATCACACCTTTGCAAAATAGTAAAAATCCACTACTTCCACTTTTCTTCCCTCACCGATCTACTTACTTCGTTTCAAATGTTGAATCCTTGTGACAAGCAGGAACGTCCCCTGCATTTACTGAGCATAAGGAGACAGCCAGCATTAGTTTTTATGTGCTAGTTCTCCGCATCCGAGAACATTAAATGATTTGGGCCCATTTCAGAAAGGCCTGTGGCAATCTAGATTTCATGTTCCATTGTGACTCTCCTGGCAGACAGTAATGCTGTGTACTTCAAAGGGTAAGTACAGTTGCCTCCTTCCCAGCATTGGGCTTTGGGGGTGCAATTCCCAACAGGCAGGAAATTTCTTGAGGACCTGACACCTGAACCCAGAGATCTGGCACAGCTCTGTGACGGAATTCGTTCACCGATTCAGACACACAGATGCTTTTAAGGTGTGTTAAAAACGCACATGCAGTGGAGTCAGTCCTAGTGTTGGATTTGGCATTACAATGTCTCAGTTAGATGCAAGAATGTGTAAAATCATGAGCCAGACAGCTCCCTGCTGACTGCATATCTGAGGAAGCTTATACGCACCGTTTATTCCAGCAAATGCATGGAATATATTGTGCTTGTTAAAAGTGTTCCCAAAATGCTAGTTTCAGGCAGAAACATGCAAATAAATGGTGCCTAGGGTTAAAACCTCCCACTTACAGTCAAATCCCTCCTCTTTTGAGGGATCTACCAGCTCAGATGCTGAAGACCTTTATCTGACCCAATATACTTTTAGGAGAACTGCAGCTTGCTGAAGAAGCAACTGTTTATCATGTAGGCTGTTCCTGCCAACTTCTTAGAGATGTAGCCCTTCTCTGTCTTTTGTATACAAGATCAAAACAAAACTGAAACCTATTCATTGGGTTTATGATTGTGTATCACCTCTTCAGGCTCCAAGTTCAAAAGGTTGAGAAGAGCTTGATGAGGACATCAAGAATCACTTCTTTAAAAACAGCAGAGCAGCAGCTGCGCTCGCCCAAAGGGCACGTTCTTATGACATCCATATTACAAAGCCGAGCTCTGCGTAAGCTGTATGTGCTTACATACCAGTCAACTGCATGGCACTGACACTAGCCGTACCCTGCGCATCAACCCGCAGTCAGCCTTTGGCACTTGCTCCACTTCTGACTGTAATAGCTGGGCAGCAAACAAATGCTTTTTCAAGCACTTTGATATCATCAAACATAAGAAGTTAACAAAATGTAACACTGCCATCTCAGTTTCCAGTTTCTCCCAGACCTTTCCTGTACTGATCTCAGTGATGACTACAGTTGTCACCTTAAAGTTTCCAGTCTCACAGATGTGTTGAAAAATGCGCCCATTCACCTTCTGATGCAATGCAAAAGATACGATACTTAGCAGGGATTTCTTGCAAACACCTATCTGAAAAACATGAGCTGAACATGCCTTAGGGAAGTGCCCAGGCCCATAACATTCCTCTGCCTCAGGGCACAGCACGAGGTCTTAAAACTTGTGAACACAGGCTGCTGCCAGGCAGGGCAGTGCAGTAGATGGAGCATTAGTCTTATTTCTGTGCTCACGTTTATAATGGTCCCATCAAAACCCATCAATGCTGGCCAAGCAATGCCTGTTTGTAAAGGCAAATACAGTTGCTTTACTTCAAGCGTAACATACTTGGAGCATAACAGCAATGTCTCCCTATTGTACTCCTACCTTTCTGGGAAAGCAAATCCTCTTTGGGGAAGAAAGCAAACCAGGAGCCGCTGCCCAGCAGCAGGACATGAACTGCTAGGTGTGCACCAAGAGCTGTGTGAAGTGACCCATGATGACTGTATGTGTTTTCTCTTCAGACTCTAAATACTTTTCAGTTAGTACAATGAGGGCTGCAACAGGCACAGCAAAATCCTCTAACACAAACTTCACCTAACGAAAAGATACTGAGAAAGTTTGTTTTGATTTTAAAGTTAGGAGTCACGGAAACAATTCAAATCAGCTGGCTGTACTTACGAAACTGATAAAGAGCGTTCCACATGTTAACAGCAACATTAGGTGAAAAAATTATCTATAAAAATACCAGCCACATGCTAAATGAGGTGACATCAAGGCAATAAATAGCTCCATCTGTATCAAAGAGTTTGTAGAACAACCCAGAAGACATCTCTGAACAAAAAAGTAACTATGGATAAAGTAGTACTGAAAAAGAAAGTGGGTTGGATTTTTTTGTTTTCATAAAAATCAGTTTTACATATTTTTCTCAGATCACTTTATAAATCTGCTGCACATTAGAAATCAGACACACACGTATTTTTTCCAAGTAAAGAAAGCTGAAGGTTTACATTTTTAATAGCAATGTGACTATTTCTGAATGGCAGCAGTATATATTACATGCAGTGTGAGAGGGTTAAACAGGACAGCCTCAACTCTTTATAAACTTTTGCCCTCTGGATATGTACTCATTGGCTGCTGTACAAGACTTGAGCTGTATTACACGCCTTAACGATATGGTTCAACTGTCGGTCAGGCTCGGGGCCTGGCAATAGGCCAGACCGCAATCAATGGGACACAAACCTCCCCCTTTCAGATCATCACGAAGGCTCATATTATCTCCTTTTTGTCGTGCTGGTTAAATTTATGGAGCAGAACCCCGAAGCTGCATTCCTTGGCTTGGGCCGGCCCACGCGGGCCTCCCTTTGTTTGGTACTGTAAGCGAGGCGTGCTTTGGAGGATTGCAGGGTTGTTAGTTCAGGCACTGACTGTTTGCTCATGACTGAAATGAAAAGAGTTCAGTGGAAGGGCAAAAGGACAGCACAAGTGTAAAACCCCATCCCAGCAGGCCCTGGGCTCCCATCTACAGACTCTGGACTAGGACTGAACAGAAAACCTCACCGTTAGTGACCACGGAAAAAAAAACTCTCTAGTAACAGGTAAACAGCCTAGCAGTGTGTTAGCACATACCTTGCCGCAAGGTCCTTTGCTTTCAAGTAAACCTGTAATTACTACATAAATATGTACCTCAACTAATATGGCTTAAAACACTGCTCAGAAGTGGTATTAGTTTTAAGGCAATGCTGTATCTTTTAATTTGACAAGAAAACCTGTCAGTACAAACAGTACTACCTGTCCAGCTGCACGGTTTAATATTTCTACCATTTTAAACGTGGAGTAACCTCAGAGAACCTGATGCCGTGGTATTTATGCTTGGGAGGAGGATGTAGCAAGTAATTCTAGTGAGACACAAAACTACTGGAAGTACAGTATGGTGAGATTTTCATTTTGTATATAACAGGCATTTCCTACATCTTTGTATTTGGTCTCAGAATGGAAAAAGTCCACCTTTGGGTATGCTCAGATACTCTCTACTCAAAGCTTTACTACTGTGGGAATTAAAGGCCACTTCTTGATACAGGTCACAAAATTAAGGATGTAAAGGAACCTTTAACGTGATCTCAAGGCAAAAGCATCTGGAATGAAAGCAAATGGAAAGACAAGCTGAAAGACGGTATGTATTCCAAATACACACAAGAGAAACAAATACATACAGGGAAATCCACAAGGCTTTTACTGATTATGCGCGTGATACAAGGTACCCTTGTATTTATTCTTTGTACAGGCAATGTCTATGCTTACCTTCCTCAGCATACAACTAGTAAAACTTATTCCCAGAAAGCTGCCCTAGACTGACTGTACCAGACTTCACCCCTTTGGCTCGGCACACAGGTAGTCAGGACGTGAGGTCATACAGCCACTGCACTGGTGAGCACTTCATGCCATTTGTGCTCTAGAAACAAGTAAATAAACAAACGCAATATTCCTGGTGCCTTACACCAGTTTCATCTTTCCTACTATTTTTATGAACTGAAAATACTACTAAGAGGGCCAAAAGATATTATAAAAACCCACAGAATGTGTATTAAATTTTTTTCAGTTCTGGGGATCGAGTCTGACTGGTTTACTGCAGTCTGCTGGTTTGTCCTGGTACATTCCAACAGACACGTCTGTTTTGAATAAAGCTTTTGTTCGTTTCTGGTGCACATACGCTTTCGGCTTATCCCACCTAATTCTAAGCAAGTAGATTTGTGAATGGAAATTGTGACTACTTTATTGCCTGGTCTTTGATGACTTTTTAGTTTGTTCTGCTGATGCTAATGCATGAATATAATTTTTTTTTTCTTTTTCAAAGTCTCTCCAGTTCCATTCTAGGAGATACCATTGCAGACTAGTTAAATCTGCAGCTCTCTGCAGTTGTTTCAACCCAAGACAACTATTACATAGAGTACACCAAAACAGCAGAGTGCTTTCTGCATAAGGAGGCATCTAAAAAACACATGAATGCCAGAAAACAGGAAACACACAACACGGTAAAAGGTGTTCCTTTTAACTTTTGGCCTTGGTGTCCAAAAGCTTTTGCTGAAATCTAAGATAATTAGATAAAATATGCAGGCTCTAGAAATACATTTTCTAAGGAAATAAAATTTTCTCTCTGTCTAGGTGCGTTTCTTTTAGTTAATAGCTAAATACTGGGCACACGGAGTTCCATTTTGCGGAGCAAATGCAATCCTCTTAATTGTCAGTTAAAGTGTAAGAAGTAGAATAAATCTGTGGTACATCCAACACAGGATTTATCAGCTCCTTTCAGAATTAAGTTCCTAATTGCTTAAATTTCTGCAGGACTACGCGAGGCCTCCGTGACAGTGCCTTGGGTTTAACCTACCTGGAAAACATGAGTTACCTCCTGCAAACGTCCGCCTGTGCTGAGAAGCAGCAGCTTCCCCAGGCCTTCCCAAGTGTCGTGTTTGGAAGTGCACATGGGTTGGACGCAGGCTGTCCATTTTCCGCCACCTCTCCCTCCATGCCAGACTGGCCTAATACAACATAATGCCTTCTCCTCACAAACCCGCACCTTTTCCAAACCAGTTACTGTACACGAACTCGAGCTTAGTCTGGCTCCCGCTCTGCACCCAGCCATAGCAGCTGTCTTCTGTTAATGCAAAAGCTGTGCAAGTCTCACTCCCTGCAGCGCCCCGTACCCAGCGACAGAAACACACTTGCCTCTAGTTGGAACTTTTACCAAGGCGCTAGTAAATACTTTGCTCTTGTGGAGACTACCACAGCAAGAACTTATTCATTCATATTTTTGAAACTATTTGTTGCTAACAATGAATGGACATCTAAAGAAAAACATAATTTCACATTTTACGCCTGGCTAACTACTTGGCATTATTGACTTTAGTGTTTTCCTTTTTCACTCATCTGTCCTCCCCTCGCAACGTTCCCTTCCAGTGCCCTGACTCTTTCTGTCCCGTAGCCAACGCATCCAGAGTGTCTTTCTGCCCTCAAATGTCAACTTACACCCTGATGTTTTAGTGCAAAATCCTTTTTCTTACAAAACAGAATAATCAGAATATTCAGAATGACAGTTCAGTCTCTCATGACGTCTCCCTTTTCACTGTTAACAGACACGTTACCAATGGTGAAACCCAGTGACCACACAGTTTTCTTAAACCGGGCTCTTGTTCAGTTTGTCAAAGACAATTGATTTCACAAATATTCCAAATATAAATGGTATCTAGTAATGCAGATACCTAGCAATAACCTCCTGGGAACAGTATTCAGATGCAAAGCAAGGTATTTTCTGTAATGCGTAAAAAAGTGTTAGAGTTTGGTTTTACAGCAGGGACCAATTAACGTCCGTTCCACCCGCTAAAAAGGAAAGGGAGAGGGATACTCAGTGCAGTTTGGATTCTCCAAATCGCCCGGACTTCTGGTGGCTGCTAAGCAGCTAACAGCACGTTCCTGCAGTGAGCAGCGTAGGAACATGGGAAATGGTTACATTTTCATACACGTGGCTCTGGAATTACAGACTCTGCAATAAAATACGATTAAGCAAACAATGTTTTAAAGGTTAATCTTCCTCTTACTATATCCTGTGGATTAAAAAAATAATGAAAACTACATGCATCAGAGTTATTTTCTTCAATCATAGCAAATTCTGCTTTACTGTGAAGAATGGAGGCTGTGCTCCCAAGTGATGACCCCTCAGCTCTTTGTCCTGAGGGGGAAGCAAAGGGAAAAAAGCAGGAGGTGCCGGTCAGTCCTGGAGGAGGGTGTGGAAAAAAGCTGCACCCCCTCGAGAGCTACTCCAGAAGAGTAACCACATGCCTCAACTGCTGGAATTCCTTCCGCAGAGCTGTACGGGGAGGTGGAGCAGTGCAGTGACTATGCAAAGCAATCCTGACAGGATTGCACTCACAGGCAGATACCATCATTACTTTTCTAACAAAAAGCCCTATTAGTTTCTTGATGTACAGCATGCAAGACTGACTTCTGTGCCGTCTAGGGAAGACTGCACTTCCTTCTAATCTGAGTCACGCCTTGGGAAAATAATTCTGAGTAAGGGCAAGAAAAAAATAAATCATTCTTAGAGGAAGCTGTAGAAAAGAAATCCACAGTCACAACTACAATCCAGAAGTGCCTCATGGCAGTAAGAAGCACTCTTTGAACAGGCAAAAAGAAGAGAGAACCGTTTGCTGTTCACTCTTAAGGGTAGCTTCATTTATTTAGAAATCATTTAGGTCTTAGATGGTGGATTATTGTCTCTTTCTAGTTAAGAAACTAAAATAGCCGAGGTGCATTTTCAGAAAAACAGTAAGGTTTGGCGATGAAATTACCCATACTGAAGAGGTGCAGGGTTGCAGTTGGAAGAACTACTTCCCCCCCCAAGAAAATCTGCATTCACTTACGCAACAAGCAAGAGCAGACATTGAAGAACACAACAGGGTCTCCCACACACCTACACAGAGTTACCAGCGATAAATGAAAAGCTAGGAGAATACTGAGCAGGTGAGACTGGTAATGGAAAATGATTAAAGCGGGGAGAAGTGTCTACTGAGGTGCTGCAAAATGTGTGGGCACAAAACCAGGCTTGCTTAACTTCAAGGATCTAGTAAAAGCTACATGTAAAATTATATTTGGAGAGGACAAGCTAAGAGGTGTTTAAAACTCCAGTGAGGACAGTGAAGTACTAAAGAACCTGAAGAGGTCAGAAATATGGCAGGAAATGAAATGGGATTCAACCTACAAAATTGCAACCTGGTTTATCTGGGGAAAAATAATCCAGAACACAAATATTAAATGACGAGGAGATACTCGCGAAGCAGTAAAATAAAACAAAACATAAAAAACTAACCCTCTTGGGGGAAAATAGCAAGCAGAAAACTGGCTATCAATTTGCAATGTGATATGGCAGTAAAACCAGCCAGCACAGTTTGGGATGACGCGCAGAGCACAGCTTGTCACAGAGCGGGGATACGACGGTCCCTTTTCACACAGTACCGATGGGAACTTACAGACTGGGGGGATTTCAAAGGAACTCGACAGCAGCAGTGGAAGAATCTGGACAGAGTAATGACAGAAGAATGTAAACCCATAAAATCAAGTTCAGCAGTGACTGAAGATGGGAGATAGGGCTAACGCTGAGGAAAAGCCAATGCCTACAGCTATTTAACAGGATGACACAGGAGTAAAATGGTCAAACTTGGAGAACAGATCAACTGAGGAAACAGTTCCTTGTAAAGACCTGTTGTCCCACTGGGAAAAAAAAAAAAAGAGGAAAAAAGATATGAAGGAAATTGCACTGACCAAGTCATTTACAGATTAAACCAATATATCAGCTAAACTGTCCTGTACGCACCATTTCCAGGTTTACACAACACACTAGCTGATAAATGTATTTTCTCTCTGGCTTCTAGGAAAATCATACGAAGGACTTGCCAGGAGAAGAATAGCACCTAGTCACCAGAGTCATGGCCCATACATGACTGACGTTACTGCAAAGACTCTGGAAGTCAGATCTAGATCAAGTCCAAGGGCAGGATGGAATCTGGGACACGTACAGAGGTGTTAAGGTTCAAGCAATATTTATCTTCAGAATTTGAGAACCTTGAGAATATCCTCTTTGCAGTGTATTAGCTGAGTTGGTGTTCCATACAATTAGGTACACATTTCCTACATCTTCCCAGTGTCACCGATACTCACGCTTTCAGATCTACCGCTTTTGACCTTACAGTTGCAATCGTAGCTAACAGAGACGGATGCATAAAGGAAAAAAATAATAATCACCTGCTGTTGACATTGTCTCAAACTTTGCAACCTCACTGCACGTTTCCGAGTGATGGCATGGAAGTGGTGAACAAAAGAACAACTATCACAGGCTGCTTCTTTCCAGGTGAAGTACGTTTAAAAGAATCAAATATTTACATAAGACTTTTCTGTGACCATTAATGGCTTGCTGATCTCAAACTAGTTTTAACTGATACAGCTGAGTTCCCTGATAGAATTCATTAGAATTGGGTAGGTCATGAAGTTATCTCCTTACTTCTAAGTTTCACGTTGTGACTATCAGAAAAGAACACAAACCCTTGCAACAACAGTTCAAGAATAATCTTAAGCTTGTACTGACCTGGCAGAAGCCTGAGAGAAAGCCGTTTCCTGCACTACTTTTTAAGTTAGAGACACATCTAAATATAAATGTTCTTTACTTGTGCTGCAGTAGGACTTGAGACACGTTTCTAGGAGAGAGCTTTCCAAGCATATCTAGAGACATAACAGCTTTCCTGTTTTGAACTGGTCTTTAAGACTTTTGGCAGTATATGACAAATATGGAAATAATCAGAACTCTTGTATGTGACACTAAAGTACTTGGAACACATAAAACCCGCTCAAAAAAAGGTATCGAGACACAGGCATTAACTGTTCATAAATTAGATGCATGCTGCATTGTCAACAACTATTTTATGTTCTCCTCTGTATTCAAATTTAAAACTATTAAGGCAGCTTTATTAATAAATAACAAGCATAATAAATTACATGATTACATAAGTTTTAAGATTAGCCTTGAAAAAGTCCAGCCTAAAGTCAGACATAGAGAATATTTTCTTGTACTTTAAACACATCACCTTTTAAACTACTACCCTAAGCTCTAAAGTCATCTGCATCTCAGCCCTATTAATTCGGCTCCCTGTTCCAAACACCGGGTTTGTGCTCGCTGCATGAGTCCCAGTACGAATCAATGCATCTGAAGCCAAAAGAGACTCCTGTCCATGCAGCCTGATCACAGGGACACCAGCCACAGAGTCGTCCTCAGTGTTCCATTCACTTCAGTAACTTTGCTGGAATTAGAACACGCCTTTCAGGAAAACCTACAACCTCAATTAAAGTTCTTCATCTCACTCAAAACTGATCCAATGGGTAAAGGCAAGCAGATTAAATTCAGGTCTTTTTAAAAATTCAACCATGTAATTAAAGAATTGCAAGGGGCTTATAATTTACGGTTATGTATCATGTTATTGAAACGCAACTGTAATTAACTGGTTGACTCAACTTTGCACCAGCACCAGAAACTTGCACACACATGCCGTCAGTCTCAAGATAAGATCAAGATGGCTCTTACCGTGCTTATTAACTCACATTCTTCAGTTGTTCAAAATTACACTTCAGATCAGTTATTGCCATGAACTCGTACTGGCCAGGGTTGGCTGTGTTTGTGTACTTAGCTTGGAAGAGCCCACACGGCCCAGCACGCTTAAACAGAACAGTCAACTGGAGCCAGCACACTGGGTTTGGAACACTCGTCTATTTTGATTCCAAACCACACATATTTGAACAGTTAACAAATGCAGCAGGGGGATATTGGTACACAGCAGTCTAAAAAACGTACAAATCCTTTGTTGGTTTTTTTTTTTTTTATATGCCCAAAAGAACAATTTGGTTGCTTCATTATATAAGCACATAAAAAACCCCCTTGCCAAACAAACCAGGAGTGCGAGGTTGCATAAGGTGGGGGTATGCTTTGGGTTTTTTTTTCCCCTCCTACATTACCTACATATTCTCAAGTACACTTGTTTATTTAAAATGAGTTTTGATTAGATTTTGTAGACTGGAGGAGTGTAGTAAGTGTGAAAGGTTTTTCTTTTTGTTTGGGAGTTTAGGGTTTTTTTCCTTGTAGAAGGCTGCTGCATCAGAAACTTTTTGTAGAGTGTGTGTCAACACTAAAATCATTGCACGGTGCTCCTCTGTGACAACAGCATCTCAGAATCTAGTGGAAGCAAAAATGTGGTTCAGCTCATCTGTCTTGACCTCCTCTCTTAATTGACAGTTAACAAGTTAAAGGGAAATATGTCCCACAAGCAAACACAAGCCAGAGATAAGGCTGGTCGGAGGCCCTCCCTGTACCAGTTGCTCTCTAGTTTGTCAACTGCTGATAACATCATCGCTACTGTGCATAGGCTGGATCTCATACAAGTATGGCAAAACGTGAATTTTATATATATGTGTATCTTGAAACAAACTACAATAAAACCACAGCTCAACTGGTAAGACAACTAACAGTACAGCCAGGTGTGTTTCTCCACAACTTTAAATAAATAAATCAATCTGTACACTGGTAAAATTGAGACACATACAAGCAGAACAGTAGATGTGTTTTCTTAGGGATGCACTTAGAGTTCTCATGTAATTTCATGTATGCATACGTACTTAGCGAATTGTAATCCCTGACCTCTTGTTTTTACAAATCAAGCTAAGTACCAAATACTTCAGACATCCAGGTAAACAATTCCATTTTCACAACGAAGTACACCTAGGTTCACTCTTGGAAGTCTCCTGCACCTCACGCACACTTCATCAGCCTTACTGTTCTTTACTGAAACACTGATGGTGGACACTCCAGGGCTCCAAGTGTGGCATAATAAAACACAAGCAATGGAAAAGCCCAATAGGAAGAACAAAACAACCAGAAAACCCAACATTTTGCAAACATTTTTCTCTAAGCTGTCTGCCAAGGCGTTTACTTGGCATTTTCTTTCACTTCAGCACGCAGGATCTCACATGCATACATGCAACAGGACTTCTTGGCATAGTGCTATTGTATAAACTCTTGGCCACAAAGAGTAAAAAGAATCTTCTCTCAGAGCAGCATTTTTTGAACTTGGCCCTTTCCCTTTTCCACATTCATAGTCACTGCTAATAAACATTCATTTACTTTAAACATAATCATTATTTTGTAGGGACCACGTTACGTTAGTAACTGAACAGAGGAAGAGAACCAAAGCATCTGTCGTGATGTGCACCCACATATCTATGGGTAAACAGACGAGCATGTGAACATAAAGGCATATATTCACACTTTTTGTAAGTGAGAACCATTGTACAGAATGAAAATGATAAGGCAGTGACACCACATTGATGCCAGAACTCTTCAAACCTTTGAAGAACTGTTTTTCTACACAGGTAAGTGGGAGCTGGAGGTAGAGCAGGGAGAACTCTTCCATTTCAACTCTGCATAAGGATTCCATGGTGGAAGTTTAATCTCATTACACAGAGCCTTTTCAAAACTTTGCTGTAATCTAATGCTGTAGGTTAATAATTCCTATTTTACGTTGCAGATTTTCCGGGCAAATTTCACTCTTGCTATAGTATCAACAAATGCCATCTATTAAAGCAAAAGCAAATTGAATGAAACGGGCTACATCACTAATAATAAAATTATTGTTTCTTTGGGTAAGGAAAGATAATCAGATCAGAAATTGCAGAAGGTATTAATATGCATTTTTACAGTATTATTGATTGGAAATACAAATCGCTTACTGACCTGGGGCCACTTAGAGTTGCAGTGTCCCTCACTGCCTGTGCGGTTTCCGATGCAAAATCCAGAGCTCCCGCCACAGGTTTGGTCACGGTGCCCACCAGCCCTTTCCCAAGGCCCGATATGAAACCGCTGACACCTCCTTCGGTTTTCACACCTTCCACCGTTGAAGTTATGACACTCGTCAATCCTCCAATGATACCTAGCAAAGACAAGAACAGCAAAGTAGGGCAGAAGCATCGCCTCGGAAAACGATAGAGCCTTGTCACAGCTGATGATTTACTGCCAGGCTTGACGGAAACGTAGCGGGCATTTAATGTAATACAGAAACTGTTTCACAGCTGATTGCATTAGCTAATAACTTCATACTTTGGGTATGTAGTATACACATGCATAGGCACAGACAATAATATCCCACAGAAAAAGATTTAATTCATTATTCAGTATATATATTTTTAAATATTTCTGTAGTTTTATTTATTTCCCAGCTGTACTTAGACAAAGAGTCCCCATCTATTCCTGAGGTAAAGCGGTTACTTACAATGTGACAAGATTCTATTACCACAAAAGCTTATACAATGTGAGACAGAAAAGTGCATTCCTCCACTGGAAAAAGTCAATTTATTTTATACTGACATTGTGTGATTTTAACGGTTAATGCTGCCCACAGACATTTCCGAGCATGTTTCCATTGCTGAGAATCTGAACGCTCTGAAGAAATCAAGAACCTACTGAGGCTTCAAAAGACTTGGAACAGTTCGTATTACCAAGAACAGGCTTTAGAGATTTCCCATCTCCACAATTAGAGCATCACAGTTTTTAGTGACCTGGCTTAAGCACTCGTTAAAAACACATACCGCCATTTGGCTCTTCAGCTCTCAGCAGCCAGGGGCTCTTTTCAGGTCTGTAATTGAAGTACAGACCAGGCAGCACCTTAACTTCCAAACGCAAAGTATTTAAATCACTTCTCTAGTTTATGGTTAATTCCTACTTTCAACGGATAAAATTTAACAGTTACTTTACTTTTTGGGAAAAAAAAAAAAAAAAAGGGAGGCATTTAAAAACTCCACAGAATTAAACTAAAACAGTCCCACTAATTACTGGATAATACAACACAATGAAGTGCTTTTATAATTGACTTGTCAGCAAAGACTGACGTATTTCAGATTTCCCTTATTTCTACCCATGTAATTTATAGCAGACAGCACACTGGTGTGAGAGAAGCCTCTCACGATCCCTTGAAGTCCCCGCAGTGTCTCTTCACGACCAGCGCCCAGCGTAAAGCCTTTTGCTCAGCAGGGAAACGGTTGCTGTTTTAGCGAAAGCCAGACTAGCTGCACACAGGCTGCAGCCATTGCACTAAAAGACTGACATTTAAACAAACTGAGTCAAGATGATGCAAAATATAAATATTTGATTTAAACTTGGCTTGTATTGATTTAACTTTCTTGAACAGATAAATCATGAGCTAAATTGATGTGAGATTCTGGCCAAATAGTCCACTGCCTTTTACAGAAACTTATTTCTCTGGTTCTTAGTAGACGTTAAAAAAAAACCAAAAAAACAAGGCAAAACCACACAATAACCCAACTGGTGAAATGTTACTTTGAACTGATGTCCTGATTCTGAGGAAACTCAGGTTTCTGGAGCTGAAAACTAACATAAGAAAACAACAGTCCAACCATATTAATGTCTGGCCCTCAAAAAGACTCTTTGCGTGGGTATTTTACGACTCTACAAAGAAACTGAAGTTTTGGATGAACTTGCTTTGAAATTTCATTTCAGTTTGCTAAAAAGCTTTTATTAACAGTGAAAAGACCTTATTCTTAAATGTATTTTCTGTCAACTTAAAAACCAAACAATCCCCCCACCCCAACCCTCAAGCATTCAAATTCCAATAGAAAGCCTGTGGCAGCTCCGCTTCCCTGGCTGCAAGTAATCACCCAGGAGTGACACAAACTGCTCTTTTCAATCTGATCATTGCTTTTAAGAGAGAAATGAGTTAAAATTACAGCTAAGGGTTACCATGTGCAAGTCCATGGATTCCAGCGACAAGATGTTCTCCGCTGGTTGCAGCATGATAGCGAATGTATTCGCGTTCGGTTTGATGTCTGTTATCCATCGTCTTTCCCAAACCATCTGACAAGGTCCCAGCAAACTGTAAGAGAACAACCTTTTCTGTTATTAAAAGAACAAAAGGTGTTTCCCTTATGGAGATTTAGTGGAGAAAATTCCTAGATCCTAGTTGTGAAATACAGATTTATACAACTCGATTTGCTCCATGTACACAGTCACTCCAGCTTTGTGCCATGGAGAAAGCTCTGCAGTACGTTAACCTGGGCCTGCCACTGCTGCAACTTCGATCCCGAGGTGTCGGGCAAAACCCAGCTGCAGTGGCCAGGCCAAAATAAATGAAGTCCGTGAAAGATGGACCAGAAGAAGTGCCAGTGACCCAAAAACCCTCACAAAGTGTTATTTAGATACAAAGCTTTTCTACTGCACAGATACGTGGAAAGCCTCAAGGCAAATACGCCTGTCACGAAACTAGAACATTTGCAAGAGCTAATTAAATTCTTTTCAGTAACACGTGATCACAGCTCCCCTATGACAAGCACCTCACTGCTTAAGAACTGTGTACGGACACTGCCCTTCCCACTGCTCGGCTCCGCTTTGGTGCACATGCTATCTCCTTTGCATCCGCATTAATTTTGTTAAAAAACCCTGTGTGATTAAGGTGTTGCACCAGAACACAACTAAAACCTGGTGTGAAATTCTGATTCTGATACACTAAAAATTAAAAAAGACACAGACAAACAGTTAAGTTATGTGCTTGATGCAATGATGAAGTTCCCTTCCTTTTTCTATCGTTTTTTCCAAGGCTGCATTTCTTTTTCACTAACGACATGATTTCCTAGTGTCAGATACTTCTTTCCAGCTCACAGACAAACTACTCCAGTGGCTCCAATTATCCAAACAAGCAGACTTTAACATCATGAATGAAAATTAAATCCCATGACCCTTCTTGTGACTCGATCATACGGACACTAACCAGAGCATAGTGATCACTGACTGAATTACTCCTGACCTCTTTGTGAACTTAATGTAGATTTTTTTGGTGTGTGTGTAGATTAGCCTAGAAATGCAAAGCAACCTGCAGCTATCTATTAACCGTGTTTAAGGCTGGGCTTTGTTTCTGGACAAATGCTTTGCTTTAAGAGGATTAGAGCAGTTGCTATAAAAATTAAAAGGCTCAATAGGCCTTCAAAATTCAAACCTCATTAAGGAATCTGTCAAGGCCTGAAAATGCTTTTTCAAGAACACATTTTGAAAGTTACATTAGTGCATGATCAGACAGCCAGCCAGCAGGAATAAACCAACTTATTAATATTGATCAGAAGCGGTAAACTCTCCTTACAGCCGTGGCTCCCCCGCCCCTGGCCAGCTCCACTAGAGCAGCTCTCCCGGGAAACACCATCCAGGCTTTCCTCAGGTTTTCCTTCCTCTGTGAAGCAGAATCTGACACCTGACAGTCAATCACAATCCTGGTTCAGTGCACAGATAGAATTTTAATGTAATAGTAAACTCTTCTCTTAGTCAGGAGGAAAAAAATCACATACACAGTTTAAAAGTCATAGTCTCCATTAACTGTAAAAGGAAAGTTAAATGGGGACATTTTTGTTCATGTTATTTAGAAAGTAACGCTGTAAATAGAACAATTTAAGGATTCTAATGTACCAGATGTACCATGAAAAGTTTCCATTTTGCCATGATTCAGGTGACAGAATTTAAACTCAACACACATTAATTACCGAACATGAACTTCATGTTGAATTACTTTTTGACACGCTCCTCCCCACCCCCTCCCCGGCTACTGTTTGTTTTCTGGCCTCATTTAACAGAGGCTGAAGCCAAACCTCTGCAGCCATCTGCGCCATTTGTACCCAAACCAGCGGGTTACCTCAGTGAACAGGTCCCTTCTGAACAGCTTCCAGCTGGGGCCCGTGGCAGCACTTTTCCTGCTCTGAGGGACAGAATGTAACGTGATCAAGTCTGCCAATTAGAGGCAAAACGCCAGTGAAGATAAAACAACTGAGACATTTCACAGGCATTGGCAAGTCACGCTGAGGTCTGCGAGGGGAGCGAGCCACTCGCCATCTTCTGCTGGGAGCCTTCTGCTCGTATTTGCAATACGGATTCAGAGTGTAGCGTCTGCATGATCCTCGTTCCCGAACTGAACAAGACCTGCGTCACCACTCACAGTGCCCACTACAGGTAGTACCACAGGAGTGAAATAACTGCCAGGTATCCAAAATTTTTAACCATCCTTTTCTGTGCACCTCCGAAATACTTTCCCTGAAATGGTTTCTGAAGCCTATTTCAGCAAACAGGATTGTACCTACCTAACTAAAAAGGAAAAATAAAGATTTCTAACATAAAAAGACGCACCCACCCACAAACCTGCACACCATCTTATACCCAGTCTGTGTAGATTATAATCACTGTATTAAGAAAAAAGTTACTTGAACAAGTTAAAGCACGAAAGCAGTTGCCTTTTTCCCCCAAAATGTCTTGCTTTTAAATGCCTCCTTTGAGAAGTGCAATATTAGATATTGAGATTCAGATGCTGAGAGTTGTGGAAGAGCAGCGCTGGTGGCTCACTGAGCTGTTAACCCGGTCACCCAGAAAATACTCTCCAGATAAACAAAGGTGACAACAAAAGTGCGATCCACCCTTGTCTTCCTTAGCTTTTGTTAATAACGTGTGACCTGATAACTTCAAAGCCTGCTTAAGACCATGTAAATGCCAACATAACTAAATACAACAGTCTGGGGAACAAACATGAAACTGATCAAGGGACTTCTAAAAACCAGTCCCCCTCCTTCTCCATCCTGATTTTCATAATGAGTTCTTTGTCCACTTGCGCATCAAAAAACGAAATTAGTAACTTGGTCTTTTATCTCTGCAGTTTTCCCCATTTCAGATACTCTTTTCCTTGAAACAGAACCACAACACAGCACCTCGCTATCAGCTAAGATACATTACTTGCTTCCAGTCAAAAGGCACGAAGGTGTTAGTGAACGGAGCCAGTCTGCATGTGAGGTACATGGAAGAAGCCGGGTATTTTACTTGTCAGCCTGGCATCTCCAAATGAAACGAAGCTACTAATAAACGAGGCTACTAATTAAAACTTCTGTCATTTCAGGTACTAAAAATTCTTCAAATTATCACTAACATGCATTGTTTAATCCTTTGCCTTATGCATTCCGCGTGGACAGAAAAAGGAGAACCTCTCCAAAAAGCTCCAGTCCACCTTCATTCCCAGACACCCTCCTTCCCCTCGGACTGTGTCCCCAAAGCAGATGGAACTTCCTGCATTTCCCCTCTGCAGAGGGACACTGACCTCTTCTTCAATGTCTACATTCTAAAGACGCTCCATTCCTGGTTTTCATCCCACATTGGTTAATGTGAAGCTCTCAACTGATGACGTACTGCAGGCTGCAAATCTGACCTGCTCCACTTCACCGGGGCCTGTGTGGTCTGCCATAAACTGACCCTCCTGAGGAGGGTGAAATACGACAACTTTCACGTTTCCCTCCCAATGCCAGGCCATTACGCTACTGCGAGCACTATCTTTGAACAACGTGTAAACCACTCGCAACACTTCGTGATTATTGAAGATGTCATTACCCTTCCATAAGCCCCGGGCACACTGGCCTCAGCTGCCGCCTCTGTAGACTGCGGTAAACAGATGATTCAGTTTTTGTTTTCTGTTTACACAGTGTCACCGATCAATATTAACCATCTACCATGGTCTGCAAAAGCAGTTGAAATATTATCTGTACAAGAAACTAATCTACTCACGCTCTGTGTTTTTTTGGGGAGTGTGTGTTTGTTTTTGTTTTTCTTTTGAAAGGCCCAATAATTAAGGAAGTTTTGCCACAAAAACTTTGACAACTGTGTATCCTTTGCTGTTTCAAGCAAGAGAAGAAAAACAAAACCACCCATATACAGTGTTTGGGAATCGAAGCTGGTGCCAAACAATAAGGCTTATGGGGCACAAGAAGAATTCAAAGCAAATGAAAACTAATTGTAGACCTTGTACTGCATGTTCCCTCTAAGCCAGATGGATGAAGCACACAGCATGGAAAGAAGTTTTAAGTAATCTTTTAAAGTCTTTTTAAGCTCTTGGCACTGCCTGGTTCTCTAAGGACATCCCAAAAGGATAAATACACAATTATGACTTTAGTCCAAACATTCCATTGTAATTCTAGCATCAGAGAACGGTACATTTACAAATATTATTGAGTGAGCAAAGTAGAACATTCCAACATGGAATTTTAAGGGAGAAAGTGATGAAATTAAATATAGGTCAGTTACAACTTCTGTGCAAACCTGACAACGAACTGCATTTACATTAGAAATCACAGGGTTTACAGTTCTCTGCTTTGCAGAGCTCCTAAAAAAGTTCTTTGATGAATTCCATTCAACTGCTGTCCCAAACCACCACCTTTCAAAAAAACTCTGACCACCACATATTGATGTTCATACTTTTACCTCCAATAATAAAAGCTGATTCTCAGAGACCAAAGCACAAATTTAAGTATGTTATTTCAGCAAGGTAGGAAAGAGTATTTAAAATTTATTTAAGTTAGAAACTCTAACCTGTGAATTATGTCATCTCAGTTCTCACACACTTACATTTTCCAAAACAGGAAAATCCCTAGTCATGATGATTAAAAGTCATTCCACAGTTTCAACAGTAACTCCCCTAATATCATTAACTATCCACCTGAAAGAGAAGAGCTGCTTCTCACAGGAAACTAAGGCTGTACAGGTACAGAAAGAAAAGTGATTACGAGATCTCTGAATGCGAGTTCTGTGGAAGACACTCTTCCTCACAGCCCTCAGCAGGAACATCAGTTTCGGAACGTCATTTTCCTCCCCTTTGCTCCCCTGCCATTTACCTTCTTTCTGATGCGCTGCCAACAGCAGCAGCCATGGGCATCACAGCACAGACGGCTTGAAAGGGATAAACATCTCAAATCAATGCATACTGTGAACCTAATGGTAAACCCCTAATAAATATATATACAGTAAATATTAAATACAATGGACTGTGTCTAAACATTTAATACATATCTCTAAGTTTAATCCCCTGTGGTTACTTCACTTCTAGCAATACCATTAAAAATCACCTTCCTTTCCTACATCTCTCCAACCTGTTACAGGTGTTTTAGAGGAAGCCAGTTCATAGAATCATAGAATGGTTTGGGTTGGAAGGGACCTTAAAGACCATCTAGTTCCAACCCCCCTGCCCTGGGCAGGGACACCTCCCACTAGATCAGGTTGCTCAGAGCCCCATCCAGCCTGGCCTTAAAAACTTCCAGGGATGGGGCTTCCACCACCTCTCTGGGCAACCTGGGCCAGTGTCTCACCACCCTTGTGGTGAAGAGCTTCTTCCTAACGTCCAGTCTGAATCGACCCATCTCTAGTTTTAATCCATTCCCTCTAGTCCTACCATTACCCGACATCCTAAAACGTCCCTCACCAGCTTTCTTGTAGGCCCCCTAAAGATACTGGTAGGCCACTGTAAGGTCTCCTCGGAGCCTTCTTTTCTCCAGTTTTTACGCTGACTTGTGACAGTAAATTACAACAGTTCAAAAGTAAGCATTTATGTCGCTATATGGAGGCAAAACCCTCCGCAGTGTACGTGTCGTAGGCTAAGCAGACACATACACATGCTGCTAGGGTTTGTTATGATTAAAAAAAAAGTTTTAAGAGCAGTTAGCCATCCTGAAACCTTGGTATTACTCTTTGGAAAGCGTAAAAAGAAAAAGACACGCAATATTCTTGGATATACATAACGACTAGGTGCAGTGGGACAGATGAAGTCTAGTAAATTCTTCAGCCTAAGTTTCCTTGCTCTTACTTCAATGTCCCAAGATTGATATTCAGTACATTTCTGTGACTTAACCACAAAAATAACTTTTAGAGCAGCTTCTTTACTAAGCAATACATGCATTGTTATGGAATGGAAGCACTATGTATTTAATTTTACAAACCGGTAAGCAGACAGACAACAGCTTCCACCTTCCACATCAGCTCTGCATTCTGCTGGGACTAAAACATGAAATGCTTTAAGTATTTGAAAAAACAGCAGGTCTTTGTCAGATTTAAAAGTCCCAGCTCTCTGAAGTTGTTCCACAAAATACTTTTACAGGGCTTCTGTGAGTCTCTTAAGAATTACTCAGATATTTATGAAAGTTTGTGAATTCAGTTAAATTTAAATGCTATATACTTTTACACTTTCCTTCAGGCATTAATACATACTGTTAAATACAATCCTGAACAGAAAGGATGGTTCAGGCCGAGCCCAAAGCGCATTTATAACCAAGTCAGATTGCGCAGGGAGAAACGTGTAATGGAACTATGAATAGAATTGACAGAGTCTTAATTTAGAAAATCCTAAATCAGCGAAACGCTGTAATCAGCTTCTCATTTTAAGAGACACATAAACTTTGACCCTCTCTAAATTACTGACAACCAGGAGGCGGCAACGGCTTTTCCCACCGAACAAATGCGTGTTCCTTGAGATCCTGCGCGGCCTCCTCCACCAGTAACGGAGCATTAATTAGCTCACATCCCATCGGTAACCGAGCTTCCTAACGCGTCCCGACAGGGCCGTGCTGGCGAGCCGCGGGAGCCCGGCGCTCCCGGATCCGCGGCCTGAACTTGGGATGACCCCGACTGCAGAGTCACTGGCGGGTTCAGCTGGAGGACAACTGCACTTTATTAAACAACTAATACTCTTAACAGATAATTCCCCTCCCCCAGCTTTAACTCTTAGGAAGCCTTAAGGTCTCCCTGTTTGTTTATTTTCAGGAATGGAATCATTTGCCCTTTTACATCCCCCTCCTGACAAACCCCTCTATATACTGAAAACCTGAGAGAAAGCCTGGAGAGGTGTGGGCCAGTTCCTGGAATTAATACCTAAGAACAATGTACTCAGAGGGCGGCAGATTCAGCTTGCTTTTTAACACCTTCTTTCCCATCTTGATGTCCGGAGGGCATTCCCTTCGCAGCACGCCCCAGCAGTCAGTCTCCTTCCTGCCAGTTCCATTTTCTGCCATGGGCACCTGCCACCGCGCTTGGGATCTGAAAGAACCTCCTGTTCAAAACCCCACAGGTTTTCTGTGTTCCATCAGATTTTTGAAGGAAACCTCACACAAAGACGTTAATTGGGCCCACCATGACGTGTGCTGTGCCACCAGCCGGCGGCTCTTTGCGGGGCAAGGCGCTGGGCTCTGCTGGGCTGATGCCACCCACCTCTTGTTCCAGCTTCACAAGGGACCTTGGCCATCGCCCGTGGACATAAAAATAGTGTTTTCCCCCTCAGGGAAATGTGGCCAAGGACTTTCAAGTTTAAATCTGTACTATTTAACACACTATTCTACACAACTATATAACTATATATATATAAGTTAGGGAGGTGTAGTTAGCCTTTTGTCAAGACTGAAGCCATTAATTTCAAACCCACACCCCACTTTTTCTCCTTCAGATGCTAATTGTGATATATGGGATATACGTGCCTGTTTTCATGACATGCTAACCATTCAAAAAACGTAGGTTAAGATCAAATTTCATTTCATCTCTATGATAAATGCTTATTTCTAATTTCACAGTTTGTGATTTGGCAACACTTTGCATACCATGTTGTAAATTCTCCTTTTTTCACTTAATTCCCCAATGAGTCAGCAAAACAGGAACATTGTCTTTTATTTTGCAAAAAATCAGCTGGTAAAACCCTTAAAAAAAAATCCCTCTAAAGCAAGTGTGAAAGTTTAAGTTTTCTAACCTCCCCTTTTTTTTCCTAATAGTGGAGATGGTCACTTGCAGCTTTCTGTCTACAGTGAAGTGTCTCACAGTTTGCAGCTGTTGCACCGTTGCAGGATTCTCATTGTCTACTGAGTAATTTTGTCAGAAGTTCCCTGTCACCAAGACAGGATTATTTTTTTTCTCAACTCCTTGAACTGCGTTTTGAGATAATATTCCTAGAACTACTGAACCACAGTTGTCTCCAAAGATGCTATAACGCCAGTTGCTGTTGCTTCTGAATGGTATCAGATAAGAGTGTTTGGTCACATAAACTACGAAACTTTAAACAAAAGGGAAACATCGACTTTGGCTGCTTTGGAAACGTTTCTGTCTGTTCCTGGGTAGAACCTGCTTAAATTGTACCAACCTTCTGTGCTCTGTTATATCCACTCCTCACCTTTGCCAGTTTTGTTAAAGTTAACATTCATACAAGTCAAACACTTGTTCATGATTTGTTTTTAAAACAACCCCTTTATTACTTCCTCTTCACTTTCCATTCAGTTATCTGTATTTTTCTGTCACTGCCAACCACTTGAGATTCTGCTTTGATTTATCTTACAACGAGGGTTAAAACCCCTCTTTCCCTTTGTGTTGCTTTCATGCTCCTTTCCTACAAATGCCTCCATGTCAAACGCTCACCTGGAGCAATATTCGTGTCCTTACTAGTTTTATAATTTTCTTACCTTGCTCCAACACTCTACCTCTTTTTCTATCTCTGTCACTTGAACAGCTCTGCCATCACTCTGAACTGATTAAATTAAATATATGGAATGAAAGCCCCGGCCAGAAGTTCATTTGTGCCTCCCTCCTCAGCCATAAAAGAAAACAAACGCCCACCCTACTCTTCGGTGCAGCTCCTCTGTCGGTGAGCGTGGGGATCTCGGGTTCCGTCTGTGAGTCTGGGGCTCTCAGGTGGCCACTGCCAAGCCGGAGGAGCCGCAGCTCCGAGCTCGGCAAGCTCACACTAGAACCTAACGACGAAACGCAACTGGGGCTGGTGCTTGCCTTTCCTTAAGAAGTCTAATTAAATTTCTCACTGGAAACTTCAAAGTTCAATATGAAAGTTAAGCTCTTTTAAGAAGTTCATTAAATTACTTTTTTTGAGAGGGAGGGAGGTACACAATAATTATTTCCATCCTATATATATATATCTCTCCAGAAACTAAGCCCTGCTGCAGAGTCATAGCAACCACATCACTATGTGCTCTTAACTCATAAAAGATAACAGAATTCCTTGTAAGAATCAGACCAGTTAAATACAGCATCGACAAGCTGATTAATCTTTTCAATCCTTTACCACCAGGAATTTCATTAGGTCGGCACAACACCTGTTTGCGAGTAATAGACACAACCACGCTTCATTTTCCATTGGGAGAGCACAAGCTGCAGAACATTTGGTTCAGATGCTAATCAGTGTTCAATATTCATTTCTAATTGAAACACCTCTGAAACAGGAATTAAGGATTTAGTACTATCATGCCTAAAGGGGGAAGTAAAAAAAAAAGTGTGGATGCCAAGAATACAAGACATTTCTACGCATATGGCAACTATAGAAGTCTCCATTCAGAGGGAATGAAATTCCCTCAGGTGTCTATATTTAGGATCAAAGAACTTTTTAAAATACAGAACTTGGAGTCTCCAAGGGATAAAAACTACAAAACTGTCTGTAGTGAACTTTATTTAACCTACGATTTTGTGCCAACTTAAATACACTGCAGCTCTCCACTTGAAAGAAGGCATTACCCACTGCGTGTTCTGAAATGCATGGAAAAGCCATTACAGGGGTAATCAACAGAACTATAAAATAGAAAAGCAATAAAATGACAAAACCAGATACAACTCAAAGAGCATACTTTCCAATTCAGTCAAGCAGTGTTACTTTTAAAGTGATGATTACAGTATTAAAGTTTGTTTATCTATCTACTCACACCTTAAAAGCTAACTCATCTGAAAATCTAGGATAGATTTTTTTATTTAGGCCACTTCAGAAGTCAGGTATCCAAACCAACCAAAATGGGTGTTTTCCCCGGCCACCGGTTTATATGCTCTTCCAGTTTGGGCTGCATTAGTTACCAGCTCTATAAGCTGCAAAGATGAGGGCCCCTGTGGCACAGCTGAATCAGGTGAAAATGTATGCAGTGAAAATATACTTAAAAATACTTTCCCTACAGAGAGCACCAAGATAAAAATGATCTATTGTTTCAAGCATGTTTTTATTGAATAACTGGAATTATTTTTTTTTCCTCTACATTTTTTCTTTACCAAAACTTCATGTATCCTAGACATGATCATAAGGCATATACGTAGTAAAGTAGAAAGGAGTTAAAGTTCTACACTCTCCCAGGTGCAGTCTAACACTTCACAAATTGCACTAGAAATGTCAATTTTTTTATCATACGGACACTCCTGGCTTAGTCTTCTAGTAGATGTAGGTGCCTAAAAGCAGTACAATATATAGGGAAGAATTAATCCTGATTATTTGAGCCTTTTTTACTGTCATCTTCTATGTGGCAGAATTAAGATCCATCCTTTGGAAGGAGTTTTGTAAGGTACTATTAAGTCTTCCTAAACTATATCATTCTCTCCTTGTTCTGAAAGGACAAATACATAATCCATATAAACATTTTTTAAAAGGGAAGTTGTGGGACTGCATCACAGACATTTCGGATATATCAAGGAGAAAGGAAAAAATACCTGGGAAGACAGATACATAGTACATGGGGTGATTTTCAAAGGTATAAATGGGAAGCAGGCACTCGGCTCCTGCTGAATTGTGGAAGAACCTCAGCATCCAACTGCCCTTCTGCCTTTGAAAACCTTCCTTCACAAACCCCTCGGTTACAAATGACTCCACAGTTCAAAGAATGACCTTGCCCTTGTGGGAAACATAGGAAGGCTCGTGCCTTTTAAAGAAAGATTTATGAGACTGTTGCTGCAGATGTGACTGCAATGAGGAAACAACACTTTATAGAAAGGAAACCCTAAAGAAACATCCTCTATTGGGTGGAGAGGACGGGTCACAAGAGACTAGAACCAGGAGTAGAAAGCATGGACAAACCCCCTCCTTTGCAGAGACAGACCCTGCCTTGCAGACGCTCACAAAGTCTCCTACCAGACTCCTGCACGAGCCGGTATTTGCAGCGCTGACAGTCACACGGTCACCTCGTATGGGATTAAGACACGAATATCAACAACATGGTATTTTGTCCAAATTTGAAATTGTGCAAAATGGGCTAACGCTGGGAACCAGCTAATTATGCCAGAGAAGGTGGATGTCATCTTTCTCATGGTTCAGCTCTCTGGGCTCGGTGTGCTCACACCTATGCACTGGGGATCTCTATGGCAGTTTAACTGGGTTTGGTAACGTTAGTCTTGAGCTATCTGTAATTATGCAAACACACATTTCACCTTTCTCATCTTATGAATTACCTTTTCCCACTGGTATCATTGAATTCTCTCAGTCACTGCCAGAAGAACATTCACAGAATCACAGAACGATAGGGGCTGAAGGGACCTCTGGAGATCATCTAGTCCAACCCCCCTGCCAGAGCAGGCTCACCTAGAGCAGGTTGCAGACTTTGGAATTAAACTAAAGCAATCTAAACTAAATAACTAAATAGCAATCTAGGAATTCCTTAGTTTGTTGCTATGTGGCATAGAAAAAAACAACCTCAAGTATTAGCATAATAATTGATATTCACACCAGTGTAATCACTTTCCAAAAAGAAAAGTTAACAACTCCTGTTACGCTAAATAAACTCTTAAACATTCCAAATTCCTGTAATTGCTCTCTCTATTCTATACCCAATAAAATATAACTTTGTTCATTTGCACATAGGAGATGACACCACACTTGAGCAACATTTAGGCTCTCACCCCAGTTAACTACAGCATTCAATCTGCAAAATAGATGTGTATCAACAGTAAGGTCTTGAGTGGTTTCACTGACTCCCGCAGAGTTTCTGGCACCCCTGAAGTGTATATTAAAAAGCATTTAAAAAAAAAATCTACACTCAAACACGATTTTTACAAAATGAACAGGACATTTACAGATGGTCAATAATTCTATTTGACTTGTTTCCCAACTATTTTTTGCTTATTGTTTTAGCAAACCTTAATATCATGATTATTACCTTGGCAGCAGAGTTTGATACTCCATGTGTGACATTTCTGATGAGACCACCAACATTGCCGTATTTTATAAGTCCAGTAACACCTTCTGAAACATCATTCAATAGACCCATAGGGTTGCCAAGGAAATCCACAGAACCTAGAATCCTTGCTGCCTGACTGAGCAGCTCCTGTAAAATCAAGATGAGGAATGAAATATCACTTACGGATCACATTAACACCACCAAGGTTGACTAAAAAAAGTCCTGCCTGCGACAAAAGCATATACAAAACCAGGTAATTTTACTGAAGAAATGAACAGTTTTACCGAAGAAATGAACACACAAATACCAGTAAGATCAACAATAGTTTCATCTTAAAATGCAGTGCACTAGGAGAAGCATGCGATGCTATTTCTCTGTATGCCAAAGAAGCAAGACAGCACTAAATACTCAAAAAAGAGCTCCTGCAGCCTCAGTAGAGAACTCATCAATGAAGAGAAGTTCAGCCTTTGCCACAATAAAATCTGTCTGACACTCACCTCTTGGAAGTGTTTCAGAATGTCATTAATGATAAACTCCTGAGTTTCATAGGGATGGACCCTAGTGAAAGGATCCAGATTAATCACGGCATCTTCAAATCGGATTAGAGGAAATCCCAGCGTGCTTTTCAATGCCTAATTAAATAAAAGATATTTCTACTTTAATTTTTCTCTCTACTTCTCATTCACAGCACCCCCATGAATTAATCTCTCAATGGGTAATGAACCAAAATTATCTGAAGCTGCGAGTAGTTTACCGCTGCCATGGAGACACTTTGATACAGAGGGCAATCACTCCATAAACCTTTTACTTGTAAGCAGTGATCAATTATTAGAACTGCATTTCTTCAATAACGAGACAGTCATTAAACACTCTTCCTCATGCAATGTCTCCTACGCTTGATAGCAATATTTCAAAACAAAACATGTTTAAGATTCCATGCTTAGCGCCTTGCTGTAACTGCTCTAATGTTCAACTAAACCAAACCCAAATGAATTCCCTTGATATGTAGTGAAGACAAAACTGTGTATTTTCCACCCTGCTGAAGTTCTATGAATTGACTAAGTGTCAGGATGAGTTGGAATAACACACATTATTTCCTGCAAGCCTGAGGCGCGTTTATCAACATTACATGGTGTACTAGAACTCCTTAAACCAGCTTTTTCAATTATTTTCAAGGAAGAAAACGAAGACAGTAATTAGCCCATGGTCTGTCTGTAACCTGTACAATCCATACATAAAATACCATATTTAAGGTGAACAATCTATACATCTATATGTACACACAGACCAATAAAATAATTTTGGAAAAATTAACAAGAAAACTAGTCTTACAGGAAAGACAGAGATCCCTTCTAGTTCAGGTCTTGATAATGGCATCTGCACAGCCACCAACGTAAGAAAATCTGAAGAAGGCAAGAGCCTGATACTCGTGTCGTATCTTTTTACATTAATCACTAAAGCATGCTTGGTAGTAAGTAATATGAGTTTTTCTGCCATCTGCAGGTAATTAGGGTAAATTACACGTCTAGTGTAAGTTTGCAAGTAAGAAAGGACCTATTTATTTTTTCAGTAAATGGATGACTTAACTAGAGTAGTCCTCATTATTCACTTGGGTAGGAAGTAATTTCCTGTTTAACTATCAGATATTATATAAGGCAACTTTGTTAATACTGGTACCTAATAAAAATAATCTGTCTACACCAAATTACCAGACAGCAATGTCCAAGCCAGAAACATTAGAGGTAGTTAGAAAAACATCTACAAAGGCTCTACTGTGATTATTCTCTCCCTCCTACCCCGAACTCTCCCGTGCTACAAAACTGAATGGAACTCTTTCTGTGCCATGGAACACAGTCAGTCACTGTTATCATTAGGGGGAAAAAAACGTACACACCAAGTTTTCTCTTGGGAACAACGCTGGCGGCTGCCAAGACCTCCATATGCAATCATATACCAAAGGTGGCAGGAAATCCAATCACAGTACGTGTTTCTTAAAGGCACTCAGCACTAACACTGCTTTCTCTCTCTCTAAATTTGAGATAATCAGATGATAAGCATTTTCATGTTGAAGCTAAAATGCAAACACTTTCAAGACACTGCTGATGCTGTTGAATGGTGAGGAATATTGCAGTTAGCTACTCAATTGTCCTCTTTTGCACAAAGGTTTGGTTAATGCAATACAAGAACACAGGACTGACGATATGCTGGGTCATCTTGGTAGGACTCCACGATATACACTCATTGCACAAAAATAAACTCTTTAAAAGCTTGCACATCTTGATGGCCGTAATACCAAGGGCACAAAAAAGCCTGGTCAGTGTCTCAATTTTGTCTTCTGAACACACCAGCTGAACAGGCAGCAGCTCAGCTCCTCCACGGTGGGGAGGAGGTTTTATGGTTTGTTGTGTTGGTTCTGTTTCAGCTCCCCCACCTTGGAGGGAATTAGTGTATTAGCTCAGAGGAACTGAAATATTGCTGATTGTCGCTACCTTATTATGTCCAGGAAGGTCCCAACACACAAGCTGGGAACACTGGACAAGAGTATCTTCTTGCTGTAATTTGGAATCCCTGGTTCACTTAAATGACTGTGCCAGAACATTTATTACCACATGAAAAAGACCAGATTTTCCACCTGTCTAAGGTCCATACTCAATCTGAATTCACTTTAATATTGAACTGAATTGCACAGTGCTCATGCAAACCCTCCAATGCCAATAAGACGATATTTTTTGGATGAAAACACTCAGAGTTGTCCTGTATTTCTGCTCCCTAAGTTGAATAACAACTTCTTCTTCGCCCTCACCTCAGCCCTCCCATACGATGGTTGCTCCCTCTAAGCCTCCTTACACTACCATTAATGTAACTAAAATCCTTCGTAAAGTAGTGAGTTATTAGGTGAAGTTGGCCATACTTCAAATGAAATTACAAAAATGAAAGAATATTACAAAAGAGACTGGAAATTATGCAAATTAGATAATAGAAGTTATTGAAACTTCTATTATTTGTAACTTAAATAATGGAAGAGCAAATGGAAATTAACAGTAGTAAGTTAAAGCTTCTGTTCCCTTTTCCTCCTACAACAGAATCCCTTTACTTAGATGCACACTGCGAATGGTGTACCTGGAGATCCAAAGGCAGCTTGTTGGAAGTGAAGACACTCAGCTTTATTTGAGGCACACTAATTTTCAGATTTTCAAAGTAGTATCGCTTTTGTCTTCCACCTTGTTCAACAGCCTTTTCATGGAGGTTTTCATCATACTTTTCAACCTCTGCATCCAGACAAAACACAGGAATCAGAATAGATTTTATATAAATAAATACGGGGTTATGAATGCATACTCTGTAAAAAGTTAATACTTTCTCTGTACAAATAAAAAGTATGTGTGACTGCTAGTGTAGCCAGCAAAATTACTCATGCCTTGTGACATGAAAAGTTGACCTTTGAGGCTCAAGAATTTTTTTTTCAGATCTGCCTGCATCTCTAAAACCTGAATGTATTTGTAGATAGCTAAAAAAAGTCATCCAAATCCATAGCTTAAGTTATTTGAGCCTGTAATCTCACTTCTAATATATCTTGTCAGCATCCAGAAACAAGGAGATAGGAACGTAACTACGCAGCTTCCTACTCTGTAGTCACAGTCTTACAATATGTTTTCCTCTCTCTCCTTTCTCTCTACTTCCTTACACGCTCCACTATCAATGTAACGTACAAAACAAGCAAAGCTGACAACCTTCTCATTTATCACTACAGAACAGACAAAATGCCTACATGGAAGACGTTCAAGAAACCAGTTTAGGTACAGAGTGAGCCAAATGTGGTTGACACTAACAGGTTCACATGTTATTTTTAAGAGCATCTTGGTGGTGTGAGAAGGGAGGGGGAAAGATGAACGATAACAAAGTCTTATGAACTCAGATTGAACAATTAAACATGTTGAATGTAAATGTCAAAATAATTTTTGTCCGAATCTTGGATGACATCATCAGCAGATAAACTACAAAGAGTGTACAGTAAGTAAGGAAACAAAAACACAGCAAAAGCATCAGGGTAAACCAAACCAAAGGACAGATTACTAAACAGCTTAAGAGCAAAACACAAAATCTTTATTTCTTCCTCATCACTACAAACCTAAGCTTTGAGTCCTCCGTGGAACTGGGAAATGTAATACTTGTATTTTTTCAGAGACAATTCAGAAGATACTGTGGATTAGCAAGATACACTACTCTTGCCCACGTTTTGAATCATGCCAAAAATAGTTTTTTCCTGCAATAGTTATTGTACTATATAACTCTGGACACGCTACTGCATAAAGTGAGTTTTTCAATTGCCACTCCGAAACAGACACTTCAGAAAGTTTCCAAAGCACAGATAAACCTGCCATGTAAGTAGTAGAACAGTATCTATGAGATGAGAAGATTCAAGAGCTCTGTCTTGCCTCCCTGAATGGAAGAAAACTTCTATTACAATTAAAGCCAGGGGTACGGATGCCACAAGTAAAAGGTCAGCCAGCCAGAATTTTCCTTCAGTTAAGCAAGAGGAATTGCCCAAGGAACAAATGAACAGAAATCCCATTTCTAGCCTTGGGTTTAAGTAAACAAACATGACTAAACAAAGTGGTTTGCTAAAGTAGTGACACAATTTCTTTTATCCCAATTTAGATGAATCCAGATACAGGAAGTTAGGATGAATACTAAACTTCCCACGGAGGCTCAGCTCAGCCCAGTGTGCCGGACAAGCCCATGTTACGTGGCTCATCACCTGAATACTGCAACAAGCACAATATACCCCACCAGCTTTACAGGGGCCTTTGAGACATCAGCTTTCCAGCTTCCTGTTCCACAGCAGAAGTTTCCAAGCAGCTAAGAGCTTGCTAGGCGTTTAGAACTTCTTTTATATGCAAAGATCATAATACTTCTGTATACTGTAAAACTGGTCTTTGTAATTTTGTACTATACCTGATTCAGATTGATCATAGCCAAAGAAACTCAACAGCTTCAGAAGTAGTTTCTCCTCAATTTGAACTGTGAACTTTCGAGCAGTGATCATCAGATGCTAGAAAGATAAATAAGCCTCAGTTTACACTATTAACACTGGAAATATGATCCATGTAAGCCATTAAATAGGACAACGTGGTGTTCAACAGAATATTTTCACTGGAAAGGATTTGTAGTAGAATTCCCACCTTCAAAATGTCTTTGGTAGTTTTCATCACTTAAAGTTACCTTCGAGTGATGATTGTTTCAATTTTTTGGAAGATATTGTGCTTCATTACCTAATACAAACAATTCAGAATCTGGTGCTTTGCTGTTTCCCAACACCAAAATCAGCTGCTTTTCAAAATAGCGTCAAAACACACAGGTGAAGATTCCAAGTGAGAAAATAGGTTTTGATAACCAACTTAGATTTGCCCTCACAACACGTACCACAGTTGGTGCATCAGTTTACAAACACCATCAATAGCTGCAGTACACAGAACAGGGTTTATGCTGCAAGATAACAGCTTATCAGAGAAAAGTAATAACCTTGTACACGACTCATGAAAAGCACAGCACAGGTATTCTGCATCACTGCGCTACAATGGTACCTATCAATTCTGAGGTGAGAATAATCAGCTTGAAAAGTTAAGGTCACAGACATGAACAAACAGGGGTCTGGCCTAATTTGTTATATTTTTGAATGTATTATCCTGTTCATCACTGTACTGTAGCTTTAAACACTGTTAGCATGAGAAAGTGGGTATAGCATCATTTAAGTCTCAGCATTAATTCAACAAAGTGTGTTTCACAAATTATTTAATTCAGATAACTAGTAAAAATTAGAAACAGGAAAGGTGATTTAAACAGGGTAATACTGGCATGGCACAATTAAAAGGTTGTGGTTTACCTTGTATATATCAGTCAGTGCACTTTTACTGGGAAATTTCATTGCGTTTACTTGCACTGCCGGACCGGTCTCCACGGGTTCGTTTTCGCTCATCTTAGGGGTCAGAAAGAGCATAAAAGGCCGTGTGGTGCCAATAAGCTGGTTGTCCACCTACAGAGCGGACAAGAGAGACAACAAAATCTGAACAGGTGACAATAAACAGCAAAATTGATCCTCGGAGGACTGAGGACTTAAAAGCTTTCAGAAACACATGGCCCCTGAGCCAGGGAGACACTGAATATGCTGGGTTATTGATCACTGCTGAGACCGTACCAAAAAAATGTTCAGAAATGTCCTCCATTTAAAAAAATGGTTATACCTACTAACAAGCAAAAGCTATAACAAAATTGCTATGTCCTCTTGTGGGTTTTTTTTTTTTTCAAAAAACGCTGCCAAAAATATTAAACAACAGCAGAGATAAGCTACTCCTGCCTTAAAGTTTAACTGTTGCATGCAAGTATTCATTTATCTCATGTAATCTATGTCAGTACCCACAATTCTCCTTCCATGGAAATCTTACTTATTGGAAACAGAAATCCAACAATTTAAAGTTTTTTTTAAGTAGAGTAGAAACAGCTTTTACAGTCTTCAGTTAAACTTGTGAGTTCTGAATTTCAAAGACCGAACTGAAAACAAAGGCTAAGGCAAAACTCTGCAAAGGCAAAAGCAAAATCTAGTTGGAAAAAAAATATATAAAAGTTTGTATTTGTCTCATTTATCTATCATTCTATGATTTATACTGCGGTACTACCAGCATTAGCACTCCTGCTCTCAATGGCTGCTTTTTCGTTACATAATGAAAGAGAACCAGGAAGGGAGAAAAATCTCCATCTGACTTGTTTTCAAAACAAAAAAGATTCTAACTTGCCTAACAGAGATCAAGGGCCTGAAATACAATGTATCATCGTCTCAAATATTACTAAGTAGAGAGCAACAAAAAAAGGAAACATTGACACTAACCAAAACTTCTACATTTAAGAATTGAAATCTTAGTAGTAGCAGCTCTAAATGTTTTTCAACCCTATTATGACAACAAAACCCGCAGAAGACGCATTTGTTTCAAAATGGGGAATACCTGTATGTCTTGCACACTGAGCTCTAGCACCTGACTTGTCGACAGTTGTGTGTAGTGGACATTAATTCTCGTGAGGCTTGCAAATATCAGCTCTTCAGGAACTTTGTTGACCAAAGACAATCCTATTCCACCTTCCAGTTTCACAAGCACCTGAGAGAAGAATATTTGAAGTGGGGGAAAAAAACACCCACAAACAAACCAACACTGAGAAACCCTGCGACACTGAATACATAAGTCTGCAAAGAAGTTATTTTTTTAGACTCATCTCCAGAGAGGCTGAACAGCTCATTTACAATTAGTCTGCAAATAAAGAGGTCTTAAGACATATAAACCCAACTTCTAAGAATGAGTTTTAGTAGGAAAATCTGCAAGTTCATAACAAGAGGTCATAATGAGGAAAAGCTAATGAACAACCCTCCCCAAACCTCTCTCTAAAATCTAGAAAGGAAAATAATACATAAATTAGACAGATACTAGTTGTAGTATCTTACTTCTAATTCCTGCTCTGTATCTGGGTTTTTAAACTTGCGTAGATCTTGTTCCGTAACTGGAAGTTCATCCCCTTCACCGGATAAACGATCGTTTCTACGTTGGTTAAAATCTGTTATCTGATAAACAAATAAATTACTACAATGATTGCTTTCCTGTTTATAAATAACAGCTATATTGTCCTACCTTATAAAATTATTTTTTAAAAAAAATAAACTACAATGATAACTTTTGTTGCAATTATTTCTGTTTTATTCCCCTCCCCCTTCCTATCATTATGAAGTTAACTTTTTGTAGGAATTTAGAGATGCAACACAGAAAAAGTATTTCAAGTACAAGGAAATAATGAAACTAGGTTCTGGTTAATGCGGGACCTTCACCTGTAGAACTCTAGTTGGCCCATCCGGGATGACTCTAACGGCCAGAACTCCCGAGCCAGGCCTCATCTTATGGTTTATGAACTGCTGTTCAGGTGGAACTGGCCCCAGAAGTTCAAGTGAAGTATCAGGACCAAGAACAACTTCTGCTCCATCATGAAGTCCTCGTATTCCTCCCTTCGCCTGCAGAAAGAAAGGGTAAAGAAAGAAAAAAAAATAGGTAAAGGCTTCAGATAACTATTTACATACATTAATTTAAAAAATATATTTTACTTTCCTCTCCTTACACAGCTGTAGAAAAAAAGTCATCTGAGACTCCACCTCAGGCTGAGTAGTCTGGGTGTGAGGAAATGAACACATTTCTTACTCTCCAGTACTAAAATAAAAGCAGTCCAGCAGCATTTTACTTGATATTACCAAAGCTTCTGGTAACTCATGTTTAATCAGCTTGGCAGCCAGAAGAAACAGGCAAGAGCAGTAGTTACGTATTCCCACTGCACACTCAGAAACTGCAGCTATCGTATCGGGATTGAGCACGGGAAGTCCTTCCTGAAAATATTTTCAAAATGATAGAAAGCTTTTGAAAAGCTGAACTCTGCATCTGCAGATGAGAATGTAAATCCTTATGAGTCAACATCTTAAAACAGCAACGCAGGGCTTTTTTGGTTGCTTCAAATGGACAAGTAGTAACTTACAAAGCTACTGTAATTTGATCACAAAATGATCAATGCAACATCGTGGGACTAAGTGATAAAATAATATCATTATTTATTACAAACATATTTTGTTATTTCAACAATATGCTGGATAACTTACTCAAATTTGTTTGCAAGCAATGGATAAAAATGGTTTAAACACTTAAAAAAAAGAGCATCAAAATTCTTTGACATTTAATTCTAGAATTTGTAAAAGCAATCCAGGTTTCTGTGCCTACAAATTCTAACAGCAGCAGGCAGAATTATCAAATAATTTCCAAACGTTAGCTGTCTGCAAGTCAGATTTCCTGGAACACAAAGAAAGCAAACAGTTCGAACTGCTTTTAAATTTCTTATTACTAAAACGTTAGAACCATGATTCTGGGAAGTGCCGGTTGTACATAAACCGTGACTTTCATCAGTGATACTAACTGACACAATCTACAGCATCGTCACATTTGGTATGTGTGAGAATATCAAGGCCCTGCTCATCACGATACTGCACATTTTCAACAATGGTGTACTATTAATTTTCTAGTAATTTACTTTTTAATTAGTAGTTTAATTATTCAAAATTGATAAGAACATTCAACCATGAATTTAAACTACACGCACTGTTTGCACAAGTCTGGTTTCCTCTGTTTTCTGAACTTTGGCCTCAAAGCTTTTAGTTCCCTTCACTCCTAAGCCCAAATGACTCTGTCATCTATGGCAGCAACAAACAAAACAAGTTCAACATGGAATCAGTTCTGACCTGGACAACAAGTCCATGAATACCACAGGTCAACTTTCCATCACGGAAACTCCATGTTTGGGTAGTACTGCGCCGTCGGTCGGGCTTCCTCAGCATCAGGGGCTCGTACCTGCAACAGAATTAGCATGTGCCCAATACTTAGAGATTTCAACCTCTCAGTTTGACTCTTGAGAAGTGTTAATGGTGAACACTTACTCTAATTTTGTTCAAGCTCACTTTCCTAATCTCATTTCTGAAGTGCTCTTTTGACAATTTGCTGCTAAGAATATATTAGACAGGCTTTTAAAAACATTTCCAAGTCACAAAAGTGATCGTGAGGTCCATTCACGAAGGCAGATAAAATCTAGCTCTTCCACATGCCTTTAGAATAATTTATTTCCTTATTCAGAGAATATCACATTAAGTAAGCTTTCAAAGACATGGTTAGAATCTACATCGGCTTCCCGAGAATTGTATTTGCAATACCTGTTATCTGTGACAGCTGCCAGGCCTGCAATATCCAAAATCATACAAGAGTCCAAAGCCCGAGGAGAAGGTTTATGGGGGTTATGAGGAACTGAAGAACCTTCATGGCAAAGCATTCCCGTGCCCGTCATCCTCCAAAGCTGGGATCGCTTTCCTGGCTCCTGTTGCACAAAAATTCAACATTTAAATGAACACAGCAGTACAGAGCAAATATTTCTGTTCTGTTTTGCTATCAGATGTTTTGAATTATAATCCTTGGAATGACTTGTATACGTTTAACTTCAGAGCCCTGTGAATTAGAATTGGGAACTAGTTGGTATGAAAACTTCGAATTCAACACTGATATTCAATGAATCTGCATCCTACGTTAGCACTGTTAGACGCAGAGGTGTATTTACAAGCTCTTTTTAATCTCTGCAATACTTAAATACAGTTTCCACCTCTTAAGAGCTCCACAAATAGAAGACTTAGCTTATAATGCAACCAAAAAGGAAGCATGCCCTACCCGTAACTTCATTAGAACATCCAACATACAACTGCAACACTTGGTTGTCTTAGAAGCATTTACAATGTTCCGCACTAGTTTTATTCCAATCTCTTTTCTGCCACCCGTACCCCCATAAAAGTCTTATGCGGAAGCAGCACCGTAATTCAAGCAACCTGAATTGCAATAACCTGTTGCTTTCAATGGGGTCTGTCTCCACCCTTTAAAAGTTACCATGAAAATGTCTTTATTTTTTCCTTCTCTCAGCATATGATTTTACTTCAGCATATAGCAACAGCATTTTAATAAAATCAATGTGTGTTGGTACCTTCTTTTTCAGTACAACTCGTTGAGTCTTTGGAGAAACATCAAGGACAAGCTCTGCATATGCAGCATCCTTACTCGAAGCAACTGGTCTTACACTTGGCTCCTGTAAACTGCAACACCAAGAAAACATCATCATGTTTATTCAGAGTAGCTGCTTTTCCTGTAGACTGAACTAGATCTGTACCAAAATCCAATTGAGGAAGCTTATGCTTCCACTATAGACAACCAGACAAAAATACATATTGGGCTTTTTTTCCCCTTGTTATTTTTGAAATGACCAGTGTAAGGTGCCAGTTTGAGTACATTCTTAAAAAGGGCTTTAATTTCTCGCTGTGACTAGGAACGTCACAGGTAAAGCAGATGAATTCCCAAGAAAATCTTCCACCTTATATTGAGGAAAGTAACAAAGCACGTATCAATCTCCCATAGCTGATTTCAATCGCATATAAACTAGCGCAAGTTTGAAATTCCCAGGCACATGATAAATAGGTATGTCCTATAGTCAGGTGTTCTTAATCCACCAAATGAAATTAAGCCCCCAAACGTGACCTTAAACATCCCATATCTTCTAAGATGAGACAGGGGGGTCACAGCAGATGCCATATGCTAGATCTTTCTTACTGTGTGACAAAACCAATGGCAAGGTGCACCTATAAAGCTAAGTTACCATGACCAAACAAGGAAAGATACATGGCTTACTGGCTGTCAGACTCAGCTTCTGAATTCTGGTGTTTCTTCTGCTAGCTACAATGGTGACAGAAGTTTAGTTGCATTTGAAAAAAACTTTCAAACGGCAACCATTAAAAGAGTATTAACGTAAAGCCTAAAGAACACCATGAACATTCAAACTATTTGCATCCAATATATAAAGAATTACCCTGAGAAAGTGTATGTAGCGGCAATATAAATGAAGTTTTCATAGAAAAGCTGCTTGCTGTCTTGGAAGTCATTCATGCTACAGACGATTTCGGAGGAGCCCGCCCCTTTAACCGTCAGCATTATAAAAGGTGGTAGAACAGGTTCATCCCACGCATAATCCAGAGAGGTCAGGGGCTTCACTTCAGTGTACAGCCTTGGCTCGACAACACCGTGCTGATTAAAAACAACTGGGACCTGTAACAGTTATGAAAGAGGATTTAGTTTCATGCAAGTTGTTAATGAGACAGATTTTTTGCTATTTGTTCATTTTTCAGGAGTTGGTCACTGAAACACATTCAGCTCACTTCTCTCCCGCCCCAATGGCTTCATGGGCATTTTCTTCCATTCGAGTCTCAATTAAGATAGTCTCAAAGGGACGAGAAATGTCATCTTTGCTTTCGTCTGTCACCCATGGTTCAAGATCTCTTTAGTCCCATGGTAGCATCCCAAACCCTCCTAATCAAAATTAAGAGATTTTCTCAGTTTTAACAGTTCAGTACCAAAATCCAGAATGAAAATTAATAATTATTAAGAGCTCTGTCTCCTGCTCTGATCACAAGGCAGTAAGTTACTGAAAAATATGCACAGTAAATTCTCTTATTTTTATAATCACCACCATGGAAGCCCAGACACAGAGAAAGGAAGTGGCAGCAGTAGCCCGAATTCTTTTTACAGGTTACAAGTGCTGAAAATAACACAGTACAGATGACAAACTATCACCTAGCACAATTTTCTCATCAGTACTAATGCTCTTCCTTGTAAGACTTTTAACGCACTTATGAAAATCACAATATTAGAGCTATTACTTAACCAAGATGAAGTAGTGGAGAACTATCACTTTTTACTAAAACTTCAGAAAATTACAATTATTATAAACAAATACCTCTTGCTACACACACTTCCATTCTATTTCATTACACAAGCTAGTCAGCTCCCTCTTTAACAAATATAAAAGAACTCCTACTTTCCTTTTTTCCCTAAAAGAAAAAAGAAAGTGATTTTTTGCTCTTTTACCTTGGAAAAATTGTCTATGCGGAAAGGTGGTGGTAACTGATCTGTGTCACTGAACGCAATGCGGTATGTGGCTCCTTGAAGAGTAATTTCTACTCTTAAGAAGTAACACTTTCCCAGAGTGTCCCTGAACAAGAACAAACAAGTGCAAGATAGGTGAGCTTCTCATTCGCGTTACCCACAGGTGTAAGTGTTAAACAGCTCCTTCCATCAAAAAACGGATGTATTCTACAGAAGATTTATATACAATACTACCTCATATTAATATGGAACGAGTTATTTTTGTTGACCTCAAAGCCCCCAGACCACACGCAGTTTGGGACATCCATTAGTCTCACACACAACAGTTGATCATAATCGTTCCGTGGCCAGTGGAACACGACGCTGGAACCAGGCAGTGTGGAGATGTAGCCATCAGGATTGGATGTTCCCTAGGGACAGAAATTGGTAAACACATATCCTATAAGTAATAGAAAATACAGTATTAACCGATGTACCTCTCAAATACGAACACAGCACTTATTGTTCTAGTACCAGCATCCACCTAACACAATGAGAGAGACCCTCGTAACCAGCCAACCATACTTTCAAGTACAATTTTTTTGTGTTTTTTGGTTAGAAGATGCTGTGACTAACTACAGGTATTGTAGTAACAACGAACAAAAAGGAAGCATCTTACCCGGCCTCTGGCAAATTCCCGCTGAACAAAGGCAAGCTTGTAGGTTGATTTATTATCTAATAGGTAACGGGGCGCAAACGTTACCATGCATGTATCAATGTAACGGCCTCTGCCTTTTTTAACATCAATACCTAGTAATAGAAACAAGTTAAAAATAAAGCTATTATTTACAAAAGAAAACAAAAGACATCTGCCACAATATATTTCACATAACAAAGTTCTCTTTCTTGGGTTCCTGAGGTGCGCTGTTTCTGCCATACCACTGCATAATATCTGAAACATTATTTTCAACAGTAAACATGATTTTACACTATCCGTTACCCTCTGTTTCTCAAGTACAATTTAGAGATCATAAGCACTGAAGATAAAAAAAACGCAACTATTTCCAATCACAAGTAAATCAATGCAAGTAATTATCCCACTTTTACACATATGAAAAATTCTTCAAAAATCACATTGGAGTAACTCTCAAACTGTCATTTAATTAAAAACTAAAAGCTTCTGAGGAAATTGTACTTTATGTACACTAGCAGCACAAGGAAGACAGAAGCTGCACTCCTCCACATCAGCCTACAGAGGCACCATAAAGCAAACCCACAGAAGCAGCATGCGGCTGAAGGGTTACAGTACATCGACACTCAAAATAATCAAAGACAATAAGGCGGTGGGATTTCAAACATACTCAGAAGTAACACACAGGGGGAATGAAAACACAGAAACGGTTTGTAAATGCAGTTATTAACACTTAATGATGAAATGTAAAAATAAAAAATAACTGAAAATTTATTTCTAAGTTAATGAAATTCAAAGTAAAGACCTAAAAATACTCAGAACACGTTTGGTTTTTCTCTGGACCCTCACAAACCTTTAACAACATATATTTCCCTGCTGTAACTGTTCTGTCTCAAATGTCACTGACATCATGTCCTCCCAAGTTCTACAGTATTTCTCAAATGCTCCTACCAACACATACCAATGTTATAAATGAGGCCTGGCCGGTTTCCATGTTGGATGACTTTAAGGGCTCTGACACCACTGCCACCATCCAGGGAGAAACCCTGGCACCAGCCCGGCATGCCTTCAGGATGGATCCCTCTTCCAACCCGCATCGTACATCTAAGGGTAAGAGGAAAACACAAAGATTTAGTCATTTAAGTGAAGGCTCAGACATCAACACAGCACTGATGATCAAACACATACCAAGATACAAAAAGAACGCCCGTGTTTTAATACAAAAGCACTAGAAGCCATGATAAATCTCTTCTTGAGTAATTCATTCTGCATTTCTGCCATAAGGTCTTTTAACATACTGGTCAAGATTCAGTGACCATTTCTTGTAAAAGGCTTGGTACTGATTAACCATGACAACATTTGTGTGTCTTTTTCTTTTTTCTTTCAAAGAAAAAAGTCAGAATAAATTTTTGTGCTAAATTTAACTGTTGTTCATTTGAGCAAAAATCCCAGAACATTTCAGACAAATTTGCTTTAAATCATGTTCTTATTTCCAATTTTCATGGAAAAAGCAAGTTCTCTACTTGATGCTAGTTAAAGTAGCTGAAAAGTTTCCTTTCCAAAATCCTGCCACTTCCTTTTACATCAGAATCCCCATAGCTCTGCTGCATGTGGACTTCCTACTAAGTGACTGCTACTAATTCTCTATTAACATTCAGAATTTACAATTAAGGGTTTGGAGTGGTTTTTTTTTAGTGGTAACAAAGTGATTTATACAACTCGGTAAGTCTCTTCAAAAAGGTTTTTGACTTTCTTACCAAAGAAGCATGAGAAACATGCAAAATAAACCCAAAGCAGCCTGCAGACACAACAGAATTACCCAACCAAGGACCTTTCAGTAGGAAATGTCTAAAGATCCAATACACTTATTTTAGTATCTAGAAATTTAATAACTTAACAGGTCATCTTAATAGGGAAAGACTTTTCCTACGTGATATTCATACTAATACATCAGCGCCCAGTCCTCTGGGAATTACTTTCATATTTTGTATGGTTCCTCCTGCCTGCTCTTCTTGCAGTATTACTTACAAGTTTGGCTGTTCTTTATCAGCATAACAGAAGAGAAGTGGGCTGAGGCTTCTAGCAAGCTCGTGCTCTTCAAACTGACCGGCAGCATCTGTTTTTGCATTATCTTGTCTGAAGATAAGTGGTAATCCTTTAAGTAAACACAAAAAACCAGCGTGTCAAACTACACTTCACCTTTGCACAAAATAAAATAGGAATGGTAAAAATTACTTCAAATTAAGGAACAACCTAAAGTATTTCAGTTGTAATATTGGCAATTATTCTGCATGCATTCTCCCCCTCGTTCTCTGTCTAACCCGCTTAACAGCTAGAGCTATTCACAGCTGCAAGCCATAGAGTCTGGTCCCTGCAGGAAAGGAGTTTGTGTAGCTCTGCAAGCGTCAATGGATGTTACACAAAACAGCAAGTTAGACCTGTTGCTTTCTCAAGGCATTTCAGTCTTTGAAAACCACAATTTTAACAGTGATCCAATCTACGTCGATTTATTTAGAGGTACAAAAGCTCATGTTTGAAAATCTGCAATATAGCAACTAAGTCATCTAAGTTATGTCTGCTGTAACATTCATCAAACAATACCTGCTGGTGCTGTAAAAAAAAATATTTAAGAAATCCTGCAACTTTAATTTCTCTTAAGTAGTGTTTAAAAGCTCTATTTGGCTAGAAAGCAAGTCAAAACACTGCATGAAATCTTTATTTCCCAGTTGATGATTAGAGCTACGAAAGAAAATACTTACCTGTTTTGTTGATTAACCAGTATGGCGCTAAAATTAGTATTTTTAGAGAACCTTCAGCACGACATACAATCCTTATGGTCAAATTTAACAGTCGTTTGTTGACATCATACAATCGCATCCGCACCATATAGTTTTGTGTCCCAGGAGGAATCAACAGCTCTTTGCAGATCGGGAAGTTTTCTAGCAATATCCCTACGAAACCAAAAGAAAACCAAAGGTCACCCACACAGAAACAGTAGTTTCTGATAAGCACACAGGCTGGTGTTTCATATGGCTTTATTCTTCTGCATATTTCATATAGCTTACCCAGATAAATTTTTAAATCTATCCATTGTAGTAACCTGTGACCTCATAAAGAAATGCCTCAATTTAAGTCACAAGCAGCAAAAAAAGTTCTGTAAAGAACCCTGCTTAGGCCTAATTACGGCTTTAGGCATCAGGCAGCCAGCCAGCGTTGAATAATTCCACACATACTCTCAACACCAACTTTTTCTGTCAGAAAGAAAAGAGCAAAACCACCCAAAATGCCGGGAACTTATTTGATTTATTCCCTTTTTTATCACCATTCTCTCCACATTTTCTCCACAATTTTTCCATTCTTGCACCACAGTTCCTTGCACAAGAAACAGTGCTATCGAGGTACTCCTCTAGGAGGATAGGAAAGTGGTATTTGAGACAGACCCTTACCCAGCTCAATGTTCTGAGACGTATCAGCTGTGTGCAACGCTGCCTCTTTGCCAGGTTTTAACGTCCCGCTAATTGGCATTCCTTTAACGTAGAACTCGAGTTCACAAGGCAGCAAGTTACAGATTACCACCGTTGGCAAGAGATAAATAGTATGCCCAGGCTGTCTGAAAATCTGTTTAGCGCTGTCAGAAAATATGCTGGAAGGCATGTAATCCGGATAATTTTCTTTCTTTATAGCCACACAAAACCTGTGAAGGCAGATATACGTGAGAAGAAGTCAATGAACTTGACAGAATAATTGAACCTGTCTTTGCGTATTGCACTAAACCCCACAACAGGCTGTAACTTCCGGACTGAGAGCAAAACCAGCGTTTAGAATTTTTCTCCACATAATCACTCTGGAGTTTGATTATAAAGTATTTTGTATTTATAACTAACATTAAGACAACAGGAGTTTCCTGATTTTAATCAAAGAATTAATTTAGTCACTCAAAAAAACTTGTCCATTCAGAGACCTAACAGAAAATTGCTTTTACAGATTACCAACTTTAAAACCAACTTCCATAAACTCACAGAAACATCAACTATTACTAAAAAGAGATTTTAACTATTAAAATAAACTATAGTCATGTTCTTTAAACATAAATGCTGAATGTTTCCTTTTTCCCAGTAGATATATCCTTGCTTTGTCACTTCAGTTTTTCATTAGTTAAGGTAAAAAATTAAGTAAGTAAACCTTCATTTTAAATAATTTGTTAATTTTCCTCCCTGTGATACATTCAAAACCAGCCTATTAAGAAATGAGCTATGGAACTGACACACAGCAGTAACTAAATAGTACGAAAAGGTCAACTTCCATAATTTCTATTCTAGTATTTCCTAAATTGAGAACATCCCTAAACCCACCATATCAGATAACTACAAAATTCCATAAAGTCCTCACTATGCGGCAACATTTCGGAGCTTAGAAGAGAGTACAGGACATCCAGGACAAAGAACGAGTATTTGCGAACACGCTATGGCAAACCACTCATCATTCTCAGTGAGACAGACTAGATAATGTAACTTAAGTCCACATTCTATTTCCTAACCTTTTCTTTTCTACAATAAATATTAATCGTGTGCTTATTCTCAGCCATTTGCTAATAGGTACTGTCAAAGGCGCTTCAAGGAGCCCTGCAGAAATATAGCAGTTATACTTCAATGCTTTCTCATTATTCCAGAGACCAAACAAAACATCCCACTAAATTACAGTAGCTTTAATTTCTAAGTATTTTCTTTCCCGTTACTTACCTTCACGGTATTTAATTTATCAGAAGATAACACAACTTACGGAAAAGTAATTATGTCTTAATTACCTGAAAAATCGGCTATTTTCAGACTCCATTGAATGACACTCTCGCTTGCTGCTACTGACTTCTGCTGTCTTCTGAACATTAGTCCAATGAATTGGAGCTTTACAGAAAAAGACCCCCATTCCTTTTGGCCTGGCTTGCAAACGCCAAGATGTCAGATGTAATGGAATAGCAAAGGAATCTCCTGGCATAACTGCTGGAAGAACTACAGGTTCTGCAACCAGAGATGAAAACACACATATCGAAACAGGCCTCTTTACCGAGAAGCATAAAATTTTCAAATAGAAAGTCTCAAATTTTTGAAGCAACACACTGTTTCAACATAAAACACAAGCTACTTTATATACGTCTCATATGCCAACCCGTTGTTTTAAGCCCTATTAACAATCTGGCAGCAGACAAATGTAGCGGTGTAAACCTGAAACTGGAAACAGACTGAAAACTTGCTGGAATTCAAATTCTTTTTCCATGGATGATTTAGTGAAAATGCTTATTTCAAAAAACCCTCATCCATTACATTTTGGGTACATTATCAGCGTATCACTACATTTCTAGACTGCACTTCTGCACACTAACACCCGAAACCTTCTAGACTACTGCTAAAAGATACAACATGCTACATACAGAAAAAAGATCCAGTCTTTACAGAGGCTCAGCTTTCCCCATTCACCTGAACAGCAAGCACAAATCCTACTGGGTTCTCCAGCTTACCTTGCTAACTCTTTTCTTCTTCGCATTACCCGTTTCCCCCCAGGGAGGTCTACTTTGCTGTCAATCATTACAGGCAGCGGTGAATCTTCTTGGGGAGGAAGCTAAGGATTCCCCATAGTACAGACGGAATATATACACCACTTACTGTCAGGAGCAGAAGGACTATCTAGTCTCAGTTCCATTGGTGTTTCCAGCTTGTTCTTCACAATCAAGGCTGAGCGCACTGTTATCACTTTCCGAGCGCTACCTTCCATGGTAACTTCAAATACCACACGAACTGGAGGCAATGAAGAAAACTGGAAGATATTTAAAAGCATTAAAAAGCTCAGGTAATGATTATATCTAGAAGAGGGACACCTCAATTTTGAAGCAGTAACTGCTGGCGTAAAAACTTGCCAACTGAGTCCAACCACGTACAACACCTAAGGTATATACGGTTTCATAACAATGATTTATAATTCTGTACCCTCTCAAAACCCCATAAAATTAACGATGAAAAAGCAATTCTAAATACTACTAACTCCATTATCTTTCTGAAAATGATGAAAGTTCAAACAGGAGCAATACAGATCCTAAAAGAACACTTATATGCTATCTCACTATTACATTTTTTTTTAAATTCATGAATTTCAAGCCTCATATAATTAACAGTCACTCACAATTCCTATCTGTCAAAACTAAAAATTAAGGTGGAGCTTTCTTAAAATACTCCTATTTCTTCAGTTTTAGCTGCCCTTTTGCTGTGGTGTTTTATCTCCTACATTACACAAAGTCATTGCCACTTCGATCCTGAAAACCACATTTTATATGGGCTCACGTGTGGGAATTCACATACTGGAATTTAAGATCCATTCTCCAAACAACCATTTGCTTTGGTGAGGAACAGTAAGTCCTGCTAAATACTTGCTCTGATTTGAAAGTTTGGTTTTTTTGCTTGACTTTGGTTTCCTTTCTATTGAAAAGGTTCTAGAAGGATGGAAAAGCCCATTCACTTGTCAAATGGTCTTATTTAAATAGCTCTCAAAAAATGAAAATATATACTCACATAGACTTGTGGATGTATTATATTTGTTCTACTTATTGGGCTTCCAAGCTGGGAGAAAAATAAACAAGAAAGTTAAAGTTGTTCAACTTTTAAGATATTACTCTCAGTTGTAATACAGAACGTTACTATGGAAAAATAAACTAAATGCTTTCATTCCTTTATGTTTCTGATCTTCAATACAGCTTGGAAAACACATGAGAACTGTATTAGCAAAACCTGTTTGTAATACTGCTTTAAAAAGAAACAAAGCTGAAATAAGAAGATTTGCTTTAAAAAAAAAAAAAAAAAAAAGGAAAGCTACAGAAGATGCTCCTGAACAGGAATTCTCATTAATTTGCATCCTTTTCCTTCAAGAATCAAATTACAGAGAGAGACGACGCTTTTTACGTTTCAATATGAAAACATCAGAAATTATTCAAATAAGAGACTACTGGCTCTTGTCAGTAGTATCATGAAATTAAATTCTAATCCTGTTTTATACCAAAAAAGATCTCAACTTCAGTTTCTCCAGTGCTCAAAAATTTTCAATAGCTAGCCTCAAAACTTCACTAGTTTTGAAATCCACAAGATCATTTTCATCATTGAGCCCCAACCACCAACTGCCAGCCTGCTGATTATTACAATTGCATTTTTCCTTCATGACAAGTATATTTTGTCTAAGCAGCCACATATTTCAACAGTCTCTAGGCTTACAGGAAATTGCCATTGTTGTTTACTTTCCGTAAATTAAACACATGAAAAGCATTTCTGCAACAGAAGAAATAAAAATAGCTGCTGAAATGCTGTGCTGGTTTAAAGCTCTATCTCCACGAGTCCATGACACTGTCACTAATACATTAGTTCTGTCATGGGAAGCTCTGGCTGCTGAGCAGAGACTAACTGGTGATTACTGTGTTTGTGTTTCTCTTATGCATAAGAGTGCCACTTAGGAACCCAGCATCTCCAAACTCTCCCAATCCAAGCTAACTACAAAGAGGACAATCTTATCCAGTGGCTGCTTTAAGATCAAACTCTTGGAGACATCATTACTCTCAAATTACATATTCTATTAAAATTAACACTCAAAATCAGAACTTACAGTAGAAGAGGATGAGTTCTTATCTGGTGCAGCATATCGGAAAAACGTTCCAACTTTGTCTACAGACACGGGACTGACTTCTTCCCAGCCATTTACTCTCACTTGCAACTGATGAATTCGTAGATCGTGTGTGTTCCTACCAGGTTAGATCAAGTAAAATTACTATTAAGCATTTTTATACAGTGCAAACGCCAACACTTCAAACCAGGAACATCCTCTGGTTCTGAATAAAGAATCTCACTGAAGTGTTAAAAGAAAGAAAAGTCTCAAGAGTTCTTCCATTTCATGGATATAGACTTGATTTTGTATCTGTTCGATTGTTCCACCTTCCCTAATGAACATACAGAAGTACAACTATGTCATATAAGTGAAAATAAAAGCATGCTACATATTTGTTAACAAATTTTTTATAGTTCTTAACACTGGTAACACTTATGCTCAACAGTCAACAACCCCCCCGACCCAGTCCTTTAGAATAAAGGACATATGATCTGTAGTTGAGGCCTCCAAGTCTTTCCAAAAGCTAATAACGATCCAGCTCACACCTAGGAATGTCTGCCACTAAGAGCAATATATGCTGCTTATTAGACAACTGATAGTTTCACTCTATACGTAAATTTTAAATGTTTAAAACCAAAACATTAACTGGAGATTTAAAAAAATAGTCACTTTTTATTTAACATCTGCTAGTGTCCTCACAACCATGATCCTATGCATTCCATATATGAGTGTGTCTAAACCCATCTCACAACCTGGTCCCTTCACCTGTGTCTGAGTTTCCCTCTGGCTTCAAATTCAAACGGAATCTCTTCCCCAGTGATAACTTCTTGCCATTCACTGACATTATGGGCATCATCCAGCAACGTCCCATTTTCCTCAGGAACAACACCTGGACTCCCACTGTGCGACAGTGCTGCCCTGTGAAGAGAATCACATCATTTTACAAACTGCCAAAGTGACTACTGCAAGTAGCGTGCGCTTTTTAGTCTGCCTCAGTCTACAGAAGGCCTGCAGTAAACAAATACACATCATGAATGTATCTGACCAGTTTCAAATTCTCTTGGGCCTCTTGAAAAAAAAAAAAAAAAAAATTTTTTTTTTCAGTAGTAAAACTATCTCACTGTCAAAGAAAAAGCTCTTGACTAAGAAAGGCTGGGAGTTGCCTATGCCTCTCTGCAAGAACACAAAAGCCCTGAAAACAACAGGCTGACGTGTGAGAGAAGCCAGACAAATATTGTCAAAGGGATCCCAACAACAGCTTCTTACCGCGTCGGTGTTGTAGTTAGGGTAGCAAACCACAGAGTGCATCCAGTATGATTTCTTAGAGCAAAGGGGACAAACGGCTGCCTACGTTTTGGAGTCTTCATTTCAGCTATAAAAAAGAATAAAAATTTGTCTAAATGCTTGTGAGAGAAGCATTCATCGGGTGCTAACATAGGATGAGACACAATGGCTGGAGAACCACAATCTGCACTAACTAAAGAAAACCAGACTGAAGAAAACAGATTATTAAAACATTAAAAAAATTTGTAACTATTACAGAAATGGTACAAAGTCTTCACCTACATCATCCCCTCCAGGAACTGAGCTTAATCTACCTCTTCTTTTGTTTCGTCATATCAAGTCTTATAAAATATTAGGCCTCCAGTTATGATGAACCTAACTAAAAACACAATCATAACCAGTAACTTTTCACGTATATCCAAATGCTCATAAAGTATTAAACACATATTCTCTTATAATTAAAATTTATGCTCTATTTAATACGAGGAATACAGGATTATCCAGTAACCCTTTAAAACGGGACTTGTATCCTCAAAGACTGAACAAGTAGAAATATTTTCCGTCTAATAATACAGGATAAAGCCTACCAAAACAAAGTATGAAAAAAAATTTGAATGCAACCAAAGGTAATCTGGTTTTGTGAAAATGCTGGGACAGCAAAATCCTAGAAGAAGAAACTCCATCTACCAATCTACCACGTTTGGCTTTTTTCAAGAATGCCGTGCTACCAAGCACACGAGCGTTACTCTCATTTTCCACACTGCAGTACGTCATATCTGTGAAAATACTTACTGTGTTTGGACAGGAAAAAAAAACACCTGTCAAATCCCAGTAACTTAAATAATAAGGAAGATAAATGGCTGCTCCCTAAATACATACATCTTTTTTTATGAGAGAAGTAGAAAGAAGGCGCACACAATAAATCAGCTGCTTAAAGAAAAGGTAACAGAAACGAAATCCATTCCACAGAATTTCTCTGCAGTCACTCCAAAGGCTGACCAATATCAAGTCCAAATACTTGATGTTCCAAGACCCATTCATCCCACCGCAACATGTGTCTTACTAGGAATAACTTAAGCACAGGTTGAGAGAGGCAAAAGGGGCAAGGCGGGGTGGGTAGGGAAGTTTCTGAAGGAGTTACTGATCGCATGCAACTTTCTGCTACATCAATGACAACTAATTCCTATATACCTTATATTGTCAGTGGACACTTAAATCTCATCTCCCTAAAGCTTACAGAGAAAGTTCTTTCCAATTAAATGGCAAGAAGATGAAATTCTTGAAAATGAAAACTCTGATTTTTGCCAACTGCAAATAACATAATCTTTTTAGTGTCAAGCTTGGCTTTATACAATATTTTGGCTAGCCCAGGTTCTACAAAATTACAGACCAAAAGCCAAATGAACTTTTAGTCTGGCATTTAATCTATTGCCAATCAATTTTTTGAGACTTTTAAAAAAGAATTTTTGTGACTGTGGCCTGATTTTAAAAAGAAAACATAACATAAAAGTTGCATTTTGAGACTACTGCCTGAAAATAAAGACTACCATTACAAGGAGGTTTTTTTCACAATTCATTTAGTAATTTAGTTGCAACAGCCACTAACAGCCAAGCAATAAATATGAAGAGGTTTTGTTGTTCGTTTGATTCTTTTTCACAACAAAAAACCCTGAAGAATGTCTCAGAAAAATAAATCCTTCTACCATTTTCCATTTTGGTTTTTTTGGGTTTTTTTTTTTGTGTTTTTTTGTTTGTTTGTTTATTTTGTTTGTTTTGTTTTGTTTTTCAAACATCTATAACTTGTCTGCAACCTCTCAGAGAAAATACTGCTAAGGGGCAGTCTGAATGGGCCACAGATGTAGTTTTACAGAAGTTTTCTGTTCTCCCATTCAGTGACTTTTCCACAGGGGCAACATATTTATCAAGTGTGCTGTTCTGTCTTCCGTTAATGCCAAAAATTAAAGTATCTTACTTTAAACTGGATGGTTTTGTCCAAAGACTGTCCTGTCAAATATAAACCAAACAAATTAACAAGACATTTATGATGAATGCTTTACTTCCTAAGGCTTATTGAAAAGAGATTGTTCCTCTGAAGGCATCTCAGTTTTAAGTAGCTAAATATACATCCCAAATCAAGCATAAGTATGGATATTGAACATACTGTTGGATATTTTTAGAATATAAAATAAAATCTTGTGATTTTATTACACTATTTTTAATCACACTATACCGTCTCTCCAGAAGAGGGACACTGAATAGTCAACAATTCATATAACCTTCCTCAAAAGGACAGTCTTCCTACGTAGCATTAGTTATCCTTCTCCCTTCTTTCCTGAAGGGCCCAGAGAGGAACATAAGACAGGATGAAATACTAAGTTAAGCAGCTTAAAAGCAAAGTAGCTGTTGTTTGGTTTTGGGTTTTTTGTTTGGTTGTTTTTTTAAAATACAGATGCCAATCCACCAGCAAGTCACACATACAACATAGTATTTAATATACAAAAGCTTTCCAAAGAAGAAAAAAAACCTTTTTGTCTGTCTCTGCTATACAGTACCTCTAGCATAGATCTGATGCTCTAGGTTAGTCAAACTGGCTGTGCTCCTAGTTCTAAGGTAGACAAGAGGAAGGCCTGGCAGACAGAAAAGACAAAGTTAGCAGGTAAGAAAAACCACACAAACACAGGTAGACTCTTCCCCAGCATGCAGCGGGAATGATACAGGCAGTTGGCATCATGCAATCAGCGTATGAGTCTCTACCCATTTGCTTACACTAAATTGGCCTTTGAATTGCTAAAATTTCTGCCAGAAGTAACACTGGGAGAAAAGAAGCTGAAAAGACCTGCCACATATCAAGAGCTATTACTTAGAGAATTATTTCACAAATATAACAGTATTTTTTTCCAGAAACTCAGTCATTTAGGTCTTTGGGGATACAGAAAGAAACAGATCACCTCTGAACTATACAAACCCTGAACTCAACACTCTTATTTCATCTTAGGCAGGACAGTCACTCATTAACGAGAAAGTGTGACAAAAAAGGGAAGCAGAACTAGCAGTGCAAAGTTCTCACTCGAAGCTAGGTAGCCAGAAAGTTTTTTGTTTTTAAAGAATTTAATACAATTGAATGGAAAATAGCATTTTTGTCTTTTTTTGCCAAATATGTCTAACAATTGTACAATTCATTGTATGCTGTGAAGACCAAATACTTAAGTTTGTAATACATTAGACAGATGACTGTGCACGTGAGGACTGTTTCAAATGAAGAGTGATTAATGGGTGCCATACTCTGCCCGAAACACGGTGGATCCACTGAAGAATCCATCCAGTCTTCTGAACTGATCACGTTCACTTCTTTCTCCTGTTTACAGTAATCTTCCATCCACGCCTGTTTGGTGCACGTGTATTGTTCTAGAGGAATATAAGCACAGACAGTAAATGTCTCCAAGGTGGCAGCAAAGTAATTGAAAAGTATATTAAATTTATAACACTAATGTTACTCCACTTCAATGGCCAAAGTTTTACTTCACTGCTTTTTCTATGAGCCACTTTCATAAGTTAAGACAAACAACAGCTCATGAAGTCACAGCAGTACCTTCAAAAACAAAGGTTTTTATATACTTAAGATTATTTCTTTTAAACTTTCAGTGGAATTCCATGTTCTTAAGATACTCCTGTGTCAATGTAAGCGTTCTCTCTGAGGAGGCAATTAACCTCAAATATTTTCACGTTAGAAGCAGTTTCTAATATTGGGTTTTTTTCTTTTTAAGAGGTACATGCTCATTCCTGCATAAATATCAAGACAGCAATGGAGTCCTCAGGCACGGTATTAACCATAAGCTAGCCTTACTACTTGTTATCACTAGTATTGAAAAGCACCATGGGAACTCTTAGCAATCATTGATTTGCGTCTTTTCCTCCCACCTCAGCTTCCTCTTTCTGCCAACCCCACAGGCCATGCAGCAGAAAGGAACGAATAAGAAAGGCTCTTCTGTTACATTTGCAAGATCAGCTGTTTACATGTTCTTATTATGACCATCAAATTATTCAGATTTGCATACAGAGTAAGCAACAGTATTTCTAGGAAACGCACCCAATCATAATCTCACACCACAGAAGTTTACATGAAGTTTGAGGTAATGATGAACAAAATATTTTTATTTCCTGAGGTGGGAACTGACAGCTCAGGTTTTTAGAGACTGCAGAACTGAAATGAGTAGCTCCCCACTACACCTGTCAATGTACTGAAAAATGATGATCTTATCAAAATATTTTTAAGTACTGCAGAGCATGGAAAGCTTTAGACAAAAGCCTGTTTCTGATTAAAAATAAATTTCAAATAACATATGAATTCTATCAAAGTCATATGACCAGAGAAAGAATTCCTACTAACCTCTAAAATATGTAGCTCATGTCTTTACACTTTCACAGTATCTGATAAAATACAGGCTGCCGAAATGCACACCTGTGTACAATATCATGTGAAGTACCTAGGGACTTGTGCCAAATATCCCTCCCTCCATCTCTGCGACACCAGCAGGACTTAATTAGCAATGTCTGTCATTTTTAGGACAGTGAAAATTAGACTGTATAGCGATGCTCTCAGGGAATATTCCTACATACCTATGAAGACAGAGGTAATGTTTATATCCAAACGCTCTTCAGCCTTTACTTCCAGCTTCAGTCGGGAAGGGTGGAGGCGGCTCGAAGCTTGTTGTTGCCAAGAAACCGAACACGGCCATGGCTCAATAAATGGCTCCCAGCCTGAGAACAAACAGAAAACGTCACATGCATTACACACTTGAAGGCCACATCGGAATGCTGTTTACATACCTAAGTATTTAATAATGTAATTTTAATAATGAGATCCTTTACTTTCAATCTGTGTTCAAGACGAACTTACTTGTAAGCCTACAGATTTAATTCACTAGCTAATTCAAAGTTGCTCCAGCTCCTCCATTTGAACCAGCGTACACTATACGTAGGGTCTTGCAAAAATATTTTAATTCTGAGGAAAGCATAAGAAGGCAATTACAGCTTCATAATGAAGTTAGCTGGAACTAAGTTCTCTGAAACAGTTTTGAAATTATTTTCACATAATTATACCTAAGCCGGCCTACCATTCAGTATAACAAAAGACAAAGGTCTAAAACCTATTTAAAAAAAAATCACCCTACTTATTTTTAAAACCAAAAAAAACTTGTTATTGACGGATAGTTTCTGAGATTGTTGGAGCTAATTTTAAAACAGAACATTTAGGTTCTCAATTCAGAGAAAACACAAAACTAGACTGTTTCTTTCGTCAGTGTCTGACCTGCACTGAGGAGTAACTTGCTTTTTTATGTCTAAAATACACAAATTATGATGGTCTTCTTATATTAATCCATTGTCTTCGGCCTAATCGCCTACCCTCAAAGCGTTCTTCCTTCCTGAAGTAAGTAACAAACTGAATGCATCAAAACAGTTAAATACTAAAAAAGAGAAGTGAGTACAGAGACAGCTAGTTTCAGGCTACTGTAGTAGGCCAAGGTTGTTTTCCTCAACTTAAATAAACAACAAACCCCTCAGTATTTCACCTGAAAGCTCACGATTGTAATAATCTCCAGAGAGGGTAAAACGAGCGTAGCCCTCAGGGTTGGCTCTCAAATGTTGGAGAAAATTCAAACCTGAAAAAAAAAAAAAAAGAAGTGAAAGTTATACTAATGAAAAACAACCAACTTTCCTGATTTTGTGAACTGTTAGGTAAGCAATGGAAGGTTTTGTCTTGTCTTTTACATTGAAATGGTACAAAAAGCGTATCATAATACTTTTCAAAAAACAGTTACACAGCCATGCATTACAACATGGGCCTCCCTAGGGTTCTGCTCAGGACCGATTCCATTTGTTCTGTGATGTATAAAGGGGAAACCAGAATCTTAACCCTACAAAGACTATAATCTTCTTAAAAGTTAAAACAAATAAACAAAAAATGAAAACAAACAAACAAACAAGAACACAAAAAAGCCCCAAACCCCACCCCATCACCACCACCAAAACACCATTAGTTGAAATTTCCCAAGTCCTAAGAAAGTAGAGCATGGTGCTCAACATACGCAGTAACCGAGAGTCATTTTATGCCACCCACGCAGCAAAAGCAGACACTCACGTGAAAAGGTTAACTCAGCCAGGGGAACATCACAGTCCATGCAGTCATCAATAAAGCAAATGCATATACTTTCTGCTTTCACTTCCACTCCAGAGATGAACTGAAAAGGCACAAGTCCTTGGCTGTCTCGACCAGAAGAGGTCTGGGAAACCGATTTCAAAGGTTCAGCATTCTTAAATAACCAACTCGCTGCTTTTTTCAAGTCACCTTGAAAGATAAAACCAAAAAACCAATCAATCATCATCTACTTCTCAATGAAATATACTTATTTTAAAAAGATACGGAAGCAAACTAATTCCCTCTCTCTTAAGAAGTATAGCAAGATGCCAACAGCACCTTGAACGTGTCCTATTTAATAGCATAAATATGAAAAGACTATAAATACATTGGTATTTTCTAAGAATAAGAAACGTGTTTTGAAGTTTGCAAAACAAGTGGCAATATAATATATATTATAATAATTATTATTAATATTATATTAATATTGTGAGTGCCTATAATAAGGTGGGAAACATGACAGGGCTAAAGCAAAAGAATCACTTGTGTTAAATTTTCACCTTCTTTTCATGTATTGGGTGTAGAAGTAGGTAAAATACATGATTCAGAAAGGGAGAGATAAAAACGTGCTCTGAAGAGAATGAGATGGATAACAGCAAAAAATAGGTATACCATAGAAGAAAAAAACAAACACAACCCAAAGCCCCAAACAAAAATACACTCAAACGCTCCACATATGACATCCCAAAAGGCAAAACAATCTTTGGGGGGTGGGTTCTACATACTAACAGAACAGAAACATGAGAATCCTCTAAGATTATACGCCAACACAGAGCCAAAGTAAAGAAGAGAAGGAAATACTGCCTGTGCATCGGCTACCTTACAGTCTGGAAGTTTTTACTTAATTGCAAGATAGGCAACATGAACAATTTGCAAGACCAACTAAGAATATTTGAGGTTACCTTGGCAGATCAAAAGAGCTTTACGACAGTCTTCCATACTGAATCCCAACTCCTGGAGGCGAGCCAGCTGTACCTCTGTAATTGAACAGTTAAGCAATCATAAGTCCTTGACGGTTATCTACTTGTTTCCATTTCTAAAATTAAGACACATCTGTATGAAAAATGGGGGTTTGTTTGTTTAAGATTGCAACTGTAGAAAAAGCATATGATTGACCACTGCTTTTACCAAAAAAAAACCCCAAACCAAACCCCCAACCCATAATGTTTACATTCTAGAATATATGGGTTATTTTTTTTCTCCTACAGGAAATCAACGTACTCCATGAATTTCAGTTTGGACTAAAGCTTTTTTTGTAAACCAACCCTTCATTCAGAAGACAATTATTTATTCACTTTGAACTCCCCCAATGGCTCTCAAGTGTGGCAGCAGAGAGAGGAAAAAAAAAAACCTTTTTCACTACTGTGTATTTCCTCATTATTGTCAGGCAGTGGTTCTGAGCACACACAATTTTTAGTTTGTTAAAAAAGCAATGTCACCAAAACAAAAGATTGCTAGACATAAAGAGATAACTAGTAATTACGATGGTTTCCATTTCACTATCACTTTAATGAGTTTGAAGAGGTGGCCCCTCTCCCCCTTTAAAAGTTTGACACCTAAGTACTCCATCGTGATGCTTTACAATGACAAGTGACGCTAAATAAAACTTACTATGAAACCACCCGCTGTCATACTACAAGCAGAAAAAACCAAAAATCTACTTTTTTTTTATAGTGTCATCAGTATAACGCTATTGACAGATAATTCAAATCAATCAAGGGTTTTACATGATGAATATAGCAACATCTTCTGCCTTAAGCGCTAAGTCTAGCTTCACACTGCAGGAACCTCCTTTAGATGTAACAAATGGCTTTACTCCAAAAGTTAAAAACATACCAAGAACAGGATCCAACACACGTTTGGATGTATCTCTGTTTTCATGTGTCAAGGAGGAAGTCTCATTCACCAGTGCTAAACTGGAAGGATTTGCAGTATTTTCAGCAATCGCCGCAGTTGAGTCAGGCAGAGCTGCACTCGTCTGTTGAGGAATTGACTTTGCAATCGCCAAGAACAGTTGAACATCATTGTATGACAGTCTGATATCCAGTGCTTGCAATTGAATCTAAATGAAAAATTAAAAAATAAGATTCACTTACCCTTTTCTACATGATTTTCTTGTATACTTGGGATACTAACAAAGCTTTTCCCAAAGGAAGACAAAATTTAATACTAAATTCTGACGCCCACATTGTTTTAAAGCTCCAGTAATAAAATTACCAAACTTGTTATTATTTACTAACAAAAAAACATTAAAAGCATCTATCCGGGAAAAAAAAAGTTTTCCTATAATGCTAAAAAGAAGTCTCTAAATAGACTTTCCCATTAATAAACACTAACAATGAGATAAAGAAAATTAATCTTTTTCTTTCCGTTATTAGTAACATACTCACGTCCACATTATCAACCCACTTTTTTCCCCCCATTATTGATCTCTAGAATATATCCCAGAAATCACTCCTTCATTAACACTAAGAGCATTTTCTGCATGCTTGTTTCTTTGCCTTTTCCACTTCAGGAAAAATTTATCTTCTTCTTTTTATGCATTTGAAAGTATTCTATCGAATCTTTGGGCATAAAAAAAAATCTGTGCTAGATCATGATCTAGTATTCTCTATTGCAAACAGTTTTATTCAGGCCTTCAATATTACCTCTAGAATAGGAGGAAAATCTTCGCTATTGAAAGCATCCAACAGTCCTGAACCTCTTGGGTAGGAAGCATTCCCAACAAGTTCCATCTGAATTTCTACTGGATCAATAATTGACAGTGCGGTCTCTTGCTCATTTCCTAACCGGCATGAAAAAACCTAAAAATCAAAAAATGGTTTTAAAAAAAATTAGGAACCAAGAGAACAAGCCTGGCAAGAACCTCAAAGACTGACTCTCTATCACAAAACATGAACTATAGCCAAACTGTTCTCTACAGACAATTCCTATGTAAACTCTAAGACAGCAGACATTCCAAAATCTTTCCAGACAATTTATTCCAGGGCCCAGCTATGCTGTAAGTTCAGGAAAAGAGATTCTGACATGCAACCAAATATTCCCTTTACTGCTAAACTTAATTCCACTACTCTGCCTATCACAGATACGGAAAATGCTTTGTCCTTTGGTCTGCAACAACCATTTAGGATTTACCACATCTCTGCACAGCCTCTTCTTTACTTTACTATACTCCTGTTGTATATATATTTATAGTAAAGTATCTTCACAAGCTCCTCTAATTTTAGCTGTTTTACAAAAGCAAATGTATTTCTTCTTACCTCAATGCCAAACAAACTACCAGAGAAAGGACGATCTAACAGCTTGGGCTTGTACGTGAGAACAGTAGTCCCCTTCAAAATAATGGCATTGGTATCGAAACAAGACATGTCTTCAACAACCACAAATTCAGTTCCTTAACAAAACAAAATGACAAATAACAAACAGGACAACTGGAAACACCATTAAGGTATTTTAAGCATTTGTAGTAGGTTCCTTGATTTTCCGTCCTTTAACGGACCTTTTTTCCCACTAGCACAACATGGCTTTTAATCAGAAAACCTTCTAAAAAAACACCACAGAAGAATATATTTACCTGTCACATTAACCTTAACTTCCAGTTGTTTTTCTGTAGACACATGTAGCGATGAACGTTTTGTAACTACTCCGCTTTTCACTGTTTTTGGAACTACAGTTGTGTCACTGCTGTAAGTGCGTTGCCGGGAAGGAAGGTGATTTTCCCGCTTTTTGGTATCTCCAGGAGTATATAAGAAGTCATGAACAAGTAACAACCAGTCAAATATTAGAAATACACGAAGATTGTTCAGAACAACTGTGAAACTGGAGGAATCCTTAGTGGACCTTTTAAGAAGAGAGAAGCATACATATAAACTTTACATCTTGTGTATATTTAAAATGATGCAGAAAACTACCAGTATCTAGCAAGTAAGAACCATACGGAACTTTACAGCGATACACTTAGTTTACAGAGTGTCTGGCCTTTAAAATACATATATATATTTATTTAAACAGATTGAAATTCATCGAGCTGCTGTACCCACAGAAACCCAACAGATCTTAACTGCATGAATTCTAAGCTGTAATGATACAACAGATGAACTGAAAAACTACGTAACAAGAAATTAAATTATAAAAGCTCCTTTAATACATTTACATTATCGTTATTATTTTGCAAAGTCTCAAATTTTAAAACTGCTCTTTTTATTATTCTTTTACATCTGTTCGGTATCAAATCTAACAGACTGCGTGTGAAATTTAGACCTGGCTCCATATCCCTCTAGAAGATTAGACATACAATGTGTTTCCTCTCACACCCTGACAGCATTTTGCAGCACAGGAAGCTTCTTTGTCATTCCAAAAACATGCTAGCCTTACTGAACTTTTAGCATCACGTTTTGAGTATCTGGCTAGGAGGGATAAAAGCGTTTGGCTTCGTGATCTGGAATACCAATTATATTTGGTCATGCTAACTGGAAAATAATCTAAGTGCTTAAATATCATGAAACAATTTTATATCCAACACATTCTGAACTATAAAACCTCTAAAGAGCTGTAATTCCTTTGTGAGAAGCAGCCTGCCCGCATTGCTTCCAATAGTAAAAGCCTTTAACCCTCCCTGGCTCTCCAGGATATTTCCAAAAGGCACGAGCCAGTATAACACTATCACTGAGCTCCGCAAAAGCTCACATCTAGTGCCAAGGATGCTCTCACCACTAAAAACGTAACACATGCTTATGTGGCTAACATTTAAAAGCGCAACAGTTGGGAAGAAAATTCCTGAAACTATCACTCATAAACCAGGCTAGGCTACACGGTGCAAACTAACCTCCACTCTAGGCAGATACTGGATCAGCAGTTACATGAAAATCTTTTTGCAGTTTTATTCAAATCAAAATCTTGGTGTCACAAACTTATTAAGTACTTAAAACCATCATGCATTATTGAGATTTCCCTCAATTGCCTAAAGTTTGTTTGTTTGTTTTTTTATGAACAAATGTCTTCAAGATTTTCTATTGGACTATAACAGTCCACAGATTTTTTTCTACGTTACTCCTGCAGCTGCCTCAGAAGGTATCATACTTATAAAAGCGTTAGAAAGCTGAGTTCGGTCAGTGAGCCTGATCAAAAGTGAAAGCAACATCCCTAGTCATCTCACTTCACTCTCAGCGTGAACACATAAAATGACACTTGACCTTGGGTAAATACTGACGTTATACTTTATATTCCCATTTTCAATATTAAATTAGAACAAAACAGATAGCCACTGTGATGCCTTTAATTGGATAAGGAAAACCAAGTAGGGTAGGATAGAATACCGAAAAGAATGTAGAGATTGTTTTTTGAAAGAGGTGCCATTTCTGTATTTATCTGATTCTCTCAGAAAGGAAAGTGTGACACCTACTGGAAAACAGCTTTTGCACAACATATATTAAAAATTCCACAATATGGTTTTAGGCAAACATACAAGGCCAGACTTATCAAGCTTTAAGCACTACTGATTTTAACAGACCAGAACTTCATCTGATACGTTACACATTCAAACCTATTTTGTTTATTGCAACAAGGGAAAACAAAAATAAAAATCCAACAACCTTCAGTTAATTAATAACTGCAGATTTCAATCTATCAGGTACCACTGACCACCCCAAAAATGTCTTCAGTTTTAAATACAATGCCAGCAAGTTGATCTACATTAATAACGGCTATACTAAACACAAGACAATCCTGATCGAGTATGTCATTATTAAAAACAAGCAAACAGATAAATCTCAAAATTACCAACCTGAAGTGCAACTCAATCTGGATTGCTCCTGGACTACTAGTATTCTTTGATGACTGAAAAATGCAGTTGAACACATTTGGGGTGCCTGCAGCAGACTTCTGTCCAGCATAACGTGTGTCAAATGCCATCATGGAATGAGAGACTAAATTTACAGACTTGGTTCCATTTGAAGAGCTTTCAAAAAGCAACTTGGATTTCTTAAAATCAAACCTAGGAGAATAAAAAGCAAACCAATAGATTTAAGAGTCTTGTAGCTCATTTATTTCTAGAAGTCACTTTTTAAAAAAGTATGCATGGTATACTGCTTATATCTTTCTTTTACATATTTTCTAAAACAACTGTAATCACATCTCACGTCACCAAGATAGGAAGTATATCTGTACTGTATGTAATAATATTTTCCACTTACATAGAACCTTCTGGATTAAAAAAAGCACACAAAACAACATAGCAGAAATCTGTTTTTTTAAGATTACCCCCCTCAACATTTTCTTAATTAGAATACCATGTCTTGGGCAAGTCCACTGAACTGCAATTTCAAGGACAACTTGAAAGATGCAGGTGTCATCTTCTGAACAGTGGCATTCCCTTGCATCTTTCAGATCAGCTAAAACTCTCAATTAGGACTCTATTTCTAAGAAATTCTATTTCATCGCGTTATTAAACCATAACCTCCTGTATTATGTTAATTCCTGTCCTATAATCTCTCAGATGAGCACAGTATTCAGGATAAGGCACTCAGTAACAAAATTCCTACCTGGCTAAAGAGCTGCAGCCATCTTTTCCTTTTGGATCCATCAGTTCCAGACTCACATTAACCATGTCAATGAGGAACGACATGGAAGTATACACTTCTCCACTCAAAACTGTCTGAAAGTGGAAACACCAACATTCTTTTTAAGAGCATGCTTAACTTTCATTCCTGAATTAAATTTAGTTATTTCAGACAAATGCAAACAACTGCAGTGACTTTCTACTTCAAAGAGTTTCATTAACTATTGCTGGGGAAAAGTTACATTTCACAACTGCGTAGCCTTCAACTTGAAAAATGTCTATTAATCCATTTTCACACTACTGTTCTATAGTTTCTTTGTTCTTAAATAAAATGTCGCCATCATCATCCCCCCCCCCCCCCCCCCCCCCCAAACCAAATAGCCAACAATTCTTTCAAACTGTTTCAGATATGTTCAGATTTGTAGTTTCTAAAACTAGAAGGTTTTGGTTGTTTTTTTTTTAATTTTAGGTGAAAAGCCTGACATGAAGAGCATACTTATATTAGGGGAACTTTACCCATTCTCTCCTCTCTTAAAGAGAATCCTAGATGCTTCTAGCAATTTTCCCCCCTGCTGTGGTCACATATTTACTTCTTAAGCAAAGATTGTTCAACAGCTTCCCTTCCCAGTAAAAAGAATAAATATTATTCCCAGATGCTGCCCACACTCTTCCTGGAAGGACAGTATTTGACAATAGCCAAATAGGTGATGCTTGAGAACCTGCTCAAAAAAAAAAAAGGCTCAGCTCTGCTGTAAAGCTTTTAATACTGAAATTCTTCTTTCAGATTTATAGGAGAAAAAGAGGGCTTTTAACACAAAGTTAAAAACACATTCCACAATCTCATAAGTCTTTAGGAATGTCACAGACACCAAGAGAAAGGAATCATCACCCTGCCCATGATTACAGGATAACCTTCAAGTCCCTCCGAAAAGCTCCATGCAAATGGAAAAGTCTTCATCTTTCTAATGTACCAATAATATACTGCAATAGCAGCTCAGCTTAAATGCCTCCGAAAAAAAAGGTACAGTTTTCATAGATTTGTTAACTTTTTTTCCCACCAATATATTTAAGCAGAAGTAAACTGAACTAACAAATACAGAAACATGAAGCAACCATAAAAGTAAGATACACCTGGAAGAGCAATGGTATTGCTGAGACAAACCTGAGTTCACAGATGTACCTCCAGACAAAACGGTCCCCTTGTTGTTTGTCTACCTAAATTTTCTTTTTTTTTTTGTTAAATCTACCAGTTCACCTAGTAAACTACAAAAAAATAACAGATATTTAGCCTAATCAGCAAAACCCCCAGACATTTCAAGACATACAGTTCCTCTTACATGAATTCTTGGATCTTGCAAATCGTAAGGCCGCATGAACTCTTCTATCGGCTCCCCAAGGTTGTTCTCCAGCAGCCCACGGATCAGTTTGTACTTATTCAAGTCCAGAGAGCAATGGACTGATGACAGATTGCCATGTATCGATATGTCTGCAACTGCATGACTCAGCTCTCTGCAACAAAGGAAAAAACCTCAGTATTTCAAGGTGCTACAATACAGCAGGCAATATTTTTAAGATATAATAAAGGGCATCTAAGCCACTGGTTTCAGGCCGACGGCATAAAGCGATCCTGTTTAAACTCACTTGTCTAAGTTTCTCTCTACTTGTAACTTCAGTCTGAAAGGTTCTGTTAATAGGCTTCCTCCTGTCTGCCTCACGAAGTAGGACGGAAAGCTCAAATCCGCACTTGTGTCTTCCACAGCCTTTGAATATTCTCGCTGGTATCTTTCTGCAGCAAATATGTCCATGTCCTGCAGATCAACCACAATGCAGTCTAAGAGGCAGATGTGATCCTCTGCAAATGCACAGGAAATAACATATTAAGAAAGAAAAAAAAGAATCTGTACAGAACTAGTGCAACTTACTTTAAAAAGAAATTTAGTTTGTTCTGGACGTTATTGGGGGTTGGTTGGTTTGTTTGTTTTTAAATTTGTTTATTGCCACTCATCAATATCTGTAACTACCAGATAGCAAACTCATTCACTGGTAAACATAAACTCTTAATTAAGAGTCCAACTAGATTCCTTTTATGTTTGAGTATGTATCTCAAAACATGCCCAAATCGCAGGACTGTTCGCCCAGAACCTGCACTACAATTCTCCAATCCTTTAAGCTGCAAAAATCAACCTTGAAACTAAGAAGTCCTTTCTTTTTAAACCTACAATCATTAGACCCAGAGCCTTACTTTTCCAGTATCACACAAAATACTAGAAAAACTGCACTCCGTTATTTTAGAAGGAAAAAGAGCAGCTCTGTGGGGTTTCTAGTATTAGTCACGTACCTGGGCTGTCAGGGTTTGGTACAACAGGGAGCTTTGATTGTTGCCCTTGTTGCTTACTCAGTGCATTCAGCACAGGCTCACTCTTCAGTCTAGAAATGTTTGTTCCTGATGATTTTTTCATGAACAATCCTTCCATCGCTACTTTTGATTCTTCAGCACTTGTTGTTTTCTTCATGCTATGTTTTGGGGTTCCCACAGGAGATGAAAATTGAACTGAATCCTGCTAATGAAAGTAATTTTGTAATTAACAATAGATTTGTAATTTAATTTCTAAGTAACTGATTCACCACAGTTAAAGTTGCAAAAAATTCCTGTCAAAAACCTAAATATTTTATTTGAATGCCACTATCTTTTACTGTAGAAAGATGACCAAACTTTTTTCCTATAACCTTAACAGCAGATTAAAACATTTTCTTTTATAAAATGTTTACTTCACCAACATTTTCAAAAAAGCTGTGAAATCTTTTCAATGAGAAATTATTTCAATACCAGTGGGTTTTGCACAAAATGACGAAAAAAAAATCCTATGTAAATGAAATTAATACAAAAGAGAGGGGCAAGACTGTCAAGGTATCAAGCGTTTCTTGTTAATTATTTAAAGCTGTTTTGCAGAACGTCTTCAGATGGTGAAAACATATGCCATGATTTCTGCAAGATCATGTCAGCAACTTAATATTTTATCAGAATATGTGAACAAATGTGTATATACATGAAGTTATCATTTTATGCACTTTAAATACTTCAGTCATCACACAAAAATGTGCCCTGAAACTCTTCTGCAGTAGCTAAGTTTAAGATAGAATCAATCCCTACCCTCATTGTTAAAATCCCCACAGGTGAAAAAAGAAAAGCTCATTTATATTGACGTATAACATTTAGACATTTCCCCATCACCACGCATCCAGTGGAAATCTTACAAGCTTTTCCACCTTCACGATGCTGTCTACCATCAAAAACCTGCAAAAGGTATAGCTCGCTAGTGAAATAGTCAGGAATTAATTCTCCCAAAAACATATCTAGTGGAACAGGTTTACACAGCACCTTTATACTCTGAAGCCAATTTCAGGGTTCATTTAGTCCGTTCTGATTTAAATTTATTAACCTCACGTTTCAGTTTTACTGAGCTTCACATGCCCTAGCAGGTAACACTCATCTGGCTCGAGCGATCCACCCGCCCCTTTCTCTGGGATCGCTCCCTTTACCCACGACTGCAGCTTTGTTACTATCATTTCCCACCTTTCTGTATCCAGCTCCTGATGTCACCGTACAATCCTTACTGCTTTTAATTATTAATCTTACTTGCCTTATCTGGTTTTTAAATACTATTCATTGGAAAAATTAATTGTGGCCATGATCAAGGATTTTAAGATTAAAAATTTGAAGACATTAACATTTAAATTGATACTGTAAAGACTGAAAAGTACATGCAAAGAAAAATCATCACATCATCTATAAATCTATGAATTTGTGCAAGAAATCCAAATTAACAGCTCCTCAGACATGCATAAACAGCACACCACAACAAATTTAGATCCAATTCTTACAGAATTCAGCAAAGTCTTTAGAACAGAAACATAATTTTTAACGTATAAAGGAACTTCTAAAGTGCTAAATTCCACAAGAAAATTTCCTTTTTTTTTTAAATGAATGAGGAGCACCTGAATATTACTATAAAGATGTGAAATACCTCAAATAAAACCGGATCCTTGTATGCATTGCCTTGTAAAATGAGATCCTCAAAAATAAACATAGGACAGATAAAAAATAAAAAAAAACCCAAACAAAAAAACCCAAACCCCCACCCAATCCCATTTCAAACCCCCGAATTTCTTCAGTGCTGCATAACACAGTATTTTTAAGTTGAAATACAATTACTATGCACACATCCTTTAACTTCTAACATTAATTTCGGAATCTACGACTTACAAACCTATAAATAAATCAGCACACTAGATTACACAAGACCACTCAATGTTACAGACCAATATTTCCTTACAGTAAAGACACTGGTAGATACAAAGCAGATGGAGGTAAAAGACACACCACAAAACTGCTGTAGCAATTTAGTCCACCTGCTTTCTGCCCCCCTTTAAAATGGGATTAGGAGGTTCCCAGAACAACTACCTATTTTGTTCCACAGACTAGATATAGAAGCCATCCCAGATAGATCTTCCTTACCCCAAATTTTGTGGCCGCATCTCTCAACAGCAACACCAACTACTCCCTGCCCTGTGCCTAGCCTTAGGCTCAAGCATCCACTGGAAACCTTTCATTAGGTTTCACCTAATAAAAGCGACTACGCGTGCTCAGTTTCATTAAGAGCAGGAAAAAAAAAGGAATTAAAATCAATTCAGTGTGTTCCAGCAACTCTCCGCCAATACAGATCTCTATTTTCTGCTACACGCTGTTGAAATTTTGTTTGACAAAGAGTTGAAGCAGCCACCAAACAGGGTTAGCTGAAAGCCCGTTATGCTCCCACATTCAGGTGTACACCCCGCTGGGTCCTGCTTCCTAACAAGGCCAGTTCTAGTGAGTTCCCCAGAACTGTCTCCCCCCAGCTCTGCCCTGAAGGCCCAGAACGCAAGCCCAGGTGCAGGAGGGCACAGCTGGGCACAATCAGCAGCAGACTGGACAAGATCCAGGAGTGCCCAGTACACTGCCAGGGACTGTTTCCCTACTAGTAGTACAAAGTGTAAATATAAAGTCAAATCTAAGAATCATTTACCATTTTGATACAGAAATAAAATGCACAAGAACTAGAAAAACCACAAGCGGCTAAATTAAGAAGTAATGTTCTTACCTTGTTCTTTAATGAAAAAGTACCCGGCATACCCGCAAACAGAAATCTGTTCTTGACTTTCAGTTTTCCAAGATTAGCTACAATAAGACTGTTAGACTTCGAGCTTTCAGGTATAAGCAGAACAGGAGCACCAGCCTCAATATCAAGAAGAACTCGGGAGGCTCGCTGTGCTTTATCTCGTACCTGAGAAGAGCAAAAATTCATTAAAAAAAATGCAGGGGTTGGGTGATTATTTCACACTGATTAGTACTGAATTCAGGAACACTATTCCTTGATTTACAAAATAAAGACGTGATAAAATTTTATACAAAAAAAAAAGAGAAGAACTCGAGCTCTTGTTTTAGGTAAAGAATAAAGGCTAGTTAAAATGGACAATGATGCAAAGAGCACACACCTGTGAAACCGGTGCAGCAATCAGGGGTTCCCACTGAACTAAGAGGCATAACAGACGCTACGACTTAAAGAAAAGATTTACTTAAGAAAAATTCCTCATGGTAAAAAAACCTGTAATTTAGAACATGTTTCAAAATCAGATTCAAGCTTCCTAACTGATGCACAATGAAGTATTTTAATATATGCAAGTATAAACTGTCTTTCTTCCAATTATGAGAAGCGACTTTTTAAACAAGACTATTACTATTAACTATATTAAACCCTCCCACAGTAGGTTTTGTACAATAGGCTACGACTGAAGCTCAGCATCTGATTTTCTCTGTCTACCAGCCATCATACTTAATCAAAGACATACACCTGACCAGAAGAGAAGGATTTCTCACTTGGTTGTCCTTATTCAGGTATTGTAACTACCTGGCAACCAGTGGAGAAAAAGGCAAGATAAAATCTTGAGCCCTGTTTGCCCAGCATCACAAAGACAGGAAAACACCTGCATACGGCAGGATTCGGGCTCCAAAGTGTCAAGTAATGTGCAAATTTGGTATTCTACACTCTCAAATAGCAGCAGGATGGTCCTAAATAAGGTCTTTTAACTACAAGATGAGCATGAGCCATCTCCACTAACATCAGAACTCTAAAACCTCCCATCATTTCAACTCACTGAGTTGATGCACTACCATAAATTTTATACTTCACTTCAACTTCCAAAAGAAGGCTAGGAAAGAACAGAAAAAACCCAGACATACTGTTTGTCCTTCAATCGCTGCTCTTTGCCGCCCCAAGACATCTTGAAGTTGAGTAAAATGTTGGATGAAAGACACCACCTCTGCCTGGAAACGCTGAGTATGCACATACTGAACAGATGCCATTCGTAGAGTGACACGAATATCACACTCCCTCTGCAGCATCGGATCTGGCCTCCCATATCTATGATAAAAGTTGAAAATAAAACTTAGCTATCTTAGCTACATTTGACAAATAGTGCTATTCATTTTTTTGCATTCAAAATAACAATATAGAGGATTTAACTGATGTTCACAGTACAGAAATTAAAACTTTCAGTTATAGATGTGAAAAACTGCTTTTCTATTAATTATTCCTAAATTACATATATTTAAGTGCTACTGAGTTTTAATTAAGCAAAGAGGAAAATTCTACATTCAGGATGTACCTCTAAGCTCTACATCTAACAGATAAACCTTTGGTGCTTTTATACATCTGAACAGTAGCTTATAAGTACTTCTGCAGGATAATACGTAGATTCAACCCAGAATCAGTGTGCTGTTACATTTGAAATTAGTTCCATAACATTACTTGGATGATTTCTAATCTGATTAATTCTAGTGGGTGGAGGAAGGGGTGGAAAACCATGAAACATCACAGGATAAGAAGTACTGCTTTACACAAAGCTGAAGAACTTTGAGTACACTATGACAAAAGCAAACCTTTAATTCCAAAAATTAAGGAGCAACGGAAGATCTATTTAATCAGTTGAAAACCTCTTCCAACTTTTAAAAAACAAATACTATTTTATCTAGGAACAAACCATCACCTAAATACTTTCAATAACAGCTTTAGAGGGAAATGAAAAACTATTTTTCCTGATAAGCCATGTACATTGCAGGATGAAGAAAAACAAAATTCCTCAATTTATGATTGAAAATGTTCAAAGTCTCCTTTAAGTCACAAGCAGAATCATGCTGACCTGACAGTTGTTTGGTTTGGTTTTTCTGGGGGTGGGATGCTAATGGTGTTAATATCAAGTAACAAGAAGTTTAAATTCATACTTATACACTTGGAAAATAAGCGCCTCTTCACCACTTGTAGTGAATCGTTCTCTGTAAAATTCTCCATGAGCTGTAAGATCACTTAAGGACATGCTTCCAATACTTCCTTGCAGGGCTAAATCTCCCTCTGCAAAACAAAACACAATTAGGATCCTCAAACACAGACGAGTTGTTAAACCCCAAAAGTTTCTATTAGTGGGATAAACCTGTTACAAGTAACTAAATAAGTAACATTCAATCAAACATTAAACCTCACCTTCAAAGAAAATCTCCTCTTCCTGTTACAAAGATTATATTAACCTAAACATAACTGTATGCTTTACGTACATAATGTGATCATAGCACTTTGATTTGTGAAAACTTAGATAGAAGTTTTTATCTCTAAAACTGTAATACACACTATTGTTCTGCTCTGTGAAAGTAAAGTATTAAAATCCTAGCCAATCTCAGGAAAAACGATGAAGGGTTTGACAACTGGGAGGGATGCAAGGATTTAAAATCAAGCCTGAAAGAGCAGGGGAAGAAGCAGTGGGAAGAGAATGTGCACCTTCCTCAGGAAACAAACACACAAACCACCCAATGAGCACCAAAACAAAAGCAATTCAAATCACGACTCCAGTGCGCATCTCCTTTTGCTTTAAACTGCACCCAACCTTAGCCCCCCCACCTACTCACCGATCACTTCCATGTGAGCTGCAAGTTTTGACACGCTGGCTTTGGCAAGCTCACTGGTTGTCTTATTCAGTACTAACGATAAAGAATGGACCTGGTCAAACAAAAAGGAACAGGTTGGTATTAAACAATATGACTTCGTAGCTGGAACTTCTTGTTAGTTTTTTTCAAGACAATTGCACTGTAACACGTAAACGGCAAACAAGAATTATCTGATTGGGAGACACTGGAGGAAAGCAACCTTTTTACGCCCTTGTTTGCACATTAATGGGTCTCCCAAGCAACTTAGAATGATCATGTCATAACAAATCCTAGCACTGTTATCTTCGTCCTTTTCTCTTTCAAGACTTGCCATTTTTAAGTTAGGCTGCAGGACCTATCTACAAAGACTATATATATACACATAATTATTTTTGTAAAAATACATGTTTATACATATATATGTATAGACACAGATGTGTATATATATTTATAAAAGTATATACTTTTTTAAAAAAAATAAACTCCATAGTACCTAGAACAGCACAGTGCCAATTTCAGTATGTCAGGTCTTTAATGTTGAAGCAATCTCATCATTTTAAGAGGTTAACAGACATTTAGTCTGTCCCCTGCATTACCGCAGGGGAGTAACAGTCACTGCCCACAAGACTTACACTTTTGGGCACAGAACAGCCTGGACGGGGCATGGGGCGGGGGGCTGGGTGTCAAATTCTACCCGTGAGAGCTCCACTGGATGAACACGGAGCATTCTACTTCAGCCTCCCTTCAAGTGGCACACCTGTGTCTAAGGAGGGTCACAAAGCAAGGCAGCTCTGCACTTTTTAACTACATCTACGCACTCTTTAAATCTACGGTTTCTCAATTTATGCACATACCTCACTAGAATATAGAACATTTGATTTAAATGTCACCTTAAGTTTCTATAAACCAGACGTTTTATGACAGACAATCCAACTACTATTTTGCATCTCAAGTATACCTTCAGATCCAGCTTAGTGTTTACAGGCTCTTGGGCTGGAGAAGCTGACAAGGTACTTATTTCTGATTTGATTGTCTGCTGAGTATCTTCAGGTTGCAGCTTCATAGCATGGTTATCAGCAGTGGATCCAATCCCAAAGAAATCCAGTATCACTACCCAAGTTTGCAAAGTTATTAAGACATCTAGACAATTAAAATCAACATCTACACTACGGTTAATTTTGTTATAGTGAGAAGAAAATTCAGGATGTTTCCTATCCACTAGAAATATATTGATATGAACTAATGAATCATCAAAGTTACTTTTTCCACTGGGCAACTTGGATCTGTCTGCTGTTGGAGAAGGAGGTGGAGTCAGAGGATACTCAGAATCAGCATCTTCTTTTTGCTTCTTACGAGAGGCACAAACTGGTCTTTGGTATAGCTGAAAGACATTAGGTGCTTCTTCCATATGGGAAGGCAGGGAACGTGGCATATCTGGATATTCTACATTGGATACCGAGGGACAAGACTGTGAAAGATATTCCTTATGTGCTAAACTGGATGGCTTGGGTGCTCCACGGGACACCATGAGGTTCTTATACATAGAGTCTGGGTTTTTTTCCAGAAGATCTTCCATTAGCAGGGACCGCAAGGCAATCTGAATAGACAAAGTCTGAGGATGATCTTTAGCAAACTCAACGTCAAAATCCTGAAACTTAAGGCTGACAAGGCCTTGTGCACCAAGGGTAAGATCACCACTTAACTGAACCTGGAGCTCTGAGATATGAAAGTTTGCTTGAATCTGAGTAAAAGATTTTGTTTCCCTGACAGCTAATGACTTGTTTGGAACAGAATTAAAACTAGAATGGCTGAATAAGCCATTTTCCTTCCGTTCACTTGAGAATTCTGTGCCTGTACTGTGAAGTGATGCTGAAGGAGAACTCTGACCAGTTGAAGATACAGAAGTGCTTGGAAACTTGTTCAAGTCTTCACTGTAAATTAAATTATCCAGAGTCTGAAGGACTTGTTCATACACATGTTTTGCTAACACCACCTACAACGCAGAAAAAAGAAACAATCACCATGTTAGAGCTCTCTATCTTAATAAAATCAGTACATGTATTTTAAAACTCACAAGTGGAAATAATTTCAAACCAGACAAATTTTAAGTTTGTCCACACATAAAAAAATAATCCAGAACAAGGTACTATGTCAAGCTGAAGCAAAACAATTCTTCTATACTTATCTTCTATGCAGGGAAGTACTTTTATATTGATAGTGGAAAATCCACACTGCTGTACCTGAAGAGGGTTCACAAATTTCCCTTCAATCTTCATAATGCTTGATATTCCAAAGTCTTCATTACTCAGAGGAAAAGTTAAATCCAAATTTCTCTCCAATGGGATCTTTTCCAGTTTAAACTGGATGGTTGTGTTGTTCAGAATGTGGAAAGCTGTTAAGAGAAAATGAAATTAAAACAACATTATTACAAGTGAACTGATTATCATATAAAGACTGTACAGCAGAGATAACATAGCAGCTATCTAACTTGCTCAGAATCTCTTAGCAATGCTAAAATGAGTAGATATGGCTACGTTTTGTTAAAATTTCTGCATGAAAGGCACTATTGAGGTTTTGCTTAGGAGACTAAAAATGAATATAAATAATATAACTTGTCCATTGTAATTAAAACTAAGCAGTATATTTCAGAAGGATGGGCAAGACAGTATATACAATCAGACCTATGGTTAATACACATTTTTAGTACCATCTACTACTCATATTAAAATAATTAAGAGCCCTCTGATTAACATACCATGGCCTTTATGTAACGATTCAAAGAAGTCATGACGAGTAAATAGGGGTTCTTCCTGGCTATTAATACTGGCAGGACCTGAAGAAGAATGCAGCCCACGAGATATGTCACTTGCAGGCTCCTTCTTGCTCGTAAATTGACTGCTATTTAAAGAATACATTTTAATATCTTTAATTTCAACTTGCAGTCTATCACTTGTAGATTCATCTTCTCCTGGTACAAAATTCTGAATAGATATTTGTCCTAGATGACCTACAAGCAGTTCCGAGCTACCAGGCTTTCGAGGTATTGAGACAATTGGTGATTCAATGTTTACATTTAATATAAGCTTAATAGTATCAGTTTTGAGAGACTGTGATCCTAATGCATAGCCTTCATTATCTTCTAAGTTGGCAACATCTCTTGATCGTGGTGTTGTATCAAACAAAGAAACCATTTCACTGTATTCGGCAGTTTTAGTGGCCAAAACTGTAGTAACTTTTGAAGCTGCACTTTTCAACATGCTGCGGAAATTCTCTTCCAATTCATCCATTGACAAAGTCAGTTCTTTCAAAAATTTAGCTGAGTGGTTGTAGTGTAAGGAGGCCATTTTGAGGTTGAGAGAACATTCCTCTTTTGACCTTTCTGTAAAAGTGAAACTTAAAGCATCTGGAAGGCTATTGCCATCATCAAGCCTAAAGAATAAAGACTCAAAGTAATCTACATCACCAATGAGATCCTCATACCTTCCTGTATTCCCTATGCTGACAACATACTGGTTCTTAACACTATCTTGTGTTAGGTCCATAAGGTGAAGGCATCCAAGAGAGCCATTTACATCAAATTTACTACACATGGAGACATTGACTTTGGTGCCACCAATACTGGCTGTTGCAATTTTTCTGCCATATTTTTCTCCATTTGTCATGCCAACTGTCCTGAGGAGGAGTATATTTAACCAGTGAATATCAACTGCTACCTCGGTATTCTGTACGTAAGTAGACTGGAAGGTTTCCTGTTCCCTCCAATCTCTTTCCAAGTCAGCTATTAAAGGCTGAGGACTAGAATCTTCTTTCTCCTTCGGGAAAGATTTCTGGAGAAACCCAATCAATTCAACAATAGTCTCTGGATTAAGGATGATATCCAGGTTGTTCACCTGTACAGAGATCACCTGCAGACTGCTATCCAAATTCATTGATGGGCATTCGGCACTCACAAACTGATACTCTAATTTTATCAGGGACTCCTGATCTTTTCCATTGTTAGCAGATGAAATGTTTGAGGCTGTACTGCATCTCTCTGCCAAACTAGCTACATCAATGGGACGTGCATCGTATGGTCCGTAAACCGGAGACTGAGCCCTGCTGTCTCGAAGACTTCCTGTTGGCACATCAAAACTCAGATTCTTATGAGAAGCCATCAAAAGATCAAAATCTGTTCCATATGTTTGCATTGTATCAACCAGTAACAGGCCATGAACAGTCAGGGACACTTCCGCATCATATGGCCTTTTCACAAAATGGGCATTGGTGCCAAAAACCTTGAGTACAGAGATATATCGTCCATTACTTTCAACACCCAACTGCATACAGTTTACTTTGAATTCAGCCAAAAGCAGCTGAGATTCAACAAGAACTTCCCTGGTATGTTGCTCCAGCATTACAACACTCTGTGTTAGATTCATTACAGAATCATGCAAACTGCCAAGCTGGTCTACCTCTGCAAAAATCTTGTCTTTCCCTAAATGTAGGGCATCAGAAGACTTAGTTTCAGATGTACTCAGCTGCGTACAACAGTTCTTCAGAGCCAATATTTTGTCTTCATTGATATGAATTTTCAAGTCTGGCAGAGTGCCAGACAAGACAGCTCCTGGGTATTTTGGGTCAGACGTGTATATCAATCTGCGCTCCAATTGCAGGTGAACATTGAATTTTTCTACCACGTGAGTTGGACCCACATCACTATCTTGGACGTGTTTCCAGTTGTCTTTCACTCGGCCCACCATGATCTGAAGGTCCATAAATGAAAGCGTGTATCTCTCATACATTTTTTTACTCATTAAGTGTGCTTGTAGCTGCTCTTCACTTATTTCTACTCCAGTAAATTCAGACATTTTGATGCCACTATTAGTGTTAGATTCCGGTGGTGGAGTATTGGGAGGAGTTGCAAGTGGTGTTTTATATTCCTCATCACTCAATTCATTGACTTCTGAAGAACAAGTATCTGCACTCCTTTTAGATTCCTCTGTGGATTAAAAATTAATAGTAAACAAACAAATAAACAACAGTATTCTTCCCCCTCCTTGGACATTTCCCATCATTACCTGATCACATCCAAAATCGTATCTATGGCAAAGCGCCTGACACAAGATATCACAGGAAAGACTTTAATTTAGAAGTTAATTCCAAAAGAACCTCAAACCCCCAACAAAATCAAAAAAACCGCACTCCTCCTCCTGTTATTTTTAAAACTGTACATCAATCTTAATTAAAAAATTATTGATAATAGCGGAATTGTTATGTGAAACTCTGTGCATATACAGGGGAAATAACCTTAACACATCTCTACTTTCTACACAGACAAAAGGGTTTCTGGGAGAAGGTGGAAAGAAAAGGAAAGCTGCAATAATCCTTGATCGTACCTTGAGAATTGGTAAGTAATATTCTTCCCAGATCTACAACAACTAAGACTGGATCCACAAATTTGAAATCATCAGGAAAGATCACCTGAGGGGCAGAAATATCAAGGCACACGGTCCAGCTTTTGCTGTTTTCCTACAAGATAAGAAAAAATATATAATAGCCCGTAAGAAATAGTCTCCCCTCACATTCAAAAAAAAAGCCATGTCAAACAAATCAATCTAGTTAGCTGCTTTTTCACCTGAGGTGTTAACCTTCAGCCATACTAAAGTTTGGCAGATTGTTAAACCAGACACTCCCATTACAAAGAGACGTTTTCAGCAGGTGAAACACCCCGTGCTACGACAGCCCTCTCCAGAGGGCCTCCCCATCTCCAAGCTGAGAGAAGGCATCTACCTTTTACATGACACTGGATCAGATAAATCCTTGTCAAGGCTATCCATAAATACAGCATGCACTAGACTGTTTCATCAAACATCAAACTATTACTTTTTTAGAACAAATATTTTTTTTATTTTACTGAAAATTATATAAAACAACTATCTTGCATCAATATAGCTAACTCTGAAGTTAGGGATTAATGATGCGGATGCATATACTAATGGTACTTGAAAATTGAAGAATAAGAAAAACCAAATAAAGGTGGAACAATTTTTTAGCTTAAATATAATCTTTAAATATGTCACACACAAATTTAGGAAGTTTGACACAACAGAGCTCCAATGCGCGCTGGAGCCAATAAACTGGCATGAAGTCACCTCAGTAACGGGGTCAAGAATAGAAAAATACTATTCTGCCATTATTCACAACAGGTCTGCACCACAAAAACAGACTGTTTGACAGCAAAAGGAATAGTACAATAACACATGTAAAACTCCCCACTTTCTTAAAAAGAACACCATACAAATGAACAAAACCCCCTCATGCTTTAGAGCTTCAAGTCCTAAAACATATGGCAAAAAAGCCTAGATAAGCATTTTGGGGGCAAAAACTTACAATGAAGTCTCCTACTAGTAAACGATCAATAGTTTGCCTGATTTCAGCTTTTGTCTGCATTTTCAGCTTGTTGTACTGTCTTCTGGCAGCTTCAGCCACTCTTGCCTCTAACTCAGATTGATATCCAAAACCTGCACGACAGATACAAAACAGATTAGGTATAATTTTGTTCATAAATTACTAAATCAGGAAAAAAAAAAGAGAAGAAAGAAAAGATCTACTTTAAATTTTAGCAGTAAAATATTCTGCTTTTAACTGTCCTCTCAAAAAACCTGTTGCTCTCCATCAATTTCAAGGAGACATAACAGAAACAGGCCTCCTCATTTATGCATTTTAATTTAGGCAGCATGAACATCCCCCATGCAGTACTACGGCAACTTGCAATTTTAAAGTAGAAGTTTCATGAGTCTGCTCAAGCAAATTTAATTATAAACAAAGAATGAAAAAAAAAAGTCATCTATAGAATCATAGAATAGTTTGGGCTGGAAAGGACCTTTAAAGGTCATCTAGTCCAACCCCCCGGCCACGGGCAGGGACTCCAACATGTTGGAGTGGGGCCAGAGGAGGCCACAGAGATGCTGGGAGGGCTGGAGCCCCTCTGCTGTGGGGACAGGCTGAGAGAGCTGGGGGGGTTCAGCCTGGAGAAGAGAAGGCTCTGGGGAGACCTTCCAGCCCCTTCCAGTCCCTAAAGGGGCTCCAGGAAAGACGGAGATAAACCTTTTAGCAGGGCCTGTTGCGACAGGACAAAGGGTAATGCTTTTAAATCAAAAGAGGGCAGATTTAGACTAGAGATAAGGAAGACTTTTTTTACATTTTTTACAATGAGGGTGGTGAAAAACTGGCACAGGTTGCCCAAAGAGGTGGTAGATGCCCCATCCCTGGAAACACTCAAGGTCAGGTTGGATGGGCTCCGAGCAAGATTCAGAGCGTTGATTAATTTGAATTTAAAGTGGAGATTCTTCAATTAGTGCTTTATATTTCGAAGAATGAAAATAAATAAAAATCAAAGATAAGATATATCAAAGATATAATACCACCAACCCCACCAAAAAAATACATTAAACGTTAACCTGAGGTATGAACCCTTCCCTTGTAGAAGAAGTCAGCTACTTTCTTAATGGCTTGTGGATTGTAAATAATATTTAGAGGTCTGGTACTGACTTCCAGGCGCCTCTCAAAATTGCTGTGGATTGGATTTCTTTCATAAAGCATCTCAAACACTGGGGCATTCGGATCTGCAACTGAATAAAAAATGAGTTACAAAAAGCAGTTGTAAAAAAACCCAAATGGACCAAAGCAAAAAACAAACCCCAAAGAATTTAATAACTAATTTTTAATTGGTACTACTAGGAAAGTAGTACCTGTTTTAAAATTCTTTTAGTGACAGAAAAACAAGTCATATGATCAACTTCTACAATCAACAGAATTCAACACTTGTATATACAAAAACATTTTCATAACTCGGGTCTTAATGTTGAACTCCTAACAATTTTTCTTTCTTTTTTTAAACCAAGACAAAGAGCGAGTGCAACTCCCATTGTCTTGAAATACATTTTTTCTTACTCACTTCCTTTCAAGTCAACTTGCACCCTTACGTCTGAACAAAGCTTCTATGATTTTATCTTTACTATTTGCAAAAAGCATTTGCCTGAATTCAAACTTTAGGCATTCAGTTTTGAAATTTCTGTTTTGCCGGAATTATCTCATACACTTGTTATCATTAAACATAAAAAGAAATCTTTACCAGCGTTATGATTAGTCGTTTCTGAGGACAAACTTTGGAGTCCAAAGGAAGACATGCAGCCAACCTCTTTTTGCTGATAAGAATTTAAAAGAAAAAGATTGTTTAGATAAAATCAACCAAGCCACCTGATATAAGCATAAAAGTATTTTCTGAATTTCTCTTATGGTCACTTTATAAGTGAATTATATGTATAGTTTGCAATTATTATATGCATTTTTTCCTTGACGTAATCAAGTAAGAGAGGAAGTATGACTAAGAAGCTAACACTATCTACTCATGTAGCAGACAGACTGAAGTTTAAAGTGCAAATTTCAGTCGGTTCTCTACAAATTACAAAGTCCAAAATACACGGGGAGTTCTCATGGAATTAGATTCAAATTTTGTTTGCTCAGAAGAGATATCTGCAATCTTTTCATCAATTCATTAGGAAGAAAAAAAAATATTCTGTATTTCTGCTTTTAGTGTAACAGTATGCAGGAGAAATAAAACCTTACTTGGACCAACGAGCTTTATGAAAAAGAACAATCACCGATTAAGCAACAATGCTGATTGTTCCAAATATAAAATACTGTTCACCGAATTGTCTTCTTCCCACACATAAAACTGTAACGTTAAAGTTACAAGCATACAGAGCAAACAACGAAGAGTTCTATGAAGGATCATTGGAAAGGGAAAGGAAAACTAAGTTCAACAAGTGGAAATTCTTCTTCAAGAATTTTGTGTTCTCTTTCTGGGATAAGACACAAACCAAGGAAAACATATGTTTAGTTTTGGAATATAACTATTTTCATACACACTTATTCATCCTACATAGTAACTTAAAGAGTTTTTTTCACCTACAGGATTTGGGAAAACAAGAACAGGAAATATGGTCCCTTCTGTTGCCAAATCCCTCAGAAAAAGACCACCAAGCTGAACTTTGAGAAGGGAAGAATTTCTGCGAGGAAGGGATTCTGCTAAGATCTTTACACCTGGAATAAAAATACATAAAATGCTTTTATTTCTTTTAGTACACAGCATAAGTTATATTTAAATTTTACAGATAGCAAATATCCAACACATGAGTCTTTTGGAAGTGCTTATATATATTTATTTCTACTAAACAAATTAAGCATGGAAATTCGGAATATATTACAATGATTATGAAGCAAGTATTTCTATAGTTGTCTTCCTTCCACACATAACAATGTCTAAAATTAGATTTCTATGTTGAAATCATTCACACATTTGAAGACAGAAACTTACGTTCACTTGATATATCAATTTCCACAAGGTGTTTTCATATTTTCATTTTGAACTTTATTTCAGCGTAATAATTTAAAGAATTAAAAAAAAATAATCAAAGGAAGGTCTGAAGGCAGACAAAGCTCTGGTCTTTTTTGAGAAATAACAGAAATTGACTTAATACCTGAAAACTCCAGCTGCATAAAAGCAGTCTCCTCAGCATGCACCACCTTCTTCTTCTTATGCAACAGAGTGAAAGAGCCACCTTGCAACTGTAAATTTAATTTAGCAAAAACATGATCTCTCTTTGTAAAGGTATTCATGCTAGAAGCATCTGCAGCAGGATCAAAAAATTCATCTGCACCTAATTAAAAAAAAAACAACACAACAACACATTAAGTAAGTCAAGTTTCTGGAAGGCTACCGAAGAACAAAAAAGTTTCTCTGAATTTGAAAATAAAGACTTCCCCAGCTCTAGGGGAGGAAAATAGAAACAAAAAAATAAAGCAGATATACGTCCTTCCTTAATAAAACTCAGTGTTCCATAGAACTCTTCTATTTCAATTAAGGTAATGTAAATCTGAATTTACGAAGACCCCAATAACCCAGTAATGTCAATGTTATATCCAGTCAGAGCACAGTACATGACTCCCACCCACCTGAACAGAAAAAGTCCCACAGCTCTTTGACATAAATATCTATAATACCAGAAGCAAATGTATTCCATTTATCACTTTAGAGGTAAGCAGGTACACCAGGTACTGAGATTTTTTAACAGGTTATTAAGCTTTAGACAGGCTCTGCTTAGGCACATCCATTGACACACATAATCTTATAACCGTACAGAACCAAAGAGTTGTTTCTATTCACCCTTAACAGATATCTAACTATGGTAGCATCAGCAGCCTTAAAAAAAAAAAACAGAAGACCCTATACTCCCATACCTAGTATGTCTTCTGGATTCCACTGTTCCTTTGGGTCTGGCAGCAGCCCTTCAAAAGGTTCACCTTCGTATGTTTGCTGAGCATATCCATACCAACCTCCCCAACCAGGAAACCAAGACTGAAGATACTGCAGCATTCCAGTGCTACTGCTATGTGCAGATTCTGATGTCGGGGAACCCCCAGGGCAAACAGGCAATGGCTCTTTAACACTCTGTGTTTGAACATTGAAGATGTACACATTACTACTGATAAAGAATGTCACAATAAAAACACAATTCCATCTACTATTTGCTCAGCACTCTTCAGTATACCAGCAGTGATATTTTCAATCAATACGTAGCCTATGAGGAGAGCAGCGGTAAAGAAACAACAAACATACCATCAGTTAACTGCTGCATATTCATATATAAAGCCATATGGCATTATTTAAATCTTAGTCTAGAAAGACTAAACCAAGTAAGAAATCACTTGACACTGTAAAACACAGCTCTAAATTTTAGTAACTTTATTTGAAAGACACATGACATTGTACTGTTAGAGATTAGTTCATATTTTATGAAGTTTGCCCTGAAAGACATTTACATGAGGGGCTCACTTCTGCCATATATTTATTCTGGGAAAATACTCATTATAGGCCCTTATTTCCATTCTTCTTTTTTAAACTGGAGAGTACACGCCCCAGGAATTCTGGCAAGGATACTATTGAGGAAGATCATCAAATGACTAGGCAAAAGATTTCACTGCGCAAGTGACACAACAGTAAAAACTGGAGGAACTGAGCATTGTTTGCAACTTTAGCATTAATGCCACACTTCTAAAACAAAACAAATACATGCTAACACTCTCCAGCGGAACAGAACACAATACCTCAGAATAATTCACTTAAAGATTCCAAATATTACCCTGTATGCAGAATGTTGCTCACCTCAGCTAGGTCATGAAATTTATCATGAACTATCTCATACAGTATCTTCAACTCTTCATAAGTTTGCTCATCCTCAATACGATGCATTTCTGCCTGAAAAGACAAAAAAGGTAAAGGAACTGCACTGAAAGAATATAGCGTCTCGTTCACAAATATGTCAGACATCTCTGCACTAAGTTAGAGATTCATAGAAAAAACTAACGTGGCATTAATGGTAGTATCCACGTGCCTAAGCATATGGAAATAAACAGAAGTCATGTGGGCAACTGTAACAATGACATTCCCCCGTATTACAAATAAAGTTTACTTGCATTGTAAAATACATTATTTTACAACTTCTCATAGTAAAAATTCCTTGCCCAACTATATCCTCCTATCATCCATCAGAAGCAAGGTTTGCACCACAAAATTTAAGCCATGGAAAATAACCTAATTTTACAGAATTACTAGCTTAGCTGGCAGCAAAAAAAGCTTTTATCTTGAGTAAAGAAGGTAGAGGAAATGAACTGCATAAATTAGGACAACATAGTATTCATATTCAGTTACATGTCGTCTTCTTTCTACTGATTAAGAAGTTGGTTGTGGAAGCTTATGATTCACCACCCAAGTCTAAAAAATACATCATAGAAGAATAAAGCAAAAGGCATTTTTCTAGTCAATGGCACTGCCCTTGTTGCATTTCACAGCTCTGCTGAAGACAATACACACTGTATGAAGGTAAAAGTCTCCTGCTTTACGAGGTACTATAGAATTTCCAGTACACTGACCTACTCCTACAGTTCATGTCTAAACAATACAAGTAATGATTACATGCAACTTAAAGTATCAGTAGAATCACACCTGTAATTAAGGTGAGATACATGGTGCCCTTAACTGATTTAACAAAAAAGTCTCAATACACCTAGCAGCTAATTATAAAAAGCAGCTAATTTTAGTTCATAGTTTTTTTCCTTATGAAGTAGGACACAGGTTCATTATTAGGGGCACTTTCCCTCTAAATTCTTCATCCTAAAATCAACTGGGGAAAAAACAAAAAAACAACAAAGCACTCCCAAACACACTGTCAGGTAGCTGCAATTTTTCCCACATTATCTATGCAACCACATGGATAACCTGACACACTTCTGGTATTTAAACACTTATTGAGTCTACAGAAAACATGAGTTAAGAAAGCATGCCCCAGACTGACATGAGCATTCTATGAGAGTTAAAGCTATTTTTGGAGAAAACCAGTTACAGCTCAAAAAAACCGACAGCTTTTTGCATAGCAAAACAAAACCACAAGAATCCTGCTGCACACACCTCCCACAAGCCCAGGTTTCAAGCATTAAAAACTCAGTTACGGTTAAAAGACAGTCTGCTCAGTGAAAATGGCCTGCAGTAAAAATAAAGATGTTTCTAAACTAGAACAGATTTTAAATTTGAGAAGATGAAACAAATCAAATATCAGAAAACCCAAATCTAAATACCTGCTCTGCAGCAGACAGTGGTTCCCCCTTCAACTTGCTATAATACATGTCAGTGTAAGATACTGCATCTTGGGCCCGATGTAATGCGAACTCCCAGGTAGAACGTTGTCTCTGCTCCCTGATCTCCGAAATATTAGCATTCAAAGCAAAGATCCACCATTCTCGGCAGCTGAAACATTTTAAAATCACAGTATTACCAATACGTCCAAAAAAACCCAAACACACATCAAACTGGTGAAAGGTCCAGGAGAGGTTCAGTGAGAAAACAGAGGGCAACTGGTCAGAAAAAAGCACCAGTATTAGAGAGAGTGTATATGGGCAAGTTCTACAAATTGTGTAGAACAGTGCTCTGCGAAGTCCCCACCACTTTAGTGGGACTTAGTACAGCTATTATATATCAGACAGACAACAAAATGTTGAGTTGTATGGTCTGAACTGATACTACCTTCCATATTTATCATTAAAAAAACTTAATAGGAGCTCTTTCCACAAAGAAAATTTCAGAACACCAGCGCGTGGATGGGGGTAGAACCTTCAACTTAACTTAATTTCAGTTCTTGGAAGCTGTGAAAGAAGGATTTAAAGCCTCAGGTAAGAATAATTTTATTCTAAGTTTTAATTACATCTGAATATTAAAACTGATTTATGAGGTAGGGGAACAAAACATGAAAACTCTAATATATGATTATTATCTACCTTTTTATATTTGCCTTCATTCTAGTCTCCTAGTGTAGTTTTTAATATCATATTAACACCAGCACATTTGTAGATAGACTTACTTCTCTGTTACTGTAACCTTTGGTCTCCACTTCCTGAATTTAAGCTGTCGTTCCTTTCTAGCCAGCTCCTTTAGAAATCCCATGATCTGCTGATACTGCACCTTTTAGGAAAACAATAGACAGATCAATTAGGCAATATTGGGAGTGCTTCCCAAAGCAAAGGGAAGAAAAAACAGTACAAACAAAAAAAAACCCCACAGGCTTAGTTTATCTGCATCAATGGCCTGCATATGGCTTCAGAATTAAGATTAATGTTAATCATAATTCATAATTTGCTTCTCTAGTGCCACATATCTTCTCCCAGTACTTAGTAGTTAATGTGTGACATTCAATTTACAGATGTCCTTACTTACAAACACACAGAATGAAAGCTCCTTCCATGTCAGATTACCAACCTAACATCAGCTGCTATTGTACGTTCTATAGACTAAAACACCCCATATACATCTCTCCTATTGCTACAATAAACAAACAAGAATGTAACTTCTTTTGCAATAATCAGTTGCAGTAAAATAATTAAATAATTTGGAATGCATGGTTTTAAAACAAACAACTTATTTAGTATATCCCTTTTGGTTGCTTCTAAAACTAAATCCTTAAGAAAGTATTAATTTTATGCTACTATAATTGGTATTTCAGCTGTTACAAACACTACCACAGTTTTATGACCCCTGCAGGTATTTCACTGTTTGAATCAGCAACTGTTTTCTTAGAGGTAGATAATTCAAGATGGCATTTTACCAGCAGAATCTTCAGAAGCACTGACATACAAACAACAGTTCCAGCACGTGGGAAGGAAAACATACACTCTACCTCAAAACACCAATTTGAATTTGTAGGCATTGCGATAACCAAAACATAAACAAGTATATTCTTTAATCAGTCATTCTGACCACAATGCAGGGTGCCATACAGCATGCAGATACCCAAGCAATCTTGAAGACTTAACTCGTCTGGACACCCAACGCAGCATAACATATTTAACAGCCCAGCGTTTGTGATGGCCTCATTTGCCCTGCTTCTCAACAGTCTGTTTCAGACAGAGAGAGTTAAATGAAGATGGCTGGTATTTACCTGTGAAAGCTTTAAGGGTATAGTCTCAAACTGAATGTCACACTCAAGCCGCGGAGTCTGCCGTGATCTTAAAGGCTCCTTAGAACAATTTCTCTTAAGAAGAGCGGAAGTGCATACAGGTTCCATGATGTAATTATGATCACGACTTTCCATACTTTTATCCATTGCTTCCTATGGGTTACAAGCAGATTTATTCTCTAAGAAATGTGTACAATACTTATTAGGATGCACTGGTTTCATATACTAGAATACACTTTATTAGCATGTCAGTCCATTAAAAACACCTCTTAAACATTTTCTCTTCAAAGGTAAAACAAGATATTTCACAGCACAGCCTTTGCAGGTTGCACATGTATCCTGTCATTACAGCATTAAACCATAACCTTCTGTTGCTCTTAAAAGCACACAATCAAATAAATTCTAAGTCAATTAGGTCTGCAATATAGAAAGGAGACTAACAAAACCAACAAAAATCTCCCTCTCGTACCTGTAGCTGACCAGGAGGCAGGTCACCCAATAAAGTGCAGCTGGTATCCCAGTAAACACTGAAGTCAGCAACATCCAACTGTTTTTTCCGCATCAGCTTCTCTACCTGAAGTAGAAAAAATGGAATAAATTCAAGATCACACACCACGTACCATGTAGTTCTTAGTTCCACATGCTCAATAAACAACATGAAATGCCCAGAATCAATTTATTACAACAACCACATTATGAAAATGCCATATTTTTTACTAAATATTTACTAGCATCCATAAAATACAGCATCACATCTTAGCTGCCATGAGTTCTTGTACAGAAAGTTATACTTACTGGTTCAAATACTGCATTTTGCATTGATACATTTTTGATGCATATGCCAAACGCAAACGGCTGCAAAGGATTTGTGACACCATCTTCAAACCTCACATGGACATCTTGAATTTTTAACTAAACGGAAAAAAAGCCATTACTAGAGATAGCTATTTACATCATTAGAGTGGACAGCAGTACTATTCATTAATACTGAAGAAATTTAATATTTAATTTCTGCATTTCCCCAACAGTTTCTGATAGTTATTTAGACCTCCCAGAAATCCTATCCACTTGTTTTTGTACTCTCTGGCTCTGTCTTTTCCTCAGATACCACTAGTCCCTGCCCTTCTGAAAAACAGCTACCCACTTTCACAAGACAGTGTACTTTATTTTGCTATCCTACTATTCTTCTCCATTTTAAAGGCAAATGTGTAATCAATAACTGAAGACCCGAATTTGCTTTATGTACTAGAACCATCTCCATGGGCCCAAATTACAAACTAATGACCCAAGCTAATTTTATATTGGTAAAACCTTTGAGAGCACCGAGTTACTGTCGTTACTCAGAGAATGTAGATTCCAGGACTGAGAAAAGTATAGATACTCTTGCCCTGAGCTCCTGCACCAAATATATCCTTCTCAAACATATCAGGAAAAGCAAGTAGTCTGAGGTACCTTGTTTTTAAATTGCCTCTAGTGAGTTGAAATGCAGCCAAATAATATAGTCAGCCTATCTGCCCGTAAGGAAAAAGGAGGATACTCCTTTCATGGAGGCGAGCAGACAAAGTTTAGCAAGTAATATGTAGAAAGCTTCTGGTTCTTAAACACAAATGATTAATGATGTAAATGTTGCTAAAACTACATTAGGACTTCTGAAGAGGAAAAGCAACGGAGTGTAACAGCCACACTTTTGAGTCATTTTGATACTTAGGAGATACATGGCAGATTTTTATTAATAGTAGGAGAATAATAATTAACTTGAGAGACAACACAGTCAAATAATCAAAATCATAGATCAGCAGAAGCTCTCAGATACGTTTCTTTACAAATTATCTTTCCATCAAAACAAATCACGCTCTTCTGCTTAATAAACAGTTATTTTGGTGGATTTATAACTAAAAGAATTGAAATGTGAGCAAAACCCATCAGATTCTACACAAATTCATTACCCACCTACTGTTACAAACCAAAAACCTTGGTAAAAGCAGGATGGAGGATTTTTCCTTTCCAGAAGTCCCCATCAGTACTAGTTTAAGACTGAAGTTATGAAGGTTCAGTCTGAAAAGGGACTGTCCTCTGCCAAACATCTCCCTTTGATTTACATATTTCTTTCCTGAGGACTACACAATGTGAAGCACAGTGGGCGCAAGTAATTCTGAACAAGTGGGAAAAGCTCTACAATGCAAAAGCTTACTTCAATGTTTTCTACAATTCTTGTGACTACAGATGCAGTAACTGAGTACCAGTAAGATTCCCCTTTCTGCTGTCGTTCTTTCTGAAAGAGAAAATAAGGATAAGCATTAACCATCACTGTAACAACTGCTCAGGAAACAATACACCTCGTTATAATGAAATTACCTTGAGCAGGGAGAAAGTAAAAAAAAACCAAGAAGATTTCAGTATCTCCAAGATATGTGGGACACACAACATGATGGGGGTGGGGCAGAAATCGCACTATGTTAGCAGGTATGAATCAAATTCTAAGTTAGTTTCCTATGCATTTGTTCTCCAATTTGTTAGGAGACTTAAATGCCATGCATCTACCGTAGCTGTTTTGTCACCATGAAAGACAAGTGTGACTCACTTTCCATTTTTCTTCAAGTGCTAGAAGAAGGGCTTTCTTGTGTTCTCTTTCTTGCCATTTCTCCCTTTCCTCATCAAAATCTTCTTTTTTTTCTGGTGCACCAATTAAGTGCAGTTTTGAGACAGATATCACCCATGGATCCACATGTGGGCGATAAAAAGGTATCTGTAGTGTTATTTTGCCAATGAAACCTAGATATACAAACGAGAGATGCTATCAGATTCCCATGTAAATGTACTTTATCATCCTTCAAAAAACCTGCAACAAAAAGTGGTGTAAGAAACAAACAAGCTAAAATAGAACTGGATCACCTGAAAACCAGGTTACCTCATTTGTTCAAGCTTCTGACTCACAGGTAAAGGTTCTTCTGAAATATGCAATACTTCCTGTTTATAAATATTCATCCTGCACACCCAAACAAAATACAAACCTGCCTTTACTTCAAATGGTAACTCCAGTTCCTTCAAGGCATCTTTCTTTAGTGGCAAGTTTTCTAATTCAACAGCACCTATAGAAAGCAGAAAACAGGCAAGTCTGTTAAACAAAATTATGTTAAAGAATGACAGCTTGAACATTATAAGCCTAAAATGACTAGCATAATCTTTTAAACAAAAAAAATATTAAATAGGATTTCATGAAAACACCCAACCTACCACTTCAAGTTGTGTTGCAATTGCAATGGTTATTTAATATACTTGTTAATTTTCCAATGCCATGTGCTCAAACTAGTTGATGAGATCATCTAGAAGCAATCTTCTGCAAGGTTTTAAATATGAACTTTATTGTAACCAAGAAGAAAGCTTCTCTGTGGTTTTCAAAACAGATACTTCAAGTATTTTCTCAATATTACGAAAAGCCCACACAGAAAAGCTTTGAAGTGTTATAAAATATTCTCTCAAAAATAGCAGATAATAGCAGCAAAAGGTAAATTAGAAAGCACTGATTTGTAGGAAACTCGTGAACATAACATGACATAACATAAACCAGAAATCTTAATGACAGGGGAGTAACTACTAGCATCAAAACATAAGAGGTAAAGACTACAGAATACTTCCTGCCACGGTGCCTCAACAGTACAGTTACTGAACAATATTCAGAAAAACGACACTCAAATATTAAATAAAACATGCTGATATGCTACGCATACTTTTGAAATTTTCATATAAATTGGTTTAATAGTGTTGATAAAAAGTAACAGACAGGAACACAAGAGAACTTACTATTCATTGTAAAGTGTGTATTAAAAGGGTTTATATAAATATTAAACACAATATTAAGTGATTGTTTCTAGTTCATCTTCCAGTTATTACAAAAACATAACACTTTTTTTCTTTTTCAAATCACAGCATAAAAACACTACAGAAAATACCACAAAGCCTCACCCTTTAGAAGAGCGACTGAAAGTTGGTCTGTGTTCAGGTTATTGACATATTTGCCCAAATAGGTGTTGAGGACCCAGGCTACTAATCCTTCCAACATGACTGTCCTAGAAGAGGGCAACTAACGTTTTTCTGTCATTTTCTGGATTTCTGTTCCATTATTACAATCTCGCTCTGAAAGAAAAAACATGACGAAAATGATTGAAGTATACACTCTCAGCAGAGCTGACGTATTGCTGTCACTGTAATTCTTACTGTAATCCATCTAAAAAGCAATAAAAACACTAAGCTTCATTTCTACCTTAAAAAAAATGCTTTATGCTATTCCCTTTAAGTCTCAAATCAGAGTTTCATATAGAGCTCTGATGATTACAGACAGCTCCCATTGCAAATTAAGTTAATCTTTCCATCCTTTTTCTAATCAAAACACCGCATTTTGTTGCTGTAATTGACAAGGCCAACCTACAATCCTCTTCCAGAAAAGAGAAGACTAAAATTCCACATTTATGTGAAGCAGTTTTGCACTGGCCTCCTCAACTTCTGCTGCCAGTATTTTCTTCAAGTTGTCAGCATTCTGCTTTTGGAAGCCTGGTCTAAAGTAACAGCCCAGAGCCTTCGACTGTGTTTTTTGTAGAATTCTTATATGACATCTGTGAAACAACTCACCCCTTTTTTGGGAAGGGTGTATGTGTGAGAAGTAACCAGGTACAAGTCCCATAAATAGCTCATCAACAGTTTTCAAAGTGATAGCATAGATTACTGCAACAAGGAAGGGGGGGGAAGCTACAGCAGAAAAGCAACACTAGTCATACAGGTAAACATTTCCCTTCATACTGTTCTCCAGCCATTTCTGTTTTAACTTATGTGGTAATCAGACCGCTAAAACCCCTAAACGCCTGTTCAAGTTTTTAACCAGTGAATTGCAAAACTACTATTAGCTTCTGCAAGGGCAAGATCAAGCATGTTATTACAGTAAGGAAAAAAGCATGCAGGCCATATCCTGTGGTTAGAATGCACTAAACGTATCAGTTCTGTGTTTGGAAAAGCCTCCCAACCCCACAGACCTCCCTAAACCAGCGTACATCAGATGGAGTTCTACAGAGCAGAAAAGCAAGATGTCAGATTTATTTACATCTGACAATAGAAGAAAATGACAAATTCAAGAGTTATATTTTAAATTTGATATTGAGTCACAGTTTTCCCATGATGCAGTTTGCTTGATTTTAAGCACCCCCATTAAAACCTTTATTTCTTTTAAAAAAAGCCAGTGAAAATATTTAACTAATGCAGCTAAATAAATGTTATGCAAATAACGAAAGGCTTTTCCTAAAGGCTGAAAAATGGAACTATACTGTCATGCAGAATGTTACATTCAAATAAAGCATATCTTCACATTAAATCCATTTAACATTTTTATCTTTGTAAGATTTTGCAATATTTTTCAAAAACAATAGTATTATTCCACATAACAAAGACCAAGCATTCATACACATGGGGCCACCACCTTATAGGGTTTTATTCTAATAAAACTGTCAGGAAAGCTTACATTCAAACACAAGCCAATACAGTAAACCTTGAGAGGTTACCCGTAAAAAAATAAGTAAAGAAAAAAATAAATCTACAGGTGTTAGGACCCAAATCAGAGAAAAGATCGTGAAGAAACATTCAGACCAGGTTAGCATCCCAGTGACTGAAAACCTCCAGTGCATGAACAATTCCATGCCTGAAGTCATCCTAAGAACTGTAAATAAAGTGGATCACCACCTTAATCTAAACTTGTGGAACATAACTACTTGGGAATCTTTCAAATGTTTTAAGGCTTTTACACGTGTAACTTCCTAGTCCACTGCTGTGCCACAGGAAAGAAAAACAACACACTCATTTTCCAGGACAGTGTTTTTATTTTCTGAACTTACATAGTAAAAGTGAGACAGCAAACACTTATCAGGATGAGAATCAAAGTCCAAAACAGGACCTCACTCAAAGCTGGCTCACTTTTTCTGGAAAAACACGCAATTTTCCCAACAGGGAGGACGGGACAGGCCCTGAAGGAGCGGGGCCTGTGTCAGCCGGGCAGGGGCAGCGCCAAGGCCACAGCAGGGAAGGGAGCTGGGATGGTGTTACCCGTCAGGGCAAGGGCGGCATTTTACTCAGCGCCCGGTGACACACAAAAAGGGCGGGAGCGGCCTTCAGGGCACTCTCCCCCCTCTCTCTCTTTCACACAAGCCAACACAGCGCGGGGAGGAGGCGACAGGCAGGAGAGGGGACCTGTTGGCAGGCAGCGCCTGGCGGGGTGGAAGCGAAAGGTCACCTTGCCCAGAGCCGGCCGGAGGGAGCCCTGAGGAAGCCACGGAGAGGCCGGCGGCGAACGGCCTGCGCCAGGTGGGGAGAGCGCCTGTGGGGCACCCTGAGGCCCGGCCGCGGGGCGAGGCGCCGCGCTGAGCCCCGGCGGGGCTGGGGGTCGCTCCCCTCCGCCGCCCCGTCCGCGGGGCGCAGGGACAAGTGACTGCGCGGCCGCCCCTCGCCCCCCCGGGGCCGCGGCGGCGGGGCGGAGCCCTGCGAGGGGCGTGAGGCAGGGAGGGGCCCCTCAGGGCCGGGCCCGCGCCGTGCAGCCGCGCTCGCGTTGGGAGCGCAGGCTGAGGCAGCAGGAAACGACCGCCGGGGCCCAGGGCCGCCCTCCCGGCGCCGCCCCGCGCTCTCAGCCCGCCGGTACCCACCTGGGCTCCCGGTGGCGGCCGCCTCCTCGGTGGTGCGCGGGCTCGGCGGGCCGCACGCCAATCGATCCCGAGCCAACCGGCGGGGAGACGCCTGGGTAGGGGAGCGCCGAGCTGTCGATGTCCACCTCTCCCGCCTCTTTGAGGCGGAGCCACGCCGGGGCCCCTCCCGCTCCGCGCAGCGCCGCCGGTAGGGGCGCCCCGGGCGGGGGCCGAACGGCCCCGCCAGGACGGCGGGAGCTGGGACAGGCTCCGCCTGGGAGCCGCCGCCCGAAGCGTCTCTCGGGCCGGGATCCTCAGGAGCGGGCCCTCACGGCCGCCGCGGCGTGGAGTAAATGGCAATAAACAAAGTCTTTTGGCTCTCAAAAGCGTCCGAGGTGCGTTTGCCCCGGCTGGAGGTCAAGGTTATGGCGTGGTTCATCGCCCGATGTTGAGGGTCCTCTCGCATCGTGCCCCTGCCCAGGCCGCAGTGCATCTGTCCTCTTGGAATCACGCTTTAACATTAGGAAATGCTTGGAAAGCAGAAGCTTAACCTACGGAATGAAAGAACCCCTTCTAAAAATAAGAATTTTGTTTGATGAAGAGGTCAGGAAACTTGGAAGAGGCACATAATTATAAAAATGCAGGGGTTTTTTTATTTTTTACAAGCAACTGCGAGCACATCTTTCCTATTTCAACATAAAACTTGGATTTTCCTTCTGTCATACAGCTCCATAATTTGAAAATCCAGTAAATTAATGAGATCACCCCTTTTTAATGTTTTTAAAACTTCTTCAGCAATCTTCCACTGCTGCTTCGATGTGGTCCCAATACAAACAGGACATGAAAATAGCACAAGAGATTCAAAGGGCTGTATAAAATGAGGTCCTTTTCTTGCCTAAACCCTTCAGTTTTGTAAGCCCATTTACAAAGTCTTTTTCTGAAAACTACCTTCAAGTACAAGTTTAATACACAGTTGTAAAAGGTTTCATCGTAGTAGAATTAAAGACCTGCTTGGCAGTCCTCAGAGGTTTTGTGGAAGTTTAAAATTTGTATTTTTAAAATCTGTTTCTCTTCTGTAGCTGTAGAATAAATGCTATTCCAAAAATGTCCTTTTTCAGTCTAAGGCCTCAGAAATTACTACTGCATTTAGTTTCTCTTGAGGTAGAATAGAATAGAACAGTTCAGCTGGAAGGGAAGTATGGCGATCATCTAGTCCAACAGTATGTTTTTATGGCATAAAAGAAAAAAGTTATGCCTCCTGTATGACTTCACTCAAATATAATTCAGACACTGTATTGCAAATTCTGATTGAATACAGACGCCACAATTATCGGTTAAGTCACATATGTAAAATATAATTATGGGAAATGGGATCCTAAAAATTGACTTCCAAAACCAAAAGACTCCCACTTGATTCAAGGAGAACCTCTACTAATTTTCTGTAAGAGGTGGCTGGATCTTCAGCATTAAGAAGTGACGAACAGGATTTTCTGGTTCTGAGGTTTGGGTCAATTCCACTTTTTACAGATTATGCTATGCAATCACCGAGAGAGAGTCCTTTCCCTGAGGTCAATGGGCGTGAGCTATCTGGCACATATATTCACATGGATCTTCTCTAATAATCACTAATATTACGGTTAACCTCAAAAATGAGGTGAGAATCAATCAGGGAACCATATTATATCAGCCAGAACACAAAGATGACAAACTTTAGAGCTGTCAATAAAAGGAACTTACTACCTACTCCAAGATAACAACTATTTAATCGATATTTTCTTTTCTAAAATAAAATGAACTACGTACAGCTAATGAGATGCTATTGTTTAAAGGTAATAGTTGTAATCTAGTAAAAAAAGTTCCTGTAAAATATTTCAGTCTTCGATATACTAAAGGTTGATTTGAGAAGTTTGGTCCAATAATGAGCGAAAGCTTACTGTAATAATAAAAGAAATACCCACAAGGATGTTTGAAAGTATGTCCATGGAAATATGGGATAGGAAATAGAATGCAATAGTTTTAAAATTAAGATCAAATGGATAATTCATTAGCACTGAATGAACAATAATTAACTCCAGTCTCTTAGAAGAGCTGGTCACACCCATGTTCTTGACAGGTGGTAGATCTGAACCCAAATTACCATCACAGGAAGTCTCAGCAGAAAAATCAATGGCATAAAGTGAGAAAAATATTGCTTTTAAAATCTGGTAAAGGTTTCTCTAGGGTATCACGGAAGAAAGGAAGGAGCTGGCCATTCAGTTTAACAGAAAAAGCGTTCAAATTTTTTTACACTGCAAAGATTATCCTTCAACTCTCAAAGTTGACAAAAAGAGATTAAAAACCTCAAAAGCATCAGTGTCTGTCCGAAAGTTCAAGTCTCTGTAGGAATGCTACATTTAACATAACGTTTCTTTTAGAAGACACGGAGTTGTTTGAGTAATTGTATCAGTCAATTGGTATATGATCTGTAAGTTCCTTTAACTGGTTTTCATCCCTGCATCTTGAATACCCAGAGGAAACTTCTTTTCTTCTGGAAGTAAGTCTTGAAGTAAATTGTCCTCGTTTTCCACTGAGATCTGAATTTCAGTTTGTTTTTTCAAGGGGTTTTCTTCTTTTGAAAGGGGAATTTCTTCCCCTGTTGGGGAATAATAGGGAGCGTTTCCATACTCCGTGCTAGTTGAACTAGTCTGTTCTGGGAACTGGGAACTGCAATCTGGACCACACACTTTAACAATGCAAGTCACATTCACCTGCGTTCCTCCGTTACCAGAATGTTCTGTCAAATAGAAAACACATCAAACATGGAAGAGTGAAACCCAGAATAGGACAGTTGGATTCTTTATCCAGTTCTTTGACTTAAAATAGACACTAAGTATCTTCTGGCTTCACTTAATTTAGGTAAGCTGGTGGAATTGGTTCTGTAAGGTTTTAGGGTTTTTTTGGTACCATGAAATCTGCATTCATTCCAGAAATAAAAAAGCCATAAAAATGAATACAGGGCCCTGGATCAGAGCCAGCTCCCTACCCGTCTGTTGCCATTTCAGGTGCTTTTGGCTATGTTCTTTTCTTCATGCTCCCTTTGGCCCTTACTCCCACTCAGAGGAAAGTGCCTACCATCACACCCATCCCCTACGCTGCAAGTCACGTTTTGAGCGCACTCTCTTTACTGTCTCAGGCTTAAAACAATCACTTTTTCTTTTCAAAAGTTACTCTCTCTAATGAACATGTGGCTGATGTTTTATCCTGCCATTTAAACTTCTGCTAAAAACATTCATAATTGATAATCAAATTTCAAGACGTTCTGGATCATTCTGATACCTTCTTACCTGAACTCGCAGAGTTGTGTCTGTCTCCAGCGCGAAGCTTACAACCTTCTGCAGCTGAATGCTGCTGATGAAATTGTTCTGTTTCTTTCTTATCGTTTTTCCTGTTACTTATTACACTGACTCTTGCAGATCCAGTTGGATTATTCAGGGAGCTACTGCTGGATCCAGAAGTTCCCAAGAGATGCTGTTCCTCCTGTTCAGAACTGCCGGTGTTTTGCAATCCTGTATTTCTGACTTTTTTGTCACACTGCTTTTCTGTAGGGGAAAAAGGCTGGAACATTTGCAGAGAAATGCAAAACATTAATCTTTTTAAAAAACACTAACAAAGTACAGGTTAGTACTCGGGCAGCTAAAGAAATCACTGATAATTGCCATTTGCATAGTGATGACTGTAAGTAAAATTCAACCAGCTGTTGAACAGGCATTCAACAAAGTGAACCTGTCTGCGGAAGGCTCCTACAGTACGTCACTGCTTACCTAGGGAACAAAGGCTCTAAAATCTGGTCTTCTGAACCAGCCCTGTGGTTTATTGCTAATGCAGCCTAACGTAAAGCGCGGCTGGTACATTATGTGGGTTACAGAAGCTACATCCTATACTCTGCCTTGGGGACACCCCATTCTCGCTCCAGTTGTCTTTCTGCTGTGCAGGTTTCTTCTATGTGTCATTAGATAAGACTGCATGATTTCTATATAACTTCTAAAGAAATGGAAAAGATGGAAAGGAAGGAGTGACACTCACTGAATCTGCTTCTGTAGTCGGTGGAGAATATACAAGGGCTGCAAGTGAGGAAAGACGGTTGATTAGCACCCAAATTTGTTTCAGTTGCAAAAGCTGCTCTCTTAACTAGCCTGATTGATATCCTCTGCCCCAGAATAAACTCCAAATGTACATTTATTATGCACTGTTTGAAAATGTTGAAAGCTATATTGTAAAGGCAACTTAAATTTAGCCAGCAAGCAAAGGGGACCCTCTGCATGAATTAATAATCTTTATTGTATAGTGTGTCAATGAGAAAAGGTATTGCTGACAATAAACTGTGGTCATGACTGTTTAATGATAACATTTGATAATGTCTAATATTTAAATGATGATGTACAAAATATTTAACAAGCTCCAGTAGGAGCACAACTGTTGCATAGTTGTCCAACTCCACTAGGATGCTGTGTGTTTAGAGAATTACCTAAATCTGAGGAAAAAAGATTTGAATGGGACATTTGCCTCACCATATTCATCTATTGAGATTAATTTCACCCCATGTGACTTAATAAAGATACTTTTACTCTAAACACATATGGAATTCCTGGAGCATTTTTTTAATTCTATTTTTCTGCAGCCATACAGCTTATGCGATCAAGGTGACTTGCATGAGTTTTCTCTTAGTCCCTCTTCTATTGACCTTTGAACCTTTTTGCCAGTTTCACCCCAATGTAACAGAGGAACAGTGTCAAAAGCTCCTCAGGGTTTCGTGAAGCTTTTGGTTGCCAGATAGTGAGGCAGAAACCTGTAAATCATCACCTTGTCCCCTTGAAAAAAAATAAACTCATACATTATTAGACACCAGAGGATCTCCAGATTAGTGATGCTTCATCATATCCAGCCACAAGAAAATCTTCAAAGAGAACTACTTCTTTGACGACACTAAGGTCAGTCAACCACTAGGCTCAAATTAGTAGGAAATAAGGTGACACACTTTCCAATATTTACAGATCTGCTTGTTTTCACTTCATGAACCTTACCTTTTTTTTTGGAGATTAAGCAACACCCCAAAATAGTGATTATTAGGATCAATAACAATGGCCCTGCTACTGATCCTGAAAATAAATAAAAAAGATAAGTTATTTAGCAGTTTGATCTGACAAAGGATCTTACTAGAAAGAAGCAGTTTTGTAGTTTCTGTCCATGGCTACAAAAGCTAAATTTACAAGTATCAGTTGTGTCTGACATTCACATTAAATGCCTCTGTTGTTGGATACCAAGGTCTCATTTCAGTCTCCACCACTTCATACAATTGAATTTTCCTGTCCTGAAAAGTGAGGACAGACTTTTGGCCTCAGTCATAAAAGATACCTCTCTAGGCTAGCAACAGTTTGTTAAATACGAGGCCAGGCAGCCCGGAATGCTCCAAAACATATGTGCCTTCTGGATAGGCTGTGAACAGGAGAGAACACATCCTCAGTTGTGAGCGCTGTAAGGGCTTCCTGCTCGGGAAAGGCTGCCAGAAGTCTCCCAAGACCTCTCGCCAGGAGGTTGAAAAAGTCAAGCTTGCCTCAGTCCAGAATCTAAGATATGACCCTTTCTACCAGCTCCTTCATAGTAGCAATTCTCAGGAAATGCCTCGTATCATCTACTTTGGGGCTTTTTAGGAATAATTCCAGAATTACAAGGACTGTAGCATGCACTGGGGGTAGCGCAGATGCACAGGTAAATTATGCAACTCGCTACAAGCAGTGTCATATTGAATTAATTCAGCTGTTCTGAGGTTCTGCTTGGGTACAGGTAATTGGTCTTGGAAAGAAACTGAGAACTAAATATAAACTTGCTTCCTACCAGATAAAAAGGACTTTAAATGAGTGAATAGCTCACCGATGATGTGAGACATGTCAGGTACAGAGTTTAAAATGACAGGTCGAGTTACTATTTCAGGTTTGTTAGAAGCCGAGTTTTGGGTCAGGAGCAGGTTCAAAACAGTGTGAGGTAGAACCGTGGGAACTGCTGTTCCTGAGTTGCTGCAAACAGTGTCATTCATGCTGTTTCCAGGAACAGCCACTGATTTACAACTGCAAGAAACAAAGCAAAGTTAGGAAAGAAAGCAGCCCTGTGCACAGTTAAGGTTGCTAATAGACAGGAACAGCGGCTTACACTGTATGTGGTATACAACTGGTATCATAAGATTCCTCATGTGAAAAAGTGCCAGGAGGACAAGGTTTACATTCTGTATCTCTGCTATCTGTCCCTTTAAACAAATACAAAAACTCCGGTTAGTCATCCAGCAAGAAACAAGAATGAATAATCAAGGTCTGTGGTACAGATCCTGGAAGTGATACAGAGGTGGTACAAAAAATACAGTATTTAACTGTCACAGAACAGATTAATTGGAAACACCCAACCCAAACACAAATTGGCTGTTAGTTTGGTGCCCTTGATAGTCAGTCTTTTTCAAAGACTGCAAAAACCCACCAAAAGGTTAAAATGTGCTACTGCAGAGCTGAGCTTTTTCACCCATCCTTGACAGGCTGACCACCTTCCAGTCTGTTGGAGTTCTGTATCTTTTCAAATTATTCTTAATTTCTTAAAAATATTCAGTGTTCCACCTCTTTGAATATTATTTATCATCTTGAGACAGCTACATTATCATTACATATCATAATTATAATACATTATCATTACATATGACTACATACATATACATCATCATTAGTGGTGAATTTCATCATCTAATAAAGACAGATTAATGCTGCAAGACAGCAGAATTTATTTACTGTTATTTACCATAACGAAAATGCAACCTGAAGTCCTGCTTCAAGGATTTAAGCAGGAATTAAGTGATCTTGAATCTGAGTCACTTGTAAGGAAGAAATCACATGGTAGAGCAAAACACAGGAAGATTAAGTTGGATTGGGGAACATTATGATACAGGGTAGTAACAGATTGCAAAATGTTGTCCTATTGGATATGCCTCTTGCGAATACTGTTGCTCTAGTTACTGCCTACTTGCTAAGATAATGCTTGCACTAAACGCATAACTGTAGGGAATGCATAACTGTAGGGAATTAAAAGACAATATTCCTGTAATTTACTGAGTTGGAGGCAGATTCAGAAATATTTATGGACTATTAAATTAAAAAAATAAACCTCTTCATACAGTAAAACTCTTATGTGTGTAGAGTGTTCAGAATTAAATTACCTCTTCTGGAAACTCGATAACCTTTTCCACATTTTTTATGCACTTTACATATTTTGCAGTTCTCGAATAATTTTGAAATGCAGTACTCATTGGGTGGGCAGCTACAGATTCTGTCCTGTGATTCAGTACACGTTTGATTCTGCACAAACCCTGTTTTAAAACAAGAATAAAGCAATATGTCATTAGCAACATTCAAAATCACAGCCTGGAATGTTTCAAGTGAATGTGAGGTGATTTTCACATACCACAAACAAGACAATTTTGCAGCTTCTGGCTGGCATACCATAATAAAACAAATATGTTATATGCTCAAACATCTACATTTTCAGAAGAATTTCCTTCTTCTCTCTAGGAAAGAAGAAGTTTGCATCTGTAGAATTCACTCTTGAAACTCCGTACTGGCAGTTGCGTTGTATCGTATCGTAACCATAAACATGCATGTTTGTGTTACCTGTGCTCATCCCTGCGGTATGTGGGGGCCATACTAAGGTCTGTGGTCTATACAGATCATGCAACTGTACTGAAAGTGATCAGAGACCTTACTACAGACATTTTCATGCTGTAATTAACCCGCTTTGTAGGATTATCTATTTGGATGAGACCAAAGGTCCTTTGAACAACTCAGACTCTATCCTTAAAACTTACTTGCCAGTGAGTCAAGCTGATAATTTTCTATACAGGTTTCCATTAGAAATGACGGGCAACAGCATGACTGAATTTGTTAGTGTACCTGATCTATTAGACCGACGTACAGATGTGGGTACAACGTACTACTTTATATACCATTAAGCTGCTTTAATGAACTGAACCAGCATGCTCGCACTGACTATCCTGCTTTGCAAAGAAATTAAAACAATATAGGAATATCACAACTGGTGTTTGCTGTTGTTAGTTCCACAGACAAACCGAGAAATGACTGGATGCTGGAAATGTAATTATCCATTTACTCCTGTGCAAGTCGGGTCTTAAGCTCCCTTGCCTGGAGAGTATAAGCAGGGTTATTCTGCTGGTGACATTTGTACCTATTTTAGTGATGCAGTGCCTTAGTTTCCAAGAATATAAGATTGGTATGACATTTTTAGGACTTAAAAAAAAAAGGGGGGGCAGGGCCCCCTGCAAGACGTTTCCCTGATTCTTTTCCCCAAATCTTACGAGTACCAAAAGCATGAGAATGGGACTATACAAGTGATAGACAAAACCTCCTAGTTTTCTTAGGAGAAAACACTAGGTTAAACCAAGCCCACTCATCGAGCAGGCGGTTAAAGTCACAAATGTCCCTTTAACAATTCAAGCCTACCTTTCCTGCAGGGTGGTGAGCAGGCAAAGCACTGAGGAGACCGATTCCAGATTGCTGTATACGTGTTAGGCCTACAGGGCCTGCACTTTGTGTCCACACTGTGACTGCAGCTCTGCGTCTTATATTGACCTATTTTAAAAAAACAACCAACAAACAAAACCAAAACAAACCAACCAAACCAAAAAACAGAGAAAGCATCTATTGAAAAAGATCACTAGGAATTGTTTATGGTAAGTGTCATTCTTAGCTATAGAAACCTCTTCCCTTCGGTGCCACTAGCAGATTGGTAACGTATACCAAACAAGTATTGATTTAAAGGAGGAATACATGTATATACAGGGAAGCTCCGATTTCTTTTATGTTATTCATGTTTGATCCCTTTTCGTACATTCAGTTCAGTGAATTCCAGACATGTTCAAAACAAGGTGGCCTCAGTCCTGAACAAAACCACTCAGCATACACCTAGGTGCCGCTACCAGAGTACATAAAACAAACTTTTTATCCTCCTAGAAGCTGCGTTGTGGTGAAACACGGGATGGTGCTTCATGTTGAAAGTCAGGCGTGATGTGTCTGGGTGAGGCCCTTTCTACCTTTACAAGCAGCACATGAAGAAAGCATAATACTGTATTACCACAAACAGACCTGAATTAGAACTTCACAACTTGTCACTACTGAAGGGACGTGAGCTCGCTCTTTTTCTTTCACCTCTTCAGCCAGCCCTAACATCGTCACCCAGCCCTAACAGCTCAAAGCAATGAGTTTCTGAAGCTAGTGGCATTCTGGATAAAATCAAAAGCTACCAAAGGTAGTTTCTCCAATGCTTCTCACCAACAACAGAGTTCAGTGCAGTGGGGGAAATAAATAAATATTAGCTCCAACACATCCATTTTGGAGAAAGGAAAACATCTCGCTTGCCATTTCCCCCTTGCTTGAACAGAGGAAGAAGATAAAAGTCAATGTCTCATATCCTGTACAGAAATACCCTGGAAAATACACTCAGAAAGCAGGAGTAACACTGCGAAAGCCTTTGAAGCTGTTTGGAGAATCTCCGTTCTCTGAAAGAAGGGGCTCTGGAGGTGAGGCATAGGAATTATTTCCAAAGACTGTTTTTCAATGTACTTACTTCTGCCTCCTACACCCTGCTAATGATTTAGGCTTCAATTTTTGATAAATTATAGTAAAAAATTTCAAATTTATAATAACAAAAATAAAGATTTTAGTCTTCCTACAACTCGTTGCCCAGAATTCGTTATTCTGAAAAATTAAAATTAAGGAGAAATAGACTGAGCAGTACATACCACAACAGAAAAAGGTTTTACCTATGAATTATCACCTTTCTTCTCTTGTGTTTTTGACAAAGGAAGCTTGACAGATCTATCTAGACATTTTCGGTTAATTCAAGCAACTGTGGCTGCTTCAGCATATACTGATTTCCTGCTTCAACTTCCGGATCTCTCTGACAGGAACTCAGCATTTATGGAGACAAATTTTGTTTGCTCAGCATGTAATGAGACAAATAGGCAGTTTTTTGCTGCCTCTAACGTAGTAATATAATGACAACTTATTGCAAAACCTCTATTATTAAAATACCCAAATGGCATTACTACTCCAAAAACCCTCCCAAACCCACACACCCACCTTTCTGCAGTCAACAACTTTTGCTAACAAAAGCTCACTAATAATGATCACTGTGTGAGACACAACACCTCAAAGCAGACAGTTTCTGTAGTCTTGTACCCAGTCTCTGACAGTGGTCTGCAGTGGCTCATTTACAGTAAAAGACAATAAAACACCTTTAATGAGCAATTTTAGATTAACCTGTGCAATGGAAAGCCCCTTATGTATGGGATATCATCAAAGTACAGAAACTAAGCTCTACATCATGCCCTGTTTTACAATATATGTGTTATTAGCAGACTTGGGTCTGACATACTGTTTAATTTTTGTAATTCCATTAGTGAGTAGTTGCTCCCCCACTAAATGTTGACTTAAAAATACTTTAATGGAAACAACATGCCAAGCTGTGCTTACACGAGCTCAGCAGCCTACCACCTGATAACCCCTCTTAACAGAATCCCAATTCTGACGGATGGTGTGTCTCTTTTGCAGATATTTTTATGGTCACGGCACATTATTGTCTTCCAGCTAGGAGTGCATTACAACAGCAAAAATCCAATGCTCTTCAGATCTATAAATAATCAAAATGTACTATGCTTATCTGAAAATTGATTGAATTTGGCTGTGTAAAGAAATAGTTTGAATTATAACCTACCAGGAGGGCACTTGCTGCAACATTTATTAAGTTCTTCTTCATAGAATTCAGTGCTGGGATCTTTGCATTGTGCAAACTGTGGCGTATAAGGCAATGCATATTCCTAGGAGAAATTAAAGGAAAATCATGAGTTAAAAGTCCATTCTGAGGCTAGAGTGGAGATTCAAAAGGGACAAACACTTAAAGATCAGTGCCATTATAACCACCTTCCTTTCCAAGACACTGATGTAGGCCTGATGAGACAGAAAGCAGCAGATGCCAAAAAGCTGAAGGAGAATGCACAGCTCATAAATGACTTGAGACCACTTAGAGGTTCCTCTGTTTTTCAAAGACCTGTCACAATGAACAAAGTGATTTCTCCAGGTTTTATGTTCAAAAGAATGCAACGGAACTATGGGATTAGCATCACACCTGGTCCCTACTGCATCCCCTACACCAAAGGGCTAAGTACCAATTCTCAGTTGCCGTGATTCAACCTTTGACAAAACATCAGTGAAACCTAAATTCTTACCTGGGAGTTTGCAGGGAGAAGCATTTTCTGCAAAGTGGCTATGTTAAAGTGATACCTTCTTACTTAGTAAGTCTACTCCCTATACAGATTTAGAGCCCTACCTAAAAACTAGAAGATTGACTTTGCTACTCATTAATTCCCTCAGGCCCCTGAGTCGGTGGAAGAGGGAGCTGTGGGTCTAGCATTATTGCAGCGCCTGAAGGAATCTTTCTGTTTTCACCAGCGGGCGCAAAGGACACAGGAGACTGTGTCCAGTTCTCTATTGCCCTTACATTCATTATGCCCTCAGTTACACCCATGCAATATCCAGGCAAGATAACCCGTCCCTTCAGTGAAGGAACAGGTACTATAGAACTGTCTCACCACAGGAAAGGAAAAAAAGGCCTTTATCATTCCAGGCAGTTTGTGATTCCCTTCTGAATGAGAAAGGCCTTGATGTTTTGAAAACGATGTCTCCAGAAACTGCACTGCTGCTTCTGAAAAGGAGCAAATGGCTGCAAGACTTAAATAAAAATAAAACCCCTACCTCACTGGCAGGTTAAATGCGTAAGAAACAGTCGTGGAATAGAGTGCCTAATTTTCAGCTCGTACCAACCAACACAGATCAGTGACTTCAATGAACAAGCGTCAAAATATTTGAAGACCTGTCATCTGTTTTCAAAGGGAAAAATATACTCACTCTAAAGAAAAAGGCTAATGTTAGGTAGTATAAGCGTAGGAGTTTCCTGCTAGGTCAGAAAGATGCTGTTCAAAAAGTACGTGAGACTGCTCAGTTTTCTGCAGTCTGAAGAGATTGCTCCATATATAATCTACGCACATTTAGAGAAGTACTTTAAAAGTATTATTAAAAAGAGAAATCAAAACAGGAACAAGCTCTTTGGAGGCCGGTAATGAAAATATCCTTCCTCCTTACTGAAAAAACATGTTGATTATCTATTGTGTCTTCACATTACTGACAAAGCAGCCTAACACTTCCCACTCTCACCAGTTACTTAAAGGGAACCCAACATTTTCTTATGCAGCTTGTTGAAATATTTTACCTCTTATCTAGTCGTATATCAGAAACAGGATTTCACCCATCTACTCAATGGTCAGTGTCAAAAAGAACCTTTCCTGCGAATGTGAAGGCAGAGAATGGCCTTCTTGAGCTTCTATGTTCATTCCAGAAAAGAACAAAAGGAAAGCAAACTATTTAAGTAGAAGTTTCACCACTCCTATTTGAAATGCTGGGAAAGCTGGTAGCACTGACCAGACATCAGGACAATTCTGATCTCCTCTGGTCAGTCAGTTGAGTTAAAGACTCAAAACCTGGGAGACCGGGCATGGGTTCCACCAATACCAGCCCCAATCTCTCCCAGCCAGATCAACGAGAAACAGTCGGGTTTCAAACTGAAGAACAAACTTTAAAAGATGCTTTTAACAGGCTAGAAACTGTGACAGGGTGGGGGGAAATGACCAAAAAAATAAAATAAATCATTCTCCTTCTTAAACACTAGAGCAGGTGAAGTAAGAAACAGATGCTGAACACAAGCTGCATTTTTCAAATTCTGCTCTTTGTTTTTTGATGAGAAGAAAGGCAGTTTTGGAGGAACCATGCTGCAGCCTCAAACATCTCCAAAATCTACTTTGGCCTCCATTTTTGCTTTCTAGTGAAGAAGCCTTATTTAAAGGGGGCTTGCACAAGGATTGAAGACTTTGAAGCAAAACCAGGAGGCTGGCTTCAACATTACCAGTTTCATCATTATTAATGAGAATAATAACCATAATAGTTAAAAAAAAAAAAAACAAAAACAAAAACAAAACAAACCCAAGGCTTTTCAATACCTTCTAGGTTCAGTAATAACTGTTAATTCCAGTATTATACTCTGGTAGGATGGGCAACAATAAAGCATACCATTTGCAAATGTGAGCTGACAGTAAAATCCGATGAAGGAGAAGAGAAGGGCTCTGCTTTCAAAAGCTTTTTCTAAGTTAATTTCTTGTTTATTAAAAGAAGAAAGATTAAGTGCTATCCTCACATTTTTGTAGTCACTATGATCAGCTTCATTAAAAGAAGCACTTGAGAGTCTTTTTAAAACATAAAACTTCACTACAAGAGCAGACACAGAAAAAAAAAGGAAGAAATACAATAAACCACATCACAAATTATCCTTCTGGTGAGGCTTCCTGGCAAAAAACGTTCTTATCTCATCCTCTGCATTGTCTGCAGGGCCAGTTAAAGACACAGGAAAACCTGTTCATGGGTTCACTTCTATTTCTCTTAAGTTGTGCTTGAAAGGATACGTCTACTGTCTGATACAATCTCCCTGAAATTTTATCTGATGAGCTGTGGCTCTCAATGACATACAATTGCCAATTTCTTGCCAACTGTCCTCAAAGAACATTATGGGAAACTAAAAGGGACTTGTAACTCACTTAGATACAATTTATATACACACATGAGCTCAGCTTTGTTTGCACTGGAAGGATGCCATTAATTTCAGTAGTTACTTCCAATGTAAACTAGTTGAATCAAAGCTGTCAAGGCCAGCAGTCAAATCTCGTACTCTGTCAGTGGAAGCGTAGGCATCTTACTAGGTATAAAACTCTCCTGGATTTCTTGGCTACAAGATGACCCCACTTTTTCCAGCCACCTCACCAATTTTAAGGTCTGAGGCAGAACAATATTTGTATCTGGCATCCAGATCCATTGGCTACTTTGGGCTGAAAGACTGATGAGTAGGGGCCAGATTCTATTCCACAAACTTTACATTTTGTTACTGTTTCTATCTCTTACTTTGTCTTCTGTTTTTACTGTGATTCAGTGTTCTGCAAGCAGATTGCCTGAAGGAAAACTAAGCTGATGCTGCATCTTTTGTGTTACATCCTTAGAACTTTAGGTGGTAGTGCCTAATGGCAGCAGACTTTTAAGATTTACATGGACAAAATGAAGACTTCAGAAGACTTCATTTAATTTATCGGGTACAAGTAGTAGTAAAATGCCTCATCTGTGTTGCAGCAGAGGCACAAACATTATTAAACATGAAATTTAGTCTAGCTCTATGCACATCAGTCAAATTGAGCAATATATTTTGGCACAGAAATGGGTAAACTGTGCTTGCCTTTGACTACACAAGTCACTAGGGAGATTTTTGCAATGCCTTTGTGTTCAGCAATAACTAAGAAGTTACACAGAAAAAGTCAGTGACTCAAAACTCTTTCTCCAGAGTCCCTGCATTGCTTGAATCATTTTCCCATCTGCACCACAGACACCCAGCAGAAAGGTGACTTAATGTGTCACTGGAGAGGGGCGGGCTAACAGCAGCCTCCGTACCAACAGAGAGGTTAGTACGGACGCTTCTAAATGCATAATCAGAAGCACAGTTGCTTCCAAGATTCCCTATATCCTACCCAATGGAAGATCGAACTAGCGGGGGACATGCCAGCATCTCATGATTTCAGGCTGCCAGCTGTACCTGTGCCGTGTGGCGCAGCGCTACTGAAGGGAAAGGCTGTCCCCCCTGCAGTTGTACGGAGGCCAGCCCCAACAGAGACCCTCACATCTGTACCAGAGCTGAGTTCTGTAGTCATGAACTACAAAACCAGATTTGGAGTCAGACTTCCTCCAAATTACAAGGGCTTGATCCAACAGACCAACCTGGCTCTACCTACTGGTGAGGAAGTCCAGGTCTCAGCTACTCACAGCACGTCACAATGTCATACGTTCCCTATGTGCTAAATATTAATTATAATAAACATAATTTCCTTCAATTTCTGCCTTACAGCTTGTTCCTGTGTTCTTGGACTTTATGTGTAATTAAATTTAAGTATCTGCAATAATAGGAATAAAACATGCTAATATATCAGATGAATATATGTATATTAATCAATTCACATAACACTCATTTTTACTCAAGGAGGCCATTTTAACAAAGATATTTAAGCATGTATTTTAATTCTAACTCACATGTCTACATTTTTATTGGTCTCCTCTTCATATAGTTACCTTCTTCAAACTCAAGCTGTCAAACAAAGGAGTCTGAACAGGAACTACATTTGGCATATAATGCTCTTTACGCATATGAAACCACAATGAAGTCACCAAGGACTGACGCAAAAATCTGTTGCTATGGAAAGGACTTGAGGAAGAGATACCGTTTGCTGAGCTACAAACCTGCTGAAGACAGGAAAAAACAGAATTCTGTTTAAAATATTTAAACTGGTCATTTACAAAAATAATTCTGTTGAAGATTAGTTATCAAATAACAGCAAGTCCCACCAAAATCAGTTGGAGTTGTATCAGGCTGTACCAACTATACTCAAACCATAAAGCTTCTTTTAAAGCTGCCTTCCTGCAAATATCTCTCAAAGATTACAGGTCTGTTATGTGAATTTTCTCCCATCCTATATTGTACTTTACTGCTGTAAAGCAGAAGTCCTTGCGTAGCCACAGGCAAACAGATTTACAACTCCACCTTCCCCCTCCCTGAGAAAACAGTGTCTTTTTGCTTACTGTTAGGGATTCTACTCCATTGCCACTCACCACCATAATGTGAAACCTTTTTCCCACAACGAGATGGCAGGAGGCTGGATAGAATATGGAAGCTATTCACAACATGCAAAAGTTATAGAAGCAAGTCAAAGTTTGTAGGAAGACATAGGGTATTTTATTACATGTGTATTTGGAAAAAACATACACATTTTCAGGAATACCAGCCCTTCTGTTTCAAAACTTCAGGTGTACGTATCTGAAAATTGGTCTGTTTTCCCAAACGTTGCCCTAATAAAAGATATTCTCCACTAAATCAAGATCTGACGCTTACAGTAACAGGCACTATTATGGTAAGTACTTATCAGGCTGATGTACTCACCAGTACTGTATGTACTCATCAGACTGATAAGCCTTAAGATCTACAGTTTCCCTGTGGAAAGTGAAGATGCTCAGGCAAACTAGGGGTGAAAGTAAGAGCAGACCTGAGCAGGCAGGAAGACAGGTTCTATCCTCATCCCGTGTCAGAGAAGGGCAGGTGATGAGCAAGTTCCCTAGAAAGGATCAGCAAGTCAGGATTGGCCACATTTGGTTTGACCTTACGTGGAGACATCCTAGAAGATGCACCTACGGCAGACAGGGTGACAGCCAATATTGAAAGCAGAGCAGTCAAGGAGAAGCTCTGTAAGCCCTATGTGTAGAGATGGCAGATGAAGAACCTTCCCAAGATGCCCCAGGCGTACCAGCCACAAACACTGCCAGAGGGGATAACTGTCTTCTACCCAGGCCAAATGCCAGGACTGGAATTTTTCCATTATTTTGAAACAAATTATTTTCTTGGGATGGTGTTGCTTGTGTCACAGATGGCTTTTACAATGCTCTGTTAAGACTTCTGGTCGTCATGAACTTTGATGCAACAACCACAAGTGTGGATATGTACAACAGCAAAGCTGCAGGTCACCCTCAGCCATCCTAGCTGTGACCATAAAAAGGCAGGGACATCTGAGCGGTCTGCTCAGTTTTATTTCAGGATTTTTTCCACAAGATGGAAAAAAAGGTGTGATTACCAACACACCTTCCCTGTACCAGCAGCATCCAGAGGATGACCTTCTCCACACCCATCAGCAACTACACCGCAGAGCACACTGCACTGCTTCGCAAAGGACAGTTATTCAGGTTTAGGGCTGTTGAGAAAGTTTCTGTTAAAAATATCTGGTGACTGAGTTGTTCAAAATGGCAAAAATTGTGTTCAGTTCCTATGAGTAACACAGCGACTGAGGCTAGAAGCTTTCAGGTAATTTCAGCTGAATGAGAAAAAACAAGAAATAGCGTCACTTAAGAACTATTGCTTTGCCAGTTTCTCTCCCTCAAAAATAAAATGTTTTCTTTAACTGATCGCTTTTTAAAATAGATATAACCGGCAGATTTTTTCCAGCTCCGTAGCAGACATGGTATTTCTCAAACTACTGGTTTTGTTTTTCTAACGTATATATGGAATTTTCTTTGATTTGTCACAATGCAAAAAGTGATGCTGAAAGTTTCCTTTGTGATTTCCATCATTATGTTCAGGCCATGTTTAGGGTGAGAGGAGAGTTAATTCCCTTTAAATCAATTCCCTTTGTTCAGCAAGAAGCAAGACAAAACTTTACACCTAAATTTTGGTGATAAGGTCTGCTACAATTCTGAGACTCCCTTCTTCACCTGCTTTCCCCTACCCACTCCAAGGTGTTCAGTGAATCACGTTCAAAGTGCTATCACCTTACAAAGCAGGGATGAATTCAAAATGAGTGAGAAGCAGTTAAAAGAATTAATTTAATATATTATCAACCCACTACAGCACCCAGTACTCCTTAAAAGAGCATTGTTGAATTCTGGTTTCAATATGCATTCTGACATCCTTATCTGGTTTTTCTTATCAAGGCTAAGTTAATATGATTAAATAAACATGTAAATAATACACACATGCCATGAAAAAGCAATGACCTGGACATCTCAGCAGCATTTCTATATTTATCTTCACAATCCAGGGCATCTTAAAATCAGACAGAAAAATACTATCAATATACCAGTACAGCATACACAAAACCCAAGTCAAACAGATCCCATCAAGCTCTTCGGTTTAAACAGTTAAAAGCATTCATTGCCAAATAGTGGTACAGCCAACAGTCACAGCTGCATCACATCAGGTCTTAGATGTAAATTAAAGGGCTTTTCTATGTAAATAGGGAATAGTTTTAGGGATCCAATAGAGCACAACAAACTCTTCCTGTTTAAACAACGGTGTAAAATACGTACAGATTTACATTCTGCACTTGCCGGGACACTCACAGTTTTTGCAAATATTCAAACAAGCCTGAAAAATCAAACGATTAGTCATTGCTTTGGGAAGCCAGGAAATAACGGCAGAGCCAAAGGGAGCAGGTCGAGCTTTAAAAAAGTCTAGGAGCGGGACTTGAGGCTCCTGCAGAGATCAGGACAAGCAGAGAGAGACAACTCAAGGGACTGCAAGCACAGCAATGGAAGGATGCCCGCTTGCGTTACTCCTTCAAGCATAACGGCAAGCCCATGCCCGCTGGCACCGCGCCTTGCACGGCACCGGCTGCGCTCCCGCGCTGCCTCCGCGACCACGGTAGAAGCCGCCGCCCCCCGCCGCCCCTCCGCACTCACCCGGCCGCCCGCCGCCTGCAGGAGCGCGGCGAGGAGCGCCCAGCGCGGCCCCATCCCGCCGCCGACTGCGGCCGGCGGCGGGCGCGGGGCGGGGCGGGGCTGGCGGCGGGGGGACCCGCCCCGCGGCTGGGACCGCGCCGGGGCAGCGCGGAGCTGCGGGACCTGTCAGCCCCGCTGCCGTTCCCCGGGTCAGGCGGCGGCCGTTGCCTGCGGGCCTGATGTTAAAATTACTTCAGGTATCGGAGAAGAGGCTCTCAGTGAGACCCCACTACTGTGTCCAGCTCTGGGGCCACCAACATGGAGCTGTTGGAGTGGGGCCAGAGGAGGCCACAGAGATGCTGGGAGGGCTGGAGCCCCTCTGCTGTGGGGACAGGCTGAGAGAGTTGGGGGGTTCAGCCTGGAGAAGAGAAGGCTTTGGGGAGACCTTCCAGCCCCTGCCAGTCCCTAAAGGGGCTCCAGGAAAGCTGGGGAGGGACTCTGGATCAGGGAGGGGAGCCATGGGACAGGGGTAATGGCATCAAACTGAAAGAGGGGAGATTTAGATGAGATATTAGGAATATCTAAGAAAGCCCCATCCCTGGAGGGGTTCAAGGCCAGGCTGGACGGGGCTTTGAGCAACCTGGGCTGGTGGGAGGTGTCCCTGCCCAAGGCAGGGGGATTTGAACTAGATGGTCTTCAAGGTCCCCTCCAACTCTAATCATTCTATGATGCTATGTGTAAAGGGTCTCTCTAGTCGTATTTCTGCTCCATTAGCGCCAAAATATGAACTTACCTTTTTGCAGCATTCATTTAAATACCCACCATACCACTGCGCCATGTTCATTCATGTCTCGCACATGCTGCCGGGATGGTAGAGAGAGACCTTAATGTAAGTTCGGACCTGCTCTGCTCTTGTGAAAAGCTCCAGCCAACTAACAGCTTTCTAAATTTTGAAGAGCTCTCTTGCAAAACTGTTTCTTCTGCAACTGATACACGTACTGAAATTATCAACAGTGAAACACTTACATATCAGACAGGAAAAACGTGGCTATGGCTTAAAATCCAGGTCATTTTTAATACAAAGATTACCAGCATTATTAAACTAACCAACTATAATAGATCTAGCAGGTTGCAGTGCATAATTCATCTAGAAAGCTGTTCCAGTAAAAAAGATAAATTTATATACAGAGCTGAAATGCACAATTAGCTGTCATTACAGAACATCCTTTAACAGCCACAGCCAGGTGAACATGATTATTCAGAGTTTGCGGATACACAAATTGGTGTTCTCTAAAATGAAATAAAATTCCTATATTTTTCTAGAATTAAGTGTATGCACTGGAAAACAAGGAACTACCCTGACTGGAAGTGAGGAAAGGGGGACCTGTACTTGTCCTCCACAGTTTTTAATTCTTCCTTGCATTGCTGTTTTACGTCAGTACTTTGTGACTTGACCTTCTGTTGCACAATAAGCACTTAAATCAAAAAACATTAATTCTATTTCCTTCTCCACCTCATGTAACTGCCGCTGGCATGGCAATACCGATAGCCAAAAGACATTTCGATCCAAGTATTAGGAGCAGCTTATCTTCTGAATGAAACAAAACATGTACAAGCATAGAAGTACACAGAAAGGATTCACTAATTGCCTCTCTTGCAAGACTCAGCAGATGATCTAAAACACACAGTGTCAGCAGTTGTTTTCAGAAATTATTTTATGTTCTGGACTTGCAGAGAGGAAGTACCTACTGGAACTAACAACACTTGAAATTACAACCACTTTTCAAATGTACTATGGGTAGATTTCCCTCTGATGAAAGTCAGTGACTAGCTCCCATAATGCTGAGTTGCTCCCACTTCATCGCTGGGGCTGTGGTTGCAGAAAAGTATGAATTTCTCTGGATTTATTTCTTCAATCACAAAATCTTGATAACGTACCTTCCCTTATATTGTGAGGCTTAATGGATACAGCAGGCCTACCACATGGAGATTTTCAAAAAGCCTTTGATGAGGTTCCACACCTAAGGTGGTGGAAAAACAAAGTTGTCACAGGATTGGAGGAAAGGTAATTTTATGGATTTGCTAAAAGGTTACAGGATACAAAAGTTATGGCTGTTCAAAAGGCAGGAAGGGAAGAGCAGGGCATAATGGTAATTTTTCAGGACAGAGAATAGTTAGCAGTGGAGATTGGTGGGGCCAGTTCTATTCAATAACTTCATCAGTGATCTGGAGAAGAGAGAGCCCACAGAGTAAAGACAATACTAAACTTCTCCAGGTAGTTACATGACATACAGAAGGCAAATAAAGCCAGAAGGAGCTCATAAAAAGGTAGCAAGTGAGCTTCTACATAAACACAAGGCAATACATTTAGGGAAAAATAATCTAAGCTGGGGGTACACGGTGCTGGATTCGCATCTAGCGGCTCTCACTCAGCAAAGCAATCGTGGAGTCATCCTTGATGGTTCTCTGAAATCATCTGCCTAGTGTGCAGGAACAGCCAAAAAAGGCAAAGAAGATGGTGAGCATCATCTAGAGAGCTATTGAGAACAAAATAGAAAGTATAATTTTGCCACTATTTAAAACCTTGTCCCACCCCTCTTCGTCCCTTGCAGTGCACGGTACTAGCCTCCAGATGTTCAGAAGAATGTAGTGAAGTTACAGAAGATGCGGACGAGGTCAACTAAAATGACCAAGGCAGCAGAGCATCTAACTTATATGAGAAATACAAAAAGATAGGAACTCAGCTTGGAGGCTAAGGAGGATACAATCAAGAATCATAAAAGCAACTCAGTATTGCACTAAATTCTGTCATGCAAGAACTAGTGACACTCACTGAAATAAGTAAGAGGTCAGTTTAAAAGTGGTAGAAGCACTTCTTTGCCCACCGAAGGGTAACTATCTGTAATGTCTTGCCATGGGTACTTATGCGGGAAGATTGTACCAGGAAATTCAAAAGACAGAAGAAAAATTAATGGCAATATGAATGAATACTAAGGGCTGGAACAGACTCTTCAATATCCTTCATCCAATTACAGCTGATGCTGCAGAAGTATGAGGAATGCAAACAGCAGATATTAACCAGGCTTACATGCTCTTCCTAAGTACCACCTCTTATTGCAACTGGCAGAGATAAAATGTTGGGCTTGTCCTGCTAGTTTGACCCAAGAAGGTGTTTTTTATGCCCTTATGTTCCTTTTGTGTGTTCTAAGGCAAAAGACGCTGAAGCTGCACAGCTGTTATTACAGTACTCTGTCCAGGGTAAAGCTACAAAGCAAGTCATTGTTTTTGTGGTTTCTTTTTTTGACTATTAAGGCACACTTTGTCATCTAGCTCATTTTCCATCGTCCTGTGTAAAAACATAGTCAGCACTATTACATTTACAGTTATCAAATAAGCAGCATGAAAGCTTGAGAAAGAGCGTAACACACGCCAGTTGACCACAAAACAGATTTTTTTAAAAGAATAGGTATGCAAATCAGCGTCACCCTGATGATTTTGAGCAATTCTAAAACAAGTAGATATTAACAATGTTATAGGAAATAACTGTTGTGCCTGTTTTTCAGTCCTTCCTATTTTAGAAAACTAGTTTATCTTCTTTTTTTCCCTTTTTACAGACTCCACACTGGGCTAAACCCATAGTTCATCCAATATCCAAATGTTCAGCCAGTTTGGCTTCCATCAGAGGAGGCCATTTTTTTAACACTTACTGATGATTTGAAGAAGTCAAAAAACATGACTCAGACTTCAAAACTTAGAAAGAATGGCCTAAAGTACAGTGGACTTCAATTAGTTTTATTTGCCTTCTGTTTTCTGAGCCCATTTGGCATGTTTTGATCCTATTTCCTCAAGAAACGTGAAGTCCACAAACTGAAGAGTGTTAGGGAAAACTGAAATTGTCATTACTTTCAGTCAAGAGTTGAGGCCTTAAGAAAACTACCAGATGTTGCAAAATATATGACAAAATTGGAAGTACTGGTAATACTGGAATAGAAACAACATATGAAACATGGCTGAGTCTCGAGCTTAACTCAGAATTCTGGCCAGAAGTTTCATAACTAATAGAAGTAATCAGGTACAGTTTTCAATCCACTCCTCCATGCAGAGAAAGCAAGCTGTGAAACTTGAGTTGGCATCCAGATGTCCTCTGAATTTTGTAGCTTTGATTCAAATTTGTTTCCAGCATGATACTGGGAGACAGAAGGAAAGAGAAATATTTGAGGTCAGCTATGAAGACCAATGGTTTGGATGATCCTCTCATTTGTTAGACGAAATAGGTTCTAGCACTGCTTGTCTGAATGTGTTTCAGTGTTTTACACGAGTTTTCAGCTAATAAAAGGCACTATGTGTTTACCTCCCTTGTCAGAGATTCAGGCTTAGTGTCGCACTGGATGTTTCTGTAGCGTCACACATCTCAGTGGGTTATCACTTTTCAGTGGCAGTGGTGGGGTGATGAAATTCCTTTCCCTCTTCTTCCACAGGAACTGTCACATCATTCCCTGGAAAAGACTCTGTTTCCTGCTCTGGATAGTGCACTGCCAGTTCCTCTTCCATGTTTTCCTGGGCATCAACACTACTTTCACATCCTCTAACCGCACAATTCTTGCCACTAAGCACTTCTGGAACGTACCCCACAATAACGGTATCCACGTTCGTGATGTATATTTTTTCTGAGGAAGGAAAAAAATAGTGCTGAGTGTAGTTAACAGTCATTGCGTACCCTAGAGATGGTTCCTTTTCATGCAAAATTTTTATTTGGCACTCAGTTTTTCTTCTTTCCTGTCCCCCCCATCCCATTCTTTTTAAAATCAGAGGAGTGCAGATCAAACCCATCACTGTGAAAACAGAATTCACTAACCCACTAAAGCTTTTGGAATTCACACATAATAAATTGTCTATTTCGTTGTTAATTTATAAGGTGCTTTTAATTTTGAAAATCAAAGCACTGAACATGCTAAGTGATAAAAAAAAGCCTGCACGTTTTATACTACACTGTCTGGTTTTGGACCACTGTCAAGGGGACTCTGGGCATTTTAGATCAAGTAGATCTAGCTCCCATGTGATGAAGCCACTGCGCTATAGCTGGGACTACAGGAGACAGACAAGTTAGAAAATGCAGTAAGATATTCACAAGAGTGTGTTAGAAGAAGCAATTAACTGGGATCTGGGGAAGATGGATATGGAGGATCCAAGGTTCATGCTCCTGCTGTTTTGAGAAGCAGCAATACCTGCATTAAAAGCAGCCTTTGAGCAAGGATCAGCACTGTGCAGAAATTCTGGGTAATTATCCAAGGTCTTAGGACGAGCAAAGAAATTGCTTTCTGTCCAGCAGAGAATCAACTACAAAATTTTCTGGGATAGACTTGAACCTTATGTCCAACTTGTTAACCTTACTCCTTTACCAAAGGCATATAAGGTCTTTGCTGTGGCTTGGACCACTACATTTTATTCAGAAGTATGCTGCAGACCAGACACTGTAGGTTATTGTTCACAAGTGCTTGGAGATATTTGGGTATGGTAAGTCAAATCATCACATTCATTCCAAGTCCATCACTCACAGAAAAACCAGAAAGGGCATTAAGTAAGGAAAGATCAGCTCTAGTAATATAAAAAAAACCACCTTCAAATGCCCTCAAAATTTGGTTTGGAAACACTGCCAGAATGTCTCATGTAGACTGTGTCTCAGGTAACAACTCTCCCCATGCGAGTAAGCTTCCTTGCCTGACTTTATCTCCTACACTGGGCCATGGTCAAAGACTTTATGGGAACATATGGGAGACACACTTCAAGCTATTACTGTGAAACCAAGAGAAGAAAATGATAGCTTGAGACATGTGAAGTACCACTCTCATTAAGTATTAGAGCATCATTTTCCTGCTGATATATTTTGGATTTCAAATTTCTTCTGCAAATTTACATCTTCTGGAACGAAAAAGAGGAAGAAGAGCAAAGCATTTTTCTGTCAAGTTCATAAGTGACTAAGGCAAATGTGAAAATAAGAAAGTATTATATTCAAATGAATAGATATACCAGAATTTCTGTGTCAAAGTTTCTGGAGATTCAGCCCCTATCTTTGTTAGAAGCTTTGGACACTTTGCAGCTTACTAATAATCTCAGAATGACATTATGTCCCCATGGTTGCAAAATTGAAAATGTAAGGGGAAAAAAAAAAGAAAAGCAAGACTCACCAATTCGATTATTTGTGTGGTCTCTCATTCGAGAATCGGTAGGGCAATCTGGGGCATTTCCATTGCTCTGTGTCACATCAGTCAGACTCAGATCAGGACTATATGATTTTTCTGTACTGGAGACCAAGTTATTGTTGGTTTCCAATGGGAGGGTTCTCTCAATTAACTCCTTCTCTTCTGGCCCACTGTCAGTAGTCAGGATGATCTTCTGCCAATACAAAGAGGAGAGCAGAAGTGGGGTGAATGTAAAAACACCACCGCTAGGATTGCAATAGGTCTACAGAATCCTTCTGCAGCAGTCAGAATAACATAATGTACTTCATAGCACCACTGTCACAGGGAGTAAAAAATTTCAAAGTGCCTAACTGATACAGGAACTTAAGTTTCTTTGAACTAGGTTCCTGCATCACTTAAGGCCATATTTTAAAATAATGTTTCTAAGCTAAATTCACAGATTTTCTATGACCTTTGCAAGAATGTACCTCACTTCCACTGAAATCCAGTTTCCTGGGCCTGCTTGGATGCTTTGGTAAATTCCACTGCCTTGTATGCAATTCAGATGCTGACGAACCTTTGTAAATGCACCTATTTGTCATTTTGACTTTTTGCCACAAGTATTAGACTGTAAGCTCTGTTGCAGAGTCTGCTGCCCTGTAATACAGCTGCGTTCTGGTGGGGTGAAGCTAAGTAGCACTTTTCAGCAAAGAGTATTAACATCAGTAAGAAAGATAGATGCTGGAGGTAAGAATTTTAAGAGATTTTCTCAGAAAGAACTTTAAGAAGATATTTTTCAAATTTTGTTATGAGATAAGTATCAGAGGACAAACCTGTACAGGTGTGTAGTCATATGGTGAGAGAGTGAAACAGTCACAACAGAAAATATATGGTTTAACTTCCTCTTAGACTTTGCAAAGACCTACCATGTTCCTATGGAAGAACAAAACAACCAGAGGTTGAGCTGGTTGAACTTCAAAATGGAATTGCCTCAGTAGAACCTCAGGGAGGAGAAACAAGCTCAGAGTAGCTACTATGCGAAGAATTAATTACAGACAGTCCTTTAAAAGAGGAGCCAGAATCAGAGAGAGGTTAAAGGTTCTGCATCACAAACTTCTCATGGTTCCTATCTCTCTGTTTCCACAAGGTTGGAAAAGGAAAAAAAGAGGGGAAAAAAAACAAAACCAAACCAAAATCAAACCAAAAAACCAAAGCAAAACAAAACAACATAGTAAGATTTTGAAATTTGCAGTTTAAAACTCTTGATCATGTCTGACTTGCTATGAAAGCAAGAGTGGAAGCTCCCCAAAACTCAATCTGATAGCTGATCACAGGCAGATTTATTAGAATAAGTAGTATCCTATATGTGTGTAGATGTACAACATTTAAAAACAGATTTTTTTAAAAAAGGGAACAATCTAAAGAGTGTTCCAGCAGATATGGACATTTAAGATAAGCCTAATAAACTGGGAAGACTCAGAGGATGAAAGTTGCTATAACATCACTGGAAGTGAGGGAATCAGACAGAGCTGTGATGATTTCAGCAGTTGAGGAACTGCTTTCTCTTTTTACCATATTGACTGGTATTTCTCTTGTTCATCTGCAGACTGTACTGTGAAACCAGAGACCAGTCCTGATGGAAAGTCTTCCAAACAATACCCACCGTGTACCCATATTATAGTCATGCCAAATCCTACAAAGAGGGAAGGTGACATGGAGGGAGACAGAAGAGTACAAATCCCACTTGTGTGACTGAAGCAGTAAGATAAAGTGGAACTGACAGACAAAGTTCTCCCAGAAGGTAGAAAAGGCATGTTCATCCTGTGATTTTGGATCTTGTCCCACAGAATGCAACATGAATGGCATAAGACCAAACCAAATACTCCCTTCACAACAAGAGTGGCAGCATCAGATTAACACACACTAAACGTAGCCCAGGACACAAAAGTAGCAAGCCCTAGTATATCTCATCGCTAGACCTACAGGATCATGCGTTATAGAGGAAAGTCCAAACAAAAAGGCTGGCACTCTTTGACAGGACATTCAAAAATATTATTATTTACATTGGAACGGAAAGTGATCTGTTTTGGAATATTGTTCACACTTACTGCACATTTGTTCACTAGATCAGAACCTGCAATGGAAAGAGGAAAAATTATCAGAAGAAAATTCACAGCAATCACAAGAACGTTAATATTTGCTCTGAAATATCAACCTAGCCATGTCCTAAACTACTCTACTGCCCAACCCACCTGCATTATGCTTCTTTACCACTGAGGGCACACTTACATGACATGGCACATGTTGCTGCCAAGACTGTGAGGTCCTACTCTCCCCAAAGCCCTTTGTGGCCATCCCTATCACTCTTCACACACCACAACTGGTATGCATCTAATCAAATGATGAACTGATTAAACTTTCTAGATAAGCAGAACACAGGCTTATTAAAAAAACAAAACAAAACAAAGTAAAAAAATGTTAATAACTCTGCTGAATTAACAAGTTGGATCAGTTCATCATGTGGTCAGATGAATATTAAGGGGATGGGATTTTATGCAAGGATGGAGGAAGGGAACACTGGGTAAAGGAAGGGAGTGTACAGCATCCTTCTGCTGTACCATGAAGCTAGACGGGCTCAAGCCTACTATGGAATTTCACCCTGATGTACAGCCACCTTTATTTTCAGTGCATCAGCTCTATAACGCTGCACGGTAACAGTTTCTATTGTGTTAGGGAAACGAGGAAGTAAAAATTCCATTTTGAGAAAATCAAGCTGCACACAAGAGGTTTTAAATCATATTTCTGAATAAATGAGTAGAAAAAGCTCTGGTGCGTGGTAATTAGGAGAATCTAACACAACAGAAGAGAATAGATCAGTCACTGCAAATGGAAGTGCGGAGAGGGGATTAGTTAATGGGGCAAAATATGTGTACTCTAGAGTACAGGTTGCTATAGCTAACACCCACTCTTTTTGGAATATGTTCCCCACATTTGAGTGCCCAGAAATTAATTGGGCGTTGTTCCTGTAAAGCCTCGCTGCACTGATACATCGCCAGGTCATTTGGGTGCAGCGGGGAAAAAGTGCCATCTAGTGGCTTGTGACATCCAGAGTGTCACCCGCCTGCACAGGGCAGCCAGCAGGACTGGCCTTTTTTGCCTGTCAGCAGACACATATTTGACATGGAAGAGTTCCACGTTTTAAATTAAAATTCCAATAAAATAAAGTTCCACATTAAAACTATCCACTTATTCTTTAGACATATGTTTTACAGTTCCTGGTCCATCAGTAACTTACCTTGAGATTTGAGCCCGGGTTTGTGTGAAACGACGGAATGCAGATGTGCTGATAAAATAAACCATTCATTTAGTAAAACTCATCATGGAGCATCCAGGCTTTAACAGCTTTACCACACCCACAGATCTACAACCAACCTACAACGTGCACATCCTGCTTTCTATAAAAGAGGGAATGTGGTTCTGCAGGCACACCCCATATGTAACTCTAGGCACAGCTAAGGAGACTCAGTATCAGTAAAAATCACTCTTCCTCTTATCCTCAAAGTCCAACCCTGTCCCAGGAACCAACAAATACTCTCAAAACATTTCAGGTATCATTTAATATTAGTGTCTGTGCTGAGAGAAGAAACCGCTGGTTACCCTTTCCCCACCCAGCTTGTAGTATCTTCCTCCATAAATTTACAGCTGCTTCAATCTTTCTCTCATGTTCTTCAACACGCTCCATGAACAGTTTGTCTAGAACCCTTATCTGGCCCGCCTCCAGCAGGCAGCAGTGAACATTCTCTTCCCCAATGACCTCCACAAAATTTTGGGATATTTGAGTTCCCAGTTGGCACATAATCAAATAGCATACTATGTATTCCAGCTTTAAAAACTCACGTTTTCCTTTGAGGATGAGGATCCGATTCTTGCAAACCTTCCTCTTCCAAAAGAATAGCATGCCCACAAGAAGCACTATCACAGAGAGAACCACTCCCCAAAGAACGAGACCTATAGCACAGAGTACAGGAAAGGCTAAGAAAAGGCAGAGGGGCAACTATTAGTAGATCTATGTGTTTGGACGTAGAACCATGGACAACATTTCCCAAGTTGTAGGGGATCTGCAGGAAGCTCCCACAGAAAAATTGCAAAGATATATCCAAATAAAACATACTAGACAGAGTAAATGCTTTATCTTTGTTACCTCCCGTTGTCATCTCCCCCTTGACTGAGGTAGGAAAAGTGCCAGCCGGAGCTTTCTTCTCAGGAGTTGAACTGGGGTTTTCAGTTGTTGCGGCGCTTAAAAGGATACTAGAAATGGTCAGCAGGTTCTCCTCAAACCTCCTTAGGTCAGAGTTATTTGTTTCATCACTGAATCTCACGGACAAGGTGCTTGGGGTGAGGTAGGTGGGCAATTTGTCCACACAAACCTGATCGTGTGTGGCATTTCCTTTGGTTAGTGCTACTTTGTTTAACTTGGCACAGCTAGGGAATGAAAGAGAACAGCGTATCAGCGACAGGGGAAACTGCCATGGTACAAGATAAGAGTATTTTCCATGTGACAAACATGCCTTTGTTCATTTTTCTACCACCTGCATTTATTGCTGTCAGTGAAAAAGTCATTAACCTTATTCTCACCCCTGTGGCATTAATTCTTGACCTGGATGCAAGCCTGATACTCACACGTGTGTGTAATTCCACTGTACTGAGTAAACTAAAACTGAGGCAAGAGGGATTCCTTCCTTTCTCTGGTACAGAGCTGTGCAAGAGGTATAAAGGGAGGCCTTCTAAACTCTGCACAGAAGCCAAAAGCTACCCCATTGCCTCCAAGATAAATTTGTATACTTTGCACCAGAAGTGACAGGTGTCCCTTTTTGTCCTTTATTAACTTTAATTAATTAATTAGTTTAAAGAATTGTGGACTTACTTTGTGTGGGGCTTGCAGATGTCAGTGCTGGAGTTTTGATCAGAGAAGGTCCCAGCAGGGCACATTTCACAAGTAACATCAGTTGTTGAGGTGCCTGAATAAAAATAAAGCCTGAGGACCGACCAACCAGACTGCACCAGGCCCAGGCCTGTGGCCAAAGTCAGAAAAGGTAAGCTTAGACGGGTAGGAATTCCTACCTCTGACTTTGACTCCAAAACCAGGCTTGCAAACAGTGTGCTGCCGGCATCGCATGCAGGTGTTCTCAACAGGGGTTTGACAGAAGAGGCCTGGGCGGCACTCACACACGCGGCTAGAATTGAAGGAGCAGGGCTCTTTCTCCACAAGGTCAGATTCTGGGAGGAAGAAACAGATGCGGTAACAAAAGATCACCCCACAAGGAAAACACAAAGCCAGGGGCAAAACAGAGCAACACCAGTTCAAAGGCTCAGGAAGCAGAACAGGCTGCTGGCATTCTTTACGATGGCAGCTTAAGTCACAAATAATTGGAGAAATCTGTAGACAATGGCTTGTAATATAAGACAGAAATCAGAAATCAGACTTGGTTGGATAGCACTGGATGAGAGAATTTTTAGGTAGTGCCTGGTCACACAGGAAGCGCTTCTGTTTATGTGCAAGGTAGCATTCTGCTCTCTAAATCAGTAACCAAGGATGGATAATTTTGCTGCTGGAAATTCTAAATGAATAAAATATAAATATATATATATAAAATAAATAAAGTGTAAATAGAATATATAGAGAGAATATAACTGTGAGGCATGTGTGAGGGAAAGCAAACCTTTTGCGCATGATACACAAGCGTCACATTGTGGCTTTTGGGATGCTCCATTCACATATTGTTCAGGTCCACATCGCAAGCAGTCTTTATCTCGGTCCCTAGGACAAGCTTTCTTTTTAACATAGCCTGGAGAAAGAAAAACAAAATATGCAGGATATCTATTCAGAATCACAGGGGAAACCCACTCTGAAGTGTGTTGACAGTTGTGAGATGGTTTAATTTTCCTACTGTTTTCCTTTGAAATCAAATTACATATGTATGTCTTTCTTACGCTGGATGTATATGCTATACACGTTCTCTGCTCAACACGTCCAACTCACCTGTACTCATCGCTCACAGTTTGCAAGCACACTACCCTGGATCTCGCAGCCCCTCTGTGTATATATGCAGCACGCACGAAGCTGAGCAGCTGGATGAACTAGATGACCTCCAGAGGTCTTTGACACACTTAAGCTATTCTACGACTCTGTGTTTATGTCCAGAATAATTTCCTAGTGACTAACTTTCAAAAGCATCCATCTGGCAAGCCAGGTACAGTAACTAGGTAGGAGTATGGGAAAGGCTGAGACAGAAGCGTTCCTGATGTTTCAGCTCTGAAGCAACAGATGAGGAATTCTACCACTGGCCATAGTGCCAAAGAAGTGAGAAGGTGCAGCGGTCAGCTGTGACCTTGTGGTCTTGCCAAGAGGTGGAATAACTACCAGGGGGTAAGGAACAGTGGCAGTTGCAGAAGCAAAAGAAAAAGCTAAAGCAGCAACATAAAGATAGACAGAGTTGAATGTTTCACTGGTGGAAAACAGAAGGAGAGAAACAAATCTCAGTTTCAGCACTCAGCCTGCATCACCCAATCACAAAGAGTTAACCACAGGGAAGGGGAACCTGGCAGGGAAATAACTCATCTCATTTTGGCAAGAATGATGTAGGAGTGCAGGTAAAAGCAACTGTGCTATATTTGGCTCACCAAATACCACCAGACAGGCCTGACCCACGTCACTCCCACCTCCTCTAATCTACTTGTCTCAGACTATTCTTCTCAAGGTGGGGGCTGACTGCTGAATCTCAGCACTCAAGCTGCACACATGCGTACCTGCAAGTCTGTGTTATTTTCCCCTTCCTCCCCCAACAGCTCAAAAACTTTAACTTCAGTTATTTGAGATTTCCTGTACACATGGGTCCCTCCCTTGGGGGATGTGTGCCCCAGGTGCAGCAGCTTTGAAGCTTGCCTAACAGTGTCCTCTGGTGCTGTTCTCCACTGATTGCGGTCATAGCTCAACAACCAGATAAAAGCCTGAGCAGTAGGAATAGCAGCTGCAATCACCTGTACAGAAAAACGTACTGAAGTAAGTAGATGAAATAAGTGTTTTAAGTGTTTTTCTTTTGTGAGTATGTGCATTCATTCACTCCTGAAGATTTGCTGTTAATTGTGGGTGGGAAATTATCTTGTGGTGACTGCAGCACTATCTTGTGCAGCTGGATATCTGATTTAGAGTCTAAAACAACAACAACAAAAAAACCAACAAAAACCCCCACCAAACAAAAAAGGTAAAAAGCCACTAACAGACAACTTCTGCATAACATGAGCTGTTCTAGCATATACCATTATTTCCCATGACATTTCTCCCTTGACAGGAGAGAAACATTTCGTTCTGTGACGACAGGATGAAAATATCCTTCTGATATCCCAGAAGACATCCCAGAAGTCTCATTTTACCTGCCCAAGAATTAAATACATGAGAAGAGATGTGGCAACTGTAGAAGTTGATTAGAATGATCTTTTGAGGTTTGATTTGAAGTTTATCTTGAAATTTAACTTGAAATTAACTTTGAAACAGAGGATGGCTTGCATGTGGGCCAGTGTGCTCAGACTGAAAGCTGTACATCTGTGGGCTGGAACACCAAGGAAAGTAAAGCCAGGCTGCATCAAGAGTTCAAGATGTCCCCATTTGATTACATGGAATTTTAGAAAAGCTTCTCTTTCTTTGCAGTGAGCAGTTGAGTTAGGAGCAGATATGACTAGGTTATTGCTTGAAGGAGTAGTGGAAGATTAAAATGAAAAAGGATTCCTATGAGTTTCTGTTGTGAAGGAGGCCCTGGGAATGTGAATAGATGGTCCAGGACTGACAGGAGGATGTGTCAGCAAAATGAGTTTCAAGAATAAGCAGAGATGAAATGAATGAGACTGGTGGCTCGTTACAGCCAGATGTAAATCAGATCTCTGCTTTTCACAAGACCTCACTATGACACCTGTCATTACGGGAGGCTTTTGCAAAGTCTGGTTTTGAAGGTAAAAAGAGCTTTTCTTGGGACTGGCTCAGAATCCGCCCCTTTTCTTCTTTTATGAGACCAGTTTCTCCATCCCTTGGTCTTGTTTACTTATACAATTCTGAACGATTCTAGTGGTGTGGCCAGCAGTACAACATGTGCCAGTGGGAACCCCAATGTAACTGCATGCAAATGCCAGCAACCAAGTGCTAAACCCCTCTTTATTATTAGAGCACAAATAAATGTCAAAAATTTCCTTTATAAAAAAATAAATAAAACACTTCTATAAGAAGAGATTGATGATGGTGAAGTACCATAAAATGCCCCATCCACTGAAGGGGTTTTTGGTCAACAGGGGGAGTTTCAGACATTTCTAGAACTCTTGTCTCACCGAGGTGTTTCCTGCTTCTGACCTCATGTGCCTCTGAGTCACAACCAGCTTCCGGCAAAGCTCACTGTGTCCCCTGACAAGGGGCTGTTCCCTTTCTCATGTGAGACACTTTAAAAACTGTTTTGACTAGGAGCATAATGAGAGATTTTCCACACCTTTGTTTTATATTTTTTGTCTCCAATCAGAAACTTACTTAGCCTAATTTCACTGAGCTGTTTCACACCCTGAGGCAAACTGAAATCAATTCTTAGACCTGCCTACCTCTAGCTACTTCAGAGTGTCAAGTCAACCAATAAAAAACACATTAAAAATTCTAGCAAGTTATCAAGTTTGCAATTTACAGATTGTTTGCATGCAGACTGAACAGGAGCAGGGCAGTGGAGAACAAGTTCACATCTGGATCCACACTAGAGAGTGACTGATGAAATTGCACTTTTCTTCAGGGACAAAATGCAATTCTGCAGCTATACATTGCTCATACTATCTCTACAAGAAAGGCTCCATGTTAATTTGAATGAGTTATACTGACCTGAGGGACACTGGTAACAGCAGCTTCGTGAAGATTCATCATAGAACCAATTCTCAAGTGTATCACAGGAATGAGATGGGTTTAATGATGTCTAGAAATTGAAACAGACAAAAGACACAACTAGAAAACGATTAGTTCTGTACTGGGCAGATCCCAGTATCTGTCTCAAGTGCTGGTACTTGCAGACAGTACGGAAAACCCTACAGCTTTTTGAAAGTTCAACTATCCCCAAAGCAACTAAATTACTGTTGCCCATGTGCTTAAGCACAGAATGCAATATTCAGTGTATTTAACAATAATTCAATATGTATCTTCACGCAGCAGCTTCTTTTCTCTGAAAGTCATTTAAACATACAAATGAAATCACAGAATGGTTTGGGTTGGAAGGGACCTTAAAGATCATCCAGTGCCACCCCTGCCCTGGGCAGGGACACCTCCCACCAGCCCAGGTTGCTCCAAGCCCCGTCCAACCTGGCCTTGAACCCCTCCAGGGATGGGGCAGCCACAGCTTCTCTGGGCAACCTGGGCCAGGGGCTCACCCCCCTCACAGCAAAGAATTTCTGCCTCAGATCTCATCTCAATCTCCCCTCTGCCAGTGTAAAACCCTTCCCCCTTGTCCTATCACTCCCCTCCCTGATCCAGAGTCCCTCCCCAGCTTTCCTGGAGCCCCTTTAGGGACTGCAAGGGGCTCTAAGGTCTCCCCAAAGCCTTCTATATTAGCTTAGAAAAGGAGACTTAGCTATGAATTGCATCAAGAATATAGTAAGACTTCATTTTTGTATGGCAGGGCCACTACGTGTTCTGGGAAATTACAGTACTACAAGTTTTCTGATGAGAGAATCTGATTTTTGAATTTGGCATCTCCCTTAATAATCCCCTAAAAATGTTGTTATCTGAATTTCATTTTCAGTATTTGCTAGAAGGTACAAATGGCAATTTTTGGTAAAGACTCAATCAGCAGATTCCCCAGAGATTTTCCCACATGATACTGGTAGAAAAGTTAAATATTTCAGAAGACCTACATCTCACTTTCTGCAAATGAATTTCCCATTGGCCTTTGAAATAACACCTACTGTCTCCTAATGCTTTTGTATGCAGTGCAGAATCTTTCTACCCAACTAATTTCACAGCTGTATTCTCCTGTTTAATACGCTGTTCTTTTTAAGCCAGGACCATAAAACACAGAAGTTATTTAACTTGCCCCCAGGTTACATCAGAAAACAGGAACTTTCAGTCAAGGAGGAAATTAACAAAGGGACAAGAAATAGAAACATATTGAAACCATTAAATTTCATCGAGCTCCAGTAATAGAACTGAGAAACCCTGCCTGACACATTTCTGCACTAACCACTGGCCACACAGCTTCCCTACAGAGCACTTTTTCTAGCTTACTATATAGAGGAAATAGCAGATGTCTGCTTGCTCAGCCTGACTCAAATCAAGTTTACAAACGTGCACCCTGTATTTTTCTTTTCTGAAGAGGAAGCCGTAGACCCTAGGAAAAGGAAGCGGAATCTCCTCGCATCTGCATGGAGGAGCACCCTGGTTAGCCAGCCACTCCGTGACGACACAGAATATCAGGAAATGACACAATGAGACCTGTCACTAGAAAAAGGGTCATTCAGGAGTCATTTCAGTGATACAAAGTGGATTAACTAGGTTTATAAAGAAAATTTAAGAAACAACAGCATCCTCGCCATAGCTTTCTCTACAAGAGCTATGGAAAGTCACCACAAAAACCTCATCTTCTCTTCCTGGTTCTTCTGGGCAACCAACTCTGGCTGCAAATGATGCTGAGTTTTAAATTGGGGTGTGAACAAATTTATGCAGCACAATCTTACAGCTGAGTTAATTGTCTCTTTTGGGGTTTAAATAAAGGAATAGTGTGTGAGTAAAAGTGGGAGGGAAGGGCTGCTTTTTAAAAAGTGACCTTGTCTAAAATATTGAAATCAGAGTTTAGGATCAGATTCTGCTCTTAGTTACAGTAGTGCAAATTCTGATTATGAATTTGACTTGATTCTAGTTGCTGTGATAAATTACTGCATGAACTATGCATGCATGCTACACAAATTATGAAAATATACATGAGAGTACTCAACATGTGGGTTTTTTTCCTTTCCACAAGAGGGCAGCTACGTACTACATCCAGCTACATTATACATGACACCCACAGCTTCACAGAAAATGATCCTTTCAAGTATTCAGTTCTGAGCACAGCTTTGTAGCCACCTTTAGTGTTTACTGAGCCAAGGCGCTCTGCTGTAAAAAGAAGTCATTTTAACAAATCATGACACGATTTCTATGGCTCAGAAACCACCTTCTGAAGACCCCACCACTTCTAATCCATAGCGATCTGCTAAATGTCTTTAAGAGTTGCCATCTGTTCAGCAGAGGTGTTTCACAAGCATGAAACTTATTATAGATCCTTTCAGTGATAAATAATGTGCATCAGCATCAGTCACCATCTCCCCATTCTTGTCATTTTTTTCCCTCTAAATCTTAAAGCTGTTTGATTCCTAGCGTGAGCTGTAACCGCAATGCAGTGATGCAAAGTTCTGCTCTTCAACCAAGCAGAAAGGTTGGCCCTTTACAGACAGCATACTTTAAGGTAAGGACCTGAGCATAAACCAAGCCCCCAGACCTTTATAGCACTTCAGGCTGAAAAGCTCAAAATAAATTACATACGCAAAACTGGCAGTGTGGAAAGGAAAGCGCCACTAAAAATTATATGGGCTCTACTTCTTAACTTATGCATGGTGTTTTGTAAGCTAAATTTCAAGTTTTCATGCATCTGGAATAAAAAAATCTTGCACTAAGAACCATCAAAGCTTCCATGAGTTTTCTGGGGAGTGAAACAAATTGGTGCCCAAAAGCAACGAACACACCTTGAAGAAATGGCAGAGGTGAAGGGCCAAGGTCTCAAAATGTTTTAAGTCTTCCATAAAATGATGGTGCCAAGTCATTTTCTGCAGAGGTTTGATTAGGCTGCTCTTGGGAAAAGGGTGAAGGGAAGTCAGCCATACAAGAATAACGTAACTTTAATTTTTCTGTCTATGTATTCTGTGTAATGAATATGAGAATAATAAGTTATCTAAAACAAAAGATAACCAGCCAAAGATACGAAGTGAAAAGGGAACAAAAATGTGTGTTATTAGTGGGTAGCAATAGGCCTGAACTGAGGTAATTTACCCACTCGGTGACTGAACATGGGAATTACCTCAGTTTCATCACCTGTAAGTGCTCTTCCCACATGTAAAATACCACCTCCAACATCTCATCTACAATTAGGGAAATTAGGGTGCAAATTTGCAATAAAATATTGGCTCGTCTGACCTTTGCTTTTGATGAGCTCAGTATTTCTACTTAGGAAGAGATCGCTGGAAGCAATTCACCAAGAAAGAGAGGATTCTAGATTACAAATTGTCCAGTCCCACTCCTTTCAAGATTCAGTACTTCTGGAAAGATACCTTATGCATTTTCTTGATTTGACCATCATCTCAGGTCTCTGTGTACAAAAAGACTCCAAGTGACAGGACTGAAGTGTTCAGTCTTTTTTGTTCCTCAGCTGTTGGCTACTCCTTTTTAACGGCAGAAATCTAGACATCAACCCTCAGATCCATCCAAATTTGGAGGGACTGCAAAATACTTAGTGTGTATTTGTCTTGCTGTTCCTGGATAGAATGATGACTGAGTGCTGGAGTTATGAAATATTTTAATGCTGGATAATCAATACTGCTAAAAAGCAAAAAAAATATTTCAGTGGCTTGGCCAAAAAAAGCATTAGATTTCCACAGAATTATGGAAGCAAAATATACGCACAGCTTCTCAGAAATTAAGGCTGTTGAAACGATGTGTATTTTCAATAGCAACTTACCATTTCTATATAGTAGTAAGCCTACTACAAACTGCAGCTGGAACAAAAACTGGATTTCTAATCCTCACCTGCTAAATATCAAAATGACTTGGGTGAACTCCTGTTGTCTGAGTAGTCCATTACCGAGCTGGGACCTTCAGGCTCAACTCCGTATAAACCCACAGCAGCGTGACAGTGAGGCCACCACAAGGCTGAGGGCAGGAAAAGGCCCTGAAGCTTCTTCACGTTCAAGGTTGGCGGTGGGATCATTGCTCAGCTTTAGATGTGTCACTTTAAAGTCCTTCCTGTACTGGGTCCAATCTCTATCTACAACTATGGTGGGGTTTGTGGTGGTAGCACCAGGGAACCCCAGATAAGCTCTGTAAGGGCATACAGGACATACTGTCCCCCTGGTCCCACGGGTCCTTAACTTTAGATTTGCTTGCTTTTACCAAATCTTGTCCAAACTGTCGCCAATGGCACTGTAAACACTTCTTATCTTGCCAACACTCGCAGGTCAACTGCTAAGGGGACGACAACTGCTACCATGATAAGTCAGTCTGCTACAGCAGAACTTACAATTTACATTCTTTCTAGATTTTTCTGGCGAAACATAAAAGCATCTTTCCACACAAAAACTCGGGCAAGCACTTTGCTCAGGAGGACATCACATGCTGCTTGTAATCAAAACAGGCAGGGGAAAAGCTAGTTGTCTTCTAACACTGTGGCTACAAAGGAATCTGGTGACAGCACAGAATGATCCTGTTTAGATGAGGGAAATTCTGCGAAAAATTCCCACCAACAGTAGCAGTGTTGATCTCCCCAGCACAGACACACACTGTTTCGAGCTGCGCAGACCTGTTTTGAGCTGCGTTACCAACGGCTGCAACTGTGGGAGCCTGTACTGGGTTTCCAGTATTGTGACTGAGATGATGCGGAAGCTTTTAAAGAAAATGTTCCTCTTCTCAAGCCTTAATCAGAACAGGGAGAACTTCTCCCTTAAAAGAAGGGAGGGAATCACAAGGCCAGCAAGGAGAAAAGGGAAAAATTAATGTAAAAAGTGGTACTTTATCATATGACGGCTCAAGAGGAACACAGCAGCAAGGAAAAGCACATGTGCTCTTACTGCTGTCATTGCCAACAAAAATCTCAGCATTAAGACACTTCTAATATATTACTGGTTGTGAGAGCTTGGACAAAACCAAGCATTATAAAATATTGAGTAAGACACATAAGGTTTAACTACAAAATAGTGAAAATCTTCTGCCTTGAACCATTATCCCGTTTGTTAATATGAATGTAAGTCAAAGAATCCTTTTTTAGTGTGTTCTAGGATGATAGTGGAAATTTAACCCTGTCTCAGAAAAAAATATGAACTTAACTACTTTGACTCAAGCTTGTGTGAATATAAATAATAAAACTAATTTTCCAGAACAAAACCAGTTTATTTAAATTAGGACTCTGTTAGGCAGAAGCTGAAGGTTAAGGTTTGACTTAGCAGGTCCTAGTTGCTCATAAATAACTCTTGAAATGAAAGGAAGGGATAAAGCAAAGGAGACAGAAAAAAGTTTCAGCCTCACATTGCAAAACCTCAATGCTATCACCTTTTTACAAAACAGCATCAGCTGTGAACATTGAGGTGGGATGTTCACCTTCTTGATACCATGGTGCCTGTGTGTAGAAGCGCACAAAAAAGAAAATGCTAAGAAATTCTCCACTTACAGTGTTGGCCATTTCTCCTGGCTCCAGTATGCTTACAGACATTGCCAATTAGCCAGTGAGAAAAGATTCACTTCATCATTATTCCCCCTTAGTACTTATTTTGTAGGGAAGGTTTTGTGTGAAAGAACTTTCACTTCTGCCCCATTCCCTCCTCTTCTTCCTGCAATGCCTAGAAACACTGAAGAGTGTGGTATAATCCATACTCAGCAGCAGCTAGCATGTGGCTTTGCTCCATCAAGGAAATCTCCAACAGGTTTTACAGAACAAACTCTCCTTGTCTCTGCAAGGAACAGAATGCAATGCACTAACCTCAAAATCCTGTTTAATTAGCATTCAAAGGATTTTTTTCTTTCATCTTTTGACTGTCCCTCCTCCTTATCCACTCTTGTCTGAATCTCAAGACAGACAGAAACAGAACTCAGGTTCTGCCAGGGAAATTCGAAATTCTAGCACAATTTCACTTTTTGAGGCATCATTTCCTAGTGTTTCCTGAAGAAAAGAGAAGGAGATGTACATTTCTGTTCCCCCTCCAAAAAGATAATCCAGTCTCAATGAAGAAATAACAATTTTAGCCCAATGACATATAGTATTGTCCATTAGTACTTACAGTTCTGTTAGTTAGTGCATATTCTAAAAAAACTTTAAAATTGAAGGAGGATCACAGAAGTATTGGTGGGTAGGGTCAAGGAATCCAGCTGTGGTGGACAGCAGGTCTACATTCTTCCCTCTGATTCTGAGGAAACTCTGAATGGATGGGTCAGTACTAAGAATGGATTAGCAAAGTGGGAATATGTGTCTGAGCTATGTCAATGCTGTGGCTCTTTGCCATCCAAGGGTGCAATCCCTCTTCCCCTCTCTTGCCTCTACCCACATTTTCCTTCCCCTCTAACTCCTTGATTATTTAAGACAAAGCAATTGTGTTTCCAGAGGATGAATCCGTTCTAGGAGTTCAGCTGACTGAAAACTCTGCTTTCTGAATGTGTGTAGCTGGTTTTCAGGGGGTTACTGCACTGAAACAGCTCACCCTGTGGCTGCACAGTCATTTGCACTAAATTCAATGCAAGAAAGCTGGAGGCACTGTGTAGCCAGGAGCAGGGCCTCCCCTTTGTGTGACAGGTCTCTGCTGATGGGCACAGCTGCAGCAGGAAACCTCACAGACATTATTTCTGCATCTGTACACTATATCAGAATTGATTTGACCTGGATTGGACATGAGGACACAATGCAGAGTAAATGCTGCTTTATGCCAGCTGCAGAGGTGCAGGTTAATATTTAAACTAAAAAGAAGGTAAGCTGATATAGTAAACAATCACCAGTGTAGCAAAAAGCCTGCCACTACAAAGTTAACATGCCCACATTTTTTGAACAAATTTGAACAAGTCATGAGTCTATATCAGACCAGTAATTTCCATCTGGTTTTGCTCTAATACAAGAAGCTCTTAAATTGGATTCAATGTACTGTTCAACTGGAGGGACATAGAGGCTGAATTTCACTCATCTTTTCCCGCCTGCACTTCAAATAAAGGTTTTTGATTTAGCAGGAGCTGAAATACATCTTGTGAAAGAAAAGACCACAATTCATATCCTGTTCGGCCTGCTCTGTAACAGGATGGCCAAGGATCCCTTGGCTTAGTGCTTTCATTGACCTATCAGGCCATTCATTTTTTTCTTTTTTTTTTTAAACCCTGCAGATCAAGGCCCAATTAAATAAAACAAACATATTTGATACAAAATATTTGGCTTTCAGTGCTTGCTTTTGAGAATTTGTTTTAGAAAATAGGTTTTTTGTAGCTGTTCTCACTTTCCTCATATCTACAAGCACATTTGCTATTCCAATTTAAATAATGGCAATCGTAAAGATGGTGCTGAATTCAGTGGGCTACTCTGAAATTCAGTCAGGACAAGGTTTGACTCATTTATGTATGGTCTTTTGAGCTCATAGAGAAAAAGTGATGGTGAGGCAGAGTAAGAAATCAGCTTGCTACAAATGAGCTGTAAGTCAGGAAGAAAGCATATTACGGTAAAAAAAAAAAAATCTTCTACCAGCATTGGCTATTCTAGAACTGACTAATACTGTAGCAAAACAGTTGACTCTCTTTCAAGCTGCTATTCAAATTCTGACAGTACAAAAGAAGCTGATAATCTAAAACTTCAAGCAGTCAAGGCTTCATCTGCTTGATAGTAAAGACATTATTAACAAATGAGGGGTAACTGAATATTAAACCAAACAAAACTCAACCTGTGGACTCAAGTGAGGTGGAATATGGTTTAAAATATGACCAATAAGCTGTGACTTGCTCACTTTAAACAGTATCACTTGTGCCCCAGTAGCAGTAAAAGTAGCAAAGTTTGCTGTGATAGAGGCAATACAGAAAGAGAGTGAAAAGCCAGTTGCTTATCCCAGAAAGATCTACATATTTATTCCAGGTAACTGATGATTTTGCAGTCAGTCTGAATGTTGACAATGAGCATCAGAAAAACAAATTTTCTCTCTGCTTCTTTCATTTTGTGACCAAAATACCAAAAGTCATGTCAAATACCAAAAATACCACCTTTTTCCTATTGCCTTTCTCCTAAAGCAGTTTGCATTCAGCAGACCAGGCAAGCTTATCTGGATGCCCTCCTCAAAATTCCTCAGGTGGGTAAGGACTACAGACCCCAATCCTATAGAAGAACAGGGATCCTTCTATATTTCAGGAAGGAGACAGGGGCATGACAGATAACCAGGGCAAAACAGAGCAAACTTGCAATGTGGGAGGGGAATTTACAACTAAAGACACAAGGGAAAACTCCTACTCTTACCAAAAGAGCCAGGAGGATCATTTTCAAATGTCTACTTGAAGAGGATGCAGGACTTGGTTATTTTCAAAGATCTAATCAGAGCCAGTTTCTTGTAAAAAATCTCCTAACAGCCCCAGTGATGTGCTGTATCATTCATTTACAATGTAGACAGGTGTCTTAGGCTAGTATATACTCATATTTTCACTGCAAGGGAAAACAGCCAATTTCAGGATCACCTGCTTGACTTCACCTGTGCAAAGAGCCTCTGCGACTGACCTTTTTTGCATGTGTGTGTGTGCGCGCATAAATGTCAGCCAGGGAAATTACCTGGACTTATGCCAGGTGCTGAGGGCTTGTTGCCATGTGATCCGCTGGGGGGGAAGGAGGGGGGGAGCAAACGCACAAGAGATGATACGATCTGAGCAGGGAGCAAGCTTGCATCTATAGCATCAGCTGAGTGCAACTAGTGGGCTACGTCTATTTTAAGTCAATTTGATGCAGAAACAACAGTCCATTCATAAGGAAGTCAGTGTCGGAGGGGTGGGTGGTTGTAAAGAGGAAGGTATTTTATTGTTTAGTTTGTCCTTACACCTTTCAATTTGCCAGCCCTGACTCACATCAGCAGAGTGAGCAGAAGCCCTCCGAACCAAGCTCTGCAAGGAACGCACCTGTCACAGAAAACCTGGCCATCCAGGCAAAAATAAAAGCCCCTCACCCAAACAAACGAGAACAATCCCTCACCCCATCAAATCTTTCCTCACTCCCTAGCTATGATGTGCCTGGATGTGCAGTACCACTAGCAGTGCCAGCAAAAAGATGCAGATCATAGCTCATATCCCCTGCTTCTGACTGCAAAGTTCCCAGAGAGGGCAAACTCTCCTGGCTGCTCTGCTTTATACCTTTATCACCCTGTGTTGCACAAAGCCTGTTTCTGTGGACACCCACTACCCAGCACCCAGCCTATGGGCAGGATAGCTCTGCAGCCCAGGGTGCCCCCAGACCTCTCCAGGCTCCTGCATCCTGAGGAACTGCAGGATCCTGGTGCCACCCTGCCTTACCTGAGGGGCTGTCTGGATATCCTGGAGAAGAAGCAGGAGCCACAGTCCTAGTGCCAGGCTGCAGGCAGCCATCTGCAGTGGTGTTAAACCTCCTTAGCTCTCAGCATCGCAGGTTAGACAGCCAGGTTGCTTCTCTTGAGTTTGAGATCCTCCCAGGGTCCAGTCCAGTCTTGCTCCTTGTCTGTTCATTCAGTCCAGAGCCATTCCAGCTGTTCAAGACAAGCAGGAGACAGGCTTTGAGACTCAAGCAAGCTCAGAAAACCATTTAGAAGGAAGGGGGAGGGGGGGCTGCCCAAAAAAAGAAAAGTAAAAAAAGAACAAAACAAAACAAAACCGCGTCAATCACTAGTCCCGGAGCGCTTGGGTTTCTGTGAGAGTCAGTTGCACGCATCAAGGTTGTCACCCGAGGTACACGGCTGGCTGTGCAGAAACACAGGCTCCTGAGTCATCTGGCTGCCCTCAGAGAGCATTTCACACCCCACAGCGTTGGCCAGGCATGAGTCCAAGCCCTGCCCTGTCCATCCACCACAATCTCAAGAGCTGCAACCAAGCCTCAACAGGGTTCCCAGTAAGAAGCAGTAATTTTTTCAGTACAGTCATTTTACTCCTGTTGGGATGAGTGTGTGAAAACTCACAAGCAATCAGGGTGACTCCATGAAGGTTTAGGCTCTACACATTACCATTTAAAAACCAACACACCACAGAGCATCCTCTTGAGAATCTTTCTCTTTCCTCCAATCCCACTTGAAATCAATTCCTGTTGCTGACAATCATCCCTTGGACTGCTACTCATCATTTCACTCACTTTCATTTGTTACTCTGGGTACCGTTTTTTGGCTGTGGTGCCTGGAAAGATTTCTGTTGGTTTAAGGTGTCGTGAAGCTTTCTTATCTGCCCTAACAGTTTTGTCAAAAGTAAAAGCTAGCCACTTCAAAAAAGGGCAGACTGCCTTGAAAACTTCTCTGAGGTGCTGAGGAAAACACTGAGAATTTGAATTCTCACACCCATGGCTTTTTGCTTCTCACCCTTATCAGCCAAAAGAAAAAGAAAACCCAAAGAAGTGAGAAAAGATTGAAAGTCAGATAATTGATTATTTTATTAAAGATCCACAGCTACGTCATTGCCATCACAATGCAATGCCAAAGATAAGAGCATTCCACAGGGACCCTGGGATGATGTAAATATCTTCTTTAACTCACAGCTGTAACTCTTTTCTTTTTAACTGCCTCTATTTTTTCTGCAGAATACCATCTTATAAAACCCAGGCATTTTCAGAACATAGCGTACTATGTTTTTGACACATAAATCTAACCTTTCTTCACTCTGTCAGGCTGCTTCTCAGTTTCTAAGTCCTCTTAGCTATAAAAGCTGATTGTGATAGGCATGCCTAGAGACGACTAAGTATTTGAATGTCCAAATATTACATTCTTGCTTTTCCTAATTAAATAATGGTCTAGAAAATGTCTTAATTTTGTGTAATAACATGCCATTAGGCAATTCTCCCAATTGATGAGTGCAGTTCCAAATGACATAGTAGTCAGGGCAATTGGTGAGCTCTGGTTTTTTGTTTGTTTGGGTTTTTTTCCTATTTTTTTTTGCCCCCCCCCTTTTTTTTTTCCCTTCTTATCAGCTCCTATCTAAGCTTTTCTAGCAAAAGGACAGGAACCAACATAAGACACAGGCTGGAAAGTTTTAGCTGCTGTAAGTTATACTGCCGAGGTCAACATATCTGATTCAAAAACTAAATATCTGAGCACAAAAAATTGTGTGTGAAAGACTTTCCCAGGACCGGCAACAGGGAGAGTTTTCTGGTCTGTTTTCCAGAAAAAAATGAGACTGGAATGAGCATATTGAGCATTTTTTTACATATATATATGTATATATATACACACACATATGTCAGTTCCTTTTTAATCAATGGTGTCAACATTTTTTAACCCATTGGATAACTTCAATCAAATTTGGCTGAGGATACAATATCATTAAGTTTTACACAGTTTCATGGAAGGAGATGACTTGGATAAAGACGAAAGATTCTAGTAACACTCTAACTGAGGGAAAAGCCATGGTGGGAGACCAGTGTTCCTCAGAAGAAACAATCCATCTCACATGTCCAAAGGGAAAACAGGCTTCCCAGCTGCCATCCTTCTTTAAACTTCTTATTCTTAAATTCATTCTTGATTGAACTAGATATTTAAAATCATGGGAAGTGGAAAAAGCTTAGTGTTGCTGACGGCTTTTTGGAAAGGCTATTACATCACACAATGCTATTACAAGTCTGTAATAAAAGCAACAGCAATGAAAAGTGTGAAGAGATTGTATTTAATAGGGATGTTCCAACCTGCATGCATCTTTAACTGAACGCATTAATTTCAGACTTTGCATGTTTTGATTTCAAACACAATGAAAGGGGTTTTCCAAAAGAAGTCCTATCAGTAACTGGAAGAAGCACCTCCATTTTGTAACAAACCCACGCTACTGTTCTCTACATGTTGCCTATGTTTCCTAGAAAATAATCCTCTATGTTAGTATGAAGAAAAAAAAAATAAAGCAGAACAAATAGAAGCAAACAAACAACCCCTGTTTCTCTGTTCTTCCATCAGAGGACAATGTCTCACGAAAAAAAAGGGAAAGCCCCTCTAAGCATGCTGTTATTATTTATAATGTTTATTAGATTACATACATCTAACATTTGAAGCTCCTTTTGTTTTAGGTGTTAAAAGTAGCAATGCCCAAAGACAAAGTTGCTTGGCATCTTCTGTATTAACTAATTTAGTTAATGTCAAGCTTAGCTAGTGCTTAGGTAATTTTTACACAGGGTATTTGATCTGTGCTGATCATCTGTGTGTTCTGCATGGAGTTGAGATGGAAGGGATCAGAGGAGGTCTTGTAAGTCAGTGGTTGTTCAAATGTCGCTTGATACCTGGAGCAAAAGAATGCAGAGATCCAGCTAAGCCATGAGGGAAAGTCTCTTTAACATGTGCCCAAGACATTCCTTCAGCATTGTCTATTCACTGTGTGTTAACAGTGACAGTCTAGTAAAAAAATTAGTAATAGAATACTGTAGAAGTAGCATTGTTACACACGTGCTCAAGCAAAAGTATTCATGACATTTTCTAATTCTGAAGTGGCTGATTTTAGTCTTATATTGCACTTTTAGCATGGTTCCTTGTGGTTTTTAATACACGTGTTAATACATATCTATATGTATCAGTGAAAAAAAACCACGGAGAGAAATGTCATCTTTTAATGTCTGTCAAACAAATAAATGAGACCACTGAATTTAAAAGAATAAATACTAAAATAACTGTGTCTAAAATCTGTACTTCAGGGTCTGTCAGCATCGCTATTTGGAGCATTACAGTATGCTGATGAAAAAGTCACTAAACTCATGCTACTTAGCTAGATGAAACAACACCAGACCCTAAAACTAGGAGTCTCAGTAGTACCGAAGGCAATGCTCATTGGGATACACGCTACATACTACAGGGGGTACAAATAAAAGGCAAAATTATCTGCAAATTAAAAAATAAAAATGAAAGCACTTACTATAATAAAAATAAAGAATCTCATGGTTAAAGGAAGGAAAGCAAGTAGTCACCAAGAATGACTCCTCCTTGACACCTCTCTTGATCTATTTATGCATTTTAGCTATGGGAGAGCTCTCTTCCTGGGGATCTTGGGAAGTAACACTGTTTTAACAACTTGCAGGGACAGCATTCAGGATCCCAATGATTTTAGGCACTGTAAGTGAAGCCAACATACTAAACTTCTCCAGAAATCTTTCAGTAGCCCAAAGAGGACAGACAGAAGGGAGGGCAACACTGGTGCAGTGTGACCTCATTGAGAAACATGACTTAGAGAGCAAGCAATCAGAGTCTGAACTAACTGTAGCTGTCAAAGTATTTGAACTTGCCTGAACATATGAAAAAGAATAAAATCTCATTTATGCCAAGTATGCCACAGATTGGCAAAATTCTGTCCCTCTATGCCGCTCTGGTATTGACATTTATTTTTTGGCACATACACTTCTCTTATTCTTAGTGTTAACTATATGTCAATCCATTTAATTATGTCCTGTCAATCAAACCACTCTGCAATACATTAAATACATTGCAGGTGCTCTTGATAACATGAACACGACCTGCAGAGCTATATTGATTTAACAATTTACCTTGGTATGTTTGTCCACTGTGATCAACAAGGAAGATGGTATGAAGCTCTTGTTGCACGCTTGTTGAAACGCAGCAATGGCTTAAAACAAGAGTTTCCAGCAGGAAAAAAAACTGGTTATCATGAGCTGGGGTCATAATGAAATCCCAATACATAGGGGAAATCCCAAGTCGTTTCAGTAACTGTAGTTTCAGTAGATGGACATTCTCACAGGGTGTTTCTGTTCTCTAGTAAAAATAACAGAAAAGAAATCAGCTTCCTTGCTTTATATAAAGTTTCATACATACGTGAACCAGAAATCTAAAATAAAAGAACAGATTAGTTCTTGTTTGTTTGCAACTCGGGACTTTTGTTTTAATCAGCTGTGCTCTTGCTGAGCACAGATAATTTCTTAGCAATTAATGAAAAACCAATGGAAGGAGATGCATCCTGGTCTGTTCCCAAGCAATGATAAGGTTACTTTTATTTTTTTTTAATTACAGAATATAATGTTAAAAAGTACTTATGTGAAAAAGCCAATTCCTGACTGAGGGAAGCTCAGAAATGCTGTCAACAGTTACTGGTTTTGCTGACTTTGAGCCAAAACGTAGCTGTTGGAAGAGTTCTCCAGACAGCAGAGAACCATATGTTCTGGGAAAAAGAGTCTTCTCAGATGATGTTACTGCAAAAAGTCTTGCTTCAGCTGACAGCTGTAAATCCCCCCCACAAAGCCCATCGACTCCATTCACATTCCCTAGTTTTCATTGCAATTACTTCCACCTGAGCATACCCTCAGTTTAAATAATACAATATATGGCAGTGCTACGCTCTGGCCTTCCAGAGCAGCAAAGTCACTCTTAGTATTGCTATGCTTAAAAAGTCAAATTTTCTGGAAGCATGACCATGCATTCCTGCTACCAGAGATTTGGAATCAGTGTTAATATGCAAAACAAGATATCATGTCTGTCATTTTATCCACTTTTTGATTGGGTTAAGTCATTCAGAACTTTGATTGAAACAAAAATTTAAGCAGCTAAAAATGTGTCAGACTGACCATGTTAATAATAACTTGGTTTAATTTTCAGTTAGATTTCTTTTACAGATGCAATTTATATAGAGTTGATGTGGGTAACAAAGTCTTGTAACTGTTTTTATCATCTCAACTAATACTAGTACCTTATATAGAGTGATAAAATAAGTAATGTAACCAAAAAAAAAAATTTGTATAAAGTGTCTTTTTTTCTGGTGCGTAGTAGCTTCAAAACTAAAGTGCATTTTGAGTCAGACTGAAAAATGAGAAGAGCTGACAGAGAACTCAGTGCTCTCAGGAAAGACTCGGCTTCCATGAAAGAAACCAAAACCATGTCACAAAATTACTATGCCCACAGGCAAGCTGAGAGAGAGAGACGACCTTAGAAGAAAGATCACATCATGTCTGTACTTTCAGTAATTCTGACTACAGCTCCTGGAAGAGTGGTAGATTTACACACTGTCATTCTCCACAGAGAAAGCTCTTGATAAAAATGTTATTATTTGAATGTCATTTGTATTATGCCCTTCCTCCCATACCTTGCTGGAAGTGGAGATGCTCAAGGGTGAATCATCCATGGTCCAGGCAGGAAAGCCACTTGATTGTTACAGCTATAAAGAAAGTGGTGCGTAATAAAGGTTGGACGGGTAATACCATGTGAAGACTGAGGCATTTTGAAGATCCTTCATGCCCTTTTTTTTTTTTTTTACACCTCCCTAGCACTGGTTTAATTTGAAGCAAAAGTCTTCTCTGCTGCTCATTTGCTGAAGTAATCATACATTTAGTAAATCTAAATGACCCACAACAGCATTATTTGTTTTGGGGCTCACTCCCCACCCTCAGCCTTTGCACCAGTACAAATTTATCCATGAACACCAGCTTTGACTTCAGCTCGGTCTTACCTCATGTCAAAGTCTTTGTCTGGAGCTCTGTAAAGCTCATGGTTTCCCCTACCTAACCAGAAAGTGCCGGAAGGCTTCTATAAAGCCATCAGTTACATAAAAGGACTGGTAAAGGCAAGAAACCAAGTACATGCTTTCCTTTAGCTAGCAAGTTTCTAAACACACAGTATGTCCACGCAGAGAGCTAATAAGCAGCAGCCACTTTAAATTCACACCTTTTTTACTGCATAGTAATTCCCCCCTTGTAGAAAGTCTACTTGGAATACTCAAGCTATAGCCAAAGAAACATGTTCAAGGTTTACATTATTTGAGTTTGACTGCGTAGTTATTTTCCACGAGTCCGGTGCTGAGCTTTACCTGGCACTTAAAAGATCTTGTTTTTCAGCTACTTACAAGCCAGTCAAACTTTGAAGTGTTAGAGCAGAACACCGTCAAGGCAGGCATTTGCCTCAGTCTGAATTCTTGAATTCCCCTAAGTACAAGGTAACTCTTGTATCAGGAATGTGCCTTTTGAGAAGCCATGAAAGTCTGCCGAAAACTGACCAACCTAAAGCCTCACAAAAAGCCAAACCTTGCACAAGCTTGATGGTGAATGCATGGGATTTTCAGTGGGAAGATCTCTAATAAATTCATTCTCTCTACGCATTCTCAAGCCACTCACAACTCCCAGAGTTGCCTGTTGTGCAGTATCTTCACATAATTGAATTTCCACATGGAGTTTCAAAAGCAAAACCAGATTTTCTCTATGGTATTTTCTCCTCATCAGCATATGACCAGGAACTGAGAAGAGGAAGACCATCTCCTTTGCTCTCAAGCAGAACTTCAAAGTGAAATTTTGGAAAGAAAGTGCCATATAATTCATATAGAGGTCAAAGACAGAATCAACTGAAGGGATCAAAAAGCTTAGACTAGAAGAAACTCACAACTAGGACTGGAGAGGAAGGAGACCAAGCCACTAGGGAGGAACACAACTGGAGAGGGAAGCTTGGCCTGACTGGATACTGTAAATAAAAACTGTTAGGAGTGGGCACGTCCAAAGAAATTGTAATGCTAGCATTTCTTAAATTTTGAGTATCAGACTGAGCATTTTCAATGGTATTCTAGTACTCCAGTCTAGGTGTTAATTACTTGAGATTTGTTAAAACAAAAATCTAACCCATCGGATCCAGATTTCACCTACAGTTTTTGGAAGATACTATTCAACTGTGAACAGAATCAAACCAGAAAGTATACGCAGTCACTCAAGGATTTCAGTCTGTAAACTCTTGGCAGAAGATGCTAAAGAAAACTTCAGTGAAAGGTACCATGAAGTGAGAGATTCAAGAATAGTTCAGAACCAAAGTGAGAGGTAAAAGAAGCTTTTGCAGAACCTTGTCATTTCACAAAAAAATCTATGTTCAGATATGTGTGAACTGACAAACAGGTCTTTTGTAGCCAGGTTCAGTTATTTCAGCAAAACATTTAACCCGTGAAGTTCATCTGTAAGTCAGTAAACAGTTCCCAAGTAAACCAGCTGTTTCAGGATTAAACGCTACTCTTCATTTACTGGAAATTACTTATGATCTTACTGCACTCCCTATATTACCTTTTTTTTTTTTTTTCCTAAACTTTGGGAATAAATACACCCTTTTAGAAGATTACTGGAATTATGAGCATTTCACTTCCTTCTAACAACAAGAAATTCTGCTCACATACTCAAATACAAATCCAAACAAACTCTAGTGAAATCAACACAGTAACCCTGGATCTCTATTACTGGAAAGGCAAAGAATCTTATCAAGTTTAAAATAATAAGGAGATACGGCTGACTTTTCCTTCTTAACTATCCTTTGTGCAAATATTTTACATTTATTTGCTGGTAGGCAATTATTAATGCTATTGTTGCATTTGAAATGTGCTCTATATATATGCGTGGGAAGTAAAACAAGGAAATTGAAAAAGCACCAAGAGTTCCAATTCGATACATTTTAATCCAAAATTGAAAAGAAAAACGTTTGGTGAAGACTGGCCTTGTGGTTAAAACATAGGAGTGGGAGTCATGAGTTCACAGTACTGTCACAGACTTTTTGGGTAACTCATATTTTTTAGTACTCTGGTTCTCCTCCTCTAAATACAGCTTCTCTACTACCAGAAGCAAGACGAGCTATCCTTTGCTGATGCAAACAAAAGAAAGTCAGGAAATATTAAATATTTTTTGCAAAAGAAAAATGGGAACATTTTCAGGACACAGTTTTTTGAGAGAGTGTAAAACTTTTTTCTATTGACTGTAGCTGAGCATGTCAACTCTTGACAGTTTAGGGTCTTATTTTCTTCTTCCTAGCAGCATCTTTTTGCTCTGCAGAAACCAATGGAATACACCAGCTGAAGGAGAAAACAAAGTCCTTACATTTGGTCTGCCATTACCCAGGAAACTGGTGAAATTGAGGTTTTTAATTCTGAAGAGAAGGGGCAGAGTTTCTCTTGTGTTTTCAGATTTGACACACTCTGAAAACAAATTCATCTGGGCTTTGAAAGCACAAGTTACAAAGAGATAAAAGCCCCAAAAAAATCAAAGTTTGCAAGTAATTCAAAAAGCAAGCTCATGCCCCATGCACCTGAGGGTTCTGGAGACAGTCATTCCTTGACACGCTGATAACTAAACAGAATAAATAACTCAGCACTGCATTCATTCAAGACTCCTGATATTAATTCTTAAAATGTACTGACAGGAAGAAACACCTGATCCTGAGACATCACCAAAACTGTCTTACAGTAATCCTAGAGGAAGCAAACAGACAAAACACTGATGGCAGTTGTCCTGGTTTCAGCTGAGATAGAGTCAATTTTATTCCTAGTAGCTGCTGTTTTCGATTTAGTATGAGAAGAATGTTGATAATACATATTGTTTTAATTGTTGTAAAGTAATGTTTATTTTAAATCAAGGACTTTTTCAGCTTCCCATAGAAGCTGAGAGGGAGCATAGACAGAACAAGCTGACCAAAGGAATATTCCATACCATGAATGTCATGCTCAGTATATAAATGGGGGTTGGTGGGGAGCAGGAATCCGCAATCACTGCTTGGGACAGGCTGGGCAGCCAATCATAGGGCAGTGAAGCAATTTGTGTTGTATCACTTCATTTTGTATATTCTTTTACCATTATTATTTTTCTCTGACGTTACCATTTTATTAGACTGTCTTTATCTCAACCCATAACTTTTGTTTTTTTCTCTTTTTTCTCCCCCTTCTCCCTATCCTACCGGGGGGAGTGGGGGGGAGCGAGTGAACGGCTGCACGGTCCTAGTTGCCAGCTGGGGTTAAACCACGACAGCAGTCTAACACTGTTACTGAGAAGCAGACAGAGCTATATTTTAAAGGTTAAACTACGCTTCTCTCTTAAAACCAATCACAAATGCATTATTATGCTGTCTAATTTGTTTAATTAAGCAAAGTTGGATTTCCCAGCTTATGAATCAGATTTAAATACATGCAATACAGTCAGAAAAGGGGAACTAAACCACCAGCTTTACCATCGAAGCATCAGGCAGCCATCACTCATGCTAAAAGAGAACTAGCACAAACGGGCACACACACTGGAGCCAGACAATAACATAAAACACAGCTGCACAGACTAAGCCAGCATGTTCCATGTGCTACGAACAGGAAAAAAAATAAAATCCACGACAAGTCAAGAATGCTGGGCTTCACTTTGGCTATTCCAACTTCTAGTGGCATCAAAATGCGAGCAACACAGTGTGACAAGCCCTATCCCAGAGCCCTGTAACTGCACAACAAAGTTCACTATTTGTATTATTTTGCGGCTAAGGACATAGCTCTGGAGATACTGGTATAGTACTGGGAACTCCTCCTTACCATACCATTTTGAATCCCAGATCTACAAAGGTCTTCTGCTACCCCCTATCTTACATCCTACTTTCCCAATCCAGCCCTCCTCTCCACAGCCCGTGTTTCATGTTCTCTGCCTCCTCCCAATACACTTCTCACCACTCTGGCTTCCTACTACCTGTTCCTACAGTCTCACCTCTGCTTAGCCTCCTCTCCAGAAACCCCTGGCCTCAAAACATTCCCCTGTTTTCCTAACCCACAGCCCCGACATCCCACACACACTACCCCCCACCCTGTTCTCCCCTGGAAGTGCAGATTGCAGCACCGGCTCCATCACAGCTCAGGCTGCTGCAGAGTGCACAGTCCAAGTGCAGAAGCTGCTTTAACACTGGACAAAATGCAATTTTTCAACCAGTAAATAGATGTATTCCTTTACACTGCACCCCCAAATGACATCTCAGTCACCCTCCTTCATGAAAGGGTGTAATATCTTGGACTGTGTAACACATTGCAGGACAAAGCCACTGTACAAAACCTTGTTATTACACCATAACTCATTAACGTATCCAAACCCAAACTACTCCTCACAGCACACGGTTCAACGGCATCTTGTGCAGGCCTGTCACTTATCATTACTCTAGGCTGGATAAAACTTCCCTTGCCCATCTTTTGGATTGAGATTTTGTCTCATATTTAGTACCAAAAATTAAAAAAAAAAAAATCTGATTCTCATAAAGCACAACTTCACTTTCTAGAAATGACTTTTCTGTTGTCATTCCTTGCATTACTGCTGTTCAAATTAAACTAACTAGGATTTGTAACTTTGACATCTTGAATACAATCAGCAGCCAGATTGCTCAGCACATAACCAGACTGACCACCGCAGAGCGATTGTGAGAAAAAAGATGAAAGGGGTACACACGTTTACCTCAGCTGCAGGTCACATGAAATTAGAGCATGCGTCTTTTTGGTAACTCAACCTTGAAGTGAGATTATGATCAGAAGCTTGACTATATGTGAATCACCTTCTTACTAGAAGATGAGGCCTCCATGCACATCCATGGCCAGGTGTCCTAATTAAAAAAATACAGGTTTACTCACTTTCAGATCCCCTGTCTCTAAACAGTGCAGCTTGACACAAAGGGTTCTAGATTAAATTCTGGATCATGCATCAACAATATTAACCAAAATCCAATTGCACAATCTTTGATAATTTCAATTATGAATGGAAGAAGACGACCAAGTTGGCCAGCACAGAAATCTGTTCCCGTATACTATCAACTACAAACTGACCTGGGCACTACTCAGAGTAAAAATTTCAAAACATACAGTGCTTAAACTGTGCTGGAAAACCTGAGTACACTGGATAGATTCCCTGTGCAAAAAGGATCCTGATATAAACTTACTCTGCACTGATCTGGAGACATAATTATAAAATCAACATAGAACCATCAGGTCATAACCTAAGTTAACAGACAAATCAGATTTTCTGCTCTGAAAGAATAATAAACAAAAAGCAAAGGAAACAATTCCCTGTACCAGTTCAGACAAGAAAGTGAACTAAGGCACCAATATTTTAACACAGAAATTGAAATCAGTCCTCCTAATGTGAAAGTGAAATTATTTTTTTTATTAGCAAAAAGGGCATGTGGGATGGCTCAGATAATTAAAAAAAAAAAAGAAGAATATTTTGAGACTGAGCATTTGTGAGAAGTTCCACCTGAAAGGGGATATGAGAACACAAGAGGAAGAGTACGAAGGGAGAGTTAAAGCTATCCCGAAGTGTGCGCATGGGGAAAAGAACCTTTTCTAAAGATTTGCTACTGTGAACAAGATCTGGCATTGTGAGGCTTAGCCTTTCAAAGGAGAGATATGAAAGGAGATGAAGCAAAAAAAAAAAAAAAAAAAAAAAAAAAAAAAGAAGAAAAAGGAAAAAAAATAGAGGTTCCATAAATGGGTAGCATTTTCAGTCTGTTTCAGCTTGCAAATGAAGGCAGGATCAAACAGGCCAGAACCAACATATAAAGAGACAAACTGAGGTTAACTTGTGTAAGCAGGTGCAGTGTCACTGACTTCTTTCACCTGTTTCTAGTGGAGGAAGAAAGTCATAATCACACTTTCAATACTTTCACAAGTGTAAAAAGACTGAACACATTCCTAGCTATCAATAGACATTTTGAGTTCAACATTTGTTCCATCCTGCATTCACTAGATAGATCTCACATAAATTACTTAATCTTCTACTTCATTTTCCCTATTTATAAAGCCGAGCAGAATTGCTGTAATTTATTCCAGGACAAATTAAGAAGAGGTTTATGACTTCTAACGTTTTGGGTTTGAAGGCAAGGCAGTAAAAATCTTGAATTTGCCGTATTTAGGACAACATTTGGCAGCTACTGTTTTATATTCACTGAATTTACTTCTTTTAAAACTAGTATTTTCAATAATGGAAATAATGTGACCAATTCCATTCACTTTACCCTACATATGCACAACCCAAAGCTAAACTGGTTAGTCATGCTTTTCACTTTCCATTGGAAGTATCACATTAAGATTTCATAAACTTGCAATATTCCTTTCCTTGCTTAAAAAAGTCTATTCATACATTTGATTTATAAACAACATATTTGATATATGAACAACAGTGCATGCCAAGAAGCTGAAAATATCATTGGTGTAAACTCAATTCCTTCTGTCAAGTTAGCTCCCAGAAATAAAGTTTCTGAATGCAACTGCTAGTAAAGATTTGACAATAACTTACAGAATTCTTGAGGCAGGAATTTCTGTTTCAGGATTATTCAAAGCAAAATCAAATATCGGTTTTATTGTTCTTAAACAAGGAAAGTAAGATCTGTCTATAAAGTTCAAACACAACACACTATATAATATATTCTGTTTTGGTACAATTTCAAAACTCAAAAATGTTTTTTGGTTTATCTCCAAAAAACTTCGAAAAGCAGAGGCAAGCATAATTTGCAAACATTTTATGGCATTATCTAGCTTTTTGATTAATAAACTCTCATTTTACTTCAATATACTTTTTCACATTCATAATTACTCTGATGTAAAGCACCCTGTAGCTACAGATGTTGCACTGAAAATAAAATGGATCTTTTTTGTTTTGACTAAATTATTGAGTAACTCAAGTTTAAGGCACTAGCAAATCAAGTGTCATGTTTTGAACATTTGGAAATGAACATATCTGTACGCATCCCACTGAAGCAGGCCATTCACAGGCCAGTTTCTCACCCTGGCATTCAGAGTTAACGTTACACTTCTTGTTTACTCAGTTGAGGTGGCAGATGAACTCTGCTGCTACAGATGTCCTAGTGGTAACAGTACTTAGCAGTTAGTCATCCTGTACACATCACTTTATACAGCCCTAGGTGGGAAAGCTTATGCATCTGCTTAGAAGTAGCTGCAAAAGCCAAAAAAGAAAAGTGAAAAAACATATATGAGAGTTTGTACATTCAGCTATGTGTATTGGTTGCTCACATATGTGCACAACTATGAAAGCTAGGACAAATCTGTTCAAAGATTTATTTTTATCCAAATAGAGTTGTTCCCACACCTTTGCCCCAAACCCTTTTGCAGGGCAATCAAGTCAGTGGTTCACAGAGTTGAAGCAGTCAGATTTAAATTTGGAGCTGCTCTGTAGTGTCCGGGCTTGTTTTGTTCCCTCTGCTGAGAAGCACTGCTAAATCTGAAGTGTGTCGAGTGGGTCAGGTTCAGAAGTTGGTCAGTTCTGGTTCCTCCTGACACTCTGGACACCAAGTTCTGGAATCCAAATGAAGAGGATATTAATCAACACTTAAGTGTCTTTTCCCGTTTTGATGAAGATTGGTCAGCTGAACAGGCTTTTGACTGTTATCCAGCTCTGTTTGCTTTTCTGTGTCTGTGCGCACTAGTTTACACAGCAGCAAAAAGAAAACATTTCCTTGTGGAGATAAGGCGATAATCTTCCGGACATTTCCATTTGCTCAGCCATCGATGATTATCATAGAGAGATGGGATTGCAATTCCCATCTGTGCCATTCACAGCATCTCCAGGGACTCTTAACAGGTTATTCTTACCAGACGAGGATGGTGAGGTGGCTTCTCTTCCAGTGAAGCTCGCAAGTCCAAACTGCTGAGTGTGGGGTTGCTGGAAGGGATGATGTTTTCCCAGCCAGCCAGGCAATGCTGTGAAAAGAGATGGGAATGCTGCATTGGAGTGCTTTACTCTTTTTAATCTATTGTGGCCTGTTAGTTCTAAATAATAACTTCTGCACAGGGAGGTTTTAGCAGGTAATTAATTAATTTTTGAGGAGTTCTATATGTCTAACAGGAAAGAGAAGAAATCTCTAATGAAGCAAAACTGCATAGCTGTCCCCTCTTCCACGTTTCACTGGCTAATTATTTCTAAAACAAGCTCCTGCTTCGTGAATTCAAGCACCCAACCTCAACTGACTCATCCAGTTCCCTAACCCTCAAAACCAGGCTTCTTCCTACCTCTTCCCTCAAAATCTTTAGGCCAGAGCTAGGTCTGATTAGTAACACTGTCTGTAGCATTGCCTAATGGCTGAAACACAGGACTAAATCCACCCTTGCCACTACTGATTTTGCCTGGCCCCTGTACACTGTGAATAGTTCAAAGAAGCTTGTCTTTTAGACTCTCTAACACTGATGGAAAGAAATACAGGCACTCTTACATATGGATCATCATGTTGAAAGGTCAATGCCTGAAATAAGTCAGTTGGATCATGCCCCAGAAGTATACAGCTCCATACGGCACTTTCTTTTTCTCAATGAAAGCATCTGGAGATATGTCACACACTTTATGCCAGTTACGCAAAAGGTATGAACTCAGAAGCACACACCGATGGCTTTTCTTGCTATTTCAGTGACGCAGATCAGAAATTTTATCAGAAACCCTGCTAGGGGGATGAGTCTCAGATTCTCTTTCCTTCTTGTGCTGTAAAACAATGCCCAGCCTGGGCTGTGCCACCACTATCAGCAAGAAGACAGCAACTTACCGAAGGTAATGCTAGATTGTCTGCCAGTTCAAAGCTCTTCCTGCGATGGGCTTTGTATTTGTAGGCAGGCATTAGGGTAGATCTGGGAATGCTGACCCTGCAACCATACAAGGGAAGCAATTGTCTACACCTTACACAAGGCAGAGGAAATTTCTCTGAAATTCGCACTCAGAATCCAAGGGTCTAACCCCAAAGTGAAGCAAGTGAAACAGTTTGCATTAGGGCATTAGATACTTAACATGTACATTCAGATTCTGGACCACATTCAGATAAAACCTGCATTTCTCACTGACTTCAAAACTGTTTCTGCTCATGGAAAAGATCAGTCATGGGTTTTTAAGCAAGAGATAACTCTGCCTTGAGAACAGCAACCCTCTAATGAGCTGTTTTGACACTCTTTTCTCCCTCACATGATCGGCTTTTTCCTCCCCATTGTTTCCTTGAGTTCTGCATATTACAAAACAATAATTCTTAGCTACCTGACATAGGCTGGCTCTCCCAGTACCTCTGGGGGCTGATGAGTACGTGGGATCTTACACACAGGGCAGGCAGATTCTGAATCCACAGGGACAGTGAAGAGCCGCTGGTTTAATCGATAACAGTAAACACCTGCCAGAGAATAATGAAACATCGTGGTATTTCTAGTTTGACAGAAGGTTCCTCAACCCAGTCAACAATGCTGTGTTCTACCACAGTGCCACATATGCATTCTATAGAAAGAGCTGCTTTTCCCGAATTATCTTTTACATTTCCTGTCCCCAGATAAGTTCCTAAAAACCAAAACTTCAACCTCCTCAACTTAAAAAGAGAATATTAGCCAATTACAAGAAACCCTGACAAAACAAGATGACACTGATTGAGAGAGGATCCCTAGAAGACTCAAGTATCTTTGAAGCAGGAAGTTGAATATGCTTTAGAAGCTGCAGCTAAAATAACACATTCTTTTTTGTCTTGCATGATTTGGGGCTGTCAGAATAACAGGCAAAGACTGCTCCATTGTTTGTTCACAGAAATTGGATTAGGAAGAAACCTGATCTTACACTTATGGGAACTGGTGATCAAATCTGTTTCTTGTTCAGGAGCTATGTAATCCAGAGCCTCAGGCCTAAAGAAACACCCAAACAAATCAGTTAGTGTCGTGGTTTAACCCCAGCCAGCAACTAGGACCACACAGCCACTCACTCACACCCCCTCCTCTACCCCCCCCCGCTACACCCCCAGTAGGGTAGGGAGAAGAAGAAACTCATGGGTTGAGATAAAGACAGTTCAATAGAACAGTAACAGAAGAGAAAAATAATAACAATGGTAAAAGAACATACAAAATAAAGTGATGCAACACAAGTTGTTCTTACCGCCTGATGATCGGTTGCCCAGCCTGTCCCAAGCAGTGATCGCAGATTCACTTCCCCCTCAACAACCCCCATTATTTATATACTGATCATGATGTCTGTGGTATGGAATATTCTTTTGGTCAGCTTGTCCTGTCTATGCTCCCTCTCAGTTTCTATGGGAAGCTGAAAAAGTCCTTGACTAATGTAAACGTTACTTAGCAACAACTAAAACAATGTGTTGCCAACATTCTTCTCATACCAAGCACAAAACGCAGCAGCTACTAGGAAGAAAATTGACTCTATCCCAGCTGAAACCCATACAGTTAGTGACGGGGGGCAGGCCCTCTGAACAGCCCCACCTTTTCCAAGCAAATATTTCTGAATGGGAGGTAAAGGCCTACAAAACCACCCTTACAATTTTCCTACTCCAATCAGACTATACTTCCCATTACTCTAAAGGGACACACTGCTGCTTCAGCCCTTCCCCCATACCCACTTACTCCAGGTGCTGCTCGTGAATACATGCTTCTTTGTTGGCCTGTCGGAACTCATGCAGCTCAGCAAAGTATTGATCAGATTTTTCTGCTACTGAAGAGTTTGTATCTAGGAGCCCTGAGAATGCCAAGGAAAGAGAGAAGTTCAAGGCTTTACCAAATTCGGGAAAGCAAGCCTCACGCAAAACAGTCAAACCAGCCAAAGGTCTGAAGCACCAAAATGGAGAAAGAGAAGAGCATGCTATCATGTCAAGCCAAAGATTTACTGTCGGGTTTGGGTCTCTTACTGCATTCATTCATTTTGGTTACTTGGTATCCCCTCTGACCCCACTCAGCTTTGCCATTTGCTGCCTGGATTCCCATACCACTGCCACTTAACCGTTCCAGGGAAGCACAGGCCACCTGTGGCCTGGACAGGGAATCGCTTCTGACAAAATGCAGCTCCTCAGCGGAGACCTGCTACACAGGCTCTAGGTCTGCAATTCTGTCCCGTCTCAACTGAAACGGGTTGTAAACTGTGTTTTAACTCTTCATATTACCACATCATGCTGAGAGTTTTGCTTCAAGTTTAGGATTCACCTGCAATCCAGTCATAGCCCAGGAAAGGACGCACGGACCAGCTGCTCACAGGTATGGCATATTCTTCAGGGTCAGACTGAAAAGTCACATGACCAGCTTCCTTCTGGGAAGAAAACAATTCGTAAAGACTTCCTATACCTCTAGCAGGACATTCAAAGGTACAGCTTAGGAGAAAAGGCAGCTGTTCAAATGGAACAGCTGTGGCTTAGTTTGAGGCTGGATTCTATCTACTCCTCTACCAGTAATTTGCTCACCAGCCCCTTTGTCTTCTTAATTCATAAAATAGAAAGGGGAGGCTGGGGACTTGCCCAAGCTAAGGCAGTAGGCAGTATTTTTCAGGGCTTCAAACAAAATGCTGACTTCCCTGCATCACACATCCCCAGACATCAGGCCATCTGCACTGCGCTGGAGGATGATTACGGCAATAGGAAATAAGGAATTAAGGAAATAAGCTATGTAGCAGCAGCACTGCACCAGGCTGCTCTCCCTGACCATATAAATCACATACGCAAACGACACGGAGCCTTACAGTGCAGTGCTACAGTTTTCTGGTCTTTGGTTCAAGGGCTAAGGAAAGCAGGGGCTGAACAAAATGCCAACAGCTCCTGGCTGCTATGGCTGGGAACAGTTCTGATCCCAACTTCCAATTTACACGGTGGGAAAAGAGCAAGTAACGTTCTCATGACCCTTTCTCCCCATCCTTTTATTGACTTCTGAAAATGAGCAAAGCCTTGGTTTCACCATTTACCTTCAACCCTTTGGACTGAGATGTCAGCAAGATTGATTTAGGGATTACGGGCTCTCTAATGACCACAGGCTGCTTGCTGGTCTCCTCACTTTGTATACTGCTCAGTGATGGGTCCAGATCATTCTTAAGCTGTTTTTTCTCATGGAAACCATGTGGCAGAGCGGACTGCTTTCTGTTCTCTCCATGTCCCAGAAGGAAGTTCGCCAGACTTCCTTGAGCATGGCCATCCCTATCCACTCCGGAGGTTTCTCTGCCACATGTAATGATTGCAGACGCTGGCGTAACATTCTTCTCTTTTCCAGGAAAGCTGGAATCCAAACCTGCTGCTTCCTGCACCTTCACTTGTTGCTGCTGAACCCCTCTGTCATTGCTGCTGTGTTTAAGAGATGAACAAAGGGCTGCTCTGGCTGCGTAAGCTCCACATTCCACAGACACCAACATTGCAGGGTCAGCTGTAGACTTCACAGCGTCCAACTGGTTTTCCTTCTGTAAGGACAGAGACTGTCATACCACATGGCATCATTCAGTTTACAAATACCTTTCATTAGGACATTTCAGTCAGTAAGAGAAAATCAACTTCTCATTCTAAAAAACCAAAATCCTTATGTTATTCATGAGACATTATTAAGCGTTTGGAGAAGAAAGGGATTCACTTCCAGCTAAATGCATCTTTTCCTTATTTGAGGAACCTCTAGATTTTCAGCCTTTGTACTTAGAGAATAAAATAATTATGTTCCACAATGTTGATTCCTATTTTAGATTAAGAAATCTGCATTTTTTAAGGCAGGAACTGATCTCTAAACTCTTTGCGAGGGGAACATATTTGAGACTGAAGGATAAACAATAAACAAAAGTCTAGCTACTTTTCTAACAAGACTTCATATTCCACTTTCTACCAGCTGCTCCACATTCTTATATCTCCTTTACCACACTACCCTATAGGCAGAGCTGCTGCCTACCATACAAGGCCCATTTGCTTCCCAGCAATATTAGCATAGACACAACACATACCCCTCTCTTGGGCAAGGGGACAGATCTTTCAGTAGCTCTTCTGTTATGAAGAGATGCTGGAGAGTGTGCCTTGCTGGGAAGTCTTTTTCTGATCTCTTCCTGCTTCATTCTGAGCCTTTGTAGAAGGTCCTGGTTGGCCTGACGCAGCTTCTTCAGGTGCTCTAACTCCATTTTATGAAAACATTTTCCTGTAAAGCCAAAGGAAGGGTGAACTACATAAATGGAAGCACTAAGCAAAGAAGCAGACTCAGGAAAAAACACTTCCAGGGGACTTTTCATAAAAACCACTTACAGCTGTTGATCAATGCTCCTGAGAAATCAGCCAGTCTCCAAACTAACAACGGGCGCCACTGCTTACTTCTCTCCCCTCAGATGTATTGTCGAGTATTTTGCACCCAGAGGCTGGTAGCTGTCTGAATAGAGACCAGACATTCTTACAGAGGAAACAGTAAACATGAAAAAAGTCACATCAAAAACCCAAATAAGAGATATTTGAGTCAGAGGTTGATGTTTAGGATAACTTTATGTAACTCTGCTTTAATGTTTCTTTAAGCATCAAAATTTATGTTGTGGTAGTACTGGGACGTTCCTAAATTCAAAATAGTAATAATGAATATAACGTATTTCCTCTCTCCAAAAGAAATATTGAGTCAAAACTGTCCTCCACATTCCCCAGGCAGGAAGATTCCAAAAGGCTCAGGACAAGGGCTCAGACAATTCCAATGGCACACATTAATCAATAAGGGTTACTGCCCTTTTATTAGAAGAGGGGAAAAAAAGGAGTTAATAAACAAATAAATGAAAAAAGCTTAGTTTGACTGGAAGGCTGTCATGCTGTTCAACATGTTTACAACATCACAAGCTCCTCCAAATTTGCAGAAAGTGGGGTTTTTTTAAAACAAAATTCTAAACCACACATTGCTTTTGGCCAGGGTGATCCAGCTATGTTCTCAAGTATAACTATGTGCTTCTCCAAGACCTTTTGTTCCAAAGGATCCCTAAACCTTTCTCCAAAGCTCATCTGATTTGTTTTTGTGTCTGCTACCTTGGTAACTGGACATAAGGAATCAAATACATATGCTTGTACAACAGCACTGGGAGGTACAAAGAGCAGTGCTAACAATCAAAGAACCACAAAGTATCTCTTTGTTACAAGAAATAAGCGAGAGGTGCACTACTGGACAAAAAATAGAAATACCAGTCTTGAGGCACTAAATTTGAGATTATTTAACAAAACAGAAGTTCTCACGGTATTCACAGGACAAAATGAACAGCATCCTCTCATCATTGCTCATCGGAAAGCAAATACTCTGGAAATAACATTAGTCAAGGGACTTTTGGGAAGGGTTTTACCAGATGAGATCCACTCTTAGTATAATCTACAAAAAGCTGTTAGCCCTTCATGCTCAAACTCAGCGGCTCAAGTTTATGAAACTGCTTTAGTCTGAATCCTTTATGAAAAGGAGCTTAGCTTCTCGCAGTTAATAATGGTTGCTCGGGAGCTAAGAACTCTCAACTCTGCAACAAAGTTGACTTAACACCTCTGCAGAGCTTCCCAGAGCTCTTCTGCGCAGACGCCCTTGTTCCCCTCTCTCACGACCATGAGGAAGGGGAGACGGCCCCGGGCACTGTAAAATTCCCCTTCCCTCTTCAAGAGGCCGGTCCGGCAGCCGACGCAGAACTGGTAAACCCTCCCTTCGGAGCACGGTGCAGGGAGCCAGGCCAAGCGGCTCCGGTGCTGCGGCCGTTCGAACTCCCCCCGCCGACTCCGCGTTTTCAGGCCCACCTGCTCCGCACCCCGCCGCTCCGGCTCGCCCGGCGATCCCGCGGCCGGGGGATCCCCGCCCGGCTCCAGCCACCGCCGCCGCCGGGATTCCCCAGGGCGGCCCCGGCCCTGCCGTTCCCGCAGCCCCGCGGCCGGGGCGGGGCCCGTTCCGCCCCGCGGCTCCCGGCATGCGCGGGGCCGGGGAGGCGGGGGCGGCCGGAGCCCCTCCCGGCCCGGCGGGGCGCTGGGCAAGGGCGGCACCCGGCCCCGAATTTCCTCTTTTTGGGTTCGTCAGACCGGCACAGCTCGGCCTCTGAGCGGAGGACGCACCCCCGGCTCCCACAGAACGTAGAAGGGAGCCCTTTCGAAAATTTATCACCGTCAATGTGGCTTTCACATTACGCACAAAGTAATCTATCCTCTGACAATACTGAGTCACCACAATTTCAGTCTATTAACGCTGTATTTGCTGAGCATTACTTCCTACAGCATTCTCAAGAACGCACCAATTCCAACACCGACATTTTTAGTGTAACTTAAGGAGGAATCTCTCAAACTTTCCATCAGATAATTCAGTATCATTGGTCGTCTTGTTAATTTTCATAGGAAGAATGCAGATAAAAAGTCACTATTGTGAAACACACAATTTACTGCAACATGGTAGCGTATCATCATCTGAATACATTATACTTACGATTGAAGGCTTTGTATCATGACATGCAGAACACATAAGGAGAAATATTTTTCCAATGCATTTTTATTTTGGTTTCCATTGTTTACAGCATTGATACAGGGATAATTCATGCAAATTTACCACCTTAAATACAGCAGAGAGAAAACTCACTGGTAAGAGTATTTTGAAGAGCTCCATCAACATAACACAATGAGAAAAATAAGTAGCAGCAATAAGATAAAGTGCATTTAGCTGACCTCCTTTAATAAGAGTTTAGGGAAGATTGTTTTTGGAACTGCCTGTTGTAAGGATTAGTTTATCATTGTTTATGAAAAGGAGAAGGGAACAGCCTCCTTGCTGATAGTGTTCATTCCTCCACCACTCTGAATTAAAGTACAGCTGTATTTTGTTTATGAGGAATCCAGCTCATAGGCCTTTCTGTTAAAAGTTTGATTCTTGATCACTCGGGCTTCTAGGGACAAGGGTTGCACACATACTCAAAAATTCTTCTCTCCCATGTTAGCAGATTTGCTTCTTAAAAAATGTAATTGGTTCTTTCCCCCGTTCTATAGGTTAGGTTTCAACCCGACAGTGAGAATGCCTACATCACCAAAATCTGAACACCGTCAGAAACACACACATTGGCAAGACACCAGATTCTAAGAACCCATCAATCTCTTTTCCCTTTACAGATCAGACGCTGGCTTAAAGATCAGATCACCATTCAGATCAGATTTCCCCTAAAGGGCTGCTGAAGATACACTAACAGCGCACGTCTTCACAAGCAAGGTCAGCATTTCAGGTAGCCTAGAGCTGCTGAGCAGTAGTACATCATCATCCCCCTCTACCTGGAACTGACAATTTCCTGGTGTATTAGAGGCATGCTTAATGTTCTAACTCAACAGCATAGTACCTATCCTTTTATAAATGTGCACGTGATAGCTTGAGAGACTAGAGATCCAGATTTTTTCACATAATACCTGCAGCAGAATAACAGTGGGTGATTCCATGTATTCCGGTATACTTCAGCACCAGCCTAGAGAAGACGTTTTCAGAGGCAAGGACTCAAATTTCTTTCTTACTCATTCTCGGATCTTATCCGAGCCATGTTTATGTCCTGGTGGTTGCCTGAGGAAACCAACCAAGGCCAATGAAGCCCACTGATGAAAATGGCTTTCCAGGCTGGGTTGGATTCAAAGCTGCCTACTCAAGGTGAAAGGTTTGTTTGCTTCCTGCATTCCAGGGACATAACAGTCTCACTGCCAGCTCTTACATGATCAAGATTGTTCAAGTCTTACTCCAAATCTTAGAACAGCCTAAAGTACTTACTGACATTTCACTATTTTTACTCCCTCAAGTATCAGGCAGCTTCTTCTTTCTGGAACTTTCGTGACACGCGGGAACAGTGGCTTGTCACAGGCACATATATTCACACCTGAGCATGAACGAGAAATTCTAAGTCCAGCCCATACCATTCTCAAGTGAAAAGTCTCATTGTCAATAAGAAAAAAAGAAACACTCTTAGTAGTTCTGAATTCAGCTGGGACTTGCTCAAAGATAGCCCATGATTCTCTAAAGGTTGATGCTGAACAGATTTAGGTTGTCACTAACCTCAGAACTACAGGATCTGATTCTGGATTTCTCAGACATTTTGTGGGGAACAGAAAGTTTACACCCAACACATAGCAAAATACAGACCTACCAAGTGGAAAAGAAACTTTGCAACATAGGAACCTAATCCTGGTACTACTGAAACCAGTGAGAACTTCCCCTTCACCAACTCCAACACGAAAAGACTCAAGTCCTTACAATTCCCAAATCTTATACTCCAAATTCAGAATTGCTTCAGGGCAAAACTCAACGATTAATTTCATCTATTTGCAAATAAAGAATGTCTTTAAAGAAATAAGTCGCCTTAACCCATTCTTGCCCTGGCATGAAATAAAAGGGATGGGTCTCCCCCCAGCCCCAGAGGAGCTGCAGTTGCCAGCTCATTCTCGTACTTTTAACAGAAGAGAAACATTAAATCGTATTACTGCATGGGCTGTAACATCCTATGGGAACTCTACATAAAGCAAAATCTCTTACAGCTTGTAATCCGCATGCTGTTCTTGTGGCCAAATAGCGGTAATGGAATTCCGAAGGCCTGCTTCCAGAAACACAGCTGTGCATTTCCAAAAAAAACCCCCACATTCATCAACTTATCTCATAAGGCAGTCGTTACATTCTGTCAACTGGCTTTTCTTTCCTATTTTTCTTCCTCAACAAGCTGCCAAATTATCAGCACTACCTCCTTCACAGAAGCTAGTTATGTCTTTGCAAACTATTTGTCCATGGCGTGAAATGGGCCAGACCCAGACTGCATTATTAAAGAGCTCTTAAGAGGAAGAAACTTAACTCCAAATACAATAAGCTTACCAAAGCAAAATCTTAGTCCCTCTTGCTCTGGAAGAGAACTAGGTTTTGTTCATAGGTTTAAACATACTGACAGTAATAAACCTTTCTATGAAGGGACATAGTGATTCTCTGTCATGTTCTATAACGGAATATTAACATCGGAGTTAGGCCTGTGTGGGCTATAAATGCATTGTGAAACCATCGTGTTAGTGTGCTCGGGATCTGTGTTTAGACAGCTTGTCACACATACATAAACTTGGGGCTTGGAAGTCGAAAGTTCTACCTTCAAAAAATGAAATAGCTCCACAAAGAGCTCCATAGCTCCAAAATGAATAGCTCCACAAAGATGTGTCAGAAAAACTTTTAACTTGATAAAACACTTGTTTGTTTTAAATTTGTTACTGTACTTGATTTTGCTTTAAAAAGCCCCCTGTAAATGTATGAAGCACACATTCTTTCCGAAGTAGCCTGGTCTCACAAGAAGGAAAGGGAAGAGTTATAAACAGCTAGTGTTTAGAGGTGGGACACAAAACAGGGAAGCAGAATCCTATTGTTCACACAGCAACTGGAAACGTAGCAATAGGCTTTTGCTCATTCCCTTTAGGGAATTCCATCACCCACCATGTTCTCTGCAGTAATTAAGAGAGCACTGAAGGGAAACAGTGTTGGTTTTTCTCTTCTTCCCACACTATCTGCTTTGCTGCAGGTACTGATGCGTGAACATGTTGAGTTCACTGTCAAGCCAACCCGCTTTATTCCTGCAACGACAGAAAGCCTCCATTAGGTGAGTAAAATAGCTCTTCTCAAGTCAATCTGAAAGAAGCGCGACTGAAACAAGTCAACAGCACGGCATGGAGAGGACTGCCAGAGGTCCATTCCAAAATGGTGCTACCATTCCCTGCCCTTCCTCAGGTCAGGAACACTTGCCTGCTAACAGCCCCTAGGCTTTGAAGTTCAAACCGAGATCTCGGGCACAACTTCACAATGATCTATTGTTTAGATAAGGAATGTTTGAAAAATTCTTCCCGACAGTCTTTGCAGGGTGAAGAATAACACCAGACAACTGTGTACAAAGGCAAAGTTGAGACTTTTGGCATGATTTTATAATAGCCTGAAGGAGTTTTTAGGAGTAGAGGACTGTACGTTTTGATAAATGGAAAGGAACTATAATTCCAAACAAACCAAAAACAAGAAGGAAAAGGTGTTTTGTGAGACAGACGATTTAAGTGACTGTCAACAGTACATGGGAAAGTACATAGTGAAAGGGAACACGACTTGGTAGGGAAAGATGCTGATGACTGCACATCAAACGCTATGATGGAAGTAGGACTGCACTCAAAGATATACCCTAATCCGAACATCTTGGGACAATCACATGAAGGACAATTGTATGCAAGTGTCTGTGTATATGGGATAATAAAATCTCACCTGAGCAGTTTTGCTTTGCTTTGCAGTGAATCCAAAATTTCAATCTTTTTATTCATGGCAGAAATTTCCTGCTCAAGATTCTCCCGTGTGACATCCACTTGCTGACACAAATGAGCAAATGTTCCAGCAAGCTCTCTATGAAACAAGGAGAATAGTTGGATATGATGACAAGTAAGCTCAAGCAGCAAATTCAAGGAATATATCCCTTTGATGTGTAGTGATAACGATACTGAATCAGATATTCATCTTTTCAGTTCTGCGCAAGAATATGTTAGAGCATCAGAGCAACTTGATTTGAGAGACAAAAGTACATTAAGGCTAATGCTTAACAGTACCCCAATACTATATATTGGTGATTCAAAAAACAGTAATATCACAGTAATATTCTTCTAAAACACATGTATCATTACACATTTTTTCATCTGGAATTCAACATGCAGATTTATCTTGTTTTAACAAGGAATATCATTTAAAAAAACCCCGAACAATAGAATTTAGATTAGTTTTTAGTTGAATATAGGCAACTCACTGTTGGACTTGGTGGCTGCAATTGGAACCGGTATAACTGACGATGAGCTGCAATTTCTCACCAGCATACTCTACAAACTGCCGTTTGAAAGCTCTCTCTTTCGCTTTTGTGGTCCAGGTGAGGCGCTCATATACATAAAGGAGCCCATAAAGGCCAAAAGAAAGAGCAATCAGTCTCCAACCCACAGCCTTCCAGACCTAAAAAAAGCACAAGGAAAAAATAATGCCACAATCATCATCTAGGAATGATGCTAAGTCCTCACGATGGTGGAGCAGAGCGCTGCACTTGTATTCTAGGCACATGAAAACGAGCCAGATAGATAACCCTGACTTGCAAGTGTTTTCATTAGTCAGCTTACTACCGACGTTCAGCCTACAAAATAAGAATACCTAACCCGAACTCTTGGGGTTCTCTATGGGTTAACCTTCCAGCACATTCCAGTTACATCTGCAAGTGCAAATGAACTTTGTCTGGTTCACAGAATCCCTGTTTCTGAAGTAAAAGACGGTTTTCCTTTTGAGGAACCAACCACCCCTAGACACTGCGACATTAGAATAGCATGTAGGTACGAAACTACAGAAACTTAGATTCTTCCTGCAACAGGAACTAGAGTTACCATGCAATTTGAGTTAGATCTCTCATGCCTCCACAATTTGGTGAGATTTGAGATTCAAAACATTGTTTTCAAAAGACAGAAAAGCAGAAAGTGCTGATTTTCTCTGAAATAATTTAGGCATAATATCTAAAATTAAGTGCTTTCCTCCCCTTCCAGAAAGGAAGATACACACGATCAAAGGCTCTTGGTAGGTATTTCTGTCCCAATTCCTCTGTAAATAGGAAGAGAAAAATACCAAATTTTCTTTTATTCTCACAAAAGAATCAGAGACTACTTAATGCTTTTGTAACATACTTTGAAGGGTTATCTTCACAATAACCCTGGCTCCAAGCCTAACTATTATGCAAAATAAGCTCAATGTTTATACTCAAATGGAAGATCAAAGGAGAAAATATTTCACTATACGTGAATAGCAAATATCTACAGGACTCAGCAGGGCAAGCACTTTTCAAGTCAGTGGTCTGACTTTATATAAATGCTGCTCAGATTGACAACGCACCACACCACCAACCACGATGATCCCCATGGAAGTTCGGGAAGTTAATGAGGCCAGGCCAGTCACCATCGACACCATGAGCTCTTCCTGGGTCATAGAGCCCTGAGGCAAAGGAGGCAGACTGGGATTTGCTGGTGTTAAAGGGCGTTGAACCTAATTAGAGAAGTAGTGACAAAACAAAACCAAAGTACAGAATAAGAGAAGGCAAGCCACTGCCTTTCCCACCAAAAAGACTTCAGGAGCCACTGTAATGATGAATATCACATCTACCCTGACCACGAGAAGAGACATCTTACCTGGTCGTTATAGCCCATCAAGGCCCGACGACCATTCTTTGGTCCCAAAAACCTGTTCACCAGCATCGTCCATCCAAGAGAGAAATGGAATTCTATGTCCTCTTGGAAGTCGGCGCAAAGCTTGTCACAGTTCAGATCATAGCTGAGCATGAAGCACTGTCGGGGAATTAACATGTCTATCTGGCCCCTCAAAGAGACTGGGAGAAGGGGTTTTAAACCATCTGCACACACAGAAATAAGAACATTCAAAAAATGGCTATTGAGTTCACAAGAATTAACTAGACTTGTATTCTGTAATCAGGGAGGTTATGGGTTGTTTCATCCTTCACAGTTATTTTTCTTAGTACCTTAAATTTCCTAAAGCCAAGCATGTTGCAAAGTGAGAAATACATCATGAATTACTATTATTTCAGATGAACTCAGAAGGAAATCTTTCCACAGATCCTCCTAAATCCTTACAGGTAGCTGATGAAGTTTACAGTTTAGCAATAGCTTGGAAAACAGAATCTGGAGGCCAGTTCTAAAAGCGTTCAGGCATCACTCTCCTATCAAAGCTTAGGTGCAGGCAGGCACCTAGTTACAAGTCATTCACATTTCATTAGAATCTTAGTCTGAGAACCTCTCAAGTTTCCAAAGTCACAGTTCCACTCTGTCATGAAGGATTAAGCTGACTGTTATGTATTCATTAGCCAATCACTGCACAAGTTCAGATAGAGTGGAAAAAGCAGGAGTAATTAGTCCTCTACACCACAGCACTACTAATCAAGATGGAAACTAAGATGATGCCATCAGCCATCGGATTAAAGACAAACACAGAACATCTACCTAGTTATTTTATGTTATAGTTCAAGAAAAGTGGAAGGAAAATATTGCCTACTGAACTGACCTATCATTTCTTGCTGCATTGTCTGCAGGGAAGCTGTGATTGCATTGGAGCAACGATCTGACATGTTACGGCCCAGGCCTTCCTCAATGTGTTTATGCAGCTCCTGACAAAGAAAGAAAGGGTTATTAAGCTTACAATAAATGCAAGTAAGATGCAGGTTGCAGGTGCTAGAGTTTGCCAGTTAAAAAAAAACCCTCCCAGAAGAGGAGCACACATTCTGCCTGCCCACTGTTCTAACACTAATTTCACTTTTTCCCCCCCATTTTTCAGTGAAGGAGAGGAAAGTGCAAATCAAAAAATCTCACGTGTACTCTGTAGTCTAGGAAAAGTTCTGTTTGATTTATACAAGGTGATATATCATATGTGTATCAATTTATCACTGAGATTATTTTTAAAAATTTATTTCTTCTGTTATTTTTTTAAAGATGTTCACTTTTTACAGAAGATATCCAAACACAAGAGACATTTGAACATTTTCACAAGAGGAAAAGCTTAGCTGATATCCTAGTTGGAGGAATGTTAAGCATCTCAAAGAGCTGACATAATTACTGACTCAGAGCAAAAAAAGGCCTCTCTAAATTGCTTAAGCAACCTGTAAGAAGCAAATATCACTTACACTCTTGTAAACTTTAAGAACTACTTGTGATGGATGGAAGTCTGCTTGGTATTCATCTACCAACACTGAAAGCCGTCTGATTTCTTCTGCCATTGCATTTGACACCTAGAGAAACAGCACAGGACAGTCTCTCTACATATTCTTTCCTTGCAAGCAACGCAAAACCACCACTGAAGATGTGCATTTCTTAGTAAGCACAGACAGGAAAAGACTGAGGCAATGTAAGACTTGTGAAAAATGAACAGGCCTTTTCTGTATATTCATAATAGTAAAAATGGCGTGCTGTTATTGATAGTAAGACAACTGACATTATTCTAGATCAAAATAATAAGGAAACTTAGCTGAAACATTTTAATATTTTAGGAAGCGTTTAAGATTGAAGTATAGTAGCAATAATAATTCAAATGTTAATCAAAGTCTCATTGTTTATTTAAAGCATCTTATATGAGTCTCTCTGAAAGTTCCCCCCAAGTATTCTACTTTTCATTTTATTACCTCAAGGAGATTAAAAAAAAAAAAAAAAAAAGAGACTTTTCTGAAAGCATTTCTTCTCGTCCCATCTGTAACTCCCACATTTCTTGTACTTCAAACCTTTGTCAGCACTTTGTGTTTTTCCCACTATGCTGGCAGCTGTTTCAGACAACCTACTTTTCTGCAGCCACTCCTCCTTACCTGCCTCTCCACTTCTTCTGTGATCTGTTTTATTTTCCGCTTGTAGTCTTGAGTAAGGAGCTCCAGCTGTTTGTCAATAAAGCCTAAACGTTCCTGTCGTTCCTCTCGCATTTCCAAACAGTAAACTCTGGTGAAAAAAAAAGTGCCCATCAAAAGGCGAATTAAATGCATTTTTGATCTACAAATATCATTTGAATTCCAGAAACAAGACAGATTCTGCTGACCAAGAACAAAATGTGTCAGTATCTACAACACATTACATACACATGGCACAGGACAAAAAAAAGAAAGAGAGGTCAGGCACTGGAACAGCCTGCCCAGGGAGGTGGTTGAGTTACCATTCCTAGAGGTATTTAAGAAACGTGTAGATTTGTCACTTCAGGACATGCTCTAGTGGCAGAGATTGTAGGGGGTTTTTTGTGTGTGTGTATGGTTGGACTCTATGATCTCAAAGGTCCTTTCCAACCACGAAGATTCTATGATTGTAGTCATACTTTCACAATTCACTAGAAGCAAGATCAATGGTACATGTCCTTCCCACTCCCAACCATGCTGTATTCTACTTTGCATTTTAAATTATTATATTCCCTTAAATTTCTTCCAGAATACAAGCTTCAGTTATGCAAACACCAAGCATCAGCTCTCCTCACCGCTGTTCCTGGGCAGCAATATGCACAGAATCCATGATGAGACGAACATCTTCCGCAATCTGCTTTGCTCTCACTGTATGCTGCTCAAATTTTGTTTTTACTGCTGACTGTGAGATACATTCCTGTACACAAAAGGGAGCCCGGGATTAGCAGCATGCAGAAGCACACTAACACAACTTCTCCTTGCCATATAACCTATTTCCAAAATGTGGTCCCACTCCATTTTTATCAACTCTAGTGCCCAGCCTTTCAGGAGTAAAATTTAAACAGAAAATTAGTACACACAACACTCACCTCAAATCTTCTCTCAAAGTTCTGAAACTCAAACATTCTTACTTGAAATCCATCTGCCAACGCTCCACCTGAGAGAAGGGAAGTACAAAACAACCACTTAAGTTTTGAGAAAGCAATCAGATGTTCGACATCAGGAAATGTTCCTGCTTTACTTTGAAGCCTATGCAAAAGTGCTGCTAAGTCACTTCTTTGTTTTTGCCTGCTCTATTAATAGTCTGATCCAGCCCAATTTTATCCATTTTTTGGAACAAGACAGTCTCCATTTTCTTCCCTATAAGAAAATGGAAAGCTTCTGTTCGCTTTCCTCACCTCCTTCTGGCATCCCTTGAGCCCTCTGAATCCTGGCATTCAGCACTTCTTTCGCCGACACAAAGAAAATTCGATCCCCTGCCTGGGCTCGATCCACCACACCCAGCTCATCTACCAGGAAACTGGTACACCGCTCCATGTGCTGGCGACGCACCTGAGGGATAAACAGGATAAATCCTACATGCAATTAAATCCACTTTACGCTCCATCAGTTAAAGGTTAGACCAGGCATGCAGATGCCCTCTGCTGGTCTAAACTACCAATGCAAAACAATAAGAAAAAAAACCCCAACTTTGCTGTGTCATAGAACCCTCCAGAGGTTACCTAAGTGATCTAACTTCAACAGGTCCCTGTGAAACTCTTGGTTTCCAGCTCAGAGATGTCAAGAATCATGTCCTGAGTGCTAGCCTATACTCCCTCTAGACTCCACACTATGGCAATAAAAATCCAAACTGTAAAACAATCACATCCAACACTTTATGATTCTACCCACAAGGACCAGAGTCAAAACGGCCTCTCTAATATCCATGCAAAAATAAGGAATTTAAACACACCACAAACCTCTTCCATGTATTCTGGTTCAGAGGCAGATGCATCCCAGCGATTATTTAAAATAAATATATTGGGTCGAGACAGACGTTCATTCACCTTGTGAAAGAACTGTTTCTCCTAAGCAAAACGGAACAAAAAGTCTTAATACGTCAAAATTTTTTAACTTTTAGCCAAATTCACTGAACAAGTGGACTTGAACATACAGTTTGCATCAATGTTGATTCAGAATTTGCCACGAGGACAAATACGTCAGCATCTAGACAGAATTTGTCAATCCAACTGTCCAGCTCTGTGGTTACATCAATGCCAGGGCTAGCAATAAAAAGAGAAGAGACATTACTATGCTGTGGAAACAGCAAAAATAGAATTAAAAGACTTAATAAGAAATCTGTTTCAGCTTTTCAGGGCATCAGTTTCCCATGTCTGAGCTACACTGTGACACAAAGTACAAACTATAAGGAAGTACCAATCAAGAGAAACTCTGACTGCTAACTACAGCAAGGGACTTTAGTCACTGTGATAGATTAGAACAACTTCCTTGCTGTTTATTAAATTTGCATTTGAAGACATTTCTGCAATTAATCTGTGATAAGCAGGAAAGGAAAGAAAGGTATTTCTCACCTGTCCATCAGCACTAGGTCATCCTTTAAGAGGGGACATTTGGAATTGGGCCACATTACACTGACTAGGCTGCCAGCATTCAGAAGTTCATCTTGATGAAGGGCATGAGCCAACTGGTTTACTGTCTATTAAAAAGATGGATAACTTGTAACATTTCCTGTATGCTAAGACCCATTAACACAATTATCTCCCCTTCAGGGCTGTTCACAGACAATTTAAGATAAAACCCAACTCCAAATCACTTTCTCTCTGGGAGGTTTTCCACATAAAACTTGCTTGAGCCTCCTAGTCAAAAGGCAACCACCTAGAGAGAGTTTACAAGAAATTTTCCTGTCAGGAAAAGCTACTGAGGAATTATCAGGAAGTCTGTGTCTTCTGTCAGCCATACAGAGCTCAGAACCCTGCTATCACTAACAAATACAACATATCATCTTTTTTCGTAAAATAAACAAACTCCATCTTATAACTTGCTCCATTCCTCCCTTCCTACATCTAACAAAAACCTGTTCTTTATCTCTATTCATTTAATGGTTAAAATCCTTAACTGTGAAATCTATTCATAGTGCTTTCATTTTCTTGTTCCTTCTCTTTTCTGGCGCTTCTGAAGAGCTCTTCTCCTTTATCTTATGCTTAAGGAAATTGTACCTTAACACTCTTCTTTTCCTCTGAGCCTTCAGTAAGCAGGAAAGCTTCATGTCCATCTGTCCCTTCTACACGCAGGAAACAATTAGTGGTGTGTCCAATTCCTGAAGGAAGCACTTTGTCCCATAGCATGGCATTTATCACAGTGCTTTTCCCATTGCTTGTCCTGAAGTCAGATTAAAGAATGGCATAGCTAGGCTTCTGAGATTCAGGTACATTCATTTTGAGATTACAGAAGACAAGTTCTCTAAACCCAAGCAGTATCAGAAGTATTAACAATTTAGGTGCCATAGGCAATTTACAAAAAGACTTTGCTATTTTCTTAAGAATTCCTCCAAATTGAAGAATTATGTGCTACAGTATCTGTTTCCAATTTACAAGAGAACTAGTAACAGGGACGCGCATTATGAGCAAAAGCCGGAGCACTAGTGTTTCTATAAGTATTTTTCACTGGCTATAATCCTAAAGATGCCAGTTGCTTTTACTGAGTGGGGAGCGCAGGCAACATAAGCACGTGACTCACCTTCCAAAAAAAGCAACTTTCATGTGCCGTCTTGCCAACACTTCACTAATGCCACTGACTTTTGACAGGTAGCCTTTGACTTCCAGTACCTGCTCTTCTGTGGTGACAGGATCAAGCTCTACATTCTTGTGTGTTTCTAAAATCAAAATACATCATGTCTCTGAATTCCAGAAGCCATCTGTCTCAGTACTGGGTGAAACACCTCTTCATAATATAACACACATGTTTATCTGTGTCCCAAAGACTGTGTGGGTAATCTTGACACCTGCAATTACACCTTGAGGCAAATTTGCAACAGCATTTATCAGCTGGTCTCTTTTGTGTATCTAATAACCATTCTCATCCTTAGGACTGCCTTGAACAGAACACAGCCAACACTTCAAACATTCCAACACACTTAAAAACAAATATCTTCTGTCTGCATCTTAAGCTGTCAAAGTCAATTATTGGCATATGCTACATGTCACTAGAAATTACATGTCCAGGCAAGAATACTGAAAGAATTATAGGCAAAAACCCTAAAGGGCCTTGTATCATTTATTAAAAAACTCCCAAACAGCATAAAAACCAAGCATAGCTCACTAACTAGCTCAGTTTCCTAACATGTGTGAACTTGTCAGCTTTAAAATATGAACCCTGAACTCCACCCAAATTCAATAAAATCATTTTCTGTTCTTCTTATAAGTATTGATATATAAACAGACATGCACGTCTTGGCACAGGTCTAACAATACCATTTAACTGAATGAGGTGGTTTTGGTGTGTTTTGGGAAACTGTATATGGGCAAAGCACTGTTACACACTTTTAGTTCAAGAATCCAGCTTACCTTCCAGGAACGAGGAACTCTCATTGATGTATGCAGCCAACTGTTCAAAGATACCATTGATTTTCTTCTTTGCAGTGACAAAATGTTTAAGTGGAGAAGCATTTACCTCAGCCATGTGTCTCTTATCCTTCTTCACTGCAACTATTGACTTGGAACGAGTAAACAACAGGGACATTGCGCTACAGGGAAAAATCCAGTAAATAAGGGTGGCTCACCAAGTGCCAACAGCTAGCCAACTAACCATCCTACCAAGAACTAGATTAAAAAAAAAAAAAAGTCTTTATTTCCAAAGAAATTGTTCCACTTTCTGCAATTGGAAATTACTCAAGTATCAAAAACAAAAAAATTCATCTTTTCTTGTCCCTTCCAATAAACAGGCCCCCAGCGATCACTTCTCCCCCTTCTCCGCTTACTTTCAGGATGAATTACGTTTTCACAAGTCAGGCATAGTCAGCTCGAATCCCTCTTGAACATGAACGACTGCAGTTGTCCTGCTTTCTCCCTCACCGCGGCCAGACTCCGTCCCGCAGCTCTTTCAGCGACGCCGAGTCCAGCCTGTCCCCGTCCCTGCGGCAGAGGGACCAGGGGATGAGGGACACAGGCTGCTGAGCTCCCTGATGGGCCAGGCTCCGCTCCCCCGCCATCCCTGTGCCCGGGAGACGCACTGGGCTGACGCTCCGGGCGGCCGCCGTCGCCTTCTCCTCAGGGGGCCGGCGGGCCGGGCAAAGGGCGGGAAGCGCCCCTCTCCCGCTCCCACAGGCGGGCGCGCAGCACGGAAGGGCGGCAGGGGCCAGGACCCTGCACTTGCCCCCGCCCTGCCGCCCGGGAAACGACCCCCCGAGAATCCGGCCAGGCCTCCAGCGGCTCCCACCTCCCCTATCACCAGGCACCGCCCCATCTCTCACCTTCACCGCCGCTCCCGTGAGGCCGCCATGTTACCCCCGCGGCATCGTCAGCCGGCAGGCGCCAGGCGGCGCGTCATGGCGGCGCGACGGGCGGGCCCGCCGCGGGGCACCACGGGAGCGGTAGGCTGAGGGCTGAGGGCGGAAGGCGGCGGCCCCAGCCCCGGCCCGGCCCCGGCCCCCCCCCGCCGGAATCAAAGCCACTGACGGCGTGACGGTGGGGTAAGGGTTTAATGCGAGTCTCCCGCGACAGACTCCTCATCAATTACAATCACCGCAGTGGGCAGAGGAAAGACACAACAAAAATAAGTGAAGAAAAAAAAAAAAACCCTGCTGAATAAATACATATGCCTTTTCAACATCTCCCCAACAATTGGCCTATCAAGTCCCTTCATTTGGTAACAGATAGTTCTGGGTTTCATCTAACAACATTTATTATTGTTTTACTTTTCACACTGATTGTCCCTGCCTGGGTTTTTCTCCCTTGGGCACGCGTGAGTGTGTAGCCTTGAAACAGACCAAAAAAGCACATGGAAAGCAGCGGAAAAAGGTCAATGTCGCCTTCCTCAGGTCCATTCAAATTGAATCAAGTTCCCTGCCAGAATTTACACGTCTAAAGCTATTCTGCCTGCATTAGTGTGACCGGTTCTTGATGAAGGGGCTCTATACCTGACATGTAGACAGCAGAAGCTGGAGACACAGAGAACTAAGAGGAATATTTTCTTTCTAAGGACAATCATAATGTCAAACAAGTGAAACATACTGGCTGACTGTCCTGGTTCCGGCAGGGACAGGGTTAAGTATTCCATGCCAGCTGCCTTTTCTGGAAAAGTCTCTCTAAGTCTAAAAGTCTGACCCAGAGCATAATGGTGTCCAATGAGCAGAGCAGGTATCTCACAGGCAACAGCAGAAAAGGTTTCTCCCCCTTCCCTCTCTAACCCTGGGTCTAGTCTAGACATATTTTTATACCTACCAGCTCACCACAATCTCTCAGCACTTTCCAAACACTCATTTCTATCACCCTTGACCCCACTGGAAATGTGTTTTGGTTTGGAATCTCAAATAATAGGAACACTGTATAATGATTTCCTCCAAGTACCAGAGAACGGCTCTTCAATGGCCTATTCAAGTTAGATGCAACGAAAATTATCAAAACAATCACTGAGAACTGGAATGAGGCCACCAAAGACCTCTGGGGCCTCTGGGTTGTTATCCAGAGATTGATTAGAGCTTTTGACAATTTTAACATGGGATAGAACTGAGATGATTTAGCAGTGAAGCTCTCCTGACTGATCTAGTTGTTCTCAGCCTTCCCTTTTTTAGATTTTATCTACACATAGACATGGTCTGAATCTGTCTGGGTACACATGCTCCTTTTAGCTGCAGTAATAGAAGACAGGGACGCTACCTTTTATCTCTTCGGTCTAATCCCAGAGGTAAAGTATCATTAACGGACCTTCCTTTAGCTAACCACGAGCACCTATATTGCCACTGCTGCTGCTTTGAACTTTGTGATATGCTTCCAAGGACTGCAAAGAGGTAAGGAATCAGATGATCTTCAGGCTCTTATTCCTGAGTTTCATCTGGTATGACATTTAACTGTTACGACTCCTGGAGCCAGCTCCCTGATTGGTTTATATTTGGAATAGTATCCAGGAATTATTGTCCAGTCCCATATATGCTGTGGATGAAAATGGGCTTCCAGCTACTTGGAGAGAGAGCTTGTGACTTGCCTCCAAAAAGCTGGATTTCTAGTCCAAGAAAATATTTTTGTAAAGCCAACCAATCAGTGATAGTTCAAGTAAATCGCATTTCCAAGAAACAGCGGATGAGGAACAGAATCAAAAAGGAAGGCACAAAATCTCCTTCCAAATTCTACAGCAATATTCCTAGATATTACCTGCAGTATCAGAGAGAGAGATTTTCCAGTAGTGGAGTCTTAAAATATCGTTAAAAATCAATATCCAAATAGCTTTGATCAATGCCTCAACTCTCAGTAGCATTCCCTGTTTCCACTCAAAGTCAGCAGTGAGCAGGACCAGGGAAAGGTCATTCCTGTGAAGCATGGCTCTAGGGGTCAAGAAAGGACACTGCGATGTAACGGGTTCCTTTGGTGGTTGGAAGACCTTCATGATAGTGGGTCAGGCGTCCTGGATGCATAAGGGTCCACCCTTTCCGTGGAGCTCGAATGGAGCAATTGTAGCGCAGAAACCGGCAGCCTCCTCCCTGATGGAAACAAAACAAGACACACATCAGCTTGGTAAAAGCACCTGAGGGAAAGGGTCTTTGCCTTCTCCTGGCAGCCCTTCGGAAAGTGTAAGAAGGTGCTTGGAGAATCTCCCGTGTTCTGACACATCCAAAAATCTTCTACCCTAGCCCAGTCATTAATCGCAATCCTCAGTGTGAAGAAGCCAGATATGGATAAGGAAAGAGTTTTCAGCTGCCTGGACTGCTCAAGAGGCTGTACTGCAGTCTTGACACACTGGCACACGCTTACCTCATAGTCTATTCCAACTCGGTTCAAAGCAATGTTAATGGTAAAGGTGGAAGCATCATGATGGGGCATTAAAGAGGGCTGCTCGTCAGGTTTGTAGCGAACTACAAAGGCTAGCTCAAACTGAGTCTGCAGGAGAAAAGAACAAAGTGCACATCTGTTACCGGGCTATAGTAGTCCATGGCTACTGAGCTGCAGAGCAGGGTACAATATTTGAATTGCATCCCACTACTAAGAGAGAAAGGCAACAATAAGGCAGGAGAATGTCATTGGGAAATTGCCTATTTCCTCATGCATATACTTGTCATTCTCCAGAGTCAGCTCCTCCATACTGGGAAACAGTATGCATATTGCTAGAGGATTCTAGCAGTTTTTTCACACAGTTGCAACTAGAGGAGGTGCTGAGCTGACCACAAGTTTTGATGATAAGGTATACATACCTTGGTATAGTATCCTGGGTACAGTTTCTCTGTGATGGGTGCAATATAGTCCAGAAGAAACTTGTACCATTCTCTTTCAAAGCCAATTTGGTTCATGTGTATGTCAATAGTTGGGACATTCTCATATCCTCCTTGTATTCTGCTGTCCTGAAACAGAATCGTGAAAATAACCAGGAGGATGAGAACCTTGGACTTCAGGAATAAAAAGTACTTGTTTCTGATAACTACAAATAAATATGACATTTATTTATCAGAATTTCCAGGATGGAAAACTCATTTCAAACAATAATTAAAGTCTAAGGTAAACAATATCACCATCAGAAGGGCTGAGCACTGTAGCTTCAGAGAACACTAAAGAGGACTCAGAAAAATTAATTCATGTTTAAGAATAAGGGGAAAATCACAGAGTCAATCAGGAACAAAATCAGAGTATTGCCTCCAGATTCCTCGTTTAATTGTGGGATCTAATGCCTTCCTACAGAAGGCCCCACTGCCTTGAAATATGCATGGATAATGGTGTGACCCAGAAATCAAAAAGCTCCTGCTTTTTCTTACCGTGTTGTCACCTGTGGACCACTGGCCGTAATGTTCCATTTCTTCCACCAGCTCATCACAGGCAGTGTCAGTGAATATAGGGAACCAGTAAACATCTGGGCAGGGCTGCAGAAAGTAGACAGGTGAGAATAGCAGAAACAAGGACAGGTGCTTGAGGCAAAAGGAACAAGACTAAACTGCCTGTAGACTGAGTCAGTTTAAGTGGAAAGTAACTAAAATACTGAGGATAGAAATTTGTCTTCTGATTTACGTGTTCCACCCACTTAAGAAACCTGGAGATGTACTTCTAGAAGAATGATTTGGCTCTAAAAATACTTTCAAGGTCATGTTTCCTCTGGATTTGAAAGACTACAAAGTCGTGCTGAACTGCTTATTCCTGAGAATAACAATAGTGACAATACAAGTGTTGTCCTGGTGCTAATCTCCCCTTCTGATGGGTAACAGCATGTTTTCTTACCATTTCTACCAATTTCCCTTTCAGAGCTGCTGTGTAGTTTTCATGGATGTACTTCTCTCTCCAGTCCTGCAGTTAAAAAGATAAGCAAACCAGTCATTTCTGCGGAGCCTGGTTAAAGAGGCAGTGCAAGGCCAGGCACTCATGCAGCAGTACTTCACAGGCTTTGAAAATCCAGATGTTATGAATCACATAAACACTCTCTCTCTTTACATTCGGTGACTATGCTCCTCCTCCCACCCAAGAGACATCATTATTACAAAGCCTGGACCTTTGTTATTGGTGAAGCTAGTCATCAAATCTTCACATGCCACACTGGTAAGCCTGCTGAGCACGCGGGTTAACTCACCTCAGGATTGCTGAATATTTGCCAGAGGTCATTGTGGAGGTGAGTTGTCTGATAATTCTCCAGGGACAGTATGTGTCCAAACTGATGCCGATTTGTCAGGTACATAAAGACTCCCTGCAGGACAGAAGGGAAATAATCAAGCCTTGTTTCCAGGCCTCACATTTCTGTGAGACACTATAAAATATAAGCACTGGACTGTTCCCCAGTGATGATGGCTCTGCCCAAGCTGTTCATTTACTCATTCTTTCTCCTGTGGGCCTTCAGTTTAATTTGCCCCCTTAATATGAGGAACTTTGAAAGGTTATAGCCAGAGCCAGTTATTCTGTGCCTCTTGACAGCCAGGGTTGGAAGCAGAGCAGATCAGCTGCTCTAAGATTAGGTTCTTCCTTCTTACCCTGTCAACCCCATTTAGAACAGCCCTACATAAGCCCAAAACCAAAAATCTTACCCACATTTAGTGGTTCTTGGCTCCGTGTGGTCTCACAGCAAGATAGAAATCCCACTGTTCCAAGCCTGCACAGTACTGAACAATGCCAGTTCATCCTGTCCCATGCCCTGGCAGAGCTGAATGCCTTAAAACTACTTAATCCTGTCACCTCCACCCTGGCACGCAGTTCTCCCCTACCAGCCTCTCTCTCCTCGACTGACCTCATTCCGAACGTTGTGGCAGAAAGCCATGTCAGCATCCAGCTTGCCACTGTGGAAGAGATCTCCCTGGTCAAGCTCCGATCGCAGAGCCTTGGCTTTAACCATGTAAACGCTGCTGATGTAGGGAACGTTCCAAAGCCCGCTGAAATACAGGGGTAGGAGAGTAAGACTTGAAATACCACTAAGACAGAAACTGCTGGACTTGATGGGATGGCAGGCAGCACTGCAGTATCAGCCAGGCTTGCCTAAATGAGCCAACTCGGAACAGTAGGGAGAAATCATACCAATAGGAATTGTCATGCCAGGAAAAATCACTTCTATTGCTCAGAGCTGTTAAGCTGCACAAATGCTAGTCCACTGTGAAAGCAATTAATTGCTACTGTGTGTTTTTGCTAGAGATGTAATTAACGGCTTGAATCTCTTCCCAGAGAGATCAACATACTTTTTCCAGTGATTTAAAAAAACTGAAGCAGCCAAAAGTGCATAAGCCTAAAAAAAAAAAAAAAAAAAAAAAAGAGAGCCCCTCAAGAATATGAATGAACCAACAATTATATTTTGTGAATCTTCCATTCAAGGATTGCCTTGGTATTTTATGAAGACTATCTGATAAAGATTAAACAGCACTTTACCAGATTTTAAGGATCACACTAACTATAATCCACAGGTGGGAAAACGTGACATGAGCAAGATGAAGTGACTTCAGCAGAGTCAGGACTCTTAAACCCTTGCTGTGAGCGTAAGAAAATCTGCCCAAAGTATGATATGGTCTCTACTTGGGGGAGAACACAGAACAGCTTCCAAATGGGTGTACAGACTTCTTTTCCTTTTCTATACACAAAGACAGTTGTCCTCTCTGGTTCTTTGACATTAGCTGGTTTGATGATAACGTGCTGCTGCAAGCTTTACATTTGAGGGATTATATCAGTAAAAAACTCTCTTCGCATACTCACACCCTCCGCCTTTGAACAATATCCACATAATCTTCTGAGCGGGCATAGTATCCATCAGGGCTCAGCGCTCCCCAGAAATTTGACCATAACTTTTCATGACGGCTTACCAGTGGGGCAATCACCAGCCTGTGAGCAAAAAAGAATTGCAGGACAGGATGTTACCACAGAAAGAAAAGGAAAAGATTTACAAACCACAGGACTGTGAGAGTTAGATTCTCCCTCACTTCAGTTAACAGAAGTTGCTGCTTCTGTTAACTCTGTTGGAATAAAATTCCATGTAAGAAAGGGCAAATATGGTCACAATCTCCTGCGTATCTGCACTCTGCAGCAGGTGTCTTAGAATCCAATTTGGTCTAGCAATGATATAAAGACAAAGCTAGGAATGATTTACATCCCCTGCCTAAAATCCAGGGATTAAAACTACAGTAAAAAAAGGCCAAATAAGAGGTGTTTGTCTAACATTCCATCTTGACACAGTTCTCCTAGTACCTTACACATCTCAGTGATAAAAGAGCTCACTATATTCCTTATGTGAAAGATGACCAGTAAGGATTGCTCAAACCAAAGAACTCACTTGTTCTGTTCGATCAGGATCCTTAAAGTCTCTGTGTTCTTCAGAACTATCTCAGTATCCACGCTAAAGTAATAGTCACAGTCAGGATCCTTTCTGCACAAATCCCTACAGCCAGAGAACATGAAAAGTCACATCAAAATCCTCCTGGAACAGACCAAGACAAGGGACAGAACACCAGGAATTCCCTCACCTTATAGACTAAAGGCGTTCTTCTGGGTGCTCAGAAAAGTTCAGTTTAATGTAACAACCCAGAGAGCCCACATAGTACAAGCGCATCAGATTCAGTATCCAATAGACACAGTCAGACACAGCCAAAATCAACACTTAGCAAACTGTTTCCCCAGCACAAACTGAAGAGGTTCCCATTTATGGTTGGCCCAAATCCAGACCTGAGCTCAAACTCGCACCTCCTGATCACAGACAGGAAGATATTCTGCCACTAGCTCTTAGTTTTACTACTACACTCCGCTTCAGAGATATTGGTGCGTATTCTGTGTGATATATGACTGGATATATAGACTGCTTGATGAGGGTGAGAGGTACAGGGCTATCCTTCTAACAGAGCAAAGGACCAGTAAGAACTTGGCTTCTGAAATTGGAGAAAGGGAGCTGGTACTGGGGCTGATTTTTTCCAATATATAATAGGCATGGGGAGCTAATGCTAGGAAAACTGAAAGAAGAGGGTAACTGAAAGATGAGAAGCATCATAGTGATGATACTCAGAAAAACTGGACTGCCTTAGTTTGGACACAGGCTGACTCTGCCAGCCATAACGTATGGCCCCTTCACTTACATGCCCAAGTTACGGGCCTCAGCGTTCTCCACCTCATCATCTGGTCCAATCACTTTGACGGCGAGATATTCTTTGCTGTGCTCTTTAACAAAAGAGTCCACCTGCATCAAGTGATGGCGCTCCTATGCCAAAGGAAAAATAAGGAAAAACAGATGAGGTGGGCTCATCCCAGACTGCTCAGCCTCCTGTTCTTGAAAATGCCAAAAGAGATGAGCAACAGTTCTTCTCACTTCCCCATCTTTACAGCTGGATGGAGCTACCTTATAGGTGCCATTACAGATAAGTACTGGGATTACAGAGCCTGGAAGTTAGTCAAAGGTTGCAAAGGTGCCTACAGTGCAGGAGGAGGTATGCACATCTGCTAAGACCATCACAGGTCAACTTTACTTACATGGTTGTGAATGAAAAGCTGGATTCGTTGCTTTGGGTAATGAAGGTTATGAAGCCGCAAGAAAAACTGGGAGAGGAATGGGGTGGGCTGCTCGATGAAAATGCCGATCAGAATCATTGGCAATGCCTCATCCTACATTCAGTGAGAAGAAGAGAGAAGTGGTGGCTCATGTACCACATCAGACACGTAAGATCCCACTGTAATTGTACGACTTGTCTTGAGAGCTTTGAAGACATCAGCGTTACCTTAAACCCTGTGAGGCTTCGCAGACCTTCATCACACACAGTGCAGCCAGTCTCAAATGTCCATATTTGAGGAATGTAGTTTCCCAGGTAGTTCAGCTGCAACTGCAAAAGGCAATTTGCCATGTTACACATTACAGGGCAGGAGAGTTTCTTTGCACCCACCCCCAGTGTAAGACCACATTTCATCAGAACTTCATTTACCACCTTCTTGGACTAAAGAATCTAAAAAGCACGATAGCCCGATGGTCTAATTACATGCTGATCTTCGAATCAGACCCATATTGCTGCTATGCACCTGGACCACTTATTGTTTCTCAAACGTAAATGTACACAGGGAAAGTCATCGTGGGAAGACTGTAACCTGATACACTCGAGCCTAAAGGGTCACTTTGCAACAAATAGATATCAAATCTTCCCTTCAGGATGCCCACTTACCTTGGTGGGTCCATTTCCATGAATTACCACAGGCAGAGTGTCATATAACAAGTTTCTTGCTCTCACTCGTGAGTTTTCAAACTTCAGAACCACCTCATCTGGAAATGACAATGCCATCATGTTATCAGAGGAAAGCTTTTATTAATAATTAGCAGCACAATGCCTCATTTCTACTAAACAACTGCTGAAAGATGAAGGCATGGACATGGATAACTATGCACAAGTAGTTTAAAGGCTACAGCCCATATCCATAAAGGAGAAAACACGTTCAGAATGATCCTGTGAGATAACAGGAGGTGGCTGGGAAGTTGGGCAGAGTGCAGCTTGCTGAGCTAACAAATACACCGTCTACTGGGAATTGGCAGAAGCCACATTGAAACAGTCTTTCAGAACTGGCATTGACAAATGGTGCTGTGAGGAACAGCTACTGATGGCCAGGGAGGATTCAGGCCCTTCCCACCTAAGCATTCTGCGCACCCGCTGTCTCTCTTTTTCACCCCTGACAAAAGTCCACCCTCCTGGCAGCGATCATTCAAGATGTCTTCTCAACACAACCACACAAAATCCTTTGGAAAACAGACCAGTATAGATCCAAGCTCCGGTCTATCATTGTTATAACGAGCACAGGAGCCAAAAACTACACTGTCATTTATCATTTTTTACCTGACTGGAATAAAGATGGAGTGGTGCAAGACTGTAAAATGAAAAAATCAGGCAGTAGTGTCAGGAGGGTAAGTGAATCATTTCTGCCAGGACTAGCAAAATCAGTCAGCAGGCCAGGTCAGCGAGTGCTCGCAGGCAGTATCTGACTGCACCTCGCCTTCTTTGGCATTCCAGACACAGTTCTGAAGAGGAAAGACAGGCAAGCCCTAGGCAGGGTTGTGTGTTATCACCTGCACTGAAGTCCCTCCCAGTTTCAATCCCCAAGGCTAATTCAATCCGACATGCTTGGAGATCAAAGTGGTAAGGAGGTGTAAGATGGAAAACCTGACCTGCATTCCCCCAAGTGAAGAGGGAATTGCAATGAGAACCTAGTTGCTTGCAGTGGAATTGCAAATAAATCCCAGAACTCTGGCAGAGGCTTATTCTGCAGGGACAGGAATGTCTGAAATTTAATCCCTTCAGCCACAACATAACTTTATTTCTGGTGTCAGCATGCAGTTGCATTCCAAGGAGAAATGAGCTTCCTTCTTCCATCTCACCTAATGCCCCGTTTAGGTTTTGGAAGATCCGGCTTCTTTGGTCTAGACTGATGTTGATACTTTCCTTTAAAAGAATGAGATAAATAACCTTAATTAGAACACAAGACAGCATCCATTCTTTACATGTGAGAGACCTTATGCTGAGCTATAGGGTCTCTCACATGTAATATATATCATTTCTATAATCATTTCCATACTCTCCAAGCTCCGAAGCCTAAAACACTCCCAGATGCGAATCTGGGACAATTTGAATCTGGGACAATTTGCCATTTTCTAAAACAATTTAAATATACTATATTAGGCAAAACCATACAAATAAACATTTTTAAACTGCTGTCGGTGTGCCAATAATACTACGCAGCATATTAATGAAGTACACTTGCAGCACGGTCATATAAAACCCACCCAATTCGACATGCAGGAATGCTTACATGTCAAAAATGTCTGCTGTGAAGACTGTTTCTTGCCATCTGTGCACAGGGCGAGCATTAGCCCAAGTGTTGCCCCAGGTACCGGTGTCAAACCAGAACACGTAAGGGTGCCAGGCCAGTCATGCAATCTTTGTTTTTATCCCCTGCTGCAAGTCACACTCCAACTGGATTTTTGTCAGACTAAAATCCAGCTCTGACTTAATAGAGTTCAGTGTCCCTCCAGGCATCTATTAAGATTGATTACCGTAAAGGACAGCAGGGTGCTAAAATCCGCTGTCTGAATGCCCAGTCAGTGGAATTACTCAGCCTTTGTGTGGCACTGGGCCAGAACTGCAGATGAGAACATTAAAGGAACTGTTCATCTTAATATATTATAGGCCATGTTCAGATTTGGGGAAGGAAAAAAGTGCAGCTGTTATGAATTTTTTACCAGCCCTGCTGGTAAAAATGTGCAACTCCTTCTCTCATCAGTGTGAAAGCAGTTTCCTATTTCTAATGCTTCCTCTTGACTCTACTGTTACAGTTTGACTTCTTAGTTCCCATGCATTTGTGGTGTCCCTCAGGGACAGAGTGCATTGCGTAATGCAGAACTGGGCAGTGACAAAAGAAGCAGCATCACCCCGTGGGCTGGACAATTTGGCCAGTGCAACATACGGTGCTAGAATGGCAGTGATGCTTCCAGGGTCCATTCCAGGTTTCTGTATGACCTTACGCGGCACGTTCCATAGGCTGATGCAGATTTTGTCAGCCAGAATCTGGAAGTGTTTGCTGAAGGCAGTGGCAGCCTCTTTGTTCCAGCAGGGCTACCCACTGTGATGTCTATGGTCACTGTCCTGTGGCACAACAGTGGCTACAAGGCTGTGAACCTTTGTCCTGTTCATCACCTCAAATCCGCTCAGGCTTCATCTGCCCCTTTACCCACCATGTGCTTTAGTGCTAGGTTGGATACCTCTAAGTCAGCACTGCACTCTGCAGGGAGGATGCACGTGTAAAGTCTGGGTTTCATATCCCCTAGGAGGAGGCTGGTTAGTTCTGTCACACTCATGACATGAGTTTCCAGTAAGACTTGTTTTGAGATCTATCTTCCCATTCACATTTTGAGTTTAAAGATAAAAATTGCTAATAAGAGAACAAGGGGGTAGCAGCTAGAATGCATATGCATATTTTCAGAAGAAAAATGAGTAACTAGACATATTGGCCTTTTTCATGCGAGGATACCAGAGCAGTAATTAAGGTTCAATATGTGATTAACTTATTTTACTGTTAACAGCGATACTGCACAGAGGATTAACAGCAATGCTTCTCAGACAACTCCTCCTAATCCCGAATCTAGCTACACCTACTCTTTTTTCTGGATCCAAGAAGACATTTGTATAGAAGAGCTGGTCACTGTCATCATCCTGCCCTTTCCACTCCTCCACAAGCTTCTTCAGGTTTGGAGCATAACCTATGAAGCCTGTAGGAATAAGTATGAAGAGGTGTTGCAACCCAGACAACCAAAAAAGGAATGTTCTCCTGTATACACGTACTCTCACTTCTTTCACGGAAAGTCTCACTCCCTTCTGCGGTGCTGCAGAGATCCAGCAGCTTTCAGCAAAAGAATGTATAAACCACACTTGCCAACATGGAATGACACCAGGAGCGAACCTGTAATCCTCAGCACCAGAAAAGCTCAGATACCCACACCCTGAATAACAAGCCTCACTGAAAAGGGAGAAGGGATAGGACGCAGGTTCCTATCCTCTACGTGCAATTCGTAGCTACGTCCCTTCCTGCAGGTCAAAACAGGAGCATTGTTAGTCTTTCCATCACAGCCCATTATACACAGGGCTTCAGTTTGCACCATCTTCTATAAAGATGCTTTCCACACCTGGTCCCTTGCTACTTCTCCCAAAGGCCTTCTAATAGGAGGAAAAATCTGAGAGAGGTTCTCAGATGAAAGAAGGTTCTACGTCTTACCTCCAGAACCCAGGAAGCGTTTTCCATCTCGCACCTGAGGGTACTTGGCTTCCAGCTTTCTATCAGGATAGATGTAGTTCTCTGCTGAGAAGACCACCTTGCTCTTGGCTTGTTTGAACTTCTTCAGCAGTTCTGTGGGGCCCGAAGCAAAGAGTACATCATAGCTAGAGTAAAAGACAAACAAGAAAGGGGCAGAAAAGTATGGAGTCACAAAAACGTCAGCACAAAAAGTTTCTAGAAACAGCTAATTCTTTAGGAATCCCTTTGTTGTAGTTCTGCATCACAGTATTACATTTTTTGTCATAATTATAGCTAATTAAAGTGCAATCTTATTTGTAGAGTGGAAAATGTTACTTTCCACTGCAGAACATTCCACAGTGGTTTTGGGCAACTTCCGACCATTCTTATTTTTACTAAGTTTTCACTGATGATAAAAACAAATCTTCCAAGCTGCAAAACACGCTGATCTCCTCTTGCTTTTCTCCCATTTGGAACCGTGAACCCCTGGTGCCCTCGCTGCTTGCAACAACTTTTTACTTATTGGAGGAAGAATTACTCTGCCATTCCTTTCTAGATTAAACAAACCCATAGGTTATGCTTTTTACAACTTTTGGCATCCTGCCACTCTCCGCTGAGCTCCTCTTCAGGAGGAATCTACACTGGATACCAGTCATCGGATGCTGTGCTCCAGCCACCATCTCCTCAGTACTGAGTAGAACTGACTAATCCCCAGGCGACACTCTCCGAATGAGACTTGCATTTTCTGCGAGAGGATTTGCATACTTCAAACTCATTTTGGTGAGTGAAAAAGTTGCTCATACCACAGATTAATCATTCCCAACTTCTCTAAACACACATAGATGCTCAGAGCTGCAAAAGATGATCTCCCTCCCAGGGGAGGTGCAGACATCCCAGCCCTGCCTGCTGCTGGGCACATGAAAAGACACTGAGACTCCAAACCGTCCTTTTCCCTCTCCACGTTTCTCTGGCAGACTCATTCTTGGCTCTCAGGATTGTGTTGCAGCCTGCCTCACCTTATAAAACAAATAATTCTGGTAAGAAAGGCCTGCCTAGTCCCACAGAAATTGTCTGTCATTCTCTGCAGATAGAGGCAGCCAAATTCCACCCTGGCAGAAGCAGGTATAACGCTATCAACTTTATGCAAGAGTTGGAATCAGCCTGTTCTGGTCAGACCTTCCCAGCTGCCACGGATGCAGCTCTGAGCAACTCTCAAGCAACTGGAGTGAATTCAGGGGGAAAAAAACAGAGGAGGTCTGGACACACCTTCCAAAAGCAATCTACTTTACAGTTAATTTCTTCTTAGTAAGAACCTGTCCAAACAGCCTTATGATTCACTTCATGGCAAATACTTTCCAACCCATTACCTTTCTACGAAAAGGATGATCAAGTCTTCCTTATCTGCATACTGCTTCAAAGCTGATTTCAAGAGACGGACCTTCTGCCCACCTCCTGCTGGCTTCTTGTCATCTCCACCCTGCCATTCCTCATCCAGCCCCAGCACCTAAAGAACGACAGGCACAGGATCTACTGAATAGGTCACATGCCCAGCGAGACTCACAGGAAAGGAACAGAACCCACAACCTTACTAGTCCTGATAACTCCCAGTGCAAATCACAACAGAAGAACAGCATTGGGACAGACGGACTAGGTATATACACTGGCCTTCGAACCAATCTCTGGGACGGACAGTCAGAGTAACATGTAGCACAGTAACAAAGGACTCAGCAACAGGGACAGGAGCACACTCTGTACTGTGTGTTTTGGCATTGCAATGGAAAAGTGCCATGTGCCTCCCTTGAGCAGGAGTTATGGATCTCACCTCAAGCCAACACTCAGGATAGAATAAGAGACTGCTGCAGAAATGCCCCAGTCACGCTATTTTTCAGCCATCTGAGTGTCCTCTCTTGAGCTTTTCTTTAATCACTTTGCGGCCAAGTCTTACCCACTCCACACTTCAAAATTCCCTTTGACCAACCACCACTGAGGTTGCTAGCCATCACCTGGACTTTGTAGTTGAAGAATTGGGCTGATCTTCTAAAGCGTTGGAATCCCTCAGTCTGTTTGGTGGCAACAGTAAGAACCAGCAGGTTTCCTGCATACAGGAGAAAGCACAAGAGACACATTCAACTTGCATAGTTTTCACAACCAGCTGTTCCACACCTAACAAAGAGGCTTTACTATCAGATACTGAGACAAAGTAGGGATCAACAGTTTTAAAGTACTTGACAGATTTGACAAAGGGAAGTCAAAATCCAACCACTGAGAAGCAAAGTGAGTTTCCCAGTACATGCTTTAAATTGGTCATGAATCCAGCAGTAGAATCAACAGGTCCCAACTTTTGCGCAGTCATTGCTGTTTATGGGCATGGGTTACATCTGTTCCATACGACACTGACAGACATCCAGGTTCATTTTAAATCAGGCAGGGGAGGTAGTCTAGCTGTGGAGCTACCACAGCCTGCTGAGAAGAAAGCAGCTTGCTTACACCCCACCCAATTATATCTGCACTGTACAATGTTAAGTACCATAGGTGTTCTCACTGCCCATAAAGCTTCAGCCTCAGGAAGAAAACCAGCTTCAAATCCTACTTATTTGCTACCTGGATTTTCGTGGCACCAACTCATCAGAGATTTGTATAGGGAAGAAAAGAAAATGTGGATGTAGTCAATGTTTTACTGGAGAAAGTAACTATCACAGGGGACAGAACATGGCAAAGGTGCCCTCAAATTTCAGTGTTTGATTGAAGAACCCAAACCTAATTGCAGCACAAGCAAGACTGCTCCTTTGCAGCAGAGATTATAACTTGGTCCTGGGTATAAAATGAGAGAATGTGTAAAGATACAACTTCACTGCCTGAGTTATAAGCTAGAAAAAGAAACTATAAGGTATTAAGTGTTTTTCTGCCCTGCTACTGAAAGCTACAATTCTGTTCTCTCACATAGAGTATGAAGGATAATAGACTTGAAGACAAAAAATAGAACCACTAAGAAATGCCCATTTGGAAGTCATCCACTTAGTGCAATTGGCTTCCTGTTCCCCACAGAGTTGCTTTTCTGTCACTCAGCATTGACTGCGTATAGGGAAGACCAAAATTCGTCTGAATGTTATTATTCCCTCTCCCTGGCTGCTCCAATTTTCTACTGCATCCCTGAGGTGTTTTCCAGATTTTTTCATACGTACACAATGTGAATTTAATTCTACCACAACTTTCATTTACATCCTGCTCCCAAACTTCTTTATTTCCAGTCCCTTAAAGTTGTAAGAAAGCTAAATGCTGAAGTCCTCTCTCAGAAGTTTCTCTATAGTACCACTGGAATAGGATTTTTATGTGAAAGCTATGGTTTCTTCATTGTAATGATTAAATGCTATACTTCATCTTAACACTTTTGCTTAAGTAGGAATTTGTATAGGCTCTGGCAGCAGTGCTTAAATGCGAATCCTGGCCATACGATTTTAACATCAGAAAATACTAGGAAAAGCTGAAAGCACATTTTCTTGGCTTGAGCAGGCTTCTTTTGGAACAATGATTTTTTTTTTTTTCAATGGATGTACCAGATGCATCTTCTTAGGGTACCCAAACTGTACTCTGTCTGATCTTAAGAGCGTAACGATCTAGAAGGTGGAGTCCTGGATACACCTGACAAAGGCAGCAAAAGTAAGAAATAAGTGTAAGACTCCAAGTTAGGAAGAAAGAGGATATTCCCAAGGAAATTACCCAAATCCTTTACCTGCATCAGAATAAAGAGAGAAGTGAGATTGAGAACAGTCAATAGAAGGTCAGCTCTAATTGTATTTTGTTAGACATTCATGTACACAGACAAAGGAAGTGACAGATAAAAGAATACGAATCCTGCCTTTGTGCAGTTTTTAAAGGCAGATTTTTAGATGTATGAAGTGCATTCCCAACATAGCTCCTCCCGCACACTACAGTTCCTTGTGTCCGGTCCAGTCAGAGGGTGCGAACAAATGAGTAAAATATGTATCTCCTCAGGGAATATGTTAAAGACATTAAAGTTTCTAGCCACATGATGGCATGCAGAAAATCATGGCAGCTTTATTATATAGCTCTGAGCTCACGGTTTCTGAGAAAGCGAAGATCATACTGACAATGAAGAGGGGGGCAAATGTGGGCTTGCCAGAGAGGAATGTAACGACAAACATAAAATTCTAGTACCTAAAAGGAGAGGAGAAAGCATATAATGATAAAAGAAGGGAAGAAATAAAAGAGCCTGAGTGCTATGCAATTATTTCAGCCTGAATTCTCAGACATCTCACATTAAATAAATCACTAATTAATTTTCATGCTGCCACCCCAAGAAAGCAACAAACTGTTTATACGTCATTTGATATGACTGCCAGAAGTTTGCTGGACAAGATGGGAGAGCTAAAGGGGATGAACAGGAAGCGGTGTCCTATTTCTAAGACAGAAAAGGTTTCACAGTGCAGCCTGTGAACTCACTGGAGCACGGCAAAGCCAGCACAGAGAAAACTATCCTCCCCAGCAGAACTCCAAGTTACAGATTCCCTTCTCGTTACTCGTCCGTGGGGGTAGGATTCTGAGAGACATTAAACTCAGTTTCTGTTCTGAAAAATCTCTGCAGTAGCGAAAGCTTTCCATCCCAAGAGACATTCCTTCAGTCCAGTACTAGAAACTCGTGCTGAGCTATGCTGCCTCCGCTCTTTCTCCTTTAACCCTTTTTTCTCTTTCTTGAAGACTTTGCTGAACACTGGTGCAGCTGATAAAACTCTCTTAATTGCAGTACCACATGTGGGCATTTTAAAACTCCAAGAGCAGATTTATGCTTCCCTATTTTCCTCGTCAGAGTTACTTTTTGTGTCTAAAAATGGTAGCCTATTCTGACTGGGCCCGGAGACTCCTTGGGCCATGCTGACAATTAGAAATCGTATAAATACATTTAATAACGGTATGGTTGCAAAAGATGAACACAGTGCAGTTAACAAAGCAAGCACTGGACTAGGAACCAGGGGAGCTGGACTGTACTCCTAGCTCTGCTATGCAATAAGGAGGCAATCGTGTTATCCCTCTGTTTTTCCATCTGTAGAATGATAATAGAGGACATTTACCACTTTTGTGAGTTTTTTGATGAAAAGGATTCTGTAGGGACAAAGAACTGGAACAGGGACTCTGATAGCAACATTGGGTAGATTTCTGAGTTTTTACAAAGAGTCAAAGTCAGTGACAAGATGAGTTCAGTAACAAAAAAATTTATTTACTTCTGCCCTGACTCTACAGGGAAAGCACAGCTGCAGCTGCATTTTAGGACAAGGAATGAATTTATCCCTAGGCTGCACTTTGGGAAATGTTACTGTGCCACCTCCTGTTAAGATAGCGTTCAAGAAAATACTATTAATATGGGGATCAAATAGAAAAAAAAAATCAGTGCACAATTTAATAGTGGATAATATAATCTCTGTACTAAATTTATATTTGTGAAAGTTTTTTTAAAAGACTCAATTAAATCCAAATAACTATGCTTAGAGCTTTTGCAGGGATGTAGAAGAATGTACGAGGGAGAAGACAGGTATCATTATTCTCGTGTTACTCTGGGGAAGCAGAGGCACTGAAAAGGTAAGGCATTTTTCCTTCAAGCCATGCAAGAAGTGACGAGTTCAGAAAGCAGTTAATTCCAAATCCTTCTTCCTAACCAATACACCTTATTCTCTTTTCCCAGTATCTAATTTTATATCTCTAGTGTACTCTAAAACTTTACTAAAACCCTGGAAGATTTGGGGTGTGTAAGGAAGGCAGGATAGCACAGAGAGATTAATTTCTGACTTATATTTGTCTAGTAGTTACCCTAAATGCTGAAATTATTTTGCTTTAGTTATGCCATTGTAGCTAAAGAACCTCAAATACTCCCATGGATACACATTACCCATAATAAATAATATATATAGTAAAGGTAATTATACCAGAATCACATATTGTGAAGGGAAATGTTCTAGATAACAAGATGAAATCTGCTCTTAATTGCCACTTCTCTAATGAAGACAGAGATAATTATCCAAACTTCTTGGCAGAGCGACAGTGCGTGAACCTCTTTTGTCAGCCTGGCTGACATTCTGTAGCTGCCCTAATCCTCTACTGTTCTACCAATTACTCTTCAGAGCATCTACCAACTGTTTATGTGGAGACAGACTGATGTTATTTTAGGAGCATCCCAGGTTCTCAGGTCACAGTGTGGCCAGTCTGGAATCAAACGGTCTCTGGTACCTAATTCTTGAACTGTGTAAGTTCAAAAGCAGGAAGAGCTGACCCAGGTGGAATACAACTCAAGGGGCGGTGAGTACTTTACTGAGATGAAATGGTGTCCAAGGCTCGTCTCACACAACTCAGAGCTGCGAGTGCCTGTCTGGGTAACTGAGGCACTCAAGAAGCACGAGTGGACACCCACGCCTGCCTGGGAACTCGGCAGCAGGCTCTGGGTGCCGCCCAGGGGCTCAGGCTCTGCGGCGGGCACCAGCCTCAGGTCGGGCAATGCCCCAGAGCTGGACTGGGGCGCTTAGGGACAGTGGTGGCACCCATAGTGGATGCGCCGGTCCATCAGCCTGGCCACCAGCTCCCCGTGCTGCCGGTCCCCACCCTCTGCCCCGGACCAGACCCCCACCTTACCTTCCCGCTGGGAGGCACGGCCGCCCTCCGCCCCGAGCAGCGCAAGCACCGCCCAGGGCAGCAGCACCGCCGCAGGCACCATGGAGGCGACTTCCCCGCCTGGATCCCGCCCCGGGAGCCGAGACCGACCGCGACCCGGCGGACGGCGGCTCTAGAAACCTCCGGAGCTGCCGGAGCTTGTGCCACGCACCAGACCCGCCCGGCGGGGACGGGCGGAGGAAGCGGGGAGGCGGCGGCTCCTCCTCCCGGGCCGCCCCGGCCCCCGCAAGAGGCGGGGAGGCAGCTGGGGCCGATCTGGGAGAGGGAGCAGGAAGCCCTGGGGCCGGGGATTCTGCCTTTTGCAGGGATGCAAAACTAGTGGGATTTAGATCTGGAGCTGCAGCAACGTTACCTGGGGTGCGGGGTCCAGCAAGTCTTAGCCACAGCCGGGGGTCACAGCCACATCCGTGGGACACGGGGAACAGGGCTGCAGAGGAAGAAACAGGCATTAAACAAACCTGTGGGAGGAGGGGGCTCGCTTTCTGGCCAGCTTCAGTTAGCGCTGGGCTGCATCTGGCTGACATAGTCATTGAGTGTGAGAAAAGCAAAACAAATGCATTATGCATGGCTCTGGAAACTGGAAGCCCTTATTAAATACCTTCTTCCCACCTGTCATCTCGTCTCACACATGTCCTTGGTGAACATAAAATCTGCTGCGATCTTGTTTCCTTTACTAACTGTATCTCTCTGGCCATATATATGTCTTTAAGTTTTACATTTATCTCTTTGTCTTTGTGCTGGGTTTTCTTGCTCTAGCCCTGATGACTTATCCATGCATCTTTTTCTAGTTTATTCTGCCTAACTTTGAGAACAGGCAAAATAAACCTGTCCTGTAAAATTACACTTTTTTTAAAAAAGCCCGTGTTTAGGATCATTTTTATACTGCAGTGACTGTAAGACTTAGATGCAGGGAAAGCCTTTTGAGCCTGCAGAACACCAGATGAGGAGTTACCACTGGCGCATACCTTATGTGAAGCCTTGAGCAACACATTATTTCTATTGAAGCAAATACCTAGAAGTGTCAGTGCTGTTTTCTTAGTCCCTGTGTATAATTAAACCAATCTTTGCTTCCATTACTGAAAGCAACATTAAGAGATTACTTATTTTCTCTCTTGTAAGGTGTGAGCAATAATATTTACCTGTCTGCAAAGAACTTGCAGAATGACAGAGGCCATATAAATGTTGTGTACTGTTCTGTAACACATTAAATAGAGGGAAAGCAACATTGTGATATACTGATGAAGCCACCACTGAAAGAGGGACTGAGTCCTCAGCCACACCTGAGCTTGGCCCATGGAGCACAAGAGGAAGGTAAGGTGTCAGGGAGAAAGGACCCACACTGGGTAGTTTAGCAGAGGCATGAAAAGCGAAGGATGCGTGCTGAGCCATGGCGTGGCATGTGCATTCAGATAAAACAGAAATGCAATGCCTCAATGCAGTATGTATTGCTTAGCTGGATTGGGGCTATGGAATACACAGCTGGAAAAAAGCATTGGGATAATACAGAACCCTCCCTCATTGCAGAGTTCAGTTTTAATTAAAAAAAAAAGGCTGTGTAAAATTCTGAGGCCTGTCTGCTGTTTTCTGTCAGTAAACTACCTCTTTAACAGAAATCACAGATATTACAGGATTGAGATTTTCAAAATAAAAACAAGGTATGATCTTAGAGGAGAAAAAATTAAGCACATTTTAGAAGGGCCACACTGTAGCTAACTAATATTCCCCATGCTTCATAACAGCATCCTCCCAAAGAACTACCATTGTTATTTGTTTATTCACTGAGGATGTTCTCGAGTATGCTCAAAGCACTTTTGTTTCCATTCCCTCTCCCCAAAGCAGGAATTCCCTCATAATTACCAGGCAAACAGAATAGTCCTCATGCTCAAACGACGTACTGCAGGCAACAATCCAGGCAAATACTAGTTCTCCCTAAGATAGTGATTTCAGGAAACTTCCTTTTGCAAAGCTGCCAGTTTCACTAAATAGAAAAAAAGAAGCAAAAAATTGAAACATACTTTCACTTGAGATTTCTTCAGTACTTTGCAGGCCCAAAGTCCCTGATAAATCTTTAGCAGCCTCAAGACACTTTTAAGCCTCAAGCCACTTTAAGCCAGGAGCCACAGCAGAGGTGTTCAGCCCCTCACCTTCAAACCTCAGACTAAGATCTGTCACTCAATCTAGACTTTTAAAAAATGCAAGCTTCTCATTTTAATGAAGTTAAACCTCTCTGTTCTAAAATGAAGGGGGTTTTGCACACTAGAAATCATGAATGCATCATTGTTTATACCGCCATACTCAGACTGTCCCTATTGGACAGCTCTGTTTGCATTCTGCAGCTATGCCAACCCAGCAAGCATATTTTTTTTCCCGTTTCTATGTTTGTACTGCGTTGTGTGCTCTGGCTGGAGTCAGCTGCCTGTCTTTTTAAACAGAGGCAGCTGCCAATGCAGATGTTCCAATGAGTACGTGCAGCACGTGCTCCAAGCAAAGCAGCAACTTCCTAAAAACTGAATGGATCAGAACTCAGTTTTTAAAGCAGCCTCAAAGCACACCAGACCTTCTAAGAAAACACCAGTCCCATTGCAACGTGCAAGGGACAGGGTCTCACCCACCGTTTTTACAAATTCCAGTGCCCCCCCCCCCCCCCGCCCCCGCAGTCAAACGGCTCATTTGCAGGAAGAAGTTAACAAAGCACCTTGTCTGCTCCCGTTCGCGAAGCTGGTTCACTGGCTCTATGTGGTCAGGAATTTCACACTTCATTTTAACTTACAGTGTTTCCTGTATGGTTTGCTACTGTCTTTTGAGAGCTGCACTGGAGTCCAATGCTTTCTGTGGCTTGATGTGCACATCCAAGTCACTTCATAAAGCTTCTTCCTCTACTTACTATACAGTGGAACAAAGTTTGATAGAATGTAACTCGCTTTCCCACATAAACTCTGCTGCGATAACAGGAGCAAACTGCCACGGAATTACGGAAAACTCCTCCAGGCCCGCTCCTGATTTTTTCCATCGGTGCAGTCACCCGGGCGGGAGAGACAAAACCTCAGCCGTGGGCTGGAATAAGGCTGGAGCTGCTGGCTGACACCCGCGGCTACGGGGGCGGGCCCGGAGCCGGGGGGGCATCTAGAGCCGGAGCCAGGGGGCGCTCGGAGCTGGGGGATATCCGGAGCCGGGGGAGGAGCCCGGAGCCGGGGGTGGCCTGGGTCCGCGGCGGCGGCGGGGTGGGCCGGGGCTCCCCGCCAAGCGCCTCCTCAGAGGGCGGTGCGGCGGGACAGTCGCAAAGCGTCGCAAAGCGTCGCAAAGCGCGTCCGGGCTGCCGCACGGCGCGGCGCTTCCGGGTTGGGGGCGATGGAGGCGTGAGGGTCGCTGCGCCGCGGCGGCATCGGGGCCGGGCAGGGCCGGGACGGGACTCCCGCGCCGCCCCCCATGTGGCTGCAGCAGCGGCTGAAGGGGCTGCCGGGGCTGCTCTCCAGCAGCTGGGCGCGGCGGCTGCTGCTGCTGCTGGCGCTGCTGCTGGTCGCTTACTGGTACCTGGGGGCGGTGCGGGCCCGGCGGGGCGCGGGGCGGGGGGCCGAGCCCCGCGGCGCCGCCGCCCTCTGCCTGCAGGCGGCCACGGGCGCTTGGCGGGCGCAGACCGAGCGCGGCGATGCGCTGCCTCTGCCGGAGGAGGCGGCGGCCACGGGGGCCGGCGGCGCGCCGGGGCCGGGCCTGGCGCTGGCGGGTAACGGGTACCTGCTGCTGGACGTGGCCGCCGGCCGGCTCTGGGTGGCGGCGGCGGGATCCGGCGGCGGCCCGGCCCTCGCCACCGAGTACCCGGCGCTGGTGCGGCTGAGGGCGCTGGGCGGGCGCGGCGAAGCGCGGGCGGCGCTGGCGGCGCTGCGGGACGGGGCCGTACGGCGGGTGCGGTGCGTCCAGACGGGGCCCGGGGCGGGCGCCGGGGACTGCGTGACGGTGCGGGAGGAGGTGGTGGCCCATCGGAGCCGGCCGCATCTCTACCTGCAGCGCATCCGCATCGCCAACCCCACTGAGCGGGTGGCTGCCTTCGAGGCCTCGGCCCCAGCTTCCGCGCCCTCGCTGGGCAGCCGCTTTGCCACCAGCCTGGAGAAGGTGGAGGAGCGGCAGTTCCTGCTCTCCTCCGGTCGCCTGCTGCTGGCCGGGAGCCCCAAGGTGGTGCTTATGGTGGTGGCTGCCAAGAAGCTTGTGAGCCGGGTGCAGGTGGCACCCAAATCCCACTTCGATGAAACTGTGCTCTCCGTGGTGTACACCTCAGAGCCCATCGAAGTCTCCAGGCTGGAGGAGACCTTCAGCAAGCTGAGGGAGTCCGCCAAGAAAGAGATGCTGGAGGTGATGCAGATGGGGGTGGAAGATCTTTTCCATGAGCACCAACAGACCTGGTCAGACCTGTTCATTTCAGGTAAGGAAAGGGATGCTCAGCTTCCTAAGGGTTGCTTTAGAGGGCAGCAGAAAGCTCAGTGACCTGGTTGCTGTAAGGTCTCCAGAGGCTTCAGTTTCTCTCGGAGGCCAAAGGGCGTTCCTGGTTTGGAACCCACTGTACTTCATAAAAGTGGAATATTTCTTACTGCATAAAGGAAATGATAGAAGAATATTTCTATTCATAACTCTGGGTGTGCTGGCTTTCCTGTCTTCAGGAACTTCACTGATTTGCCCAGCATGTCATCTCTAAGTTGGAAATAGGGTTGGCCTCTAGTGACAGACAGTATAAAGGACAGATTTCTTCATGGGAAGTTAAGGACTGTCCTGCAAGGATGCTTTTTCTTAAATAAGATTTTCATGGCCTTGCATAAGAGTAGCTGCCCAAGTAATCTAGAACTTGCTTTGTTATAGCCAGTAAAAAGATAGATGTTCCTTTGACAGATCATTCTTGTAGAGTCATGGTGACAGCTCCTGTCACCATAAGGCATCTGTATATCAAACTAGCTTTGCCTTTAGTGGGAGCTTGGCTTTCAAACTCCCAAGTAGCAGAAAGAGCGCATCTAAGAAAACACAAGGAAACATTTCACTGAAGTGTTTCCTAGGCAAAGGGTGCTTCAATGTTATAAAGAACGTCTGTGTATTGAATGATGACATGCGCATTTGATCTTCTTTTTCTCCTAGTTAATGTCGTATTCGTGTGTGATCTTCTGACTCTTGGTTGTTCTGTTTTATTACAGGGGTTGAGATGAGAAAGATCACAGATTTGCATACACCATCCAGTGAGACTGTGAACATGACCCTCTACTATGTGCTATCAACCATGCCAGCTCCTCTACTAGATCCACTCATCAGTGGTGAGGACAGAGAAAAAATGGAAGCCAGCTTGAACTACGCTGACCACTGCTTCAGTGGCCACGCGACCATGCATGCAGAGAACCTGTGGCCAGCAAAGCTGACCAGTGTCGCCCAGATCTTGCAACTCTCAGACCTGTGGAAGCTAACTCTCCAGAAACGGGGATGCAAGGGTCTTGTGGCAGCTGGAGTCCATGGACTCATGCAGGGAATGGTGCTTAGTTTTGGGGGTCTGCAGTTCACAGAAAACCATCTTCAGTTTCAGGCTGACCCTGATGTACTTCATAACAGCTATTCCTTACGTGGGATCCATTACAATAAGGACTTGATTAATCTAGCAGTTCTGCTGGATGCCGAAGGAAAGCCCTTCTTGCACGTGTCTGTGAAATTCCAAGACAAGCCAGTTAGACTGTATGCATGTGAGGCAGGCTGTATGAATGAGCCTGTGGAGCTCACCTCAGAGGCACGAGGTCATACGTTCCCCATTATGGTGACTCAACCCATCACACCACTGCTTTATATATCGACAGATTTGATCCACTTGCAGGACCTGAGACACACACTCCATCTAAAAGCTATTCTGGCTCATGAGGAGCACATGGCCAAACAGTACCCAGGCTTACCCTTCCTCTTCTGGTTCAGCGTGGCCTCCTTAATCACATTGTTTCACTTGTTTCTGTTCAAACTCATCTACAATGAATATTGCGGGCCAGGAGCCAAGCCGCTCTTCAGGAGTAAGGTATAAGGCTGCTGCTTTTGGCTGCTGTCCACTGAGTGTTGTCAACCCAGTTTTCTGTCAGCTGTGCCTAGGGAGGGTCTGTCTTGGACTGTGAGTATTTTCAGTCTCTCTTGCAACAAGTGATCTGTGACCTCTTCTTGCAAGAAGTGGGATTAGGGCAGGGATTGGAATGGTAGGGCTCACAAACATTAAAAAAGATAAAGCCATCATCTGTCCTTCTTAAACATTTTTAAGGCTGCAGATCAAGATAGGCACAGCTTTTCTGTCCTTTTTCCACACACTGGTGTAGGACATTGCTTGTTTTTAAGCCAACAGCTGCAGCTGTGTAACGAGATGCAGTCTTGTTACGCAGTACTGGAATGCTTGTGAGAGCTGCTATACTTGTCTTTACTACTGTGTGGGAGACATGCACACTTGTCTGCCTGGTGTGAACGTGTGAGGTGTCGTGCAAGAACACACAAATGCAAGCTCATGTTCTTAGGCCAAGGTGCTGACTTGTTGGGAGTACTGGTAAATGTTTATAGATTTATAGACACTGCAGTCCTCCATCAAACCATGTTTACCACCATCATTTTGGGAAAGTGCTGAGTTAGTGTTTCTCCCATTCAGACAAAATACATAGCTGTGTTAAGAAAAGTACTGAGTGCTTTTTACTGTGAGTTGAAGGTTCTGACTTCAAGCTCTACTTCTTCTCACTTCGGTGTAGAGGATTTGAAATTCTTGTTTTGCGTTGCCTTAGAAAACTTAGTTGTTTGTAAAAACTTAGCACAGAATAGACAATAGATGGTGATTTCTGCTCTTAGTACTGGTACTTCCCAGTTGTGTGTTGATACAGGGTGGAAGTGAAAGATTTGCTGTGTGAGCTGGCCATGTTGTTCAGAGGTATCCCTCCTTAGGGTTGAACAGAGTTAAATGTAACTTGTGTTTAAACAAAAAAAAAAAAGAAAAAAAAGAGGAAATAAAAGGATCTAGTTAAATAGAGCTGTCAGAGGAAAAGCTCTAGCTTTAGATTGCCCTGTTTTTCCAAACTATAAAAGAAAATTCAGTTTTGGATAGTTAAGGCTGGACAGAAGGTACTGGACTACACTTGACAGTACGTAAGGGGTGTTTAAAGCGAGTTGGCAATTTTCCTCTCAGCCCACTGGCTTTGTAATGTTCAGCACTGGAGATCAGGCCTGATCCCAGGCAGGTCTGGGTACCTGTCATCCGTTGAAAGACTGAGAGTGGAAGGTGATGGGGCTAGACGGACTAACCTAGGAAGAGGTAGAACAGATCTGTATATCAAAGACAACTGCAGTTATAAGCCTATGGTCATGATCAGAACCTTAGTGCAAAAGGAGGAAGCGGTCTGGAAGTAATTTCAATTATTGTGTATACAGCTGTGCCCTGACATGCATCCTGAAACGTGTCCTGAAATTATAAAATTATGTCTTTTTTTCACTGCTGTCTATCTGGTTGCCTTTGTCATACACAAGACTTGCCTTCTGCCTTTTACAGGATTTGTTAACCATTACTACAGGTAACTGTCCCTGACGCTGTGCTCTGAAACGCTGAGAAGCTTCACAGCCACACGCCAGGGCTGAGTAACACCTCTTCCTTCCTGACGCTGCAAAAAGCCTTGCAGTGTACAGCAAACAAGTCTGTTGCCTCATCTTAATGGGACCTACTTACAATGAAGATGGTGCAGAAGTTGATTCTAGAAACAGGGATGATGTGGAAGCCAGTAGCAGTAAGCAGTCAGCAAGATGAACGGTGTTGAAATAACACCCCGTTTCATTAATTGAATGGGAACATCCCAGTGTCCAAGTGAACTTAGTCCTGCTTTCAGCCTCCATTTGCACAAGACATCTGACTATTTTGCAGCTGAGAACAAGGACCTTTTGAAAGCAACAATCCTTTTGTGCCTTGTTGAGAGAGCAATCCGAGACTTGGAAGGTGTGGTTATACAAGAGTTTATCCCAGAAACTTGTGTAACAGATGTTTCTTTTTTTCCTTGTAAGCTGTTCAGTTCCCTAAGAATAATCCATTTGGTGAAAATACTTGAAGATCTACCAAGTCCTTTGATATTTTGATTTGTTTTTTAATTTTAAAGGAAAATAAAGAATGATGATTCCCTTCAGAGAGCAGAGTTAACTAGAAAACTTTAGTGTAACTTCCTTTCTGGTATACATTTTTTAATTTATTGCTTGGGGGGAGGAGGAGGATGTTAATAATTTTGCCTCCATTTCAGTAAAAAGTCAGTCAATTGAACTGTAGATATCTAAGTGCTGGTAACAGGTTTTTCAGCCTTTAATGACTGTAGAGTGCAAAACCAATTTAATGAAATTGTTTTCTGGATTTACAGTTGGAAATGCTGATCTGCAGGTTTCCTGGTGTAAGCATACTGAGACTTTGTGCATTGGTGGCTATGGGGGGAGACATCCCACTTTCTAGTGATTTAAAGGTTGTTTGGTTTTAAAATACCAAAGCTATTGTTTCTAAATAAATATCTTTCAGTCTAATCTGATTACTGAAGCATTTTTTTTTCTTTTTTTCTCTGTCAGTGTTCTCTCCTCCCCTTGCTCCCCACCCAGTTAAAACAGGCAGAGCCTTACGTTACATCTCTGGCCAGTATTTAATCCAGCGCAAAAGTGCTTGAATTAAAAGGAAATACAGTGTGGAAAATAATACATAAATGGGTCTAAACTGGGAACAGGCAACTTGGAAGGCACAATAAGAGACTGAAACACACAGGGTGGTGCTAATCTCTGTTTCTCTGGCTTTGTGTAACCTTGTTCTCTCTTGAAGCACGTAGGGCAAGCTTTAGTTTTGCAAACACACAGAAACGAACCCAAAGAACAATGAAGTAGCAGATTTAATGGCCATCCAGCAAGTAATGAATTTGGAACATGTGGTGCTCCCAATGAAAATCTGGGGCAGGATTTAACTTTGAATTTTTAAATAGGTTGCTGTCTAGTTCCAGATTAAAAACCTCCCTCAGAAAAGCAGATTTCAGTGTCTGTTACTTATCTGCGGACTATTCCACTTACTAATTGGTCTAGCATAGTTACTACCCTACAAGGGAACAGGCTAAAGAGAGCAAAACAACAGAGTACATTATAAATTGTACACTAAGTACATTGTGTATTAAAAGAGATATTAGCTATTACACTTCAACAGAACATACCAGAAGTTCCTGCTCTTTCTTACTGAAGGCCCATGAGCTGCTTAGTTTCTGCGAAACATCTGGCATGAAGCTGATAAGAGCTGTTCCCAAGCCACCATGGTGTCAGCTGGAGGCTGAGGCTTTTGATGTTCACTTGCAGAACTGCCAACAGTGTGATGCCCACTGAGCCCAGGAAAGATCCTTCAGCCTATTTAGACTAGACCTGGAAAAGATGGATAAGCACCCCTTACATAAAGCAGGAGTGGAACAAAAAGAACCAAACAAACCAACAACAACAAAAGCCTTGAGAGTGTTTTACATTAAAAATATTATTCTTATGAGCCTACCCTCCATATAATAAAAGAACTGTATCAGAATTCCTTTACAAAGAAAGGGAAAAAGAAAGAATAGGGTTTCTCTATTTACAGTGTGTAAGATAGCAGAAGGTTAATTGTGAAATGATTGCAGAAATGCTTAAAAAAACAACAATAATTCCACGTTTACAAGCACAGTCATAAAACAGGAAAGTTGGAACAGTAATTGAACATCCAAAATTTATATTTAATTTTTAGTTAGTATTCAATGAAAATGATAGTGGCATGGAAGTTAAACTGAAAAGCATAGTACGTTGGTTAGCTTGCAAATTCAGACACTAAGAAGAGAGCCAACTGATTCATGAAAAAAATGTTTAGAATCTCAATTCTGCACACAGTCAATCCCAATTTATTCTTTTGTCAGATAATAAATACAAGATGCCAGAACAGAGTTTGGTTGATTCCATTTGAAATTCAAAATGCAGCTTTCCCAAGTGTTATTGTTTGGGCAGGATAATACATTCTTGAGGAGCAGACAAAACAGCAAAGCATTATATATTTCTGCCTTCCACATGTGTGCTCCAGGCATCCTTCATCCAAATCAGTACCTACTGCTGAATGGAAGCGAGGAAAATCAGGGGGTTTGCTGCTTGTTAATCCTGACAGTAAACAACAGATTTATTTCAGCTTTTCTGAAGCCTCTAGTTTGGTCTTTGTGTTCAATGCAACTCCGGTTACAAAACTGGCATTATGGTATTTGTTTCAGTTCTAGTAAGTTTGCTCCCTATGTGTGACCTCGCTTATGGGATAGAGATGTTTGTTTTTTAAATAACCAGTAACAGTTTTTCAGGTGAAGGGTAAGTGGATGGAAATGTGACAGAGGATGGAAAATTCCAGTAGTAGAAGAAAAAAAGGAAAAAAGAGACACAAGGGTAAGTGTTGGTATCAAGTCATTGATCTCAAATGTCCAGTAACGAATTAGGACACTTTCTTTTGTGGCAGCAGCTCTGTAGTGGTGTAAATCCCTGCTCTTGCCTGTTCGGTCCTATTGGTGAAAATGGTTTACTCTTTGTCATTAACAAGCTCACACTGCATTATGCCACAGGTCAGCGTGCTGATTTGGGGTGTAAAAATGCTCATTTGCAATGCTACAGGAACCCAGTTCTCTTCCAGGGATGTGCTACTGATCTAACAACTGAAGGTAAATAGGAAAGAAATGAAGTCTGGCTCACCGTGCTACGCCTGTGTTTCTCCGTCATCACGGCCAGCTGGTTCTTGGTATTGCTTGAAACATCTTCCACTTCAAAGCGATTACAGTTTGTTTTATTGAAGAAGTATGGCATGCTAAAACACACGCAACTTGAGCTAGAAAAGAAGATACGGGGTTTCAGTCAGTACAAAGTGGTAGTTGGCATCAGGCACAAAACAAACCAGAACAAAATAAAATTTCAGGCAATCACAGAATCATACAATAATTAAGGTTGGAAGAGGGTCCTCAGGGATCGTCTAATCCAACCCCGCTGACATATCTGAATCTATCACTGTCTGAATAGATCAGACACCATTACTGCTGACATGCCATTAAGTGTTAGAATAATTCATTTAACATTTTCCTTCTGAAAACACCTTTGTGATGAATTTTCAAGACAATGGGAAAGCAAACACCTGCTACAGATAATATGCAGCTCAGTCGGAATTTTTTTTACCAAGTTGTTTACACAGCCTGGATCCAAGGTCCATCTAAACTGGTTTTTTTTTCAGACACTTGTGCATATAAAAATTTATCCCACAATTGCACAAGTTTTCCATTGGCATTAGAATAGCACTACATTTTAAGTCACGTGTCGCAGAGATAAAGGATAACATATAAAATGATTTGCAAAGCAGAGCCTGCAGCATACAGCTCACCGGCATCATGCTTGCAATCCTCTTTGCTGTGTTGACTCTGGCAGCTGCAGGTACGTACCCAATTTCAGCATTAGTTTTAAAGGAAAAATGAACTAAAAATCTAACAGCAACTTTCCTTTGTTAGGGAAATTAGACATTCTGCAACAAAGCGGAGAGATACAGCGTAGGCTGTTCTCTCAAAACAGTAACTAGGTGCTCTTCTATTCTGTTCTTATTACAGGGGCTCGATTAGCATCACTGCTCTCAGCCTTTAGGGAATTCAAAGTTATTTTACTTAGCTCCGATACACTGAAATACAATTAATCCACATCAAATTGTTGCATGGGTTAAGAGCTGCATCTCAGCTGACACATGAGAATTTGGCTAAGCCAACTTGATTTCATTATCTGTAAGACAAATTAACCCGTTCAAAAAGGCTTTATGTAACGTTGGTCAGTTTTGCCTGATGGCTTTATCTTCGTTTGTACCACGTTAAATCACAGCCTATATTTGTACCTTTCAGTGTTCTGTACAGACAGCCTATATTTTAAAAAAAGCCTCTCTTACAGACTTTTTTTTTTTAAGGCTCCTACTTTTAAAACACACATCCTATTTTGTGTATCTTCTAGCCTTTGGCTGCGGGGTTCCTGCCTACCCACCCTCTGTGTCTAAAGTTGTCGGAGGGCAAGACGCCAGACCTTACAGCTGGCCCTGGCAGGTGAGTCACTCCGTGCTTTCCCTGGCACAGCTGGGGTTGTGCTACCCTCACACAACACGGCTGCACAAAACCAGGTCTTACGTTTCATTCGATGCCTCTTGCCTGCCATATCTTAGGGTTTTGACTATTACATTCCGATTAATCCTAAAGTTTCCAATCTTTTTAAGAAAGCTCTGAATGTGCCACCTCTTGCTGGTTATGCAGGCTTTCATGTTCTCTCCGTACTCTTAGCCACCATCCCATATTTAAGCAAGATGACTGTGAAGTTCAGTGGAGTATACGATGCTTACTGGAGCACAGTTATACATGGAGTTAAAAGACACATTTCTGAAGCAAATGAAATGCTCTATCTGGGCCAGGCTTAGCGAGTGCTTTGGAAGAAACAACATTAAACAAACAAACAAAAAAAATCAAGCTTTTGGACAATAGGGAAGGAGGGAAACCTTTTCCATGTCCAAGAGTTGGAAACTTGTTGCTTAAAAGCCTCCCACCATCTTCCAGCAGCAAGTTGTGTTCTGGGTGTATGAAGAAAGTGCAACAATGAAAACAATCAGTAAGCAAAAATCTGAACCTTGCTGGTTCCCTTGATCCTAGGCTTCCCTTCAATACAGTTCAAATGGCAAATGGTATCACACCTGCGGAGGAACCCTCATTGCAACCAACTGGGTGATGACAGCTGCCCACTGCATCAGGTAAAAATGGAATTACAGTCTGTTCCCAGGAAGCAGTGCATGACCAGAGAGAGATGAAGCAAAACCATATTAACACTAGTTCTCCCGTTCCCAATTACGAGCTCTGAGTTTCACATCATATCTTTTGATTGCAACTGCTAGGTCAGAAGAAGAATGACACCTTTTCATTTTCTTAAAATAAAAGTAGAAGGGGAAAAAAAAACTCATACAATTACCTGAATTATATACTCTTCATTTTCTGTAAATAACTATAAATGTAATGTTTTCAAGTTGCTATTAAAATTCAGCTTTGTTGCCTGTTTCTATAATATATGTGGCAGTGAGGAAATAATTTTCCCTAAGGAAATAATCACAAATGCTGTGAATATACCAGCCATTTTCAGTAAGCTCTTCATATGATGGGGCAGTATAAGAAAGAAATGACCAGGTACAGCTATGCCCTTTCACCATCAAAACTGTTTCCAGTAAGACAACCCCATTTTGGTTTGGTAACGTATGTCCTTGAATACGTACATACCATTCTTGATTATTGTAACACTAAGTTGCAGAAAATGTCATAAAATGAAATAAGAAGGATTGGCTGCATGTTATTATTATAAATCCTACATATTATATCTGTCACACAGCTGTTTATCAGTGAAGCTGTTTATCGCTGCCCAAAAAGCAGCCCAAATCGTTTACTTCATTGAAGAACACGAGCTGAATCCTGCAAAGATTGGAGGCATCTTGAGTTTGTTAATGAAGCCTTCAGCAGGAGTTGGCAGGACGGCTTGGAGAGGAAATGATTATTAAACCTAGCTTTGTCCTTAGCAAATCAGTCAGACATTGGCTCAGCTCCAGACAAATCACGCACGTGATGTGAGATTACAGTCTTAAGGATGTTCTTACCGAATCTCTCAGGTGGCAAAGATGCAGATGCCTAAGCAGCCAGCCAGCAGCTGCGTAACTGTTAGTCCTTTTCTTGCGCAGCTCTTCTAAGAACTACCGAGTACTTCTTGGAAAATACAATCTGGCAGCTGTGGAAGAAGGATCAGTTGAAGCTTTTCCAGAAAAAATCATTGTTAATGAGAACTGGAATCCACAGAATGTTGCAAATGGGTAAGTTGGTGGCAAGTATTTTTTCAGTTATTAGATGCAAGGCCAAATCAAATTGCCTGAATCCCACCCACCCTGAGTCATGGCAGATAAACGCGTAGATGTTTAGAGCCACCTCTTACAGCTTACAGTGATACTTCTGAATGTTTGCTCATAGATAAGAATCAAGTCTCCAGTTTGTACCTTTCCTCCTCAAGAGGAGATAAAGAACTTTCAATATTAATTGCTTATTGACTAACTGTTTTCAGATGCTATGTTGCATGTTTATGCTTGGGTGGGAAGCTGTTCTGTGCAATGATTTCTTTTGTACCGTGGAAGGGAATGAATTAATTTATATAACGCTCTTTGAAGCTCTCCTATGACCGGCATAGACACAGAGTATTACTGATCGATGGTATTAATACCTTTGTTGCTGAAGGACTCCTATGTCCTGCTGCAGGCAAAGGGCATTAGCAAAGAAATCCCCTCAGTTTCCAGCTCCTTGGATTTAGTCCTAATACGTGCTTGGTTTTGGTGAAAAGGACCTATAAAAGGCAATTTCCAGAAAGCTGCCAGCAGGCAAGTGGACAGTTCTGCAGGGAATAGTCTTCCAGTCCATGGGTTTCCCCATCGCTTTGAGGGTGGAGGAATCTTTACTGCTTATGTACTGGCCTCCTTGCTCCCTTGCATCTCTTTGGAATACGCCGAGTGCTGTATAACTGCTAAGTATTCGTGCTACTGCGTCTTAATCTATTTGCAAACCTCTTCCTCCTTTCCCTTTCTCTTCCCTACTCTCAAATGTGTGCATATGACCACAGGTATGACATTGCTCTGATCAAACTCACCGAGCACGTCACCTTAACTAAGCACATTAAGCTGGCCTGCCTCCCCCCTGCACAGAGCATCCTCTCATCCAACACCGCCTGCTACGTGACGGGATGGGGAAGACTGCAGAGTAAGTACTTGGACATTTGCAAAATTATGGAACAAAATCTTTCAGTACTACCTTCTCCTTTGGGGTTGACTGGAAAAAGGCTGCTGACAGTGCTCAAGATCCCGTCAACCTCAGTGTAGTGAGGTGGTTTATCACGCCCCGCTTCACTCACACAGTATGATTTTTCCCTGCCTTTCAAGTCTATTTTGCTTGTAATGGGGCTAGTAATGCACTAGAGGGCCCTGTACTAAGCTTTTAGAAGCTATTGTAACACAAATGTTAACAGTGGGCAGACTGGTGAATTTGCTAATGCTAAGAATACCCCGCTGAGTAACTGAAAAGGCACATAAGGGAATAAATGTAAAGTGAAGAAAATCTCAGAAGCATCAGCGGAAGCGTCAGCTCAGCTCAAGAGGCAATTCCTAGAGTGATAAGTGAATTGCAAACTCCTGAACAAAGAGCAGCCCTTTATTTCTCTAACAATGAGACATTTTTAATGGAATACAAAATATTAGTAAGTTAAGGCCTTTTTAGTACATATCTATTAAAGAATGGAGCTAAGGAACGGATTATACAGCTTCTCCTTTAATACAGCCCCTGTGCAGTTTCTTACCTGGAGGGATAGTACCCAGATCCTAGGAGAAACTTAACAATGCAGTTTTGTTCTTTCCTCAGTGCCAGCTGGTACCGTGACTCCTTTGTTTCTCTTCCCTCCCAGCAAATGGAGCTCTTCCAGATGACCTGCAGCAAGGCCTTTTGCTGGTGGTGGACTATGCAACTTGTTCCAAGCCCAACTGGTGGGGAAGCACAGTGAAACCCACCATGGTTTGTGCTGGCGGGGATGGAATCACCTCCAGTTGTAACGTGAGTCCAGAGAACACCGCTCTTAGGGCTTGGTTTCAGACACAAACAAGCGTTTTGGGAAGAAAAGGTTAAAAAAAAAACCAATGAGAAGCTATTCATACTGTGACTGCCATTAACACTGTGTTGCCCCTTCCTTCCAGGGGGACTCTGGTGGCCCACTGAACTGCCAAGGTGGTGATGGCAGGTGGGAAGTGCACGGTATCGTCAGCTTTGGCTCTTCCCTGGGATGCAACTATTATCACAAGCCTTCTGTCTTCACCCGGGTGTCTGCTTACAATAACTGGATCCATCAGGTAAGGCTCCAGATATTGCTGCGAGAGAATACAGACATTTAGCTATTTCGGAGGTTCTCTCTGATTGAGATTTCTGCCACCTACTCAGGGAGCTGCATCACTTTTGATTCAGATGCTACTTGCCATACAAGTACCCACTGTAGACAAGCCCTTACCACTGCAAAAGCAAAAATAAAGTATCCTTTTCTTAAATAGTTATCCAAATTATTTTCACTTTTAAAGAAGTCTCAATGTTTAGGAATGCCTTCTTCCTTTATACTAGAGCTATATTTATAGTCATAAAGATTTTACTGGTATGACTTCAGAAGAGATCACTCAAATTTGTATTCAGCAATAACACTGTTGCAATTGCATTCTAGAAAGCAGTGCATGCTGCTCAAGTCTGGAACATCAATTATTTTTTAATTTAATATAAACTTCAATCTAAAAAGTGACTGAGAAGCAAAAAAATTTTATTTCAGTTATTTAAATCCTGCATCTTGGATGCAACATATAGTATTCACAAATTCCTGGGTTTCATGATCTGATTTTTCACTTGTTTTGCATTTTTGCAGGTTATGGCAAACAACTAATCCAAAGAGAACTGGATGATAGATGCCAAGAAGGAAAACAGTTTGAATAAAGTCATAATCACGACACCTTTGATCACAAAGAGCTGGGAAGCTATGCTTTTAACACCACAAGCATTGTACCTAGCTGTACTACAATTAAAACTATTTTTTGCAACATGAAATAACAGCATGTGTCCGTGTCGCTTCTTCCTGTGTATCAGGACCAGAGCGTGTATTTAGTGATGATGCTGGAGCCTTTTTACAGCCTTTCCCCTGTCTTGGGCTAGAGCTTCCTACCCTCACCTGGGGAAAGACGTGAGCGGGCTGGGAAGAGGCCGGGCGGTGGGAAGAGTGAGAGGCAGAGGAGCAGCTCCCGGGCCGGGGGTGAGACAGCGAGGCACCCCGGCCGGGCTGAAGGCAGCAGGCAGCTGCCAGGACCCCCCAGCAGGACTCACCAGAGCGGGCAGCGGCGATGCCCAGCAGGAAGGCAGAAGGGGTGCAGGCAGGTCCATGCAGGTGAGTGCGGGAGCGCAGCAAAATGCTTTTAGAGAGAGGTTTCAAACACCCTGTGGTCTTGGGACTTAGCAATGGGAAGGGTAAAATCTAGCAGTGAGTGCCGGCAGCGTCTCTGCAGACCCATCTCCTTCATGTCCCTGTTGCTCGTTTTTAAGTCATTCAGATGCCAGATGAAGACCTCTGAACTGTCACTGTCGGCTGACACGCAGACACAAATGGGGATTTTTTGCAAAGCACAACCTGAATCACCACCTTTTAGCCTGGCACTAAATTAAAGCCCCTATTTCTATTTCTTTCATTGAAAAAAAAGGTAGGCAGTATAAAATCAAGATGGATTTCTGTTGTCTTTTTCTTCTCGCTCTTGGCATGTATTTTTCTGGATTCAAAAGTAAAACGATTGATTAAAAACAGAGGTCAAGCAACTCAAAGGTAAGCAGTAGACAGCGTAAGGAAAAGACTGGAAGTTCATTGTGAGAACAGAAATGCATCTGGGTTCCGAGATCAATTTTTCTAGGCTTGCGGTTCCTTTCAGTGAGACATTTTGTTGTTGTTTCATTTGGACTGAAAATAAATTAATATATATTATTAAACATAAATTGTATTAAATAAGAGAAAACATGTCTGTTTATCATCTTTGGGGACTGTACTTATTACTTTTCTTCTACTTTACAACCATTGACCACCATTCTGCTGCGAAGAGCCCAGCAGGAACTTGTTTTGCCTGACATCAGCCTCTGCTGAGAAATAGCAGGCTTTATTGAGTCCTTATTTATCTTATTAAAAATGTAATTTAACCTATATGAAAGAGCAGGGGATCTGAGGAGGGCTTTTTTCAATCATGTCTACTATGCAGAGGAAAATTAAAAAGGACTGAGCTGAATGGACTCCTCAGCAACCCAGTCCCCTGGTTTGTTCTTTATCAGTGGAAATAAGGGTTGCCCAGTTGTTCAGGAGTCAACAGCTTCAGCATAACATCCTGGGTCATTTTCAGGATTATCATTAATGTAAGAGTGTAAATGATTGATTAATAGTTCTGAAAATTAAAATTGTTGGAGGTTATTTTGCTGTGTGGAACACAGGTGCCAATTATGTCTAGCATGAAACGGACAGACAAGATAATCATGAAGCTCAAACGGTAAAAATTGGATATGTAAATGCTTCTGTAAAAACTCAAACAAAACTGAAATTTGATTATTTTTCCTTTTGAAATATTTAGACCATATTGTGGAAACATCTGAACTCATTTGAACTCATCAACACAAACTATTCATCATAGGGAAATTCCTATTAAGAACAAATTCTAAAAGTTCTAAAAAAAATTCAACAGTTCCAGTTTGTGATCACTGAAATAAGTAACGCGTCTTTTCATGGGCATCCCTAAGATTTGGGTAGAAGTACCACAGAGAATAAAACCTACAGCAAATGATTTTATCAGTCCTAATACAGAAAAACTGTATTATTTCGTTCGTGTGGTTTTGCAGCTCTGAGTGTGGCATGGAAACAGTCTCTTTACTACACCTTTTCTTTTAAAATAAAATGTCAGGTGGAACAAAATACAATAAAATAGGTCTGTCAATAACACTCAGCTAATGCATGTTCCCTGTGCTTTGCTTCTCAATGCATGTGAATTGTTAAACATCACTACGAGCTCCAGTTACATTTTCAGGAGCTGCAAGAAACACCCCAGGGATCAGACACCTCCACCTTTTTTCTTTTTTTTTAATTTTTTTTTTTTTTTTAAATTTTTTTTTTTCAGATGTTCTCCCCCCTCCAATGCTGGTGGTAGAAAAACAGTTCAACGGATTTTGGCAGCATGCATGGTCTCCCTCTGCAGCCTCCTTGGAGCCATTTCCTTTGATTTGAGCAACAGCTTGGAAATATGGAGAAACACAGGGAAAGCCCTTCAGGAACTTGCGTCCTGTGAAAATCTTTGGGCTGTTCGCCTCATCTATCTCCTGCAGGAAGAAAGGCACAGCTGGCTCTTCCCAGCAGCAGACAAGAGGAATAGATCATTTCAGGCTCAGCTGGTGGGGAATTTAAATTCCCTCTGTAAGGCAAGCGAAGCAGAACTGTATTGTGAGAATTGCCAATGCAAGAAGGAGAAAATCTCCATCTGTAGATTTTACATCATTGACATGAGACAAAAATTAAATAGCACAAGGGATACTGAAGCCAGCCAGGTGCTCTCCAGAGCAATCTCTGAACTGCTGGAGCGTTTTAATAGTCCCTATGAAGACCTCAAAGCTATGAGATACAATCCTGACTGGGCAGACATAATAGCTTTTAAACTTATCCTTCAAATGAGAGAAGCCATGCTGAAAGCTCATTTAATGCCAGCATCTACGAGCTTTCAAACAATATTGCATCCATTTTTTGCCATTCTGAACTATGCTATCTTCTCATCAGCGAGTGTACAGAAGTGCTGGATGGATAACATCAACCTATCGCTTCCATTCACCCACTATGAAGGAATCTCTTTTTTCATCCCATTCCTGGGCTCAGAAGAATTTGTGTCCACTGAAGCCTTGGCAAAGGGACTGCACTATGTACAGAGCTGTCTACTGCAGAAGGGACAGGAAAAGCTTATCAAGAAATCTAAAGAAATCCTGTCCACAACGAGCCTTAAGATCAGTCTGATAGTGATAGCCTGCCTCACTTACCCCATAATCCTGATATCCATCAAGCAAATGACAGATTGGATATACAGTTACGCCAGAAACATCAAGGAAAAGACAGAGGAGTTGAAAAGGGAGAGGCGGCTAGCTGAGGACCTCTTACACCAGATGTTGCCAAAATCTGTGGCCAAGCAGCTAAGGAAATGCCAAAAAGTTGAGGCAGAAAACTATGATCAGGTTAGCAAATGGAAAGGATGCCGTCACCAAGGAGAGAAAAGTATGCACCTAAAAAAGCACCTACCTTGCCCCCGTTTTGAGGAACCCGGTTTTGCACCCATAGTTGGCTGTGGACAGAAATCCAAGCATCCACAATGGGTTTTGGAACGAGCTGCACAATGTGCCAGGAAGCACTTAGGCTGATGGGGAAGGAAGAAGAGCTGAAATTTCCAGAAGTGTAGCTTTAGATGTCAAAGATCCTATGTTGGCAAGTTGTCTTCTTTGGGTTTAAGAGTGTACTAGCGAAAGCCAGCCAGCATCACTAGACCGTGAGTACATAGGAGCAAGAACTGAGTTGCCCCCCTGTAATGGGACTTAAAGAAGGATGAGAGGGATGGAGGATCTGGTAGCCTCAAGTGTGTAAGGTAACGAAGCCTGTCGACACAAAAACGAGGGCAGAGTTTAGCCAGGCACCCATTTATTTGCAGCTCTGCCTCACCGCATGCACGCTGCTGTCAGCGCTGGATGCGGCAGCTGCGCTGCACAGCCCACAGCCAAAGCCCCACGCTACAGTAATTGCAATTCTATTCACTCTTCTTCCCTGGATGCTCTGTTACTTTCGGCTGTGAAACACAATAATAAATGTTTGCATATAATTTGTAGGTGTCATTATCGAAACAGCAACCTGTAATTGCACAATTAATTACAATTCACAATAGTCATGACATCAAAAGTAGCTGAACCAAGGCAGGGAGTGAAAAGGTGGCTCTTCTGGAATAATTGGTATTACCAAAGATGAATAAAAGAACAATTTCAGTTTAAACACTGTCAAAGTTCAGGCAGCACAGAGAAGAAATTAATTCTTTGCCAACAGCTATAACACACATTTCCCTTCCTCAATTCAATTACTATGGTTTCCGTTGTTCTTTCTTTTATAAAACTGATTTTTTTTTAAGTTATTTTATTTGTAAATTACTTGTTAGTAAAGATAAACATCACTTGAACAAAAACAAAATCCAGTTAATATTTCCTAATTCAAGAAGAGCAGAGACAGCAGCTGAGTTCTTAGTTCGCAGTTTGTTCAGATACCTAGTTTTCATCTCTACTACAGTTTAAATCGCTTTATAAGAAAAATCAGACCCTAATTCTACAAGAAGCATGTTGATCCCTGCTCACAAGATTCAAAGCATTTGACTTTCAGTCTCCCATCTAGCACTAGGTATTCAGAGAAATGCAGACGATAAACTTTGGAGATAAATATAGTTTTATCTGTCAAAGTAACAGAGAAGAGAACGATTCAGAGCCAGAGCTCGTTAGTTTAGGATTGTATCTATTCAGTTCTGCAGCACTGGTTCTCTGCACAGCCTGTGCCTTAGGCTGCTCTGCTCAGAATTTCACAAATCCCCAAACTCTTCAAAGGCTCTGCCACTGTTCCCTGCAGACCTCAGCTTCCCCCTTGCCTTCTCCCTGCCACAGGTGACTATCTTTTTCTCGGACATCGTGGGGTTCACAAGCATTGCCGCCTCCTGTACTCCCTTGCAAGTTGTTGAGATGCTCAACAATCTGTACGTCTGCTTTGACAGCAGGATTGAGTCTTACGATGTTTACAAGGTGAGTACAAACCTGCAGGAAAGGAATGTGGTAGTTGTTTAAATCTTTCTTACTTTGTTCCCTAGTGAACATCAAATACACCAGGGCCAGCTGGCCAAAAGCCATGAAATCCAAGACCCGCCATTGCACTGGGAATACACCACAGCTTAGCGAGGGGTGGACAGCTGAGATATCTTTTATTCTTATTTCCTTTTGAAAGAAAAGCTTGGTGCCTGCCACTTAGTTTCCATTTCAGGTGGAAACCATTGGGGATGCCTATATGGTAGTGAGTGGCCTGCCAGAGAGGAATGGCACCAAACACGCCGACGAGATTGCCAAAATGTCTCTGGATCTGGTGGCAGCAGTTCGTCAGGTTGTGATCCCTCATATGCCAACAGGCAGACTGCAGCTGCGGGCTGGGATACACACAGGTACGTGGGCTGAGACATGAGAAAAAGAGAACAAAGGACAGTCTAATTACGTGAGGAGAAAAGAATTCTGCATTTCTGTATGAGCCATTGACTCTCCGCAGACTCCAGGATGAGTATTTCTCCCAGTTCCAGCAGTAACAGTGGGGTGAAATGAGTTTTGCTTGCATTGGTATAGTGGCTGTGAAACAATTTAGTATTGGCAAAGTGCATCTTCCCCTGATATCAGCACCCATTAGCTACAGCTAATCAAATTGTGACTTCTCTCCTTAAGTAAATCATAGCATCATATAAATATAAATACTGTGCAGCCAGGCCCTAGATGCACTGAGTATTTCTGTTACCATTGCTCTCTGAGGATCCAGAGTGACTACCAAAGGTGTCTGCATTTGTCACCTCCCGGCACTTTTTCCACTTGGTTCTTATTGGGGTCTCTCTGCCCTGTATTTCCTCAGGACCCTGCGTGGCTGGAGTTGTGGGGTACAAAATGCCTCGGTATTGCCTTTTTGGGGACACTGTAAACACGGCCTCCCGCATGGAGTCCACCAGCTTGCGTAAGTGACTCGGGCACAATCTGCATGTTCTTTACGCGCCAGTCAGGCTCACACCCACACTCCGTGTCTCTCAGGTACTGCAGTGAAAAGAAACCCCCTAACACCTCCTCACATTGGGCATGGCCAAGTGTGAAATCAGGTTCGTAGAGGAGAAGGAGCATTCTCTGCAGTACATGCCAGGCTAGAGAACTAATTACCATAGATCTACTGCAGTCCCCACTATCCCTGTACATACACTGGTTATCAAATAAGCAGAAGAAACTCTTGTGTATTCACGTGGGCAAGTAGAGTCACTTCCCTTATGCCATTGGAAGTAAGAGGAGAAAGAGGGTGACAAAAGCCAAATAGCACAAGGTAAGCTGGGTTTGATTTTAAGGACTTGAACACAAAGGCATTAGGTAGAAACACCATAGCTACATAGAAGAGGGCAGCTCATGTTTCCTTGGTCCAGCCTTTTATGCTGCCTTTGTTACCAGTATCACCCATTTTCCCTGCTGTACCATGCTGTTGTGCAGAGACACCCAGTGCAGCTCCGCACGTCATGTCAGTGGGTCCGGTAACCTGCTGAACTGCTTCTATGTTTTAGCCACCACCTGTGTACAGTGTCACCGAGTCCTCAACCAGCGTTTAAGGCATCTTCCCCTTCTCTGTGCTTCTTCCTCAACCTGACATTTTCCAAAGAGAAGGTGGAAACACCGGGCTGACAAATGCAGGAGGGCCGGCATGTGGGCCCTGGGGACAGGGGAATCATTCATTTCTAATGCTCTGTTGTGAATCCTAGCGCAGAAGATCCACATCAGTTCTGCTACATACAACGCTCTTCTCACAGACGATGCATATGAAATTGAACTGAGAGGAGAAATTGAAGTCAAGGTAACAGCTTTTCTGTAACTTTGCAACAGTAAAGGAGTTTAATGAGGTAGGAAGAAGATATGATAGATTTGGCCATTGCTCTTCTGTGAATTTTAAGCCAATTTTTAACCGTGGCCCCAAGGTTCTTTTGCTAATTCAGTTGGAAGTGGCTATACATTACTCCTCCTAATCGACACAAAAATATTACCGTGTGCTTTGAAATACAGCTGCTCTGTCTGCATCTGCATGGAACCACATGAATATGGGTGAAAGTGTTAGGATTCAGTTACCAAGACACATGGGTGTAAGGGTGATTTTAAACCCTTAGCAATACTGCCAGTGACCAGCAAGACCTTTTTCTAAACTGAAAGAATTATTAGCACCCAAACTGCATATAAATTACAGTTCTTTACCCAAACATCAGCTACTTATGAGAGAAGGAGAGATAACAAATGCAGTACAGGTAGTAACCCTGGCCCATAGTGATCCTCTGCTTCATATCCCATGAAAATAGCTGTTTTCTGCTCTCTGCTTTTCTTGTCCCAGGGCAAAGGGAAAATGAAAACCTACTGGCTTCTTGGTAACAAGAACTACAGTGTCCAAAATGACAGCCTGGTGTGTCACTGGAATCCAGCACTCTCCAAGAAAAAGAAGATGGAAAGTAGCCAGGGATCTGTTCAACAAGTAAGGAGGTGAACGTTTAGCAGCGTGAGACGTCCTAGATAACGTGCCATTCACTAAGGGCTAAGACATGTAGAACTCGCGTCTTTGTCCTGCAAGTAGCAGGCTCTGCTGGGTACAAATACAAGCTCTAATGTGTGTTCCTCTCTGTCCATAGCATAGTGCAGGCGCTGTGGGAGCAGCACTGGCCGAGCAGAGCCCTGACAGTCACACTCAAGGGAGTCCCAGACCAGCCTGGAGCCCTGAGAGTGCCACCCACGGCGCCAGCCAGAAGCAGAGGAATGGCTGTCATCAGAGCTCCCACCAGAGCCTCCAGGAGAACCTCACTTCATTGGGCTTGTTTGCTTTGGGGGAAGGTGACAAAGGTGCCAGTTTAGAACACAGGGCACAGCTTGGAGACCATGGTATTAAAGCAATGTGGAAAAACGAGTTTCTCCCAGGTTTTGTAGAAGAGATGTGACAGGATAAGAAATGGACGGCCCCAGGCACACACATTTCTTTTAAATAATATTTTCTTTTTGTCCTTCGCCATAATTCACATTTTTAACTAGTATGTTTACTTGGAAACCTAAAACACCAACAGAAATTTAGAAAGGTGTCTCTTTACAAGGAGAGGCTACAAAAGTGCAGGTGGAGCTTCATCAGGAGCATGAGCGGCAGATAAAAGACGTACAGCAATGTAACTTCTTTCACTCCAGTAAAGCTATTCTAGATTTCTATTTGTAGGTGACACAGAATCTAGCCAGAGAAGTCCAGACATAGTGAGGACACTTTCAGAACCTGAGCTAGCCTGTACCTCTCTCCAGTAAACTATCGCTTGCAAGGCATGTATAACTGTAGATAGTAAGAGAGGGAGTAGAGAGACGCTGATGGAGAAGAAAAGGGGTTAATTACTCTTTTTGATCACTGTTTCAGAGATGCAAATGAAGTGGGAACAATATTTAATTACTTCTATTAAGTCTCTGCAGCACTTTGTCTTTCCAGCTGTTCTCCACTACAGAGGAATCTCCTCTCTGTACATGTATTTTTTTCCCTCATCCAATCACCAAGGGGGTTGATGGTGAGACAAAGATGCAGTCTACCTGCATGGAAGACATCAGAAGGACAAGCTATTTCTCCCATCACATTGTAATTTGCTTTTCTTTTTGAAGGAAAAGACTCCTCTGCAGTGATGACCAAAGCATAATAAATTCCTCTTCTACACATGACTCGGAGAAATCAAAGTAAACTGAATTACTTCCTGATGTTCACAATTAGTAACTCTACATGGAGTTTAATTAATTTGTAAGCGGGCTGCACATATCATTAACCCTATCCTGCTAGCTGCCGCCTTTGAGCAATTCCAGAGTGAGGGAACCATTCTGATGGGAACAGAAGGACAAGTGTGGGGGAGAGGGTTTGGCCTGTCTCCTCTCCCAATCAACAGGTTCATGCAGAGCATTACTGCTGCAAACCAGAAAGATCTTCGCAGATTAAAGTTCTTTTTAAGGGAGGCCAGGCAGTGCTTAATGGTTACGAAAAGCAACAAAAATAAAAGTATGTATTTAAGAGGAAGTCATGCTTGGAAAGATGAAATTGGTCTTTGTTTTTAATATTTTTTTTTGCCAAAATAAAAGTACCTTTATGGGCTTCAAAGGAATCTGGTCAGGCTATCTCTGTCATTCACTTAGCCAATAAGAACAACTGAAAAACCTCATATAAGGTTGAAATGAAAGCCAGGAGCCGCTCTTTTCAGTCAGCCCAGGGACAGTCGCTGCAGGAGTGCCCGTCAGGCTCTGAGAGAGGCAAGCTTAGCCTGAGGCTGTGAGGTCAACCTGCTCTCAAGGGCTGGGGATCTCTGAAGGTCAGCTGAAGAACTATTTGGTCTTACAGATAAGTAAGCCAAAATTGGAGGCTCAAATATTCACAATAAATGTAATATGCATGTTCCTACATGAAAAAGAATGAACGACAGAACTGACTCTAGCCCTAGTGTCTTATAAATCAAGATCGGGTGGTGTTATAAAAATATATTCACCAGTTCAAGCCAGAATTATTTTAAGCAAATTCAGTGTTTCGGGTCATACAGGATTTTGCTTCAGTGATGACAATGCTCACTCCAGTCTCACAACTTATAAAATCCTAAAAAGATATTTTGCCCATCTCAAGCACAACTTCCCTTCTCGCCTCCCCAGATCTCAGAACTGTCTACATGGAATACCTACATTGGTGCAAATACAATTTCATTTCTATTAGAAGATATCTGCAAGAATGTGGTTAAGATTTTCCCATTAAGGTAGCTGGTAAGTTGTGCCAATACTTTCACACCAAAGAAAAGAAATGTAAATCATATTACAGCAAGCTGCATCACAGAAAGCCATGAGGAATACAAATCAGACACTTCAAAAAATAACTCTTTTTAAAGCCAGTCTCCTGAATCCAAAGGGATGGTGGTGTGGTGTTGTTTTTTTAAAATGCTTGATGATGTACTACTGGAGATGTGTGGAAGCTGCACATGCATGCTCACACAACGTTAAACACACACACGATCACATGTGCTCAAAACCACATATATAAATCTAGGTTGATGCCCAGTACTGATACTGAAAGGCTGGAATCCTTTCGTCTGGTTCCTGTCAGCACTCAGCAAGTGGCATCAAGTGTGGAAAAAAAACCCAACCCAACAACAACAACAAAAAAAAAAAAAAAAAAAACCAGGAAAAGAGGAACTGAGAGAAATATTGTTGAAGAGCCATGACTTTCAAGTCAGCGAAGGAAAATGCCTCAGGTGCACATATCCCTTCACAAGCAGGCATGAAAGGAACACCACCGGGGAGAGGGAGAGGGACAGCTGGGTACCGCAGGGCAGCTCAGCCCCACAGGAGCCCCATGCTGTCTCTAATTGTTATGAAAATCCTGGGTCAAGATCAGAGGCAAAATTATTTGCATGGAAAATTGAGCCTGTTCTGATCTTCATCTCTTCAGAGGCTTCAGTGTGGATTTTTAATTGAGAAAATAGTAGAAAATGGCCCTGTGTGCTTGATGATAGACAGCAATTAGTGTTTATTAACAAAACATGCTTTGGTTCAACTCTGAACAGTCCCTCTCCAGAGAGGAAGGAGGAAGCGATGAACTGCTTTCTATGCATATGGCTGACGCTTTGATATAGTGACTTGGTTTCCAAAGATTTTTGGGTTGTGTACGCCTAACATACAACAAGCCTTGAAGGGGATGAAGGCTGAGGCTGTACCAGGTTGGCTGGCCTAACTCTGAGGCTGACTCTTGGTAAGATGAAACATTTCCTGGACTGAAAACTTGGGTGTGGATCAGACCAATGCCAAGACTCGAGTTTACTCTAAGACGGGGTGGTGGATTTCAACCTAGTCAAAGGCACAGAGACATACCTTTGACTAGACAAATCCTGCAGGGATAAAAACAGTTTCCATTTTTGAGTTTGACATGCAAAGTCAGTTTCTCCATAGCCTTCCCTGAGTATCAACGGTTACACTTCATTTCCATAAAGATCATATGGGTTTTTTTACCCATCCTGGACCAGTCATACTGGGATGTACATACATGGGATGCAAACTCTGGAAAATAAGCTGTGACGGTCCTCTCAGCAGTTCTAGAAACAAGAATCTCTGCTTCCCCCTTCAGCCAGCCTGTTCACACCCGAACCCTCACAAAGCCAGAGCAGGGCGGTACAATAATCAGCATTTTCCTAGACTGAACGCCAGGTGGCATTACAGGCCCGACTCATAAATGGTGCACACAACAGTGCTTTAAGCATCCTTTGGGGCTGCCAAGAAAAGAGTGGACGCCAGTCCCACACACGCACTTTGTCACAAGCAGTGAAAGGAGAAGAAGGGAATGTCACTGAGTTGCCATAGCATTTTCCTCGAGACAGAGAAGGACAGAGAAGCTAGAAGGGCAAAACAAGTCTTTTAAGGCAAGGCATTAAATGGGAACAGAAAACAGAGGGCAGGTTAGAAGGGAGGCAGATTAATAAAATTAAATAGAAAAGAGAAAATCCTGGAGTATTTGTTAGCTTATAGATGGTCCTCATTCCCAAAGCCACTCTGGCAATGACTGTTCCCTACTCTCACATATTCCAGGACAGTTGGGATGATCTCTGTGGCCCAGATGCAGAAATGGAAGCCAAAAGGAAAAAAAAAAAAAAATCAAGGTTGAGCACTTGACTCTGCTAACAACTTGTTCAACAACCCCCAGTAAGTTACCTAACCTGTGGGCTCCACACTGCTTTTCAGGGTGTTAAGAAGTTTGTTATTAAAGACGTATCAAAATTAGAGAGGGGTGGGAAGCTGGAAAGAAAAACAGTTCATTGAAATTCATTAGTTTGACAAAGTCATTGCCAGTGACATTTCAAAGATCCTGGCTGATACTGCTAGAGAAAGAGAGTAAAAGCTATACCAGACCGTGCAGCAGTCGGGGTAATTCAGGTGCTCAGCCAGAATGGAGAAGTCCTGTGCCCCAAGTCCCTTCTGTCCTTCCATTACTATGCTGGCATACACCCAGCTCCTGCTGGGATGCTCAGCACATGAAGCCCTACTGTCACTTTTGTTCTCATCCATTAAAGCGCAGCTGGAGCCAAGTGCCAGGGGTTTGGCCTTTAGAGTATTCAGTAACACCAGCCACTTTGCATTCACCTTATGTGAGCCAACAGTATTTTTAGTCCTCAGCTGAATGATGGCAAGCTGGGAAGCTCCCCTGGCTAATAGCCTCCCACCCTGCAGAGGCTAGGCCATATAGCCAATGACCCCGGCAAACCCCAGAGTATCAACCTCGGGGGCTATTGTCCTTTGTCTCATGCGCCTGCTTTCAGTATTGCTCAGAAAAGGCCCCATGGACACGTCAGGCTGGGATCCAGTTAGATCCCCAAGGGCGTTTTGCCTTTTCCTATTTATACCGTGCATTGGAGACTACAGGGAGTCCACTAGCTGATCAACTGACCTACAGATACAGGGAGCTGCTTAATTAGCAGGTCTAAAGGAACATACAGGGGACGTGTATCACTCCCAAGGGAGCGACATAAAGACAACAGCTGCCTGAAAACATTTTTTCCTTCCCTATTTAAAGAGTTCTTTAAAGACATGGCTTTTTACTCTCTGCTAATTAAAAACAGCAGTTCAGGCTTGCATTGATCCTTCAGTACAAGAGCTCGCATAATCAAACTCATGGAAACAACAAAAGGCAGGAGCATAAAATCCCCGTGATTTTGTGGAGTTTGTGCTCCTTGTCCTCATCTCACAGTAACTCTTAATTCTTCTATAAGTGCCTTTTACTTGTTCTCAAAGCAGGTCACTGCTGCACAGCACAGATAGATATGAACTGACTTTGCTATGGGATCAGAACCGCAGTTTATTGACTCCTAGGCCAGTGCCCATCTCATTAGGCCCCAAATAGAAAAGATGGTGATTAGAGCAATTGTCCTAGGAAATCGCAGAGGACACTAAGTCAGTCCATTCACTGTACTTCCATATGTCATATCTGGCTGCAGCCAGTCCAGAAAACAAGAAGCTCTTTCTATTGCAAAGTCCTTGAAATACAGAACAACTTATCCAGATTGGACCAGATCCAAAGAACTTTGTGACGTGCCATCACCGAAGCTTCTGCCTCTCTGGAACATTCCTGTCCTCGCTCAGCTCAGTACGGGTCTAACAGTGACAGCAGTTTCCCCACTGCACTGCTCAGGATTTCTTACTGCCCAAATTTAGGCTGACAGAGACCTTAGCTGTGGACCCTAAGGACCAGGGATTTTGTTTTTAAACTCTCAAGAACATGCACAAGGCAGGAGAGAGTCAGAGTCTATTTCGGGAAGGTGTTTGTGGCAGTCAGGCTAAAATTAGACCGTTTGTTCCTAAAAAGACTGTGTAGAACGACAAGGATTTGGCAAGAGGCTCTTCAGTTGGGAATGTGACACAGGAAGTGCCTACATGGCTGTTGGCAGTGATGTCACCTGGCTGCCCAACGGTGCCGCGCGGCGGGGTCCTGGGAAGCTCCGAGAGTGAGCACTGGAACTTGTTCAAGCCACTCTGTATCTGCAGGCGGCTGAGTGCAGAGCAGGGTGCAAGGCAGAAGTGTCGACAGGCTCCACCGCTTAACGCTCCCAGATAAGGGAATCTGTAGCCATGACAGAGAACTGTTATTCTTGCACTATTTGCGATGGGCTCTTCAGCAAAGTATCAGTCCCCTCTTCCTGTCATGCCCCCCTCCTCCTGCTGCTCCAGGAATTCCTGCCTTCTGAACTTTCTGCCTTCCACACATGGCTCCCCAACACTTGTGCTTAGCAGCCTCAAGCTGGCAGGATCATTAGGGAACAAATCAGCGGGCACCGCGCCTAGAAGCTCAGCCTGGAAGGACAGGACATTTTATTGTCTCAATGAAGGTACTTGCTTTGAAGCTAAGTTAAGGGGTACCAAATCAAGCTCTCAGACCTGTATAAGTAGGGATCTGTTTTGAGGTTTAAAGTACAGTAGTATAATGATTAGGGATGTGCAAAAAATAGCTCTGGAAAGCCACACAGTGTTACAGTTAAGAGGTATAGAAGTTTTAAATACAGCCTCTCTCCTCCAGTAGAAGCTTTCTGGTCGTTAGGCAATTACTGAGTATCTGCAAAGGCTCTCGTTCATTCTTGCCATAGCTGCTCAGACAACAACCTAGTTTCATAATACCCACGTGAGACAGGGGAGCATCATACACACTTCGTGCAGGGGGAAAATACAGAGACAAACAGTTGCTCAGACTGCAGGCAAGATCATGAGGGTGATGCACATTTCCACTTCGCAAAGCAATACTTTAATCACTGGCCAATCCCGTGTCCCATAGAATTACAGAATAAAAGACCCAAAAGAGATCAGCTTAGCTATATCATCTTGCTCTCAATGCTTGACACAAGGAGAGAAAACTACAGAGAAGAGAGAAACGTGCTCTAGCAATTTGGAGAGCAGGTTATTTACAAAATGAGCAGCAAGACAGCACCAGATCTGTCTGCGAGTGAGGTCAGTTTGGACTTCAGTTAAGGCCTCCCGTGCTGTGGGCAAAATGAGACTGACATGACCCAGCCCGAAGGTTTGTCTTGGCTCTGACTTCAGCGATAAGCCCACAGCTGTTGGAACCTTGGACCAAAACAAGCCCTCAGCTTTGTAACCCACTGAGCAAGACCTCAGAGATAATTTACCTTACAAACCTTTTTTTTTTTTTTTTTTTTTTATTAAACTGACTAATCCCCTTCTGGTTTAGATCACTTCAAAACCAATTGAAACTATTCAAATTATGAAACAATACTTATAACGATTTATTTTTAAAAAAAAAACATTAAATTTTCTAGAAAACGTAGTTTGCTGTTTTTCTTCTATTACCACCTTCCTTCCCTCCCACTCCCCCAAAACCAGCCATAGCCATTAATATACATATGTGTCTGTCCTCAGTGGTAGTTTTGATGTGCCTGGAGGGAATGATTGTTCTGGCTGTGGTTAGAGATCAGGACACAGAATTCACTTTAAGCCTCCTAGAGCTAAAGAAAGGTCAGATTTGGAGCAGTCTAGCCGTTCAGACCCATATCCCCTTCACTCCTTACTGTCTAAGGGCAGCTCTGATTTATTAGCATGTCATCTAGTGGATTTGCACCCTAGTTCACCTCTACCTCTCACAAACCATCTCTCTGCACTAAAATATCATTATGTGCTAAAGTGTCAAAGATGTCCTTGCCCTATTACACTTGTCAGGTGCATCTGACCTATCTGGGCTAAAGAATGTTGCTGTATCATATCCCTTCTCTCCTCCATTCATTCTTCCCATGGCCAATACTTTAGACCTTCTTGGTCATTTCCTGATCTGCTCTGGCCCGTGATATGATGTCATGGCTCACAATGGTCTTCACACTTCAACACTAGGCAAAAAAATGTGCTGCTATCCTCAGGGAGGTGACATGGTAAAATAAATCCTCTTGGTCAAACAATGCAGAAGTTATGTGAAGAATCTCCAGTGGGCAAGGGAAGCTAAAAGCATTCTCTGCCTCCAAAGTTTTGTGGCATCTATCAGCTATGCAAAGAGGCACCATACTAGTGTGTTGGTTTTAACTAAGAACGGGTAAAGGTTTTCAGCACAGACACCTGTTCACAAAATGGGTTTTTTCAAAGATGGGTTTTAAGTGCTCAAATGAGGATCCTTCAGAGGGTTCTCCTGCATTTCAGAAAGCACTGAAGCACTAGCTCCTGTAAAAAGGACTAGTAACGTGTCCAACTCGGATCGCGTGGCTGCATTCTTACCCTACCTGTCCATTACTGCTTACTATTGCATTGCTTTCCCATGCAGCCTTCAAATCAGAGCAGACGGAGACCACTCTTGGGGAAGAAAGTGAGTCGATACACAGAAGAATCATAGAATCATTTAGGTTGGAAAAGACCCTTGGGGGATCATTGAGTCCAACCATCAACCCCACTCTACAAAGTTCTCCCCTACACCATATCCCCCAACACCACATCTAAACCAGTCTTAAACACATTCAGGGATGGTGACTCCACCACCCCCCTGGGCAGCCTATTCCAGTGTCTGACCACTCCTTCTGTGACGAATTTTTTCCTAATGTCCAGTCTAAACCTACCCTGCTGCAGTTTGAAGCCATTCCCTCTTGTTCTGTCACTAATTGCTCCCAGATCAGGAAGTTCAGATAGACATGGATCAAACATACTCTTGGACCTCCTACTCTCTGCAATGGGGCACAGCAACCAGGGTGTTACAGTTCAGGCTTAAAGCTGGCATTTAGGACCCCCTTTGAACAGGCCACGGAGCTAAATCACTGACAGGGAAGCAAGTTTGACATTTCCTGTTGCCCACCAGGCATGCACAGCCATACTGCACAACCCCTCCATATGCAGCTGCTACTCAAGCCTGACCGCTCCACTCAGTGCGAGCAAACTGTGTGTAAAAATGCTATTTGCTGATGTGCACACATGAAGCTCTCTGTGCACACATGAAGCTGTAAGCCAAATTTTTTTTATTTGTGCAAATAGCCAAAACCTTCCCTACATCAATACAGCTGTATCATTTATGAGAGTAAAGAGTTTAGGTCCATATAGATTGAAAAATCCTTCAAGGTCTGGACTGAAACACCTTTCTCCTTTGTCCAGACAGCAATGGCTAGACAGTGCATCTTAAAGAGAAGCGGCTGAGTCCAAAGAAATTTCAGGATGACAGTTCTTGGTGACAAATCTATTCCAAACCACAGTATTTCCTCTAGCCACCCCAATGTCACCACAAGGGCACATGGAGCAATGCAGCCCCTGGGGACTCTGTAGACAAAGGCACAGGGCCTGATACCCCTGTGCTGAGCTTTGTAGCAAGTGACTAGTGGGAAAGGCAGGACCATGGGGTGCCTAATGTGACAGGGGAGGTGTGAATGTGGCGCTGACAGGGGCGTTTATCTCAAGCATGAACACAGGCTCCAGCCCTGTAGCCTGAGCACCTTATCATAGAAGTGCTTAAAAGTGTTAGTTTTTGAAACGCTACTCGCCCATCTCGCTGTGCTGACAAGCAACAGCTAAAATATCCTCCCGCTCTGGACCACGTCCGTGCCATCCTCCACCACAAAAGGGTGTAGCTATTTCCAGAAGCTTGGCAAACACAGTGAGTATTTTCTGGGAAAACAAAGAAGAGTTGTCAAATCAAGAACAGTGGGTGATAAGAGTCACCATAGCTACACTGAGTTACTAAGAAAGAGCAGCTTAGCTAAGCTCTGGATGAGGCTGCATTCCTCCCGCCCACTGCGGCTCACCCACCCCAGGTAGGAAGGAGCTCTCTTCCTGCTCACACGGAGCCTAATGTGCATCCACTGCAGACTCCCAGGAGAGTCTCCCTGGCACCACCAACCGCTTGCCACACTGTGGCATGCAGGATTTGCCTTCTAATCCTAGTAAGCAAGCGTGCGCACACGCAAGTATGCAGTTGTGTCTGAACTGATGAGGAGCATCAAGGAAGAGGACTGTGAATGTAAGCAGGAGGGAGAATAATAAACACATGAATTCTCTGCTAAACAAAAGTCAGGACAGTTTACCTCCTTGTTCTCAAAAAGCAAGGACGTGGTGACACAACTCTCTAGTCAAGGAAAGTCCACGGGTCTGAGATATGTTAAAACTAATGGACAATTGGGATCCTGCTTTGAGAATACAAAGTTGAGGTTATGCACAGCACCGCTCTCCCACAGATTGGGGAAAATCTACAGAGTGTTTAGTGGAGGACAGGCTTTATGTAATGGCTACATTTTTAGAAAGCCAAGTTATTCTTAGGTTCATCACCAGTCTATTAGGGGAGGGAGAAGGGAAGTAAACAACCACAGCAACTTCTAGGACAGGTGCCATTTCATTCCTGTAGCTATTTGGCCATTTCTAGAAATGGCTGCTTCTTCTGCACGCTCTATACTGACAAATGGCATGCAGCAATAAATAGCACAATGGGATAGCGTGACCACCTGCCCCTTTATTTGGCTTCTTGGCTAGCAAACCTTCCGGATGAATGGGCACTGTTGACACTGCTCCAAGCTATTCCAGGATGCGTTAGGTTGCAAAGAAAAAACTGGCAAATGTTACCCCAATGGGCTCAAGAAATATCCTCCCTACGCCCATCTCTTCTTACAGAAATGTATATACTGCAAAATCCATTATAAGAGTCCAGATCAGCACATTTAGTGGTGGATCTAAACTTAGCCACCCACCAGAACATCTGACCCTGCTGTACACACAAGCTTTTATATGTCATGCACACTCATTCATATATCACACACACAACATGTGCCGTCCCAAGACATAACCACTCACACATTCTTACGTGGCTGCTAGAGTCTAATGCCTGCAAAAGAGCCACTCAGCCCCTTCTGGTACTGTACGTACCATGTTCTTGAATCAAAGATTGAAGTGGTCATTCTATCAAAACCTCTCAGTGACTGATCTTCTGTTCTCTCTCTCTTTTTTTTTTTTTTTTTTAAACCAGAACTTGTTCTAACCGAACTTGGAGGTATATTTTCTACTCACCAGAAGAGGTCACCACACACCTGGTTAACGACAAAGGCAGCCAACCCGAAGTAAAGACGCTACGTGGGATCTCACAAGAATGACCTTCTAGTTGTGCTGGGAAAATCTCTCTCACAGCTCAAGACAACTGGGGAATGTAATCTCCATGCTGACCAGGAACGGTTCTCTCTCTTCCTCCTGTCAGAGGTTATGAACTTCGGAATAATGTATCAGCCTCTCGGCTTTCGGTTGCTAATTAGCTGCATGCTTCGCTATACAAACGATTTTACCAACTGAGGCCTGACCTAGCTCCCACTGAAAGTCCAACCTTTCTATAGTAAGGCAATACTATGTAGACCAATTAGACTTCATTTCAAATACCAAAGGTATCTAATGCAACACAAAGAATGAAAGACTCAGATTCTGAACAGTTTAGTGCAAGATAAGCCTAAGAATTTCTGAGAACCAACTTAAAAAGCAGGGAGGGGAAAAGACCAGCTACCAGAGGACTAAAAGGACCTACATGGTTTAAAACCATGCACAGCTAATCCGTGTTCTCAGCTGCAGGGTGAATACCTACAACTTGCCTGTGTTGACATTGCCACCTTTCCAAAACAACTGGGCAGCAAGATGCTGTTCATCTTGCTAGAGATGAAGCTTAGCCAAAAATATAGTTTCAGGTGAGGATTTATGGAATGTGAATAGTACTTTAAGCCTCTGCCTCTCACCAGGCACCAAACAGAAGCCTTGTGCCATTGTTCCAAACACCTCAGCTTGTTTTCTGGTTGTTTCAGGATTCATTTTACTAGTGTCTCCAAAAATCCTGAATTTTATTTCAGCTGACCCTACAGCGTTTGCCTAGCCTTCATTCCCCACTTACTTCTCACATTTGTCTAATACAAAACCCCTCCTTTCTTCCCATCACCCTACCATGATTAATCTGAGAATCTTCTCCAGTACTACAACCTGTAAAAGCCCCCTGTGGTTTTCATGGCAGCTCTCCAGCAGTTTTCACGTTTATTTCATCTGCTTTACACTGCTCTATGACTATTGTTTGCATCTATAACTTGATCCATTCCCTCTCCACTTTTTCCTTTGAGGGTTGAGGATACCATTTGCTGAAGAGTGCTGAACCACAGGCAATTGGACTCTGTGTGTTTAAAGTACCTTGGGAAAAGCAGCTTGCCTCTAGATGTCAAAAGAATTTACAGCAAAATTGTTATAAACGTCAGTAAGACTAGCACAGAGCAAAGTCAGGGATCTTTAGCATCAAACCACACAGCAGGACCTAAAAATGCCCTCATGCATGAAGGAAAAACTCCTTTGGGAGATGAATCATTGAAAAGGGAGCCAGGAACACCACCAATGAATCAGTGGATGTTGCACTTCTCTCCCTAATGCCATCCAAGTGCCAGCACAGGGGGATAATGAGAGAAGTCAGACTGATCATGGCTGCTAGAGGCCAGATACAGAAATTCCACATGGCTTCTTTGCTTCCAACCCTGCTGCGGCAGAGATCAGAATTGGGCCCAAGTACTCTCCCAGCAAGCAGCATTGAGCCACAGAGCATACTGAGACAGCCATTTGACAAGCACTGAGCACAATCTCCAGCTATTTCACCCCCTCCCTCACTGCTGCTTCCCTGCTGGGCTTCATTAGCATCAGCAGAATGTGATAAATGTGCCTGACAAACCTAATGTTAAAATTTTGCCATCAAAACCCAATGCTCCAAAACCACCTACAACCTGCTACTGAATGCCAGCCTGCTGGCCTCCTTGTCCTCAGGTGGCCTATGCCTCTTCTTGTCCCAAAGGGCTACAGAGGAAAATACCCCCTCGTCACTCCTATCAAAAGACATCAGTGAGCCTTAGTGAGAGCAGGACAGATCAGGCAAAGGTAAAATGCATTCTTGGGACCCCAGAAGAGTGGGGTCTGCACTGAATCTCTATGGAGCAGTAAAGGCCAGTAAGACAATAAAGTGCTGTTGGACAGGAAAAGGAGCGATGAAATGTGTGCAGTGGGATGACAAGCCCACAAGGAAAGTCCCTTTGAGTCACCCAGTAGTGAAGGTTTGGCTTACTGCCCCCAGATGGGCTACCAGAGACACCAGGAGACCAGAGTTCCTCCCAGTACACAGTTCCAGCCATCCCTGAGGTAGGGACCAAATTCTCCTCTGGATTGCTCTGGTGCAGATGCAGTGGACACATTCCAGCTTTACAGCAGGTGAGTTGTGCCAAGTCCTTTTTCTGCAGAGACAATGGCTGCTGCAGATCCCCCTGTGCTCCCTGCTCCAGCAGGGCCTTGCTATCAGCACATAATCTAAGAAGAGGTAAAAAAGTGCCAGAAGAGCAAGCAGAGCACCTGCAGCTGGGTAATTACCAGCCAAGCCTGGGCTCATGATGATGCTGTGCACTGAACCTGCCTCAGCTCAGCTGCTAGACCACTCAGGAGAGGGCAAGGGAGGGGGACAACCAGGCAAATGCTTGGATACCACAACTAAATGTTAATGTGTCGTAATGAGGGGCCCCTGGTGCCAGCTTCCATCAAGGACTTGGCGATCCCACTTTGACAAAAGTGCTCCAAACATGTTGCTGCCCTTTCAGCCAGTTGCAGTGAGCCAGGAAATGCTGGCCTGAGCCAGGGGGAAGGAGCGGGAGGCTGAAAGGGGTCACTGAGCTCGGGAAGAGGAAGATAATGAGTTACTGCGGCAGTGCTCTAAAGGTACCTGTCTAAGCACGCCACATGCTATCAACTTCAGAGCTTGCCTTCCTCACAGCAGCCTGTAGAGATGAGGCAGATATATTCCAGAGGAATAGTATGCCCTAACTCTACTCTTCTAATAAGAAATAATATCTCTGCTGGTACAGGAGAAACATCTCAGTAAGCTAGGAAACAATATACTGTTGGAGATGAGCAACTTGATACTTCCTTCCACACTATATGGAGGATTCACCATACAAATGAAGACTCAAATCACCTCAGAAATGGGCACAAAGCCATTTCCCATCTCCCAGATATTTTCTGCTGTCCTCAGGGGTTCCTCCCTTCTTATAGACTGAAGTTTGTCGTGGAAGTCTCTAATGGCAATTTTTGAAATTGCTGTGAATATTCAGACACTGATTTTTGATGCTACTCTAAGCCCTGAGGAGATCCAGAATGTAAAGCAAAGACTTTTGCTGGATAACTTTCTTTTCCTAACTGCTTTTCCACCGCACTAAATCTGATTGGAACCCAGCTGTTGACTAGACGGACTGAAGCTGTCCTCATTGTCGAGGTTATGCAGCACTTACATTGAGTGTCATTGTTTTGGGAGACGGAACATCCTTTTGTTCTGCTTAAGGACAGTATCCAACTGCACAGCATTAGGATGAGAGGCAATGACACGAGTTACAACAAGGAAAATTATAACTAGATATTAGGAAGTAATTTTTTCTTGAAGATTTTCAAAACTTAACTTGACAAGGCACTGAGCAATTTGATCTAAATTGGCTCTGCTTTTAGCACAAGATTGTACCACAGACCTCCAGAAGTCATTTCCAACCGTAATTATTCTGATTTTACCAACATAGTCATAGATGAGGACTCTGCCAGTGTATATATTTCCAACAGTTACCAGAGACACAATTAAGAAGTCCCCCAAAATAAGTTCAAAGATCTTGAGGTGAAGAAACTTTATTACCCACCTGTATGCAGACAAGCCAGTCAAACCAACAAACCAACCCTAGGCTTTTCTAGAGAAGAGATGAGCCCAAAACTGTCCTGACCTTCTCTTACCGTCTTGTTACACTGCAAAGGACACACCTCAAACCTCTGAAATGATGATTTCATTTTCTAGTAAGATTCAGGTCAAATGTGGTTTTAATCAACACCACCAACAAAGAAATCCCAACAATGCAATAGTATCAGACCTCCCTTTCTGTCACAGAGGGATGTTTATAAGCTGTCTCCTTAGAATACCCATTTCTTGAGACACATAACAATTGTGTCTTAAACTGATCTGCAGATGAAAAAAGGCTGAACACATTAAACCTGCTGGCACATCGCAGAATCATTTTTTCCAAACTTTCAGTACCAACAAGACTCTTAACCTCAAAGATCAGATGAAAAGTGCCAGATGGTCCTTCATTTCCATTTACTCCATACAGATTCAGCTTAATGGCCTTTAGCTTTCTGCATCACTTATGTGTAAAAATGCAGTGAAAGATCAAGATGTATTATTGCTTACTCAAGAGCATTTCCATTTTTCAGTGGGGCCAAATATCAAGCCCCTACAAAAGATGCAACTTAACAGATTTTATCGCTGTTCTTCCCCAATGCCCCCAAAAGAGGAAAAGGGTCGTTTCTGGGTATGGAACCCACTAAAACACTCATTAGAATAGACGAGGTGTTTGGAGAATCACTTATCTACACCCATCTTCATGAGGGCACCAACATATCTCTCAGGGGCTTTTACAGTAGAGGGAGGTCTGGTCAACAGCAGTGATTTAAATACCCTCGAGACCCTGGCTGAGAACTGAATCAGTTTCTTCTGCTCCCCCTAACACTTGACAGAATTCATTTTGTTTGAAGCTGGTGCTTCAATTCATTTAAAAAAAAAAAAGTGTACACCAAACACACATTCTGATCCTGCAGCTTTTTAACATCCCTGTACATGTCACATGAAAAGCTGTGCTTCCTTTCAGACTAATTTCAGATTTAATACAAGTTGTGTATGAAAACCTGAGAAAGAACACATAGAGGAAATGTTTTAGTCTGGATTCAGGGGAGAACAGGAATTTCTTCCTCAACTTAAGCCGTGCAAAAGCTTTCTGTGCCTGTTAACCTGGTTTCAGCCACCCTGCCTGTCACTCAGGCCAGTAACTAACACAATTTGGCATGTTTTTAGGACTTGGGATTTCCCTTTTCCAAATAACACTCTTTCATCTCACAGGTTACCAATGCCATATTATTATGTTAGGTAATAACACCTTGCTTTTACATAGCATGTTTTATGAGACCCCTGTCCCTCCGATTTGGTACTTCACTGTGACAAAGGAGCCAGGTGAATGCGTAGTGGATATAATTTGCTTCCTGTCTCACTTTATACTTTTCTCACAATTATTTTTCTCTGGATGGAAAGGAAAGGTTTAGCAGTCAACCCAAGGAACACTGCGCTAAGCAAACTGACGTACGTAAGCGGCACCAAGACAGCAGGCTGCAGGGACCTTCAGATCCACAGCAACAGAATGATGCTGCATTGCCTAAGTGTAAAATGCTCCTTTTATTCGCCATCAGAAAAGAGAATTATTTCCTCCCTCCTCCTCCTGGGAAAACAGATCAGAACCTCAAACCAATCCTTGCACTGGCAGGAACTCAAAAGGTAGACTTGGGAGGGGTTGGAGGAAGATATAAAGGCTGGTAGCTGGAGACACAGAGAAACACTGAACTGGAGAGACTCAAGGGGAAGAGGAATCAGAGACACCAAAATATGAAGATGAACCTGAAACTTCTTTTTTGCCCTGGATTCCTTTTGCTGCTTATTGTCAGTCAAAACCAGGCAAGGGCCAGGCCCATTTCCAGCTTAGAGGTAAGTGACTGGCTGCTCATTAGAACTGAAAGAAGCTGGTGCTTCTTTAGGACTTAGACACTTCAGATTAATTCCATTTCTTCCAACCCCAGCTAAAGCAGTAAGAGATATTCAAATAGATCACGATGGCAGGAACCCTGAGGTGGGCAGACACAGAGTTATTAAATGAAGGGAAACTAAAGTAATCGATTACTGCATTTAAATTTTTGCTCACACAAGGCAGTTGAAAGGGAAATGCTTTTTTTCCTGTGGGGTCATTTTGGGGATTGCAGATTTAGGGTCATCCTGTGACTGAGTAAAGCAATAAGCTTTTAGAGTAAAAGGAATTTTTCTGGAAGGACTCTTCTCTAGAGCCCTAGAGCAGTCACCTGCATGCTCCTCCTTGAAGCCCTCGGTTTAAGCTGAAAAGGAATTAATGGGTTGTACCTGCATGATCTCCTCCTCAGCTCAGTAAAGCAGGGACTGCTTGTGAGTCCCAGAGGTAGAATATGAGAAAAAGAGAAAGAGTGAGTGTGTGCGCGCGTGCGTGTGTTTTTGTGTGTGCAGGAATTCCAAGTCATTAGGAAAACACATTTCAGCTACCTAACTAGGGATCTGGTATTCCCAAATACAAAGTAGCCTCCCAATCTGTAAAGAAATATATAATCCTTCTAGCATCAATTTCAGCATGTCTCCTGTCATCACATAATTTCTCTTATTATTCCAAGTTATCAACCATTTTTTCTTGTTCCTTATTCACTCTTGGCCAAGCCTCTTTCATTTTCTTTCACAATTTAGCCCACACCCCAGATCCCCAGCTCCAGGAAAGACTTAACTGTCAGTTTGTCAGCTCAGAACTTTGGAATATGGTAACAGCATAGAGCCTTAGAGCATTTTGAGAGAGCGTACAGTGTTAGCTCAAAGCAGCTTGGTGAGCCAGAAGAAACTAAAGATAAGCATCATCAGCTTCAGAAATCACTTCAAGTACTTTCATCTTTTGATAAATGTTCAAAGTAAGTTTCTCCAAACTTGGCACTGAGCATGGCTCATAAGAAAATAACGAGAGTTCCCAGAACCCCTCCTTTTTCTCCTCTCCTCCCTCACCGCCTTTCCCTTTTTTCAGAGTCTGTCCAAACTGTTAGATGAGGACCTGGTAGATGAGGACCTGGAGCATCCCCTGGTCTCAGAAGAGAGGGACCGTGAGCAACATGACATGATCCCAACAGGTGCCTTTGATCAGCAAGACGCTGAATTCCAGTGGACCCGAAACATCAGGGATCAGCCTGAGAGCGTGTCCATGGGTGATAGTGCTGTCCAGAGGTTCTTCAGCCATCTCCTAAATTTACCCCGTAGATACCAAGGCAGAAGCAAAAAGGGCCTCCCCAGGGGCTGTTTTGGTGTCAAGCTGGACAGAATTGGGTCACTGAGTGGACTGGGATGCTAACTGCTTACTATGGTAAGAGAAAGCCAGAGGTAGATAGTCTTTGTGTTCGTGTATAACTTGCATTGGTATGCAGAAGAGCAGATTTAATTCAGCTTTAAGGAAATGGTGCCTAAAAGTTACTTTTACCCTCCTATCGCAAACACAGTTTACTAATTTTACCCTCCTCAAAACTCATTGTCATCAGATGTATACTTAAAACCTATGGATGCCACATCTCTGCTTTACCTGCTTTCACTCCTTCCTCCAAGTCAGCTGTATGCATTTCATCTTGTCACAGAAGCCAGATCAGAGAGGTTTTCACCAGCTCCCCAGGGATGCTTGTGTCAATCCAAAGAAACTCTGAGCAGAGCAGTGGAGATGAAGCTGGCCCTAGAACAGTAAGAAATCAGTTAATTTCCATGTGTGAAATCCTGTCCACTTCTCTCTCTTTTACTTATTCTTCTGCTTTCTTGACAGGACTGACTTTGAGGTTTCAAAGGATCTCTTGCCATTCAGTAAGATATTCAGCCCTTATTCACATCGGCTCCACCAATCCATCTACTACACGATGTACTGAGCAAATTGCACCCCACCTATCCCCTGAATTACTCGGCCAATAGAATATACCATTGCTGTACTGTCTATTTGTATCGGAGTAATAATTTGTGAGCATCTATCTGAATTTTAATTACAAAAATCATTTGTACTGTTTGTGTACTAAATGTATAAACAAACAAGGCTCATTTTGTCACAGGTAATAAACTGTTTTCCATAATTTAGTGAATTTGCTTCAAGCCTTTGCCGTGATTCTTTCATGCATCATTCCTGACAGAAACAGTGCCCCAGTTTGCAGTTAGACACAATCCACTAGAATTCAGAAGCACTTCAGAAGGCTGCTTTCTGGTAAAAAGAACTTTTTAGGTGCTTTAAAAAAAAAAAAAAAACCAAAAAACACAAAAAACCCCAAACAAACAAAAAAAACCCCACAATCAAACATGCCCTTCTTTTTACCAAACGAACCTTTCTGAAGTTGATACTACTATCTAAACCTAAGTATAACAGGAAGAAGACTGACATAGCCATCTTCACAAAAGCCATCAGAAACCAGGACACAAAGCCCCAAGCCTTTGACCACCACAACTGGAACTGAAAGGGTAGCTGTCTTAGCTGACAGCAGCAGAAAGCTGTTACTCTGCATTTGGATCTGCCACTGACAGAGGAAAACACTCGTTTCTTACTAGTATATCTTATCTTGTACAAAAAAAATGCTACCTTCTTTGAAGAAAGTTAAAGGCCACCTACTCTTCCATAGGCAAATCCAGATAGCGCAAAGTATTTTTCAACAAAAACCCCAAGATTGTATAATATGTATCTGACCAGTATTCACTGAATCTAACTACGAACAAATGGGAGAAGAGCTACTTGGCAAACATCCTGAGCTAAAGGAATTCTGTATGAAGGCTGGTTTGCCAAGACCATGACTGTGCTGTCCCGACACTGATGAGAGCTGAACTCTGCAAGCAGCTCCATGGAAGTCCGTTAAGGCTGCTCACACAAATGTCTACGCTGATGGTCACAAATGAAGGCACACCTGTTCACTTCCAGCCTTTTGCTTGGAGTGGACAGATGGGCTACACAGTTGTACTCCTCCCATTTTCTTGCTCACAAGACAGATGATCCTGGAAGAAAATATTCTGGTAATAAACCTATTCCTAACAGGACCCCTGGATATAAACTGCAACAGGGAGCACAAACATCTACGCAAAGCAAGTTCATCAGCAGCCCTCTAGCTGCATGTGCTCTGAATCTCTGGCATCTCAGCTCTCATTACAAAAGCCTGTTTGCACAGGGCAGTCAGAGATCCAGTTTCTGGGTCTGCCCCAATGACTTAAACTCTATGATTTAGTTCGGCTCCTTCTAACCACAATTCCCATATAACGAAGGCAACCCAGGACTCATTGGGGAGCTATTCAGAACCAAACTAGAGAAAGCTTTGTTGCTCTCTCCTGCTATTTGCAATATATAGATTCCACCCTGAAGCCACAGACTTGCTCTGGGAAGGACATCACTACAACAAGCTCCTAAACATATGTTTCCACGCTTCAGAGCTGACTATCTGAGACCAGAAAGCACAGAATGATTTGTTAATGGAGATACTCACCCCTTACACAACGTACCAACAGCTTCTCTATTTTCTTGCAATCTTTCACCCTTTCAATCTCTCTTGCACATTTAGAAATTGCCACTAATTCTACCTGTCTATGGCTACTCCATCCTCCAGAATCTTTCTCTCCTCAGACCAGTAGTTATGAGGCTATCAACACAAATCCTGAGCAGAAAATTCAACAACATATCCTGAAGGCTTCTCTGGTTAACAGTCTTTATTAGGTCTTATGCTGTTTCCTACTTACTCTGTTTAAGTTAACTTTGAGAACAAAGTAGCAGCAACAGTGAAAATGCACTAAACAGACCATCACTGGTAAGGAACGGTCTCATCACTTAAATAGCCACCCGTCAGTACAAGCTCTTGAACAATGGAATAGTCCATGTAATGAATTTATTATATTCTGTGTTGCCTTTCCTAAGCAAAACAATAAGAAAATGAAGCATTTCACTAGTCAGATGAAGAATTAAAGTGGGGAATGGAGAATGAAAGAGTAAAGCAGTATTCAGCATAATTCACATACCAATAGACAGGCTATGTATGTCTTAAAACTAACACTGCAGCCTGATCAGTATGAACAGCTTTTCTAGATGGAGCCCCATAGACTGCACAGTAATTCATGGCCAAATTCTCCTGGAAGTCTGGACTCTTGTTGGGCCATACAGATAACACTCTCCCAGGCTGCAGGTTCCATCATACAAAGACCTCTGCCCTACACAAACATAAGCAAAGGGATTTCTGATTCATTGTTCTAACTTAACATACCTTCATACAGTTAGGAAGAGATTTTAACTTCTTTTCCCCCAAAACACAACAATTTACTTACGCTAAGAAGACGCAAACATGCTTACTTGTGGGAACCTGACATGAAGCATCCAGCTCTCTTAAATAGAGTCCCTCCTCAGGTATGCTAGCCCTGGGCCTGGCCCAGGTGCAACCTATATTGTGGAACGGTTAATCCACACAGCCTTCAGGCAGTCAAACAATGAAGAGCTAGTATCTTGTGACAGTTGGTGCTAATGTGAAGGTTACAACCTCCTTCCTAATAATCCTGAGTCTGATAATTTGCTCCCAGCTCCCAGTAACCCTAGAAGCAGGCACATTCTCATAGGCATAAAAGCTTCCTGATGTTGAAATTTCGACACTGAATACACTGAAAATCCAATGAAGGGTAAGCGGTACTGGAGTTTGTTTCCTGGACATCCTCAGCCTTTTTCCAAACTCAGCTACACTAACATAAACTGTGGGTCACTGAAATTATTTGCAGATAAAATAACAGAGGTCGGAGGAGATTGAAGACAGCTGTGAGCACTTGTGAACAGAATCCTACAGAAGATGAATAAGGAACAGATAAGAGCTCCAACTCCATGGAGGCTGAGCTGGTAACATGCCATCCCATCACCTGGCATTTTATGTGAACATTTTAAAAAGCCACTTTTCAGAAAGCAAGAACAATTTATTTCACATAAAAGGCTCCCTAATTAGATCCCTAGGACCAAAGCCAGGTGTGTTTGTACTTTAGGTAATTTGCTGAGTTCTATTAGCATTTAAATAACCAAAGCTAACCTTTGAAGTTAGCATGCCAGTCAGATGGAGGAAGCTCATCTCTAGCTGTGTCATTTCCATCTCCACTAAGCAGCATGAATTTACAGACTAGGATTACAGAAGTTGCTGAGGAGAAAAGCCTACAATAAAACTACTCCTACACAGAAAGGAACATACAGATATTTTTCTCAAATGTGTCTGCTTTTGGGGTACCTGTTTATAAGTGATGTTAGGCAGCAATCAAGATTTGGTCTCATCCAAGGCTCAAGTCTGCCTAGTTTATTATTAGAGGGCCAAGTTGTACTTATTTCCGTTGGTCATCACACAGATCCTGTACGCTCACAGCTTTATCCCTTTCCACTCCTGTCTGTCTTTACTACACACAAAACTGAGGAGGATGCACATCCTCACCTCAGCTATCTTGCTGTTGTTATCTATCAACATAACACTCCCACCTGATGCGAGCTTCCTTCCTTCCGTACCGTACTTTCAAAACACACACTTAATTTCTCTGCCAGATTCTTCTTTGCTGTGGTGCTTTAAACAAAACCACTTGCCAACTGTTAAAACTGCTGGATGCAGAGATCATTGTCCCACACCAGCTGATATTGCCAGTTTGCTTCCAATCTAAGATAAATTATGTCAGCTGTAGGTAGACTTGTGGAACAGAAAGGCAAGAAAATGGGGGAATGAGATGTAAAAACATAATATATGTTGTTGCTTGTTCATACAGCACCTAGTACTAGTAGAACCACAACAGCTTGGTTCAAAACCCTCTAAACATAGACAAAAGGCTTTCTTTGGCTTTGCTGAGCTTTAGGACAGTCTCTGTATTAAAGGCCCAAGCAGAAATCACTGCATATCAAGTGAAATCAGAGAAATGTATGAGCATACTGGCTAAGCAAACAAGGAGGCCAGAAGGCAGAGACTTAGTGCAATTGCTTTAACATTACCCAGGTGGTGATTGAAAGGACCCTGTCTGCTGCTCTACCCACAGGATATCATGGGTTCTGCCTTTTGTTCTGTAAGGATCTAACAGGGTCATCTTGATTTGCACCCCGGGACCAGAGGAAATTGTACTCATTTGTAGTTGAAATTTACCACTCACACAGGAGAGAAGGCAGAAGTTTTACTGAAAGTTAATAAGAAACTGCTGCAAAGCTCTGAGGCAAAATAAGGGAAAGTTTCATACAAACAGGCTGCCTGTTAAAGTCACCAAATTGGTAATTCTGACACTTTTATCTGCAGAGCATAAATCCAAAGATCTAGAAAATCTCTTTCTTTGAGCAAGGTGCCTGGGTTTTCTGGAAAGAACATTCACTCCATAGGAATTTCTCGCTCCAACCCAAGCTGTGAGGAACAGGACACATCGTCATTTATGAGAAAGATGGTGGGGTATGAGGAGAGGGTGGTGACTGATTCGCTGCTGAAGCCAAGGCATGGCTACAGAGCAAGTAGTGTTTATAGCACAGTGGTCAGCTATACCATCACTCAAGGCACGCTTAGGCCACTAAAAAGTTAGTGCCTCTTACCCAGAGAGGGGAAGGGTCTGCCAACAATGCCAGAGGAAGGCAAGAACCATCATCATGTGAACTTGCAAGGAAGGAAAATCTCCTGAACCCAAATCTCAGGACATGGTCTATTCACACAGCATAAAAATATGCATACAGAGAAGAAAAAGCTGTTGGGAGCTGCTGCAGATAGAAGAAAATTTCCAATTCCCCCCACTTCTCTCCCCCATGGAGGAGAAATGATCCATCCCTTATCCCCTTGAGGGGAAATCAACCCCCTGCTTGTGCCAGCTCACAGCTCCTGTGTGCCTGCAGATGTGAGGCATAGCAAACAGGCAGAAAGTGCAAGGTCCTTTCACTGCATCAACTCCTACCTAACAGTGATGGAGAGCGGAGGGGGAGGAAATCACTGGGAAAATGAGTGCTGCCAGGAGGGGAGGAGATGACTCGAGGCAGTTCTCTTCCTCTGGAGGATTTGCTGCACTCAGGGGACCCCCCTCACCTGGATGGTCACCTGTGGGGCCAGTTGTAACCAGTTCCCTTATCGAAGCTGCAGGGTAGAGTGTGGCACTCCGGCTCCCGCGGGGATCTGGCAGGAGGCAGCTGAGCTCCCTCCGGGCAGAGAGTGGGGATATAAGGAGAGGTATCCATAGGCAAAGCAGCGACAGGGTGCCGAGCTGGCATAGGATAGGATAGGATGCAGCTCTCGGGTCTGTGCTACGGGGCCTCGCTGCTGCTGCTTGTCCTGCCATGGGCAGGAGCGCAGCCGGCCGACGGCGAGCACGATGCGGAGCTGCGGTCCCTGCAGGTACCGGGGCCGGGCCGGGCCGGGGCTCCCATCCCTACCCGTCCCGCCGGGGCGAAGCGGGGGTCTCTGTCCCCCCGCCGCGGCCGTCGCTCCTCCCCTCTCCTTCCCTCTCCAGGACCTCCTGAAGGCGCTGGGGCAGCTCCGGGAGGAGGAAGGGGAACCGGGCCTGGAAAACGAGCCTGTGACCGGGGCTGAGGACGGCGGCTCCGAGTGGGACCTGCTGGGGGCGGAAAGCGGCCCGCCGGCTGCCCCGTTCCCGGCGCCCAGCCCTCCCCAGCCGGCGGAGGGGCAGAACCAGTGGAGGACCCTCCTCTCCTCCTACAGACGGAGGCAATTCTCCGGCTGCTTTGGGACGAGGATGGAGAGGATCGGAGCGCAGACGGGGCTGGGATGCAACCAGTACAAAGCCCGTAGGTCCCGGGTTAGAGCCCGCGGCGCAGGGAGGCGGGGGAGGCCGGAGAGGTGGCCGGGGCAGCCGCTGGGAGCGGCCGCTGTCCCTGGCTGAAAGCCTCGGAGCGGCTCCCCCGGCAGCTCTCTCCCCTTCTCTGCCAGGTTTCTGGAGGAGAGGGAGAAGCTGAAGCCGGGACCGGCTCCCAAGCGCTTCCTGAGCCTCCAGGCCGGTGTCCAGAAGCCAGCCAGCCAGGCTCCCCCCGGAGCCCCCGCGGGGGTGGAGTACGCAGCAATAAACTTTTGTACAAAACCTGCATTGCCTTTTGTGAGTGTTTTTTCGGTCACGGCACAGCAGACGGTCAGAGGATACACAAATCCCCTCAAGAGCTCTCCCCTCCCTCTGCACTAAGGGGTCGGTCCCCACCCTGGCCAGAGCATCCCATCAGATCCGGACAAGCCTTTGCCGGAGGGGCGCAGCAGCAGGAAGGATGGCGGTTGCATCTTTCCAGGACAATGATCAGTCCAGTGACCCTCCACGCTGCACTGGAGAGCCACTGTCAGGGTGGCAGGGAGCTGGGATGCCTTTCCCGATGCTGCGAATCCTCCCAGGAGCAGGAGGTGGGCACCGGGCTTGGGGTTAATTCCAGGTAGTGTCCTACACGCGTCCCTGTCCCACGGGCTAAGCCGCTGGTATCAGCGCCGAGCTTGGCACGGCGGACCGGCACAGGGTGCCACTAAGGACGGAGGGGCTACATCGCTTTAAGAAGACACTTGGCGGCGGCTGGGCGGAGGCGGGCGGCGTTCAGGACCCGGGACAGACGCCAGTCGCCCCGCAGCCCGAGCGCCGGCCCCGCCGGGCTCCCACCGCTCCCCCGCCCTGCCCGGGGCTCCCCCCGCCTGCCCGGGGCTCGGCCTCCCCCCTGCCCAGCCCGGCTCTCCCGGCCAGGGGCAGCTCGAACGGGCGGCTCTTCCCCGAGCTCACGGCACTCGGCTTCAGCGAAGCCCCCTCCCTCTTCTGCCCAGGTTTTGTGCAAAGCGCTCTCAAGACAAGGCTGTGAAGCGCAGGGAGCCCTAAACGGGCAGAAAGGCTCCAGGCATTGCCCAACATCCTCCTCCAAAGGAACCGAGAGGCGCCTGCACGGAGCCTGGGGAGACCAGCAGAGAAAGGGGCAGCCACATCACAGAGACAATACATCCTGATCAGAGAGAGAAACAATCCACGTTTGGGATTAAAATAAATTTCCCCCCCTGTGGAAAAACTGAGACAGCACTTAACTATCTCAGTTGCAGTATCTTGGTGATGCTGCAAGCCCTGTACCAGACATTATTACATTTCCCTTTTGTTTCCCGCACTGATGGCCTTGTCTCTTCATTTCCTTCTTAATCTAACCAAATTGTGAGGCAGAGAAAGAGAGCTTGTGTGGGGGACAGCACAGTCTTGTCAAAGGGTTTAGTCACTGGGAGATGAAAGGCATCCAAATTCAGCCTCCTCCTCAGAACAGAACTACAACGGCTCTTTACAATCAGCTCACACTGATCATAACTCTAGCACTCTTCAGCTGCGCTATGGCAATGGGAGAACGGACATCGCTGGAAGGTAGGGGTGTCAGCTAGGACAGAGCTATCAGCAGAAGGAATCCACATGACACCAGCCCCATGGCTTACAGTCAGCCTTACAGGGCTCAAAACCAGGGACATCCCACCATCCTGCTGGGGAAAGGGCAGCATCACCCTCAGCTGAGCTCTGTCCTTGTACCATCCTCCTCCTTGCAGAGCACCCTTGATGCTCTCCCTCTCTGCTCTGAGCTGCTTTCTAATGGAGCCTCATGCCCCCAACACCTCCTATCCCATACCCTGGGATTCTGGGGAAATGCGCCAATTCCCCAACCCTAAAACCAGTCATCATACGCTTTTTATAAGAATCTGCTGCCCTGTTAAAAGATTCCCAACAGGGTTTTTACTAGGCAAATGGCCAGCTGAGCATGGGCAATGCCTGGGTCTTGACTATGCATCGCTGGGCTATAAAGCCTAAAGTTCATATTAATCATGCCAGGGTGATGACACTGAGATACCACAAGCAAACAAACAACTGAGCTTTACAGTTTCAACAACGATGAGCTGAGTTTGACATTTTACGCTCCATTTGCTTTGGCAGGACTGCGAGATGGATAATAGAGGGCAGAATTTGGCTTTGAAAATACAATAGATACAGCGACAATCAGCCATTTTATCCCACCTACGTTATTCTATACATATGACATGAAATAGTGCACAGAAATCTCTCTGAGAAAAGTGTTGCCAAGGCTGAAGTCAGGACCCTACATCTCATTTATCTGCTGTGGAATACAGAAATAGTAAAATGAGCAAACCAGTAAAAGAAAGGAGTATCTCTGGGTCCAGGTTATTGAATACAGCCCTGGAATATTAGATTGTTTCACAGGCACAGGTCACTCAAAGCTAAATATTTCACACCTGTGACTGATATTGTGTTCCTCGGTTTCTTGCTGCTGGGTTTGTGCCCCAAGGGTTGTTTTACAGATGCGCTGAGCTCTCAGACAAAACGCAGACCGAGCGACAGAGTGGTTTTGCACAGAGACAGCACTAGAGAATACTTAGCGGGTGGGGAGGGTGAAAGGAAAGAAATAAAAAATAAAACAATAACATATCCTAGTTATCTTAAATTGGACAGCCAGTATGAATAAATAATTCTGGTTTATCTTTCCCTGCTTTCTCAGTTTGCAAAATGAAGTTACACCCTGGTGCAGACAAACACAAACACACCCAAGAGCAGCAGTAAGAGAATACCTGTAACTAATCACTGCATTATACAGATATTGCATTATAGAGTGTTAATTTAAAACAAACAAACAAACAAACAATCAGGATCTTAGTTCTTTCTTAAGCACAATTTGAACTGCACAAAATAAGAATGTGCTGTGGCACACAATAATATAAAAAATTAGTACTGCCTCCATGTACTGAAAAAAGAAAGCATTGGGGAAAAATAGGGAGTGCTCCTATAATAAAGGACTTCATCAGAACACATGCAGAGTTGGGCTGACTTCAGGCTATATTAGGAAAAAGTAGCATTTGAGCTTGACTTCACAACCTTGAGAATGTCCTTTCTAGTATAATTTTGGTAGCGGATCATGTGAACAGCGTGTTCACATGTTTGTACACAAACACCATATTAAGACATTTAAAACATGAGAAATATTTTATCGTTCTAGTATTATTTAGCAAATGTACTCAGGAGATTCTTTCAAGATCTATATTTGTATTAAAAGTCAACAAATTATTACTAGACCGACATATTCAACTTCCTCATATATTCATTCTTGTTTCAATTTAGATTAACAAGAAGCATTAAGAAAATGCAGGGTAAGCAATACGCTTCATGATTTAGAACTCTCCTGCAGTTCTGTAAGAAAGATAAATTTTTAGTTGCACTATACACACAAAGACAACGCTGGAAGAGGAATTTGCAGCAAAGCTGCATTTGCGTAATTTCTCTTGAAAACTTCAGCTCGCAAAGAAACAAATAGATACTTTTTAATATATTAAACCAAACGTTGCATTTCAACCCCTCCCAAAACACACACACACACACAAATTCATTCTTCCTTGGGGCCAGATTCTGATACCTTTGCTGAATAACACCGAAAGCGATCTATCTAAAGTTCTCGCCGAGCAAGTTGCTTTCTTGTATGACAGTACAAGCAGATTATTCCTGAATCTGACCGTCTCTTCTTCAAATTTTATTAATGTAGGGTCAAGCCTTACCATCGATGTTTAAAGAAATCCCATTGATTTAAACGTTTGGCTGTTAATAAAGACTAGTGTTTTTCAATAGTGCCGAAGTCAGTTGTCGTGGGGGGCTGGAGGTGCTCGGTGTCCCTGCAGTCAGTCTAGAAGTTATCGTCTCTATTGAGGTGCAGATCAGGGTGTCTCAGTTGTTGGCAACATACAAACACAAAGTCTCAATGGTGATATCACCTCAACAGCAATGGGAAAAGAGAAGTGGCCCAAACCTGGGATTTTCAGCACACTCCATGGTATGCGGTGGCTGTGCATATTCCATATATAGAAGGAAATTGTGCACGATACTTTAGGTGTCCTAAAAGTAGATTTATCTTCAGCCTTTACTCTCCACCAAATACCCATCTGAAAAGCCTATAGTTTTCCCTGTAAAAGGTAATTTCCCTATGGAAAGCTTCTAACTGAGCAGAGTTTAGAGCGGTTTCAGGGTTGTTTCCCATCTCCGTAAATCTGACCATAGGGGTCTCTTGAAAGAAAATTGCTAAGAATTTCCAACTGGACTATGTAATCACAGCGCCTGGTATCAAGAGGAGGGGGAGTGACATGAAATCATTGACTTGTGACATACATTCCTCAGCAACAGCAGCTGCTGCCTAATGACAGCTAATAAAGGGAATCTTCCCTTGACAGAGCTGCATGCCTGCAGTGGGACTGGAATGTGCCCCAGATAAATCCACCGATAACCTAGGAAGCAGAGATCACACCCAAAGAGTATAAAAGACAAGCTTTGGAAGACAGAGGATAGGACAAGGCAGAGAGAGACCTGAAGAGACATCTCAGAAGAAACAGCTTGAACTCCCCTATTCCCAACGAACCCAGCGCCATGGACGCTAAAGGCTCATTTTCCTGTGGCTTCCTCTTGCTGCTGCTCATCCAACTCCAGCCCAGCAGAGCCAACCCTATCTACAGCCTCAGCCCTGCCAAAGAACTGGCCAGCATGGAGGTGAGGACACTTCTTTTGCAAGGTTAAACTTTTGGGGTGCTTAGCAGAGTGTGAGGTGGTAGTTTTGCCTTTCTTTTGCACAATTGGATAGCCACATCAGCGATCGCATGCCAGGGGAACAAAGTCTCAGATCTTCACAGGGGTTCAAAGAAGCTCTATAGAGCAATATCCTCCAGTGCTGGGTTCACCTGAGCTCCTGGGTAGCAGTGGGAAACAAAATTCTGATGTTGTGGTATGTCTGCTTTGGGGTTTTGGTTCTTTTTCTCTTAAACATCCACGTTCCTGGGACCAAAGTCCCAGAGAGGGAACAAATCATCACAGTAGCTCTATAAGAACAAATAGAAAACTTCCAGGTGAGCTACTGTTTAGCTGTTTAGTTTACTGGTTTAGCTCCCGCTAAACGGCAGGAAGAGTGAAGCGGGACAGCCATACGGCTCTAGCTTTGTGGATTTAAGAGAACTGGCTGCATGTGGATGGGAGATGAGGAGGTAAAGCAGAGCACCCAAAGTCAAACTTTCAGAAAAGTTGCTAGAGGAACAGTATGATCATTTAGTATGACTCATCCAGAAAAGCTTCTAGAGCTATGAAATTACCACATGCATATTTTAATGAATGATAGAGAACATCCATTGTTGCAGCACAATACAAGCTTAAGACTCAGTCTTGCAAGATGATGCCTGAAAGCTCAAACATTTTCGTGGACTGGTACCAGTGATCAGCTTCTTGCAGCATCTGACCCTGAGAACAAAGTCCCTAAGATGATTAAAACAGTGTCAGCCAAAGCTAAAACTGCCCCATGTCTCTAGGCTTTTCCTAGCATTCCAGCAGCTAGCTCAGAAGTGTGGCTTCCAAACGCATTCACTGTCAAGCAAGCCGTAAAGCTCGCTTCTCTCCACTCTGCTTCTAGAGATGAACAATTAGATTCCTCTAATTGGTTGAGCTGGCCTTGAGGAGGTTATCTGATCCCTATTACACAAAGCTTTAAAAATCATAGAGAATGGTACCCTTGAAGAAGTCACATAAGAACATAAATTTAGCATACAGGTATTTTCAGGGAGATGCATGTTACTTCAGGAGCAACAATCCTCTAACTCCTGGGGCACAGACTAATAAAAACGCCAAGAGCTTCACCAAGTGACATTCAGTGAAATAGTCTGGGGTAACAAGCAAGCAGATGATCTTAGCAATAAATAAATAAATTAAAAAAAAAAAAAGAAAGCCAACTGCTGGCAAGCAGCATTGCAGGCAACTTCTGAGAACATGGGAGTGACTATGGATTCAGAGGTACTTTGAGATAATGTACCATCAGTGGGTTGAGTAGTATCTCCCTGTGCAACTCAGACCATGCTTTTTTCCTGCGCTAAGAGCTCTTCTAACCTTGCCAGTAACACACACTTCTGTGACAAGCGGCTTCAATCAGCTCTCAGCTAGAGCTACCCATAGATGGAATTAATGCAAACAGGGATTTACTGCAGAGCTCGTGTACCACCAGCAACCCTGGGATCCAACCTTACAGTCTCCCTAGGGGTGCCTGTGGGACCACTGATGAATGCAGAGCTGGATGATGGGAAGAGCTAGCAAATGACCATAAAACTATGAGTTTCATGAAATTAATCCTTCTCTTGTAGGCTCTGCTGGAGAGACTGGAGGATAAGTTTGCAATGATTGAAGCCCTGGAGTCCAATCCTGACCTGCAAGACTCCAAAACTCAGGAGGAGATCCCACCAGAGCTCACAGATGACAGCGACGACCAGAAGGCTGAACCCAGGCTAGCACCCAGCACCCCCCTGTCCTACAGGGACCCCTTCCTCAAGAGACTGAGGGGACTGCAGATGCCCAGGATGATGAGAGATTCTGGCTGCTTTGGGAGGAGAATTGATAGAATCGGCTCCCTGAGTGGAATGGGTTGCAACGGTGAGTCCCGCCTAAGCCATTTCACTGAACAGAACAGATTGCATCTGTGTCACGCGACAAGGGAGGAGCAGGTTCTCATTTAAGTCTTTAATAAGACACAGTTTGAGAAAGGAATTCATTTTAGTCTAATATTTAAGCTAGTATTGGTTTTTCTATTGACGTTTGTAGGTAAAAGCGCTGCTGACAATGGTGCATATACTGAAACACTTTCTAGTAACACTTATTTCATGTTTGGCTTGCAGGTTCCAGGAAGAATTAGGACAACTTCCCCATACCCTACTCTGAAGAATGCTTTACAGTACCTGTTCCTCCCAAGATGAAAGCCAGATGCTTTCTAAACTCTTCAACAGAAAGTTATTCCTATTTTTATTTATTTATTTATTTATTTATTCGATGTTTTTTTAAAGAACATTTCTTACTCTAGCACCAAGAGACCATCTTTAAATAAAACTAACACATTAGACATCTATGCTGGACCTCTCTCCTGTCTGTTGTATTCAAATTTCTTGTATTTTCCTAAAGTCAAAATCCTATGTTTTATTGGTACTCTGGTACCCATGAGGCTGGATCTTAATTACACAAGACTGCAAAAGTATAAACTTGGTAAAAACGAAAATGAGTTTTTCACTAGAGTTTTTCCCTGTGCGCTAAGAAATTATAACAGATTAGCAGGAAAAAAAGCTTGCTTAACATTGAAATCCAACATGAGTCCTATAGACAGGGTTCCAGTAACAAGAGAGTCCTTTTGCTGGTATAGATCATTCAGTCAAGGGAATTGCCACTCCACTGCCACAAATCCCTCATGCAAGCAAAATTTGCATGAAAAGAAATAAGAAAAATCATAACACTCCACAAGTTTGAAGATAAACAGAGGGAGGAAAGGGAATTCATTGTATATGCGTTCTAGCACTGACCAAATAAAGGTTACAAGCATCAATAGAAAGATACATCATTAACTGTGTCTTGTCTCACTCTGCATGTGGCTGACGTGCTGATCCTAAATGTTTCTTGATGGATCCTCAAGGGGCTTGAATCCTATCACGGTATTTCTCATGTGAGGGCAGGTGGGATCACTCCAATTACAAAGCAGCTAGTACGTAATGTTTATCACTTTCTGGGAATGGCCACTCATAAAGTTGTTCTAAATACGGCTACTGGGAACACCGCAAGTCTGTTACAAGTTTCATTTAAGCCTTTGTAGCTAGTTTTCACAGTTATGATCTGAATTTGGACCAAAGCACATTCTCCCCGGCCCCCGCCCCCACATAGGGTTATATTGCCAAGATCACATTCAGTTAGCACCCTGTGGACCAAACAGCTTGGATTCCCAAGTCAGCCACAGCAATGGCATTGAGCCCAGGCTCCACACAATTGTCCTGTGATTGCACATACTGCTGGAAAGTGCGTTATTTTGAGCATCTAATTTTGCGCCTCATTCCCAGCATCCATTACTCAAGCAGCCCGGAAAACTCGTTAAGTGCTTAAGAACACAGCAGCACCAGGATGGACTCAACTGCAGAGGTCTAATTCTGACTTTGCTTATGCAAATGCACATAGGGAGAGGAATGATACTTGGTCAAGACAGGCTACAGGGAGGCAGATGTGCCAGAGCCATGGCAGTTGCTGACAACAGCTCTCAGGAACCATAGCTACAGTGAAACTGTAAGTTTGAGTGCTGAATGGCACACTGCTCCTGCACATGCCTCTTTACAGCTAGGGCTGCTGCACCACTTTAATAGGGCTTATGTCACACATCACATTTCTGATAAGCCGCCCTCCCAGTGACTCCCTGTACTGCTGACATGACCTCCGAGGCACCTGCGTGCTCCCTGCCATGCTGGGCCTTGTGATTCTTCCCTAGGGAAGAACAGCAGAAGCCTACTCTGAGGGAATAATTTTGCTCCACTCTGATGGGAAACAACACCTAGTGCGGTACAATCACATGTCAGACCCTCTCCTTCCAGCAGCACCAGCCAAAGATAAAATACTCTGGGCAATAGTGCTCAAATAGGTTTCCCTGGCAGGAGAACCGATTCCCAGGCCAAGACTCCCAGCAGCTACCATGAGACATCTCTGCAGTGAAAAGCTGAGCATTTACTTAGAGGCGGTTTCACAAGTCAAGGTGGTGTGAAGTCACCCTTTGTGGGGACAATGGGGCTTTGTCTTCTCAAACAGGCTTTCCAACCACACACCTGCAGCCACCTGTTTCCTGCTGCAGCAAGGCGGGAACACACAGGCGGATCCCCCCATACTAGCAACCGGCAACAGCCTGACTTCCCATGTGCTGCTATTAAAGGAAAGTAAAAACAATCCTCATACTCTAACAGTAACAGCCCTTGCTGGAGCCGAATTTTACCCAGTCAAGCAAAACTTGCATAGACACATCAAAGCCCTGTAAATTGTCCCTCCCTGTCAGCCCCCCAAGGCACAAAACACTAATGAGTTCAGTGGAATGTGCTAAAAACTGCAAGAAGAGTTGGCGCTGCCTGACCCAAAGCCAGGTGGGTCCAGTATTAACAGCAAGCCAGTTCCCGGTGGAACAAGTCTGTATTGGCTTGCAGACAGTATGTTAATAGACCCTGCGGTCTGGGAGAACCTAATTGAGAATAGGCAATCTAGGAAAAAGGCATCTCTCTGGCTGGATTTTTACTGCTACTCCCATAAACACACTGAGCTGTAAAGCTCCCCCAGGGAAATCTCAGAGTCAGGTCAGAATAGGCCTGCACACAGAAACAAGCCCTTGGAAAAGCTGAATGAGAGAAACTTGGCACTGATCGGCTCTACAGATAAAGAGCATCACCCCCAAGGACAAGCAGAGCTACCACTGCTGCTGCTAGAGCTGGATCAGAGAGAGCAGGGAGCAGTCTTGGGAACAGCCAGACCCAAAGAAACACACAGACAAAAGCAGCCACAGCTTATGGAGAAAGCAAGGACATCTGAAACCTAAATGTCTCTCTAGAGCTGCCTTGCTTGCTTTCTAAAGAGGGTACAGAAAAACTGTGGCCAAGAGAGTGCATATAGAAAACATAAAAGGCTCCACTAGGAACTTGCTTTCAGTGAGGCCAGGAATTTCAGCCTGTAGGTACAGAAACGAAGGATCCCAGAGTGAGCTAGCAAATCAGTTCATTTATCATCTGTTTCACAGAACAGCCACATACACTGTGACCCACCAGTTCCAATGGCAAGGACCACTAACGTTCTTCACGAAAGGTCAGCAGGCTGACCTCTACAGCAGGGGAATAAGGGAGGTACAAGCAGTTACCACAGCATGGGATACATTACACGTTCATGCTCTACTTTGGAACAACTTGGACTTGTGTTCATGGCTCAAAGATTAAAAGGACAGTCCTATCGTCCCATATACACATCAGGTGCTAACTCAACAGCCTTTTATTTCTTCTGCTGTTGCTGTCACTGCAGTGGATTTGCACAGTTGCACATGCTATCCATGAAAGGATGCAGGTATTCCTTTTAACTAGGCCCCGCTCTCTTCCAGCAGTAGCCAGTTCTGCACAGACCCACAGCTAAACAGGAGCTAGATTCCTTCAGGTTCGTAGCGAATCTGCCTTTGGTGCCTGTAAGTTTTGGAAACTAATCCTCCTAGAACTTTTTTGAGGAAAATATGGGACTGGACTAGAGGAGAAAAAAGCAGTTCCAGGCTCTTGTGAGGGCATGAACTGAAGATTAGCATATTCTAACTAAGTCCTCACACCTATCTAAGATATATCTCAAGCCCTCTAGAGAAACTTACCCTAGGGGAAGGTAAAGTTGGTGATGTGTCAATAATAGTGCAGAGTTTTCCTTTAGGAACTGTGCTGTGAGTCAGCCCCAAGACAGGGAATCAGGATAGCTTGTAATTGTAAACAATTCAGAAACAGTCTAACCACAGGACGCCTTTGGGACAAAGCTATCACTGCAAAGTAAGAGCTGATGTCAAAAACAGCTAGTGCAGATTAGGTTCCAAGCAACTATTCAGCACCGAGCACAGGGCAGGGTCCTGAAATCCTGCCCTCCTGCATCCTGTCAGGCATCAGGGTGCATTGTAAAGCTCAATCAACCCCCCACAACACAGCACCTAGCATGTATCCAAGTGCTGTCATGCTCATTGTGCAAAGGAAGAAATATCCCAGCGAGATCAGAGAAGGACCAGGCTAAGGCCCTCCACCCAGCTCTAATGACATTTGCTACCTCCTGCAAGGCCAGGCTTCATACTCGCTTCCTAATAGCTTCTGGCAGTAACCCTGACTGACAGTGCATAATTCAGCAGCTTTCTTTCATTTGAACTTTGAAATACAGTAATTACACTAGCATGCTTTATGCACACTGTAAGGCGTGAACTTTATTTGGAAAAGTGGTCTGGTTGGCACGGGGTTTTTTTGCAAATTAGATTTGAGGGTTTCTTTCCCCCTCAGACACAGCACTATCCCTTTCCAGCTTCCCACTAGATGAAATGTTTCACTGAAATCCCAGTCTGCAAGCAAGAATGCCAAGAGAAGCTGTCACCACTGCTTTGTTTCTCTAAGAAATCATATATGAAGTATAGGGGCACATCCTCTGCTGCTGCAGGGAGGAGTAGAGGTGTGCCAATTTGCATAACAATCTGGCCATATCCAGCGTGCTTGATTTACTTTCACTGAAGCTTGGCCCCCAGAGGTCTTTGCTGATTGACACCTGCTTGATGAGTGTGTCCCAGTCATCCAAGGCAGCAGCTCTTTACAGAGATAGCACGCTGGCACCATGCCCAAAGACAGAGGCTACCAGCAGCATGGTCACACAGCTCAGAATTTAGCAGAAAGCTTGTTGGCAACTCTGCTGTGTTGAGAACAGCCTCTCCCTGAGTCTCTCACACGCTTACCCAGAGGTACAGCTCCCATTAGATGGTTGGCACCCAGTTGTCCAGCACTTGTCTCAATTTTCACACCAAAGAAGGAAGAGTCCAGAGGCATTGCTGAGAGATAAAGGAAGGGGGAACTTTTCTGGTGCTTTTCTCACACCTTTGAAGTGTGAAACATCTTGAAACAAATCAAGAACGTTCTTCACAGTCAGATGTCCCTGTGCTGTCATGCCTTGCTGGAGCTGAACTATTGCCACTCCAGTGACAGCTGCTATGGACAAATAACTTTAAAAGGGAATCCTCTGCTGGCTCCAATCTGCAATCGTTTATCAGGGCAAGTGATAGAATGCAGTAGGCTTTGTTCTTTGAGTCTTATTCCTGCCATCATTGCAAGTATAAAGAGAAGCAGTCTCAAGATCAGTCTTTCAGTGAGAAGGAAAACACCGGAGTGAAACAAAAAGGCAGAAAGAAACCTCTTGTTCCTCACTGCTGGCAACCAGAAACAGCTGCTGCCTTTGGTCCTTTTCACTGATTGTTTGTAATAGTTTGAGGCCAGCCTCCCATCATCCTATCTGAACAAAACAAAAGGAATTTGTACAATTGGGCTTCCTAGTTCAAAGAATCCTGAGCACATCAGTTCCCCTCTCAACAGTACAACGTGCCCCTTGTAAACAGGTTATACCATGCCTGTATTTTGTTTTCCTAGCAGCAGATTCTATTGCTGAGTGATATACTTCCACAAAAAAAGACCAAAAAAAAAAAAAAAAAAGGCTTACGGTTGTAATCACATTTTGGGGGTCTTCAATGTGGGAAGCAAGAAGGATTTGTAAGACCTTCCCATCTTCTGAATACTCTCTTGAAAAACCAGCAGAATCCTGTATAAAAAAAAAGAGGAGCCGATTTGGGAGGAGGGGAAGTTCTAAGAAAACAGAAGATAGTGAGAAGGCAGCTAGGGTCAGGCCTGATATGCTGGAAACTGGGAAGAAAAAAAGAAGGATAAAATTGATGTGTAAAGTCGGCCAGCCCACAGGGATATTCTCTAGTATCAAGGGGCTGCTGGGGGAGTCACGAAGGCCCTCAGGGTTGTCCTGTCTTCTCTGTTAGAGTCATGAGTTCTTCATCACAGTATTGTTTTCTGTGTTCATCTATTCAAACTTGTATATTTGGGTTCCAGACTCCTGCTCCTAGATGCTTAAGAATCACTACAACATGCGTTAAACACACATGGCCCATACAGCAGCTTGTGCGTTTATTTCTGCCGTTTTGCTACAGCACCCTGATTTGAAAAGCACATCCCGATTACTTTTAAACAGTGACCTCAACGTCTGACCCTCACAAACTGATACCCCTCACTTCCCAGACGGTGGTGGAACTCACTGCCGCCCCATTTCAGCCTCGAACAGATTTTTTTTTTTTCCCCACACACTGCGTTTGAAAAGCTGCGGTGGATGCTGAAGAGGCCGCGTGTGTCCCAGCGCCGCTGGAAAGCGCTTCAGCACCCTGGACAAGAAGAGCCGCTTCATTCTCTCCGCTCGCACCCAGCGCAGCCACAGCCCGGGGCAGCCCCGCTCTGCTTCCTCCCGCGTGGGACGCACGATGCAGACCTGTACGTGTACGTACACATGCTAAAGGAGCCAGCTTGCATCCTGCCAGCAAAGCAAAGCATTAAAAAAAATCTCACTGAACAGCACTAAATTCTTCTGCTGGATACACAGTTTACAGGTACAGGGATCATGACACACAGGTCAATTTAATGAATCTATAAACCTTGGTAGAAAGGGATTTTAATCTACGCATGAAGTTGGTTGCTTTAAGCATAAAGGTATTACGCAGCTTTTCTACTAACCACTATCACCCATGATAAAATGCAAGACAAACCACCACTTCTAACTGGTTTTGATCCCTCCTCCTTCAGGCAAGAAATTTTATTGCTTTTATTCTCTGTAGTAGAAGTCACCTTGCATATAATCTTGAAGCCCAAAGCAGCCCTACAGCTGACAGAGGCTCTTACCAAGCGTCTGGTATCTGCGTGAGTCCAGCTGGCTGCTTTAGTAGGTTTGGCTGCAGGAAAGTTGCCATACCACCAATTGCCAAGCTGTGTCTGTGAGCATGGACAGACACACCCCTCCCACCCCCTTTTTTCAGGGTGAGAAAGTAGACAAAAGACAGACAGTCTATTTCCTCCTTTACTGTTATGCTAAAGTGGCAGGTGATGTACCTCAATTTTAGGATGGAAATGCTTCTCCCATTCCCTCCTACATCACTGCAGCAGCAGAGCTGAAGCAGAATTCCCCCCTGCTCTTTTTTACTGATGACTCACTCTTCTACTCTGATTCCTTGCTAGGAGCAGTGTTTAAGACCATCATGTCACTTCTTATTTAGCTCCCAAACCCAGATTTTCTGCCATCCTCTCCTAACAGATGCCTTCATCTATTTCAGGCTCTCCCTGTCATTACATACACACCAAGAGACCGAGAGCAGGAGCCAGACGAGCTGCTGGCTGACTTCGCATTAGAGTGCATCAGAGAGCTACTGTGTGCATCCTGTGCAACACAGCCACCTCATCCACAGAAACAGCACAAACATGGAAAGGCAGTGAGCTTTTGGGTCAGATATTTCTACTTGCTCACATTTTTGGCCTGTAAGCATGTGATGAAAATCAAAAATTGTCACAAGTTCTTCTCTGTAAGGTAGACAGTAAGATAAAGCAGAAAAGATAGCCACAAACTAAATAAAAGCTAAGGATGCAATGAAGATTTTTCACATCCTGGAAAGGCTACCTGTAAAACAAGAGGTGTTAACACTGCACTCTAAATGTCTTTCATTAACTTACTGGGAGAAAGGTGTAAAGCAAGAGTTCCCAGGTAAGAAAAGCAGCACTCGCCTCTAGCACAATGTGCACAATTCAGCTCCTTATCATACATACGATATTTCCCTCCTTTTAAACAGCCGTTGTGAGAGAACACCGGACTAGAGTGGTCACAACCTAAAGGACTGCGCTAATTCCTTGCCCAGCCTCAGAGCACCTTCTGCACAAACTGTTCAATCCAGACAGCTCATAAATAGCAACTACTCATCTACCTCAAATCATGTTCTTGGATATTGCCATGTTCTACCAGTTTTATTATAATAAAGGGCAAAAATAAGACAACACTAGAAACACCAAAAGGCCTTGAAAGTGCTGAAGGAGACACACAAACATTTTACTCTCAGACATGTTATGGTTACATGAATACTTCCCAAGTGCCATAGTTCAAATAAAAATATAGTCATACAAATTTAAAAAAAATACAATTTATATACACTGTGGAATTAGCTTACATAATTTCATAACAAAAAACAGTGCAAAAAAACAAATGGAAAGATAAGTCACTACCATTGGAATGGCTCACAGTAAGTTAACAACTCAAAACTGCATAATTAACACTGCACAGGAAACCATGAGGCAGGGGAGAACGCCCCATACTACCCCCTAACTTTTGCCATCAATACTAATCCAGTTCTTAGTTACTATTCCTTTAGTGTTGCTCTGAGTAAAAGGTTACAGGCACCTACATTAGAAGGAAGTTTCTTGGTAAATCACTAAGCAGCCAGAGCCAGAGCAGAAGCAGTTAGTGTGTTGTAAGAAAGGAATTTAGTGGCCAAAGTGTGAGAACAAGACTGGTTCAACACAAGCCTCTTTGCATCAGTCCTTAGCAGAAGAGAAATGCTGCATCCCCAAACGACACATGAACTTGTAATTCCCTTTCTGCAAGCTACATAACAGTGATGCACACTGTTGAGATTTCCCTTTAGAGCAGCTGACAGGGTCACCCACCATCCTTTTTTAAAACTTATTTACTGAAAGAGTGAAAGGGGTGTGTTTTCCAGCTAAAACATTTGAGTAAGACAGATGCACAGGCAGCGCAGACAGTGCTAACAGCTGGCTGAAGGCATGTGGTCTTCTCATGGGGAAGCGCAGCTAGTGCTCAGACAAACCTTGAGAAAATTTTTCAGCCTGTCTCGTCTGGATTGCCTAACTCCAGGCCTCAGTAGCGATGACAAGATATCCTGCAGCAAAATATACTGCTGCAGTTTGTGTAATGAAATAAAACAGGACACGACCAGCTCAAAGCAAACAATCTAAGGAGCCCTATTCATGGGCAGGAAGAGAAGGAACCTTACACAATCACTCAACATGAGCAAAAGGAAAAAGATTTGTCATGGAGAGACACAGGGCATTCTTGACAGATGCTCTGACAGTATGGGATTGCTAATTCCACATTAGAGTGATCTGAAATCCCATCAAAACAGGATTCCTGTGATTTCTAACTGCCCACAAGCACAAATCCTTTGAATGAAAGGTAGGTTAACAGAAGCATATTTCAGACCTACAGTCCAGCTTCAGGGAGTGCAAAAGGGTGCTGGAAGTTTTTTGGCATAGCTCAGTGCAAGATCAGAGCTCAGGGAACACAGACATTTTAGAAATCATCTGCAGATACTATTCAGAGAGAACAAACATCCTTATACTACTTACAGGGAAACAACTTGCAAGTCAAGAGCAGTAGCTGATGCCAATTTATATGCTTTAAGGAACATGCTGCACCTGTCCCAGCTAAGAAGTCCAGGTTGAAGGTGCAAGAATGGATACTGGTTGGAGGAAAACACCTTTGTTTTACTCTTGGACATTTAGGAGCTTGCATGCCTTATTTGAAATGCATCTAGGATATTCAGAAGCCAGCAAAACTATTTTAGTGGAGGAGACAAGAGCTGCTGCTGCAAGTTCCACAGTAGGAAAGGAAAAAGAACGAATATATTCCCTGCTCTTTAGGTAAGTCACTTCCCAAGCAGCCCTGGAGAGTGGCCATAGTTAACAAAGGGTGCTCGGACACACATGGCTTCCTTTGCAACAACTGCCATTGCATGTACCACAGCCCACTCTTTCCTTTGTGGAAATGATATAAATCCATTCTTGAAAACAACGACTTGCCTTTCCTCTCTTAATAAGGGAGCAGGTGGGAAAGAACACTAAGAGAAAAAACTGTCTCCAGATGCCAATGGAGAGGAATAAAAATTTAAAAGAAAAATAAAATCTAAGTGCTTACAAACATCTTTGCGAAAACCAAACTTTCCAGCTAAGCCATGCCATGCCCTGTATGACAAGGACCAGTTCTACCCTAAAACTTGGCCTCAGGAACCACTTGTAAGACAAAGTTTTCTCTCATCTGCTGGACAAAATTCAAGAGCCTCCCCTGACTCTGCTGTCTTTATCGTAAGCACAGACAGAGAATACATCTTTCCACCACCTATCTGGACTGCAAAGGCTTTATGAACATCTGTGAGTTCCAGTGACTTAAAGAGCCCTACATCAAGACCATGGCTGGTGCCCTGGGCACAAAACCTCCTCCTAACCCTAACTGTAGTAGGGCTCAGCAGCCAGCAGTTCGCAGAGCAGTACTCTGGAACAATCAGCTTCCACTAAGTCAGTCAAAGAGGCTGTTTTAACAGATTTAGTGTTTTGACACATGTAAGGAAAGGCTTCAGGCTTAGTAAGGAAAATCTTCAGCATAGATGAGTTCCTGAATTCAGAAAATACAGTAATTTCCTTCTGGCACAACTCTCATCTAGCTAGCTCCTTATGGCAGACAACAGGTTAATCACAGTGCTAAGAGGCTGTGTAGAAGCTTTTCTGGGATACATTCCCCATCTTACTTGGCCCAGTCTCTCACTGACAGAACGCTCTGTGCTTTATCAAGCCAATCAGCTCTGCAGACCCTGGAGGCAAAATGCTGGCTTCCCACTGAGGGTTATCTGTATGCAAAACTCAGGAAGGCAGGTGCCTGCTGGAACAATACAGGTGCTGGCCAGGATGGTACCTGCTAAAGCAGTGAACTGGCTGCAACTGGCTTCTAAGTGCTGATTTTCCCCTTACAGATATTTGGTAGTTGCAGTTGCAAACAGTATCCCAAGCATTTTTAGAGCACAGACAGCTCTGCTTACCACCCTGCAGCAGATCCTGTCTGTTAGTCACTAGCACCAAGCATCCCTCCCGTATGGCAGCCTGAAGTTACACCAGCGCCTCTCATGACACAGAGATAATTCAACCAAGCCCAGAGACAGGGCATCAGTTCTATTTGCCTCCAGAAAGGAACACTTCACCATGTTCTGCAGACGTTGGGTTCCCTGGTCTCTCTGGAAACGTGTCCCAGGCTCTCACTGTTCAAGGACAAAGTGCCTACAAATGCCAAGAAATGCAGGAGTGTCAGAGTAGTGACAAAGTGTAGTGCCACAAAGTGCCTTAGAAGAGTCTCTTACAGGGAGATAATAGCAAGAGCTAACAGGGAAAAGATCTCCCTTCTCTGAGATGCTTTGTAAATGTACTAAATATTTATAATCCCAAACACTAACTGAACTGTTTTGAACTCCTGATTTGCTGAGCTGCTCTCAAAAGCCAGTTGCTGTCAAAAACCTCACAGCAGGGACGCTTCCCCATGAAAGAAGGGGGGAAATTAGGAACAAATGAAGCCAGAGAGGAAAAACAGGTGTCCTGGTTTGAGGACAACACGGGCAAATGGGAGCACCTGCCAAGAGAGGTCTATTTCCAAAGAGTTGGATTTTTTAATGCCACTTTTGAGAAAAGCCATCCTCCAGGGCAGCTATATGATAACTGCAGACTTCAATATCTCCTCTCAGCCTTGACAGTGACCCCCTTCTCACACAAGTAAGGCAACAGTTGCAGGAACAAGGGAGGAAGAGGAAAAGGGTGACATACAGGAGGACAGGGAAGAGATGCTGCAGTTCTCTGCACGGGACACAGTGGAGCTAGATGTTTTTTTTTTTCCCAACCATTAAAAAAAACCAAAACAAAACAAAATAGCAGAACATAAAGTGTTAGGACAACATCTGTTCAAAGGACATAACTGGGGCAAAGGAAAAGAAAAAACCTGGATCAAGAGTGGTCAAACCAAGTGCCTGAGACCAATCAACAGCTCTGGGCTCAGGCAGCTCCTCTAATTCTCTGGCTAGCAAGATGTTTTCCAGCTCCCCAGGCTTGATATGCATGTGAGAAGCCAAACGGCAAGTCTTGGGCCTTGTGGGGTCCAAGCAGATTGCGAGCGCGTGTGCAGGCTTGGAAGAGGGAGGTAGCCACACCGACAGTGGGGCAGGGTGGGCAGGGGCATCAAATGGTCTGATAGTGTTGTCTCAGTCTTGCCTGCAGAAATTCGTGGGTCAGGTTGTGCCGAGTGATTATCCCAACAATCTTAAAGAGGAAGAAAAGAGGAAAAAAGATACAAGTCAATATCACAGATGTGCCACTAAGAGACGTGCATGGTAGAGCTGTTCTTTCCAACCCCCAAAAAAGAGGGAACCTGCAAGCAGTTCTTGACCAATGCTGAATTAGAGCGGGTTCAAGTTCAAATCTCGACAAAGCAACACCCCTCCCTCTTCCAGCACTTATCTACAGACAAGACACTGCTTTAACTACACCCAAATGGACATCTTAACTGCTGCTATTGTGTCTGGACACAGCAGTAATTACACCTGTCAAGGAAGGGAAATCCTGTCCATGTTAGACAGCATACGAATGTAACTAAATCCTTTGGAAAATAACAAAGCTGAGACATTTCTGGTATGCTACATGACATGACTGCAGATAGCTTGTATCAGATACATTCTAGGAAGCTCTAAAGACCAAAACAGAGAAATGGTAAAGACTAGCTAAGTGGGGACTGCACACTGGCCATCAGCAGGTCACAAAAGGGACCCTCTCACAGCCTGCTGGGGAAACAGTCAAATCACATGTGATGAAACACCTCAGTGATTTTACACATTAAAAGAGTTTAGAACTAGGCTGCTCTCTAGTACTGCAAGCGCATCTTGTACTAAACATGGAACGAGTCAGCATCTCTTGTTTTCAACCAAAAGGCTCTGCAGAGTAGCTATTAGTAACCCCAAGAGGCAGAGAAAGCACTGCTGTATTATAGGGACAGACCAGTTCAGGCCTAAGGGAAAAAGTTTCTCATTATGTTTGTAGGAAGTTACTGACACCTACTGACTATTCCTGAGCATTGTAGATGACAAAGAGTACACACACAAGTACAGTGAATCAAACACAAACCATTCAAAGACTCCTCTATTTTGCTGCTCCTACGAGTAGCAACAGAATGCAAGTTCCCTTCCAGCTGAAAAACCTCCTGCCCCAACACACAGGAAATTCTGCTCTTGGCCTTGAATAAAGCTGTCAAATAGGAAGCCAAATTAGTGGCCTCTGATGAGCTCAAGGCCTCTCAACAGGTACAAGACAGTAAAAGCTTCCACATGCTGCCAGCCTGAGACAGGAGAGAGACTGCATGTCCTGCCCTTTGCAGGGAAAGCGGGAAGCAGGCTTGGACAAAAAAGATCGCAGTAAAGTCACACAAAGTCACAGTAACCAACAATGCTTCAGGGCCTTAAAGAAGATCACATTCTGATCTCTTTAAGCATTTCTGTTTGATGTTAAAAGATATCTAATTTCTCCCAAAGTTGGAAAGCATTGCAAAAAACACAGTGGCTTTCTTGCTCAGTCAAGACAAAACGGAGATAAGGACTCACCTCTCCAACTGCGTTCACAACTGGTAAATGTCTGAGTCCCATTGTCCTGAACAGGTTGAAGACTTGCGACACATGGGTGTTTGGAGAGACAGCAAAGGGTGATGGGTTCATGTATGGGGTGACATCCTAAGAAAGAAAAACAGTTATATTAATTACAAGAAGCATTTTCAGTAACAAGCAATTCCTACAGCTCCTCCAATGCACTGATCTCTGGACAGGGTATTAGACTGTGGGCATCCTCTACCTCTCCACAACTATGAAACTATTTCAGGAACCTCAATTTGTCACAGTTTGTTTGAACACTGCAACCCATGATCTTAAAAGCCCGATGCTGCAGAAAGCCTCTAAGCAGGATAAATGCATGTCCATGAAAATAAGAGTGTAGATTAAAAAAGCAGTTGGGCTTACACAGATACCTTCCTGTCACAAAGACAATGACGGGCCTGCCACTGACCGAGCTGCCAGCACACAGAGTTACAAATAGATATCAGCAGTTTGCCTGTTTGATTTCACTCAGGAAGGAGTCTAATCTAGAAGGAAGTTAAATTAGACAGACAACGTCTTGTTCTGAAAGTAAAGCACCTATGTGCAATGTAACTTCATTGCAGGTATGAGGATTGATTTCCATGTGCAGACAAGGCTGACTGAATGCATGAGAAGTACAGGATGTTGGTCACTGCACCCCAGGGTGGACTTAAACATGCTCCCAGCTTTTCTTAAAGGCTTGGGACAGTCCTAAACATATATCAGGAAACACTGCCATACTGCAGTGCTTCTCTTACCACTATCATGCGAGGGTTCAGCAATGTGAGGTCCAGGTCATGGATATCTGGATAGCGGGGATAATCCTCTGACATCTCTGCATGGGACAGACGAGGCTGACTCGCACTCTGCAATTAGAACAAATCTCACTGAACCAATGTGTCATCATCCCAGACAGTACATGGGCTGCAAGCAGCACTGCAAATGATGCCTCCCAATCACTCACCCAGATCTCCTCCTCCTCCCACGCCCATACATACAACTTTGCAGAAGTACCCCTAGCAGCTCATCTCAGAATGCAGCAGTGCAAGCCCAAACCTATCCAGGCATTTAGCTGAGAGAGCAACAGATCTGTTGTTCTCCAGCCTCTGACAGATCTACACTCAACACTGGAGAGCAGCAACCAATCGGCCCTGTGAAAGATGGGCCTCAAAAACAAATGCTCTTACTAGTCTCAACGACACAGCTGACACTCCTGGTAAGATCTTGGCATAAAGCAGTAAAAGCCACACAGTATAAACTGCTGGTTGCTCTGTTTGTACTTAGTATCTGCCTTCTGTTCGTCAGTTCTGACAGAATTGCACCTTTATGCAACAAATGGGTCTGTTGGTTTATTTTTAAACAGTAGCTGTCCTCTTTTCCCGGGGGGTGCTTAAACAGAAATTAAATTCTTTTTATTCTAGAGCTGCAAGGGAGAATTCACATTATCCATCTGCAGCTTTTAAAACACAGATGTATTCCTTAAAGTGTAAAAATAGACAGATTCTTTTTGGCAGCCCATAAATATTGTTCCCAACCTTCTCAGATGAGAAGGATATCTCTGCTAGAATTCCTCATTAGGAAGACTCACCGACTGGCTCTCGGAGTAACAAACACCCCGGACAAGGAGGGTGACAAGCTGTGAGCGCAAGATCAAGCCATGGAAGGTCAAAGGTCTGAAACGCTCCTCCATGGTCCACTCTTCACTGGGAGACTGGTCAGGGTACAGGTTGGGGTAGGGAGTGTATCTGTGACAGATTTAGCACGTTATAAGTCACATGAACTTAAGGACAGGCACATACCCTCACCTCCAAAACAGCAGCTATTTCAGCTCTTTGCAACCTTCTCCTGAACATTTCAGGGACTCTTGCTAGACAAGCAAGTCTTTTCTCCACCAAACAAAATAGCAGAGAGGGGTCAAGAGCCATTACCACAGGCAGAGTACGACAACAGCAGCAGAATGGAGACAGTCTCCTAACCCTCAATGTCAAATCACTTGCTACTAAAGCAATTTTCAGTGCCAAATTATTCTGATTCTAGTAACAGCTGAAGCATCTGGCAAAACATCAGGGTCAGGACTCCACTCATAAGAGTCACAATCACTAGGTTAGAAACTGACTCACTAGGCTAGCCTGCTGCTTGGAAGCAACTGCAATACGAGCCTGGTGACTCAGCCTGGTCACCAGAAAGGTGGTATCAGTTTTACAGCACTAAGTCATTAGCTCCTCTCCTGGGAGAAGTGAGCTTTGCAGAGCCCTCAGGTTTTTGCAGACAAGAGGGCATCAACTTCTACAGACAAGATATTTCCCCAGGTATTCCATCCTCTCCAGGAAATATTTCTGGATAAGTGTTTGAAGGAAATTTAAATTAACAGGTTGGACACCATCAAGCCATTAGCCTAGGAATCTGGTCACAGGTGTGAGCCCCAGCACTGGCTGATGAGACCTGACAAGGCACTTCTAAAATGTGGATACTAGCACTGTTTCCTCTGACATACAGAATGACTGTATCAAGCATCACTACATATCTCAACATATGGAAGCACCCCATTTTCATATGTTTGTGCCTACCAGGATCTCACCTTCTCTCTAGCATCTGTTGCAGCAGATCCTCCTTTTCTGGTGGCTCCTCCGTTGCTATATGCTCATCACACATGTTACGCAACTCACTTGAAGGGTAGGATTTCATGGATTGGCTACGCTTGCGCTGCTCTCCAGCTCGGGTGAGGATGCTAGATTTCTGGATACGGCAAACAATTTTCAGACACCCACTAAGCAGGTCAACAGTTATCCAAAAGCAACTACGAACTATTTGATGATAGCTTTATGTCACCAATAAACTGTTCCTTAGTCAGTGTTGCTGCAGTACTGGTAAGAAGACCCAACAGGACTGTACTCTCCTTGGACAGAGGACCTGGCATTTAGGAACTCAGGCACCCTTTTTTTGCTAGACCACATGTATGCCACAAGCATGTTCATCACTCATTCTGACCTTAAATTTTAGGTTTCCCAAGAGGCTGAAGTACCCACCCCACTACCCCTCCTACAAAGGAGAGAAGCATTTAGGCACCTACTACTGATCTCAGTGGTGGGTTCAGTACTTCAGTGCCAAATCCACATTTTTTCCATGTCTATCCTAAATAGGTTACTTAGTCCTCTTAACTTTTGCCTCTAGGAATACAGTCCACTCTTCTTATCAAAACCCGCAAAATGGAATGAAATAGAGTCATGGAAAATTTTCTGTTGCAGTAGGTGCTTCTCTTTTACCCGAATTCTGCACTGACAAAAGCCTAGATAGCAAAAGAAAGGGCCTTCCACCTGTAAAACAAAGCTCTTTACCCTTAAACTTATCAAACAAGCAACTTCTTACCTTGAATTTGATGTTGTTACTTATGAGCTGATTTCCCTTCATGAACTCCCTCTCATTGCCCCGGTTCTCAGTCACTACGGGGAAGGCATGGTGGACAGTTGTGCGCAGGATGCTAACAAGGGACTGGATCCTGGTGTGTGGGTAGACATATGTCAAGTTGGGTTCCATGATGTCGCTGGCTCTTAGTCTGAGGAAAGAGAAATCCAGGATTGCTGCGTGCATCATATGTCAGCAACAAAAGGCTGGTGATGGACAAACGAGGAAACAAACCAGTCCCAAAACGAGATCCTGAAGGATTCTGCTGCAGTTTGGTCTGCCAGCTCCTTGTACCCGTGTGCTTGCACAAATTTTTTTTTTTTTTTAACATAACATTGCATCAATGATTCTCTATAGGCAAGGAAAAAGGTTCCAGCTTATAACATAAAAAGTGTTAAACACTTCCGGGAAAAGACGAAAGGCAGGAAGAAGATGAAATTCTGCTAGCAGCAACGCCCAGTGGAACATTTTCAGAGTTCTTGCTGAACCTCATAAATCTGCTCCTCAGATCTCCACCCATCCACCCCTCGTCAGAAAGGGCTCCAGCACCTCTTTCCTGCTGCAGGCCTGATGCGCAACTCCCAACTCCTCCCACAGTAGTCCTCCTCAGAGCAGCCAGATTCATGGGAGATGAAGCATCATTCCCTCACATTACAGCATTCCTTTCTGAGCAAGAACCCCACCACAAATTCTAACCCACAGCCCTGCCAAGAGGAGCAGCCTTACTTATCCATTTCCACCTCTGTTTCCCACTCCAGAAGAGGTACTCCTCGCAAGTTCACATGGATGTCATAGATGCCTTTGTTGAAAAAGTCTCCTGTCCATTTAGCTACCTGCAGAGCAAATGGAAGGTCTACTGAGTTGTTGCTCCAAGTACAAGACTCCTTGGCTTATCATAGCCCTGGAAGGAACAGAGATTCAGGGCGAGCACATGTTCAAGCAGTCTGCAAGAAGCCTGAGCTAAGACCCTGCACTCACCATGAGGGTGATCATTATTGGGAGCCCATAGGTGATCTCATTGGTGGATTCAATTAGGATGACAGTCAGGCTAATTGTCATGCGGACCACTCCTCCCAGGAATGCTGCTGCCCCAATCAGTGCAAAGGTTCCCGAGTAGATGTGATCCAGGCCAATGTAGCTAGGGCAAAACACAGAGCCCGGAGATTATAATAACCTGACTGAGAGCTCAGCATCCATCTGCAGCACATCTCTCACACACATACGCATACTCAATGCACCTTTTGAGGAGGTTGGCGACCAGGCGTCCGAAGGCAGCCCCACAAAGCAGTGATGGTACAAAAAGACCACTGGGCACAGAGATCCCGTATGTCCAGCAGGAGAGTAAGAAATAGAGAAGGAAGAACAAGGATAGTGTGACTGGGCTGAAAGTACCTGCAACACAAGAAGAATCATGACTAAAGGGGCACAGGTCTGTTGGACAAAGACTGTAGTCTTGCACCATCCACCCTCAGCTCACAGCAGTCTCATCTCACAACAGCTACTTAGTGTCCCAGTCCAAACACACAAGAAGACAACGAATAAGTGAAAAAGAGAGGAAAATCAGGCCTTTCCTCCCATGGAGGAGGCTTTCACCTGTTGTACTAGCAGTCCTCCAGAGCCATGAAGGCCTGAAGATATCTTAGCCTTGTACTTCTTACGGCAAGGCTGTTTTGAGCAAGATGAAGCTCTGAAGCCTAAGCATGGGATAAGGCACTGTCTCCTCGCTACTCACCATCCTGGTGGAAGAGCTGCAAGATAGCTGACTCCTGAGGATTGAAGAAGAGTGTGGCCATGTCATTGTAGGTTTCATTTGGGCAGAAAAAAGTTTTGATGCTTGAATTCACATCCTCTGACATACCCTAATGCAGGACACAAAAGACATGAACAGTTAAAATCCACTCTCTCCTACACTAGCCTTTGTGCAGAATGGGAGTAACCCTCCTGTATAGGGCTGTCAGCTCATAGTTTGGGAAGTTCAGGCCAAACATCAATAGCAGAGATGTGGCCTGCAACATCAATGGGCTCCCTGATTCACAGCTTGAGCTGCTTTGCCAAAGTACGAGAACACAAAGGGCAGCCTTCATTATTACCCTAAGCTCCTGCAACTGTATGTAGGTTTTCACTGACATTCTGTTATGTACTGCACACTGTCAAAAGCTCATTATGTGCCTGTGCTTCTCTGGAGGGTGAACAATATGATGGGGACATAAAATCTCCACATAAGATCCCTCACCTGCAGGCTCAGAGTGTCATTGCCACTATGACTGGTGGAAGACATCTGCCGGCATTCCCCCAGAACCATGGAGGCTACAAAGACCACGACCGTGGTAGTCAACGACACCAGCAGGCTCTCCAAGACTCTGCAAGTACACAATAGAAACCACACACTGAAGCCATGCTCAGCCCTGTAACCCAGTCCCAGTTCTGCACAGGACTTCGATAAGGGTGCAAGAACAAGCAGTCACCACAGCTTAACATCAGAAGCAGGGGACCCTGCAAGTCAAGCTGAATTATGACTTGTCTGCCAGGGATTGCGTTAGCTCCCCTTTTTAATGGCCTGCCCCAAAAAGGAGCTATTTCTGCCCACAGAACATGTAACAGTCACGCATAAAAAGCCACAGGGAAGGGCTCAGTGATGAGGCTGTTCACATGGAAACAACATTCTGTAGATCCTTACAGGGCAAAAGTCTAGACAGGACTGGACAGGTTGATGCATAGTCTCTCACATCTCTTTTCTAACTGCTTAAATACACTTTTTTTTTTTTTTAAACCTGAGCTTCTTTTTTAGGAATTGCCTAGAGCAAACAAACAGTTGTTTTCCAGAACTACATGGCAATTCCCTCTCTAAATAGCACAGATATTAGCTCAGATGTGGATTTAATTAACCAAGACAATTTAAAAAAAAAAAAAAAAGAGAGAAAAAAAAAAAAGAGTGGGATCAGCTATTCCTTCCACATCCATTTTGACAAGACATTAAAAAAATACTGCATGGAGACAAAGCTCTGGTTTGTTCAGCTATAGCCTTTATTATAAAGAGCTCCCTATATAGCCCTTGTAAGGGGGGTTGCAGCTCTCTTGGCACCACCAGAGTAATTACAAAAATGCAGAGGGACTGTAACATCTGGTTTCTGGTGTTCACTTTAAAGTTCTATGGAGGCTTCTTTTTGTGATTTCAAAAATAACAGGTCTGGGACTTCCTCCAGTCCCTCTCACTGGGTCTTCTGGATTGATGCTTTTGCTTTGGGACACCGAACACAGATTAGAGATCCCTGCACAAAATCAAAAGAGCATAAATACCTGACCAGCTTTGGCTTGGGATGCACATTCCGCATGCGGTACTTCGCAAGTCTTTTGTTCAGACAGTTGAAGGTGGCTCCAAGAAGGCCTCCTACAATCCCCATCAGAATGAAGAAGCCCAAGTCCACAGCCGTCCAGAGGTGGCATTTCTTATCAGACGCAGAGCACTATGTGCAGAAAAGAGTTAAAAAAAGGCATCAGAGCGGTTGCTGCAATTGTCTACCAGTGCTTCTGTCTCCACAGCAGAAGACTTTCAGCAGCTATGACCAAAGGAGAACAATTCTTAGGCTATCAATGTACTGCAACTAAGTATTAACTGCCCTTCACAGAAATACAAGCATGTATCGAAAAAACCAGAAACACTGAACTGAAAAGACACTGGGGTGGTGGGGAAATAAGAGCACTAAATCTTACCTTAAACTCCCCGAAGTTCAGCAGCCCAGGGAGCTGGAAAGAACCCCAACTTCCAAACTGAATCCCAGAGCGGAAAAAATTCAGGGTGAAGGTGGCAGCCATGGAACAGAAAAGCTGAGGAAGTAAAAACAAAAAGGAAAAAATAAGCACTCCCCAAATTAAGATTGGCAGTCAGTTCTTCCTTGACACTTATGCCAGGGGAAGGGAACCTCAGAGCTTTCTTAAGCTTTAGGAAAATAGTCCTAAAGAGGTTTAACACCCATTCCCTGCTGTAAAAGAGAGCAGAACTAGAATGTACTACTATAATCATCCGGTTTGTCTTCCCGCACAAGAAGTCACGAATTTCACCTAGTAATTCTTGCAGCAAATGCTCTTTTTTTTTGTGCGTGTGTCAAAGATTAAAAAAAAAAAGAAAAAAAAATCCAATATGTTTTTAAAATACCGTCCACTTCATGAAAACAGGCACTAGAAGCAGAGAAGGCAACCTGAAGGCACATGGCATTGCTGCAATACAGCTCCCTAAGGCAGAGAAAAAGCAGAAAGAAATCCAGCACCTCCCTTCTCTGTCTGCTCCCAAAGGACCGGACTGCAAAGAGCCCAGACACAAAAGCCCTTTCTCCCAGGTACACTAATTCTGCTGCCTGCAGTGTTGCCCCATAGTTCCAGATAGTACCAGACTCGTCTCAGCTCTTGATCTCTTATTAATTCTGAAGCACTCAGAGCAGACAATCTCTTTCCTGTCAGAAGAGCTCAGGAGGAGATACAGGATAATCTGAACGCCCTCACACACAAGCTCTCCCAAAGGTCCACCTCAAGGAAGAGACACGCAGAAAGAGACAGAGTCATTACTCACCACTTTCCATGTAAGTCCCTGGTTCCAGAAGGAGGAACCTTCTTCCAAGCTGAAAAGCGTGCCCCCAATTGGGGCTCCAAAGGCAGCTGCAACCCCTGCAGCAGCTCCAGCAGATACAAAATCCCTTTTATCCCTGAAATGAAGAGGAAAACAATCTCAGTTTAGCAAAGTAGAGCTCTGGAGATGCTTAGGTTCTGCGAAGAGACCATTCCCATTTATGGATATATCCCAGGGATAAAGGAGTCACAGGTGGGAGATGCTGGCCATGGCAGGCAACATCATTTATTCAGTAAGTTGTTGCAGCATCATGCTCTTTCCCTGGAGTGCTAATACAGAGCAAAACTCTGGCACTACACAACTACCCAGGATATGAGGAACTACCCCAAACTGTGGGACTCCAGCATCACTTGAAAGAATTACAGAGAGGGAAGGGCAAGATTTTGTTCACATTCAGGTGAACCAGCCTTCTCTGTAGTATATCTTGGTCATAAGGGGCGAGTAACTGAGTTTGTTCCCAACAATGAAGCCATTTAACCATTCACACTAAAGGTTTTAAACAGGTGGAGATTTGTTGAGTAGTCCAAGAAAACATCAATGAACACAAGAGACCACAGTAGAGCAGCATGGAAGAGCCAAGTCCTGGTGTTGTCTTCCTGCAGAATGAAACTGCAGGACACTAGAGAGAAAATCAAAAACTGACCGACTGATTCATCCCAGCCTAACACCCTTCTCCCAAGGAAGTCTGCTCACTCATCCTCCTGCCCCTTCCTCCACATCCTGGGTACAGTACCTGTCACTGCGGAAATAGGGAAAGTTAAATTGGATCTTCCTCAAAGAGATGCTCTGGAACTACAAACAAAATAAAGATTTAGAAACATGGGAGACGGCAACTTACTCTTCACAGTACTTTTAACAAAGCAGTGGTGTGACCAGGCCAGCAACCCAGGCGAGCACTAACCTGTGGCAAACCTGCACCCACGACAGCACCACTGTGAATCATTGGACCCTCCTTCCCGACAAAAAGACCTGGAAAAACCGGGTTGATGAGACAACACATTCCCCCCAGCTCTCTCCCTTGCTGACAATGCCAGGAAAGATCAGCCCACCACTCCCATGCCATAGTACAGTCACCTGTGCAAGCCTGCAGCTCTTCCCTCTCCCCTCAAGGTGAGGGAAGGTGCTGACCCCTGCCCCCTCAACCTCACAAATGTTTGTGAAGACTTGCACAAACTTGGCACTCCCAAGTGGGTGGAACCATTCAAAGACAGCTGTTACAAGTACTCTGAACTCCCCAAGTTACTCTGCCCTGCTGCCTAGAATATAGCCTCCTTCAGGCTGCTCTGACGTGTTCTGGAGAATTCTCAGGTCTCCCTCTTGGAGCCAAAAAGGGCGACTTCTGACTAACCTACAGAGAAAAGTACCTGTTCCCCCAATTGTCTTGATCCTTCTGTCTGTTTTCTACTCTATATATGCATTCAGGGCTCATCACTCTGCTCCAGCCCTTCAAAATCATTTTACTGAAAAGGCCTTTTGTGCCCTATGTATAGCAGGGACAGCATTTTTCCCCCTTCAGTGATTCCTTACCCCAGCAAGATCCTTCTTACCTCCTGCCACACTGAAGAGCACTCCCATAGCTTTGCACACCACTGTCCGGAGACGCACAACACCTGGAACCTTTACACCGTTGAGGTAGCACTTAATTTCAGGAATTCCTGATCCAGCTGCTACAGGCTGCAGAAAAGAAACACCGATGCTGTGCTGCATCAATTTCATAGCTGACCAACAATATCTCATCAGAGAGCACAGCAAGTGACCAAGAGACCCTGCTTAGCTAAAGCAATTAGCACTGTGAAGATACTTCGATGTCTTGGGGCAGAAAGTGCTTCCAGCAAGAAGGAAAGTTCTTACCCAGGACATGTGTGAGAGCAAAGGGAGGCTGCGGAAGGAGAAGCAGTGGACTTAAGTCTTACTTGGATCAGGACCAGAAGACTGGCAAGAAAAACAAACGTCAGGTTGAACCCCAGCAGCTCCAGCAAGGACAAGGCAAGACAGCCTTTCTCAGTGCATTCTTCCACGGCTGCAGGGACAGTCAAGGAAAACAACAATGTTCTCCCCACCAACACACAATCATTTGGCACTGTCTGGGGGTTCCCATTGGCATCAGGAGCTGAGCCTGCACTTCCTAATCCAGCTAGGGCACCTGACACAACCCATCAGGAAACCAGGCTTCCTTTTCAGAGCTCAAGACTGAACTACAAAGAAGGGGAACCACTCATTCTTTCAGGGATTAGGCTTTGCCTACGTACATGATACTGGAACCGTTTCTTGGTTTCAAAGGCTGAATTACATAGGCAAGTTGAAAATTTGATTAATCATCAACAACATGACTGATGGTAAAAGTCTGAGTCAGCTGTTCTGAGCAGAACATGGCAACAGAAAGCAAAAAGTCACTTGAGCCTAACATGAACCCGTACAGTAGGTAAAAGATACAGCTTTGTACCACCCGGAACTTGAGCTGGGTAAACAGTCGTACAAAGAAATCCACAAAGAGGCCCACCTATGAAAAAGAAGACAGATCTGCCATCAGAAATTACTACATACAAGTAACAAAGACCACCTTCTTAGTAAGTCCTACCAGAATTATGCACACATGGGAGGACAGAGGCAAAAGAAGTAACTTCAGAAACTCAGATTTGCTGCCTCCCTCGTTCTCGCTGGCACAGATCCATCCTAGAATTATTCCTGAAGAGATGCATTTCAGAGAACTAATCTGGTAGCATTTTTAACACCCACCACATACTTCAGGGTATAGAAGAAAGCTGGCATTTAACTGAGGTATACAGTCAGCAAAGCTAATTTTCAAATACTCTAGAAAGAACATGCAGGGAAGCTAGTAGTGCCAAACATAAAATACAGTTCAACTGTAAATTAGCATCCTTTTTTATTAAGTGTTCACTTTGGACAAGTATTCCTGCATGCAGAATTAAAGCATTTGCCAGAATACTTTGCAAAGAGAGCACAGCAAGATCTAAAGGAAAAAAAAAAGGCTTCCTGGAAAATAATCTAGCAACAACCATGCTATAATTCCCAAAAGACAACTTCAGCTACTCAGGTCTCCACTTCGTGAAGGAGAATGTTTCCTCCTCGGCCATTGACTTCTGAATTGTTCCTGTTTAGTATCCTGAATGTTCCTCATTCCCCAAACAGCATGACCCTTACCAGTCCTGTGCAGACTCCAATAGCAAAAACCATCACCCACTTCACTGCTTCATATCTCTGCGCTTTCTGTTTAGGAAGAGGATACAATAAAAAAAAAAAAAAAGCCAAGTCAAAGCAACATAGAAATGGGGATCAAAGAAGGCAGTTTGGGGCTCCACAGCTGAATTACAGCCAGAGTGCTAAATCCACAGAAGACAGTGACAACAGCAAACTGCAAATAGGGAACTGAAAGCGCTGAACATCTCACTTTAAACCTGAGGATCAGAATAGATGCTGAGAGCTATAATCTCCACGCATATTTTTATTCTTTTCATAGAGAAACCAAGAGAGCACAAAGAATTTATTTCATAAAGAAAAAAACCCACAAAACTTCCCACAGTGGAGAGTATTTAGAATCATAGAATGGTTTGGGTTGGAAGGGACCTTTAAAGATCATCTAGTCCAACCCCCTGCCCTGGGCCGGGACACCTCCCACTAGACCAGGTTGCTCAAAGCCCCGTCCAACCTGGCCTTGAACACTTCCAATGACGGGGCATCCACAACCTCCCTGGGCAAATTTCTCTGGGCAATTTCCACAGTTCTAGCTCTCAAGCTAATGAAAAAGAAAGAACAGGGTCCCACCTTGTTATCCATGCTCTCCAAAACTTCCAAGTATGGGTCATTGATACAACGATCATAATCCAAGCTCTGAAAGAATGCCAAAAGGTCAATTTAAGAGAACCAGCTGCAACAGATTGTGCAAAAAACTATAGATAGAAAACCTTGTTAAAAGATTACAAAAGTCATTACTACCCCCACAGTAGGTTTTGCAAACAACAATAGGAGAAAAAACTCCTGTAAACAACTTCATTTAAATATTTCCAGCAGAGCCAGACCCCGAGAATCAGGAAGTGAAAGAATAGACCAATTTCACTGCCCAAGCTGAGACAGATAGGGAACCAAACAAGAACACGACCGATTAATACAACTTTAAATTAAAGAAGTCACATTGTACAGATTTAGACTTTACTTCTTTAAGCGCCTCCAGTTTGACAGTCCAGGGAATAACATTAAATCTTTATATTTAACCTCTCACCACAACAGGAACACTAGATAAGAATTCGTCTCCAGATAAACAGCATCAATTCTTAATCTTATCACAGCACGGAGTTAAAAGCAATATAGAGTTGCCCAGTCGTACTCACAAAGTACCGCTAGCTTCTGTCTACATCAACTTTACCTTTTCAAGTCAAGCAGTAACAGGCTAATCTGATGACGTTCACACTGACAGCAACTGCTCTAAATAGTTGAGGGCCACCATACAGACACACAAAAAGCAAAATTCTCCTGTAAAAAGGAGGATACAACAGATGGGAATATCTGCTGTGAGCCAGCATGACATCAGAGACAGCAGTAAGGCAACAGTGACCACGAAGCTACAGATGCTTTCTACAGTCATGAGGAAACAAAACCACTACAGCCTGTAAATCTCACATTAAAAAAAGTGGAACAAAGCAGCAGACTCTGAAAATGAATTTTCTCTCAACAAGAGTCTGACTTGAGCAGCGGATATTCATGCTCTGCTCACAGGGCTTTAACCCAGATATGTATAATGATGAGGAACAGTTCTTTGCAATAACAGCAGCTCTTGTATTTCTGCTGATACCAATGCAATCTAACTAGTGATGCATTTTGAGTATCTGCCCCATTACAAACTCAAACAGATCAAAACTTGTCTGTGGTTCTTTTCATGTTAACTTCAAAAGCTGCTATCATAGAATCATAGAATCTTCATGGTCGGAAAGGACCTTTGAGATCATAGAGTCCAACCACACACACACAAAAAAACCAAAACAAAACAAAAAACCCCAAAAAACAACCCTACAATCTCTGTCAGTAGAGCATGCCCTGAAGTGACAAATCTACACGTTTCTTAAATACCTCTAGGGATGGTGACTCAACCACCTCCCTGGGCAGGCTGTTCCAGTGCCTGACCACTCTTTCAGTAAAGTAATTCTTCCTAATATCTAATCTGAACCTCCCCTGCTGCAGCTTCAGACCATTTCCTCTGGTCCTGTCATTATTCACTTGGGAAAAGAGGCCAAGACCCACCTCTCTACAACCTCCTTTCAGGTAGCTGTAGAGGGCAATAAGGTCTCCCCTCAGCCTCCTCTTCTCCAAACTAAACATACTCAGTTCCCTCAGTTAATGTCCCACCTCATAGTCTTTACGTGGAAGGATCTCATCCTCCTCTTCATGAGTTTCTCCTAGGATTGTCTGCAAAACAAACAAAAGGGGAAGGAAAACCATCAGGGGACCAAATGCATGTACAGGTGCTCAGGAACATCAGCAGCAAAGCCAAAATCAGGGAAGGCCTATGCTACTACTGCTCATAGTCAGAGAATGGACTACCAGTCTACCACTTACTTCGGGCCTTACCTTAAAGCTTGCCCCTCAGCAAGAATACACTACATTAGTTCTGTATGGGACCTCCACAAAGCATAGTAAACCCACATCCCTGCTTATTTTACAGCAACAGGTTACAGGGAAGTACAGGGCAAGAAACTTGCACAGAAAGCATTCTCCTATGCTGGGCAGCTGGAAAGAGCCCCTGCCAGAGCGACTCCATGAAGAGCAGCAGTACAGGCTGAGGCACCGGCCACAAGGGCTGGGATGCCAGGCCCCGCCAAAGCAAATGACTACCGGGACGGTGCAGGTCGAGGCACTGGCAATAGCGGCTGAGGTACTGGGCCCAACGCGAGGCAAAAGAGTGAAAACGGAGTGAGGTGCCCGGCCAAGTGTGGCTGAGGTACGGGGCCCTGAGGCGCCGGGCCGAGCACGGGCTGAGGTACCGGGCCCTGAGGCGGAGGCACCGGGCCCAGCGCCATAGCAACGCTCAACGCCCCCCACAGCCGCCCGCCCTCAGGCGCTCCCGGGAGCGGGCGCGGCGGCGGGGCCGGGCCGAGGCCCGGTGTCGGGGCGCCGCCAGCAGCGACGGGGCGGGGGTCGCGCGCGGTGCGGCGGCCGTACCAGCTCCTCGGGAGTGCGGCTCTCCCGCTCGCCGCAGCAGCGCGGGCAGCACCGGCAGCACAGCCCGGACCCGCACCCCGCCATCTTCAGCCGCCACCGCCCCTTCCCGGCCCCGCCCGCCGCGCTCCCGCGTCACCCCGCCACCCGGTCCCGGTCCCGCCCCCGCCGGCGCTGGAGCGGGTGGAGCGGCGGTGGCGGCGCCATGTTGGAGAAGGGCAAGCGCGAGGCCCCACGTGACCCGGCCCGCCCCGCCCGGCCTTAAAGCGGCGCGGGCTCGGGCCGCTCGCGATGCGCAGCGCCTGGCACTGCCGGCAGGTGAGCGGGGCCCCGGGAAGGGGGGCCCGATCCCCGCCCCCGCCGCCCGGGGAGCCCCGCGGCGGGCCGAGCCCCCCACGCCGGGCCCGGGCTGCCCGCCGGCTGCTTCGGGCCGGGCCGAGCCGAGCCGAGCCGCGCCGCGCTCCCGGCGGGTTCAGCTGAGGTGAAGGAGCGATCGGGCTGCCACTTGGTCCCTGACTAGCCCCGAGCCCGCTGCGATGGTCCCCGAGACCTGGATCTCCGGGGACCCTGCCGGCGCTGCTGGCGCCCCTTCTTCCCCGGCAGCCTACGGGGGTACCGGCCTCCTCCATCGCCCCCCCTCCCCCCGCAGCCCCGGGCCCTTTCCCAACGGCCTCTCCCCTGGCCAGGCGGTAGATCCAGCCGCGGGCCCCTTGTCTGCCAGCCCCATGCCATGGCCCAGGACAGCAAAGCCCTGGCAAGTCCCTCGCAGGCGTGCGTGCCCCATGTGGAGTGTGGGTCTGCGCGGCCGAGTTTAGGTGGCAGGGTAAAACTAATCTTCGGAGGATACAGACCTCCACACTGTGTGTGGGGTGCCAGATCAGGCCTGGAAGCGGTAAAAATCCCCTGCAATGAAGCAAACGGGCACCACTGGCGTCACATAAACACAACAGGCACATCCATGGTGATCAGCATCGATGGGCTGGGCCATAGATCTGAGCTCTACAGTGTGGTAGAGACAGAGGCGCGGGAGTGCTGACACAACAGAGCTGACGCGTGTTTAAGATTGTCTCATTTTGCAACTGGTTTTGTTGTTTAGAAGATTTTTTTTTTTTCTTTGCAATAACCACAAGCTTCTGCTAGCAGATCTGTGATGCATCTGATGGTAAGGAAAGTGCTCCAAATGCTGCTTGTAGACAAAATTTAAGTGGGGCCTTTCTCCTGTCTTTGTGGTTCAAGATTGCCAGTAAGATAAGGACCTGTCCTCAACAACAAGTCTCATCCTATAGAGACATTAATACGTGAACCCTTCCCTTGTGATGGGTGTTAAATCTCAAGTGGCAAAACAGAGTTCCTTTGATTTCGCTACGGTGCTGGGGGCTGCTTGCTAGAAGTGAGAGGTCGGGAGCTGACGGCACGTGATCTTGCACTGCTAGCTTGATCACCAGCATATGCTTTGGGATAATTCTCCCAGATTAGTGCCACGTGGCTGCCAGGGAAAGCCCTTGGAGAGAGCTTGGTCAGGGCTGTTATTGTGCACCCTGTTGCTTTTGCTTCACTTGTCAATAGGTCTGTGCTGCTGATTTTTACCATGGCCTGCTATGTTGGTACACAAGAGATTTAAGACTCCCAGCTCCCCTTGGCAGCAGGCAGCCTGCGCTCCTTTCTCATATTTCCTGCCAGCTGGAGAGGTCCCCAGGTGGTAAAAGTAGACTTTCTCCCAAAGGCTTTTGCTTGATTGGCAACTCAGTGTAAACAGGAGAAGATAAGTTCAAAGTCTTCTTGGATGACCTAAATCCACAGAGTTTTTGATAAGGACAAAGTGCACACGAGCTCGCACAACCCTTCCCTCCAAAACAGGCTCCAGCATTATGTCATGCTCAGACAACGTTCTGCTTCCCCAGGACCACGTTCAGTTTTGGCAGGTACATACACAAATAATGCAGATGCTAATTTTATGGCAGCTCTTCTTTAATTATCTGTAATCACTATCTAATTTTAAAGGCATTGGGTGAAACACTTTGGGGAGCTAAGTGGAGTTGGGCATCCTAGACCCGCTTGTACCACTTCCTTTCTGTGATGTCAAACGAGCACTGCTGATAATATTACGAGGCAGGGAGAAGGGGGTGGTCTCTGCTGACCTTGTTTCCAAGCAGCTACAATTGTTGAGGAAAGGAACATGAACAGCATCTTTGGTAAAGGAAAGAGCTGAGTGTGTGCAGTGGTATTGGCGTAGGGGACAGTTGTCTATGGAGATGGTGTGTCTTGTGGACGAAGGCTAATGGTTAGGAATGTAACTGTCTGATGCTAGCAAAGACGAAACAAAGGACAGTATTTGTGGGGATGGCCTGATCAGAGGGGATTCTTCACTTTTTTTCTGACATAAGAACACTTTGTGCATTCTTGCATTCCTGCCCTCTCAGCACTTGCTCTCCTACCCTCACTATAAAGAAGCACTGCCTTTTGGGAACAAACAGAACGGAAACTTTGAAGATGGATATAGTCCAAGAAGCAGCTGCTGTAGGAAAAATAAATAAATAAATAAATCTGGTGGTATGTCAAGGCCAAGGCCACAAGATCAAAGAGGCCTTCACCTGATGCATGTGGGTATCATGGCTTGCTCAGCTGTAGTCAGGGCAAAAGTGATGTTGACCTGACTTTTCTAAGAACAAAATTTGACCCATCAGGCACAGAAGAGCTGCATCAAAGTGGCATGAAGCCATCTGCTGTATTATTTCTCTCAGCACTACCTAAACACATGGTTTTTATTGTGTTTTCACCAGATCCCCCACTACAGCTGATCGTGAGGGCTGGCAAAAGGGACTACTTGATGGTGATTAACATTGGGTCTTGGCACAGGCTTCTTTTTCATCGTCATCTGCCCACCCCAACTGTAACTGCTGCTTGCTGAGATCTGTCCCCTCTCTTGTACCCACTGTGCTCCTGTTCCCCTCCTCCAGAGAGCTCACCATGCTCAATGAGACCCAGCATACCTGCAGTGCCAGTTCCAGCTCCAAGTCTGATGGTGGCAGCAGTAGTGGGAGCGAAAGCTCCAAGGACAGCTCACGCTGTTCCACCCCTGTCCTTGACGCTGACCGTCATGAGCGACTGCGGGAGAAGATGCGTCGACGGCAGGACTCTGGAGACAAGTGGTTCTCCTTGGAGTTCTTCCCTCCACGCACAGCCAATGCTGCTGTCAATCTCATCTCCAGGTGAGGGCTGCAGGGTGGGAGAGGGGAGAGATGAAGTGTCTTTGGTGGAGGGCTGGGAAATAGCTAATGAGGCAGGCTCTGCCCCATGCTCTGTCTCCCCTTCCAGGTGACGAAGCAGGTAGTGGGGCTGTGCTTTCCTGCTGAGGAGGGTAATGGACACCAGGTAACTTATCTTCCTTGGAGGCCCTGAAGAGTTAAGTGTCATGGTGGGGTTACTGAGGGGGCCAGTCTGTTTCCCCTCTCCCATTCTCTGTGAAGATGGAGCAACCCCACTGTTATGCTCTGTGGCTGAAGCAGAGCACTGGGGGACAACAGAGCAGAAAAGGAGCTATTAAAAGCAGAGAATATTGATGCCCAAGTCTCTGCAACAGACACGTCCACTTGTTTTCAGAATCATCCAGCCTCTACGGTTTGTGCTTCTATTACTGAGGACTACAGTTCTAACCTCTAAAATATGTGTCTCCAGAGCTAAAGCTTATCCTGGAGCCTAGTAGGGAGCCCCAGGAGCCACCATGTACTCACCTGGAGGAGAACAGGGAGTTTCATAACTTTTTTTGTAACTGCTGTATGCCAGAGCCAGGTTTACTTTACACAGAATGGCCTGTTCCATCCCAGAGCAGGAGAGAGACAAGTCAGGGGAGCCTTTATTTCTTCTATTAGGCACACTTGGGAACACAACAGAGATCTGGTCCATCTTTTCATATTTGTGGCCTCTACAGTTAAAGCTGGGAACAGAGGGTTGCAGCATAGTCTCTCATCTGAAAAGGAACGGGACTTGCATTGCTGTCTGTCAGAAGACATCAATCTAATAGAGCATGCTGGGAGGAAGTTTATTCTGCAGAGAACAATTAAATTGCCTCTTCTTCAAAGACATTGTAAGCTCCTCCTCATACAGCCTTAAAGAATGACTTTCCTTATTTCCATTGGCCACTTGCTAGTTCAGCACTTTTCTCGGTCTCTCCTGCTGCTGTCATCCAAGCTCTCTCTGCCTGTTGCTGGCATTTCAGCAGCGAGCAAGATATCCCAGGCATGGAGAGGGGAGTTGGCGACCTGGTAGGCTAATGCAGCTCTAAAATCCGCAGGTTTGACCGCATGGGAGCGGGTGGTCCACTCTTCATTGATGTGACGTGGCACCCTGCAGGGGACCCAGGATCTGACAAGGAAACCTCTTCCATGATTATTGCCAACACTGCAGTCAACTACTGTGGCCTGGAGACCATCCTGCACATGACATGCTGCAATCAGACCAAGGATGACATCACAGGGCATCTGCAGAAGGCCAAGCGTCTCGGGTTGAAGAACATCATGGCATTACGTGGAGGTAAATCCTTTTGTCCTATGATGTGTAGGGCTGAGGTTGTATTTTGCTGTTGGGTTCAATTCCAGAGTAAAAATGGGAGGAGTGAGATTTATAGGGTCTTTCTGCTGCAGGAATTAAAAGTTTAGACTGCCTTTTACCTGATCCCTGTGTTATCAGTCTTTCCAGCTCAAGGGTAGACAAAAGCAGTCCATGGGTAAAGTTGCAAACTTGAAGGTTTCATCTTGTCTTCCTTTTGAAGGCAAGAGGTTTTTACAGCAGTAGCAGATCTGAGTCCAGCAAGCAGTTGGAGCGAGCTGTGGATTTGTTCTCTTTTCAGATCCTGCTGGTGAGGAGTGGGAGGAAGAAGTAGATGGCTTCAACTATGCTGTTGACCTGGTTAAGCACATTCGCAATGAATTTGATGATTACTTTGACATCTGTGTGGCAGGTAAATGCCCTTCATTGCAGAATGCAGGGCAGGGTCTGAGATGAGGAAATCAGCTCAGCAGTCCTTCTCTGGACCTGGGCCGTAAGTGACAGCACAATCAGATTGGCTACTTCCTAATTTCCAGTGTGTTGTCCTGACCACCAGGTTTCACTTTTTTTTTCCTTTACCCCCCAAAGGCTACCCCAAGGGTCATCCTGAGGCAGAGAGCTATGAGGCAGACCTGAGGCACCTGAAGGAGAAAGTCTTTGCTGGGGCAGACTTCATCATTACGCAGCTTTTCTTCCGATCAGAAACCTTTCTCAAGTTCATGAAGGACTGTCAAGCCATTGGCATCACCTGCCCCATTATTCCTGGCATCTTCCCCATACAGGTGAAATCCAGTAATTCTGGTTTGGGGAGGGAATAAGGATCTAGGATGTGTTTGTGGGTCAGGGCCTGAGAGAGGTCTGTAAATATCCTCCACAAAATTTCTGTGAAGTGAGTGTGCTAAACATGTGACAAAACTGTAAGTGGTTTGCCAAATTAAATTCTTAGGCATAAGAATTTAAAATCTTAGGCATATTCTTAGGTAATAATAAGTTTAAAAGGCTTTCTGTGCCCACAAGGTAGAAAGGGATATAAAGGACAATGGTCTACCAGTCCTAAGGTGTTAGTCACCACTGTCTGCATGCTGGGCTCAGGCAACGAGTAAAGACATGGGAAGAAGTCACCTCAAGTGACATGACCAGGACTGCGTTACCATCTTTAGAGATGGTGCCTAAGTGTAGAATCCAGGACCCCCAATTCTAAATCTCCTGCCACAAAATAGAAATCAAGTACCTGTGTTACTGGGATGTTTGAAAAATGAAAATCCCCTGCATCCTCATCCAGGGTTACCACTCCCTGCGCCAGCTGGTGAAGCTCTCCAAGCTGGAAGTGCCTCAAGAAATCAAAGATGTGATTGAACCCATCAAGGACAATGATGCAGCCATCCGGAACTATGGGGTGGAGCTGGCAGTGTCTATGTGCCGGGAGCTGTTGGATAGTGGCATGGTGCATGGGCTCCATTTTTATACCCTCAATCGGGAAGTAGCTACTACTGAAGTCCTTAAGCGCCTGGGCATCTGGAAGGAGGACCCAAGGTGAGCAAAATATGCTGGCTTCTGTTAGTTCCTCTTTCACATATATTCATCCCATCTACTGAAGGCTCAAGCAATGGAGGGGCTGGCACCTCTCTGTTGTTTTGGTTTTTTTTTTTAAGCAACTTTCTGCATTTAGAATTTTACCCTTCCTGCAGGCCTCTGACAAAAGCTGGGAGGAACAGAGGGGACAGCTAAAGGAGGAATTCATTTTAGTCAAGTAGCTTTAAAGTAGTCTGTTCTGGAACTTTAAAAACCTGAACTTTTAGAGCTGCCACTTGGAAGAAACATGTTTTTTGAGGTCTGTCACAACCTCTCTTATAGGCTAGGTGCTATGTAAGCTCCTGCTGTGGATTTCTAGTGTTCTGTGCAGCTGATAAAGGGAATGTGGACTTCTCTCTGAGTCCACATGCTTTAGCATAGACAAGAGGAAGCAAAGGAAAATGGGTAGCTGTTTTTTCTTGTTAAAAATAGCTTCACACAGTGCTTTTCCCTTACCTCCATCTAATTTCAGGCATCAGTCCTGTACTTAACTATTTAATAGACACCTACCAAGCATCCTTTGAGGGAACTGAGCGGGAAAAGATTTTCCACAAAGAAAGAAGAGTTTTCTGTCCTACTTCTTGAGAAATAGAAGTCTTCTCAGCCCCTGTTACTTGCTCTCCCCAGAGGCAAAGTTCTCCAGGGGAAGGTGTTCCAGCCTGCAGTGGAAACTCAGCAGAGTAACTGTTAACATCTGCTCCTCCTGTGCAGGCGGCCTCTGCCCTGGGCAGTCAGCGCTCACCCCAAGAGAAGAGTTGAAGATGTTCGGCCAATCTTCTGGGCCTCTAGGCCAAAGAGTTACATCTATCGAACTCAAGAATGGGACGATTTCCCCAATGGCCGATGGTAAGCTGTTAGCCTGCAGTGGCACTAAGGTAGAGGTGTGGCATGAAAGCCTCCTTCAAAGTTGGTCTCTGTCATTAGTGGGTGTGCTGGGCATGCTTTGGGCTTGACAAGACAGGTGGCTTCTTAACAAAGTGGTCCCCAGTTGCCTGGATTTGAATGATGTGAGGTGAATGGCACCAAGATGTTGAGGATTTTGGTCTCTAGGTGGATTTCACTGGACACTTCTCTTCCTGGGTGGCTGTCTTCCCGCATCACCAAATTAGCTTATCTTCCTCAGTGGCCTGTTAATCCTGTGTCTGCTCCCTTTACAGGGGTAACTCCTCCTCTCCAGCCTTTGGGGAACTGAAGGACTATTATCTCTTCTACCTGAAGAGCAAGTCTCCCCGGGAGGAGCTCCTGAAGATGTGGGGAGAAGAGCTGACTGGTGAGGAAAGCGTCTTTGAGGTGTTCACATGTTACATCACCGGAGAACCCAACAAGAACGGACACAAGGTGAGTGATGGCCCAGGAAGGGATGGTCAGTGTGGCACAGACAACGGTGTGTATTTGCGCTTGCTCCTGGTAGCACATTGTTGTTCTAAACAAGAATTGGCACTTCCCTATCCAAAATGACTTGCTGAGATAGTGGCTGAAGAGAATCCAACAGCCAGAGTTAGGGCTCAACATAAAAGAAAAGCTGCTACAGTATGACAGGACCAGTACCAATAGGCTTCAGCAGTCATTTTTAGGGTTCAGGATATCCTGTCCCTTGAACCAAACATGGGAATTCTGTCCTGAAGCAGGTGTGTTTGAGACCATTAGGGACTTCTGAGATCCTTCAACATCCAGATGGTAACAAAAGGGTTGTTACATCCATTGTGAGCCATCTTTTCTCCTCACGGTAGGTTACATGTATGCCTTGGAATGACGACCCTCTTGCTACCGAAACCAACCTTCTGAAGGAGCAGCTGGAGAAGGTTAACAGACGAGGAATCCTCACCATCAACTCCCAGCCAAACATCAATGGCAAACCATCCACAGACCCCATTGTAGGCTGGGGGCCCAGTGGGGGTTACGTCTTCCAAAAGGTACTTTGCAACTCTGGGCTAGGCAGCAAAGAGTTATGACCCAGTTTGGTCTCTGTTAGGTAGGGAGGTCGTAGGCTTTCACCCAGATAATCCTGCCTGCTCCCTATCTTAATGCCTTCTTGCTGAGATGAGCCAAAGCTCCTTTGGTGTTTTAAGAGACAGATCATGTCATCTCTATGGCTTACTTCATAGCTGTTTTCCCCCACTTCAAAACATCTATTGAACATCTATAGAGTTTCTTGTTTTTACTCTCAGCAAGTAATTATTAGTAACTTCTTCCTAAAGCAGGGCTATGAAGTTTTAGATACAAACACACGCCTGCCCACTGCATCTGATCCCATTCAGTAATGCAGGAAACAGCCATTTTTTTCATAAAATGGGAATCAATGAAGTAGTATCCCTACCACCCAGCTTCCCATGGTAATAACTGGGCAGTTGAAAATTCCCCTATCTGTACTTCTCTAAGGCAAAGTTCTCCACCAATTGCCTCCATGCCAGTGCACTAGTGCTGTGCTGTTCAGACAGCTGCCAAGTTTCTTTTCTGCCCTGCAAGCAGTCTTATTTCCCATGCCTGCCTCCTACCGTCAAGCATTTTCAGGCCCTAGAGCCTTGCCACTAATGGCTGTGATAGGAATCTCCCATCAAGGTAAATGCCAAGCAAGTGGCTCATACTAGGAAACAAAGCAGCCTTGTTCAAAAGGGATCCAAACCGCTAAAGCCATGAGACTAGCAGATGGCAAATGCAGTTATGTTTTCAAAGGAAAAAATTCCCCTGAGGTGAAGGGAAATCCATCATCTCACACAATAGCCAGGAAATGGGGGGAGGGGAAGCAGTTGTTGGGAGCAGCCAAGCACAGAGCAGTGGTAGATGGAGCAAGTACAGAATTAGGTTGTATAAGCACAGGGGGAGAATTGTGAACAAAAGATGAGGACAGGGAATGGTAGGGTGCTGGGAGAGTCCAGCTGAGACCCCTGACTTCTGTTCCCACCAGACTGGGCTGCCTTGGCAGGACATGGCTGTTTATGGGGTACCATGTAGAACAGAGGTCCAGCTCAGGCCTCTTCCAAGCACTCTACTCTGGCACAGACTGCTTCCCAGGCACAGCAGTTGTGGCTACACTGTCTGGAGCGTATTCCAACCTGTTTACGTGGGGGAAAAAACCAGGAAGGCTATAGATTTCCTGAGCTGGCTGCTCCTGGCCTGTTACCTCTGCTCTCCCCAGTTATTCCTCGCCCCCTCCCCCTCCCACCCCCAGATCTCTTGCTGATTTGCTCTGCCCTTTGCTCAAGCCTCCTCTATAGTACATGTTTCGAGGAACAGACATACAAGTCTTAGGCTGCCTGGTTTCTAAGCAGCACAGACTGTACAGCTGTTCTATTGTTGCCAGTATGTGCCCCAGCCCTACCATGGGTAAAGGCTCTTATTCCGTTTCCCCTTCTCCATCCCTGCAGGCATACCTAGAGTTCTTCACCTCCAGTGAGATCGTCACAGCACTGCTCAAAGTGCTGAAGAAGTATGAGTTGCGAGTGAACTACCACATTGTGAATGTCAAGGTAGGCTGCTGTTTACCAGACACTTTCCTTTCACCACCTTGGGAGAGAGGAAAATGTTCATATATCACTATGAACAAAGTGGGACAAAGTGGGGCTGATGAAGGGAAGGGAAAGCTGTGATACGCAGCAGCTGTCTGATCTCTTAACAAGGAAAGGAGAGGGTAAATGCACTTGTTCCAACTCACTCAGTCCTTCCTTCAGCAGTTGCCTTAGAAAGGTTTTCCTTCCTTTGGCAGGGCCAGAATATCACCAATGCTCCAGATCTGCAACCCAATGCTGTCACCTGGGGCATCTTCCCAGGCAGAGAGATCATCCAGCCCACTGTAGTGGATCCTGTAAGCTTCCTCTCCTGGAAGGTGAGTCCTCGCTCCTGCTGGATACATTGCTGGGATGTCCTGGAAGTTCAGAGTGTCAGGTTTGGTTATAGTCTCGCAGTTGAGTACTGTTGTGATATTAGCTTGCAGAGATCTAGATACTGCTCCTCCTGTTCCCTCAGCGTAAGGAGAACTTTGCTCCAGCAAGAGCTCTTCACAGACCAAGTGCCCAGTAACTGGAGGCTTGGGAGCTACCACTGTCACTGTACTGGCCCCCAGAGCTCTGGGCAGTAGCTCTCCCTCCCCTCTTACACGCACAGGGGCAGTATTGAGCCATTTTACTGCAAACGCGTCTCCTTTCAGCTCTGAACAGTTGTGTTCGGGGCACTGTCCCACTGACTGGAAAGCACCAGGCTACTCGCTCAGCTCTTGCAGTATTTACTGAGAGAAAACAAGCCACAGGCTAACCAGCCACATGCCTGGCCATCCTAAATAAGGTGATATGAAAATGGAGCTCTGTAACATGTGCATTACACCACTGCCAACATATATTTTTTTTTTTCTTGGCAGGATGAGGCCTTTGCACTGTGGATTGAGCAATGGGCTAAGCTCTATGAAGAGGAGTCACCCTCTCGCATGATCATCCAGTACATCCATGACAACTACTACTTGGTCAACCTGGTGGACAATGACTTCCCACTTGAAAACTGCCTCTGGCAGGTTGTGGATGATACTTTTGAGCTGTTGAACTCCCCAACTCAGCAGTGAAAATTCCCCTTCTAATCCCTTATTTCCCCCTTCTGTCCATTGACTGCGGAGAGAGAAAAAGCAGCTCCTGTGCCGATGGAGGACCACACACTCCTGCACCCAGTGACCAGGCTAGCGCTCTGATCTACCCACACTACATGCTTTTCTGTCCCCAACAGAAAGGCTCCCTGACCTCTTCTCACTGAACAATAGCCAGAACTACCTGAACCTCTGAGCTGAGGCTCTAGACCGAGCTTAAAGGCCAGCTCTGCAGGATGAAGAGGTGCTAATCATGACTATGTTGATTACACTAACAGGAGAACTCTTGCGCATCAATGTGATAAAATTCAGTGGGACTGGTAACTTTCTTATGCCAGAAATGCTGCCTCAGGGGCAGAAACACTCCTGTCAACAGTGCCTATGCAAGGAGACTATTTCAGCAGTTACCAACCCTCAAAAGAAGATCAAGTTGCTTTTATATTGCACTCCTAAGATGTATTTTGTCATAACTGATCATATCAGGCTCTTTTGCACTCACTCCAGAAGAAGGTTCAAATTTTCTCCCTTTATGATATTTCCTGTTTTCTTTTCACTATTTCTTAGATTAAGTACAATAAAATACCCAAATACAAATGTCTTTTGTACTAAGCCCTACTCTTATAAGTAGTAAAGACTCATGTTATTTGCAAACTAATCAGCCTGGGACAAGGGAAAGTTTTAAGAAAAGCACTTGTTCATGGGGCAGTTCTGCCTTCACTTTCAACACATGCCCTAAGTAAAGTAGAGACAAAGCTCCACAGTAGAACAAAGAAAGCTTAAATCCTAGAATTTACCAAAAGCAACCAGCTACTTTAGCTTAGTTCTGCAAGGTCACAGGAGTTGTGGTGGTCCTTTTCCACTGGAAAGATAGCCTGTCTTTCCTGACCTAATGACTCTTACCAGCCTTAGGCCCCACAGCATTGAAATAAGGGCTTGGGAGAGCTACCCAGGCTGCTTTATGGACTTAACAATCCCGCAAAGCTACCACAGGCTAGGAAAACAAGACCTTGGGGCAGTTCCCAGTGGGATTTTGAGATCCCTGCCATGCTGTGAGCATCTCTTTCAAATAAGCAAGGAAGAAAAGCCTTTTCCAGATTCTTCAGACCCTCTCATTACAGCTGTCTGAGACTGGGCTCATATATCCAGGGTAATTACAGGGCATCAATCACAGAAGCAAGTAATGGGAAGGTTGGGGGTCAGACACGCCTGTCTTGCCTCAGCAAAGCTTTTGGTGCTCAGCTGTTCCCAGCAGGTTTCTTCAGCCCGAGCCCATTCAGCACAGAAAGGAACCAGTAGGAAGCAGTCAAGAGGTTGGCCACCCACTGAAAGGCTTAATGAAGAGCTGATGGACCTAGACAGGGGGAGGAAGTGTGAGCCATGTGGGAATCCCCCCGCAGGGGAAGAGCCAAATCTAAAAATAAAGACCTGTGTTTGCACCTACCAAGGACAGTCCAGACTTTGGAATCAACAGCATGTAGCGTTTCACAGGCAGGCTCCTGCTCATCTCTTTAAGACTGACATATTTGCTTACTCCCCTGTGTGACACTGAACTCCTGTCCAGGAAAAAACACTGAGTAAAGGGAGAGCCTATAAGGTGTTTTTTTGACCTTTAATCAGAACTCCAGCAAAATCAGTGTCCAGAGAACAGAATGTAACCTCACAACAAAAGGGAATAACTTCTCAGGTTTTGCCTCTAGGGGGGTAGGCTATCAGTCCTTTAAAGAGGACCTTTCACTAGGTACCATCTCTTCCTGGTTGTCCCTTTGCTACCATGCTTCTGGCCAGCAGCACTGCTTTTATCACGTGAGCAGAGCATTCGCTTTCTTGATTGCGCAGGACCAGCTCTTTGTTGTGACAGCCAGCTGTATCCTCCACGTGTCCTGAAATGAGCAGCAGCTGCAGGCAGGCCCCTACCATTCAGCAGTGTCCTTTGTCCTTGAGCTGGAATGCTGTTAGCTGGCGCCACCTTCCAAAGGCCTTAAATAGTAAAGTGGACAAATCAAATACTCAGGTTACCCTTGCGGGGTTGAAGCCACCCTCCCAGTATCCCTAAACAAAGCTTTTTCTCTATGCCAGCTGCCTCACCATTCACTTATTGGCTACAGGAACATAGGGGACACAGGGAAGGGCTCTGAGTGAAGTGCAGAGTACAAATCAAAAGTATGAAAAGAAAGACCAATGCCCCCTCTGCCCTTTAGTTTCAGTACTTGCTCTCATCTCATTAAAGGAGGACCTAAGCCTGCATGGATCTTTGGGAGGCAGGCAGAGGAGCAAACTGGCTATTTGAGCTCTAAGCCTTTGCCTGCTCACTCAGATTTATGGCAATTTGCCTGTCCCTGGGTGCAAGCCAGCACAGTCATCCTGCACCAACGTGGAGCCTGTTTCTTCCCTGAGTGGGCTCTTGAGATGCAGGGAATTAGTGGATTAACATCTCTGATAACACTGGGGCAGGGGCACATGGCAGGGAAACTGACTGCTGAAACAAAGCTTTGAAAAACACCCAAAGATGAACCCCTATAAAGCTGGAAGCTATTTCCCTTAGTTATGGGCAAGTTCCATACCTTGATGTATTCAACTTCTCCCTAAGCAAGTGCCTTGTGCAGGGAGATAGAGGGAACACCAGTTGTCCCTTTGGGGTGCTTTTTGGTCTACTGAGGTCCACAGAATTAAAGCAGTCAATGCTTACCTGAGACACTAGGCTCCTGGCTTCCTCCTCCACAAAATTCTGCACCACACAGCTTTGTAAATGTCGTTGTCTCCACACCCTCCAGGCCTTTTCTATCAGCCGCTGCTGGTCCTGCCAGGGAAAGAGGCAGCATGCAGATTAGTTGGGCTCTGGCAGGCAAACTACCCCACTTCCCTCTAGTTCCACCTTGCTTCCAGCTGCCTTCCCTGGTCCTTCTTGAATGACTTTGCTTTGGTAACAAACAAAGCTGACTACTAGCAAAGCTCTTGCTGTTTCCTGCAAATATTGTAGCTAATTAAGTCACAGGCCCCAGGGGCAAGGACAGTGCCCCATCGGTGCTCCGGCACAGCTCCTCAGGGACTATGGATGCGCTTGCTATGCATGCCTCATCTTGTCCCATGGGCAGGTCAGAGCACATCTCACACAGCTAATGCCCAGGAAGCCAGACAGAACATGGGTCAGTTCCATAGATGGCTAAGGTCTGAGCCGGAAGGGAGGACAAATGACAGCCCTTGGTAGGCTGCGGACACCAGGGGGATGTATCAGGAACACAGATGAGGACACAGATTGTAATACTTGCTGTGAACATTTTGCACAGGTTACAGGCAATCTTTACAAATCTCAGCTTCCCATCTGTAAGATGGGGCAAAGCACAACTAAATGTGTTGATGTGCCAGTCTGCTATGCTGGCATTTCAAAGAGAAAGATAGAAAAAGTAGTCACAGCAGCAAACTGGGATTTCCAGTGCACACTGGTACTTATTAAATCCCCAGGTCTCATCTGCCAGGATGTATGTGAGGCTGGAAGCAGAGCAAGCTTGCCCAGTAACAGCCATCAGGGTGGCAGTACCAGATACTCACCAACACCTGAGCCAGTATCACCACCCTGCTGGCTTCTTTCCACTGATGCCATCCCCTCGCCAGACAGCGTAGTCTCCTGTCACGCTGGTGCTGGTGAAGTATCACCATGTGATGCCACAACCTCAGATACTTCCTCCTATAGGCAAGAGGGGAAAATAAGCTTTATCTGCCCAACAGCCCTAAAAGAGAGTCCTTACCTGATGGCAGCAACAAGAGGAAACCCAGAGCCCTCCACTCCACTTACCCAAGCCACTTCTCATCCCTCTCCTCCAAATCCATCTCCAGTTTGTTCTCCTGGATCCTTGCATGTGCAGGAAAGGGTCCTACCACACCAGGTCTCTCTACCAGGTGAGGGAGCAGCAGCCTTTCAGCCCTGTTTTGGTTTCTGTAGATCATCAGCCAGCGGTGAATGGCACTGGGAAAAAGCCCAAGAGGGACAGCTGGTGCTGAACCCTTTTCTCTGCCTCTTCTGCTTTCTAAGAAAGAAAAGAGGAATCACATAGGAGCTCATCTTGGAGTTAGAGAGGGAGAGATCAGAACTGCCATGAGCCCTTAGTCCTTTGGCTCCTGAACACAGAAGCAACCCACAGTCAGAGTTCGGCAGTCATCTGGCTGGCAAACACTACCCCTCTTCCCTCTTCACTCACACTCCCCACATGGCCCCATGAAAGAAAGAGAGGAGGGGACATCATCTTACTCATGGACCATGACAGAGACATCTTCCTGCTCTTCCTAGCACCTATCAGGGTACTGCACTGCCGTGAGCACTGGGAAAAGGCAGCTGCTTTTGTCCAGTAGTTGCAGGCCTGCAAACAGAAATAACACAGCTGCAGCCAAGACTAAACACAATGCACACAGAGAGCACACACACAAACTAGCCCTAGAGATACATTTATGTTCATATCCCTGCAGGTAGTTTAATGTGCTAGACCCCAGGCTGAAAACTGCACAGATGAGATCCCAGCAGGACTGACTCAGCCCTTCCAAATCAATCAACCTCTTTGTGGTTTGCTAGCTGTAAGTCTTTTGAAAAAAGCTGCAACTCTGACAGCTTGCTCTGCTCTGCAGGGAGAGTGATTATCCCATCTCATCTTTGAGCAGAGAGGAAGGAGTGCTCTCGCCTCTCTGGTCAAAATGTCCCTATTCCTTGTTGCTGTGCTCCAGATGGTTGCTGCAATCAGTGCCAGATTATGGTGATGAAGTTGTGTGCACAGTCTGTAAAGAATTTCAAGACAGGGACTAAGCAGTCAGCATGAGTCAAACCAGGTTTTTATACAAGCCTTGTCACTGCGTCTCAGTGCCTAGTGACTCACTGAGGTCTTCACAAGAACAGGCAGTTAAGAATAACTGTCTCATAGGGACCTTCATCTTTTCTTACCTGTTTTACGGTAGCCACAGATCCCAGGCGCAGGGCTTGCTGTCCTCTTGAGGCCAATCGCCAGCGGTGACAGGCTTTACCCTGAGAGGGTTCCTGCCACTTGTGGTTTCTCTCTCCTGGCACCCGCGGTTCAGCTCTCAAGAATTTCACCCTCCACTCAGTAAAGCTCACAACTAGGAGATGGTGCTCTCTGACCCTTTTAAAATGAGAGAGGGCTTCATACTCCCTCAGTCTACAAGCAGTGACCTGGGCCCAGGTGATTAGGCACCTGAAAAACAAGCACAGAAAAGCAGCAGATGCCTAAAGTCACATTTCCATGTCAGCACCGAACAGTCTACAGACCAAATTCCACCTTCTCATCCCACCCTGCAGTGTCACACCTAAGCGGTCAAAGCAAGTGAAAGAGCATTCAACAAGAAAAAATGCTGTTCTTCTTATTCCTTCTGCAATCAGCATTTATATATGTTTCTCTGTGTTACTTATTTTTCCAGTGCCCTGTCCTTGGGAGATAACTCCTCACTTCAGTTCAGACTCCTCACCACAATTTCTTTCTGCTAAAAACTTGCCCTCAATTTAGTTCAGATTCCCAGCACTGTTACCTCTCAAATCCTCAAAGCCCAGGAGTATGTCTGCTTCTTTCTGGTCATTTTAACATTTCTTCCTCTTCGAAGGCCTCTGCAAACTGAATGCAATGTTATACTATGTTCTTCCTTTGCCTACAAAACACATGCTTTGCCTAGGCTGCCCTGCCACTACACATAGCGGATGCCTCAAAAAAAGAAAGGAATTAAATTAGTCACTCTTCAGTCTTTGTGCCAGCAGCTGACCTTTGGGATGATGCTCAAGGAAGGCTTTTTCCTTATGGGATGAGAATAAAACTGCTAAAATCTCCTTCAGTGTGGAATCCAGCAGACTCCTTAAGTCTGCTTGCTGCAGAACCAGGCTGCATTTTAGACAGCAGCTTGTTGTCAAGATTCAGCTTCTTTTCTTAACTGTTAAACTAAGGGCCTGTATATATGGGATGCGAATGTCTCTTTATGGAGACAATTTTATTTCAAAAAAATCAGTGTCTACAGGAGTTACTATTAACAGCACTGTAAATCTGCACCCAGAATAATCTCTCTATATCTTGCAGGCTGACGCAGAGGAGGCCAGTCTTCCTCTGCAACCCCAGAAGCCAATCTGCTTTTAACTCCTGGCTTATCCTTCTGGTTTCTTGTTCCACTTGGACTTTCATTATGCAAATCACCCCACTGCACCATAGGGCAGAAGTGTAAATATCTTCTGCCTGGCAGGCTTCTCTGAAGATCAAGAGAATCTATTGCAGGTTACCCTAGCATGAAAAATGCCCCCCTCAGAAGAGACAGGGCTCAGCCCGTACCATATCCAGGTGAGAAATTAGAAGCGCTCCCTCATCAAAGGAAAACTCAGAAGGAAGATTAATGGCGGAGACACACTCTCCAGGAAGGAGCAACATTAAGGACTTCTCACAAACACTCTCCCCACTAGGGTGCCACCACACAGATTGATTTGCAGAAGATGCAATTGGGTGGGGTGAGTGCAGAGCCTAAGCATCACACCATTAAGGTTTGACTGGGTTTTTAGTTGCTCTTTCCTCTGCAGATCTTTGTCTCCTCTCAGCCTGAACCTGCAATTCGAAAGGAAATCTACTAGGGCCAAACCTGCCTTAAATGAATCCTTGGCATAAATAATCTTAATCATTCTTATCCTCCTGAATTGTCTCAGAGAACCATGTGAACAATTCCTCGTTCACCGCAGATGGACACTTTGCTGCGTTTCAAGCGGACGGTAGCCTCATACAACAAAAACCACAAACAAAACAGGTTTCAATGAGAAAGCTACTGAACAACAGCTAAGAGAAAAAAAGTTGTTGTTAATGATTGGCAGCAGATACCTTGCTCTTCAGATTAAATTCCTGTGTTTTTAGGATCTGCACTCTAATGTAAGACTCCAAAACATACTATAGCTTCACCTACATTGTAACTAACACCGAGACGAATTGAATATTGTGGTTCTCCCTTCACAGGCTTTACTGAATACTGCTTTTCTGCAAGAATATATTGAACTCAATTTTTCACATTAGTTTAAATTAAAATCAACACGTTGTGCCCAGAATATAAAAGATTTAGGTTTTTAAACATCAGATCTCTGTAAGACCTCTGCCCAGTATTCCTTTCAGCAAATACTGAATAATTCCAGTGGAAACAAAGCTTTCACTTTTTTAAACTCCGCAAATTTGTTTGCATCTCCCTTGCTTAGTTTACAAATACCATACTGCATAACTAAGACTGAACAGAAGTTCTGGAAAGAAGAGAAGTTTTGAATGAGAAAAACGAGATGAGGAGTGTGAGGCTATGGATAACAGACCCCTTAATGTAGGAGCACCCCCAGGGAAGCATTCCTACAGAACCTCCATTTACACACAAGTTAGCTGTACTTTCAAACCCAGGCTCTGGTCTGAATACACTGGATTCTCTGCTACATAAATTGCTCTTCACTCAAAGATTCCCTCAGCAATGCTTTGAGGGCAGAAAACAAACCTGTGCAGGAGAAGACGTTCCCAGAATAAAGCAGCATATTTCTGCTTCCTTGTTTGGCAACACCATGTCTGCAGGACCAACCGCTTCTTCTCCCGGCAGCTGTGCTGAGCCCATTGCTGCTGCAGCTCTCTCACAGCACGCTTCCCTGACAGAACACAAAAGCTTGCTGAACAGAGCCCAGTAATTTTTTTTCCAATCGTGGAGTCCAGACAAGAGCAAATAACACATCTGCTGCAAATACCAAATGGGACGAGACTTTCTAAGATTTCCCATCATCTCTTTAGCAGCTAAAGAGACTTTTCATATCACCTTCTAGTTTTTTGTCTACAAGGCAGTCAAACCTTCTTTTTTTTTTTTCCCTGCCCTTCCCCAAGCAAGGGATCACAGATCACTTCCACTCTCATCTGCAAGGTGGTCTTCCATCCAAAATTGGGAGTGTTTCCCTGGCACAGTGTTAGCACTTAAAGCACATGGAATCCCTTGAGGGACTGCTAAACAGCCGCAAAAGATACACCCTGCTCCCACTGAAGCAAAGGCTGACTTGCTGGGGCTGTTCAAGCTTGAAATGCTGCATTTGAACTCCATTTAATTCCCCAGCTGCTAAAATGCACTGCTTGAACACTTCTTTGGTAGTGCAGGCAAAGCGAGATCTACCCCTTTTCCAATCAGCTGCCAAAGGAGCATCTCCACTAGCATAAAGCACTACAAAACAGCAGGGCATGTGTCCTGCTTGTAACCACAAGAAGTGTGACTTTCTCCATCCCAACCATTCCCACAGCATCCCTCTCCTACAGACACAAGTGCTGCTGTAGGATGGGGTAACTCACTTTGCCAGCAGGAATGCCAATGCCACAGAGCATCAGCAGTCATCTGGTGAATGTGAGACCTGAATCTCCGGTCAGCTTCCACTTTCTGGGCCAGTCTCTTCTTCCACAGGCTGAAAGCCACCTGGCAGCAATGAACTCGATGTTTTAGAGCTGCTGCTGCTTTTTGGTTCTTATTTTCTATGACCCAGTGGTGCCAGCTGAGAAAGGCTCTGAGAAAGACAAAGGTCATTGCACGAACTGTAGGAACAACTCGCACAGACTCACACCCTTGTAACTGAAACTTTAACAATAAACGTACACGAGGGAGTTTAGGAAATACATCTGATCTGTTAACATACTTTCCCCATTCAATGTCAGGGAAAATCATGGACAGGGTAAGTTGTTGTGAGTAAGGTGTTCTGTCCTGACTGTGCCAAGCTTGTTGTGTTCTTCAGCTTCCTAATGAGTAGACACCAAGGCCAGTCCAGTGGAGACAAAGTTACCAGGGCTTGTTATCAGCAGTCCTAGGCTTGCTCTAATTTGTGAGGCACCCCATCAAACCAGAAATGATTGTTTTCAGATATAGTAATTTTGAAGCAGGAAAAAAACCCACAAAATAATGGGCTGCAAAACTCCCACTGAAGACAGAAAAAGATAGCTATAAGAAGAATTTATTTTTTTTTTTTTTAAAAAGCAAGCATAGAGCTCTCAACAGCAGCTTTAGGTAACTTCTGGAAAGCACAATACCTACCGAGACAGCTGAATGAGCCTGCAGTACTGCTGGGCCTTTACAAGTTGCTGAGTCTGAGTTGACCAGACAATGAAGTACCTCTGCAGGCAGCGTTTCTCTGCTTGGTGCCAGCAACTCTTCACCTCCTTGTCAAAACTGCAGTCCTGTAATCCAGAAAAGCAAAAAAGGGCCTTGAACTGCTGCTGTAACACAGTCACTCCATGCAGCTCAGCCCTTTCTCCTTGCTGCTGTGACTTCTATGATTGCCTAACTCCCTGTTGCTAACCCCCACACACCACATGAACGCCCAGACATGATGGTCTAACATAGCCCTTTTAAATCCTTGACACACGGCCAATTTCCACCTCAGCTGACAAATCGTAGGCAAGAGTTACCCTAAGAAATGCCTTAATCTCACAAACCTTCTGTCTGAGAAAGAAGGGAGAATAACAAAGAGAGAACAGCAGTGAGACCTTCCATATGCTGACACTGAAACCCAAAGGCTCTTCGCTAAATTGTACTATGCAGAAGACACTTGTACATTTACATGCATCACAGCACTTTCCAGCCTTACCTCTTCCCATGTAGAGTAACTGGTGAGAGGCTGGACATTATTGTCTGGACTCTGCAGTGCCAAAGACTGGAATTGACCTCCCACAAACCAATTTCTTCTGCAAGACAAAAATGTCAGGGGAAAAGGGAAAGAAAGAAGAGGATAAAGTATCTGGAAGGATGCTGTGAGATGACATGAGAGACTACCTATAAGTAAGGAATTCAGCCAGACCAAACGAGGGGCAACTGCTACCAGCACCCCAAGGAACCAGTCTCCAACTCACCCAGTACTCCGTGGAGGAAAGGAGGCCTGCAAGTACAGCTCCCCACTCAGCTCAGCTGGCAGCTCTGCACATTGGTGTAGTTGCAGGAAAGAACTGTAATACGGCATGTGTGCGACATCCTCAGCAGTAAGAACAGAGGAGAAGCTCTGCTGGCTGCTGTCACTAAAACTGTATTCCTGCAGGTATGAAGAACATGCTGTAAGGTGTCCTCACAATGAAATCACTTAGCTAACAGTTCCAACCATGCCATTTACTCCTCTTTTTGGCAAGGATTCAGAGAAATCCAGTATGCATCCAAAGGAACCACAGGCTAGCAAGTACAGCTGTCGACTGTAAACATATAAATGATGGGAAAGTAATTTCTATACACTGAATAGTTATACAACTATTTCTATACTGAGAAAAGGGGAAACAGGTATACGCACTTTCTCAGCGATGATGTTTTTTCTACCTCATCCCTTTCACCTTGCAGCCACAAACAGGAGCAAGTGCACAAGAGAAACTCACTAGCTCAGCACTTCCTCATATCACTAAATGATGAACCAGGAAGGGCGCAGAGAGAAGTACGATTTCTGACTACATTTAAACACCAAGACTCTATAGGCTCAGTGCTCTTCCAGCCTAAATACTAAGCACAGTTTGCTGATGACAACATCATGTTGAAGCAGAAATTTTCCCCCAAAAAATCACAGCAATTTAATATCTCAGAGCAGTCTGGATGTATCAAGACCTCCTCACCTTTTCCAATGAGCTCTGAGAGGCTAGAGTAGCTGGAGCACTGCTGTCAAAGCCAGAAGATGTTGAGAGGTCTTCAGAAAAGAGCATGGCAAGAGGCTCTTCACAGACAGTCCTGTACGAGTGCTTAGGACTTTGTTCAGTTGTCTTCAGCATGAGAAACTTTTGGTGCCATAATTTCAGAGCTTCTCTGAGTCTACACCGCTCCAAAGTCTGAGAGAAAGAACTGAGACAGAAGATATTGAGACAGCTAAGTGATTGAAAAGGGATACCAGAGGGGGATACTAGTACAGACATGATGGATGATAGATGGTAAAAGGGGTTCTTCCAGAAGGACCATAAAGTCAAGTGGACACTACTAATGAGGGCAGGGCTCCAGGAACTGGCTCTTCTTCACTCACTCAGCTCTGTGATGCTCGCACAGTCTTGCTTTCCACAGCAGATATACTCTCTGGAGCTTCACCTTTTGGCAGATGTCATCAAGAAAGTAGCCCATTTTCTCCGGAAACCATCTCTGTACAGTCCACAATGGCTGATCTTCATGCCTCTTCGTTGCAGTCTTGTCAGCTACTGAGCTTATAACTGGTCCTTAACCAGTTATAGAGTGTGACAAGAGACAATGTTTGTCAGAAGGCATTCCTAAGAAACTCAGCCCAGCCCAGTCCTCAAAATGCTTCTTTTCAACAAGGTTTAAGACTTTCTGCTAGGTTTATAAAACAGAGCAACAAATCTCCCTGTCAGATTCACTGACATTTCCAGAACAACTAGTCCTCTGCCCACTCCAGCTTGTTAATACCATGTATCATCTGAGTCTCTCTGTTATCAGGTTGTTTTCAGCTGTTTTTCACCATAAAAGAAGAGGAGGAAGGAGCCTAAGCACCTCCAAATCTTAGATTCTGCACAGACCCCAAGCTGCTCACCATAATGCCGCCTCCATTGTAGGAGGAGGAAGTTCACCATTGCCTGCTTATCACCTTCTCTGACCTGCAGCATCTGAACCCACTGCTGTAAGTATTTCCTCAGTGATACTGCTCTGAGATGGCCTAGGTTGCACCTGTGAAGTGCCTTCTGCTCAACAGTCTCCTTCCATGCGCTGAAGCACCTGAGAATACCAAAGGAAAATAAAACCACGTGAAGAGTGTACAAGTCTCCTCCTGAGACTGGGTTTAGTTCAGGAAGGACAGACAGAAGTTGCCATCTTCTGAGATTCTATTTGTTTATTTCATTAAAAAGCCACTGTTACACTTAGAGCACTGCAGCACCGTGGGTGCTCTCGGGTTTGGTCTTTCAGAACATCAAAGGTCAGGACCAAAAAATCTTTGGCAGTGCACAGGAGGCAAGTCATAACACCTCTGGCCACAGTAGTTCATTTTCATGTTTCTACCCCTACTTTCACCTTTATTAACTCCTAAAACAAAAGAAGAGATGGCTCTATGATGGAACAACACATCACTGTCTGGGTTGGCTCTATCATTCCTTGGACTTTCACAGTGAACAGACTTTCCATATGAAAAACAGACCTCCAACTTACTGGGAGACCAAGTTTCTTTGGATCCAAGTTCTTAGTGCTAAAATCTGTTCCATTTCCAAACATCGGGAACGCCACAGCCAGAAAATGTTTCTCAGCTTCTTCTTTTCCAGCAGAGCCTGGGCTTCCAAAAGCCTGGTTTCTTCTTTGCTCAGTAGCTCCTTCTGAAGGTGCCACAGTCTGAAAGCTGCTGTGTTGAAAGGCAGGAAGAGATTGACAGGAAGAAAAGGAACTTAGAAGAACTTCGAACTTAAGTGTCACACAGCAAACATCCCCTGGCTGAACTCCACCTGTCTGAGAAAGGGCACTTAAGGGAGACAGCTCACATTGCTGGAGCAACAGCATCTGCTGCAGCTGAATTAATAGGAGGAACAAGGCAAAAAGGCTATGACATGGTGAGCGGGTCACCCTCCACCATCACAGATACTGGCCCAGCTATTTGCGGAATCAGGTTCTGAAAAAGTCAGGTCAAAGTAACAACTAGACACAAACCAAGAAACATGGTAAAACGGTAATTACCTCCAAGCTGTTCCAAGGCTATGGAATATGTGCTTACCAGCTAGCCGTCTCATGTCTCTGATTGCTTGAGCTCTCCAGTAGAACTCATCTCCTCTCTGCTTACGATGAAGTTGTGCCCACAGTCCTCCCTCCACCCTGAAAGAGTCACAAGCATGCTTTAACATCCATCTGTCCAAAGACACACTCACAGAACAGAATCCACAGTCTCCCTTTTTCCCTAGATAGCTCTCTCTTTTTGTCTGGACCTGTTCTTCCACCTTCAGAATCAGAAGGCACAACAAAAGCTATTTCTTTTGACACTTCTTCTGTCCTGCTAGAGACTGCAGCATTGCCTCACTCCAATCTCATTTTGGCTTGTATCACATATGCAGGTGATAGCTGAACTCAAGAAATAGTACAGGAGTATTTCTGTCAGACACTCAAATCAGACTGAAAACACCAGTGCAAAGAAGCTCTGGAATAGGATTGTTTAGTTCTTAAAACTGTTACTAATTCTTGCAGTGCTTATCTGCAGCAATACATCCAAGGACCTGGAAACAAGTTTCTCACCATTTGAGAAAAATTTCTCCCTGTGTTTCTAAACCTCCACTTGTCCAAGACAACAGAAAGAGAATACTCTCAGCTTACCTACAAGCCTGCTCAGCTTCCTTTGAGTATCCTACTGTAAGCTGGTGCTGAGCTGAGGTTGTCATAGTTGCTAATCTTCCTACTCCAAAAAATCCCACTGATGAACTTTGGGTACAAGAATACAGCTCAGGCGGCGGAGCTTGCTTCTTGCTCCGTTTTGCCACAGCTTCTTTCCACTGAAGGAGAAACCACAGGATTAGAACAAACCGCAGGGTCCACATTGCTGAATTTCACACAGGGTACCCCTTCCTCCTTCCTATCCAAGTAAGATTTCTGCCTTTTCTGACTGCACAACAGAAAACTCACTCACTTCTACTGTCCCTAACCCGTCCTTACCCTGTGGAAGCTGACAGCTAGCAGAGCCAAGGCATGTCTCTGCTGGGCTACCTCCAGCTGCATCCTCCTCTGGTGCACAGCCCACTGCAAAGCACCAAGGCCTTTCCAAAGCAGTTGCTGTCTGTAAAGCTGCCCGGCTACAGCCCTTTTCCAGAGGATGTGTCCCCTCCATGCTTGGAAACACCTAGTTAGTATTTCTCTGTCACGTAAGTGCTGAAAACTTAAAGAGAAAAAACAAAAGTGAGCTCCAGTTAACAGAAAAGAAAGTTAAACACAGCCAGGAGGTGGCAATTGGAGTTCAGCCATCAAGCTGAAAAGAGGAATTCAAATCATTCTGAAGGGTGAAAAACCTGCAGTTTCACACCAAATTAAGGTATTATTGTTACTAAATTGGTAGCAATTGCACACATATCTTATCCACAGGTCACAAATTTGAATCCCATCTCATGGATAAGCCCAGTTCTTGATCCTCGCTACTATGCGGTGAGCATGCTGGAATTTGCTGCACTAGGAAGTAGCATATATGGTACCAACATTTTTTCATCGCTAGCAAGAACCAAGGTTCAGTTTAGAAGCCAGAATACAGAAATTATTTTTTAGAGCATGCTCCATTCTAGATGGCAACCCTTTGAAAAGAAATGGACACAGCTCCTGAGTCAACCATGGCAGAATAACATAGGTTAAGTCCTAAAACAAACATTCCTATGAAAGTTGGTTCCTTAACCACTTTCCAGCAGTTTTCCTCCCCTGTTAACTACCAGCACACAAACACAGTAACGCACAGTCTTTTTACCTTTGCTCATTCACCTTCAATGACCAGAAGCTGTTATCCGAGATCTGTAAAAAGATAAAAGAGAATAACTCACATGATTATTCACACTACTCTTCTCTTGAAGGATTTGTCTGTTCCCAGCATGGCAACTCATTTTGGGTGGAGACCAGAACAGTGCTGCCTCAGGGTAGTGTATTATGTCAGATGCCTTTGACACTGCCCCCACCATTGCTCTGTGAATACTCTTATGTACTTCAGACATGGAAAAACACAACAAAACTGAAACCTCAGGGCCCTCCAACTATGCACGTAGTAAAAAAACAGTTTAGCGCTTTCCCTCTGCATGTAGATCCAGAGAATATAAACAGGTGTTTACATTCCCAAGAACAACCAAGTTAACAAGCTGGTTTTTAGGAAGAAGCATGTAGACAGAAAGATGTGTGTGTTGGGATGGAGCAAGACCATAAGAGAGGAGAATCTGGCCATTTGGTGCCAGAAAAAGCTATAGGACAAGCATCCCCATCACCCTTGTACTGCAACTCTGCACCTCTAGCAAGAAGTGGAAAGAAGCACAAGTAATATCTGTGAACAGGGATGCTATGCAGTGAGCACACCCTCACCTCTCTGGACACACTTTCCTGTGTCTGGCTTCCTTCTTCACAGCACCGTGATTCTTTGGCACTCCTCTCCACAGAAGGTTCTTCAGACTGGTCGAGACTGGCGTCAGCTTCCCAGTTCCTCCAGCTGCTTTGGTGGGAGTGTTTGTTTCTCCTTACTTCTCTGCTCACATTCATACAATCTGTGTCAGAATATTCACCAAAGCTGCCTTCAACCTGAATACTGGAAGTGCTGGACTGGCTGCTGCCCACCACAGCCACTGTTCTGGCTGCTCGTGATCTAGAGTCACATACCTCTTCTGACTCTTTGCTGGACATAACATGAGGCTCAGTGTTGTTGACTTCTACAAATTTAGTACTAAGTTGCTGGACTGGTCTAAACTTCTTCTCTCCAGGAGGAGAAGTGACTGTCACGCACACTTCCCTTGGAGTCCCACACATGGCTACACCAACATTCATCTGAGCCCCCCACAAATCTGTCTCTAGTGACACCTGGAAACCCTCTGGATACAGACTGGCTGGAAGGTCTTTCTTCTGAGATACAGCATATGGGGATGCCCCATCAGATGTCTCTTCTCCCTTAAGAACCTTTCCAGGAGAATGACTTCTTGTGTGAACATAAAGGCTACCAGTTTCCAGAGTTGGCTTTGCCTGGGACTGGCATCTGAAATAAGGGGAGCAACTGTAAGAGGAATCTGCTTCTGTGTCCGCTAGCCTGCCAGAGCCCACCCCAGAACAGAGGGGTTTTGGCTGGATGTCACCTGAAATTTTGGTTCTCCAATGGTTCAAGTCAATGCATCCATATCTGTGAGAGACAGAGAAAGGTTCTGCATGACTGAAGTCCCTTGTCACTGCACCAAGGCTCCAGTCTTTAGCAAATGGGACACCCCATTTCAATCTTGCTTGAGCAGCACTGGTCTTTACTCCAGCTAGCTGTTCTCCTGTGCAAAGGATACTAGAAGCTGGATCATCAGGAGCAAAGCACAAACTGCCACTGACTGGAGAAGACTTGGGCTCCAGAGGGAGGGAGCCCCATATCCCCATCAAAGCAGTTTCTTGCTTAAGCCTCTGGAGTGAACAGTACAAAGTAGCAGAAATCTGTGAGGACTGCAAAAGAGACTGGAGGGACTCCAAACTAGATGGGTCAAGATCCCCCAAGGTCAAGGCTGGACTACAACAAGTGTTCACACTTTCACTTGAGGTCCTTGAAGAAGGACAGGCTATTAATTCATCCCTAAGAGGGGAATCTACAGTACGAGATAACAAAGGTGCATTGACCAGTGAAGGGCTCACAGGATCCATACAAGAAGCAGCAGGAGGCTGATGCTGTTGTTTTTCAACTGGATAGTCACTATTCTTGTTCCTATTTTCTAAACAGCGATGGTGAGCCGTGTGTATGGAGCAGCTACCAGCTGCCTTTGCTTTCTGATGGTGTTGTTAAGGAAAGTCAATACTCTTACTCCTTCTCCCTTCTAAACTATAAGTCTCAAGGCGTGAGTGCCTCTGAGGGAGATCCACAGCAGGGAGCACTGACAAAGCAAGATGGGGAATTCTATGACCCACACACTTAGAGCTGTGCTGCTGCAGCCTAGGGCAGAGATTATTCTGCTGCAGGGAGCGGGAACTGGAGAACTGACTGGTGGTGTCCCGGAAAGGCTAAGAAGGGCAGGAGAGATTAGTCTTTCTCAGACTGGGATCTCTCTTCCCAGCTGACAGAGGTGTGGTACACAGCCGGTCTTGTTTTGCTGCCTGGTTGGGAGTTACACTGAATGTCACAGCCTCAAGCCAGTGATGAGAAATGTCCACTCGACTTCTACTGCCCAAATACAGATCAAAATTCACGTGCTTCTGAATGTTTCTTTGCTCTGAAGAAAAATAAGAAGAAATATAAACAAAGGTGCATGCATATTTCTCATGACGTCTTGTCTAGTTTGCCAAAGGTTTGGGTACTTTCCCTATGAATTTCTTGTCTCCAATCCACCAGCCTCAGTCCTGAAAGTATTACGGACACTACTCTCTTCCTGATTCTCAGCAGACAATCACGTCTGGCAGAGCAGGAATGATTGAAGGGGACAGACTCAGTTCCCAACAGAAAACCTGGAAAACAAAGACTTCGAGCATTATGCATGCACCTGCAGCCTCAAAAAGAACTTGTTGTTAGCAAGGCTGAATTATCCTGCTGCCAAGACAAGGTAGCCTGTAGCTGCTTTTCCAACATGCTTTACATCTAACCAGATCTATGTGACATCAAACAATAACAGACCCAGAAGAAAATGTTTTTACAGAAGTCAGAGCAACATGCTTCCAGCTGGAGTACAATGCTTACCCTTCTTCACTGATTGGAAATCCAGCTCAGACCTCCTCCGCACTTCCACACTTGTATTTTCTCCAGGGCTGATAGGAGAGGTAGTGCCTCGACTTAAGGTACTGTTTAACTGCTTAACAAGTGAAAATTTGTTCATATCTCATGCTACAGTCCTGCAAAGATTAAAAGCTATGCAGCCAATTTCTTCTTCCCCACTCTAAAGAATGAAACCATGTTTAGGCATCCCGAGAATCTACATTTTCCCCTAACCTGGAACAGGTTACAGCATAGATGGGAGATCTAATTTGCAGTCTAGCCACTAAGTCAGATGGTTTATACATATAACACTCATCCTGAGCACAGATTTGTAAATTGCTGCTAACAGGTAAGTGCACTTTGAGGGGACTCTGCTTTCATTCCCTCAAGTTTTTAAATCGTCAATCACACTGTCATTCTAACCACCATTCTTTTCCACCTCCCTTTTAAAAAATGAAAATGGTATTGTGAAGAGACACGCACGCCTATATAATCTTAAAATAACCCTAGTCAATCTGAAAAGAAAGAGATAGCACGGCCTATGAAATCAACACCCATTGTCTTTTTCAAACATACTTGAATACCAGAAAGCCTCCTGTCAAATTGCACTCTGTTTCCAAACTATGTTTATCTCTTCTAAGAAAGCATGTGAGCCTCAGTCATCCCTGTTTGCAGACAACCCGCTTGTCCTTCTGACATGCAGACTCTTTCAGTAATCACCACAAACTGGGGAGTAAACACAATTACTAAAGCAACAGGAGATAGTCATGCTGTGTTGCAATTATCCTTGGGAACTGCCATTACTTCTTTTCACACATCACCAAGTATACCATGAATGGAAAGATCCCATTATTTTTTCCAGACAAGTAGAAGTTGGCAACTACAGAGCAAACAGACAAAGCATGGCTGCCTTCTTTAGGGTGCCTATCACTGCATGAAGTATAACCACAAAATGCAGCAGACTGGTGTTCCGTAGAAGCACTCTTTGCATCCCAGAAACATCCAGCCAACTAATAATGTATCTCAAAAGGGTGTTATAAAGGATTTGAATTGTGAAAGGACACAAAACCATCACATTTATCAGTGCTGGTTTGCTCCATGAACACCTGGAACCGGGCACTGGAATACTTCTACATTCAAGAACCTAGTCATAATCTATTATTTTCTTTATAACTCATTTGATCTTTTTAGATCTCCATTTCAGTTCTTTCTGCCAGGTACCAGGTTCTCAACACATTGCCATATTATTTTAGGTGGAGGTCTCCACCTCATTCATGCCTAATTTCAGTCTCATTGAGATTAGGAAGAGATAGCATCCTTTAAAAATTGTGTTTGTCTGCCTTCCAAAAATTGCCATTCAGGACTTTAACATAACCCCTTTTAAGCAGTAGTTAATCTTACTCAAAAGGCAACACGATTTTATGAAGTGCTTTTTAAAAAACTTCTGCTAAGGCCAAAAGAGATACTCGAGGCAAGCCACAGATTTTGTGAACTGCAAAATCCATGACCAATGGATTTCATATTAGCTTTGATGTTTTCAACTAAAACATTTAATGCATGCTTACTATATACACACTAATGCATTAAGATCTGAAACAAACACAATTAAGCAAACAAAAATTAAGCTGATCAACATACTTCTGTCGTTATAAGCAAAAGGAAGTAAATAGCACAGTTCATGAAAAGGAAATCAAGCTCTTTCAAGTGAATGCCATTTTAGCATTACAGTGACAATGACAGACCCATAATAAACACATAAGCACCGCAAAGACAATGCTAATTTTCCCACCCCTGCAGACCAAGGCTGATCCATTTCACGTTGCAAGTTGGGACCAGTGATTGGTCCGAGATCAAGTTTCATGACCTTAGAAACAAGGCTTTTCCCCCACTGCTGAGTCTTACAGACCAAGCCATCACTGCCATCGCATGAGCCTCTCATTGTCACTTTGAGATCAACACACAAGCGCTCTTCCCTTAACCAGAGAGAGGGCAGTTACTGCTCCCGCAGCTGAGGAACAGCCACCCAGCAGCTCCCTTCGCATGCTGCCATCCATCCAAGAATCACCTGGTGTCCTGGGATGTGGTGGTGGGAGCAGGAGGGCCATCACCCACAGCCCCAGCCCAGGGGAGCCATTTCAGGCCCACTCTCAGCTGCCATGGCTGGGGTGCACACCCCAGGCCCCGCTCAGCATCCCCAATGGCCCCCAGCGCTCTCAACGGATACACCTCTCCTCGTAGGCACTTACTCACTCTGATAGCCGCCACCGCCAGACATGCCGCTGGACCTCGCCAAAACCTCAGGGATGGGACACTCACCTCTTTATGTCTGCACCTCCTTTGCAGGGACAAACCTACAGCTTTGCCCCCCCTTAATGCCCCAAAACCATCGGCGAGCGCACTCCAGCTGGGTCACTGTAAGCAGCTTATCCCCCCCTCCGCGATTAGCAACGCCGCCTGTCACTGGGGCTGCAGATGTCCCCAGGAAAGCCGCTCTGGCCCCTGGCTAATTAAAGCAGCAGCCTGAGGGCGGCCCTGACAAGGCGGGGCCCAGCAGGCCAGGGCAGCTCACCCAGGGGAGGTGAGGGGTACCTGTGAGAGGCATCGCTCCCCTCAGGAGAGGTGAGGGGTACCTGTGAGAGGCACTGCTCCCCTCAGGAGAGGGGGAACGTCCTCCTCCTCCCTCACAAGCAGCCCCGAAGCTGCCATGTCCTGGCTCCTCTCAGCAGCGCTGGGCCCCACAGTCACCCCTAAGAGAGCCCGGCCAGCCTGGTGCCAGGGTGCGAGGTGGGGCGGGCAGGGCCTTGTCCATTGAGGTCGGCCGGCCTGAGGGAGGCACCTGAACCCAGCTGGTTGTGGTGGACACTAGAGAGCCGACAGCTCTTCACCAAAAAAACCCCAACCAAACCCTGGCATATCAGCATCTGAGGATTTAAAAAAAGGAAGAAAAAAAAACCAACCAGAGCAGAGTATTGCTTTTCAGTAGTGCCCAGTGACAGGACAAGAGGCAATGGGCACAAACTGGAACACAGGAAATTACACCTGAACATGAGGAAAAACTTCTTTACTTTGAGGGTGGCAGAGCCCTGGCATGGGCTTCCCAGAGAGGTGGTGGAGTCTCCTTCTCTGGAGACATTCCAAACCCACCTGGACACGTTCCTGTGCAACCTGCTCTGGGTGACCCTGCTTTGGCAGACCCTGCTTTGGCAGGGGCTTGGACTAGATGATCTCCAGAGGTCCCTTTCAACCCCCACCATTCTGTGATCGCACCTGCTGCTCGTCTGGCTGAGGAGACCCTGCTGACAAGCCTGGAAGAGCCCTGTGGTGAAGCCAGGCTGCCCAGATCGACAAGGCCCTGCTCCAGCACAACAAGCTCCATGAATCCCCACAGGCCCTGCTAAACCAGGTATGGATCCAAGAGCGCCTTGGTGCTTACTGTAAGCATTGCCGAAACAAACACCCTCCTCCTTGGAAAGCCAGGTGAAGGGTCTCGGTTTTATCATCACTTCTCTGATTTACTGCCCAAAATCGGTATCCTTGAGGCACAGTAAGCCTAGCATAACTCCTGCCTTGCTCTGCCCCCCTGAGCTCCCAGATGTGCTGAATTCTCCACAAAAAAGCACACAGCAAGTCAGCGACCTGGGTATCAATAGATTTTTGTGGTGTTTTTTTGCAATGGAGATTGCCTGGGAAGGCCTCACTAGATGTAATTCTTTGTTTGCACTAATAGACAAAAAGCATTGCATTTAAACCAGTTGCTTTTGGTCTGTGCTTCACAGATCTAGGGAATAATAAAATCTCAGTGTTTACACGTGTTATTCAGGGATCCATGCTGTCATGGATGTCATGCATGTCACTGTACGGTTCTGAGGAGCTGAAAAAAACATTAACTGACTATAAAGGCCTGCTCTGCAACTCCACAAGCCTCAGGAATTTCTGCCTACCTATTATTCCTTCCCCATCCAATCACAATATTAGACTGATTCCTATTCCTATGCTCAGGCTGCAAAATGAATGCACAACGCTCATCTCGGAGAGTAAACCAGACTATTGCACTTTTATGGCATTTACCATGTGCTTGGTTGAGGCATAAATGACAATGGTCCAGGCACTGCAGCAGGTCACTGTAGTGCTTGTGCAGCATACTGGAGGAAGCATCTGCTTACGTTTAGAGCAATCAAACTTGGGAGAAAATAGCTGGATTTTAAAAATACAAATGGAATGGTTCTAGAGGTTAGAGCAAAGCTAACACGGCTCTTAGTCACTGAAGAGTCAATGCAGCGGCAGGTCTTGTCAAGACAAATGCAACTGTAGAATAACAGTTATACTTTGAAAATGACCCTGCTTTAGAAAAACACAAGTCTTCCTAGCACTGGTATTTTCATTTTGCCAAAGCTGACATACTCTTTTTCTTCTGAAAAAGAATCCTGTTGAACACCGTTCTTTTTTTTTTTTCAGGATTTTACCCCGAAAGCCACAGCAGGGCAGATTATTATGTGTAATATTAGAGTTTATAGTTTGTCACACCCCACAGAGCTCACCAGTGCAGTATAAATAAACCCATCTTTTCCTTTCCCCACTCCTCATTTAACCAGCCCACCTTCACCACCCGCACATTTACAAGCAATATGCTCTACTTGTCTGAGTAAAGCTTAGACTAAAAGCCACTGAAGCCCTGTCGACCTTCCCCCATAACGATACTCCCAGACTGCCTGGCTACAGTCCCAAACCCTCAGGAATACCTACATTTTCAAATGAGACATAGGTGACCAGCGTAAATTTTTTCTAACACAGAAAAACTGTGTTTATTTTATAGTTTTCTTAGAAAAATGTAACATTTCAAGTTCTGTTAAGATAGGCAGCTGAAAGAAAAAGGACATTTCAAGGCACAGAGTATAACCAACATTCAACAGCCATTTTAAGTATCCTGAAGGACATTCAACTTGCATAAAACCATCAGTGACTAAAACCCAAGAATAGATACTGGGAGCATAAGCAGTTCCCTGTCCCAGTAAGAGTATTTTATACCAACCCCAGCTTTGTGCAAACCACCACAGCTAGCATATGGAGTTATGGTCATAAATCTTAGTTAACTAACACCATCAAAAACAGCCCTCAGTAACTCCCACATGTTTCCTGGAAATGTATCTGCATAAAACCAGGCTAAACTGTATTGTTTAAGGGCAGTCCATAAACCTTTTAAAGATAGCTTGTCCAGGAATATTTTTAGTATCCTTACAATAGAGAGGATGCACAAGACAAGATTTGGAAGACCGTAGAAGGTGCATCACACAGAGGGAGAAAAGGAGAGTACTGGGATTACAAAGAGTCACAGTGTTTAACATGACATCTCCGAGATCTTCTGGGCTTACTGCAGGAGCCCATCTGCCTAACCTTCAGGGAGGCAAAGAAATATAAAATCAGACTGTCTCCTGTTTGGTCAGTAACAAGTCTTGCTCCATCAGAACAGACATGGGAGAAGCAGAAGGCTAGACTGGGAGAGGGAAGCATCTGTTCTCTGTTGCAGAGAGGGCGTCAGTATGGTTGCTGTGCTGTCTTGCTTGAGTCCGGCCACTGTGGAGGGGGATCCTGCTGATCAATTGGCTCATAGGTGCTGCGATCATGGCCTGCATGGGCAATACCTGAGTGGAGAGGGAAGAAAACAAGCTTGGGAAAAAAAAGCACAAGAACTGAATCCCCTAGAAGAAACTAACAGCTCAGGAGCACACCACATTAGCTGCTCTACCAGCTCCCCAGCACCCGTCTTCTGTGATCCTCACAGGAGGTAAGAAAACTCATCCTTCCATCAAAGGCAAAATAACTGAGATGTATTTGAACATGCCTCTTCATTCCCCGAGAATGGCTCTCTTAGTAGCCACATAGCTGTGTGGAAAGCGAGACCTGTAATACTACATAGCAGCATAACATGCTCCTGTAATAGCATATTTCAGCAAGATCAAGTTTATGAGATCTAGTGGAAAAATGAACAGACAAAACCAGAAGCAGTCGGAACCATGGCTAGCTCACAGCATAGATTTAAGAGCACGTCTTATCCATGAACCACTCTTCCCAATAACACAACTATGCCTCAAGTGTGCCACACCATGACACTAAGTATGAATCCAGGAGTGCTCCCAATTGCACTATGAACAATTTGCCTGGACCACAAGAATGGTACCAAAAGTCATATTACTGTCCAGGGCATGAGTGGGGAAAGAAGAGAGACAGACAGAAAATGTGCATGGACAGCTCTTTATCTATAGGGCAGGCATCTGCCATGGCTAGAAAGCAATCTGAATCAAAGGTGGGTACCAAACCATATCAGAGGTTTGCTCTAAGCAGCAAGGATGCTGCCAAGCAACAAAAAGGTATTTTGTGTGGAAAGAAAATGAGACAGAGAAGACCAGGGAAAATGCAACACTGTTAGGTTCAAAAGGAAAATGCCAGATAGGAGGAAAATGAGAGAGGAAATCTGTCAACCACATTCTACAAAACAACAGCACACAGTTTGTACTGAAAAATCTTGTGAGAAAGTCAGTTCAGGAGAGGATATGAAACTACAAAGTGTCTGAATTTCAACCTGTGCCTGAGAGAAGACTCAGACAGTTATCATGCCTGTGTTGGGATAGTGTGGTTGAAAAGAAGGAGTGCTCACAAATTCCAAGCAAAGGGATGAACTCCTCAGTGATACCTACACTTCCCATGGGATACAAATGTTGAATCCCAGTTACAAGCACAGTGAGCAGCTAATAAAAATTGGCACAAACATGGCCCACGGCAAGGCACTGCAGTTGATTCACAGGCCTTCTGACACAGTTAAGACAGATCTGTCTGGCATTTGCAGAAGTAGCTGATGGAGAAGACATCCACATTCCACTAGCAGAGAGATACAAACAGCATACATCGCCCCAAGCCATGGTTTCCTTCCACGGCCTCTCCTCCTCTGCAGGTATCCACCTTTTTTCAGTGTTATCTTCTTCGCTAGCACAAAAGCAGCACAAATGACAGTTTTCAAACACTGTAATGCAGTTATACCCGCCTTTGTCCTGCACAGCCTTTTTAGCATGGCAAGAAGGTAACTGTGCCAGGCTGCTGGTTTTGCCAGGTTGAACTCCCACACAGCAGACAATCCCTGGCAGCTACCCTGGGTGAACTAGCACCAGGCATGCTTGGCAAAGAAGCTGAGACCCAGACCATGCAGCCACAACCCCTCCCCTCTGGCAAGGCTACCACATTGCCATTAGCAAATACATCCAGGAGAAAAATTAGTGCCTCCAGGCAAAGTCCCATGAGGTAAACATCAGACCCGTTTTCCATGTGAGAAAATGAAGGTCCAAAGCAATCAAGGTAGCTAGGACACATGAGGCCCAGAGAAAGCATGGACTTACAAATCCAGCTTCCTTCCTTCTCATGCATAATCCAGCTAGAGGGGATGCTGCTTCTACTTTCCCCCAGAAGGAAAATAAAGGGTTGGCAAAGAGAGAAGGACACCCAAAGGCTTCCAACACGCACACACAAATGCAGGAGGAGGAAGAAGAGAGGAAAAGCGTCTCAGTTGTATTGAACAGAGAGACAGCAGTGGTCTCAGTACCATTGTGAGCATAATGGCTGTCAGACGAGGACTCCAGGTCTGCAAGGGAAGAGAGGAAGAATGTAAATTTAAGGCCTAAGACACACCAGAACCACAAAATGGGAGAACAAGCATGAGGAAGAGAGAGAGAGAGAGAGAGCAACCCCCCTCTCTGGAAAGGGGGCAGAATCCAGCTGCACAGAGCTCAGGTTGAAGGGTCCAAAGCGCAAGCCCTAACACCAGAGGAGGCAGAGGAAGCATCCTACCTATGTTAAAGGTGTACTCTCCTCCACGCTCCAGATACATTCGATACACCAAATAGCAGGACACAGGTTTGAGGAGGAGGCTGAAGATGGCCATGCCTGCACTGAAACGCTTTTCATCAGTGAGATAGTTGTTTGGAGGGTAGAAGACAGAGATGTGAATGATGTCTGTGAGGACTGTGAGCAGCAGGCCAGTCAGGAACTGGAAACAGAGAGAGAATGGGACATGAACTGAATAGGGGATTAACCACTAGAAGTAACAGTCAGTTACAGCTTCTGTTTCCTGAGAGAGATCTGTGTTCACTCAATCATGCCTTCACCCCAGTATCACACACTGCTAACCCTTGACACTGCCCCACATAGACAGAGATTCCTAAACGAATGATCTTGTATTTTATGCATTTTCTTCACAGCTGTCAGACACCTTCTCATGATATGCTCCAGGATTGTTTATTTTTGCTTGCCAATCTCTTTAATGTTCAGAGTAGGGTTTTATACAGCCCTTCCAACTCAAGCGTATTAAATGCTTTGAGTCCTCCTCTGGCATTACAAGTGACGACAGCAGGTAAAAAAAATTAAGAATTAAGTGTGCCTCAACTCTGAGAAGCAATACAAGTGACAGTGAATGCTTCTCACCATGGTTTACGGTGCTTATAGATTAAAAAAAAAAACCACACAAAACCAAAACAACCCAAACAGGGCATTTGACTTGTTTACTGCTGTATTGAGAACAGCTGAAAATCATCACTGACTCAAAGAAGCTGTCTCTGCCCTCCACCCTCTCCCTGAGCAGCCTGGTGGAGGCAAATGCCCTCACACTCACCATCATGATGGCATCCAGGGAATCTCGCTGCACAATGGCCCAGATCCCCACTGCAAGGACACTGAAGTTTCCCCAGGCATAGGAGGCTGGAAACATGTAATTCATGCATCCCCTGTCAAACAAGACAACAAAAACCCAGCCCATATTCACAATAAGCCTTCAACAGTTTGTTTGCATTCATCCCTGTTCCCATACAAACATCTCACTCTTAGATTTAGGATCTTCTTGCACATAGACAGGCACAAACAGGGAGTGCTGATTCCCTGAGAACGTCCCATTCCTAGTTTGAAGGAATACCCTCTTCTCACCCAGGCCAGGCCAGTTACCAATCACTCACCACACCGTGAGCAGCCAGTGTACCAGAATGATGGCCTACGACAAAAAAAAACAGAGAGAAAGATGGGTCAGTAAGTTGGGAGAACTGTGGGAGAATTGACGTGAAATGACACTATCTTGTTTCCAAAGGACAGATGGAAGAGTGCTCTGGACCCAGGAACCAGTGCAGAAAGCTGGCGTAGCAACTACGACAGTGAAGACACAAAACCATTTTCCTCTGCTTCTGTTGCTGAGTATTCCCTGTGGTGCTACACTGTAGTCATTCATTATTGTTGTCATCTCTGTCAACAGATGATTCAGGGCCCACTTAGTCTTCTCTAAATGGGTTATTGATTTTGGAACTCCAGAAGAGTTTGTACGGAAAGCCAGGCAATCCAATTCACACTATGCTAGCACAGTTTATACATGACCAATCTGGCATCCCATCACCAAAAAGTCCATTGAAAGTCATGGGCAGCTCCCAGCAATTTCACTCCAGTCCTCAGTAAATCCTTCTTTTACCTCCTTCCAGTCTGTTCAGAGCAGTAGTTCAGCCTCACCGCAATATTAACAGACCTGAAGGCATCTTCTAGGAGCCTGAGAACCCGATCTTGCCAGAGTACACAGCTCTTTTCATTCCCAGTGAAGCCACCAAGGCCCAAATGCTGGCAGTGCCCTAAGCAGCAATAAGATAATGCTGTCACAGATTCTGTACATTGCAAGTGTCCTTAACAATCCTGATCCTTGTGCTCAAGGGGACAAATCCAAGAAGGAAGCATCTTACTGTAACAAGTGACACAAGGATTCTCTTCACCAGCACTTGACATTTCTGTAACCAAGGAGACACACTCTACATGGTATTAAGACAGCAAATGGGAACAAGAATTTGCCACTTCAGTCTTTTTCTATACCATGCACTATATCCATGGATATTTCTACATCCATGCACTCACTTGCTTTTGAGCCTGCTAGCCAATCTCAACAAAGGGAGATTGCTCACTTTCACTCTCCAAACATTTGTGAAAACAAGAATACGGAAGACAGGCTCCATTAGCACCCTTATAAAAGAAAGGCTGAAGCCGACGTATCAGAGGATCCATGGGAAATAGGCACTCTTGTTTTTTTTCTAGCTGTGAGAAAAGCTCCAATTGGCATTTATACTGACCTCGATATAAAAAAACACCACCAAAAGCCCTCTGAAGCACACTCCCCCTACATACTGCCACAAGAAAAAAAAAAAGATAAGAAGAAAAAGGGAAATGAGTAAGTAGCAAAAGGCAAAATTACTCAGTTGACACAGGAAAGCTATATGCACACAGGAACATTAAGACACTAAAAAAAATAAATTAAGATTTACTGACATCCTCCTATGTTCACTGACTTAAAACATCTATTCATGCTCTAACTTAATACAAAACTAGTAGCTCGAGAAGAGAGTTAATAACCAATGAAGCGGTGACATGAGTGAAGAGCAGCCAGGAAATCAACTGGAGTTTTGCATCTGCTGTGGGTCATACTGCTCTGGCAAGGTACCACGATGGAGATGTCTTAGGATAAGACAGAGCTCTTGCTTCACTGCAGTACCCTAGCACATCTGCAGAGCATTCACCCTGAGTAGCCTAGGCTTTGTTGTAACTTCAAACGCTGCTTAAACAGATTTTTATTAATGATTTTTTTTAATTGTTCATGAAAGCCTACAAAATGCTTCACCACTACCCCCCACTTTCCCTTCTCCCAAACTGTACCACAGAGACCAGGCAAAAACTGCTAATCAGTAAAATACAAGATGTTCTTGAATAAGAATGGAGACATGCAAATAGCATTTACTCAAGAGACTATCACAACATCAGGGAAATTCTTAATTAGGTAGTATTTAATTGCATGTTACATACCCACAAGACCCTTCAAGGCTCAGCAGTTAACATAATTAGGCAGGGTGGCTTTTTTTTTTTTTTTAAAGCTGTCTAGATCAATATTGCAGTTATTAAATTGTGAAGCAAGCTTAGTCATCAACATAAAGTCAGGTAAACTAGGGCTGATAGTATGAGGGGCTGCTGAAATAAAAACAAGGCATTCCCTTCCTGGTTATGAGTCCAAATTACCTGACAGTTCTTCAGGGCACTATGGAATAAGCTCGCGGTTTTGGTATGCTTTATCATAGAAAATGTAGTGTTAATGAAAAACATTTTTTAAAGCTACAGTCACAATGTGAGATTAGATAATTTGCAGACAGTCTCCTGATGAGACAGCAGAAGAATTTAAATTTTTTCCATCTGTTCAAGGACTTGAGTCTGTACCTAAGAAAGGCATACATTTCTTCTTTTAAGAAAATAACTCCTAAGACTTGAACTTGTGCTGAGAGCAGAAAATAAGAAAGGTGGAACCTTTGTCCCCATCCCTTCTGGGCAGAAGGATGACCATGTATGAAAAGCATCCCATTGGAAACTGGGGAGAGATAAGGGGGATTCCTAGCTCCTCTGCAAATCCCAGCATGTGATGGAACTAATTGCCAAGCATAAAAAGAGCCTGGGTACACCTGGGTCCCGTTAGATGGGAAACTCTTTGGAACAGGAACTCACTCGTTTAAATATGTTTCAGCACAAAGCCTAGTGTAAAGTTGAATTTTGAGTAAGTTAAAAATTACATGATTCCAAATTACAAATTTTTTTTGTATTATCTAACTCTTTTTATTTGCCTTTTTTTTTTTTTTTTTGAGAGTGAGCTCATCTACTCTGTGAGTGACATATTTACTTGAGGATATACTAACCAAACTATAGATCTCAGTGGTCACCTGTGAGTGAGCCACCCATGAGGATGTTCCTCATTATTATAACGGAGTGATAATAATGAGAGTGGTTATGCAGTGGAACAGGCTATCCAACGCGTTTGTCGTGGTTCTATCCTTACAGATTTTTAAAAGTCAACTGAATTTTGAGTTGAGCTATTTGATCTAACTTTGAAGTTAGCTTTGCTTTGAGCAGGAAGTTGGACTAGATGACATACAAAGGCTTCTTTTAGTCTAAATTATTCTATGATTCTGTGACCTAGCATTTAAAAATGCCCAAGAACAAAACATATGTTTCCAGGCACATGGATTATAGGGCATTGTCCAGGCTCAAACTCAAACTTTGTATTTCGAGGCTCTGCATAGTTATTGCAATAATCCTAGGTGACAAGCGTTCGCTGCAAAAATATGGCTATGCTGCTTCCCACATGCTTTGTTAAGCATTACTACTAGAGCAGTAGATGCTGTTTCATCAACATGTTCCTCATCCAAAGCCTGCTACATTAATTTTATAGCTCTGCAAGTAGCTTAAAGAGAGACCTCAAGTCCAAGACATTGCTGTGTTTTGGCATAAACACAGCTCAGTCACGCAGTTTTCATGGAGCTGCTTCTGTCATGAGGCTCATCTTTTTTAATCTCACAGAAACTGTAAGCAGATCATGCCAGCGAATAGCCATAGTGCGTGTTATTTCCAGTCCCTTTCTGAATAAGAATCTTTCCCGCCTTTAACAAGTGTTTCAGGGAAGCAGGCCCTAAGTCAGGAACAGTACAAAGATGCAGGTACAATTATTAACTCCCTATGCCCCAGCTCTTCAGCCCCAGAGCAGTACTGGCAGACTTGAGAAGGAATTTCTTAATGCTGAAAACAGTTGGGCCAGGACAAGATCACTCTTTTCAAGGAAGAGATTTGGGAATGATTGTCTGAAAGCAGAGAAAGGCAACATTTTAGTTGCGTTGTCATGGTGACTCATTCATTCAAGAAGTCTGTTTTTCAGCTCCCCTGTCTCCACCTCCCATGGCCGAACATGTATTTCATGTTGGCAAATTTGTTAATTAAGTGTCCTTATTTTTCACTGTTGTTTTAGCATGGAAAAAACAAAAATCAAACCAAGTTAAAAAACAAAGCAGAAGATAAGATCTTCTAATCTTCCTAGTGCCTTGGGAATCACACAATAGCCCGAACTTGTCAGAGCAAAGTATCAGCTAGTTTCCAGAATGTTAATAGAATCCACATGCCAGGCCTTGAAAAACCCATTTGGTTTCTTGCCTCTAACAAGGAAGCTGCTTTTCTCCATGAACTAGTAAGAGGGAGAAACATCATTATACGAATGCCAAGCTTTTATTTAGCACAGCCACGTGAAAGCCTTCCTGTACAAAGCTGAATTCTTAATGATAGCTGAGATAATATTATCCTCCCACCCAACCTGAAGGCAGCCTGCTCCAAGGCCGCTGCTCACAGCTTTGTGAATCAATAGTAGAAAAAGACTGATGCGATCGGTGGTGTTTCCATTCTCTGGGCAAAGGTTTCACCAAAGAAAGCACCTGAAACTAGCCCTACCAAACAAGATTGAAAAATAGTGAACCTGGGAAAAGGCACACACACCTAGAAATCTCAGGGCTCTGAAAATACAAAAGACAAAAAAAAAAAAAAAAATAGGGGAAAAAATTCGTCTGTCTGGTATCAGGGAAGGCCTCAATATCGAACACCAACATCAAAATCAAAAGTTATTTTAGCATCCTACATCTTCTCCGCAAGGATGTGCTTCTTCCCAAAGTGAGAAGCGTAACGTAACTTTTTAAGTCCCTTATTTCCCATTTCTCTGGTTACTATTCACCAAAATTTTCAAATTGCCCCCAAATGAAGCCCCTCCCAACAGAGAGGCAATTTGTTATCTACTAGATAATAACCCCAAAGTAAGTGAGATCATCTTTCTCAGGTATTTTGCCTGACAAGCAAAAACTTTGCCTCCTCAGTGTTTATCCTGGATTAGCTCTGGTCAGCTGAGCTGGAAACCTCCATGGACACAAGTTAATCACCAGCTGATGTCCCAGCCCAGTCCTTGGCCACTTTAGCAACTGCCCTGAAGTAAGAGAGAACCGTGGAGTCACTGCCTGCCCGTCTGAATGGCCAAGACCTTTTGCAACGTTTGCCCATTAAAAAAGGTTTAGAAAGAATGGTCCTTCCGCCCGGGAGACCTCCACATCTCCAGACCAGGCCCTCAGCCAGGTCCTGCAAAGCTGCCCGGCCTCCGAGAGGCGCGGGCGGCCTGGGCCCAGCGCCGGCTCTGCGGGCCGCCATCCCGCCGCCTCCCCCGAGCCGCGGCCGAGGGAGCGCCGCTGCCGCCCCGGCAGAAGCCCCCTCGCCGCTCCTCACGGCGGGAAACGCCCGGCACCCGGGCCCGCCGCCCCTCCGCGCCCGCGGAGAGAGCGGGCAGCTGTAAAGGTCCCTCCCCGCCGGGGAAGCCCCGGGAGCGGCTCGGCCCCGCGGCCCCTACCTTGAGGTTGACGGCGGGCAGCTCCATGGCACCGGCCCGCTCTCCCCGTGACTCCCGGCGGCGGGGCCGCCTCACGCAGGGCTGGGCCGGGCCCCGCCGCCGCCGCCGCCGCCGCGGGCTGGCCCCGGGCCGCCCAGGGGAGGGCGGCGGGGCGGGAGGAGCCGGGACACCGCCCCGCCGGGACCGTCGTCGGGTCAGGAGGGAGGTGGAAACCCGGCCCCTGCCCCTGCCCCAACCGTGCCTTCTGCAACAGGAGCTGGTCGTGGAGTCATAGACTGTCTAGGTTGGAAGGGACCTTTCAGATCATCGAGTCTGACCATCAACCCGACGCTGCCAAACCCACCACTAGACCATGTCCCTCAGCACCATGTCTGCCTGCCTTTAAATACTTCCAGGGTTGGCGATTACACCACTTCCCTGGGCAGCCTGTCACGACGTTTGATAACGCTTTTGGTGAAGAAATTTTTCCTGATATCCAATCTAAACCTCCCCTGGCACAACTTGAGGCCATTTTCTCTTGTCCTATTGCTTGTTACCTGGGAGAAGACACCGACCCCCACCTCACTACAAGATAGCGGTTCTGCAATGTGCCTCTGTGACTGGGTGGCAAGTGGTGATTTCTTGCCAGGTGGCCATATTCCTGACAAGGAAATAATCTCCAGTTACCTGATGTGTATTGCACAGCACCTGTTTCCAAAACAGAAAGCCAACACTAGGTTAAAAGTGCACCTCGATGAGTTTGTTGACTCCAAACACTCAGCCAAATGGTTCTTCCTGCTTCTTACACACGTAACGCAGCTGAGGGAAGGCTTGACAGTATGCTTGGGTTGCCGTCAGAGTCCTGGAGGGCTAATGTGTGTATAGGACGTAGCAGCTTTCTGGAGGAAGAGAAAGCTGCTGTGCACACATCAGTACTGTGACAAAAAGGTGAGGAGCGACAAAGAGACTCATGATAAACACCAATAAAAAAGCAATTGCAAGGTGCTACCTGTGCTCACCTGTATCACACAATCACTGAGTTCAGGTCAGCCTTTGGGGCTGGCACTGGGGTCTCTAGCCACATAGCTAGAATGTCTGGCAAATACTTTGGCCCTAGATTTTTCTCTAGAACTAGATGACTGAACTCTGCCTAAAAGCCTGGTACAAATCACGAGTTCTTCATCTCTCGTTCTGAAAGAAAGCTTGTCTCATTTTAGAGCTAGGGAAGTTGATAAGTGATCAACCCAACTGCACACAGTACAGCTATAACTATTCCTGTCCAGCTTACAATAGCAGTATTCTGCTATTATGCGTGGCAAATGAACTAACAGCACTACGAAGTCAGGATGACCCCTCTCAAACCCTCCCTTCCTTGCCCAATGTATGCTTTACCAGTCTGCAGTGTAAGACTACAATGTTTTACTGGGTCAGTTGCTTTCTTGTCATCATTTATTCTTACAGAAGAGATGGTGCCTCTAAGGAATAAGCAAGGAGTCAGAAGTTCATTGCAGAAGCTGCATGTGGAAATGCATGAGTCATCCTTCAATCTCACTTCCAGTTCAAGCTGTGCAGTGCAAGGTTATGCATGAGAATCATGCAGTGCTGAACCTACACTCAGACATTCTCAAACAAGCCACAAATGTAGCCCGATCTAGCCTGTCCTTCACTTCCCTTAGTGCTATTGGCTGCTAATATGAAGCACGCTTGAAGATCTCCCAAGGCAAATTATTAAAAGCCAAAATGAAACAACACAGAAAATGCTAACCAGAGGAAGCAGCAGAACAAAACTGACTGGCTGCATAGCACAGAAAAGCAGTAAAAAAAAACAAGCTGTGAAAGTTCCCCTCCCAGGAATCTCTGAATGTGCCACTTTACCAGATGAAAGATTGAAATATAACTCATCTATTGCCACATGCCACATTAGCTGTGACTTCATTTCCTTTTCTGTGTCTTGCAGGGAAGCTCTGCCTCTATTCACAGAAGTAGTGGCATCAAAGGGGATCAATGCTAGTGGCTCCAGTAATGTCAAGGCCTGGATTTTACCCTAAATTACAAAAAGAAGATGTGACACCTGAGGTAGGGGAAAAGATAAAGAGAGATTTCAAATAGCCATACTGCTGGCCCAGTTTTTGTGTGCAGAGTGCAATAGGGAGACCCTTCTGCCAGGATAGGTATCTATCAAAGGAGAACTATTTGTTATAAAGACAAATTCCACTGTCACAGCTTAAGTATAAGCACTGTATAGATGCAGCAGTATGTGGGCGTCTTTGCTCCTTTCGGCATTCTTACCTAGTCTGAGTGAGACAGTTTCATTATCATTTATGCAGCATGAGCCATAATTTGGATTGATGGGACTGCTGTTTAATGCACAGTGTTCGTTTCCCCTTGTACAATAAAAGCGCTTTACTTCATTTTGTTCATCAATGTATCGTGCAATTAATTCAGCCCTGCTTATTATATCCTGGGCTTGCATGTCATGGACTCAAGGGACTTAGAAATGTCTTAATGATCTAATGGATATGAAAACAATGAGAGCTATGATAGACATTATGCATTTGCACGTCTCACACCTATCTGATCTGGGGGTTGGCTGTTTTTTATCTCTGCTTTGCTTTGCTTGTACCTTGTAAATTGCCTCTGTGTGTAACCTGCTGTCTCTGTTCCCTTCCCTAGGCTTGATAACTCAAAGCAACATAAACATGGTGAGAAAGATAAGCAGCAAGTTAAAGATCTGCAGGGAGAAGCAGACAACCCAGGAAACTAAAAACAGGACATGGAGGTTTTCCTGACTAGAAGACTGGTCCAGGTGAGTTCAGCTCACTGCAACTAATAACCAGCAATTCGCTGCTCTATGTCAAATATCTAGGTGGTATGTCTTGTGCAGACTGAGTAAAAACCTAGTACGCAGCTGTCTCCCTTCCTGACAGCGTAAAAGTGAGGCTAATAAGGCAGAAATGCTTTCCTTTGCATTTTCAGGACACCGTACCCTTGGTGGGTGAGGTGATAGCAATTCCGTGGGGAAGCAGAGGAGCTAATGCACTTGCTCCTGCTGTCTTTATCTGGCCCGTGGGGATGGAGATAAGCCCACCCCTCATAGTTCTACCCTTTGCATCTCTTACTTGGGGTCTAGTCTGAAGGTGGCTAAAGACTGCAGCTGACACCGATGTCTGTGAGCTGTGCCCCTGGCTGTGGAGCTGAGAGCAATGAAAGCATCAGCTCGGCACAAATGCATATATTATTGATAGAGCCTTTCCGAATAGGCAGTGATGAAGGGCATATAAAAGTTGTCCTGGCTATACAACCCCCTTTTTAAATCACAATCGGAAGTCAGCAAGCGGAAGCATTGTTTGGATTGGAGGGGAAACTGAAGGCATTTTTTTTCATGCTGGTGTGGAGCCGCCTCCTGCAACTTCACTGCAAAACATTCTATGGCAAGACAATGTAGGGAGTGGAGAGGGTTACACTAATGTGGTATCTTGACAAGCACACTTGAAAGCCTTTTCCAAGTTCAGCAAGGAAGAGCTGCTCCTCTGTTTTTCTAAAATCTGACTAGAGCTTTGAGATATCATTGAGGGACTACTCTTAAAGATTTGCTGGCACTCTAGAAAATGAAGTGACATACCAGAAATGGGTTTATGGGGTACGTATGATCACTCAGGATATTCCACAAAAACAACAGTCCTCATTTTTGCTGATAAAAAAAAAATGTGAAAGCAATGCTTTTTCCAGGATTTATGTAGCAGAGAGTGACCAGCATGGATTCGAACAATTTAGTATAGCATGGGTTTGAAATTGAAACACTTTCACACGCCGTAGATTGACAACAGGGTAATTACTGGAGGGGTGGAGGTGGGAGGGTTTCAATAAAACAACCCCAAGGTAAAATGAATGCAGACTATTACGGACCTGAGACAGAATGATTCCCAAGTGTTTTAATTTGTGCTTCCACTTCTTGTCTCCCTTGCAGTCATCATTTTAGCAAATGCTAGCAACATCCCTGAGATTCAACAGCATTTGCAGAGCAGGCAGTTGCTGAGATCATTATGTCAAATCAGCACGCTGTCCTCTCTTTTCCATGTCTAATGATTCTCACCCTTGGAAAAGTGGTTTAAAATGATGCATACCCTTTGGACTCCCTGGGAGGCTGCTAACAGCAGCAGTTGTAGAGCAGGAGTTTGGGTGGGACTCTGTCACTCACCTTTCTTGCATGCATGCCCTACAATTAATTTTAAAATTTATTTCCCAGAGCCCTGCTATGGCTGGTTTGGGTCTGATCCAAAGTCCTTTCAAGACAATAGAAAATCTTGCAAAAGCTCTGGTTTAAGCTCTCTGGGGGCAGTAGAGAAGAAGCTGAGCTTGTGTGAATTCTTAATTTGAGTTTCTCAAACAATCAGTTGAGAAGAACATATAAATCAAGATTTGCTTGACATTTGTCTCCCTCTCTCTTGTTCGGACCTCATGCCGCCAAAGGCAGAACTGTCACTGACTGCACTGCGACTGGGAGATACTGGGAAGGGAGGGGAAAGTTGCTGAATGCAACCCAGTGATACTATGGCTCTGCAGCTGCTGTCATGCTCTGGAGGCAGCACGGAGCAGCACTAAAAAGCTTTGCTACATGCAGAAGTGGGTTGGACTTCTTGTATAAGTGTTGCCCTGGGGTTTTGTATCACAGGCTCGTCTTGTATTCCACACCTTGGCATGTTATTTACTCAACAGCTTTCCTTTGTACTGCAGTTGTGAAGGCAGCAGTTGATCTGGCTGATGTATAAATCAGGTTGTCTTATTCTTTTCCTGCTACTGTGGCTATGCACCGTGTGCCTGTGCTGCTGCTCACCCTTTCTGCTTCACCTCTGTAACATCACATTTTGATTCAGATGAGTCTTGGTCATGGGCTCTCGTTCTGAAACTGCAATGCGAGCAATCAATCCAATAATGTTGTGACTTGATTTATAATAATTAACTCAATTTTCACTGACCTTAGGCATTTAACTAATCCCACCAATTAAGAGTCATCTGTTTCAGTCATCATATTTAGAATTAATAGCAGACTAAAAGCTGAAAAAGCAAGCGCTAAAGAAGCAAGTCTCCTTTTGGAGTCTAAAAGCTGTGGCTTAAAATTCAGACTTGCTGTTTAACCATGCTTGTATTTCACATGATTTGCAACACAGTCTTGCCCAAAACACTGGCCAGATCCTACAAGGATTCTGTATGTAGCCTATGGGGCAATGAATACCTGCATCACAAAGGATAAAGATCCCTGCAAAATTTCCTGCTTTCTTTCAATTGTGTGTTCCACCCAGATCTCAGCTCCTATGTTGGAAAGTGCATGTGGTTCTCATCAGTGTCACACAGAACCGGGGTCTGAGAGCTCTGCAATTGGCTGTGATCAATTAAGGCCTTTTTCCCTTTATGCTTCTACTGACAATACCACTGGCAGCACCACCCACTATTCCACATCTGGGCTGAGGGAGGGGCTGCATTTCTCTCTCTGGCTTAACAAATTGCATCCTTGCTGTCATGGCATAGAGCTGGAGACAAACCACCTTTCTTTACTCCTGCCTTTTGAGCTAACTGTAATGCTGTAAGCAGAAATCTAAATAGCTACATGCAACGGAGTGGCAGGTTTTGCCAAAATGCTCCTCTACAAATTCCTCCTTTAGTGTACCTCCTAGCAGTGCAGGTGTATGTGGGTCAGAACTAATATTGCATTCATAGCATATCTCTGTAGTCATGACTGGGCACTCATCATATTAGAGGTGTAAACTATTATGCTAATAACATTTGAATGAATACACAATGCAGAGTGACACTACAACAGAAGCAGGAGTACAAAATGGAGATTTTCCTACCTAAATGGAACACAGAGGGATTTAGGGAAGCAGCATAAAGAGGATTCTGACCACAGCACCAGGATTAATATTTCTGTTCCTACAAAAAGTGCTGTACATCTCCAGGTTCTTGAATATAAAATGCTTCAGAGCTGTCTCCCAGCAGGTGTGTTAGCAGTAGAAAAGAACATCTTTACCAACGAACACTACTCCTGTTTAACACAGGCAGCCTGTGTTGCTCTAATATATCACTGAAGTCAGTAACTAAGTAGTAATGTAAAGAAGTTTTAAACATCTCGATGGCTACACCAGGCAGAAACTGACTGTTAGCTGCGATTTGAGTGAGTATACAGGGAAGTTTGAATCCCCCATTTGGGTAAAAATTTTTTTCTACCAAGTGGGACAATTACGCTGTGTGCTTACCTGAAGTCACCAGTGCTACCTGCTGGCCAGCTCCCTCATAGGCCTTTCTGGTTTCTACCACATCCTTAATTCCAATCAAAGAAGCAGAAGGGTTGCACAAAGGATATCTATCATATCTTTATTTACATATCATGGAAACACACATGCAACATGTCACAGGATTTACTACAATGGAACAGCCTGTCCCTATCTCCTGTTACCAAAAACTTTATTTTTGGCTCACTAGGAAAACTATCACTTCCCCAGAAAGCTTCTAAAAGTAACAATTAAAAATAACAGACTTGGCAGGATAACTAAATGAATGAGAGCTGCAGGCTGGGATATCTTGCTACATCTTTGCAGAAACCCGGTGGTTCTCTGGCAGCAAGAAAGGAAGGAAGGAAGGAGTGGGACTGAATGGTCCCAAAGAAGACAGGTAGGAAGTGGTAGTATGTAACAGCTAGGGAATACCTCTCTGTAGCAGTGAGCAAGGGAGAGTGCAAGAGCTCTGTCAGCTCTGCCCTCTCATCTAGGCAGCCAGCTTCCTGCTGATCTGTTTCCCTATCTTTGATTCTGCCTGGAGGCTACAAGCTTCCTATCCTGTAGGAACTTCTGATCCTTAAGGATCTGCCTTTCTTCTCAAGCAATAGTTAAGGAGTGAAGTTTAAGCTTTATCCCCTTTGACTTGAAGGATCTTTAATTTGTTGCCTCTGTTGAGAGCAGATGAAACTGCAGAGCCTTTTCCTGCCAGGACCATCAGAACGGTTAGTCATGATCATCTCTTACTAACTGGCAGAGGGAACCCAGCTCTATGGCAGGAATGTGCTGAGGGAAGGGAGGGGGAATGCAGTCCTGAAAAGGCTGAGGCCACTCTATTTATAATTAACATGAGCCTCAGTCTTCTTGGAACCTGGCATGTTCAGAGCCTGCAGCTTCAGTCATTTGCTTGACTTTTTCCTCTAATTCCCATTGCTAGGTATAAACAGTTTGATCCCAGCAGCTGACCGTCCAGGCAGGAGTCCCACCCCCCTAAACATTAATGAAGGATCCCTGCTCTCCATTGGCCGACTCAGGCTCCACGCAGCGCCCTTTCCTCCGGGTCACTCTTCGGTTCCGGTGGAATTTAGCATAACAGCGTAGCCCTATAGAAAAGACATGCATAAGTGAGCAGGAGGGACCAGGGCTCACTACAACAGTAACAACAATTAGTTCTCAGCCTCAGTTCATAACAGAGTCTGCTCCAGTGGGGACAGTCCCAGGACTGGGAAGCCTGGACTGTGTCAAATTAGGCGGCAGAGAAATGCCTCGCATGGGCAGGGCATATTGCTTTCTGGGCACTGCTATTCTGTTTGGCTCACTGTTCTGGTTTGGGATTCACTGGCTCAGGCAGAAGGTTTCACTGGCTTCTTGAAATACCAATGAATTATCCTGATTGTTTCCAGTGATTTTATGGAAGCCCTGCTTGGTTTCCCCCTATTACTTCCCATTACCATCTAAGTGATCTCTCCATTGGGAAATTACTATAGACTCAATGTGCAGCAGCAATGGCTAGGGAGCTCCCCTTGCTATTTATTTCCCTGAAGCTTCAGGAGAGGAGGGAAGAGACTTTGAAGTGTTATTACTGGGAGGTCTGACCCAAAGCTCACTGCTGATCTCCTTCAGTTTCTCTGCTTTGGATGCTCAAAGTACAGGGTCTGAAGGAAGCTATGTGATACAGTGTTGATGAATAATAAGGGGGGAAAAAAAAAGACATTTTATTTGTAAAAAATATCAGTACATATTCTCCCACAGCAGTGGGAGGCATGGGAGCCTCTGGTCAGGGTAACTCATTGGTTTATGGCACTGATAGGTTTATCTTTTGGTGTCTGTTGTCTGACTTTGTTACACACTAGAGTGCATAGTTAGTTGGGCCAAACACGGTACAGCCTATGTGTAAATAATTCTCATGAAAGCCTGATTTTCAATAGCCCAGGATCTGGTCATCTGGGTTGGCAGGAGCTGATCTGATCATCCTAGAAACCGCAACTCTTTTTACTTCTAAAGCAGGCAGCAGATAGCAACATTGCCAGCACCCCCAGGGTGGGGGAGGCTGAAGATTTATAGCTTTTATAATGAGACAGCCCATAAACTGTCCGTGAGTACTTGTACATGGGAGACCCAGCCGCTGTCACAGGTCACTGAGCAGCCTTTTGGAGTGCATGTCCCTGGGCTACGTTGAGACCAGCTACCTTGAAGTTGGGTTTCTGCCCCTCATTACCAATACCCCCAGGGCAGGCTGGTCTCCCAGGAGAGCGCCCAAGATCAGAGCTCTGCTCTTATCTAAGCATCTTGTCTATCTTATCTGGACCCTACATCTCTGGGGATCTTTTTAAGGATACAGAGGATGCGTATTTGGCATACACTTATAAGTAGCTTAAGTATACAGCAGGGCCAGGGGCAGCCCTCGTTAGGCTTTCAGAAACACTTTTCTAGGCTAATCTATCAGAACATCATCTCTGATGGGGGCCTTCAAGTGTTACACAACACACCCAAGGTGAAGACTATCATTTAACATTGCAACTCCAGGAAAGTAGTCTGTTTAACTGGGTAAAAAGCAGGTGAATGACCTGGTCAAAGTTACTAGATACCTAAACGCAGGTCACAAAACTTGGCAACCAGAGTTTTATTCTGGCAGACAAGTCCTAGTGCCTGGAGCTGATCCTGAACATGTTCAGACTAGAAGAGTGCCTTTCAACATCTTCATAATACAACTGTCTGTTAAGGGCTGCTGTGGATCTTCAGAAACAGTTTTAAGAAACAAAAGTCTGTGTCCTGCCCACACCTACTAAATTGCTATAAGTTCAGTTGAAATTAACTCAGGAAAGCCATATTAGGCATAAGGTCATGTAAAGCAGGGATAGTAGTCTGTTTTTATAACCTGTGATACTTGAAAGCACTATTGAAGTGTTAATGTATTGTGGCTTCTCCTGTTAGGTTTGTGGATATCAGGATTTTTGTTTTCAAGAGGGAAAACAAGATATCCTAGCTGACTCAATAGTCACATTGTGAGTTAGTGTCAGGGAAAGGCTAAGAGCAGCAGAGTTTGGCTCCCATTTTCACGTACAAACCACCATTCCGAGTTAACGCAGCCACCTATAAAGCCAGCTGGAACAGGGAAAGCAAAGAGCTGAACTCACCTTCAGTGCACATACAGTCATCATAACATTTGTTGTTAAGGCCTCGATTGTGTGGTTTGCAGAGGTGTTCACGCAAGTCACAGCAAGAGCCTGCAACACAGGAACAAGGGTCAGCACAGCTCATTTATCCACTTCCCTTGTAGGGCTACTGACACCCATGACAGCTCCGCGGTACAGACATCATCTGTTCCCACAGCATGCTGAGAAAGCCTCTGCCCTTCCCTCTGCGTACCACTTTCTATCAGTATTAGATATAAAGCTACTTATATTAGAACCTGGGCTGGATTTCAAACAGTCTCATGTTTGGAGAAATGACTCTACCAAGCTGATCCTGACCTGGGAGACAGTCAAGGTGATGATCACATGGCTCTCCTTCAGCCGTCACAGTTTCATTTCCACTGTTGGGGCTCTTACTGCGGCGTTTTTCTATAGAAAAAAAATAGATGCTGATAGAAAATTTCATGCTAGTGTTTTTATTTTGGAGACTATATTGTTCCAGGGTAAAAACAGCCTCAAACTTCAGAAGTTTGAACTCCAAACCTTCATAGTCTAATTTCCTCCCGATTTCTCAACCCTCCATCTATCATTTTTCTTCTGCCCTCAAACTATGCATCCAAAATGAGAAACATTCTGAAACTGAGCACAAAACACAATCAGCATTATCCTTATTTGTCTCTTTCCGCACCACTATGATGGTTCAGCGCATCTGTGAACAGTAACCATGGGACAAGCCTTACAAAATAACTTTTGGGAAAGAGGACAGGCAGGTTTAGCACCTTTCTTTTTAGCAGATGGCCACATTTCTGGTTTGAGATCCTCATAATCTGTCCAGTCAAAGAGTGCCATATCTAGGGTGGGCATGACATCCCCATCTTGCCTGAGGCGGGCCTGCAAACCACAAGAAACCAAAGAGACAACGGATTACACTTCTGTAGTAACACTGAAGTCTTTGTAAATTTTCCTGGTGCTTTTAGACCTTAAAAAGGCTTTACGATTCCCCGCTCCCCTCCACCCCTGTCTCATCCACTGGGGATTCTTGGCATCTCATTTTCAAACGGGAAGAGTTTTCCCTTGTTGCAGCTGAAGCCAAGAGAGAAATTTCCACTGCTTCTATGCGAGGATAAGAGGAGAGCAAGGAGCATTAGGACATGCTGCCTCTTCAGCCAAGTGCTCCTACTGCCTCACTGGTCCTTGAAGCTGAATGAAGATGGCTAGCGAAGGGAGAGGTAGGGCAGGGAAGAGAAACAACTAAAGGAAATGTTTATGAAGAAGATGTGTTTAGATGTCTCTAAGACAGAGTGCTTGCTTTTGAGGGAGGGCTTTGGTGTTAAGCTAGCACTTACATCTAGCTGGGGAAAAAAAAAAAAAAGAAAAAGAGGAAACTGGACCTTAGCTGCAGATTTCTCTCTGCATCAGAGGTACAGTGCAGTTACTGGCTGTCTCTTTACCTGTGACCGTGGTGATGTGGCTGGAAGAACAGGAGGCTCCTCTGTGGAAACAGCTAGTTCCAGTGCAGTGTTGAGAAGCATGGTGGGAGTCAGGTTTGTAGCTTCCTCTGGCTGGAGGTTTTGAAACTGTTCTTCAAAGCTTTCGGGTTTCTTGTACAGGGAGCTTGGCCCAGCATCAGGAGTCTTCCCTGCAGAGGGCAACAGGTACAGTAGCATTAGCTTTCTCATCCCTTTTATCTCTGTATGCCATAGATTTGAGTCAATGGAGTTCAGATTTCATCCAGCCACTGGCCAGTGTTCTACCATCCTGAGCTGATGTTTAGACCAGTGTAAAACAGTGTCATGTGCTATTAAATTAAAGTGATAGAGCAGGTCCAGAGTACATACGTCTTGATTTTTACACTTAAGTCATACATAATCACACCTTCTTGAAGATATGTCTGTCTCTTGCTTAAAAAGCAAAGACTTTCTTCTTCTGGTCTCAAGAGTACAAAATGTACCTGTTTTACCATTTTTAACCCAATGGATTAAGCTGCTGCAAATACTTGTAAACACATTCTTATTTGATTTTAGTAGTGGGTTATTTTAGTTTAGCTCAAGTCAGGACCTACCTAATTTGAAATAAGAACATCTACACAGATATGCCTGCTTTTCCTAAGTATTAATTTAAATATAAACCTTAAGTTAAACCAAAGAAACAAGGCTTATTTTGTATTCTACAAATATTACTTCAAACCAGCTTTGTTGCATACTCTTCTATATTGGTTAACGTGAGTTGATTAGTCAGTCCCCTGGGAAAACAATAGCGCTCTTCTTATTGAGGCAGGGAGGCGTGATAGCTGGAACTCAGGGATACTGACACACAGCTTGTCAAACAGTGTGGACTGACACAAATTGCCTGGCTTTAATAGAACTAAAGATTCACCCCACTGAGCATACCATACCACAGAGACGCGTACCCACAACTTGGCCCGCGAAGGAAAGTGGTCCCAGTCAAAAACAAGCAACATTTTAAAGTAATTACTGCAATTTCATGTAGGCAAAATTTATATTTTTTGTAGTTCAGCATAAATGTATAAGAACACATACTGTGATGAAAACAAGCTGATCTTCAAGCAGAGTAGGGGTTTTGTATTATTTCTAGTTCTGGTCATGTTTCGAAGTCAGTGGAGAGACTGAGCACGGCTTGGACATGTTTGTTCATAAATTGAACCATTTGCTAAAAAAGCAGAAAAACAAAGAAGGCCACCCTAAAACAACCCCTCAAGGCCTAGGAACTTTCAGAGCTGCCCCTGTAAGGCAAACCAGGTCATTTTCCCAAAATTGCAGCCAGCAGTAAAAACCTCTGGTTCTGGAGTTCCCCTTTTTTCTTGTGCCTCTTTTGTTTGGCAGATTTCTCCCCAGAGCAAGCACACATCCCACACCCTCCACATACCCATATGGCTCAACCACAGATGCATCTTCTTGCCCTCAGACAAGTGACACTCATTTCCACTGACCCAACAGCCTCAGCTTCCCTTGGAGCTCAAATACCTCTGTGGTGTTTCAGCCTGTCCCTGCGGCTGTGTCGCCGATGCTCTCGGTTCTGCTTCTTTCCTCTCTCAGACCCAGGGGACTGGTTCTCCCTCTCAGGATATGGGAATTCAAACCCCAGGAACACATCCTTATTCTGTTTCAGGGCTGCTGGTTGTCCCTCTGCTGCCAGCTCTTCCACAACTGGAGCTCCACTACCCATTCTGAGGGTCTCTTCCCCAGCTGGCTGCCCTCTAGGAGGCATGGCATGGACCCTCTCCTTCTTGGCCAAGCCATGCTTGTGGTGGTGCCCACTTCTGGGCTGCTGCAGCCATGACTCTTGGTTTTGAAGATGGTTGTTGTTCTCTGGGACATTTTTGAGCTTTGTGCCAGGGTCCAGGGAGACTGCAGGACTAACGTCAGAAAGAACCAGCAAGCACAGGAAAAGGAAAGGAGAGAAGAAGGTGGAAGAAGTTGCCATAATCCTGGGTGCTCTGCCTCACCTGCAATTAAAAAAAAAAAAGGGAGAGAAGAAGAAAAAATAAGCAACCAGCTTCTAGGAACCGTAAAGGCAAGCAAGATTCAGACTTAGGACACTTAGATGAAAACAGTTACGGTGTCCAGAGCTGGAAGTGATTCTTTCCCTTCTTGGTTACCTCCTCCTCTCCCAGCCCTGGTTACAGCAGCTGAGGCACACGTGCAGAGCCTGCAGGGCTGAGAGGTCCCAGTTTCATGTGCAAATGAGGGCCATCAATCAGTAGGACATTTCCCTTTGATTCCCGACTAGCCCCTCTACCCTCCCATTCACAGCCTACCATCTGAGGGGCTGGGGAGGCTGGCTCCTGCCGGCCACAGCTCCTGAGCCTCCAGCACAGCACCAGCTGTCTGGCTAGGGCTGTTTGCTGCCAGGTTGGCATCCTGGGCCTGGCTGGCACTGGCCCCTCCTCACAGCTGGTTTCCTTGCAATGAAGATGTCAAGATGAACAGAACTGGAGGCAGATGGTGGCCTCGCAGGACCAGCAACATCCCTGAGCAGCTCAAGACAGAGACACGCACATGCACACACATACTGCTTTAGGGTGGCTGAAACTGGTCAAGGGAAGAAAAAATAACAGGAAATTTTGTGCCGATACCTTACAGCATAACAGAGAAACAAATCTGCTGTCAGCAGAGCAGGGAATGCTGGTCTAAAGATCAAGGGGCAGGGAGGCAGACTGAGTTTTCTCTAGCTTGTCCCACTTTCCCTCCTTGACTCTGCACAGGTCACCTCACCTCATCCCACCAGGTGAGGCTGTCACTGGGGGTGTAATTTAGGTCCAAAGAAAACACTGAAACTGAGTCCCTCAGCACAATGGCTGCACACTATTCTCATTCATTCTGCTTCACTGTAATATTTTTGAGGGTCTTCCTTCATCTCTGTGTTTGTGTTATGAGACATGGCTTTTTGAGACACTGCACAAGCCAGAGACTTCTCTATTTAGGTCATTCTCCCCTATCCTTTTCCATGAAAAAAGGAAAGGGATTTTCAGCATTTCCAGTGCAGCCTTTCACTTTGGGGTAGATTTCTCAGACTGTCCCTCTCAAGCTGGGCAGCATGAAGGCATGCTTAAAGCCAGAGTTCCCTGTGACACTGACTGTCAGAAAACCAGGCCTATGCTTGCATTTGAGATATACTGTCACAATGCCACAGCTCTTCCTTCAACCTCTTCCCCATCCTTCCCACACCCCAGTCCCCAGTTGCACTTGGTTTCCATTTGTTCATTAGGTGAACCACTTTGCTGCATAATTACAATGGCTTGTACTCCCTCCTCCAGGTGCTTTGCTGCTTGACCAGCCATTGTCACGTGTGAAAGGCAGCAGGTAACATCCTTTGAGGCCAATCTCAGTGCATTTTTGCGGAGATGACAGGAGACACCCTAAGAATGGCCTTGACTCTTCTTTTCCTCTTTTCTTTCAACCTATGAGACAGATGTGGAGTGTTTTGAGGCAGTGAAACCTCTGCCATCATAGCAGCCACAGCCTCATGGAGCATCTGGGGCACTTAGAGGGAGATGTCTTCATCCTCTTAACTGAAAAGCCTGCTGACTTATTCACCAGCCGATTCTGCCTTTCCAAGATTCATCTCCATTATTACTCAGAGCCTGGGAGTAAATTTTTACTTCAGACCTCCCCCGGAAAGAGGTAGACAGCACAGTGGCCTTCTCTTTAATGCAGTGTCTGAAAATCAGGTCTGAAAAACTGGCCACAAAGGACAACAAACTGCTACTTGAGGACGGATTTAGGACATGCTGGGTAGTTCATTTGAAGGCATAACACTATGAAATAGTATTTTATTGGCAGCTATGTGGAACAAAGGAAAACTAGACCAACAGCTGAATCAATTAACAAAGCACTTGAAGTCCTGCTTCAAAACCAATGGAACAAACAGCAACCAAGCAAAACCCAAGCTCTGCATCCACAGTCTTTGTTTTTTACGAGGATTTTGTCTTTAAGAACCAGAGCAAACCAGCTGGATCAAGGCATCACTCGGAACAACTCAAAGAGCTGGAAACAGCATCTTGCCTTTTCATCTGTAGGCAAAATGCCAAGAGGAGAGAACAAGTGCAAAGAGAATGCAAGGCAGGTGTCTCCAATCTCACTCACACAGACGTGGGCCCTTTGATGGTGAACCTGACAGACATACTAGCTGCGCATTCTGGTGTTCAGCAGGAGCTAGAAAGCAGCTAAATGCTGCAGGGCAGTTAAACAGAAGGTCTGCTTCAAAGTGCAGGGGGTATTTATTTAAGTTGCCCAGCTGTCTTGTTGGCATGACACAGGACGAAAGTGCAGCTACAGCACATGGGTTACCTCATTTGTGCACTGGCTGAGAGGGCAGGCTAACATGCTCTCTTACTGTGTCACTAGGAATCATGCATTAATAATGTAGATAAATACCTGTACCGCACTGTTGCAGGGGAGGTCTGAGCTGTTTGCCAAACCGAAACAGCACATGGACAAGTTTTGCTGCCTTGGGTTAATGCAACACTGCTGTGCTAGAGGCACAGAAGTCCCAGCCTTCTCTTAACCACTTGTTTCCATGTGATGATCTATCTTTAACTTCAAAGCCTCTTCCTACCTCCTTTATTTTTCTTACCCTACAGAAGCTATAAAACTCACACTTCCAAAAGGCAGCTAGAAGACCCAACAGCATCTCTAGTTCTCCTCAGTGTCTGAGCACCAAAGTAAACTCCACCCTCTCCCCTGTCAGGACCACAGTCCACAAAAGAAGTCTGTGCTAGCCCCGGACTCATTAATATAGGTGATAACAACGTTCTCGCACTGCTGATGCACGTTTTCTGTAAAGGATGAAATTCTACCCTGAGACATATGCCAGGCAAAAAGAAGTCTGGCCTTGTGAGGAGATGCCTTTCCTAAATTGCTCTAAAACAAACACACATGTTACAACAAGTCCAGAATTCATCCTCTTCATAGGGTTCATATATTAATAAAGGAAATAGATGAAGTACTTGCCAAGTTAAGCTGCCCCTGTAGCTCTTCACAGCACCAGACCTACATCCTCCTTACTCCACCTCATGCCTTGCACTTCCTTTATATACCCTCAGGATTACGAGCCACCTGCCTCTTGAGGTAGCAAATCTGCCTACTAACAAGCAAATGTGTAAAGCAAAGATAAGGCCTTAGAGCTACCCAGGGTGCAGGCTCAGGGCTGATGAGTGAGTTGCAGTGCTGTCTCTCAGCCACTATTTCTGATCCATTCTGGGTTAGTAGTGGATAGTCACAACCGTGTAAGGGAAATTAGGAGGTTTTTTTGCATCTTCACTAACTTTCCCTGTGAGCAGTCTCTTTCTCTAGGCTCACTGACACAATTGCTATTACTCTGCTCTCTGCTCGTAATCCTGCAAGGCAGCCGTGGACTGGGTAGGTACAGAGAAACTCAGGCATGTTTGCTTTCCCCCTGTAAATACAGTTATGTCACTTTCACTCTGAAATAGGCTCTGAAACTGCCCCTGCTGCATTTGGGTTGTATTTGACAAAGCAGGAACATCAGATTGTTTATGTTCATTCACGTATCTGACTTAAAACATGATACCTGACAGTCCTAGCTTTAACTTTTCACTTATATTCTTCTCTTGAACTGAGAAATAGACAATATCAAGATTCTTTATCACCCCAGACCACAAATGTTGCCATTTGTATGCTCAAGGGCTGAACCAAGTTAGACCCAAACGCGTACTCTGGGCCAGATTTCTCTTTGGCTCTGATAAGCTCAGACTTTGGCAGGAGTGTGTAAGGATTTCCTGGACTCCAGACAATCTCAAGCTGCAGCAATAAACAAAGTGTATGTGCATCTACATGGATGTTGTGTGTATGTGCATGTGTGGCAGGGGCGATAGACAATAAACCAGCTTTGTGTGCCAGGCTCCCTGTAAATAAGAAGCCATAGGGTGATGGATGGGCTTGGGAAGGCCTGGAGCGGAATGGACGGGGTAGGCTCTATGGTAGCTGACATGCAGAGAGCTGGCTGGAGCCAGGAGGATGGCATTGTGCAGATAAATGAGATTTCACTTCCCTGCTGGGTCTCTTTCCATCTGTTTTTTCTGTTTCTGGAGGCAAATGTTGGAAAGCTTCATATACAAACTGCCAAAAGACCTTCCCATTTCAAAGGGATCTCTCCCAGCTTTCTAGGGTCCCAAAAGCAGACAGGTAATCTTATACGCACCCTTCTTTTTTCTTTTTTTTTCCACATATACTTTGTAAAGAATATTTTTTTTGCTGCTGGCCCAGACATCCTTGGGATGACAAAACAGCAGAGTCCCCTGCTCACAGATCTCCAGTCCTTTTGGGTCCCTCTTTGGAGCTGCCATTCTCCTTAGGTTTCCAGTGTCCATCATCACCTTTTCTCCCTACCTTGCCTTTCATATTTATCTAACTCCACAGTTTCCTTGTCCCTCGTGACTGTGTTTGGTGTGAGACATTTCTGCTCTGCAGCTATTTAGGCTAGGCTACTTGAATCCCACCACCACCTTTTGAAACATCTGCTTTGCTTTTGCTTGTGTTGTTTTCTCTCACTTTCTGCCATCACCAAAGAGCACTCCGCTGTAGAAAGGGCCAAATTCACTAATACACTAATTGCACTAGTGGCACAAGAGACAGGACATAGAGACTAAGGGTTGTGGGGGGGGCTGGGCAGTAGCTGTAGCTGCCCCTGTGCCTCCACAAAGCATCTCCCTGGGGCAACCAATATCCAGTGACCATCTGAAATGTGACTCACTCAACAATAGTTGAAGGGCTGGAACTGGGACTCTGCTTTTGCTGGCCCATTGGCCCAGGCAATCCCTTCCCCTCAGCATTCGGTTCGGGCAGACAAACTGCGCTCTGCCTTCCTAACCACTGAGGACACAAGTGGCTTGTTCACACAGCACAACTCAGGAAATACCCTCTCTTGCAGCCCGGACTTGTAAACTGGCAGTTTTGTACCTGTCACTAGGTCACTGCTAAGCTCCAGCACCCTGGCTCTGATGAACGCTAGACACCTTGCAAATCCTTCAGGTCACTACATACCCCTTGCCTTCGGCCACAGCCGTACCACCCTTGCTCCTATGCCTACCCTGACCTGCACAGAGAGCTTCACTGCTCTCAATACCAGTGCATGAGCCCGGGGGGGTACAGCACCAACATCCTCCAGGGACAGAGCAGCCCCGCAAGTCACTGTCTTCAAGGGGAAGAGGGCCACATGAATGAATATGCAGTACCCTCTGCTCTGCTTCCCCCTGGGACTTCACGGAGTGGCTGACACAGCCATCATAGGCAACCTGCTATCAAACAGAGTCTACTCTACCCAATAATGAGATTAAAATAGCAATGAGCCTGAGATTAGCATCCAAGATAGAGTCGCTTGCTGTCAGCACAGGAGAGAAGACTCTCCAGTTTTATGCACAATGCCAAGTGACAAATGAGACACAATCAATAGCAAAGGTCATTGCTCACCCGGCTGGAAAGCACCCACCAGTATGACTGGGAAGAATGGGGGCAGATCTTATCCTGTCTTCACTGGGGGGGGAGAAGTGGATGTGTCCCGACTAGCAGAACAGTTAGGCTGTGCTTTCAACATTTTTCCTTGCATGTCATTCTCACTTTGAACCAAAATGTGTAGGATTAATGCCTCTTCCTGCAAGGGAGAGGATATGGGAATACAAACCCATTTCCTTTAAACCTTCTGGTTGATGGAAGACTTCAGGTGTGAATTGGATAAATGTCACTTAAATCCTGCATGATGAATTACTAGCTGTAATAAGCCATTAACGGATGCCAAATTGATTTAATTCAGAAATGAGATCTCACTTTTATCAACAGAAGAAAAGAATAACCCGCGGGTACTCAGGGGCTCAGTGCGTGGCAGCACAGGGCTCTGCAAACACAATGACTCGGTGGGAAAAGCTTCCTTCACCCCTCGACCACTTTCCGTGGTGGCTCTGGCTCAGCACCAGGACGTACCCCGGGGTGTACGGGGGGCTCAGCAGCTCCCTGCCAGAGGGACGATGCCTCTGGCCGAGGTGACTCTGCTTCCAGGGAAGGGGAGAGCCATCTCGGGAGGGAGCTCGCAGTAGCCCTTGAAGTAGCAGGGACTTGGAGTAGGGTGGTGGGGCGCAAGCCCCCAGTCCCACACCGCACACCCCTGCAAGGTGCAGGGCGCTGCACATCGCGCCGAGGGCGAGCCGGCTGGCAGAACGGCGGCGGGAGCGGGGGAGTCTGGAGCCCGCTCCCGGGCACGGGTGACAATAGCTGGCTGAAGGCACCGCCACCGGCGCTGTCCAGGCTCGGTGCTCGGCTCCCGCCACCGAGCGATGCCGCCGCGACCCGAGGCACCGCGCACCGGGGGCGTCCCGGCGGCGGCAGCACCGGGGATCCCCGTCCCCCCCGGCCTTTGTCTCCTCCGAGACGCACAGAAAGTGGGAAAGTGCCCCCCTTACTCCTCCCCAGTCCCTGCGAAAGCAAAGGGAAATCAGCTCGGTGGAACACGCACCCCCGGCCCCCTCCTCATCCCGCAAGGTGAGCGCGGTGCGGGCAGCTCTGCCTACCTGTCCGCAGCTCCGGGGTCTGGGCTGAGCCCGGCAGGCAGGACAGGGCAGCGGCTCTGCATGCAGCGGGAGGGGAGGCAGGTCTGCCGGGGGGGCAGGGGGTGTTCAAACCCGAGAGGAGGAGGAGGAGGAAGAGGAGGAGGAGGAGACAGGGAGAAGGCAGTGGGGGAATGCGGAGAGGAACCGGGGACGCCGGGAATCCCGGGGGACTGGGGTGCATGGTGCGGGGGGAGGTGGGGATGGGAGGGGCGGAGGGGTCCGGGAGTTGCTGTGGGGGGATGCGGGCGTACTGTAGGGGGGTGCAGGGGGTGCGGGATGCGGAGATGCTGTAGGGGGGTGCAGGGGGTGCCCAGTGCGAAGGAGGAGGAGGGGTGCGGGAGCGCAGGGTGCGCGGGGCTGGTGGCAGGAGCGGTTCCTACCCCAGTCCCTGCCCGGGCCAGACAAAGGACGGAGAGAGACAAAGGCGGGGCGGCCCGGCCCCGGTGGGGTGGGGTGGCGGCCGGCGCCCCGCTCACCTGCACGGCGGGGCGGGGCGGGGCGGGCACGGCGCCCCCCGCCTTACGGTAACGGGGTGGGAAAGCGGACCGGGGGACAAGTGTCCCCCGCTCCCTGCACCGAGCGCCCAGCCCCGCCGCAGCGGAGGGAGCTGCGGCCGCGGGGTGGGGGGCGCCGGCCGGGGGGGAGCGGGGGCGGCAGGGACCTGCTCCCCCGGTCCGCTCCTCCCGCCGCCAGGGGGCGCTGCGGCCGCCCGCCGCCCTGACGTCACACGGGCGCGCCGGCGGCCGGTCCACGCGCGTGCGGCCGTGAGGGACGGCGGCGGGGTCGGTGCGGAGCGGAGCGGTACGGAACGGGGGGGCTCCGGGACGAGGGGAGCCCCGTTCGGGGAGGGAGCGGTGCTGAGCGCCTCGGAGGCGTCGGTGGGAATGCCGAAGCGATGGCGGTGGGGTGAGGAGCGCGTCCCTGTGCTCACAGCCGAGGTCTGTCCTTCCGTCTGCACAGTCGTTGGAGAAACCACCCTGGTTCTCCCGCCGGAGCCCCGCGGCGGGCAGGGCGCGGCGCAGGCCGCTGCCCGAGGCCTGGGCTGGCTGTTCGGGGCTGGCGCGGGCGCCCGGCAACAGGCACGGCCGGTCTCGGAGGGGGGCGGTTACTAAGGACGTACGGCCCCTGCCTCCCCTGCTTCCCTGCTGGAATTTCTGCTGTAAGGGGTTGCTGGCTTCCAGAAAGCACCCCGAAGGAAGTGCAGGCTTTCTCTTCCCTGATGCCTCCTCGCTTTCCCGCGGTGCTGTCTGCTGTGGGGAGGTGGGACGGCTTTTTCTGGCAACTGACATCTAGGACAGCAAATTCAACTGAACAGATGAAAGGCTATTAACTGCAGCATCGCTCCAGTCAGTTACTCCGAAGCCTGAAGCTGAGGGAGTGTGAGATGTGTGATTCTTAGGCCTGACCTTGTGACTGCATTTAACGATGGGTCTCTTGGTATGCTGTTACCTCACTGGGGCCTCAGTTTAAGAAAGGGGGATGTTTAGGTGAGGATGTGGACCTAAACCCCTAAAAGCACAGCTTCTTTATGCTACTGTGATAGATCTTTTGTACAAACTTGTGAGTCTCTGCAGCTGAGGTGATAGAGAGATGCCTCTTAATTCTAGTGTAGCAGATCACTAATATTCCGGGGAGTCTTTGTATACAATGGCAAGATTCTGATTTAAAAAGGGAGCGGAGAGTAGCTCCCTATTTTGTGAAGGTTGAATTCTTTGTAGGTCTGAAAAACATGGTTTGTTGCAGCTGAAGCAGCTTGAAAATCAGTGGCTAAACAATTGATTGGGACGTCTGTGGCTTATCAGAGGTCTGTGTAAGACACCTGTGTGCTGATGGAGCCAAGGTGCGCCTGGAGGCATTTAAAGACATACAGAGTTTATGAACAACGGTGCTGCTATTAGTGGTTAGTGTTTGTATGCGTGCAAAGAGTATGGATAAAATAATGAAACAAATTAAAATTTGCAATAGAAAATTATGTACACTGTAGTTTAAAGCGCATAAGGCACGTATTTACCTATATAAGGAAAGCTGTTGGAAAGTTGATCCCCAGCGCCTGCTGTTTGATTGTCAGCATATGGTATTCAGTTTACCCATCTAATGTGCTGCCCTTTATAATTGTCACAAATTTCAGGCTCCCCAGGGAAGTGGTCACAGCACCAAGCCTGTCAGACTTCAAGGAGCGTCTGGATGATGCTCTTAGTTATATGGTTTAGTGTTAGGTAGTCCTGCAGGGAGTTGGACTCTAGGATCCTTATGGGTCCCTTCCAACTCAACATATTCCATGATTCTGTGGGACAGGTTCCATGTTAACTTAATTATGCAGCTGTGCAGGGTTTGGTTTCCTTGGGACTAGAGAGGGAGATGCTCTGAAGCTGTTGGTAGTGGGACAGCAGATGAGTACCTGTGTTGCGTGGTGTCAATGGAAGATGCAGATCCTAGCGGAACACGCAATGTTTCATGGTGGTGGTGTGAGAATAAGCCCATGAAACTGACAAGTTCTTGTGTTTATAATAGGATATAGAGATTGGAAAAGGGGTATGTGCTAATATGTTAAGGGGACACTTGTGTGGCTTTAAAAATAATAGTGTTCCTTGTGCTACTAAAAAGTGATTGTCTAAACTTCCTTATGTCTTGGGAATTGAGTTTTCCAGTCCCAGCAAAATGCATCAAAAAGGGAGGGAGACAGTGAAGAACTGTGAACTGGACAGATTTTTACTACTTTTTTTTTTTAATTAAATAATACCCAATTAAAAAAAAAGGAGGAATTAGATAGATCACTCATAATTTATCTGAGGTGTGTGACAGAAACCAGCAATGATACTGTCTTTGGGGTTTGTACTACTGGTGATTTATGCCCTCCTGGTGGTTATGGAGGGTGTTTAAACCTTTCACAGTGGGCTCTGCAGTGTTCATGTGCTTGTGCCTAAGCGCAGAGGAAAGTTTTTTGAGGCCTGAGCTCAGTGACACTAGGGCAGTGGATGGCTCCGTGAGCTGACTGTATTAATAATACAGGAGCCAGAGGGTAAATGTTCTTTTTGTGATTACTTCCAGATTCTGGGAAAGATGACCACTCTTACGCGGCAGGACCTTAACTTTGGGCAAGGTAATGTGTTGTGCTACGCTGCAAACTGGTATGCTTGCAAGGCTGCCTGTTGGCACATGATTTTGTGGAATTACTGTGGGAGGATTGCTCTGTCCCTAAACTTCCTGCAGCTAAGGGGAAACAGGTGAAATTTATTCAGGGAAAAATACCTTAAAAAAATTCCTGTGAATATATGGTATTGTTCTGTGTGCTTTCCCCCCTTCTACACTTCAGTGTCCTTTACTTTTGTTTTTCAGTTGTTGCAGATGTTCTTTCAGAATTTCTGGAAGTGGCTGTTCACCTTATCTTGTATGTCAGAGAAGTTTACCCTATTGGGATCTTTCAGAAGAGGAAAAAATACAACGTACCTGTCCAGGTAGGAGATTTTCCTGGAAGCTGACAGCCACGTGGAGAAGCAAAATAGCGGGGATCAGTCAACACTCACCAGAACAAACTAAATCACTTCCAGAGTTTGTTTTAATGTGCAAACTCATTTTTGAAGAGAACTTAGTTCCTGTCAAAGGGAAAACAGCCTTGTAGCTGAGGATACAGCAATACTCATGGAACAAGCAGATCATGGACAACAGTAGTAGAAGGCTTCCCCAGCTATGTGCAGTAAGGTAACATGAAAGCATGCTTCCTAGGAAGTTGAGATGGTTGGAATATACTATTCCCAATATGCTATTGTGGGTGTATATTCCCAGTATACTACAACTGTGTGGGTACAGTGATCTGCCTCAGCTAATTAACCCTTCCATGAAAGAATTACTGGTTTGAAGTGGCATCTTAACAGTGAAAAATTCTATTTGGAGCATGACTTAAAAGTGCCTTGTAACACGTTGGTGCTTCTGTTTAAGTTTCCCTACATAGCATTGTCCTGGTTTGCATCAGGATACAGCTCTTGACTATTCACTGTGTTTGCTACAGATGTCCTGCCACCCGGAGCTGAATCAGTACATCCAGGACACACTGCACTGTGTAAAGCCGCTGCTTGAGAAGGTAAGATCATATCAGGGACCAGGCCAAAAGTACTGCAGCTGGTTTTAATGGAAAGTAAGAGAACATAAATACTGTGTTCATTGCAAAATTTATTTACAAGTTTACCATACACAATACGTGAGCTGATAAAGTTACTAATAGAAATAACATCCATAATCTTTCCTTGCACTTAAGGCCCAGCCTTACTGCTGATCATTGGCATTTAGGTGCATCTAATACATGCACTTGTAATACAGCTATATATTTTCACTTACATCCTCCTACATGTCAACTTAACATGCTGCTTTTGAATACATTTAAGTTTAAGCACTTTTCTGGCAGAATGCTGTGAATGCTTTGCTGTAAGCCAGTAAGCAAAAGTAGGTTTGAACTCTAGGTTTTGTGAGAGAAAGGTATGGCCATATGATACTTTTCAGGATGTAGGATGCTGGCAGATTTTGCATTCTCTGCTCTTTACAGACAACCTTAATGCACATTTAGAGAATGGAAATAGGTCAGTTTTACATTGCAGTAGTACAAAGCTGCTATATATTGCCAACGGTCTAAGCATATCTTAACTTCCTCATCATTGTCCATTCCCGAGTGATGCAATGAGATAGCTGTACATTTACTCCTTTGTTCCAAAACAGTATCTAGAGAAATGTACTATTTAGTGCACTTCATCTCCCCAGGCCTTAGCGATAAGCTATCAGTTCACCATCTAGCAAGAAATGGCTTTGCAAAAGCATTTTTTTCTGATTGGTAATAATAATCTGACAGTGCTCAGGCTTCGGATAACTTGCTAGTGCTGTGAGCCACAACAAACCAGCATACTCCCATTTCATCAGAAGTACGTGAAGCAGACTGGGGGCAGAAGACAGCTTGTTTTAAGGAAGGCATTTTTCTATCTTTGTTCTTGCAGAATGATGTGGAGAAAGTTGTAGTTGTAATCCTGGATAAAGAGCACCACCCTGTGGAGAGATTTGTGTTTGAGATCACCCAGCCACCTCTTCTTTCCATTAGGTAAAGTTTCCATTCCTGTTTACCCTTGGCCTCCAACACCTGTCTCTGCAGAGCTGTTCTGGAAGCAGCTCCAGGCCCCTGTACTTTGTTGCATGCCAGTAACAGCTGTCTCCTCAACAGTTCAGAGTCCCTGCTGTCCCACGTGGAGCAGTTACTGCGTGCCTTCATCCTGAAGATCAGCGTGTGCGATGCTGTGCTTGACAACAATCCCCCAGGTAAACATGTCCACGCAGCCTAATAGCACGGCCTTGCTTGACTTGCAACAATAACAGGTAGTGTCCCGTCCTCTGTTAGTTGTCCCCTGATCTGGAGCCTACCATTTCTCTTGCAGGTTGCACCTTCACAGTTCTGGTTCACACACGGGAGGCTGCCACACGGAACATGGAAAAGATCCAGGTGATAAAGGTGAGTAATATCTTTGGTTACCTGACTGTGTGTGAGGATCCTGCAGAGCAAAGACTGGAAGTTACAGAGTTTTGGCATGTCTAAGGTTAAGGCCACTAGATATTTTGAACACCTACATTAGCTTCACATGATGCACTTCACAGCTTTGCTTTGTATGTGTTAAAATGGCTTACACTGGTGAGGTGACTAAGCACATTCACCACACACCAGCCATAACCGCAGACAATAGCTGCTTCAATGCCTGAATTGAAGTTTGTAACAATTCTTACCGTGTAATGCCTGCTCAGTCACTCAAAAGTACTCTGGCATATAGAATAGGTACTCCAAGTAACAATAACAAAAAAAAGCCCTTGTTTCACATCCACTATGTGTGGATGGCTGATTCTTTACAAATAGCGAGGAAGACTAAAAGTCAAGTAACTAGTGGGGTTTGGGTGCACAAATAGATTTTATCATGCAGGAAAGTGTGCAGATCACTTTTTAAAGCAAGACTTTTTTTAAAGAATCCTTGCTTAGGTACAGGGAAATTTTTTTCTCTAAGCCAACTTATTTTGTGTGTCTTAAGGCACAATACAGCAAGCTAGTAAAGTACAAAATTGTTTCAAAGGGGAAGTTTGCTCTGTACTGCTTAGTAATGGAAACTGGTAGTATAGTAGGCCAAGCTTTAAACATGCAAGGCAGGACAGAAACCCATGCCCTAAGCATTTTGGAGTTGCAGTTAAATACTGGTGTAATGAATAGAATGTGCTAGCTCAGGACAGCTAAGAGTATATCTTCTGTAGAAGTGAAATGCCAGCTTTGAAATAACTAAAAGCACATTAATATCATAGTTTGATGCTGTAACTGAAGATAATTATGCCGAGTCTAGGCCAAGTGTGCAAGTGTTAAGTTTTGTTGTTATGAAAGGTTTGAGTTACCTGTTTCTTCCCTCAGCTACTAGAGTTCTCATTCACTTAATGCCGACCTAGTGCTGAGAAAGAAAGCCCAGAGCTCGCCTTACAGAGGCTGCCTGCCTCTCTGCAAACAAAGCACCTTGTGTTCCTGCCCATAGGATTTCCCGTGGATCCTCGCTGACGAACAAGATGTGCACATGCATGACCCCCGCCTTATTCCCCTGAAAACTATGACATCTGATATCTTAAAGGTGAGCACAGCATTCTGGCCCCAGAGGTGGATGATAGTGCATGTAGTTCTGCGGTTTCTATAGGGCAAGTTTAAACATTGCTGAGCAGTAGCTTAGTCTTGCAGATGCCTATGCTGCTAATCAAAACAACGGCAAGACTCCTCAGAATAAAATAGGAAACCTGGTTATGGGGGAAGGGACAAACTCTTCCTATTTAGCCTGTTGCAGACTTTTTTTCCCATTCACCTACCTGCATATCAAAGGGAGCTGATGCTTGTTTCTCTCCTCCAGATGCAGCTGTACGTAGAAGAGCGAGCCCACAAAGGCACCTGATTTCAAATCTTCCTTGCCTTCAAGCCTCATCTGATCTTCCAGTGGAATAAGATATCTCACAAACATACCCTGATAACCGTCTTTTCAGCTGGCCTTCTGGGTGAATGTAGAGCAGCTGCTGCCTCTTTATTTCAAGTGCTCTTACCACTGTACATAGAACTGACTTGGAATGTGGAGCCAGAGCCTGTTCCTTTGTACGCTCACGTGTGAGAGTGAGTGTGGGTTTTGTTAACAGCGAATCCCTGGGGGCAGGATATTGCCCAGTGCAGCGTGCAGTCAGCGCTTTGTACAAATCCACTTCTCACCTCAACAGGGCATCTCCATTGCACATCAGTAGCGATATACAGCGATCTGTTACGTGTTCCTCTAGAGCAATGGACCCATACTAAGGGTGAGCAAGGCCTTATGTAGTGTCTGTCCACTGTGACTGTCCCAACTAGTCTTCAATAAATATTAAGTCTTACCCCAGTTGAACGAGGCTGAGTTCTGTCCAAAGCAGCCTCCCCCCTTAAGTGAGGAAGTGTTTTTATTTTGTATGGAGCTTTGGATTTTCTGTGGAGCTTCCACCACCTTTCCACACCTTTCCTGGAACATGTGGGATGTATCAGTTCCTACGAGAGACCATTAACAACCTTGGTCTCTCCCCTTTCCATGGGAGAGCTTTCACCCACAAGTGGTACTACCAAGGTTGTTTGTCTCTCCAGCAAGGACACATGCCAGCTGTCCAACTCCTAGCAGAACAGACAAGGGAAACACTGTTAATCCTACACTTATGGAAGGAAATGGAAGAAGGCCTTAGTATTGGCTCTGTGCATACAGGGGTAGAAAAGATGGTTTGTAGTTTCTGAGCTGAGTTTGTTGGTCAGACAATTTGATGGGGCAGGTAGTGTAGTACCTCCCTGCTTCCTCCAAGTAAAAGGTGCAAGAATACTATAGATCCAGGTTGTGCACTGCTTTAACGTTTTATATAGGGTTAGACTGTTCAGTACAAACCAAATACTCTGGTAGTACAAAGGCAGTATGGAAAGAGCCCAGCACAATCAAAAGGTGCTTATGTTTTAAGGTAGCCACCTTACAGGATTCCTTATCTCTTCTTTCAATAGATGTTTATTCAAACAATGATGGGCTGTATTTGGACAGGGAAGGTATGTACCATTTTGATCATATACACTTAACAGAAACGGTAAGAAATTAAGTACCAGTGACACAGCATTTATGAAAAATCATTGACAGTTTCCTCATGCTACGAAAGTTCTATGTTCTGAAAGATACATGTTTTTATACATAATTAAAATGAAACAGGAAAATACCATACAAAATAAGTCTCTCTGTAGCAGAGCCCTTGAGGACAGCATTGATAATCTGAAATTAAACATTTTAGCCTTACCTTTTGTTAAGTTCCATAAACAAAAAAGAAATGTTCTCTATTTAAGACTTAAAAGCATTTGGCTGTAGCACAAGGACATATTAAGTAGAAGAGACAGATGTCATATTTAGTTGTCCTAATCTTTCTCCTGAGGAAGGACACTAATAATTGCAGTAACACCCACGGTACAAGAGAATGAAAGAAGATGACAGAAGTCCTTCCAAAGGGCTGGGTCTGCAGAAGTTCTGCTGTGAGCAAGGAGAACTAGCTGCTGGTATTTGAGATCACCTGTGCAAGACAAAGCAAGGACACCCACCCAGTGAGTACAGAGAAGTAAGTGCACCTGAGACCACCTGGTTACAGTCCTGAGGTAAAAGCAGACACTTAATATTGTGCCTTCATAACAGTGTCTGGGGCCCAATGGTGATGCTGCTGTTTGTTACTCGGATCCCATACCATCCTGCCCAGAACTGGGTGTCTTGGCCTCCATGCTGGAACAAGATGTAACGAACTCCAGCTGGATAATTCTGGAAGGTGTGAGAAATCTGGAGAGAGAGAATAAAATTCCTCTTAATTTGCCTAAATAAACCAGTACTGACCTAGAAGCTTGGACAACTACAGTATGTGAGTCTTGGTCTCTAGGAAAATCTCATTCTAAGATAATCTTTAATTGAAAGTGTGTCATAACCCTTCTTGAGGGACAGGTAAAAAGCCTCTCTCATTCAGCCTTCTGCCCTGAAACCCTCTCCAAGTCAAACATAACATTAAGCTTGATGCTTAGGTATGTTTATCACATAAGCAACAACATAATGGGGAATCCACAGCAAATCAAACCAGTTAAACATGTTTAGCAGTTTAAGAAAAGTAATGTCTGCAATACTTCAAATGACATCCATGCAGTAGTTTTAAAACAACGCTTTTTGATTCAAGAAAAACAAGAACTGTGCTCTTGTAACTTAGTTATTTAGACAAAAACTTCTGTGAAAAAACAGGAACGATTAAAGAGACGAAGCTAAAATAACACAGAAACCCAGGGGATACTCTTTAGGGAATATCCTGGGCACCTACGAAGTGAACACAGCTCTTTGATGGCACTACTGTGCCTTCAGCATTATCAACAGCAAGGACTTCTTTACCTTTTGTATTGAGTAGAGGAGGCTCAAGAGCAGAGAGAGAAGGTCCACTTGGGACTTTTGGCCAGGTAAGACTTGCAAGATTCAAGCATTACAACACTGACATAAAGCTCCTGCCCACAGGGCTGCTGCTGCTCACCTCTCTCCATGTTGCATCACTCCACTGCTCTATAACCACTGGCTCGGGGTGGAACTCCTCAAGGACAATGTAGTCTTCAGAAAGCAGCCTCACTGTAAGTTCATAGCGACACCCACAGTCAAATCTGGCAGAATACCTAGAGGGGAGTAATCAAGGAGCAGGGCTGTTTAATACAGCGTTCGGTTTTCTTTAGTTTTCAAAACCAGTATCCAAGGGGATCCCCATCTGCAGAGGAAAAGGAATGTCATCCCCATAGCTATGAAGAAGTTCCGAAGCTTCCAGCTGTCCTGCCCGTCACAGGATTGCCACCTCTCTACAGCCCGTTGAATAAACTCAGATTTAGCTTATGCTTTAGTGAAGAGCTGCAACTCCCAAAGGATAAGGAACTAATTTTACAGCATGAAAAGCTTCAGAACCCTAGCTTAGCTCTAGGCCAATGCCAGAAATTCTAGTTTTCAGTGCATGCGCTTACCAGTCCTTGACTACAATTTCAGGCCGTTTCTCATCCATCAATTGATTCCAGTATCCTTCTTTCTGCAGGGTAATGAGTTGAGACTTGAAGCATGGCCTGCAACAGCAATAGAAATAGTCACACCTTTGCAAAACACATCTCCTCCCTCTGAATGTCCACACTTTGCCTGACAGTTTTACCAAAAGCCCACCCAGACTCTGAAGGCCCGCAGGCTGACATGGCTAAGGCGTGTCTTTTTCTGTAGCCTGAACTAGATAGATCAGGGAAGTGAAGCCATTAGCTTCACCCCTAGATAAAAGGAATTGTTAGCTACAAACTGGATTAAGCGGGCTCCCTGCGCTTCCATAGCATGTATTGGTAACAGGAAACTACTGCTTAATGGATGTAAAAGCTAGTTCTCTGTTGACAGCTTTTATTGCAAGCTGTTAGCATGACAGACACGTGCTGTTCTTAGAGGTTACAGAGCTTTGACTTCACCAGGTAAGTGCGTGTGATCAGCTCGCTTAACCTTTGCCTGCTGCCTTTGGTAGAAGAGAAGCAAAGATCCCATGTAGGTTTTCACGGCTATAAAAAAATGTTACAGGGAATTCCCTGTAGGGGAATTCTCTGTCCCTGGTAGGGACAGAGGAGTTTAGCACACGCTGCGATTCTCTCAGCAGTACACCTAGACTAACTAGTATAAAAGGTTAATTAAGCTCCTGCCTTTTCCCACCCATGGGCTAAGATTCAGTGACCTGCCTCAAGCCTTCTAACTGTAGTGCCTCTGCAGACAGACAGGAGGAAGTAGGTCTTCCAGCTCCAGATTACTGGAATCCAGCTCTTACCCATATGAAGTGACAAAGTATTTGTGTACTTTGGGGTCTGGCATCGTATTTCCATGAGGTCCAGGCAGATCCTCAATATTCCATTTATCTCCTTCATTTTTATCAATCTTCCAGTGCTGAAATTTCTCTAAAAACATAGATATCAAGATGAGTGTTAAGACCTCACTTCAGTTTCTAGCAGTGTCTCTGCTTTTGTTAAAGGATCAGCTACAGAAGATTACTAGGAACCTGTTTGATGAGTTTTCAGATACACTGTATTTTTCCTACTGGAAAGTGAAAGCTGGAAGTGACTCCTGTCTTTACGTTGCCATTACTTTTAATGCGGCTGTCATCAGCTGGGCCAACAGGTAGCAACTTTCTCACCACATCAGAAACTCATAATCAGTAATAAAGTAGAATTACTGTAATCATATTAATCAAGTCCTTAACAACAAAAGTCCCCCAGCTGCCTGAACATTTAATCCCAATACCTGACAGTTTCTTTACCATATTGTAGTTGCTGTACGCATTAACCGTCACTGCCTGCAGTGCTGGGCCTCAGTCACTCCAGGGATTTTTCTGGTTGCAACCACAGATAGTATTTACCAGAACTTCATCTACCCATGGCACTTATCGCAGATGTTTACTTGTGGATCTGACCCCGCAGAGGTCCATCAGTAGCCGGACAGTCCCACAGCACCAGCAGCACTTGAGTAATGCCGGACAATGACTCATTCTGACTGCTAGGCAACTCTTCTCTCTCTGCTATAAATAATTAAACAAACCTTCGGCACAGGGGTTTTTGATTAAGTTTCTCCTCAAGTTGCAGAGCATATAGAAGACCTTCCAGTCAGAGATGCTCCTGTCCAAATGCTGCGTGTAAAACCCCTCGCGCTGGCACTTGCGTTTCCAGAGGGTGGTCAGGTCCACCACGTAGCGCCACTGCCGGCAGACCAGCCTGCAGGCGCGGAGCAGGTCGCGGGCCGGGAGCAGGGAGAGCAGCTCCACCAGGACATCCTCGGGGAGGTCCAGGACGGTTGTCATGGCAGACCCACAGCTTCCCGATGGAAAATCCCGGGGCCCCTACAGCACAGAGCTTCGGGAAACAAGCAGAGTTTGCGCTAATTAGTCCCACAACTCCACGACAAAGCGCCCCGGCGCCCCCATCCCGGCCCGGCCCGGCCCCACCTGCGCCCTCCGGACGCGGATGTGCGGCGGCGGCGGCGCTTCCGCAGCGGGCGGGGCAGGGGCGGGCGGGGGGCGGCGCCGGGCCCCGCCGATCACCGCCCTTCGCCGGGGAGCACGGCCCGGTCCCCGCCCGCCGCAGAGCCGCGGCCGCCCGCCCAACAGCGCCAGAGGTAGGAGCGCCCGGCGGCTCCCCCCGGGCGGAGCGAGGCGGGGACGGGGCGGGGGGCAGCGCGCCGGGAGCCGCGGGGCTCGGCCGGGCTGTCCCGGCACGGGGAGGGGATGGAGGGGGGGAATAGGGGGAACCGGAGCGCGGAAAGGGGTGGGCGCTACCGGGGGGTGTCGGCCGGTGCCGGGCCGGTTCTAGGGATACTGAGGGTCGGGGTGGAAAAGGGAAGCCGGGCAAGGGACTGTCACCTCCCCGGGTGCGCGGGGAATCCCGCAGGAGAGCGGTAAATGCTGCCTCACCGGGCAGGGAGCGGGCGGGGCACGCAAGAGTCCTTCAGGGGATGAAGCCAGCATGATGTCCCCCTTTTTTTTTTTCCCCTCTTAAAAAAAAAAAAAAAAATTTAAAAAAAAAATCGCATTTTTACCCTTGAGGGCTGTGGCTGAGGGTTGGAAGGTGGGTGTGTGTGGGAGGAAGTCCCCAGTGCTACCCCTATAAAAGCCAGGGAATTCTAAATGACAGTTTGCTCCTGCTGTCTGTAGTGCAGATAAAGGACACATGGTAGCTCTGCATCTGGAACATCTAGATTTAGGATGCTGTTATAGTAGTGACTCCCTATTTCTTCCCTCCCTTGCCAGATTTGGCACTGCCATATTTCATCAAGCAGGATATTTCACCTGCTTTGTTCCTAGTGCTCTCCTGGGCTTGGCGACTCACTCCTGAGGAGTTTGGCTGCATCTAGGCAGGTCGCTGCAGTCTCAGCAGCGAAAAAAGCAGAGTCACAGCGTGTCCCACACTGATGACATGGGGCTCTGAATCTGCACATTCATCTCGTCTATTCCTGCAGCACCTGCCCCCAGAACTCAGGGCAGCAGAGAGCTGTTGGGAGTCAGGCTGCAGAATTAGCAGATGAAGTTAAAGCACGCACTTCTGACTTAATTGCTCAGGTTATAAGGCCATAGAAAAAGGAATATTAGAGAATATCAGCTGAGTTATTTCCTGTTATGCTCAGCTTTATAGAGGCTCATGACTAAGGGGATTAAGTGCCAGCCCCTTGAGGGAAAGCCTTTCAGATACAGAACAAACCACTGCAAATGTGGTTGCCAAGATGCTCGCTACTGATATTTAGGTACTGCTCTGCAGCATTTGTTGTCAGTGATTTTCTTAAAGGCACAACAAACACCCAGATGCTGCCCTCTGCAGAGAAGGTCATTACTTGGAGGCTGATTTTTGCAGCAGAAGAGATTTCTGGAAGGCCTGATTCCTATCTGGGAAACCAACTAACTGTCCACAATTGCAGATGCCAACTCCTTCCATTCTGTAGACGAATTTAACTAAGAGCTTCAATTAGAGCATAAAATATTAATCTTCTCACATGCTACAAGGTATTAACTTAATAGGGGTCAGGAGACCTTGAGGTTAGGAAGCAATCTATGCCCCCAAACTCACGCTTTCAGATAACATGCTTATTTTCCCTTTTTTCTAATGCATCAGTGTTTGACATCACCGAGGGTGGGGGACAAGGACCACTTTGTCACCACCCCTTTCCCCCTTCTCTCTCAGAAAGCTCCATCCACCCTGGCCCAAGGATGGAGTCCCTCCCTGAAGCAGTCCTGATCAGAATCCTGGCTTCCATACCTGCAGTGGATTTGGTGCTGGCGTGCCGCCTGGTCTGCTGCCAGTGGAAGAACCTGGTCGATGGAGCCGCGCTTTGGATCCTGAAGTGTCAGCAGGAAGGTCTCACTGGAGCAGAGTCACAGGAGAACGCAGAGAACTGGCAAAACTTCTACTTCCTGAGTAAGAAAAGGAAGAATCTCATCAAGAACCCATGTGGTGAAGGTGAGAGACAAGCATAACAAGACCCAAGACTACACAGAGATGACCAGTCACTGGGAACTGGGCACCTCCAGTCTTTGAAATGAGATCTTAGTTGCCATCAGGTTGCAGCATTTTCTTCTTGCCCAAGAGTCAAATCACTTAATGCATGCAGTCAAATCACTTAATGTGCACGAAGGCCTTTGATAATCAACCTTTGCAAAGGGCTCTACTTGACATCGAGTTTATTTAAGCCCTTGCAAGGATCCAAATCCCATTTGAGACACACGAATGTCCTTTGCAGAGCCCCTGTCCAGTGCAGTAATGGTAGTGGCACCTGGCTTTCCAGATTGCCAAACCACGACAGGAAAGATCAAGCCTTTCCCCACTCAGGAGTTAGGCTGCCCTTGGCTCACCAGGCACTTCAGGCTGCCTTCCTTGAAGTGGCTCAGACAAATCTTGTTCATACCCTCCTTACCACAGCCCATTTGCCCTAATTCTGATAATCTATGAACTTCGCTTACCAGATCTACAAGATGTTCCGCAATAAGCAGCAGTAATCAAGCCTCATAACCCGCGCAGCAACAAATGCTTTTCACACATCATAGACCAAAGCAATATCGAGACAGCTTCTCCATTTTGTTTACAGATTATTTTTCTGCAGGCTTTTCCAACAGCCACTTTCCCTCTGGCTAAGGCCAGAAAAGCCCAATGTTTAAGGCCATACTGCTTCTAGAAATACCACTTAGCAATTTAGAAGCATTAGAAATACAGCAATCGGCATCTCTCCCCAGGCTATTCCTATGTTATGACACTGGATGTGCTGACACCCAGTTCAGAATTACCTAAACAATTTCACTGGAGTACTTTCTTAAATAAACCCACACATCCATAGCCATTTTGGTGAGGAACGTTAAAGTTTGTTAATGTTAAGTTCAGCCAGACCAAATGTTTTTTCCTGACTGCTACTTAACATACACCTCCATAGATCTATGCACAAAATTAGTACTGCATCTAACGGCACACCTTCCACAAGCCAGAGAAAAGTTCCAGTGGGAGAAGGTCAGGTTCCCCAGGCCCACAGAAACTAAGGCTCATCCAAATCTCTTTTCTGCCGTTTGCAGAAGACTTGCAGCACTGGGGAGAGGTAGAGAATGGAGGTGATGGCTGGAAAATTGAAGAACTCCCTGGGGACTTCGGAAAAGAATTCCCTAGTGAAGAAGTCCATAAATACTTTGTAACATCTTATGAGTAAGGCTGCTTTCTTCTCTTACTCAAGGAAGGGGACATTTTTGGTTCCCCCAGTCCCAGGAGAAACTGTGATACCAATTAACATCTCGTGTTTCAGGTGGTGTCGAAAGGCTCAGGTCATTGACCTTAGGGCTGAGGGCTACTGGGAAGAGCTGATGGATACAACCCAGCCTAAAGTCGCGGTAAGAGACTGGTAAGTAGCAGGGATGCCTCAGAAGGCAGGCAGAGAGTCAAGAAAGAGAAGGGAGGGCAGGGAGGGCATATACCTGCACTGAGCCTTAAAACCTCAACCGTCACATCCTCCAGCTGTGGGACAGGGCTGGGTCTTGGCTTGCAGAGAAAGCCTCTGAAACTGTTGGTGCATATGGCCTCTAAAGACCAGGTTCCTGCTGTGAGTGAGGGGAGGTGGTGGATTGGGGCAAGAGCCATTACAGATTTCTGCCTCAAACCTTGATGAGGTTGGTAGAGCCTGCATTCAGCAAGATGCAGTTGCATGCTCTGGCTCTTCGCCGAGCTCACCCAGGTAAGGCTAGCAGCTTGCACTCCTTGCAGGTATGCAGGACGCAGTGATGCCGGCTGCCTCTATGAGCTCTGCGTGAAGCTGCTCTCAGAGAATGAGGATGTTCTGGCTGAGTACAAAAGCGAGACCATTACCATCCCACAGGACAACGACGCTAACTGGACTGAGGTGAGTTACAGCTGTGGACTCAGCAGGTGACACCCAACCTACATGAACTGGGAATATTTTCAAGCAGAGAGAAGCAGGAGAGTTCTCCTAGAGGAGGACAAGGCTCTATCGTGTGTTCTGTGCAGCCATGACCCTGTGATTGAACAAAGGGTGTAAGATGAAGGAGATGCCCAACTGGCAGAGGCTTAATGGCCTCTGAACAACAATGGGATCAAAGCTCCTTCCAGTAACTCCTACTGTAAATGTCCTCACTGTTACCCAGCCTGGTAGGTATGACTTGGGCAGGTGGGGTTGAAGGCTCTGTGCACCAAGGAAGGGTAGGTTCATGATGGTTTGATGCTTACCAACAGCTATTTTGTCTCTTGCCCCAAAGATCTCCCACACCTTTTCCGACTACGGGCCTGGGGTCCGCTTTGTCCGCTTTGAACACGGTGGCCAGGACACACTATTCTGGAAGGGATGGTATGGCGTACGCGTTACCAACAGCAGCGTGACAGTGGAGCCATAGCTGTGCTGGACTGGGGCCTGCATGCTGGAGCTGATTTCCCTCAGGGCATCCCATGGCCTTTGGATGGTTTCTCCATGGTGCCGCTTCCAGGCTGTAGAGCATACAACCCTTCTGCATAGGAATGCACGTGCAAGATGCCAGGGGCCACCATCCATCTTTCCTCAAGTGGACTATGCAAAGAATGCGAATAGATTGTGAATGTACCACATCAGACTCAGGCTCACCGCTTGCACTGATGTTCTCCATCAGACGTGAGATCATCTAAAAATCCTGCAGACCTTACTTCTTGCCTAAGCCACTAACCCCTAGCACCCAGCCTGAGCTAGACACCCCTCCTACCTGCTTCCCAGACTTGGGCACCCCTTAACTTCAAGTGATAGTTTGGGCATATTTTTTGGAAGTTAAAGAGTGGGGAAAAAAGGAAGAAAGAAAAGCATAGACCTTGTGTTTGAGAATACACCAGGGAAACCTAGAGTCCTCTCATCTCTGTCATCAACTGCTTCCGTGGCCTGCAGTGAGAACCTTAGCTTCTGCCATTTATAAACAATAGATGTCATTACTTGCCCCACAGGAGCTCTACCTTGGCTGCCAAGTGCTATTAGTTTAATCTTTAGTGATGGCAATGCAAAGCAACAGGGATTGGCTCCTTTTCTCTTACACTGTTCCCAGCATCCATTTATCAAGGAAAGCATTGGAAACTGAAACCTCTCTGGTGTCCAGCCCTGGGGCTTCACTTGGCTCCTTCAAACAGATGGCAACTGAGAGTAATTGCTGGGAGAGAGACAAGGACTTAGGGAAATGGGTTAGAAGTAAACTGGGGAGGAAGGCCAGGAACACATGAAAACAAACTCGTCTACCCCTTCCTGGCCTCTGTGTGCTTCATGCAACAAGCACCCTGGTCCTCCAGCATGACTCTTTGCAGGCAGGAGATATTCTTCACGCAGAAAGCTGTTGTTAGCCCTATGTGATCTTGGTTCTTCCTGCCTACTAACAATGCCCGCAAAAGTACATGTCTGCCTCCGCTCCATATGCTCACTGACAAGACAGCACTTCGTACACACTCCCACTAGTGCCTCTTGATATCACTCAGGGCTGCGAGCCACCATCCTGAACAGACACCTGAGCTTTCCTGAGCCAAGCCTGTCCCTGCTAGTCAGTCCTCTCGGAAGAGCATCCCTTTAATAGAGCTGGTGTTGCCTAGAGACACAGGCGCTTCTATTTGTGTGTCCATCTGTCTGTCTTCCCTTCCTGGGCTGCCAGCACATACATACTTGAATGCTACTTTGCATCAAAGTGCACTGTTACAAGTGCAGCGTATTACTATTACCTGTAGCCAAAGGAGAGAGCTTCCGAGCTGGTCTCATTTTGTGCATGCTCTTCTTCATCGGGCTTTCTGCAGCGCTGCACCTGGATGCCTCGGGCACACTGGCCTTCTGAGCCACAGCTACACCAAGCCAGAGCCCAGGCGAACATAATAAAATGACCCAACTGTGTTTGGATCCTCCCTTGTGTGCTGGGTGTTTGTGTCCTGTACTTAAGCATGCTTCTTCTGTTCAGTTATGTGGAGTGACGTCAACCAGTCCTATCCAAAACCAGGAGTCACTGTGTCTTAACACCATGAGTCTCCCAGACAGAGGTACACGCTCTGTTCCCTGACCCAGCAGCCTGAACCTGTCAGAAGCACTTGATGGGTGACGGGTTTGCAGAGCAGCAGCAGGCAGAGGTGCACTTAAAATGAAGTGGGAATTCATGCAAGGCACAGAGGAGGTCCGGGAAGGCTCAAAGACAGTCCAGCCCTGACAGATGCCCTCCAGGTCATCTGGAACTGTAGCTCTACTGTGAGCTCAGCCTTGGTTCTGTCCCAGGAGAGACCAGAACGAGTTCAGAATTTAACTCTTTCCCCTCCATTACCTCTGCACACACAGTTGCATGGCTTTGTTCACCACAGCCTTTAATGAAGCTGACAAAGTTATAGTTAATATTCAACTCGCTGCCAATTCTCTGGCCCACAGAAGAAATTAGGCCTCCGTCTGTCCCTAAGGAATCAGTACAACAAGGGGATCAATATTCCACATCGTGATGCAATTGTTAAACTGAACCTTTCTTAAGCCAGGATCTCACACTCAGGATAAACCCCAGGATTAAGCCTTCAGATATCATGTCCCTTGTAAATAAAGGGTAGGGCCATGGTCCCCACTTTAGGCTTATCTAGGCTGAACTTCTAAATACACACAGCCTCCCCAGCAGCTCTGCTTTCCCCCTTCACACTCCCCCCCCACAGCCCACGCCAGCAGGTCTGGCATTCACATTGGCCATTGGGGCACCCTGCAAAGCTGACCTGACCTTCCCATGCACCTCCAAGAGGTACTTTCCAAGACAGTCAATGTCTTGAAGCCTCACTGCAGGGAATAACTACCTCTTCTCCACGGAGCTTCTTCCAAAAGCTGCTGCTGACCTCGGGGAGTGGTTATTCCTTGCATTCAGCCATGTCACTGCAAGTGACTGCCAGGGTACTTGGAAAAAAAATAATCTTGCTTTCATTATAAATATTTTGTTCCAAATACCTTCTGAATTTTGGTCAAATACCATAAGCACAAACACACTGAACTCTGCACCATACACATACATTCACTTCCAAGGTGATGTCAGCTTATCTGTCCTAGACAAACAGAGTGCAGGAGGTTAATGGGGTCTCACATGTTCCAGACTTCACGGAAACTGAGGCAGTGCAATTTCATAGGATTACAGAAATTCAGGGCAACTGTGACAGAAGGGTTTAGATGTATTAGAGCTCCCAGCCATTGAAGGGCTCTATCACATACAGCTTTGACAGGGATTCCTTCTGCTTTCTACTGTGCCAACACCAGTAAGCAGCTGTATGACACTACACAGTAGCTTTTGGGAACATTGATGACCAATGCAGACACATGTGCTGTACAGACAGAAAGAGGTCTGTCCCCAGGCAATGTATAACTGATATTCTCATCACCCAGGCTCAGAGTACTTACAAATCCAGGCATTAAACCACAAAAACTGAGTGTTGCTGGAGTATTCATGCTGGAGAAAAAAACAAAAACCAAAACCACACAAAAGGGTCTCCTCCCACTCTTGAACATGGCAAGAAAAGCTGTGGAAAGGGCTCCTATTTCCCTAGCACAAACCCAAAGTGAACCACAGCCATCTCTGGGGCCACCACTGAGCTTACTAGTGAGCTACGCTGAACCAGGAATGGAAGTGTCCTCCAGAACACCCCACCTTGGAACAAAACTGCTGGATGAGAACTGCAGAGAGAGAGAGTTTAAGACTCGCTCTTAGCCAAGACACAAACACACCCCTTACCCTGGCTGCTTTAATACCCAGAGGCAGCAGGAGAAGCCCTAGATACAGCATTTCACACAGCCCTTTCCTGCTCTCAGCAGCTGGCCCCTGATGTCCTGGGTAGCCAGTTGCATCTTGGTGGCTGTAGTTGTAAAAGATCCCACTGTAATTTTCTTTTCTACAAAGCCCACCAGTCCTGGTTATAAATGCTGTTATACTTAAAAGGGCTTTTCCTTTCATAATAGCTCCTACAGCAAGGCTCTTGCAGAGGAACAGAACAGAGCAAGATGGGGCCCTGGCAAGGAAGCACTAGCATACATCTCCTGTCAAGTCTAATTGAATTTTTCTATACGAAGCATCTATTATTACCCACCTGGGGGAACTGTGGACAGATGGAGGAGTTTGCACCCCCACCAGGCATTCAAGACTGGGGATGGGAGGGATGGGGGAGAAAAAAAGACAACTATCTGACAATTCCCTGTTGCTTGCAGCCCAGCTGTTCTAGACAGCTGTAAAAGGGAGGATAGTTTAGAAGACTGACTCCCCCTAAGTCAAAGAGCTTGTAGAGGCTGGGAAGGGCCCCTCCTGATAACCAGGATAGCAGGATATCAGCCACACCTGCAGCAGAAGCTTCCAGCCTAAAGCTGCAGCCAAGATCGGTACAGTCACAAATGGGATGGAAAGCCAGTGATTTATCCTTGCATTTGAGCCCATAAGCCTGTCAGGGGTAGAAAACCTCCAAAAAACTGGAAAACACTGGGCTAGTGAAGAAACATCCCCCAGGCACATACCTCCTTGGCAGTTTGGACACAGCCATTCCCATGTCTCCTTCATCACTGTCCCCCACCATACAAATACATCAGGGAAAAGCAAAGTCCACGGGTGAGGAGCATTGGTACCGCACTATCCTGATTCCTGCTTCTCCTTCCATCCAGCTAGTTCTTCTTGATATCCACGGGGCAGCAACTGCCCCATCCTTGTCAGGCTCCTTAGCTATTAGGAAGAAAGGGGCCTAAAGGTGATTTGCTACTGGGGAGGCACTTTGGAGTTACAGAGAGAACAGCTACACTGAGTTCAACTGGGAAGTCTCATGGAAGCTGGAAAGCACAATTACTGCCTGAGGCAGCTGCACGAGAGCTGAGCTCCTCACACAGCAGCCTGCAGGTAAAGCAAAGGTACCCAGACAAACCAGAACGGGACAAGACAAGGTACATGGTGAAGGTCGGCGTGTGAGGGAGAGATGTCACAGAAAAGCCAGATATAGCCAAGCAAGCACACAAGCACACTTCTGGGTTGAGTGTTACCCTCCCTCATTTTTCAAGGAAGAGAGTTGTGTCTCATGCAAAGAAAGATTGCAGCAGAATAAAAGACTGCGGTAAAGACAGCCCGACTGTCGCTACTTTCTCCTCCCAGCAGCCCTGGGCTCCAGCTAGCCGGCAGCATCCAAAGGACACTGCTCTGAGCGCAGCCCTGTTTGCGGCCCACGCAGGGGCAACGTCCAAAGCCCCCCACAGCCACCGGCCCCGGTCTCTCGCCAAGGAAGGGCACACTCGCCCCCGGCGCGGCGGCTGCGGAGCCACGGTGACAGCAGAGGGCACTCGGGCTGCAGGCTGCGAGCCCAGGGACCACGCTGGCTTCGGGGCTCCTGCTTCCCATGCTGAGAGATGCTGAATAGGTGCCAGTGTCCCACTGAGCATTTCATTTCTGATCACTGCACCTTGTTTCTTCTGGCTTCTCTCCTCTTCTTGCCCTGTTAAAAGCCTGCTGTCATGGTTTGCAGAGCAGCTTTTGCTTGACAGACCCTCACGCTTCTCCCTGCCATCTGGGACATCCCATGGAAGTACAGTTGCCTCTTGGGCAAGAGACGCTCACAGCACACTTGTCTTGGATACAGGCAGTCTTTTAAACTGTAATGCACTAATCAGAAAGCAGTGAAAGCTTTCCTGAACACAGATCAAGGCCTGCCTTTCAAATTCAATTGGAAGCAGCACAACTCACCCAACACTATCCTAGGGCATCATCAGTAACATTCCTTTCCTTGCAGAGTATTTGACCTTAATCCAGTGCATGAGGATGAGAAGAATCACATCCAGAGCTGCAGGGCTGTCTGCATCCCCAGCAACACTGTGCCCAGGCAGCCACTTTGCTGCCTTCCTTGCATGTGAAGTTCAACAGCCCTCCCCAACAAGGTGAGAGTCCCAGCTCTGTTACACCTGCCCTTGGCTAACCTCCCTGGCAGGCACTTAGAGCAACTCATCTGGAGCTGCTATCTGTGCAGACCCATTAACCACAGTGCAACCGGTGCTCCCAGAAAGGCAGAGAGGCCACAGTAAAGTCCCAGGAGTGCTCACTGGACTGATGGATCGTGGGGGAACACGTGTAACTGCCGCAGGAGCTAACCAGGGAGGGAAGCAAGCTTCAGCAGTGAGATGCCTCCCACTGAGCGTGTTGCAGATGTAGGCACCATGTTCACAAGAACCAGGGAAAAGGGAACATGCTGTGAGCTGCTCCCTGAGCCAGCTGCCTGGCGGGGACTGGGTGTAAGGGGAGCCTGGTTAGTGGGATGGGTTGTACGAGCACTAACAGGTAAGTGCAGCAAAATGCATAGGGGTAGATGAACCCACAGGCATTGCACACGTCCACAGCCATGCACAGCATTTCAGAAAACACCAATTTGGCCTTCCTGCACTGCCAGGACTGGGATATCTTCAAACACTGACCACCATAGGGAACTGGCACAGCCTCTCACCTGGTGTCAAATGGGACCCGCCTCTGGCTGGCACTGCCACAGACCCCACAACATTTCCTTTTGGCTTCCTATAGCTCTCTTCCAAATGTATGCCCAGGGCTGCTATTGCATAAGGAGGTAGGAAATGAGAGCTAAGAGCAACCACTGCCCTGCGGGAAGAGGCTAGTTTTCCTGAGCACAAAGCTGCTTCTCTGAGGAAGGGCAGGAGGTGAGGGTAGAGGAAGGATGATATCAGAGCTCTGCTACTTGCAATCCTTCCAAAAGGTCCTGAAGTCAAGCAGTGCCATTTCCACCTCGCCACACACCATGCAGCTTCTCTCATTAATATTGACACATGAAGCATTGCAAAACAAAGCAGATAAAATCCTGATCCAGATATGAGTAATGACTTTGCATTTTTTTGTAAATTAAACCTAATCTTGTGTTCACTGTGCTATACAAGGAGAAATAATGAAACAGATTAAGATGAGATCTTGTTCACTCTTGCTGAACAAAAGCCAATTAATTGCCAGCAGGATTATTGTGAAGTCTTTCTCGTCTTAGACAAATACAATCAGATAGAATCTAGGTGTTGGTGGAGGAGCCCTGCTTATTGGAGCAATAACTCTGCCTGGACAGATGAATACAATGCAAAGACTCATGGATTCTCCATGACATGGAGGCACGTGGAGACTCCTGCCTTGCTATTTCCCCCAGTCTCTCTTACCAATTTGCACACAGGAGAGAGATGCTTTAAAACCAACACACACACACCTCTCCCCCTGCCCCAACCCAGGCCTGCCCACTCTAAGTCCCCTTTCTCCTGTGTATGGCAGGCCCCTTTCCCACCTGTACATCACTCCTGACAGATTAATCTACTTCTTTTTTTCCCCAAAGTTTTCTGGCTATGAAGGCTTTACCCCCTGCAAATCACCATGCTGAGATGTTTCGTCTCTGTTACCCAAGCTAAATCTCTGCTGTCGGCTACTTGCCTGGTCCACAGCAATGCCACCTTCTACCTCTCTCTCAGCCATGATGACAAGCAAGGGGATCATTCCTGCCTCAGCTGTCCTGTTCCAGACAGAAAACAGAAATTTGAGAAAAGGCAGGAATTGCAGCAGAAGGATCCAATGTCATTGCTCTCCCATGGAAATGAGAGAAGGCTTGGCACAAGGACTATGGGATTTGATGAAAGACTTCAGCAGTGCAAGGCATGTCACTTGGGAGAAATTCATGCCCTGCTGGGTACCTTCACCACCATAAGGGAGGCCTAAGCCACCAGTAGCCTGTGGGACACAAGGAAAGATGCATATGGCACTGCAGGGTGGTGGTACCTCATGAAAACAGTTGGCATGGAGATGCAAATCCTAGTTCTAGTTGGGAAGCTCCAGGGTAGGAACTGAAACCAACGCCAGCATGCCTGGAAGAAGGGGAATGGCTGTCTTGAACTCACTGCCCCACTCCAACAGCAGAGGGAAGCTAAAAGCTACCCTGCCCTGCCAGTTTACCACAATCCCCTTTTCTGACTGTACTGAGAGCTCCCCACATCCCACCAGGGAAGGAATCTGTAGTAACAGCTAGAAATCAATGGCATTGAGTGAATTTGAGTACAATTTACTTGGAGAAAGTACTTCTTACATTCATACCAGGTTAAAAAAATAAAAAGTAAAATTAAACCCTGTCAAAGCCTGCAGCACTGGCATTGACAGACAAAAATGACTTAACAGAAAAAAAAAAAAAAATGGGCTTGGAAAGCGATTTTCTTTGCCTGCATTGCCAGGGGAATTAAATCTTGTTTTTTTCCCCGTCACCACCAAGTGGAATAATCCAATATATTAAAGCTAATGTGCTTCTTGTATTTATTGCTGTGTATTTGACCTAACAGAGTTTTATTCCTACATTAAGAATAAAACTATTCTGGAAGGCAAGCTGCAAAGCTCTAGATCAATTACTACCTTCTCCAACAGCTGAAAAGTGAGTTACTTCTTGTAAAAGGAAAAAAAAAGTAGAAAATAATAATAAAAATAAAAAACCTCCTTTCCCCTTGTGCAATGAGTTCTGCACTGCAGATCTGGTGGAGTTAGGTAATATTGAGTTTGGTTTCTAAGCAACACATAAAAAAAAATAATCAGGCAGCAGCCCCAGTTGCCCTTTTCAGATGCTTGTGTGCCCCGTCCTGCGCAGCGCTAACTCCCAGCCACCCACCATCAGTGGGAACCAGGGCTCGGGAGAGCGGAGAGCACAGCTCCAACCCGCGCTTCCCACTGCGCCCTCGGGGACTGCGTCAAGTCCAAGCCCACCTGGCAGCGACAGGATGTATAACCACCAGTAGAAGGCAGCTCTCGGTGGTAAGCAGAGAAAACCACGGGCACCCAAGCCAAGAAACACAGCACTCAAGCATGAGAGGGCTATGCAGAAGTGGGGAGAGGCAGGGGCAATAGTCACTGATCCAAAACCACTGCAACAAATGTGAAAACACTCCTTCTCATATCCAGGCTTGGGGCAAACCTGCAGTTTTGCCACCTTGCCTGGGAGGGGTTCAGACCAGCACACACAAGCTGACCTCTCTTTCTTACTTTTAAGGCTCTGACACTTCGCTTGGGGTGATTAACCGGACACCTGGTTCTGGGGATCCCCAGAGGCAACACAACAGCTCCTAGATGACACCACTGGGGACTGTTTGCTGGAATGTCTGAGCTGAGACCCCTCAAATCAGCCCTTCGCAGACAGCAAGGAACACTAATACTTGCTGATGCCACTAGGCCACTGTTTCTCACAGCATGGGCTACGCCCAGGGCAGGCGGGGTGCTGGAAACGGATCATGGTACATTTGAAGAAGCAGAGGGCTTTTTTTTTTCCCCCTAGAAATTTTAACGGTAGCAGTGATTATGAGGAAAACCAGATAAAACAAAGGAAATTATACTGATTTGTTGCCATTGGATGTTTCAGCTCAAAGAAATGAGAAGCTGCTGTACTTATTGTTTGACACACTCCTTACAGAAAAGGAGATGCTGCTGATGGACAGTTATGAAGGTCAGTCCTTCTGTTCTTAGCAGAGGGTTTGGGATTCAGTATGGATGGAAAAGAGGTGGGAAAGCGGGCTTTGATACAGGCAGGCAAGCCTAAAAAGCAAGATCATCTTTACCCAAAAAAAGCCCCCACATGGGATGCATTAATTCCTGATCTGTATATAGACAGTGCTTGCTCCGGGAATGAGGGCCATGATACACTTATGTGATTCTGAACCGTCAGGAGATTTTATTACTTTCCATGAGCTATTATCCCTGTTTTCGCACAGGGATGGCAGAGGCATAAGCCTGCCTTAGCTGGGAGTCACACAGGAAGCCTGTGCGTACAGCCAAGGATCCCAAGCCCACAGCCGTTTTTTGAACATTGCCTCCCCAGCCAAGCCTCGTCCACTGCTTTATACAGCCTCCAACACAGCACGTGGCCACACGGAATAAAAGTTTAGATATAATCAGCATTAAGAAAAAGCATTTGAATTCCTATGATTTCAGTAAGACTAAGTATTCCTCTAAGTGGACATGGCTACCTTAGGTTTTTATTCTCCCTTATGCCATCATGATATGGACAGAGTTTAAGGCAATTTAAATAGGAGTAATGATTAATACCTATAAATGCATAAGTTCCAGTTACATTTAACTGCAGCTTTCAGCTCAAGTGCAGCCAGTAAATCCAAACAAACTAGGTCTTTTTCACAGCTCCTTGGAAGGTTTTTTTTGCTGATGCTTTTTTTTTTTTTTTTTAAATCCTTGAATAACTGTTTTGTACATGCAGCACTAACTCTCACTTACCTGGGAATTTTTAAATTATTGATCAGGACAAGAGCTTTCCCTTCATGCATACTCCATCTAATCCTTTCATTTACTGTGCTTTTTGCCTGCATGCAAAATGAATGACATTTCACCTCATTTCCAAGCCCCATCAGTGCCAAGGTCTACCTCTCTCAGTAACGATACCCAGCTGGTGTCAGATTGGAATCCACACAAGCTCTCCCTCCCTAAACACATCACCACTGCACGTCTGGGTGGCAGAAAGTAGCTGAAAGGGTTGTTATATGTCCAGCAACGAGAGAAACAGCCAGGAAATACCCCAGGGTGTGTGAAGAGTGTCTACCACATGAGACGAAAAAAGGGACCACACTGCCTCGTCAGAGAGTGGTGTAGAGCTGGGTAGTGACATCTGTCTTGCAAGATACTGGAAACCTGTCCCACCGAGCCCCGGGATGCCAGTGTCCAACAGTGAACACCCCTGAGCCAAGAACTGCCAGACTTCAGCAACACACTCTGGGTCTCCTCCCTTAGGGGTTACACTCATTAGCAATGCTACAACCTTCCCCTATGCATATACGAGGAGCAGCTGCCTGCAGAGACCTTTGAACTGCCTGGATAATTTAATCATGCCTATTTCCCTATGCTGCAGCCTGGCCAGACAGCAAACCTGCATCTCCAGAGAGCATTAGAGCTGACTGAGAGGCAGAGGTGCTGCTGCTTTCCTAATGACCTGTATACTACAACCCAGAAACCCCAGCCAAGCTTTTCCAGCCTGCTTTCAAACCTTTCCTTCATATTTGCTCTTTCATAAGTCTAATGATACTGGATAGGAGGAGGTGGAAACAGTCAAGGTGAGAGCAATTCCTGTCCAGAGGAACTGCTACCTTCCTTTGGACTGCGACTAACTATAAATTTCATGCCTCAATGCACTTTGCTCCTCTGGTCTTTCAAAAGTCTTCAGGAGGCTTTCCAGGAACAAGTCCTGCTGAGTTGTGCACCTTACAAAGAGGCAGGCAGACCTTGCACCGCCAGCAGAAACAAAAGCAGACAGAGCACAACACAGGGGATGTAACACACAACAGTCTGAGCACGCCGACAGAGACCCATACAAAGAGCCGCAGTGTCTTCTCTCTGTTCATAGTGTCCCAGAGAGAAGGCTTTGCTCCGGCCGACTACCCTGCTTGCAGGAGCAATGCTACAGGGCTTGTTTCACAGCCACATCTGCACCGATGCCTGCTGTGCAATTCACACCCTCTGAGCCATTCTGCCCCTGACACCAGCCATCACTCCCCTCTCTGGGTCTTACCTTCAGCTCTGCTCATCACCCCTCCAGCCTGGCAGGCTCCCACAGAAAGCTTGTCTTCATCAGTATGCACAGCAGCAATTCCCTGGCTCATCTGCACAGGCAACCAGGAGTCTGAAGCTGACCTCAGAGACCATATAGCCCAATTAACTACTTGACACTATCACAGTCCCACCTGGGAACAGATCTGGAGAACTTACCCTATGTGTATCTGTAAATCACTAGATAAGGATGAGTAGCACCTTCAGAAAGTAGCAAATGCCCCACAAAAAACAACAGGCAGAGGAACACGACCCAGACTGATGAGCAAGGAGTGACATTGCTACAGGGCATGGATCCCACTTACCACATCCTTGACCAAAAAAGTAAATCCAAGGGTGTTACCCCAATGTCCTTGGTACTTTGGGGATCGTAACCTCAAGAGAGACCTAGTTCCAGGCCAAACTGCTGGACTCCTTCCCAGCATGGTCACCAGGGCTTCTGTGTATTCCACTCTCACAGCCTGGGAAGGAACCAGGTGATAGACATCAAGGACAGCTTCGATATGAGACTAGACACTATCAGTCAATCACATGATGAGTCAATTGACATAGAGTCCACCGAGGCATTCATTTGCCACCCGGAAATCTTTTAACCGCAGCTCTGAAGCCTGTTTAATGACAGGAATGTTTCTTTACACTGTCTTTCTTAGGAATTAATTCTAGCAGCTTCATTATAAAGAATAAATAACAAAGGCATATGGCAAAGGACTCCTTGAAAGTCCAGGGGCACAAACTTCTGCTCCTAAAGAGATCCGGGGGGGGGGGGAGAGAGAAAAAAGTCTAACGCTTCTGAAGAGATCAGTAAATAATGAACAGGAAATCCTTTCCCGAGCACTAAGTCAGTAGAGTTCCATGAATAATTCACAGCTGCTAAGGGGAAAAAAATGAATAGAAATGCTTTCCTGCCTCCTGGGCTCTCCCCTCCAGGACTAGCGCAGCTGAGCTTGGAGGTTTCTCTCCTAGAAGTGAAGAAAGACTCCAGAGCATTCCTGAACACCCCTGTGCTGCTGGGTTCAGTATGTTGCTCTGCACGGTCTCCCTGCATGGCTGTTGAACCCATCGCTTCATTTTCAAGGAATCAGATGCCCGCTTACAGACCTTGAGACAGCTCTACCGCTATCCTATCCAGACCAGGCACTGGGGGAAATAAACCCATGCAAAGGGATGGTCATGGAGTACAGCGAGGGGACCAGGGCAGATGGCTGGCTGCAGACATCCTTTTCCCCACCACGTGCCAGGCATCTCCTCTCTCCAGCTCAGCCAGCCAGGTCTTTTTAGTGAGAGCTACCACCCTCTCAGATAGGTCTGAAAGCTCCATTTAGCTGAGCTGCATCACTCGGTGGTTTATTCTTAACAAATAACAACACACTATCCTCTATAGCCCCTTTCACTGCCACAGCTCAGAATGCCTTAAGCTTCCCAACAAGCATAAATGAGGTAATTAAACAACAATGCTCCTTTGCGGTAAGGGAAGGCTATTAAGAGATCCCCTCAGACCCCACTGAAATGCATCCACCTCTAGATGGTATTAGGAGCTGGGAGGACAACACAAAACAGTTTTGTGCACACATTTTGCTTCCTAGGCCCCCTTTAAGATTTGACCCAGTCAGGATTTTCTCACATTATGCTATCTGAAATTAAGTTTCGACCACAAATACTATTTTTGTAATGTGATATGGTTGGGGTTTTTTTAAAATTTTGGTAATCCGATTGCAGGAATCAGAACTCCTAGCTATTCTGATGACGGGTGAGAGTAGACTTTCCAAATCCTGGGGATTAGATTCACCAAAGCACAGAGATGTTAGCTGACAATGGAGCTGGTATACCGTTTTGGCAAGTCTTAGGACAGCCTGGCTTTGTGTTCTTCATTTCATCACACGTCCCTATAGGTTAACTCCTCCCTCCAAAGTTTCTTTTGTTCCTCCTGACAGCGGTGCCTGCTCACACTGCCTCTCAGCACGCACCCGCACACACCAGCAGGCTGTAAGCGACTGACAGCTTCGGGCAGGCAGCGCCTCGCCTCTCCTTATCACCACTCTCCACTCTCTCCTGTAACGACTGCAGGCAAATCCGGCTCACCCTTCACCACAGACCAGAGCACCGAGACCCAGGACAGGCAGCAGGCAAGAGGGATCTTCTGGAGCCCAGCTGTTATGGTCAGCACAACCTCTGTGCCAGGGAAAGCATCAGCCTTTCAACACAAATGATCGACTGTGCAAAGCAGCTTCCACAGGGAAGGGGGAAATGAATTCCTCCCTGATCCCCCTCCTGAGCTCAGCTTATCCCTGAAGCATGAGATTCAATTACCCTTATCATTATTGTAGCTTGCCTCGCTAGAAATGTTATTAGCGGTGATGAAATTATCCAGCCCTGTTTTACACTGGAGAGAAAGGCAGGAGGCTCCTCATGACAGCTGTGAGGAAGCAGGCGCTCTCCTCGGCAGAAGGGGAAGGCTTTTCGCCAAGTGCCACAGCAGCCCCCCAAAAGGAAGGCCCAGGACCATAGCCTGAATTCATGCAACACACCTCTGTCACAGAAGTCACCAGCTGAGGACCATGACAATACGTGATGGCAGAATTATCCTGAACTACACCCTCACAAAAGCTGCAACTTCCAGGTCTTTGTAGCAACACAGTACGTAGAGCCGGCTACCAACATCACAACTCCCAATCCCACCCCCTTTTTGACTCTGATCCAAGCAGGACTTTCACAAATTGTACTACTTGAAATAAGTTTCCTTCACCAGTACCACAAGTGATCCTTGCCCTATAATTGTGCTAGGCAGAACTCCAGCTGTTTTACATGGGTATGGAGGTAACAGGAGAGGTTTCTGACCTAGGGAATCATGGGCTCTGCCATGGAGGACTAGAAACACACATGCCTCAAGAGAAATCAGGCAGGATTTCATTCATGGAGATCAGGAATTGATCTGGAAGCAGGCAGCTCTATAGCTTTGTCCTCCAAAAGCACCAGGTACCTGGACTGTCTGTCCAGCACAGCTGCCATACCAAGAGAGGAGCAAGCAGGACCTGAGTGTGCTGGGCCACAAGGACCCGGAGACTCATGCACTGCATGCAGAGGGACAGGCGAGGGAGAACATAGCCTACCTTCCAGGGCTGCTTACCAGGCATTATCTGTACTAAGTAAAGAGCAGCTGTGTCCACCTCACAAACAAGGCAGACGACTAGCCTCAGGCACATAGAAGTTGGGGTTGCCCCAGCTTCACCCCTGCCTCAGTTATAGAGCAAGCACCACCCAGGTATCATTCTGCCTGCAGACCACCGAGGTTCAGAGTGCCAGGCAACACAGGCTTTGGAGAGCAGCACTCACCCTGGCTGAACACCACAACCAGCACGCTGCTTCCCTCCCTGCACTGCTCCCTGCCTCCTCTCCTCAGCACAGCCAGCCCCGAGCAACAGCAGCTCCCAAGGCCCATAAGGACTTCCAAACCAAACTCAGCGTGTGAGCAACCAGCACATCGAGTAACTAATGAGGAAAGCAAGCCAGAGCCATCAGGGAGACAATTAAGTTTGAACTAAACCAGGAATTCCCACCATGCATGCCCCTTATGGTCTTTCCTTGTTAGGTTCAGGTTTAAGCAGAGCTGCAAACAGCCTCAGCCTTGCTTGGAAGAAGCAAGCGAACAATGCAAAGGAGAGCTCATGTGTGTAAGTGGATTTGGGGTGCCCTGGCAAAATGGCAGCATACATGTGTAAAAAGGTAGAAAGGACAGCTGTGGGCCTGCAGGGGAACACAGCTGTGCATGGAAAGGTCCATAGGCTGCTGTGCTGTGCGACAGCGCATCATGCATAGGCAGAAGCAGGACAGCAATGCAATACAGGTGGAATAACAGCACAGACGTGCAGCACGGATGCAGATGGGGAGAAGAGGGAATGTGTCTGTGTATGGGCACAGCTATCCACTCCGGAGCTGGAGTGCAACCAGGCACAAGGCTGGCAACATCACGCTGTGCACACAAGATGTATGCAATTGATTATGTCAGGAGAAAGATGGTATAGAGCAGAGTGAAAGCAGGCAGGCACGGCACGCACACGGGCACCTGACCAGCCACCAAACAGATGGGGTGCTCAAGTCCAGGCGTCCCTACATTTAGAAGCATGGTGTTGTGACTGTGTATGCACACATGGCAGGCACACAAAACAACACTCGAGAAGAGCAGCACGCCGAGCATCCTGTGCATAAACCTGTGCTGGGGGAGTTGAACGTCTCACCTCCTCAGTCTCTGGCTTCCCTCTGCACACTCAGCATCCCCTGAAGGGGCTTCCTGTTCTCCAGCCAGCTCCAATCCCTCCTCAGCTGCTTCTCCCTTTGGAGCAAGTTTTAAATTCATCACTGTTTTTAAGAATGCACTTAAAGAACAGAGCAGAACTGATAGCTAAATTAAACCTGCTGAGAGTGCCTGTTTAATTGAAAATGCCATCTGTAATTTAAATGTCAGAGCTGGGATGGTTATTAAAACCCTCCTTGATTACTGCGCCTCATTTCACAGTTTCAAAACAGACAAGAAAAAGCTGCAAATGAGCCATGTAACACAGCACCACCAAGCAATTAATAAGCCTCCCTGACATATACCAGTGGGGGCCAGGGCAGCTCAGTCCTGCCCCACGGCCATCGCTCCTTCTCCTTGTCCCTGGGGCAAGGCTGGCTCTTGTCTCTGCCCAGCTGCCAGGAGGGCAGCACATGCCCTTTTCTCTCAGAGGCTGCGCAGCAGAGCCAGGCAGAGCAGGCGGAGGGAAAAGGGACAGCCTCATGTCCATATCGAAGTCAGAGAACAGAGTGCCTTATCCTGACCCCAGCTAGGTTACTACCAGCTTTGATGCAGAGGAGGGAAAAAACCCAAATCAGCAACTGCTGAAGTAGCAGCACCCAAAGGCAGGTTTGCATGAAACAAGCACTATCCATCATCCTAAGATCACAGTTAATAAACCACAAGGCCTCAGTAAATTACAGCAGGAGCCAGAGGAGCATGCAGGCCAACAGAAGCACATGCTGCAAGTCATCTCCTGCCAGCTCCCAGGGAGCACAGGAGAGCAGCCAGCACCCACCACTGATGCTGCCAGGGAGGTGACTTGTAGCAGCAGAGCTGGCTTCACAGATGCCCCGACAAACCCATCACCAACCTCGGGTACAGCAGCACACCCTCCTCCTTGGCCACTGGTCAAGCTGGGGGTGCCCCAGTGCCAGCAGGGCATCTGCATGCCATGTGGACCCCTTTTTCTGCATGGATACTGTGTGCAGTGGAGAGGCTTGTTAAATTAATCAGTATTGCAGTGGGGGCACTGGGAGCACACCTAATTAGTCATTAATGGTCATTATGAGAGTTGGAGGAGACTTTAATGAGTACCTGGCCCCAGCACTACTGCCAGCTGCCTCCTTCCATCTCCCCTACTTGCCCACTTTGCCATTACATTTAGTCTGGGGCAGCAGGTGGTGGGGGATGGAATCCATCACTAACATCAGGAGCAGAAAGGGAACAGGGAACAGGTAAATCAGTGCCAAAAGAGCTCTAGATTTCCTGATGTGCCCTGCCACGTCCGGCTGCGGCACCACAGATCAACAGTGCAGAAAAGCAGTTGATGAGGTTTTTCATACAACTCCCCCCACCCCAAACCTTGACCTTCCTAGCTGTTTTTAATTTTATTCCTCAGCTTCGCAATGCAAAGAACATAAAAAGAAATAATTGGGAAATTAGAAAATGCATCAAGAGATGTGCTAGGACAAAGGGTAATTAATATTGCCCCTCAGCTAACTCTATGAATTCCACTGTAATTAGACGATAGAGCACTCTGCTTTACGTAAAGAAACAAGTGAGCACAAACAGATTCATATTACAGAAAGTCAGCCCACATTAAAAAGTGCAGTAATTAAAACCATAATGAACTGTAACAATTAATGAAACTTTTCAACAACATCTTCAGGCTGTAACATTAGAAATGGTAATTTTTAAAGACAAACTTAACAGGACACTATAAAAGGAGAAAAGGATCACTGTGAAAGGATCTGCTGGCAGTCAGTGCCGGGAGCTGATCTCATCCAGCAGCGAGCTGCCAGTCAGCAGTGACAGTCAAACCTCTCGGCAGTTTCCCCAGGAACACGAGGTGGGCAGACAGTAGGATCCTCCGGGAGCTTGGCACACCAGTCTCACCAAAACAGACACAGAGCCCTTGGAAAGGCCATACCTGACCAGCCCAGATACCTCCAGCGCTGGCAGAGCCCCAGCTTTAGCATCCCAAACACACAGTCCCACAACTGCTCACAACACAGGCAATCAGGGTTTAGAAAGGTGATCAAAAGTAATTTCTCTGTTTTGGAGCTCAGTGGGGGAATCCTCAAGAGCCTTGTAAGAGGACTTTAGCACTGTCAATCTGGCTTAAAACAGAGCACCTACAGACAGGTATATTGTTTAGGAGAAAAAAGGCTGTCAGGAAGAAAGGTAGTACCTCCCGCACATGCTGATCTCTAGTCTGCCCAGCAGTCCCATCCTCAGATACTTGACTTTTTTTTGTTATTATTTTTAAACTTGAGGACTGTGGCTGGTGGCAACTGGTAACATGCAGCATGCACTCAGTTACTTGTGGATTTAATGAGAGCGGGGTTCACACAAGCTCAGTCTGGACTAGAAGCATGCAAAGTTTTTCCAAGGTACACGCAACCATTCAGCTCTAGCATCTCCAGGTTTGTTGCACATCACATCAAAGCACAGATGTAACTCAGCAGCACAGACAAAGGCATTCACAGGATTCACCGGCAAATGCTGAGGATGCAGCTTTCCTCCTGCTAGTCTGACAAGGAGCAACTGCTGTCTTCTGTGACACACAGCAATTAATGAATCTGCAGGAAAATGGGCACAGGAGAAAAATGTTTTGCCCCTCTTCTATGCATTTCTCAACTCATTACTTTATGAAATATGCTCCCTTTGTTCTGAGTAAAAAAAAAAAAAAAAAAAAACAAAAACAGAAAAATAATCCTTTCCCTTTGGGTAGGCAGACTCTGGAGAGTTGTAGCCCTAAAATCCCAGATTTCTTTCTGCATCAGCTATTTCATGCAGCATTAAATTAGGATAGTTGTTAACACTCCAGAATAATTGTCTCGTCATTTCTAAAGAGTTAGGTAGTGGCATGCAATGAAAGTAGAATAGATTCTATTAATTAGGGTCAGGATAGGAGTCTGCAAGTTTCCCTAACTCAGCTGAGAGATGAGAAAGGTTCACTTCCAGCTGTAATACTGAGTATTCCCCTCCCCGGCACCCAGTGATCTGGAGGAAGTGTATTCTTCTGCCTAGCAGCAGGAGGATTTGAGAGACAAGTTTGACTTTGAGTGTGACTGAGGGCCCTGGCATCAATCCAATGAAGCACTTACAGCCCTGCTTAACTGTAATCATAGGCATGTCCCAGAGACATACCCTAGTGTTAAGATTCACTACTAACATTTGTGAGTAGAAAAATGCTAAACTCAATACTCAAAACAGTAGTAAATACTAGGTTCTGCAGTCAGAGAAATTGCAGTACAAGGAAGGAAACCAGAACTGGTTGTTCAAGGCTACCCATGAGTCAGCACCAGAGCCAACGATGGGGACACAAATCACCCTCCTCCTGAGAGCCAACCAGACCCAACACCTCCCCCAGAAGGGAGCCAACTCATTCACAGTCATCATCTCTCATGGCAGAGCTCAGAATTGCTCACACTGAGGAGGAAAGAAAGGTCTGACTGACCAGGGGAACAGCCACAAAGCCCAACCCTCACTGCAAGCCCCCCCCCCCAGCAACTGCCCACAGACTCTCCTCCTGAGTCTGAGCCCTCTCGAGTACCAGCTGCCCCAAATGCAGAAAGGCAGCAGAACCACTGGGACAGACACCAGATATCAGGCATATGGGGACTACAGTGCTGACAAGGGTGCACTTTTCAGACAATAATTTCACAGCCAATACTCCCTGTGTACCTCAAGGACCTGGATTTCCACCAGAGAAACCAAGGCACAGAAAAGTAGTAGTTTCCCTACAGTCAGGCAGTACATGACTTGTAGAGCTCAGATTAGCTTCAGGGTTGTGTGTGTCCCCCCACCAGCCTCCAGTTAGAGCGCTGGCACAGCTTCAACGAGCCCAGCATTTCCAGAAAGTCTTTACTCCATGTTCCACAGCAAAACTAGAAATGCAAAGCTGGTTAAGTCTTACCAGAACAGAAAAGAGACTAGATAGCAAGAAATTACGGATTCAGGCATCTCAAACACCATTTCCTGTATCAATAACCGAGTTTTTTTGTTTCATTATTTGGAAGATGCACTCTTGGAAGATGTGCTCTTCAGAGTTTGATCTCAGCAGCATAGGTGAGTTATTCTGTAAATTCTTCTAACTTACTTCTCTTAACATGAACAAAGTTGCAGAGGTAAGAGAAAGACCCTGCTTGCTTAGAGAGCACCAGTATGCTTTTGATAAGGAAGAAACATCTGTTAAGTGATCTGTGCATTGTATATAGTTAAATCACTATTATTATCACTTTTGAGATAAGTCAAGCTACTCAAGGAACATCCCTCTAATAATCCTAAAAAATACCCTAAGGATTTTTCCATTCTGCACCTGAGCATGTATTTACATGATGGATTCATTACACCTCATTGAGTGAAGGATGGTGCGTTTTTAAGAACACTTATAAATATGTATTCACCTGATAAACTGGAGGAACTAATCTAGGTTTGAAAAGGTCCATAATTATGAATTTACAATCTCTTCCCTAATTGTCCCTAAGGGATGAGGAAGGGATGGAAGAAAAGAAGATGAGCATCTGGAGCTACAGGAGGATTGTACACAACATTAGAGATGCCTCTGAACACAGCAGCTCAGTAGAAACACCAGGTTTTCACAGAGTGTGGGAAGACCAGCATTAATACAGGAATCAGGCTGATTCTTTGGGCACAAAGGTAGCCCACACATGGATACAAATAAAGTTTCCAAGTCTGTTCCCTCCCTCCCTCTCCCCAACATCTCTGGGCAATGCCACCTTCTCTTAGAAAAGACACTAACAAAACCGCAGCCCAGCTCTCCTGCTAAGTAAGCCACATCATTAGCAGAGCATTTCTATACTTCTAGGTCTTCTCCTCCTAATTTGTTTTAATTAGAGATTCTGCCGCTGGCAGGAAATAGCAGACTTACAGCCCCGAGAGCAAGAAAAAAAAAAAAAAAGGCATAGTTACACACAAAAGCATTCCAAGTTTCTCCCATCCTGACCCTTTTCAAAGGGGAGAGGGGATTTTGGCCCAGTAGCCTCAGCTGTGTGACTCCAAGGGGAGCCCAGTTCTGCTGCTGCTTCCTTCCAAGCACCTCTCCCACATTTCACAAGTAGCTCACCAAAGGCAAACCAAGCAGGTCATTGCCAGGAGAAAGCTCTAGAATTTGTATGGCATGACCAGCAAAAGGGACTTCTTGCTTTTTCAGATCAGAAGCTGATCTGGCCATTCCCCTCCCTTTTTCCTTCTTGAACCACATCCATCTATCTTTCTCTCCTGAGAGAGAGCAGCCACGAGACAGGGAAATACCCTGGATATCCAGCAACTCTACCTCCTGGCACGCTCCGCGCTCCCTGCAGCGAGATCGTTGGCCTGCACAGGGGAGCCGGACCCTTAGGATCAAGCATTTTGGAATTTCTGCAGAAACTACGTTACCCTTGCTTTTGATTTGTGCTTTATATTTGTGAACCTCAGTCAAACCCAGATTTTCTTCCCTTCCAAATTTCCCCGAGATGCTGAAGTTTCTAATTAACCGGAAAGGCTTTTTATTCCTTACAACTCTCCAGTTATGAATAATGATACTAGCTCATAAATTAAAATTGTCTTTCTATTTAAATTCTGTAATTTTGGGTGGGTAAATGGGGAAAAAAGCAAGCATGAAGCAGCAGCCCTTGGGTCATTTGCAACTTATTAATTTCAAGCAGAGCTCTTAGCTAGCTTATTAACACTGAGTATACTACAGTGGAATTTAATGGCTAGGATATTAATTACCGTGCAGGCTTTCATATATAGAAAATGGTTTATTTTCATGTTACACAGCAGTAGTAACAAGGGAATCATTCACCAATCTCAGCTCTGGGTTGTGCTGGTCCTTCCAAGGCTGGTTCTAGCTACAGTCAGATGGGGGATGCTCTGAGCCCTCAGCCTGGCACCACGCCTAAGCAGGACTCCCTGTGACAGTGAATTGCCTCTAAAGGGCTTGGTCCTGGTGCCTTTTCCCAAACTGGGGCAACCTGGAACAAATCCACAGCTCTTCACTACTGAAGCTGGCATGGACATCAACCACACGTGACATGTCTATGGCAGTGCCTTCTGCCCCTGCTGAGAGCCCCTCTGGAATCACTCTGTAGCAGAATACTGCAGATGCACAAGCTGTTTTGATACATAAACAGGACAAAACCAAGCGGCTGCCTGCCACCTGCCCCAGGACACCAGCTGTCCACTGGGAGTGAGCCCTTGTGAGACGCAGCCCCTGCTGCACCTTCCACCCACACCAGCTCCAGAGAGCCCTGGAGCTACAAGGTGCTTGTACGGGTGAGCATTAACAGCCACAGGGGTAGCTGCAGAGCATTTTTAAATGTCAGCCTACTTTGGATATTATCTACTCCCATCAATTTTAACACAATTCATGCAACACATAAATGGGCCTTTCACCCATGCTTAGAGGAGCCACCTGTCTCTGTCCCACATGCCATTGACTCATTAAGCTCAAATCACGTGGCTGTCTATGCAGAATGCAGGTCAGTCAATCGATTGTAAATGGAAGCAAATAAAATGCAACAGCACTTTATGGTCACTGCTCAGTGCTCTGCAGTAATAGCAAAGCTATGATGTGGCTTTTATTTTCTCTTGAGGAAGGATTTGACCTGCTTTGGGATTCACCATAAGAACAACAGTAATTTGCACGTCTGTTAAAGCAACCTTGCAATCCACGCTGCTGCCAAGTGACCGCTTTCATAGCTGCGCTCACTGTAAAAGCTAGTCACCCTCCTACACAGCCGTTAAAAGAACTGACAAACAAAAGTAGAATTCCCTAACAGATCTCAATGGAAAAAACTGGACTATAAAATAATTTGTTTATACAACCAAAGCACTGGGGGGGAAAAAAAAAAATGCAGTCTCACTGCTAAACCAGCAACTATTATCACAATTGGGGGTGTTCATAGGTGCCCCCAAATCTAAGCACTGTTGCCTCTCTTCACCCATCAAAAGCCATGGCGATTTGCTTGATAATGTGATGCATATTTTTCAGATGGCATAAGCATCTCAAAGGAAGTAGAGACAGACACCGTCCGAAATGCTTGTAGCTGACACACAACCTGGGGCTATCAGCTGAAGAAAGGAGTACAAGGTGGAGACCACATGACAAATTATTCCAAACAAAGGAAGACACATTAAAAGCACCACATTCAAGGTAAAATGCCAAAAGCGAAGACAGTGGAGAAACCATCTGCCTGTGCCAAGGTCTTCGTCTAAACAAGTCCTTTTGTGGGGCCAGAAGGGGACACCTCAAACACCACACCATGCTTGCAATGTTTATTCACTCAAGGCTGAAGCAGAACTACTACAGCACAAAGAGGTGGCTGCAGACACAAGGAGGGATGGGTAAAAAAAACCCAAAAACCCAAAACCAAAGCCCACAGAGGTAGCTACAGCTTTGCACTGGCGTGAATCATACACTAGGAGCGTGATGGCAAGGCCAGGTCTCCTCCCAGGGTTGCACCTCACTCTTTGGCAGGGAATAAAACAGGGAGGCAAGGAGAGAAGACAAAGCAGCATCATGCCCAAAGACCACATTTAGGCGTGGGGACAACAGCGAGAAAACCTGTGAGGAGTCACACCACAAGTAACGGCCCCTGTAGTGGTAAAATGAATGCAGAGAAGACAATTACAGGTTAAAGCTATGTTTCTCCCCCTTCCCCCCCTTCCTTTCTTGAATTTTCTAACCCTTCTAATTCCACCCCTTTTAAAATAAAAATAATTCTTTTATGTGCTCAGTTCTTCAAAGAAGTTAAAGGATCTGGCACTTTCTCTGCCCTTTGTACCTTCTTCAGATGCATCTGTTGAATATGGAGGAGCCCTCCTTTTATATTCCCAACTCAAAAGGATCAAAACAAGGATCTGGGGACTGGTGTCTGAATTGTTACTAGTGCAGAAACCCAAAAGCATCAATGCTAATCTGATCCTGCCTCTGTTTTCCCTCGGGTACTCACCAGCTCCTTCATCCCTGTGCATCCATCCTTATATCTCCAGTATTTCATTCGGGATGGGATGGGGTGGGGTGGGGGGGTGGGGGGGGGAGGGTATCACCTCTGTTATTAGGTGGAAATCTCCACCTCCGTTATTTTTCCTCAAGTGAAAATGTCATTTCAGCTAAGCTAAAGCCTCAGAGATGGAGAAGGATTTTATTTTTAAAAAGAGCCCATATATTTGCTAGAGAAAGGAGGGGACATGGATAAAACCTAAAGTTGTTCCAGTGAAAAGAACATATTCCGATTGTTACAGCTCCAAAGAAACCAAAGTTTCATGTCCCACCTTAGGTTAGTGTCTCTGCCTATACTCAGGTCTCTGCAAACTCCTTTTCCCCAGTTTTGCTGAAGCTTCCCCCTCTCGGGCCCTGGGTCACACCAGCCTTTGTCTGACCAGCTCATGCTTGCGTTCAGGGAGGTAGGGACAAGTCCGGGGACCAAGGGAAAGCCACATGATATGGCACATCACACAGCATTGCCTTCATCCTCCCCCCCCCAGTCGGCTGGGAATTGAGGTGACAATTCTCTTGCTTTAATGAGAGGTCATTAATTCCTGTAGGCAGAGGTTCCCCAAGCAATGATGCCCCCAAGGGTCAAAGTACTTTTTGCACTGAAAACAATCAAAGCAAGACCACGTGGCTGAGTCTTCCCCAGTTTTAATGGCTACTCACAGGGCATTTTAGGAGTCTCATTTTGTGACAGATGGAATTACGGGCAGTTCTACTAAAAGGACCTTTTTATGATACAGATAGATGCTCTAATCTGCTTTAACATTTATTTCTTCCAGCAAAGCCTTTGACACACTCTCATTATAGTAATGCTTTAATGCAGAAAGCATTCACATGATTATGATAAAGTCTTCAAGATCTCCTCTTTATGGAGGTTTTTTTTCTTATTTCAACATTGTTTTTCAACTCACACACAGCAGGACTAGCTTAAAAGAGCAGCTTTGTAAAGACCAAAGTGGACCAATTCCATCCTTTAACAAAAAACCCGACTTTGTAGTTACTAGGTCAGCACCGCAGCTGCTGTAAACATGTACCCCCCTCCTCCACAATCCATGCCAAGTCAGAGAAGAGTGTTTTGCAGTCAAGCAGTACCAGCTCAGGCTATTATCCAGTTTCCATAGACAGCAAAACATACAGTGCTCTTAAACAGGAATGAGCTGAGCGCAGAGCCCCTCACTCCTTCACACACCCAGACCTCTGTCCCCTCCAGCTATGGGCAGAGGACAGGGAAACGATCACCTTGTCACATGCTAGTTACATGCCCAGACCCCCATTTCTTCCAGCTCCACCAGTTACCTACAGGTATCCCCTGCCTCTTGCTGGGCACGACTGTGATAAACAGCACCTTTGGGTGCTAGCAAAGAAGGAGAAGCCTGTATAGCCCATATAACCAGTGAGCAGGTAATTCCCAGCCTCGGGGAACTGGTTTAAAGGGAGAATGTAGCACAGAGCAAAGATGAGACAACTTTTCTGAGCTAAATCAGTTAGCCACAAGGTCTTTGCTCTCCTGTCAGTGCAAAGGAACACAAATGGATCAGAAACACAGTTTTCAAACCTGGGAAACTTCAGCTGTCTGCTAATAGGAGGGAATAAGGACTGGCCATCCCCGCTGATCACAGAGTGCGCTTGGAAATCACCTTCTCTGCAGGCAGTTTCCTTCAACACTGTTACATGAGCATAAGCACAGAGTGGCTTGTGCGTGTTGGCCATAAGAGGCCACCCAGAAAGCCCGGCCTACAGCACGCCTGACAGCACTGGCTGCTCCCTCAGGGGAGGCACAAGTTGCAGATGTGCCTCCTGTCTGCAAAGGCTGTCACTTTGCAGCACACTTAGCTCTGCAGAGCCTCCATGCAGCACCTGTGAGGAAGAGGAAAGACAAATTGGACATCTCTGGCTTTCTCAAGTCTAAGCCCTTACCATCAGAGCAGGCTGCCAGCTCTGCCTGTACAAAAGAGCCCATCAGTCAACCCAAGCAGACTCTGTATTCCATGGTGCAAGACTAAACAGTCAAACCGACAGAGCTGCCTGTGCCAGCCCGGCCCAAATCACAACACCTTGCCCCGAGGGTGGGCTCCATGGCATCCCTCTCTTCACTCAGACCCTCCTGAGCCGGGGGACGAAGCCAACAACTGCATCATTTCTTTTGTGGAAATCCTGCAGCTAGTGCGGCTCCTCACCACTAGGCACAGAGCAAAGGTCTTGCCATGGAACAGCCCCACACTGCGAGAGATATAATTACATTTCTGGCTCTATTACTCTCTTCCTTCACCTATAAAACAGATCCAATGAAGAGAAGCAAGCAGCTCTTCATTTAGAGAGGCTTGGCTTTCATCTCACTGCCATAGTAAGCTAAAAATAACCTGCAGAAATAAGGTATATTAAATAAACTCTGAGATGCCAAAGTTTCTCTTAAAAAAAAAACCAAAAACCCTACACCTCAAACCCCAGCTTGTCACAGATGGGAAGTGCAGCCTGGCCCATGAGAGCACTCCCAGCTCAGACCTCATGCCACTGGCTACCTCCCCCGTCAGCTAATGCCCAGATGAGTCCAATCCCCAGCCTCAAGGGCCCTGAGTTAGCTTAATTAGCAAAATAACTTCCTTCAGTACAACAACAAAAAGAAAATTCTTTCTGGATTCTCAGCTAGTTTCTACGTCGTGTCCCAGCACCATCTGGCTGCCCCAGCTAAACAAAAGTCCCAGTGTCAGCAGCAGAGCTGAAATACAGCCAGTCCCAGGGGAGGGAGACCCAGGAGCCCTGCACAGGCAACTCAGGATCATTTCCCACTCCTTGTAGGAGGAACAGAAAGACCAGAGGGCACTCAGCAAGTGTGGCTCATCCTGCAGAGCAGGCAGTGATCCTGCTTCAGACAGCGGAGGCTCATTAAAGGATGTAAACAGGCTGTCTCGGCGGGCAGATTTATTCTTAATGGGAAAAGCAAGGAAAACCCTTGCCTCCTCATTTCACACTGATGATGATGTGAATGAATTTCATATCGTCTTGAAATAATATTTCAACAGGAGATGACTGCCAGCAGAGGGGGTCATGGGTTTTCTATTTGCCCTGCTGAGAATAAAGGGCTCTCACGAAAGGCAGAGAGCTGGCAGCAACCCATGGTCAGCAACTTCTGCTCCAGGCCCAGGAGGAGCAGGCAGCACCTCAGCTACACTGGAGCAAGGGAGACTTCCATTCCCACAGCTGCCAAGGGCATGGTGCACCAGGATGATGTGGAGAATGGTGTCTGGATGGAGCAGCCCCAGGCAGCCCCAGGTCAGGGGGAAAGGCCACTCTGACAGAAGTGCAGCAAGCGACATCTCGCTACCCAGATGACATAACGAGGGCAGCACATCTTTGCAGGGAGCAGCTCAATGCCTCACGTCCCCTTAGCTCTGATGGGAGATGGAGAAGTGTGGTTTCCTGGACATCCCTCTACTCCAGAGCCTGCAGAAGTCTCACGTTTCCATGGACTCCAGTGGCTTGCCAGGAGACCCACCACTGCAAAAGTCCAAGAAGCTACATCCTGCATCTGAGTGCAAAACAACCCCTGCCTGAATAGCATCTTCACCAGCTCTAAGATTTAGTTGGAAAGGTCAGAACCACCACATACACTCTGGCTGCAGACAGAGGGAACACACTAAAAACCTGCCAACTACTAGGTGAGACCAGTGGTGTGGCTGTGCTTCTGAAGAGCACGGCTCACTGGCTTACAGCAGGGGCTAGTTCACTTATCTCTCCACATTTGACAAGTGCTCACCCTCTGCCATCTGGAAGCAGTGACCTTTCCTCAGAAGCAGCAAGAGATCTTCACCCCAACTTTGGTGCACAGCAGCATTGCTATTACTCACTAGAGACTAGGGTCAAACAAACCCATCTTTGCCCCAGCCTCTCCCCAGCAAGGCAGAGCATCCTAATCTGCAGGGACCGTGCAGCTTCCCGGCAGAAAGCAGTTGTTACTGTGTTAATTATCTGCTGACAAACATTAAGTTTGCAGCGTGACAGTGGGACGTAAGTACGGAGCCAGCAGCACATCTGCTGAAGCAGCAGCACTATCCTGGTCTGGAGTTTCGCTCTTCCATCACTGCTCAGCTCCCTGGTCCTACAGCCACAAACACCAGCGTCTGTGCAGGGATTTCCCCCCCAAACATTAGCTGATCAGAGGGCACCGCAGGAACCAGCCAAACTGGGTTCCCCAGGTTAATGGGAAATCTGTCACTTGAAACGTCACCAGTGATGTTGCAATGATTAAATCCCAGTCTGAAGTCCCCAGCCCATTTCTTATTGACTAAATCAAGTGCCTTATATTGACAGGGCTTCTGTAAAATGTGCCAAGGCTCAGAGAAATCAATTCATTATTAGACTAGCCAGGACATGGAGGTAAATTTGAAAGGTTTCCTGATAAAAAACAAGAAATGTGGTGTTTTTCCAGCCATAATTCAACCCTCCCCTTCACATCTTACCCCCACCCTCAAAGGTCTGATGGATGTTATTGACTGACAGGCACTGAGAGGAGATGTGTTTGGATCAGGTCCATCCTTGCCTGCTGCCCCTGTCACATTGCTGCTCAGCACCTGCCAGGGCTCTGCTCTCTGCATCCTCACTCCAGCCAGTGCCTGCTGGGGCAAGAAAGGCAAAAGCCTCCCCTGCAAGCAACAGCACCCTGGGGAGCTTCCAGCCTCTGCCTGGGGGGTCCAGCCTCAGCTCGAAGAAGGGGCCAGGAGGGGAAGAGGCCACCACAGCACCATGAAACACATGTACCAAAAGCCAGGCTTACTTGGCCTTGGGGTAATTTGGGCATGCTGGAAAGGAACATATTGATACAGAGGGAAAGAACCAAGACAAAACCAGCGAGCTCTACAACTCGAATAGTCCAAGCTGACCAAATATCCATTGTCCTTAGGCACCTCATTTTTTTTAGTACTCAGCTGCAGGTAACCAATGGCGCAATTATCCGATGCTCTAAAGCCTCTGCATCTTCTACCAGAGCTCATGGGTGGCCAAAGCCTTGGTTTTGCCATCTCTGTGACACCCCCCATCCCCTCTAGAAGTGGGCTCATCCAAAATTAAATGAGCATTTTTGGAGTATCAGGCTGAACTAACTAGCCAGGCATTTCTCATGCTAAATGGGACATCAAAACTAAACCTACCATGGGTGGGGGAAGGAACAGCAACATCACTCTGAGACAGACTGCAAAAATATGGAGGGAAACAGTTACACAGCTGCGCAAAGTACCAAACCGTAGTCCTGCCCCCATCTTTTTATTTTTTTAAGAAACAAACTAGTGTTATCCAACATACTGTGATAGCAAAATCAATTCCTCTGCCCCAAATTACCTCTATTTAAATAGATTTATTTTACACCGATTGCCAGAGAAATACATCTTCTATTGGCAGTAAAGCAAAACTCTTTGCTCCTTTTAAAAGGAAAGGAAGCTTTTCACAATGTGCTACCAGCAGGGAAGGTGTTGAGGGGCTCTATTTTCTGCTTAGAGCTCTCAGTAATATGACTGCTTATGTAGCTTCAAAAGGAGCAGGAGTCTTTACAGTTAAGAGGTACAAGGAGCTTTGCAACATCAAACAGCCACCCCAACCAGCACATAGCCTACCGAATTGAGCAAAGGTTGCTCCTTGCTTTCCCGACCTGTCTGGGAACACTGAGTTTTGGGGAAAATGAGCCTAAAGCAAGTGCTCAGCTGCAGCACGGTCAGTGATTTCAAGACCTGCATTCCCTGGCTACCAGAGGGACACCAGCTGCTACATCTGTGTCAGTCATGGTTACACTCACCTTATGGGGGCAGAGTAAGGAGCTTAAGCTTCTAAATTTATCCAGCGCCCCTGGCAGCATTCCCCTCATCCCCTTCACTGCTCTCCCAGTCACAGAAGGATGCGAGAGATGCTGCTTGGCAGGGACGCTGCCATACAACCTCCTGAGCCAGTCTGAGGGATTGTTATTGGAACTCTGTACCATTAACTGCTTGTTAATGGGTGGAAGGAGCATTTGCAGGAATAACCTCTATTTGTCATCCCTGAAGCTAGCTCATCCTAGCTCAGCTGAACGCAGGGCTAGGAGTGCTCAGCCCTGCTCCAAAGCCTTTCTTCTGTCAGGATCTAACCAGGCAGGACTTAACTCCTCCACCAAACACCTAGTGGTGGTCTAACACCCCTTCTCATTGCATCCCAAAGAGCCAGGGTGTGGGGAGATGCACGGGAGATCCTGCTCAGCCTGTTGAGTTTCTCAGCACAGGACAGGTGCTGATCAGGAGATCTGGCAATCCTCCCTGGCACCAGCAGGGCAGCAGAGCGGGAAGCAAAGCAGACATTGACCTTGAAAGGAGAGGACAAGGCCAAAATTTAACTGGGTTCCTCTAAAGAGCCTGCCAGGAGCATGGAAGAGAGATGCAGATGATCCATTTCCTCTAGCAGGATGCATACCACTGTTTTCCCAATTAATCTCCGATTCAACACTGACATAGAAGAATCAGTGAGCATAATTAAGAAAAATTCTAGGACACAAATTCAGTTAGGGCCAAGTCAAGAGTACTTAAGTATCCAGAAATAAACATGCCTGACATCCGGTTGGAAAATTACGTTTTCTGAGCTGTTATTCACAAGAATGAATACTGAGCACTCGGCCACCCCATTCCTCCCTGCACTGAGCAAGGGCAAACCAAGCAAATCCCTCCCCATCAGCAAGGCAGGTTTCCCGCACAGTGAGGGCACAGAAGCTCAATCCAGATCCCAGGAAAAGGGAGGACTCCCAGGGAACAGCACCAGAGCGAGATGCTGATGTTTTAGATGCTTTTGCAATTGCTCATATTGCAGCCATATCCAAAATACCCTGTTTCAGCCCACGTTACTCTCAACACAAAGTGCTATGCAAAGCAGGACTGAAAGCTCCTCACTTCAAGCAGTTCACAGCATAAGCACACATCAGGAGGCAGACAGCTTATTCAGGCAGGTCACCCACCTCACAGCCTCAGCCAGCACAGACTGAAGTGCAGGGGAGGTGAGACCATGGAAGACCCCCAGCTGGACCAGACTGGCTTGTCCCTCAGGGAGTAGCACCCCATAGCATCTATTAGCCACTGCCCTGGATGTTGGTAAATCAGACGAGACAGACTGAGCAGTGGAGATGTGCAGGCAAGGGAGCACACTGACTACGGTCACTCCCAGAGCTAACAACACTTAGGATTTCTTAGCAGGGCTACATGAGTATTGGCCTGGCCAGATCAAGCTTACTTCACAGAGGTGGCGAGAGAGATCCAAGAAAGCTTTGTCCAGTCCTGTGAAACAGTGACTTTCAAAACACGCCCTTGATAGCCCAGGCTCAGAAGGGTGCGAAAATACTGTGTCCAGAAACAGCATCTCAGAAAAAAAACAAATAAGTCCACCCATCCAACTCTCACACCTGCCAGGGAAGCTCACTGGAAGCAGCAGGCAATAACTCAGCACAACAAATAGGAGCAGTCTCATACTGCTCATCTCAGGCTGGGCAAAGCAGAAAAATCAATGAGGTGCTTTGGATTGGTGTCAGTTAAGGAAAGTGTCAAAGACAAACCCAGTGGAATTTTTGCTGTTTGCTCTCATTGAGCTTGAGAGCATGCTCAGCTTATATTCCACCAAGAAATGAGCCTGAAGATTGAAATCCCCCTTCATATCCTCCGAATTCCTTCTCTTGCTCTTTTCTAATGCCTGCCAGCATCTTTGGCCTTTTGTGAATTTCCTTAACAAGTCTTTTCTCCACCAGAGAAGAGCTGCTCTTCAACTGGATAATAAAGGGGCAACGTGCAGGGCTCATGGGTCCCAGCAGCTCACAGGGCAGCCCAGAAATAGTGCAGAGCGCTCAATTGGTAGATAAAGAACTAATCCAGACAGAAAATTGGTTTTCCATAATATTGTGCATTCTGCAATAGGAAGGAGAAAGAGGCTGGGTGGGGCTCAGATCGCACGCTGTGATCTCAGTAGCCAGGCAAGCAGCACGACAACAGGATGCTGCTCTGCGGGCTCAGCCACCCGGACCTACAGCAGACAGCAAGACCCAACCCAAGTGAGGGGCACCACAGAAGCCAGGCACCTTGCTAGCTAGGGGAGAGCACTGGTCTGACTTCTCCAGCACCAACACAGGACAAAAACAAGAGCAAGAAAAAAAAAAAAAAAGCTAGAAATAGGCAACCTAAGGACAGTCCCTCACCGAGGACCATTTCACCCTAACCTCATTAAAACAGAAGGCTGATTTATACCCCAAACAGTGTATTCTTTCTAATATTTCTATTTTACAGCCTTTGCTCTCAGGACTCCAACTGCACATCCACCCCCATGCCCATGCACCGTAAGAGATGCTACGCACCTCTGAACTGCCATGATGTATTTCGGTAGCAAGTTGCACAAGGTAATTTGTCCTTTGACATTGACCCAAGAGGTTGTGGAGGGAGAGAAGAGGAAAAAGTATTTCCTTCTTGTCACAGTTGAATCAGCAACAGCAGCTGTGGGATTACACAGCCTGGTTCCCTTCCCTCCCCACATACTGGGTCAGGTCCCTCGGTCCTGCAAGCGAACAGTTGAACCGTAGGCCTGACAATTAACATGCAAGACAGAGGAGAGAACCAGGGCTCATTTTCAACTTGTCAGGGCCCACAAAATAAATTACAGAATAAAATCCCAGAATGACAGAATAATGAGCAATTCATTTGAAATGTAAAATAAATAGGTAAATCTCCAGTGAGCTGGCAGAATAAATGGGATTCAGCTGACATTTGGTGATTAAATTAAACAGTAATGACCTCATGAATAACGGGCTACAGGATTGAATTCGGAGGGCAATATTTTCTTAAGTGGGGGGCAGAGGGACAACATATCCAGTAAGAGGCAAGCCACACTTTTTGCATTATTTTCAACGCTCTGCACAAACTCCCCACTTCTGAAGAGCTGCACAGCCCTGAGGACACAGCCCTTCTCTGCAGAGGCTAACCAAAGACCTCTTGCCCCTGAGAGCCTTAGACAAGGTCTTCAGCAGCAAGAATGATCCCTAGCCCCAAACAGCTGGTACTTCTGGCCCAGGCACAGAGTGGCCAAGGGGTGACCAAAGGGGATTCCTCCTCCTGGCAGGCAGCTGCAGCATTCGTTCAGGGTACAAGCAGGAGCACAGGTCCTACTGCTCCCTTTCAGGTGGGGGAAAAAACTTAAAACCACCACCAACAAATCATTGGGGCATGCAGCAGAGCATCCTTCCTAGCAAAGCCACCTTCACCTGTACTGTGCTCCAGCCCTCCTGTGCCCCAGCCACCTGGGCACACGTCCTCCTCTCTCATGTCAACCCACACCAAATGCAGGGCCAGGTTTTCTAGTTTTCCATTCCCTCCCCTGCCCTCAGCTGCTGGTATGATGTTGGTATTATTAAAGGATTATGTTATCAGGCCTTCTAGGGTAATGACAGCTGCTGTTTCTTGACCTGCAGTTCTGAGCTTGTTCTTTTACTTATCAGCTACAGACAGAGCTGCCGCTGACCCCCTGCTGTTATTACGAGCTAAATCCACTGGTGTCCCAAGATGCCTTCCCCAATCTGCTGCTGGCCAGCCTCTTCTCTAAAAAGCAGGTTCCCCAAGGATGTGAGGCCAATCTCTCCTTTCCCAGCCAAACGCTTGGCAGCCTGGGGAAGCAGTTGATTCAGGGAGTTCATTTCTTTGTGTGCTTTAACATAGTCACTGACCAAGGAAGATGTGAAAAGTGAAATTTCATTTTGGCTCAAGTCCAGAAAATCTCATTTTGTATCAAACCGAACAAAAATAAACACAGACTTTGTTTCAAAACATACTTAAGCCTTTCAGAAAAACACAAGTACTGAAACTTCAAATATTTATCTTCCTGCCTCACTTCACTCTCCAGTCACCAACTTTGACTCAAAACTTCATTTTGCAGCTCTGCTTGGAACAGGTTTTCTCCAGTTCCTCTGACTTAGTAGCAGCAACCCCTCACACTATGCAAGGACAGTAAGCAGCACTCAGCCACAGCAAAGCCACTGTCCCCTTCCTGGGTACATCTCCCCACTGTTCACAATACCAGAGAAGCAAAGACATGAAAGGCAGCAGGGAACCCCAAACCCAGAGCCATTTTTGTTGTGGCAGCTACTGCTGGGCTACAGACAGGTATCTCCTGCCTTGTGAAGCTCAGGTGGAGGTCAGGCAAGCCAAGAGAGATGCTGCTGTCCCACTGGGGAAGGGAGACATGGTACAACCAAGATCAGGTGCAAATCTACAGTCTTAGTAGTTATTTGTGCTGACATCTGCTATGAAATGAAGTTCTCCTTGACTTCATACAGCCTACCTGGATCTGCACCTCCTTGAGTCCCAAGGCAGTCTTATAGCTAAGGCTGTACTTGAGAAAGGAGGGTTAACAAGAATCAGATATACAATACTGAGAGACAGAGGCCATTCCAAGATAAGAAAGGAGAATAATCAAGATAACATCCCATATGGTTAAGTATTGCCAAAGCAATGTTTCACTTAAAATCTGTGGGAAAAAACATAGATTATTTGGTTAATAACTGTTCCCTTTGCTAATGCAGAACAAACTTGCTGGTCTAATAACTTTCCCCCCCCTGCAAATCAAAGCTAAGCAGAAGTCTTGCCACAGGCCAATAGATTGAGAGTTGAGAAATAAATCAAGATCTACAGAGATATAAAACCTAATAATTCTATTAAGACCAAGTTAAGACAATTAAATACTGGTGAGACATCAAAAAGCTAAGTAGCCTGGAGAAGTTGATTTTATAAATGAACCGATTCATTTAAGTCTATACCCTCATAAATTGCATTTCACTCCTGCTACACATCTCAAGCTCCAACCTCTCTCGCCAAGAGGCATACAGTCCCATGCCCTGCTAAGGGAGTCACCTGGGAGCACTGCTCCTCTCAATTACTCTTCACCTTGTATCAGTAAGGAGTGAGCTGCACGTATTTGTAAGGAAGGAAGCCAGTAAAACCACAGATAATTCAGCATTTCTGATTCTCCTTCAACCTCCTGTGAAGCAAAGGGCATTCCTCCCTCCTATCACACTAGGACCAGAGCTATTTCCAGCAGAAGAGAAACTAAGTTATATGAGCAGCACCAGTCATAAAGAAGCCGAAGAGGATTTAACTACACAGCTCTGTACAAAGCAAAATCCCTGCAACATACTTGTAAAGCCTGAAACAGCCACACAGCTGATCCCCACACCTCTCCTGCTCCCTCTGGGTAATGCTACAACTGTTGCCTTGCAGGTCTCTCAGTAAAGCTATCCCAAGCAAAACCCGAGCCACAGTGCACTGGAAAATAAAATTAAAAAAATCATATGGCTAAATCCCTGTACATCATCTCCTGATGCTTCTGCCAGGAGACCAGCAAGTTTCTGCTGACCCAGTTTGTTATAATTCACAACAGCTCAGGAGAATAGGACAAGTAACACAAATGAACAATGTGACATAACTCACTCTCTCCTAACCTCCCTCTCCCCCTCCACTTCCCTCCCACTGCTCTTTCTTCAGCCTCCTTCTCTCTGCCTGACTAGCCACATCTTCCTTCTCTCGTGTCTTTCTAGGTCTGTAGGTTTACCTGCACAGCCTCAGAGATTAAGAGCCCTGACAAAGAACATCTCTGATCAGGATGAGAAAAAGAAAACCTTTATCCGGCCAGCAGAATGAAACAGATGAAAAGCAACTCCATTGGGAAATATTTGGGCTCAGCTCTATACCTTTCTGGGAGGCAATTCCAAGGGTGAGGCTGGGGTTTCCCTGTGCGTCCTTCCCAGAGCCCCCACCATCTTCCACCCAGGCAGAAGCCCACAAGCTGCAGCCAAGGAGTAGGTAATTAAAGATACCCTGGTATTTCCAGTATGCACTGGATTCGCTAGGGTTGCGGATCCCAGCAGGGAGGCAGTGCTTTCAAGACAGCCATGGCCTTGGCAAATGCCCAACAGCAGAGTCACACACATTCCCAAAGGTTAAGAGCAGGCAATGCTTTCAGAAGCCTTTCTGCCAAAATGTCAGCAAATTCTGCATTGCTAGCAGCCTCAACAACAGATAATAACCCTAATAAAATAAAGAGGCTATACACCTGAACCAACATCTAATAAAAAAAAAAAGAGAAATTTAATTGAAAGTATTGTCTGTAATTTAAATGTCAAAGGAGAAATCGTTCCTGTGTTTCCTGCTGTTCACAGCCATAAACCAGCAGTTTCAGTGGCCGTGGAGGGGCGACAAGGAAATGTCAAGGATGCGCTTGGTGTTTCAGCTCCCTGTACTTGCTGGTCCCTGCTCTGTGGAGTGGACAGACGCTGCCCTGACAATCCTGTTCAAGTGTGCATTCCCAGATACTCAGCCAACAGCTTTTCCCACAGGGTGACCAGAGTTCTGCCAAGGACGAAACCAAGCTGGGGGCTTCCAGCACACGCGTTGCAGCACTCCAGTTCCTGGGTCCTTCTATGCCTCACTCCCACCACGCCACTGGGCACATCTTGCCTTTGCTCTAAATGTACAGCTTCACCCACAGCTCTTCTTCTCTGCTGACGGACTCTCAGTAAAGGCAACACAGACACGCACTTCAAATTGCATGCAGTGCCGCAACATCCACAGGAACTTTCCCAAACCTACAAGAACTTGTCAGACCCCAGGAAGGACGCACGCTTGTGGAGGGAGCTGGGCCAGCTCTGCAGTGACTCACACAGCGGCCACCTCTCCAGTCAGCTTCAGCCAAGTCCCCTTCCCCAGGGACCTGTGTTCTGTGCTCACACAAAGAGCTGGAGACGGCAAAGTTCAGGGCTGGGGCAGCTCCACTAACACAAGCGTGTTCTGCTCCTTAGTGAAGGGAAATCAAAACATTAAGGTCCTCTTAAAGAAGTGTCACATCCTGAATGTTTTTTCTTTACTTGCCTGCAAGCTATCGGTTGTTTAGACAGAAATCCAGCTTCATTTGTTTACAGTGGTACAACCGCAGGCGTATTTCTTTTGTATTGATGACTTAAGTTAAACCTCTTATTTCTTGAACTTTCTCTTTTGTGTAAAGAAAATGGCACTTGCTACATTAATACACAGAATGAATTCAATTTTGTGATCGCACAGAAGCGCATTCCCCCTTCCTCCCCCGCACCACTGTAACACTCCCATGCAGCAACCGCAGCGACAGTGGAATATGGGCCTTTTGTTCCCACAGATAAACTTCACGAAGGGTCTGTACACTGAGCCCCAACTCAGAACCCAAACCGTGCACCCAAGGGCATGGATTTGAAAGCAACAACGCATGGCAATGAACACCAGTGGAAAAGTTGACTGTACAATAACCAAGGTCACAGCACTGCTTTGTTTTTAAAACAAGTGACTTGCATTCATGCTAGTTGTTGAGGGCTACAGGACTGAAATGCATGTTAGAAGTGAGTAACTTTCCAAATCCTCTGCCGAATGATCACATGTATTTCAACTTAGAAATGAGCTTAAATTGCACCCGTTTGGAAGAGCTTCCACCCAATCTACTGGAGATAAATGTTTTGATTAAACTGAAGGTTTGGATGATTATTTTCAGGGTGGAAGGGATTTGTGTTTTAGAAAATTCAAGTTTCAAAAAGAAAAAAAAAAGATGATTTGACTTCCATTTGGAACGGAATCACTTAAAATACATGTCTCAGTGTTTCCTGCGAAATTCTTTCCCGCTTCTGACCTACTTGAATTTGAACACCTTGCTGGCTCTGCTCACATTCACCCACACGCTGCCTGCAAAGCCTTGTGCTCAGTTTGAAAACTTTTGCCAGGAAAGCTAAATAGGTTACAGCTGAGATATTTCAGCTGCAGAGGTACAGCAATGGAAGTCCAAGAGGCCTCAGTACAGCAGCACGAGGCATCACACACAAATATAGCTGAGCCTACTCAGATTAACACTCAACATTTAGAGTAAGCTTGCATTCAAATCAGCAATAAAAACTGATTCCTTTAAATCACATCAGGGGTTGGAGGGGATGGAGGAAGATTTTCTTTCCCTTCAAGTCATTCTGACCAGTTGCCAAGAGCCATCATTACTGAGGGAATATGGATCCCTCCTGGCCTCTCCATTTCACAGGATTTCCACAGTAACAGGCACACATGCTCCAGCCTGGCAACTACAGCAGAGTGCCGATTGAAGCCTTTGCCTCCCTCACCCCATAACAGAGCAACCCTTGACTCAGCAGCGGAGAGGAGGTGCTCCAGCTCAGCTCATCAGACAGGAGGTCAGGCCCCAGGTCCTCCAGCAGCAGAGCCGCTGGCCAAGTCCACGCCAGAGAGAGCCAGCTCCTGTGCTCGGATATTGTTCTTGCCCTTTTTGGCGTCTGTTCCTCTTGAAGCAGGATCAGACTCCAGCAGCAGTGTGACAGCACAACACCTCCCAGGGAGACCTTTCCTCTCCCCCTCCTAGAAGAGGTCACCGACAACTTTTCCAGGGCTGCCAGCCAAGAGCGCACCCCACACAAGGCTCCATACCACTGAAGGGAAAAGGCACATTGTTTACGTGAAAGCCTGGATCAACCTTACATTACAAATGCTTTTGCTCAGTTTTAACTGACTTTAAAAGAGTACCTTTAAAAGCTACCTTTAAAAGACTAGTGTTACAATAGGAGTTACCCCAGCTGCCACAGAGTCAAATAAAGCAGGCTATATGTGCTCAAAGGTCTGATCCCCACCAGGCCCCACTTTGCATGGTATCAGGTCTCAGACTGGCTCTCCAGCAATACTCACTGTAGCACTGGACATATGACAAACTCGTCATTTACACTAAAGCTCCTTACAGTGTTTAAGTCCTTTTGAGGAGCTGGAGTTGGGCAAGAGATGATGTTTTCAGTACAGCCCCCAGAAGCTATCTCCATGCACTGCAGGGGAAAATTGCAGCACAAACTTCCCTGTCCTTCACCTCAGTGCTACAAGGGCGGGCCAAAAGCATTTTTTGATTATATGGAGCATTTGCAAAGCTCAAAGCATTGTTATAGGTTATAACTAGTGTGTCCCATTCAGCCCAAAAGGACATTCTCTTACATGCTTCTAATCAGTGAAAGAGTGTTTTTAGAGGTGTCTCTTACCTTACTAGACAAGGACCTTTTAAAAGCTGTTATTTGCTGAATTCTCAATTAGCGCATCATTCCCTTCCAAAGCCTCACTGGAGCCTCCTGGAGCAAAGCAAAGCCCACTCCAAACAGTATATCAAGATCTACCACAAACAACCTTTCCAGCTATTGTAACGCACGTTTACATTCTGCACATTCAGCAGAAACTGAAGGTTACGGTTATTAAAATACAGGTACATTGTCTGTTTAGAACCCTGAAAGCTATAGCCTTGACAGTTCACATGCAGCCAGATTCTCATCTCTGCTGCACCAGCACTGTGCTGCTGCCACCCTAAATTTTAGTAGAAATCTTCCCAGGTTTGCCCTGGCGTAACAAAGATCCCTGGTTGTGAAGGGAGACGGAACAGACACAGGTATTTTATTTATAAAGCCTCCCACTCTTTGCCTCCCTGCAAATCACATATCCTGCCAAGTCACTGCTCACTGGAAGGAGAATTAAAATACAGTAAGTTATCACAAGAAAAAAAGTGCTGAAACCTCATCCTCATAACATTTTCACAGATGAAGACAATTGAGTACAGAGGATCCAATTAGGAATAAAGAGAGACAGGCCCAGAAGAATGATAGCACTCGGGGAAGCAAAGTGGCCTTTTACAGGAGGGAGCAGCCTCTGAAGATGAGGCTCTCATCACAAGAAGCAGCAGGTTTTGGCTGACCTACAAGTGCTGGGGGGGTTAGGGAGGGGAGCTTAAGCCTAGCTAGGGCCATTTCAGCAGTGAGAGCCTGGAGACCCCCAAGCAAAAGGGGGAGCTGCTTCACCATTGACTTCCCTGGGTGCAGGATGGGGCCACTCCAGGTCAGGGCTCTGGGCCAAGACTCCAGAGCAGCTCATTCCTGGCTCTCCCATCTATCCTCAGGAAAGGCTCAAGACAGATGAAGGGCAGAAACCTTCTCACAGCACCTCCTTAAGGTGACAAATACCACATAACAGTATCTTGGCAAATTAACAAAGCACAGTCTGCTCAGCATCTTGCTTCCCCTGCACAATGAGGTTTATTCCTGTCCCCAGCCAGTCACATCCACTTTGAGTGTAATCCTTCAAACCGGCTGCATCCTTACCCTTCACAAGGGCAGCGGGCAGCACAGGGGAGCCCTGATCTCAGCCAGGCCGGAGGGGTTTCCAGAACAAGTAATAACACCGTAATCACAAGGCATATTGCTCTAGCAGCAGGTGAAACCCCGTATTAGAAAACCTCTTGCGGATCCCACTTGCCCAGAACCACACCAGAGGAACACAAGTACCCTTGAAAAGCCCGTGATCCACCTTGCACTTAAATCACTCTGGAAGGCTATTCCTCACCCAAGATAAATAGCCCTCTACTCAGCAGGGCATCAGAGTGTTTACAGATTAATTTTTTTTTCCTAAAGAACATCTACTCCATAAAACAACAATTAGCTGCACTCTGAATTTATGAGTGTAATTTGCAATGCTGTTAAAGCATGGGCAGCCACGGCTTGCACGCAACGGTAATTGTTTGCATTGCTGTGAAGGAGCCAGACCAAGGCACGCTGCTGGCTTTTCGCGGGGTTGCTGGAAAAAGGAGAGACTGTTGTCCTTCACAGGGGCACAGGGCACATGATTATTGCCTGCAACGATGCAGTGACCACCCAAAAACCATTCAATTTGATCTCCAAAGAGAGGGGTGAGAGGGATTTTGTTGTGGGTTTTGGCTACCACGTTAGTCAGCTTAGGTTATGTCAGCAAGAACTAGATGAGGCAACAAGGACCAAGCAAAGCGGGAAGCAAAACATTTCAGAGAAGCAACAGTAATCAGAAGAGTTCACATAATTTAGAAATTAAGGAAAAACATTAGGAGTGGTGTCTCCCCCATCACGCTACTTTCTTAAGTAAAAGTCACCAGAGTCCGATAAGAAATTATTAGCTTAGAAACTTAGATGTCTCCAGGGGAAACAGGTATTAGAAGAGATGAGCCTTGCTAGACATAATGGTGTTTTCACATAGCCAAGATTGCTAATGAAAGTGAACTCATTTACATATCTAACCACTCAGCACTAGCCTGTGCCAACTAACCAGCAGTCTCCTCCTACAAGAGATAAAAAAGAGCAGAAGCACCAAGTTTCCTTCCTCCCCCGAGCCAGCTTTCCCAGCCACAGCAGCAGCGAGCCGCTCTGCCCACGACCTGACCCGCTGCAGGCGACCGCATGCTGCTCAGGGGAACCCGCAGGTTGGGTGGAGCACTGGCAGATGAAAGAGGCAGTTTTAACATTAGCTGGAGAGCTTGTGAAGGCAAGAGGCTGTTTCTAAAAGGAAAGGAAAAAAGGCTTTCAAGTTCATAGCTGCAAGGTATTTACCTTAATGTTAAATGACAATTGGTTGCAAAACAATATTGCAGAAATTCCCTGGAGGCATTAATCAGAGGTTGTTATCTCCCACTGTCACTACGCGTGGAGAGTGACAGATAACGCATAGCACCGCGGGGCAGGGGCTTTCATTCACAGGCTGCCAGCAGCAAAAGCATCAAACTCCCATTTGGGTTCCTAAATTGGAAGCCTTTGTGGGTCTACACCCAAAGCCTTTCTATGGGTTTCTGAAGACAACGACTGAGGCTCTGACCATGAGAAATCAGAAAGGTCTGTTATCAAAGCCCTCATGAAGCTGGGCGCTCCCAGATCCATGCCCCGGGTCCCCAAAAGCGTAGCCTGCCATGCCAGCAAAAGGCCCTGCAGCTGCTGGAAGAAAACAGTGCTGCCTGCGAGATCACTGCCGTGGTGACCAAAGGAGGGCTTCCAGTGCAGGGAGGAAACAAGCTGCTCTTCCCAGCTTCCCCATCTATGGCAAGAAACAATAAACCTGACTCCACTACAGCTGCCCAGGGTAAAGGAGGGGTTTTCTATTTTGTTGGTTTTTTTGGATTTTTTTTTCCCCTCTTCAAAGTACTAAGACAGCAAGGAGGCATGGGGAACAGCAGCATATGGGAGCTGAAGTCCTCCTCCCCGGCCCTTGCCACCCCTCCTGCCTGCCAGCAGCCTGCACCCACAGCAACAGATGGTCTCTTCAGGTCACAGCTCCTCCAGACTCACAGTGTGCAGCCAAAAGCAGGAAGGCAGAAACAAATAACGTGCGATTTAATGGGAAAAAGAAATTTCATACAGAAGAGGCCAAGCTCTGTCTGGCCAGAAGCAGCAGCATCACAGACAGCTGGCACCAACGTGCCTTTCTGCGAGAAGGGTCAGGGCTCTCTCCACGTCACAAGGGCGGCATCATTGCTCCTTGCTTGTAACAGACTTCTCCAGCAGCAGCACTAAGTCCTGCACTGCTCCTGCCCCACGCAAGACGTGCAGCACTCATGGTGGCTACATCAAAAACACGTTTGCAGTGATGCCAAAGACCTCACCCTGAGGTCTTTCCAGCGTTCCCCTCTCTTGCCATCCTCCCATCCCTGCCCTGTTTTGGGTATCTACCTTGAGCTGCTGCTCACCTTCACTATCGCCATCAGCCCGCTTCCCCTTTCGTTTCCCACCCCTCATTCCACCTTCTCTCCCCAAACTCCTCTCAACATGTGCTGCTGTATCTGCTTTCCTGCAAAATATATACAAAATAAAGTGTATTCTACTGAGATGGGGCTTTAAATCCTTATTCCCTTTATTGTACGCATCTTAAGGCATCATTTTTAAGTGGTAGAAGTACATCTACAGATTTATGTGTACCTTTAAGGTCTAATTTACATAAAAAACAGTGCAGAGCGTTTCTTAGCCCTAGGGCACAGCAGATACAAGGAGAACACCTAATGAATTAAAAAATGTTTGGATAAAACTTATATAAACTCTTATATATGCTAATAAGATGAAAGGTTATAATTACGAGCTGAATTGTGTACTGACACAAGTAGCTCTGTGCAATAAACAACACAATCTCAGTGTCCTTGAATCCAAAATAACATCTTGTGAAAAGACGTTTTCCCATAGATCTATCTCTGTAGGTTCTTTTCAACACCTCTGGAAGCACAGGCTATGCTAAGGGATGTAATAACTTCTCAGTTGGTATAAATTCCATCTTTATAGAGATCATCCCCTATTTAAGGGCACCTTTCCACTTCCTAAAGAGCGCTGATAGAAGGTAATTATAAACCATTTCTCACATGATTTGGATCATCAGCTGGCATTCATAGGGAAGGTACATCTAAATGAGGTGTGCATGTGCATGGAGGGAGATATTCTCACCAAGTTTCAATATACTGATCTTTTCATCCAACATAAATTTTTAATACAGGAGGAATTTAATTTTGCAATACAAAGCTTGGAAGCAATAGAGTTTGTGTAAACAGCCAGCCACAGGGAGACTGCACTCCACAAATATGTACTGCCAACAAAATCCACTTCCATAGCCATTTAATTCATGAGTTACTGTCCGTCGTGCTCAAAACACAGTCCTCTGAGGCACTCAGCCTTCCCATCCATGGCACCAAATAACAATGCCCAAGACACTGCTCAGGGGGCTGCCCGTTCAGACCATAGTCTCTGCTCAGCGCTATCCTGCCTCGGGGGCCACACACTGCAAAACACCCCTGTGTGAAGCGGGGCTTGCAGAAAGCAGCACTACATCAATGGGAGGGAAGCCCCTTCTTCCCTCCTGCGACCTTGGGCAGGCATCTCTCTCTGTCCCAGTTACACCACAGCGGGGCAGGGACAATAATTCCTCATCTCCCAGAGGAGGAATGCATTAGCATTTCTTATGCCTCTTGCATTAGGGTGATGAGACACAAAAAGCCCAGATCATCAATTTATTAATGCCAGCGCAAGCCTACAGAAATGCTAACCAAGCCAGGGGAGTTGCTCCAGATTTGCTCCAACTTGACACCAATCTGGACCTCCTGGCAGCGTTGACCACGCTGAGATATGAATTGCTGACCTTCTGCTAGCACCTCAGGGCTCCAACCTTTGCTCCCTGTGCTAATATACACGAGCCAGCCAGGCCATCCCCTAAAGTATACACAACCTTTGCAGGTGGGACAAAATGACAGAAAAGGAAAAAAAAAAAAAAAAAAGAGGTGAAAGAAAGTCACACAGAAATGGAAGCTGACACCAGAGCGGTTACAAGGCTGGGGACTGGCTCCTGGGCTGCAAGCCTGGCCATCGCAGCAACAATGAGAGCACTTTACCTCCCCCTCGGGTTGGTCTCAGACTCCACACAGTCATCACCCCACTTTTAATCAATTTGGGGACATACTGTTCCCTTACAACTATAATTAGAACTCATCTGAATATTTTTTCCCAGTACTACCAACTGCAAGGTTATTTGATGATACCAAATCAATCGGATACCTTAATGCACTACCTGGAGTTAACATGTACCAAAAGAAAGTTATTATACAAGAAATATGCAAAGACTGCAGTCTTTCCCAGAGTCCCTTCCTACCCCCTCTTTGCCACAGTGATGGAGACAGTCAGCACTATTTTACAGATCAATACTGCACTTGAATGTGACCACCACTCCAATTACTGCCTCGATTACAGAGGCATGGGTTTGCACACCTACCCCTTTATTGAAAAAACCACCACGCATATGCTGCCCATTGAAATGATACCTGTGGGAAATCATTAACCCACTAATTTGAAATCAATTTAAAGTCCATTTGCCTAATGACATGAGCACTGTAAATTATCTATAAATTGTTAATTTATGAGAAAATGACATCAGAATTTTTGTTTTATTAATTGGCTTTTCCAGATGCAAGTTATTTCTAAAGCTTTATAATCCATGTCTCTTGGTGAGCAAACATTAAAACCCGCTTAATAAGATGCCTTTTATGCCAAGAAAAAGAGTAAAATGAGTAAACCCGCTCTTGTGAACACTTCAGTGTAAGGGTTTATGCATTCATCCTAGCAATTAGAGAAGGAGAAGTCATGGGGAGAGCGAAAAAAGGTCCTTTGAGTGTCTGTTCACGTTCTTGAACAAAATTGGTTCCAACCACATTTGCATTTTTCAGAGGCAAAACTCCTCTGAGTGCAGAAACCAACACCAACCCAGGTCACCCCTCCCATCATCCTTGTGCCTCCTTGGCAAGGACTCAGCCAGGCGCAGACCGAGCTGAGAACCTCACCTCTCAGCAAATATTTGAGAAACAGACTCGCTTTCCAAAGCATTACCAGGAAATGATTGTCAAAGTCTGTGCCCAGGGACCAGGTTGTGATTTCTTTACTGATACGGAGGTATTAGAGAGTAACTTTTCCTGACAACTTCAGTACATCTACTTCTAGTGTGGGAATGCAGAGTCCTTTTTCAGATTATTTTCTTGTAATGTCAGGTACCCAGGTCCACAAAAATTAAATATTTGGTCAACTAACTCCTATTTCAGTCTCTCACTCCAGTTAGATCTGTATCCTTGATCTCTCATGCAATACTCCAGGTCCTGAATTTCCCTTCTACCCCATGCAGCTGCTTGGGAAATGCTTGCACACCCATTCCCAGCCACCCACAGAAAACAAGTCCATGCAATTTCTCTACCCCATGGTAACTAGGCAACATGACTGTAATTTTCAAATACAGGTACCTACCAACAAAAATACAAATGGGAAGAAATCGAGGTTTGATTGACCCAACGAGCAAATGCACCTGAGGAAATGGCAGCCTGCTCCTGGAGTCACTGGGCACAGATTTATTGCAGATGAGTTTCTTGGTCCCAGCACTCATCTTTATTGAACAGTCAGAAATAAAATCTTCAAGTGCACTATGACCTTGACAGGAATGAAAAAAGGGAGCACAATGATTTTTAGCTGCTGTCTGATGTCCAGCAAATCTTTCAGCACTGGATTCTCCAATTTCAGTACCGTTTTGAGGAAAAAGACAGCACAGGAGCAAGGTATCAGGAGCTCAGCAGAGCTTTGCTTCAAAGCCCAAATTTCTACCCAGGGAGAAAGGCAAAGCCACAAGGTCTTTCCCATACCAAATGTCCTACAGCAACTTGCAGATCACCAGGCCAGGCTGCTTTCAGCTATGTCTGGAGAAAGGCAAGCAAGCCCCAAAGCTAGCAGCAATATTGCTCGTTCCATTGCTGTGTGCACACACACAAGGCATGGGGTAAGCCAGCTCCACTCCCTCTTTTCTCTTCCTGATCTTTTTAGGATATGATCCAAAAATCGCCCTAAACCAGCACGAAGACTCTTGGAGCACATAAATGAAAGCTGCGCCATGCAGGGACCAACCACCCCTTATGCTTGAGCAGCAGCCGGCACACACATAAAGCTCATTTTTTGCCAAAATAGAAAGCTGCAGTCTCAAAGCTTCCCTCTTCCATTAATGCTCTATTTAAGCCTGTCTTTGAATCTGTCTGGATCACAGACCCACCCCCTCTCAGCAAACCTCCTTCCCAGACAGCCCTCCCCTCTTCTCTGCTAAATAGATACTAAAAATAAATATATACCAGGGAGAACTTGTTGGGAAAAAGAGGTCTGGGATTTTTAAAAGCTTCTTCCTCCTTCATCTGCTCCACAAACACATCAAAACAGAGCTGCTTTGTTGTTTGCTTTCATGGCTCCCACCCCTCCACTACCATTCATTGCCACAGCTCCTGCTGGAGGAGTGCAATGCTGGGAATACCCTTCCCCTGGGTTACGCCAAGCCCCTCTGCTGCTCTCCTCCAGCAGGTCCCAGCAATGCCCCAGCAGCTCAGGTGCTGAATGAAAAACTGACAGACGAACACTGGCCCTGTTCCCTGACCCCCTAGTGAAACCAATCCACTCGGAAAAAATTCCTGCCTGCTGATATGCTAATATTTTAAAAGAGCTTTAATTGGTTTCCCAACACTACCGGTGTCACTCACACACCCAGTGCCAGTCCTCATTGCTGTCCCCGTTGTGCTGCATCTGCACTGCCACTCATACAACCCAAACAGAGGAGACACTGGTTCCCTTGGATCTGTTCTGCTTGCCCCACTTGTACTCTGAATATATTTATTATGGTGTAAAAAGCACAGCACCACCTGTTTGGATCATTTCACAGTTCCCATTTAAAAGAAAACACCCTTAGGGTGAGGGAGAGCAGATAAAATCCAGCAGTCCTTGTGCAGGCTGATCTTAGAAACAGCACGATGGGGAGGGTGTGCAAGTGAAGGTATGTGTAGGAGATCAGTGAGTCACGCACCATCTTTAGCCAGCTAGCATTCCTCTGCGGCTCTTGCAGAGCTTGGTCCAAGAGTCCATCGATATCTCTGCAGTGACTGAATTGTAGGTAACGTACCTGCACAGGACTGAGCTTTGCTGCTGCAGCTGCTCAGAAGCAGAGGTGGCTGATCAGACTAGCTCACCTCCATTCCATTGAACACGATTCCTCCAATTTTGCGCTGGCATTAAATGAGCATATCGTTTGTTCCAGCTCTCTGCTCTGAGAGGCTATGGCTTACAGTCCTCCACGCAAGTCACTTGAAGCAGCGGGATGACATGCCTGGCCCTCAGGAGGGCCCTGTCCCGCCTCCCCCCACCCCCAACCCCCTTAAGCATCATTTTCCTCCATGGCCTCTGTAGGACTTTGTCCCCACTCCCCCCCACCCCTCCCCACTTCAAGCCATAAAAGCTCCCCCAGTAACACAGCCCTGCTTCAGGCTGGATTAAAACAACACTGTTCAACCTGTGATGGTTTATAATCAGATGACAGGCAACACTATCAAGGGCAAGCGCTCTGCAGTGTTCCCAGGGAAGACACCAGTTGTCTTCAGCTCTTGCTAGACCCCATGTTTTTGACCAGCACCTCCTCCTCTCTCTCTTGCCAAATTTTCTGCCCCAATCACCGCATCCCTCCCAGCTCACCCCTCCTGGAGAAAAGGCAGCGTAACCGTTAAGCCTGATGTAAAGGCTCTTTCAGTTAAGGCACAGGAGAACCTCAGTGCTGTCTCTTCCCACATACAATGTGAGGTCTTGCCTAGATCCCTAGGAACATCTTTGTTTTTATGTTTATTTTTCAGCGTGATCGTCAAGCAAGACAGCGAAGAGACTCGTCACCATCCATCACGAGCTTCATTGTTTAGTAATAAGATGTATTGCCCCCTTCCAGCAAAATAACACTCCAGCCAGAGCTCCCATTTGTTATGATCTGGCTGACTGGGACAGCTGTTCGTGTCAATGCTGTAAACACTCCATTTGGAGCAGAGGCAGCAAATTTTAAGTGCTAATAAATGGGAGTGCAGGCTGCCGAGCACACGCGAGGTTAGTGGCTGGTCACTACCAGCCTTCCCCAGCCAGGCTCCTTGAGCAGCTCCAGCCCAGTGCTGCCAAACACCGACCCCCGTCAAACACAGTGCAGGGAGCATGGCCCTGCCTGCCCATTAGTCTCAGCTCTGTCCCACATGTCCCCCTTGGCACCCGGTTAACTCTGCTTGGAGCTGCCACAGCACAGCTCCCATTGCAGAGTGCCCCCAAAAGCCATCCACTAGGTGGGCAGGGGGGGTTTGTTATCAGAGCCAGTGGGGTAAGGCAGTTTTCTTTGCTCAGCAGGAATGGGGTCAGAGCAGCAGGGCTGGACAAAAAAAACTTACTTGTCTCCACGCATCAGGAGGGAGCCGAATCCACTTTTCTGTAGTTAGCTTTATTAGAAACGGCCTCAGCAGATCAGACAACAGAGAGCAGGCTTTCTGGAGAGCACCGGTGGACTTCTCCAGTCGCACACAACCTGCAGAGGACAGAGTTAATGCTTAGCTGGGTGTCTCTGACCTGGTGCTGGTACCCTTTGTGCTGTCCAGGGTTAGAGGAATGTTCCTATTTCAGGTTTATTACCAGCTGCACAGACTGCTCAGCTCTGAAGTTCCAGCAAAACTCAGGCTCTGGCAGCAGGTAGAAGATAACTGCATACAGGGCTGTCAGAGGTGATCTGTCATCACACCAGGTGCCTAAACACACACTGGGACAGTTCAGAGCATGCTTTCTCTCCCCACATAAGCTGCACTGTGGCCAGCGTAAGCCAGGCCCCAAGGAAACAGCAGCCTTTTTGTATTCACAGCTACAGCAAGAGCTCGGGACACTGCGAGGGTGCCTGCACAAAGGCCAGCTCAGCAAGGGCAGCGTCTCTGCAGAGCAGCCTTAGATGATGCAGCAACCATCAGTGGATTTCACTGAGATCACAGCCTCACACATGAGACACAGATGTCACTTTCATTTTTACATTAGGAAAAATAAAGCTTAGTGACATACAGACAAAGCACTGGCAAGATTTCATGATTTATCATCACTGTCATCCCAGGCATTCACAACAGCCTGGCTTTACCCTTTGGCTCCCTTATAGCAGCTCCTTTGAGAGGTACATGAATACCAGGGGCAGGGAACAAGTCTGCTGCTCACTCACACCTATATCTCTGACAAACTAGAACCCTCAGGATGACTGCAAGGGTTTAAAAAAAATAAAATTAAAAGTTAGCACACCACCCTCTGTAGCCAGCCTGAGAAACTGGCATAAGGAGCAGTTTACCCCCCAAAGAGCATACAGTGGGAGCACTGCGCGCCATCCCGAGCTAGCTCAACAGCACCTGCGGAAAAATAAAAAGTTTGTCTAGTTTTCACAGAATTCAGCCAGACCCCCAAACTGTTTCAGTCGTCTGCAGGCAGTGCTGTGTCACCATGCCAGAGGAAACAGACTGAGTCTAAAGATAGAACAGGTAAAGGCAGCAAACATGACCAAAGCAGCATCTCACCACTACCTTCCCTTGAGCAGCCTCGCAGCTTAAGAAGGAGTTTCTCTTGCCAGAAACTTCCCCCTCTCCAAACAAAGAGTTGGAAAGAAAATCCCAAAGGCAGCAGACCCTTCATCACTCTTGGGCTGCATCTCATTCAGGAAACGACCACAGGCCCAGGTGACACTCAAGGAACCGCCACTGCTCACCCTCTAGTGAGAAAACTATACTGTCCATCAAACAAACTCCTTGAAGCAAAGCAGAGCAGCTGTGGCAGGCAGCAGCAAACTCATCATGCTCCTGAATGTCACCAAGGGACAGCTTGTGGCTCTCATCACTCCCCAGAGCATGGGCCTGTTCTGACAGGCAGTGCTCAATGCTGAGACAACAAACTTTGGTCCAGACTCAGGCAGCCATTTGTGGGCAATTATCTTATGCCCTGACTGCTTGATCAACTCACCTGCTTGTTTTCCCAACTCCTTTGTTAGTCTGCAAAAAGCTCAGGGGAAGTCCAGGCCATTATATCTTGGGAAAGGCTCCCAGGATCCTGCACAAGCCAACCGATGGGTTTGGGAATGGGTTCAAGAGAGAATACCCAAGTCCCTATTGCCTCTCCGTATGCCTCTGGTCAACACAACACAGCACTGGGAAGCTCAGCGGGACAGAGGCCACCAACTAGAAAGGATTAAAAGTCCTAGTGCAGATGAGCAACCTTCCCTTCCAGTCAACCTTGCACTTCTCTCTCAGCACCAAGAGCTTCAGTTGAAAAGGTCATTAAAGTTTAAGAAAGAAAGAAAGAAAAAAAAGCACCTCCACACAGCTCTTTTAAAAGCTCACCCTTAGTTCGCCCTACCCCAGGCTGTAAAGAGTCCCATCCCTTCTGCATCTGCACTTTCTGGGTTCAGTCTGGTTAGGGAAATAATCTCAGATCACCTCATTTCACATGGGAACTTCTCAATCATCCAACACCCATCACCTGCAGTGCTCTGACAAGGCTGCTGAGCTCTTTGGTGATGGGGAATGAAACACCAGTGCCCACACCTGTAGCTAAGATGAGCCTAACACAGAACATAAGCTAACAAATATTAAAAGTAAAGCAGTCATGAAGTAGCAAGAGCTGCTTGTCTTCCTGCCAAAACCAGCAAAGACACAATGCTCTCAGTGCCACATTTCAGCTCACCCCTTCAGTGAGTGGATGTCCTCACACCCACCCTCATCCTGGGGGCTCTGAGACTGCCACATCTTCCACTGGAAGAAGACACAACCTGGCCTCCCTGCCCACACGCTATCAGATCAGTTACCCAAAGCAGCACCACAACCCTTCCTCTCAGACATACCCTGTCTTGGCTAGTCCCTATACAGGAGTAACCCATACCTCCTCCCTGCCCTTATTCACCCCTTAGCAGTTGCCTCACAACCTCCTTTTCCACAAGCAGAACCTTTCATGTTCAAGATGGAGGACATTTCTACTGCCTGCCTGAATTACAACCTATTTGTAATTTAATTCAACCTCCTCCACTTCCCATCACAAGTGGCTGTTTCCAGTGCTGTTCACCAGCTGCTGCCTTTCAGCCCAGCCATGGCTGCCCTTCACTGGCAGGTTAATCCATCCCCCAAGACTGACACATGCACAACCCCATGAAGCCTGGCAAAATGGCTTCTCTGCTTCAAATGTGGGTTTGAAACCAAATCTTTGTCAATCTTTCTCACCACAGCCCAATGAACTTCAGGCCTTATTCCTGTCCAGGGTCCTTCACTGCTTTTCTCCCTGCCAAAATACCCATCAAGGTGCTACCAAGCTCCCCGGCCCTTCCTACTGCTTGTTGCACACAGCAGTCTCAAACATATTTTCATGCTGAGCTCCTGGGGCAACAAACTTGCTCTAACTTGAGAGGAAAAAACAAAAAAAGCAACAAGAAACAGACATCATGGGCCAACCCTCACAGAAACATGATCCACAAACCTTCCAAGTTCCTACTGTTTTGGGCTCACTTGAGCTCCTGCGCTGGCTTACAGCAAAGGAAAACCTGGCACCCAGCCCCTCCAGCTTTTGCTCATCACCACCCTCAGGCCTTGAGGAGTACATAATAGCTGAATAAACAGCATAAAAGAGCATCCCGGGGGCACAGCTCCCCACAGCTCTCTGCCAGAGCTCTGCTCGCCACATGTGGAGCCACTAAGATGTGTCATCTGCGGGGTGACAAATTACCAGGGAAGGGAAGAGAGTGAGTCATCCTCTTTGACTGACCTTTGTGTCAATCATCAGAGGGAGAAGACTGTTCCCGAGCTACTTAGGAACGAATAACGAGCCCCGCGGGGCTGCACAGGGACCAGCCGTGGCCCTGTTCAGCCCGGGGTAGGGCGCTTAGACAGGGCGGGCGCAGCACGGGGGAGAAAAACACCAAGGAGCAAAAACCACGCTCAAGACTGTGTGGAGGAAAAAAAAAAAAAAAAAAATTAAAAATCCAGTTTACATCAGTGCGGCTGAGTCAGACGAGCGTAAGGCTCCCTATTTCTGCGCTAAGCCGCCTGCAGCAGCCGGGAGGAGGGACGGGGGACGGCGTTAACAGGGGAGCAGAGGGGAGGGGTCGGGGAGCGGCCGAACGCCCCTCATGAAGCGCCCCAGAGCGGCCGCCGGCACAGCGGAGGCAGACGCCCACCCGCCTCCCTCCCTCCTCCAGCGCTGCCGCGGCCCCCCCACCGCCCCGCAGCGACCACTCACCCCTGGCGACGTGTGGTGTGGTGGCGTGTGGCGTCGCGTCGCGGCGGCGGCGACAGCAACCCGCTCCCCTCAGCGCCCCCCGCAGCTGCGCCTTAACGGCTCCCGATGAGGGAACGGCTGCACCTGGGCCCGCCCGCGCCGCCGGCGCGTGCCGAGGCCGCGTGCCGAGGCCTCGTGCGAAGGCGGAGGGGGGGGGGGGGAGGGAGAGGGTCACGCACCCCCCCCAGCCCCGGGAGCCGTTTTAGCAGCTTTTCCCCCCAAAATAAGGGGCAGTAACGAGCCCAGCCCCATCTCTCCATCTGCCCAAAACATCTCCCGGGGATGGGCAGGTGACCCGGGGACGAAGGGACAGCTAAGTGGAAAGGGCAGTCTCTGACACACAGTTTTTTGGCAAGAAAGTGGCTTTTCCCTTTCAAAGCCATACAGTCGGGGCTCCGGGTTTGGTTACAGGGTGGGAAGGAGCCTGTGGGAGAAGGGGCAGAGGGTGCAGCCGCCGCAGCGCCGCAGGGTGCACAGGCAGAGCCCCTGAGCACTGGTGAGGCGCCGGGGAGGCCACCGAGACCTCTCCGTGCCGCAGCTTGGCAGAAGATGCGGGGGGGAATTCGCTGTGTGCAATGAAGACTTCACACCAGGCTCACTCACCTGGCAGAAGAAATGGGGGTCTGCCAAATGGCAGGCAGCAGGTTTCCGAGCGTGCACCGTCAGTGCTGAGCCAGCAGCCCGGCATGGACAGGTTCCCGCAGACGGAAAGGCAATTCCTTCCCGCCTCTGCCAGCTTGAAATGAATATTGAGCAGCTGTCGCCCCGCATAATCCATCGTCTGAGCCCCTGCCCCAAACCCTTCCCTGGCCCAGCAGCCGTTTTCCGAAGAGCTGTGGAAACCCTGCCCATCTCTGCCTGCACCTGCAGCTGCCGTACCCCAGTGCACTCCCCTTCCACACTTGGCACCTGCGTGGGATCCTGAGCTGGCTTTTCTGGACTGTCATCTTTCCTGGATGTGGCAAGATGTCTTCAAGGAGCCTGATTTCAGCAGCAGGAACAATCCTGTGCATGTTGGGAACCCGTGTTGGGAACACACACAACACATAATGTCTCTGTGTCCAGCACTATGCTTACATGCAAGAGTGACACAGGGATGAGTGAAGGATCCAAACATGCGAATGTCAAAATTTTTTATTTACAACAGTCTCCAAAAATCAAGGAACACTGAAAATAGTGAGGGTAGGAGGCAACATACAAAAGTAACACACGTATGTTACATCAGGAATTGTGCTACATCACTCTGAGAACCGACACTCTAAGGTCTGCACACGACGTGGTGAAACAGCAGTGCCCTCCCTCCTTGGGGTGCTCACACCTCTTCTCCCCTTGGGTTTTGAACCATCCTTCCTCCCCTTTGTTCTCTTCTGCTTCCCCCTGCAAACCTTTCTGCTCATCTGCTTGTTGCTCTTCCTCTGGTCCTGACCGTCGCCCTCCCAACCCCTGCAGCAACTGCCCAAAGGAGGAGCGGAGGGGAGGAAGCCAAACAGCCCAACAACTACATCCTTGGGATGGAGACGGGCCTTGAATGACTTTTAGCTCCAGGACCCTGGGCACTGAGCCAGGGCAGAGCAGTTAGTGGAGGCCTTGGAAAAAGCATAGCCTGTGAACTATGGCTTGCATGCTACCTGGGGTGAGGAGCGATCGCGGAAGAAATAACTAAGAGACTGTGAGTTTGTCCTGCCTGGCTGCAAATCAGTCAGCACAGCTTCCTCGGTGGACAGCGTGGGAGGATTTATACATGTCACAGGGTTAAATAAAAGCCTTTTATAACCTTCCAGGAGGGCAGGCTGCTCTGGTAAGAAAACTCAGTGCAGGACAAGCTAAAAGAATTAGATGCTGTGACATAAAGCAACATCCCAGTTTGCTCCAGTGGAGACAAAGCCAGGGTCTCTGGAGACCACTGCATCCAGACTACCATTATCAGTGGTCCAGTAACTCTCTAAGCACAATACATATCCTTCTCCCTGGGGACATTTCTCAGGCTGGCTTTTCTCTGGCATAGTTTCAGATCCATCAGGGATCGAGAAACACAGCCCAGCTCAGCCACTGATCCCCTTTCAGTACCTGCAGCCTCTGGAATTGCTGAGGTCAATGGCCAAACCTGATGCTCCCCAGTTGCCTGTAGAGACCCCATGTGAACACAACACCTCAAAAGGCACCACGACATAAGGAAACAGAGTGAGAAGACCTGGGTCTATCCCTTCCTCTGACACTGATCTTTGCAAATTATGTCAGCTCTGTTCCTCCTCGCTCCAAAGCTGATTTTGACAGGGCTGTTGTGAGCAGAGACTCTCTCCGAGTGTCCACAGCCATGGGGAGCCTTAAACCCACTCAGCAGCTCCACTGAAGGTGAGGAGCAGCAACTCCACCTCAGTGCATATATCACAGTGCTTCAACACTGGGAAGCGGTGCCCTTCTGCGACTGCCCTGGGCTGGCAGGGAGAGGGCTTCTGGGCAGGACAGGACCCGCTCCGTTTTTCAGGAGACTGAAGAGTTCCAGAATGACGTCCATCCTGAAACATTAACATCAACTTTTCAGAATGTAACCCTCAAAACAGGATTTACTAGAAATAAAGGAGTGGGCAGTTGACAGAAACTGCTGTAATTGAAAACTCTTGTACATTTCTAACTACAGCAAGATTGTTTTGAAATGAGAAATGGGAGCATTCTATTCCAAGTAAGGCTGGTGTGCTGTGTTCTACTGTTTAAAAACATCAAAACTGACAGCTTCGTATGAAGCATTTTAACTCCCTGGATTCCTCTGTCTGAGAAATTCTCCCTGAGACAGTCTCCAGCCACTTTTAGTCCAGACTCTGTGAGCACCTTAGGCATGAGCAGCTACCAAGGAGAAGGCTGAACCTTGCTCAGCAAGATGATAGGGCCCAAGAGATGGTCTGGGAAACAGAGGAGTCATCAGAGAAAGAAGATAGGCAGAGATGTGGGAGGAATTAATTTAGGGTGAGCATCTGCTCCCGGAACAGTGACAGACAGGTGAGGTCTTGCTTTTTATTGCTATGAGCATCTGCCTTGGAACACCGACTCCCAGCAGGGCTGTCAGCCCCACCTTCGCATTTGCTCAGATAAACCCATCCATTTTCTTACCTCTATGATTTTATGAATATTTTCTAATGCCAAGGAGGACACTGCCTACATGGAGATGGATGTACACATCTGCTACTGATTTATTGTCTCCACAGCTGCCTGGGGAGATGAGAGTGTTGTAAGCATTTTGGGGAAGGCTGTGCCCCACCTCTAAGCCTCTTTCAATCCACAGCACATGAAGAAAGCACCAGCCACCCTGACCACAGAGCTGTGCAGAGCGAAATGGTGATGGGGCAGACATCTAGTTAGATCTTAAGACAAGTACCATGACTACGTTTAATCAAGTTGTCAGCTTACCAACATCCAGTGGGTCCTTGCAGTGAAAAGCATCATCTAGGATCGTCTCCTGGCTCTTCTGCCATCCTACTACAGTCTGGAATAAGTTCCTCCTCCTCCACTTGCCTCAGTTTCCTTGATGGAGGGGCACAATCTCCTCAATATGCCTTTGTGAATCATCTGCTACAGCTCTGCGTGTACCTCAGTCTCTCATTTTCCTTTCTGATTCACTTCAGCCATTGCTCTCCCAGTATCACCTTGGACAAACAAGGGCAAGGTGATGCCCTGCTCCTGCTAATACCAGCCAGCCCTTTTGCACCGAGTGCTCCTGGGCTGGCCAGAGAGGAGGAGGGAAAATGACAGCTTGTCCTTTCCCCTACCTGCTCCAGAAAACAGGACAGATCCTGCCAGGTGCCAAGAACTCTTGTTATTTTTGTCTGCAGATCAGACACTGCCAGATCAGACCCAAGAGACATAAAAGGTTTTCCACTACTTTGAAATTAATCTTTGCCTTCCAAGAGTGGCTGAATGAATGGTCCCAGCATGGTGTGTCCAGAATAACTCTGGAGGTGGGGGGGCTTATATAGCTTCTTTATAGTGAGTGCAAACACAGGATTCCAGGGGCTTAAATGAGCTTTAAACTTTGCAGGATTCAAAGCACATCTATGCCTTGTCTTAACAACCTTTCAAGGTTTCTTCATGCCCATAGAAGGACACACTTCCTCTAAGGGTGCACTCAGCACCTTATTCTCTTGTCTGGTGACCTGAAAATATCCATCAGCTTTAATCACCCCGAGGACTTTGAAGCATTAGCTAAATTCAGGTCAAGCCACTAGCCAGAGCACTAGGGCTACCTTCCTCTCCCCTGCAGCACCCACACAGCCACATGGGTCTCAAGGGGCTGTATATCATCAGCACACTGTCCTCTCCGCTCACTGCCACTTAGGAGTGCTCAGGGCACCGCTAGTCATTACATTTGGAGAACAGAGATGGCTTACAGGGGCTGAAGTGGGCACAGCAGCCATGAAAACAGCACAGCTTAAGGATAGTCAAAAACCCTTTCCAGAACCATTTATTCATGGGCATGTGGTTCATTATGAAGGAATTGGTGCAGATCAGAGGTAGGTGCCAAGGAATGTTTAACATTTTGCAGAAGGGGGTAACTCAGCTGCACCATGGGATGGCGAGGAAGAAACCAGGTCTGTTCTGCTCATACTCTCACCACTCTCGCTGCCTGCAGCAGGGTTGCTCTGGCTTTCCCCTGGCATCAACAAGAGTCCTGTCCTGTCACTCCTCTCTCCAGCTGACACCTTTGGGAACCTACTTCAGGAACAAACGTTTGATCCAGTTTCACAGGGATAACATGATATGAAGGTCTAAGACTGGCAGGGACCAGAGCGGGGATACACTGAGCTAAGCAGAAGCAGCTGCTGGCCTGTCTCAGCAGCACAGTCCCCTGAAACTGGCTGGCAACAGGGATGGGCTTCCTGCAATTTCCATCTTAAAAAGAGGGTCAATCCAAACAGAAAACACAAAGCCACCAGGGACATGGTATCTGCAAACAAATGAAGTCGGCCTTCTTTCTGGCCACCCCTCCCTATTGGCATCCCCGTAAATAACATTTAATGCGTCTCCCAGTGGCCCAGACCCCTCCCCTTCTGCCAAGGACCAGATGTGTCACATATCAATGCACACACTTAGCTATTTCAATTTTAAAAATATGATAGAATCAGTGATGCTTAAAATGTACTTGTTAATGGCACCAGTTTACAATTTCATTTTACTTTAATATAAACCATCTGCTCTGAGCAGGCAGCAGCCACAGGCTGAAGCTCCGCTGCTCTCGTGTCTCCACAATGGAGGGTGTCTCCAAGCTGCCACAGAGGAGGCACCACTGTTTATTCATGCGTGCCACCAGGTATGGGCTGTACCTGGCCCCAGTGGTTAGCTTGTCCTCAGACTAAGAACTGATTGCCATGAGCAAAAGGCTCTGCAGGGACCTGAAGACTGTCTGATTTCTCTCTGCCATGAAGAGCAGAAGCAACGACTGGTGAGGTCACACACTGAGCAGGAGGTGGGACTGGGCATCGATACTGCTTTGGCCTCACTACTGAGATGAGGGCAGGCTGCTGAGGGCACTGATTGCGTTCCTGATGGCTGTTCACAGACCCAAGAGATCCCAGCAAAAGGTGTGCTGTCCCTTCAGAAAGAAGGGGAAAGCCATGCGTCCTGATGCCCTCCACTATTGATGAAAGCAGGACACTGCAGGTGGTGCCACCCAGCATCTCTAGTTTGGATCCCACAATGACACTCACATGAGCTCCCATGCAGTGAGTTCACTGCTGGTCTAGCTGGTGTACAGGGCACAGCAAAGGGGTCCAGACAACACTATTTCCCAGGCCTGTCCAACAGCTCACTCCTGTTTTCCAAGGCTCAGGTAACAAGACACAGGCTTGATGTGGGGGTAGGACATCACCTTGAGTCTTCGTTGCAATGCTGACCCTGGCCAAGGGGAGGGGAAGGACAGAGGGAAGGGTTTCAGAAGGGATCAGATGGCCTTCCCAACTTCTCCCCTTTAAGCTTTGCGGTTCCAGAAAACTCTGTTCATTAAAAAAACAAAAAACCAAAATCATAAAAAAACCCCACCAAAACCAAAGAGAAGAAGAAAAGAAAAGCAGAAAGAAAACTGAGAGAAGGACACCTCCTCCCCTCCTACTCATGGGCTGAGCTATTCCCTGGGTAGCCCTCACTGTCCATCATCCATCCATCACTATCCAAAATAAATACAAGTTTAGAGCAAAACCCATTAGAAAATAAAGTGCATCTGGAGTTGAAAAACCTCTGGAAAAAGGGGATTTTTTTCCTCTTTTTTTTTCTTACAAAAAATATCCTTTAAAAAAAAAAAAGAAAGGGAGCAAGAGGACAGAGCATGTGGCTCTTGGCATAGGGTCTACAGGGCTGTCCCATTAGGGAGAGGGATCTTGAATCCGCTCTTCAGCAGGGCAACGCAGATGCACAGCCCCAGCAGGCCAGCAAGAAGCACCCCCACCACAGCCTTGAGGCACGAAGTCCTGCTGCGGATGAAGGTGCCAGGCCCCATGATGCTCAGCAGGGCTGTGCTCACAGTTAGTGTGTACAGGATGGAGACTCCTGTGTTGAGGGCCACAATCTTCCCAAACTTTGCAAAAGGGGCAATGATGCAGAAGAACAGCGGGACGGTGGCAATCACTGTGGTGACGGCGCTCGAGACAATTGCTACACCCACATGACGGACTGCTTCAATCGTCCTCCACTGGCGGCACGCTGTGGGGTCCTGGCAGAAGGGACAGCAGTGTTAAGGGGGAGTGGGGACAAGCACACGGGGCTGCATGAATATTTTAGCTTTTGGGAGAGTGGCTTAGCTCATAAGGTCCCGGTCCAGGACAAAGATGCTGCGTGAGTGCAGATTGGACAGTTCGGGCAGGCTCTCAGCACACTGGGCAAACAGCCATGAGGTTGTAAGCCAGTAGAGGCAGTCTGCTGGATTTTGTGCACCCTTTCAGCCACATCAGACTGACTGCTGGGCCTACACAACAGAGGCTCTGCATGCAGACACTATACCTGGGAGAGATCCTCAAACTTTTGTGGTGTCTGTCTTCCCAAAGAGACAGAAGATGTTAACAAGGCTAGAAAAGACCTTGAGGTCCAGCACAGCACAGCTAAGCAATTTGCAGAGGTTACGGAATGAGTGTGGGGCCATTGTGGGCCCACAAGACTGTCTTCACTGGGACATGAAAAGGCGTTACTTTGGACACAGCTGTGGCCAGTAAGAAAGGGACAACCATGTGGGTTGGACCCTCAGCTAGGTTTACTGGACTCAGGTACACAAGTTCACATGAGTCTCTGAGCAGTCAGCTGGACGAGCAGCAAGCACTCCAGGCATGACGCATCCCCCCTTCCCATCACACCCTAGGTCCTGCATCCCAGCCAAGTGGCACGGAAGGGCATGAGGGGAATGGATGCAAGACCGTAGGAAGACAAGAGCTCACCTCTGCCTGGTGCAGTGGCAGGTTTTCCCCTGCCAACAGGTAGCCCTCCACCAAGTGCACGCAGTAATCGACAGAAGAGCCAACGAGGATGGAGAGGGAAATGGCTTCCACAGCTCCCATTTCCCAGCCAGACCAGTACATGATTGTCACTACCAAGCAGACCACCCCTGTGTGAAGAAGGTCATGTTAGACAAATTTAAAGGGCTCTGGGACTACTGCCCAGGCCTACTGATGCAAGTCAGTCACTGGGGAGCCTGGGATCATAGCCCTGCAGGTCTGCACGCTAGCCAGTCTGAGTGTTGTACACACTCCCTCCTCCCCACAGAGGCAAACGCTTCCCTCATCTTCCTCTGGCCACAGGGACCAGTCAATAAGGCAACCAGACCTGCTGGGGACAGTGAAACACCCAATTAAATATTAGGCAAACTGACAGACTGATGCCAATCTAGGCTAATGCTTGCTAAATGAATCCAAGCCCAGGCAAGTACGCCTGTGTGCACACACGCTACAGGAAAGAGGACCCTTTGTTTTGCTTGTTGGAGTTACACGGAGGCTGAGCACATACACAGGTTTTTCTTAAAGGCAAGAATGATGTGTTTGTGAGTCATGTGTGGGAGACTAAATGGTTTTAAAATGATAGATTTGATTTTTAAACTGAGAAGTTTAGCAACACACTTAGTCCACAATATCGTCAAATCACCAGCCAGGGAGAGGGAACTATTTACAAATTTGCTCTAAATACTAACAAAACCACTAAAATATTCAGCTTTTAAAATCTCCTACTGCTTGGAAACAGCAGCCATGGTGCAGATCCTTGTGAAGTAGTGCAATTGTTATTCAGATCATGTGGGACTTAATCACATTATTATACATAACAGGCAGGGATGGCATTTGTGTAGCTAAAACCCTTATTTAAACAAATAGAAGGGATTGTGTAGATAAAACACACTGGGAATTAGACACACAAATCTATTTTTCCAATGAGGTTCCTGTGCATTTGATGAGAGTCTCTCCCGCTCACCTAGGTATATCAGGACTGGCTCCTGGAAAGCCAAAGGGGTTTACACAGAGTAAGGGCAATTCAGTTCAAATCACCCGAGACTCAGCAGAGCCACAACCCACCAATTTCAGACAAAAGGAAAGCCCGACACATTGGAATTGGTGCTTTTACCTAAAATGCTGAGCAGCACTGGCAGCAGGAGGAGGATGTGAGTGGTAAACACCGCCACTGCAGCCACACAAATAACCAGTGAGAGGACGAGACCATACAGGGCACTCTGCACTCCTGGAAGAATAAAAGACAGCTAATTTTTACTCATGGAGGTGACAGCTGGCATGAGAAAGGCACTGTGTCCCCGCTGTCAAGAAAGCAGGGAGGGACTCACACTGGGGAAGATGGGAAGGGGAGGATGAAAGTGGAAAGTGGGTGATCACCTTCTTGCCTCTCGCATCAGCAGAGCAGAGGCCCCTCCCTTCTCTATTTCCCTGGGCTCTGCCTAGGATTTGGAGGCAGAAACAGGCCTTAGGGGTTTGCATAGCAATGGTAAGGGATTGAAGATACAACATGTTGCCATCAGATGGGACTGAGTGTGCTGTGAAGATGTATTGGAGAGCATGGGCTCCTCAGGAAGAGAAACATGGCAGTCACTTGCCTATAATCTCCATGAAGATCTGCTTCCAGTGCTCACAGGTCTGGAAACCGTTCCGGAGAGCAGAGCCCTCTGGGAAGAGCTGGAGTTGCTGCTGCAGGAATGTCTCCCATTTCAGGTAGTCAGCATACGTCTGGAAGGAAGATGTCCCTTTGTAGGTTGTCTGTAGGAAGATGAAGATGTTATTCTTATGTCCAGCTCTTTGGGGCAGGGTATGCATGACAAGGGAAGAGGGAGAACAAGGCAGCTGGAGTTGCAGCACCAGGCAGGACTGGCAGTGGCAGATGGACAAATCTGCTACCAGCTCTTTGCCTGAGCTCTCACACTAAGAGCTAACTGTGGCATGGGCAGCCACTTCTAGCAAATTGTGAGTGCAGGCATCTCCTTGCAACAAGGCACAAACACTACCAAGCACTAAGTTATGGCTGGAAATGAAAGTGGCCAGTGCACAAAGAGCAGAGCTAAACCCCCAGAAGTCACAAGAAGAAACTGTCATAAGGATAGATGGTGATACCACGTGCTCACCGATTCAAACGCCATGGAGATCCACTGCACCTTCCCATCCTTCACCCCCACTGCCCCGTGAGAGAGCTGTCCGGGCAGCAGGTTTGGCTCTGGGATGTTCTTGCACTCAGGGTGCAACATCTGCAGAAAGGCGGAGATGCTGTAACCTGGTGAGAAAGAAAGAGCACGGGATGGAGGACAGGACAGGGAAAGGAAGCACATTGGAGCAAGGGGGAAAAAAACAAGAGAAAGTTGCAGGCCCCATTTGTCAGCCAGCAGCTGCTTCCCCATGTAACTCTGACTTGCCAAAGCCCTTGATGGCTCAGCACCAGAGCCCTCAGCTGCTCCTAGCTTGAGAGGACACTGTGTCACCAGCACTGAACAGGACACTACCACTGCTGTTTGTCCCCAGCTGTCAGAAAGCAGTATAAACAGCAAGCGCTGAGGAATTCTGCCTGGCCTGGCAGGGATTTTCTCCAGGCATGAGAATGGCTTTTGGCCTGAAGTCAATATACACTTCATAGACTCAGCTCCACAACCTTCTGACCTCCGAAGTTGGGAGAGACAGTCACTGGTTTGGTATGTGAAGCCACAGAGCCAGTGAGTAGCCTCATCACAAGACCAGGTGTGATTTGATGGTTATTCAGGAGCTACTAAGAAGATATTTACTTATCCAAAAGATTGTAAGTGTATTACAAGCAATACCCATAACTGGAAAGAACAGATGCAATTGTGTTTTTATCTTCACTGGATTAAATCCTGAAGAATATGCCCAGTGTTTTTGGAGTTAAAAAGACCATTTCTTTCTCATCTCCCAGAAAGCATGACCAGGGTCACGTTCTAGAAGGGCAAAGCTGCCTTGGGAAGAGGAGGAGGCAGGAAGTCTGCCAGAAGGAGCCACCCTTTCTGGTTTGCTGTTGAGAACCCCAGCTCAAGCAAACACTGCTACAAGCAAAGCTGCAGAACAGGAGTCTGATGTTCTTGTCCCACTCAGTCTGTATTTCTCATCCCCAAAACAGTTGCCACAACACACGGAAGCATGGGGTGAATGGCCCATGGAGGTGGGAGCTGTGACTTAAGCCAGGTGGAAACAGGCAGAGCTGTGCTGTAGCCAGGTCAGGAGAGCTGACTGCTGGGAAACACCTCTCCTCCCTGCACTGCCTGCATTTATCATTGACTGGTGCCTTCCTTTCCTTTCCCTGCTTCATCAAGCTGGGATCTGAAAGTTTAAAAGCCCTGAGCAGCCACACTCCTCAGACTGAAGGGTGAGAACCGGTCCCCACCCAGGGACCTGGGATCTCCCCAGGGACTCTGTGGCTGGCGTTAATCCTACCTACCAGAGGGCAGGCACTGAGCCCCTCCTGGCTTCACCAGTTCCGTGTTGCTGGCAATGGCTTTGCAGAGGCGGCACAGGTTGCCAATCTCTTTGAAGAGGTCAAAGCTGTCATCATAGATAACGCTGCCCTTTCACAAGGAGACACAACAATAAGAACACCACACGTGAGGCACACACAGCAACTGGCACAAGAAGGCAGAAGCTGAGTCCTCTCCTGGCTACTCAGCCTGGGACTAGCTTATACAGACTGCAGGTTATACAGTGGAAAAACCCACTGGACATCTTTGTTTCACCAGACAACTCAGGAAGAAGCTACACCACCCCCTGTCCCAACCACCCCCCCGCAAAATAGAGTCAGGCAGTACAATAGAAGCACTGATAAATGAATAGTCACCATACCATACCCAAAACCATTAGGGTCTGCCTAAGGAGCAGCTCTGAATCCCCAGCAGTGCCCAGCATGCAAACCCAGCTTTCCACCCACTCCACTGCCTGCTTTTCACACTGCCCCCTCCGAAGGAAAGAGGTAAAAGCTGATTCTGCACAGTGCCCCCAAATCAGAAGGCAAGAACAGCAGAAAGCTGAAGTGCATCTGCCAAGTGACCAGAGCGAAGCATAATTTTGCTGGGGAAAAGCTGTGAATGTGTCACAGGATCAGATCTGGGCGATAAGCTGTTCTTGGAAAAGTCACATTTAGTAACCTTTCCCTGGAGTAATTGATTTGTGTTTTTTCATGTTTATATCTCATAGCAAGATAAACAATTACAGAAAAATATGAGTTCCCTGGATCTTGAATTTGTATTGAGATTTTCATACTTAGCTCAAGATAGGTTTGCTTCTAAAATCCTCAGGAAAGCCAGATTTACACTCAAAATTAGAAGGTTAGATATTGCACTCAGAAAGGGATTTTCTGAAAAGTCTGAAGTGATTTCAGTAAGGGCTTCTTGATCTCCATTATTTGTGAGTTTGCTAAAACAGAAATGTACTTTTGGCTCATCACAATGCTACCATCTCTGCCGTTCCACTTGTCCAGACCACTGGACCATGCTGCCTGGGCTGTGGGGATTAACTAAACACCACCCAGGGAGACCATCCTTCCCTCAGCAGTGCCAAGCACACCTATCCAGTGTGCCAGAATGTGTGTACCATGTCTCCGATGACGTGGTTGTCCGGGCGTCTTGTGCGATTAACACCTCTGATACCAAACACTACAAAGACCATGGCTCCTGTGTCTACCAGTGGCCGCACCGCTGGCTTCCCGCAGCCCGTGTTCATGCAAGGATTAAATCCAGAAGTGGCTGAAAGCTTTGCTTTGGGTGCTGCTGTCAAATACACAGGAAAGGCTGATTACATCAGAAGGCAGCAAAAAAAGGTCTAACTCTCTGGCCCAGACAGCCAGACATGGCTGAACAGGTCCCCATCAGCTTACCTTTCTCACTGGGAACATAAAGGATGCCTTTGGTGGGTCCATCTGGGCTAGAGCTGAGAAGACAGCCAGGAGGTGCCACACACACTCGGCCATGGTAAGGGGGCTTGTGCGACTGGGCAAAATATAGTTTCCTGTGCAGCAGAGAAAGTTTGTTATGGGGGATCAGAGGTAGTAAAGATGATTTGTCCAAAGCATTAAGTGGAAACAGACTCTCTCAGGGACAGAAGGAAAGGAAAAGGTGAGCAACTCCAGACCTGGATCCCTAGACATTGCATATTCTGTGCTGCCTGTTCAGACCAGGAGTTCAGGTGTGTAAGGACAAGACCAAGATCAGCAATGTCTTTTTGCCACCCAAAGAAGTCCCCAGTAACAGTCCTGTACCTGTCAAGCCTTTAGCACATTAATGATATTATGGGCCTGCAAAATAACTTCACAAAGATAGGGCACATTTGCAGCAAAGCAAGTTCTAGGGCCATGGATGTCACCAACTAAGAGCAGGACTGGCACTGGACATTAGGCATCCCCTATCAGCCCCTCGGCTGTGCTGTTTTTGCTGTCTGGTCCTAAGTGGGTTTTGGAAGGTTACCGTGTTCGCTGCTGCTCCTTGGCGGCCACATAGAAACTGAAGTCGAACTTCCAGCCTCTCTTGGTGTCACAGGACAAGGTGGTCATCATCCACTTCCTGGGGCTCGTCTGCTTAAGCAGCCCTACTGTGGACACACAAGCTGTCAGCTTCCTGGTGAAGTTACCGAAAGGCACTCTATACACCTAAGCAATGGATTAATGAAAACAGACACTTAACTCCACAGGGTTGCAGCCTGTTGCACATTAGCATTCACACACTCCCCTCCTCCCTGAGCACTGGCACAGCCACACAGAATGGGCACTGCAGGCACAAACCCAGCCAGCCCCCAGCCTGCCCCCTTCCCAGGGTTGGCCAGTGTGGGATAGGGGCCCTCACCACCCCCTTTCTCTGTGGCACAGGCTGCTCTGTCCAGGGTGAGGGCCATCTGGAAATGGGTCCTCCTGAGGGTGTTTGTGTCCAATATAGCCTATGCACAAGCAGTGTTGCCTGTGTCTGTGGATAGACAGAAAGAGGCAGTAGGAATCCAGCTGCCTCAGTAGCAGATTCTATCAGACTGAGCTCAGCTGATGATGCCAGGCCTCATCTGATCTCCACAGACACCCACTCTTCTGCTGCCACTGCTGACAGTCCCATTGCAACAGCAACAGATAAGTATTGTGGCACTGCGAGGCATAATCTCTAATGATGCCAGGCACAAAGCCCTCTGCATTAGCTACCTTACTGCAATGCCGTGCAGATTTCACCCTGAGCTACCTAGGACCCCGTGGAGAAACAGGAGGAGGCTCTTATGCTCACCTGTTGAGTGCTGCACTCTTGATAGAGGGGTCCAGCATCCCTGGACTGACTCACCTGGAATGAAGGCACCTCCCCGTCTCCCGGCGACACCATCTGCCAGGGGGCAGAGACACTGGCATTGAGTGAGAATCTGTAGATGGCTGGCCTTCCCTTGCTTCTGGACTTGGAGATATACACAGTCCCCTGGAGATCTGAAGAAAACAACAGAGGGCATGAAGGCTAGTGGTACTTCTCAATCAGCAAATCCTACAGACATGGACAGTAGCAAAGAAGGGTTCTTCTGGTCCGCTGTCTCCTCTGGGGCAGCAGGCACAGCCTCTGCCTTCTAGCAGCACAGCACACCTTTCAAAGATTTTCACAAATATATCCTGAGCTGCAGTAATTCCTGATGGCTTATTGATTCATGTCATCTCGGGACCTGGCCCAATAACTCTTTTATCCTCAAAATCCCCTGCAAAGCAGACTGAATTTACTCTCCTCACGGCCTGCCAACCAGGTTGTGACACAGGAGTGGAATACAAAAGCTCTGAGCTCCTAGCCCTGTACTCAGACCAGAGGGATTTGTCACTAGACTGTACTGCCACCTGGGTTATAGTACCATGTCCTAGAGAACAGTAGGCATTCAGGGGAAGTGAGACTGTAACAATGCCCATTACATCCAGCACCAAGCTAGGCTCAGCAGGGCAGGGTCTGAAGAGAATTATTCCCATCAGCTATTCAGACCATATGATTTTTTTACCCAAGTGGACCCTTGAGCCCTGGACCCAAACGTGGTCAGAGTCATCGTGCCTCACTTACCTTGCTGCCCTGTATCACTTATGCTCCCTTTGCTTCCCCAAGGTGACCCTGAGCCCCTCTTCTTTTTTTCCAAGGAGGTTCGCATGTTGTTCTGCAAACTGTGGGGCTTTTCCTGAAACAAACCTGTCCCACAAGGTTAGTCAGGGAGGAAAGAGTGAATGGCTTGACAAGAGACCTACCAGCCCTGCACACACCGTGGACTCTGCTATTGAACACCAAACCTTAAGCAGGGAACACAGAGACAGATTGTCAGCTGGTGACCGGCATGTGACCAGCACTTATGAGTAGTCAGTTTTCATGGACTGTAAAGAAATTGCTCCAGCAGAGACACTCAGGCAGTTCCTGGCTAAAGCAGGAAATACTTTTCAAAATACTCCACTCCTACAGGCAAAGTCAACCATCCCACTCTCAATGTGCGCCTCCCTTCAGTGGGTTCCATCCAATGTCCAATGAGATATCTCAATAATGTAGGCCTCTACCTCACATTTCAGCTCCTCCAGCCCAGGTCTTAGGCCAGGCTGCACCCACTGTGGTCTGGGGACCAGCACTCTCACCTGAGCAGGTAATGCAGGAGATGCCTTCAGCACTCAGATTGTATTTCAGGTCTAGCAGCACCTGGATGTTAGTGTCTGGCCGGAACAAGACCGGAGCACGGCTAGCTGGATGGAGGCGGCTAGCGAAGAATATAGAGAGAAGCAAAACAAGGAGAAAGAGCCCTGCAAGAAAAAGCCCAGGTAAGTGTGTGGGAGCCTATGTGTATCTTGCACTTAGGACATACTCAGACAGCAGGGGTGTGGCAGAAAGATGGTATTTTCAAAAGGAAAAAGGAACAGCCTCTAAAGCACACTGGCAGCTGGGCTTTCTTGTAATGAGCCCCATGCCTGGATACCCACATCAGGACCTGCCATTTCAAATCCAAGTGAAAGGAGAGGGATGGAAGAGTCTCAGAGTTCCTCATGCAGTTCCCTTAGGGATTGACTGCTCTGGGGACATTCTTTCACTGACTTGGAAGTCATCTTTTGTGTCCCTTTTCTCAATCTCTTGTCACTAATAATCAAGGCTTGGAGACCGACTGAGATGGAATACCCCCCTCCTTCCTTACCCACAATCACCCATCTGCTCTTCACTGCAGACCACAGCACCCAGTGTTCCAGCAGCTCCTGCAGATGAGTTATCAAGTGACCCCGGTTGCACTTCTCTGCAGGGAGCTGTAGATTTTCTGGCATCACAGATACCAAGGGGACATCCCCCATTTCCAGGGAGACTAGAAAGAGAGAGAGATCAAAGGCAGTCTCAGCGCTCAGTGTCATGAGTGTCTCTCGTAGCTTTCTGTTCTCCTCTACAAAGTCTTCTGCAAGGCTGTACAACTCACTCAAGCTAAAGAGATGGAGTAAGACCCAGGCAGAGGCAGTGACTTCCCAGGATGTCATAGGAAGCATCTTTGTCAAGCCACTCCCATGTGACAGCTACACTTCTAAATCCACATCTCACTCCAAAGCTTATGCTTCAGGCTATTCTTCCTCTGCCAGATCCCACTAACATTGTCCACTTGGTCACAAGGACACTGCATGCTTCTTGGGCCAAGCAAAATTTGTCCCTCTCCTCCACTATGTCTTGCATCTAATTTCACACAGCTGACCTCTTCCTGACTGCAGCCTGGCTCCTGTGGGCACTTGCTGTAGTGGGGTCAACGTGTGCCTGGCATGCTGTACAGGTGACCCACAACTGGAACAAGCTGCTTTGCTTCTTCACAAGTTACCGGATGCCCAGGTGCCCCTGGAGAAAAGCATCCTGCTGTTTACTCTGCCCAAGGGAAGGAGTTATTTCCATACATTACCATTGCGTGTGGCTCTGGCATACTAAGGAGACAGCTCTCGCAGCACAGTGCCAAAGCCTAGTTGTCTGTCCATCAAAGGCAGCTCAGAGCCTACTCTGCGGGGAGGGGATCTGCCCACTGCTGTGGAGTTGATGGCTCTCAGCCATTGATCCATTTGCCTCCAGTTCCAGTTTGCTGCTGAGCCTGAAGGCTACTCACTGCCCAAACCACTGCCGTTGTGGGTTTTAAAAGGAAGAGATCCCAGCAAGTTTTATAAGCCAAGTACAACAGAGCATGACCCCGTAAGCACCCTTATCTTCAATCAGAGCTAGGATTATCTCCTGCTAACAAGAGATAGGGAATTTCTGGGCTCTCTTTCTAGCTTGCTTATGTGGTCTCAGGCAAGTCATTGCCCTCTTCTCGCTGTGACAGAGAAGATGCTCTGCGGACGTGATGCTGAAGAACAGCAAAGCGTTCTCTCATGTGCTTCCCAAACGTAGGGTTCTGAATGGCAGGGGAGAGAGCAGAACTCTTTCTTTACTCAAAGGTGAGCTGTCCTGCTGCTGTGGATTAAAAGTTTTGTGGCTACATCCATGTCCCAATTAGTGAATCCAGACAGAAAGTACAACCCATATTAGACCCAAGAGGATTAGCAAAGTAGTTAAAAAGCATGTATCGACACCCACTGAAGATCTCAAAGCAATTTACAACCATTAGTGAGTTAAGACTCCTACAGCCTCCTGTGACAGTACTATTCTCCAGCTTAAAAGTAAGGAAACTGAGCCATGGACAGGAAGAACTGCAGGATGAACAGGTCCCCCTGAATGCACTACACAGCAGGCACATACCAGGCTCCTCCTCCACACTGAGCAGTGGGATGTCATCATCTAGGTAGGGAAGCGTCTCTCTGCCTGCTCTGGAGGTGGCCTCTGAGGCAATGAAGAGATCTTCAGCCAGGTGCAAGGCACTCTTTTTGGTGCACTTCTGACTACAGCTGGATTGGAACAGCGAAGGAGACAAAGGCATGAGTTTTAAGCCACATACTCTGCAAAGTGTTACTAGTGGGCTCCTTCAGTGACAAGGAGAGCAGCAACAGCCTGCTCCAATTACTTGGAAAGACAACAGGCAGTGCCATGAGCAATTTCCATTGCTAAGTGCTGAGAGGTCAGGGGCTGAGCTGCTACGGCAAAGCAGTAGCAGGCTGGGCTGGATACACAGAGCAGGGCTGAGCCACGAACACTGGGCGCTGAGTGACGGGAGTTTCAGCAGTTCATCTCCCTGCTAATGAATTAAATCAGGCCAGGTCATCTGCACTGCTAAAGAGCAGGGGAAGGGGAAACGTAGTGACTTTCAAATACAAATCTGCATGCACTGTTTGTGCTCACAGGCAGGAGCAATGTTGATTTGTCTGCCTTGCAGGGCCTGTGTCTCCACAGCTTGAGGATTTAGCTGTGCAGTGAGTGCTCTGAAGACACAAACAGCTTCAATATTCCATGTGATTCAATGAAGAGGTATGATTAGCATTGCAGAGTCTGGCTACTGCGTGAAACCAGGGGGAATAAGACTGGGACCCGGCCCTTTCATTTTGCTCCAATCTGAAATGGCAGAAGTTAAATTTCCCTTCTGTTAGACACTAGCAGGTAATGCAAGCTGCCTGAGAGGGATGAGGATAACTGAGAGTATAGGGTAGGGATATGCATGCTGCCTTAGCCATGAGTTCCACAATAACTCCCCACCCACACAAGGAGACTCCAGGGCTCACCTGGTTTGGCAGGAGCTCTCTAGTGGGGACACATAAAGGGTCCATATTCCAAGAGCAGCTGGCATAGTGAAAAGCACAGCTACCCAGCAGCAGGACACAATCAGCGACATAAAGAGTCCAAAGTCATGCACAGCTGGGATCTACGTGAAGAGAGAGAACATGGAGTTGGGATCAAATGGGGCAGGAGACCTGGAGAGACATCAGGCCAGAGAAGATATGTGGAAGAACCTAAGAACAGCACATGCTGACCTCAGTCATGGTAGCAAACCTGATAGGTACAGAGCTGAGCTGATCAATGGCACTGGAAATATTGCCTTGGATGCTGATACAGGGAGGGTGTCTGCTGCTGTAGAGCAGGCAAGGGACAGCCCTCTAGGGCAAGTCCAGCACGCTGCTGTGCTGGAGGAGAGGGCAGAAAGATGGTGCTAGCAGCTTCCCACTCCAGGGCCTCTGGCAGAAACAGAAAGCCCCAAATCCCAAAGCTACTGTGTACCTGAGAGAAGATGTTGGCAGCATATGCTGCAGCCGTGGTCAGGGAAGTGAAGAAGGTGGCCTTCCCTGCTGTCTGGATAGTGTGGATCATGCGCAGGCGCAGGTCCTTGAGGTGGGTGGCTTGGCGGTAGGTATTGATGAAAACAAAGACATCATCAACCCCTGGGAAAAAAGAGGAGAGATTTTGATGCTTTGCTCACAGTAGGGACACATGCTAAAAATCTAATTTCCCCCTCAACATCTGCAAATATTTCACTTACAGGTAATGGAGGGAAAGGGCTTGAAAATTTGATCTGCATTTGCCACCATGACCTTTCTCTCTCCTGCAGGCAGGAGATATGGCAAGGCAGCATAGGTAGGTTTTGAGTAAGGACGTGCTTACCAATCCCCACAATGACAAAGGCAGCCACACCATTGAGTATACCCAGGTACTGGATTCCAAATACGACGTGGTAGAGGAACAGAGCCACCAGGCAGCTTAGCCCAATACTGGCAATGCCAAAGAATGACAGGAACACTATAGGAGGAAAGGAACATGTCAAAAATAGTACTTCTGGTCATCCCTTGTGAGAACACACACCTCAGACCTGCCCTGTGAAGATACTTGTTCCCAGGAGTGTTGGTGACAAAGAATATCTCATGGCTGCAAGAGCACTGCTTGCAGACTCCTTCCCAGAACAGCTGAGGGCTGCAAGAGCACCGCTTGCAGACTCCTTCCCATGCGGCCTGTCCTTGAAATTACATCAGCTTTACACCAACCTTATTAAGATGGGAATTTGCATCTTATTCCTGTTCTCCATTGAGCCTTTCCCCCATCCTGCCCACAAATCTCTGCTCTGGAGAATCAGACTTGCGTGACCTTCTGCATGCTGCTGTGCCACAGAGTCAGGCTGGTGTCAGGGCATCAGAGCCTCTCCTGGGGCTTGCACAGACACAGGAGTCACTGCATATTTGACTTTGTGTGAGAGCAGGGCAGCTGTGACTGCAGCCTACCTGAGCAGGAGGTAAGGATGTAGACCAAGACAGCTATGCAGCTACTGCTGATGAAGGCCAGCCACATGTCATTGTTGAAGGTCCTCCTCACTTCATAGTCAAACAAATCCGTCCCTCCATACAGCACCTGGACTTTGCTAGGATGGGAAGATATGGAGGAAGAGGAGTAGGCAGAGCTGAGTGTAAAGGGAGCAGAGCCAGGGCATGTAAAAAAGCACGTCTCCCCCAGAGCCAAAGGAGGTCACTGCTCTAATAAACTTGGCAGTTCTCTGAGGAAACAGCTCAGAGGCGAGAGCAGGTTGAACAAGGTTGCTGCTGGAGGTGAAGTTCACACAAGAAGGGGGGGAAAATAAAAGAGTGGGTCTAATATTTAAAAAATTCCTCCAGTAGATGGTAGGTCTTTGGCACTAATAGACTTCCTGCTGTCAGCAAACAGCTCCTGAAGCCTCCAAAGCCAATTCCGTCTGGAATCCTAATCATTGCTTATTATATTAAGCACAAAGGTAATAACCAGCAGATGCAGGCAGAGTGAGAGCTTATCAGGAACCATATGATTTACCAGCTTCTGCTTCTGGAAGCAGGCTCTGAGCGGAAGTAATCCAAGATAATTTAACCAGGAGTACAATAACACTGCACCATAGGAAACTATCAGGAATCCAAGCTACAGAACCAAGCCTTGGCCCCAGTTCCCTTTCAGCTTTCCATAACCGCAACCCACTCTGCCAGCCCATTGCTGAGAATGCTCTGTGGCTGCCTGCTTTCAGCGCTGACAAGGGCTGGCTGCATTTCACACTACCTTTGAAGACTGGTATCCCTTCATTCTGGGTGCTACTGAGATTCAGAGCAGTAGAGAGCTGAAGACTGAGAAGTTACACTGCCATTGGGACTCACTGCCTTCCCTCAGCTGTCTGGATACTGGACCACTGTTCTAGCCCTTTTTGTTGTTTTACCACCTCCCTCTCACAAGCACTGAGTCATACAGACCTGAGGGTGAAACAAGCCTGAATTTCCTGAAACTTATTCATCTCTCTGTACAAGGAGCAAATGGTTCTGGAAGGAATTATGCTGTCATGAACAAAAGTAGAATTGGATCCACAGGTTGATGCCTAGAATAAGGACCACGTCACTCCTTGCATCAGACCTATTGGAGCCAAATTCAGACCAGGAAGGCAGAGAAGCAGCTCTGTTGGAGCCAGTGAAATTGGACTTGTGAGATGGAAGCAAGCAGATCCAATGCCAGGCATAGTCTGAGTGGAAAGGCAGCACTGGATTCAATCTTTGGCTCCCTTCCATTGTCTCTATTGATGTCTCTAGTGTGTTGCTGCTATAGGAAGTGGCATTAAAGGGAAGCATATGAGTGGTTTTCTGCCATATGCTTCCCACCCTCATTCACAACACTGTGCCCCAGCCCAGCTTCAAAGGAGATGCTTTTTCTCCTTCCCCTGGAGCACTACACTGCAGGCACTGTTGGAGACTGACCAGCAGTCTGAGCTGGCATGCCAAGCCTCCGAGGTGAGACTGAATGCTGCTGGGCTATCGGAGGTATGTCTGCCCTGAGTAAACCTTAAGACAGAACTTTTACACCCTGAAGGGTCTATTCCACACGCTCCTTTAGTGCGACAGCAAGCACCATGCTCTGCAACCTCTGCCTTTCCCTTCTCTCACCCACTCCCAGCAAGGCACCTGCCCTGTCTGCACAAACCCTCACCTTGTGGACTGCTTGGCCAGCATGGCCACATAGGTGATGACGAAGTTCTGGAACTTGCGGCGCTGCTCCTCCCAGCGGTCCTCCACTGAGTAGTAGTTCGGCAGTGGTGCCCCAAAGAGGATTTCGCTTCGCAGCAGGGAGCTCTTCATGTTCTCAGCAGACAAGCCCTCATCCACATACCAGTAGAATTCAGGGTGGGTCATGGCCAGCTCCAGGGACCCTGTGGGAGAAAGCAGTGCCACTTTTGTTAGGTTAGACTTGGCAAGGCACAGGGTCTAACGAGGGAAACTGGGAGCGATGCTGCCTTTCAGAGTGATGCTGACTGCTGCTGCCTTCTAGAGAGCAAGGAGGGCTGGGGAACGCTGGATTACAAAGACTCACCTTCCACTTCTGCTTTGTGACTCTGCTCGCAGTGTTGCCTACATGGAGTTCACCATTAGGAATGCATTTTCCACCCAGCTGTCATCTGAACCACAACTCCCCCAAGCAGGAAAGCACACAGACTCCCCATCAATACTCCCACGGCTGGATGCACTTAGTTCTCCTACACTGGGCCAATATCTACTCTATCACACTGGGTAGCACAAGAGCTAAACAACACCTATGGAAGATGAGGGGTCCTGGCTCTGCTGTGACTTGGTACCTCTGCCATCTGATGGTGTCAAGGATGCAGAGATGGTGCCACTCAGCTAGTAAGAGTAAGAAACACTGCCTGTCTACCCCCAAAATCCAAGCTCCCTTGAGTTCATATCAGAAAACCCCAAAAACTAGGCTCTTTCCTGTTTTGGTAGCAGAGCTGTTACTCATAGTGGAGCAGATGGAGTTAATTCTTTGCCTGCTCCCTGTATGGCTCCTGGACAGCTATCATCTCCAGCCTTCGCTTGGGAGGCAGATGGAGGCTTCATCCCACAGCCACATCACACCTACAGACTCCTCATGATTCACCTCTTTTTCACCATCCAAAGCCTCTGCTCTACCAGAGAGGGGCACAGTACAGGGTATGAAGCTGGGAAGAGGAGGCAGGGTCTTCCTCCTCCTCTCCTTATAAAAGCCTTTCCAGCTGGTGACTCACAAGCTGCCTTTCAAGCTCAAGAGCAGCCCACAGACTTCTTTCATCTGCTCCACAGAGAAGGGAAGCTCATTCCTATTGTCTGTCCAAGACCTGACATTCCTTTAGTTAACCACAGTCGTTCACAGGGGAAAAAGGCCAGTAGAAGGCATCTGTACAATGCAGGACTCCCCCTCATTTGTCCTTCTCACTTGCCTGTTGGAGCCTGTGTGACCTGTGACTGGGGTTGCAGGGGCTTTGCTGAAAGAGTAGAAAAGTGGCCCTAGTGCAGAAAAAATGATTCCTCAAGGCACAACATGGCAGCATCTTCCTCTTTGCACAAGGCAGCCACCCCTCTTAGCTGTACACCAGTAAGTGACTGCTTGAACCTGCAGGAGATGATGCATGCCTTAAATGGGTCAGCCTTTGCCCACAGCCCTCAGCTCACCTTGGATGTCAGCAAGGTCTTGTCCCATGCCATCATAGTAAATCTTCCCTCCTCTCTCAGTGGGGAAGAAGTAAGTCATGAGGGAGCTGGGAGGGGAGCAGTAGGAATAGGAGCCCAGGGGCAGGTCCTTCAAGACCTCGTGGGGCTTCCAGCAGAACTCCCGAAAGCGAGGGTGGTCCATGATCTTGCGCTCAACCTCATGGATGGTAACCAGGCGCTCGGTGGTGAAGATGTTGTTCTCAGAGTCCCCCCGAGCCAGAAAAATTAGCTCAATGCGCCAGTGGGCATGTGTCTGTGTGTTGGCGCTGATGAAAGTGCTGGAGTAGTCCCAGCGTGGGGTACCTCTCCCAGTTCGGGAAGTCCGGTTTCCTGGGTTCAGGTGGGTATGGGGCTTGGGGGAGCTCGTCCTGCCCTCTGGGGTGCTGCGCTTGACCCGCGCACTGACCCCCAGGTGGGAAGCATTGAGGTGAAGTTGCTGGAGCTGCTCAAAGATGAGCCTCTGCAGGGTTTCAGAGGTGAAGTCAGCCAGGTCCCGGCGATTCCTCCCCCATGACCCAAACTGGGACTTGAGGGCCAAGGCAAGTGCATCGAAGCGCTGAGAGGACTCATGGTTGCGGATCTCGAAAGCATTATAGGAGATGTCAATGTCCAGGGCTGGGTAGTGGAGGAACATGACAACAGCAAGCACAGCAGGGATGGCACAGCCCAGGAAAAGGATGAAGCCAGCACAGTATGGGTTGGTAAATACCCAGCCAACAATATTCCAGAAGCCAGACACTGGCAGCATGACACGCAGGGGCCTCACTCTGCATGGACTTTTCCCACACAACAGAGCACCCTCCCGCCTCTTTTGGGAGCTGAAGGCTACCTCTTCATCTTCCTCATCTAGCCAGTCGTCCTGTAACAAGGGGTCATCCTCTGTGTCCATGTCCAGCAGCCTGCACAAAGAGGTACGGAAAAGCAGTTAGCAAGGCCCAGCAACGGGTGTCACCAGGCACAGCCATTAATCCATAGCAGTCGCCGAAGGATCTCAGCAGAAGAGCCAGGGCGAGGGGCACGCTCCAGCTCTCAGCCCTGCACCCTCAGCAGCAAAGTATGACTCTTTCAAAGCCCACAGATTTGCTACAGCCACTGAAAGAACAGGTTCGCCATGGGGTATCTTACACCCTACCTGGCAGGGGAACCATAGAGGGGGGAAGTTCACACTACAGACCCAGAGCTCAGTGCTCTGGCAGAAGAGGGCTCTGCATGGCTCCAGGAACGCAGGGACAGAGATGGCAGAGGATTCACAGTATGCTGCTCAGACTGCAGCACCAGGAACACTTAATTAGCTAACCTGGTTCTCATACCTGGGAACAGTTCATGCTACCAGATGAAAATTGCAAGGGAACCTGTCTTCCTCTCCTTCAAACTGGCAATAGATTTCCCCCCATCTATTTATAGCTGTATTCATCTTTCCCCCAAAGCGTGCATGTGTGTGCACACACAGAACTAGAAGCACATGCACCCACACCTGCAGACACACACGTACGCACTTGCACATACCAACGTCCCCCAGAGAGCTCATGGTGACCCTGCTCTAGTCCCTGAAGGGCTATCCACTGTCAGCGTGGGAAAGGAAAGGGCCAAACAACCCCGCTTTCCTTCCACCCTGTGGGATATTTTTTATGGAGTGGGTTTTCCCAGAAAACCAGGAAGCAAAAGCAGTTCCTGCCCCCATGGAATGAGAAGGAGGAAACTCTCCCTGATCAGCCCATACTTGTGCAGGAAATGAAGGAGAGTCCCTTGGAGGTGCTCTGCTCTGCAGGGGGCTGCCAGCACACACAGGGTCTCAGACTTTCCCACGTGCTCCTCCTAGGTGTTGCATGGTGGCCTCCGAAGCCAGGAAGCCACAGATGGTGGTCCCCGAGAGCAAAGCCCAGACCCTGTAAGTGTCACACTTCCCCAGCTCCCAGCAAAGCCTGCAGCCCCCCCTCACTGAAGGAATGAACAGATTCGGTTCCTTACTTGACCCTGACAGTTGCCAGCAATTTACACACAGGCCAGAAGCAATTTACGAGCTTTGCTCCTAATCAGTGTTTCTGTTTTAACAGGATTTCTATCAGCAGAAGATGAATTGCCAGCACCCCTTAACTCTGGGAGCTGCCTGAACTTGGGCCGAGAGGAAAAGCAATGGGGCAGAAATGCTCTCTGGCAAAATGGGAATGTGCAAAGGGGCAAGAGCCACAGCAATCTCCCTGGCTCTGGTTAGCCTGGGCGATGTCTGTGGATGTCTCCCATGGGATTCACTCTGGTCTGGATAGCATCTGTGCTGGCAGGCTGGGCAGGGCGCTCCCAGCACTGCGGAGCCTGTGGAGAACTGGGAACCTCTGAGCTCCAGCCTCCCTGCTCCTGCCCACACCTACGAAAGCACGAATGTTGATCAGTGGCTTTAATCTGCAACTGATACTGTGAGAAAACATCCCATCCTTCCTGTCAGTGTGAGAGCAGGGACTCTCCCACCCCCTCACCGTGGTTAGGATCACGCAGCTGGGTCACCACCGCAGCTGGGTCACCACCGCAGCTGGGTCACCACCGCAGCTGGGTCACCACCTCGGCCAGGCTGCAGAGAGAGCACGTGTAAGCCAGTGCTGAATCCTCCTCCTGCTCTGCAACTTCATAGGGCAAAACTAGATGGGCACCACTGATGGCAGATGGCCACAGTCCCTCTTCTGTCAGACCTCCACATCCTCAGGAGGCTAACAAATAGGGTGAGGAGAGGGCAGCTCACAAAGCTCTGCTGTCTTGTTTCCCCCTTCACATATAGGGCTGTTAGACAGCAAGAACAAAGCAAAGAGGGCTTTTTCAAGTCTCTGGAAAGGTTAGGAGAAGTCTAGCTCATTTTAGTCTCCATTAAGATTTCTTTAATATTCAGGATGCATAATCCTAAACAGTCAGGGAGCATCTGAAAGTTTCCCTGAACAGCCACGCATCACTGTGTGAGCGTTGGGCCCTGGGGCAAGGCCAAGAGCAGATGAACAAGGCTGCCTAGAACAGCTACTGGTGCACCAGTGATCCTTTGCCTCAACTTCATGGCCATACATGCCCGTGTGCTCTTCTGTTCGTGCTTACGGACAGCCTTACTTGCATCATGGCAGGGAGAAGCTTCCTCAAGTCCCAGAATCTGCATATAAATCCTCTCCCAGCTGCTCCTTGATGCAGTTTTGCCTTCTCTCCCACATTCTATACTCCCAAACTCCCACCATAGAGAAGCCATAATCCCACCAATGCTGACAAAGCAGTGGAGGGCAGTGACATCCTCCTGTGTATCCAAAGCCTGCTGGCCCGCCAGCCCCTCCGAACACAGCCCAGTGCCAGCCCCAGCTCACAGGTCCCCCCTGGCTGCCCACCTTTGCAGACAGACATCCTCAGCACACGCAAGCCAGTGTGTAAGTCCCATCCACTGCTGGACTGACAAGTACTGTCACCCTTCTGCCTCTGAGAGCCAAGCCACAAGTTCAGCTCACGTTAGCAGTGCAGATTGGTGCTGCAGACCTCACTCATCCCATCTGGGCAAGCTGGTGTATACATGCAGTTACCTCCACTCCAGCATGGAGTTACTGCAAGACCTGATCAAGCATATGTATTCTCTCTTTAGAAAGAGAGGTAAAGAGCCATAATAATTTCCCATTTATTGAGCTACTGAGGAGAAGGAGGGAAAAGATTCTAATCCTGAAACAGAAGAGCCTGGACGTGACAAGAAAGAGAAACGAGAGAGAATGATATAGTAATAAGCCAGCAGAAAAAGAATCATAACATCTTTTTTAACCAAGAGCTAAATCCTCAACTCAAGGAAGGGATCAGACCTCAGGCATCTCCCTCTGGCTCTTCCATCCACTCTCATGGTCACTACAAATCCCACCTTATGACAGGTGGGCATCCACAATGTATGAAAACCAAGATGTGCTAACCTCTAGCTAAAGATTGGTACAAATTCTGATGCCGGTGTAAGGTCCAGCACAGCAAATGGTGGAAAAGGCCCAAGATTATATGCCCTCACATGGGAACTGAGTCAGGGAAGGATCAAGATTTGGTCCAGGTGGAAAGGCAAGGGCAGGGAGGGAGGCACCTGGGCTGTGCTGCCCCTGACGGTGACAGCCTCCCTCTGCATGTGGTGTAAGCACGCGTGAGCATCCTGCCCTAGTTCCACCACAGCTCTGAACTCCCTTCAAAAGAGAGTTTACCACATTCGGCTGCAAAGCCAGACACAGCTCACTTAGCATTGCCCTTGGGACTCGTCTGGCTTTACTGCCTTCGTCAGATCCTGCCTGGGTCAGCATGAAAGCTTATCCAACCCAAAACACAGAAAACTGAATCGGTGGGGGAGATAAACCCTGAAATCAGCCAGAAGGGGAGTTAATGCATTTTTACTGCTTGAATTCTACTTGGGGGCTGGCCTGTTTTCCTTCCACCACTTCCTGTGCTACCCAGGGACTCCCAGCATTGAAGCATGGCCTAGTTAGTTTTTCAATTCCAGAATATGCACAGTGGACCTAATCCTGCAGCCCTAATCAAAGCTCTGCCTCACTTCTATGCATTCATAGCCTGCTCCAGGTTGGAAGGAGCAGAGGATAAGAGCACTCCTGGGAGCCCTGGATCCATTTCTTTGGAGAAGAGGCACCGATTCAGCCTGTTGAGATAAGCATTCTGCTTTCTTGGGCTTCCCTCTGCCCCTTCCAAAGCAAACAGGCTTCCTCCTAGTTCAAAACCAGTCAGGACTGGTTTTGCCACCAGTAGGGTGGCAGAAACTTCTGTAAAGAAGCTTTCTGGCTCAGATTTAAGGTGTTGCTACAGGCAGAGCTTCCATCAAGTCTGAGAAAAGTAAAGGAAACTGGGCAGAGTACTCAGCAGATAAATACTAAGAGCCACAGCTGAAGTCACCATGGGGTGCCCACGTCAGGGACCCTGTTCCCACTCCCCTGATGCTTTCAGGGTTTTTCATCAGGAACATACAAGCATTCAATAGATGCGTGGTGAGAAGGGGGCTAGGCTGCCACCACACAGCCAGTGAAGGACAGCCCCTGAACCAGCTGCTCAAGCACAAAGAGCTCCAAAAGCCTACCCACACAGCCTGCAGCAGCTCCTGCTTTCTACGCAGCCCTGCAAAGGCAGACTGCGTGGGCAGGCTGCACACTGGACAGCCAGCTCAGAGCAAGACAGGGGCAATGCAAGGGGCAGGTCTCCCTGGCATACCTGACACGGGGAAAATGTGAGGCCCTTTCCCTTCCCCATGCTACCACGGTATGGATGAAGTTCAACAGCAGGGCTGGAGAGCTGCATAGTTCTGCTCTGCAGAGCCACCTACAGAGAGTAAGCTGCAAAGGGGCTTTTGCCTAACAGCTGTAGAGAAATCACAGACCTTGCTCTCCTCTGGCAAAGCTGGGCCTGCACAATTTGCATTCAGCTCACCCACCTCCTGGCCTGGTATCAGCACATGTTAATCTGTGCTGCCTCACTTGTTCAGACAGCCAAGAACCACCTGGGGATAGGGAACAGGGAAGTGGGGAGAAGTAAGCAAGGACAGCTGAGCTTGGAGGGACCCTGTAGAAAAATAACTGAGCTGGAAAGGGAGGGTAGGAGGGGGATTCAAGACGGGAAGGGAAGGAGGAGTCCGTAGTACAGTCCGCCCTTAGCATTCAGCCTTCAGCCTGCTGGACCATTTCAGCACCCTCCCAGGATGAAGAAACTTACTGATCTGAAGATGTGAGTTCAGAAAATCCATCACAGCAAAGAGACATGGCCATGGAGAGACTCACATCTTCCAACCCTGCGTTGGTGTACAGACACACAGCTTTACGGAAGGTACTAATAATGCCAGGATCCAGCTGATGATCTGGTTTGCCTCTTCAAGGCCACAACAGCAGTGTAGAGAGGAGGAAGACAAGGAAGGTCTCCTTGCCAAGGCTATTTTTTCAGTGACAATGGGCACTTCTGTCCAGAGGAGCATAGATGCTCTCTCACATCAGATCTGAGCCACCCCTCGGACCTGCACACCAGACAACCTGCAACTGAACCTCAGTACCACAGCCATGAATGCTGCCAGAGGCCAATGGAAGAGGCTCACCCCGCTCCTCCCTGGATGACTGTCACAGATGAAGCAGTGACTGGCAGACTGGGCCTCCAAGCCCCTTGATATTTGCACCCCTGTTCAGTAATTTAACCTGGGCATCCTCCACCTCTTGCTGCGACGTACCAGCCTGATTGAATTAAGCATTTAAAGCACTGCAGGGCTGTGGAGCACAGGGTAGGAATAATTACGGCTCCTGTGAGCCTTACACACAGCAGAAAAGAAGGGGCAAAGCCAAACCTGGGAGACCTTAAGATCAGCAAGAGTTTTGCCCTTAACTGCAGCAGGTGGGATCCAGCTCAGATCCCAACAGCCCGGCAGGGATTGTCACTCATTTGCACCCCAACCAAGAAAAAACCCCATGCAGCTCCCACGTGACAGTTCTTTTTCAGTGAAATCTAGTACAGAAGAAAGTCATTGACAAGTTGGGGAGAGGCAGTGACAGATGAGGAAGCTAATTACACCCGACCTGACTAATTAATGCTGACTTTCAGATTAAGAAGTCCTCACTAGTGTTCTATTTCAATTACTCAGTTGTTCCTTCTTACAGGAAAAAGGAAGCCTTATGCATCAGCAAGCTAGAAAGAAAAAAGGAAAGCAAGCACAAGGCAAGAAGGAGGGAAAGACAATTTCTGTAATATGGGAGATTCCTATCAACAAAATAATTAAACTTCACATTCATTTCTCCCATGGGCTAAGCTTTCAGAGCAGAGCAAGCAGTTTTGTGGTCCTATTTGTATTCCTGAAAACTCTTGGAGTTTCTACCAAAGGCAGCTGTAGGCCCCTTTGTTAGCTATATGAAGTTCCTCTAAGGGGAAGAGAAATGGGCTCTGTAACGATGTAGAGTCGATAGCAGGGATGGACACAGTGCCTCCCAGGCCCTGTTATGCTGGAGAACGTTGTACACAGCTCTGGCCATGTAAAATAACTGGAGGGTATCATTAATGTATACCCGCTCTAAAGCGGGGCTCCACAGTGACACTGAGATTCAGGACCAGAGCTTTGCTCTGCATTTGAATCACTGAGACTGGTTTAGAAGCATCATTTTGAAAACCAACCAAGAAGGGCTTTTTCTCAACACAGCTGTGACTGAGTGCGTGGAGGAAGCCCTTTGTGTTGCCCTTTGCCAGGGCAGACTACCTTTCACCACTGGGGAAAAATGAAACAGTAAGGAAGAATCAGATACAATTTCTGGGCTCCTAATTGGGGCTCAGACTTTCAGAGGTATTGCACTCCTGGAAAAATAAAGCAGGCCCTGCACAGCTGACCCTGAATCTCCTCAAATACTTCTGAAAACACTGGCTTAATTCAGCCATTGATCAGAACCTGTGCCTGAGGATACCATCCAGAACCTGTTTCAGTGGGACACAAGCCCAGAGATGCACATACTGCTTAAAGGCACTGGTTTAAACTGTTGGCTGGGCTGGCTCCACCATTGTTAATCAAGCAGGTCTACTTTTCCAGCTGTACAGCACAATGCAGCAACAAGGCTTTAATCTCTTGTCTTTCTGGGCCCTTTGCATTTCCCTTCCCACTTGCTTTAAATCCTTTGGTAAGATGCCCAAAAACATTGCCAGACCCCAGGCACTTTGCAGATCAGAATGACATCAAAATGCTCCAGCAGCACAGTGCTATTGGAATTGCAGCACAATGGTCTGAATGTGTTTGCTGGGAAAAAAGTTCAACAAAATTCTTTTAAGAAAATATGTATTTAAAGCTCTATTATCTGCAATTCCACTTGCCCACAGGAGGCAAGACAATAGATAGGGCTGTATATAGGATGGAGGATTATCTGATCTCCCAAAGTTTATGAAATTAAGTACATGCATACATACTCACTCCTAACTGAGGTGTCCTTTCACTGCTGACTCTCTTACCCTTCTTTCCCCTTACAGGCACTTTTACACCCTGGCTAAGATAAGAGCAGCTCGAAACAGAAGGAACCAGTCAGACCCGATGATCTTAAAGGTCTTTTCCAACCTAAATGATTCTATGATCTATCGACCTGCTTTCAGAATGGACAAAGGCTGGCTGGAGCACTGTCAGCCTACAACATTGAGGGTCTCCTGCCTGCACCCGCCTGCTGTTCCAGGTGTCTGACAAGCACTGATTAGATCTACTCATAATTGCATGCCAAAAACAGTGTGGAAAGATTAGCTGCAAAGTCAGGCACTCACCAGTCAGGAAATGCCAAATTCAGGGCTGACACAGCATCCTTAATTTGTCCCCCGTCTGTAAATGCTTTGCAATGCAGTTTTTCCTCCAAGCCCAGTGTCCAAAGGCAAGGACTCTGGCCCCTACCAGTGCATGCAATGGATGATGCTCCCGGAACCCAGCAGCTATTCGCTACCTTGTTCTCTCCTCATTGTTCAGCGTGTCGTCTCACGCCTCATTTCCTGCACACTGCTCAAGCCTGGCTCAGAGGCAGAATTATTAATTTCCTCATGAGCTTTTCAACACTACCTGTCACGACAGAGTCTGAGGGCTGAACAAACAGGACTGAACTGAATCCTTTCCTGGCATCTCCGAGAAGGAGGGGGTGGTGTTGTACACATCTGACAGATGCAGGAGCTCAGATCAGAAGGAAAAAAAAAAAGGCACTTATTTTGGGCACCTAGTTTAAGACACCCAAGACACCTAATTTCTTAGAGTGTACAGAACAGCACAGGTGGGAGCTGTGTGCAACAAACTGCAAACTTGGCTTTGTTCTGCAAGCATAATTTGAGCTGTAACATCAAGCGTAACCATTGCTGTGCAACGAAACCTCTATGCTGGCAAGGGACATCCAACCTCTACAATGAGAGCCAATTTCACACCATCTATGCTAACCAGTGACGTGCAAGCCAGCACTGGGACACCTCAGAAAACTTAAGAGTGCCAGAGAGCACAAGGACCATCAGTTCCCTCATTGCTCTTTACCTCTAATCTGGCCAAGTGGACAAGAAACAGGCTGGAAAAACAGGACTGCAAGACCAGTATATGGGGAAAAGGGAGAGAGATTGGTTTTAAAGGTGTTTGCTTTGCTGTGTGAGAAGCCACTACGTGCACACAGAAAAGACCAAGAAGAAAGTGGACAGAAGAACTAGGTAACCTTACAGCTGTGACCCACACAAGGATGTACAGCAAAAGCTTTTGCTTGTGGTTGTTGCTTTCAGAAATCAGCAGCTCTGCTGTACTTTGCTAGGAGTAAGATGCCTGCAAATAAGAACTAGCTCAGCCATCCGAGTTTCCTATTCTAACACCACAGTCTTCCTGAATGCTTCCTTAATTAGGAAAAAGATTGATCCCACAGCCTTTGATCGGGGAAGACCTTCATATGGCACTAGTTTTGGAAACTGAGGCAGCCCCACCATGGCAGGTACCAGCTATGAGGTCTGTCCTAGGGTGCTACTTCCTAAGTGACTCCAGGAAGCATCTGTATCCTGATGGATTAAAAAAAAATAATCCAAAAGGACACAATAAATTGGCCAAAATACTTGCTTCAATGTGCTGATGCTGGCACTTCTCAAAGCAAAAGGTCACCAGCATTTGTTGGCATCAAACCATGTATGTTCGGTGCCCTGCCATCCCAGGATCACTGCAGAGGTAAACCTACACAAGAACTCTGCTAACATGCATGTCATTGCCAAAGAAAATTCATTTCCTGATAAAATAATTTGCTCCTGGTTATTGTAACTAATGATTGTAGGTGTTAGAAGACAGCTTCTTGGTTATAATCTCAGGAAACACGCCTTGCAGCCTTGTGCCATGTTTACCACTTGAGTTACTTGCTTGTGTTAATGATAAGGCCCCGCTGTCACTCAGGCATGTGGCACTTACAGGTTTCTGCATACGGGTGCCAAGCAAGCTGAGACTCCGATATGCTTCAGAAATGACTTACCTGACCACTACAAAAATTACTTAGATTTTGTCTGAGCCACTTGCTGTTGCTAAGTAAAGGGCTGGCTTCTGGATCAGCTGTGTGCCTTTGGGTGCCTTGACACAGACTTCAAAAGCACCCTGGATCCCTCCTACCGGGGGCCCAAGATAACAAGCTTGTTAAAAGCGTGTGGATTTCCATGCTCCAGTGTCTATCCCTGAGCGCTTGTGTTCATAGCAAAGCCTTTACAGATCATTAAATACAGATGGCTACCACAAACCTGGGACTTGTATTATTATCCCAAGAAATGTCACTCAGTCCAGGAAGGAATCTCAGACCACAGAGAGGATTCACCAGTTTGCAAGCCCCTGGAACAAACAGCTATCCCCAAAGCTAGCGTAGATAAACTCAGGCTTCCCATATCACTGAAAGAGGGGAGATTTAGATGAGATCTGAGGAAGAAATTCTTTGGTGTGAGGGTGGTGAGCCCCTGGCCCAGGGTGCCCAGAGAAGCTGTGGCTGCCCCATCCCTGGAGGGGTTCAAGGCCAGGTTGGACGGGGCTTGGAGCAACGTGGTCTGGTGGGAGGTGTCCCTGCCCAGGGCAGGGGGTGGCACTGGGTGGGCTTTAATGTCCCTTCCAACCCAAGCCATTCTGTGATTCTATGATTCTATCACTGTCACCCTGAAAAGGAAAGCCAAGTCCTGCTGTCAGCCCCTGCCAGTCATTTATTATTCCACTCCGTGCTGAGGCTCCCCAGTTTACGTCACCGTGGGCACCAGTACCACTCCACGCTCAGCTGCAGGATTCCCAGCTCTGCCCCTGCTCCCCACACCTGCTCCTTGCAGCAGGAGGAAGTACAAGGACAAGGGCTGGCTGTGTGCTCCCCTCCATCTGCAGCTCCCCAGCAATAGCTGGCTTGTGTGTGCACTGTGCTTCTGGGACTAATCAAAACACCCTTTCCTAAAGGCTCCTCTCCAGAGGCTCCCCATAAGCTGCTACATCATTACTGAGAAAGAGGAGGGCAATTTCTTCCTCCCCGTGCATGTGAGCTGCTTCCTTGCCAGCAGCCTAAGCGGCACTTTGTGCTGAGGGGACTTTGCTGGTTGTGGCTCTGTGAGCCACAATATGAAGGGTAACACGGCAATGCCAACCTGTGCTGCCAACCCTTCTTGCCAAGCACAGGACAGGCAACTATTTCATCTCTACGTCTTGCACTCCAACATAAGGAGTACAATTAAAGTTAAAAGAAAACATTGCAAGTACTCCCCTTCACCTGAAGTGTCTGTATCCATCCAGCTCTGCTCATCATGCTCTGTCCTTCCAGGAAAAGGAGGTGCAGGCAAAAAGTCCCATCTGCACACATGTCTGAGTCGTATGGGCCAGAGTGTATCACTCCAGGTGCTGCAAAGTCCCACTGTCATGGATCTAAAGGTCTTGCCTTTTTGCTGCTATAATTTACTGGCATCAGAAAATGCCAGATTCACAACAGGAAGGCTGTAAGGACTCCAATCTGTGGTGGGGACACAGCTCCCACGGCATTTCAGTCATACTCAGTTCTCCAGCAGGGCTTTCCACATACCAGCATGAAAGAGGAATGGGTAATGCTGTAATCCTCTCAGAAATGAGGGGGCAGAAGGCATACCCAAGGTCGCTCATGCCCCATTCCAGCTCCATGCACTGAGCTGAGCTCATCTGTGATATAGGCAGACCTCTTATTTCTGAGAATGTGAAGGCCTGAATTTTGGGCAGAATTCATCCTGACAGTCACTACAGCTGAGTGGGAATAACTAAAGCAACCATATTCCATCGTCACCCATAGACAACTTACTGCTGGATCAGGAGAGACTCACAAAGTAGCTTGTAGCCAGCTGGCTCTCAGCAGCCATGAAGTGGGTTCTGAGCAGGTACGGCTTTCTTACCTCCCACACTTCTCCCTCCCTGAAACATATGCAGCTAGCTGCTCTCCTCCCATGAAAACCTGGTGCTTCTGGAATTAGATGAAAAAGCACTGCTTTTTTCATCTTCCCAGGATCAGTGAGAGATCTGGAAGCAGAGGTGTAAAACCCAGAGGCTGGAGAGCCTCTAGTGCCACAGCTGACTGCTCCAGAGCAGGACCTGGGTGAACACAAAGTTTTTCAGAACAGAAGGAAAACTTCCTGAGGGGAAGGGAAGGATATGGAGACGAGACAAGATGCCTCAGTGCCTGAACAGCACGTCGGCAGATCCCCTGCCAGTACAAGGACTTAAAGCTCACTGCCAGCTGCACCAACCATGCAGAAACTCACATTAAATGTTACCACAGCTCAATGAGCACAGTCCTGCAGTCCGTTAGCAGACGAGGGGGCAGGGTCTCAGAATAAGCAAACAGGCTTTAATGACACATTAATCTGAGGGAGAGTCCATGATGCTTCCCAATACAGACAAGAGACACTAAGAGCTGGTTCCTGTTAGTCCCTGTACAAGGTAGGGAAATGTTGCTGGCAGCAGCTCCCAGAAGCTGCCAGTGAAGCCATATCCGTAGGATACAGATTTAAGCCATCAGGACTGAGCTGCCTCTTCTCCTCCCTCCCAGCACAGACCTGGAACCTGATCTAAGCCTGGCACAGAGCAATTCAGGAAGAGGCAGACACCACCCTTGTCCCTATTCCCCTTCTACCACCAAAGATGCAGAGATTCACAGTCATGCGAGCTGCATGAGCTCAGGAGCTCGTGACAGGCAACCGTCCAACCCAAAGGATACCAAGGAACTGCCATCTGGCAAAGGATCAAAGCATTTCAGGCAATTGTTCCCCCTTCCTTACCGCATGCCACATTCCTCAGCCAGGCATTCACAGGCTGGGATGCCACTTGTGCTCACTGCAGGATCGAGTCCTGCAGTTAAAATGCAAAAAAATGAAGGAAACATTCGTGGCTCTGCTATTAGCTTTTCTAGCTTTCCTGGGGCAAATCACATCATCTGATTCTGAATTGTTCTCATATTTCGGAGCCTGAGACCCATCTTCCATCCTTTCACAACATGCCTTGTCCCAGGGCCTCCTGGGATCCCCCTCCACAAGCAAACACAGGCTATTCTTGCACAGACATTTGTAAATTGATTTTCAAAGGGACTCACTCCACTGCCCTATGCTGAAGTGGAACTGCATCTCATCCCCTGGAAACCAGGCCCAGTTGGCTGAGTAAGGGAACAAACGCCCGAAATCAGCCAGAGGAATGGAAATGCAAACAGTACCAGGATCTGCAACATAACCAAATAGATGGGAATATAGGCAGGTGTTGTGCACACAGGAATGAATTTAGCAGCATGCATGCCAAGATTCGCATCCAGAAGGAACAATCTCCCCCACAACACATCAGAAATACAAGAAACAGCACGAAGTCTGTAAAAGAAATGTCATCATAGTCTTAACTTCATCTGTCTCCACTACTTGCGGTATAGCTCTTTGTTATTGGAATCTAAATAAGGCCAAAGGCTTTACTGTACCACTTACATAGAAACCTATGCTATGAACTCGGCACTTAGTGCGAGGTAACTTTCACCAAGGAACTGGTTCCATGTAGCAGATTTACAGGAATGAAGCTTCCTTTCTTCAGCTTAAGCACTGACCCAGGGGATGAAACATTTACCTGCTGATATATCTTGTTTCCAGTTGTCATAGGCTGGTGTTTTATAGCTCCTTATGACCCTGCAGTGTTTCTACCATGCTCTGTGCACCAGTATATTGACATCAGTGACAAAAGTGAAACAGACCACAGAACACCAAAGGCCACAGCTCCATTGCCCACTTGCTGCCTGTCTCAAAGAGCCCCAGGTGAAGTGACAATGCTGAGATGTAAGGGTTAGGATTGGGAGAAAGAGAAGGGGTGGCCTTGGAAGTAAAATTTGGTTTGGATGTGAAAAAAAAAAAAAGGCTCGAAGCATATACATCAAATTCTGAGACACTCCATTTAAAAGCATGCCCACAGATTTGACACTCAGGTGAGTCCAAGGCACTGAGAAGTGCTCAGTGGGTGCTGAAGAACCATAGCGTGTGACGCCTGGTCCTGGAGTTTGGAAATTGTAATGGTTGGCAGGAAGCACCAGAAGGAGCAGCTTCCTGCATGGTTCAGGAACTAGCCCAAGCTTTCCAGCAAAATAGATTTAGCTTTCAAAACAAGATGCTGTCCATATTGTCCAGACTCATGGACCTCAGTTTAAATGGAGCCCACTGTTTTATTGAGTCACTTTCATGCTCTTGTGGGCCTGTCCACCTTTCCATTTCAACTCAGCCATAAAAATTGGCTTGGAGATTAAACTTGGCGCATGAGTTGCTAGCTGGAGAGCAAGCGGGAGGGCGTGCAAGGGGGGAGGTGGAGGGAAAGAGGTGGCAGAGGAAATATGAAGGCAGAGGAACTGGCCAGGTTTGATTTACAAGCAGGAGCCAGGGTTGCTTTGGGCTTCTCTCAGACACATTTAAAATGCTCCGTTGGGCTCTAGTTCAAATCTGAGTTTGCAGCCCCATCTTCTTCAAGATTTCATTTGCCTTGTTAAAAGGAGGAAAGAAAAGACAAATTACTTGATTTAGGGAATCAAGTGTGCTGCATGCTCAGCTGTACCCCAAGCAGTAGAAAGGATTAGGTGTTGGTTTGCTTTTTTTTCCAAATTGTCTCCACAGACCTTAATACAGCACTCAAAAGCAATTCATTCTCAGCTCCTGGGTGTAAAACAGAGCCAAGAAACAAGTCATCATATAGCACATCCCCCTAGGAACAAAGAGCGCTTTGCATTTGTGCATCATATCAGCTTCTATCAGAGACTGCATAAACCCTTTGCAAACACCTATCAGATCCAATTCCCTTACTCCTCTAGGGAAATAGGTCAGATTATATGCAAGTTTACAAATGAATTAAGCAAGGCTCCACAGTCTAGCTCCAGCTTTGTTGGAATTCAGCCACAACTTTTGCTGACTTTAACAGAAACTAAATAAAGACCAGGCAAGTTATAACTAATATTGTTAAGTGGACCCTGGTTTGAGTTGCCATTTGGGGAGCAGCAGTGGTACCTACAACTCCAGTTAACAGTGACACAAACTGGGCACCCAGAAACTGAGGTATCCAAAACCCAGAGTTGTCTTTGCTACAGCGACCTTCCCAATCAGCTCAAAAATCACAAGATTTGTGGCAGAGCAACAGTAGGACCCAACTCTTCCCAATCCTCTGCTTTGATTACCAGGTGCTCCAGCTCCTCCCATGCTCAATATCATAATGTGGAAAAAATTTAATACCCAGCAGAGGCTTGTGATGCTAACACATGAATTTCCTGCTCTGCCATTGGTCTGCAAATACACAGATCCTTTAAGAACATGGGAAGGCAGGGGGAAACAGGGCTCCTACGATACATTTTTGCAGATAGACCATGAAAGAAACAATGTATTGAGCCAAATGGTCCTGGAAACAAAAGTGTCAATTTAACACAGGGCTTTATTATTATTTATTAAATATATATATCACCATGTATAGATGAAGAAACAGAGACCCTGAGACTTCCTAGCCCAACATCAGACAGCTGAGTGAGCTCAGAGTAGAACTAGAGATCTCCTAGAAGCCTACTCTGTGTTCAAGTCAAAGAAATTTCTGCTACGCAAAAGTAAGGTGGGGAGAACATCTGTGGCAGCATCAGAGAGGATGCCCTGAAGCCCATACAAGCTCGCCCATGTAGTCATCTTAGCAGGTAGGTCCTGAGCTCACATTCCCAGTAACAAACCCAAAGTGACTTCACTGACATGACTGCATTTACCAGAGTGAGGGAGATCGCAGCTGCAGAACCAGGCCCCAGAAGCAATAGCATCCGCACCCTGAAGTCCGGGCAGAAAACAAATGATTCTCACCTCTGACTCTCCCCTGTAAAGAAGCAGAGAGTCAAGACCAGCGGCAGTTTAAGAACCAGATGACTGCCAGCACGTCTTTCACCCCCTGCAACCACACTGGCCTCTCCCCCTTCTCCACTATTTATGTAACATGAACTGCCTTCTATTCAGGAGGAGCCATTCTCCATTAACAGAGCTTGGCAAAGATCAGGAATTAATTGTGCCAACTTTCAAGTCTGCTGCCTTAAGGCAGATGGCAGGGAAGGTATCCCAGCCTTGTTCCTCAAACCTCTTCTCCCAGCAAGCAAAGATAACTCAAAACAGGAAAAAAGGTCAGGTACCTTGAAGCCCTAATTTCCGTGCAGGAGACAGCCTACGTCTGGGGTGCCCTGCTCTGCAATAGGCGTGCGTACCCCCCAGCAGACAAGCAAAACCTGCTGCACTGCCAGGATCTGCAGGCTGAGAGCAAGGGCACAGGTTTCACTGGAAGATTTATACTTCCAGAGTTACAATAAGAAAGAGGAGATGCTTTGGTGCTGTCATCAAAAAATCAGTACTGCTTACGACTAGCTGAACTGTACCTACATGGGAAAGCAAATCCCTCTGGGGCAGCTGGAAGGACAGGATTCCCAGTTACTACAGACCCACGGCACAAAACAAGAGCTGCGGATACAGAGCATCCTCTGCCTCCCATCAGCAGAAGAGAGCTCTTCTGCCATCCCCACCACAACGGGTCTCCCAGGAGCGGTTCCAGTGCCTGGGGGTTCAACTCGTCCCCACAAAGTCAAATTGCGCTCAGCCACTGGCAGGAATAGACACAAGTGGACTCTTGAGCTGTGAAGTGCTGAGTGTCCAGTTCTGATGAAATCCATATGACGTGCAAGTGCCTTGTTCTTGCAAAAGGAGGGCATCATCCCCAGCGTGAAGCAACCAAAATTAAACCTTGTAGCTTGTTTTGCCAAACTTCTTGTGTCTGTATTTTCTCCTGTTAATGGTGTGGCACTCCAGTTACTAATCTTTTCTGGCTTAGAATAATAGAAAAGCATGACTCAATAGCAGTGCTGAGACCTCAGAAAACTTCCCTCATGGTGCAGCAGAGGACAGTTAATGACAGTATGACAGGCAAGAGGGTCGTAAATAATACTCTACTGGGTGCTAATTCAGACAGTTGTTGTAGCTCATGCCTGAAGCACACTGCCATCAATGGGACAACTTACAAATTCACAGTTAAACCCATGCTGAAACATATTGTGGACTGGGGTCAAGGAAAGTCTCTTGCTGACTTCACCTAGAGCTGGATTAAGCACTTAACTCTTACACTGTCTCCCCCATGTTCCTGAATTATTCATTAAAGGCCAGGCATTGCAATCCATACTCACACTGCGTTTAATCTGTCCTTTAAATTGACTTGCATTAGTCTGAGTCACAGGCACTACAGCACCTTACTCTTTAAACAGTCTCACTGAATGCAGCAGAGCTATTCATGAAATAAGGTACTCCTCGGGAAGAGGAAAGGAGGCAGGATCCAGCCCTTGGAAAAGACATCAGTAAGGCGAGACCTCAGAGAAAATTCAGCCTGGTAAAGCTGCATCCAGATGAATGAACTCAAGTAAATCTGTGTGAAATCAATCATTTAAAGAGATAGCCTCTTCTGTGGTATCACAGGGGAGACATAACGGAGTGCTAGAAACTAATATTTCATTGTTCAACTTCATCACAAGGTCTGGAAACACATTCCCCTGCCCCTGGCCACACATTCACAGAGCCAAATGGCAGCTTGCATGCACATCTCGTGAGGACTGCTTTATCTCTCTATAGAGAGAGAAATAGGGAGGTGTGGAAAGGAGGAACACAAAGGATATGTTCCACTCCCCTTGACTGGCACAAAAGGAACAAAAAGTAAATGGGACTGCTTGTCACCAAGGGGGTAACAAGTACCCACACTTTCCAGCAACTCCTTCCTCTGCCAACCTTGCAACTTCCAGTAACCAAGGCTCCCAGACCACATTACTGGCTCTGATCCTGAAATCCCGAGGCTTCTTTAACAGCAGATAAACTCACATCACAGGAGAGCCAATTACCTTTCACTGCAGAGCTCAAATCCATAGTCAGATACTTTTAAACAAACAATGGGTAAAAAAAAAAAAGTCAATCAGGTAAGTGAAAGGAGAAATCTTGGGCACTACATTGAGAAATATAACAGGGTTTGATTTTTTAGAATGAATTAATCTGTTGAGTTCTCGCTTATGTCAGTGCTTGATAAGATTAGAGGATTAAACCAACTGTATGCTAAATGCTTCGTGCTAACGAGAGCCTTGCCAGGATTTACGGCACGTTGGCGTGCATAGAGACCATGGCAGCATCACCTGGAGACCCTGGGACTCACAGTAGGACCTCTTCAAACTTCAGAAATAAAAATCACAGCTTATCCAGATTTTCCATATGCCGTCAGGGTATGAACTCCTATCCCTCTCCAGTTTCAGTCAAGCTTACTTATTAAGTACTTGTACCCAACAGGCAAGTCTTTGTAAAAGCAGCACTTATCTCAGAGCACCGGCATCACAAGTGGATTTCAGATGTGCTGTGGTTTTTCGGATGCAAAATGTTAACACCGTATTCACACCCTCCCCCAGCACCATACCAAAATGCACATGTCCTGTCCCTCTCACGCTGTACAGTCACATATACATACATACATGTCACAGCTGCCCCCGTAAACTCCTGCACAATACAGCTTGTTAAAAACGCTTCTCATTGACAGTTCGGAAATGACAGGTACAGAAGTGGTCAAAGTTCTTCTGTAACTTAACCACTTTTTCTATTGGCCTGACAAAGGCATTTGTGATGTTAAATTCATTAATGTTGAAAAAGTACAAGATCTTGGGAGGTGTGGCCAAGGACATACTAGGTATTGAGGGAATTTTTAGCACCTAGCAAAGGCATTTTCCCTAAACACCTGAAAACTAACAGACATTTTCACCAGTGTGAAATCCATCATTTCTGTGCCCCCAAATTACACAAAGCCAGTCAGGTATTGTCACCTTGACTCCCTGTAACAGCGCCTTACTCTGCTGTTGTAAAGAGACAGGATGCATAACAAGGGCATTCAGCAATACAGCTAAGAACAGGAGAATATAGCCAGCGAGATAAATCTAAAAAAAGTGTCATTGACTTCAGTTTGTTGGTTTGGTTTTTTTTGAGTTTTTTTTACCCTCGAGGATGAATTTGGCCCTGTACATTCCAGAAACTGAATCACAATCTTCACCACATTGTGTGATTGAAATGATGCTGTTGCCACTTCCCAAACGCCAATCTGGTTCTCACATATTATACTGTTACATATTGCTCTGGGCCATTTGTCCCTTAGCTTTTCCCCGTGTGAATCTAGGTGAAACGGTCACAAATGCTGATGGCTAGTTTCCCCTTGAATCATTTTTCTATTAGATGGGCATTCTCCCCATGGGAATACAGCAGATATTCACAGGGTAGCAGGAAGAAAGGAGGAATGGATCTTTTACCATATTAAGCATTTCCATTGCATCTTCATTGCCTTTTTCACTAGCTCAGGTCTGTTTTATTTCAGGCTTAGGGAATCAAACTATAAGGGTCCAAAGGGGTAAAGAGACTGCCTTGATGAGCCTAACCTCTGAAGATGCATCCAGTGTGACAAAAGAAGTGTAGCTATTGAAACATCACCCTTCAATACAGTTATTGTGTTGCTAGGTTTCCATCTAGACACGCAGCCTAAAAGAGCAATCAAAAGAAGCTGATGCTGTGGGTAATATCAACACTTCACAAGGTTGTTGGGGAGGAAGAGGGAAAAATATTGTCCCCGAGCAAAGTTTTACTGGTGAGAATAGAAAGCTAGTTTCAAAGGCTCACACAAATTTTCATGGGAAAATTGTTTCAAAAAAACCAGCTTTTAAGGTAGCAGATTTTGTGTATATGCACATGTGGCTTTGTGAGCAAAAAGTCTGTGTGTTTATTCTGTCATTTGAATTATAAAAGTATTTCTCTTCCAATACACAAGTCCTCATCCCACTTAACTTGAGTCATGTCTTGCAGCTGCAGAAGGCGGCACACATCAGCTTTGTTTTAAAGGAACTTACTTGCTTGCATATTACATTAAACCCTAACAGACTCAGCACAGCTGTCAAAATACTACCCTAATAATTGCATAAGCTAAGGTTGCTAACCAGCACACTGCTGTGCCTGTGCACAAAACAAAAGTGCAAGCCACACAGGATGCAGCGACAAGGCAGATGCAAGGTCCTGCACGTGCCCAAGGGACCCACCACTTTCATCTTGCTCCCTCTGTCCCGCAGGTTTTCAGATATACTCAGCTCCCAGCAGCTCCCACCCCCCTCAAGTGTCTTCAAATACCTGGGCAGTGGCAACCAGCCCCACTCTTTTGGTTGGATCATCATATCACCAAATAGGAAAGAACATGGAACAGCTCATTTTCTCCAGGACACAGGCTGTTTTGCTGGCATGTCTTTGGAGACCACAGAATAGCAAGGGCCTGGGACTAGGCTGCAACTGGGACTGTTGCTAAGCAATGTAATGCCCTTACTAAATAAGTGACCTGGGGTTTTTAGGAAGGAACAGTCAATTTCTACACAGGCCAGTATAAAACAGGAAGGCTACCTTACATGTGCCAGCTACATGATTCTCTACATCTTCTAGACAAACATTCAACACCAGCTGCTGGCAGAGATGAGGATCTTGCCTGGGTGGACCTGCTAACATCCCTGAGCACAGAGAATGCCTCTGCTGGCTCTCCTCCTCCTCAGGGAGGCAGGCCAGCCCTCCGTGAAGTCGGGGACACAAAGCTGCTCAGTTCTGGCGCCCAACTTTTCCCTCAGGAGAACAGCCCTGCTGCAGGCACAGCTCAATCAGCTTATTATAGAGGCAGCCTCCCCGGGAAACGCTCTCCTCTCTGCATATTCATGAACTCTCCAGAGCTTCCAGGGAGAGTTGGCTAAACACACAACTGAGGGATTTATCTGTTGTATTCGCAGAAAAAAAAAAAAAGGGGGGGGGGGAGGGAGGAGGTAGAGGGCTTAAAAAAAAAAAGTAAACCGGGGAGCGTGGAGAAGGGGAGCGACTGTAAACTGTACTCTCCTCTAACCACCGCCTGCCACAGCGGGACCCCGACCTGCCCCCCCGGGCGACCTTCACCGGCAGAGCCGAGCGCCCGGGGGCTGGCAGCAGGCAGCGCGGAGACAGTACACCGGGTGATGGCTGTGCCCCACAGCCGCCCCAGAACCGCCCCGCCTTATCCCGGGGTCGCTTCGCGGAGCGCATCACTCACCTCCGCCCGTCCGGGCGGCAGCAGCCGTGGGCTCGCAGCGATGCCGGGGCAAAGCCAGGTACCGCGGTATCGGATGCCCGCCCTGCAGCGCCGCGTCCCCCCGCCCAGCAGCGGCGGGTCCCGGTCCCCGCAGTCTTCACCCGGCCCCGCCGGCGGGTGCCAGCGCAGCGAGCCGCCACCGCCGCTTTTTAATGCCGCTCCGCCGTTCGCCGCGGCCGACTACTAGCCCGGCCCGCCGGCCCCCGGGGGAGGAGGAGAGGGCGGCCGCCAGCCCCCGCCGCTGCGCCGGTGCGGAGCTCCGCACCCGGGCGCGGCCGCTGCCCGCTGCCGCTGCCGCCCTGCCGGGCTGCGGGCGGCGCTGCGGCCGCGCTATAAACCCTGCCCCGTGCGCGGCCCCCGCCCGCGCCGGGGAGGCAGCCCCGCGGCGGGGCCCGGCCCCGAGCGGCAGACGGGCGGCCGCCTCCACCGGGCGCGGGGGGAGCGGCACAGGGCGCTTGGGGACGGTCCCCGGTGCCCGCTCGCCCGTGCGTTTCTCCTCGGAGAGGGCAGGAAACAGGGGAGCCCCCCGGGGAGCGCTTGGAGCCTCCCGCGGATGCGGGCGCACCCCGGGACTGCCCTGCCCGCCCTCAGGGGGAGCCCTTGGTTTGCCGTCTGAAAAGGGAAGGAAATGGAGCCGCGGGAATCCGGCTCTGCCAGGGCAGGCGCTACCCACCACCCCGGTACCGGGCACAGCTTGGAACAGAAATGCCAGAAACTTTTGCAGCGACGGGCCGGTGCTGCAGGACCACCCCGTGTTAAGAGCCAGGACTCTGGAAAGGACTCATCTGGTTTCCTTGCTGGTACTCTCGCCGCTAAATAAATGCTCCATAGCGGAGACACCTATACACATTCAGTGGCAGAGGTATGCAGCAACAATCCCTGAATTAAATCATTAACTGGGAGGTAGCAAGGCTATTAACTAGGGTGGTAGAAGAAATCTTTTTTATATTCATGCTTGCCCCTTCTGCAGCTAGGCATTCTGCACAGCTGGCCATCTGACTTGACCAGGGACCCTTGCCTTGGCTTTCAGGAGCCGAAATAGTCCTGTTTATGATAAAGACATCCCTGAGTACAGGGGCTTTGCTCAGTGTTGACAGCAGGTCTCTAATGACTGTGCTGGATACAGTGGTCTTGCATTTACTTATTGTGCTCTCTTCTGTGACTCTGGTTTTGAAGGCAGGGAGAGAACAATATTCCCCCCATCCTTGGCCTTTTACTGGGGTGACCTGTTACTACAATTCTGCAAGAGCAGGATTATGTCAGTCCATTGCTGAACAGCTACCTGATGGCAATGGCTTTTAATCAGGCTACATTACGGAGGTGACCTAAGCATATTCTTGCCTATTTGAGTGTTGATGGTGCCTAGGAAAAATATCCCTTACGCCAGTTTTTAGATAGATTTGTCAAGTCAATAACAAATAGAGATCAGCACAGTAAAATAGGCCCGTCACCTGAGCCTGTCTCCAGGCTGGCGGCTGTGTCAGAGGCAAAGCTCTTTCTGATGCATCACCCAAAGTGAACAGGAAGCCAGGCAGACAAAGCCAGACCATCATCTTCCTTGTGGGGCTCCAAGGAATGCAAATTTAATGAGGCTGCTGAAGTAAAATTACATTCCACCAGCTTTGCGCATCTCTGCCAGTGATGGAGGTTTCTGCAGAGAAGGTGATGGTGAGGGGTTAGCAATTCTGTTGAAAACTGCAAGTGTACAGTTAAGGGAAAAATTGCTTTTTCTAACTTTGCTGGTGGTGTGAGCAGAGCCCACGCTGCTGTGGGGGACGGTGCTCAATCAATCACACAGCAGAGCCCAGCAAACCGCAGGGAGTTATCAGTCAGTGCTGCGTACCAGCACTCAGACAATAACACGATTCTCCTCGGCAGCATTTCCGACAGCCCTCCAGGCACAGACAGGCACACACGTGTGAGCCCATCCTCACCCCCCGTGCCCCTCTTCGCACAAGAACACAGTGCAGCAAGTCCTGCGATGCACACACGGGCAAACAGACACAAAATGATGCTGGAACACCTGCTCATGGACAAACCGTACCCATCTCTACTCCACAGGCAGAAGTACATCAGTTTGACAGCTTTAGCTTTTAAAACTTGGTTTTCCAACAGCGTAAACACACACAACATCTTCCTTTGCCACATACACACCAGAGAGCTATGCTAGCCCTTAGTTGAACTAGAATTTTCTCTTGCTATGTTAGCACCTAAAATATAGACATGAAGAATATGCCTTTCCCTGTCAATACAGAGACACTCACACTGCCACATTCATGTGTTAAATGTCATTCCATGAACACACAGAGGTCTGCACAGCACTCAAAAAGCCCTGTAATGGAATACTCACCTGGATGGGAAGAGGTGCCTGAGCACTGACAGTCCTGCTCTATGGCAACTTCTGTGATTTCAGTCTTTTTTCATTCTGCATTGGAAGGAAATAAAACATTTCGAATATTTGGGGATGGGGCGGGCAGGATGGTGCATAGTGGAAATCTTCATAGCTGCCTTAACATTTCCTTCCATGCCCCTCTGTGCTCAGAGAGCATCAGCCTCTGACTGCCATCATTTCCCTCCCTCAGGCCTCACAAAAGTGTTCAACAAACCAGCATGTGTTGCCAAAATGATAAATAGTTCATTACTAGTTTAAATCACCAACATTGAATGTGTTTTACTCAGGCACAGGTTACAACTGTCTACATAAGCAGCACTATCCGTACACATAAACACAAACTGTATCAAACTGTACCTACATTACTGGCACATAACCGTACACGAATGTTTCAGTGCTTTATTGCAGACTCCACTAACAACGCAAATGCATCTACAAAGAATTAGCATTATTTGTGGCTTTTATTAACCGCACACGTGCAGAGGGAAACAGCACACAGACTGAGGTGCTGCACACTGCTGCTGTCCTCATTAACCACACAGGTACACAAAGACACGTGTGACACCAAGAGACATTAGCACTGTACTGCAGTCTTCGTTAGCAAGCGGCATATTCACAAATGCCTGGCCACATGCGCAAAGGCACAGACACAAGCAGGAAAAGGATTGCCACTGCACCTAAAGCCATTCCTGGCTAAAGGGTGCCTTTTGGAGTTGGGAAGCCGAAGGAAAACATCTTCCCCTTTATTCATGCTCTCTAACCTTCTGACAGCCTCAGCACGACTGCCTTCCACACCAAAATCAGGCACCATCAGCCATTCCGCTTGCTCATATTTATGGTCCCTCTTTGAAATTCTGACTGCTCATCTATGCAGAATAAAACTACCCAAGCAATCTTTCCTGTTCAGGTGCTCATTACTAAAGTGTTAAATAATGCCAGACAGGCTCTCTTAGGCCTTGTAAATTTTGTCTGGGGGACTTTCAGCTTCTACAAGGTCTATTACTGCCTGATTGCCTGAAAGGCTTTCAAGTTTGTACCAGACAGCAAGCCATAGAGCAGAGAGGGCTGGGTAACACCGAACTTCTATTCAACAACATTGCTGACTTGGGAGCCAGGTTGGGGAAGGTGAAATGCATAGGTGTGAGGGCATACGCATGACTGCCTGCAGAGTCTGCCAGCATGTCCCTGGAGTCCCTCGCAAACACGAGGCTACCAATGTTCGCGTAAACGAACGTGTGTGCTTGGCTGTTAGAGAGAAGCGTCCAGATCGAAGGGTGACACTGTGCACCAGTGAGTGGAAGACTGCGGGTGCATGAAAAAGGAGCGGGGTTATGTCTGTGGGCCTGATCTGAGCTACACAAATGTCACTGTAGGGTCAGAGCTTAGGAGTCAGTGGGGTTTATGGTGACAGCTGAGGACAGAATCAGGCCCTGGGAGTTTGGACCTTTCCTATTGGAGCAGCTTTCTCCAAGTGCTTGCTGTTAGCCAGGGCTCAGAGCAAGGCTGTTTGAATATACCAGTAAGCTTAATGAAGCGGTGAGAAAATAACAGAGAAACTGAGGAAGAAAGGGCAATAGCCCCCAAAGCCAGAGAGGTTCTGTTTCATCAGCTGCCAGCTAAGTGTCCCAGGAGAATCTGTAAGTACATCCAACACCCCTCAGCTCCTGGGGGCAATCCCTAAAGGATGCTGAGCTGCAGATGAAGCATATTTTCAGAGGAAAAGAACAGGGAGTGGGGACAACATGCTCTGTTTAGAAACATCCCTCAGCCTTTTTGAAGTTGTTCTCTTTGTTTCCTAGTGTCTTCTTGTCAGAGAGCTCAGACCTTTTCTCCTCGTCTTTCCTACCCCAAACATCCTGCTTGACGGGACATCAAGGAAAGGGATAGTTCCTATCTGTCCGCAAAACTAACAAAGCCACATCACAAGCTATTTCTACGTGCCATGTATTTATAAACCTCAGCCCTGACCTGATCAAGCAAAATAGCTTCTAGTTACCACTGACTCAGGCCTGAATGCAAACTGCCAGCTGATTATTTCTTACTCGGGCAACACTAGTACTCAAAAATTATGTTAAACATTTCCCAGACGCAGAAACAATCCCTTCCCCAAAGAGCACAGAGGTGAAGGCACACAGCCAGCCAGTCCCCTCTTTTATTGGATAACATTTCTCATATATTTCATGAGAGCCAGATGGCACCATCTTAACAGCAGTGAGCCTGGAAGCCTTCGGCCACACCAGCAAAAGGGAAGCGTGACCCAGCCCAGGGCGCAGCAGCGCGGTTCAGGCTGCCGGCAGGCAGCTGCCTCTGCTTGGGCACAGGACAGCACAGTAGGGGGAAGCTTTTTGGCATTCAAGCAACAGCGTAAATTTGCATGTGGAAAACTAAATCGCGACCGCTGACAGGTAAAATCCTGCTCTTTTGAGGACAGGAAGAGTTTCCCCAGTCCTGGAGCTCTTTGGAAAAGGGAGGGTCATCTGCAGATTGCTTGAGAAAAAGAAACAGATGTACAGAGAGACAGAGTGTATTCTAAACCCCCGCTGCATGTGGGGCCTTTTCCTTGCAATTAAGTGAGGCTAATGGTTTTATGGAAGTTGTTTGTTCAAAAGGCCTTCACTGCACTGTTTAATGGAGTTTCACCAGCATTCCCCAAAGGCTTCCAGGCTGCATTAGTACCCCACAGCTCACATCATAACCAAACAAGCCTTCTCACCCTGACGTCTCTAGCCTGTATGTATGGAGTGTGGGAGTATCAGGGCTGCCATGCCTCCTGTGCTCGCCTTTCCACTGGAGTCTTGAAGCCCCAGGATATCATGAATATTCATGACATAAACATTAGCAATAAGTATTGTGCAATTTGGGCAAAAATATATTTTAGGCAAAAGAACTGGGAGACAACTGAGCGAGAATCTTTACTCCTGAGCACCAGGAACTACTGAATAGCAGTTTCCTGAGCGGTAACTGGTGGTTTTAAAATGCAAATCAGTCTTGGGTTTTTGAGAGACATTGGAGAAAAAAAAAAAAAGACCCATGCAGCAAAGCTTTATTGTATTGTAATGAATGAGGGATTTGCAGAGCTGCTTCGTGCCAGTGAATGCACAGTGGATGCAGGCCAGGGACTCCAGAAGCCCTGAGGCTTGTCCCCAGCTAGTTCTGCCACTGACTCACTGTGCGACCTTGAACAAGACACCCTTTCCTCTATTTCAGTGTTCTCATCAGAGGACATAGGGGAGCAGAGAGAGATGAGGCTGTTTCTGTGCCTGCTGGTGAGGTTATACATTATAGGCCACTCTGAGGTGGAAGTCAGCAGAACAAGCGTATCAGCTGTCTCCCTGCAGGGACAGACAAACTGGGATAGTGTTGCCCTGTTCTTAATGGTCTTCCTCTGGCAGATGCTGCTCAACCTTTCCTACCCCTTTTCCTATTGCTATTGCTATTGCTATTCCTTTTCTTTTTCCTATTCCTATTCCATAGATCATCTTTGGCCTTGTATCTCCCTTGTCTTTTTCTCTAGAGCTGGTCCCCTCCTTGAGCCTTAGAGTCTGTAGAAACCCCTCTGCAATTGTTCAGCTCTTCTTTTTCATGTCCACCTGTAAAGCATCTAATACCATTTTACCTGCTCTCTAGTTAAAATATGGTCCCTAAACAGACTCTACCACACAGATCATAGTAGGAGTCACACATAGAAGGGGAGACATAATAAGTGAACTTTTACTATAGGTAGATTTTCCTCAAATTATTAATGGTATAAACAAATAATAACAATCCGTAAAGAGGGAAGATGGTCTGAGGCACGTCACAGTCCAGAGGACCCCTCTATTCCTGGACTCCCAGGATCCACTCTGGGATCTTGAATAAGTCACTCTGGTTATCTCTGCCTTGGCTTTCCTCTAGCCTTCTGCTCCCGTCTGTACAGCCGGTGATGGGAGGGGGTTTGGGTGCCATTTATTTGTCCACTGTTGCCTCTTCTTACCAGCTGCCCTCACCACACACAGACCCCAGTGTTAGTGAACTCGGAACAGTAAATTGGTGATTTCTAAACCTGCCTCTTCAAAGCTGCACTCTGCCACCCACAGCCTGCACATACCTCCTCCCACTGCATCCAGCAACGCTCTCTCCCATGTACAGCACTGAAGGAAGGTTGCTGAATCCAGCATTTAGAAACTAAGTTCACTCCACAAGGTCACATCAAAGAGGCCAAAAATTACAGTCAGCTGGCACTAGCCTTCACTTATTACTCACCAGAGAGAATATTAACTGGTAAAGCAGAGGCAAAAAGTGCCATATTCCATTACCAGTCCCCAGAGCCCCCCCGACACCACAGAGGGAGAGCTGTTAACTGAGCTCTTCAACTGCATTTTCACTGACAGAAATGCCCTAGCAGCTGCCTGACCTTCATGTAGCAGAAGTCTCAGGTCCTCTCAGCTGCTCTGTGCCACAGACAGAAATCACTCAGAGCCTTCTGTGTCCTGATGCCTTTCAGAAATTATCTCTCTGAAGTAGGCAAGATCCCAAAGGAGGAATACACCACAAGGAGAAGCAGTCACACTAGGGAAAAGTCCAGGCATTCCAATAACAAAAAGCCAAGATGTTCAAATCCAGATACCAAAAGGTAGGTTTTCAAATCTATTCAAACCCCTAAGCATGAGACCTGAAGCTCCCATTACATGTAACAGAATTTGGGAGACCTCAAAGCTTTTCAACCTGGCAATTTGTTTCCAAATACATCAATAGGAATAAAGAGTTTCTCAAAAAATGCTCTACTGTACCAGCAGAAAATTTCAGCTCATCACTGGAAACACAATCTTTAAGAGGAACTGTCTGGAATGAAAATTTACTAGTTTAAGCTGAAATATTTGGTGTTTCAGATATTCCTTTTTGAAGTAATAAAAATAAAATATGCTCTTAAGCAAAGTATCCTTTCTTACTCATTCCCCACCAGCTATGCAGTGGGGACAACCAGAAGGTTTTACATATTGGCAGTGTCAGTAGAAAAGTGCTTCTGAGAATCAGGTGGGAGAAATGCCTGCTCCAGGAAGTCAGAACAGAATAAGAATCAGAAAAACAGGAGGAGGACAAGAAATCAAACTAACCCATTCACAGGCTGAAAGAAGGATGCATACCCACTACCATTTTGGAAACATCAGGAAATGTTACCAATCTCTTCAACTACTGGAGAACCAGGAGAGCCTGCAGAAGTGATTATGGGTCAGAAAATTACCAGAAAGCAAAAAAATCCTATAAAACAGAAAATTCCTTGGAAGGTCAGAAATTCCTAGAAAGCAGAAGGATTTCTCAAAATCAAACCTTCCTCTCCTGGTGTAAATTGCCGTGAACAATATGTGGGAAATGTTCCAGTGTGCACATAACAAACACAGGGCACGTTCTAGTCTAATGATTAATGCAAGAGAAGATGTCATTCAAATTCCACACATTTATATCAGGTATTTTTCCTGCTAATGTTAATGTTACCACTGTGGAAAAAAACTAACTGTGGGGGGAAAACATGGACCAAATTCATAGCTGCTATAAATCAATCCCATTCCATTTTGATCTCAGAAAGGTAGGCCAGTTCCCAGCAATGGAGCATATGACTCATTACCTGTCTATTCAAACACCCAGTAGTACAGAGTTCTATATGGTATCCGCTTGGCAAATAAATCTTTTGTCCCCCCTCTAAAATAGCACACACAGAGTTATCTCAGCAACAGCTATTTATATATTGGGAAGCTAAGCAGCTAAATGTTCCTTTCATCTCTGGGTCCCTCCATCTAGCCAAGAAAAGCATCCTGCCTTAGATGATGACACAGAATAAAAGCTTGGGCTGTTTTCACACCCCGAGCAAACAGGGAGTGCAATTGAAACCCTCCACCTATTCTCAGTGAAGCACCTCAGCCCCACTGAGGTGGGGCTGGAGAACTATCCGTGGCAGTTGCTTTTGGTGGCATGCCCCTATTTACCAACACCCTCTTATTAGTATAAAGGTGAAGTGAAAAGCATAAACAGGGAAGCAGACAGACGAAACATAGCCATAGGAAAAAGCTAAGCTGTATCTAAACCCAGGTTGGAGGACTGATAAAATATTTTTAAGCAAGAAACAGACGGCATGAAAGACAGGAAGATGGAGAGAGAGATTTAGAACTGAACTTAATACTTCTGTGATTTATTTGCATTAAGCTCAAGCAGTGTGTGTGGCTTGGGTTTTACTTGTTTATTTTGCTTCCCAGACTGCCTCGGGTGCTGGCAGAGAATTGTTTTGTTGAAGTTGCAGTCCATGGGATGTTTTGGAAATTCATTGTCCCTGTGGAAAAATGAGGAGAGTTTCATAAAATTCTGGAAAAGTCCTGCAAGTTCTGAAACTCAAAGGAGAAAGAGTTGCATGTGAAGTAGTCCGGATCTCCTCCCTAAAGTGAAAGCCCAGCTTTGTTTCCTCAGAGTCAGAAGACCAGAAACTATCAGCAGCCTTCCTACTGTGCTTCACATGAGGACATTCTGCAAATTATGGAAATTTTGTCCATCCAGCCATCCTGCAACAGATGGCAAAGCAGTGAGAATGGCCAGAGCTGGTGGGTGGCGTGGATGTGTTTACTTTAATAAGGCCCAGAGATTAAAAGTTCCACCAGTGCCCATCAGCAGTCTGTTACATTCATTCATTTATAATTACTTCCCATTTTTCCCTGCAGTTACATTTTAGAATTGTAGTTATTTGTATCCCTATAACCCTCCAATGTAGCTCACATGACCCTGCCCCAAAACAGGGCATCCAGGATCCCTCCCAGGATCCCCCTTGTAATCCAAGCCCAGGCATCAATCTGTGGGACACCAAGCCCCTTCCAGCCCACAAAGACAGGACTGTGGTCTTGCAGAACCTCTGCTGCTCTGGTCAGGCTGTCCAAAAGAGCAGGAAGGAAAGTGAAAAAGCAGGGGAATAGGTGGGTACAGGAAGGAGAATAGACAAAAGAGAAAAAGAATGAAGGAGACTGGTGAGGGAGTTAAAAATGGTACAACAGAAGAGGAAAACTACAGCACGGGACTGGTACCTACAATCACTGCTACAGAATTTCTGCAAGATGGTGTCACGGTTTAACCCCAATGGCAGCTAGGACCACACAGCCACTCGTGCAGCTCTCCCCCTTCCCCAGAAGGGCAGAGAGAAGAGGGAGGAAAGGGAAAAACTCATGGGTTGAGATAAAGACAGTTTAATAGAAACAGTAACAGAAAAGGGAAATAACAATAATAATAATAATGACACAAGCCACCCTCACCAGCCAGTGAATTGGCACTGTCCTGAGAAGTGATTGTGGATTCTTCCCCCAGCCAACCCCCATTTCTATACTGAGCATGATGTCTATGGTACAGAATATTCCATTGGCCATTCCCTTGTTCTGTCTATACTCCTTCTCAGCTTCTATGGGAAGCTGAAAAGAGTCCTTGAAAAGCATAAATATTGCTTAGCAACAACAAAAAAAATATGCACTATTGACATTCCTTTCACAGCAACTACTAGAAAGAAAATCAACTCTTTCCCAGGACAGATGGATAGAAAAGTTGCAGAGGACGAACTTTCTTATGTCTAGCATGAAATTCCAGGAAAAAAATTAATAGAAAGAAAAAGGAGAAAGTTAAAATAGGAATAGGAGAGAGAAAGTCACTGAAGTTGTGCAGTTAAAACCCCAGCAAACCCAAGTACATGAACACTGGAGAAAAGGGAAGGAAGAGGTAGCTAATGGAGGAATTTGTTGGAACACCATAAAAAATCAGTTGTTTCCAGATGTAGTGTGCTACATGCTGCCTGCAAAATCTCAGCTTGGAGCACCATCCATTTCCTGGGCGCTCAAGTACCAGGGAGCTGCACTTTCTCATGTGCTGTTTGCTTTTGATGAATGCTGCTGTGACAAATGCATGAAACCCAGCAAAAGTGAGCTTTACTGGTCTCTGAAAACCAGGGTCCATCACTGCTCAGACTACTTATAAAACAGCCTGGCCTGAGAGTGATACCAGCTTTCCCCAGGGCACGCAGGAGGCATGGCTTATGCCAGCATGAGTCCTCCCACATACACTGTCTGCATCTATTCCAGGCCCTGCAACAGAGACTGAACTGGGTAGCTGCCACATCCCCTTCTTACAGTTACTACTGTTTCCTCTCAGGGAGACTTGGTTTGAGTGGCGGGTTATCATGAAAGCCTCAAGTGGGCTTCAGGAAGTCGTACACCACCACTAGTCATCCAGTTTGCAGAGATCCCTGTGGGTGGGACAAAACGGAGTCTAATTATGGTTTTGACTTACGGAATTCCGATCATCACAAGAAAAGCCTATGTGTAAGTTGGGTCAGAGGACAAGGATGTGTTTTGTCTTTTTTTTTTTTTTTTTTTAACTAAACCCACAGGCTCATTATCCAGCTTCTGTTTCCCAGGAGGAGCAAGAGGGTGAGAGCTCTGACTCCCTGTGACTCCAAAACTCAGCCAAAGGCTGATGGACAAACTGAGTGTCACTGTCTCCTGCTGTGGCTGTGGTTTATGATGACTCTTCATTGCTGTTTGAGCCAAGAATGGTGGCAGCACAGTTGTGACCTTCTTTGCCCCTGAGCCTGGATCCCCAAACACTCCCTATCTCCAAGCAGCTTTTGCAGAGAATCTCACTCTCTGCTCCTGTAATGAGTTGCACAGCACGATATGGAATTAGTAGAATCTAAGTTATTAATTGTCTACAACAATTAGCCAGGATGCCTGGGCCTTCAGACACCTTGGTTACGTGTGGGAGCCAATTACAGTCTCATACATATTCATGCCACTTCATCCACAAACTGGGAGAGCTGCTTCCCCAGCTCTCTCCCCATCTCCTTTACTCCGACTCACATCCAGCCCACCTTGAGCCAGGAAGGAGGAGTAGTTTCCTTTCCTTTCCTTTCACATTTCACTGAAATCAAACATTTGCTGTGACCATAACTGATGTAATGGAAATGCAGAACTAGCACATTTAACAGGCAAGAACAGAAATGGCCTGGCCAAAACGCCGTCATGCCTTACAAGAGGAGATGGAGAGATCTTGCTGGGCCCCTCTCCCCGCAGTCACCTGCTCTATCAATATACCCACAGTCCATTGTCCAGACGAGCTTGATGAGAGATACTTCTCATAGCAACCACCTCAACTCCATCTGAGACCACAATTGCCAGCTCTCATGGTGTAGATCAGTGTGGTCAGTGTATTGCCAGTGAATGTGATGGATTTACACCAGTTTATACCCACTGAGGACCTTGACAGTAAGTGCTGAGTGAGACATTGGGCTGCACCAGATAAGTCACTTAATGCCTGCGTGTGTCTGATTCCCATGGGTATGCTAACGCTTCGCTGCTTCCCAAGGCTTCTCTGAGGTTACATCTATAAATATCCATGTGCTGTGCTCCTAGGAAAATAGTGACCCTGTGAGTAGATCACTGAAGCTGTGCTTGACCCCAAGAGGAGCTGGAGCTGGTCCTGGGATGAGCACACAGGGCTGCAAGTGAGCTCCACAGGAGTCTTCTGAGTGCCTTCACCACAGCGGGGTCAGAGCCTAACCGAGCAGGGAAACATCTGTCTTGGGAATCCATTGATCCACCAGAGTGCCCATTTAATCTCTCTCTCACAGCAGCTATCCAGGAGCTAAAATGTTAAATCCATAACCTGCTCTCTAGATTTATTATCCTGATGGCCGTTAGGGCTTTTGTGAGCTTTGGAGTGCAAAATAATGTTAGAAACACACATTATTTATCTGACACACTAGAGTGACTCCTCCTCAGCCATCACTATCTGCTGTGGAAATAAATCCCTGCTCTGTGTTTAGGAAACAAAACTATTTCTGTCACATAGGAGATTAGCTTAAGTTTTTGAAAGAATCTGATTTTAATATTGCTAATGTTTGCTTTTTATTTTGTGCACCCAAACAACTTTCTGAAGGGGCCCAATTGATTCTGCCTTTCCAGTCATTTTTAATCATCCTTTTCACAGGCTGGTAAGAGGCTGGTCACAATTTTCAAGACAGGCTTGTGATTTGGGCTGCTTCACTTCCGTTACGGACACCACCTCAGTAAAAATCAATAACAAATTAAATCACAGTAGGCAGCGTGACCAGTGAAAGAGTGGCCGTGGGCTGCGAGAAGGAAAGGGTTTGTATTTTTTTCAATTAGAGAGAAATTGAAAAAAGATAACTTTGCGGCTTCATCAGAAGTAGCCATGTTAGAAAGGTACTGGTATACACAGAATGTACTTTAGCATCCTACATCATATTAACTTGTGACTAGGACACAGTATTGACCGCTGCTGGGAAGTGAAACACCTGTGTAGTACACTACACAGCTTGGTTCTCCCGCATTACTCCTGATTTACGCCATCTAACACTATTAACTCGAAGAAAGTTCCTTCTGACGTAACACCAGTACGAGATCAAAACCAGATTCCTCATTCTGAGAAATGAAAAAAGAGAGTGTAATGCAGTCTTCTGCTCGAGCCTCCTACAAACATTTTCCAGTTCCTCTGAATCTGTGAGGAACAAACCTTTCTGCTTTAAATTCACAAACCTGTGAGCTCCCCCAGGCCAGTGGGAGAGATATCATAAACAGATTTTAGGTCTCCCCCATGTACTTTTCAGTGTCTGTTTTGTTTCCCTACATAATCCCCTGACTGACAACAGCAGCGTGACTCGAATTGCCCACAATAAGTTCTGGACTCTGCCGATCTGTGTCTCAAGTTATCGGGTGGTTTTATACAAAGGTTCCTAACGTGTTGCAATCTATAACTGGTAAATGCAAACATTTTATCTCTCAACAACTTAATTTAACCTCTCAGCTATCTGCTGCTTTCTTTCTTCCCCTTTGTCTGCTTCCTAGCTCATAAATTTCCCCTTCTTATTGCGGGGATTCTGCCTGTTAGGGGAACTTTGCAGAAGGGAAAATAAACAGATCAGTATTTGATGTTATGCTTTCTGTTTAGAAGTTTGTTTCTCTTTCTTCTTCCATTGCATCAATATTAACATGTTGATTCATAAGCAAAATAAAGAAAGTAAATACTCTTTTTCTTCCTTTTGAATCATAAAACTCAAAGTTATGGTTCCCACAGCAACTGTAACTCAACCTCAATGTGCACATACATTAAAAGCAGGGAAATTATCACCCAAGGCAGCGATTGAATATGCGTGAGGGGATTACGTTACTGAGAGTGGAAGGACTGCGAAAAGTTGAAATCCCAGAGATGTGAAACATTTCAGGTCTGTCGGTGACAAGATGTCACATCAAAAAAAAAAGAAGAGATCTCAGAGATCTTGATCTTTGTAGACATAAATGGGATTCAAACTTGCAACATGCAGAACCAGTTGACTGAGGTGGCGTTACCTTTATTGTTGAACTCCACTGGCCTCAAAGATGCTAAGGCACTCCAGAGCCAAAGATAGTGCTGCTGAGCATACATGTGCGCACTTCTCCATTATACACAGCTGACGGGGTGACCCAGAGCCACATGGAATTGAAGGGTCTGACAGAAAGGCAACAGGCCCCCATGCCCCCCAGAACAAGGCATGCACTGTGTACCAGACCACAAAGCTAGAAGAGTCATTAGAGGATCTACTGCATCCACATACACAGTCTGTCATCCATCTCGCCTCTTCCAAGCCTATATGTCACCCTTCCTTTCAGCTGCTCTCTAGGAAAGGGACAATTCTGAAATAACAGCTTCTTAGAAAGGACTGGAGCCCACGGGGATACAGACGAAAGGCTGGCAGCGTCTACAGGCAAGAGGTCTTGGCCCCTCCAGCTCTTCTGTACTCTGTCTGCCAAAGTAGCCAATCACTGAAGGAAAGTGTTTTAAGCACAAACTGCATCCCAGGGGACTTTGGCTAAGTTATTCTAATTATTTGTACATAAGATGAAAGAGCGACGTGTTCCCATTTCATAAAGGCTTTAGCAAATAGAGTCCACCAGGTGCTGATGCTCCTTTGTGAGGCCTGAGAGCTGAGAACTAATTAGTCCTAAATTATATCCCTGCGACAAAGACACAGCAAGGAAGCAGAAAAGACGTACACATGCCAAACGGCTACAACGTCCTTTCAAATGGCAGATCAAATAGGCACCGCCACTTCAGAGGGCCAAAGATGCCTCGAGCAACCAGTTGGTATTTACCTTAAACAGCAAGGAGAAAGGCAGAGAAGGCTAGAAGAGAAACATTAAAAGGGCTGGCAGGACTCTCCTGAATCCTCCCTGTGCTGTTCCCATAGGAAAGGGCTTTCCCTTACGTCTAGGCCTTTGGGATCTGCACAATTGCTCTCAGCACCATTTGCTGTCATTTTCCATTGGATGCACTTTTAAACAAGCTTCACAGTCAGCTCTTTTAAATAAACATGAAGGCAGTGGCTTAGGAGAATACAGCTGGAGTTTGCAGAGCATGCCGTTTGATGTGTTGCATGATGTGTGTGATCCTACAATTACAGGCTGCATCACAGTCCAGCTCAGAGGGATTAACACAACTTTTGCTTTCATGTTTCCTGACTGTGCAGGGCAGTGCTGGGTGCTCCTTTCACTCCTGCACAGCCTTTCCTACGTCTCCCAGCAGTGCTGCAAAGAAGAGACTCTCCTCTCACCCCCTTCCAAACCTTCAGAAGGGAAGAATCTACCAAGAACCTGCTGCAGGGCAGAGAGGTAGCCTGGCCCATTTATCAGCTGATTAGTGACATGCACAGAGCCAGTGCCAGTCAAGGGAATGCCTGAGAGGAGACACAGGCATGATGCATTAGCCAAAGCAATTTCACACTGAGAGTGTCCTGCAAACAGCCCTCAGTGTTCCACTTGCCTGCCTTTATATGATGAATGCCGTGCAGTGTACGCATTTTATGTTTCCCTCTGAAGTATGTGTAATCATCCTTTTCCAGTAGCACAGTCCTGGATTAGACAGACCATCACTCTTACATTCTGGTAATCTCACAGCTAATCTCAGCTAGACTAGTACACATTTGAAGCAACTCCTCTGCTTGGATCTGCGTGGCTCTAACTTCGTAGTGGCATGAATGACACCGCTTTCAGCTCACAAAAGTAGTGACAGCCCACAAAGAAGTCCTAAAGCTTATCCCAGAGCACAGGGCATCAAAAAGACTAAAATCAACCCTTAGTCTCATAGATTCCATTCTGCAAGAAGACATTTCATCAGGAAGCACAGAAGATGTGTCATAGATGGCCCCAGTTATGGCTGGAGGAATCACGGAGCATCCCCTGGGGCAGCACCCAGCTGTTCAGGGAGCAGAGCTGGGCCCAGGGATCGGACAAACACCCAACATGTTCCTTAACAGCAACTCCTCTCTCCTCTCCTCCTTCTCTTTTCTCACACCTATGATTCATTAGTCATGGCATAGTCTGCTGCTCACATCTGGACAATTCTCTGCTAAGAGGGAAGTTTTCAGTGCTCAGGGTAGCACGTTAATAACATCCAGGTCTCTGTTTACCCCTCCCAAAGCTGCCTGAGGCACTGTACATTCAGGAATATGGTTTGCTCTGTTTCTAACTCGGGAGCAGCAATGTGGTGCTTAGTGCAGGCAGACACATGGTGCAAGTACTAAGCAGCAGCACAACAGCTCCTGCATCCACATCCAGAGCTAACACACAAGGCCAGGGTTGCTTTTGGCACCCATGATGCAGACACTCATGCAGCAAGACCCCAATAAGCACCCAAAGAGCTGAGTGGCCCCTAGATATTCACAATCAGACACCCAAGCTGCTTAGGTGCTTTCAACATTTTGCTAGATGTGGGTTTTTTTCTATAGATGCCTCCATACCTTTGAACCTTTGTCCCAAACCAGAGTCAGTCAGGAATAACTTAGACTTACCCCACTGGAGGGTAAGTATTAAGTTATTTAATAGTAAAATTTGTGAGATGTAAGATTGCAAAAAGCCCAGTGCCTTTGCTGGCCCTTCCCTTTAGGATTTAACTAACCCACCTCAGCACAGCTCCCGACCAGCACCTTCCCGACCAGCACCACATCCCTGGTCAAAGCAGGTTAAACACAAGTTGCCAAATCCCCTGAAGTGCCCCATCTTGTCCTAGCCATTCCCCTAATGTAAAGCAAAGCCTCTAAGGCTGAATGCCACTGTGGCATGAATCATGTTTATCATAACAAGAAACAAAGAAGGAAGAGAACAAAGGAAAAGGGAAAGAGGAGAGAAAACAAGAAAGGAAAAGACAAACAGAAGAGTGAAAGGGAGGGATATAGATAGACCTCTAATTTGCCTCTGTTTGCTCTGGGATTTAAACAACAAGCTGCTGTGTCTCCGGTTTATCTTGGTTCCTCAGCTGTGAAACGTGCTGTGCTCCAGCGTCTTCTGAGCTTTAGAGATTTGCCAGGGAGCTAGGAATGAAGCAAGAGGTTCAGCAAACAGAGATAGCAGAGGCGGCTTCATACATCACACTCAGAGGAAATTCATTCCTTTCAGCGCTGCCCATGGGTGAAATTACATTATATTCTGTTTGGATAATTGGATGTCATATACCACCTGACTTGTTATAGGATGGCATTTCCTTCCCTAAAGAGGCTGTTAGCAGCATCCCAAGACAGGGAACAAGGCATAGGTCCCATGAAGTATGGAGAAAAAAAGTAAGGACACAGAGGGGTTGGCTCTGAGCAGTCCCAGTTACAAGCTGGACCTCTCAGGGTTGGGTTAGTAATGGAGAGGGGGAAAAACAGGACAAGACCAAGAATATGGAACAAGAAAGAGATGAAGAAAATCAAAGGGAAAGGAGCAAATTTAAAAGAGGAGAGAAAAGGAGGAGGAGAAGGTAGCAGAAGGAGCTTGGTTTCAAAAAGGGTTTTCTGTTTTTATGAACATGTCTTTTAGTGCACCAGCATCTGCAGGTGTCTCTCTAGAGACCTAGCAGGACTGGTGTGTAGGTCTCACGTGGTAGATCTTGGCACTGCTCTTCCAGCTACAGATTTGGGGAGCAGCCTCCACACCCAAAGGGAGGACTGACTAACTTGGAGGTTTTTACCAGCACAAACACAAAGCATTTCTTTCTCAAACTGGGGAGTGAAATACAGAGGCCTTTCAGCTAGAAATTCCCTGGGCAGACAGGCCTGTCCCACTGTGCAGGGGCAGGTCACATAATGGCTGCCTGTTAATCCTGTAGAAATACAGCAGTTTTCTTTGATCTCTGTTACTGCGGATCACTGAGGAATTCAGAGTCTCCCAGCCATGCCTTGCTGCATTTTATATTCACCACTCACCTACATTTTGTCTAAAATGCCCTCAATTTCCCCCTCATTGTGTCCTTTCTTGCAACTCCTCAATCCAGTTCGTTGATGGCTTTTTAATAGCACAGTTAGAGTTGTCAACACAAGCCAGAGGACAATTTCATGTGTCATATTGTCCCAGTGCATCTTGGGAACTCCATCTGGCTCAAGTGAACTTATTTTATTGAAATAATCTCTCCTCCCTGCTAGTTATTGAATCGTCTTGGCTCAATGGCCTCACTCAATATCAACTTTTCATGCTTAATAATTAGTGTTGGAGAAAAGAATTTCATTGAATAAGTGTTTAATGTCACACATGATTAGGAGACACAGAGATGACCTAACTAGGCAATTCAATTTGGTGCTGCAACTGTTCAGAAGAGGGACAATTAGGAACACGTTCTAGACTGTGGATGCATGCTAGTCAGTGCCTGCAAAGTTATTTATGGGAACTATACCCTTGTCTTCCATCCCATATACTTTGATCTTGCTTCAAGGCCTAGAAACAGATGTTAGCCCTTATTTTTCCATCATCTGAGGTGTGCTGTTCCTCCATGCAACGTACTTCTTCAGAAATCTATGTTGCTCTCAGTTGATTGCAACAGTTGCTGCAATTCTCCATTTAACTTGATAGAGTCACCAGGTTTGGAAGGAATTTCCAACCAAGCACAAACAGGTAAATACCTGGTTTCACTCACGCCTTTAAACGTGAGTGTGCCAATGACTGTGTCTCAAACCACATGCTCATTTCCTGATGAGAGCAGAAATTCAGAAAGCGACTTGCAACAGTGAGTCTTAGATAAGCTATAGAAGCAAACCATACAGCACACAGTGATTTGTTTGCCTGTCTGCTTGTCTCTATCTATCTACCACTACCTCCCTACCTATCTGTCCACCCAGTGCTGTCAGTCCTTCCAACCAGGATGTTTGTGTACTGTGTTAATGGCTGATAAATTTAGTCTCCAAAGGCTCTCTGCTAATATCCCCTATTATATGTATGGGAAAATGAGATTCAGATTAAAAAAAAAGGCAAACCAACAAATATATTTAGGAGTGAAGATGAGATATGCGCCTAATTATTCTAGGAGATCTTCTAAATTCTTTGCCCATGGGACTCTTAAAGTGAGCTCTCCCAGTCCTTGGATTACTGTCCCAACTGATCAATTTTCCTTTCTCTGTGTATTTAACTAGTTACAAGCACTCTGCAAATGACTGTGCTCTCCACGCTCACAGCAATTGAAACCCTGTCTTAAAGCATTTCCTACAAAAGTGATTTTTCCCACTTAAAATTCACTAACACGTCAATGTACCACATCTTCACACATATCACACACTGCTCTCTCGAGTGATAATAAGAAAACTTGCTCAATGAAACCGACATCCATCCCCTTCTCTGGCTCCCTCATCCCTCTTCTCAGAGAGCCTTCCCCACAAACTCTTCAGTGCAACATTTTTAATAGGATTTGGAAAGCATTTGATAGCAGCTGTCACCCCTTTACACCTGCACACAGTCCGCACGCTGCTCTTCCCCATAAACAAGCACATCGATCTACCCTCTGCAAGATCTGTTTCATTTTCCTGGAACTTCTGATCTGCCTGTTTGTCCCAGAAGAAACAGTGACTAGATGAGAAATGTGTTCCCTGTTTATAGTGATATTTTATGTGCAAGAGATTGATTTGCTGTGATAGCCACAAACTTCCCGATCTGGAAACGCAGCAGTGCCCTAAACAGCCTCCTACCAAAAAGATGTCTGTAAATACAGAGCACTATTCCTCACCCTGGGGAACAGAACAGCAGAAAGCCCAGCTCACCCCTGTGCCTGTCAGTTGGGTACAGCAGCACAGGGTTTTCCTCTGGGCTAAAGGCTGAGGGACTGGATGTTTCTCAAAAGGGATAAGGATGGAAAAGCAGCGAGGCACAAACTGAATAACAGTAACCCACTCCTGCTTTCTAAAAAACTGCAAGTTAAGTTTTGAAATATAAACCTTTATGCTACTTTCAGACGCTACAAGTCTTGAATCTACCCAGAGCGATGGGGTCAGCGATGCTGGTGGAGCAAGGCAGTGCCAGGCTGCCCAAAAGGCACCACTGCAGTGAGTGGAGGTTTCCCCTGACTTCAGCGAGCGTTGCTCTGTACCTGCTGACAGAAATGCTCCGCTCCCCGCAGTACAGTCATGTCTGGGGAGGAACACAACTGCTACTTAAACTGTGCACAATGAGGTGACATGCAACGATGTCTGGACTGTGTGAGTGTGTCCCTGCTCCGCTGAAGTGAGACAAGGTTTTGCCACTGAGAAGAGAGGAGCTGTGCCAGGCCCCCACTGTAAGCACCAGGAATGCAATGGAAGGGACGGGAAAGCACAGACAGGCAGGATGTAATTACATACACTGCAGTTGGACAAATCTCTGCAACTGATGAAAAACAGTACTACAACTTTTCAACAGCTGGTCATGATAGAGAGCGTGTCTATCCTGCACATGTGCATTCTCCATAACCAAATGTCATGCTGGGCTTTAATTTCAAGCTGGTTGGATGTAGGAGTGCTACTGAGTCGCTTCCGTGTGTGCAGCTATGGATCAGCCTTTGATCTATCGAAATAAATACATTATTTTCCTGAGACGCCATGGAGAGCTTCCATCTGACAAGTTACGCTGCTTAGCTTTTAGAGGCTGATGTGATGACTGTTCAGGATAGCCTGCCTGCAACCAAAAGGACAATCAGACTAAAGTTTTGCTTCTTGGCTGGAAGAAGCTTCAACCAGTGTACCCAGAGAATGCAATCTCTAAATTAAGAGGCCAGTGATGCCAATGTAAAACTATGGATCAGATGGTACTCCTTATTCTGCGAGAAATCCATAGGTCTTTGGGTCCTCCAAAGCACAGGGTACGAACCTTGGAAAGCAAGTTGGCCAACTTTAGGCCTGGATAGACCCCAGGACATGGACATTATTGTTTTCACAGACCAAGACTATTCCCAAAGCCCATCACTGTAGGCCCTGGCTGAATGATTGCAGAGGGGAGGGCTGAGAAGAAGGGAAAGGTGACTGTCAAAATTCTGTAAGAAGAGAAATGGCCTTTTCAGCCACCTGGAGTTCTCCCCTACCAATTACAAAATGATGAGACAAATCCATAGCCTGTGATGGTTTCCCTCAAGGCACTGTCAACCAGCGGAGACTGCCCTGAGCTGGCCTTCATCTGTTTGGCTGGTCTGGTATTTTTTCCTTGGCAACTCTGCTTTCAAAGTGATTACATGTGTGTTTCTACCAGTAAGCTAGTGGGGATCTGGACACTCAGCACCATCCTCCATCACCATGAATATTTAATATTTAATTAAACAATTGGGGGTCTTTTTATTCTGCTAATTTCTTCTCAGTCCCAGTGCTGCTGCAGCAGCAGGAGGGAGGTAAGGGGCAGCAGAACACATCGGGACTATCACAGATTATGAGTGAGATTCAACTTCCTAGGAATCCCAGGCAGCAGGGACTTCTCTAGAAAAAAGAATCTTGATTTCTCAGCTGCTTTGGGGTCCCTGGCCAGAACGTCAGCTAATAAGAGTCTGCATCCTATTCAGATCATTTCAGGAAGACTTTAGTCAGCTGTTTTTTCTCCCTTTCCTCACTCTGTACATTGTTCATGCTAGGATGTGTACAGTAAAGCAAGATGGCTTCTTTCTTTCCAACCTGATCTTCACGGACAGACACAGTGAATAATTATGCATGCAGGCACTAAAAAGAAAAATCACTTGGATGAATTAGGGACTTTCTTTCATTGTTTATTTGTGGGAGTGAGAAACTTCCCCTGGATCAGACTGCATTGCACATGGTAATGAAACACAATTACCTATTCTTCTCCATCTCAGATGAGAACAAAGAAACCTGAAAGTCTTTGGAAGGCGAAGGAGAGGGAATTAAAACCAGATTCAAAGTAAAATGAGAAAAAGACCTTTGAAAGAAGTGGAGGCACTGGAAGCTTATTATTTTGCTTGTGAGATCTCTATTAAAATCAGACATTATTTCAGAGGCTTCCAGCCCTAGCAGATAATTAATTAAATTAAGGTGAGGATTTGCTGCTAAATATTTGCTCATACTACAGGGGAAAGAAACAGTGCCAAAAACACCTGGAATTTTATGGGCAAATAAATCAAGAAAGAGAGGTGTCTCTATTACTCAGACTACAGAGGGAAAAGTACCTCTCTTTACAATAGAGGCTTTTCAGTAATGGTAAAAATTCATGGCTTTTCAAAGAAGCCCACTGCCAGTGCCCAGCTTTGCAGTGTTTAAAATACTGGGACCATCTCTAAAGCACTCTGGGGCAGTGGATAATGTAATCGGGAAATAGCCAAAAGACTGACATTTTCAAAGCTGCAAGTGGATTTGGATGCTGCAGCATCATGGAACCTTAAACAACCTCCCTCCAAATTTTGCAGGAGTAACAGGGCTAGATGAAGCCATCGTGACAATGGTTGTTAGGTAGGACTTTCTCAGTCTCTCAGTCGTGATGTGACATGGGATGTGCTGCACATGTAGCTCCCTTACTCTGCTGAGTTCCCTGGGTAATTTACTTCTCTGATTAATCTGATTCATTTCAACTTGTGTGAAAGACACCTCATAGATTTTCCAGCTCTGGCAGTTTCTAAAACCAAAATTAACAAGAGTCAATCCAAAGACAAGCAGCCTGGGTTAGCTTGTGTTATGCAGAAGGCCAGAGCAGGTGATCAAAATGTGCTTCCAGCTTTAATGTTCATAACTGTGTGCTTCATTGTGTTATTGGGGGTCAGTAATCACTGAGGCAAAGCTGTGCAGAGGCATAAATGTACTCCAGCTTTGGCAACTAAGGTGGACACCCAAAAAACTAGTGACACCAACCACTAGCACATTTGGAAACTCATCCACAGGATGCTTACATGTAGACTTAACCTTCAAAAAGGACTTGAAACCATACTAAGCAAGCTATAGGAGGGATGAGTTTAGCCCTTTTTAAAATACTCTTAAGCACAGAGTTAATTTAGGGACAGTCAGGCCAGCCTTAGGTGCTTTGACACTTAAGTCAAACTGGGAAATGCCTGCCCTTCAGCTCTGAGCTATTTGCACAGTGAGCAACTATTAAACCTTTTACTGCCCTAGGCAGCCACCTGCCTGACAGAGATGGCCCCAGGGCCTGATAGAGCTGCAAGCTGGAAATGCCATCTGCACAAATGGCATGTGCAATTAAACTAACTAAGCTGTAGACAAAATAGAAGGGTGACTAGCTCCCACCTTGCAGGCCACACACCATCATCATCTGGGATCTAGGAGGAACATCCCTCAGACCACCCTTCCTCATGCCATGGGATTTACAACACAGCTTGTAGGTACAGTCCATCTTTTTTGATGCAGCTATCACTAGTCTGTGAGAAAGTAGAAGACAAAATAGACTTCCAGTCTAGCCTTCCATGGCAATTCCCGTGTATGTGGGGATGAATGACATACAGTAATAGCAGGTCATCACATCTGCGCTGACAGTGCTAAAAAATGGGGTCAGCAGAGAATCCAGAGGTTTTCCAAGGGTCTTGCACTCAGCAAGCAACTGCAGGTTAGTGTGTGATAAACTGAGAGGCCACATTGAGGAGACAGTTAATAAAAGCAGGACTAGAAGAATCAATGTGTTCTGACACACTGGTGACAGATTGGAGAGAGGGACAGATTTAATATCCTAGCGTTATCCTTTCCCAGCCTAAGGGCCCTGAAATTGATTGAATAAATTAAAGCATTGCTGTGGATGACACTAGAGTTAAGGTCGTATCAGCACTTCCATCTTAACTCCCTATATTCTTTCCTCTGAGGTTTTCTTTTTCATGTTTTGGCGCAGAAAGCTTATTCCTGTGCTACAATTTGGCCAAGAAGCTCTCAGCTCCCCTGCAATTTTACTATTAGAATTTTCAAGAAGAGGAAAAAAAGCAAGAAAAGGAGGGAATTACAGAAGGAGAACTAGAGAGAGAGTTCTATCTGGTGTGATTTTGCAGTCAAAGGATAAACGCGTCATGTCAGGCTACTCCTAAAACTACAATGTGCTCATTCTGTGTCATGGTCAATCTGTCTTCGCAAATAGTGAGCAGAAAAATAGACTTTGAAAAGAAAAACGTACAGAGAACTCACAAAAAAATAAAGCTGTAGGCCAAATTAATCTCTGCGTAGCTTCACTTGCATGCAAAATTATTCATTCTTTTGTTACTAAAAGCAGCTAAGGTAATTGCAGATGAACACTCTTCCACTTTTATTCTTTATTATCTCTTGGCATGTCTCTCTCAGAGTTATCAACAGGATTTTATGTCACAACAAATCCAACTGCTTAAATAGAGTCAGGTGCTATGACAGAATCGGGCCCTTCATTGAGCTGATCTGTTCATCAGTATTCCCAGGGCCCCTCTCACCCGCGTAGAGAAGAAGTGGGTCTTGGAAAATGCTCAATATTTTCTGTAAAGTGCTAGGCACATTCATCCAAGGGAAAAAACTAACCTTTGCACCTCAGAAATGGTGCCGTGTCTCTTACAAAATGAGATCTAAAACCACACTGTATCATTTTCATTTTTATAGGCTGTGTCATTGTCCAAGCTCCTGTAGCAGCCACCACTGGGTCACTAACACCTCAAATATTACCAAACTGCTACCCAGGCATCTGTTTACATGCAGCTGGCTAACAAATAAGGGGTCAGTAGACCATGCTTTGAAAGTTGTGTATTACATATAATAAAGATTGTGTAGAGCAAACGGCCTCTGCTGGGCAGTTCTTTGCATTAGTGCTTAACATCACACCCAAGCTCCAACAATGGCAACAACAAAAACTTGCTTTCTCTCATTTTTTAATTTCATGAAACTCACTGTGCACAAAGCTCCAATGCTAAAAAGTGTAAGCACTTAGCACATTGCTCATTTTAGCAATTACCCATCTGACCCCAACTCCCTCCTTATCTTTTTAGCAGCATCTACAGGGCATCAGGGAGCAGTTTCAACCTTCTCTCTTTGTGAAGAAGCAGGTGCTCAACAACTTCACACAGCATAACATTTCACCAGACAACACAACAGGGAAAATCACCACCTTTCCCTGACTGGCAACTGCCAAAAAGCAGAATGGTTCCTGATAGCTGCATCCCAGGATGCTTCGGGATAAATCTGCACATGAGAATGTAATATGTGACTGCAGTTGTCTCTAATGGGAATCACACGGCTAAAACCCCAAAGAGCTACTTGGAAAATTTTGAGGCTTGGTGTTTAAAAATGAGAAAAAATGTACATGAAATGGTTCAGATCAGCATTCAACTGAGATACAAGGCAAAACAAGCTAGGACATTCAAAGCAGGCACATTAGCACGCACCCCATCTCTACACCAGCCAAACAACATGGGTTAAAGTAAAAGTATCTGAGTCACCCCTGTATTAATATGCATTTATACCATCAGTTTATGGGGGTAAACACACCAGTGATTCAGGCTCTCAGTGTCAGCCTCCGTGGGGACTTCAATGACTGTCAGCTTGTATCTCAGTCCACAGGCTGTTTGCCCATGAATTTAAATATAGATTGAACGTCAATGCCTCTTTCCACAAATCAAGGCTTCTCATTTAAAACATTGCACTTGCATGTTAAATAGAGACTAATTAGACACTCAAAGGGAGGACAAATCTAATTTGACTAGAAGGATATGGAAAAAATTAATGCACTGCTGTAGCAGTATGGAAAAAAGCCTTTCATGCTGGTTAAAGTGGAAGCAGAATAGGACCCGTGACTTCTGCTCCTGCTCCTCATTTCCTTGTATGAGTCCTTTACACCCTCCTGGTTTCACTGCTCCTTGGGTCATCATTTACATCAACATGCAAATAGTCACCCTGGTGCTTCAGCATCCTACACACATCGTGTGTTTGTGCAGGGGGACACAGACTTCATATCCGCCGTGCCTGTATTTGTTACATTTTAAATCATCTGCCAGAGTGGTAGGAGTGAGCTGACTAACCCTGCTTCCTGAGCAATGTATATGATGGATTTAATCTACTATAATACAGCTATCACCCCTAGAAAAATCACACACCTTTTTGTGAATAATGGCAGCCTTCTGATGGGTTTCTCTAAATAAAATGGAGCACAGTTGGCTAAGCAATCGTTGGAGGCTACCCTTTAAACATCAGCATCCTCAGGCAGTGGAAGTTTATGAATCTCTGTCTGGAAGTTAATGCACTCATTAGTTTTCGGCTGAGGGAGCAGATGGTAGTAGACCTGCCTTTCCTTGGACACAGGAGGTAGATTCTGGACTGCCCGTCATTAAAGTCTTTGAGACTGTTAAAGGAACTAGTAATTATTCTAAAGATCCACGTCAAAGGATTTCTCTCCTTCCATGAGGTCTGGGTTTCCCACCACACACAATATCACTACTAAGTAGCCAGCAGAGCATAGAAGGTGAGAGAAAGAGGAAGGGACGCAGGAGAAAAACAAAATTCAGCTTCCTGGCTATGATTTTTATTAGAACCATGCAAAATGTAAATAATGACATCTTGAAATAGGAAAGCTCACATACTTCGGGGTACAGCCTCAGGTTTGAAATTCATCCCAGGCTGAGCCAGAGGCTTGGCAAGACTTGCAAAATTTTGGAGTAAGCTTGGGTCCAGCACAACATCGTCCAAGGCCCGATTCCAAACAGAAGGTGGCAAATTTAAACCTGGCTTCAGTTCTGATCAGACCTCTGGGAATTCATGATTTTCCTTCAGAAGACTGGAAACAAGCCATTTTACAACTGGTATTGCTAAGCCAGGTGGAATTGGCGATTTCAGGTAATTATCTGTGTGGCTATTTCTGTTTGCACTCAAAACAAAAATCAGGAGATCCTCAGCAAAGTGCAGCTGGAGGAGAACTGAAGGGGACTCACCTCTGTACACATGCCCTGATCCTGATACACACCAGCCATAAACTAGTCAGCCACACTGAGTCCTCCTTTAATGCAGCACATTTAACAGCCTCTAACCTGCACCTGATTTGGCTCTGATTCAAGCTGTCATCTGAAGGCTGCTAAGAACAACAAATCTTGACTCTTGATCAAGAAAATCCTCTGACACGATCTCGTTTTCAGAGCAGAACTTGGTTGAGTTCATACATTCCCTATGACATCCCTGGGAGCACGAGGTTTTATCAACAGTAGTTTGTCTCCTCAACAGCAGCTGGCATCCTGTTGCTGGGAGGTATCTATCAGGGATGCCTGCTGACATAGGGACACACAAGGAATTCTTCCTCCCTCCTCTCACCCAGCGTGTGGCTGTTATCTCAGAGACATGAGGCATCCAGGGAGTAATTGAACAGGCTTCGTTTTGACTGAGGATCAAGAAAGTGATGTTTAGCCAAACTCCTTTCACAGCCCAGTCTCTTGATGCTTCTGGAGTTACACCAGCAGAAAACCTAACTTTTTTACTGGTGTTTCTGTAACAGATTGCCCTATTGTATTGCAAACAATGAAGTGTGTTTTAGAATGCTAAAAAGCATCTAAAATGGCCGTCTAGCTCTTCGTGTCCTGGGAACTTAACTGCGGCTGCATAAACTGATTTGAAAATGTGTGATCCCAGGGTTCTTTCTTATACAAGGTCTATAAAGAGGTTACAGTGGAGAAATAGCTTGAAGAATAGTTAAGCGGCAGGCTTGAAACATCAGACGCTACTCTCACCACCTCAGCTACTTATTCCAGAGAGAGGAAGGCTGAGACTAGAGAGTCCTGAAGCTGCCTTGGGTCAGGCCCTCAAAACACTGCTGTTTCTTCATCTCTACAACATCTAAGTTTTGCAAAGTTATTCTTTGGCTAAACTAACTGAACGCTGAGATCTCTGTATAATTGTAAGTACAAAGAAATCTCATCAGCCATTTAAAATCAGCCTTTAGGATTTAAAAACTCACCGGATTTCAGTAGCAGTATAAGTGTTACCACCACAGCCAAGGTCCTCTCCATACTCTGTGCCCAAATCCTGTAGCTCTAATAATCAAGGGAATGTTTAGTCTTCCAGCTGTAATATTTCTTGCCTTTTAGGATTCATCCCTGACAATAATTAAGTCTCATAAGGATGAAACTTAAATGAGCAGTAGCCTTTGGGGACGGTATTAGAGCGCTAACTGTGTTTGTGGTTTAAATATTAATGTCAAAGTGTAATTACCATCCGCTAAGTTTCAGGCTAGTGTTTGAAAACACATTTAGCTATGCAGGAAGAATGAGCTGTACCAGTTGGAAGCTTCTGTACGGAAAGGATTAAAACTTAGAGCTGGAACAATTTCTCAACCAGCAAAGAGCACAAGGAGACATGCTTGGTGGGTGTTCTTCATGCAGTCCCAGTGTGTGGTGGCTTCCCACTGCTGGCTGACTCCAGGCAGAACGCCCAACTTCTCCACACAGCATGGAGAGGTAGAAGCCTCAACGGCAGCGATGCTATAATATCTCATTGCAGTGGGGGTCACGGATATTGTATGTCTACCTTATAACTGCAATGCAACCTACAGCTGGGTCCCAGAGGAAGAAATCTCATTTTTTCCTTGTAGCCTTCTTTGCTTATTCCCTGGAGTCTGGGCAAGGATCTCGTTGAGTACTGTCCTGGTTTGAGCAACACAGGACTAATTTCTCTTCTAATGCTTGAGAAAACTGCACTTTTAGAAGATTCCAGTGTCTGAATTGGTGAAAATATTTACTTTATAGCCAGCTATGGGATCCGGGTTTCAAGGTCTCAGTGTTTTTGAGCCTAGTCACGTGCAGGGATGAGGAGGATCGAGACCCAGGCACTTGACCCAAGCTGGCCAACAGCATTATTTCATACCATGAGCGTCACATTCCATATAAATTTGGAAGTTTGCTGAGAATTTCTCTCTCCTCCTTGATAACAGTGATCCTGAGAACTTCTTGCCCCAGTGCTGGACCCCTGAGCCCTTCCTTTGCTCCCGAAGCTGTAGCACTTGCAGTGTCTGACATTTGCTGTCCACTGCTGGGACTGCACAGCTTCCTACCGATATAATTGGCTGAGTATAAACCTTGTATATTTTATATTGGTATCAGGATCAATATTGATTCTTTAGTATTATTAACATTAATTATTTAATCTTATTCTATTAAATCTGTTTATATTTCAGCCCTCGGGTTTCCTTGTTTTTTTCCAGTTCCCTTCCTGGGTGGGGAGTGGTCATCGGGTGATAGGATAATTGTCTAAATGACAATAAATTGTTGTGGGTTCCTCAAACCATAACAAGTACTCAAGATCCCTCTGGGTGCTTCCTCAAGCACATAACTATTAGTTCCCTTATGACACCTGACTACCTGTGTAGTCTTGTGCACTGCTGGAATTTTCAGGGAACATTCAACATCTGGCAGATTTGAGCCTGTGGAAGAAAAGTGTACAGAGCATAGGGACAGTAAGAGCAGAAAGGAAGGGGGGGGTGTGCATGCAAGCTAGGTTTTGAATGGGAGAGAAGGATTCTGTGCATGCTAGCACTTGCTAGGGAAAGAAAGCCACAAATTGTGAGGCAGACACAGTAACACTCTACTCTCCCTCTAGGTCTTGAGCATGAAACAGAGAGAGTCTGTAAGTCATTTCACTTCATCTCTGTTCGTTTCAGACAAATAGAGCAGAAAAGTCAAGCCAGAGAAAGTGGAAAAAGGGCATGAAATGGAGCTGATTTTGTAATGGCTCAGTTAGCCTGGCCACTGGTTGCAAGCATTAATAACATACAAGCTATTCCCACTACTGCCAAACCTTTGTGTGATGTTAAAAGTGGGACAGAAGGAGAAAGCAAGAAAGTAGAGAGCTAATGCAAAAAAATCTTGCAGAGTGTTGCCCAGAATTAATTCCTTTTTCCTACACACTGCTACCCTGTCCCTCCAGGGCTGGGGTTCACACAAAAAGATCTCCCCTCTCCAAGGAAAGCTTCCTTCCATTAGAAATTATCCTTCTGCCCTGGATAGGATCAGGTGATCCCTACACCTTTTCAGACACAATAGATGAGGAGTTAAAGATGATTCCTCCAATGCTGCCCTACGCCTCTGAGGACAGCAGAGGTCTGAATGGCCATGCAGGCCTGGTAGGCCACAGATAAACCTTTCATTCAGCAGCTGTTGTAAATCCCAAGGAATCTAATGGGATTTGGCAATTTAATCCAGACAAGGTTTAGATGATCAAAAGTATTTCTTCCAGTCAGCAGAATTTACGATGAAAGCTAGCCAAAATCTCAAAATACAGTCCCTGAGCAGGGTGAAGCCATGATTCTTTCTTTTTGAGTTTATGTGTCTTTATTTTTATCATTTCTCTGAGAGGAGGGGGAGGAAAGAAGGAAAAGTAAAGTTTAAGAGCACGGATAAATTCTGTCTTGCTCAGCTTCTGCCCTGAGACACAGCTATCTCCAACCTCTCAGTGACACATTAGCCTTCAGAGAGATTGATCGATAGCTGGATTGCTGGGAAAGACTCATTGCCAGTGCCCTAATGACCAGAAAAACCTGCCAGAGGAACTGCAAAATTAACTCTGGTTCTAAATAATTAAGGGTTAGGTGAATATTTTCTTCCATTAACTATTTCAGCTGGCACCCCAGCTGCAGATTCCTCCCTGCCTTGATGGAGGGATTGCCCTTTCAGCTGCTTTTCCCTTTCAGACACTGCATCCCCCGTTCAGGCAATCTGGTCTCCCAGGTCCTGTTTCTGGCTCTCTTCTGGTGACATGCAGGATCTCACATGAACCTGGTGCATGTTTTAGGAGGAAATGGAGTAATCCAAAATGGATAGCCTCTCTCCCCCCCTGTAAAATGGCTTCCTGCTCTTTGGAGAGCACAACGGATCTTTGCTGATGTTTGGTATGGGGCCATGGAGCAGGAACAATAAATGACAGAGATTTCCTGCCTGTCCCCAGTCCCTGGCTCTTTTGGAACCTCTGAGCTGTGCCCTTACTGTTTTCTTTCACCAGGGTCAGATCCAGCATGGCACTAAGCACTTACTGCCTCCACCCTGATCCCCTCTGTAACTGTGGAGTGAGAAAAATAAAAAAGTGTAAAAATACTCAGTAAAAGCCACCTTTGACACAGTCACTGGGAGCTGAGGGCAGTTTATGCTTCTTAAAAGGAACTCAACACAATACAGGATTAGGCCTTGTTTGCTTTTCTGTCTCTAGTTCTTTCTGCCATTCTTTTTTCAGCTTAGCCAGTCTCCCTCTTCCTTTCCAGGTATCTTCCACAATGTCCCTTCTGTTCAAACTGTGTACTCTCCCCAGCTGGGAGGACAGTCCTGAACAAAGCATCACATTGGCAAGTACCATGTATATTATCTGTCTGCCCTGCTCTAACTTTATGCTGGATCAGGTATTGCTTTTCCTCCCACAGGCAGTGTGTGAACTGACATAAAAGTGTAAACTGGCATAAACTCTGAGATGCGCGCATGGACTAATCCAACAGGAATGCAGCCATGTGTAACAGAGTGCAAGAATCAAATTTATCCTGCCAGAAGAACCACGATTGTATTGATCTTGTACAGTGACTGTGGAATCACAGCTGCAGATAGCATCTGGAGATGCCTGCAGAGAAGGCAGAGGCTAAATACGGAATGGCGGGTCAAGTATAAACCTTGAATCCTTCCTGCTACAGAACACCTTTCCAGGACAGAGCCAAGACCTAGTTAAGAAGCTTCTTGTGAAGGTGTGCAGAAAAGTTTGCTGATACTTCTAGAGGGCTAAATTCCCACGCAAAACATAGAAACATACAGGAAGAATTAACTGAGTGAGCTTATAACAATAAAACAAGAACGAGGTATGGCCCTGCTCCCTTCCTAGCTATGACAGAACTAAATAATCACCAGGGCCCCCTTGCTATCACTCCTCTGCAGGGAAAACACAAGAACACCAACAAAACACTGATGTCCTGATAACCTGCTCCAGAAATTGCTGGGGATAGGAGGTATCTCACTGCCTGGCTTGTCTGATGATGAACAATGCATTTCCAAGGCTGCTTGCTCTTACCTGTCAGCCAACACAGAGTGGAACAGGCCTATTTTGGCAGGGAGATTTTTTTAATCCTTGTGCAGAACTAAATGATTTAATAAAGCAGAGGTGTAGATAATGCCTTCTGAATTAATGGTTAGCATTGCAGCCTCTCCTCAACTCCACTGGGAGAAAGAAGAAAACAGAAGAAGAAAAATGAATGGATTCTCCAAAGTGCTAGATTACACTAACCTGGGGCCACCTAAGAGTGCCACTCCCAGGTTATGTGAGCATCCCCTGATTTTGCATGCGTTTGTGCCTATGGAATCCTTTCGACTCCACTCAGAGAAAACCAGCTTCAGTGAAACCAATGGAACTAGACCCAAATCGTATTTCTGATGAGATGTAAAAGGCTTTTTGATTTCAGTGGAAACCACTCACAGCATCTAACAGAGATCAGAATTTAGACCAACTGTCTCTGATTCTGAAAAACAGGAAAAAAAGCAGCACATTATTAAAACAAACTCTTCCATAATAAGCAGAGTTCATTTGTCTGTTAGTGCAGGTGACAATCCATCACGATGTCATCTGCCTTGACAGCTGTCACCTCTCTGAGACTGGGACATTTAGGGAGTACAGTGTTTCTTGTGCTGCTCTCCCTTGTACTGCTCTCCCATGCTCATGTCCTAGTCAACACCTTTAAAGCCTTTTGCCAGCTCTTATGTGCATTTGATATTCACATCTATCCATCTAGGTCTTTTGATTCCACCCTACAACATGCCTTTTGTTGCCAGTATTCACTTGAGATTGATTTGCTAGACAGATTTTTAATGCAACAGTCATTGGAGTGGGAGTTATGGGACAGGTCCTCTTCTGATGTGATTTGGCAGAACTCCAGATGCCCATCTGCATCACCTAATGCCCCAGCCCTGTCACTTCAGTTTTCCACTGTATCTCTCCTCTGTTCTTCTTCCTGCCTCTTCCATACAAGTTGCAACCCTCTCTCCACACTTCTACTTATTTATTCCTCTTACAACTTCTTTCTTTCGAATACAAATGCCTGATTACTACTGTCCCCTGGGGATACCAGGCCAGGCATAAAAGATGTTGCCTCCAACACCTGTGATGGAGTTACTTCTACATAAACCAGAGCTGAACATAAAATCAAGAATTCCAATCAGGAAGGAAGGACAGAGTGTTTACCATTGGGTCAAGAAATGAAATCCCCAAACCCTGTAGTAAAGAAAAGAAGGGCATCCTTAAGCCTGCAGAAAGGGAAACTGAAATGCAAGGCTGTTTTAGTCATTAGAGTAAAGAAGGCCCTTGACATAAATCAGACAGATTTTGCTTTCTTTGATACTGGTACAAATCCAGGATAAACACCATGATTTCACTGGGATTACTTCACATTCAAGCTGATGCAAATATTATTAAAATTTGGTTTCTTACTGTTAGGATGAGCACCCTGCAGCAGAACATACACTGTGCACCTGCTGCTGCTGTACTTCCTAATTAGAAGTACGTTTACTGACCAAAGATCAGGATGGCATTTTATCAATTCTTTTTCCTTGTTCTCTCTGTCCCTCTCTACAGGTCTCATTTATAGCCAAGGGAAGGGGAAAGAAACAGCTCAGCAATTTCTGACTACAATGAAATAACAAACTCTTCTTCCCAAGCTTCCTTGTGAAGCAAATCCTTTTCATGAGAGTGACAAACGTCTTCCTGACTAGTGCATCAGAGAGAGATATAAACTCTTTGCTGAAATTGATGAGCTGGTGTAGCATTTTGGTGCTCCCGGAGCACTGTGGCTTGTGACTGTGACAGACACTGACTGGTCTTCAGCATGGGCTCTGGAGGGGAGTCCAGAAGTATCTTTGCACTGGCGCACGTTTCAGCTTCCTGTTGAAACAAATGTGTGTGCTGCGTACTGGAGACAATTGCTGTATAAATCACTGAGAGCAAAATCCAGAGTCCTAAGCCTTTTACTCCAAGCATACAACCTCTTCAGCTTAAGCTAAAGCAAAACCTTGCCTAATTTGCTAGGGACAGATAGATGGGCGTAGATATAGACACAAACATATTGCTTTTCAGGTTTCTGCACATGACTCCTGAGCATCCCTATTGCTTTAGCAGATGTATCGGAGGGAAGACCAAGATTTTCTTTAATTATCAGTTTCATATTATCCCCCTTTTCTCCTGTGTTAGATCATTTGACACTCCTTCCCCCTCTGTGGAATTCCCTGATATAATCTACTAAGTACAAACAGATACAGCTACAATGTTAATTGGTATTTATGCTGCAAACACTGTGTAACTACATGGTCATTTGCAAGTTCCCTTAGATCAGTCATTAATGATATTTAACATTGTCAAGTTATTACATCCGTAATTGCTACACAATTCAGAGTGTTCAGGTCCCCTGACGAAAAGGCAACCCAGAAAATTTAAACGGTCCTGCTTATGCCTTGACATCATTCCAATTGGATGTGATTGTTGCGGAATTCTGCATTCCTTTCTCCTGTAAAAATGAGTACTAGCAACTGATTTATCCTGTTACCTTCACCTGCAATGCACCTGGAGTCTGCCTGCAGTGCGAGTCCCTGAGCCAGCTCCAAACAAGCACATACCAGCAACAGAAGCATAAATTTCAGTACAGGCTGCACATGCTTTCCAGGTGCCCTGGGTGTGTAGGGCTCACCTATGCTTACATCCATCCCATCCCATCTGCTATTGTCATCTAGAAAAGCTAAACGAAAGATTCAAATGCTAGGTTCTCTGTGATATAATGTCAATCCAAGACTTCAGGTTAGAAAAACCCTTTATCCTGCCCAAAGTCCTTTGGATGAACAGCATCAACATGCTTCTTATTAGTTTAGTTCTGCTTGGACTTTCATGGAATTGGAGACTAGACTTTACAAATTGTTGCAATGATAGAAAGGAGAACAGATCATTTTCATGACTACCCCCTGCCATGGACAGAAGTATACTACTTCTTCAGCTTCTTGCCTTCAATATACCTGGCTACCAGGATGTTTTTCACAGGATTATCTAATTACCTCCCTAATTGTGTCTTGGGAACATCTTCTAAAGATGTGTCTTCAAGCTGCAGCAGTTGGGGATGGCAGTATTGCATCTTCCCTGCCAACTCCCCCCTGCCTGCTCTCTCCATATTTGTCTCATCTGTAAGAATAAATGAGTATCTCCTATGCATTCCGTCACTTTGTGCCTGTGACTGCTACCATCACTTTAGTGATAATGAGAATACTATATCCCCAGAGATACGGGGAAAGCGAAACTTTGTTAGAACAAGGCAGAATCCATTTTCTTTTGTTGCTTCTGACTCTGCTGCATTTCTGGATTAGGGAAATGTATTTGGGGAGTCATTTCTCCATTTTCCAGGCCTGCAGTGAATTTATACAGTCCCACCAGGGACTGGCATGCTATTGTCAGCAACCAAGAGACACAACTTAATACCTCAGAGAGCTCAGTGCAGTGCATGGAACCGCTCTGGCTGATGGCCATGGTTCTGAAAGAATAATAATGAAAAAAATGTGCTTGCTACAGGACTGCAGACCTAAGGAAATCAAAATGCTATTGATCCCATCCCATCCTGTTCTTATTACAATCTCTGCTAGTGGCATCAGGAGTTTTGATGAAATCCATCATTACTAGCAGGGTAAATACGTCTTTAGGTGGCGTAAATCAGCAGCACTTGCTATGTCAATTTATGCCAAGTGTGAATATAGACCACTCTGGTATTTGTTATGTGCAGAGAAATAGTATATGGGGTCAATACAGAAAGCTCCAGTATAGCTGAGGCTTGCAGAGCATTTGTTTAACTAATCAGCTACACCATGCAATCAGTGTCTATTTTTCCTCTCCTAAATAGGCATGCATGAGGGGAAAAAATGATTGTTAAATACTCATACAGCGGGTTTTAACAAACTGCAGATTTGAGAAGAAAAACACAAGTACAGATAAAGCTTCCCAGCTGCTTATGATTTTTTTTTCTTCCGGTTGAATGAATAATCACCTTTTGCTAATTGAGTAAATTATAAAACTCCTCAGAAATGGCAACTCGACAAAGCACCAAAGAAGTCCAGCACTTTCAGAAGAAATTCCCCAAGAAACAGTATATGCAGGAGACAGTGGATTAAATATTTCTCTCAGTTCCTCTGGATGTGGAACTAAAAATCTGAAATAATGAAGCAAAGAAATAAATATTTAATTAATAAACTGGATGAAGACACAAGAGCACGGCAGAGGAATGGTTTCCAGATGCTTCACCCCAGAGTCCTAAATAAAAGATAAACAAGCTGCAAAACATTACCCAATCATCTCCACAGTAGTTCAAGTTTTAAAGCAGGTCTGCATGCTACAGATTTACTGAAGTGCACTGAAAGAAATACCAGAAATACCTTGGAGGGGGAATTACCATAAGAGAGGGAAGGAAATGGCAATGTGACATTGTTTTTTCACACACAGGGAAATAAAAACACATAAAGAGATTGCATGGTTTGAAGCCACAGAACCAAGCTGGTGGCAATGTTGGCAGCTGGTGCATTCACCATTAAACCACAGTGCCTTCTATTTCCACCTCTATTTCTTGGGTTTTTTAGGAACATCAAGCTTAAACACATTGCCAGACTGGGAGTTGAGCTTATGAATCAAAGAAAGGATACAGTGGTATAATCTTTTTCCACCCATCTTCTTGTAAGGTGGTTTCTATTGGTTTAACATCCCTCCATGGTCTTTATTAGCAAACAAAATGTGAAGTACTTCACATGCTCTGTGTGAATTCTTATGAAGGAGGATAAGCACAGCATAAGATAGATGTGTCAGCTGGGAGGTCTAGGAGATTGGCTATAAGAATTTTAAGGAGCTAATTTCAAGAAAACAGTAATCAAGGGAAGCTGAAAGGGTAGGAGAACATCATAAAAAGAAGCAAGCTGCTTCTCTCAGCAGAAGGAACTGGGTTGATATGATTCTCTGAGGTTCCCAGATTGGCTGCACCAATTCTATAAACTTTAGGTATTACAGCAAGCCAGCAACTAGGAAGCTGCATTTTTAGAGATTATGATTGGCTCCAGATTGAGTACTCACATAAATCCTGTCAGCTGGAAAATGGTTTGTTTGTTTTAAAAGAAAATTATGTAACCGAGAAAATCCAATCTTTTCTTTTCTGCAGTTTTTTTCAGTTACAGCATTTTAACGATGAAGCTGCGTTTTACAATGAATGTAACAGACAGGCCAAAATGAGTAAGTTCTGCTAACATTAAAGCTGTAAAGGGATCAAACTGTCTCCAAAGACCTGCTTCTCCATTACAGCAAAATCCATCGAGTCTTCTGTAGCTGCCTCATTCCAGGACAGCAGAGCACTAGATAACACCTGGCACTCACATGAGCTCTCAGAAGATTTGTGTTCACAGCAAAGTTCATTTGTGTTAAAGCTCCAGTGTATTCATTAATCTGACTGCTGTCCAGGAACAAAGTCCCTTTGTTTCTATATTGTGGTGTTAATAACTCAAACTGATTAACAGAGAAAATGAGCACAGCTTGTCTTAAATAAAGGTAAGGAAGTTGAACAATGTAATTCAATTCTCTTGGCCTCCCTGAAAAAGGAAGGAAAATGTGAGATTTTGGTCAAGAAGAATGAGGCTCTCAGCATGTTCTGGCTTCCAGCCATAGCAAATGTTAAAACAGACAGGTACAGGGAGTTAGGAAAGGAAATAAAACATGGGGCCCAACGGATGGTGCCACGTAACTCACAGTGCACTTTCAAATCCACTGGCACAAATACTTGAAAATAATGAGGGTGCATTTTGATAAAAAGGAAGAATGTATGGTCTTCTGGACTACCTTGAGATGCTATCAGGTCTAAAAGTCCTCCTGCAATAACCTAGTCTGCATAGGACAGTGTGGAGCATTTCAGCCAGACATTGCTGCACAGAGTCCAAGGGCCTGTGGTTAGCTTAAAGTGTGCCTTTCAGAAAGACTGCTAAGGTGAAACCCCGATTCTATTGAATCTGGTGCCAAAATGTTCAGTAATTTCAGTGGAAAACTTCCACTTGGGTCTTGATTTACTGACTCAAAGTAAAAGAATTTTGCCTAGTTCTGAACTCTGCTAACTCTGGGCTACATTCTGCGTGTTGAGATCAGTAAGGACAGCTCACCAGGGTGAGCACTGGGCAGATCAAAGCTTCAGGTTTCCTTGTATCCTTGACAAAAAGACCCCGTCGAAAAAGACATGCCTCACTGTGCTCTGTTGAAGATGCACAAAGGGGGAACAAAGTTCATCCCATTCATTTTCCTGCCTGTGTGCAAAAATTGGTAGTTCTCTCGTCAGACATCTGTGTGTGTTGTTAAACAAGCCCCACAAGCTCCTGTTAGGTGCCAGCAAAATGCTGAAGGGCCATTGTGCTCACATCTGCACTGCTCTGGAACTGTGAAGGTGCCCTTAGAAGAAGCAACTTAATGTCTGTTAATATAGAATTGAAATCACAGGGAACCATCCCTTTCACCACTCAATTTTCTATGCATCCTCCCCACTGTCCTCCCGTTCATTCATCAATCTCCGTATCTCTCTCTGCTCTTCTGTCCTTTTTGGTGCATAAAGGCTTTGCTCAGATGACAAAAACCTATGTTTTTCTTCCAGTCTCTGGAATGAAAGTCAATATAAAACAGCTCCTTATCTCCAACTTTATTTTTTTTTATACTTTCAAGGGTCTTTATTTTATTCCAGTAGCAAATTTTAGCTGACAATTACAGCAATTGACGTGCATGCAAGGTGCTTAAAACCTGTGTTGCCACTGCATTAATCCAGGCGGAGACTGGAAGCTAGACAAAGGCTGTCAATGCATTCAAAGGAAAAGGCTGGGGAGACCACGCACATAAGTACTAGCCATTCCCTGCAAAACACGTGGCCTTTTTCTTCCTGTTCCCCCCTTTCCAGAGCTCCAGATTTAACAGCCACCCGTTAGAACAACCGCATACAGGATGTAAAGCATGAAAGTACAACTGCAGAGGTTAAACCAGTCACAATTATGACGTGAAACAGTGTTGCCTTTACAAAGAGAAAAGGATTTACAGACAAACAGCAAGTCTGCTCTGTTAAACTAAAACCAAACCTGATTTCCTTACAGTCTATTTGAAAACAGATGGTGATGATGGCAAGGTAGGCAGAACTCTGCTGTCTGGAAGTGTAGAAGATGAAGGCCTTTATTTTGTCTTGTGACATGGAAATTAATAAGAGTAGATGAGGATTGCTGAATGCAAATTCCTCAAGGGGGAAGAATCACTTATCTCCAAGAATACATTCTGCTCAGCAAACTCTGGCAACAGAGATCTTTGGAGCAAAGTTTGCTGACGGTGTCAGGTCAGACAAATTGGTGGTCTCAGTCATGTCTCATTCCACAAAGCTACAGAAAAACATAGAAACAAGCACACGTCAATAATTCCAAGGCTATCCCTTCTAAAAGCACCTTCGGGGTTTTGACTCAAAAGAAACGTGATAGATCTGCGCTGCTCCACCCCTAGCTGAATAATCTCTGCATTACAACGGCCTGGCACTGGAGCACATAGGTGCAAATACTGACACCGCAGCTCCACTGTTCTCAGAAAAAAATGTGGATTGATGGTAAGGCAAAGGACAGACTGTATCCAGCCCACCCAATTCTGGCATGTTATCCACCACACATACTTTTTTCTCCCAGCCCAACATAAATGTTCAAGGGCCATTTATATTCCCAAAATCTAGACAGGAGCCTGTAGGATACTAAGGAAGATTATGTGTGTCCCTCTCTGATGGCAGGTGGCTGCAGTGGCACCCGACCAATGGCTATTCACACACACATGCACTCTGGCAATCAAACTAAGTCAGCAGTTGCTGACTTAACCAAATCAACATTGTGAGGTTGAATTAGCCACATGCTGGCACTGTAATTCTAATTGTTTTCAAATACACATTGTAATAAAAGTCTAATTAGCACACATCTCCAAATGGGAGCTGATGGCACGATGGTTTTGCATTGGTAACACAAGTAATGAAGAATTACATACATTCACCTCCTACCTCTGGGACGCTTTTCTTCACGCCATGTTTTGTTGGTTTTTTGGTAAATGTTTTAAACAAACACAGGAAAACAACAAGGAAAAAGCAGGCTGACAAACTGCATGAGATATAATATATAGGTCAGAACCTTGGGAATGCAGTCCAGCAGAGTACATTTAAATAACACGACTACAGAGCTCTGAATCAGATCTGATCTCCATGTGCAGCGTGTGTGCAGTCATGTACTTGCTCACCAGTATGGCTGCATGTCCAGTTTGCAGAAACGTGCAGCCATGTGCAGATGTGCACACAGGTCCAGCCTCCAGTGCACATAAAGGCACATACATACACAGCTAGTCCTGCGTGCAGTAATCCAGCAGCACACAGACACCCCCAAATCCTAGCACACACCATCAACCAAAGACACATTTGCTGTAACACCGCATCAAATGTCATGTCCAGGCTTCAGTCCCTTCTCAGCCCAGCTGCATGGATCAGCGGTGGGGAGGAGTGTGACTGGCATCACAGAACACCACTCAAGAGGTTGTTGCGGGTTACAGGGGAAAGGCTGCAATGGAAGAGAGTCAGGCAATGCTAACCTTCTCCCAGCATGGCAAATACTGCCCATGGAAGGCAGAACATCAGCATGCTGAGGGATGCCTGGAATTCTGGATAGACTGCTCTTCCTTTCAGTCCTACTGAGTACGAGACACAGCAAGCCCATGAACTACTGAGCTTGTGTGGTGACCTCTACAATTTGCAGCAGCCACTGCATACATTATTAATGCCACTGTCTGTACCAAGAACTGACCCTGCTCCCAGCCAGGTCAAGGTCCATTAATTATGCACTGTGAATTAGTCCAAACTGGGTGAACACAGAAACAGAATAATTTGCCATTGGACCAGTGATCAGATGCCCTGAAGATGGAGTAACTTGTGGAAACATGAGCATATAATACCCTCATCACACACAGCACATGAATAAATGGTGAAGCACTTGCCAGCATAGCCATCTCCATTTCACCCTGGAATCTGATTCATTATCATGAAGGCAAACACAGCAGAAGCACAGTGTACGAACGGGAGCGTAGGCCCTTCCCAAACCTACCTGCCATTCCATTGCCACATTTGCCTGAGACAGCCAAGATCTATGTAAACAGAAGGGAGCCAATTAGCAGCTGATGTGAATGGTTCAGTGGAAAGTTATTATTTAAAAGCTAGTTAAGATAATTAGAGGGCAGTTTAATTAAAACATCAACTTAAACACAAAATGAATGCAGTAGCTTTCAAGCCCAGCAGGATGCACAGTTACCAGATTCCCCTGTGAGGCTGCTAATTACTGTTTGTAGTGACTGCAAATAATAAATAAAAAATAATAATAATATTCCTCTAAGCCTTAGAAATATTAGGAGCTTGGTTCCTTTCTGTCCAATGCATGCCCACTGCTCAATCCCTACTGTATGCCCAGATAGTTTGAATCAGAGCATCTGCAGGATATTAGAAGATTAGAAAGCTGTAGTAACTCAGCCTAAGTTTTTGAAGGTCTTTGTTTCCATTTAATCAAACTGTCCCTGACAGCAAAGAGAACCCAAGAACCTTGCCACCCAGCTGGCCACATTGCAAGTTTGCTGGGTTCTGCTGCTCATCTATTCTCATAAAAGGACCACTGCCGTGAACAGGTTGTTTATGATCAGGAATCAAAAGGAAGCCTTATTTTTTCTTACTCTGAAGCCAGAAGTTACATAGCCTAGGAAAAGTTGTTCCTGGGTACACAGCTGCAGAGTCCTGGCTCCACTAAGAGAGATACCGAAACCTCTGCAGAACTCAAGCCCATCTCTGATACTGTGCACCAGAGTCTCCACAGATGGATGCGACAGGCTTTCTTCCCTTTTTAAAGTTCTGCAATGTAACATTGCAAAGGATCTGATTCTGATCTCAGTGACACTGGTGTTGATCAGAAGCATCCCTTGCTCTTTCACTCTGCACGCTGCTGCAGGCAACAATACTGAGGATGACATTACCAGACAAATGGGGAAAAGGTGAGACAGCTGCAGCACTTGGGGGGACATGCAGGTGATTCATCCATTTAAACAGCTAAAACCAGAATTCTCCAGCAACTACGGAAGGAGATGCTTGATTTCACACAGCAGATAATTGCCAGGGCTCCCCACACAAGAAGAGAAGGTCTCTGCAGTAGAAGAGATGGTGCTTACGGTAGTATGTGCAGGGCTGTGAGGAGCACAAGCGCCAATGTTTTCTCAGCCGCACGGAGCCAAACTGTGTTATCTAATTCCTGAGCTATAGATTCTGAGTTGCCCAAGGGGAGGGGAATGCATTAATTACTTATGAATCAATTGATCTGCTGCTATTTCAGGAACATCTATCTAATGGCTCTGTAATAGAGATGATTCCCAAACAGCAGCTCCCTCACTTAACACAAGTCATCCCGCACTCTCCCTCCCCAAAGAAAAGCAGGGCAAGAGCCTGCAGTACAGGGAACTTCCAGGACGTAGGGCAAACTCCTACCAGGTACTGGCCTTGTCTGTTCTTCACCTTGTTCTTGTATCTCAGTTTACTTCTCTAAAAGATACTAAAGTATTTCTGTGAATGTATTCTGTGAATATATTCTATGAATGTATATCTCTGTTCTTAAAGAAGTTCAGAGAATTTAGTTTTACAGGAGTAGCCTTCTTTTGTAGACGCATTTAAGACAACAGGAATATCACTCATCAAAGTCTTTCTGTTGCTCTGTGTAACTGAAGCACAATTATCTGCCAGCATACCATTCCTATCTTCAGCTGCTCTCCTAAATAATGAAGTTCTTTGTCAGTCATCAATTCTCTTAGAGTAAGCAGGGTCAAAAGGTAACGTGCTCAAGTAAGATTTGGGGGGGTACATTTATAGGAAAGAATTTGCCCATGATGGTCAAAATCTTCAAGGAATGCTTTCCAGTGGCTTTCTTGCTAATAACAATTTGTCAACACTTCTCAAAATTCTATCTAATCATCTCATCTGTAGTGTCTTTTACTTTAGCAAAACATCAAACTAGACGATATTAAAGAAAACATTTAGTCTTGCACAGGTCTTTTCAGCAAAAGATATTGAAGCTTTTTATGCAGAAAGTGTGTATCGTTATAGCCATTTTATAAACAGGAAAATGAAAGCACAGAGATTAAATGACTTGCTTAAGGTATTAGAGCAGATTACTGGCCAAGCCAGAAACAAACTCAAGTGCCTTGAGTGTTGCTCCAATGCCCTGGAAGACATCAGGTAAAGATCAGCTCATTCACCACATAACACAACCATTTCTTACCTGAAACTGTGTGTTACGAGCACTGCATACCAATGTTACATGGCAATTTAGGACAACTGTGACTTAGCTGTTGTCTCTAATTTGTGTCATCCAATTCAAAATCCTATCCCATGGTACACAGCTGGTAAACACCTGAATTCAGATTTGTTCAGGGCAATAACATTATTTGATTGCTAGCAAAGCCTGTTTCACCAAGTTGCTGGGGTTTCTAGTTTACTCTCACCAATCCATCAGGGCTCTCAGCAACACCACAGCTCCCAGCCAGGAAATGCATGAATCCGCCCTTGTGCTCAGTGAGCAGCAATGTTGAGAAAGCCCAGTTTGGATAGCGGGCAGGGGAGCAGCTGCGATAAGGGAGAGCGGACCGACTGGGCAAGCAGTTAGCACACACACAGCAGCTGCGGCTTCAGCCTAGGGAAGAGCTGCAGCTGCACACCAGCTCAGCAACGAGAGGTCGCAGAGCACTGATTCGAGGGACTGTGGCAGAGGCTGAGAATAGCCATGGTTTGGGGCAAAAACAGAAGCTACATCGCTGGTGGCAAGGAGTGAAAAGAAAGGGCTGGCCTTGATCTCTGTGCTGTCTGAAGTGCCCCTATAGGAAAACATCAGGATTAGAGGGTTAATAAAAGCACTGTGCCTTGTGGCCTACAGCTGCTGACTGAATTGATCCAGCTTTGCCCATAGTGACTTGCTATGCAAGCACAAGGCATGCATGAAACATTGGTTCAATGCTGCCCTGGAACGCAGCGTGCCAATTACTGTACCCAGTGACAGCCACGGCACCAGCTCTTGTTCAAGAGAAGCAATGGCTGAAGGGGAAGCAAAGGAACTCATCACTGGGGATCTAAATGAATTCGAATTGCATTTGCATTTCATTTAGATTTAATAAGATAGTTATTGTTTGTTAATTATGTGTCAATTGATTACTGCAGCAACATATTTATTGAAGAGGAATAATTCAGCTGAAGATGCATATCCTACTCATCTAAACTGAATTAAGTTGATTCAAAGTGATGTAGTGTCATGGAGCATACATCTCCAGTTTGATACGTGCACTTTGGAAAAAATTCTACAATCTGGAAGAAAAGCTGCTCTGTTCCACAGCAACCTGTGCCCAGGAGGAAGTATCACCCATGAAGGACTTGTGTGTAAGATGCTGCAAGCCTATGCAGCAGCCTGTAGACCCTGAAAGCCACAAAGCCACACTCCGCAAGGAGTCCTTGCAGTGCTGTACAGCAACTTTTGCCAGGAAGAGATGTACACACAAACAGGAACATGTAAACATACAAGTAAATGGAAAAAATACACAGAAACTCACTTCCCAAACTTGAAGTTGAAATCATGAGAGCCATTGTTCCCATCCCATCCATTTTTCCAGTAAAAAGCAAGTTCTCAGTTCCGCAAGACTCCACAGAGAGCTGAAAAAGCGGGAGGTTTGGCAAAGGTCACCCCTACAAAAGGTGAAGGAAAGGCAGAGTTCGCAGCTTGTGCCAGTTCTGGAAAGAAGATGTGGGGTATGTGGGGATGGGGAAAAATTAAAACCCATTTGATGAATATGAGAAATTAAATGATCCTCTTCATAATGGTCTTTGCACATAAGCAGCTGCAAATCAGAGGACTGCTCCAGCCGGGAAATGTCAATTGTATGGAAATGTCATCTTCATTGCAGAGCTCTCCTGGGGCTGCTGGAAACTGCAACTCAACTGCATTAATATCCATCCCTCTTTCTCTATCTCACTTTCTCTTTTATTTTTCAATCTTTTAACCTTTATAAAAAAATTTAAAAACAACCATCTTTTCTGCATTGAGTAAAATTTTGTAGCTATAATTGTGCAGAAAGGTTAAAGAGTTTCAATTAGAAAGGTCACTCCAGGATCCTTGTGCAGCTGGATTCACGTGCTGTCTGTCATTTTGAAAGTTAAAGATAGCACTGAATAGTTTCCCGTGCCAGGGCTGACACCTCCAGCTTTTTCAGTCCCACCAAAAATAAACTTTCAGTCCTTACTTTTCAAATAGTGCAAAGGCTCACAGACCTCAGGAGATTTTCAAAGAGGAAGATTGCAACTTGAGTTCAAATTGAAGAAGACCAGATAAGAGGAAGAAAAGATGTATACAGCCAAAGATAATTCCCAAAGGGAAGCCACTGCACACTTGGAGATGTGTGTCTCCAAACCAAGCAAAGTGGCAATCTGGAGCTCATAACGCCTCCAAAGCACCCACAGCATGAGACCAAGTTCACATGTAGGCATATCTAACCTCACTGTCTAGGCTCCCACTTCCCACTTCCCACATTCTTCAATTCTTTGCCCCCACCCTAGCTACAGTCCAACTTGTTTCATAGGAAAATAGATTAATGTATTCTCCAGTGTTGAAATGAGGGAGGAACAACAAGCTGCATGGGGGGACAAGCATATGGCTGGTCAGGAGAGAGGGATTACGTGAATTACAATTGATTTTCCACCATTAATGAACCATGAAGTGCTTGTGATTGCATCTTGAAGAGATTTATAATTATTCATCAAATCTCAGAAGATAATTAAACTTCATTAAACACAGACATGACAAGCTTGCATAGTAAAGAATAAACCCCAGAGCAGGTTCCTGATAGAAGAGGGAGATGCAGTATTGGGAGATGATAAGGAGAACCAGGGGAAATAAAAGAGAGGTTCTTCATTAGAAACAGGTTTTGTCCAAACAAGAAATTGCTGCCCTCAGTGTGTTTTCTTCCACCTCTTTTTCCTTTGTTTTTAAGGGTTCTTTCCTTTTCTTTCACACATCATAACCACACCATCGCCTTTGCCTGACATTAAGAATGCTTTATGTAATACACTTACCTATTCTGCAGCAGTTGCTGTGTGAAAATGTTCTAGTGTTTTAGGGCCAGTGGGGACTGATCTTTTTGCATGTTTACCAAAGTGGCTCTGATGTACAAAACACAGACTGTGGAAGGAGCTGGGGAGAAGGAGATGCAGTTCATCACCACATGGATCGGAATTCCCAAATAGTTCAGCCTTTGAGTGATCAAGGGAGTGCTTACCTCTTTCAAATAGTTCAGCCTTTGTTTGTGACCATGTGAAAATTTAGCCCATATAGTCTATATTCTAGAGATTTATTAGGGTATAATGGAACGCATACTACAGGCTATATGGTATCTTCAATACTGGTGTAAATTATGCCCTAGTTGGATACAAAGCATTTGAAACAGATAAGCAGAATCTAAGAATATTTCAGAAAAGAAGTTTATTCATCAATGAAGAAACCCACTGGAGAAAGAAAAAGCTAACAATAATGTGCACTGCTGAGGATCAAAGGAATCTTGGCCTGCTGATAGTGGTAATTAAAGCCATTAATCCAGAATAGTATTTGTTCAAAACTTTATTACAGTGCTCTGGGGAGCTGTCAGTGATTACAATGCCCCAACTCAGGTAAACATCTGCATCTACAAATGCAGTCAAAGTAACCCCTTATTGGAGTACTCTGTCTTTTGCTCGTACAAGGTATGCTGTTGGTAAGCCAAAACCCCCTGCTGTCTTGGCTTAAGGTGATCTCCCTGCCTCTACACTGAATTTCCACATAGAATGAAGGACAGGTCCACCTTATGTTTTCTCCAGCCCACTTTATAGTATAAATTGCCTAATCTACCAAGGGTCATCCAGCATCAAGCTCAGCCAAATATAAGACTGTTGGGACACCACTACTACTGCAGAGCCAGTGGTTAGTGCTTACAAAGCAAGAATGGACTGTATTTCCAGGAGGAGTCAGCCTATAGAAAAGGACAGATATCTCGGACTTGCCCAGTATAGCTTTTCTTCCTCTCAAAGGGCTCTCTTTTTATTATTGCCCTCCTAGAACTGAACATGAAGAGTTTTCAGTCCTGAGGCAATCTGATTTTATTAAGAATTGGAAATGTTGACATGAAGTTAAAAGGACACACAGAAGATGCTTCTCCCACCAGGCTGAAATAACTTTGCTGAGCACACATGCTCTGCAGAGCACCGTGCATAGGGAATGAGACAATGCAGTTCGCACTGTACTTCTAGTGTGAACATCTCTTTCCCATCCACACCCAGGGGAACAACTGAGCCCTACAGCTACATCTCTCTCATCTCTCCTTCATTTTCTATTCCTACCTGACATAACACCTCCTCTTTCCCTCGCCTCAGATAGATTTTAGAAATATAGGTCTTCCCTATCATAGCATAGCTTAAATCAAGCTGTTGTAGCTAACATTTCACTACAGTAACATTGCCAGAGACGCATAGTATATACAGACCAGCACAATAATAGGTATAGACAAAATGAAGGATAAACTGGCAGACACACAAATGGAAATTAATCAGCTGAGAACTGTTACTTTTCTCACCTAGAAAAAGTCTTTGTACAAGGTCTTTGTACAAAGCACAGAGTCTCTGGCACAAAGACAAGGATTCAGGTTTATCAGACCTGATTTCTAATTGGTACAGTTCAGCTAGTGAAATCTCCTTCATATAACTCCATCAGTTTAATCATTCTGTAAGCCAATTAAGCTAAACTGATTTAATAAAGAAGCAAACCGGTCTTGCTGTATATACCCAGAGTACTTGCTCTAATTTAACTGAGTGAATTTAAAATCAGTTTCAGAAAATCTGTGCAAAGCCTGTAGAGGGATTTCTGGCCCTTTCAGAGAAGAGAAAGACTGAAGGGAGACTGCCTCCACCCAAGATCCTTCCTGTCTTGTTTTGCGATGAATCACACATCCCAGCTTTGCAATGAATGAGGTTTCTGAAGGCAGCGTTTACTCTGGCTCTCACCCCTGTGCTGTAGCACCATGTGTTTTACAGCATTGTCAAACATAATGATTCCTACCCTGGAGAGAAATTGGGTCCCGTTTTATATTTTATTGCCTCGGAAAGGACATTTTTTACTTTCCACAGTCCACAGTTGGCAGCAACAGCCCCATAAATCTTGCCAAATGCTTTTTGTTGATATATTGTCCACCAAGAAGTCTGTGAGGCTGGGGCCAGCATGGAGTAAACAAGTTAATGGCCTCCTGATCCATGTCCGAAGTGGGAGAACAGCAGGGATGAGGAGTGCTGCAAAGTCACTGCAGACAAAGTCCAGCAGCTGGTGGGTGAGCTAAGAGACCACTGGGAGTTTGTTTCCCAGGCTTCATCCAGAGTAACATGCAAGTTGCAATGCTTCCTAGCCCCCGTGAAAGGGGGCCTTACACCAGAAAGCTCACCTAGCCAGCTGACGCTGCCAGTCCTTGTGTTTGCTGCAAGAGCTCCAGCTGGTTCTTGGACATGGTTGTAAGCAGTCCCTATAAAACAGACAAACATGTTTGTAGATGCAAGAGCATGTTTTGGTACACGTTTCTAAATTTAAGTGGACAGTGATGCTTTTTCTTGCATTATGGGAGTATACAAAATGTATATTGTATGTGTGTGTTAGTTGGTCCAGGGGTAGGGGTGTATGTATGTGACATGGTCTACTTGTGTATTAGCACATGTACATATAGATACACACCACTGTCCCTGAGCCAAGCCCTAATTTCTAATAGACTTGCCCTTTGCGGCTGATGACAGAGTCTCTGCCTGAGAAAAAGAGATGTTCAACTTGATTCCTCTGGGCAGCTAATGAGCCACTTCCCTCCTCTCTGTCTTTGTCCCTGTGCTCCTCCCTGAGCTCCAACAGCACTTTGCGTGTAATGAAGAGATAATGCCGTAATGACTTGATATGTTACACTCAGCCCAGCCATAATGCCTTGGAACAACTAACTGCCACTGTGCAAGGGCTCTAGCAACTCAGCTGGTCATGTCCTGTTAATGCAAAGCTCTGTACGCCTCTCTAGGCACAGGGCCCATTCAATGGACCTTCATCACACAAAACAGAAACAAATCTCGCAGTTCCAGATGTCCCAAGCTTTACTGCCCCACACTTTTCCTCCAGCAATGGGGCAGGAATGCAGTCCTACAGACACAACCCATACCAGTCACTATGGTTGGCTGTCATTCCTTATGAGCTGAAAATGCTCCTGAGGCCTCAAGAACAAAAATACTGCTAATCCTGGCTGGAAGCATAATGAACAGGAAGAAAGATTGATTGCTATGGCTGTAATTAAGTGAGAGGCTTTGATAGCCTCATAAGCCGCAAGAGCCAAACCAGAGTCCTGATGTGGAATTAGAGTGGCACGGCCTCTCTCCCTGCACCCTGCCATCTTCTCCTGTTAGGAACAGCACCTTAGGATTCTGAGCACGCAGCTGCCCTGCTCCGGGCTTTATAGGCTACAAGTCATTTTAAGGGGAAATGGAAGAAATGAGCTTCCCATAGATGGGTGTGATAGGAGGCTCAGGGACTGACTACATGTGAGAAGGAGCAGGAACTGGCAAGCTGCCTCCCACTCTGTGCCTCGCCTCCCACCCTGTGCCTCACCTGATTATAAGGTGTCTCTCCACATTAAGCATAGCATTGCATCCATTTATAGTCTGTGAGCAGTGTGTCATATCCAGGGCAGGAGGGCATGGGGTGTGGAGGTGTAAGGAGGAGGGAATAATTATCCACCAAGGACTTGAATCCAATGAGATTTACACCCTTCCTCGGCCATAGACGTTGCTGAGAGCTCTAGAGATAAACACACTTGCTCAGCAGAGGCAAATGCTGCCTGCCAGCCTACAGATGCTCAGCCTCCCCTGCATGCCAGTTCCCTAAGGATAACCCAGTTCTCAAAGGGGTTGCAGCTCTCTGCATCCCACTCTTCTCCCATTTGCACACAGAAGTGATGTCTTCATTGGATATCTCTTTCACAGTATGAATGGTGTCCCGAGGGGGACAAGATATGGTTTTTTTCCCTTCGTGTAGCTAGTTGAGGCGAGTGCTCTGCCTGCCAGCCCCCTCCATTTTGCAGCACAGCCACACCAATGTGTTCCCACATGATGGAACAGGACATCACACCACTCTTCTCCCTCAGCTCCTCCTCTCAGCCCAGCTTGACACACGTAGTACCTCTGTGCTGAGGTGGCTTCATGTGACAACAGAAAACCAGGATCCTCATAAATATACATGTCAAAAGAAGACATTTCCAGGCAGCTTGGCATAGATCTCAAAGATCATCACAGAAACCTCCTTAATGAGTCTCTCTGCCCTCTCCCCCAGGTCCACTGTTACAGCCCTTTCAGTAAACACTCTCTTGTAGACTGTAACCATATTTTTCCTGCAGCTCATGGGAAATACATGGGTCATGGGAAAAAAAAATTGTGATGGCCCTTGAGCTTGTGCTGAACTCAGGATAAACTCAAGACGGACAGAGCCTTTCCTATCCCTCTGAGTATGCACTCAGCCTCACACCGTCATCAGTGCACCTTACCCTCCTCCTCTGCTTCAATCCCATGCAGAAACAAAAAACTCCTCAGCCCACCCCACCTTTATTTCTTAGCAAACAATTCCCTTTCCTCAGATTTGTCCATAGCTACTGTCCTCTATTCCACTATAACATTTTTATGTATTATTTTGAGTATGTGCATGTTAAATGTTTTTCTTCTTAGAAGTGATTCAAGAAATAACCAGGAATATCCTCCTACTTTACAAGTTCCATGAGAGGTGATAGTTCCTCACAACGAGGTGGGAGAACAGAGGAATGAGAACTTCTTGATCCTGCTCCTAGCTCTGGCACTAGCATTTTCTGTATATCTAATTACTTCCTAGTGCTGCCTCAGTTTCCCCACTGTGACTGCCTTACAGAGACACAGTGAGACATAGTCATCTGACATATACAAAACCTGAGCTCTTCAGATAAGAGGAACTAGACAAGGACACTGTCATATTGTGACATGATGCCTTTGAGCTTCCTAGTAACCAGACAACAGCTCAACTAGCAAGATCCTATTGTAACTACTGTCTGAGTCAGACCGGAGGATTCGCCTGTATCATCTTAACTTCACAGTGCCTCCCCCCCGGTGTGTTTGCAGTACATTCCCTTGACCAGGATGTCTGACCCTAGCACAACGCAACTTCAATCTTTGTCCATCACACATTGTTGGCCTTGAAACTCCGAACACCAGGGGTGACAGACATATCCGGAGAGTGACAGACTACCAGAGTCAGCAGAATGCAGCCTGTTGCCATGGAAATTCAAGTCCCCTTTTCAAGCATCTGTGCAGCTCAGGGGAATGTGGCCAGCTCCCACTGTGAAAAATCTTTGTAAAGAGTCCCGTGGAGAGTTGGTTTTGTATCCCACAATTGCTCTTTGCTCCCCAGCCCAATTATGTGTTCTAGCAGGAAACGATGGACCACAGCTTGGCTCAGGATGTATGACGTCAAGGTGCATTTTCTAACAGATGAGCCTGTAGCCAAGGGCATGGTTTTCTAGTAAAAAACTGCAGGAAAATTTCAGAATTTTTTTTAAATATTGGAAGAGATCCATTTTCACTACTATGCCACAGGGTAACACCAGGTGATGCCACTCAAAAGTAGGCTTTGGGGAGATCTGCTTATCTGAACGTGCATGAATTGGACCTTGCAGGCTTATTTATATGTCCGCTACATTGATAGGCTTTTTTTTGGATGTTGACAAAAGCATTGTCACGCAATGTGACACTCAACGTGTCATGCAGGCGTGACATGCAAATAAATAAGTAAAATAAAAACAAACACTAGGACAGAGGGGTGCTGATGGAAAATTCCAGCAAACAAACCAACACATTTGGCCGCAGTGTATTTTGTAACTGCAGAAAATGCAAGGAGAGCATGGGAATTATTAACTATTTCTCTGTCATTTCCAAGCTTCTGTCATGTGCGCGCATCATCACTTACACATATGTGGAAAGTGTTATGCAGTATTATGACCAAGAATATTTCTTTACATGCCCAAGTTCATGATATCCCATATCAGCTGCGTACACTGCATCTGCATTGGTGGGTGCTCAAAGACAAACATGCATGTATGCCTGCCATTGTGTCTATATATGCACCCGTGGTACTCATCGGGATATAGACATGATGCTTGTGAAAAGAGATTACATTCCCTTCAAAGGGAATGAAGTTTTGTCGAGCCTAGTTACCTGTGCTGTTTTCCTCATGAAATGACTTTGCATCTCCAAGCTTACCTTCCCAATTGCATTGATCCTTTTGGTTCTTATGAAATAACAGGTATTTAAGTGAGTCTGCTGCTGGTGGAGACTCTTGCTGTAGGAGCCAGGTAATGAGCACTAGGAGCGTGCTTGGGCTTTCAAAGCTCCAGACAGCTTCATTAGCCAAACAAAGACCACACTTCCAAAGCTGTACAAAGAGGCAGGGAGTGTGATGTAGAAGAGCTCTAGCCTGAGACTGAAGGCAACAGTTCTTCATTACATTATTGTACATGCGGCCCTCTGGGAGTGGCCAGTTGTTCAAGGAGTTGTGATAATAAGCTCTCCAAGGATGCTGGTTTTGTGATGTCCAAAGCACAGGCATTTGAGATTCTCCCCCAACAAAAGCCCATGACAAAACACCCTCAAGACTTTTCCTTTCAGGCTTCATTCCAGAATCCCTGAAAGACACCTGAAAGTCTAGTTCAACATGCCTGGTTTCTCATGCAATTTCTGACACCACAATTAAGCAACTGTCAAACACTGCTGTAAAAGATGACTGATGCCTTTTCATTTCAGTGGCCCAAAGCCCTCCCCAAAGGGCACTGCACCCAAGATACACCAACTGTTTGTTGAGAAGACTCCTGAAATCCATGGTTTATGCTATAAAATTCCGCTGCCTAGCAGTTCAAAACGTTCCTTCTGAACTTAGCTATGGAAATCTCTCACAATCCAAAGAGCCTCCCCAGAGAAGAAAGAGATTTACTTCCTGACAGTCTTTCCTGAAGTCTTTTTCCAGTGAACTTCAATGACGATAAACATGACAGGCACTGTAAAACTCAGCAAATGCACTATTTCTTTTCCTTTTTACACCATTCCCAGTATAAATACCACCCTGAGCCCTGGGGGCTACGTGTCAAGTTAAAATAATGCTCTCTTTGGCCTGGGGATCTGGGTTCTCCAGAGATCACAAGAAATTTGTGGTGGTGGGTGAGAAAGAGGGAGGGAGGGAGTTAGATGCAGGGACACCAGCAGGAAATATTTTCACACTACATTTCACAACCCCTCCCATGGATTTTATTATGATGCACCCTACAGGGTCACCATAAATACAGATCTGCCCATCACACTCTCTTCAACATCTCTGTAGCTCTCAAGGCTGCATATCAGATGGGAACCTTGCTTTTAGTTTGTTCCCTCACTCCCTCCCCTCTCTGCTGCAGTGCTTTTCCGAGAAATCCCAGGGGAAATAATTCTGGAAAAGAGGCAAAAAATGTAATCAAAAGCTGCATCAATAAACAATTTTGTTCGCTGGGAGCCAGAATGAAACTTGGGCAGATGAGAATGGAGGCACGGAGCTAAGGGACAAGCAGCACTAAGGGGAGTGCTCAGGATTCACATGCAAGTCTCAGCCCCGTGTACACAGCATTTTTCTAAAGTGTCCTGGACCTGCTGGTGGGTGGGTGAATTGAGCTCCCAAACTTTGGCTACATGGGTACAGTTTTTGTGCCAAGAAAGACTTCTGGTCTGAGCTGAACTGCAGCAGAGGAAGTGGATTCATACTGAATGCCAAAGCCCTAGGCAGCCCACAACCAGACACAGTGCTAGCCTGAGACGGAAGCCAAAGAATATCAATCTTGACAAACAATAATTTCCACCCTGAAACCAGATGGAAAATCAAATACCACAAAAATCCTCCTAAACCTAAACTCCCTGCCTAAAAAAATTCAAGTTGGGTCAATCAATAGGTTTCTTTGCAATAATTTTAAACCAACTCATTTTATGTCAACCTTTAAAAGATGTATTTAGGTTTTTGGTAACTTTATTTCTTATTTGAAAACATAAATTTTAAATGTAAAAAAAAAGGATTTTCATCAATTTAAAAATGTTTTTTATTAAGACACCCTATTTGCTCCTTTTTCTGCAAATCAGAGCTTCTTTTCTCCACAATACAACTCTGCTATGGGAAGGGATTTGGGGTCTCCAAAACTAGGGCTTGAAACCTCCACGCAAACCCTCCTGCAATTCTCAGAGGATGTGAATCTATGCCTAGTCACTTTGTAGGCATGCAGGCAGGCTCACAATGGTTTAATCTCATAATTTCCTTCCCCCAAAGAGCTTGGAGCATAGGACTCTGCTCATAGGTTTTCATACAGTTAGGGCTAAGCACCCCTAAGGGACCACGCAGTCTTTCCTATCATAACAGAGAAACTCCACACAAGCAGTTTCTCTCTTGTGACCTTCTCGTTAGCATCCCGGACTCCAATCCAAACACCTGCATCTCCATGAAATTGCTTCAAGATTACCATGAATTCATCTCCAGCCTCATTTTCCTTTTCCCTTTTCTCTCCCTGACTGTGAGGCCTTACCCATATGACAGCTTCATTACAAGTGACCTTCAGCACTGGCTTTGTTGGGGAAGTGATTTAGAACCAAATTACTGATCTATTTCTTTAACCTCCTCCCTTGTACTGGAGGCAGCACTGAAGAGGCCATCTGAAACAGCACATTTTGAACACATTACTGAAGGGGAGACAGAGCAGAAAGCCATCCTCCACCACAGTCCAACATGAAGGGGCCAAACTGTTCTTGGAGAAATGCCAAAACAATCGTACAATTTATTCCAAGAGTATGGATGAGTCTGATTTAGACTAGCCAGGAAACAGCTCTCAAGGAATTGGGGACTCTATTGAGAACAGACGGAGGTAGCTGGAAAAAACAGGGGGCAGGTGGCTGCTTGGAAGACAGGATCACTCTGGCACATGGGTAAAGCAGAAGGGAGATGGCAATATGGACCTCGTTGTTATGAGCTAGGTTAAATCTCATTGGAATCCGTAAGAAGAGCAGCTGTCTCTGATTCAGGCTAAATCCAAGGACACTTACATGTCTCTGTTTGGTACAAATGGAGCAATGGAGGTTACTGTTCAAAACAAAAGGACAAGAGTTGAGCATGAGCTGTGTCTGAGCATGAGCTATGACACAGAGCTGTGAGCTTTACTGTAGCTGAACGGTTGAAGGGCTATTTGTGTGTGTGTGAAAGAAAAAGAGAAAGGAGAAGAAGATGAAGAAGAAAAAATAACCAGAGCTGGAGCAGATCACTAAGAACAGTCACAATAAGCAAGGGAAACCTGAAAAAAATCAGATAGAGATGGTACCAGAGGGAAGGTGATTAAAGAGTCCTCTGTGGCAGTAATAGCCAGAGAGAGTTAACAGCAGAGTAAGTGGGGAAGCAGGAGTGGGGAGTCCCTGCTCTCATAGAGTGAAGTCTTTTCAACCATTATAGCATAACATGTAACAGGGTGCACCAGCAGCAGGCCCTTGAATGAATGTCCAAATCAAAGACCCGTAAAACTGGACCCACTCGTGAGGCTCTCATTCTCCTTCTTTTCAGCAGTGGCATCCCCATTAGCCAACACTTCCTGAACAAGAAACAAGCACTTACAGAGGAGCACTGCTGACATTTTAGTGCTCAAGATGCAGAACTCCAATTGACTCTCTTGGACTCTCAGTGATATCGGCAAGCAAGCAGCAGTCAGTGACCTCAGGAACAGCTTAGAGCCTTGCAGAACTGAATTCTCAGCCTGGGAACTTACAGTGCCTCATATGATCTGCTTGCTATACAATGAACATATAGAAGAGAATCTATTCTTAATCCACCCAGGCTGAGGAAGAGAAGGTAGAGACACACTGAACCATTTGGGGAATGAAACTGGTAGCAGGCTGTTTCGCTCAACCGTTACAGCACAGTGACTTACCAGTTAAGAATTTAATTTGCAAACAGAAAACATAAAAGGAAAGTCAAGACTGTAAGCAAAGCAATAACAGAAGAGCCCAGTAATGAGAGGCTCCCACAAGAGGTGACTGGCTGATCCATATGGGAAAGAGCAGCACAAAGTGGGTACAGGGAAATAGCAGGAAGATATCAACTGCTGACGCTGAAGTGCTATTTCCAGCTGACATTTATCTCTGCCTTGGAATTCCCAGTTGGACAGAAGAGGTGACAACAAACAGGAGAAATTTACACTGGCCACTTTATGCAAATCTAACCTTTCTGCACCTGCTAGGTGGGGAGCATTTATTTACTTTCTGGCTGCATGGCTAAATTGGCAGGAGGAGTGAATCCAAACAGAATACAGAGAAGGTCAAAGGAATATGGCTCATGACTGTAATTTCAGGACCTGCTACAGGCATTGCAATTTTAACGTGGCAGTTGAGAGATATACACCCTAGGCAAATGAACTGGCAAAAGACATGTGCATGTGCCAGTGTATTCTTCCACATGAGCATTTCATCACCCTCTGACATGTTGATTCAGAGATGCTAATCCGTGTCACAGTCCTTACCTGTGTCTTGCTCATAAAGGACCTCAGCAAATTCCTTTAGCCCACGTATGAAGAGGGATTAATTTTGGACCAGGCAGATCTGGGTTCAATCGCCTTTATCACAATGACTTTTCAAGATGCAAAGATGTTAAGTTGAGCAGTAACTGCAAGATGTCTGGGGGTGAATTTGTCACAATTTTAAATAGAAAGATAGCACTTATATATACACTATCAAATTAACAAGTTCATACTGCACTGTAACAAGTGAAAACAAATTCCTGCCACCCCAGAATAAGGCTGCCTTTTTTTTTTTGCATGCTAAATAAAATCTCTTTGCAATATATAGTCACATTTACATTAAAAAGTCTCTTTTTGTTCATATAAATATAATGCAGCCATCTCTTGAGTAAAAAACAGCACAAGAGCCCTGGGTACAAAAGATCAGGAAAAAAGTCGAGAGCCACATATCTGGCTAAAAGTATAATAGAAGACTTCAGATGGGTTGCCAGTGCCTCCGCACCATATTGAACCATGGTCACAACACAAGAAATTAAAAATAGTACCCTAAAAGTACAAATGCCCTGAGATCTCCGGTCTTCCAGGTCAGGAATGCACCTGCTAACAGGGTGCTCCAGATGCACCAGCTGCCTCCAAGAGCCTGCTAGGGCACTGCTTCAGTCTAGGCACAAAGGATAATGTTATTTTCCAGCTCAGTTTGTACTACATGGCATCCTCCAAAATCCCACTGGCACTAGCACTCGTACAGTCAGCATACAACCTGATTTTTCAAACATGACTAACAATTCAGGATCTTACTGACAAATGCCTTCAAGGGATTAGTTTGTAGAAAGTACTCAGATCTCCCTGCCTCTTTATGGTATCAGTGTCTGGGCACCCAAGATCACTAGATACATATGGGCAAAAGCGCTGCTGGCAGCCAGCTTTTTTTACAACTTTTTTAAGTCCCTTGAATTCAAATCTAAGTCAGACACTTTATAACTCATCCTACTGGCTTATCAAACAGGATACTTCTATAAATAAGGGCTTTCTTTTGCTTTCCGGCTTCTGAGTCTTTAGGTCGCACACGGGTCAAATGTTCAAGCTTTTCACTACAACTATGAAAGACAGGAACTGACTTCTGAACACAACAAAATATCTTGTGGGATCTTGTTCCTCTAGGATCCCCAGGGTCGAAAAAAAGAAGACAAAATAATGCTAAGTTCACAGTAAATACCATGGAAATGGTCAACATTTGAGCAAAATCGCTGGTTTCTCAACTGATTCCCCACACCACATGGCAACACTAGGACCAAACCAATTGGTGTCACACTTACGGGTCTTGTGCAGACAAAGCCAACAGGTTCCCAAGACTGTCTCCTACAGACTCCAGGTTTCTTTCAGCATCTGTCATCCAGCCCAATTTTGCTTAACATGCAAGAACTAACGACAGCCTGAGATGATCTGGCTGCAGGGCATGCCAGGGGCATATTTCTGAACCAGGCACGCCCTCACATTGCCCCTGCCCTGCATCTCTGGCTGGCTGGTTTTGTGCAAGAAGGGGAAAAAAAAGGATTTATGAAGGGTCAGAGAAAAAAGGCAAAGAAAGAAAAATCCCTTAGGATAAAAGAGATGAGAAATTCAAGGTAGTTTTAAAGCAGTTAGCGAAGTCAAGAGCCCAAGTTGACCTGAAGTCACAGCAGTGAGAAAGTAAATGGACTTTTAAGGACTTAGGCTGAGACTTTCAAAGCCTTTTCAAGAACTTGGATGTTCATTTCCATTTATTTTATTGGATTATTGCCAAGAAAATCCTGCGGGCTGCTCTGATTCTGGAGGTCTGAATTTGGAAAAGAGGAGATAGACTTCACTTTGTTTTTTATCTTTTATATATATATATATATATATATATTTATATATATATATATATAAAGAACCAGCAAAACCAGCCAATCCTTTCCTTCACCATTAGAGATCCTGAAGGGTCAAGAATTGCAGGCTACAGAGGAATCATCGCAGAGGATAAAAGGGAGTTACAAAGAGAGTCCCAAACAGCAGAAGGGCTGCTGACATTCATGTTCTTGTGGCTCTATTGCTTTTCTCTCCTTTTTACCCATAAAATGAACAGGGTTCCCCTAACTTACCAGAGTCACTCTAGAATTGGGTGGAAAAACCAGAGGATTATGCTGTCCTAACAATCCTACATCCCACCCCTTTCACATCATTGTTTCATTACCTGACAACACCTGTTTCTGCTCTGCAGTGTGAGGCTCTGGAGGTAGTATCCACCATCAGACACACTGCACAGGACAGGACTCCCTGGGAATACATGCTAAGAACTGCCTGTCACCTAAGTTCATAGCATTTTGTAGGATTTCCCATATTCCATAGGCTTATGGACTTCTGCCATTCTAATTCCAGACACCACAAAAAGCCCACCCATATGAGCCATGTGGGTTGCTTCCCTTTCCAGTAGGAAACAGCAATAGTGGAAATTAGTTTCTTCTGTCTTCCAGATCTCATAAGCTCTACGTTAAGAAGACTTGGGGCTTCAGTTCTGGCAGACTATCGACTGCCCAGCAGGTAAAGAAAGCAATAAGTGGAAAGTAATTGATAGCAGCAGGTAGCTCCAATAAGTTTCTTAATCAATACAATTCATAGCAGAGACAGCTCCAAACACTGAAGTAGGGAAGCCCAGCTTAATGTGTTTATAACCTTTCTCATTTCGTTTTGCTCATTTTTCCTTCCCTATTCTTTCAGCAGTGTTCTTTTAAAAAGAACTAATTTCTCCATGGACATAACAAGCTCATGCTTCATTCACCATTATCTTACAAACACCTTGTAAATTGAATTACCTGTATGGCAAAGGGGAACTGCCCTAGTTCTCCAGGACAGAGTGGAGCTCAGACACATGGCCTTGTTCTTAGCAGAAAGTAATTTAATTTTTCTCTGTTATTGGATTTAAAGTCAGGATAAATGAGTGGAAAGCAAATAAAAAAGACCCCCTCCCCAAAAGAGCAATAGAGAGGAAATGGCCATTAAAACAAAGAGTTTTCATCAATAACTGGTTCCTTAAGCTCCAGAATATGTAGAGGGAAGGATGACTTTAGCATTTATGATGTCAGGGGACTGTACACTGATCTCTATCTGTGTAGCTATTGTGTAGCTTTTCTTGCCTTAATTTCCCCACTCATGCACCCAGGATAAAATATATCATTCCCTCGCAGTAGAGGGTTTATTTACCTCACAGACATTGAGATCATCCAACAGAAAGTACTCATTATTAAAAGATATACTCTCTCTGTGCTAAGAAACACCACTTGCAACTGTTCTGACAGGTGACATAAAATACACCAAGCAATTATGGCTTTCTGACAATGACCAAAGAGTCCAGCAAGAAAGATGCGAGACCTTTCCCAGTTTCCCTGATGGATTCAAGTTTAAATAGTTTACTGCTCAGATCTAAACATTTCAGCTGACTATGCCAAGGACCTTTCAGACATCCTGCCAGTATTGTTATTGCATGGACACACACTCAGAGTTCTGAATTCTGACAGTCTCTTCTGTCGTGGTTTTTGTGTGTGTGCGTTAATGAACATGCTAAGAGGAGCCTCAAGGAGACAGATTTGAAGGGCAGGCAGGCAAGGGTAGCTCTGGGGGTTATAAGGGCTTTCTAATGTTTTTGCACAATCAGATTAGTATGCAGTAAGGAATCAGCTGACATTTTCCCCATGGCACAGCACAAACCAAACCACCATGCAATCCCAGAAACACATGCACTATGTATCATATCTCCTACCTGAAAGCCACTGGAATATCTGGAGGTTCTTTTCCATGTTCTTCTCTAGTGATATGGGTACAGAATCTTTCTGCTTCTCAGCAACTTCTGCTTCCCAATATTATTCCTCTGGAAAAAGATGAGAATAAAATTGGTTATGTGGAGAAAGCAGATACAGAGGCGTTTTCTCTGTATCAAGAGCGTTTTCCTTCTTCCTTGTTAGCTGAGATGGGAAATGGAAGAGCTGATTTTCAGTTCTTTCAAAACTTTCTGCAGAATCATGATCAATATTTTTCAATACACAGACAAACAAAAACGTGTTTTAACATGAAAAGGTCTGTTTTGGTAAATATAAAAAGCTGATTATTATTCCAAATAACCAGATGGAGAATACTACAGAATCATGAAAAGTCCATATTTGTCAATTACCAATATTTTCCAGGAAAGTTTTAATTAAAGGCCATTTTCCAGTGTTAAAGCCCCCACGCTTTTCAGCAAAAAGCTAAAAATACTTAGAGAGTCTCGGGTAAAATTCTTGGCAAGACAAGTAAACCCCGGTAGAAAGCCTGTTCCATGAGAGATGTCTAATTCCGCTCCAGTGACTCAGCAGCCTCAGACATGCTTCCAAGCTGCTGTGTTCTTCCAGGACTATAATATAAACTTTTCCTTCTTCAAGAGACCTTTTACTATATCAGATGGTTTAGGTAAAAAAAAACCTAGTCAGAGCTTCAGTCCGTTCCAACTGAGGAATCTAAAGCAAGGTCATTAGAATTTAAGGTATTAGAAACTATAACTTTTCCTCATATAGGAGAGAGACTGGGAAGTAGCAAGAAGGCAATCTCTAAAAGCTGGAATACCTGCTCCTGCAGGATAGGGGTATAGTCGTGGTTAGATGATTGCTCTGAAGCTCTTTCAGAAGAGGTGATCTCAGCCTTTTTCCTCTGAGAACTATGGCCTTCTTGATCTCACTCTGAGGAGGTTTTCTTCGTGGAAGGGACAACTTTCATGGGCCAGATCTTCCTAGGGGGATAAAAGCAAGAAGCCTTCACTGAAGACCCTAGAGAGGAGTTAAATTTCTCCGATGTGCAAAGATCCAGACCAGAAAGGCCAAGGTGCACTCAAAGCCCCCTTGACAAGCCCTCAGGAGGACGCTGAGAAACATTTGATCCTGTTCCTGAACCTTGAGCAGGGAGATTTGTCTTATTCCCTGGGAGCAGTGCAGAAATGCTATGTCAGCCATCAGAGAGCTGCAGAAGGTCCTGGGACCGTGGTGGGGAACTATCCATACTTCATGCTATGCATCAGACCAGGACTCTTCAAGCAATGCTCAACTGCCACAATGCCAGGAAGAGATACTGTATCAGGGAGACGATCTCCCTTTCTTTTTAAGACATTTTAAGTGAATGAATAATTCATCCTGAATGACTTTGAGCCGCGGCAACTCTCCATGTTACCACCTGATTATATGTTCCATAAAAAGGGATGACAGCAATTTATCTCTTTCCTCTTGCCGGGTGGGCTGGTGGGGGGATATATATGCTGCCACCAAACTGGAGTGATGAATCATCTCTCAGAGCAACCAATGACACTTTTACTGATTTGGCATGTAGTGCTTCCCAGTGGGAGCAGAAGGGAGAGGGACATCAGCATAAGCCTTCAGGAAACAAGGGAAGACCATGGGCAATGGAGGGCTCAGTTGTCTCTGTTCATCCTCATGGTATTACTCATTGTTGAATATCCAACAAAGGCAACTGGGCAGAAGAGCCTTTCTCCTGCAAGAAGTGGATTCTGCAAAGATCAAGTGCTCACACTGCTGTCTGGTGCTAAAGAAAGCAGCTATTAAGTCTTGTTCTACTTTATTATTGACAGAATAGTGGGGTTAGGCTGGGGGAGAGGAACTCCGTTAGACATTCCCCAGAATCATGCTTCTTTCTTGTATAACAAGCTGCGTAGCATACGCCAGTTGTTCAGCTGGGAGATGGGAGCGAGAGAGATTTGTCCTGGGAATTAAAGCACAGATTTACTTAAAGGAGAGAGGACTGCAAGTGGGTGCTGCTCTGGCTAGAGGGAAAGCCCGCTGCCATGTCCTTTACCTATGCCCACTTAGGCAAACCTCAGCCTTTCCCAAGAGGGGATCATAAGCCCTGCCAACATGGGGCTTTTTGGATGATCTGAAACCACGAAGCATGGATCAATTAGGGCCAAGTCTGAGAAGTGAGGGCTTCCTTTCCTCAAACAATTCAATGCCCTGCTATTACTGCAGTCCATTCTGAGGATATCCCATATGTTTATGGACATATAGACAGCTGCTGTCAAGCGACACCAAGCCAAACACAGCCAAGTGTTTGATCTTCTTGCCCACAAGCAACACATTCTGGCTGTAAGTTTTCTCCCCTTGCTGCAATCCCTCTGCAGGTACTCCCACCTCTGCTGTCAAAAACACATATGCCTCATGGTACCCCAGAAGTCCTCTGCAGCCAGATGCACCCACAAGCACTGGAGCAAATGAAACAATTCCTCGTGCACATATTGTGCTGTGCACATCCACACCTCCAGTGCCTTCACCTGCACACTTTGTTCTGCTACCTCTGTCCTCCCCACCGCTCCCAGCCCGCAAGGGGCTGATTCAGCATGTAAATGTGCTACAAAGACACATCCTCCCCGCCCCCGTGCCAGCTATGGGGAACATAAAACACAGCGGAGATTGCTGCTATTTTATTATTTATGAAGCTTTGGTTATTTCGTATATAAATAATCCATGACTGCAAAGTGTTGCTGGCACTGTAATTGAATATTCATAAGGTATTTTTGTTGAGAATTTTCACCATCATTTCAAACCCAGACACAAAAATAAAAATCATCATAATAAAAATTTCATCTGTCATTTCACAGTTTCAACCTCTGAGAAACAAAATCTCTCTCTCTCCCACCCTGAGGGCTTTCTGTGTGAGGGGGGAACAAAATAGTAGGGTTAATCTGGAAGGCAGGTTCATGCTGCATTAGAAAGAAGGAGGAACATCCTGCATATAGCTCTGCCTGCTGTCTCTTAACATTGTCAGGATGCTTCATCTGGGAATGTATGCTGTCTGCACTGAGTACATGCAAATTCCCCCTCTATCCCTCCTAGAAACATTTCTCTTTTCAGGTTTAATCCTAGCCAGAACCTTGACAGAGAAGCACCCAATGGGATCACTCAGCATGGAAAATGGAAGCATGTTGCTGCCACCCTGTGGAAAATGGTGGCCCCCAATTATTGGGGACCACTCTAGAGGTTCACAAAGCTACTGCTGGTATGGTGGTCAAAGAGATTTGTGAGGCTGTGATTACCCCAATGAGACCCAGGAGTAAAGAAACAGGATAATTTCCATTAAATAACTGCAGGATTTGCAAAGAAGATGTTCAGACACTTTGCAGGAACGATTGATGGTGTCTGTGCTATACCCATGGTGCACAGGGGTCATGTGCATCAAGAGGATGAAGTACTACTGCTGCAGAGGTTCCCAAGGACAACTTTGGCAAATTCTTGGACACACGCAAGTGATCAGGTGTCTCTTGCATCCTGGGATAGTCTAATGTGCAGGTTTTTTCTTCACTGTGTCTCCTCTACAATTTCCTCAGATCACAGCTCCTTCTTTTTTCAATTCTGTGAAGCACTGTATGTACAGAAAGGAAACAGCAGCAGGAGAGACAGCATGTTCCCAGCCCTTCTAACCCAGCCTCCTCAAACCCAGAGAGGTGCATATGAGAGCCTGGCAGTCAGATCTGAGATCCACATCCCCCCCAATCGGCCACTGTCCACATGCAAGTGGTATATGTGAGTCTATGTCACATCAGCACATCACAAATGGGGCCATAGCTCTCAGAGCACCTTGCCTTCCAAGAGTGATTTATGGGCCCTGTCAATCCAGTAGACTGAACTGCAGAGACAGCTGGAGCGTGCAGCAAAGAGAGCGGCAATCCATCACCACCGGGTGGGAGTCACACAGGAATCCATCAAGAGCTTCATCATGGTGACATCTTTGCAGAGGCAGAAGAGAAACAAAGGAAAAAGATGGAGACAGAGAGAGTGAGCCAAGAGTGGAAAATCCACCCAGGATTTCTTAGAATTTCAGAGTGAGAGAAGTAAAACAAGATGACAGACATGAAAAATATTTTTTGTGTTTGTAGTGATTCAGGTGGTCCTGCTTTAAAGGCACAAATTAAAATGCCTCACACAGCTGAGCAGGGCTTTCTGGTGTCAGCCATACCAGCAGCAAACAGAAATTGCTTTCCCATTTCCTAGCTACAGAGCTTTGTGGTAGATACTAATCACTTCCAGGTATGATGACTAGATGGCTTTGATGGCAATCACATTTTATTGTTAGGGAACTGCCACTGGCAGAAGGAATCAACCCCAGCTCCACTACAGAGGAGAAAGGTGATGCCCTATACTTGAAGAAGTAAAAGCAAGCTGCAGCATTTCGCGATATGGCACCAGAGTTTGTACTCTAACCTAATGCTGACTCCTCAGCTGGAGCCAGCCTACTCCTCCAAAAAGCGTAGGCACACAGATACATGTACCCCAGACCAAAAAGGACATAGGCATGCACCAAGTCACAAGAACACACAAGATACTTACACAAGGCCCATATATATGCCCAAGCCCAGAAGAATAGACATGCAACAGCTTAGCACACACAAAGGAAAAGGGCACACAGGGATACAAGTGTGTCTGGAATCTACAGGTATGGCAGCAATATAGAAGGTAAACTCAAAAGATGCGGAGAGACACACACTCCCCTGTGCAGTGCCGCGATGAGTAAAACAGCATACGTTGTCTGTCTTTGTTCTACAATTCAATAATAAGAGATCTGTCAAGTTCCCCAGTAACACAACTTCTCTCCATCCCCAAACTCCATAAAAAAAACAGAGAACATGATTTCTCCTAAATTTGTGTTAGACACCAGGGAGAGAGGTAGAGAAAAAAAGTGAGCGTCTGCTTCTGGAGGAAAGAAAAGCAATTTACCTTTGAATAGGGAAAAGCAGAACAAAGCACATTATTCCTTTTTGCTCTAGGGACAGACACTGTTGTTGTTTTGAGTTATGCTGATTACAGGTTAAGCACGTGCTCCCAAAGCTCAGGAAAGGTGGAGGATGTGTTGGGACCTCTTGGAACAGTATAAATCAGCTGAAAATTTGGCAAAAACCCACAAATAATCAAATGAACAAAAGGATTCAGAGGCTGGGAGTAGGGGCAACAAGTGTATTTGGGCATCACAAGATGGGTAAGGCCCGGTAGGTGCAAGAGACATGGGGATGGGGGTCAGGGAGAGCCTCCATGGGAAGAAAGCAGAGGTGGGCATGAGTTGGAGCAGCCAGAAAGACTGCACAGGAGCAAAGTAAGTACCTGGGACTGTAAAGGAGGGGTTAGAGTCTTCCTGACCCAGGTTTATTTCTGGTATGAGTCTCTTTTGGGGTCCTTTACCTGCCTCCAGAAGACCCTCTCCCCAGCTAAGACATCCATGCAGACAGTATGTATCCACCTGCCATGAGAAGACGTGAAAGTATGGGGACAATATGATTTCCAGTGTCACAGGAACTGCTTTTACAGCACAAGGCAGGCTGAGTTGTATCTGGCTTACCTCCAGCAGATTCTCTGGTGCTGTCTGAGTCACATGGAGTATGTGGAGCCATTTCAGTTTAGGATCCTTTTATCTCTCTGACCAAGGGATCATACACTGATTCTCCCAAGAAGAATAAGGAAGCCTCATACACTACACATCCCCCAAAGGACTTAATTTCGCTTAATCTAAGGGGAGGATTTGCCTCCAGTATCCAGCCCTTTTATTATCCATTTGTTGCTCCATCTGTAGCACAGATCATAAAGGAATTTTTTATTTTTTAAGTTAACCTTTGCTTGGGACTCATTAAGGCCTTACACAAAGTCCCAGGCTGCTCACAGCTCAGAGAAATAGAAAGAGCCAGAGGCACTGAAGGCTGGATGGCCTTGTCCTCCCTCTTAACAGTGCACTGCAAGGACAAGGGGATGTCTGGCTCCTAACCAGAAAAATGAAATGATGGGTTAAGAGGAATGCTGCATTGACTCTTACCCTTCCCTCAGACCCATGCTTGCTCTGAAATATGGTGTTCTCACAAACAAGAATGGTTCTGGTTTGGTGAAATATTGCTATTCACACTGCAGTAGCAGCGGGAGCATTATCCAGTGAGCCAAGGCTCCTCAGTGCTACATAAGGTGCAAAGATATACCAAGAAGATTGTCCCTGTCCCAGAGAGAACCAATTTCTCAGCTTGTTTTAAAGATGTGAGGCATGTGCAGGCTATTACTACTGTGGGCTGTGGCTACTGAATGCTTCTCCTGGCTCTTTCACTGATCCACAGCCTGGCCTTGAGCATATTTCTTCACTTGTCTTTGCTTCTCTTTCCTCACCGCAAATTGGAGTCTTACAATTCAGTATAGTGGGTTATTTTAAAGGATTTAGGTGTCGTAATGGTATAACTCAGTATGAAAAGGGGGCTCTAGAGGGTTAAACAAGACAATGCTTTCTCTGCTTTTTTAACAGCTGTGTGCTAGCAAGAGGGAATACATGTCTGAAGAAGCATGAACGCTCCGGTGCAGTTGCCCCAGCTCCTTTACCAGCATCCATATACATGGATGTGGTGTTGCCTCCTAAAGTGCTGCTGCTTTATTTTCTCCCCTTACTGTTCTCGCTGAGCTAGAAACTGGCACTGAACTGAAAGTAATTTCCTTTCATTTTAAATAAATAATAATTTAACAATGTATGCTGCTGAATTCATTCTTGCATCAAAGGGGAGATGATTGCACTTCCCAGTCCGGAAAGACAGAGGGGGAGGAAGACACGGCTTTATAATTAAATTTGCTTTTCCTCCTTTCATTGTGCATCTCATTAAAAAAAAAAAGAGAAAAAAAAAAAGAGAAAAGAGAAAAGCACGCACAGAACCTTGTGTCTCAGCCTCAGGAAAAAGGAAAAACTCCCTCTTGTTTCTTTCTTGCTGCTACTTCCATATGACCACACGGATAACACAAGTAAGGGGACTCTCTCAATTCTGTGTGGATGCCCAGCACAGCAAGAAAAAGCAGAGCCATTTCAGTTGCTGCCTGGGAGAAGAGCAGAAAGCTGAAACCTTAAGAAGTTGCTAGCCATTTTCTTTGACATCTCATACACGTAATATGCTATTAGGGGCACTATTCACCTGTGGTAGAGCCAAAGTGCCACACAAAGGGCACTGCGACATGCTTAGGATTATTAGGCAATTCACCAGCTAGTTGTGCTGATGTGGCAGCTGCTCTCCCTGCCTGCTCTCTGTCTGGGGGCTGTTTTATATACCCAGGCTGATCAGAAGCCCCCCATTCACAGAAACTCAAGTACAAATGACTTTTGCATTGAACCCGTTGTACTGTGACCACTCTAAACCCAGGCACTGACATTTCTTGTAAGCTATGGCACTAGCAGAGTTGTACGAGCATCCTTGCAGCTCTGACCAACCTCCCCGAGTTCTGGCCCAGTGTGCACTGGGTTGAGCTTTGGAAGCCAGCCTGAATCCTGCACTGTCTGCTCACAGGGAACATTCTCAAGGACTGGAGATTACTCACCTTTAGAGAAACTCACTGCATCAGGGAACAGTAGGAAACTCTCTTGTTCAATCAATGCAAACAAGCACATTGCAACTCTCTCCATAACAAGCCTACGCTCACGGCCATTTTTCCTTCCCTGTGGAAAAATAAATGATTCAGTATAAGGAGGCTTTGCTGAGCATAGTTTATGAGAATGACAAAAATGTTTTCCTTAATAAAAGAAAAGCTGTTGAAGGTACAGTACTTAAATATTGCCCAGGTTAACTCCTTCAGAACAATCTTTGATCTCTACTTATTGCCTGAATGCTGCACAGGCTTGCATTCTGTGCACTGCATCGACTCTTGCTTTAATCCCGTGAATGGACATCCCTTGATCTTGCAGGCAGCTCACTTTCAGCACAGACTTTGGTCCAAGAACTGTCTGAATTCTGTGAATCTCTCTTCCCCTGCCCCTTCTCCCTTTGTACAGGGAAGGTTTTTCTCTTTGCATCTTCACTATTTAGTATGGCAGAAGGGGAGGAGGAAATCACCTCCAGCTTTCCTCACCATCTGCATCCCAATTGCTCCAGGGGGATTTGGGCGGCATTCCAAATTATTCCATTTGCAGCGGATCTGGGGCAGAGGGAGGACAAGCTGACCATGACACGTCTCAGTGGATAAGACTCCAGAGCAGCTAGCTTCTGGGACCTTTCTGTTCTGGCTGCTCTAGTTACGGCTGTCTAGGGCTGCCGAGCACCCTCCCTCATATAGCCCCCCGATTTACCTGCCAATCTGCAGCATGGCCTACTAAAAACAAACAGCTCTCCCACAGACAAAATTTAAACACAAGGAAATAATAAAAATACAAAAGTGGCATTACTGTGCACTATAAAATAATGAAACCATTTTTTTCAATTTGTTTCTACCCCAGATAGAGGCAGTGATCAGCACTTTACAAAAGATGCTTCTTCCACATCCTGGCATATGTTATTACTGTTATTAATAGCAAGCCATTCCCGGGGGCAGCACTCTGTACAGGTACATTTATTTCCTTCACAGCCCTGTCACCCCCTTGCTGGTGTTCCGGCTCCCTACAGCACACCCCACTATGAGGCAAGGGAGGCAGATGGAAAGTTAGGCACCACTCTGCCACACTCCAGACACAGCTTAGCCTCGTTCTGTCAGTCAGGATGTGCCTGTTGTTAGTCTTCTATCATTATAATTGCATTACCTGTGTCTTATACCACTGTTATTTCCTGTTCCTTCCTCCTAAATCAAAACTGCCCTTAGGAGAGAGAAATACTTGGACACTACCTCCTTCCCTCTAAACCAGCAGGAATGGGAGTTATCAACAACTTGCTACTCAGTAATGAGGCAAACTTTCTCCTCATTGGTTTTTCTATTTCCAAGTGCTTACTCATACCTTCTGCCCTCTGAACAGGATCTGACACCCCCCTTTCATGGGACAATGGCTATTTCTAAGGAGGGCTGCAACAAACGGGTACATGCTTGAGTGTTACTATGACCACACCACCAGCCCCAGGTTCCCAGTCACTCCCTCACAGCAAGCCCTGGAATTCAGATGTGAGCAAGTAATGAACTGGGGCTTAGCAACATAACATGCAACAACTGAGCTGTAATAACCACCCTCCGGCCAGCCAAGGTGAGATAAAATGGACAAGCAAGTCAGTGTATGCCTGTTTCTCCACTTGTCCACTGTTTATCTTACCTCCTTCAACTGTAAGCTCTCTGGGGAAGCGACCATGACTCGCAGTATCTAATAGAGCTGGAACCTGCCCTTTGGGATTCCATGTACTGTCACAGTAGAAATCATAATGATAACCCAGCCTCAAATCCTGGCAATACAAGAGCAAGGGAAGCATCTTTAAAGAAACTCCGCACTTTAGGGATTTCTTAAGCTGGATTCAAAATACATAGGGTACATTCTCTCCTGAGACAGATGTTGTGCTGAGCTCCCTCCTTTGCCTAATTTGTAGCAACTTCTGTGGGTCACATTTGCCTTCCCTGTGTGGGATGTGGCTCCAGGCAGTCACTAAAGTGCTAAACCAACTCGCTGTCAGCAACGCAATCCACAATTTGTGAGCATTGGAGAAATCAATACAATTGGGAAGCTTAGCTCCTCTTTGCCCACTGGCCATGTTCGTCACCAGCACAAGGTAACAATGTAGAGCCATTTAATAACACAGCTCATTAGGCTTCTGACAACAGCCAATGATGGAACTAAGGCCTATTTGTATGTGCAGTTTCAGGCTGGGCATGTTATACTTCCCGGCACGTGAGGAATGTGTATCTGGCACAAGATTCAGAGGGAAATTCCCAGGGAAAATCATGTAGGAATCGTCCTGAGGGAGCAAGACAGAATGCTCAGAAAAGTCACTGGAACGCACTTTACATGAAGCAGGTAAAGATGACCCAGAGGAGGCTCTTTCTTTGGTTTCCCAATGTCAAGAGAGCAGACAGAGATTAGTTTTGTCAGGAAAACTCCACAACCAGCACTTCTGGCTGGTCTATTCTAGATTACAATTTCTCTCTCCTTGCCCCAGGATCTTGACCTTGGGCTTCTCTGCTGTTTCAAATACTAACATTCAGTGAGAAACAGAGCAGTAATGAGCAGCCAGAGCCCAGTTAGGGACACCCTGCAATTGCACTGACAGAGTCTCACTAGCTGCAAGCTTAGAAGTGGTTTTCACATGGGGAGAGACCAGTCGCTGCACCAGCCAGAAGAACAGAACAACAGGTATCAGGAGCTACAAGGCACAGCTCTCCTGGTGGGACCATCGTGCCATAGATAATGGCTGGAGGAACCAAAGGCACCAATAAAACAACGAGTAAAATCCTGATCCCTTTGAAGTCGATGACCAACACATGCCTGATTTTAAGGAGCTGTGGGACTTCATACGCAGCCTTTCTATACACCTTTTATATTGCTATAAGAAGGTAGATGTTATGTGGAAGCAAAAGCAAGGCTCCTAGCTGTTATAACCAAAAGGAAACATTTTGATCATCAACCTGCATAACACAGTCTCCTACCTAGGGCAAGCTAGAAAACAGACCATCTCATTTCTGCAACAAGCCCAGCCACCTAAGATATCATACGCTTTTTGGAAAGACACCCAGCCTGATTCAAAGACTTCTACTAACAGATAATCCACCACCGTCCTAGGGAATCTAATTACTGCATTGTTTAAATTTTATTTCCAGCCTAAGTGAGTCAGACTAGACACAATTCCAGCTATTCCGCTTCCAGGCACTGGATCTCACTGTGGCCACTGTCTGCTAGATTAATGAGCCTTCTATTATCAGAAATTTTTTCCTTGTCTTTAAAGACTGTGATCAAGTCATCTCTTTAGCCTCCTTTGTATAAACCAGATGGAACTTCTTGGCACTATCACATTTCATAGAGTTGCATAAGGATAAATATACACAAGTTGTGATTCTACAATGACGGAAACCAGAATTTCCAGAAGTGTAGTCATTATTCAGAGCTGTTCTCTGAGTTTATCTGCATTGGACATAAAAATTTGATAAAAATTCACTGGCTTGAGCAGCTATTCCTTTGCTGTTGGCCAGGTAAGTCAGATAGATAGAACAGTTTCAATTCAAGAGCACAGAAGTGTGTAAAAGTTCATGTTGACTCCTCTGAGTGCTTGTGCATGCAACTTCAAATTACTTCAAAAAAACCTCTGTGCCAGCAAAATATGTATGCTTAAATACTTGGGAAAAGAAGTATCCTGACTAAGAGTCAGGCTTGCCCTAACATTCTTCTGCTTCTAACAGGAGGGGCAATATGATTTTGGCAGAACTTGCAAACAGACTCAGTGCCCACAACAGGCTTCGTATTTTCAACAGAGCTCAGCATCTGGGTGAATCCCGGCTGCTCTTTGGAAAACCATGCATTAGCAAGTTAGCTGAAATCATGCAGTTTAATCACAGTGCTTGTTTGCAATATGCAGCCTGCTATTCCATTCTCATTGCAGCTCTTTGGCTGTTGTCACAGCTTTCATTTTATTATTCATGTTTTCCCCTTGACTTCCTTTAGGAATGTGGCAACTTATGTCTCTTCTCCCTCCACCTCATGAGAACACATAAAGAAGCATGAAAGGCAAAAGATCTGAAGTGCATTAGCAAACACAGCAATGCAGCTGAACCAGAAAAATCAGAATTAACTCAGTTTGGTTTTTGCCTGGCTAGTCCTGGCTTTCTTATCCTCTACACAAACATACTTCCCTCAGCTTGAAATTAGCATTCCTTTTAAATGTTTTCACACTCTAAAATTGTTCCTAAATGTGCATATTAGGCGGTGAAACAACTTACCAAGTTAATCTACGCAAGCTAACATTCATTTCAGCAAAAGCCTATTATACTTAATATGCCGTCTCCTCACTTTTCAGGGTCATAAAATTCAGAAGCACTAATGAAACCAGCATACTGACTCTGTACCCAGAACCAGAGATCAGGGTGTCAAAGACAGCCAAAAAGCACAGCTTTTAGTTGTAGAAGCACATTTGTGCAAGAGACATTTGTGCAAGTTTAACAAGAACTTTATGTCCACACTCTTCTCAATGGCTCAAATGGCACTGTAACATTTCCCTAGGAAAAGGTGGAGAAATACTGCTTCCATACAGCTTTCCACATCAAACAATGTTTGGAGGGACAATGGTGAAAACAATAAAGCAAGCTGAAAACAATAAAGCAAGCTGAAAAAAATGGTGTTTTGGGGAAAGTTTGGAATATAACTGCACCCAAAAAAAGCCAAGTCTGTCATGCTGGGCTTCACCTGAGGACCGGTCTGGAGATTCTAACAGTGCAACACCTTGGGTCTCCAGGACACTTGTGATGGTGACAGAGCAGGTCACCTCCAGTGTGCAAGGAAGACAACAGTTCTCCAATCTTTGCCAAGGCTCCTGGAGGGTACAATGCTTGCTCTGACCAGTGGAAGGAATTCAGTGCTGCTACAATTAAACCACCTGCAAAAGCAACACAAGCTGCGCTAGCAAAGACTCTTCTGCAGGTGTCAGTAGTATCTGTACATAAGAAAATAATGAGATGGAGGGACAAAGACCTTTGCAGAGCCCTGTCCATTCAGGTTTATTCACACCCCTTGCTGGTATGACTATCTGGTAAAACATTACCATTAGATCTGGGGCAGAATACAAAGCGACTTTCAACTGCGGCAGGACTATGATAGGCAGGAGTTTGAAAGCACTCAGCTGCAAAATGGGAAGGGGGGTAATTTGAGGCATTAGTGTATTCCATAGCTGAGACAGAACTGGGTCAGACTCCTAGGAAGATGCACACGCAGCATTGGCCAGGGAGGAGGGAGCTGGTAGCCCTTGTCTTGCTCACTTACCAACAGACACGCTTACAACAGTGAAAGGCTTTTGCTCAAGCTATGTAATGTGTAAAGTCCCACCAGGAAATGCCTGACAGGTTTAAATGTGTTCTTGCATTGTTGCTGAATTGTAACTGTTAACAAGGAGTAAAGAGATTTTGGCAATTTAGTTTGGGCAGAGAGGGCAGAGGGCAGGTTTCAAAAGGGTTTGGAGAGCTGAAAGGTAGGTAGGCATGCTTGGGACAATTTTGGGATGCTAACGATTGGGCTGGGGGCATGTTCCAGGATGGATATGCACATATTGGGCATTGGGGACTACTGGTGGGCTGCTACATCTGTGGTGGCAATGAGATAGTCTGAATAGTGGAGGAGTCCAGCTGTCAGCCTCCATCATCAAGGGGAGCAAGGATGCTCCCTGTGGGACATACAGCACTAAAACCATGTGTATCCTACTCAGATCACCGCTGCTATTCCACAGGAGAGAGGGGTCTGGGGGAAACCTTCAATCCATGCCTCTGCATTGCAGTAAGTACGCAGAGCCCCAGCACCCCGCAGAAGGGGAAGGGACAAATGTGTCTGCCCCCACCCCAGTCCCACCCATCTTCCCCAAAACCAGCTCAGAAATCCAGCCTAGCTGGCAAGTCTTTCCCTTCCTCCTCTCCTCTTTCTACCTACATGCTTGTCAGGGATTGTGTAACAGGGGCAGAGAATAAATCAGGTGCTATATCAGAGTATTCTATCCCTGACTGTGTAAAGAGCAGCTTTTGTGACTTCCTGATGTGATTTACCATACAATGACAACCTTTAATGTCCGCCAGTGTTATAATCTACTTTATCTTAATACAATCTTCCCCTACTGAACCCTCCAGAGTCTTAACAGCTATTTTCAATGGAGTTTTTTTTATTATTATGACTTGATACTGTGATTACTGTCGCACTCCTGCTCTTTGTGGAAGGGGAAATTAATAAGTTTTTTCTTAAGCACTTTGCACCACAGCTGAATACCAATCAGCCCCCAAGCTGGGTTCCTGCGCCTGCTGGATTCAATTATGAACCTTTGCTCCGACTTTCCAAGACACAGCAGTTTTCAGATCAACAGCATGTCAGCACATAAGGCCCTGTTCCCCTTCCCAAAGGCTCTCCTTGTGGGGAGGAGAGGTGACAGGCACTGAGTGGGGGAATATGTGGCTTTTCCTCTACTCTCCTACGGCTGCCCTATTCGTAGTTATCTCCACAGACATGTCACTGTATCAGGGCATTCAGAATCATCACGCCTTGGAGATGAGGGTTAAAGCACTGCCATTTATTTGAATTATCCCCCTCCTTTGCCGTTCTTGCTCAGTCTCTCCACCTCCTCTCAGAGCTCACCACACCTTCCTTTCTTTTCAGGAAATCATTGCACTAGGCGCATCTCACTGCTCAAATAGTGATGACATTGCACTCTTCCCCCAGTGCCTAACACATTTCACTTGATGAGGGTCAGGCCACACAATCCTTACACATTACCAAGCCCTGACAGGTAAATTCTAACTCAGACAGAAGAGGTTCTGTCTCCAAATCCCACTCCAGAGCATTTGTATAAACAACTCGTGAAAGGAAGGCTTACGCATGAGATGCCACTTCTACCATGATGATCGTTGGCTGGCACAATTCCCCAACAATACACTGCAATGATTGAAAGACAGAGTGACGTATCCATGCCTTGGGTTAGGCTGTTCCCACTTTGCACCCTACCTTATTGCCAGCTACAATGCAAAATGATTCCCTTCTGCTAGGTAGCATTTCACACCTTATTTGACAGGTATAATTGAGCACATAGGGGTGAGGATATGAAAGAGAATACACTTGGGCTCTCATTTTTTAGTTATTTCTTCCAAACATAGACCTGAAAGGCAGGAGCTGGCCAGTGGACCCAGCCTCCAACAACGTGGGATGCACATGCAACACGTGTTCAACCCAGAAGGCTCCACAGAGTACATACCCAACCTACCTAAATACAACCAGCCAAAGGCACTTCTCAACTCCCTGTAAAAAACACCTATGGTGCAAAAGTCTAGATTCCACTAGCTGTAAAATACTACAGGAAGAGATCAAGGACACAATCTGGGCATTGCCTGTGCCTGTGCTCTTGGGCATGATACTATAGCATTTGTCTGTCCCTTTCCTGTCCTTTCAGGACTATCGAGCCCTCATCATCTCCCAACTGGCCGACTGCTAAGGCACCAGGATAAGCACTGGCTGTGTGAGCAGTCAGGCTCAGCACCCAAGCTGCAGAGCTAGTGCCAGTATTGATCAGGAAAACTGAAAAAAGTAAACAAATTCTCTGTAATTACTCAACTTGATGGATGCCAGTAGGTTTGTTTGCTTCCTGCAAAGATGCCAATAGCCTAACGGAGCAAACATTGCCATTATGTAATAAAACCATACAGGTAATTAAAAAACTCCTGGCAGGACTACAAACAAGAACATTATCTATTAACTGTTTCAGTGGAGCACAAGGGAATGGATACTGAAGATTCTGCTTCATTTGAGGGGAGACAGGTTTAATGGATACTTGAATAAGAGCTGAGCCAGTAAGGAATCACATACAGTTCAACATCATCCTCTTTTCTGCCACAAAATATCTCCTTGGATATTGCAGCATTCTTAAAGATCTCAAATGAAATTAGGGCCCCTCTGCACTGTGTGTTTGTTCTATATCAACACGCCAGAGATGTTATTTAAAAGCAGAGAAATAACAGGGAGGAAAGGAGGCTTGTCCTATTTTGACATGTGACATGAAATGAGAAGTGGAGACACAGGAGTTGCCCTCTGTCTCACCAGTCACTTCCCGAAGCACACAGAAACCTGCACTCCTAATGTCTAACCCAGTGCTCTGCCAGCTCAAGAGAGAGTGGAGGCTACATCTCAGCACTATGATAAACTCTTGGAGAGAAAGGAGACAACAGTAGTGGCAGGCTTTACTGGTTGTCTCAGATGTATCTGACTTGGAGTTATGAGGGAGAGAAGGGGCAATGATGGAACAAGCAGTCTAAAACTGTGGGCTAAACACAAGGTTCAGTGAGGATCTTGTACCGTCTCTTCTACTGTGCACACTACCAGCAAAGAGCCCACTGAAAAGCAGGGATAGAAAACTGAGGAAAAGAGGGAAAAAGTGCATACGGTGAGAGACAGACTGCTAGAGAGTTCCCGGTCGCAATGGCCTGTGGGTGGTTTCAGATTCCTTTTTTATGGTTAGAGCCAGCAGCCAAAGAGGCAGCTGGAGAATTAAACAAGCTTTCCGGCAAGCTGACAGTTCATTAGGTATGTAAGCCCAGCAGTATGCAATGCAGGCTGGCACAGAAGAGGGCACACAGCAAGGGCTCTGCAGAAGAGTACTCTTCCTGGGGTGCCCCGGCAGCACAACGCGCTGGCTCTGAATGCCTCGGCAAGGACAAGGCAGGCTGCCCGGGTCACGGTTCTTAGGATATTCATAACTGGAGCAATATCCTTTCTTTCTACAAGGGCTTTTCTCCAAAGGCATTGACTATCCGGGTGCCTTGCAGAGTATACCAGACACCTTTTTGCTCATTACTGGTACACAGCCTCCACCTCAATAACCCTCTGATAGTGGTCCACTGACGGGAAGCAGGGAGCAAGATACCCTATTTAAATGTATTAAGCACCCTGCCACAGCACTGGCTGGCAATGTAATAGCTTCATATAACTCTCATTGAAGCCAGAAAAATCTAAGTACAGGCTTCAATGAGACTTTGGTTTGGCTGGAAAAATCACAGATTTCTGACAACTCCTTGCTAAATATTGTAAATGACTCAGATTTCTTCCAGTAGTCTACCTGAAAAATATCATCTTCCTATCAAGGATCATAAGCAAGTAACTGTGACCTTCATGTGCATCAATATTAAAGGGCAACTGCTCTGGCCAGCAGCTTAAGAGGAGATTTAGGAAGAAAGGTCGAACACCTATGCCATGTGCAGCACAGATTAGACAAGATTTAAGTTAGAAAGCAGCATTCAATGGCTAAGGGGGCATAGCTATATCCTGCTATTCCTGTTGGTTAATAATCAGTTGGGATGCCTTGGGTGACCTTTCCCTGCCTCGGTTTCCCCTCAATCACTGAGCAATTAATTTGTTAATGCTTCTGCAGCATCAAGGCTTAATAGACAGTGCTATGGGCATGTGAGCGATTTCTTTGGCAGGCACATACCCTGATGTAAAGTACTGACATGAGCATAGATCACAACAAAATGTGATACTGGATAAGTAATGGGAAGAGGGAGAGATACACAGATTAAAGCTGTGTCAATTGGGTGACTCACTGGAATCATAATAGTCACTAGGGCTTAAGCGCAGTTTATTTATAGCTGCTGTGAGCACAGAGTCACAAGATCTCAGAATGACAGCTGGGAGAGGAAATGTGGAATTTTTTTTATTATTTTACCTCTGGGGATGTTTCTTGCTCACAGGAAGAGACAATTAAATCAACAATTAAAGCCATAAAGATTCCTGAATCACAGACAATGGTGCATTGTATCTGACCTCTTCTGCCTTGCTTACAGAGTGGAGAAGTGATCTTGCTGATCTAAGAAGCTTAACTCTCTGGTGCATGGAAGTCAGAGACAGACAAGCCTGGGTAGCAGGAAGAAATCAGAAAAACAGCCAGGCTGCCCTGAAGAGATATGGCGTGTGCAGGGACTATACCACCTTTGAATCAACTCAGCTGGGTCCCAATCATCTTTGGAGGCTTTGACATTACAAAAAATTGTAATTTCTCCAAACTGCACATCAACAGGAATAGCATGAAACTACCCTGATATAAGCAGTCCCTTCTAGTACTGCTCCTTTGTGCTTAGGAAACAGGCAGACCCGCAATAGGCAGTACTGGTTAGCCTGGGAGCTACAAAACACAGCACTACAGGGCCTGTCCAGCCAGCTGCCTCAAATGGAATAATACCATTCATATTCTTTACCACCAAGAGCTGTCTCTCATCTATCACTACAAGAAAACAGCAGACTCCTTTACCTCTGCACAACAGGTAATAAATATTTTTTATTGTTTATAAAAGCATCATTAAAGAACATTTTAAGCACAGGAAAGAAAAAGTAAGCGGAATTTCTCCTAATAGCCTTTTTGGTGGAAAAGCAGCCTTATCAGTGGATAGCAAAATTCCCAAGGCAGCTTGTATTCTAAAACATGTGGAAAATAACATCTCTCAATGACTTTTCTCCAACACAAAAGGGTTTGTAACAACAGTGCTGACAGGATCTGAAGCTGGAACTCCAGATTTTCAGCTTTGACAATGGAATTATTGCACATTATTCTTTCTAAGTAAATTAAACCCATTAATCATCATAATTAGTAATGCTCTGTGTCAGTGATACGGTAACAGAGCTAGTCATTATACTGTGCTATTAAGAAACTAAAGAATGATACTACAGCCACTACATGCTGCTGCTGTCACTGGCTGGCTGCGGAGGAGCATGTTAATGCCCAAGGCTTAAGAAGGACTCCAACTTCAAAGAGATACGAGGGCAGCAAGAGATACCATCACTCCCATGCTGGCTTGAAAGCCCTGGGGATGCTGAGAGATAACAGAAGAGAACAAATTCATCCTTAGTATGACTCTGCTTGAGCCAGTTCAAGCATAGCAGAAATTATTTTGGCCAACGAGGTTTTCCTCTTGATTAATACCTAGAAAAGCCAATATAATTTGTGTGAAGACATCTCCAGTCATGTATCCCCAGGGATGGGATGGGTTGCACGCAGAGTCCATCAGGATGCTGAGCCTTGGCACAATTGTCCTGGTGCTGCTCTCATCAACATTTCATCACCGTGTATATTGGAACTGCATTAATAATGTGGTTACCAAACATTAAAGATCTATCCATTAATAAATGACTAGCAAATTTTGATAAACATTTATCATGACGCAAGTGCCTTATACCAACCCCTAACATGTAATACGCAGACACTAGACACGTATTGAGCCTTTACAATCTATTTATGAAGTACCTTAATCTGGCTGTGGTCCACTTTTATTTATTTGAATTTAGCTATATACATAGCCACAAGTGGCAGAGGGTAGCCCATGTTCTAGGTGCAATATAACCACAGACAAAAAGACCCTTGATGATCCCTGCCCCAAAGAGCTTACTAGTCAGGTAAATCACAACAAATAACTTCACCAACAAGTTTTTCGTCCTTCTTTTGCAAAATGTCACTGGAGAGAAGGAGATTTTTTTTTACCTAACAGATCTGTTACTTGAAATCAGTTATCAAAATGTTTCACTAATTTCATTTTCTATACCACTCACTAGTCAGGCTAGGTTGCTTAGTTACAATTGTCATTTGGAATTATTTTTGCTCCATGACTCGACAAATTATGAGTTCCTTGATTGATTCTGATGTTGATTCTGACAGAAATGGAATTTTAAATTTCCTTTCCTCCTGCTTGGTATAATTTGATGGTATGAATGTTATAGAAAGTGAAAACAAAGGAATCAATCTGTACACCTCCCTCATACAGAAAGTATGGTCCTCCCAGTGATACCAGTGAGAAAACTTGCCTGGGATTTGAGAAAGGCTGAAACAAACTGATGCAAACAGATGACTATTTGTCATTTTATTCTGTGATGTGCACGGGCCTGTAGACACAATGTGCCCACATACATCTGTGCTTGATAAAATGCCATCCTCCTGTAGCAGTTGTCCTTACCAGTCATACTCTTAGGACAGGTGTCCAAACTATCCACAAATATGGGATACAGCAGATCCTCAAAGAACAATGTGCCTCACTGAACTGCACCTTAAATCTTCACCCCAAGGCACCAACTCTCAACTTCCTGCTTCCTCATCCCCCATTCTCTAGTACCGCCCTTCCTTTAACATGTGCTCCACTCCTTTCTCTTCACATTACATTTTTCCCCCACACAGCTGTTTGCCACCCCTCCCACACCAGCTTCTTCCAAAACAACCAGCTTAAAACACAGCATTTGGCTCATCTAAGTCAAGTATTTCTTATGTTGTGAGCTCCATCTAGTGATGTAACTGAAGCCTTATCTCCAGCCAGTCTTGACACTGCATGCAAGGTATTTTGTGCTGGACACAAGGGATCTGGGATTGAACACTGGGATAAAAAGCCTTTCTGCCTGTTGGAATTTCTCTGAAGACACCAGTAACTACAGCGTATCAACATCTCAGAGCTGCTGTGCAGCACAGCCAGTGCAGCAGCTGGGGAGCTAGGTAGAAAGCTAGAGGAAAACAGGGTGAAACATAGCCCAGCAGCTTCAAAGAGGACTGCCTTTATATTCATCATAGCAATAGTCCTGGGAATTCTCTGCAATGAGACAGATCTCCCATCCCAATTTCCTACTACAGTTGTCAGTAGCTAATCCTTTTTTAGCAGTGCCTTTTCAGTAGTCACACACTGAATGGGCTGGACTCCTGGTGTTGCGGAATCGTGCTTGTGTATTTGGTTGAATCACACTGACTACAGTCTGAGGGAAAAAGTGCTACTTCTAACTATCTTCTGCAGCAGCAGAGCACTTGGGCTTCCCATGCTGCCAGCACAAAGCTTTCCACCAGTACTTGTTAGAGATGTCATTGAAGAATAAAGCAGGTTTTTTCCCAAGCGTATCTGTCTGCTTTCGTAACTGCATGTAACACAGATTTGCAAAGCACAGCATCGTGGGTGAGAGGACAATTCCAGTGAGACTAGGATTTGATGGAAGCTCTCAAACTGTTGTGGGTGCCATCCCATTTCTCTGCAGGCTCAATGCAGCATCTAGCTGGGTGTCTGCACAGAAGCAGAGAAAGCCACAGTTTTCTCACTCAAAGACAAGTTTCTTCAGCTGTAATTTCTTTCTTCCCAGAGCTCTATCAAGTATACTGCAAAGTATCTTCATTCTTCTAACCACGTGCTGAAAAAGTTTCACAGTAGGATGCTAAGTGCTTTCTTAGCCTCCAGAGCTCTCACAGTGCAGTCTGCTCATAGAGAACTCTGTAGAGCAACTGGAGAACCTGAGGCTCCAAGCAGAGGAAAACATTCCCTACAGAAGAAATGGGCATAAGATCTTACTACTCAGGATTTCAAATACCCATACCATACCCATACACCTCGCTGTATTTCAGAGACAGTGAGGTGCTATTTATGGAGGAAACAGATACAAAAATGGTACAAAGGCTAGGGAAGGGGACGAGGATCCTTTATATGGATCCTCAGATTTTTTCCAATTCCAGGCACAGCATCTCTGTACACAAGGCCAAGCAAGTCCCCAACATATTCCTTTCTCACTGCCTGCTCAGAAACCATTTGCTGCCATATCCTATTTCATTCTGATTTTTGACCTCTTGCCCCCACACACTACTAACAAGCTGGCATTGAGGCTGACACACTTTTGGAATCACAGGCAAAGCTCTGAAGATCAAGGAGGATTAGATTCCCAGCAGGGGATGAAATATAGCTACTTGGAATAAGACAGAACTTTCTTGTAAGCCTGCAAATCTCCAAATTGCCTGCTTTCCTCAATGGCCCTTCTCCACTAACCCCTCAGCCTGCAGTTTCCATGGAGCAGTTATCTTGTACTGCTTGGTTGCCTTTCCTCTCTTTTTGAACCTTTTGGGTGGATTTTTGGGGGAGAGTGTGCTTTACCTACTGTCTAATCCCCTGTTAGCACCACAGAGTACAGGTCATGCAACATAAAATAGGCTGTCCCATGTCTCAGTGTTCCTGGGCGCAGTGTGGCTGCCTGGGGCTGTTGGCCAGGTCCCAGTCCATCAGAAGGACTCAGTTTTGAGCACCGACTTCAGTGAGTTCTGGCTCAGACCCCTTTAAAATGACAACTGTAATATAATAATGGAGATACAAAGAGAAATGAACATTACGCATCCTCCAGCTGCTCTCCTCAGGTCTCTCCCTCTTTGTGAGACTGGCAAATTTGGTTTCCTGGAGACATTTTACTGGGCATCAGCAGGGAGCAAAGGACACAAATCAGATTATTTATTGCAAGCTGAAATCGCAGAGGTTCCACAATAAATTGGAGTGCAATCTCCTTTACCTGCTTTATCCCATTCCTGCTTTGGAGTAACAATTTCACAGTCAAATCTGTTGTTTAATATTTAAAATGTTCTCCCTCACCATTCTCTCTATCGAGGGAGATCACAATACTCTGAGACAAAGTACTCAATAGATTCTCACACTGCAGAAAAATTGTATAAATCCAAACCAGGTAGTTCCTTAATTTCAAAAGATAATAATTTACTAAGACACTCTTAGGCAAAAGAAATATATCTATATTTCTCTATATATCTATCTACAGTGTTTAGGATTTCATCCCTCATTTTTGTAAAATTCATGAAAGATTTATGAGTTATTCAGCTACTCTGAGTTCCTGGGATATTGCTAATAAACCTTCCCCTTATTCCTATTGTTACATCTCATCAGCCCCTCAGCCATTTCAGGCTTTTGAAGCATACAGAGATTCTTTTTTGTTGAAGTATTTTAATATCTGCTTCTGTAAGATGAACATCAAGTTTTGCTACTCTGTCAAATCCATAATTTTCCACTCTCCCATCATAATTTAGAAGCCAGGCAGACAACACATTAATGCTTTGTTAAGACAGGAGTGGAGTTAGATGAGAGGAACCTCTGAAACTAGATAATGAATCTCTACATCTGCTCCAGCCCTTAAAGAATTAAGCAAAGGCAGCTTTTCCTGAAAGTAAATTGAGGACTATTATTACCACAAAAGACATACTGATACACTGCCAACATTTAGCTCTGCCACATAAAAGTCTTCAAAGACCTTTGAGGACCTACCCAAGTATGTCTTTTGCAGCAAAAAGAATGCTGAGATTTTAATTTTGTTGACTCTTCCCCAAGAGACGGTGCTCTTGCCGGATATATTTCCATGTCCTCCTTTCCCCCTGCCACCACTCATTCTCCCAATGCACTCAATTCCCAAGCAATGCATACTATTAATTTCAAGGAAATTTCTTAATGACTGTGGATAAGCCACAAACTCCATCCTTGGCTGACCACAGGTTCCCTTCTTCTGCAGACTCTCAGAGCTGAGACGTAGTGCTTGGACTAAGTCCTACTCACTTCCCAACGGTGAGCTGGCGTAAGAAGGATGTAGCTGCCTGCATTCAGCCGCAAGTCATGCTTGTGATCAGTCCACAATGTTTAAGATATTTTCAAAAGAAACCAAACAACAAATCACAGAAACTCTTGTCATGGTTTCTCCAGGAAAGAAAACAAAGTTAACCCCATCAAATACGCTGTATTACTTAAGACCTAGATTTTCCAGTTTAAGCTTCCATCTCTCCAATCCATAGCTTCAAGGTCCCCTCCAGGCTATGGTCTGAAGAAACTGATACCTAAGTGCTGCCCAAGGTCCAGGAACACAGCCGCTCAGCCTTAATAATAGAGACAGAGACGTTCTCCTTGTCAGAACTAATATAGAGATATATGGAGCTTCTCTAAAGGCTTCAGTTTGAGCAGATTCTCCAGAGCACACAGCGGATGAGCCTTTTAGATTTTAATCCTTTTGCTTTTTAATCTTTTTTTCTTCACAGTCTTATCATGCACTACAGAGTTTCCAGTGATTAAGCCCACAGCAGAAGGAGGTAAAATTCCCCTGTAGACAAGAGCAGAACAAAAGAAAGGAAGTTCTGATTCAGCCTCTTGTCAGCAAGCCCTTCCCCAGAACCAGGCCTGGGGAGATCACCTAGAAAAACATCTGAACTTCCATCTTGTTTACTGATGAAGCTTTCATAGAATCATAGAATCTTCATGGTTGGAAAGGACCTTTGAGATCATAGAGTCCAACCACACACACACAAAAAACCAACGCTACAATCTCTGTCAGTAGAGCATGCCCTGAAGTGCCAAATCTACACGTTTCTTAAATATCTCTAGGGATGGTGACTCAACCACCTCCCTGGGCAGGCTGTTCCAGTGCCTGACCACTCTTTCAGTACAGTAATTCTTCCTAATATCTAATCTGAACCTCCCCTGCTGCAGCTTCAGACCATTTCCTCTGGTCCTGTCATTATTCACTTGGGAGAAGAGGCCAAGACCCACCTCTCTACAACCTCCTTTCAGGTAGTTGTAGAGGGCAATGAGATCTCCCCTCAGCCTCCTCTTCTCCAAACTAAACATGCCCAGTTCCCTCAGCCTCTCCTCATATGGCTTGGTCTCCAGACCCCTCACCAGCTTGGTGGCTCTACTCTGGACAGGCTCCAGCACTTCAATGTCCCTCTTGTACAGAGGGGCCCAGAACTGAACACAGTACTTGAGGTGAGGCCTCAGCAGTGCTGAGTACAGAGGCATGATAACTTCCCTACTTCTGCTGGCCACGCTATTCCTGATACAAGCCAGAATGCTGTTGGCCTTCGTAGCCACCTGGGCACACTGCTGGCTCATGTTAAGCTGGCTGTCCACCATCACCCCCAGGTCCTTTACTGCTGGGCAGCTTTCTAGCCACTCTTCCCCAAGCCTGTAGTGTTGCTTGGGGTTGTTGTAACCAAAATGCAGGACCCGGCACTTGGCCTTATTGAACCTCATACAATTGGCCTTGGCCCATTGATCCAGCCTGTCCAGGTCCCTCTGTAGAGCCATCTTACCCTCAAGCAGATCAGCACTCCCACCTAGTTTGGTGTCGTCTGCAAACTTATTGAGGGTGCACTCAATCCCCTCATCCAGATCATTGATAAAGATATTAAACAAAACTGGCCCCAAAACTGAGCCCTGAGGGACACCACTGGTGACCGGCCGCCAAGAAGATTTCACCCCATTAATCACAACTCTCTGGGCACAGCCATCCAGCCAGTTTTTAACCCAGCCAAGAGTACGCTTGTCTATGCCATGATTCGCCAGCTTCTCCAGGAGAATGCTGTGGGGGATGGTGTCAAAGGCCTTACCAAAGTCCAGATAGACAATGTCCACAGCCTTCCCCGCATCCAGAAGGCGGGTCACATAGTCATAGAAAGATATCAGGTTGGTTAAGCAGGAAGATCAGGTTGGTTAAGCAGGGTGAACTGTGGTTCATCACAACAGTATCTGTCTACCTCAGAATCTTAACAGATATGTCATGACAATGCTCTGGAAAGATGAGAACTATTATCCCTAGTTTACAGATGAGGAACTAAGACCAGGAAAGGAAAGCATCTGATCCACTATCAGACACAAAACCTGTTACTGAGCAAAGAATTTAACATGAGCCTGCAAGCTGCAGAGTAACGTCTTAACTGCTAGCTGCTTCTATAATTTACTTCCTAAATATAAAACTCAGTATGAAGTAAGCCTTTTTCCCCCTTAGTAACACTTTGCCCCTCTTCCCAGGACAGATCACTGCAGTGGGCATAGACTTGCACTGAGTTTTACTGTTTGGGGCTCTCAGTACTGAGAATCCTCTCCCACAACGTATCAGTGTAGTTTTTACTGGTGGTAGCAACATTCAGAGCACCAGCCAAACAGACCATGCATCATTACAGATTGACCCCACAGCCTCATAATTCCTGTTTTCTCTGCACCCAAGTGATCCAGTTTGGGCCATTTAAATGTGTATTTATGCACCATGAGACAGCGCACATGTGTATCAGAGAGGGTAGGCACAGCACAATCTGAGCACGTTGATCTTCCTGTCTGATTTGTGTGACACAGGCATAGCAGGAGTTCATGAAAGCAGGGGGACTCCAAGCAGAACATAGCCTGGGGATTAAGGAGCCAGCTTTCCACAGACTTGTCAGAAATCATGAAAATTAAGAATGCTTGGGATTTTGCTTTCTTTTTACTCAGAGAGCATTGTGTTCTTAATTACAGTTGGCAGCCACAGTGGCCACCTTGTTTGGCTTTGTCAGGGTTGAATTCAATTACATTCAGAAGGGGAAACAACATGCCTTCCTTAAGTCCAAATCACCTTGGACACATACCCGGAGCATCTGTGGACAGCTACTTCCTTTGTGAGGAGTTCCAAGGAACAAGAATAGTATAGTGGCAAACTCCTTCGGACTCAGAGATTTCTCAGTGCATTTTGGCAAAGAATGATCCTTTATTGCCCTCCTTACCTCTAAGCCCATCTTCCCTCCTCCATGAAATGAACAAGAAACAAAAAAAAGTAAAGGACTAGCAAATAGTTTCATTTCCTGGTTCTTATATCTGCAACACCACCAATTCACTGTATGGCCTTGAGCAGGCTGCTGCAGCACGCTGCTCCTAAATTTCCCCGCTGGCTAAGTGCAGATGTGTAGTAAAGCTGAGAGGCTGCAGGCAAGCAGTTATCCTCCACTGGAGAGAATCAGAACTAGTCAATCCATGTATTACAAGTGCATTTATGCTGGCATCTAAGAGAGATTCTCCTAGATGTTTTAAGAGCTAGAACTACTGAATTTTACATCTCTTGCCAGACATAACACAGTCACACCCTAGAAATCCTGTTTTTACAGTGTTATCGATTTCTTCCAGTTACGCAACATGCAGAGAGAGAAATACACATGAGACAGATATCAAATTTGAGAGCTTTCAGCTGCTTTCCTGCACTGCAGTACTCCCTTTCCAGCATTTAAACATAGTCATAGCATAGATTGTCTTTGCCTGAGTCTAGGATTTTATTGAGCAGCTGTGAAAAAATTTAGTTAAATCTGAATCTTGACAAAGATCACCCTTTTGTATCTCAAAAAGGTATGTCCCACACTGTTTCATTCTGGATGTTATTTTCTTCATTCATAGCAGATTATGTATAGCAAAGCTTTGGAAAGCCTGTCTCTGCTCGTTGCCCACCAGCACATTGGATACCTCTAACATGATCTCTGAAACAACTATTATCAGCCAAGTCTCATAGTGCATTCAACCCATCTGTAATTTCAAAGCCTGCAAATCAAGAAGACCACCTGGGAATCTTTGCTAGAGGAGCCTGGAAACTGTGAAAAATCTGGGTCCCTTCCTTGCTAAGCAGACTGTAGCAGAAAGATGCTCCTTACATCTCTTGCAAGCAATAGGATCTGGCTAATCTAACCAAACAAGTTTAATGACCCTTGTAGAAAACCTGAGGATAACACAAGCTAGAGGAGATAACCAGCACTTGCCCTTTAGGAATTCTCCTAAAAAAAATTAGATTTGCAAATTGGGACCTCTAGGCTATAGAGGCAGCTATATAGAGGCTATCTAGGCAGCTCAAGAACCAGCAGAGTTCAGTTCTGGGGGCATTTGAGGTCTGGCCTATTACTCTGAGTCTCATCCCTGTAGTTGTCTGCCTGTCAGAAGGAGGAACTTTTTATCATTCTCCTCCAAACCTTTCCAACACAACTAAGACCTTGACACATTGAGATGGAAAGAAAATAACTAGCACCAAATCTTTAGAGAGAAATCACCAAACAAATTTAGTATCACCCTCTATATAGCATCTCCTTTTATTCCCTTTCCAACAGCCCTGGGAGCTGCTGGGATTTTAAGCACTCGGCATACCTAAATGTAGACTGGAGGATGGGACGGCATATGAAGTACAACAGCAAGGAGAGGAAGGTTGACAAGAAAAGCAAGAGGGATGCAGGTGTTCTGAGTACACAAGGTTTATGGATGACTTACTCAGTAACACACCATCAATTATACTGATGCTGTCTCAGTTGGATTAACTCCTGGTGGACAGGAGGCAGTTGGAGAGATGGATTCGCTTTTCTGTCAGTCACGATCAAGACCAGAGTTCCCCACTCATTCAAGCAGGTACATGTGCACTCTGTCCTGGACAGGAGTTACTGACAGCTTCACAAATTTCTACAGGAGTCCAACAGCCATCTGCTGCTTTCCTACCTGGCTCTTTTGGCAGGTCAGTGTAGGGAAGCCAGCACCAGTGGTTTGCTCTTGGTGCCATAATACTACTGCTGGTCTGGCACAAACTCTTCATGCTCAGTGAGCATAACTGCAGACCACTCCCTAACTCACAATAAGATGGGGGCTCAAGTCTTTCTAATGTTTTAGACAGTTACCTAGAATCCACTGCACTGCAAGATGAGCAGCCTCCCTACTGCCTACGAAGTGCTTCAAGACCCCTGGAGGGAAGGATTCCCATGGGACATGGTGTTTATCACAAGCACAGCACTTACATACAATATGAATCATCACACACCAATATCACAGCTGCTGTAATAAGTTCCTAAGTGTACAGTACAATGAGCAAAAAATGATGCCTGTCTGTTTTCTCTTCAGTTCTCCTAGCTGGTCGATGTCATCCCTTGTTTGCTGTTTGTGAAGGGAGATTTTGTTCTTGTGGATTTCTGTTCCTGCCTCTGGATCTAGAATAATCCCATAATTGTGATGCCAAGCAGCACCTGGAGACAATTTTATCACAGTCTGTATAATGTGTAAATACCATTAAGTTAGACAGATTTTCTCATTAATTCTCCGTCCCAGTGACAAGCCAGGAATTAACACAATTGATTTTCCAGTCCCTGCTCATTATCAATCATCCAAGAACTTAGTCACATCTCATCTGTTCCACCTGGGTCCCAGCATTTATTTGTAGACTTCAACATATATTAAACTAATAAAAAACAATGGCCATAGCGACCTCTGTGCTCAAAACCCAGACACGAACTAACTATGTAGGTTCCTAACTCCTTTGGTGGTGTCCTGGTTTGAGGTAAAACAGAACCAACTTTCTGTTCAGTAATTTTACTTCTTAGCTAGGCCTTTTCTAATTCTCTGAAATTAACAGCATACTATGCCGAAAACAGTTCATTCTCAAAGTGATAAGACTAATGTTTACAATTAGTGACAAGGAATGGTATGCAGAGAGGCTCTTGCTTATACTTATTACTGTAACAACCAAGGTCAGATAATTTCGTTATTTGTCCCGTTGGAGGGTCAGAAACAAAAAAGCGTAGAGGGGTCCCACCTGCAGGGAGGAGTGGACAGAACAGAAACTTCCCACTATATACTGCTATCGTACAGAGAACAAGCAGTGGGCAGGTTAAGGAACAGCCCGTTGTCCACTACCTGTTGCACTAATATTTTCCATCTTGCAAACAAAATAAATGCACACCTCTGTGTCGCTCTCTCAAACCTTAAAGAAAAAAACAATTCATAGGGTGTTTGTTTCTGGAGGTGCTCCATTTGAAATTAATAGAACCTGTATAGTGTTTGCAAGGTACCTCCACAATTCAACCCAAATTCTCCCCATTACTCCCCCTGAAACATTTCTGACTGCCTTGCCTCCACTGACTGCGGCGGGAGTGGTGCCCTTCAGCCCCTCAGCAAGGGGAAAGATATGCATTATCTGACTCAACAGCTTAAGGGAAGAAAGAAAAAATGTGTAAGGTCAAAATGAAAAAGCAGTACATACAGCATAAAACTCTTTTCAGATCTACAACAGGTTCTGTAAGGCTGCAAATGGAAAGGAATCACAAGCAGTGGTGCTGAAGGGAATAATCTCAGTGCCTCACAGTTCTTCTGTTCCTGTGGTCCCCACCATGTCTGTCCTGCTGTCAGACCAAACAATTAGAAAGAAACATTCCCATAGCACGCTGGAATTTTGCACTCTTGGGCTTTCCTGATCTCCTTCATTACCATCTCCTTGGACCAGGAGTGGAAGTCTGGCTCATACAGAATTTTCTGCAGAAATCTACAGGTAAGGTAGATACTTAAAGAGCAGCTGGCAAATGCCAACATGAAACAGATATGCTTTCAGTCCACACAATCCTCACTGGCCTCTTTATAAAATGGAGACTCTTTTGGATCACATCTTATGCTCCCATTCCCTTACCTGCGTCCTCAGTCTCTCAAGTATTCTCTTGCTTGTTCCATATCATGCCACTCCACTAGATTGTATGCCGCGTAAATCTACCCATTCATCTCTCTGTAGCTCACCCAAGAAACAGGAAACCCAGACAGCCACACACTTTTTCTGTAAATAGAAACAAGTAGATTGCTGTAGACAATAAATTAGTTCTGAATCCCCCTTACTGTGGGCATCTGTTCTTCTGGCATATGCAGTCAGGAGGGGATTCATAGACAAAATCATCTCTCTCACCCATTGCAGAAAGAGATGTTCACTTGGGCTATTACAGGTTGGTAATGACGAGTGCTGAATGCTTTTGTTGTGCTAAACTGTGGAGGCAAACCTCTTCCAGACCCAATAATAATTTTAAACCTTGCAAGGCAAATGCTTATTCAGATGCTTGCTAATATTGATATAATGAAGCCTGTTATCTGCATCTGCAACCCCTTGTTCTTGTACGTAGTTCTCAGTCCTGTCATGGAGTGCTGAGTTCTGTAAATCAATCAAACATTAAATAGTGGAGAGGAAAGAGGAAAATCTCCTCCTAGGCATTTGAAGTGCACAGTTAGTCCCACAAGCTCTCTGCCTTACCCAAGAGGGCCTGTCCATAAGTGTAGTCTTTTAAAGCCACCAGCTTTCTTTGGCTCATCTGGATCCAGAAAGTACTCAAAACAGACCCAGAGATGGAATTATCACCAGATAATAATAATCTTCATGGAAGGTATTTAAGGGTAATTCTAATCTTTTTTATTAGGCGACTTTTGAAACTTACAGTGCAGGGAGATGGTACAGGTTTGGAATACTAAGCAATAAGAGGTTAGAAGGGATATTTCAATCTGGTGGCTGTTTCTCCAGATAATTGGATTCCTAATCCCTGAAAGGTTATGATCTCAGTTTACTCTGCTGGGACAGAAGATGCCCAATTTTGCAGATACAGGGAAGTCAGGCTCCGACAGATCAGCTTCTGTCTTGTGTTTCTCACTGCAACAGAGAGTGGGATACGCCTTTCTCCCAGCTGCTGTAAAACAACAGCTCACAACGTCTACAAACACAGATGATAAAGTCCATTCTCTAAAGGGTGCTGGCTGGCCAGCTTTCATGCAAGAGCCTGCTCTTGTCTAAACAGCTGGATAAATACCTCTCCAGCTCAGATCTGGCAGCCCACCATGAAGTGCTCAGAAGATAAGTTGTCTAAGTAGTATTGCTGCTGTGTTGTCAGATTTTTTCAAGGTTATGGCACTGAAAGGTAATAGCATTAGCAGAAAAGCGTGGGGGATGGGGACGTGTTCTGTTCTTTATAGGGAACCCATATTAAATCACAAAATAATCTCTCAAGGACTGTGAAGTGTTTGGCTGCAGCACAGAGAGGCTTGTAAATTCAGTGGAACCAAGCTAGCTCTTGTAAAACATCGTCACAAATGCAGAACAAAACACAGAGAGCAAGTCAAGCACACTATCCCCATCTCAGCAGGAAATGAACAGAAAACATTGATGGGCTTAAATCTAGTCCTAAACCAAAAAAATCAGAAGCTAAAATCAGCAATGGTTTGTAAGGATCACTTCACAGAAGCTAATGAAGTTCATAGTCCAGATTATATCTCTTGTCTTCTTGGGAGAATTACTGCTATCAACAACCACTGAATGTTTCATGCAAGGACTCTACCAATGAATAACGAGAAGGAATGGGTCTCTGGAAAAGAGAGCATCTTCAAAGAACTGCTCATTTCTGAATGAGATACTAGACAAAGTCTGGTGTCAAAAGAGGAATAAAGATCATGGACAATCAGATAAAATGATGTCACTTTCCAGGTACCTAAAGTGGTTATGGCAGCACGAGGAGCATTGCAAAAACAAAATTCAACCCTCGTGGTTCCTGGAAATAAATCAAACCCACTGGTTTGTTAATATGGGTAAGGCTTACTGTACAGAGGTGATTTTGCAAGTCGTTAACTACACTTTTTGAGCAGCCAGGGATCTTGTCTGAATCCCCTCACACACCAGTGCTGTCTCATGGATGACATTTTGCTGGGTTTTTTCTAATTCACTGTAGACCACAAAGGTGTGCACTACAATAGGTAAAAAGAACTTCTAATAAGTGTGCTAGCAGCCTGCATGAGAAAAAATATGGAGACTTTTTAAGGTTACACTGCAAATAAAACAAAAAAATCTGTCAGAAACCAAGACTTCCTCCTTTAGCAGTGGCTGATCTCGTTTCCCCCTGCAGCCTGGTAAATATATCCATTCACGTGTAGCTAGTTTTATGGCAAATTTCAGACTGGAACAGATTTTTATAGCCCAACCTTGAACTCTAGCAAGCACAGAATCCCAACTGGTGAGGCAATAAAATAAGCTGCACAGCATCAGCTGCAGAGCCCTGCTCCAGGACAAAGCACAGGGACTAACATTAGGTGATGTGGTGAGCTAACAGGGCATCAGGGATGGGCTGAACACAGTGCATTGCTGCCTGCCAGCTCCTCCATGATCAGAAGGACTCCTGACACATCCCAGCAAGTCCTAGACAGCTCTTCCAGGTCTAGGACTATACAAAGCTTTGCCAGCTCCCCTCAGAATTCCGTTTCCATTCTTGGTTCCCCATATACCACTCTTCCAGCTCACTTCAGTCCTGCCTTGCAACTACATATACATCCTATTCTGTCCATCCAGGATGTCTACAGTGCACACTGATGGAAATTATATTCATGGGCTAAGCAACAAGCCAGAGGACTCTCTTTACTGTCACTCACTTGGCAGTGACTTGAACAATTTATAGCAAATTGTAGTGTAAGGACTTGATAATGAAACTATTTCATTTCCATCTCTGATTCAGCTGCCACCGGTAAAACCGCAGCCAGGAATGGGCTCTGGAAATGCATTATAAGATCATTAGGGCTCCACCAGGCACTGCCTTCATCTTTATGCCTTTACTTCTGTGCCCACCCACATCAGCTTTTGTTATTGTAAATGACTCCTCCTCTAGCTGGTCCCTGAACTGATCAAGGACCTCAGACAGATTTATTACCACAAGGACACAGCTGTCTGCATCTTTTACAGACAGGTATCACATGCAGAGTTCAAACCTCCCAGCATTCAGATGTCCGTTCCTGTCCAAGTGGGCTGTCACCCCAGTAAAGGGGAAGCAGTGCCTGGTGGAACACCAGAGTCTCTTGTCCTTGATGCTGTTTCACATCAAGGACAAAAAATGGGGCACAGACTGTGTTTGGCCACTGTTATTTTACAAATGCCTGCACTAGTATTATGAACAGCCCTCCTGTTACAGGAGCCGGTTTCTGACATTCACACCTGGATTGGCACCATTTGATGGTAGATCTTTCCATCAATGTCAGCCCCATCCCCAAGGTGTTTCATGATACTATTTCAGCCAAACTGTTCAAAGCTACACAGGTTCCAAATGCAACATCTCTATATGCACCACCATAGCCTGAAAATTTGGGTCAATTTTACTGCTAAAGCTCTCGTTTGGCAGATGAAAATTGAATAGTATATTTCCACTATTCCCACTGCAGCACAGACATTTCTACTGCAGTACCTCCTGGGACTCAAATTATTCCCTGTCCCTTCCCCATGCACTGACAGGGCCTCATAGAATTTCAGTTTTTCCCCTAAACTGTTAGCAGCCTTATTGAAGTAAATGCTGAAAACATTTCAACTTCTCTTCCATAAGATGCTTTTTACACAAGTCAGAATGCAACATACTTTCTCTTACACACAAAAAAAAAGCATAGAGATTTCTATAAAACAATAATTCTTTTTTTTTCTCCTGTGGGTTAGCTTGCTAGAGAGATTGATATTCTTCTTTTTATGTCTCAATCCTCGTGAGACAGTCAGGGCTCCTAAATTACTTAGATGCGTTTCTTCACCATCTGGAGATGAGTTAACTCTCAATGGGAATGTGCATCACTTTCATATGTGTACATGCATTCAACCCTTCTAACTCATAGAAAGCAGAAACATCTTGGTGCTGCTGCCTTCAGCCCAGTACTCTTCTGTCGATAGGTCTATGTCATGTGTATCTACTGATCAGAGGCTGCAGAAAGGGACAGAGGAATTTAGGACTTGGCCGTTTCTGGCCACAAACATTGTTCAAAACTGGAGATTCCTGTGCACACACATACACTGGGAACATACCAACTTCCTGCTTAATGGTTTCCCAGGAGATAGTTCTGCAGAAGACCAGGAGCAGGCCAGTAGACAAATACACAGGATTTGGAATCTCAGAAGGCGCATGCGAAGTCCACACACTGGAGCAAGTCACCTCCCTTCTCCAAATCCCAGGCTCTTCAGTCATGAGAGTCACACCATCATCTTTGTGCAAATGATGAATATCTCTGGACAAAGCACCACTATATAAAAATGCTAAAATTCCCTCCATATAAGAGGTTTTTTTTTTCTCTAGAACTCATGAATTTCTGCGTTTCCACTTCTTATGCAGGGTTTCTGACAGAACCACTAAAAACCTGGAATAGTTTAGGTTCAACTTCCCTAGTTCATCCTCTCTCTTGCATTTGAAAGCATTTCAATGACCTTGAAAACTAGGTAATTTGGGATATGCATTTTAGAATTCAGGCTATCAACTGCTGAAAGGAGGACAGAGGCAGGGTGTGCCACCCTGACCCACTATTGCTCATAGAACGGCACGTGATTCCTGCCTTGTGAGGTAGTGGGGAAAAAAAAAGAAAAATCTTTTGGCACAAAGTAAGACAGGATTTCAGCTTCTGAAGTTCATTAATACATAACTGTCCTCTCCAACTCCCTTCTTTATGTTTCGCCTTAATCCTCCTCTCCCCATCCATGTGCAAATGTTGTTCCACCTTTTCCTGAAAACCTCAACTGCAAAGGTTTGAAGAAACAGAGATGCTGCAAGGGAGTAACGCAGAAAGGAACTTTATAGAAAGCCTACAGCACATCACTGGGGACGAAGCTTTGTGCTTTTGCATGGCTAATTAACTTCTATTTAAGAACTAATTTAAGGAAGAAGAAAGGGCAGATGGAGAACGGTATGGCACAGCACCAAGTGTATTCTTAAGGCTTTATTGAGCTCTAGAACACACAAAAAAGTACATGAATCTCTACCATGTTATTCACAACCTCTCCTTTATTTATATTTACCAGAGCTAAGGCTTATACAGTAGTAGAGCTATCCCCCACAGAATAAAATATGTCTCAACTGTGGCATACAGTGGCTTTATGCCATACAGAAAGTAATTTATAATGTATCTGAAGTAATTTCATCAGCCCCTGGGAAAATGACTAAGACTGGGAAGATGGTTTATTAGACCCTCTTTCCATTAGGTCAAAGTCTGAGAAACTGCTTATTTCCCACAGCGTGATGATGTTTCACAGCCTTATTTGCAAACACCGCATGAGATGCAAATTGCCTGAATTTGCCCCTTATATGGAACAGGCATTTGGTTTACTCCTTCACCACTAGTAAGTCAACCAATTGAGGGAGCAGGCCTTCTTTTTTGGCTTACTGGGACACCTGAAAACATGCATTGTCCTTATTCTTTGTGCTAAATCAGTGACAAGACACTGTTTCCTACACAAATTGAACCAGTGCCTAAAAGAACTTTCCCTTCTACCCTAAAAGAAGAGGAGGAAAGATGACTCCAGCCTTTATTAAAACTGCTGGGCTATTGAGCATTTCCCAGGTAACAAACTAGAGCAAAGAGCAGGTGCCAGGCTCTCTTACCTTAACTAGCACCTAAAATCACTGACTAGGACTAGTTTAGCCTAGGACAAGACATCTGAAATGTGCCAACCAGGAGTTAGACTGTAGAAGACAGTGAAGGCAGACCCTAACCTCTTCTGCTGTTGCTGAGCTCCCATCACTTTTAAGCTCTTATAGCAGCATGCCAGATCCTGTGTTTTACCAAGGTTCTCACTGCTTTCCTTGCTCCCTGACAAACTGCCTTTGTGACACATCTCTCAGCCAGCACGTTCATCTTGATTCATTATCGACAGAGCCATCTGATTAATGAGCAGATTCTTCTCTTTGTTGTTTTCATGAGAAAGCAGCATGATGGTGCCATAGATTTTTAATTCTTCAAACCACTCTCGCCTTGGCAGCCTGATGAGAAGTCAGCAGAAGACAGTCAGGGGTTATAGTTTTGTTTGGATTTGTTCTGTTTTTAAAAAACATTTCGGTCTTCACGTGCAGAGGTTGTGAACTCTGGTGCGTGAACTTCTCTGCAAAGACAGTGCACATATGAAGTCTGGGACAGATGCCCAAGCACAGGTTTCCTTCCAAGGGAATAGATACACTTTGTCGGTAATCCCCTGTGCCTGCAGACCAGTGAGACTTGAATGTAGAAGCAAGTCACGCTCTCTCAGCTGACCCCAAAGGAATGCTGAACTATGCCCTTCAAGTATTTCTCACTCAGACAAATCCATGTGCCCACTAAAACATCAGGATTGTAACAAGCTTTCCTGTGATCTAACTCTGTAGAAAGGCACCTATATAGAAAGGATAAGCACTGACAGTATTAAGACCTGTCATCAGAAGGTGTAAAAGAAAACTTGATAAACGTGTTCATTTTGGGTCTTACTGTGAGTTACACAGAAGAGCGAAAACCTTATTTCAGACGGTAAAGTGTGGGCATTATTCTATCCAGTGCTGGGTCTGTTTCCTTTAGACATACAGCTGCAATAAGCTAGCCGTGCTGAGCTTCAGTAAAACTTATAAATTTTTTAGCAGTTATGTGAGCTATAGCTTTTAACTTGCCTAGATACTTAGCCCCACCTTAAAATGAAAAATAGCTTTAAAAAGCCAGAGCAGCATTTCGTTCCTTAAGTATGTAATTCAACAGGCACAAAACTCCAAGTATGAAGGAACCAAAGGTGATTTAAATAAAAATAATCTACCACTGACCTAATAGACAAACAAATATCTGAGGGAAAAGGCCTAGTTATTAAGATACCAGACTGGAAAGGAGAACCCTAATGTACTCTCCTCCAAGAAGTGGGACCTTGATTAAGCAGCAGTGACTCAGTCTACTCACCCAAGAAATGGGAAGAATATAGTCCAAGCTCCTAAAAACACTGTAGAAGTATTAAGGTTTTCCAACAGCGATTCAAGATGTTAGTGTTAAAAGCAATTGACTGAACAGAAATGCATCTCAGAGTGGGCTGACTTTTCTTCCCCACAGGAGTGTACTACCCATGATGCACAGCTTACCCACACTGTTTTGAAAGCTCAGCCCTCGGCATCTGACCAAAATAAGCTTATTAAGCCATCAGCAAAGGTTTTAAAAATGTAAGATAGAGCTGACTGGCTTTCTTTAAATGCCTGTTTCTGCCATTACCTGTCTGGGCCAGAAGCATCTGTCACGACATAATGTACACATTCGAAAGTCATCTGCAGCCATTTACCTTCCAGGTTTCCTTACACCAGAGGAGACCCAATGAGGTACAACCCAACAAACACTAAAAAATCTTGCAAACACAGCTAACGTGAATTCCTGCAGAGGCAAAAAGTGAGGTAGTTGTAAGTACATATTTGGAAAGTGTCCTTTCTCCATTGTCCTGAAGATTTTTGATCCACTGGTTATAGAGGGTAAAAAAACCCCAAAACCTCCAGCTGTCATGGCTGTAAAGAAACCCTCCCAAATAAGAAGGAAGTGCTGACCAATGCAGTAACCTGAGCAACTACCATAAATGCAGGAAGGACACCTCTCCTTCCCCCTCTAATAACAGTACAGTCTGCTACATAAAACGTTTTGCCACTCAATAAAAAGTGAACCTAGGATTTGTAGAACAGCAGAGGAGCAGCACTACCAGAATTTGCTCCACCACTTCTCTCATTGGGAATCGTTTTTTTTTAGACTGTCATACAAGGTCAAAGGAATCAGGACAATTCCTAGTGCTCTGCAGTGGCTCTTGTTGTCTGCCTGGCAGAGGATCTCTCAGCCCAGGTACCACAGGGTGCTGCAGCAGTGATGGGAGAGCAATGCTGCCATCTGCGGACAATCTGAATTACAGCCTCCACCTAGACAGGCACTGGACAGAAAGGTGTTCAATGTTGCATGAATTTCAAAACTCTAAACACTTTCTATTAGAGGCCCAGTTTCTTTAAAGTGAGTTTAATCTGACTGCTAATAGACACTGCCTGCTACCAGGACAAAGCATTAGAGTGTGTTTTAAGAGCAAGTGCAGACCAATTATGGTATTAACAAAACACCCAACGTGCTGTCTTGCTAAAGGATACTCAGCAGACTGGTTTCTGCAGCTTCAGAAAAAGAGCCTTGTCATATTTCTTTGGGAGGATTCTTAAGTACAGCCCACATGTATCTGCATGCCATGCTATTCTGCATTTTATCCTCTAAAATTATCTCCAAATGCTATGACCTTGGAGCCCACTCTGCACCTCAGAAAGGCTGCAAAAATATTTTCCAGGCCTAGCTGTCTTAGAATCGTAAAATGTCCTGAAAACCCAAATGGGAAATCACTTCAAAGCAGACAGTGATAGTACAATAGTGTTGCAGGTAAAAGCACTAGCTCCACAATGGTTTATAGTCACTAAACTTTACTGCAGGAACTTCTTTCAAGCAAAAACTGAAATCATGATGTTTCACGAATCCCTCACACATCAAGCCTTCTTTGTATCTGTTTTCAGCTATGTGCATCACAGACAATAGAAGTAGCACACCCAAGAGGTTTCTCGAGACTGTTCAAACCACTTTAATCACATATGAAAAAAAGAGCCAGAAAGCGTGTAGGACAAATAGGACTTCTTAGGTCTCCTTAAGCTAATTGCACATGCATTTATATAGTAGATTGTAGCAGTGTCCAAGACAGGAAAATTTCAAACCATGCTTTAGGCTCATTTATGACGCACACCGGGGAGGCGCTATGCTGTCACAGGCCTATGAAGCAAGTAAAAACACAAGTCAGGAGCAGAGACCATGGCACTGGAAGAATGGCAGACCACACGGGTGAGGATGAAAAACTCCACCTTTATTAAAAATATTAAAAGTTCAGCTGAAACCTCCTTACAAACGCTGAACAGTACATGGCACAGAAGACTGCATGAAAGAAAATTCTGTTCATTGATGAAAATACTGAAACTACTCTGAAGTCTGCCATTAATATGAGATGATCACTGCTACTGAACTTTTTACCCGATGGAAGCACAGGACTTTGGGATTCATAAAAGGACTATTACCAAAAAAGAGTGATCTTTCATGCACTTATACTATAAACATGGCAGACAAAGACCCTCCTCCTTCCAGGAAGATGCTCTAATATATGTGCAAAAATACAACTGGAGTGATATAAAATAACCAAACAGCATAATGAACAGAATAACATTCAGACACTTTATTGTATAAGAAAGGCCAGGAGGTGCTTTATGACACATTAACAAATGGGCTACAGATCTGTTCATCTACCAGTGTAGACTCATCATATTGCAACAGAACTCATTGAGACCTGAAAGTAGTTTAAAAAGTTTATATTTAGGAGAAGTAACATGGGACAGGAAGGAAAGGGGTAGGGAAAGAGACCTAGCATCTTCATCACAAAACAAACCAATAAAGAAACCTTTCTTTCCACTCAATGTCTATGTGGAGATTATTTTGGTCTACTTATATTGGTTAAGTCACCTCTTAGGTTAGTTCATATGTAAAATGTTTTCTAGTACTAACATGCTTTTTGGAAAGCACACAGAGATAAAGCACTTTTGACTTTCAAAGCTCTCTATGACAATGATGTCGGCTCAGCATCCCTGTGAGGTAGGCAAAAATTAGCTGTTTTTTCTGAGACAAAGAGAAGTTAAATGACTTCCTTAAAGCCATGGTGAAGAATGAGTTGTTTATTAACAATATCCTTAAGAACCTGGAATGATATTGTTTTTCATAGACAGGGAATTGAAGGCAACCAGCATCTGCCTATAAGGAATTACTGAATTTTCATCTCATTCTTACTATTAAAATGCTTTGAATCCCTCACACCTTGAAAAGTGTTCCACAAACATATACATATACTAGCGAGCTCTTCCTTCATCTCTGTAACAAAAAGCACTGGTCCTTTACAGCAGCAAGCAGACATCCTAGAAGGGGGCTTTTCCCTGCTAGTAAAGGGTAGCCTAGATACAACTAGAGTTACATACACTACTCCACCAATGACCATATCCTAGATCTTTCCACTGCTAAAATTACAGCTATCAGGGATATGAGCCACGTATTTGTTACTTTAAGGAATTTGGCTTGAGTACTCTAGTTTATGTAAAAGGAGTAGAAAAAGATAATTATCCATTCTTTTAAACTGATAGCTACACAAAACCAGGCTATCATACAATAAAGCACGCAGCTGCTACAAAGGGTAGCAACAAAGCCATGCTGGGCTAACCTAATAAAGCCATATATCCCCAGTTGCAAGGTTAACAGAGTCATCAGCTCAATCCATATCCCAGGAAAAGCTTTTGGTTTGCAGAAAGGTGAAGTGGGTCTCGGAGACAGGCTCTTCTTTCTTCTGTAGGTCCACAGAGAAGTAACAGTAGATACTGTGTTGTGTATGTCTGTATTGAAAACAGTTTCCAAAACCTACATAATCTCCCTCCATCCAGCTGAGATTAACTTTTGCATTTTCTCATCATGTTTCTAATCTAATCAAGTATTTTGCTGTAGAAAGTAGCCCACAGTTGTTGAAGTCCATCTCCTCTTGTCTTGTGCCTAGTCAGATTAGAGAGATCACTTGCCCAATTTTAATAAAAGATGAAACTGTGGTTCATAAAATATGCCTACAAAGAATCCTTCCTGTTGACTACAGGTCAGCTGTAAAGCAGGAGACCAACAGCTGGGTAACACTGGATAACATGAAGCCATAAAAATAGTCACTTAAGTATTTATACCATGTAATCTTGTACTTTCAACTCAGCTTTACTACTGTCAGTACACTCCACTAATTTAACACTCAGCACTTTCAGATGAACAACACAAGAATGTAACTTACCTATGACAGATGCAGGATAACACCATGCTAGTGTATTGCGTTTATTGCTCGTGTTTAAAAGCCCTTCATATAGTGGTTAGCACACTCACACTTGGTTCAAAAGCAAGGTTGTGCTCTAGACACCAGCAGCTCTAGTTCAACACCTATATCAATTCCTCTGAAGCTTTCCACAACTCCTGTAAGCAAACTTTCACCAAAACCCTGCATATAGGAAATTAATACTTTTCCTTCAACACAGAATTCAGTTGCCACTGAGCAACATGGTGTGAATCAAATTCATCTTTGCACTGGAAGTCAACTTTTCCCAAGTTGTGTTTGGCATGTTTTTCACACTGCTACATAATTGCTGAAACAATCATTTCTCCAAATGACCACATGAATATCAAGTGGCAAGATCAGCTGGAGAAAACAAAACAACGCTGTAAGGTGTAGGAGGGGAAAAAGAAGGGGAACTTCACTTCAGAGCTAACAATATTTAAATGTGATTCAGTCACACAAACTCTTGAATCTATTAGGAAAAATCTTGTTAACAAAAATGGTTTCTTCCTGTTTCCAGTCCTAAGTTTTATGCAGAGCCAATGCAATAATCCTGATTTCTTTTTTCTAACCCTGTATCTTCCTCCTTTGCTCAACTGAGCTTCTTTTTGGGCTTCTTATAATAAGATACTTGACTGTAATACTCTGGGCCTCTAAATAAACAGAGAATGACAACTGAAAAAAAATATATTATTTTTAAACTAAGAATTTGTTCTTCCTCTCACATATCCATTAATCCATACCCAGCCAGAGAAATCTGGCACTCTGTCAGCTCCTCCTTAACTCCAAGACTGTCATTTCAGAGAGCAAATGCAAAGATGGAAACCACTTGTTTTTCTATGCATTGAGCACTTTTCAGCTGCATGATTTGTATTTACAGCTTCAGCTTCGTAGCAGAATACAAATTTACTGGTTTTGACTTAAAGTCTGTGTAGTGGGCTATTCGTGCTCCAATTTAGCACCAACATCCCACAGAGATACATAACTTTGAAATTTCTAGACTCTAAGGACCAAGCAGAAGTAACAGTTAAAGAATTAGTACCTAGTGCATTTCAGGGGGCTTGGAAATAAAAGCTCAAAATTTGGCTAGGAAAAAAAAACCCAACAAAGCTTAAAACATACAACAGATGAAGATGAACTATGTTCACACGGGAGTGAAGTAATAGCACCTACATCGTTGTGAAGTTAAACGTTTGGCAGTGTTTTCTGTTTACCACACAGGAGCCACGGGACTACTTGACCATGGAAAGGAAAGGAGTCATACAAGCAACCACTGTGCTTGTGAAGGGAACAGAGAGTTTGTATTTGAGACTCAATCTTACTTTAATTGAGTTGACGTTTCCTTCTCCGCAGATCGCCTTGCTCCGCCGAAGCAAAACTGCACAGTTCACCCCTTCCAAAGAACCAACAAATGACTTTCTTAAAGTTTGTTGTACAAACTAACCAAGATCAGAAATTATAAAATTCACAGCCAATCAACAGTTCAAGATGGTCTCTCCATTCTTCCCACTGTCCGTAACAGGTCATCTACTCACATCATCCACTGTTAATCGGCATTAATACTGAATTGTGAGGCCTGACTCTACAGCTCTTGTTACAGTTTGGGCAGAGCACCAGCTGGTGCTAGCGTAATACCAAAAACATAGAAAAGCCCCAAGAGGAGATTGAGTTTGGCTGTCCGCTGAGGAATTTTGTTGAAGCTCTGACTGCGAAACTGCCTCTCCAGTGAAAATGCCATCGGGATGGTGAGTAGCGGCAATGCCATGCTGATGGTATAGCGTGTGGCCAGCACACAGAAAATCAGGTAGGGCAAGAAGAGCAGCACAGTGTAGAGAATATAGGAGAACGCAGGGCCGATGAGGATAGCCAAGGTGACAATACCCGCCTGACGGTCAGACTCCATGTCTCGTGTGTTGTTGCTGTGCAGGATGGCCTCAGTACTGAGGGCTAGTGGGATAGCGTAGAGCAGTGGTGAGACAGACAGATAACCAACCTGCACAGCATGGGCAAACATGACAGCCAGGGGCCCAAAGGTGATCAGGATCACCACGTCTCCAAGTGCAACATATTTAAATCCAATTCCTGTGACAAGATACAAGAATAAAATGAAGCATCATCAAACAACTCAAATGACAGAAGAGAATGGATAATATAACAGATCAGCCCTTCCCACAGAAAACGACCAACATGCATATAGCTATGGCCGAGAAGCACATTTTCTCTTTTTTCCAAAGATAATAAAGGAAACACAGCTTCCGAATTTCTCCAGTCAAACAACGTAACAGAAACTAAGGCCCAGGTTCTAATACCCATCTTCATATCTAGAAGTACCTATTTCTGCAGAAATCTATAGAAATAAGGTACTCTTTAGTGTGACCACGCATACTAGAACCTGATCCTGAAGAAATATATAAAATACTCAGAACAAAACACAAAACTGACAAGGTTCTTCTCAGGAAACTAACATAACTGCTTTAGAGTTTTGACAGTTTAGGAGGCAATAAAAATATTCTACTCTTACTAAGAACAAACACAAACTGTATTACATTCACAATGAAACTCCATCTAGAGAATAACAATAAAACATTCCAAAACAAAGCAACAGATTCCACCAATGGAAAAGAACATACGCAGTGAGCTATACTGCTGAGGGATACAAGATACACATCACGAAAAGTTTCAGCAACAGTTCTGATGAGCATCTAAAGCCATTTATGTAAATAGCAATGTCTCAACACCACTTTCCAACTGAAGAACTTAGCGTGTGCCTCTCCCCATACCTTCCCACAAGAACCAATGGCAAGGAATGCAAGTTTATGCACCAGTACTCCAGGAAATACCACCAAATATTTTATGGCAGTTAACGAGATAGATCATTTGCATTTTCTAGAAAGCCTTTATAAGTCAGCTAATTCTGTCATGTTCACGTTCAGATTCACACTAAATGGGATACAGAGCTTACCTCCAGTATAAAGGAAGGAGCTGGAAAGTCCTCCGAAGTATATCAAGGCCAGGTGCTCCAACTTGAGCGTTGAGACAGCATAGAGCCCAGCCGCACAGATACAGCCCACGGTATAAAGGAAGACTCCAAACCGGACTACATCCTGCGGCTCCAAAATTTGGTCCACCAAAGTCCTGTCATCACTCTTCTTGTGATCGATGCCTTTGGAGAAGTCGTAGTATGTGTTCACCAAGTTGCCGGCTCCGTGCACAGCCAGGACAGTCACGGCGCTTCCCACCAACAGCCCTGGGTCTAGGGCTCCCTCAGCTCGGTACGCCAGAGCGCTGCCGAGGGCCACAGGGGTGAGGGAGGCACTGAAACTCCAAGGCCTGAGGGCCAGCACATAGGCCGCACACTTCTGCCTCCAGGTACCAGGGGGGACTCTCTCCGCGCCCGCCAGCACGGCGCCGGCGTCGTTCCTCTCGCTCCCCCGGGGGCTGTCGGCGCTAATGCTGATCTTCTGCACCAGGTCTGCCGGCCCCATGCTCTCCCCGCCGCCCCGTCTCACAGCAGCAGCAGCAGCACCTACAAGGGGAAGGGCCGCGCGTTAGCCTGACCGCCGCCGCGGGGCCCAGCGCGGATGGGGGGATGAGGAGGGGGCGCCGCCGCCATGGCCGTGCCTGAGGGGGAGGCGCGCGCCGCCCTTACCCGCCCGCCAGGCGCCCGCCCCGCCGCGCGCGCGCGCCCCAGCCGCCAGCGCCCCGCGCGCCCCAACCGCCCGCGCGCCTGCGCCCAACGGCCGCTCCGCCCCTCCTTCCCCTCGGCCCCGCAGCTCTGCGCACGGCGTTCCGCGGAGGGTCGCGTACCCCGGCGACACGCCAGCGCCTCCCGGCCCCCGATGTAAGCATTGAACGGCCCGCGTCGTCAGGCGCGGCTGCCAGGGGTCGCTCCGAAGCGCACACCACCACTGCCGCAGGCGACGCCCGGCCTGCCCTTGGTCCCGCCGCGGGCAACCGGACACATTTCAGTGACGCACACCGGGCGCGGCACTGCACTACGCTTCTCCTCCCGCGCATGCGCACGCAGTACACAGGCTTTACGGGAGGGCGGAAGCCCGCCGGCGTCCGGAAGGTGGGCCTAGCGCCCACCTTTCACCAATCGAGCGCACCTAGCCTTCTTATTGGTTAGATTTACTGCCACTCGCTCCCATCTGGCTTGATGATTGGCTGGAAGGCGACGGGCTCCCCTTGCCGTTCCTTGGGGAAGGGGCGGAGCTGCGAGCGCTCCTTCCCTTTTGCCCCTTTTCTACTGGTCAGAGGCGGTGCCTATCAAAGCCCTTCTGGGAGGCGATTGGCCAGCAGCGGCTCGCCGGCCCGGCAGGCGCGGGGGAGGGGAGGGCGCGGGGCCCGCAGCGGGGGAGCCGGCGGCGGCCGGGGCGGAGGCGGTGAGTGCGGCTCCGGAGCCTCCCCTCAGCATCGTCTTCCCTTTCCCCTCATCTCCTGTTACGGCCCCACCGTCACGGCCCTCCCTGCCCGCTCCCGCCTCAGCGTCCGCCGGGCTGGCGCCCTGTCAGCGGCACCGGCGCTCCCCGCGGGGGCCTCGGCCCCGCGCCGCCGCGGCTCCCCGCCCGCACTGGCCTGCCCGATGCCCCCGCCTCCGCGGCCTTATCGCTGGAGGCCGCGTGTCCGTCCCGGCGGCGGTGCCCGCCCTGCCCGGCCTCAGCCCTCCCTCACTGCCGGCCTGGGGAGTGGCGGGATGCCCCGCGGGTTCGGGCCTGCCGGCTCCCGCCCCTCGTCTGTCGCGTCCCTCTGTGAGGGCGGCTGTGAGGGAACCCCCGCGCAGGGATACCCCGGCCAGCGGTGATGGAGCCGCGGCCGCGGGCTTCGTCCCGGGGGAGTTTCTCCTGGCTCTCGGCCGCGGGGAAGCCCTGGAGCCCCCTCAGGCTGTAATCTCGGTGGATCTTTGTGACGGCGCGGGGGATATTTGGGGAAGAAGGAGCTGAAGTTTTGGTGCCTTGGGTCGCTGTGGGCCCTTCTGTCAAATGCTTGGTTTGGGCTTATGCAATCTGCAAATTGGGGTTGGGGGGGGTGGGGGGTGGTGGTGGTGTGTCAAACCTCTAAAATATTTTCCATGTAAAGAAAGACTCGTGAGAAAGTTTGGCTACATGTTATGAAAATAAACATCCTGTGCAATGATTGGTGTTGCTATAAGTAGACTTCCCATCTCTAAATGTCTGCTGGAGAATGTAACGCTTGCCAGGCCCTGAGTGCTGAGTCTGCCTTGGGTTGGCATAACGCTAGAATTTCTGTGGAAAAACTTGGATGAAACCATTCAAGGAGGAGTCAGATATGATAATGATATTATCATGGGGATGATTATGCCTAATTATTATAGGGTAATTATAAGCCCTAATCTGACCCAGATGTTCTTCAGCTATTGCACGACCCTTGATTTAGAATTAGATCACTGTAGGCTCAGGCACCTGACCTACTGAAGCGTGTTTTGGTATTTGTTGAATGAGAGAGCAAATAGGCTGGGAGTCAAGATATTATGTGGTGATACAGTTCTATCACAGTGTTGTAAGGCCTAAGGAATATAGCTGTTAATTGTAATTTTATGCTCTGCTGGCACAGTATCCTTGCATATGGGTGTGTGTTTTGGAAACAGGCAGCAGGGGCAACATTAAGAAAGAAGCTCAGCAATTTCAACAGCTGAAAGCAGTAAGAAAAGTTGTCTCCCTGAAGAACTTACAGGACTTGATGCCCTTGAGGCCCAACATACCGCCATCATGTCGGGCACTGTGTCCATTCTCCAACAATTTGCCAATGGCTTGAAGAGTCGCAGTGAAGAGACGAGGGCGAAAGCTGCCAAGGACTTGCAGCATTATGTCACCATGGAGCTCCGCGAAGTGAGTGCTGCAAACGAGATAATTTATCCTTGTTTATCTTACGAGTCTAGGGCACTGGCTGGGTACTTTGGGGATGGAAATTTTGGGAATATGGAAGCTATATTGGAGAGGAGATGAGGCATAGCAGGGAGCTTACCTTTGCTCCAGCATACAGGAGAGGTGCGTGAGCTGGTAACACAGATGAATAGTCAAGTACCACAATAAATAAACTTGACACATCTAGGGTATAAAGAAGAGATACTGTTTTGTTTTTGTAATACATGGTTGATTTAATTTCTTTCTGCTTAAGTGACCTAGAAAGCATTGTCTTTGTGGAGGTTTTGGGGGCAGGAAGGAAGGAAAGAATGTTAAAAACTGATTTGAACTTTTTCTTTTTACAGATGAGTCAGGAAGAATCTACCAGGTTTTATGATCAGCTCAACCATCACATATTTGAGCTGGTCTCTAGCTCTGATGCAAATGAAAGGAAGGGTGGCATTCTGGCTATAGGTGAGTGAAAGTGCTTAATGCCTCTGGTGAGTTCTCTCTTCATGCATCTATCTTTAGGAACAGATTTTCAAAAGGAATGAGCTTTTATAATCAGAGCCTTATGTCTGACTGCTCAGTATGCTGAGTGCGTACTAATTGCTGGGCTCTGAAAATCTGGCTTTAAGTGTCAGCATGGGAGCTGCTGAGTGCTGGAGTCGCTGAAAACCTGGTGCTTAATGGGCCCTGAGCTCTTCCCGGAGTTGAGCATCAAACGTGAGTGCTGAGCACGTGAAAATTCTGTTCTTGAGCTCAGCTGAGAACAGCTTGTACTGTCCATTTAGATGTATCAGTGTGCGCTGACTTTCTCAACTCTCTTCTGTCTGAGGAGATTGACTCTTGTTAGTTAAATTTACCTGGCTCAATAACAGCAGCTCCCATCCCGGGGAGGCACTCACATAGCTTCTGCTTTGATTCTGATCAGCTGCTCCATCAGTTGCTCTGGTTGTGCTTTTGCTGTGACATGGCAAAGCTGCCTGCATCTTGACTCATAGGGAAATCAGCTTGCATAAATACTTTGCCTTCCAAGTGAGTAGCCTGCATTGTAGCAGTTACTTCTTTAATAATGAAACAGGAGGTGCTTATGGTTTAGGCTCACAGACATAATCATCCAATCCCTACATGTTTGAAGACAGCGGAAGTCCCTTAGCTAGAGAAATCTTTGTTGACAACATCTGATTTTAAGCTGAGAGTATCACTTTAAAATTGTTTCTGTGAATTTAGTGCTGTTGAAAGGTGCTGGCTTGACAACTCTGGACACTGATGGCCTCTCTATCTACAGAGCAGGTACAATCCAGGCACTGGCAGTGAAAGCTTCTGCTATGCTGCTTCCGCCCTGGCCAGGAGAGACCATCTCTAGGGCTGAGCGGGAGAGCAATTTCCTTGGTCCATTCAGTCTTTGACTTCTCTACTGAGGTGGACCAGCCATCGTCGTTGCATGTGAATGGATGCCTTTCTACTGGGAATGGGTCTGTGATCCAGGGTGGATTTTTTTATTTCTCTCTTTTTAAACTATAAATGGGGAAAATCTATGAAGCTGCTGGATGCGTTTTCCTGCCCACTTAACAAGTTCAGGCTCAAAAGAATGGTGGCCCTTTCCTATTGCCTGATTATTATTATTATTTTCTGTGGATTTGCAGTTTAGGAGGACTTAATGGGAATCTTTAAGGAAAGGATAGGGAATACTAACTCTCATCTAGGGATTACCTACTGTCTGCCTCACCGACTCCTAAGGAGAACCTACAGCATTACTCTTTTTCTCCACAGCAAGCCTTATTGGTGTTGAAGGAGGTAATGCCACCCGTATCGGCAGGTTTGCCAACTACCTGAGGAACCTCTTGCCATCCAATGACCCTGTTGTAATGGAGATGGCTTCCAAGGCTATCGGGCGGCTTGCCATGGCTGGTGACACCTTCACAGCTGAGTATGTGGAGTTTGAGGTGAAACGAGCTCTGGAATGGCTGGGAGCTGACAGGAATGAAGGTCGAAGACATGCTGCTGTAAGTGATCTTTTTTTGTCTTCACCTGTCTTGGAACAGGACAGTTAGGATTAGTTAACAGTGGTAGGAGGTGTGCACAGAAAGCTGCGTTTCTAGCTCTGGTCAGGATCAGAATGGCTGCCAGTCCATATCTGAGAATCTGTGTTGCTCTTGTGGCAAATATAGTGCTCTTCATTGCTTCTGTCTTATCCCAGTGACTAAAGATTGAGACACCATTGTGCTAGGAACTGTTAAAGTATGGTGCTGGAAACAGCTCAGGCTCACAAACATTGACAGTCTAAATAAATGGCACTATGGTCTAGAAATTATGAGGTTTGTTTACGGGTGCTCATCCTCACAGATCGTTACTGTTTTTCTCCCGCCCTCCAGGTTCTTGTCCTGCGCGAGCTGGCAATCAGCGTGCCTACCTTCTTCTTCCAACAAGTGCAGCCATTCTTTGACAATATATTTGTGGCTGTGTGGGATCCCAAACAGGCCATCCGAGAAGGAGCTGTTTCTGCCTTAAGAGCCTGCCTTATCCTCACCACTCAACGGGAGCCAAAAGAGATGCAGAAGCCCCAGTGGTACAGAGTAAGAAAATAACTTTGTCTTGAAGCAGCTCCTCATAATGCAATGCAAATTATCAAGGGCCAGTTTTTAGAAGAGCTGCTTAAGCTTAGAACCTGTGTTACTTCTGTCTGAATGTCAGTAGAAAACTGCTGCCCCTTGAAAGGGTTGAAAATATAATGACTTACAAAATATGTAGTTCCTTTAGCGCACTGTAAAAGTAAGCAACAGACTTAACTCCATCAAGAATCCATTGCTCTGTCTGCAGCTCATTTTCAGCTGTTGAGCCTGACCTAGTTTTACAGCCATGCAATCAGATGCAATTGTTATCTCCTATTAGCAGATGGTTTTATTAGTGTAGATAAAGCATAAGTGAAAAAGGTAAGGATTCTTTTGTGTGAACCTTAGCTTTGCTGCCATTGTTGCATGAATTCAAGCTTCATAATGTCAAATAAGGTTTGAACAGTGCAGTCAAATGTTGTAAACTTGGATTCCTCATAGTCAAATACGTGATGCAGATATTGATGAAGTTTATACCATGGCATGGTTGACTGCCTGTTTGATTAGTGCCGTTGAAAATGCTCTGCAGCACAGTCCACAACTTCTGGGTGAATCTGAATTTCGTGGTGTTATGCTCTGTTATTACTCAGTTGAGGTTTGTGGCTACTCTTAGAAAATTACAGGACATCAGTAACTCTTGTCTGGCAATACTACTTTATTTCCACAGGCTTTGTTCCTGCATGATCATTGAGATTTTTTTTTTTTTTTTCTTTTCCCCGAAGCATACATATGAAGAGGCTGAGAAGGGCTTTGATGAGACTTTGGCCAAAGAGAAAGGAATGAACCGTGATGACCGAATCCATGGTGCCTTACTGATCCTCAATGAGCTAGTGAGAATAAGCAGTATGGAGGGAGAGGTGAGCAAATGAACAAGATGGGGATTATGGCTTTTGGTTGCCGAATTGATTGGCAATGTGTAGCTACTCAGTAATCTGTGGAAATACCCCATTGTGTTTGAAAGGGGGTTGTTGGGCTGAAAAGCCATCTGAACATGGAGTCAGAGCATTGATTATTACAAATTGAAGTGTGTCAGAGAAATAGCAGCAACAAGTTTGGGCTGAGTAGGTATTAAGCTCTAATGGAAACTGCTATTAACTGGATTAATTAAAATTAAAAACATTTTTATGTAGAACAAGGACTCTCTGTTGCATGTTTTGCTGGATTTTGCTTAGTTAATGGTTTTACAGCCACTTGGATATCGATTATACAGGATGCTGCTCAGGAGATTTATGTTGGGAATCTGTTATTCAGCTTTTTTTTTTTTGTGGGGAAAAAAAAAAAAACCAACCAAACTCTTATTTTTCTACTTTGTCCAGCGCCTTAGAGAGGAGATGGAAGAGATCACTCAGCAGCAGCTTGTGCATGACAAGTACTGCAAAGACCTGATGGGCTTCAGTACCAAACCTCGCCACATCACTCCCTTCACTAGCTTCCAGTCTCTTCAGCCCTCTCAGTCAAATGCTTTGGCTGGTCTCCTGGGGTACAGTGCCCACCAAGGAATCATGGGTTTTGCAACCTCACCTGTCCCAGCAAAGTCTACATTGGTAGAAAGTCGATGCTGCAGGGATCTAATGGAAGAGAAGTTTGATCAAGTAAGTGTTTGGTCTTCAACTTGTCCACCAACATTCACAACACCAGTTCTTGTAGAGCAATTGTCATCCGTGTCCTTACTTAGCAGGCAATTCTGCCTAGTATTGAATTGAGGCATTAAAACTCGTTAATTGTATATGTATCCTGGCTTTCTCACTGTTTCTCTTGGAGCAAGTGGTTTTCTTTCTTTGGAAGCAGTCTTAATTATCTGCCTTTCTGAGGCGCTCTGAAGCCAAATGTCAGTAGAATGCCTTAAAGCATCCAGGTAATAAACATTTGTGCGTTACTGCCAATGACCGTCCTTCAAAGCCAAATCTGTCTCCTTTCAGGTGTGCCAGTGGGTTCTCAAGTGCAGAACCAGCAAAAATTCTTTGATCCAGATGACAGTTCTCAATCTGCTACCACGATTGGCAGCTTTCCGTCCTTCAGCATTCACAGGTGACAAGACAGATGGTTGGATGTTAGAAGTGTTGCTGAAATTGGGCTGGAAGTTATCCAGCTCTCTTTGGTCCAGATGAGTTTGTGCAGCAATACAAATGTGCTTATAAGATGAGCGAATTCCTCTGTGGGAGGACAGTCTTTTTTTTTTTTTTTTTTTTTCCTGAAGAAATGTGACTTGATAACTGATGCCAAACTGTTGCTCTGATGAAGAAAATGGATTGAAACTAATGTCTAAATTCTGTCATCATAAGGGATAGAACCTCCTTTTTGTTGTTTTTTTTTTTTTTTTTTCCTCAGTATGTCAGACTTGGGGTTGAACGCTGCCCTCCTGCTCCTACTCATTGTATCCCAAATATTATCAGCAGACTTGTCTCCCCTTTTCTTTATTTTTCGTCTTGCGTGTACTGGGAAATATCAAGTAGAAATGGGAAACACATGCTGGCTTTAAAGCAGTTCACTTAGTTTATCAAGCAAGCTTAAGAGAGTGTCGGAGTTGGAGGCAAGTCACCAAGCTGCTCTAAGTGGGTTGGAACAACTTTGTGTTCTTATTCCAAATTTCCAATCAATCACTATAAAAACAAGGTGCTTGAATGTTATTTGTGTGTAGAACCTGTTGCAATGTATTTTTTTTCTCATAGGTCTCTTATTTTGGTGACTTATCTTTTTAATTTTTAAAAAAAAAAAGCCTTCTGGGCTTTGAAAATTTTATTATATGGGGACGTGTGTTTGCCACTGCTTATGTCAACAAATTTTATATGGCTATGTCTGTTCCCTAGTTTTATACTTGTAAAGGTTTAGTTGCAAATGTGAACATCTGTATAAACCTAAACGAGTTCCAATATCTGTATTGCGCTCTCTTTGGGCAGCTGATCAGTATCTTCCAGACACCATGAATCATGTTCTCAGCTGTGTGAAGAAGGAAAAGGAGCGAACAGCAGCCTTCCAGGCCTTGGGTTTGCTTTCTGTGGCTGTGAGGTCTGAGTTTCAAGCCTACCTGCCAAAAGTCCTTGAAATCATAAAAGCAGCTCTACCACCAAAGGACTTTGCCCACAAGTAAGTGTGTGAAGGTTAGAGGAAGAAACCAAAGCAGCTGTTCTTTGTATAATTTTTGTGATGTGGGATCAAATTATTGAATTAAAATCAGAGGTATTTCTGTAAGACTGATAACGCAGAGGTGGGATGAGGAAAGATATTTGAAAAATAGCAGCTCCTCTTAATTAACTTTTATGTGGTCCCTTTCCAGGAGGCAGAAGTCTGTGCAGGTTGATGCCACGGTCTTCACCTGCATTAGTATGCTGGCACGAGCCATGGGACCCAGTATCCAGCAGGACATCAAAGAGCTTTTGGAACCTATGCTGGCTGTGGGCCTGAGGTATGTACAATGCTGGGAGCATATTTTTCTGTTAGCCACTGGATGGCATTGTTGTCCATACAGAATGAGACCTTGAAAGTCTTCAGATTGAGAAGGAAAATTACTGCTTTTAAATGATCTTTCAGAAGATCAGTATAGCTCTTTCAGAAGAATAATATGTTTTCAGTGTTAATGTATCTGTTGAGTTATTTAAGAGCATTGGTCTCTGTGTAAGATCTTTTTGTAGAACAACTAGTGAATTCAAAAGCAATCTCCTTTACTTTCCGCTATTCAAATGCATTTGGCTACAGCATGCAAAAATTTAGGAAGCCTCTGAAGGGCAGCAGATTTCTGCTGTATCAAATTGGTAGGGAAGGAGAACTGAAGTGCTGCATATTTGCTCCTAGCTTCTTTTGTCTTTGGACTTGGCAGTTCCTGTTGGAAATTTCCTAGCTCATGAAGCTGTTAGTATGGGAGGGTATGGAGCATGTATCCAGATAGCACAAACCCTATAGATTAAAGTTGCCATGTGGAAGTTAATTTAGTTGCCTTTGTGTCTAAAAAGCACAAGTATAAGGAATCACTTAAATTTGTAACAGTATTCTGTTAGGCAGTTGCCTAATGTAGCAATGGGCAGTTTGCTCACCAAGTTCATACAAGAAGGTCATCTCATGTGCCTGAATTCACACAAGGACCCCTCTACTCTGCTGGCAGGTGTTGCTGTGATGTGAGAATGCCCACAATTATCTTCTAATGAGCAAAGACATAAACAAAAAGGTGAAATATGCACCACATCATTGTTTCTGTTCTAATGACTGTCCGCCTGCTTCTTGCCCTCAGCCCTGCTCTAACAGCTGTGCTGTACGACTTGAGTCGCCAGATCCCCCAGCTGAAGAAGGATATCCAGGATGGGCTGCTGAAAATGCTCTCCCTTGTTCTAATGCACAAGCCTCTGCGACATCCAGGCATGCCAAAGGGCCTTGCTCACCAGCTTGCCTCCCCTAGCCTCACCAATATCCCAGAGGCCAGCGATGTGGGTAGCATCACCCTCGCCCTTCGTACCCTGGGTAGCTTTGAGTTTGAAGGTAAGATGAAATAAGGAGGCAGAGGGACAAGGGGCATGGGATATAAACACTACTGCATTGGAGTAGAGTACAAGTAACAGGAAAACTCTGAGAGCACATTCTTTAAACTCATCTTCCCTAGTAACTCCAATAATTGAGTTGTAAACCTGTGTTCAACTCTCCATCTTCTTCTTTCTAGGCCATTCTCTGACTCAGTTTGTTCGGCACTGTGCAGACCACTTTCTGAACAGCGAACACAAGGAGATCCGGATGGAAGCAGCCCGCACTTGCTCCCGCTTGCTCACACCTTCCATCCACTTGATCAGTGGTCATGCCCATGTGGTCAGTCAGACAGCAGTGCAGGTTGTGGCTGATGTTCTCAGCAAACTGCTTGTGGTTGGAATAACTGACCCAGGTTAGTACGGGGTTCAGAGAAAAGGGTTCTCCTATCCATGTTAATTTTAACTTGTAAGCAGGTGACAATACTAAGGTTGTGGCAGACTTTGAACCTATTTGCTGCTAACTTAAGCTGTCATTCTTTATAAATTAAAAAGGCCTCCCAATTTCTCTTCCCAGACCTTGATTTTTGAGGTATTAATACAGCACTAGTGCAAAATGCTCAAACTGTGCCCTTGGTGTAATACCTTGAACTAGGTAGAGCCCTGAGACTTTTTTTTTTGCTGCTGTTTTGTGTTGTGGCCTTCAAATTTGTACTTTGGGAAGGGATTGGTCCCTTCTATTCAGTGTTCCTACTTGATTTTTTTAATCTTTCAGTTGCATTATGGTAATTTGCAGTGTTCTTGCAGACCCTGACATACGCTTCTGCGTGTTGGCTTCTCTGGATGAGCGATTTGATGCTCACCTTGCCCAGGCGGAAAATTTGCAAGCTCTTTTTGTGGCCCTGAATGATCAAGTATTTGAAATCCGAGAGCTGGCCATCTGTACTGTGGGTCGCCTGAGCAGCATGAACCCTGCTTTTGTCATGCCTTTCCTGCGCAAGATGTTAATCCAGGTAATGAAGATAGATGCCTGCAGTGAAAATAGAGTACTTGGTACTGAGATTAAGATAGTGTTAAAGAACCGGGCTATCTAGCTGTAGTGAATGTGTGGGAGAGTGGGGGAGGAATTTCCCTTTTGGAAAATATTTATTACCCAGCTTAGTAGGCTTCAGGAAGTCTTTTTAGTGATAAATGTTTGGACTGAAGCTCTAAGGATGTATTAGAAAGGAAAGGATAGCAGTCATTATTTCACCCCACATTCATCATGGTGGAGTGTTTCCATCTGTATTGAGGAAAGAATGTTCTGTGCTTGTTCTAGGTGAATAGATGGCACCGCTTCATAAATGTCGATGGTTTTGGAGCCATCTATTCAGTTTTATGCTAATTAACATTAACTTCATTTAGACATAAATGACTGGATGGAATGTAAATGTAGAACACCCTTTACAAGTGCTGAGACTGCTTTTTCTTTCTGTTGTCATTGGACAGGAGAGGAGGAAATCCAAAGAATTTTTGCCTACCTTTATTTTCCTTGTTCTCATGCTTCCATTGTATTTTCTGTAGATTCTGACAGAGCTGGAACACAGTGGCGTTGGCAGGATTAAAGAGCAGAGTGCCAGGATGTTGGGTCACCTGGTTTCTAACGCTCCACGCCTCATTCGTCCATATATGGAGCCTATTCTTAAGGTAGAACTTCTGTACATTTCCTGGGGACTTTGGAGTGACATGATACCACAAGTGGATACATAACTGTCAGGAGCTGCAGTGCATTTGCTTCATGATAGCAAGAAAAAATCAGATTGGTGTGGATGTTACCCACAGTAATGCATGTATGCGACAGTGTAGCCTAACTTAATTCTGGATTTGCATAAGGTTTGTGAAATGAAAGTTTCATTTACTATTGAAATGCTCACCATGATGTGAGTTGAGCTCCTGTGGCATTAATTTTGGGCGTAAACAAAAGGAAAGATAATTTTGAATATTGTATGTACAGCAAGGAGTCTTCTAAACACATTCTAATTTGTTCCTCTGTCACCCACCAGGCACTAATTGTGAAACTGAAAGATCCTGATCCAGATCCAAATCCAGGGGTGATTAACAATGTCCTAGCTACCATCGGGGAGCTTGCACAGGTAAGGATACTGCAGGTACCTCTTTGCCATACTTGTCAGTTGTTTAGCTTTTGGCAATGCTAGATGAAGGACTTTGATTTTTGTCTTTCAATAGGTCAGTGGGCTGGAGATGAGAAAGTGGGTGGATGAGCTCTTCATTATAATAATGGACATGCTACAGGACTCCTCCCTGCTGGCTAAAAGACAAGTAAGTGTTTGACAACTGCACTAAACTTGCCATCTGCTGTGACCAAAGCTTTAACAAAATATCCATGTGTCCCATCATAGCTGCTAAAACGAACCTTTAAATCACTCAAGTGTCTCTTGTGGAGGGTACGGTCATGTTTGTGGCACACAGGTCAGGGATTGCAGGGCCTGTCTGTTGTGACAGAGTACAAAATTGTGAAAGGAAAAGGATCCAAAAAAAAAAAAGGCAGTTTTTATTGGAAGGCTTGGACTTACTCAATTGAATGCCTGTTTGAATTGTATGTCTGAGGGCAATTATGGCAGTCAGAGTCTAACAAATTGTTGATTATCACTTCCTTTACTATTGCTTATTAAAAAGCACTCTGTAAAGACCCTTTCAAACCATGGGCTCTGATCTGCAGTGTGATCCTAAAATACTCAAATAAACTTTGCAGAAGTTGAATGACTGATGGATCAGGAGACATAATAAATTCCCTGGTCAAAACCAATCTTCTCTGGGCTTGATCTTTCCAGGTGGCTCTTTGGACACTGGGGCAGCTTGTGGCCAGCACTGGTTATGTGGTGGAACCATACAGGAAGTACCCAACTTTGCTGGAGGTGCTTCTGAACTTCCTGAAGACTGAGCAGAACCAGGGCACCCGTAGAGAGGTATGAACATAAAGCTATCACACAACCATTTCTAAAAGTTTTCTGCGGAGAGAGAACTGTCAAATAAATGTGTCTGCATAGATTCTTGAGAGGGGGAATGGGGCGTGGGGAGGGAGGTGAAGGATCATTGCTGTGGCTGATAGAAATACAATAAGCAGATTTAAGAGGGTGAACTTGTTCAGTTGGTGAAATGGCCTCCAGCCGCTGAATGGAAAGCACTGATGTTTTTTCCCGGCAGTCAGTTTAATTCCAGATCTTCTCTCGTTAATCCTCAGGACCTTCCCAAGCATGTAGATTCATATGTTGACTTTTGCTTTGGTGATGAAATTCTGATGAATTTTCTTTTTCTTTCTGTCTTATCAGGCTATTCGTGTGTTAGGGTTGCTGGGTGCTTTGGACCCTTACAAACACAAAGTGAACATTGGCATGATTGATCAGTCACGAGATGCTTCAGCTGTCAGCCTCTCAGAGTCCAAATCCAGCCAGGATTCTTGTAAGCATCTGAATTTCTTTCAAGTGAATAGCTTTATAATCTACAAACAGGTCTTGATTTTTTTTTTATTTCTTTGTTTTTGTTTTGTTGTTACCAGTTTGTCTCCTCTTCTTAACAAATTATTAGTGTACACGTTTTCATCTAATAGTTGGGTGCTCCTGAATACACTTAATACTAGGGTGCTTTAAGACCATTTAACATGTACCTTGTGACACTGCCTTCTTTCTCCTAGCGGACTACAGTACCAGTGAGATGCTGGTGAACATGGGAAACCTGCCTTTGGATGAGTTCTATCCAGCTGTATCTATGGTGGCACTGATGAGAATTTTCCGAGACCAATCCTTGTCCCAACATCACACTATGGTAGTTCAGGCCATCACCTTTATTTTCAAATCTCTCGGGCTCAAGTGTGTGCAGTTCCTGCCCCAGGTCATGCCAACATTCCTTAATGTAATACGGGTTTGTGATGGTGCCATCCGAGAGGTGAGTGTACTAGGGACCACTCCTTCTTCTTTCCCATTCCACTGCCTTAAAATCAGAATCCATTTTTTAAAAGAGAATGTGACTGGCTTTGGGCATTGCTGTGCTATGTGTTGCTGCCAAGCATGCTGCAGAAGTGAGGTTCAGCTCTGCTTCTTCTCTCTTGTGAGCATTTGGTAGAATATCCAGTGGAAACATTTTTTCTGTGTCTTATTGAAACAGCTTCTTCTGAGCATAATCCTTAGAAGGCCAATATTTGATTCTGGGTTTTTATCAAGCTGGTCTTGTTCAGGAAAACAGCCTGTGCAGCTTTCAGAGCTTTCAGTGATCTCTGCATTAGCATACTGTTGCAAACAGTATTATTAAATAATAGAGGTAGACTCTTTAAATTTCTGATGCAACCATGTACGTTGGCTCATCTGTGAGAAGGAAAATTCAATTTGCTACAGTCTGTTAACATTCAGAGCAGTGTGGGTGGTGATTCCACAGCAGTGCTTTCTCTTCCCACTTAAGTTATGGTTTTAGAAGGAAACGAGAATTGTGTGAAGATAATAACGGGCTTAAGGTTCGCCTAACCAGAGATGGCTCCTGTTTGCCAAGCCTTTTCTTCAGGCAGCTGAAATCTCTGGGGTGGGAAGGGCAGTTTGTACTAGTTACTGGTACTGTGTTTTATGGTGGGATGGGTGCTCCCTTAGCAGAATCCCAACCCTGCTATAGAACCGCTGTTTTCTCCCAGACTGAACTACTACTCAGATTGGAAGGAAAACATCTCACACACCTGGGTTGGCCGAACTCCTAGACCTGACTGATCTAACTTGCTTGAAAGCTATGCAGTTGTGCACACTCTGTTTAAAAATTTTCAGGTAAAAGAAGATGGTGAAAGTGTACTGGGGAGAAGAGCTGAGGTGGGTACGCGTGATACTAAAGCCTAAAGGAGGCAGGTCCTTGTCTTCTATGTAAGCATCCTCTCACAACACCAAAAAAAGGCACAGTGCAGGAGCTCAGGGTTCATTTTTGGTAAACATACGTGTACTGCTTTCACTAAAATAGCTGATGTTATCTCTTACTTAGTTTTCACAAAAATCTCTTATCTCTTTTTCTGAGCTCCACTTTGTATTTTGTCACTATAGTCTTCAAATACTGCATGAAGAAATCAAATTTAATACATGATAACTTACATTTTGCTATTTTCCTGGAGGAAAAAAGACTGTATGCATTTATTTTATGGACAAAGTGATTTAACCTACTTTATTTCATACCAATCTTAAAAGTAAATTCATTGTCATGTGTGAGTGCTAAGATTGTATTGAGGCAAAAGGAATTGCAAAACTGTCACAGTCTATATGACAAATAAAATTGTCTCAGTCAAAATTCTTCTATGGTACAGTCAGACATCTTTCAAAAACATGCTATTTCTGTCAAGGACCAAACTCTCTTCCCCAGTAACTTTTCACCAATATATCTTGGTGGGGATGGGAAAGAGTATTTTAAAATGTGTGCCAGTTTGGTTTACAGGCAGAGGGAAAAGATTAGGGACTACATTTTTGGCAGCATCCTTCAAACATATATATTACAAAACTCTGTAGTTGAGGTGCTTGTGCTTGCAAGTCTGTTCTGACACTCAAGTTGCTGACACATTATAAACCCCTATTTGTATGTTTGACTGTCTGAGGCTTTCAGCTCATAAAATTTTTGATGCAAACTGGGGTGGGGGGGAAACCAGCAAAAAAAAAAAAAAAACCCACCAAAATCCCCCCCCACCCCCCACACGCTCCCCAAAACCCAAAGCACTGAGCTGAAGCTGCCAAGAATTTAGCCCCAGATTTTGAGCATATATAGGAGCTATGCATGCCATTTCTTTGGTAAATGAGCTTGCAATTGGCGTGTGAAATGTTGTTTACCCATCGTTGCTTTGATGTTTGAATAAGCTACATTGATCACTACGCATTTCTTCCTTCCAGTTCCTGTTCCAACAGCTAGGGATGTTGGTGTCCTTTGTGAGAAGTCATATTCGACCTTATATGGATGAAATTGTCACCCTGATGAGAGTGAGTACAATCTTTAAGCCAGCATTTTGATTTTACTGTCAGAAAGGGTGGATAGTGTTTCTGTCATTATCAAATGTATCCATTACTTCATGAACTCGTATTACAGAATTCCATGTATTTGAAGTAATAATTGTATTTTAAAATAACATATATTTGAAACAACAATATACACTTACTAGTAACTGTAATAGGAGCAGCTCCTAGATTCTGCTAGTGCCTGAGTTCTTTTGGGCGCTTGGATCTCGTGTACTTACTACTTTCAGAAACATGGTTTTAGCAAGAGGTGTTTGGAGTTCATAAATAGGTGGCATTTCACTTCATTTTCACTTACTGTTTGCAAACACTTAGAAGGATTACAAGAAATCAGTTGCCTAGAGGTTGTTTTTAACAGCTATAAATATACTGAAGGCACAGCGTGTTTTAAAAACAGACCAAAACTGCCAATTTATATTAGCCCATAAGGGAAGTATAGTCCTTCCCTGCAATCTTGAATTTATCTAGAGACTCTGTCCTACGGTTTGCTTTTCTTGGAATTGGTACATCTCAGTTGGACAACTGTTTAATTTTTTGCCGTTTTTTTTCTTTCTTCTATAGGACTTCTGGGTCATGAACAACTCCATACAGAGCACAATTATCCTACTTATCGAGCAAATTGTTGTAGCTCTAGGAGGCGAATTCAAACTTTATCTGCCTCAGCTTATTCCTCACATGTTACGGGTCTTCATGCATGACAATAGTCAGGGTCGCATTGTCTCTGTCAAGGTGAGTGGGAAGCTGCTGCAGCTGGGTTGATTTGGATATTGCCGAGGCAGGTACATGCAAGAAAATGGGATAGGTGCAATTCAGCAGTGGCCTGGTGTGAAATGATGCAGATGGTACTTCTGTTTAAAGTGCAGGATTGAAGCAACTTTTCACTGGATACTGACTTATTTTAAATGCAACTCTTTCATGACTTTTAGTCACATTGGGTCATTTTCCCCTCCAGCTATTGAATGCAATCCAGCTCTTTGGAGCTAACTTGGATGACTACCTTCATTTGTTACTACCTCCCATTGTAAAGCTATTTGATGCCCCAGATGTCCCAGTGGTGGCTCGCAAGTAAGTGTTGGTGGCTTTTTTTGCCTGTGATATCCAAGTTCTGCAATGGCTGCCCTAGCCACATGTAGAATGAAATACTGCTTGGTCCCTTTTATGGGTTTTCTCTGTGTTTAATCATTATGGAAGGTTATTTTTGGTTGGGCATCACAGCACTGTTACTAGCTTTTCTTGGATATAGACTATTACTTTCTGGTACTCACCTGCCAGTATTTTAGTCACTGCAACTTGCAAGCTGTCCTGCAAGAGCTAGCTGCATTAAAAGTGTTCTGGTGACATGTTTTTCCCATCACTGTTGATGCATAGGAGGACTGAGCGTGAATCATTTATGTATTTTTACATCTCATTTCTCCTGTCTTATACCATGAGAAATAAGTCCTCCCTTCTTTCTGCTCTGACTTCAGAGCTGCTCTAGAAACAGTGGACCGCTTGACAGAGTCCCTGGATTTCACTGATTATGCTTCACGGATTATTCATCCCATCGTGCGAACACTAGATCAGAGCCCTGAGCTACGAACAACTGCAATGGACACCCTCTCTTCTCTGGTGTTCCAGCTGGGAAAGAAGGTAATCTTCTTAGGCCCAAAAACTGGTAGGAGGAGGGACTGTCCCAAAGATCAAGGCTTTAAAGTTGAGTATTTGTAATGCTCTCATTATGGATTTTAAAGAAAACAGATTTTTCTTCTCAGTTTTTTTTCTGGAATCAGGAGTTACTGAAATCAAACTTTCAGAATTGGTTTCTTATAAGATCAATGAAACAAAGGTGGAATTTTACTGCTTTCAGTAAGACTGAATAACTAGCTTTTGATGCATTCCCCTGTACAGTACCAGATTTTTATCCCGATGGTGAATAAAGTGCTGGTGCGACACAGAATTAACCATCAACGCTACGATGTTCTTATCTGCAGAATTGTAAAGGTGAGTTGACAAGTGTATAGTTGTTTGCATAAGGGCACTTTAGGGATGTTTTCATGTTGAAACAGATGTAGCTGGAAACTTCACTTTGAGTTACTCATAAAATGAAGAACGGTTGTTACTGTATTTGTGTGTTAAGTACAGCTTTTTAAGGAAACTCTGAGATTGCATTGGGAAAATTAGTCAACTGGTATCAATTATTTCTTAGAGAAAAATCACTGCAAGTTCTAGGTAAGAACTTAAACTTGTAGCCAGTGTCATAACTTTTTTCTCAGTAGTTCTTAAATGTGGATTTACCCTATTTTTTCCACGGTTTCAGGATTTAAAGAGACTTTATTATCTCAGTATTTTCTGTAGTATGTTTCCCACTTCAAAAAAAACTCCGTTAACTGCTTTGCAATTTGATTAGTGTGAAACAAGCAGCACTGCTGTTCTCAGCTTCCTAGTGAGTCAAATAGGAAAGAGTTCTTGTTTTAAGGTATATTATTTTGGCTTTTAATACTAGAAGGTAAAACTTCTAAACAGTTACCTTGAATAGAAAAGGTTTGTCATTCGAGTTCTCTGGTTTATAAGGTGTAATCATATAATGAAACACGGTTGTTTGCTTCACAGATTTTGCTGTGAGATTGGATAGTGCTCTGACTTTATCGTCCATTTGGCTTGTAGAAAATTGCTTTTGTATGTGTGGGTGTGATCTTCATTGTGAGCCATTTATTGTAGGGCTATACTCTTGCTGATGAAGAGGAGGATCCCCTGATTTATCAGCACCGAATGTTGAGAAGCAACCAGGGAGAAACTTTGGCTAGTGGTCCTGTGGAAACAGGTCCCATGAAGAAATTACATGTTAGCACCATCAACCTGCAGAAGGTAAGACTGGAGCACTGCGCGGCATGAGTTTGCTGCTGAAGGGGGGAGCTGTTGTGTCACATCTAAAGAGTTTGTTCAGTGCATCTAAACTACATATATTTACATCTCTCTTCTGTTGCCAGTTCTGTACAAAACTAAGGTCAAAGTAGTGTCTGAGACTCTCTTTAAAATTAGACGGTGCTAAGCAACTTTAAAGATAGGAGCAGCTGAATTACCAGACTAATAATGGCTGTGAATTAATCTTGACACTTTCTTTGTTATGTGAAGTATGAACAAAACTTCCTAGATCACAAGGAATCATATAGATTCTAGTGACATCTATTTCAGAGCCTCTGCCTTTGTTCATCAGCCACTTCTCTTATACGTTAGTGCTGTATTCTCTTGAAGCCAGTATGGAACTTAACAGCTAAGCACTGGTTAATTTGAACAGCTAATGCATGTATCAGTCAGTTCAGTAGAGGGATGGATTGGTTTGAAAATGCTGGACTTAAAAATGTAGTTCTAAACTCATTAAGTATTTTTCAGCTGATGTTTCAACAGTGGCTTGAGCTCTTGATGCATTTTTATAAGGAAAGAATTATTCATCTTAAATACTTGGCATTTCATGACAAGAATACGTTTAGGGAAGATTTCTTAGAAATGAGACTGAAGTACTGCAAATTATTGGTAAAGGCAGCGTATTTCAGGGAATTGAAAAGGGAATCTCAGCAATGTGATTTGGAGCTGTAAAGAAGGAATGCTCCCTGCTGATGGATTTCTTCTCCTTTTGGATAGCGCTTCATTTGGTACTTGAATTGTCTTGCTTTTTACTTCAGGCCTGGGGAGCAGCAAGAAGAGTTTCCAAAGATGACTGGTTGGAATGGTTAAGAAGACTGAGTTTGGAGCTACTGAAAGATTCCTCCTCACCATCCCTGCGCTCATGCTGGGCCCTGGCTCAGGCATATAATCCCATGGCTCGGTAGAGTAATTCTGTTTTTTTCAGATCACTTGAAATTGCGGATGCAAGCCAGATATTACAAGGAAAAAGAAAGTTACTTAAAAGCTCTTAGGTTCCATAAATAGAGATAGCTCCTGCTTTGGGACAAATCAAATAGCTGGCAACTTGATTTCATTTCCACCCTTCCCAGTTGGCCGCTCCATGATGCGCACAAAATCTTTCAGTGGAATTCTGTATATTAGTCTAGGAATAATTTAAGGCACATAAAAGTGAAGCTGGAAAAACAGAAGTGTATGAAATAGTTTCAAGGATCTTCTGTGGGTGCATAAAAATGCCTCTGAGTGGAATAAGTTACAGTGCTTTATTTCTTATGCAACCCATAGGTCTGGAGAAAGTTGTGAGTTTCTGTAAGCAGTTGCCTGTTTATCTCTTACTGATGATATACACTTGTCATCTTTGTGCATATGAATCTGACTACTGCTGTTAGAGAAGTGTTCATTCCTGGTTTAATTTTGTCTTAATGTGAGTTTTGTCATTTTTGAAGCGAAGGGCAAACAGCGTGCTGAAAAGTCAGCAGTTCCTAGGTAGGCAGAGGTAATGCTAGTGTCCCCCGTATTATACGCTCTGCATCTCAAGCCATCCCACAGTATTTCTCCACAGTACTAGCAGTGATGAGGGCTGTCACTGTATCCGTTTTTCATCACCTTTCCTCCTTCTCAAGCTTTGCCACTAATGTAAACTCCAGCTGTTGCAATCCTCTAATAAGCACAGAAAACACAAGTGTTGCAGCATGTGTGTCTAGAGAAATCTACAGTCGTCTTTTTCACTGCATTCACTTGTGATCTGAGACAGACTAGGCCTGGTTCTTCATAGCAGAAGAGAAGAGCATCCTTGCTGCTATGAAGTTTTTTCTAGCCTAAAATACGTGCTAGCATATGATAAGACAATATTTCTACTATTGCAGTATCTCATCTTATTATATATTTTTTAAATGCAGGTTTCACTAGGTATTTGGTACAGAAGTTAGCTTTATAAAAGCTAATTGCTATTTATTGCAGGTAGATATAAATGCATTTTGTACCTCTCTTTCTCTGAGTAAGAAGGCAAGTTCACCATCAAATAGACCTTTTTCTCATGAATAATGAATCTCCATCTCTCACTCTCTTTTGTTTTCCTCCTCAGAGATCTCTTCAATGCTGCTTTCGTTTCATGCTGGTCTGAACTGAATGAAGACCAGCAGGATGAGCTGATCCGAAGCATTGAATTGGCCCTGACTTCTCAGGACATTGCAGAAGTCACTCAGACACTGCTGAACTTGGCAGAATTCATGGAACACAGTGACAAGGTAGAGATGCTGTTAGGCAACTTTTTTCTAATGCGGGCGAGCTGAATGATGTCTAGTCTATGGAAAGGGCGTGAAGAGTTCATGCATACTTTCTTCTTTTTTATACTCATACTGGTTTTGATGTATGCGCTTCTACCCAGGGTCCACTGCCTTTGAGAGACGATAATGGCATTGTCCTCCTGGGGGAAAGAGCTGCAAAATGTCGAGCATATGCCAAGGCCCTTCACTACAAGGAGCTGGAATTTCAAAAAGGTCCCACCCCAGCCATTCTAGAATCTCTCATCAGGTAGGACCACAAGTGATGAGACTTCTGCTCTTGCATCGGTCCCCAATTTAGGATACTATCAGGATGAATCTAGACAATTTGTAGGATTTCACTCTGCCATAAGATGTTGTTGTAGGTTTACTAACTAGCTTGCAGATGTGCATTCCTAGCTGCTGAGTTCTGCCCTTCTATTAAGTGGTTAAAATTATGATAGAAGCTGTGGGAAGTTGTGCAGGAAAAAGTGCAGTCTTCTGATTTTCACCTCTCACCCTTCAAGTTCAGTATGGGATGTTGTGGTGAGGCTGTGAGTTAGACGAGAAATATTTCTACACCTACACATAAATAAGCCAGAAAAGCTGACGTTCTTAATTAAAATTTCTCATCAAATTCTGCTTATCTGGCTTAGATAGGTCTCATTCTTCATGTGTCAAGTAGAAGATATTATAACAAGAGTGTACTGCTTGCTGAGCTTTGTCAACAAGAAAGATGTTAGCCTGAAATACCTGCACAGGATTTGGTACTAAACTAGACGTTTTAACACGTGAATCTCAGTTTCATATCGCAGAAATGTTAACTACCATTTAAGATGGGCAAATTGATTTTGGGTGAGGAAAAACTCAGCTTTGTCTGTATGCGGTGAATTTTTCAGCCCTCATAGTTCCTTGGGGTTGTGCTTTACTGTTTGAGGTTTTTTTTCCCCCCTCTCTTATTCTTTCATCCTTTGTCCCCTCTCATTTTTCTGAGGAAAAGGAAGAACTTGGTGTATTCCCTTTCCTTGCCTCACTCACTTGTGCAGCTGTTTCTTTGTGTATCAAGAAGCAAGTTAAGGAGCAAAGACTTGAAGTGAAGCAGGATTAAAAATGAAAGATGATTTATTAGAAATGAAAAAGTTTAGAAAACTTTAAAAATCCATTTATAGACCACAGTTAAAATAGTTCCAACTATAGTTCCACAGAGTTGAAATTTACAGTATGAATAGTCAAACATATGTAAGGCAACTCCCAAGACACCTTTATCTCCCATTTCACACAAGACTGAACAATTTAAATTAGATTCAAGCTCTCTTTAAGGAGAATAAAAATAGATATATTAACTATAACTATCTTTTCCAACATAGTCAAACAACAGTATGGCTACAGGAGGAGTCTCTTTCTTTAACTGTAATTTTTAACACTGTGTTATGTAAGGGAGAAACATATTGGGTTTTGACGTAACATCTCTAGGTAACTTGTAATTGGGGTAGTTTTCAGAACAGATTTTAATATTTCTCAGCACAGTGCTCTAGCAAACATTCCTTTACGTCTGAATAACTTTTGGCACTTACGGATTGTCTGGTGTGTGCTAGTGTTTTGCTCATAGATACAGTGGTTTTAAGTGTTGGAGTTGAGATTTTTTTTGGCTGGGTCTGGACCTTTTTGCTAACCTGCTCTTCTCTCTTAGCCTTACTGACATAAAGCGCACTTATGTTCTAACCTGAACATAATTTGGTGGCAGCCCAGAAAGTTGCTTTTCTAGTTTATCAACCTTTAGGTGATCCATGGATAGGAATAAACATCACAGAGAATACGGGACAAGTCCTACCTCCAGGGTTACTATCTGCTGGGTGCAGCCCCCTGTGGGGACTTACTTGAGGCAGCAGCAGGAGATGGCAGTAAAGCTTCAGGAGGGAACCTGGGTAATACTAATTAATTCAAAATTTTTGAGCTTAATTTTTTTTCCGCTGGGGGAATGTAAGCCACTTACTATACACTAAAGAAAAGTGCATCAGGGACGCTTCTGACTGATTGCTCTGGTTTGAAACAAGTATGTGATTTTTGTGATTTGAGTCCCTCTTGGAAGGAGTTACTCAGCAATGCTTACTCTAGACACTGAAGGAAAGGCAACAAGGAGGCTTTCTTTTTTCAGTCCCTGCCTAGTTGGTTAATACTAAGGCAACCCACTAGTCACAGTGCTAGTGAAAAAACACTAGTGAGTTTTCTAAAGGTGCTGTAAGTGCATTCTGTCTAATCTATTCTAACACAGTATTTTTCCCTTTGGAAAGAGTCTTAAGAGGAAGAAATAAGTTTGAGCCCTGATGACAGTAGTGGCTGTGGCTGGTGCTTAGTGTGCCTTAGTGTTTTTGTGTGTACGTAGCCAGTATGTAGCTGTTGCAAATATTTGATGAAATGAATAATTATTTGGCTGGTTTTGAGCTGTCCATTGCCCACCTTCTGTGCAGTGGCATCATGTAGCTGTACAATCAAATATTGGTTCCCTTTATGGTTTGAAATCCTCTGGCCGGATCTTCATCTCAACTCTCTTCAATGAATAGGTTGATCCGTGCCATCCGTACCAGGTGATGCCATCCATGTTCTTGGTGTGTTCTCCTTTGCGGTAGTAAACCCCATTCAGATTGGAATCCGTGCAGCAGTTGTACCAATATCCACCTTTTAAGAAAACAAATTAATAGATTCCTGGTGAGCCATTTACTTAAAACAGGTATGATTTCTATTAATAATAAGAATTATTGCTCTTTCTGGAGGAGAGTGACCAGAATGCTGCATTTAATCCCTGGAGCATATGGCCCTAATAGCTGGGATTGCAGGTAAATTCAAAACTTAACATAGGTACTAAACACATAAAGGCTTTAGAGTTACATAGTCAAATTAGTCCAGTAGCTTTCCATTCTGTTGCTCATTCCTCTTAGAATATTTCCTTGGCATGTTTCTGTCTCTGACCCTGAGAGTTAGCATAGGAAATGGATCTGGGTTTTTAGCTTGGACATCTTAAGGCATTTAAAAGTTTTACTCTGCAAGTAAGCTTTGCTGCTTTATTGAGACTGATATCAACAATTTTATTTGCATGTCGTGTGGGGGCACATTGGGGAAATGAAAAATAAAGGGCAAGACACAGTGAAGACAATTATCTTTGTGACAGACCTCATGTAAAGATAATAAATTCAATGAAGAGAGTAACCTCATTAGAGGCTTTTAATAGAGTAGGAGTAAAGATTAGAATTCAGATTGAACCTTGAGGTGTGTGTTGGATAGTAATATAGGAGAATAATTACAAGTCCCTAATACTAGAACTTGAAACCTCATAAAAATATAAGAAAAAAATAAAAACCTTCTAGATATACAGGAATAACTTATTGCATCACTGAATTGCATCAGCATCTGAGATGGCCTGTCAGATGGGCGTAATGGGCTGGATGACAGTACGTGTAGGTGAGAGCATATACTAAATCATTTGAAGAGTACTGATGTCTATAATATACAGTCTGGCTCTGTGTAAATTAGCTTTAACTGCTACATTTCCTACATAACTGATAAGTGTGTATTCCAGAATTGGTCACCTCTCCCTTGATTTGCCATCCAGATGCTACTGACTAGTTACTTGGAAAGAGAGAGCCTTGGGCTCTCAACAAATTACCCAGGTAGTGCTCTCAGGACAGGAAGGTGTTTATGTGTGTTTTACCTTTACGGAACTGGGCACAGTCATCCACGCACTTGTCATTGTCCTTGTCCTTCGTGCTGAAGGCTGTGTTGTTGTGGTACCTTAGGGAATCACGCCCTGTGTTGCCAGTGTAGTTCCCCACAAAAAGACGATAGCTATTTATTTCATTGCTGAGGGTGAATTGCTTATATTGTGCGTAGCGTATGTTACCTTCCCAGTCCTGCCACAGAACAATGAAGAAATAGGTCCTGTTAGACAGCTTATGAAAAGGCTTCACCATCTATGGTTATATACACTGCATGTTGTGTATCTTTTCTCAGTCCTAGATTTTTCAAGAGTTTCTTCTGTCTCAGATTGCAGAAACTTATCTGTTAAGGCAAAGAAACTTTCCAGTTTTGTATTTCCAAGTCTTATCTGCCACTGGTATTAAACAATATGATTGGAAACCTGGTGCGCAGCTCTTGCTTTCAACTTCCTTGTCTCATAGCGTGCTGCCTCAAGTTTTTTTTTTTTTTTTTCCTTTATGAAAGAGTGACTTTTAGATAGAAAGTCTTTCAGCTCCTTTTTTCCATTATACATATCCCATCCCTCAAAGCTATTTTATGAACTATCAACTAGTCTAAGTCAAACGCGGGCCTTTAGTAGACTGTAGAAACTGTTTTGGGGTAATGCGCTGCAAACTCTTTTGTACACAGGCTGGAAGAAAGTGCTGCAAAAGAAGACTCAGAGCCTTTAAAACTTTATAGGGCATCTCTGTGAATCTTTAAATCTGAGGTGGTCAGCAGTTCGATCTCTATCTGCAGTGGATTCCGCAGGATTCTCTAGAGCCCCAGACATTCCCTAAGACACGATCTGTATGCAGACAGAAGGTTGTCCTACTGACACGTCCTACTGCGTGCTGGATAACATAATTCTATCTTGTCCTTGAATGTTTCACTAGGTCCATCCTACCTTCTTCTCTCGTAATTAAAGCATGCAAATTCTTTGGGTCTCCTGTAGAGACAGGAGATGGTATCTGCTACCAGAGAATCACTTTGTACAAAAAGACCTTTTGCTGCTAAAATTGAGAGCTTATTAATTACCTCCAACTCCACTCGCAGAACAGTGGGGCGTCTTGAAAGTCGGTAGATATTTTCATTTCCCAGCCAAAAATCTCCCCGAATATTGCCAAATCCTTCCCTGTATTGTTTCCAGTCCCTATTGAAAGATGTCAAACCAACTTTACGTCTTTGAATGAGAGTCCAGCCCCCTCCGTCTGTCTCCATGTCACAGAACACCTAGAATAGGAAAAAAGACAAAGTTTACTTGTCAGTAGACTTAGGAAGGTTCAGTTCTCTTAACACTAGACAAGATCTTGTTCCAGATTTCACAGCTTGAAGAAATTCCTATTTTGTTTAAGTCATGGAAAAACTTTATTAAATGAACTCTTTTTCTGTTTTCCCTCTTAAATGTATGCTCTTTCCTTCCTTGAAATTTGCCTACTGATTCAAAGTCGAGGGTATCATAAGTCAGTATGTGCTCTTTTCATCTCTGTGGTAGATAAGTATTTCTTGCTTATATTTGAAAAGACATGTCATATACATTGTGCACTTGATGTCCTTACCTCCAGATCTGGACTCCCCAAAAACTCATCAGGAGGTAGCTTGTAAACACCAGAGATTCGGTAGTTCCTCTGATAAAGTGATGAGCAGTCATAGACGGCATCTACTTGAATCAGAACCAGAAAGTAAGAATCTGAACAGCAAGAACAACTCCTCTCTGGGTGTGTTTTCTGTAAAGCTTAGTTTGTAGAACAAGGAGTAATTAAATGAAGAAGACATCCCAAAGTCTAATGTTTTCCTGAAATGCTTTAGTTCTGATCTACATAGGCATTGGGAAAAGAGGTTGTAGCACTGGGGCTGTGATGTTTTCTTTCTTTCTTTCTTTCTTTCTTTCTTTCTTTGGTTCTTTTAACCTCTCCTATCCAAAGAGACGTTTCTGCGTTCTCTTCCCATTGTGAATGTGCGTGTCTGTGCTGGAAGGTAAAAAGGTATAGATACTTGCTGTCCACCCCCCACACTCCCCCAGACAATAAATTCTTATCTGATGGAATGGCTAGACCTGCTGCCGAATGTCCGTTTTGATAGTGTGCTTGAACAGCTTAGCCAAGTTTGTGGATGAGGCGTATTTGCTCAGCGTTTTTTGTACTAGAGCCTGCAACAGAGATGGTGGCTTTTAGCTGTGGTCAGTCTCTGCAAGTCTCCTTTCCTCCCTGTGCAGGAGCTGGCTTGAAGATGGTAAAACACACAGCTATTCTTCTGAGGAAGAAAAACTAGCTGAAGCAAGGCTTTATTCATTCTGACAGTTTTTAATTTAGTACAGACTAAATGTCTTACCTGGTGAGGTGAGACACGTCTGTTTTAAATACCTTCTCGGCCAGTTTCTTCACTGTGTTATTGTATTTTTCCCAAATGTTTGCTACAGCTCCAAAGAGATTCCTTATGGTAAAATTTTTTGTTTAAGATCTACTGTAAACAGTGGTGTGTCAAAACTAGCCAAGTGGAACTTTTTGTAAGAAGACTTTAGTAAATTGATTTTGAAGTTTTTTTTAATGCAAAGGAAAAACTTCAAAATCTAAGCGAAGTCTTTTGGCAAACCCAGTCATCCCAGACAACAGTAGCCTCTTTTAAGGAAGCTTTAAGCTTGTTGCAGTGGATTTCACGTTAAGAGAAAAGTGAACAAAAATGTCACTTTCTTCTAGAAGTGGTTTTACAGGTAGCTGACCTACAAAACGTGCCTGCATTCCACGCTTAGTACTGGCCTGTGTAATCACTGCGTGCAGTGAAATTTTCCCTCAGGGAAGAGAGAATTTTGAACAATTTAACTGTGTTCTGGCTAGGCTTATATCACAGTTTGCATCTTGCATCGTCTACAGCCTTGAATCTTTGAGAATTATCGTTCAAATAATGGATCACTCTTTTATTCTGGTTCAGAGATTGTCATAAAGATACAATTACAAATCTCCAGTAATGCTTGGAGAGCGTTTCTAATTGTTTTACCAACTTCTAGTCCCCAGTCAGTGCTGTGAACTCGGAGGATGTTCCTGCCAGAGCCATTCCCTGATGAAGCTAGCTCCCTTTTTGGATTGCTACTCTAGTGCTTGGAAAACAAAATATTAGACTGAGTTTCTCACTGTACAGATACAGTACCTGTTCAGTTTTTCCACTCCCTGATAACAGACATACAGATATTAAAATACAGCTCAACCTTTGGACTTTTGACAGATGAATTCAAACTAGTTTTCTCAGGATTGCCTGCCTGCAGAAGTAGTTTAAGCAGAAGTAGTCAGTATGCATACTTGCTAATCACATTAGTGGGACATGCTAGCGTTAAGAACTAGTCATTAGTTCGTTTTGTGCATTAAGAAGTGTATCTGGGAGCCTGGCGACTCTCTCCTTACCAGCTGAAGTTTGTGTGACCGTCTGAGCTGCCTGGAGTTGCATGATATCTATCTGGTTGTTCATTTCGGAGTATTTGCTCTCGGCATCAATGAGGCGGGACTCCATCTGCTTGGTGCTCCCTTCCAGCTCCATCACCTGCATGACCACGTTCACCCAGTCGCCCTCCTGCTTCTTGCTCAGCTCCTGCAGCATTCTGCTCAGGTTGGCTACTTGCAACTTGAGCTCCTTAATCTCATCACAGCAGCCTGTCATCTTGGACTGTGCATTCCCATTGATCGTTCTCCTCTTAGGAGGCTTCTGCAGCAGTGCTGGGTAGATTGCCACAGACACAGTGACAATGCAGAGCCATGCCAGCTGAGCAGTGGATCTTGCTGGCATTTTTGCTTACAGCAGCAGAAAACTTCCAGCTGACTGCGGGTAGTCTGAATGCAGTAGGTATGAAACTTTCTGCAAGTGCTACAGCAGACTGGTACCTTGCTTTCTTCCAATGAAGTGAGTCTCTGAAGGTGGAGCCTGAAGAAATAGCTTTTTTTTCAGACCCCTCCTGTCAGAGTCTATGCACTTTGGAAGTCCGTCTCAAAGCATCTTATATACTATTTTTCTGTTTACCTCCACCCCCCTGAAGCCATGAAGAGTTTTCTGGCCCCTCCCAGTTCATCTGTTCATATCAGGTGTTTACAGGGTCAAATTGCAATAGTTTTCAGCCAAGAAAGACTGGGAAGAGCAGGAGAGAGTTCACTCAGTTCTGTCTTGAAGGGGTGTAAGAGAGGGCTAGGAGATGAGGATAGTTTCCAGCAATTATTGCCTGTTGGATTGTAGCCCTCTTGGTGACTAGTTCTGGCACTCGATAGTTTAAGAGTATTAGAGGTCCAGAATGTGAAAAGGCTGTCCAAACAGGATGAGTTTTTAAAAGTTCAAGGAAGGTAACTCCCTAGCAGGTAGCTCTAGCTGCAACAAGTCCTATTAATATATTCTCCAGAAGCTGTAGGGGGTAACTCTACGCTTGCAGTATTTCTTAATTTAGAAAATGCTTTAGCACATTTATCAGTTCAGCATCTAATCCTCCTCTCACTGGACACTGGTGTCTCTGCAGTATTTGTTTTGTAGAATTCAGTGCTGTTCTTTTTAGAGATGGGATATCTTAGGATGGGATGTAAAGAAGTCTGCAAAACATGCAAGTCAAAACCCATGCCTCCGTTTACTTATAGGGAGAAGCAAAAGGACATTAAGTAATGCTGAAAGACAGTGTATACAAAATTGACGAGATATGTTTTTTTACAGACAATGGGATCTGCCTAGCTTCAGTATTATGGAGGCCAGTTTATTAACAGGATTTTAAGAGAGGAAAATCTATGGGTAAATAAAACGTCCACAGTTACATAAAGTGTAGGTTTAAGGGTAAATCTTAAATCTTTAGACATTCAGATTATAGGTCAAGTACCAACTCGCTGAGGTAGCAACTTTCAATCTACTCTCATACCTTTTAACAGTTCAAAAGTTGATTATACCTGCTCGATCCCAAAGTAGAACTGTTTCAGCAATGGTGCAGCAGTCTGCAACTTTGTTCTAGATCCTTACGGATAAGGTGTTTCTCACAGGCCAGCTGCTCTGTAATTGCCCAACATGTGGGTTCTTGCATCTTCCTGCAAAGATTCTGATAACTGGCAAAGATAAGATGCAATGAAGGAGTAAATGGTTCATGTATCTGCTTCGGGGGTAAATGCTATGAAAGCTTCTTGGTGTCCAAGAAAACAAAAGAAAGCTAATCTTGCTCGTTTTACAAAGAAAATCAGGAGAAACCCAACTGAGACATACTCTCCCATCTAGACTTCTTTTGCTCATCCAAAGTGGCTGCAGGATTTCTGCTTAATTAGAAAAGCCTTGCTGATCTGACACCCACTTTTAGAGAAATAGGAAGCACAATTTCTTGTTGGTGCATTTTCTCTTCCTCCTTAACTTTGTTACACTTGTTGCTAGACGCTTTGTTTCTGCCTCTGATTTGCACCACAGCTGGCTAGTAGTTTTTCTGCAGAACCGTAATGAGAGACCCCACAGGGTGCAAAGATTTAGGAAGACGAAAAACATTGAAGCACTGAAGAGGTGGAATATGAATTCAGAGGTTTCATAAATCTGAATTTTCTTAGAGGAAGAGGAGGGGATCTTTTGGAGGAGGTCAGAATTGGAGGTCTCCAAACAGGCAGTGTGTGTCTTGAGTTTCATTGGGCCTGCCTGCCTGTGTGCTGTACTTCAGGCAGAAACCACTGTAGTCTGTAATATCAAGCTGGTGAGGCTAATGTGTGGTATTGGTGACCTCGCATATTGCCAGATATGCGATTAAGATTTGATTGAAGTACTGAGGATACCTCCACAGCAGACCGTAGGCTTTAGTCACATTTTTGTTATGGACATTCCAGAAAACTTCCATAGCAAAATTGCTTTTTATACTTCAGACCAGAAAGTGCCACTGCACACGGATGAAAGCCTGACCTTTTTGTTCTGCCTCTAATCCTGTCTGAGCCTTCTTCCAGCTGGAGCTTCTGTCATTCCCAGGGGCAAATTCTTCTCAGGCTTCCTGTGATGAGAAATGTGTTTTTGTCAAAGTTGGAACAAAGAATAGGACAGGCCAGACTTTGGCTTCTGCACCCCAAAAAGCCACTCTGCTAACACCCTCACCGTGTTACATAGGACTTTGATCCATTCTGCTGCTGCTCTCACTCACCGTGACTCTCTTATCTGCCTTGTACAGTCTGGATTTCACACACACATCACGAGGGGCAGATGTGGAAGAGGGGAGCTACTTGTAGGTTTATGTGTACCCTCTTGATACAAATTTTGTAAGGATCCAGGATTTGGCCAAACTGTTGCACACAGATGTTACGAAACAGTACAGAAAGGCCTCCCAATCCCCTCTCTAAACTGGAGCGTTTAATTGGAAGTGAGACAGGGTTTTATTTTGGGTTCAGTTTCTGATTTGTATATCATAATGTAAGCCATCTTTTTTTTTTTTTTTTTTTTCATTCTTTGATTTACCTGCTTTAAAACAGGTAATACTTCTTTGTTCTCTCACTTTGTTCTGTGTAAGGGAGTGACAACAGATGTATTATGCAGGAATGGAAAAGAGCACAAATCTTCCGATCTGTCATTTCTTTTGAGGACGCATTAAGAGAGATTTGGGCAGACGGATCTCCCTTGGCAGAGACCTTAGCCTTAACAGAATTTGACTTCTTTATGAGTATTTGAAAGCTGAATCTTTCCCTGTTGCATGGAGAACTGAGTGTAGTCGCTTAGGCAGCAATAGTACTGATGCCAGTCGTTGCCAGATTAGATCAATTGAAGAAGCTGATAGTCTGTAGGAAACGGTTCCACTGTTATGTACTGCTGTACTTACAACTTGACTTCAGGATGCTGTTATATTTTGGAAAGAGGCATAGTTTGGGGCATATCTAGGGAGTTCTGTGATTACTGAATGGGTCCTAGTCCTGTTTTTTCCTTTCCCCAATACTGACAGAGAAATCCAGTATCATTTGATTTGAAATCCATTGCCCTAGTTTTCCTCCGTTGTGTTTTGTACATGGAAATACTCTGCTACATGGTAGCTAAAAAGATGGGATCCTGAAGTGAAGAACATGAGGCAAATCCTTTTTGAGTTCGTTAACAATGTAGGTTTGAAGTGGTTGGGAGAATTGAGTCTGAACATGGTTGCAGTTAGTATGTATCCTATGCTTATAATGTTGGTTGATATTACCAAATTCAAGTATATTAGTATTACTTGATTAGAGCCAGAGATCTCTTGTCCCTGGAGGGCCAGATTAAATCAGGGATGGGTTTAAATGACTGTCTTCCCTGGGAAGCTGTTCTGGCAGGTGTATGTGAAGCTGAGACAAGAAGAAGAGCTCAGTGCCCTGTGGCTATTTATTTGGTAGCCAGTTATTGCAAAACCCTTAATATGCATCCGGCAAATACTTAGAATCTGGCATTCCTGGTGTTTGCTGAGATGGCAAAGCAGGAGTCCACGCTTTGTTGAAGCTCTGTGAAATGCTGCTTTCCCCTTCCAGGAGGTGTGAAACCGTTCACCTCTGGCTTTGGGGAGACTTATAAATATTATTATATTCACTCTGCTGTAGCTTTACAGTAATGACTAAATCCCTAGTAAAGGCAAATAAAGTTGTTGCCTACTGCAAATAATTATTGTAAATCTCTGAAGTTGTATAGAAACAGGTGGAACAAGTGAGAGGGCCTGATGGGAAACAAAACACGGATACTTCCCACAATCATTTGCGACTTCTTTTTTATTTAACATATCCTTTCTTGCATAACCAATACACAACGACTCTGTCTCCGTGTCTCACCTTTTTCTGGTAAATATCTTCTGTGGCATTTTCTTTTCTTCTCTGCCTTCACTGAATCTGGTTAATAAAAAATAGGTGATACAAAACCTTTTGCAGCCTGAGCAGCGGTGCTGGCTAAGAATTTTATTGTAACAGTTTTCACTGCTTTTCCTTTCAAAGTTCATGAATGTTTTTACTGGATTTGCAAGCATTTATATAAAGATTGGGAATTTGGCCGATTATAATGCCTGTGAGCAATATGTGGTGTGCCCTTGCTGAGAAGCTGAAGGGGCTGCTGCTCTGGCCTGCAAGCAGTCAATCATCACAACTGGTTATTGAAAACAGCTCTCCGCTGGTATTGGTTTCTCAAACTTCTTTGTTCCCAGCATGGGAATAACTTTCAGCGGCACGATGGAAATGCATTGGGTTTTAGTTCTTTGGGGGGCAATTGGTTGCTTTCTGAGGTTTGTTGAATCAAGGACTCAGGGATGCCTGAACACAAATAAAACTGTAGAATTGGGGAAACTGGACAACAAAGCCAATTCCTTTTGCTAGAGGATTATCTGTTCTCCAAAGTACCCACAAAGTAGCAGTGCCTTCCACTTCTAATCCCAGAAGCAAGTTCTCAGCACTTCTTCAGAAGGAAAAACAAGCTTGACTTAGGCTGGTAAAACCTGTTACATAGAGGAGCTTTTTAAACAAACTTGGGGAAACTGAAAAAAAGAAGAGTTTGGCTTCTTGTCTAGACTTTGCACACGAGCTGCTTTATTGCAAAAATAAGGTTTGTCTATGCTTTTTTTTTGAGATGCTTTCTGGCAATAGGAAATGTGTGTGTTCCCTCACAGATAGGCTTGGGACCTCCTGAAAAGGCTATGTTAAAAGAAAGTTTTTCATTTTTATGGGAAGATGAGGAATGGTCCAGTCTCTTACTTGTGAGTTCTTGAAAATTTAATTTACTTTGAGTGACAGAGAATATTGTTAGAGACCCTCAAACATAATGGAAGGTTCCCAGGACTGTATAAAAGAGATTATTTCCAGTAAACTTTAGACACTTATGCCTGGGGTTTGTGGAGGAGAAAAGTCCATCATTTGAGCGCTCTTCCTGCTGAAGATAGTAAAGTTGTTTTTCATTCCCAGTTCATGTCTGGTTTCTGTTTAAATAGCCTTAAAATATACAAGCAATAGGAGTATATTTCTCTTAAATAGTGTTTTTTTGTGATTCTAGCTCAGTGTGCTACATCTTAGTCCTTTGCACTGCATTTTTATTTGATATCTTAATAATCGAACAGTAGGTTTATGTAACATTTCACTACTAATAAAATTCAAAGATTTAAGATTTTTTGTCTGAGATTTTTATATCAGGGAGTTTGCCAAGGGTAGTCACTTTTTCCAATTACTGTGTCATTCCATCCCTGCAAAATTTTTTTCATCAGAAGGCTTGTCACATTTAAAATCCCACTCATCATGATCAAGTGCTACAAATAAGTGAAGGTTGGACAGGAGGATTGGATATTATCCTGGCTACAGTACAGATATTGATTAATAAACGGGAGGGGGTGGGAATTATCTATAATCTTGGATTTAAATGTGCCAGCCTTATTTCCTTATCGAGCTGCCCCTTACAGCTGCTGAAGATTGTGCACTTGGAATATAGGAATTAATGCTTTTGTTATTGTGATTGACATCAATTTTACTTCCACTGTGCTGCATTCTGGAATTAGGCAGTGAGTCCAGGTGAGCCAATTTCATACAAAACTTTAGTGATGGAAATCAGTTTTGTAACTGATTGATCCTCATTTTGAAGGAAAGTATAAGAATCTTATGTTGTTTTGTTGTATCTTCTAATCACTTTTTTTTTTAATTGCATAAAATGTGAAATTAAATGGTGGATATTAAAGAATGAAATTAGTACCTTAGTTCAAAGCACACCAAAGTCTTGTTGATATGACTTTGGCAATCTTGTTATTTCTGTGGACTCCCATTTTAAGTCTGACTGCAAACATGAGGACAGCTCTGTCTTGAAATAATTTCACAATATTTTATTTATGTACATGTGGCATTTAAAATATATAATTACGAAATATTTTACTTGAGCATTAATACTGGAAGACTCTGCCGGTCCGTATCAGGCAGCAGAGCTGAATACTTAGGCTTTTCCTGAAAGGTGACATCTGTAACCTATGACCTACAAAGCTTGTATCTAAAAATTTCCAAGGAAGGAGATATATTAGTTGTCTCTTATGCCCCGCTGCTGAGCCTTCAAGTAAAGTAGATGGTAGAGGTGGCTTTTTTTCTAGCTTCTAAACAAAAATGAACAGATGAATATGTTTGCCCTCGGTGGATATGGAGAACTGATCTTCACTTTAATATTAAACTTCGTATTATCCTGAATTGGGAACAACTGCAAGGACACCACCCAGTAAACGAATACTAAAGTTACTGTCTGCTGAGTTAACCAGCAACATTGTTTCTATCTTGAGAGATGTTTTCCCATTTTCTGTCTTAATCCAGAAAGATTTTTGTAGTTATCTTTTTCCCGATACAAGGAGAAATCTATCCTCCCAATTCTAATCCGGTAAACTGCCCTGATTTCCAGCAGCAACACTGACTAAAACCCCCTGGCAACTCTGCCTGGCTGAGATATCAGCCCTTCGGGGCCTCTTCTGTGTGCCTGGATGCTTTTCTGTAGCGTTGGTCATTCTGTCTGGTCTCCAGCACAATAACTAGAAAACAGCTCTGTAGCACTTTGAGTGTTACAGAATTCGAGAAAATTCTGCCTGAGCGCAGATCTCATCAGATCTGCAGGGAGAGAGGCAATGCCTTAATGGTAGGATGATTTCTAAATGTGTATTTTGAATGTGTTAACAGGGCTCCATGTGGAAATGCTTTTCCAAGAGGAGTACAGTCTGCAGGTCCGCTCCCGGAGAATTTGTATGCAGAGTTGTGGGTCTGTTGAAAACCCATTCCAGTCAGCTGTGGTAGCAGTGATTTTTACATTACTATACCTCCAACAATCAGAGCACACTGAATCCAGTGGATGAGAAAAAGCAGAAATGCGATGTCTTTCAAAACAAACAAAAAAACCCCTCTAAAACACAACATCAGAACTTAATCCACACACAACTGTTTCCCTTAACCTATAACACTGAATACCAAAATGATGCAGTGATTACTAAGATTTTATTACTCTGAAGCAATAAGTCAGCGAAGGTTCAGCCATATCAATAAAGCTCACCTTGATGCCCGAGTCTTGCTTTGGAGGGATTTTTTGTACTCTTCCTGGCAGTTGTACTGCTCTGTGTTAAGGTCCATTTCTGCCAAAGAAGTGAATGTTGTTGCCCCCCCCCGCCCCACTTTGTGTATACACTATTTTAATATGGTACATCAAAACATTAAATAATTGACAGGAGATTTCCTAGTCCTGGCTTATCCTAGTCCACAAAATTACCTATCTTTACTCACTCTGGGGGCTAGATCATTTGTTACAAGAGAGTAATTTATGATTAATAATGCCAACACAGTATTATATCTAATGCTGTATGTTCTTTTAAGTCAAAGTCTTTCTCCTTCCCCTTCCCTTCTTTCTCCTCCCTTTGCTTAAACCTAGCCATAGACAGCTTTGAAATATTTAATTCTACTTTGGACAGCAAGGAAAGTAAGAAACAAAAAAAGAGTAATTGAGTGCACCAGGGAGCATCAGCAAAAGAGCAGTGCTAATTGTTGAAGAATAAAAGATAATGGCCAATTTTGTCAGGAAGCGTTGACAAGAAAGATAAGTTGGAAGTAATTAACTGTCTGACATGCTGGAAGTGATGTGTCTGCCAATGGCTCTTTAAATCATCAGGATATGAAATGCGACAGCCATTTATCACTTTTATGAGGCACTGCTGCCTGGCTTTCCCTTGGGAAGCATGGAGGTAGTATGGTCTTTGATTGTCTTGCTAAAAAAAGGCATGGATGTATTTCAAGTCCTTCCCATTTTTGGGTACCTGTCGTCCTGAACTGTGATTATGGTGTATTCTTAGCCTAACGGGCTCTGATTTGAGCTCAACCATTCTGAGGTCCTCTTTTCAAGATTATTTTTCTTGACCTTCCCAGATATACAGTGTATGTCTAGGAGCTTGGTTCTTTAGTTGACAGGAAAGGAAGCTTCCACAGAAAGAAGAAATATAGCACTCATTTGAAAATTTTCCCTATTTTATCTGTTCAGAGTACTTCCTTTAATACTATAGATTTCTTTTTCTCTTACTGTTTAACAGGCCTCTCATGGGGAAAAAAAAATCTGCAGTCATTCTGATGATAGCAGGCAAGAAGAGGCATTTCTGAAATCTGCCTATATCTACAGCAGCATGTTCAAAGACCATTGAAAATCTCTTTGCATTGCTCTCGGTTGATGTGAGGGGTTTTTTGTTAGGTTATGCTGTTGCCATTCCAAATGTTAACCAGTGTCAATATTTGAGTGTAGGGTGTGTTGCAGCATGCTCAGTTGTTGGGACATTTAGCGCTGCTAAAAGAGGAGAGCAATGAGATAGAGACTGTTCATAAATAAGCTTTATAAAATAGCAGGAGCTTCATAAAAAGTTTATTTCTTCATTAAATTGGGGTTTAGCAAAGTGCTGATCACCAAACACCAATGTGCAGATGTCCATTTCTGATAGTAAGATCAGAAAACCAATGCGAAAAAGAAATTATTTAAGAGAATAGCTGCCGATCTGGAGAACCAGGCTTATGAGTAGCCTGTTTGCTTGTGCTTCATAAAATTCAACTCGCCTTGCAGAGCAAGGTGCCTCACTGGTACAGAATGAGAACTGGTTGTGATGGCAGGAGTTTCTGACATGTTCTTGAAAACCAGCAAAAGAATAGCGCTGGTACTGGTTAGTACCAGTGCAGACACATTATTGGAAAGGTGAAACAAAGTAGGATTGCAAGCTTTTTTAGGAAGTCAGCAGGTGTGTTCCTGGTGACATTTGTCAAGTGTTTTAATGATGTAGATTGTTTCCTGGAGCATTAAAATCTCTACTTTGTTTTTTTTAAAGGCGTTGGTGGCCTGTTTAAGAGAAAGGGAGAAAAAAAATCAGTACTGCAAAGTTCTTAATAAGTGCAGCTGTTTGAGAAATTACGCCTTTCAAACTATTGGCAACTATTCTTCTCCCTATGGAGGCTGTTATTTAGAATTGATAATTATATGCAATCACTGTTTTGTGTAAAAAGTCTTGAGCGTATATATTTTTTTTTGCAAATATGTAGTCATTGTGCGTCTTATGTAGTCTAATCATTTATTTGAAAATTTTAAAGAAAAAGGAGGGTGTTTCATTGGTATTTCTAAATAATAGAGCTTGGTATTATCAAACAGAAGCTCATACCAGCCCCTAATAACTGCCAGCTGTGTTAAATGGTCTTTCTCTTCCTACCTTTTCAGCATTAACAATAAACTGCAACAGCCAGAAGCAGCTGCTGGGGTACTGGAATATGCCATGAAGCACTTCGGGGAGCTGGTGAGTCCTGCTGGATAACTCTCTTCTTCACGTCTTATGTTTTCGTGGTTTTTGTAGGGGGTTTTTTGGGTGTATGTGGTGGTGGTGTGTTTTTTCAGTCAATCACATTGAGTTTCTATCCCGGCTTATAATATTGCCCCGTTCATACTGGCGATGTCTTGCTGCCTAAGGGGATGTATGCTGTGTACTTGGTTGTATATCAGCAAACACTGCATACAGGTAAGACAGCTGGGGAAGGCTGCAAGAACTTGTGCAAGAACCTGATTTGGAGGACAATTTAGCAGCTATCGTTGACACTAAGTGCAGCTGTGGGGAGCTAGCAACTTGACAAAATAAGTCATTTTATTTAGAAGAAGCTGAGAAGGGAGGGAGCAAGTTCCTGTTCTGAGCTTCAAATGCATGAGGGTTTTTGAGAAACTGCACCAACATCTTCAAGGTAAGGATTTAATGGAAGTTGTGCTTCTAGCCTCTCTCATCCAAGAGGCACGTGAACCTTTGCAAATACTATTCAGAATAGCAGATTAGCCAGTCCCTTACAACTTTGGCTGCTCACAGAAATAAAATAATCCCATTCTGTATTTGTTCTGTGTCTTTCTTTGCACAACTTGCCTTTTTTTCGTTTGTTCTTTTTTTCATAAGCATTTAACTTGTGTTCAGAGATTAAAGCACCTGTGCTCTCCTGCCAATCCTACTCTATTAAAAAGATGCTTTTGCAGTGATAATTCTTGCAGTGCCTTAGGGTGATTGGGAAAAGAAGGGCAGCCCGGGAAGCACAGTAGACTCACCCCTCTTATTAGGAACCACTAGAAAGTGGGAACAGGTATAAGCAGAAAGTGATGGAATTCCTCTGGTGTAGGATTATATGTGGTTTTGACCTAGACTGGAAAAGAAGTCCTTTTGGGGAGTAGTAGGGACTTCAGAATTTTTTTGCAGCTTCTTATGATTCCTTGGGTGGATTGAGCAAAGCTCTGTGTTACCTAATTCTGACCTCACTCCTTAGCAGTAATGTAGTTCTAGCAGTAAATGTAGTTCAAAACACAGAGTTTGCCAGAACAGGCAGTGAAAAGAAATTAAGAGGAGCTGTGAGCTCTACTTTCAGGAACTTACTTGAAATATTATGATGGAGCTGAGAAGCTAAAGGGGTGGTATATAAATGTCCTAAGTGGAAGACCTGGCATGCAGAGTGTGGTTTATACTGACCCTGCCCGCAGGGCTGGGAAAAGAATCTATTCTGCAGCCTATGTCAAGACATGAGCTGCCAAGGACCGAGCAGAAAAACATTGGCAGAGATAAGTATGGAAAAATATTAAGGCATTTTATTTCTTGAAAATTAGAAACAAAATCTAGAAACAAAGACTGAAGAAAAGTTTGTGCAGCTGATAAGGATCACTGCTTGGCTTACTTTTAAAGTCTGTGTTACAAACCACAGCCTTTCTTTGTGAGGGCCATGGTTAGACACCAACATCATACTACCTGCTGTATTAAAAAATGGTCTAGCAGTAGCCAGATGCACAGTGTGCTTTTTGGGGTTGTTTTTTTTTCCAGTTAGTTACTCCATTCCTGAACACAGGACTGTTGTTCTTGTTTAAATGCAAGAATGTGAAACAATAGGAAGTGGAATATTTTATAGATTTATCCTTTTTCCTATTCCACTCACTGCTCCTTTCCAAAAAGAAAAGCACCAGCTACTGAGCTAGTATTTCAGTGGCACTGAACAGGGGGATGATGTTGGATTGATCCCTCCAATAAACCTGAGTTCCTTTCTGTGCAGGTTAAGCAATACTCAGAATTCCCATTTTTGCACTAGCTCAAGGCTTTTTTCTGTATTGTGGAAGTCTATGAGGATGTTTAGAATGCAAAAAGGGCTAAGTGACCACCATAGACACAGAACTGTTCAGAAAAGCTTTGTAGTCAGTATAGAATGGTGAATATTAATCCCACTATTTATGCTGATTTTCTTTTTTTTCCTCCCTTAGGAAATTCAAGCTACTTGGTATGAAAAGCTTCATGAATGGGAAGATGCTCTGGTGGCCTATGACAAGAAGATGGACACAAACAAAGATGATCCTGAGCTGATGCTAGGACGGATGCGTTGCTTGGAAGCACTTGGTGAATGGTAAGAGGGGAATGCCCGAAGACTGAGGAAAACAGTGCCTTTAAAAATGGTGCCTAACTCTTCTCTGGATGCTGTCATCCAGGTGAAATCTTTTTGCTTGAATTCCTATTTATTCCTGCTTATTTAATAGTTCGAGTATTTCCAGTGACTTCTCACTTTGTTCATTGAAGTCAGAATTGGTAATAACTTCTCTAAGCCTTTTGGGACGGGCTATCTGATAAGGTCTCTCTGAAAGAGAATCTGCAATCTTATGGTCAGATCAACCCCAATTGTAACAGAGAAAGAAACTGTAAATACAGGGGACCTCTCAGGAAACATTAACTGGGAAGCACTTGTCAAAAACAATCATAAAAGGACCTCGTTGTGGCCCTCCTTTTTAAACTCTGATGAGAGACGTCTGTATTTATTCATGGTCAGACCTATGACTATCCAGAATGCATGGTCTTTTGCCCGACTGTTAGTGAAATTGTCTGGTTCCTAACAGTCACCTGGCTGTAAGATTATGCCAAATAAATTAGTCCCACTTTAAAACCCTTTTGGACATCGTGTAGATGGCTGAGTTTTTCATTATTATGCTTTTTTAGCATTCATTAAGCATTGTCTTTGTGGACATTTGGTATTTCAAACCCTGTGTTAAATATGTGTTGTCAACATGTGACTGATTAGAGTCAGTTTTTGTGAGAGGGTGAGCTGGTAGTTAACTGAGGGCTTCTGTTTTTCTCCCTGTTCACTTCAATTCAAAGAAGATAATTGGAGAAGGCATCCTGTGCACTGTAGCATGCAGTTACACCCAGGGGCATATGTGATTTGGTCCAGGTTCCGCCTTTCTACTGAACTTAACATGTCACTAGAGCTCTCTCCTGATGGGTCCTGACGTGAACCCATGGGATGGCACACAGCAAGGAGATTCCTCTTCACTAAAGTCATTTTACTGTTAGGGAAACAGAGCTGTTTGAGAAACCTAATTCTGACAGCATTTTTCTGCTCTTTTTGTTTCTAGATGAGGGTGAGGCGTATTGGGCGTAGCTTTTTCAGCAGGAAAAATAGATCCTCTTACTGAGCGTTTCTCAATCATCTTTTCTAGGAGTAGGCAGTTCCCACCAGGGATTTACAGAATTTCTCTCTCCTGCAGGACATGTATTTGTGTAAAGTGTGCTCTCTGAACTCCCTGCTTCTTCACGTGTCGATGACAAATATATGACAAAAAGATGCTTTTCTTCTGCTAGAGCTAAACGTTGTGCATTGATAGTCTGTGGTGATGAGAGCAATCACCATCTCACAAAGACCTGTGTGCTTGCCGTTGTGGAATTGCGCTCCCTCTCTATGCAGGTGGTTTTTACAATTCAGAAGTGCCTTTGCAAAATGCTGTCTGCTACCTTGCAGCTTACTATAGAAGCATCATCCTGAGACTGACAATTCCATGGTTTGGCTGCTGATGTTCTTCAGTAGTGTTCAGCTTGACTATTTGTGCTGCTGTAGTCTGTTTGGCAGAATATGACAGTTAATCTAGAACTGATGCTGTGCAGCATCATTATTTCAGTGCTCTGTGCAGTGACGTTTTGAAAGTACAGACAAAAATATTCTTAGCCATTTGTCTCCTGATGTAGTTATGTCTGCAAGAGCTATACTGTTAGTATCTATGAGGTCCTGATTTACTGCTGTTGTTAGGTTTGGCTTGGTTTTTCATTTGTTTTGTTTGTTGGGTTTTGTTTGGTTTGTTTTTTTTTTTCTCTCCTGGTCCATTAAGCTCTCAGAATGGGCTGCCACAGGCAAGATAGTCATCAGTTCTGTTCCACTAACTCATCTTCCTATTTGGGAAGGGAGAGGATGACAGTGGAGAAGGCAAGCTGGCCACCCTGGCAGTTGGCAGCTATTCCACTGCTACAGAGTATCCAGCCTGAGAAATTCTGGAACTGCAACACCCACAGTAATTGTTTTGATTAATGGAGCATTCACAGTTGATTTAAAAGAAATAATATAAAAAATCCTGATGGTTCCTCTCCACTGGAGATGAAAGATTTGGATCCCCTCTGAGATCTTGCCGTGACAAGTCTTCATACTAGGTTACAGCAGCATTGATTCTCCAGCCTCTGTCTTCAAATTTGATGTTTTTATCCAAAATGTTTAATAGCAGGAACCATATGCAAGCTATTCAGATCATATGTTCCTTGTACTGACACTTGCAAAAAAATTTTAAGCATCCCTTGTTTGGTGGAGGTTTTTTTTTTTTTAATTGGGAATGGGGTTTTTTATGTATTTGTAGAATGGAGTTGACAGTTCAGTTCGTAAAGTAGGATTTACTAACTGCTGAGGAACAAATGCAAACTTTTGTCCAGATTTGTGTTTTCAAAGCATAGTGTGCCTTTAAATTATTTTCTGATGATAGGGTATTTGTCATCAGATTAGTGTGTCTACATTGGCCAGCGGAGAAGAATCCTATTCTTCACTCTCTATAAAAAGAACGATGGGGCTGGTTGTCATTTTATCTGTGGGAAGTGGTTTTTTAACAAGGCAGAATTGTTAGAAGAGGCTTTTTGCTGATCAGAAATTGTGGATTCTTCTTAGGGGGCAGCTCCACCAGCAATGCTGTGAAAAGTGGACACAGGTCAATGATGAAACTCAAGCTAAGATGGCTAGGATGGCTGCTGCTGCCGCCTGGGGTCTAGGTAATGTATCCTTGTGTGGTAGCACATGGCAAGCCACGATATGGAAACTTACTTCAGAATTACAAAATATAAGAAACAGCAAAATCAAAGAAAAAATTATTTAATGTTGGGTTATGAAGTAAGTGTCATTAAACACTGAAGCCCTTTGGAAAACTTGCATTTACCTAAGTTCTCCCAGTATGGTTTCAAGTGTGAAAGAGACTGCCTTACTGGTCTGTGCAAACAATCAGTTGCTTAACGGCTCCCTTTTGCTTAGTTTTACCTTGAACATAGCTCAGACTTAAGATGAGATTAATGGAATTTCTCACATTTGTGGCAGACTTTTATTTACAAACTAGAACAATATCTGTTGAGCATTTTGATAGGTTGTGTCTGCTCAGTAGACAATCTTAAGTGGAATAAATCTATAAATGGTCCAAATATCAGTTATCCTGATTGTCAGATATTTACTAGAGAAGCTGTCTGCCAGCCTTTGCTTAGGAAAATTAATCTTTTGCTTTGTAGAACACTGATTCATTCAAGTGTTCTGGAAATGTCAGCATTTCAACTTTTTCATCACAAGTAATGCAAGAACCTTTTCCATAAGGATAACAATTTGCCTAGAAGAAAAATGCCTATGTTTATAACTCTGTCTATGTATATATACAGTTTCTGTATATAACACAGACTGCCAAAGACAAGCCCTTGGAAAGCTAACTTAGCTGTAGAAGTACCACACAGCGTTCAGGCCTAGTTGCTGATGTCTGAGCGCAGTGGCATAGTTCTGCTCTTACCTTGCAGAGAAGGCTGTTGCATTAGCGAGGGTATCTGTGTCTCTGCAGGTCAGTGGGATAGCATGGAAGAATATACCTGCATGATCCCAAGGGACACCCACGATGGTGCTTTCTACAGGGCTGTACTGGCTCTTCATCAGGACCTTTTCTCACTGGCTCAGCAGGTAACTATCTTCCTCGTCGGCTTCCCAAAACCTAGTTTAAGATGCACTAGCCTACATTGCTGCATGGAAAGACATGCTGTTTTGAAGCAGTTGGCTATAATCTATGAATTGCCCAATAACCCTTTTTCCATGGATGTATTACACCTTAATGAGTGAGCTTATCTTGTATTTCCAGAAACACAGCAGCGAATATGTGTACGGATAGTAGCGGTTCAGTGCTGGAGAATGTAAGAATGCCTTAGTCATTCTTAGGTTTCTTTACTTTTATGTCTGTTTTCTAGACAGAGAGTGCATGAGGATTATCTCAGCAGAGGTTCCATTCTACAAGGCACTGTTTGATAAAAGGCATTCATGGCATATGACACGCACAAGATTCTCCATGGGTGTTCTGTGCACTTCTGTCTGTTGCAGTTTTTCAGTGGAGTGCCCATATATATCATGTACCAGAACTTTTATTTGAATTTTTCTGGTAGCAGTGATAAATCCTAAATCTTAGAGATGAGAAATCAAGGCAAGGGATGCGTCTATTAAACAGAGCCATACTGGTGTGCTTGTTTGTCACAGGGGATTTGCAGAGCAACTTTTTCCCCTCGGTAGATGTGAAGCATGTTGTTTACTTTCCAAGGAAGCTGAAGTACTGTTTCTCAGAATTCTGTGCTTGCTTGCCAACTTAGATAAAGGAGTGATTCAGTCTGCTCTGTCAAAACCCATACGTAGATTTCTGGGTGATGTGCACAGTAAAATTTGCAAGACGTTCAAAGGGGTAGAGTTTGTGATTAACCTTTAACATTTTGAACAGGAAAACATATAGGTGAGAGATTATATAATGACTGGAACCACAGCAGGATTTATTTCATGCTTGAAGAGCGTGTCTTAGTTGCAGGAAAAGAAATGGAATTTGCTGTCCTGTAAAATTCATAAAAACCTGTTGGGTTATGTAAAACAGTGAAAGCTATTGTCTGTCATTGTATATTATCAAGAGACATTTCTTGAGGCTTTTTTGTAACTGACTCTCTTGCACTAAAATGTGAACTTCTCTTTTCCTCTATAAATGTTATTAATGATGATCTCTACAATGACAGTAAGATTAGAAATGCTGCAAACTTTGATTTGGTAGAAAGACAAACTTCAGACTGTGCAGGTGATAAACGAAGCCCCCTTGACTTCCCCAATACCTGCCCCGAAAAACTCTTTTCCTGACAATTCTTTTTCCTGTCAGTTGATAACATTCTTTCCTGGCTCTTGTTGGAGAATGGGAACAATGCCAGCTTTGTTCATGAGATGGGACAGATGAATAGCAGTTCGAACAGTTGACTCCAGGTAAAACATACCACCTTTGTCCCAATGTCTTGTTCTGTTTCAGTGCATTGACAAAGCCAGAGATCTGCTAGATGCTGAGCTGACTGCCATGGCAGGAGAGAGCTACAGTCGAGCCTATGGGGTAAGTGTCTAATTCACAGCCTTCATTCTCCTCAGAGAATGCTGCTTCACACTCTCTAGAAGTGGCATAAAACTTCTGAGCAGCACTTGTACCAAACATGAGACCAGTGCAGGTGCACAAGCTAAATGACTTTTGTCAGATAAGAAATATAGCTTTGTAGGAGCAGCTTTGGGACAAGTTAGAGTGAAGTGAGATTCCACCCCCCCACCCCCATCCCAAAAAGAAATCAGAATTGACATTTAGAAAGCTTGAGTCAGCAGATTGTCTAGATAACAGTATATAGCTGTCTGTACTTTACCTGTTGGGCAGCATATGTACTCTCAAGTACATAGCCAAAATTCTGTGCCTTAATTATAGATTTGTTCTGTAGTGATTGGGATGGAATGTGATTGTTTCCTTCAGGCTATGGTATCCTGCCAGATGCTGTCAGAGCTGGAAGAGGTTATCCAGTATAAACTTGTACCAGAACGCCGTGAGATCATCCGCCAGATCTGGTGGGAAAGACTGCAGGTACATCTATGCAAAGATCAAGGATGGAGATGCTGATGTGCTGGCATGAACAGCTTCCTTTCGAGTCAGTGTGATGGCTCAGCAAATCTTTCCATTTTTCTTTCTATCCCAAGAGCATATATGCTTACATGGCTGCATGCTTTCTGTCTCTTTTGCATTTGTCCTGGTTGTTTGGGTTTTTTTGATTTGTCTTTTTTTTTTTTTTTTGGTTTGGCTAATGTTGCTTAGGCACTTGCTGATGTGACACCATAGTAGTGTGATTTAAGCATTGAAATAGATGTGTGCAGAATGGAGACGCTAGTAACATCTCCAAGGCTGCTTATCTCAGTGTCAGATCGCACCTGGAAATAATGGTTTGGATAAGGCTAGTTTGAACTTTTTACCTGGCTGGCTGGCTGCATTTTAAGGAGAAGTGAATTCTCTCACAGTGCTGGAAAACTGGACAGAGAATCCACATACTTGTAAAAGATTGTCCTGTTCTTTTTTGACCTCTTAAAAGAACATTTCCAGTTGATCAGCCCTGTCCTCTTTAGCAATGCTGCTCTTCCTGTATTTGAAGAGAAATTTTGAAGTTTTTGCCTTTCTTACTCTAAACAGCAAAAAATCTAAAGCAACTCTGAAGACTTAAATCAGCCAAATATTTTGAGACTATTTCCTTACAAGAGACATCCCTACAGTGAAAGCGAACATCATCAGATGAAGTAGTACATACAGGAATACTGCTTAAAGAGGTGATTCCTTCAAGGGAAGGAGAGGAGGAAGAAATAAAAAGCATAACGAGGGTAAAATGCTCTCATACCAAATTTTCATACACTGATGAGGGAGAAATTTTTCCTCCAGGCAGAGTTCTTCACTGTGACTGCTGTATCTGCCTCCCTGTGAAAGGCTGTTGCTGCTGCATATTTTGTAGCTGTTCGGGAAACTGTGACAAAGCTTTTAGACTCCCATCTGCATTCCTGTCTGGAAAAGCTCAGGAGCATTCCACTGGGGTGGAGAAGCTGAGAGTGACAGGAAATGTAATGTCTGAATACAGCTGTTTATAGCCCTGAAAGCAGTACATACAGTTCTTGCAAATTTTATGGCTGCTTTTAAATAATTTTAAAATGCTTATTGGATGAGGTTTATTAGTGTGTTAGGGAACAAGCTTTGCCTAACTTACCAGCCCTCAATTTTGGGAAAAAAGAAAAAGGGAAAGCAGTAGATGCTTTGGTGCCAAGGTGGCTGCTGCCATTGGAAATTCTTTTGTTTACCTCAAAACTAAGTCTTAAGTCATCTCTGGATCAATATGAACTTCACACCATCACTGTTACCCTGAAGTACTTGGCCGTTACAGCAAGCACCATGTATTTGGTTATTACTGTCCCTTCCACAGTTCTACCTCTCTTGTAGCATCCTTGAACGTTTGAAATGCAGACTCATCCTGCTCTGTCTCACAATGTTGCTGTGCTTCTCCCTTCAGACAGACGAGGACCAGACAATGCTTGCACAAGCAGGGTAGCAATTGGAACTGCAGTTTCTGGCAGAATATCGGTTCAGTCATGCCAGCCTCTAAAAGCAACACAGGGAAGGACAAGAAAAAGGGCAATAACAAAAATATTTTTGCAAGCATTTGGTTTTGTACCATCTCCATATTGAAATTTGTCACTGTTTAAATCAAAAATAGGCTTTAAAACTAGGTTGAGAAGGGTTGTAAAACTCTTGACTTGTTTTGGAATTGCACAAATTGCTTTCTTGATTTTTGTTTGCATTTCTGCTTTAGCTTTTCTCCTTTTTTTGTTAGAGGGTATCATTAGACTGAAACACGGAGCTGGCTGCAGAGAATGAGAATGCATCAAGGACTTAACCTGCTTCACAGACTGTAGTGTTAGAGAAATAGCCAGCTAGTTCGTAATGTTGGCCTGCTGTGAATTATGGACACTGAAGTCTCTCCATCTTGGGAGAAGTCCCTTCAGATTCTGAATTAAGGGTCTGTGGAGTAGATTGGAGATAAAGCGCTAACAAGTTTGTTCTTCCTTTTTCTCTCAGGGCTGTCAGCGAATTGTGGAAGACTGGCAAAGAATATTGATGGTCCGATCTCTTGTTGTGAATCCTCATGAGGACATGAGAACTTGGCTCAAGTATGCCAGCTTGTGTGGCAAGAGTGGGAGACTGGTGAGCATTAGCAAGCTCTACCCTCTACATCAGATCTTTAGAGGATTGACTTTGTCATGCTGCTTCCACTGTGAGCATTTCCAAATACTTTCATTGCCCAAGTGGGATGGGCTCTCCTCTGAGGAGACCGATCAAAAATTTTTGAAATACTAAAATTGTACCAGCGTAGAGTTCATGCTTGGAGCCAAGGTTATTTTTGTGGGACTAGTATTATACCTGAGAGCCTCAGAGCCAATAACTTGTTGCATGCTATACCTGGAAGTTCTTACACAGCACTGATAATAAAATTATTAATAGCTCTCTCTGTTAAAGCACTCTTTGTCAAATCTAGAGTATGATGTTGTTATCATTGAACATTACAATCCCATTTCAACATTCACCACAAAATTTATTACCAAAAATACTTGAAACGGAGACTTCACGCTCTCTACTGGCTTCTGAAATGAGACTCTTAATGCTCTGATCCCAATAAAGACATGGTTTATCATTATTCTTATGAGTCCAGGGAGTGTTAATAAGGTTGATATGTCTGTGTTTTATCTGGAGGGTCTAAGGTATTTTTTAGTGGTGGGCGATTCTGCAGTCAATATGAAATGGAGGTAAGAGTGAGCTTGTTTTAACCTGCTTTTTCTCTTTGCAACTTTCTCCAGGCTTTGGCCCATAAGACGCTTGTCCTGCTCTTGGGAGTAGATCCGTCTCGACAGCTGGATCACCCACTGCCAACAGTACATCCCCAAGTGACTTATGCATACATGAAACACATGTGGAAGAGTGCCCGTAAGGTAGAAAAGAACATGCTTCTCTCTAAGTTTCATCGCTCAGGTTTGGTGCGGTGCCATGCACGTTAGCTCTTCATAATCCCCACAGAACAAAGTCAAGGCTGAAGGTTTTATTTTTGCTCACCTATGAAAGAGTAACAAATCTCTTTCCTTATTGTTATTCAGAAGATAAGCTTTCAAAGTTTTCCTTTGAAACTCTGTAGTGACAGAGAAGGCCTGGCCATAATTTTATCTCCTGCATGGAAAGATTATTTTTGCTAAACCAGTATCAGGTACCCAAGGGATGCAGCCAAGATTAATGGTCAATAGCAGCTCTTCTGTCCGCACCAGGATTTTACTGTGCAGGCTTGGTACTTGACTTCTCATCTACTCTTCTGATTGCCAAGTCTCTGCACTGTAGCTGTGGTCAGGGTTACATGCCGAAAGAGAGAAATAAGAGGGGTTTTATTAGCAGTTTTAGAAAAGTATCCTGAACAGTTTGTACTTAGTTGCTGAGCAGAACTGACTTCTATTAAGGACATTATTGAAAATTTGTAACTGAAAGACAGCTGAAAAGTACATAAGGTTTTGTCATGGGAACAGTTTGGCTCCAAAGAGCCTAGGGTGAATGTTTTTGACATTGCAACATGGGGAGAATTTACATAATCAAATCCAATAAACTCCAGACTGGATAACTTATCTTTTTTTTAATATATATTAAAGCCTCCATTTATCCTCATGTTCTGCCACATCTTTTTTATTTTTCCTGTCTTTGGGATTGCCAGCACTGGAGCAGAGCCATTGCTGTGGGAACATTGCCATGACCTAACTATTCTTTATTTGAATTTAAAAACCAGAAGGAGCTGCTGATGAGGTCCTGTTCTATTGGATTTGTGAAATGGTGTAATGGTCTCTTACTTTCTTCAGTAAATGACCCAAGAAGCATAGGGGTCTTCTCTGCCTGCCTCTTTGAGTGAAACTGGACTTTTCCATGTTTTATCTGTGGTAAAGAAATAGACAGACAAGGTGCAGGAAACTGGTGCAGTTGTAGAAAGCAGAACGAAAGAAGACACAAAGATTAAGGGGGTGGGGGAAGAGAATGTATCTAAAATAAACTGATGTGAGAGTTATGTGGAGCCCATAAAGACAGGAAAAAGAAAAGGTTTTCCTAAAGCAGTAAAGATGAAAAAGAAGAACAGATGTGGTTAAAATGACCTCCTCTTGCTTGTTGAATGATTTCCTATTTTAAAACAGTACCTAAGCTCTGTGATATGGGGCTTTTTTTTTTTTCTTCTTTCTAACACATTAAAACTGGGTGTTGTTTACAGTGTTGAGTGAGAAATACTTCACGCAAGGTAGCACTAATCCTAGACCTGCATGCAAGTCTCAACCCTTTCTCTCAGCACCCTTCTGCTGGAAGGTCTGACTCAAGGATTCACTCCTTTGTGGCACTAGGAAAGTAAATGGTTTCTTTTTAAATTCATGGTTAAAGGTGCAGCTTGGTGGCAGAAGAAGCTGTGTTAGGGTACAATAGAGTTTGCAGTCTGGGGTATGACTTAAGTGTTTGTATATACCAAGCACTGAAAGTGTTCAGGGAATTCTCCTGGTACCAGGAGCGTTACATGGTTGGGCGTATCCTTATGTCCTATTTTGAGTGACTATCATTAACTAAATAATACCTAGTTAGACCTAGCGATGTATGTAGGCCAGAGTTTTATATAACTGTGTGTATTCACTTGATTTGGTATCCTGCATAATAAGCTAGTGAGGTGGGCTGGTATGGTAGGAAATGACCACTTCCTCTAGCTGAGGAGTTCAAGGTTGCTTGGTTGAGCTAAAATGTTTTCCTTACCATCATTTAGGCACTTGCCAGATCCGTCAGGAAAAAACTGGCATCTAGATGGAAACCAGCCACCAAGCACTTGCAGAGCTGCACAACAGTCTTTTCTTAAACAACAGATAAAATGATCGAGACGCAAGCCCTATTGCATTTCTTCTAACAAGGACCTTTGCCAGCAGCTGCATTCTGCAGACATATGCCATAACAAGGCTGCATACAAACTTAAGTATTCAGTTGTTAAAGAAAATTTACTGCTTTCAGTTCTAAGTGCTCTGCCTGGCAGTTTATGGTGATCAGTTTTCAATATTAATGGAAACTGAAGAGCAGATTCTTGAGTGTGTCTAGATATGAGAGGAACATATAACTGTTTGGCAATATCTTTTTGTCTATTTTTGACAAAAGTCTGGCATAACGGCATAACTATTTATAAGATTGTTATTTCCACACATGCCCCCCCTGCTTCTAACCCAGTATCTAGGTTAGAAGGTGTGGAATGCCCCCCATTAATGTTAATAGTGCGATACTTTCTTTTATTTCACCCTGGGCTAATACCCTTTTCCCTGACAGCTGACTTGCGCACACTGACATTTGAATGGGAAAGATGAGGTGATTCATGTCTCACTCTAAAGTAGCTCATTCCTGTAGATGGAACAGAAGTAAATTGGGCTCTTAATAGCACATTCTGCAGTTTCTGACCTGAAATGACCTCACAGATTGCAAGAGCTTTACTCTAATTGTTCCAGTGAAGCGTGCATACTTTTTTCTTAAATCTTTAATTTCAGTTTTTCTTAATGCATAATTCTTTCCAAGGAATTTAAAAAAGAGTCTTCCCTCAAAATTCGGTAGTGCAAGTTGCTTTATCACTACTGCCTTATGTAATCTGCTGGCAAAGAAGCAATGTACATTTGTACTTCTTAAGCAGCCTTAGAAGAAACCTAGACTCAGAGTTTATGTCCCATGATGCGTACTGTAAACCTAGACAAAGCTGAGGGGTTATGAGGGCAGATCAGGAAGCTTCAGGCATTGTTTTCTCAAATTGGTTTTTTTTCAGGTCCTAGCATATTCTAGACAGGCTTCTCTGGACCTGTGAATCCTGTCTATTATGATACAGATACTGGTCAGTTACAGTTTGTAAGCTACAAATGTTTGTTTGATTGTTGGAATTGCTGGACTGTCTTCAATGTGTATGCTCAATTGCAAATGTGACATCTCTGTATCATTACTGGAATCTCACTCTGCATGAGCAGTAACAGGACATCCTCTGCTGCTGAAGTTTTCTTCCTGTACTGGTGACCGTGTCACTTTGCCAGAGTTGAGTTCTCGCGCGTCAGAGCACAATGTTAGCTTATGTTATGGTCGGTCATGCTTTTGACTGTACGTATGACATGAAGGTGTGCCCAGCATCGGAAGGATGCAGTTGTTTGTTCCTCAGTGTAGCAATTCAGTGGCCAGATTTCTGAGACATCAAGAGTCTCTAGCCTCTTCATTTGTTTGGTGCTACGTATATAAACTAATTTTAGAGGGATGTAAATGGCTAAAAGGCTTTGAAAGAAAACAAAACTGTATTTTTTGGTTTTGGTGAAAATTTGTTTCCACAATGCCTGTCTCTCTTGTGAAGTTGTATTTAACCCCTGTGGTCCTTACTGCAACCATCATCCAATTACAGATTGACGCGTTCCAACACATGCAGCACTTCGTGCAGACAATGCAGCAGCAGGCGCAGCATGCTATTGCGACTGAGGACCAGCAGCACAAGCAGGAACTCCACAAGCTCATGGCACGGTCAGCCCTTGCTCCTTGGACCCCTTTAGCTATACAGTGAAACTGATGTCTTCCCTGAGGTTGCAGGGGCTGTGCAGATGACACATTTCAGACAAGGATCATGCTTTGATTAAAAGGAACAGGATTTCTCATTTAGCTGGTAGAGACCCATTCAGTATTATTTTCTTATCTGTCATAAAACCGTCAGTAAATGTATTGTGACACATCAGCGTAAACAAGCTTGTTTTTGTCACTGTATTTTTCCAGCACTGTGTCTCACTGGCAGAAGGCAGAACTCCCAGCATGGCTATTTCTTTGGTTTTCAGGAGATCCAGTCAGCAGGAAAGAAACACTTCCCACATGCCTGGCACATCTGTGCTTGGCAGCGTGTGCCCTTAACACAAGAGCAGTACTTTGGGCAATAGGTGCCTGGCATGTGAAGGTCTCTTAAAATATTGTTGCATTAAAAACACATCCTGTAATCTTCATTTTCCTCTGTGGATCTGGAGGTGCCAGATCTGTTTTTTTCAATTTGCAGAACAAATTGCATAGCGCTTGCTACTGAAGATTTTAAAAACCCCCCCCCTTTTTTTTTTCAAGGGAGGCATGCACTTAATTTGCTTTTATGAGAATGGGAACTTGATAACAGCATCATCTGATTTTTTTTTTTTTCAGAGTGACTATCATGGAAGACATATTAGTAATGAGTTACGCACAATATTTTTCTTGCACAATGCTTTCTGGAAACCTCAAAATATAGAAAGGACAGCTGTGTAACTGTGGCATTTAAAGCCTACTGAGGGAGCAAAGTATTAAGCTTCGCACAAACCTTCACAGCCCCACCCTGCTGCAGTAAAAAATATGTTGTTTTTCCTTTCCTCTGGGAGGGGATGACTTAATGGGGTTCTGGTTTGGGGGAAGAGCAGTTGCTCTGTGTTTCCACTGTTTGTCACAGTGTTGTCTCCAGAAGGCAGTTTGTATGGTGATAAGTATAGCTAGCCAGCACGTATGCTCTCTGCATTTTATCAATACCGATGAAGTCTTTTGATGCTACTGTTAGCTGCTTTTACATTTATCTCACAACAGATATAAACGAGGAAAAAAGCTTGACCCTCACCTTTCCCCCTAAAAGTTAAACCATTACCTGCTTTGCTCCACACTTACAAGGAGGCTGTAGGTGTTTTGAACCTTGTGTTAACACGTACGTTCCCGGTCTGCGGAGGAGGCTTACTGAGTGGGGTTAACACATGATATGTCTTTCAAACTTCAGATAAGAAGTCTGCCTCTTAATCGATCGGGCTTTGCTTTCATTCTGGGTTCTGAGTCAATAATCCCTTTGTTTAACCAGGTGTTTCCTGAAACTGGGTGAGTGGCAGCTGAACTTGCAAGGCATCAATGAGAGTACCATCCCCAAAGTCCTGCAATACTACAGCGCTGCAACAGAGCATGATCGCAACTGGTACAAGGTCAGTAAGGAAAAGGTTCTGGGCACCATTGCAGAGAGATCAGTAAATTTGATGGTATCCTGTACTACAGGAAAGGAAGGTGTTCACAGGAAGATCTCCTATAACTATCTACCTTGTTACTGCAAGTAGGATTAAAAAACCAGAGAAGGCAGCCCAAGGCAACCATGAGATTCTTGTTTAGAATTTTATCTGTCAAACGATTGAGTTTCTATTCTTGCCTTTGGGACTTGCTCTCCTGTCAGTAAACGGTGAAGGAGAAAGGGTAATCTAAATGGAAGAAACTTAACTAATTCTTAGTCGGTATACTTGAACTAGGAAAGCAGCCTTGTTGCTAATTCTCCAAAGAGCCTTTGATTTCAGGGTTGTGAAACTTCAATTAATATTTGGTGACAGATCTTCTTTTAGGCCGCTATCTCCTGTATGTCTTCCCGTTACACCTTCCCTAGTCCTAACACATTAATCTTACTTTTAAGCTTTGAAAAATTAAGATGTGTGTGAATGGAATGTGATCTAATTTTTGCTACAGAGCTCCTTTGCCTTAATATCCAACAGGGAGCTTCTGGCCAAGAGCTCACCATGACGTTATTTAAGATAATAAGACAGTTAAACTACAAGCGATTACAGAAAGCAAAGCATTGTGTTGTATGCAGGGTATTACTTAGTATTGTTGTCCGCAGACTCAGAAAGGTTGGATTATTGTCTCTAATATTTAGAAAGTACAGGTTGCAGAAATAATTCATCTTCCTTCTGACTTCTGTTCTCTGTTGGCAGGCCTGGCACGCCTGGGCGGTGATGAACTTTGAAGCAGTACTTCACTACAAACATCAAAACCAGGCCAGAGATGAGAAGAAGAAACTACGTCACGCCAGCGGAGCCAGCATCACCAGCGCTAACACTGAGGGCAGCAATAGTGAGAGTGATGCAGAAAGCACAGAGAACAGTCCCATCCCATCTCCAGTGCAGAAAAAAGTCACTGAGGTACCCTTCTTCCCTGCTTACATTGAGAGATTGGTACTTGCTGCTTAGACACAGGAAGATGTTATGGCAAGGAACAAGCTACTATGTATACCTGGTTTGTGGAAGCTGTCTGTATATATATGCTCTTAGCTTACAGCAAAAGTGAGGAAGTTCAGATTTAACTCAGTCTTAAGGGAAGAGGACTAGATTAATGGAAAGGATCATAAGTTAGCTGTGAACTAAAGCAAAGGCATGGATGGCTATCATAGGTGATACGATGTGCATTAACAAGTTCTGCTGCTTAATCCCTTCATGAAAGACTGCGAGGAGTCTCTTTTACTTAACAGTTATAGGAGGGTTGTAGTTCTTAGGCTGCTTTGCTGTCCATAGTTTTGCCAACAAACTGAAGTATAAAAACACTTCACAGTGTGTTCCCTGCCAGGCTGAAAGACCTATGTGTAGTCAAGCAAAACATAAATTTCAGGAGCAACATGTCCTGTGAGGAGTATGAGCAGAAGTCAAGTGTAATGTGGATCTTTCCCCTTCCTGAGTTTAGGATTCATGTGGACTGATGCACTTGTGTAGAACTAATGCAGCAATTTTCATTCCAAAAGGATTTATCCAAGACCCTCTTGATGTACACAGTCCCTGCTGTCCAGGGTTTCTTCCGATCCATATCTCTATCTCGAGGAAACAACCTACAAGACACTCTAAGGTACATAATAAAACACATAGTAAATGAAATCCAGCTGATAAGGGCACATAGTTTAAGATTAGGTAGAACCTGTTTCTGCACGTTTGTTATGGTTAAAATAAATGAGTACTTAAGTCCAAGCTAATTTATGTTAGGTGGATTAGCCCTTATCCTACTATCTCTAGGTTCTGGGAAGAAGAGTCACTTGTAAATGGGTCTGAATGTATTTGACTGGAATGAGGTTTTTTGTTTCATTCCTAATGAATGTATTTCTCTTTTTCAGAGTCCTTACTCTGTGGTTTGACTACGGTCACTGGCCTGATGTGAATGAGGCTTTGGTAGAAGGAGTCAAGGCAATCCAAATAGACACTTGGCTGCAGGTAAGGAACACAAAGGGCTAAGACAAATCTCAGTTCTGGGGGAAGCTTGCGGATTTATTACATGACATCCATAATGATCCTTTGCTAAACAATCCTCTGTAGATGACTGGTGAGAGCAGCATGCAGTACGATTTGTAACTGCTTTAACAAGCATCTTGAACATAAACATGAGAAACATTCTTGCATGCATTTCTGTATTTATATGCAGATTAGTGCATATGAATGAGAAAATTAAAATTTTAAAATTAAAAAGGACGTGCATTCAGTGATGATCAAATATAAAACACCACTGTGCTGCTCTGATGGAATTCAGTCAGTCTATTTCAAGTTTGTTTTGTAAAATGACTCTTGTAAATAAATAAAAATAGGCTTTATTTCTTATTTGAGTGTTACACTTCAAGACACATCTTACTCTTTCCATAAGAGGATCTTGTAACGGTTTTGCACAGAACACTTGTCATCTCACTGGGCTGTTCTGCATTTCTGACACTGTTTGGAACCTGGTGTTACCTGGTGTTATCCTCTGACCATCTCAAAAATGGGTGGTGGGTCTCTCTGTCTCCTGTAGAGACTGAGGTCTCTAGCAGAGGGCGGAACAGCTTGTGACCTAAACACATGAGGTGACAGGGATGTTTATTTTACTTATGCTTACTACTAGGTTATCCCTCAGCTCATTGCAAGAATTGACACCCCTCGACCATTAGTAGGACGTCTCATTCATCAGCTCCTCACAGATATTGGACGGTACCATCCCCAGGTAAGCTTTGGCTTGGAGGAGGCATTTCCATAGCCTGATAGCCAGTTAAGGCATTTCCTATGTTCCATTTCACCTAGCCTAGATGCCTGCACTGGAAGTCACAGCAAGTGAGAATAGTGTGGATGGGGACTATTTCGGCTGCTGCTTCTTTCACCTCAGCGCTGTTCACATAAAAATGGAAAGAAAAGGTGGATAAGCCATACATCAGGGAAAGTTCTGTCTGTCTAATAGAATACTGGGTAGTGCAAATCGCCTTCTTCAGTCTCATTAAGTGACTATTAAGAGGCTATGTCACAGACGTTTTATCTGAATTTCTTCCTATGGTGTGGAATAACACCGAATACTGAAAACAGTTTTTTGTTGATACAGCCTCTCAAAGTCATTCTGCTACTCAATGAATTAGTAAGCTTTTCCCATTGAATAGCAAATTCCTATCGCCTCTTTCCAGAAGCAAGCTTGCTTTCTCTCGTCTAGCCCTAAGGCTGCTATTTATTAATGCTTTGCTAATCTTTCAATTTACGTGTGGTTCTAAAATATTATTGGCTGATGTCCCTTGTAGGCTTTGATCTATCCTTTGACTGTGGCCTCTAAATCTACAACCACAGCTCGCCACAACGCTGCAAATAAGATCTTGAAAAACATGTGTGAGCACAGTAACACTCTGGTGCAGCAGGCAATGATGGTGAGTACTTACTGTACCATAAAGTGCTTTGTGTTTCAGGAATGGATGTACCACAGGTATAATAACACAATATGACTGTTCATTGTTAATTTTGTTCAAGTACCAAATTAATTTGGGTTTTTTACATTTGGAGGAAGTTACAGTATTAGTATAATTTCAAGAGAATGCTTTAATTTAAAAAGGAGCTTAACGTTCAAACGTTGAGTTCTTATGTCTCCTAATAAATAAATTTAGAGAAGAAATACATGAAGAATCATTGTTTCATAAAGAGATATTTTTTGCTTAATGAAAAGTGGAAACAACTTACCGAGCATAGCATGGAAAGAGTAATTTAATTCATTTGCTACATATTTTTATGAATGTATGAAAAGTAATGCTTTCAGGCCAAGCTACACAAATATATAGAAAATTTCAAAGGGAACAAATAAGGTGAGACAAGCCTCATTGGCTTCTTGCAGAAGAAAGTTCTTGTGGCTCCCTCTAGCTGCCAGCAACAAATATTTCATAATGATTACAGAAGAAAGTAGTTTCTCATTTGTAAGTCAGTGTACGGTCATAGTTTTTTCTCTAGGTGTTTAATTTTTTTTCCTGACTTAAAACAGGTGAGTGAAGAGCTAATCCGTGTAGCCATCCTATGGCATGAGATGTGGCATGAAGGGTTGGAAGAAGCATCTCGTCTATACTTTGGAGAAAGGAATGTGAAGGGAATGTTTGAGGTGCTGGAGCCACTTCATGCAATGATGGAGCGTGGGCCTCAGACTTTAAAAGAGACATCCTTCAATCAGGTATCAGCAAATGGCCAAGAGCGTCACCTTCTGCATGCCCCCAAAAACAGGCAGGACAGCCACCTGCCGCAGATGTATGTTACAAGGACCTTTCTGTGGGGAGTCATTATGTTAGTTGCAGGCTTCATTATTCACATTTATCTTCAGATCTGCATTGCTTTTGGTGACTATAGGGGCCATGGTAGCACAGATCGCCCTGGAGTCATATATTGGCTGGGTGTCTGATGGGGTCTGGAAAACATACAACTGCTCTGCAGCTAATTCTTCTAACTCCAGTCTGCTTTGCTGCATGGTAACCACTAGCACAGGTAGTAGAGATGACCTCTCTCAAGCCAGCAAAAGGAATTAATTAGACTTGCGAGCCTACTGTTAAAGGGTGATTCTGTTCATTCTGTTGCCTCCTATCATGAAGTCTGTCTGTGAGCAACATTGTCTAATAGTCTGTTTGTGAGCAATGTTGTCTAATAAACTCAGTGCATGTCTTGGATCCAGGAATTTCTGGATCTTTAATTCTGATATGCTATAAAAATGTGAGATCAAGTATTTGTAATGCCATCTGAAAATAGGCTGTAGTGCTCTTTGTAGGTATTAAGTGGTCTCCATCTGTTCCACTATAGTCTGTAGAAATGGTTTTTTTTCTTCTGTTGTTTTTCACTTCCTCCTTAGGCCTATGGCAGAGATCTAATGGAAGCTCAGGAATGGTGCAGGAAGTACATGAAATCAGGAAACGTCAAAGACCTAACTCAGGCTTGGGACCTATATTACCACGTATTCCGGCGTATCTCCAAGCAGCTGCCTCAGGTGGGGGGGGGTGCAGTTCTGTTGTGGGTCTTACAGTGCAAGTTGTCAATACCCATCTTTGTTTCATGTTTTCTGATTATTCAAAACATTCAAATTCAATATTCTGGAAATACCTGCATATGATTTGCTTCAAGTTTGCTGCTTATGTAGCACTTGCTGCAAGCATCTGAAGTATTGACGACTGACTGAACTGTTCTAGATCCTTCGACAGCATGAACTCTTCAGATGTTTCAGTGAGATTTAACTGAAATGCTGAAGGGGTTGTATTTCTTTTGGTTTTGGTAGCTCACTTCTTTAGAACTACAGTACGTGTCACCAAAACTCTTAATGTGCCGGGACCTGGAATTGGCAGTGCCAGGAACGTATGATCCCAACCAGCCCATCATCCGCATTCAGTCTATTGCACCCTCACTGCAGGTCATCACCTCCAAGCAACGGCCCAGGAAGTTAACGTTAATGGGTAAGAGAGAGCAGTTTTCACTTAGTTATTCTAGTATTTAAACAGTCGTTGCTTTTAGGTCAAACTGCATATTTACCAGGTAAAACCTCTCCAACATTTCCTTTCAAGTGAGGTATTTCTTAGTGGTCAAATCAGCCTGACTGCCACACTTTTCAGTTCATGGGTGCATGTGTACTTACTCTTGTCTGTTTGTTCAGCAAGAGTAAACTTTTGTGTATTAATTCTTTTGCAGGAAGCAATGGGCATGAGTTTGTGTTCCTTCTGAAAGGTCATGAAGACCTTCGCCAAGATGAGAGAGTGATGCAACTTTTTGGGTTGGTCAACACTCTACTAGCAAATGACCCAACGTCTCTTCGTAAAAACCTCAGGTACGTGCTGTGGATAATCACTGAATGTGCTTGTGCACAAGTGACACCCTACGTAGGTGCAGTTTCCAAGCAACCCTTGGCACAGCCAGCTGGTTTGTGAGGAAATGGCGAATCTTGGTACTAAGATAATTAAAAAAAAAAAAAAAAAAAAAAAAGAGAAAGAAAATAAATATTCATAGAATTTAAACTTGGAGGAAATGTATCCTGAGGGGCTTGTTTGTTTTATTTGATGAAAGTCACATCTCATAAATAGTTATGGTCTTTGAGGCAACCCCTATTTCAAGATAGCTTGAGTTCTGCCTTAGGAACCTGAGAACAGGGGGTTTCGTCAGGGATTTTTTATTATAGTCACTAAACAGCTTGGTGAATAGTCACTGACTGCAGTTCTGTACAGTGTCTTTCAAGCATGAACATATCAAATGTCATGTGCAAATAATAGATCATGGTGGGTGACATAACATGTACCTTCTAAAAGCAGTCTTTCAGTGAAACCCACGTAAGCTTTGAGGATGTCTGTAGATTATCTGGCAGAATCTATGCAAATTGATGTTTCAGGCCTGTTTGAAAAGAGGAGAAGCAAAGCAACTACTGAAGAGACAAGTTGGATCAGAATCAGATTAGTAGTAGTTGTTTTAAGCATCTTGAAATGTAATAATTCACAACATACAACTCTGATTCTCAATTTTCTCCTGTAGCATCCAGAGATATGCTGTTATTCCACTGTCTACAAACTCAGGCTTGATCGGTTGGGTCCCCCACTGTGACACACTGCATGCACTTATCCGAGACTACAGAGAGAAGAAAAAGATCCTGCTCAACATTGAACATCGCATCATGCTGAGGGTAAAAGGGCAAAGCTGGCAGAGGTTTTGGTACATTCTTTTAGGACTTCAGTGTCTTAATGAAGAATAATGGTGTGCAGCCTGTTCTTCCTTTGCCTGCTTTCTGGTTGTTATTGGTACAAGTAATAAATGCAAAAATATCAGATAAGAGTTAGAAAATGCTACCAGAGGTAAAATTGGACATAGGCTTTTATTTGTTTCTCCTTTCCTGTTTTAGCAGTGACCACAAGTTGTTACCATCTGGTGACTAAAATGTGTTTGGAATTTTGCATGACTATGATGTGCCTTATACAAGGTGCCATGCTGCTGGTGGCATTTACAAACATTGTGTCTAAGCAACAGGGCCAAAATTAGACAGACGGGAGAAACCGAACATTACTGGAAAAGTTGGAATTGCCTGCCAAAAAGGAACGCATGTGCTAACCCAGAAGACTTATTTGGATAATGTTTCTTGAAACGTATACACTTTTGCAATATTTTAATTAAATATGGACTTTGTGGATGCTAAATCATTTGCTGTCCTATTTAAAATGAATTCTTCACTGTTGGGTAGTCACCTTGCTGTGTTTGGGACCATACTGGTCAGTCTACAAATAATTTCATATCAAGTTTATATTGAAATTATTTGTGATTACTGTGTTTCTCATAGTAGAACTAGGGATTACTGGAGGTGGGGGTTTTTTTAAGTGTCTGAGTGTCATTTCTCAATTATAGATGGCTCCAGATTATGACCACCTGACTCTGATGCAGAAAGTAGAAGTATTTGAACATGCTGTCAATAACACAGCTGGTGATGACCTTGCCAAACTACTGTGGTTGAAAAGTCCAAGCTCGGAGGTGAGTTCAGCACATGTAATGGCTTGTGTTTGGCCACCAGCGTAACGTGGAGTTACCTCCTCTGCAGAATGAGTGAGAGATGGTGTTTATTCATCATAAACTCTAGATGAATCACTGTAGAACGTGCATACACACATGTGTATCGCCTCGCAAGGGGCCTTACAAGGCTTAGATCTCCGTGGCTGCCATAGTGCAGCCCAAAGCACAAGGCTAGAGACTCCATATACTGTGCATGGGGAGAGAAAAGCAGGAACTTCACAATATATTTTGGTAGTGGCTTAGACATCTAATTCAAGGCCACAGGATGTTTGAACACTCTCGGGTGTAGGGAGTGTATTGAACCTAAGCATATCACAGTTTCGCTTTGTGCAAAATGCAAGTAGTTAATGTATAAATTTAAAATATAAGATGAAACATGCAACATGCCTGCCTGGCTTTTTCTGTTTTGTCTCCACTTGTAGGTGTGGTTTGACAGAAGAACAAACTACACTCGTTCACTAGCTGTCATGTCAATGGTTGGGTACATTTTGGGCCTTGGGGACAGGTAAGTCAAACTGTAAAGGTTTCTTTTAAATAAAAGCACAGGCTGTGTAGGCCCATCAATTAATTCCCTGGATCCGTTCCATAAAGAAAGATGTTATGATAACATCTTCCATTGTGGTTATTGCTGAGTTGTAACGATACCATCTTTCAGGACGTAATTGTGCTGCCATTATTTTCAGCACTGGAGGCGTGAGAAGTAGGGCTTCTGTATCTTCAGTACAAATAAGAGTTTCTTCCATTTTGAGAGGAATACACACATCATGCACTACAAGTTCTAATTTTGTCCTTTCATTTTGCTCACAGAATGGGAAATCTTTCTCCATTCATTCTACGAAACAGAAATATTGTTGACTTTTGCCACCAGTCTGTGTGCTTGTGTGTGCAATGCAGCCATATTCTGGAGGGAAGATGTACAATCCAAATGGATTGGGCAAATAATAAATAAAATAAAATGAACAGATGTTTGATTTAGTATACGGCTTACTGTCAAAAGGGGACGTCATAACTTCCAAAATACTTTTGAAGACTATATTTTAGATTTAAGGTCTGTAATGCAAAACCAGCTAAACACTCAAATGTTTTCATAATGAAAGCTTTTATTCCCAAACTTAATTGAAATTACAAATCTCTGGAACTTTAATTTAAACAAAATTGGGGCAGGTCAGCATGAATAGCAGCACTGTGGTTTTCCTAGTCTGGATTGATTCTCTTCTTTTGGTGGTAATCCAATTTGCATTACTACACCTGTAGCATAATTCATTACGTTTTTCTATACTGAAAAAATGAAAAAGCATAAAACAAGTAGAAAAATGTATCCTAACTGAAAAAGAAGTGTTCCTATCCAAGAAATGTACTGATGGTTCTGGTCCAATAGGCTTTTTATCTTCCAAGGTGAGATCTCAAACACTTGAGAGGTAATTACAAAAATAATGTGATAGATGCACTGTCAGAAAACTATTTGTTTCATCCTGAGATTGAAGATCTCGGGCAAGCCAGCTGTCACTGGCTGTTCTTCTTCATGAAGATAAATATCATTTCAGACTCAATCTGCTGTGATTTACTTTGGCTTTTTATAATGGTCTGTCGCCCTGTTTTTTCTCCTACTCCTTCATGAAAGACACCCCTCCAATCTGATGTTAGACAGACTGAGTGGAAAGATCCTGCATATCGACTTCGGGGACTGTTTTGAGGTAAGTCTTTGAATTTGGCTCTCTTTTGGGCTTCACTTTATCTCCAGGCAAGGTGAAAATAATAGACATGCTATCTCAGAGGCATGTCTTGGGGATTAGGTGACCACTGAAACAAGCAAAGAAGTGCTAACATCGCTTTTCCATAAAATTTCTTGGAGCAATTTAAGCTGCTGATAGGCAGTCTGTGTTACTTGACAGTAGCAGCTGGGCACATGCTTGAGCTTTCCCTCTGTTATCTAGTTAATTATCTAGCTTCTCCCAAAAATTTGTGGAAACTGAGGAACTTAAAGCTGGAACTTTATTTCCTATTCGGAACACAGCCTTCAAGATTGTAACAAAAACCCCTCAATACTTATTAACTCTTAACTAATGAGTTGGGTGAGGAATAAGTTAGCTATTAATTTACTAATTCTTCATCATCTCACGTTTAGGTTGCGATGACAAGAGAAAAGTTCCCAGAGAAGATTCCATTCAGGTTAACGAGGATGCTGACAAATGCTATGGAGGTAAGCATCCCCTCTTTAATATGAAGGGGATTGTTCCTAGGCAAAATGGCACCCGTTTCTCAGTTTTTCCTGTATTTTCTATTGTGGCTAAGTCTCTCCACTCCTGTAAGAACCAGAGGTGTTAATATTTCAGCTACATTTTCTTTAAATTAAAATATTTCCTGTGATCTTTACAATAGATTACTGTGGAAAGCAACTTTTTAATTAATGCAGAAAAAATCCTGAAATTCCTCCAATTTCTTAGGCCTTCCTTAGTTTCCTCATTTCATAAGAGCTGTTTGCATCAACCAGGCACATGCAATGGCACGGTACTTCACAAAGATATCTTAGTGGCAGAAGAGAGATTCTTCGTTTGTAATGAACATCTGTCTTGTTCTCTTAATGACCAAAACATAGTGAATTCCAATGCAAAGCGGAAGCCACTTCCTGCACCCTGAATGTTGGGTTTGGAGTTGCACAGTGAACGAAGCAGCACAGTTGATTCGTTTCTTTCTCTTCTGAAGGTGACGGGCCTCGATGGCAATTACAGAATCACCTGTCACACAGTGATGGAAGTCCTGCGCGAACATAAGGACAGTGTCATGGCTGTGCTTGAGGCCTTTGTGTATGATCCGTTATTGAATTGGCGGCTGATGGACAGTAAGTGATTCTGATAAAACAGTGACAGCAAGAGAATAATCAGTCTGATTTCATACAAGAAATCTAGAAACCTGAATCCAGTGCCTGTTTGAAGACAATCTGATTAAATTGTTGGTTTGCATGTGCTCTTTCTGTGTGCACACAGTTTTAAGGACTGTAATTTGAAATTACCGCAGTGGTTAAAACTCTTTTGCCCTTAAACACAGACACCAAAGTAAGCTACAAGCAAAATTGTTTGAGTTATTTTTGTATTAGTTGTCATCAGGAGACTAAAAGGTGTTTTCAGGTGACATAAAATATGGAGACAGGCTGCCAAATCTGTATTGTTTGTGGACAAATTTGCTATGAAGTGCTGAAACTCCAATTCATACTTTTCACCTCCTTGTTTTCTTGCAGCAAATACAAAGGGCAATAAGCGCTCGCGAACAAGAACAGACTCCTACTCAGCTAGTCAGTCCGTAGGTGAGTAGAAAAGCTGGTGTATGTCGTGAATGTTTGGAGCAGGTTTTTTTTAGCAGTGCACAAGATGGAGTAAATATGTTCAGTCCTCTTCCCAAAGGTAGACAGATAAACAGCTTATTATCAATAGCTTTAGGACTGCAAGTGGTGAGTTCAGTTCTTTGGCTCAAAAAGCAGATGCTCCTTTACAGTTACAGTAACACCCTTCTGGAGCACATAGGAACTGATGTAACCCAAGATATAATTGATATGTGATAATTATTTACTTAGCTACCAAATATCAGTGGGCAAAACCTTGTAAGTAGTTATCTGACTGAACCGAGAGCTTTGCATTGAATCTTAGCAGTTGTTTGCTTTTGGACTGCAGAATAGGGACAGTGATTTATATGGAGACCTCTACAAATAAATATATTTATTTGATTGTAATTTTAGTTTAATTGTATGTCATTTCAAAATATCTTTCAATTACGCTTTTATACAAAATGTTCCTAAAAGCTGGAAAAGGCCTTTCAATATGTTAGCAGGGGAAAAATAACACTTGCTCCTGTGACATGCTTCCATTAGTGACAGAGGTGTGTGGAACACTTGGTCACAGTCAAATTTGTTTTTCAAATGAGCTGATTAACATTTTTGTTAATGTTTCCAGAAGAATATTATTTCATCCGTTTTTCAGCTTCACATTTATGCTTTTATGTTTCCGTGTTTTTTTCCAATAGAAATGTTGGACAGTGTGGAATTGGGTGAGACAGCCCATAAGAAAACTGGGACCACAGTGCCTGAATCCATCCATTCCTTCAGTAAGTGTCATTGTTGTTTCTATACTGATGTGGGAATTGTTCTCAGATCAGAAAATTTCATCATGATCCAGATACAGTTACATGAGATGGGACAGATATAGTTCTTGTCAGCATCAACGAGGAATATAATTACCTGGGTTATCCACTCAAAAAAAAAAAAAAAAAAAAAAAAAAAAAAAGTGACAGAAAATGTACCAGTATCTCGGTATCTGGGTTTGTTCGCTCTCGAAGTGGTGTTTGGGAAGGCTGGATGTAAGAGCAGTACAAATGCTTTTATTGTTCAGACGAAGTCCTAATTCTCTTTTCTACTTCTGTCTTTTAGTAGGAGATGGTCTAGTGAAGCCAGAAGCACTAAATAAAAAGGCAATTCAGATCATCAACAGGGTTCGAGATAAGCTCACTGGTGAGCATGTTTTTATGTTTATATAAGATAAACATCAAATCTGATGAGATGGATCAGCACTATCTTTAGTGTTTGTATTTTGTGTTAATCCTTGAAGTTAATATACTCTGCTTAAGTAGATGAACCATTTTCCTGTTTTTGTCTAACACCTAAGTACTGGTGCCTGCATTTAGATACAAAGGACACTGATTTGAAAAGTACAGTGGGGGTTGTAACTAAACAGACTTCATATTTTGCATGTCTTAGCTTGTTAGTGGAAGTTGAATTTCTACCCTCCTGGCTGTATAGTTAGAGCATAAAGTTGCAAAATCTTATGCTCCTAAAGTTTATAAGAAACTACACCCCCTTCCCACCTGCCAAATAACGTACTTGAAGGGATTAGGACCAGGATTCCAGCTACTGGAAAGTTATCCAATTGTTTATCCATTATTTGGAGAAGATAAAAGAAAGAAACCATAATAATTGGCAAAATAGAGTTCTGGGCTCTGTATGCCTTTAGAGGTTCTCCATGTTTGGAAAATTTTGTGTTTTATATACTGTAAGGGAAGGATAGTTCAAAGTCCTATCAGTCCTTCACTTGCCACCCAGAAGCAAGTTATGTTATATGATTTGTGACTTCCATTTATGGCGTTTTTTCACCCTTAATTTCAAAGGTCGAGACTTCTCTCATGACGAAACTCTTGACGTACCCACACAAGTAGAATTGCTCATTAAGCAAGCTACTTCTCATGAGAATCTGTGCCAGTGCTACATTGGATGGTGAGTTTGTCATTCAGCTAAGCCTTTGCAAAATTCTTCTCTGAATAGTCTGAGCAGAGACCAGCTAAGGAAATGTCACTTGGGTAGGTAGGGATATGTAGGAGCCTTCCCACGTGTGGCATCTGCTCCGATAAATTTTGCAAGCCTATGGCAGCAATCCCACAGACAGCCCTCTGTAAGAGAGCTGCTGTTATAAGTAGTGACAGGGATTTTAGAACATTTAAATTGCAATCAGCCTGAACGCTTTAAGCATTTGAAATGAAATATGGCATGTGGTGGTCACTGATTTCAGGTACAGTGAAGAGCCACGTGTTCTAAAGTAAACAAAGATGATTACTGTCACTTTTGAGAGTTAGCTAACTTTGGACTATAGTTAAGGAAATGGATCTTTTTAGCATTTTTAAATAGTAGTTATCTGGAAAGAAGCATGGGGTTCACCGTCAACTTTTCCTATATGAAAATGGTGCCTAGTTAGCATGGAATCTCAGTCCTTCTCAGTGTTGCCTTTGTGAAACTATATGCAAGTCAGTGTTACTACAATATCTCTGTTTTCTTTAGGTGTCCTTTCTGGTAACAGAAGATTCCAAAGTATCCACAGCCTTTTATTCTGGAGGCTTTTGCACTCCAAACTTGCTCTTCTACAAACACAAACTGAACGTTGGACTGAAATACAGCCTTTGTCAAATATTTTGAAATGTAAATGAAAAGAGTTATTGTATATTAAAAGTTGGTTTAAGCCAATGTATAGCTGCTGTTGGAAAAATACAAGCTGTCTGAAACACAACACTTGATTTGGGTTTCCAGGACAGTAAAGACTGATTGTACCACAGATGTCTATGGTTCCACTTGGTCTTTGGGGAACTGGTGATCCATTGAAAATAACTATATACGGGTTTCGACTGACTTTGCAATGTAACTAAGTCATTTGCAGATTAATTATTGCCCTGGTCAGTCCTGTGGTGTGGCTGCAGTGAGCTCAGTGCGCTTGTGCAGGAGGCTTCATTTAGGTTTGGGTGTGAGCTGTACAACTGGAAAGAAAGAGAAGAGAAGCAGAATTTTACCTTTGTTTCATCCTGTTACCTTGTTTTCAAACTCAATTCTTGCCCCAGAATTGGAAACTGTATACGCTCTCATTACACTAGTGCAGGAGCCGTGCTTCAGACCACATCAGGATATCGGAGCAGATCTGAGAATTGAAGACCTTGAGCTGAGCAGAGTCAGGGGCCTCTATGCAGATTGATCGGTGGCAAACTGGATGCAGGGTACCAATGAAATACCACTTGGGAGCTTCCCGCGGTGTCTGGATTAAAAAGCAGTATTGGGGAATAACTAGGGGAAGTTAGTACTTGGCATAGGAGGCAGACGTGGGGAAGAACTGGTCATAACTTGAAACAGAAAATAATGGTTATTAAACATGAGGCGAAGATAAAATTATGATTTATGAATTAAACATATTAAAAACGATGCACAAAATACAACAGAGTAGCCATGTTTAGATGCCATGTTGTATTTGAATATTTTTGTGCCAATAAATTACACCAAAATGTAAACATTTTGACTGTGTTCTTGTTTATTCCTAAATATGCTTCTTAGGAAGAGATAGGGAAGCAGATTAAGATATTATTTTTTTTAAGTTTCCTGTTGCCATGGCTTTAACTTGTCTTTTTCTGCTATAGTTCCCATTTGATAGCACCTGGAGGTGAAATTACCAAGACTGAACGATGTCTGTCACTTGTAGAACAGAAACTTGACCATTCAACCCCTAAATTTTAGTTTCCAGCAGATGCGATGTCACCTGTGTGGTAAGAACATCAGCTTTCTTGGTCCTCAGGGTGAGGGCGGCAGCTGGAGGGACAGCATGGGGTTCGTGGCTGTCCTGGCCGGGGCTCCCTGGGCTCCCCCAGCCCTTCTGCGGGCGCTGTGCCCCAAAAATGGGGAACGGGAAGATGGCAGTCAGGGGCTTTGGGTGGCAATGTCCCTCTCCCCTTCCCAGGGCCTGCTCGGTGGGCAGAGGGCGTGCTGGCGGGAGCAGCGGGCCGGGGTCTCCCCCCATCCAGCCCAGAGGCGTGTCCCTCCGTCCCCCCACCTCGGGGACCCCCCCTTTCTTCCCACCCCGCGGCTGTTCCTCCACGCCGCCTGGGGCCGCTAGAGAGCAGCCCTGGCGCCCCCTCCCCGTGCGCATGCGTGCCCGCCGCCCTTCCCCGCCCCTCCACCGCCGCCTTCTCGCGAGAGCGTCCCAGCGTCGCGTGGCTGCGGGGGCAACATGGCGGCCGCCGACGGCGGGGGGAGCGGTAGCGCGGCAGCGGAGAGCCCTGCCGGGCAGGAGGGGCGAGGCGAGGCGGCGGCGGCGGCACCCCCGGCGGAGGCGGAGAGGGGCAGCGCGGCGGCGGTGCTGCCTGGCTTCGGCGACGCCGACGCCTTCGTCAAGGTGCGGGACGGCGGGGCCGGGGGAGAGCGGGGCGGGCGCCGCGCACTACCGCTCCCGGCATGCCCTGCGCCGCTCGGGGCATGGCGGGAGCTGTAGTTCTTGTCTGTGGGGGCTGCCGGGGGACCCCCGCTGAGGTGGCCGCCACCCGTGAGGAGCTCCCCGCCCCGTGAGCGCTCCCGGGGGTGCTGGGGAACAGAGCGGCGCCTCGGGGCCTGTCGCCGCCCCGGGCTCGGGCCTGCTGCCCTGAGCAGAGTCGTGTGAGGGCCGCCTCCCCATGAGGGTGGGGGGGGTTTGCGGCCTCCCCCACGTGAAATGCGGAGGAGTCGGGACCCCCGTGAGGGCCGTTGCTGTGGCGATGGGCATTGCTCGTTGGGTTCCAGATCTCAGCACCAGCTGCCCTGTGTTTGGCCTGTGCATGCCGTGGCTGCTTCCAAGAGAGGGGACGTCTGCCAGTTCTCAAGCAGGAAGCGTTGCAGGGGGCTTTTTATATTAAAATAATAAAGTAATAATCTGTGTTCCTGTTGATTTAACAAGATTTCTTTCAGACCTTAAATACTAGACTGTTTTAAGTCTCATTATTAAACTTTCATTGTTTTAAAGGTCTCCAAATAGACAGTGTGAACTAAATGACTATAAACTTACTCGTGTTAAAAAGCTCCGTGATCTTACATGTTAGAAACACACAGTTTAAACCAACTAGGCAAAGTGCACTTCTAGCACATAGTATCCTGGGTAAATGGAAGAACAAAATACCGAAAAAAGTGCTAATAACATGATATTTTTGCACAGTATGCTCTTGGCACAGTGGTAGCTGCAACAAAGGCATCTAATGGACTTCCTCAGCCTGGCGATGAGTATGACTTCTACCGAAGCTTCCCTGGCTTCCGCGCGTACTGTGAAACACAGGGTGACCATCTCCTTCACTGGTAAGGATGCATTTGCATTTCTGGGACGTTGCTAATAGCTTCCAATCCAAAACAGAAGGTAGCACCCTTCTTTAGAGACTCCAAAATTCCTGTAGATAAAAAGATGTTTTATTTCACACACGTAATTTTAGCTACTTTTCTAGCACTTGACAGTTTAAGTAGCAAGTTTAAAGAGAGCCTTTCATAATGATTTAGATTGAGCTGTGCAGAGAGCAGAGGCTGATATAAAACGTGTTAGGCAATCTATTTAAAAAGTCACATGGTTCATAAGAAATTAATTCTAACAATACTGTGTAGATGTCTATTCATTGCTCACACGATGTTATCAGTAGGTACTGTATTTGATTTATTTTCAAACTTCTGAAGATGTAGAAAGTTGAAGAGAATTGGACAGTTTAGCATTCAGCATGCCTGCTTTTAAATTGCTGATAGCTGTACTGTTCTTTTACAAGCATGAGCAAAGTGATGCAATACCATGGCTGCCGTAGCTACGTGAAAGATCGCAGCAAAGTGACAGAGTTGGAAGATAAATTTGATATGCTGGTTGACTCCAATGACGTAATTCTTGAAAGAGTGGTAAGGAAATTATTTCTGGATGTTGTTCTTATAAATTGTTCAGTTTTCACAAGTTTTCTTTTCCTTGCAGATATTTGAATGATAATGCTTTTACAGCTACATTTAGTGTTTCCTTAGTCTGATGGTGTTCCTTTTTATTTTAAAAACATTTTCATGTGCTAGACTACTAGTCACAGCAACTAAGGCAGATGAGTTATGCCCCAAAGGGAAGGAAGGTAATATGTGACTTGTGAGGAAACTAAATACAGTTTGGCACAAGAACCTCACAACCTGAGAACAGATCTGTAAATTCATAGAGTAGGAACCTCTTCCTACCCCTGATGTTCAACATACCCCTCCCACATTTGTCTGTCTCGTGTTGTGCAGAATTTGGGGGAAATGGCTATGGAGGTATCCACCTGTGTGACTTTGTTTATTCAGTCTGACTAGAGTGGCTGAGCATGCTAATTTAACAGGTGTTTGATTTTCACCTCGCTTTTCTGGAATTTAGGGTATTTTATTGGATGAAGCATCAGGAGTGAAAAAAAACCAGCAACCAGTCCTCCCTGCTGGGTTACAGCCCCCACAGACAATCATTTCCAGCTGGAACCGCAAGGTGAGGCCTCTGCACTCTGTTTGATGAGTTATCTTAGCTTTTTTCCCAGCATTGGCACTACTGATTTTCCAGTGGAGTCGGGTGGTTAAATGTTCCATCACACTTTTTTTACACGTCCTATCTCCCTCCCTCTTTTTTCCTTTTCCTATTTAGTCAAACTTGATTTTGGATTCCATGTGCTTTCTATTGCCATTTCAGTTTCATGTATATAACAGTCTGTCCTTCACGTATTCATATGAATTCAGGATCCTGATTCAGCAAACTCTTCATTCTTGGGTGCTGGACTCACTGCAAAAGAGTGACTCGCTTTTGAGTTGGGGGTGTAACTTTATTCCTCTGAATAAAGGTCAGGCTGAGTAAAAGAAGCTCTGAACACCTGTTAAGTCCTATGAGTTTTACTTGTGGTTTACCTTTTTTAAATAGGTGGGAGAATCTCACAAGAGAACTCAATCTGAAACCTTCCGACTGCTTCATGCTAAGAATATCTCTCGACCACAGCTTAAGTTTCGGGAAAAGATTGACAATTCCAACACTCCCTTTGTACCTAAACTTTTTATCAAGCCCAATGCTTTGAAACCTTTGCCTGAAGGTAAGGGGTTTATTTTTTGTTGGGTAACCTCTTGAGAGTGTTTGACACAGATGTGCCCTCACAGTCTAGAGGAGAAATCATTGACTACAAGTAACAGCAGGAGATGTTGACCATTTAGGTGCAGTAAGCTCTGTGATGCTGCTGTTTACATACGTGCAATGTAAGGGTAGGTCAGCATACAGCATCCTCTTGTTGGTATACAGTAAGTAAGCTGTTCCAAACAGATACTCTGCTCGTTCTCTTTACCACTATTGAACATGCATGACTAGAGTCACTCTGGCTCCAGAAGGGGTCTTGACTAGTCTGGTTTGCTTTATAGATATTTCTTTCTAATTATTTAGGAGTGCCAGGTGTATGGTTAGACCTACCTTTGCTTTGGGTGCTTTATCAAAGCCGCCAGCGTAACATCCTGTCTTGGCAACATGTTGTTCTGCAGATGATGATTCATCCTTAGTCTGCACTGATGCGGTTGTACTTTTAGTAACTGGGAATGATTGAAAGATTTTTTTTTCTGAAGATTTTTCAATCTCCTTCCAAGCTTTTGAGCAGAACCACCTTTCATCTTGTGTAACAACAGCCTGGCAAAACCTAGTAACTGAGTTGTCATTGCAGACAGAAATCTTGCTGACAGCAAAAGCTGCAGGTCTAAATTGTTAAGATTTTTGATACTTTGTGATTTTAATAGGATCTTGTGGTGGGTGGAGGGAATAGAGTGGTAGGCTGGGAACATGTTATGTGTGGGACCCAGTCCAGTTGTTCCATATTGGTTGTTCAGCCCTCACAAAAAGTGGACGGGAACGAAAGGAGCGGCCTGAAGACTTGGATGTACCAGCTGCTTTGGCAGACTTCATACACCAGCAGAGGACACAGCAAACTGAGCAAGACATGTAAGAAATTAAACTGGCAGCAAGATTCTTGGAGTACCGTTGGTGAACATGCACTTGTATGGTCCCATCGCGCTGATGCTATTCATGTGTAACAGCTCTGCATGTGTTTGTGTCCACACACTATGTTGCGTGTGATTTGCTTTAGACATCTGCAGTTATTTTAAACCTAAGCTTAAGAAGAGACAAAATTTCTACTTGATAGGGAAACTGCCGTAGTTCTCAAAATCTCTGTGCTCTGGCTGCATAAAGATGACTGAAATTTAGTCTGTGCCTGTCTTCCTAATTTCCACAGGTTTGCTCACCCTTACCAGTATGAACTGGAGCATTTTTCTCCACCAGATGGAGTTCTCAAGAAACCAGAACCCCAGGTTGGTGCCCGCATTAATTTAAACTTAAGTTTACAGCCAGCTATACTTGACAAATTTCAGAATTGAGGGTGGAGGTCAGGGCTGGGAATTGACAGAGAACATACCATACCTAATAATTTGCTCTGCCAGATGTACAGGCCCATCAAGGAAACACCCTGTCATTTTATCACCACACTGGATGAGCTGGTAGAACTAAATGAAAAGCTTATGAACTGTAAAGAATTTGCCCTGGACTTAGAGGTAATCAAATAGCCTTTTCTGTTTAAAAGTTACATGTGAGCTGTTAGTACCTAGGATATCGTTGTGTTCTTCTAGTCTGTTTTGTGTTCTTCTCTTTCTCCTGCTTTTTGTACTTTCTGACACGAAAGGACAGTTCATGACCCTGACCTGTCAGATATTATCTAGAAGGTTGAATTAAACTGTATCAATATTGTAAGTTTTCCAGTGGTAGTACTGACTGCACACTTCATACTGAATTTATCTTCTTTCAATTCATACGATGTATTTTTACGTCACGTTAGTGACTGCAAAGAGAAAACTTTCCTGATCCAATTGTCTTTTTCTTTAAGAAGTCCTCTGTTACTTTTTCTTCCTTCATTTGGAGTGCCGTTTGTTTTATAGTATTACTTCTGTAATGGATCCTAGTTTACATCTCTCTTCCATGTTTTTCAGCACCATTCCTACAGGAGCTTCCTGGGCTTGACATGTCTGATGCAGATTTCCACCCGAACAGAAGACTTCATTATTGATACACTGGAATTGCGCAGCGACATGAACATTCTCAATGAGACCTTCACAGACCCTGCAATTGTGAAGGTCAGCTCCCAAATTCACCAGTTGACCACCAGAATTCTTTTTTTCTTTTTTTTCCCTTTAGTTTAAGCTGCATTATATTTAAAAGCATGCTGTGTGCTCTGTCTTGGTCACTTGGCTCTGCTTTCATTGTAATTTGTTCATGTGCCTGTTTCCTTGATGTAAGTGGGAAGTTACTTGCCAAGTCCACTTACTTAGTAGTTCTGCACTTAATGGTGAAGGACAGAGAGAAAAGAAATACAGTCCTAGACACACGAATGTGAAACTACAGCACTGCCAGCCCGGAGTAGAAATGTTCTTCATACAATTCTCAGTTTTTTTCTTTGCTTTTCAAGGTCCTTCATGGTGCCGATTCAGATGTGGAATGGCTGCAGAAAGACTTTGGTCTGTACTTGGTGAATATGTTTGATACTCACCAAGCTGCTCGTCTCCTCAATCTTGGCAGGCATTCTTTGGACCACTTGCTAAAGCTGTATTGCAATGTAGATGCTGACAAGCAGTACCAGCTGGCTGACTGGAGGATACGGTAAAAACTCACCCCTTAAATGGGCTGGAGCTGCAAGGTAGCACTTATCCTTGTTTGTATTGTTAGAGCAGGAACATGTTTCTAGTTGCAAGCCCTGTAGTTTTAAGTTAGTCTTAAAGTGAACAAGCACAACATTTAGCTGGCTGTGCTTTAAGTTCTTTTATGAGTGTTACATTTTCCCGTGTTTCTTTAGAAAATGAGTTCTTTTGGAAAGACCAGGGAAAATTAATAATGAAAAGCTTCTGGAAAAGCTCACTTCTTAGGAACGGTGCTGAACCACTGCAGTATTATGAAGAAAGTTAGTATTTGATCCTCTAGAGCCCCCACAAAAGCATTTAGTCATCCGCACTAGGAAGAGCAGGATGCTGTTGGAGCAATAAGCTTGGCTATGCAGATGGACCCTGCATGTCACAGAGATCCCAGGTCTGCTTTATGTAGGCTCTGCAGAGAGGGAAGAGTTATGCTTGCTATGGTATAGCGTCTGACCATAGTGCTGTAGCTACACAGCAGTCCTGCTCTCTGGCTTGTGAACAAGATGCCATCTCAGTTGGAGAGTGGACAGCTTGTTACTGCTGTTGACCAACAAATCCTTCAGTAAGAAAAGAGAAGAATTTCCGTATTAGTTCTTAGTGTGTTTTACGTGCAGTTTGCCCTAATATGCCTTGCAAGAGCAAAGTGATGGTTTGACGGGGCAACTGAAGTTTACTAGCGTCATTTTGTCTCTTTTTCTAGCCCTTTGCCAGAAGAAATGATTCGGTATGCCCGTGATGACACTCATTACTTGCTCTACATCTATGATAAAGTGAGGGAGGCACTGTGGGAGAAAGGGAATGAGCAGCCCACTCAGCTGCAGGTTGTGTGGCAACGCAGCAAGGACATCTGCCTCAAGGTAAAGCTTCACCTGTTGGATTACCTGGATCAGAGTATGGGCTTAGCAGGACAGAAAATCCTTTGCCTATTTTGTGTCTGTTGCACAGACATAGGGTTTTTCCTCTGTGTGTATCTGAAAACAGCTGTATAAACTGTGACCCAGTGGTGTGCAGTCACTTGTTTCACTGCCTAAAATCCTTGGATTCAGATGCCCTCTTGCTGTTTTTTGAATGCTGGCACTCGTTGGCCTCCCAATGCTTTCAGGTGTGTCTTTCCTAAGAGAGGTGTTACATTTCCAGTTCTACTGGACATTCTTAGAAGCTCAAAGCCTATGAGATAATTATATTGTGCCTGTGGAAAATGCTGTCTATGAAAGTAGGCCTTGTCTAATCTAGTAAATCTTGAAGATATGCGATGTCTAAAGCTGCTCCTGGAGTTGGTGAGGGTGGAAAACCACCCTAAAAGTGGATGAGATGTATGTTTTTCAGGGATAAGATCCTACTAGCAGTTTAGGGTAAAAGCTCTGAAACACAATTTACCGGTCTCCTTTGTGTCTCTGGGAGATTCTGTCTGTCGCAGTGAAGCAAGACAAACTAGAAAGCACAAATCTGATACTGACCATGAGTGTTTCATTTTTTCCTGTCCAGAAATACATCAAACCCCTATTTTCAGATGAATCCTACCTTGAGCTCTATAGGAGGCAGAAAAAACATCTTAACACACAGCAGCTGGCAGCATTTAGGTTGCTGTTTGCATGGAGAGACAAGATGGCACGTCAAGAGGACGAGAGTACAGGGTAGGAAGTCTTTGTTACAGACGCTGACGTAATACTTCAATGAGTCTCTTGGATTGTGTCCCTCCCCTCACCCCCCCGCCAAGGTGGAACCACTTTCTTACCTGTAGAAATTAGTGTACTACCTCAGGCTGCTTCTTACACAGAAGTCCTGGTATGTTAGCATTAAATTCTTACAGGTATCTATATCAGCCCTAATTAATTGCTTTTTAACTGATTTAATCTTTTCAGACCTGTAATTGGGGCAGACTTGTGCACTCTGAAGGTATTTTTAAGAGTTTTTGATATTGTGTTACGTTCACACCACCTCTTTTCATTGTAGATACGTGCTACCGAATCATATGCTGTTGAAGATAGCAGAGGAGCTGCCCAAGTAAGTTTTTTTCACCCTTGAGGAGTCTCATTTGATTTTAATATCCAGCAAGTCATTTCCTAGTGTGTAATTACTTCTGCAGTTGGTCTCTTTCTTCCAGCTCTCAATACTGCTATAGTTGTTTGGTTTGGAAAAGAAATAAATAGCAACACTCCTTCAGAAGCCTACAAACTTCTGAGAATATATCTCTCTCTGATTTTATTCCACTAATAAAGCCCATTCCTTTGTATTGCTCTGTGTCACACATTCCCCCTGAGATTCCTACAGTATTACAGAGCAAAAGAGGGATGAGTTCCTCCGTAATGTTTATTTGAGGGTTTTTTTTCAGTTCCTAAAAGAATTGGGCAGGGAGCAAGGGGCAGATCCCTTAAAACACCCTATTTATACAACATTTTCCTCAAACATTGACACTCATCGTCTAACATCCATACTTGAGAATAGTAAAAATGCATCTTTAAACGCAAATCCACTGCTGGGCTCAAATTCCATAGATGAATACTGAACAAGGAACGAAATGAAGCTGGGGACAGACAGACCACAGAAAAGAGAAGTGAGAGGAGAGCTGAGTTAATGGTTCTTCCTTATCTGCACAAACCTGGTACAGAAGAATTTTTTGTCACAGAGAATAAACTCTGACAGATTAATCTGACTTGTTTTATTCTGTCACAGTCAGGACTGTGGCTATATTTGGTTGCGCGTCCTTTGAATGCAAATGCTTAACATATCGGCCATAAATACAGCACACTGAATTTTTCTCATCTCTCTTTAGAGAACCCCAGGGCATCATTGCTTGCTGTAATCCAATCCCACCACTAGTTCGCCAGCAGATTAATGAATTGCATCTTCTCATTCAGCAGGCCCGGGAGATGCCTCTTCTCAAGGTAAGAGTAGCTCGTACCACACAAGAGACTCATCACTTGCTTTCCTTAAGCCAGGGACTGGGGCTAAATGGTGACCTGTGATGATGTGTATGCTGAAGTTTGCTTTTTGAACACCGTGAATGTGATGTTCTGTAGTAGAGCACAAAGATATATTGCAACTGTTGTCTGCTGTGTACTGGCTTACACGCAGTGTGGTTTCCTGGAGAAGCAGAGCAGTAAAATGAACAGGGTGCAGTTGTCTGTCGTACATTGCACATCAGGCTTGCCTGTGTGAGGAGCAGCTGGACCTTGTGGAATTTGTTGGCCATGTAAATGGATTCATAAATATTTTCAGCTAATGGTGAAGCAAAAAAAGCCTAGATGTAAGAGGTTCATTAGTTAAAATATATATCGTCAGCATGTTGATATAAATACAGTCTTCTTCCTTTAGTGAAACAAAACCATTTGTGAGCATGAAGGTGTCCTTTCTGTGTGAGGTGTTTAAATGTATCTGCTGTGGGGGAAGAAGAAAGAATGTAATTTTATTAACCTACTACCTTGTAATAAATGTGTTGAAAAGATTGATAAGGAGGCCAACCTAGAAGAATAGGGCAGGTGCATTTAACTGACTTATCTTTCTCTCCCATTCTAGTCAGAGATTGCTGTGGCAGTCAAGAAGAGAGCACCTCTATCCAACCCTGAGGTACGGTTTATGTAGTATTTGTTACCTAACATCTTAAGCCTTAAACTCAGGAATAAATCTAGCAAAATTCTGTGCTCTAGTAAATTGTTTATTCTCTCACATTTTATAGGTCTCTCCGCTTTAATGTTAATTTTCTGTGCTAGACTCATAATATTACCAGTTGTAAATTGGTGTTTTACAAAGCAGCGTAATAGCAGCACTTAAGGCTTCATCAGCAAACACTCTGGCTGCTGGACCAGTTTCACGTGTGTTAGTCTGTATTGACTGATCTGTAAGAAGAGAAGTTTTAAGGCCGACTCATTTACTCTCTTCGTATGTATGAAGTAAAGCAGCTCCGTTAGCCAGTGGGTGTTTGCACAGATATCCTTTTGATGCCAGTTGCAACGTGCTCTGGCAGGTGAGCTATATTAAGAACACTCAGTCTCTGAATTTCACACTTTTATTTGAATTTTCATTAATGTGTCTCTCCAGTATGTTAAAATATATACAGATTCATAGAGTAGTGTATTAATGGGGTTTGTAATTTGAATCTCTCTGCAGAAGCTGGAGAATACCTTCTTTGGACCACATGACAGTTCCCGGATTCCTATGGATTTTCAGAACAACTCTGCCTTGGGTAATTTGGACTTAACCTAAAAACTGTGCTAATAATGACATGATGTGGCTTTGACATGGGGAAATAAGCAGCCCTGAAGATTTTTTTTGTTGAAATCTTAATACTCAGACTAAAATATACAAGTATCTAATAAATTTTTTTTTTCTTTTCATGCAGAGCCCGCACCAGTTTTGGAACATGGCTGTCTCTTTTCAGACAGTGAGAGGAAAATGAATATTCAGGATGTTCAGCCAGAGTCAACATGTCTTGTTGCTACTGCCACTGTCAGCATATTCAGTGTAAGCAACATGTTTGTGATAGCGTCAATATTTAAGTATTAGAAAACATACTTAATAATCTGATTAAACTGTGTGAGAGTCTTGCAAGAAATAGTACGGTGGGACATGCATGGAAATGATACTGGCTTCCTGTCCAGCATATGGCATAACCAAGAGAACTGGATTAGGAGGCCAGCAAGTTAATTACATTTCTCTGGAGGGTTACTGCCATCAGTGGAGTTTCATATAGAGAGAGAAGTAACATGCATGAAAAGGCAGTAGCCAAACCAAAAGTTATTAATGTTAATATTTCTTCCTTTTTTTTTTTTTTTTTAGGAATGTGATGAAGATGAAGGAAATGAAAAGGCTTTAACCACTGCACAGCAGAAAGCTCAGCGTATAATGGAGTCCTTTGAAAATCCATTTAGAATGGTAAAAGCTCCCGATACATATTTGTAGTGGGACTCATAAACTACCTAGTGCAGAGGATGCTCGGAGCTGGTTTTCCAGCCGTATCCGAAAGAGATTGATACAGCATCAGCTGCTGCTCTTTTACTGGAATTGAGAGATTGTCCTTCTTGCAAAGCACGCACGTGTGGACTTGTTTTCAAAACAGATTGAAATGCCTCTTAGATATATGTCTTTCTACATAGTAAACAGACTTCTCGCTGTTCTTTTTTTTTTATCAAGTTTGAGGTTTTTTTAATTTGCATCACATTTTCATCTCTACTTTATGGCTAGACGAAGGGAGCTGATTTTACTCTTCTAATCAGAAGAACAATAGCATACTTTGTAGTAGATTTGGAGTGGCAAATTACTAGGAAATAAAACAACTTTTTCTGGTATGTGGTTGTGGGTTGGGTTTTCGGGGTTTTTTTTATTTAGGTTTTTCTTTAACGTTTCTCTTGGCTGGAGCTGTGGTAACTTTTATTTTTCCAAAAGATGATCTATCTGTGTAATGTTTCTTAAATATAAACTTTTTGATTTGGAACATTTTAAGTAGCATTTTAGTGGTGAGCTAAATGTCATGTGTTTAAAGCAAAACGTTTTTTTCCCCTCCACAGTACCTGCCTTCAGAACAGAACCCTGCCTATGTCTCACAATCTGCGAAGTTTGACCCGTCATCAAAAATTTATGAAGTAAGTCTTGTGCTAAAATTTCCTGCCAAGTGGTACAAAAGAAACAAATAAGTAGATTATTTAGAAAAAGAAGTTTTGAGAAACTTGACATGTTTCTGAATCTGTAGTTCATTGTTTCTGTAGCATTCATATCCTTTGAAGAACCAAGGGATTGGAGACATTCCACTCTATATTCCATGTCTGTCAAAGCTGCAAACTACTACTGATGTCTGTATCTGCCTTTGTTCTCGTGACTTGTTCGCAGCTCAGAACTTTTAAAGCACACGGTTTTACTTTACCTGGTGCAGCAGATCTTAATCTCTTTTACAATCCAATTTGATCTTTTGTACTCTTAATGAAGAACAGCGTGTGGTAGCAAGTTTATAAACTCCCTTTTGCTGTAAAACTTCAAAGAAAGTGATCCCAGGTAATTTTTTTTCATTGCAGATCAGCAATCGATGGAAGTTGATGAGTCAGACACAAGCACAGAAGGAGTCCAAGGATGAAACGAAAAAGAAAGCAGCCCAGCAGTCAGGTAGAGCCATTCTTCCCTTCCTCAGTGTTTTGGCTAACGTGCTTTTCCCAATGCACATAGACTGTTCGAGAAAGATTGTACTCTATTTGAGACTTGCTACAAGCTCCTGGGTAACTTACTCCTGCTTTCTAAGGTAATGCTTGTTTGTTTCCATAGCTGCTCGTGACGAAGCACAGAAGGTGTACAAAGAAGCAACAGAAAATATTGTGTCTGTTCGTCAGCAAGCTATGGTATGTCATTGAATTCTCTACTTCCAGCCTTTGCCCCTTTTGAGCTTCATAACGCAGTTCAGAGTGAAACCCTGAGCCCTGTAAGTCTGGAGTACCTTAATGACAGTCTTCTGGTAGCAGTTCTGCGGTTCTGCCCTGTGTGCAGCAGCAGGCCCCTAGCAGCTGTGCTGTGCAAATCTTCGCATCCCTCCATATCTTCAGCAGGGAATGGTTTCTGCACCTCTCTGCTCCTCACTTGCCCAGGTTCCCCCAAACCCACCTGTGGGGCCACAGCAGGTCTCAGCCTCTCGTATCGTGTGAAATGACAACTTGACTTTTCATCTGAAAAGTCCCTGCTGTGAGGCAAAGAAAAAAGCCATTTAGGCCCAAAGAAAAACACAGTGTTTTCTCCCCATGCTATTATTGCCACAGGCAATAGCTGTCACTGAGGCCTAGGTTCATTGGGCAGTTCATCTGCATGCTGACGTTCATGCCTACACAGAGATGTTTCATTCTCCTCTCCTGAACTTGTCCTTGTTTCTGTTATGTGGGTTGCTTTCACAGCAGGAACAAGCTAATAAGAAAAGGGAGAGGGTCATGAGTGAAACAGGAACAGAGTTGCCAAAACAAGAGAAGAAACGGCCAAAAGCCTCCCAGCAACCAGAGGAGCTGGAAGCACCGAAGCAGTTTACTCCCTTTGATTACAGCAAGTCCAACTTCAAAGTGTTTGCGGGTAAGATCTGGATCTCTTGCGAGAGTGCTGCAGGCTGTGGAAAATGTTGCCAGCTGAGTCCCAAGAAGGCTGTGTGTGAATGTAGGTGCCAAGGCAGTACAAACTGATATAATGCACTTACCTAGCAGTGGGGAAATACTAAAAGAAATTAACTTGGGGAATGTACAGTCTGGCATCCCTTCTCTGATTTGGAAACAAAAACTGTCAGCCAAGGGGATTGTACATTCAAATTTTGCTTCTTTTCTCTGTAGAGAAAGTCATCTGCTTAATTGGATCCCAGGAACTAGGAGGCAAAGGAGATTTGACTCCTTTGTGACAAGTATCTATTAAAAAGCATCTCCTGCCCTTAAGAGACTGTTCTGGTTTTTAGCATGTGGGAGGCTGCAGTGAAGCCTCCTTATCATCAGAGGAAAGCCATGGAATGTACTGTTCGTTCTGGAAAATTTTAGTGACAGCTTCTCTCCTCTCTCCCTTAGGAAGCAGCAAATCGAAGCAGTCGCCACAATTCGATCCTGCCAAGCAAGCTTATGCAGGCAAGGTACGGGCATGTCCTGAAGGAAGAGAAATGTTGGTGATAGCACGTACCCAGCTGGGGACTCACTGGGGAAGGAAGATGACTTTTTCTGGATCTGCAGAACATTCCCTAACAGCACTTGGTACTGAGGGTGCTGCTTGCAATCACGAGCTCACACTTTGTATTTTAGCCTCTTCCCATTCAGGAGGAGCTTTCTGGGTGCCCCTCAGACTCTCTTGTTGTTTCCCACCTCTTCGTACGCTGTTCACAGCTACGTCCCCATACATCACAGGCACGACACTTAGGCCACAGCACAACACCACAAATTCCCAATACCATATTCAAGGTGCTCTCAAAAACCTTGGTCAGTCCAGTGATTCCAGGCCATGGCAGCCCTGTGTGTTGCCCACATTCTCCACCAGGCACCGTCACTAGGAAAGCAGTCTCGGCTCAGAGAATTTGTATTTTATTTATTGCTAATTGAGAGATTGAAGAGAAGAAAGCAAGCATAAAGAATCATATACTTAGGGAAACCTGTGACCAGCACAGGGCAGTTCCTGTGTCATTGTGTCCCCAACCCCATGTCCCCCCTGCAGACTGGGGTTACCTAAACCCCCGGCTGTACACCCTGCATAGTGCCTGTGTGTGGAGTGTTTGAGTGCTGATGCATGACATCAGCATGAAGTAATAGGGTGCCCATGTGTCAACTCATTGGGTGCTCGAGCATGAATTTTAAGTTCTGAAGCTCATTTCTTGCATTTCAGCCTCTTTGCTGTGCATGCTGCCTTCCTGCATATTTAACTGGAGGGCAAATGGTACCAGCGAGCATCTTGTATTCGTTAAAATTTGTATTTTAGAAGCTGAACAAGTTTATGCCTGATAGTGTAGGAAACCATTTCCTGTGCAATCCTTTTGCTGTGTCAGCTAAAACTTGTTTTGGGAGAAAAAAAGAAACCGACAGGTGAATTTGGGACAACATGTACAGATCTTTCTGTCTAGAGGGCTAAGATTTGTCATCAGTAGAGTATCGTGCCTTATGTCACAGTTAGACCAGTAGAACAGCACCTGTTCAGCTGCATTCTGTGCACGGGCGTATAAAGTCCTAAGACGTAAAGCTCATGGTGTAAATGAGCAGTGTTCCTTGAAGTTGGAGGGACCTGACAGCACGTGAATCTCATGGAATATAGTGTGTTTGGCAAGTACCTCACTGTGGTGGTGGTGTTTTGTTTTTTTTTTTTTTCTTCTGTGCAGAAATTTGCTGGAGCTAACAAACTTCAAGAGTCTGGAAACCGAAGCATGTCCTACCTGGCGGGGAAAGCGGACAGGTGTGTTGTCAGCCTGTTGTCATCGCCCTGGTGGAGTGTTTTCACGCCTGTGCCCCGGAGCTATGGGCAAAGCATAACTATTGTCCTCAATTGCTGTGGGAGCTTAAGCACATGTTTAATGGGAAGAGGTTTCGTCACAGTTTGACGTCAGTTTAAAAGAAAAAAAAGGGGCGGGGGGGGGGGGGAAGCTTAGTCAGGATTAGTGCAATCAAAGACAAGCCTGACTGGGAGGTTTGAAATGTTGAGGTAAAAGTTTATGTTAATAAATGTGGGAGCCGCTTTCTTGGCCACAAAGATAGGTAGAGGTGGGGAGAACCTTTGCCTAGCTTGGGAGGAGGATAAATAACAGTACTGCCAAATACGAACATTCTTGTTCTGAATAGGTACTTAACATGTAGCTTACAAGGCTTGATCCTTGTGTATTATTTAGCCATAAAGAGCAATGCTATGTAGGGGCAGCATTGGAGGGAGAAGGGTTCTGCTGCATCACAACCTTCTCTCAATAGAATTGTTGTAACCTATCGTAGGTTTTCAATCGTGAGTGAATTTAGAGCAAGAGTTAAAGTCTTTCTGTAACTGTCTTTTGCAGGGGTTCCAGGCACCACTGGCCGAAGAGATAGTCCTTGTTACAGGACCTGTGGGAGTTGCTGTTGAAGAAAACAATAGTCAGAAGTATTGTCACCATGGGAAGGCAAATAGCGGTCATTGAGCGGTTTTTGTACAGAAATGTTTTTAAACCCATTAAAATCCTTTTTTTCCCAAAAGGAAAACCATCTTAATTGATTTCACTTTTATTATACTCACATTGGGGTTTTTTATAATTATACTCACAGTGTTGCTTTGTTTCTAATTTTGAAAGTTTATCTTGTGTCCTCAAACAGTTAGCCTAAACTTATCACTTCTTGGAGCTGTTTGAAGTCTAGAACCAGCATGTCACTGGAGTTTGAGTGGAACCTCTTGGCATCTCTAAAGCCAGCGCAAAAATAACAGAGATTCAGTAGATGTGACTCAAACCCCCGCAGTCCGAAGGAGGAAATAAGGCCAGACTGTCTTTTATGTTAGACCTTGCTTACAAATGAAACCGCACAGCTCATCTCTTACAAGACAAGGTAATAGGAAAAATTAGTGTGTTGCACTAGCAGTGTTTGTGTATTTTTAAGCAAAGATTTTAAGGAGGGGAAAAAAAAGAGTTGGAGTACTTTTTGGATCAGAGACCAGTGGTTTCACCATAAAGTCACAGAGTGAAAACAATAGCATTAGGTAGAAGGTAAAAACACAGAGTGCAATATTGGGTTGGGGAAAGCCAGAGAGGTTCTGTGCTGCAACTGAACATCAGTACAGCTGTGCTAACATCTCCTAGTTTTAAATACCCACAGTGAGTTATCTTAAAGTCTTTGTAAAAAGAGTATCAGGCCATGGATGGAGGGAGGGAGGGAGGGAGGGATGGATGGATGGATGGATGGCTGGCAGAGCTTATTCTAACTGCTGGCACCTGAAGGCTCTAACGCTGCTGTGAGAGAGGTGAGCAGCATTCCCCTTTCACCGTGGGGAGTACTGAAGGGTAGGGCTGATGGGACTTCGCTTGAAGCCACGTTAAACCAGTGGCAGAGCTCCTTCCTGGATTACTGGTCGCTGAGCTGACCATTGGATCTTGCTCCTCTTTCCAATGGCCTTGTCTCTACTCTGTGATTTCCTTTTCTGACGAAGGGTTTTCCATTTCATGCTGGCAATGACAGAATTTATCTCTCTGACTGTCAGGCTGCATGTGAGGACTGAGTGGGTACTGGTGAAACTTCCCTAACCCGAGGCTTTCTTTTACAAAGACTGTGACCAGGTTTGGGATGTTGCTTGCTTGTTTCTTTTCAATCTTTTCACCTATTTCTGGGAAGTAGGGAGTGGAAGGAACAGAGGAGGGTTTTTCCTCCTTAGGTATCTTGCTATGAGCATGCCGGCCGAGCAGCATTGTAATGGTAGAACAGAGTCCCTTTCTGCCCATAAAATCTGCTTGCATGGCTGAATATTGGAGAATGTTTTTGGAAGGAGGCAGTTAAACAGCAATTGTCTGTAAGTGCGTTCGCAGGGGCTGCCTGTGCCTGTCCCTTTAGCGTCACACTTCGGCTACTGCTGCAACTTGAGGGACAAGTAACTCTTACCAAAAGTCCCGTTGGCCGTGGAGACGTTAAAATTTCTGTAGTTTCATTAAGTCCTCTACTTAAAATTCCATGCCAAGTGACATTTAAAGGATGATCGTAATTTTAGTCTGTTTCCGCTTTCCCTTAAGAGTTGCAGCTTCCTGCCACGGGCTTTAAAAACGCCCTTTTTGGAAGCGACCAACGCATCCCTGCCTGCTTCGTTCACCTGGGTACACCTGCGACCGGGACAGAGTCGCGGCACCGGAATCCCGCGATTTGAGACCGTTTTGCCGTCGGGCAGCGGCGGTTCTGGGTCCGCACCGCCCGCGGGGGAGCTCCTGCCGTAACCCTGGTGAGTCCCCCCCCATCACTCCGCTCCTCGCCGCACCTTTTTTGAGCGCGCCAGGCTCGGGAAGAATCTGCTTTTGACGTCTTAACCCTTAAAACAGCTAAAGGAGACTTTTTTTCACCCAAAAGCGGGGAGGCGCGCGGGGGGAGGCGGTGACGCGCCCTTTCCCCGCAGCGGGCGCGCCGCCCCACGTGGCCCCGGGGCGGGGGGGGGGGGGGGGGGGGGGGGAGGGTGGGCCTGCCTACCCTGCTGGCACTGCGTCACCGCCGCCTCGGGCCAATGGGGGCGCGGCGAAAAAGCAGGTTGGGCCAATAGGGGCGCGGCGGCGCGCGCGCTGGCGGCCAGGGGGCGGGGCGGTTGCGCGTGCCCCCTCAGCTCCGGGCTCCCGCGCCGGCGGGGTCAGGCGGCGGTGGCGGCGCAGGTGGCCGGGGGCGGCCGGGCCGGGATGGAGGGCGGCGCGGCGGCGCTGATCCGGGAGGGCTGGTTCCGAGAGACGTGCCGGTTGTGGCCGGGGCAGGCCATGTCGCTGCAGGTGGAGGAGCTCCTGCACCACCAGCGCTCCCGCTACCAGGAGATACTCGTCTTCCGCAGGTGCGGCCCGGCCGGGGAGGCGGCGGTGAGGCGGAGGGGGGAGAGCGCGGCGCCTAGCGCCATGCGGCGGGGCCTGGCGGCGCTGGGAGGGGGCGGGGGAGCGCGGCCCCGGTCCTGGGCCGGCTCCAACCCCGCTTCCCCGCTCTGCCCCAGCACCACCTACGGCAACGTCCTCGTCCTGGACGGGGTGATCCAGTGCACGGAGCGGGACGAGTTCTCCTACCAGGAAATGATCGCCAACCTGCCCCTCTGCAGCCACCCCGACCCCCGCAAGGTGAGTCGTCCCCGGGCCCTCTCCGCGGGGTCGTCCCCAGCCGGCCCTGGGGCCCGCAGACCGGTCCCCGGCCTCCCCACCGGCCCCTCCGGCCGTCGCTCCTGGCGCACCTCGGCGCTTGACAGAGCGCTCGTGGGCCGCTGGAGCACATTGCCAAGGGCCGGGGCAGGACGGGCCCGGAGAGCTGCGGGATTTCACGTTAGGCCTCACCGTGAAAGTTCCCCCGTGAGCCCCCACCGCTGACGGCCGGTTTTCTGTCCTCTTCTCTGCCAGGTGCTGATCATCGGCGGCGGCGATGGGGGAGTGCTTCGAGAGGTGGTGAAACACCCCACTGTGGAGTCTGTGGTGCAGTGCGAAATCGATGAGGTGCGTTGGGCCCCCCAAGCTGCGTGGAGGTGTCCCAGGGGCTTTGCTTAGAGGGGGCAGGCTGCCCAAGCAAAGGCAGCCCCTGCTTCACAGCATCCACGGGAGCTGCTGCTTCACCTGCTGCCCCTTGTCAGCAGCGAGCTCGTTTGCTGCCGGTTCTGCTGGCGTGACACTGACAGCGCCACCTCTTTGCCTTACAAGTCATCTACGTGGCAGCTGGATGCTTCTTGCATGTGATTCCTTCCACACACGTAGGGTAGAGGCCCTTCCAGGCCAGCATGGGCCAAGCATGGGATCTGGAGGAGGAAAGCTCTGGTTTTCTGAAGGTGGTGCTTTTCCCTCTCCACCCGATGCAGAACAGAACTCTGCTCCTGCCAGAGGAGGATGATGGCTTTGTTAAGCCATCTCCTGCAACTGAAAGCAGGAAATAAGTGGGAGATATTTGTTTCCATGATAGATGGGCTGGTTCTCCTTCTCTCAGTCAATTTGTGAGGATATTTTACTTTCTTAGAAAGTTTTGCTGTCTCCTTAAAGCCGGGCTTTGTTAGGAATGGGAAACGCTGCCATATGAGACTGTGTACCCTGTCTTCCAAGCTAAGTAGGCATATGTGCCTGGTTTTGAACAAGCACGGCCTGACACCAGCGTATTTTTTTTGTCTCGGCCAGCTGTGAGAAGCTGGTAGTGCTCAGTACAATTGCCAGGCCTAGGGCAGAGGCTGTCTAATCATTTTAGAGAGAAAACTGTATCTTATAGGGTGATTGATATAATGACTATAGAGCAGAGATGGGGATATTTCTCATCTCGCATCCAGAAACCTGCTGTCGTAGTTTTATTTAGGAAGAAAAAAAAAAAAGTCTTTGGCCAAGATCACCTCTGCAAGTGACGTCTGCAGGGAAAAGGAGTACAGAGCAGTCAGATCTGTAATCATATTCTCAGTTCCTTGGGGAGCTTTTGAAGCTCCAGGTTCTTCTTGTTGAGTTTCGCAAGGACAGACCAACAGTGTCACTGAACCCTGAGGCCGTAGGAAAGGGCTGAGTGTAGCTTGTTGGCTGAAGATGCTGACAGCTCTTGAGGATCTAGCTAGCGAGTTGGATTTGTGCTGAAGGCATGGAAGGAAATGACTCATTGTACTGTTCTTTCATCTGCAGCTGCACAGTAGCCTGAGAAGTAGCTCCTTGTAGCCCCCCCTCCCCAACCCACTTGTGTTCTCTGTGTTGCAGGATGTGATCCAGGTATCCAAGAAATACCTCCCAGGGATGGCAGTGGGGTATTCCAGCGCTAAGCTGACCTTGCACGTGGGAGATGGTTTTGAGTTCATGAAACAAAATCAAGAAGCCTTTGATGTGATTATCACAGACTCGTCTGACCCCATGGGTAAGAATTCTAGCCATAAAAGGATACTCCTTTCCACGTTCCTCCTTTTCTCTTCTGCCTACCTCTTGGAAGTAATGCCAGCCTGCTCGGGCTCCTTTCACATGAAAAGGCTGTCACTGACTTGGCTCTTTTGGTAGAGAAAAGGAAGGATGAAGACCAGGAAATTGTATTAGCAAGTCTTCAAGCAAGCTGTCGCATTTCTCTCCTCAAAATTCAATCTCAGAAGATATTGCTTCTGGCAGAATTGATCCTTGAGTCCAGCAATCCCATGGAGGATACGGCACTGTGCTGGCAAAGACAGCTTTGCATGTGTCCACTAATGAAGCAGTGTCTCACGCGCTGTTGGTGTAGCAACCTAGCCTAAAGATGGCTGTAGTGAGGTTGCTGTATTTCTAAAGAGGGAAAACTGAGGTAGAGAGGGACCAAATGGAGTTGTGGCGCCTCACTTCAGGGACCTAACGATGACTGCCTGAGTCACCTTCACTCCTGCTATAGTCAAAACAGAGAGAGGCGTCTCTAAAAGGCATTTTAGAGCAGGAGTTCAGTTTTTAAAAGTGCTCACTGAAACAAGAGGCAGCTGCTAGGACTTTCTTTGATAAAGATCCTGGGCTTGCTATTGAGCAAAGTTAAAATACTGATGGTTCTGCTGTGCTAGGTGCAGGCTGGGGTTCACCCAGGGTCAAAACTTTTTGCTGTGATCACTAAAAAGCCATTTGAAATGTCTCTTCTCCTGTGCAGGCTTGGCATTTGGAAAACTTAGAAGCCTACCATCTTAGTCTGCCTCTAGACATATCTCTTTACTCCCTTTTCTCCCAGGTCCTGCAGAAAGCTTATTCAAAGAATCTTACTACCAGCTGATGAAGACAGCCCTGCGAGAAGATGGGATTCTTTGCTGCCAAGGTGAGGATGCTGTCTCTGGGCGGAGGCTGATGCCAGAGCATTGCATGCAAAGTGTGAGGCACAAAGGGACTCTCTTATTGGGAGACATGACGCAGGGAGTAAAATCCATTTCAGCTCCCAGATACAGGAGCGGTTTTGATCCGTATACATCAGCTCATTAACTGCTGGACTGCGCTTAGTAAAACTGGCGTAAGGGTCTTATCTTGCCTTTGAAACCACATGAGCTGTGCAGAGTAGAGCAGGTTTGGACTTGGAACCACTGTTAACCTGGTACAGGCCTGTGCAGAGAAGAGGGGCAGCTCTCACCTTGCATCCTGTCTTCCTTTCTCCCTGCAGGTGAGTGCCAGTGGCTGCACCTGGATCTCATTAAGGAGATGCGTCAGTTCTGCAAGTCTCTGTTCCCTGTTGTGGAATATGCCTATTGCACCATCCCCACATATCCCAGTGGGCAGATTGGCTTCATGCTCTGCAGCAAGAACCCGGTGAGTTTCAGGCACCTGAAGTGCCCTTTTCCACTCCCTGAAAGCACCCGCAGAGCCTGCCCCAGGCTGTCGCTTACAGAGCCTGAGCTGTGGCACTGAGCTCTCCCAGCTGTGGGGCCTCTAGGCTCTTGCTGGGGCCCAGCTCCACCAGCTCAGGACCCCAGAGCTGCAATGCAGCTTGCTCAGTGCTGAATGAAGTGCAGAACTGGCCAGTAATATAACCAGTTGCCTTAGGAAAGGACGTGGTTTTCTCTGTAGGACCACAAAGTTGGAAGGGAGGAAGCCACTACCAATTTTAGACTCTCTTAAGCTTTGGCTTATTGATGCTGGCTGTTATAAAGTGGGCACCTGCCCGATAAGAATAAGCTTGCGACTGGTAATTGGCTCGTACAGAGGCCTCCAAGTGAGAGTCAGTGTTAGGACGTGGGCTGGTACCTCTGTGTCCGACCACTGAGGTCTGTTCTCTTCCCAATCTGCTGCATTACAGCAAGCCTGTAATGCAACTACCACATTGTTTTAGGGACCCAGCGGCGCTGCTGCTGCTGTATTTTTCTGGGGTGCTGGCAGCATGCACTGTGCCTGACTTAATGCAGACATGGATTCTGCTCTGAAAGCGCAAAAGCTTTGCTTCTTAGATGCTCAGGCACAATCTGACAGCTTCATCTGGCACATGGCTCACACGCAGTCTGACCTCATACGCTGACATCTGTGAATAAGGGCTAGTCACACGAGGTTCGGAGTGTAAACTCCAGCCCTTGGGGCTGGAGCTGTGCAGAACCTTTGACCTCATACTAGAACAGAAATTCGTCTGTTTTCCTGCGAGTCCTCTTGTTTCTCTGACATGAGTCAGGATGCCTGTCACACAGCCTTTTGATCGTTACCTAAAAGCTACCTGGCTTCTTTATTGCAGAACACAAATTTCCGGGAGCCTGTGCAGCAGCTCTCACAGCAACAAGTAGAGGAGAGGAGTCTGAAATACTACAACTCTGATATTCATCGGGCAGCTTTCATTCTGCCAGAGTTTGCACGGAAGGTAAGCGAGGCTGCGTGGCTATTCCTCCATGAAGGGCGAGGCGTGACTTTTCTTTGGTGGGAGTGGGTTTATTCAGAACTGAGGGTTTCCTGCAGCCCTGAAGGCTTCTGTGGGCAAGTCGGGGCAGGACGGCATTTTTCATGACATCGCAGAGTATGAGTCAGTCTGGGAAGACAAGATTTCAGTTTGGAACTGTTCTTTGGGTTGATGTCCCGTGCCTTGATGGCAGATCACTCCTACTTCACCTACCAAAACTAAGCCCAAAGACCTGCAGAACTGGTGTTTCCCACTAGAAAGCTCCAAAAGTCGTAGATAAAACGTGTTTGTGGTGTCTAGCACAAACCAGCGAGTAAAGAAAGGATGCTCTAGCATAGTTCAGTCTGCCTTCTTGAAGGACGGTCTGTATTCTGCATCATTTGATCATCTCCTAACTGAGTTGCAACTGCAGGTTCCAGAAAAAACATCCTCAGCATGTCCTAGGAATGAAGGCAAATGCCACGGTTGTGTTTGAGAGCCATATTTCTGTTGAGGACTGGTAGACTTGCAGCAGGTCCATCCTGACGCTTTTTTGTCTTTGTCTCCAGGCCCTGAGCGATGTGTGAGACTGAGAAGCTGCTTTCTTCCTTCAAGTTGGATCCTGAGATCATCAGTGATGTGGTGGGGACCTTCCCAGCAGACTGCAGATTTGCTGTCCACTGTGTGGGATTGTTTAACCCTTTGCCAGCCAACATTCCCTTTGATGATGTGTTAAAGATGATGGGGCATAAGCCAGATAAGACTATTGAAAAGGTCCAGTGACTTATTGTGCGAGGTCAAAACTGTTCTTTCCAGTGCTGGAAACGTAAGATGTCTTTTTCCTTTCTCTCCTCCCTGCACCCCATTCTAAATTCTCCCCTCCCTGCGCCCCCCTCCATCCCATGCAACTGACATGATATATTTATAACTGACATGTATTTCCGTCTGGTGATCTTCTGAAACCTGGGAAGAGTCCAGAAGTCACTGACTCAGCCTTAAGCACAGAGAGCGAGAGCTTTGTGTGCAAAGTTTGCTTGCTCTCTCCTGATGGGAGCTCCCTGCTGCTGAGACGTTTTGACTGGTAACGGGTCTGAGCCTTCATGTCCCACTGCCCTTCTGCGACACCTGCGCTGGTCTGCAGCACAGTTGGAGAAGTCACAGTGCAAACTGTTGCCATTCACAATAGGTCTCCCTCCAACCCTGATGGAGTAGCAGTATTAAACACCAGCCAGGCAGGCTGGCAGCAAAGTCTTGTGGCTTTTTTTTTTTTTTTTTTTTTTTAAATTGGTTGGAAACAGAAGTGCTGAGGTACTAACAGGCTGACTCCTGTTCTTACCTCTGCCATCAGAGTGGTTCCAAAGAATGTTTATCGATATGTTGATAGGCGCTTTATATATATAAATATAAATATATATATATAAAAAACAAACCTTGGATCCATTGCCTGCTGTTAAGTACTGATGTTGGGGAGTCAGTTGTGCTGACAAATCTCTCATCTTGGTCATGCTGAGATGCCTCAGGCCTAGTCCTTAGGAGGCATTGTTATTTCTAATGCTGCCCCCGGAATCCCCAGATGCATAAGTTGTTTTTTATTGTACTCTGTGAGATGGATCTGCCTCCACTTCTTTACTTTTATTTTAAAGACTCCGTACCGCCACTGTGCAGTGGGTATCTTCCCAGCACAACCACTGTGCAGTTGTCACTCCCTTGCAATCAATTAAACGCTCGGCTCTGGTTAAGGTGACATCAGTGTGGGTCGGTGTGCTTCTTTGGGGAGAGTGTGGGGGTGGAAACAGAGATCCTGAAAGTTTGCTGTGCTTCTCAGAAGACATCCAGCAGCGCTCTGTAGTTGGTCTCACTTCCTCTCTCCCTTGTCTCTAGGGATGACAAGTTATCATCAAAAATAAGCTCTGAAGAGCGATCCCCTTGAATGTTTTGTATTGTAACCTGACTGCCTAATTGCTGTCGTCCTCTACGCTGCAGAATTCAGTACCTTCTATCTAAGCTATTCTCTAGTCCAAATGCTGCCTCTGGTACAGCTTTCCAAGCTGTTTTCTAGCTGCCCATCTCCCTGCTGGCATCATGTAATTCCTGTCCATCCCTCGCCCCACTCAGTTGCACCATCCTTTCCTCTGCAAAAATTGCAGTGGCTTAGTGGCTCCAAGGGCCTGAACCAGGTACTGAGCTCAAGCTGAACAGCCTGGGAACTGTCACTAGGTGGCATCAGGAGAAGACAAAAAAGCTCCTTCTGAGGGAGGCTTTTTGGCTTGATAAGAGAAAACTAGAAGGAGCAGACTTTTGCAAAGGTTGGGGTTGAGCTTTACCATAATTTCGGACCCTACAAACAGCAGCCTAGAAACAGCAGGTGGTGCAGCCACTGCCTGCCTACAGCAAGGGACTTCTGCGGTGTCAGTACCAACCCTCCTACTTCCTTCCCTTTTTTGATGAGACTTACCACTTCTTTCTTGGTGCCCTCTTCTACTACCAGTATCAGTACACCTTCTTTGTGGTTGTAAGGGTTTGCAAAGCATTGCTAAGTTGCAGAGCTGAGTCTGGATCTCTTGTATTCTTGTGTTGAGATTACTACACCCATTTTGTCTGTTAATTGTCTGGGTAACTGTCTGCTTTCTCCCACAGCTGCTGATTAGTTAGGGCTATTGAGGCATTTTCATTGCTCAGTTCTTGTATTCTTATTATAAAGAGCAGACCAGTAATGGAGGCTGGTTCTGGCTACTCCTGTTCAAATTGCTGTGGGACCTGAATCCCATTCAGCCCTTCATCCTTCACAGAAAACTACCTCTGGCACTTTCTCTCCCCTGGAATAGGAATGAAGGCCAGGACTGCAGTCCAGGAAGGCCTTAGAGTAGCTGCCAACTAGTAACAAGTTCAAGCCTTCCACCCACCACTGGTGAGTACAACAATGCCCAGGAGGGAAAGAGCTTCCTCAAACCTGTTATTACCCTCCACGCAGCTAATTATTCCTTTTGTTTCTCTGAGCTCTCTCCAAATTTGTAAGTTCAGTGAGTGGCCAGTGATGAGAGCAGGAAGACAAGGCTGTTTGCCAACCAAGTCGCACATGCTCTGTCCATAGGGTCCTATATATAGTTTCCGAGTCATTTCAAATCACTTTTTTACAGGCAGTTTCAGATACCTCAGAGCCTTGCAATAGGTGAAGACAGAGATCAGTTCCCGAATCAAGCACTCATTAACAGTGCAGCGAGGGTTTGCGCATCTATAGCTGGTTCCATCTGAGCAGCTCTGAGCGCTTCAGGACTGTTAGAAGTCACCCCTGTGCTGAGAGCTGCCACAAGGTCTGCATGCTGTTAACGCTGCTACATGGTGTTTGGCATGGCAGTCACCCGTCAGGCGATTGCGTCTACAGATTGATTCTCTCTTCCACAAATGCACGTCCAAGCTGCAGGATGCTGTGGCCAAGGACGCTGGGGAATGAAAAGAGACTGGCAATTTGGGTAATGCCCAACAGAAGAAAACTAACGAGGCCTCGTATAGAACTGTGCTCTGAACACTGAAAGCAATCTTTGCAGTGTCTCCGCGTGGGCAACTAAAAGACTTGAGTAATTTTTTTTGAAGTTTTAGCTGGCTTTTGCCCAAGGCTAGTCAAGCAAGGCTGTTCACAAGCAAAGATCCACAAAGATGTTGTTTGTCTAGACATGCTAGTCATGTTCCAGCATCTTATTAAGCTAGGAGCATATGAACGGGGATAGGCTTTGTCCCAAGAAACGTACAATGTAATATCAGAGCAGGTGGAGACAAGCGAGGGAACAGAGCCTGATGGGCGTTAGCACATCAATTGCTTAAGCCTCTTGGCGCCTTTTGAACTGTGTTAGACTGTGCTCTGTGCTTTACTCACTGAACTAACTCAATTTTTAGAAGTTCGGAAAAGAGCTTAAAAAAATTAAGAGAAATCTCTTGCCGGTATCTCTTGAGCCCTCTCAGCCAGTTAATTGGCATGAGTGTCGTATTCATCCAGGGCTAATGTTATCAAGGCCTGGCTGAATTATTGATGGAGCTTGGCTGGAGCAAGAGACTGCTGAAGTAAGAATGACAATTCATCCTTCATCAGAGAACAGCCGTAAGCAAACAGTCAAAAAAGTAGTAACAGGTGCCACCAAGTTCAGGGAAAGGAAAGTTCCTTTGTTTAAATGGTGGGGGAAGAGGAGGAAAAAGTGTGGACAAAAGCGTGAAACAGTAGCTCAGGTCTAGCAAAAGAGTCAGACAAAATGTTGTTAAAAAGTAAGATGAGAAATTTAACCACGTTAAATACTGAGAAGTCTAGGTGACGCTCTTTCCTGGTCATGTGTAGGATGGAGTTAAGTGCTTTTAAAATATGCAAAAGGTGGAGAATTAGAGCCAGGGAATCTCAATTATAGCACAGCGATGTGTGAAGCAGATAAAGGAGGGGAGGATTATTACGAATGTCAGGGATCTCAGGGGCAGGCCATTCAAGGAGGCCAGCTCGGTGGCTAATGGGGTTTGACGTGCAGTGGTGAGGACAAGGGCTGGGACCCCGCAGGAGGTGGCTGCCTTCTGGGTACTGATCGGCTACTGCAGCAGCCCACGGCCACACAGCTCCGGGAAGGAGTTTGCTTAACAAAGCTAATTCTGTGAGCCAGGGATAAGGGCAAGATGATGTATGCGATGACCCTGCATGTGTTTCGTCCCCCTTCAGCTGTAGGGGAGGATTAACCAGAACCCTACACTATCTGGAGCGCATGAATTAAAGCTCTCCCAGCTGAGCGGTCCCTTCTGCGGTGCTGGCAGTCTCGCAGTCCCGCGTGTTAACGTCCCTGGTGAGCTCTTTCTGACTGAATTCCCACAAGGCACAGTGCATACGCGATCCCTCAGGAAATCCAAACGGTAAAGAAACATTTCTATCCAAGTCTTGTCCAGCCAATCTTGCCACCACGGGAAGAGTCTGGAGTAGCAGGTCAGTTCGTAAGGCAGTAGGCAGTAACCCCAGGTGTCCTCAGCCTGCATCACAGCCTGAAATGCCTTCTCCGTGGAGCAGAGCAAAACCTTTCCAGTGGAAAATAGAGGTATTTTGAAATAGAAGTGTTTCAGAGCAAGGAGTTATTTTTGAGGAAGATTTGTAGTGGAATAACTGAAATGTTTAACTTTGCGTGCGTTTTGAAATAACAAAAGGTTTTGAGCATACCCCTGAAGCCTTATGCTTACTCTCCAACCTCCTGTGGTCCCTCTGGGGTCGACAGACAGAGAAGGCAGCACGACTCCCCAGAGAGATGTAACAGGCTTGTAGTCGTGCGTGCTCTGACAGCAGCATCCCTGCGGTGCTCCCCTCCTCCTCCCTGCACCTGCTCCGCAGCTCTTATCGGAGAGGAGCGGCAGCAGAGGCTCCAGCCCACGCTCACACAGTCTCTTCCTTGGGTTTGTTAGATTAGTGCTGATGAAAAGCCGTGGCTGGAACGGCCACCTGCATGCTTCTCGGAGGCCCCTGGGGAGCGCAGTGCAAAGGAATATTGCAAGCCTGGCCTGATAAATGAGCTGTGATTTCAGGCCCATGAACAAATTGGTTTCCCCTTCCAGGAAGGCTCACAACTGTCAGCTGACTATTGCTTTATTTATTGCATTGGCCTTTGCAACTAGGGACTCTTGAGGGCAGAGAGAAAGGGTTCCAATGACAGGGAAGCAGAAGCATTTGAACCCTTCATCTGCAGCGGAGTGCCTCACCTTTGGGAACTAGACTTTGTTCTGGAAGCCTGATGCAATTCTGCTACGTGCTTTAAGACATTGTGATCTGAATCCAGACCAGGCAACAAATGGGCAGAAGATGGCAAATATCCAGGCCATTGAGGAAAGCAATTGAGAAATTAGCTCATTCCTTAATGTGGCATTTGGTGCCAGACACAGTCTTAGCTTTTGTATTCCAGCAGTGCCCAGTCTTTGCTGCTGTACAGACGCACTGAGAGGTCAGGGACAGCTTTCTTGAAATATAAAACCTCTCCCATTACATGTTGCTTGTGCACCCTTAATCACAAAAGGATGGAGGTTGTCTTATGTGGGAGCATCTTCTGCTGTACTCCTGAACCCACTCTGCATCTCTGCTGAAGCCACACTAACTGTGAGCCAAAATCCTTGGATAGCCAGGCCTTTTCAAGTTACTGTGTGCTGAACTTCCTTCTGGAGCATTCCCACCCTTACCAAATTCCCATGGATGTGTTCACGGGTATGCTGATGTCAGATAGATCTAGCCTCCCTGTAAAGTGGTAGAAACCCACTCAGACCACATTGAACTCTGGACAGAAGAGAGCATCAAGGAAGAAGACTTCTAAACGTGTGAGTCAGATAACAGAGAGAGAAAGTGGTAAGAGGAAATCAAGGAAAGAATTGTCAGAAATGTTTATTCCTTCAAGGGAAGACCTTTAACCTTTCCTATACTGAGTGATAAGCATTTAAGGGCTGGCAAAAAATAATTGGAGCCTTCTTAAAGGTCAGACAGCAAATGCGCCAGGGAACAGGGAACAGTAAGAATGAAGAACAATCCTGGTGCTGTATGCTGAACTCTTTCCAGTTACTAAAAAGAGCAGATTTTATCACCACAGGGTTATTTTACTTCCTTTGGAAAAGGGGATGGTGCTATAGCCTATGATGGGGAGACAGTCAGCAGTGGTGGCAGCAGAATCAGCACAGCCCCTGCAAGGGGGCCAGAGCTCGAGAAGGACGGACTAATAATGTAGGGGAAGTAGGAGACAGAATGTGAGGAAAGGGCACTAAGGAAGAATCTGGAAAAGAGCCATCTGATATTGAGGGATGCTGTAGCAGACCCTGGAGGGAACTTGTTTGGATTTAGAGATCCAGTCCTACTCTGGGCACTGGAGTCTAAGTGCTTTGATGTGTCCCTATTCCCTTCCCACCCAGTCTTGCCCAGGCTAGGAGTACAGGTTTTGGCTGTGCTGTCCTTGTCAGCAGAGCCACAGGTTTGGTGCTGGCATAACTGGGCAGAAAGTCCCCAAAGGCAACCCCCTCAAGAGCTAACAACTGTTTTATTATTGCCCTTTAATTCCAGGACAGATTCATGGCAGCGTGGTCACTGTTTACATCCCTGTGGGCCTCCCCAGAAGCTGATCTCTGGCTCAGCACATCATCCCCGTTTTCGTAGAAGAGCATTGTCACACTTGTGACCCCATTCGCTCAATGAAGCATTATAGAAAACAGCCCATTCAGAAGGCAAAGCTGCAAACAAAACCATATTTATTAGAACAAGCAGTTTGGTTAGACCAGATGGCCCCCAGCATGGAGACCTGGCTGTGCTGCTTCTGCTGTCTGTCTCGCTTTTGGGCTAGTGGGCCCACAAGGTTTAGTCCTGCCTCATAACCACCAGTACGGGATTCACCTTCTGCCTGCCTGTCAGCCCAGGCACATCTCCCGCTCACAGGTGTACCTGGCTTCGTTCCTCTTGAGCAACCAAGTGTGCTTTCTCCATTTGCTATTCTCCCACTTTTACCTCTCCTGGAGCAAATCGGCTGCGGGTCATTTGGCAAGTCCCTGTGATTTGTCTGCTTGCTGGAGCCTGGTACTTCACTGCTCTCTGTCTCCAGCCCCAGGCTGGCTGGGAAGTGTTTGACAGAATCCATTACGAAGGGCTAACACAGCAATTCTGATAAACTAGCAAGATCAGTTTAAAAGGAAATAGATAATGTTTCATCTGAAACTGGTGCGTAGAAGCCAGCTCTCACAAGGCGGGGGTGAGAAACAATGCAGTTACAAAGTTTTCTGAGGAAAATTCATTTCTAGAAATTGCTAGATTTTCTCCACAAGTCCATATGACTCAGAAAAGGTTTTTTCTTTGTATCTTTCAGTGAGGGAATCCAGCATTTCTTTTCAAATACGCATGGAAGTGATGGCATCTTTTCCCTCAAAGGCATCCAGGGTACTGTAAAACTGGCATTAGGAGCTGGATTATTTGCAGGCAAAGCTTCATCACACTGTTTCCAGGAACTGTGATGCTGGTAAGCAGTGGAAGTGGGCAACAGGTTTTTCTGCCTTCTGTTCTTAGTTCTGCCACAGCATCCCCTTGGCCAAGTCACCTCCCTGTGGGGTTTTTTAAAGTGCTAAATTAGGATAACAATTTACCTTTTGACTGTCATTTGTTGGTAGGGTCAGAAGAGGATTGCCCTGAGGCGAGTGCTTCTGGAGAAAGGGCTAGTGGTCAGATGGGATTTTAGCTCTGTCTCTGCATCTCTCAGGCACGTGGCAGTGGATGCCATCCCAGCATGATGGGGACAATGCAAAGCAGATAGCAGTGCTTAATAGCACCTTCTGCAGGCCCACAGTCCAGTCTCACTGGTGGGATGGCCTTCTGGGCAAAGGGAGAAGCATTATTAACAACTGACCAGAGATCAGAAAGGGTAGGAACTTAGTCCAAGCAGCCAGCAGTCAGTGCCAGCAAGCCATGAGCCTTTTTCTGAAGCCTCTGTGCAGAGCAGCTCCAGCTCTGACCACCCTTTCACTACTTTGTTTTCCCTTTAATGCATTTAAACCCAACATCTCCAAGTCAGGAGCTGACATACTGAAACAATATTAGGAACAAAAACCAGTAAAACAAGACTGCCCCCAACTGGCTTCCAGGTAGTCTTATGTACGTTTGCAAGAGAGATTATATTACTGCATGGATGCAGCCTGTGTCCCCATGTTACCGTACAGGGAAAGCTGGACATATTGGCATTCCACAGTGAGATGCGTGACTGGATGCAGAGATCCAGATCCAAATACCCCTAGAGTCTGGAGCTGTTTGGACACACAGGCTGAGGGTCCAAGCCCATATCTAAGAAGTGGTGGCCAGACGTTTTACCTCTTCCCTCTGAATCATCCGTCATTGGCCAGAGGTTTGTGCAAGCCGGTGGCCTATTGTATCCACCATTATGTTCCCAAGCAGAATTCAGCTGACTAGGAGAGGCACAGACAGTGCCTACAATTTCTCAGAGTGAAGAAACAGCATGTTACTGGAGAGTCCCAAACCTTTGCTTCCTCAGTCTCTGCAGGTCTGGCACACGGAAAGCACAGAGGCACTGAAGTATCCCACTCAAGCAGCCAAGTGTTAACAACCTCTCCAAAGTCTAATTTGCCTTTGATATAGACTTAATTGTTTGCGTCACCCACTGGGCTAGGGGGAGGGCTATAAAAGGGGCTGCAGCCATTGTCTGAGGCAGAAGAGAGCCCAGAAACAGCTCCCTCTCCCAGTCTTCCTCATTCAGCACAGTAGTCACAGCCTGTACGTCATGCAGCTGGTGGCCAGCCTGGTGTCCGTTCTGCTGCTGGTGTGGAGCGTGAGAGCCACTGCACTGCCTGGAGAAGAGAGACTCGCAATACAGAACACTAGGGTGAGTATAATGCACCCTGTGCAGGAGCTGGGTGAGGTGGGAGCACAAAGCAGCAGACTGGAGCCAGGGGAGGGATAATAAGGGCAATTAGGCTGTACCTGATGCAAACAACTCTTCCACCCCTCTATATTCCAAGGCACTACAGCTTCATGCACTGCTGAAGCACAGGCTATTACTACAGCTTACTAGCCAGTTTATTTAGGGAAGGTACCAGGGCAGATCCCAGAGAGCTGCAAAAGCGAAGTCTGAGCAAAGCAAAAACTGGCAAAAAGAACAGAGCAGAGAGGAGAGGCAAAAGGAGAAAATAATATTGCTGAAAGAGTGCAGCGTGAGAGAATAAAGCAGAGTATTAGGTGGGAAGAGAAAAGATACATAATTGGTAAAATGATCAAGGGAGATGATATTTTAAATAGGACTCATGGGAAGGACAAATGTTTAAAAGATGGGTTCAGTAGGAAAGTAACAGAGGAATAATAAATGAAGTAATTATATCAGAATAAAATTGCTTTTTCCAGAGTAGTATTCACAAGGGGAGTTATACTGACATAGTTCTGCTAGAATAATTACACTCTGAACCAGCAGAGCTCTATGCAGTGGCAGAACTTATTATAGCAATATAATTATCCTACCAACTGGCAAAACTCTAATATTATAATGGCTATAGGACTATAATAACTTTGTTTTGCTGGACTATTTCCCTAAGAGGCCAAAAGGGTAGGAAGTAATAGCATAACATAATCACAAGCAAGCGTTCTGTTCTGCCTGTCCTTGCCCCGCAGTTGTCTCACCTGCATGTTCCTTGCCATCCCTGAGGTTCCTCTGGGCTGTGGTTAGTCACCTCGCTCTCTGACAGTCCAGTTCACAGCTGTATCTATAAGGCTGAGGTTATTTCGGTCCTGCAGAGGAGCTAACCCAAGAAGTGAAGGATCCCGATGGTGGTTTCAAAGGCACGAACTTCTCCTTTGTGTGTATCCACATCGTTTTTTCTGTCTTAGCGTTGGCTCCAGCTCATCCATCAGTGTCTTGCTGCTTCAGGAGTGGGCTCACATCCCATTAACAACAGAACTGGCTGCGAAAAAGAAACATATACAGTGTGAGGTGCTAGGGCTAGCGTTCTGTTAGAGACCAGGGCTTCTGCAGCTGGCTGGGATTAACCCTTCTGGGGATAACTGTAAACTTTCAGCTGTACGTTCTTACAATAACAAATCCAGGACTTAAGAAGTAATCTCTTTCTGGTGCAAATCCTAGCTGCTGGGGAAAAAAAGAAAGAAGTTGTAGGGAATAAATCAGTAAATAAGGCTTTGGTAAAAATGAATTAAAGTGTAATGACTCTTAGTCTTCCACACACTGTTGCTTACAGAATAATGATATAATAGATATAATGATTCTCCATAGAGCATTCTACAAACTGAAAAATTGTTAGATACTGATGAACCAATCCCTACAGTCACCACTGCTGTAACTCAGACAAATGTTTTAAGTATGAGGAATATTGGGATTTTACATATAAACCACCATAAAATGCATAACAATGCAAAAGAAAGATCTGTGCCTTCTGACGCACTGGTGGATGTAGTACGGGGAATTGAGCAGCTACCCAAAGGTGTGCCATGACCCACCCGTGCTAAGATCTCTGGCTGCTGCCAAATTGTCTTGATCTCTCGCAGCTTGGGAACAGCTATAAGCAGGAAGGATGTTGGCAATGGATTAGTGCAGGGGAAGAGCTGCCTAGTTTCACTAACAGCCACAGCTGATCATGCGTAAGGAATATCCCCTAACAGCAGGCTGAGCTTTGCCTTCCCCACCCGAGTCTGAAGCTGCTGGCTCTGCTTGGAGCAGGTTATTTAAAAACAGTACTTAGAGCTGGGAACGAAGCTTACGAGGAAGACATGACCCAGGAGACACATTCAGCTGGGTTCCCCAGTCCCAGTCCATCTCCCAAAGGCTCAAGACATTTCTTGCAGCCTGGAGTAGGAATCAGGATGGGGACAAGCTGGCTTTTATCTTTTTTTCTGCTACAAACATAGCATGTCATTTTTCGGTGCCTCGGTTTCTCTTGTGTGGAAGCAGGGTTAGTTAACAGAGCTAAGAAAGCAATTAAAAAATATCCATAAACATTCTGTAACTTAAAATTTACAATAATTGCTGAAGCGTGTCTTTATCCATCTTTTGAGTTGCTCACCAAGTGGTCCTTAGCAAATGCTGGTACTGACAGCAGTCCTAGCAGTAAACATGGCATTTGTGAGAAGTGACATGGAAATGTGCTTCCAGCATTCCCATCTGCATGGGAAACAGGATCTGTTCCCGTCAAACCATCTATCCCAGCTTGTCCAGTACCAGCTGTCTCCACTAATAAGTCACAGAGACCAAGAATACACAGGCAAGAGGCAATTCCTCAGATATGCTGGATGTAAAGTTAAGAGAAACAAGATAACTCACAGCTTGTTACTGACGGAAATCCCTCAAGCCCCGAACCACAGGCTATGCTCTTTTGCTATGGCAAAGGGATGGAGCTCTGCAGCTCCTCCTTCATCCTGCCTTCCCCCAAGCTCAGGCTATTGAAATACAGGTTCTTGTTCTTGAAATACAAGCTGCCTGTCCCCACTGATTAAATATTTTGCTCCAGATTCTTGGGGCATGCATCTCCCCACCAGCCCAGCCCTCTTCTTTGTTACGTTTCATTTGCAGCATTTTACGGTGGGTTGCAGCCCCCAGTGCACTTCATTTAATATTGCTTAGGACTCCATGCCTCTTCCCTGACCTTCCCACGTCAGATGCTGGGCAGTCAGAGCAAGAAAGGTAGCGTGGGCTTACTAGGAGAGAAAGCAGTTTGGCATTCAATGGAATTTAACTAGTGCGGGCTGCAAGGGACTTTACAGCCAATTCATGCCTATTTGTTAGCAGCCCTTTTCCAGTTATAACACGGCATGTGTGCCTCTCCCTGTCTGGCCAGCTGAGCTGGATGGGGGACAGGAGAAGGGAGGAGTGACCTCTGCAGCCACTGATTCCTCAGCTCTGACGATGGGAAAAGCATTGGCTCCAAGTACAGGGCACCGGGGGAGGCTGGGAACTGAGAATGGACCCCACAAGGGATGTTCGCCTCCATGGCTGTGGGTTACAGGGCCTCCATCCATCACTTTTCCCTGCTCTCTGCCCACAGGAACAGAGCACAGTCCGGAAAGACGCCATCCTGAAGATGCTGGCGGGCCTGCTGGACAGTGTGGACGCGGGGCGCGAGGCAGCCTCCCCAGACCTGGAAGAGGAGGGCAAGCTGGAGGAGGAGCGGGCGGTGCTGGGGCGGCTCGCCCAGCTATCACAGCGGGATCGCAAGGCCCCCTGCAAAAACTTCTTCTGGAAAACCTTCACCTCCTGTTAGTGCTGCCCGGCCTGGCCCCGCCGGGCCGCCCGCCCACAATCACCCTCCCCTCCCTCCACTGCCCTGTCCCCCGAGCTCCCTTCCTTCTCTTCCCCACCCCTGAGAATAAAGCATGGTGCCTCGGGGACTCGTCTCTGCCTCTCTGTGCCGGGGCGGGCCCGGCCGCACCGGGGAAGACAGGCGGGCCTGGCCGGTGGGAGGCGGCGGCCATCTTGTGGGGTGGCCATGTGGGTGGCGGCCATTTTGGAAAGGGACTTCACAGTGGTGAGGGGCTGAGGATGGGGTGCGGTGGGGCCGTGGCCGGGGCAGGGGCTTCAGACTCTGTCCCTTGCCGGGAGGAACCCCTAGGTGGGAGCAGGCATGCAACTGTCCTTAAAGCTGCTGCAGCTGCCCCAAAGGCCTCTGAGGCACCAGGTGGGTTTGCGTGTCCCCTCTGTGCCAGGGTGGGTGAGTGAGGTGAGGCCCAGGTGCTGGGCAGCAGGGACTGTGCCCCGTGGGGAGGGTCCTCTGTGCTAGCCCCCAGTCAGGATAAGGTGCCAAGCCATGATTTGGAGAGGATGGGTTGGTCCTGGGCATGTGGGCGAGCAGCCCCTTGTCCTTCTTTCTACACTGACTGTGACGGGGGTGGGCTGAGCGAAGCACCCAGGCAGTGCTCTGTATGTGGGAGGGTGCAGGGGCATTGACTGGGGGCTGCTGGGGATGTGGGAGGGGGAGACAGGCCCAGAGCCTGGCCTGCCTTTGGTTTGAGAGCAAGTATCTCCAGAGCAGTTCCTTGGGTGCCCTGGGGGTCCATATGCATCCGAAATGCTGGGCTCTGCATCTGAAACCGATTGAAATAAACCGGCTGTGATCTTGGGGCCAACAGCTCAGACTCTGCTCTGATGGTTTCTTGGTGTCTTGTCATCTTGCTTAAAAAAAACAAAAAACACCTGATTTCTCTTACTTCTTGGGTGCTGTTTGGCATCTGGAGAGTAGTAGGGCCTGTTGTTTTATTTCTTCTGGCTAGAGGAGGAGCTTTTTGAACCTTTGTTTTAGAACTGACAGGTAGTGTAGAGATATGAAAGGTAGATGAGTTCAGCACAGATCTTTCTCTCTAAAGGAGACTGCTGCAGCCTTGGTCTCGCATGCTGGCAAAAGGTATGAAATTCATTTGCTGTATTTGCTTTAATTCTTAGCATTAACAAGTTGAGTTTCAGATCTATGGTCATGCTGGGAATGACCACACAAAATAGCAGACCAGCTGTATGTTACTGAGCCTGTCTCCAAGTCCTGACTGGCCACTGGTGAGAACTAGAAGGTAGTTATTTGTAGTGGCTTGCTTTTGAACCTTTACATTTTGTTTTTGGAGGCCAGTGACCATGAGGTCTCTCATCTCAACAGCAGCATTTTGGATTAATCAGCAGCCAGCCTGTTTTCTTACAGCTGAAGTAATGCTTCCAACTCCCCCGCTCTCCCTGAATAATGAGTGATACAACCACTCCAGCACCTAGATGGGCTGGCTTGCTGCTGCCGCTTTCCTCTGTGTCAGGCTGCATTTTCACTGCATCATTTGCCATAGAAATTTCTGGCTGTGTGTCTCCGGCTTGCAGGAGGAGTTAGAGCCCTGTGGCTTCTTTTATTTTTCACTCCATAATGAAAAATAAGATCCTTGCTGGGGCAGCTCAGCGACTCAGTATACGGGTAATGGGATATGGAGCTTTCCAACTGTGTTCCCTGGAGCACCCAGCCTAGGACACAGGAGACCTGGTTTTATGCCTCACTTTGCTGCTGGCATTTGCATTTTATCGTTACCTCCCTTTTAATACCTCAGTTTCCTTGTCTTTAAAATGGGGTGGTAGCTCTTGTCTCCTCTTACAATTTTGCTTCAGATACATAGGTGACAAGTGCTGGATAAGAGCTAATTATACCTGTTACTGTTACTAAGACCTGTGTAGCAGTATGAGACCAACCAGGATGCTAGTATCTTGGAATTGTTCTCAGTTGCCTTATTATCCACCATTAAATCTTGTCTGTCATAATAATGTTGAAGACAGTGTGTACTTGAAAATGAGAAGCCCCACAGCACGTGGACGTGGAGATTGCCCCTAACAGAGACTGCCTGTTCAGCAAACTGTATGCTGTATTATTTAGTGGTTCCTGGAGGAGAGAGTAGTCCAGCTCCTCTCGAGGCTGGAAGTAAATTTGGAAGTTGAACTCTTCTTTCATCCCTACAGATGGTTCCTGCTGGTGGAGGCTGAGGCACACTGGCTGAGCACCAAGCAGGAAGCCTGCACCGCCAGTGCACGTGCTGTGGATAGGGGCCATCAGTGCTGAAATCAGTGTTTGAATTGGACTGAATTTTGCAGTTTCCTTGGTAAGTCAGTGCGCTGAGGCTGAAGCAATGTGAGATCTTGGCTAATGACAACATTTAATATTAGGGAGTGTAGCGTGATAAATCAATTCAGTGGGAGGGGCTTATCGAAAGGTTATAAATAACATGTCATATGCAGGCATTTTCTGTTTAAATTTTCATAAATTGTATATGTCAAGTAGAAGGGAGCAAGAGTATGTTATTTCTCTTTTAGATGCAATAGCCAGGGCATTTGAAAATCTTGTCACAGCTCAGAATAATTGTGTGTGTATGAGCACATGGATAATACCTATGAGCTATCTCCAGACTTTTAAAAAAGTGAAGACACATTAAAAAGTAAAAAATATGCCAGAAGGCAAACTTTTAAAGTCAGCTAGTACACAGTATGGACCTCACCTAATTCAATGCACAGTCCAGTGGTATTCACTGTTGGGGTTTTTTTTTATTTATTTTTTATTTTTTGAGCTGAAGCTAGCTCATGCTTATGCATCAAGCTGCAGGCAAGTAAAGAAATTATCATGGGGACAAGCTCAGCTGTGAACCTACAGCGTATTCGGTACCCAGGGGTAACTCTGTTTGTGCATATCCTATCCCATGATAAATGCGAAGTAGTCCAAGGCAGCTTATTGCTTGGTGAAAACAGAGTAAATCTCATTTACTCTGAGATCAAAGCATGCACGTACGTGGACAGATGTGACAGAAGAACTAGGGAGGTACTAATTGGAAATATAGTACCCTCCATGGTGACTTGTTTGTATGTGCTTTCAGTAGTGAAAATCTTGTTTTAGTATATACTGTCAGGTAAGCTAGCAGGGAATCAATACTTCACCGTGTGCATTTTCAGCCTCGGGCAAAGGAGAGAGTTGCAATCTGACCAGACTTCACAAAGATACTCTGTCTGCAGGTAGCTGTCAAATGGAGTTAAATTTAGAGGGAACACAACAATATTGCCTAGTTTGGTGATCCTATGTCTGTCATTCTCAACGCATGACCTGTGAGGCACCTTGAGCATTGATTACAGCTACAGAAAATTAAGGTTAAACCTAGTATTGCAGGGACAATGAAGCATAAGGTTGCACAGGGTGTCTTTTGTCTTACATTGTTATGTTTGGCTCTGCTCAGAAACACTAAAGGTGTGTTTGAAAAGCAGTGAGTCCATTTATTTAAAAAAAAAAAATCTGTTTTGAGGTTGATGGCATATAAGCAGTCAGATACAAACTGGGAAAAGAGTAACTGGGTTTTCACTAAAGGGGAGTCTTTTTTCCACTGAGTGAAGTGAATTCTGCTGTTGCTTTTGGGCATAGATTAATGCAGTGGCTCACAGAATGTGTTCCGATGTGCTGCTTGTTTTTGACAACCTTCATCTGATAAGTTGGCGGTTTAGATAGCAGCAAACTTGACGACATCCCTGTGACACAGAAGTGCTGCTTTTATTTATCCTTCTTGGCAGCATGGGCTGGGACATTTGCCTTATGCCTTGGGCTTGGTGGTGGGAGATAGTGATCCAAGAGACATTGCTCTGTGTCTTGTTCTAACCACGATGCCACATGTACCTCTCTCTGCCTGTGCCTCTGCTGACTTTCCTGCCACACTAGGTTTTGTTGAGTGGAAGAATAACACAGGTCAAATAAGGCATTTGTTCCCTGTCTATTTGTTACTTGCTGTAAATAGTTTGTTCAGTGACCTTGTTCTCTGAGCTCTGAAAGCCTCTCTTACTTGTGAAGCGGGCTTTGAAGATTTAATTTCAGTTACTTCTCTGAGCTCCTGTATTCACAAAGCCCTCAGCGATAGCAGGCTGTAAATGCATTTTATATTCCATGGAGACTGCTCAGTGAAAGAGGCTATTGCTTTGACCATTCAGAATGTACAGTAGCTTCATGTAAGACATGTGCAACATAGGAAATCCTGAGTACAAATGACCTCTTGGTGAATTGGGAGGATGTCTTACACAGTGGATTTTTCTTGTCTTTGCTGAACCCTGATAGAACTGGCAGGGATTTGAGAGGAGGATGCCAAGGAGCGAGAGGGAGTTGCCAGTGCACTGTAGTTTTTGTAGACTAGGTCAGAAGGACAGGCAGTGCTAATGTGTTGTGCTTTTTGGTGAAACTCTAATGTGAAGGTCTGTATGCTGTAAATGCCTGAGAGATGGAAAATCAGAAGGTGCTCTCTACTGTTTCAACAAGGATTTAAGAGATGTTGCTTTTTTTCAGAGATTCATAAGGAGTTACATTCAGAGTTTCCACTAGGGCAGTAGATGATGATGTGCAGGTAGGTAAAAATCAGTTATCCAGAGACACACAGCAAACTGGGACTTGTCAGCACAGGGGAACTTTCAGAATGAAGATTCTGACAGAGTGTTACTGCAGATTATTGGTTGTGGTTAAAGTTGCTTTCTATTTCATAATAATCACTGGGATTTTAAAGCAGGAAATATTTGGGAGTCAAAGGGCCTGTGTCACGTAAGTGAGACAGGAGCTTGTGGAGAACAGCACACTGCTGTTAATCAGCTTTTGTGAATAAGCCCTTTGCAGAAGCCTGGGAATGCAAGCAGAGACTCTAGAAGCTGTCAGCCTGTAACCCAGACTGTTGAGGAGCAGCTGTACCCCATGCAAAGGGACATAAGTTTAACTACCTGCGCTGAGCCTGTGAGCCTTCTTGTAACAGACGTGTCTGATCTGTGTATTCCCTTTTGCTGACTCCAGCACCTTTGGAGCTGACTGAGCTCTCACTCTTAGACTTGTATCTTGTTTTGCAGCCTTGGGAGGGAGGTACCAGATGAAAAAAAAAGACAGAATTTCAGTCCCTTAAGACAGGAGCTTTGGAGAGAAAAGCCAGCATTTCAGTCCCTTAAGACAGAAGCTTTGGAGAGAGCTGTTTGAGTCTAGATAAAAACCTTCCAACATGTCTGCTTCCCACTTGTTAAAATTATGTAGGGCTTGTAGAAAGTCTCAAAGGAAGCATTTGGGAGGTGAAGGAAATCTGAACAATTCAAATCCATGTCTTCACCTCCCCAGAGAATGTCTTAGTCTTAAGTGGTAGGCTGGGCTGCGTAAAGGTTGTTGTCTAGCAGGGCCACAGCGCACAAGGGAATAAGTAGCTGTGCCAGAGGAGAGAGCATACTGTTTCCCTGGGCTCCAGCATTCAGCTGGGAATGAGGAATTTCTGTTCTAGCAGTACCTCGGGGACCTGGAGGACTCTTGTTTTAAACCAATTAATGTTTAGTGTAAAATAAAAAAAAAATATATTATAAACGATCTTTATAGCTGGGGCCTTGTTGAATTTGGCTTCAAATCAGGCCAACTTCCTATTTTAAGATTGTTTGCTGGTTAGGTAAGTCTGCTGTTAAAAATGTCTTCAATTTCACTGTGCCGTGCTTGGCTGGTGCATTTTAGTCTCTTCTTGACAGAGAGGAAGAAGCCAAGGATTTATGGCTGTGGAAAGCTGCCCACTCCTGGTTTGTACATTCCAGAAATTGTGCCAGAGAGTTTTGGTCTCTTAGATGACGATTTTAGAGTCCATCATTTTAGACGCATTGTAGCTTTGGTCACTGTTGCATAGAAGGAGGAGTCTTCAAACATGGTTGATTTAACTGTGACTTTATTTATTTATTTGAACAAGAGCAGATTGTCTAGATAGTACTGGGTGTATTGGTCCACTGAAACTAGCACAGGCAGCAGCTTAATTAATAGAGAAAGGGAGAGTATTTCTGTGATAATATTTTATACATAGCTTTTAACTCTTCCAGTTGGGACAAGACTCTGTGCAGGGAGTCCCCTGCTCAGAGTGAAACCCAGAGGTCAGAACATGTCTCCACAGAAGCCTTTTTTGCTCTGAGAGCTCTGCCTCTGTCCTTGGCCTTGTGCTGCTCATCTAGTCAGGGGTAAATCAATCCCATGGTGAGAGGGCCCTGCCAGAAGCTTAGGTGCAGGTGTACAGACAGGGAGCTGCAGCTGCCTGAAAAGCCATGGATTTACCCAGAGCCCAGAACCATGGGGAGCAAACAGCAGTCTTTGTGCTCTAAAATATTGGCTTGCAAACAATGCTCATCTTCGTCAGTGAACTGATGATTTTACCCACTGCTGGGAGTCAGCGGGCTGGAAAGTGCCTTATGATTGCCCTTCCGAAAAGGATAACTGAACACTGCTCAGTGCTGGAAGGCAGCTTGTCATGGGACCGAGTGGGCTAGAAGCAGACTAACTGAGAAGAAATGACACTGATGGCCTTTTGCTCCATTCCAGAATAAAAATGGGAATGCCTCCATACTGCAAAGCTGTCTAAATAGTGTGTGGCTCAGAAGCTGTGTAAGAGGGTATGTAAACCCAGCAGAGTGAGGTAAAAGAGTGTCCTCCCTCCCTTTAACCACTTACTCACAGGCAGGCTTGTGTTTTGTCAATCTTCATATGTTATCACTGTGGCTTTGTATAAAATATGAAATTACTGAGTGTTATTTCTGCAAGGAGAAAGTGGTTGTGCATGTCTGTATTTGTGCATTCTTTTTGGATGAGCAGTTGCTTCCACTTTTATTTAACTATCAGTTTTCATGAAGGAATCTTTGTGTGGTGATCCACCTTTGCCAACATTCTTGTGCATCAAACAAGAATCATGATTCCTATTGACAGGAGACAAACCAAAGTGCCAGCCAGTGCATCAAAGATCATGGAGGAAGCAAGCAGGAGGGTGGGGACCAAAATCCAGGAAACTTCTCTCTTGGAGCACTAGATACGGCTATGTCCGAATTACTGCACCTGGGGAACCTTCACCCAGTTCTGGGTGTCTCCACCTTTGAACAGGCACAGCCCCAAGCAGTGCTCTCCGTGGAAGTAATGTGCCAAGAAGAGCCCATCTTTGTCAGCTCCTGTATCATCGGTTGCAGGATCTAGGCAGGTGGAGAGACAGGTTAATATGTTTCCTGTTTCTGTAAGCCTTGCTCTGACAGCTGGTCAGTTCTGGCTGCAGGCCTTTGTAGCCTCTGAATGGCAGGCCATAAATCAGAGCTGGCACTTAAAAGAAGAATTGTAATGAAGGCTGAGAGATTTGAGGAGAATTGTTTCCCTGAGTCCCATCCCATTTTCACACGTGCACATACAGACACTCACGCTGTCCCTCAGAAACATTTAACGAGGCTTCACTTCTCTGGGAAGACATACTGCCCGGTAAATGAGATGTCATGGGCAAATACTGCCCTAGCATTAAGGGGATTATTTCCAAATTATTTGAAAAGACTTGGCACGAGGGCAGAAACCATAAATAACAAGGAGCACTTTGGAAAGTTGGACACAGCCTCATGCGCCCTTGGGAACTTGCCAGTGCAGAGTAGAGATGCAGAATGCAAGGGAACTCTATCTCCTAGAGGGTGTACTGCAGAACAAGTGGGTCACCAAAGTAGTCAGCAAAGGGGCAAGGCCCAGGGCAAGGGCAGGCTGCAATCGAGTCCTGTCTAGTCTGCATGGAATTGAGTATGAGATGCCCCAGGCTGGCCACCAAGAGCAAGTTAGTGTTAAGAGGTGTGTGAAATGCTGTTTGCAAAACACTACTGGGCTATAGGCTTGCAGTGGCAATTTACAGCGCAGGACACTTGGCCCAAGGTACAGATGGCTCCCATCTTGCAGCAGACGTTTGCCTACTGCATACCTTAACTCTCCACATTTGTTGGTGAGCGTGTGGTACTACATCCACAAAGATGAGCTTTGTGTTTCCACAGATCATGTGGAAGTGTTTGACTCTTTTCTGGCATTTGTGCTTGTGCCCATTTGTTCTTGGAATACAAATATTATTAACAAGAAGAGTAACTCGAAGAATGAGGAGTCCTGCTGCGAGATAACCCTTGATTGCCATGCCCATTGCACAGTCCCTTCAGTCATGTGTTCTTAGGTGTGGCTGTGGAGGCTCCTTTTGCTGTGTCTGCACAAGGCTTTCATAATATCGAAACAGTTGTTTAATTTATCATTACCATCTGTATTGCAGGAGGCAGTACAATCCTTCAGCTGAGGCTGGTTTAACAGCCTGTCAGGCCGCTTCTTAACAGGTGGTCTGCCCCCAGAAATGCTGCTTCTCATGCTGAAGATCTTTCAGTATGAGTACCATAGGTGAGATAGGAGAGGAGGAAAGTGAGAGAACGCGCAAGTGACTGTCAAGGCCATTCTGTACTGGAATAGGGTATTGGTCTGTAGGCTTCCAAATCCAGTTAAACTGAAACTTTGCAACTTTGAATTCCTCACCTGTCTGAAGATTGCAGTGTATGAGGGGGGAACATTCCAGTGATACAAGAATAAAAACCTCACAGTCTTTGGAGACTTTCTTAAATGAAAATATGTTTCGAAGCGAAAAACCATTTGGTCCATCTGTGTCCCATTACTAGGCTGGGGCCATCATCCATTTTCATTAGACAGGGCCTGAGCATGTGGGTGGGGACAGAGGCCCAGGCAGCTGCCCTGGACACCAGGCTAAAAAGCACCATATGGAAAAGCCTAATGTATGTTAACAGGCATCAGAGACCAAAATTGAAAGAGTAATGGCCCATCCACATGCGGTAGCCTCAATGAGACAAACTCTCAGCACCAATCTGTCAGCTGCAATTTTGGGTCATTACAGTGCTGCTAAGCAGAGGCTAACGGACAAGTTAGAGTAATCTGACTTTAGCAAGAATAATTCTTCCAGCCGTGCTAGCACTCTGGCTCAGTTTCCTCCTTGCTAACATACATCAAACAAAATATCTTCCTTTCCTCAGAGATTCTTCCTACCGGCCCTCAGGGGATCCCAGCCAAACATTTAAATTACATGCAATGATCTTTTAATTTGCTGGCTGCTTGGTGGTTCTTTATTGCTCTTGCCATTTCAGATAAACACATGCTATAGCAAGACCTAAATAAAGCAAACTGTTTCCATTTTGCCCACCCCACAGAGGTGTATCTGAAGTATTTTAATTTTGACCTCCCAGAGTTTCTTCCTTTAGTTTTAATTGTTAGCTAAGGAGGCTCAGGGCTTGACTGTGCTGTGAGTGCCTTGGCATTCAGGTTGGAATCCAGGTTAGATCCTATATCCTTGTACCAAGTTAACTCTGTAAATAACCAAATGATTTTGTTTGCCTTTGCAGTAAAGCTGAGCGTTGCTGGAGCACAGTAAGCTCTTGGAACTGTGTGGTGGCTAGCGGAAGTCACTGGCAGATAATATGGCTGGGACAATTTAGTATATGCTTTCACAGACTCTGTGCCTCATTTTAAATCAGAGAGCTATAGCATCCGCCCAGTCTCCCTTTGCTTGCCAGCAGGCCCATTGCCTGCAGGGTATGTCAAGAATTTCTGGTGGGCTTTTGCATAAAGCTTTGAGACTCAACAAGTGATGGGCCTGCTGTTAGTAGGTAAAAACAGGTGGCAATGTGTCCAGCAGATGTGAAAAAGTCACATATGTAGTCACATATGCTCAGCAGTCTGGTGACCTCTTAATCCGAGGAGTATTTGAGTACCAACACCTGAGCATTTGTTTTTGTACAGCCAGGTTATAGCTCTGCCCTATCTCTGAAATGCAGATTTTTCTGAGACAGAATACAGGGCTGTGTTGGCACAAGCTCACTCCTTTGTAGTGCTTCTGTTTAATTGTGTTTTGTTGAAAACTGTATTTAAATGCTGTTATTTTCTTTTTGCAGATTCCCTCTATTGTTCAAGCTGTAGTCATGATTCCTGCAAAAACTTCAGTGTTGTGGATTTCACTAACCCTGTTGAAAAGTGAGGAGCAGGAAGCCCAGGTAAGTGTCCCACTCATTTAAAAGACAAAGGTGAATTTCTCTATGAAACATCAGCAATCTCACCTCAAATCCTACTGTTTGACATCACCCAAAACAAAAGCACACAGCAGTAAAGGATGTTTTGCTGGTTATCGTTTTGTGAAGATTTCTCTGAGAGAAGCAAAAACGAGCAAAGAAGCTGAGGAGTAAAGTGCCCATGCAGCATAGAACTCCTGCCCTGCATTTTGGTGGCCTTGTTTTTTGTTTTTTGGGTTTTTTTTTTTCCCGGGGCAAGAAACAAGAGCTTTAGGGTGGAATTCTGGCAAAAGTGAGCTTAGATCTAGACTGAAAGACACCATGCAGTTTGAACACTTACAGTTCTTTTGGGTAGAAACAGATTTGACATCCTGCCTTAAAAATAAGATAGATAAGGCCAGTCTTTGTAAAAGGCAATGCACATAGAAGGTACCTTGCTCATCCCTAATTTCTCCTCCAAATAGAGGAGAACAATCAGGGATCCGAGACTTCTTTGAAGGGAGATGGATTTGAAATAGTTGGGAAAAGCATATTATTCCATTGAGGTGGTAAGAAAAAGTTTAGCACAGCTAGTTGCTTGGTAGGTTTGTGTTTTTTTCCTGAGTGCTACAGGCATTTTAATATACGGGTTCTGATTGATGCGACTGTTGGCTCTGACATGGCCTTCAATCTGTTTTCTCCAAGGCAGGAATGAGGTTGTGTGTATTCAGTGAGGGATTTAGCCAGAGGGAAGATTTGTCCATTTTAATGTATCATACTAACTCTTTCATGTCTGAGCAGTAGCTCTTTGGGAGTGCTTTGGGCTGGCTTTACTATTTATCTAGATTAGTGGGGTAATAACCTCTTTGTTAGAAAAAATTGAGGTTATGGACAATTGCAGAGGAAGAGAAATGGTGAAAAATGTTTTTGAGTTGAACGTGAGAGTAGAAAATACATTTGGATGTATATATGTACAAGGAGCCTGTTGCAAGTGTGTTTAATGAATTTGCCAGTCCTAATGCTGTTGAAACATTTTCTTCAGCATGTTTCTCAGCTTCTCCCTCTTCCTGAGGTGGGACGGAGCTTCAGGAATTTACTGTCTCCTCCAGTCTCAGCAACTTGTACATTTGGGAGAATACGATTTTTCACAGTGCTAATTATTGCATGTAGAGGAAGAACAGTCATGAAAAAAGAAGGAAGAAATGAAAGGGAGATGAAAATAGATACAAGGAGCCAAGCTTTGACTTCCAAAGGCAGACCTTGTGCTTTCCACTGAGAGCAACTTGTCTGCTGTGGTTTTGGTGTGGAAGACGAAGTCTGGGTTCCCCTTCTTTGAAAAACAAGGGCTTCATCTGAACGTAGTGGTGGTCGCTGTACTCTGCAGAGTCTGGTTCTGCAGATAGGAAAGGGTTTAAGCTTTATTTAAGAAAGGATATGACATTGGAGCATTATATGGAAACTCCAGCAGGAGATCGATACGGTTTTTCTGCCAAGCTTGCTTTTCAGTTCTCCCTTGAGGAAGAATGATTTTTGAGAGAGGATACCGCCCAAGTGGGTCCTCTTGTTGCAGACTGTGTGCTGGAGGGAATGGCACATGCTAATAGCCTTTTCTAAGCTGGCAAGTGACTTTCCAGGCCTTCCAGGCATCATGTCAGGTGTGTAACCCCGAACTACTCTCTTTAAACGAGACTGGCATTCCTGGGTGCTGTTCTGGTATCTGAGAAGTCCCGTTATTACTTCACAAGGCCAAGCTGCTTGCTGAATGAGGCTATGATAGGTTTAGGGGAGGCTTTTGATTAGCCTTAATCTATCCACAATAGGGAGTTCCTGATGGGCTCATCCTTGGTTGGTCTTTGTGTCCTCTAGTACAGAGATTTGTCATGTTTTTCTTGCTTTTCTTCGTTGTTGTCCCCAGTCTGCCTTCCCTGTTTTGGGACTTCATGTTGAACAAGGGATACATGTTAGACGTGTGTTATTCACTTGTCCCCTTTGTTCCTCTTAGCTGCTTGGAGGCTGGCTTACCCAAGGAAAGTGTGTTGGCTGTGCCTGTAACGTGTATAGTGTCTCTGCTTGGAGAGAAGACAGCACTGTATTTCATTGCTTTGGCTCTAGCTGTATCTGAATTGTAACCAAACTCTCTTCCCAGCACAAACAGCTGCTCCAGTGAAGTCACGGACTTGGAGCCAGCCCAGCAGACATGCTGCAGCTACCAAGGATGTGGGCGGGAGCGAGGCGGTAGCTTTGTCAGCTAGTTCAATTTTTGAGAGCTGGGCTAATGAGTCTGGGGAGACAGGCAAAGGGAAAAGAGATTCTGACCTACGCAATTCTTACGCTGTCTTCCCTGTGGCAGAGTGGGAGTTTTTTCCAGGAGAAAGCAGAGTAATGTGACCAGCATCTCTTACTTACGTGCTGTCATATTCTCTCCCCAAGGGGATGAACATGTGCAGTGCAGGGGTTTGTCCTGGAATTTATATAGTCATGTGCGTAAATACATACACATGTATCCATGCAGTGGCTGAAATGGACTGGCGCATGTGAAAATTACATGGTGTTGGATTCTGCAGCTGTGTAGTTGAACAGAAATTATACAGGTATTTGTACATTGTCATTTTGATTGTGTACATTTACGTAATGTATAAATTGTGCGTATGAGGTCTCTACTACGTGCATGTACACACTCACACACACACACACACACACACACGTGTTCAGAGACATGCTTTGCAACCTGAGCTTTGTGGTTTCACAGCCTGAGACCAGCACCACACAGATGATGGTTTCCCTTGTTTTTGAGAGCTCTGTTCATACCAGAGGAGCAAAGCTGTTGGCCAGTATCTTTACCTCAGGGTTTTTGTTGATCTTCCTAGCCAATTTGAGCTTGTATCCGAGTGCTTTCAGATGAGTGCAACACTGTAGAATTGCATTGACTGTCCTTTGGAAGTCAGTTGTTGCAGAGTAGAGAGGACAAGTCCAGTGATTTTTTCACTGCTGGAGAAATGCGCCTTAGCACTCTGTAGCAGATGGAGTCCATCTTTGCAAACAGCATATAAAACCATCAGGTAGCGGTAGAGAGTGTGGGAAGGAGGAAAACATGCCGTAACTGAAGGGAGAAAGTATCTTGCCCCATTGCATGAGCTTTCTCTGTTATTTTTGCCCTGGCAAGATGATTTTTTTCGTGTTTCACAGCATGCAGGATCTTCCCTCTGCCCCACTCTGTGCTCTGCTTGCTCTGTCTGTGTGCTTGTCTTTTGATGTCAGTAACGCTATTTGATTTGTAATGAGGAAACAGAATGCCTTTTCCTCTGCTGCGTCCTCCCCCCAGTCCTCTGAACCCCTCAATGCAGGAGGATTGGCTTTAGCCACAGAGCAGCGAGCATCGAGGCAAGCTCTTAGGGCTCTGCAGAGGCAGCTGGCATTTGAGCAATAAGGGGCAGTGGGGAGCAATGTCTTTGGGGATCATGGCAAGCAGCTATTACACTCATTTGCTCTCCTGGTTTGTGACGCAAGGAGAGCCACTGCTATGGCACATGACTGCACTCTCTCATCTTACAAGCTGGGAAGGCTGGTGCGTGCTTTTCCTCCATTAACCAACCTCTTGCTTTGGCACTGAACCTATGTTTTGGATGTTGAGGCACATTCAGATGCTTACCGCCCTGTTTGTTACACCTGAAACATCTGGTCCTGACTGTCATTGCAGTGTTTTTTGTGGAATTGCAGTCAGAACGCAGGAGCTGCCTTTCAAAGGCCCAGAGGTGGTTTTCTCCTCCAGCACAAGCTGATTTTCTGAGGCAGTGTGTGGTTTTGCATGGTCCATTTGAGAATAGAGCTGCCTGGGACTTTTTTGATTAAGTGGATGTGGGGCTGTCTTGACTTTATTTTTACATGATCTTAGAGTTTGTCATAGCTGAAGTTCTTTCTGTAGGAACATAGATTTGGCAGAATTTACCTCAGGTAACATTTTTCCATTTTCAAAATGGGGTCAGAGGGAAATTTGAACTGAAGAGCTAACCTGGGATTTAGCCTGGATCTCACACAGCTTTGATGAAGGCCCTATCTGCAAAGCTGCTTTCCAGCCTTCTCATCTTTTCAGTTGGTTGCTGCTGCTATCTGGTTTTGCAGGGAAAGTGGAGATCAGATCTCTGGATCTTAGTGGTACCAGCCTGAGGGGCACTGTGTTGGCTGAGCAGCTCTGCGCTTGCTGATTTTTTGATGTGTCTGGCTTAGCTGTCTGCACTTAAATGTTGCCACAAGACAGATTTGAAACCTTTCCTTGAGAGACCTCAGTGTCAAGTAGTAAAAGCATATTTTGAGAGAGTCTACAGGGTCTGAGGGAGATTATAGGCTCATAGCAGGTCTCTCCAATATCTCTGTGTCATTCCGTATTCCTCCATTTTACAGAAGGTTGTCTTTATTTTTTCAAAGGGGAGTCCTTTCTCTGAACCTTGGCTTTCATACATGTTGGCGGTTCTGTTGAAAATGACAGCTTGCCTTTGCGCTACCTCAGCTCTCAAACATGGAAGGAGACAGGGGCACAAGAAGACAGGTAGGTAGTCTTCTCAAGAGGCATCTGTCATTTCAGATAACACCCAGACCTCCTAAAGTGAAGCAATAACTCAGCAAGTTACAGACAGATGGAAACTGCAGTGGCATGGATGAAGTCCACTCAGCCTTCAGGCTGGCTTAGTCCTGCACAGGCGAAAAGGGAAATTGTGGGCAAGAGGAGCATCTGTGGGGCCTGAGGTTAGCTATAATACTGCTGCACCTGGCTAGCTGATGCCCAGTGGCCTTTTGGAGATGGAAGGTTTCTGGGCAAAGAAACAGGGATGTTTTTGGTACTGTTTACATCGGGTGCTAAGGACTAAAATCACAGCAGTCCTACCTCTCCACAGACTATGCCAGTGGAAAGCCAATACAAGCACCAAGCATTCAGTTTCTTAGTCTCCAGGATTACAATTTATTAAGTCAGCTTTCTTACTTCAATGTTGCACAGCAACCATCAGTTTTAGGGGCCTCATCAAATTTTGAGGCTGTGAGAAACTGCTCAGACCTAAGATCAGAATTGACTATCCATGCCTCTGCTACTGAACTGAGCTGGAAGCCTAATGTGGGACATTTCTGGAAGTATTTATGTCTGTGGGATTCGGGCACCAGCTCAGTTAGGCACAGACTGATTTTTTTGCAAAATTTTCTTTCTGTTCCCTCATTTCCAGCGAGTATAAAGTCCACATCTTGCATGTGTTGATAGGATCATTTTAGCAGCTAGCGGGGCTTAGGAAAAGCTAGTCCTCTCTGGGTCCTTGTCTGTTAACCATGCTTGTAGGTACTGCTGCTACACAATTCTTACTGCTGCTGGTTTCTCCTTCACTTTTATTAAATGGTGTCTTCTGTTTGCAGTCTGCTAAATGGTTTGTTGGCTTTAGTTTTGTTCATGCAATAGCTCCTGCTTTCCCGCCAGCACCAACATCGCTGCCTGGGGTAATGATTTTTTGGCTGTTCAAAAATGAGTATGAAAAGGTGTCCATTTAATTAGAGGATATCTCAGTATAAATTTCCCGCATGTGCAGCATGGCAGTCTGTTCCCTGCTGCAGATCAGTTTTCCTCCTCTCTGTCTGTTTTTGTGGGACCTAGGGTCTGCATTAACATATCTGGCTTTTCACCTTCTATAAACTTAGTCCTATCTCCGTATATGCTGGAATAGGAGTTTTGTGAGAAACCTAAATGGGGACTTGGAAAGGAGCAGTCTGCAAGCAGTGGAATTAATAACGCTTTATGTCCTATAGTGTTGGCTCTCCCAGTTGAATTCCCTGGGATCTTATAGTAGTATGAAATCCCTGTGTGGATTCATAAATGTTTAAAAGAAATTTGAGTTCATCTTTCAGTTTTTTTCCTCAGAGAATCCCCGGTAATAGGAATTCATTTTTTTTATCCATCCGCCTATTTCCATTGCACCAATATCCTTGGAACTTCTCTTCTCCCAAATTCGGTAGAAGCTGGTCATTGGGCTTTTAAAGTTAGTAAGTTAGGTTACACAGGTAGATGTGAGCACAGAGGAATTTTGTCTTGCTTCTGTAGCAAGCCAGCTTCAAAAGATGTAATTTATTAAGTATGCCTTTTACCTTATTGGTGTTCCAGGGTGGATGGCATAAAAAGCAATTGATGCGTATAAACAAGGCATGGAGCAGGTTTCAGTCAATACAAGCTTGCACTGGATTAAAATGTGCAGCTGAGAACTGGAAGACTTTGGCATCTCTTAAACTTGTGCCTGTGTGGTGTCCCCTGAGTATTCCTGTCCCATTACAGAACCACCTACCCAGGCTCACCCACTATTCTGAAACCCTGTGATGTGCCCCATTATTTCGTTTCCAACACCTTCCTGCTCTGACAATGGAAGAAACTGTACTTTCAATAACATGCTGTTTGCATTAGTAGTAATTGTACATCAGCTGGTTAGAGGAGTGTTGCCCATCTCCCCTCGTTCCCCCATGCAGACGCTGTCTGGATCCACTCCGTATGTCCTCCCACTGCCTGCCTTCCCGCAGAGCTGCAGTACTACAGCTCCCTCCAAGAACCTGCAGCATTCCTAATCCATCTGCTCCATCTCTGCCTTTCCCTGTCATTTACTGAGGCCTCATGCACTGGTTTTTAGCGATTGCTGTTCCCAGAACTCAGCAGGCTGAGGGGGGTGGGAGGGAGATAAACATCAGAGTTCAACATCCAGACAAACACAGCAGAGCACACACAATAAATACATCCGCCCCCAAATGCAAATACATCAGAAGAGATTCCTTCCCCAGGGCTCAGAGCAGAGCAGGCTCAGACAGGAGAGCAGCACGATGAGGTGAGTGTAGTCGCAGGGACCTCTCTGGCTCCTCTGGCCACTTGGCATTGTGCAGGCCTTAGAAGGCATGAGTGTGATTCTCATCTTGTTTAGCTGTTACTACAGTATGACTCCGCTGATACCTCCTGATTTCTTCCATTGTCAAGTGAGAAGGGTGTTGGGCATGACTGTTTCAGCTAGTGCTGAGATACCTCATTTAGTATTGAGACTGGCACCTCGGATGTGTGGCTATTGGGGTATGATTTGAGTTGATGCTCACTCTTTGTCTGTTAATTTCTCTAACTTTGACACAGGCTGTTTGTCTTGCTGGCTATGCTTTACAGTGGAGTAAGCAGCAGCATTGTGCTGCAGAAAATGTATGGGAGGATCACATCCCCCAACTTCCCAAATGTCTACCCAAATCACAAGGAGAGAATCTGGAATATTACTGTCCCCAAGGGATATTCTGTCCGCATCTACTTCACCCATTTCAACCTGGAGCTGTCTTACCTGTGTGAATATGATTATGTGAAGGTATGTGTAGGGCAGGGCGATGTGTAGCAGTGTACATTTGATCCTGGACACATGCAAGACCAACATAACTGTTATAAGTACTTGATACTAGTCTGCTAGTAAAATTCAGGCTCAGACAATTTCTAAATGACGTGTTTATCAAGGCCCACAGGACCAGGAAGTAGAACTGATTGTCATATTGGAACATCTGCAACTTGAGTTGTTTGTGCTCAGAAAATTCTGATGTTCCTCTCTCATGAAGCAAAAGGTTTGAAATTTTGCCCAAAACAATTTTGGAGCTTCATTTTCCTGAAGTCACAGTGTGTGTTTTAAATTAACAGGTAATGTTTTACACAGAGTATAATGGGAGACCATAAAAGTGTAAGTGATATTCTAAACAAGATACTGTCAGCTTGTCTAAACGTGCACTTGCAACACTTGCTATCATGTGTTTGCTAACTAATGTGAGAAACAACCTCAGGAAAAGAAGCAGAGATACTGTCTTCAGGAAGTGTTTGGGTGATCAGAGGTGTCCCTGAGAGGTTTGTACTCCATGTGCTAGCATGTGCTCTAGTCTAGGCTGATTTGAGGCCGTGCCACCTCTGCACTTGTTTTGTTGTTTGCACAGGCCTGATACACATTAAAGAGGGAGCTGTGTTCACAGGGAGTACGCAAAACCAATGCATCAGCAGTACTTTTGAATCTGATGGAAATAAATAAGGCAGCCTTGTTCCCTTTTAGGAAGATCTCATTTCCATGGCTTTGTATGGTAAGTTGCTCCCATTCCCCAAATCCATGGTGTTTTTCATGTAATTTCCTTTGGGTAGGACAGAATACTTATTTCTGGTAGGGCTGTAGTATGCGACCATGTACAACATGAACCCCATGTATCAGAATATTTCTCTCGTATTAAAAACACAAGATAAATGAAAGAGCTGGAACTGTAATAAGTGAATCATGGAGCAAGTGAGTCACTAGTTTAAAGGGACCTTTTACTATATATTTGAATTTGTCAGTGTATGAAACCTTTTTACTCCAGTTGTCTCTGGCTTTACCAAGATCTTATTGTCACTGAGAGTGCCAAATTAACAAGAGCATTATAAACAAAGCATGGTGCTCATAGCCCAGGCTGGCATCACAGCTTTATGTGGGCCTCTGAAAGGGAAAAGGGAGACAAGATTATAGGCTTAAATCACAGAGAATAGGGGAAATCTCTTATCTGGACTGACCTCCAGAAGCACCTTTTGAGAGAATCCAAGCCTCCTTTCTCACACCATCAAACACATGCTTTCCAAGCCATGGCAGCAGGTTGGGAAGAGTAAAGCTCTGTGCTCATCTGGTGGATTTGTCTGCCCATTTTGCAGCTGAGCTCTGGTGGGAGGACCTTGGCTACACTGTGTGGAAAGGATAGTACAGACACCGAGGAGGCTCCGGACAACAAGACATACGTCTCCGCTGACAACAACCTCGTGGTAGTGTTTCGGTCTGACTACTCCAATGAGAAACCATTCACAGGCTTTGAGGCCTTTTACGCTGCTGAAGGTAAGAGACCAGCCCCTCTCGTAGATGAGAGAGACACAGCTATGGTGGGGCTGGTGCATTCCTGTGCCCTCATAGACTGTGGCTACTGGTGGGAGGTGGGAGACGGCAGTCTCATTGGACAGAAGCAGATGCAAAACAGCACAGCAGCTGAAGGCAAACAAGCCAGCCTCACAGAACAGAGTGGCTCAGACGAAGACGAAGTTTTGTTGAAGGGTTTTGGTTGCCTAATTGTGTGTTTCACCCATTAGATATTGATGAGTGTAAACAGCTGTTTGATGGTGAACCCCTCTGCAATCACCACTGTCATAACTACGTTGGGGGCTACTATTGCAGCTGTCGGGTTGGCTACACACTGCATGAAAACAAGAGGACATGCACAGGTGAGCTCTTGCTAGATTGGGAGATGATTCCCTACCTACAACATCCACTTAAATCCAGTCCCGACGCTATCATCAAGAATAAAGATGTTTTGTTGTTGTTTTCAGTATTCTCTGTGTGCCTGTGCAGCGAGAAGAAGGTACAGGTGGTTAGTCAGGGCTGTGGGCAGAGGCGCTGGTTTGCAGAGTGGCTGTGGACTAATTGCTGCTATTAAGGACAGCAATACTGTGTTGCAGTAAAATGGTGAACTGGCAGTTGTTTTTGGTTACCCCTTAGGCAGCATCCACCTGCATTCAGCTTTAGATAGATTGAATGGAGAATCAGGAAACTTGCCTTCCACTGCCCACTGCAGACACTTACAGTTTTCATGGCTGCCAGCGCAGCCAGCCTTGCAAAACTGAGTATAACTTGTTCCCTGGTACTGGGATACTGCGGATTGTGGACCCGAGTTAGTAGGTGTGTTGGAAAAACTAACAATCGAGTTGTGAAGTCTAATGGAGAAATAGTTTGCTTACCCCTCCAGAAGTACACAGGCAGCATGGTCCACATATCACTGACACCAGATACAACAATCCACTTGTTAAATGGGAGACAGCCAGGCAGAGATCTCTTGTTCAGAAGGACATACAGCATGAGGTTTACCTAGATGACTTCCGCCTGGCTCTGCTTCTCAGTTCACAACTAGGGAAAGCTTATGTGTCATCAGGCAGTGAAGTGCTGTCTCAATCAGCACAGTCATCAGCACCTCAGGATTCACTTCGCAGTGAAACGTGTGCCTACACGTGGTGTCAGATTCATCCTTTGTGGGTGCAACTTTGCCCACCTGGAGCTGAATCCTGCTGGAAAGAACCAGCACACATACTGCTCATTAAGTATTGTCATAGGTGGGAAGATAGTTTCTCTGAGCTCCCTGGTGCTGAAATGCAGAACTGGATCTAACCTCCAGGGCTTAAGGCTGCCTTGGCATTTAGCTTCCCAACTCCAGCCTGTTACAAACACTCTCCAGCCATGGCTGCCTGGGTCTGATTCAAGATCCAAACTTCTCATATCTCCACTGTATTAAAAAAGACCTAGTCATTCAACCTCCCCTTCCTAAAGTGATGGATTTTAGCACAAGTATATGGATCTACTTATGCTATAAAGCGTGTGCCTGGTCTTAATGCGAAGGTGCAAAATGAATAGCTGTGAACTAGCAGACTAGCAGCTTTGGACTGACCATTCATGTGTTCACACTTACAGCCCCCTCCTTGAACATACCGCTAACAGAGGGAGCTTAGCAGCAATATTGAAGGGCTGGGCTACCCGGATGGGTGGAGATAACGTGTGTTGGGAATTACTATGGTGCAGCTGATGTGTTGGAACCTGGTCACATTTCAGAGACCTTAAGATGCAAATGCTGAAGCTGCTGTGGCCACTGGGCTGGGCTGCAAAGCAAAGGTCTCTGCAGATCACCTTCATGAGATGAGAGCAAAAGCTGCCCCTTTGATTTTTGGGCTCCTTTCTGAGCAAGCTGATATTGACAGGCTCTTTTTTTTTCTCCTTTATTTTCCAGCGTGAGGTAATTAAGCTTCTCCTCGCTTAGGCAGAGATGGAGACAGATGTGCTGGGAAGAGTTGGTTTGCCCTCCCTCCTGACCTGCCTGTTGCAGTCTGCCCAAGGGCTGCAGGCTTCTCTTGCTCTGTGACTTGTATGTCTATGTTCCTTGCCTTTCAGACCTGCCTCCTGCAGACAATAAAGAGGCTGTTCGTTGTTGAAAGCTGATGGCAGGCTCTGGGGCATTTATTTTCATGCATTACCATGTGTCACTAGGGAAAAAAAAGAAGTTAGATAAGGCAGGAGCTGATAAGAAAGAAGCCATTGTGAAAGGCCCCTGAGCATCGCAGGTACCTGAAGATTCTTCAGTCTCTTGTCCAGCTCTTGTTGCTTGAACTTCTGTAGTTCTTAAACTGCAACAAGACCAGAACCACATATTTGTTCCCTAACATTCCTTTTAGATCTGGTCTTGTCTGCACCCAGGCTTGTAGGTTGAAACTATTTATTTTCAGAGCCTATTCACTCTTTGGAAAGGTTTGAATATTATTTTTCTTGTTCCAAATTTTGTGACTCTGGCCATATCTCCCATTGGGAACCTGGCCTTATGGCTGAAATGTGCTCTGGTGAGCAAAGCCTCAGAGTTCCAGGAGTTTGGTAAAGTAACGTGAATGTCACTAGGGCAGCTTACATGTCTTGCTTTCATACAAGGAAAGGTAACAGTGCCCTCCCCACATAGATGCAACACAGGGAACGCTGTTCTTCATCGCAGTTGCTTGTGGCATTGAGTGAGACAGTCTCAGTCCCTCACAGTGCCTCTCACTGCTCCACATTAATTTCCATTTGTTGTCCTTTCAGACTGTACCCTCTTGGGGCAGGGACCATCTTCTTAAAACCTGTTGGAGAAATGCCATGCTCTGTACTCGTCAGTGACTAGAGCTCCCCGACTCTGTGGAGGAAACATGATTATTGCAAGAGGTTAACAAATCAGAGCTGAGCAGCTGTAAGTGAACTGCTAAAGATTAAAAAGCTCAAGGGATTAGGGAGCATTAGTCAGTCAGCATTTCCTTATTTCTGCAATTTAGCAGGAGTTGCTTTTAATTATAATTTACAAGGCTCAGTTTCTCCAGTCCCATCTCTACTCTAGTGCCTGGAGTAAATGGGGGAGGAGCCCTTTTCCAAGTGAGCATGGGAGGGGGTGGAGAGTCTTTTAGATGAGACACTTGACTCGTGTCCGGTCACTGCATTTGCAGACCTTGCAAGGTGTTACCTTGGGCCAGTCACTTGATATCAGCTTTGAACATCTGTCTGCAAAATGAGAAGTAACATCACTGCCTTGACTTACTGGGAAGATGCTTAGTAAGTGTCGCAGAAGGTAAATGTGGTAGAGAACCGATCTGAGGGTAGAGTGGCTGTGCAAGCAGTAACCAAGGCTTACTTCTGCCGTATTTAATCTTGTTCAGAAGCTGTTTCATGGTCACAGTGAATTGTGATCAAAGCAGCTTGAAATTTTGCCATGGTTCGGTGATACAATTCATGACGCGCCTTTCATTGGAGACCTAATGAGACAATGACAGTGGATTTACAAGTTTTGAGGGGGTCATTTTTCAGAGTTCAAGCCTCTGGCAAACAGCTCACTGTGATTCTAATAAAAATATGGCCTAAGCATAATTGAGCACTCTCTGGACAGCTCTAAAGCTTGTACTGAGAAGTCAGGGGACAGTATTTCTGCTGGCAGGTGTTAAAAAATTGTTTGATCCTTTTTTTGTGCTGGCTAGTTTGTGACTTTCTTGCTTGCACACTTATGGGAAAAAATACTGCCCTGACAAAGGGAACTCCCAGTGGCCACATCCAGGAGATATTAGGAGAAAAGTAAGGTCCAGCCTGAGCCTTTTCATCTTCAAGCTGCAAATTCCCTTGGACTAGCAGAGTATCTTCTGTTGGGTCAGCTAGTTTGGGCTATTCATGTGAGCACAAGTCAAGAGAGTTTATTGGTGATGACTCACTTTTTTCCAAACTGTTATTACGAAAATCTCACATCAAAATTAGGAAACGGAGTTTAAAGGAGACAGATGTGATGAAGCACGTAGAACTATTAGACTCTATCTTTCTCCTCCTTTAGTCCTTCAAAACAAGGTGAAGGCCAGTTTTCTGAATTAGTGGGGTATTAATGGGGCACTGTTCTTACTTACACTGTAACAGCGTATGGGGATCCCAGCTCTGTGCAGAGGCGTGGTGGTGTTTTTTGCCACATGAACTCAGAGCCATCACTGCCCTGAAGAGTCTCTCAACCAGCACCTGGGTAGCTCAGAGCAGTTCTGCAATACGCATGCTAGAGTGGATCTGGGCTAAGGATCCCTGATGTCCAGTCTCCTGCATTTGATACTGGCCAGCATCTTATGCTTCAGTGGAAGATACAGTTCAGTAAGTGATTTTTAAAGTATACTGCCATAGAGAAGCGTAATCCCGTGCAGCAGATCCTCGGTTGTCTGTATGCTAAGTTTAAGATGAACTTACGGCACTAGTGTATAAAAGTTTGCCTTAGATTTCATGTAACAGCACAGATTATTTATATGCTATTTCTTAATCCTGTTTTTGTGTCAGAGTTGTGGTTTTTGGACTTTAATTTCATCATGTGTCCCTTTGTCTTTTTATTACTAGAGAAAGTAAACAGCCTTCAGAAACTAGTGTTTGTTTCTATACAGTGTTTTTGTGTCTCTACATGCATATATATGTGTGTGTTACCTCACAGTGGTCTTTTCTCCACCATTTCTCTTTTACATGTTTTTATGGTGAGCTTTAGTCTAGTAACCTTTAATCATACTTTAAGGAAAGAAGATAATACAATCATTACGGTAAATAGAAGCCAAAGTGTTGCTGCCTTCTATCTCTGAGGCTCTTGTAAGAGAGATTTTAACCTCATGAAACCTGAGTCTCTGTTCTTTGCTCAGTACATCCCATGCCTGGGGAAAAAAATGGTTTTGTAGGTAATAGGAAAGGATTCTGATGCACAACTAGCAGAAGATTTGAGATTCTGACTTCCTAATGATTTCAGTAGGGAGTTAGGGGTGTAAAGATAGTACCCATTATATTGTGGCTTGTATGCTTAGGGTAAGACATCCTGCTGAGTCTTTTTTCACACCCAAGGATTCCGTGTTTTCATTCCTATCTCTTCCTATAATTGCCTCCAGACTGCTCCTGTAGGGGCTGTAAGAGCTGGGACAGATATTCGCAGCATGAGGAAATTTCAGTTTTTAAGAGAAGCAGATTTTTTTGCACGTACATGGCTGTGAGCAGTATACTACTAAAGCTGCATATCAAGTAGGTTTTGGGGTGTTTCTTAGCCTGGGCTTGCAGCAGGTGGAAGGAAACATTATAGTGGAACCTGAAAGCCTGGAGAGAGGCAGCAAACTGTGTGTCACTGGCGATATTGTGAGCAGCACCTGCAGCAGCTCAGGAGAGTGTGCTGGAAAATGTGTTTTATTCTTACATAGCCATCAAATGCTTCTGTATTTTGAGGCACAATTGATGGAATTACAGAAACGTGCATTTAGCTGGGAAGAATGAGGTAATAACAATTAAGGAAAAAACCCACTTGCTGATAATCCTCTACAAGTATAGCATGAAAGGAAGAGATTTAATTCCCATTGTAGCTTGATTTCTGCTGGTGCAAAGCAGTGTGCTCTTAGGCTGGATTCAGAGGCAGCCAGAACCTCCAGGTGACTTAGTCAAGCTTTCTTTGCTTCTTTGGAGCAAGAGAGGCATTTCAAACAGGATTTAAAAAATAGGAGAGTGCTCAGTTTTAACAGAATAGGCATTTCTAGGTATTTATTAACTGTTTTACTCTGTGCACTTGTCAGCTGTGTTTGAAAACCCAAGACAATGAATTCAGAGTAGGGCGCACAGATGCTCAGTCACTGTGGTGATGGATAGGTTTATGTCAAATAAAAGCAGCTGCTCATAACTTTTTGGGAAGATGGACAAAGATTGTTCTGAAATTACAGCTTGTGCTAAAAGAAACACTTAATACCCAAGTGCATCATTACTTGTGTTGTGGTATTGTAGTTGTGCTAAGAGCCACACAAACATAAAATAAAAAGATTATAATTTTAACCACTCCTGCTTTCCTTTCCAAGTAGATGCTTGTATCCGAATACTTCCTGTAGCAGCAAGTAGGGCTGGTGCATAGGTACAGGGTGGAAACAAGTTTCATTCTCTGAAGTAAAAGGAGCTTAGAATCTTGGCTAATGAAATCTGTAATTAGTTAAGGGACAATAATGTTCGTTTTCTCATTCACAACTTGGTCCCCTTCTATTAAAATGACAACCTTAAACCGTATGGACTGTTTTAGATGATAATCTGTAATTAATGACCGGATAATGGCATTTTTGTTGGTGGAGGTCAGCATGGTGTGTTTAAGGATGCAACTCAAACAATTTCCCTCTTAAAATGAATTCAGTGTCACTGTGGTGCAAAAACATGCCGGTGTTATCAGCCAGTCCAGCGTTCCTCATCAATTAAAGGATTGCTCATACGGCTTTTGCAGCACGTCATAAAGCCTTTGTTCCCAGCTGATCAAAGCGCCACTTCACAGTGATCAGATGCTGTCAACAAGCTGAGATCCTCGGGGCACTTGTGGCTGTTCGTTCTTGCTTCTCTTCAGCAGGGAGCGTTTGTGGCTCCAATTGTGTCGGCAAGAGGCACAGCTGGTTTTGCTCAGAGAATACAATTACATTTTAAATGTCTGGCAACAAAGGCATTAAAAAGAAAGAGCTGCATTCAGAGGCTTCTGGAATTGAGGAGCTGATAGCTATCTTACTGCTCTCCACACTCCGGTGCAGCAGACAAGCTGCAAATTTAACACCTTGGAATGTTTCTGACAAGCTTCCAGCTATCACACTTGTTTCTGACCTCCAGCCCCATGACTAAGTGGTGCTTTCCCGGTGTCCTTCCCTGCACCACTTCTGAGGTGGGAGTGCTGGATAATCCCTGTGCCCAGGTCCTACCACAACAGAGAGAGAAAGAGGGTGATTTTCTCAACAGTGACAAATGCCCACTGGTGAAATGTGTGAGACCAGCTTCATTTCATAGCTAGGTGGATATGTGGCTCTGAAACTCTCTTGAAGGGATAGACTAGTGTAGAGAAAGATCCGCTACCTTTACCCAGTGCAGCTGAACTGAGTTAACACAACTGTGATCGTCATATTCTGTTGGGATTTTTTTTTTTCTAGCCCACTGTCAGGGTCAGTTTTTTACTGAAAGACTTGGAGAAATCACCAGCCTTGACTATCCAACCCCTTATCCCGCACTCACCTCCTGCAGCTGCAGTATCCAGGTAGAAGATGGCTCCCTGATCACGCTGGAGTTCACAGAGGCCTTTAATGTGGAGACACTCCCAGGCGTGTTGTGCCCCTCTGATGTCCTTAAGGTAAGGTAAAGTTTATTGCATTTCATCACAGCTTTTGTGAGACAGGCCCAGTTCTTCCACTGCATCTTCTTCAGCCTGTGTTTTGCCATGTTAATTTACAGTTTTGTCTCCCTGTATCTCTCCTCGCTCGTTTCTTCTTCTCATCCCTTCAGTTTTATTGTTTTGGGTTTTTTTGTTTTCTCCTTTCAACACCTTCCTCTTTTGGGAAATTCACCAAAACCAAAACGAAGCACACCTGTGTGTGATGACTTGATAGATTTCATCACAACCTCTGCCCTTATCGCAGATCAGTGATGCCAGGGGCGTCAGTTAAATCTTTTGCATTCAGTTTGCTTGTCTATAAAATGGACCCGGTGTCTCCCCAGGAATTCCATAGCAGGTGGGATGCTCAGAGAAAAGGCACCCTGTGAGTTACCAGAGTGATGAGCCATCACTCTAAACACCTGACTGTTTTTTTTTAAACTTTGCAAGAAAAGACTGTTCAAGTTCAGGGTGTCGCAGTATTTTAATCGGTTTGTTCTTCTGTAAGCCTCATGGGGGAAGGAATAAAGACATAAAGATTTGCGTTTTCTCATTCTTTTCAGGTTAAAACACCCAAATAGTGATTTGGCCCATTCTGTGGAAAGACTTTGCCTGCAAAAATGGAGACACAGGTTAGTGTTGTGAATATGGCTTTCATAACTGACATCTCAGGAGCACACAGTGGGTGGAAGGTGAAATACACGGCCACAGGTGGGTAGGAGGCCTCTGTTTAGTTCTCAAGCCCAGACTATTCCCAGAACTTCATTCTGGAAAGGACTGAATAGCGACCAAATAGTGGTGCTTTGAAACGCTGGTTTCACAGTTAGTTCTCAGTAGTGTGGCTATTAAACAATGTAGCTGCTAAGTAGTTTCCTTCTGCAGTAAAGTTTTAAGAGAACTCCTGAATTGCAGCTGATCTTACAGTTCAGCTCGGGTCCAGGCATATGGTTTGATTTTAGGGAACACTTTTCCCAACTTGTCAGGAGTTACGAGGCGCGTGTTAAAGCAGCAGACGTACTGGGTTAGTCCTGTGAGCGTAGCCTGGCTCCGCGCAGGTCGCTGCACACCTTTGATGTGGGAGATCGCAGTAAGTCAGGCACAGCTCTTCCTTTTATTCTCAGAAATGGTAGATGTGTGTCCATGTGAGTGACACAGTGCAGAGAGGGGGCAGAGAAGGGGCGGGTTTTCCCCGAAGAGCCTTTAGCAGTAGCGAATTCGCTCTTAAGGGGAATATCGGTTTTCTGATCCTCTGCAGATTTTCCATGTCCCAGTCCTGAAGCACCACCCCATGGTCACATCGCACCAGTGCAAGCGCGGCACGTTCTGGGTGGCCGCTCTGCTCTCTGCTGACACGGAAATGTGCTACTTGAAGCAGGTGAACCACGGCGCTGTCAGCCCTATTGGACTTAATTTCTCAGGGATTAAACGTGTAGGTGCCTCTTCTCATTAACAGTTTCTGTTGCTGACATTAAGAGGTGTATTCAGCACACTGAATTTGTGAGCAATTGTCCTTTCTTTGATACCCTCCCCGAAGAATTACGTTTTTGCGTACGCCTGTGTGTATTTGTGCCCACGCTGATGTTCTTTAAACACCGCCGCCTAGAGATTTGCTTGTAATTATGTTGGAAGAAAAGAATGATTTTACGAAAGATTTCACAAGATCAGTGTAGCGCAGATTTTTAATGTTCTTTCATTTCTTCCTGCATCTCTCCAGGGAAGTTAAAACTGGAATACTTGGGCATTCCTGCTGAATGCCACATTTCAGACTTAGCTCTTAATAACATCCTGCTCCCCAGCAGGCAGTTTCGGAAGATACTCCAGCCTGTGTATGATTACAGCAAAATTCTAAAATCACAGTTAGGTGATTGCATTTTAGGACAACTGTTGTTTTTCTGTAATTAACCCTGTTCGCTGTGGAATTAATTTGACCTTTTATTTCTAGTCCTGCTTCTTGGAAAACTAAAATGTTGTGAAGTCTTTTGTAGTGGAATGGCAAAGGGCAGCTTCTTGGAACAACCAATGGCAAAGGGCATCAGTAAGTCACTGCTAATATTTGTGAATTTGAAAATTTCTGTGCAAATATTTCTATAGTCTTATAGTACCTATAAGCTGACGAGGTAGAACCACCTCCTTGTAGAATGTTCGCTTCAGCAATCAGATTACCACCTTTACGTTACTCTGAGTTTCAGCATGGCAACTGCTACAATTGCTGTTTAATGGGGAGGAACAATAACCGAACGAAAAATGTGATAACCACAGAGTGACTGGCACTCCCTGCAGTTATTAATACTGACCTTATGCTTATCTGTTAAATTGTTTACTATTTGAACATGCCTTGGTCTCTCCGAGGCTCCCTGGTGCTCCTGGCATTGCAGATTAACGCCACAAACTCAGTTCAGTTCTCCTTCAAGAGTAAAAAGCTGAACCTTCAGTTTATTCCAGCTCTTTTGGAGAATGCAGTTTTGTAAGTAACTAAATTGTTGCTTCTAAATTGCTTGGTGTTGTTTCTGACAGGAAAATTGAACTGTGCTCCAGAAGTACTTGTGAGGGGGAAAAGCCACTGAATGCCCTTATTGTAGAGTACTGGCTTGGGGATTTATTATTTTTTTCTTTATTTTTAATGCTTGAACTGCTAAATTAGTTACTCTGTAAAATGACTCAAGATTCAAGACTGAGTTTTGGAAGGAACATTTTACAATGTAAAAGCATAATTGTTCCTCTTATCTTTTAGATTAGAATATCCATATATTCCAATTACCTTCATTTACATTCAGAACAAATACTTCTCCGTGCCCAAATTCCTAAGCAAAACCATCTCTCTTGATTACAGAACATTTCCAAAGGATGTATGTAATACTGACTAATGAAAATTGTACTCTAAATCAAATATTCATTTGCAAGCAATTTTACCATTCCAAAACAATCTGGGAATTACATTTAGAATCATTAACTTAATTTAATCCACACAAGCATAATAATTCAGTGTCCAAATCTGAAAATGTTGAACAGTTATTGCTGCCTTCATTGTTTTGCAGTTTATGGAAGCAGAGAAGTGGAAGCGTGGAGCGGACGGATGGCGGAAGGCAATTTTCCTGGCAAGTGATGTTAATTACAGAGCCAGGAGGATTAGGGGGTGGGTCGCTTTTCTGTGACAGCCGGGTTCTAGCAGCTGCTCGTGGTGTAGGTGATCAAAGAAACCCCTCAGCTTTGAGGATTAAATTGTGGATTTTGAACAAATGCGCATTTTGCTATGAAGAAGCCTGGTCAGAAAAATTTTTTATTCATAAAGCTTATAAAAAATGATCTTGTCAACTTTGACAATGATACTGCATCAGTTAGACTGGAGCATAAACTCTCAATTAGCACCAATATCACACCCATTTACCAGGAAAAGACAGATTTCAAGTGAGAGCGAATGCTGGGGTTGCTGTATCGGGGTGGGGGAGACCCAAGACGAGGGGCTCTTCTGCGCTGCTGCTGTCCTGAGCTCTGCTTGAGCTACAGCCGCGTAGGCGGACACCATCTCACAGAGCCCCTTCTGCGGGCAGAGAAGCTGCTGTGGGGGTCGGTGTTGGGTCCTGGCATTCAGACTGGGCACTTGTGGGCAGGACGGGCTCTATACAGGAGTCAGTAATTACAGCCCTTGCCCTGAAAGCTCTATTATAAGTAAGTCTTAAAAGACTTTTATTTGTAATTCCTACAAGCTATGACTTAGATTACAATAACAGCTTGTGTATTTAAATACTTGGAAAACAGCACTAAATCCTTCATGTTTATTAAGCTTACCCATTGTGTTAAAAAAGACAAAAATACTTGACTATCCAAACACAGTATTCATTTCCGTTTTCTGTCCCAATGGCTGTTAGAAGACCTTTAGATTTACAGAACTGACATCTGCCTAAAGGCGGCACTGGACTTAATAAAGTATATTTTGTTTTCTTTTAAATAGTGCTGTGGATTCTTGTAAGACTGCGGCTTTTGAACGAACACAGGTCCAGACAAAGCATGTGGAGCATCGAGGTACCTGACACCTCTCCCTCCTGTGTGGGGGCAGTGGGAGCCCAGCAGCACCAGCTGCGTTTGGGGACATTTCCATACGCTTTGAAGTACCTCTGTAGGTACCCGCTGCAGAGCGTAGGAACAGTGGTACAGCATTTGCTTTAAAGAAGTTGCAGAATAACTGTTTTTCTGAACATAATTTTATAAAAAATAAGCTTTCACATTCAGATTTATAATTTCAGTACTTTTCAGCTGAGAACAGATTCTCAGAACTAATTAGAAGCAATGTTATAAAAAAAAAAACCATTCTGACAATATATACCCCCCTCACAATTTACATAAACTTCCTTTCTTGTATCTCACATTCTATCATTCACATTTCACTTTCTAGAATGATGTAACTGAAATCTCTAAAAAAAACCCAAAACATGACTCCAAACACTTCAATATGTTTTCAATAGTAGTTTATTTACTCACTTGTAAACACTAGAGTATGCAAAGCAGTTTGAAAATACTACTAAAACTTGAAAGTTATTCTAAAGTGTTCAGGGATTTTGTTTGAGGGTGAAGGAAGGCTAAAATTATTAGCAAAGATTACTCAGTGCTGTCAACCAGCCTGTTAAAACCTAAACCTGGACAATTTAAATAAAATCAAAGCCATGCTAATTACAAAAACTTACCAGGAAGTTCCTTGCAGGGGGGTCACAGTTAGTCTTTGGAGGTCCCAGAATACCATTTTTAAGTGTTACTCAGCAGAAGTAGCTGGTAATAGTGCAAGTGCTAAAATGCAAAATTCACAGATGGTACAGAGTTTGGAGATTATTCTGACAGGTGCAGAAAATAAAAAATCTAAGCAACTTTTTGTAGGGGGACACGAACAACAGAAGTGTGGGATTACTGCTCACCCCAGTGTTTAGAACCCCTCTTTAAACCCTTTAAGATGTACATCGAGACCCAGCTTTTTTAATACTGCAAGTGGAAAACTAACAGTAGTGCAGTTTTGTCCACTATTTAATGGTCTTCTGTTCAGAAGCCTCAATATAATACACAGTAACGAAGATATAAAAGTTAAATAGGTTAAAAACTGTGTAAATATCCATATTCAGAGCATTCTTAGCTACAGCACAGTAGTATGGTGCATAAAAAAAAAAGTACGATGGATCAAGCTTCAGTGGGTTTCAAGTGCAAGTAGATTAAACAATTCCTCAAGCTCCTACCACCAGTGGAAATGATCTTCCACCAGTTTCTGCTGAAACATCCTGCTCTTTGTTAAGAAGCTGCATCTTAGTTGACACTTCTGCACCTGTAATAAACTTAGTTTTCCAGATTAAGACCTCTATCATAAAGTCTATGTACGTTTACTAATGTTTTATTCAGCTGGAGAGTCTTCCCTGTGACTAGTTTTAAACATGAGTTTATAGCTTGCTTCCGAGCGAAGAGTGTTGCAGACCCCTACTTGCCAGGAGTGGGCTGGTCTAAGAACAAATTAAAAACATACATCCCCAAAGGAGATGCTGTGGACAGAAACACATCTTGACAGCGTTTGTCTCCCCCACCCCACTTCTGATGAGGAACTCCAACTCCTAAAAGAAGTAAGTGATGTTCCTTGATACAGATGCAATCTGGAGGGAACTGCTTACCATTCTAGGTGCGGGCACCCAAACGTGTGGGCACTGGATTTTAGATATATACGTATCACTGAACAGTGCAAAAATACAGTGGATTAAAGTTGGGTGTCAGGTATCGATACGTGGTGAGCGGTGGCTCCGTTTGGCTTTTAGAGCATGCTTATCTGAAACAAACCGAATTACTGCAAAAAAGCTTTACAGAAGTTCATCTCAAAAGGGTAAAATTAATTAACTGCTATGAATTCTTTGCATTCAGGGCTGCAAAACAAAGACACATATTACTTAAATCAGTTTTATTTAAGAATTTCCTACAGTGACAAATCTTATAAAAAGCATCCAAACACGAAACTGCAGCAAACAGCATTCTTATGGATATCTTACAGACAGTGGAACTTCCACCCTGAAGAGGCACACTGAGCTCGCTAGTGCTCTCTGCCGCAAGAGCTACTGCAAAGCACACCACCAGCTCAATGTTCTCATCGCAAACCCCATCAGCTTCAATTCACATTACCACACTTACAGATCATTAACAGAAAAAAAAAAACACACACCATACAGCATTCACAGCAGTTGACATAAGGGAAAAAAAATACAAATATTCATTTCACATAACACATTCAACTAATTGATTAACTAGGTATAAAACCCACTTAAAGTCTTCCACATATGGATGTCCTTTGAATGCAATAAACACTCGTACTTTATTTGCTATCATGGCTCTCCGCACACTCTCTCACCAAAGCCACAGGATTGAGAGACATCTCGCCAAGTAAAATAAAATCCCATAATGCACCACCAGGTCTCTGCATGCGCTCTCTCCTTTATCTCGCACATACCAGCCCTCTCATGCCTCGGCACCACCATCAATCCCACACAAGGTTTCAAAAGTTCAAACAGCCTTCTGGTTCCATCTCACAGCCTTGCGTTCATAGCGTTGATACGACTCCATGAAATAAAGAGTAGCGGATAAAAATGGAACACCCACCGTCTAAGACGCAGCATGTGCGGTGTGATGAAGTATTCTTGGATGAGAAAGCATGTAGACAGAAGTATTCCTAAGGCAGAATATTTACAGCACTGCTTTCAATGAAGTGCTTCTTCCATACACATTTGAAATGAGATGAACTGCGGAGATTAAATGAAGCCTTCATATCGTACTTTAGTATGGAGGGGAGACAGTGTTAAAAAATAAACACAAACAAAACAAAAACGACACTGTGTTCTCCAACTGGGGCGCTTGGAGAGTCTTATGGTGGGATCAAATTAAAAACAAGAGGGAGAGAATGCTGTTTCTGACCAATGGTTTCCATTTTGAACATGCAAAGAATTCAGGTAGCTGGGAAACAAGGGACAAAGTAATACAGGAGAAACCTTTCCTATCGATTGTAGTGTTAGTTTACCTATCGGGCAAACAGCAGTCCACTTCCAAACATTCAGTATTCCAACAAGATATGTAACAAAACTTATAAAATTCCTTTTACCTTTCTTTTCTTTTTCTTTTTTTTTTTTTTTTTGTAAAAAAGAAAAATGTCAAAAATACTGCTGAATATACTGCACACTGAACAAACTGATTTGGAAAATTTTAGTATATATGTAATTTACAGTATACTTACCATGAGTTAGAAAAATTTGATTTCCCACCATAGAGTCAGTATCAGAGCCCACTGCGTCTACATTCCCCAGCCTGACGATTTGGAATCCATGCTTGAACCAAAGCCTCCGTTAAACCCACTGCTGGAGCCCGCGTTGGAGGCTGAGCCCCAGCCTATCGCTGCCCCCGAGTTGGAACCGCCGTACGAGTTATTCCCTGAACTAAAGCCCTGGTTCTGCTCCCGCTGCATGTTGCCTTGAGGCTGGTTGTTCCCCGACGGCCCCGACTGGTTCTGCTGACTAGCCAGCATGCCCATCATGCCCCAGCTGCTCTGCAGGGCCGCCTGCGCTGCCGCCATCATGGCAGGGTTGATGCTAAAGGCTCCGAAGTTCATCCCTCCACCCATGTTACTGCCCTGATTGTTGCCCAGCCCTCCCCCACCTCCTCTGCTGTTGCCAAACCCCCCTTGATTCCCAAAGCCTCCCGGATTACCACCAAATCTTCCACCTCTCTCTAACTGTCTATTGCTATTGTGCTTAGGTTCAGCATTGGATATATGCACGCTGATTCCTTTAATGATCAAGTCCTCTCCACAAAGAGATTGGGCAACCTATAAGAAATAAGGGATTGATAAATATGTGTTAGACTTCCTCTTTTTAAGTGTCAGTAGTACAAGACAAAAAAGACCCCACATGATTCTGAGCAGATATTTAACCTGCAAAGGAAGCATATGCATATACTTAATCCAATTTGAAGTGTTTTATCTTTGCATTCATTGCTACACTAACTGCAGTATAAAAAGCCGCCTGTACAATAGCATCTGAAAAGTGTAACCTTAAGACAATTCAATAATCAAACCAAGCTAAAACCACTGGGATTCTCAAGACAGTGGACAAGTGTTCCATGTGTAGTTCCAGAAATAACGCTTGATAAAGCTACTGAAACGCAGGCTGTCTAAATAGGAGGGGAACATATGTTAAGACGTACCTGATCATCTGCAAATGTAACAAAAGCAAAAGCTCGGAAGGGTTTAGGAATGAAGACATCTACCACTTCTCCATACTGGGCAAAGAACTGTTGGAGTTCATCTGCCGTCATGTCCTCAGTACAGCGCCCCACAAACACTTTTCGGCTACGCAAAGGTTCATCGGGACTTTGCTGGAGAGAATGGAAGGGGAAAAGAAAAACAAACAAACAAACAAACATACATTTAAAAAATCACCATTATCCTTGAGAACCGAGTTACATTATGGTAAAAGCCTCTTTCAATCTAGCCTGTTCTGAGGACTGAAGATAAGAAAGTTTGAGATTCTAAGTCAAAGACTTAAAAAAAAGTTGTGTTCAGAACATGCCTGCACCTTGGTACAGATGAGAAGAGTCACAAGAAAATGAAGACAGGAGCAGCACACAAGAACAGTGACAAGGCCACTGCAGGAGGATGCTTTTTTTTTTTTTGGTAGTAACTGCATATATACACACAGGAAATAGACAGAAGCTTCAGGTTCAGTTTTGAATTCAAACACAGACTCATTCTGATCTTCCCTAGATTAGTTATTCCGCCTGCTTTATTCTCCATTTATTCATGCAGCAGACAAGTTAAGCAGGTACTGCTGGACATTAAAACACATTCTCAGATTTCCATCTGTGCTTAATTCCCCCACATAGCTAGCTATTTTTCCAACACTTCTTGTTCGCTTCCTGCTCACCCACCTCCTCCCTGTTTTCCTTCCTTGCTCTCGCATGTCCTGTCTGGTCACAGACTGGAAAGCCACGTCCAAGAGTGCATTATTAATCTGTTCATCTGCTCACCTAACACAGCTGCTAAAGAGGTGCGCTTCGAGGGTTTGGTAAAAATAAAACTAGCAATAAATATGAAAGTACCTTAGAGTTGGGAAGTTTACAGTCACACCATCTTCCATCTATCATGTGCCGCTGAGACATTACTTTCACCTGGGTTTCATAATCCGTAAACCGAACAAAACCAAAACCTTTTGAGTGGCCAGTTTTAATATCCTTCTTAACCTAAGACAAAAAAAAAAAGCATGCTTTTGAAGATCACAGAAATGGTGCACATCTGTAGTTGTTACTTAACCACATGCTATTTACCAGACATCTCCTGTGTCAACCTTGATACTAAGATCAACTAGAAAAAGTATACAGGAAGTTTTTATTATCTCACTATATATGCCTACCTTTTCTTACAAAAATTACTGCATTATAGAGCCAAAGCAGGGGCCCTGTGTCACCTACAAATTAAAGTTATTAGCTTGCCTTGTGCCCAGGCATAACCAAAAATGCAATATAAATACTTTGGAATATTGTGATGGCGTAGCCAGGCCAGCTGTATATACAACGTGACCACCAAGGGGGCAAACCCGTGTAGCTGCACACAGGAGGCAGGCGGGTAACAGCAGATGCAGAACAAGCCAAGTGTATCGGGGTCAGGTGAGATCCCCCTCCTGGGAGGATAAAAACGCGTGAAGACAGATGAAAACTGAGCCAGGTTTGTCTTCCGACCTCTGCCATCCATCAAAGAGCCCTCAAGCCTGGCCAGGCCGTCTCAGTGGCTAAGGCCACCAAGGCCCCAGGCACCACAGCAACCACGCAGCACTGGGTCTGCAGTACCAGGTGCACTCTGCTGATGCAGGACATGTGCGGTACGGGACCAAGAGTCTGGTGACGGCAGTGATAATACAGATGTAACCACTAGCGTGAAGCATGCTGTCACTGAATGGATTTAGTAAAGTTCTGTTTAAGGGTTTATCAGTCTTTTAAACACTCCCATCACAGCAATGTCCCATTTCTTAATACACACATATACACAGGCACATATTAGCTGCAGCAATTAGTAACAGTAATATAAATCAAAAAGCTCTTAAAAAACACTGTACTCTTTAAGCTGATCTGCATGAATTACCACTCCCAAGTATCCCTGACCATCTGTACCTACGCAAGCCTGCAGCTACAAAGCTCATGGAAGAAAACATAACCTAGGAACAGAGAGACAGGGCTTCAGACCTTCTCTGAGCTTATACGGCTGTTTGTTTCTACTGGCTTCGTCAAAAGACAGATTTCTATCTAATATCCCTCCTTACTTAAGCTGGAAAAGGATTTTACCTGCACCATCAGAACTTCTCCAAATGTACTGAAATATTCCTTTAAGTCTTGTTCAGTGGTTTTCCAGGGAAGACCCAAGACTATTAAATCCGAAGTCTTCTGTACTGCTCGTTTCACTTTCACAGCTGATGATGCATCCGTTTCATCCATTTTTCTCTTGTTATCTGAATATAAAGAAGTACATTAGACATCATCCTCAACTCTGGAAATTGCTTCCACTGATGATGAACCACATGGTATAAAATCTTAGACACTGATGAGAAAAAGTAGAGACTACAAAAGACAGGTGCCAGCTGCTGGCAGCTTATTACTATAATTCAGATCCAACTGCCTGCAACTATAAGGAGAGAAGAAAGAACTGTCCACACTTAAGTCCTCCTCCAATAGGTAATCTGACTGAGTTAGTTTTGCATCAGTTTACTAAAGTATTACCCGGCAACATCCACAGGGATGTGGAGAAAACATGAATTTTTAACAAGAATACTTCATTAGCAATTTACTTCCCCCCTTTTTTTTCTTTGTGGAGCGTGGGGGGCGAAAGAGGGGGTAGAGTGGTCAGGCTTCTCTTTTCCTGAGCATTTTTAAATGGTACCTCTGGCCATACCATGGCTTAAGGAGAAGCATCTGTGAGTACACAGAGATCCCATTACACCACAGTCATCGAAGGTCTATATAAGGCTGTGAACCCTCCGACGACAATGCAAAATTTTTCATTAAAGTGCTTGGATGGGTAGAGAGTTAAAAAATCTTACTGCACATCTGAAAACTCAGTGGGGTCAGATCTACTCTGCAGGACAGATACATGAATAAAATCACTGTACTTCAGTAAATCGGAGGGTTCAACACTAACGCTGTAGCCATGTTAAATTAGCAGTGGCTCGCATGGACCTCCTCACTAAGCACACTTGTGCAAAAAAGCCGAAGGAGCAAAGACAAACCTTTGGGGTAATTAACAACATAGACCAGGTTTCCCCAGCCGGCTTCTGGCGCGTGCAGGATGCCCTCCACCAGCCGGACGCCCCTCATGCACTGCGACACCGGGTTCCGGTAGCGCAGCCCGCAGGCCCCGGGGAACTGGGCGGTAACGGTGGAGAGCAGCACGGTGCCGTCGTCCTCCGAGGGGATCTCGATGGGCTCATCGTTCTCGTCTTCTGTCACCCGGATATACTCCGACATCTTCGCTGGAAGTTACTGAAGTAGAGCAGAGGGGAGAAAGTGGGCGTAAGCCATCATGGTGCTTCCCTGGATTTGGTTTTCACCGCCCTGCCCTTAAGGCATAAGCCCACCCGTATTAATTACACAGGGGGCACACCGAAAGGCGTTATGCACTGACGGTCCAGCCTCAGGCCCCGCCGTACCGACACACACACGGACCAACACCTCGGCCCGTCCCGCGGCCCACGGAGGGACCGACAGTGACGGCTCTCCGAGGCACGGAAGGGTTTCCCAGGGCCGCCGTGGCCTCCCCCAGCGGGGTCGGGACCCGTGACGGGCTGCGGGAACAGCCCTCCTCGGCCCCCACCGCCTGACAGGGCCCGCCCGAGCCTGCGACCCTCCGGGCGCGGCCCCCAACGCCCCTCCCACCGCCGGCGGCCCCGGCCCGAGCGGGCCCCGAGCGAGCCCGCCGCGCCGCGCTCACCGGCCAGGGAAGGGAGCGGCGTCTCCGGGCGACCCTCACCGCCTCCGCCGCGTCCCGGCCCGCTGCCCTCCGCCGGCGCCGCACAAAATGGCGGCTGCGGCCCCCCTCAGAGGCCGGGCCGGGCCGCGGGACGAACCATTCCCAGCGGCGGGGAGAGGCAGTGGCGGAGGGCGACCGGCCGCGGGGACCGCACTAGGCCTCGACCGCGCTTCAGCGACGCGTGGCCCGAGCTCCGCCGGAGCCGCGGGCTGTGTTCGCGGAATGGGGGCGGCGGCGACCGGCGGAGGGAGCGTTCCCCACCCCGCTCCCCCCCACCGGCGGGGCTGGTGGTACGGCCCTGCCCGCGCCTGCGCGACGCGCGCTGCGAGCGCGGGAGCTGCCGGGAAGGGGCGGCGGCGGTGGGGCCTCCCGGGGAGCGGGGCGGGATTCTCCGCACACACACGCACGTCGGGGCGGGAGGTTCCCGTAGCTGTTCCCGGCCAATGACGGCGGTAACGCAGAGCTCTAGAGCTGCAGTGCGGCCTGGACCGGCTCCGGCGGGTCTCGCCAGCGCCAGGCTGGCGATGGGAGCGGCGGCGCGCAGGGCCGCGGGCGGGGTGAGGACCCGCTTTCCCGGTAGCGGCCGTCGCTCAAGGTAACGGCGGTAGCTGGTAAGGGACCCCGCGGCCGCACCGGCGGCTCCTGGGTGAGTCTCGGAGGCCGGTCAGGGCTTTGCAGACCCGGCAGCTCCCTGGGGCGGGCGTCCCCGGGAGAGCTGATAAGGGACCTGCGGAGAGGGAGGAGAGTGCGGGGACCGGAGCCTGCCCGGTGTGCGGGAGAGGCTTACCGGAGGGCAGCCATCCCTCTCCCATCTCCACTACCAGAGAAACAACAATGAGCGCACTTAATTTGTAGCCTAACAAAGACTTAAGGTTAAAAACAAACAAAACAACCCCACCACCCTCTTTCTAACAAGTCCCAGCCCGTAAAGCAGTTTATTTAGGGAACATGAGGAGTCTCCATCACTAGGGAGAAGAATGGCCTTAGGTGTACTGAGGGCTCTCTCGGTTAGGCAGGAGGAGACGCCATTTGCACTTTCAGATCCCTTTCTCACAGAACACGATAACATTAGTGATGCGAAGCATGGCAATCACTGCAATATCTGAGCATCAGCTTGGAAGTGCCAGCGTTTAAGGTTATCTGTAACCTTAGCACAGGAGGCAAACCCTCTGAGCAATACCGTCCGGGGCATGTTGCCACTTGAATAGCATCATTCTGTGCTTGGTAGGAAGGGTTGATCTGACATGCCGCTGTCTGCAGGTCTCCTGCAGGCATTCCCTGAGGATCTTGGAGAGAACTAGATTAGCCAGGCTGACTAATGCAGACAGTTTCGTGGCAGCTCAGTTCCGTATATCATATTTAGTGTCTTAGTCTGACACCCTCCCCCCCTTTTCCAACAACTGGTTCACCCCTCGTAACTGATGTCTTCATTAATTCTTCCAGATATTTGGTTTTGGTTTTGTTTTTTTTTTTTTTTGCTTCTCTCCCCCATTCACTGCCCTGCTCTGACCTTGTATAAAACAATTTTGTAGGATTGCTAGAAGTTAAAAAAGCTAGCAGTTCTATCCCTGTCCTCTAATACCTAGTAAATGTTTGCTATAACATGGATTAATCCTCTCTAGACCAAATCTCCCCTTACTTAATGGAAATACCTAATGGTTAAATCTCATTATACAGTATTATAAACTTCTGAACTCCAAAGCCATTATGGCTAAGGGACACTCATGTTCTTTCTGCCACTTTTCTGACTCTTAAAAAAAAAAAAACAAAAACATGCAGAAGAGCCACCTACATACGTTTTCCTAAGCTGCAGTCACAGGAAAGACGGCTAGCTCGGCTGCCATGCCGAGCCTTCTCTGCTCCTGTATCGTACACAAGTCTATGTAAGAGAAAAATAACGATGGCAGGGACATGGTATTTTCCACCTGGTCTGGTTCCTTTTATAAGGTTAATCATTTGCTTTAAGTAACATAACCCTCTAGATAAACACTCCATGTTTTTATTTTGCAGTGATAATACTATAAAGCTATAAGTTAGTAGCTGTTCTACAGTTTTAATGCATCATTTTCTATATGGATAGTTGCCATTCCACATCTCCAAGTTCTTTGATACTTTAATAATAAGCTTATCTGGTCCATCAGTCACAGTCACATTAGTTGCAAGTCACACCAGAGACATCTGTAACACAATCAGTTTTCATTATAAGATGCATATGAACAGGAAGTCACACAGGGTTGTCATTAGCAGAGCTGTGAAGTCCTGCCTGCCATCATCACAGAGAAAAGGGGCGCACTGCAGAGCTTTCTCTACCCAGCTCAGCTCTGAGACTTAACCAGTGGACTGTACCACGCTATTATAAGGAAAAGAATTCTACCTTCTTCCCCCTCCTTTCTCCTCGTCTGTTCCTCTGTGACACTCACCCAGTCCACATATGTGCCATGTTCCCAGTGCCCATCTAGCTTGACCTTCCTTGCACCAGTCTTCTAAAAAGAAGTAAAAATAAGTCTTATTAGGAAAGATGACCCTCCAGCTAGGAAAGGCTAATCCAGTCCTTTGCAGTAATGTATTCTGCGGAGTATTTAAGGCTCCCACTTAAGACTTCTTGAGTTGCAAAAATTGGCTCCCAGCACCACTGAAACCTAGCCCATCTATGCCCATGTAACTTTAAACTCAGCCTTATCATTTAATTACCATTTTTCAACAGAGTTCTGAGAGACCTGACTAGACGTAGGCTAATGAGATAAGCTAATGCTCCATGTAGGCGTTCTCCTGAAATTCCTTCATTTTCTAGTCATCCACAATATGCATCCCAAACCCAGTTCTGGTGTTGCCAAGTCAGCACTGAGGTAGTCAGCGCTGTTTGAACATGCTTTGAGGACCGAGTGGTAATTGCAGTGTGTCAACATTACCTACTGCACCATTTCGAGTCAAAGCTATAGTTTAGCAATCATGCTATTTGAAGAGGTTGTCATGGCATTCAGCCAGAGTGACCTCTATCTAACAAAGCATCTGGTGGTAATTTCACTAATGAGCAGAGTAAGCATCAACCCTGAACTAGATTTCATGCAGCTAAAAGCTTGGAGAGAGCAACGAGCTCGATGCAGCTTGCTGACTGTAAAACAGGGAAAGAAGGGCCATTATTCACAACAGTGAGTACTGTGAACAATTCTGCCCCAAAACCTTGGTCCTCAGTTTTGGCAACAAAGAAGCTTGGAATTAAACAAACGTTACTACCCATTTTCTGTAAGAACTGGGATTCTTGCAGCTCTTTCCTTCTGTTACTTTGCATTATGATTGGATTTAAGTTAAAGCAATTAACAGTAGTATTGCTCTTGAAGTAACTACACCAGTGGGCATACAGCTAGTTAATTCACCAGTTCCCTCACACTGGCAATTCGGAGTGCCCATGGGTGTAGACAAATGCAATACCGTGGTACTAGCCATCATGTATATTGACTTAAGTGTGCCCACAGGCACAAAACAAAATGCAATACAATAGCTATTTGCTGCTCTAGGTTAAGTGTGCTCATGGGTACAAGCAAACTCAGTGTAACGATCAGCTGTTCACCCTCCCAAAAGCACTTGGGATGAAAAACAACATTAATGGGCATCTAAATATAACCTCATGATAAAAAACCCCACACAACTGTGGGTGCTGCAACCATGGAGCGCTTGGGCAGTAAAAAGCAGGAGGATTTAATGAATGATGGCATGTCAGTGTAGTCAGGATCTGGCCTGATTTCATCAATAGTTAATAAATTCTATTTCTCAGCCTTACTCAGTGGAAGTATTTTTTTTTTTTTTCCCCACCATCAGCTTTCTCCTGTTTTATTCTGAATGTAAGGAGGAGGATCACAGTTTCTCCTCTCTGGACATGAAATATATGTTCTCTGCAGAGAGGTCTGAGCAACATAGAAACACTAGATCCTCTGTGCTGGTTCTCATTCTAAATACATTTAGCAAGAAAACAACAACAACAAAGAAGCGTGTTACCACTGTATCCCTAGGACTGTGCCATTAAGTAGTCCGCATCCTTTCAACCAGCCTTACCCTATTCTTTCATACCTAAGCACAGTCTTCTCTACCACGTGCACAAATAAAACCCACCTCGAATGCAGTTGCCTGAAGGAGCAGGACACCCTTCAGTTTATTTATTTCTCTTTGTAATTTGAGCCTCCAATTAAACAGATGCTATTATCACAGAAAAGGAGGTGCTATTCCCTTGAAGGAACAAAATCAGTAGTATTTCTTTTTTCCTAGCTACAACTGAAAATCCATTCACACACAGTAAAAGTATTTTTACACTACTTACTTTCTTCCCCTTTTTCTTTGAAGGGGCTTTCACCACAACCACAGGGACATTTGCAATAACTACTTCTTTCCCTCCCCAGAAATACCTACCATAAATAGAGCTTTCCATACATGAGCAAGTTATCAACATAAAAATTTACTAATACCTGGCAGCCTAGAAGCAACTACTACAAAAAGCTTCCCTTAAACAAAATAAGCCGCTTCTGCCCATGTAAAGTACCTGGAAAGATCACTTAGTCCATGGTTCTCACAGTAACACTCCTCCTAATTCCCCTGGGTTGAAACAGCATCTAAGACTTCATTATAGCACCTGAAATATTTCAGGCAATTTTCCCATGGTCCTATAAAGCCATGATTTCAATTACCTCATTTTTAATCCATCTGAAATGGTTTAGTCCTGTTTCTTAAAGGGGCAGAATTTCCCTGTTCTTTTTAGTTCATGTCCTTATTTACTTAACTCTACCAAAACTGATTATAACAGGTGATGTGTTTTTTAATCTCTCAGCAAACACAATCAAAGTCAGATTTTTTACACGCTTGGCTCTTGTAAAGACCTGGAAGGACTCAGGGCCCCTCAGTCTGGGTCCTTTCAGCCCTATAAGTGTTTTGCAAAAATAACTTTGGCCCTGTTTCCATCACTGACACATTACGAAGAGTCACTGCTGCTTCTTTTACCACCAGACAGATGTTGAGCGTTGGTGGGACAAGAAATAATCTAACTTATCTGAGAGTGAGGCTGATTAAATTGATTAAAAGCTGTTTTTGAAACAGCTGGGGTCAGCCATCCAGGTGTGGTGGTGTCCTGGCTGCTGCTCATCAAACCCAGCCCCATCATACAAAAGGACCGGCTTGTGTGGGAGCTCTGTTAGGAACTAAAAATGTGATGCAGTAATTGGAAACCCAGCAATGGTGACTAAGGGCCCCTCTGAGCTCCACAGCTACTGCTGGCGATTGGGTGCTGACTGCTGTGAACCAGGGCTCAAAGCACAACAGCGTGCGGTATCTGACATCTCTTGACTGGTACCTGTGGGAACTGTCAAATGTTTGCATCTTGTGCAGAGAATGCAAAATTAACTTCATTCTGTTTTGTTTGGCAGAGTCACATCAAACCATCTGCAAGTCACCTCCCTTGCCTTTCTGGACCATCCACAGCAAAGCCTGGGAAGAATTTCTGCCTGTGATTCTCAGAGGTATCTAGTCAGTTCCCAGAGCTAAGTTCCTGGTGAAGATGTGCCAGGCATCTTCCAAAGGAATTTATTGCCTCTTACAGTGTACAGGAGCTGGGATTCACAGACTTTTTTTGCTAGTTTGTGTAGCAACTCCCAGCATAGAAGAGCATGAACTTCCATCAGCACAGACTCCTAAACCAAAGGACAAAATCCACAGACTGGGAACTGTGCTAGAGAACTAGCTTCAAGTCTATAAAATTGGGAGTGTGGGTGTGTGACAGATCCTAAATACTGAATACAAACATTAGTATTTACACTGGAGGTTGGAAATAGACTCCTTCAAAGGCAAAGCCACAGGTGGCTTGGGTAAGATGTAGCAACTATTCCTGTAAGACCTGGAACAGTGTGAAGGACAACTTTGGCAGGATTTATTCAAAAGCTGTTTTGTTTAGTTTTTCTTCTTTGTTTTTTCCTTTTCTTTCAAAGAGTGGGCACACAGTCTGGGGTAGATTTTGCTGGTTTTGAATGATGCACACTGAAGCAGGAACTCGAGTATAAGACAAAGACTGTTTTTAAAATGGTTAGGTTTTACTGCCTGGTGATATTTTTTCAAAGTACATTTACTGAAGATTTATGCAAAATCTATCTTTTGTCTACTTAAAATATGTGAAATGGAGGTACAGGGCAAAATTTAATGCATATGGGTTTTCATTATTTTAAATCATTTGCAATATAAGTGATTTACTATGACATCAGACATTTGTTCTTTGGCTGTCCACCATAAATTGAGGCCCACCCAAATTTCCAGTCTTAGCTATGTTTCGGCATTCCCTCCCCCAGTATCTATAATCTCAGTTCTGTGATTCTTCATGTAAATGACTTTCAACACGGAAAGGAAGAGAACACATAATTTGCCTTAATACAGGTAATTTTGAAAGAGGAGCAAGACCTTTACATGAGAAATAGTTGACAGCTGTGGAAAGGGGAGAACTAACGCTCATAGAACAGCAAGTCATTCTTGATGAGAGTGGTGAGAGCTACTGATCAACCAGATGTGACCAAATTGACTTTTTGTGCAGTTGAAACTGCCAGAGGTGATAGACTTCTATCTTTCTCTTTCTAAATTTTTTCATGTCTTTTTAGTGCCCTTACATTTATAATGCAATTAATCCAACTCCAGCCAGTTAATGTTGTAGGCAACCATTTGGAAAACTGAGGTATTGGCGTAAGCCCGTCTCCCCAAGGTCATTCTGAAAGTCCATAGTGAAAAACTGGTGACACCCAACAATCAGATCTGTGCCTTCATGACAGACTTTCTCCTAACAGCTATAAAAAAACTTGAAACACTCAGACTTTTTGAAAGACCTTCTGGAAAACTGCATTCATTATCATGTTTGCCAGTTGTCTGATTACAGTTAATGGGATACAGACCTTCGGACTCATCAATAGCCTGTACTTGAAGCCTTCCCAGCTCAGTAGTTACTGAAAATTGTTGCTATGCAATAGCTCTTCAGTGGCCTACACTACAAGAATAAAACACCTGAACACAGCCCAGTTTTTCATCCATGGATGTCATCTTAAAACCTATTAGGTCAACAGACTCTGTCGAGAGTCTAATTTCTACTCATGAAATTGAAAAACAGTGAAGTCTGACCCAAACGTTGTATTTTGCAAGCTTCCCCCACCCGCACCACATCTGAAGTCTTGACACAATTCCCTTCCTGCTCTGTCAAAAGATTTCACTGTTTTCACAATTCCATGCATTATTGCTCATGCATGTAGTTTTAAAAATACATCCCAAATTTGACCTGCCTAAAGATTTGTAGCAATTCTGAGCTATATCATAAACTACAGCAACATGCTAAGAGGAATCTTACTTGTGACCTCCAGGTTATCTGCTCAATCCTATAGCTATAAGTGTGTCTGACAATACCCATTTATCTTTATTTGCTGTGTTTCCCACAGTGCTAGTCCTAAACCAAACAGCACTGCCAACAATCTTAATCCTGAAATCAGAGTAGAGCCAGAGTGGTGGACCTGCATGTGCTTGCCTTCATTCTAGCTTGCAGTGGCTCTACCATGACGAGATCCAATCGAGAAAAATCTCAGTGTAGCTCTGATTTATGTGCAAAAGTGCAGAGGGGAGCAGAAGCTTTTAGTATCTTGGGAAGTAGTTAGGAATTGAGGCCAAAGAAAGGACAGTCATGTCAATTACATCCTAAAAAAAACCCCAAACCTTAAGTGAAAGTCCTGGCTCCTGAACTGTTTCTGGGCTGACAGATGTTCACAGTGATCTTGGCAGATACTGTAGAAAACTAATGGGCCCATTTAGATACCCTCCCTTACACAATCGCATCGGTTTTACAATTTTGAGGGAGGTCTGGTGGGGCTGTGATTATTTCAGCATTTTTCCTGAAATGCAATTAGGGAATGCATTTAATAGTTTAAGATCTCTGATGATCTTTTGTCAGGAATCTCCACTGAACCCAGCACTTCATTCCAGATGTGGCCGAGGGAAGAAAATTTCATGCGAAGTGCAAGGCTGACACCTGGAGGGGACTTCTGAGATGCAGCTAGAGGAGCCTGGAGGAGTTAGGCAGGGATTCTGCAACACACAGCTTGGGTTAGGAAAGCTCAGAGGGGTTGGCAAGATCCCAGGTTTTGGAACTGCTCTTTTCTAGTGAAGGAGTGCTTTACATAGTCTTCCCTCTCCCCTTTTCCCAAATTAAAGAAAAATCCAGATTTCTATTTCAGATTTTCCATGCCTATTTTTAAGAGTGGAGAAGACCATAGCAGCGAACTCTGTGTCATCTAGTTATTCGCTTCTTCCATATTCAAGAATATTTGGATTAAAACTTAGCTTGCTCAATAAGCTGCTACAAATAATGCATGGTTATTTTTTCAGTTGGTTAGTCTAATGTATTTTAATTGCTGCATATCAGACTTCCTGCTGCTTTACTCTTTGTGTAACTCTGTGCTGTAAGTTTCTGCAGTACAGACTTGCAGGACAATTCCTACTGTCAAAGGTGCAGCTGGAAGATTTGGCATTAGGTAGAGCTTGTTCTTTTCATGTCTGGCTCTGCCAGCACCCATGGTGAGGCTTTTCTTGAAGCTGATCCTAATCAAGGAATGCAAGGCAGCTTCTGGGACAAAGTCTTCATGCTTTTGGAAGTTTGCTTTCCAGCCTGGCAATCACCCATTCATAGCACTTACTCACACCTTTTCAGTAATCTCTCCTCTCTGCCAGGAATTGTCTCAGTATTTGTGAATGCTGTTTTCGCTTGATCTAATTTTAGAATATGTTAATAACTGAGTTATTTACTGTGCTGGCATTACCATACACTTAGTATCTCACGAACTCAAAGATTATATGTCCATTACATCTCCTTAATACTCTTTGTCATTGCCAGTGTGGTTCCAATCATCGAAAATTTTGCTTAGCAGTGAATAGTTGTTTCTGGAAATGGAAAAAAACAAAATGAAAAAACCACAACAAACAACGAAAACCCAACAACCAACAGTTATTTTCATAACTCTTATATGCAATTGTAGTACAGCTCCCTGAGTCTCCATGTGTCTTCACTGGTGTACCTCAGTACTGATTGACTGCGTATCTTTCCCTTCTAGCCTTCAGACTCTTAAAATATCACCCATATTTAGTTTATCCTGATGAGCATACTAAACTACTCCATACACTTCCCACCCAGAGCAGCTTAATGGGTGAGCCATGAAAATACTTGCTCTAGTCTGGGGAGTAGAAGAGAGCCACGTTGACAACTCCAGTAGCAGCACAAGACATTTGATGTCTTCCCAGAGACCTGGGAAGTCTAATGCCATCTCTGTGGCTACTGTTTCTTCAGTGCTTCTCATTAACTGTGTCACAACTCTAAAGAGGCAGTAACATCTTTCCCCCTCCTCCACCCCAACAATATTGCCGACGCTGGATTGTCAGTTATGCTGAATTATACTGGATCACTTGTGGTTATTCAGTGATGTAGACAAATACCAATTGAAGATCAAGGGTGAACCCTGGCCACTAAACTTGTTTCACTTGTGACTCATTCCAGACTTAAAACCTGGCTCTTGCTGACATTTTATTAACCCAATTTGTCATCCTTCTAACCCCCATTATCCAACCCAGGCAGATTATTTACTTTGAAAAGATGTGTAGATAGCTTCCATGCGAATCATAAGTAGATCCAGGTGCCATAGCTAGATTCCGGAGGGAGCTATAGTCATGAGATACATGTGGTGGTAAAATAACTTCTAGATGCTTCGAAACTCAGTGACATTCTCCCTGTTTAGATATTGTCTGGACTCTGATTCCTGCAAAGCAGCCTGGCACCAATATGCTAAAGTGCCTAAGTACATAACTTCAGGCCTGTGCGTGGTCCCAAACAGATCAGCAAAGGTAAATTTAAGCATATACTTAAAGTTAAGCACATGCTAAAATATACTCTTGCTTTGAAGTCAGAATCAGTGACTACCCCCTCCTAAGCAACTCCCTTTGAATCTTTGCATTTATCCCAAAATAAAGCAATCAAGTCAAGAATTAGCTTACTGCCTTCCAGAGAATTCATCATTTCCAGTTTGCAAGCTTCAGGAGAGAAATCCAGGAAGCATCAATAAATCCACTTTGACAGCAGAGTAAAGAGCTGCAAAAGGAGTAACCTGTCACGGTAACGTGACTTAATTTCTCAGAGAAAGATCCTTTTTATAGATGAAATAAAAATGCCAGCAAAGTCAAATAGCAGGAAGTGTCACACTTGACTGTCTCTCAGTAGGACAAAAATAAATAAAAAGACAATGTGGTTTTACATTTAGCAAGGGAAGTAATAACATAAACTGAGAATAATAACATACACCAAGAATCTATGCACAGCAACCTGAGTATGACAAAGGCATGTGTTCCCACATAAATATTAATTTAATCTACACATTTTTACTTGGACAAAACGAAGGTTATGTGCCAGGGCATTCAAAGATTTGGTGAGCTTCACAGATTGAACATGAGGGGGCAGCCTTACCTGCAGTTTATTGATGGCAAAACTCGCCGTGTAATACCGAGGCAGGGTCAGTACAGGCAGTTTGGTTTGGCCTCTGAAGTTGCAATGTCAAGATCTGGAGTTTTGCCGCTTCCTAAACAAGGGTCCCATCCAGGCTTTTCAGATTTCCCTATTCAAAGGGTGAGCACTGTCCCTTTAAATAAGCGCAGAGATCTCAGTCCAAATGGGGAAGGAAGCCCAGGCTACCAACAGTTATGAAACCTCCCTTTTAGAGCTTGCAGGCTTAGGGGCCGCTGCTACACTCCGAGGTTAATAATCAGTTTTAATATTCACTTAGGGGGCTGTAAAAAAGAATGAAAATTTCCTAATTTGAAAATGGACTTGATTGGCAGCTTTATTATCTCTGTAAGGTGCGTGGCATTCCACACAATCAAGTCGTTTTTTTAAATAATCTCACTGCTTAAGTCGTACACGCTGCTAATTGCATTTTAATAAGTCTCTTTAAAATCTTTCCATATTTTTTAATATCCTAATATTAGATAAGTGATTGCTGGGGACACTGGAGGGCACTGAAGTTTATAGAAAGAGGAACACCATAATGAAGCTTTATTGGGATGGCATCACCAAACAATTGCTGTGATAGCAACACTCCCAAGCTTGGAAAAGTGCCAAACATTCCCCCCCTGGAACTGACTCAGACACTAGCCTCTCTGGCTCAGGACTGATGCAGAAAATGGATGCTTTCTGGCTCATAAAATGGCCTCTTTCTGGCTTGGAAATGGCTGAGGAACTGTCCACTTTTGATTTGGAAAGGACTTGGGAACTGGTCTTTCTCCATTGAACAATGACTTTGAAACAGACCTCTTTTTTTTCCTTGATTCTGGCTTGAAACTATAAAAGTGGCTTTTTTAAATTTGGCCAGGACTAGACAGAAAGAAGAAAGATTTTTTTACCAGCTCTATACAATAGCAGAGGTTGTGAAAGGCTTCAATGGGAATTAGAAAACCAAGGCTGCAAGTAGAATAGATGAACTTTCCATCTCAAAGATCAAACCCTGTTAGGATGAGAGAGTACTTGGAAAAAACATACTACGGTGTGGGGTTATTGGCTATCTATATCTCACACAGGGGACATGGAGCATTATCCAAGAACACCAATAGCAATCCAGACTTAATCACTCTAAGATTAAAAAACAAACAAGCAAAAAACCCAACAAAACCTTCAAACGACAGTGGGACTGAACTGACAACCTCCAGATTCAAGCACCCCAAACTACAGAGAATTTCAAACTCAGACTCAAGCAGGATCCTGCACGTGCATCCACAGGGTCAGCTATTGCAGCAGTTACAAGCCAGTGGTGCAAGAAGGTGCCCCACGTTTCATGTGCAGAGTCCAAAGTTTTCTGTTGGAAGTCTGCCTTTAGATTCAGTGCTGTGCTCCCTATATATTTCACAGAATCAGAACAGTTTGGGTTGGAAGGGACCTTTAAAGTCATGTAATCCAACCCCCCTGCAGTGAGCAGGGACATCTTCAACTAGATCAGGTTGCTCAGAGCCCCATCCAACCTGACCTTGAATACTTCCAGGGATGGGGCATCTACAACCTGTTCCAGTGTTTCACCACAGTCATTGTAAAAAATTTCACCCTTACATCTAGTCTAAATTTCAGTTGCGTTTCTCCAGATTCTGACTGTTGAGCAACTAATGTCACTTTCAGCGTAATTTAACATATAATCCCAAATTAGTGTGTAACTGTCTTCTAGGGAACGTGACTGCGATAAAGGGGCTTTTTTTTTTTTTTTTGGTCGAAACAGAATGGCAATGCCAAATTTTACATTATATTGTATTTTGTCCTCTACAATTCATGTATTGGGACCTGAGATCAGAAAGTTATTTTGGGAACAATTGTGACTTCAATGTATTGCCTGCTCTTATATGGTTTTTTCCTTAAGTCTCATCTTCTGAAATCGTACTGTAATAAATCACAATGTCAGCTTTGGTTTTAAAAAAAAATCAAGCTTCTAGCAGTTCACTATTAGTAAAGAAAACCAGAAAAAATGTTATATCTTCTTAAAGATTCAAAACCTAGGAAACAAATACAGAGAATGCATAACTGATTTTTTCTTTTTCTTTTCAAGTCTCGTAATATTTAAGTAAAGTTGTTTTTTGGAACTCAAGTTTTAATACTCTAAATGGGCAATACTGATACAAACATCTTGCATTAGTTTGTTTGAAAGTGAGCCATTTTCTGACTAACTGAGGATCTGTTTGTCTCCATGTGTTTCTTCTGTACATCATCAGAGAATCCTTGGACTCAGTCCATCATATCTTGAGGTCTGATCTTATTCCCACTGAAATCCAAAGGAGTTCTGCCACTGACTCCCAGTTAAAAATGGATCAAGCCCAATTTTACCGTAGAGTATGAATAAGAATAGTTTGCCTTTTAATACTAAATTTCTTACTCGTATATCTTTCTGGTTTTAAGGTGTACGAGATGCCACTGTAAAGAAAGCAATATCTCCACCATTAGCCATGAGACAGAAAAGAGTTGTCAGTTTACAAAATTTCCTGTCTTCCTCTCTTCTTCTTCTTTTTTTTTTTTTTCCTTCTGAAAATAAGAGCAGAAGGTCTTGTTTCACACTGACAGGCTGGGAGGCACATGTTCAGCGAACTTCTGCACAGGAAGTAAATGTCCAGGTCATATTTATCCCTTTTCATGTGGTTCTTTTAATCCCCCAGATTGGGTTTCAGAAGAGTTTTACAGTTTCAGTTTTACAAAGCAAACCTTCCTTTAATGTTGGCATTTTAAAGAAAAAGCTTCAGTCAAAACATGTGTGTTTTACATCAGCCAGATGTGACGTTTGGGGGAGCAGGCCACAATGTGGCAGCCAGCTCCGCTGCGAGAGCTGGCTGGGTTGGTGTTGGACATCGAATGGGAGCTACTGGTCCCAGGTTGGGGATCAGCCTCCTGGCTCTCTCACCCAGTGCAAAAAATTATAAAACTAACAAATAAATAAATAACTAAAGTCAGAGCAAATTAAAGAACAGAGCACAGCGAGCGTTGCTATGACTTGCATCCAAGTAGCCCACATGGCCTGTACACTCAAAAATATGTTCTTGCCCAAAAAAGGTTAATTTAAAGTGAAATAAGAGATGTTAAAGGCAGCAGATGCACACCAACATGTCCAACCAAACACTGCACCAGCAGTCAGTGGCTACTCCAAAAATAAAACCCATCTCTGTATAACTTCCATTGAACATCACTGTCCCTGTAATTTGCTGTTTCCAGGACCTCATTTTTGTGATTTTAATTGAAAAATAAATAAACAAACAATGCAATGCACTCAGAAATCTGTTACCTTTCTCCAAGGCCCACCAGACAGCCGTGCCAGGTGTTTTCAGGTCATTTTCAGGCACGTTTCAGCCGTGCCAGCCGTGCAGGTCGTTTTCAGCTGTCCTCTCCAAATCGGGGTCAGCTGTGACAGGGTGGGGGCTTTTCTTCTACCTTCAAAAGCTCTTCCTGGCAGCATTACCTCAGTATGGCTGGAGTTTGCAGCAAAGAGGTGGGTTTTAGCAGTTAGTGCTGTGCCTGGTGCGTCAGAGTTACCTCAGGGGCCAGCCTCTGTGAGGCTGAGGTGCAGGTGCCTGTTTGAGGCAGACACTGTTTCCCTCCATTTTTGTTAGTGTAGCAGGTAGCTGCCAGTGCCACAGCACAAATGTCAGTCTTCTGCCATGGATGCCTTGGCTCATTGTCCATGTGGTAGTACCTGCTCTTGTGATCTACATGGTGACGTGCTAGTATGTGATTTACCTCAGTCAGTTGAGAATGGGGCACCCTCTTCCTTCCTGGACGCCATTTTGTGACTATCAGAGCCCTCTGAGTGGCTCCTCAGGGATTGTTGCTGCCCTGGGTTGGGGCAGTTAAGGAAGAGCTGATGCAAAACTGAGAAATCCTAGGCCTGAAAATTCATCTTAACTGCATGTGTGGCCTCCAGACTCCTCAAACAACAGGTGTCTTGCCCTTCTTGTGCTGTGTCTTCATGGGTCTCCTCTTCAGCTTTCCTTTGGAGGAAGGTTCCTCAAGGAGCACCTTCTGAAGGCAGCCTGTGGAAAGCTCACCACAGCATTACTTTGGGACAACCTGAGGAAAGACTTCTTCCAGAAATACTGCTGCTGGTGTTACACCACACCTGGTGACATCTGGGACAAACTTGAGGAGGTTTGGCTGCTGTGAAGGACCTGACTGTGTGGCGCAGGCAGCCATTGTGGTGTCCTGGGGAAGCAGATCTGTGCAGCTCCTACACCAGCAACGGGTGAGTACTTGCTCTATTTCCAAAAAATAGAGCGTCCCCACTTAAGCACCTTTTCTTGATCAGTAAGCTGCAGGGCTGGCTTTTGAATCCTCAGAAATAACAGCTCTGGTCTCTTGACTTGACACCATTAATTTTTTCCTTTAAGTTTTGTGTCAATCCAAGGTCACTGGCCTCTAGGCCTGGGCTCTCCATTGATCTCCTTGAGTGATATAAATAGGTTTTCAACAGAGTTGCCTGCTTTCCTGACTGTAGCTAGGTATAGATTTTGTCTTTACCGTGGCTAAATGGTACGGTCAGATGGCTTGCAGTAAATTTGGTAGGGGGTTAATTTGATGTCCTGGAGTCTGTGTGACTGGATGGGGTTGGGCCAAAGTATGTTTTTTCTCTGGAGTGAATCTGAAGTAGGTATATATTATAAGCTATCATGTACAATATATCTCTTTATAATATGCTTGAGAAGAGCCTGTAAGACTGGCTTATCCCTTTATGAGGAGCTGAGTTGAGCAGGGTGGTGTTTGGGCACTGGGATTACCTGGATGGCGCACTGGGCTGGAACAACTGTGTGTCTCTTTCTGGGAGCAGGTGAAATACCGTAAAGATGAGGAAACACGGGTAAACTATACGCTTTAACTGGATTAGTATAAGCTTTTTGGACTGACCATGACAAGGCTGAAGCGTCTTTTAGAGGCTTTATCAGGCAGTTTATTTGATGGAAACATATTTTGCTTTCAGAGTTGTTTGGATTTGTGTAAGCACGCTACTATTTTTTTACTCAACCCATGTGCCCCCATTTCTCTTTGGCTGTTAAATGTCTTTGTAGGTAACACAAAGAAATAAATATAAACATATGTGGCTGTGTTTTTTCTTTTGAAGTGCATGAATATCAAGAACCTGATTGTTATTTATCCTTGGCTGTTCCACTTGTCCACACTCCAGGTTTTTCCACCTTGTTAATTGACACTGTTGCTGTCAGGTTATGCCTAGCATTTTTTAAGGCTGTCTGACAGAAGTTAAACTTGAGCTAATACAAGCAGCAGGGCTTTGTGAAGCTATCTTTTGGAAGTGCCAATTACCAGCAGTTTCCTCTGATATCACTTGTACGTATAGCTCTTTACCATCTCTGTAAATTGGTTCTGAAAATAAGGAACATCAGGCTAAACTTTTTTCCTGACGTCATCCCGTTAAAGCTAGAGCATTCACTGTGGATAACTGGATTAACATCTGACCAAATTATTGGCTGAAAACTGCTCTATCAGGCGAAAGAAACAAAACCAAAAATGTTGTGATAGGAAATAGTCTTAACACAACAAACATTGACTCCCCTTTCAGCCCACTTGCTCCTTACACAGTAGGAAGACAGCCACAGTGTGACTGACCAATGTAGGAAGAAGGGAAGGTGGTTTTCCTCCTAATCATATGAGTTTTGTGATCTGAAGGCAGGCAGGGGAAGTCTAATGGGTGTGGCAAGAATTTAGGAAATAAAGGATTAGTCCTGACTTTGCCACGTATTCTCTATGTGATGGGGTCCATTTCGTGCAATTTGCCACTTGCCTGACTTTCCTGTGCAACAATCCTATAATGCAGAGAAGTAATAGAAAAAAGAAAAATCCATCAGTAGCTGTGAGGCACTCGGCTGCTGTGGTCAGATAAGTACCACAGTGAAGGAAACTCCTCTAAGTATCTATTAAGGACAGCACTTCACAGGGCTATTGCCCCTTCTATCCAAGGTGCATGAAGCATTCCATCAATGCTACTCATACTCCTTCAATACCCCTGAGAAGCAACGCATTATAAATCCCATTTTACAGATGGGCGAACTGACTTTTCCCCAAGTCCCAGAGTGGTTCAGTGACAGAGCTGGGAATTGAACCATTAGACATTTTCCTCTTCATGACGGCTCTGTACAATCCCAGGACTCATTTATTTTCCCTATTAAAAAAGAAGTAAACAAGTATTTTCTTTGAGACCCGCTGAGGATGGGGGATTGGGGAAAAAAATGGAAGTAAAATTAAAAATAAAATGACATAAGTCCCCACTGGCCCTGAGTTGTCCAGTCTCCTTTACATTCACACTTCTCTTTGTTATGTTTCCTTGAAGTTGAACCTCCCTAGAGAAGGGAACCTCAGAGTTTCTGGTGCTGGGGAAGAAATGCTTCAAGAAAAAGAAAAATAATCGCAGCTGCAATGTTAAAAATAAGAAGCTAATCAAAGGCAGCCCATGTGGGCGCCACTTTCATCTCTCATCTTCAAAGAGGTGCAAACAAACATTGTCGGCGTGCCAAGCAGCAGCCTCAGCGGCTGATGATCCCATTACTCCTCCAGCGTCCACACTCCCCTTCCATGCTGCTGAGCCTGTAGGCATGGGACTCTAGGATCACTGCCAAGGTGGGAACCTCTAGTCACCAGAGGGGAAGCCACATATGGAATTCCTCTGTGGATCCAAATTGTTTCATAACAAACATACTTGTGCCCTATAGATGATTCCTTGTACTATTGCCTTTAGAGCCTTTCTAGTAACAATAATAGCACCTCTCATTCCCTAAGATGCTGAAAAGCCTCTAGATCAGAGGTTTTGTTCTGGTGTTTTTGGGGGAGTTTGTTTTCCAAAGATTTGGTTATTTTTAAAAATAATATCCAGGCTCTGATGAAATCCAGATGTACTTAGTGCAGTAGAAGAGTGTGGGTTAGTAGTTAAAGTGATGGCACTTGGGGAATTTGCAGTACTGATTCTTCTCCCAACACTCTTGAGAACTTGCCTTGGCATCAATGCAGCTAGTGTATTTGTGCCTCAGTTTATCTGAGTTTACCTGCCTTGATGTTAGCCTGGCTGTTCCTGCATGCCCCAGTGCAGTCCATGTAATAATGAGCTAACTATCTCTGAACAAGGCAGTTAAAGTACCAAAACCAACATATAGTTGTGGTGTTCTGCCTGGGCTAATACAACTTCCTTCATGTCAGAGTCATCTTAAGTGTGGTAATACTGCTACATTGGTCCTACTTCTAGAATGAGAGCATTCAAAGAAAACTTGAGTCTCTGTATATGTATTGTATGGGTGCAACATAGGGTAATCTGTCTCAGATTAAGAGGCCAAAGGATAAGTAAGGGGACTGAACTGTTCACCAATACTGAGACTTTCAGTAGATGAGGGAGAGTGAAAAAAGATAATTTGTTCTGTTTACATTGCCCTGCCTTGTTCAGAGCATGAGTGAAACATTGCTCATGGATACTGACCTGCTACAGAGAGAATCCTCCGGGATGAGGATCTAAGGGACCCATTGAATTCCTGGGTTCTGCCACTGCTCTTGTGAGAATTCTCATGCTACTTCACCAGCTGCAAAACCCTGATGTTTTAGATAAATGATATTGAAAGCCATAGATTAAAAGAACTAGATATTATTTCTCATAACTAAACTGCATCTTGATGCTGCCAGAATTTTGGCAGAGAAGATGCCTTTACCACCTTGTACCTGTCTGGGACTTTCCTGCTCTGTTAACCTCATGAGCAGCATTACAGTAGCAGCAAGAACAGTTCACCGGTGCGGTCATCCACCCACAGAAGCTCTGTGGGGCCTGCCCTGTGTTCACAAGGAAAGACTGAGAGATGGAGGGGAGGGAGTAGAATTGGATCCAGTTCACCATAATGAAGAAAGCCTGTCCCAGCTAGGGAAGGATTCAATTAGGAGGCCGGAGGAATATGGATGATACAGGGAGGGCACCAGGACATCTGGGGCTGCCACTGCTAGCAGGAATAAAGGTGCTTTGCATAAGAACAGAATGCAATCATAAGGGAAGAGAAATCTGCTCCCAAGTAGCACTGATTCCCCCTCCCCTCTACAGTGCACAACAAGGTACAGATTAGACCATTACACCCAGGGGAAGCCACAGAGTCGCACTCTCTTTTTCATGGACAGTAGCAGGAAATCGGTGGATTGGAACCAAATGAGAAGCCTGACTCAAAACAGATGTGACCCCAGGGAGATCAGAAATGCAGAGATGTTTTTGCTTTGACATATCCGCCAGTGCTGAGGGTGGGGGAAGGCAGAGGGTGGCAGCAGCCGGTTAGATGCTGCTGGATTATATCATTCTGGTAATAGGCCGGCTGGGTTTCAACAAAAAAAAAGTATAGGAGGCCATTCTAGTGCTACATAGTCAAAACCATGAGTGTATCCCAAATTTTAGCTGGCTCATCACCTGCTTCAGCAGCAAGACTTTGATCTGGGACCTTCACAGCCACACTCTGAGTTAACCACATCCGTAGGCTAAAGACTCTCTTGTGATCAAGCACTGCTTACCAAAGGTACGCTCTATTTCCATTCAGCCTACTTAAAACAATTTGAGTGTGTTTGTATGGGGAAACGGGGACATTTAAGCATAGAACTGTGGTGACACATGCTGTGAAGTCCATTTTAAGTACCAACACCAAACCCACCACTCTGTGTGGCTGGATTTTAGCTTAGGTCTTCTGTGTCGAACTCTGACCCTCTGCTTAATGGTAATTCATTTCCAAACATCAGGTGACAGTGATGAGAGCAGAACTGAACTGGGTAGACATTTTGCTTAAAGACCCAGCTGTGGAGTCTTATGATTAGGTGAGATTTTTTTTTCTTACTTGCATGAGTCAAAGGCAAGTTCTGACACCAATAGTCTCCAAAAGAAGTCTTGAAATTCTATCACTGTAAAGGCTCTGAAGTCAAGTCAGTACAAAGTAATCCAATGTATTCATTCATTTTCAGATCTCATGATTATAAAAGCCTGATGCGTGAGTTTTTTGCTTATTTGATTCTGGTAATAATGAAATGAAATGACGGGAAATCAGTTTCTCCCCTGGCGCTCTCACTCTGTCTCTTCCTTCATCCTCTCTGCCTAAACAAGGAGTCCAGAATTAACTTCAGTTAGCATTAAATTCTTTCAGAGGCTTTTAAGACAGTGATCAGTGTGTCCTTTATTTTGTGCCAGGCCACAGGACATTTGTAACAGAAAGGCAAAATCCCTTTTCCAGCTGTTTGCTTCCCTGCTGCTGCCTTCGATGGAACAGTTGGTTGGTGAATTACCCTGGGTGAGGAAGAGCCTGCAGGAGATCAGTGTGTTTCACAAGGAACCACTAAGTCATGGAGGCCTTCTGTTGGTCCAATACCAGCACAGACTATTGCTCCTTAGGGGACTGCCTACCCTTATGCAAATAATATTGTCAGATTTCATCTGCTAATTGTGAATATTTCTGCAGGTGAAGCTGTTGCTCTTCTACTATTCTTAGGGAGCCGGCACCTAGTCAGTGTCCTCTGAAATCCATCACTTTTTCTGTTGACTTTTGTAGACTTTGGGACAGGAGGTTTCTGCTTAGCCTGGCAAATAAATCTGCCATGCTGTATCTGCCCCACCAGCTGGAGGGGCTGATAAATCAAGACGGGCTTATCAGTAAGAGCAGGAAGACGACAAATCCTTTCCTGCTTTGTGCCATCTAAATGTTGGGCATCTGAAGGACAAATGCTCCACTGTTTTAACTGGGTAGTTTTGCCACTCTCTTAGCATGGGTGTAAATGTGAAGCTTGGCAGGGAGGGAATTGGGCAGACTGGAACTCAGTGAACTGTGAAGAAGCCTGTGTTCGCCTGCAGAATGTCTCTGGCATCAGAATAAGCCCAGGCATCATCCAGGAGGAGTGTGAGATGTGGTGAATATGGACCTAATGATACAACAGGAGCATGTTGCTGGAGACCCTGTCAGCACTCTCATGCTTTACAACTATATCTGACCCCTCCCGGGGATGGAGGGTGAGTTCTGGTTTACATTAGCCCAGATGAGATGCAGTGTTGACAGGACTCAGCAAGGTTTGCAGTGGAGTTTTGTTAGCTGGCCACCCCAAGCAGTAACAGAGCCATGCATGGGAGAGTGTTGCCAACTGGGTACCTTATAAAGCAGGCTGAGGGTGCAGCTTCTCTAATGATGGAGCAGAACCTACTCCTCCTCCCCCTTTCCCAGACACTTCAATGATTGTAGCCCACAAAACCAAAATAGCTGTCAAAGAACAAGCTGGATTTCATTTTGCTGGTGGTGGTGTCTGCATGGTGTTTCATTCCCCAGTATGAAGGGCAGAAAGTCCCCAGTTTGTTGTCTCAGTCACAAAAGGAATGAGTTTATAGACATTAAGTCACAGAAATTCCTATTTACAACAGAGAATACTGTCTCAGTGCATCAGGCAGACTGTAGGAAGCGCTGCAGACTTGTAAGGATTGTTTGTTTGCTGGAAGGTGCAGTGGGACAGGAGAGGGTGGTCTCTGAAAACATGTTTTCCACATTCTTAGCTCACCCTTGCAGAATGCTTGATAAGGATTACCCCTGAAGGTAGGCAAGTTTCTCTGGATCTATTTGACTCTTTGTTAAGTCACAGGTGAAAAAAAATCTCAACATGGGGATGTGGTCTTACTCTTTATGTTCCTAATTCCCCAGCAGAGTTCGAGCTACACTGGAATTAAGGGATGTTTCTGAAATTAGAGTCTTTCAGGCCTGAGGAGGAACAGGGTCTGAAGTTGAGAGAAGACTAAATAACTCCACGAAGAAGTGCACTAAAGAGAGAAAACATTTTACTTTCCTGAAGAAAATGAAAATTGGCTCCTCAGTGAGGAACTTTCCAACCAGTTTGCATAACCCTTGCTTGGAAACTAAACAGAATTGACCAACTTGTGAATTATGACAACTTCCTTTGGCATGTGCTCTGGTCTGTCTGCACCAGTGCCATGGCAGCAAAGGAACTATTTATTCATCCAGCTACTCACCATATCCTGGCCTTCCATTGGAGACAAAGGCAGGCCTGATTCAAAATGGCAAGGAATGCTACTTAGCACTCAGGAAACTGGAGGTCAAATGTCATCTTTTCCTATTCTTTTGTCTCTTGCACATTATCATTTCAGACCAAGAAGGAAAAGCAGTGCAGAATCACTCTTTATATTTAGAAAGCTGTGTTTATCTGAGGGTCTTAAGGCCTTCATAAAGCACAGTCTCACACCATTGTTTATCCATGGTAGTGTGCAAAAGTATAAAGTCATGGACTTGCTCTGAAGAATTTGCAGTCTAAAAAACCAAATTTTAAGATCTATTAATATGAGGTGTCAGTCATCACAGCTAATTAAAAGTCCACATGCTAGAGTATGGGTTTCTTGCTAAATTGGTATAGTAGCCTACCATGCCTGTTTGGACAAGGACCATGGCAATGGTTAATTGGACCCTCCATGCTCAACCTGTTTTTGGGATGTTCCGAACAGTTTTCCTGATGCTCCATGTCTCTCTCATAGTAGTAAGGGAAGATTAAGCAAGTGCTGCTTTTTCATGCCCCTATTCCACCCTCATAGTTGTGCACCAGAACATTTGTGGGACTATTGGGTAGGCCAATTTTGTTATCTAAGCTAAAGTAAACCCTTGGGGAAAAGGGTTATTTCTGATGAGTCTATTGATGTGGTTTAATGTGTTGTCTCGTAAGCAGTGTTTTGGCAAAATCGAGGCAGCAGTAGAAGCCATTTGATGAGCTATGTGAACATTGTGTTGTGGCCACAGTATATTCAGTGAAACTGCCTTCTTGATGTCATTAAACTGTAGACGGTGAGGAGTGTATCTAAAGTAGCCCATGATAACTCAGAATAAGTTAGTGAGCAGAATGAGCAACTGGACAGTGGGATGTGAGTCCTGTAAAAGAACCAAATGGACCAAGACTGGGTTTTCAAGAACAGGCAAGTAAATTAATGTATCCCGTGTATCAGTTGTATTTATGTGTGTAATTATCTAATTAGTGTATAAATCCATGTTCTTGATGTGTTCCAGCCAGTAGGTAAGGGTTAGAGACTCTGTGTATAGTGTTGTGTTGCAATGGTTGATTATGAAACAATTATCTCAACAGATATATACAGTAAGGTCCTACTGTTTCTTAGAGGCTAGATAGATGCCTCCTAAGAGTTTTCGCTGAAAGTGCAAGCCCCCTTTTTGTCAAATGTAAGCTATGCATTTAGTATCAAGCAATACGTGGATTTTTAGTAAAAGGTCAGTGTACAACTGCTTTGAGATGAGATCTCAGCAGGTCTGGCAAAAAAAAAAAAGCTTCCCCTTCCAAGTCTGTGTTGTCTTGTTTTGCTGCTACATTTATAAATATAGTAAGTTTCAATAGTGATGTTGGTAGTGTTTAACTAAGGACTAACATATTGCTGGCTAGGTAACATCAACGTATATTTGTTCAGGATATATACCTTGATCTTCTGTAGACTCCTTCCAACCTTTCCCTTTCTCTCTTGTCCCCTCTCCTTGCAACAAGTACCCTTAATAGTGCCCTTAACAGGACTGTGGGTCATGTTTTCTGGATCCATAATCCTATCCTGCTCATTGTTTGCTTGGAGCTGCATAGATCTTTTTTAATCTCTTCACATAAAGCTGTGGTGAAAGTTTCTGGGTTTCTCTGGTCCGTGTGGTCTGAGCATGATGGATTTTCTGTTTATGCACAGCCAGCCACTGTTAAATGAGCAGCACAAACTCAAGAGAGTGAAAAAAGGTATGAGGAGTCGGAACTGATTTTAAGGGACTAGATGGAGTGAGCTGCAAAGCCAGGGAGTGTTCATTTTCCAAAACAAGAGGTCTTTTCCTTTTCTGTAATGTGGGATTGAAGATAGAGAGGGTGTACTAAACACTACGACTGAAATTCAAGACTAACTCTTGAATCTCTGTGTCCAAGCACACAATGGCTAATATGTGACAAAAGCAGGGTTTGCATATGTCCAGGAGCTTCAGGTTTATTTGAGGTATTATCTGTTTTTAAAAACCTCAGTCTTCTGAAATAATAGTTTTTATTCAATGGCTCTCATTTCATCCTTTGGGGTCAAAGCTGTGCTTGGCTGTAACAAATTTATTTATGATCACGCCTTTTATTATGGTTCTTGACTATTGGCATAAATCCTCCAGGATCAAAATGAAGCAAGCCTTCCTTAACATCTGTGGTCTAAGTTCTCACATGAGCTAGAAACTGCTGTTCAAACAGTGATGATGAGATACCTGCGTTTTCCCTTCTATAATGTATTAACATCATGAATAGATTGCTAGGAGCAATAACTTCAGAGCAAATGGCTCTGTGGTTCCCAGCAGTAATTGCAGGCATGGATTTTAGAGTGCAATGGGTTAACTCAGGGATTCTCAACTGTTTTTGACAGGCAGCCAGTGTGCTGGGATAATGGTGTCAAAAAGCAAGCTGAGTTGGGATGCTCCTTGAAGTAGGCAGACCAGGCATCCTTGGGGAAGAGTTGATTATGGGGTCAGACAATTCACTCTTCATGTTCATTCTTCTCTTTGGAGCCAAGGAACAAGTCTGTTAAAATCTTTGCCCAGTACTTTGGGGCCAGCAGTTATAATTATGCTTATTCTAATATATATCCATACACTTGGCGACTCACTGATGCAAATCTGTTTGACTACTTCCAGAGGGGTTTGTAGCAGAGGGTGGCAGAGGAGGAGACAATCTAATCTCTGGGTTTGAGCCCAAGGGTGAGATTTCTGCTCCTTTACACATCCTTGCAACTGTGATGGACTTCAGTGGGGAGCCTGGATTTTGCTTTTGGTTTAGCTGCGGCTCTTCAGCGAGATCTGACCAAAGTTCTTCACTGAGACAATGTAATTGGGACATTAAGTGAATTCCAGTCAGTTCAGGAAACACATCCTTTCAGTTCCTGAAAACATGCTATTATTAATTAACGAGCGCAAATACTAAGGGGGCCGCACGCCTTTCGTTCGTTGGTCTCAGACTTGTGTCTCTCCATTCGTCTCTTCTTGCTAAATTTTTCAGTGTTTTTAACATCAGACTGATGTTACGTATAATTACCAACTTTGCACCAAAATTATATTTGACATGGCTTGTGTGGGAAATTAGAGCATTTCAGAGACTACAAATTCACCTGGGAAGATGAGCCAGGCAAGACAAGGCAGCGCAGAGTGGAAGTAATTTGAATATTACATGTGCCCTCCTGAAAATGCCAAAATCATTTAAATTGCTAGAAAGGATATTTTCCCTAATTAGCTGTGTGTGCTGGAGGGTTCATAATAATGCACTGGATGTGGAAGAATGGACTAGCAGAATAGAGGCTGCCTGTGCACCGCAGGGGGCAGTGAAGAACTGGCGACAGGAAGAGTCCCCCTTTCCTCTCTGAACACATAAAGGTATTTATCATCCCTGCAGCTATTTACAACAATACCTCTCTTTTTAAATGTGCAGAGAATGTTCCCAGTTACCTGGTCATCCATAGTGTCAGCTACTCAGGGAAACCAAGAGTATGCTATCTGTGAGGCTGTGCTCCAAACCCAGATCCTTAGCTATTTGCTGTTTCAGGAGGATCTGCCTGCCTTAGCTCTGCTCCACCCTCAGGCATCACTGTGCTGTTCTCTGACACTTCTTCAGCTTCACAGGGTCCCACAAATACAGTCTCCATTCCCCTCACTTCGCTCTTTAATCTCTGGGGCCCTGCTGGTATGTTCTCACTTCCTTCCACAATTACAGTGATAGCCCCAGTTAAGCCAAGCCAAGTCTGTCTTTTTTTTTTCTCTCTAAATTACCCTGATGACTGTAGACATTCTGGGGAGATGTATGCGGGGAGAGCAAGAGGCGGACACACTCTCACGGATCTTCTCTCTTCCTGACATCGATTGTTTAAGCACTAAACCATTCGCTGACTCTTGTGACTCTAAATAATGTGGGGCTTTTTCGAGGTTTTCCTCCCCACAGCTATAGAAACCGCACTGGAGTGCTAGTCTCTCTAATGTGAGGGCTTCCACCTGTGACTGTGGAGTGAGGCTGCTGCTGGTTCCATCTCCTTTTCTGCCATCACCGTTCCTGTGGTTTCTGCTTAGTTACATATTCATTTTTATAATGCAATTATCATCTTGTGGGATAAAGGAGGGGAAGACACCCTAATTAGCTGCTTAAAGCACTTTAAAACTGCATGTGTCCATGTCTTTAAAGGAGACAGGACTGCAAAATGGATGCTGTTGCACTGTGCTGCATGTTTCCAGCATTGAGCATTGCAGGTAACAGGATTGTACCCACATTGTCTGATCCACTTCCATGGCAGTGATTTCCTATTTAACTGTCACAAGTCTGGATCCCTGTTGCTTCCTTACACCACAAGGTATCATTTACACTCTAGCAAAGTGAATGTAAATCACTACCCTGTTGTGCAAGCAAGGAATTTTTGGCTTGGGAGCTTTTCAGAACTGCTTTATATGGAATGAACAATAACACGAATTTCAAGACAGGGTAGAAATGGGCTTTAAACTCTCCCACACCCATTTGCCTGTCAGGGATCCTGAAGCGCTGTAGTCCAGGTTCAGAGATACAGAGACATCTTATTTCCAATTAAATTGGAATTAGGCGCCTACATTCCTCTGGAGATCTGTCTCCTAACTGCATGGAAAGGCTGCTTTGTAACAGCGAGGAGGAATGTAAATATTGGCCAAGGATGCCAAAGCTAACACCTGCTTTTTGGGAAACTGCCCTGGCATCTTTAGTGTCCACAGAGTGGCTATGCCCTGTGGTTAAGGTTTCAGCATGGTCCTTGGCTTGCTTCCCTTAGAAAGATGAAGAGCTGAGTTGATTTGAGAACATTACTCCTGGAGAGTTCATTGATTCCTTTGCTTGCTTTCTGAGGAATGCAGGCAGGAGTGATGCTTGTAGTCTTACAAAGCACACATGCCCCAATTTGTCAACATCACAAGCAGGTAGCCTTTTCCAGGTGATAATTTTCTTGGAGATTCAGTACTATGGCTCGGTGTCATTGCAGTTCCATGTGCCTGGTGGTGATGGCTATGTTCAGGAACGATGAAAGATGATGTGCCTGGACAGGAAGGGAGGTGGCTCCAGGAAAACTTGAAAAACGAGAAGCTTTGTTTTGTTTTAAATGCTGATTGTTTTGTGTAACTTGGGCAACTGTTTATTATTCTTGCTGTACAGGAGAGGAGGGAAGTGTATGAGTAATGCACCCTGATGAATGGCTTTCCTTTGCTCATAAAGTGATAGTTACACCCTCTGTCAGATGCATTTTCATACAGTCTGTGGCCTTAATGTTACCTTATGTCATCTTCCATGTTCCTTTAATGCAACTTCCCTTGCATCTCAGGGTTTCAGGATTCCTCGGAGGGTTCCAGACTTTGGCATGTGCTCTGGAAGCCATCACTGGCCATCCCACTGCTGTCTGAGGGACAGGAGGGAGGGTGTGCACCATTGGCAGGTACAGCCCAACCTGTAGTACCAAAGGTGCCACTAAGAACAGCCCTTAGTAATGCCCTCCAGGTAGATTCCATTATGCTTCCCTATGTAATGTAGCATCTCCTCTAGCTCGTTTGCTGTACAAAGAGAATCTTGAGATGGCAAGCATTTACTTTAGCCTCCTTGTGCTAGCAGAGCTGACCCAACTACCCAAGCAGATTCTCAAGTTTTCTTCAAGCGGCTCTCCTCCAGCATGATTTCCGTAGTGTCTTTTCTTGGCACTAGATGGTGCCAAGAACCCTCGTGCAGTTGCAATGAGTATGAGGCCTTTACTTGCTTTGTACCTCAATGAGAAGATGCCTCTGGCTTGGTACGCAGGCTTTTCAGGAACTGTTTCCCCCAGGGGCTGTTTCCCAGATCTGTCTCTCAATCAAGGAAGAGATTTATGAAGTGGAAACATGTCACAGAGCTGGCATGAGGGGAGGGAGGGGAAGATTGTCTTCTGGGCCGTAGGTTGTGGGCAGAATTTTCACAAGTTGTGCAATTCATAATTTTTTCTATGGGATTTCCTTTTTTTCTTTCTGGTTTGCTTTAAACAGTATAATTTTCACTGAGAGGAAGGAGACTGCAAGGGCTATCCAAACAGGTGCACAATGAGCTCTTCTCTGTATAGCTCTCTGTGCCCTTCAGGCCTGACCTGAAGCAGCTTCTCATAAAGCAGTCCTGTCCAGCAACGTGGCTGCTTACCTAGTTCCGTCAGCGTATCTTTGCTCTGATTTACCACCTACAGTTCTCTCCCAAGCAGAGGATTCTAGCATGCATGTAATTATTTTAATTTTAGGAACTAGTATCCCCATGAAATCAGCAAATTCTGTATACCTGTGCTTGTATAAAAGATAAATACACTGCTGAGTCCCACTAATGCTGATAATCTCCGGAGTCCTCCTTTTAAGAGAGATATCCTTATTTATTTTGGTGAAGCTGTTAATCATTGTAGCTAATCTCAGGTGCTGAGAAGTGAAGCAAGTAACATAGCTGGGGATAAAACCCACCTTTAGAAGTTAACTCCTCTCCAGTTCTCAAAAGCAAGTTATCCAAAAGTGGAGAACTCCTTAATCCATCAATTTCTGATGCATATCACCTCCATAAGGGACTTCTAAACTCTGGTTCTCAATAATTCCTGGCTCCTGGAGCAGACCTTTGTTTTCCAGATCATTTGAAATGAGGAAATAGAGCAAGTTTGATTTCTTTTTCCTTTTTTTTTTTTTTTTACACCCCTGTGTTTGCTCTGTGGTAGATCTGTGGTATACAAAGTGGTTTACTGTGACAGGCAGTTAAAAAAACAGATTATTGCATTCCTACTTCCTATTTTCCCTAATCTTGTTCTATTCCTGAACTTGCTTGTCTTTTATTTTCTGCCTATCTCATTTCTTACCTGCCTCCTCCCAGCCCTCTGGCGAATCTGCCTCCCCAATCCTCTTTCCCCGTCCTTCAAATGACTATTCATTCAGGCCACCAGCAGTCACATCCTCTTGACATCATCCCATCAACAAACTGTGGCTGTGCCATGTTATGGTGCATATGTTGTGACAAAAGCAGTACAACCAGATAGGAAATAGGGAGATCAAGTACCACCTGAGGCCTTCAGAGAATCACGGGGAATAAGGGGAAAGAGAGCTGGGGTTTTCTGTTGGTGTTTTTTGTTTTTGTGTGGGTTGTTTTTTTTTTTTAGAGGAGGATCCAGCTATTCTTGGGGGCGTTAGATGCAGCTGTCAGTTGAAATATTTAAAGGGGATATTTTCTGTATTTAAAATCCCCTTCATTTTTCCAAGCATTTACCTTGCAGTGCTGCTTCTTTGCATCTCACCTGCACTTTCCACTGTTACATGGTATTCTTTGCATCTAGTGACTGCTCTCAGAAACAGGTGTGGCTCTAAAAACTTCCTAAGAGAAAAGGAGTCCCCAGTATGCAGGAAAAGGAATTTGACAAGTGGAGCCTGTGGAAGGGAGGGTCCTTGCTGCAGCAGGACCCCTCCTTCCCCTCAGTGGTCCCATCAGGCAAGACAGATGGCATGTGCATTGCTTACTTCTGTGCCAACAGTTATAAAGCTTATTTATTTATATTATGGCAGTGACAAAAGATGCTGGATTTAGATTCCGAGGTTCAGGTGTGCTGTGCAGAGACTAAGAGAGCTCACTAAAAAAGCAGAAGTCAACAGAGATAATGCAAGCACAACAGAAAAGTAATGGTTGAAAAGAGCTGTCTGGAAAACATAAGTGACTCCTTATTTCTGCATCTTTCTTCTCTCTCTCTCCCTACCCTTTCACTTCTTCTAAAATGTGCACAAATGTACAAACCCCATTTTCTTTACCAGTCATTCAAAAGCATGGACTTTATTTTTTTAAATATCTCATATTTAGAGTCGGAGTAAATTCCCACCCAACCTAAAAATTGACCCCATGATTTCTTTGAACAAGCTTCCACAGTCACCTTGTAATGAGAACAGTGGTAAACTGCTGAGGAGTCCTTTGTGGTACCCTCTTCCATCAGCTGCTCTAATACCTTTTTGATTATCTCAGTGGACACATATAAATGCTGTGCCTTGGATCCCTCACTTGCAAGCTATCTCCATATTTTTTTTTGCATTTTCTTTTTAAAATAAAAATGACTGCTGATGTTTATGCCCCTGTAATACATTATGTATTATTTTGTTTTAAGCACTGCCTTTTGCATCCTGACAGTAACAATAAAATGTGAGTATGGGATTCCTAATACAGACAGACTAATGTTTCCACTGCTAGCCTTCCCTATCTCTTCTTTTTTTCTTTCTGCTCTCTAAGCACTTTTCTAAAGGCTCCTTTTATATTCCTAATAAAATTAGAGCAAAATACATCGATTTACTGGAAAAGAGGGTTTTTTTTTTTTTTCCCTTGGTGATAGCACTTTCTTCACACACACACCCCACCCCCCAAAAAATTGCTGGTGAATATTCCACATCAAAGACCTCCAATTTCTTCTTTGGGTTTTCTTATCAGTTCCCTGATGAACAATTCTTTTTTTTTTTTTTTTTTTTTTTTCCTTGGCTCTTCTTGAGAATACTCTGCTTGTTGTCCCCGCTACAGACCATTTTGTCTATGCTGATCTTCTGAGGTAATTATCTTTCATTAATGCATTTTAGTCGTATCTCCAAATACCAGTAAATGGCTGGTCTGCACATATTGGGAACTGATCTGGATGGGACCTTTTTACTCCTTTTCCATCTATAGATTGTGCAATCCATATCCTGATATCTGGCTTCCACTTTAGTGTAATGGATCTCCCCTTGCCCCACTCCTTCTGTTGCCTCTTAAACCAAGTTGAGCCAGCTATAAATTATCAGATCAAACTTGGTGGTGGTATTACACTGATGTAGATAATCTTACCTGATAAATTAGTCCTGTTGTGGTCATACTGCTCAATCTCATGGTTGTAAGTTGTGCATTGGGTTCTTTATTTCCTATTGAGATTTGGGTTGATCCCATTATGTTTTTTGAGTGCTCTTACAGCAGCCTGCATGTAGTTTCAATAAGGGGAGAGAACGATCAAAACCCATTGAGTTTGTTCGTACTCTGCACCACTGGAAAGCTTTCAGAACCCGTCACTGTGCTTTGGGGATTTTAAATTTCCGAGATATTCACTTAGTTATGGAATAGGCTAAAATCTGTCATGCTGATTTAATGAGGGAGTAGGGGAGGGAGGAGACACAGACACACACACAAAAAAGCAATTTTCCTTGTAACAGTTGTGTTAAAATATTGATACAGATGCGTAGTGGAAAAACTTAACGAGTTGTTAGTCTTAGAAATAATGCCAGCATTAAACATCTCTTGTGTGCAGAGTTTCCAAGATGGTGTTCAGCATTTCTGGGAAAGATATCTCATGAGAAATGTGGAATTGCTGTACCTGGGTCAGACCAGTGACACTTCTCTGGTGTCCTCTTCTAAGGCATCTAAACTGTCCTGTCCTTAAACTGCAGAAGGAAGCACTGATGGAAGCCATAATGTGGTTAGGAACTGACTATTTTTACCAAAAGCTTAGACTAAGGTTGAGTGCTGAATGCTCCTGAGTGCTCTTCATACTGCACTTCTTACCAAGGGTATATCTTGAGTTCAGGACCAAGATCTTGGGGTTAAGGCAGTATGCTGGCACATACGCTATCCAGTCTTGATACCAAACTTTGATGCAAGCTTTACATACCTTGGGCACATCAATTGTTCTGTGCATTACGCTTATAAAATGCATTTTTGCCCTTTTCCCTCCATGTTCTCCTTTAGTTCTGCAGAGTTGCAAACATGAGAGAAAGGGAGATGTCTTTCTCGTACATTTTTACCATTTTCAGTACTGTGATTCCCTGACTTTGATCAAGGCTTCAGCTTCTGATACCCAGGTGCTATTGCTGCTTGGGTTCCTTGTCAAACTGAGAGGTCTCAAACCTTTCAGATGGTAAGCTTTCCTTGGGCCTATGTGGTCCCTTGAATCTTATGGCTTCACTTTGGGTTTAACAAAGAGATGATAAAGTGTGGACACGTGGTAAAGGGGACTTCACTGAGTGACCTGCAAAGTCTTTTCCAATGCTGTCCCCTAGTCTTGGGCTCTTCCACTAGTTCCTACTCCTGGAAAAGTCACTGAATTAATCCATTCTGCAGAGCATAAACCAAGTAAAACTGGGTATGCTGGGCTCTGTTAATGCAGACCTCTATCCATCAGAGACTCAGCTGAGACCACTAAATCTGAGCATTCCTTTTAAGATGAAAATGAGGAAGGAATTAATTTTAATGAGTGATGTTTTTGCTGCTGCTTGCCCTGTCATGTGCGGCCTCTGTGTATGCAGTGTGATGTGCCATCATGTCAGTGCTCCATGATCAAACCCCTTCCAAGAGGGGATACTTTACATGGGTTTCTGTGTCAATTCCAGTCCCTGAAGAACGTTGCCAATCCATTAAGAGCCTGGCAGGCTGTACCGGGAAATGCTAGCATGAGCAGAGAAGAGAGAGGCAAGCCTGAGAATAAGGAGGAAGGAAAGATTAATCTGAGCAGAAATTCTGCATCCGAAAAGGACTTCCAGGGATGTATTGTCTTTAGCTTGTACTTTGCAGAGCATTGTTCACCTTGCTGAAGGTCTTACCAAGAAGACGTCCTAGCAGAAGAGATTTCCCTTAGGACTGCAGCACCATTCCTGTACTGTGTACTTTGCTTGGCATCCCTGGCTCTTGCTTGCCAACACCTGGTATTTTAGAGACCTGAGAAAACTATGAGTATGTGGGCTGTGCTCTTTGACAATCTACTTCAAAAGAAGTGCTCGAACCCTCTTAAGTACTAAACCTTTGAATGTCTGACCCTCAGTATTACTGAAGGCAGTATGGCTTTGCATTGGATTCAGTAAGTATTGGTTCCTGTTCATGGTTGGAAGTTAAAGACAAAAATGAATGATGCTTCTCTTTGATCAGACTGTTTTTCTTTCTGTATCAGTCTCTACAGAGAGCAAAGACTTGGAAAAGCCTGCTGCCATGGTATCTATTGCTGCCTCTTGTGGGCTTCTGACAATGGACTGGACTTAGAGATACCAAAATTGTTTTGTCTTAAGTGGTCTGACATTCATAGGTGTATGTCTCCCAAGCAGAAAGGGTAGCCCTGTCCATTGGGAATGATGCCAGGATAAGGAGTGTTTTATACTAACGAAGGGAAGTGGGGTGAGTGTCGTCTCCTGTGGGCTGCATTGTATTATGAACCAAGGCTGGACTTAAAGGAGGATGCACAATACAGCATGTGTAGGGCTCAGTCCAGATTCCTGTCAATAGCAAATAAATCTTCAAAAGTCTTCTCACATTTGAAATGAATTGGTGTGGGAGGACGGGCAGTAGCTTTTAATATACATCGCTTATCTCTAGATAGATCTGCACAAACCCCTCCTCTGTGTCCCCTTATGTCAAGGCTTTAGCCTGAATTATTCCTCTTCACCTCCCCATTTACCAAAAAGGTTTCTATCTTCCACAGCTGAAATCTCTGATCATTTAAGCAGGAGGGAGTGATAGCTCCATCAAAAACCCACCAGGTCTCCACAGGTGGCAATATTGATAGAGTAGCAATGTCTGAATTGAAAGGACAAGGAGTCAGTGAAGCAGGGGGATTGCTGCAGTACTACCATTAAATAAATGTGGGTAAATGAGTGGCACAAGTGCCAAGCTTCAGAAAGCTCTCTTTCTCTTTCCTGGGGAAGTTCCAACTTGATTACTGAGTGTCCTGCTTGAGATACTAACACCTTAAAAAGGAAGCATGCAAAATATAGGACACTTTTTTTTTTAAGAGGACAAAGTGGGGTGATTTCTAGCCATTTTTCCCATCTTTGCGTCATTTTGAGTGAAAACTACTCGGGATACCTGCATTATTACACATTGCTTGTGAATAGAGATCCTCCACCTGTTTCCATTCTCTTTGCTGGCGTTACATTTATGAAGGGAAGTGGGGCATCCTTTGTACCAGACCTACCAGCTGACCTGAGCACAACTTACCACCAGCCTGTTTTAATGAGAATACTTCTGACTGGCATTGCCTGCTGGGATCCCAGTGTGACTGACCCAGCACTGCTGAGTAGGACAGGAGTTGTCGGCTCTTGGTACAGACTGATATATTTGGTTCCTTTCCGGCTGGGACCCTGGCTGCACCCTGTGCTTGTGGGCTGTTCTCTTTTTGCCAGCTTCCCCTCTGAGCACCAAAGTGCCCTCACAAACCACATGCCCAGAGCACTCCATTCAGGTTTGTCTGTCTTCAAATCCCAGTTCGCCTGGTCCCTGAAGCGGGCTGGGAGAGCAATCAAAGCCACTGCAGTGCAATTTCCGACAGAGAATTTCCTTCCTATTTCTGAGTAAGTGTGTGTGTGTGTATTTACGTGTTTAAAAAAAAAAAAAGAAAAAAAAAAAACATTTTGGTTTTGTGCACTAAGCACTTTTGAGGGCGATATGGGGCCCTGTAATACGGAGGTTTATAACCTCCTCAGCTAATGCTCTCTGACACTCTGTTTTGATATCATTACTACATTATACTCACAATTTTTGAGTGAAAAAATACAGTACTTAGAAAGTCGAAATTCATAAATAAATTCATGTCAAACCGCACTTAATATTGATTTTGTTAGTGTTCAGATTCAATAATAAGGTACTGCGTGCATGAATATTTAAATATAATCATCATTTCTGCATCTCCTAATGGCCTCTGCTCTTCTACACTCAATTTAAACACAATTTAAAAACTATAATGTATTGAAAAATACTAGGATTTAGCAATAAATCACCATTGGGATACTCCAAGCCTTTTATAGGATGGCTCAATATCTGCTTCTCAAGGGACAGCACAATTAGATTCATGTTTTTAAACTTCTCAATTATCCATATACCATAATTTTATGTGAAAGTTTGTTTCTCTTCCTCCCCCCTCCACCCCTGCTCCCCCTTCTCACCCCCCACCAGATACTCTCCCAGTAGGAAGCGGAGAAATCGCTAAGTGTTCTCTTAGCTGGGTTAGTATAGTAAAAAGGAGTCAAAGGTCACAGTCCTCAAACTGAATTAAATCCAGAGGCTGTCAGGGAAAGCAGAACGCTGACTCACTTAATCACATTATTTGGGGAAAAATCTAGGGGGAGGAAAGAGATAAAATGACTCAAAATGAACTCGCCAAGGAGGAAGCGGAGTTTTTATATTTATTTAAAAAGCAATATTCGTCTTTATCAAATAGACGCAGGGTGGTTCGATGAGGACGGAGCTGGCTGGACATTTGCGCAGTCGCAGGCAGGAGAGCTCTGGCAAGCAGTTTTCTCCTTAGCAGAATCAGTGAGGGAAGGATGCGGTGCCCTCAGTTCCTTCAGTGCCAGGCTGGGTTATTTATTGGTAGGGGGTGTTTCTGTAGTGCTGGTCGCTAACCCATCTGAAAACCACACCCTCTGAGGTAGGTCATTATCATTATCCTCATTTTACAGATGGGGAAACTGAGGCACTGGTGGGTGAAGTAAGTACGGCAGAGCCACAGTGGCAGAGCTGGGAGCTGGTCCTCGGGTTTCTAATACTAGAGCCTCTGCCCAAGTTATATGGCCATTTTCTCTCTCCCACCAGCATCCTCAGAGACTGATGGAGAGGGAGATAAAAAGGATCTAGCATCGGAATTGGAAATAACAATGCTAACATCTTATGAGAGCAGTAGATCTTGATGGTGTTGTTATGGTATTGACTCTGCTGGTACTGTCTCGCCACTTGTGTTGAACGCGTTGCTATCAGATGTGAAGAAATGGTCAATAGATGAGGAGAGGAGTGGTAGTCTGGTGTCTAATGGGGTGGACATAGCCATGTCACTAGGTGACGCTGGTAGTGTCACACAGAGTGCCCTTGCAATGCTATATAAACCACCATGTGGGGATGGGAGTTGCAGTTGGCAAGGGATCAAAGTGTGGCATGGCTAACGGCTTACACCCTGATGGGGGAGGGAGGGCAGGGGTTTGCCAAGATGAGCAGGGGCTACTAACCTTTATGTTCCTAATCAAGTGTCCAGAAATCCTTTCGGCCACACTATATCTGAATGGGTTTTTGCTTATATTCTATATTTCACCTAAATTCAATAGAACTGTTTTCTAAAGAAGTTTACCATGTTGTATTGGAACTAGCTTTTTCATCTTACTCATCTGGCAAAGCATTGACTCCAGCTGCGTCAGGGTCGCAAGCAAAGCTGTAAAGCCCTATGAGTGGATAAAAAAGTAGTAATCAGTGGTAGAAAAGTATAACCAAGATGCCACGTAGCCATTCTGCGTGCCAGGCCATTGTGATTTGAAGGTCTGTTTGTTCATTTCTGTGGAAGGGGAAGACAGACATTCCTTCCCATACTAGGCAGGAACCAGTGTCACCTCTCCTCTAACAGCTCTAGAGCTCCCTTGTCCAGCTCTTACATTGGTTTGCAGAATATATTTGTAATCCCGATACCAAATACTGTCCGTCTTTTATTTAATGGTGATGAAAGGAAGGGATAGCAGATTTTTCTTTAAGATAGAGAGAGGGAAGGGAAGACTATTGTGACAATTATGTGGGTACTTCTGGAGTTTTAAGGATTATTTTTTTTTTCTCTAAATGACTGTTTGTAAGCTTGTCCAAAGGATCAAAGAGTAGAAGCAAAATTTTATCTGAAGGGATCAGTGTGTGTATGGCAAATTCAGTTTATTAGATGGATTTCACCAGTTTTTCTGTGGATTCTTTCTTCAAATGTATAGAAACACTGTTCGGAAGCAGCTGGATCTAAGTGTTTGGGAATGGAGCATTGGCACTGTTGGGGGGTCACCAGCATATGGCACTTCAGCTTAGTGGAAGCTGTTGGTGAATGCACACCTCGGTGAGTGGCAGATGAGGGCTTGCAGATGGGGGTGGAAATTCCAGAGAGCCCCAGCAGCTCGCTGAGAGCCATGAGAAAAGGCCATAAAGTAGCCAGCGAAAAAACTGTCAGCAAAGAGTATTGAAGCGGTTGCCGATTTGCCCGCTTGCAGACCCTGCTCAGCCACATATGACACAGCAGTAGGAATTTCCTGTCCTGCCCAGTGTGGTTGTGACTTTCCATTTATTTTTTGGTGTCCAGGAGACACCCCCGATGCTGTTTCCATTGTAAACCCATGGTTCTATTTTCGGCACATCCTACCGTTACAGTAGATGGAGGGGGTGATTTTAGAGCTCAGGTTTTTGTCCATCCAGGCGGGCCGCCATACCGGTATGGCACGCTTACCCGGGCGGAGGCCAGGCCGCTGGACAGCTTGACTTGTCGGAGACGGAGCCCGGGAGCGGAGCCCCCGCCGCCTGCAGGTGGCGCCCTGGCCTTGCGGCGGGCGGGGGGGCCCGGCCCGGGGGGGCGGGGGCGCAGAGGAGGCGGCGGGCATCCCCGCGGCGCGGGGGTCAGCCCGGTACCCGCGGGTACCAGCTGAGCATTGTTTCAAACAAGTGCGCGCGGTGAAAAGCCACTGGTATCTGTGGAGCGTCCCAACAGATGTCACCAACAGATCTGTATTGATTGCCGTGGTTGGTGCCTTGGCGGTGGTGGAGGCAGATGGCACGTTGCTAATAAGCAATGAGCGCTGCTGGCAGAGTAGTGAGGAGTGTTTGGACCAGTGGGATAGCAGAGTGGCACAATGCCATGGGCAAGTGAGGGGCATCTTTGACCATCTTTGTCCTCTCTGCATTCATTCCTTTTTTTTCCCGACTGCAAGGAGTCTAAATTTCTTCACCTCTTCCCTGAGCCTTTGGTTTCCTTCTGGTTTCCTGTGCCAGCCCCACTCTCTTCCATCTCATTTCTGTCTGCTGCTTCTCCCCTTTTTTTTCTTATTTGGTGCTTGTGCCTTTGCCTGGGAGGTTTTTGGCTACCAGTAGCATCCCCTTCATGTTTATATCTCTCTGGATCACGTTGGGTAGGAGAGTGAGTGAAGACAAAGGCCGTTCCTGCTGGCTTTTATAGAAGAGGGTGGGGATTACACTAGGCCTGAGAAAAGAGCTATGGATCACCTTGGATAAACATCTTGGATTCCAAACGTGGTGATAGAGACTCATCACTACTCAGCAGATTGGGTTTTTTGAATGTTATCAGACTGTTGCTTCAGTTGTCAGAACAGGAGACAACATGCAGCACTACCATACAGAGGACTGTATGAACTGCAATAGTAGTGAGCACGTGCACCCAAGCACATAAACACTTTAGGTCTAAGGACTGCTAGGTGCATTAGTAAGTGCTTATGTGCGCTAGGAATTCTATTCATGCATCAGGAACACTCAGAATGGCTACTCATCTCCTAGCTTCCCACAATCAGGTACACATGAATGAATCAAATGTTCATTATTGTATGCATATATTTTTTTTTTTACTGTCTGTTGTGTGGCAACTTGGATGCCACAGTAGACTCTGAAATACCCAGTTTTTTGATGACAAGCAACTGGAGAGCATGGCTAAACCAAGGAGACATTCTGGCATGGTTGCTTTGCTAAGGATTTTTTTGTTACTGACGTGGACTGGCTGCATTTCCAGGTGCCAGATTACATTGTGCCTAATTCCTCTTTTGAAGGAAGATCCCTTTCTTGTTTCCTGTAAAAAATGACCCAAGCTCAGCACCTCCAGCTTCATTTAGTGATGTCGCATGTCACAAGACACCATCCTCAGTAGTAGCGAACCTGGAGTTACATTCTCTAACCACGTGCTCAGCAGCTGGAGACCACTGTTACAGCCCCCAGTGCTACCTGCTGCCATTTTTCTTGTTGATCTGTCTCAATTAAATTTGATCTGAAGAAACACGGCCAGAGAAATACACTGAAGTGTGAAGGGTGGGTCCCTTGGTCTTTCAGTTGTGATCCAATAATTTTGTACTATTTAAAGGTAACGAACAGTTGTGAGTTCCCCTTCCTGTGATCTGGGCTTTTGACTTCTACCTAACATGCAGCTCTCCTTGTTATTGTAGCTCCTGGGTTAGGGAAATAGCTTGATTATCTTTCAGAGCCTGACTGTGATAGCCAAAAATCTGGACTGAGGTGCAGCTCCAGGGAATCTGTTTGCAAAGGGGAGAAACCCCCGAGTGTCTATAGAAGCCGACTCTTTGTTTGCCCTGAAAGCTTCTATTTTCCAAAAAAGGAGAGGGCAAAAAAGCCTTGAACACTGATTCTTTGAAAGCTGTGAAACTTAGAACAGGTGTGAGCACAAGCAGCTGCCGGGGTGCTGTGTGCAGATATTCCTGCTAATGCCTCCTTAGAACTTAATCTCTGAAACCATCTGCTTATGGTGAGCACATGTCCCAGGGGGTGGGGGGGCAAGAAGCAAATCCAGCAGCCCCGCAACTTCTTCCACTGTAGCCCGAGTAAGAATTTTGAATAGCAGAATAAGCTCGCGTTGTGTGTCGGGAGACCTTATTCTCAGCTTTTATGAAGCAGGAAAACTCTAGGGTCAGTTCCCCAACTTCAGGGTGGTTACTGTTGATTCTCAGAGATCAAGATCTGGCTCATGACCATGTGAACAGCACATGAGACAGGTTTTGGACCTGCCATCAACAACACCCTTTGACCCTACAAATACATGGGATCAATTTTTCTTACTCAGGGTCTCATTATGAACGAGACCAGCTAAAACCTTCAGCAGAATGCCTGACTTGTGTTGCTCTGGTTTTCCAGTCTGAAGTCACTGGTAAGTTGAGCAAGTCCTTTAGGTTGTCACCTTTAGTGCAGCTATCCTGATAATCTCCAGTAGTTATCTCTGAGTAAATCACTTCTTGTCCTCATGCCTTTTTTTCTCCTCCTGTTTCTTTGCTTTTTGACTTCACGGTCTCCATTTGTTATTCCACACAATGTGTCTGAGGATCATAGACATTACTGTGCTAATAGCGGATCAAACCCACCGACTGCTGCTTGCTGTGCTGCTTGTTTTCTACCTATGGACACTTATTTGCAGAGGCAAAATTGCTCTCAGCCACTGACCTGTTAATGAAAAGCTAGTTTATCAACTGTGGCAAAAGAAGAAAGCGGTATTAGCCACTGTTGCCCTGTGACTGCCAGAAGCAGTGTGGTGACAGGAATGGGTCATACTTCAGCCCGTGACTGAAGGGTCCCCAGCTTCAGAGAGACATTCAGGGACTTCCCCTGCATTTGGTGCTGGCCATAAAAAATTGATCATCCTTTGTTACAGCTTCACTTCTGTCACTTTCCATCCCAGAGTCTGTTTTTTACAGAAAACAAGCTACATTCATCAAAAATGACAGAACACAGACTTAATGTAATCATGTATGGGAACATGAATTGCAAATGCAGAACACAAGCACTAAAATGTATTTTCCATTACTGCCACAAAATGAAATAATCATGAACATTTTCCCCAAGAATGAGAACACATGTAGAGTACACTGACACCTCAAAAATCTGCTGCTGTGCCCTGGCCTCAGGTGCAGGTAGGCTTCGTGTCTATCAGCAGGGCAGAGATCTGCCAGTATCAGAAGAGGCGGCTATCTTATAATCCTCACCATGGAAACTTGTGTTGGTTATTAGTTACACCAGCTTCTGCAGGCTCATTTGGGTGATCTTCTGGTCATCTCTGGTTGTTAAAGATCCCATGGTACTCTTGAGCATAACTGAGCAGAGGTGCTGGAAAAATAGACAATGCTGTGTTGCTCCTTAATTCTAGATTCTACTTTTAACTATTGTTGGATCACTTGCTGATAACCTTGAACAAGTCCTCTCGCCCCTACCCAACTTTCGTACATAAGCTGCAAAAACACAGATACACCTATTTAAAAAAAAAAAAAAAATCTGTTAACTGATTTAGAGTTGGTACAGGACAACATGTTAATCAAATCCTTCCTTTCCCTTGCAGACACACTGGACCACAGTTTTGCCATGCTCTGTTGAACATCTGCTGTACTGCGCTCCAGATGTGGCTGTTTCACAAGACAGGTAAGGTTATACCTGCCTTTATATCCAATTCTTTTATTTGTTTGTAACTTGCTTTAGTATCAGAAATGTGACTGGATTACCTCTATTGATCAGGGTGTCAGGAGAGGCAATGAAGAAGGGTTATAGAATTGGGAATAACCAATCCGTAAACCAAACTAAATCTAGTACTTGCTCACTTATTTACATTATATTAAACATATGCAAGTTCTCATCCAGCCTGTACTTGCCACAATTCTGCAAATACGAAGCCACTAATAAGGGGTGTTGGAGCCTGCCCTGCTGAAGGATAGTTGGATACGGATCACGATGATGTCTGGAAGGGAAACTACTAGTTTGATCAAAGCCTTGTACTCAGACAGCACTGAGTGCTGATGGAATGATATAGAGAGAATAAGGCAGAAAGACAGTGACTGGTTTACATCTCATCCAGCAGAAGCTGTTATGAGGGACTTATTGATCTCTGATTCAGCCACAGGCTGTGTATTAAATGATGGGATATATTTGAAGAGACCAGCACCCAACAGGAGGTGCTGAGGAGAAGAGCATGTGGTGCTGGGGCAGACTTTATTCCCCCCAAAGAAGATGAGACTCTGACATACAGAGAAGGGGGAGAGATTTTGTTCTAAATGAATTAAAATGATGTCTTTGCATGAGAGCAATTCAGATTATAAAAAATACATAAAACAAATAGACTCAGCAGATGTAGAATCCAAGAGAAAATCTGGATTTGGAAGAGATTCTTAACTTTTTTTGTACTGTGACAGTAAGAAAAAGCATTTGGTCTTATGCATCTTTCCAGCTGTTTACACATAGTCTATGTAATCTCTGACAAGTTTGCTTAAGGACCTTCATAGATGTGTTCCTATGGTCATATAAATGCAATCTCCTTATGTATATGCACGTATCTCCACATTCTTGTACATTTGACACACTTTATGTGCATGAGCATCATCTCATCAAAATGAACTTCCTTTTTGAATTAATGTGCTTATATGCATATACATCAGTATGTCCCAAGGTGCATATATGTATCTTTGTTCATATTCCCATATATGCATGAGGTGATCAACATAGTCAAATTGAAAAACTAAGTTATTCCAAATCTGTGTTATTTTTCATTTTGTTCCTAAGGGGTAAATGGACCCATTCCAAATGAAAGGTAATCTTGGGACCTGAAGTTTTCCATTTCAGCGTATAGTGTGTTTTTAACACTCTGTACTACAGACCATAAGCTCTTCATGGAAGTTAGTAGATTCTCTTCTTTGTTTATGCAACAAAGGCAATGACAGATTGTTTGAGACATTGGGTGCTAGTACAGTGCAAATAATTAATAACAATGGTCAGATTTTATGGAAAGATGAGATGAATTAGGCAAGGAGGACCCTCAAAGAACCTGCAGAGCCATCCATATAAACTTGTGCAGAAGGTTTGTCACTGTTTTTTCCACTGGGTTGGAATACTTTCCCTACAACTTTGAACACATACCCATTTCAGTGTTGTCTCTGAGTGGCTCATAAAAATCTAACACACATGGACATTACATACTCTTCTCTAGAGCATTTACTACATATGTATATGTAGTAAAAAGCCCAAACTTTTAGAAATAACTGATAAACATTCATGTAATATGTCAAAGGTGTCATCATTGCAGGTAACCATCTATGTACAGCATATTTGTAGTATTGGAAGGATGTGTGTTGTATGTACATAGGTCTGTGTAAGCGATTTTATGCCTGTGTGTATTTACCAGGAGTATATGTGCATGTATTCGAACAAGCACTGAATCCAGTAGTCCAGTACAGATAATATGTACGCACCTTCCAGAAGAGGGCATCTGTCTCCCGATGCAGGCAGCCTTTCTTAACCAATGGCCCCCAGCCTCTCACACCTGGGCACTAGCATCTTGCTTGCCAATTTGAGGTTAACAGTGCCAGCACGGAGTGAAATATTAAGGCAGCCGCTTGAAATTCAAAGTGTTTCTTTTAATTAATGGGTGGATGCCACAAGTTGATCCAATCCAGCTCTTAAATTAATCTTAATTACGTGGATTTTGTAACTTTGGCATTAGCCAGCCACACAAAATATGTATTTCATAATCCTAGAAACGGGTGAAAAAGACTGCTGCTGAGCTGAGAAGTCAGCTGATGATGTTATCGGCCTCCGTGGCTGTGGGTGTAAGTGTCATTGGGGTGTGTCTGAGATCTTATCAAGAATACCAAATTAATTCACTCCTGCAAATATCAAAACAAGCTTTTTTGCCGGCAAGTAGGGAATAGGCAAGAGATTTCTGAGCTGCTATATTTGGAGTTTCTATGCCATCCGGTGCTGATACAAGAAAGAATAAAAGCATTAGGGGAGGGAAGTTGGTGATCTATCCTGTTTGGTGATGAGTTTTTAGTGTATACCCAAAGAGTCCTACTCATGCCTTTAGCTTTTCACATTATGCTTGTTGATTTGGACTGGGGATCACCAATCCTGCCTCTGTATCTCTGCCATTAGCTTGCTGTGTGTGACTGGTCAACGGGAGGGAAACTTTCTATCCCCGTGCTTCTGTTTTCCTTCTCTGCATATTTGTTCGTTCAGACTTCTCTTTTTCTGGATAGGAGCTGCCTCTTAGTATGTGTCCATTCAGCATTATATGGCATCTAGGTGCTACTCTGCTACAGATGATGATAATGGATAAATTGAATTATCTCAGGAGAATTGATACTGGTACTCTCTGTTAGGGATGATGAGCATCCAGGATCTCTCTGAGCATCCATCATGCCAACTTTAAATAGAAAACAGAGCTGGGAATAGATGGTGAGGGATATTCATGGGAAATGCAGACACACAATTTGCCTAACCAGTCACTGCATATTCTTTAAACAGGAAGCAGGGCCTTGGCTATCCCCAGGGACTGGTATTCCCTTGGGATTAACATTGCTGCTCACTGGATTACATGCCTGCTTCTGCAGATGAGACTTAAAAAAGATGGATAAAACTGGGAATAAGCACAATTGCAAGCTATTCTTTAGTCTTCTTGCTCTAAATGTAAGTCAGGACGAGAGCAGAGTCTGTATATAGCCCAGAATGACTAGTTGTGAAGTGCATTTGCGAGCCTTTTCTCTGTCACTACTGCAAACCCAGGGGGTGGGGGAAGAGTAATGAGAGCAGATCTGTTTGTGTGTAAGCATGTTCACCTATGGAGAAACATTCTGCTGTACACAGATGTACATACATGCGCACTTGTGCATACTTGTACCTTTTATTCGTGCCTCCATAAATGCTCTTTTTTCACTTACTCTACAATATAGGCGCCTGGAATCTTTGTAGAAATAATTTTTCTCTAGAATGGGCTTGTAAATGCTAATCTTATGTTTGACCTGTGAGTTCTCTCAGTGCCTGTCTGTGAAATACTTGTTTGAAGACAGTCCCTCCTTATTCTTACAAACTTCTATGTATTTGGCTGATTTTCTACTGCTGATATACTTATGTCTTTCTGGTTAACAATTTTACCTTCTAAGGCTTTTCCTGAATTTGCTTTACAGGGCAAGGTTAGTTTGGATGTCAGTTTGAGGGGTGGTTTTCATAGTACTTTTGGAAATGTAAGTGGGAAAATGTTAAACCTCATGTCAATTTGCCGAATTGATGGGAAACTTGATTGTGGCCAGGGAGGAGTGGATTTCCCTACTTCAGTCTTATGAATAATTTGCTCATCTGAAAAGAGAGAAAAATCCAGTAAATCCTGGCAGCCGATGCAACTATCCTCACAGGCTGAGATTCTCCCAAAATACAGAGGGAAAAAAAGACAGGGAAATTATGTGCCTGACTCCCTTGGGACACTTTGTAATGCTGAACCTGTTTATTTTATTTGTTTTGGTTGGAGCTGATGGAGTCTTCCATGGAGTCAAATTATTTTGACTTCAATTTTGTCAGGCTTCTTGTGATTTTCTCCAAAGCACATGTTTCTCAAGTGGTGGTAACGGAATCTGGATTAGATTGACTGCTCCTGAAATACTGTATCATTTCTGTGTTCCTGAGATACTAGAACATGTTCACTTTGGCAATTTTAAATCTCCAAGTCTTACTGGAGTTGGTGTGACTTGAATAGGAATGATACAGAACTTCCTTGGTTTTCAAATTTGAAAACCTTTAGATGTCTGAACTCATTCAGCAATGGGGAGGAAGCCAGCAGGCAAATGGAGAAACCTTTCCAGCTTTCAGTGTAGGTAGGAAACAGAATGAGTTAATGTTGGCCCAAAGGGCCACAATAAATAATGAGAGCTCTTCCAAGTATATCGGGGGAAAGAAATACGAGAGAGAAGGTAAGCCCATTAATAAATTAGGAGAGAGCTGGAATCAATGGTGATTCTAAAATGGCTGAGCTACTTAACTTTTTTTTTTTAATTGGTCTTTAAGAAGAAAAATATAGAAATGGAATATGGACCATTAGGAAGTAATGAGCATCTTGGCACCCTAGCTGTTGATGTAAAGCAGATAAGGGAACACTTGAAAGAATGGATAGCAACAAATCAGCAAGTCCAGCTGATGAGCATCCTGGGATGTTTGGCTGCTGAATTCACTGAACTGCTGGCAGGTATTTTGAAAAGTTGTGGATTAAACAGGCAGGTCCTTCATGGGAAGTCCATATCCGTAGTTCTGCAACAAAGTCCAGCCTTACAAAGCTATCAGGAGTGATCCCTGCAATTACTTTACACAGCTCATTGTATTTTCAGTTTGAACAGGTGCTAACGTGGAATATGTGAGTTTCAAGAAGTGTAAATTCAGAAATTGCCCAGATTCACAGTTGAACTAGATAGTTCCTTTGCTTCACATAATTAAAATTACCACTTTTGTATTCTCAGCGAACTTGCATAATTTGACCAGAGCTGATCCAACTGTGCCAGGAAGAACCCGCCTAATAAATTTACCTAACAGTTTGTGGATTTCAGTTTAGCTTAATGTTCAAAAATGCAGCTTCTTCAGAACAGTCTACCAGATGGATCTCTACTGGTGTAAGCTTTCTGCTGTAAGACTTCAGGACACTCTGACTTTTCCTCCAAATGAATTTTTTGATATTTCAGCCAACCTTGTGCTGCTGCTGAGGCTGAACTTAGTCTTTTGTACATGTTGGTGAAGTTGCTTCTTTGAGGTGAAGTACAATAGCATAGGCTAAGCAGGTCAGAGCACGTTCTAGAAGGTCTAAATGGCAGGCTGTCTCTGCTGATCCAGAAGGGCTAAATCCGTTCTTTCAGCATGGGAACACTCAATAGGCATGCCAGATCTCTCTAGGCATAGGTCTGTAAACAGGAGTGGTATCTTTCCTTTAGAAACCCATGGGATTTCCAAGGCTGCAGGGAGGATCCTAGCTCTTTCTCCTGATTCTTTGTCAGGACTTAAGAGAAAATTGGTAAGCAGAATGTAACGAGTGATATCACTGGATAGTATTCCCATTACAAAAGGATTTCCCCTGTAAAAATGTCTATGAAAGGGCAATGCTTGCCAACATGGAGGAATCATCACTCTTAAATACAGTGACAGTGGAAGGCAGTGTACGACTACTTTTCAAGATGGAAGATATTGCTGAGCTGCCATGTAAGATGGTGTAGCATATCGTAGGCTGGTGCTCTCCTCAGCCTAGAACTAGCTCAGTGATTTTTTTTTTTTTTTTGACAGAAAGAAATATGAAGCATAATATGAAGCACTTACACAGATGGATAATTTACTTAAGGTCTTATTAATGTCTTTCTCTCAAGTTTACTGAATTAAACTGTCCAGCAATACATAGCTTCCCCAGATTATATTGTTTCAGGTGAATAAATTTTTGTTCCCCAGATTTTCTTAGCAATTGAGGTAATTTACAGGCTTTTGCCTAAAGTTATCTTTGCAGGTTAAAAGAATAGAGCTGGATTTTATCCTGCAGTAAGACCTGTTCCCTTTCTAATTTTCCTACAGAGGAACTCATTCTGATTTGGTTTATGGTTTTACAGAATTCTGAATCAGCCCTGAAAGCCCATGCTCAGGCAAGACCTAACTAACAGGGGAGCTGCCATCTGGAGCCTGTTAGGAGCCCCTGGTCACTGGCCTCAGGGATCAGTGAACACCCAGCCAGGGAGGCTTGCTAACTGTGTCCCCCCTGTTGTCAGTTCTGACATAGATAGGGACAGTGCGCTGTGTGCGATGTCCTTCAGAGTGTATAACTGAGAAGAGGCAGTGGAGGATAACTCTCCCCAGGTATTTGATACCTTGATTGTGTAGAGTCTTTTCCATTTGCAAATAATGTATGGAATACATTAGCACAGAAGCTGAGATTCTCCAGCAGTTACCTTTCAATTGTCTGTCTGTCTTTCTAATTTCTCCTCCTACGCACCTTCTTTATACCCCCCAGTGATATAGAAAGCTTAGACTTAAATGATTTCAGTGGGTGAGAGGCAGGAGATGGGGAAGGAACTAATATGAAAATTACTTTCATTTAACAGTCTGTCACTCACACTGGCCCAAAGGAACTCTAAGACCATTATCAGTGACCCTACTAGCTACCCTGCTTCTCCCTTCCTCAAGCATAAAGTTGAACTATTTTACACGCTTATGGGTGAGAGCATACTTTCTTCCCTACCTGCACGCTAAGAGGTAAAATAGGGAAATGTTTGTTGATGGAGGTTGAGGACACTAAGAATATGAAGTCTCAATTTACCCTTGCACCGTAAGTGCTCAGAGGACTCGATAGCATTGCTGAAGTCTGCGTTTAGTTTACATTTAAAACAGGGGTCTGAGAGGAAAAAATCATCCCTGTTTGTGGTCACTGAGGAGGCAGTTCTGGGCTATCATTATTTAGTAATATATCTCTTGTGATAATGCCCAGGGACCCAAACACTGGTATATTAGAGAAGGCTCTGTAGCAGAGGTTGAATAGGGACACTCAGCTGTCTCATGTCTTCAGTAATGGAGCCCTGGTTCAAGACTAAGGCTCCTAGATCCCACAGTAATGAATGTAATTAGTTCTAATAATGGGTGAGGTGATACTGTCAAATGAGAGATGGGAGGGTTCAGTTGGGTTCTTAGGGCCCTGTTCTTGTTTATGCAAAGGTCTTTTTACACCAGTCTGGCAGTGCAAAGAGGTCTGAAAGATGAAGTGAAAAGTCAGGAGGCTACCCTATGGGTCTCTGGCTGTAACATCCATCTCTGCTCATCTGACAGAGCTGGAGGGAATCAAATACCAAGCAAATACAGTGGACTAAAATCTCCACTGGTGTAAATCGGTGTCACTCCTTTGATTGCAGTGAAGCTAGGCTGATCAAGGCCAGCTGAGGACTTGATCCAGGGAATAAATGATTTTTGCCCTTAGTCTGTCAGTTCAAAGTCAAGTCCTTTGCAAGTCGTGTCCCATTCAGTGTTAGAGAAGGTCATATTTCGCAGCCTCCTCTCCACCTGGGCTGTCCCTTCTCCTCTGGATAAACAGTATTTCCCCATTGCATTCCCAGTCCCTCACGCTTCACCAGAATTAAATTCATCATTCATTTTTTATGGTTTATACATAGCAGTAATTTATGTTTTCAAATATATTGAGGTCACACTTTAGCAGAAAAAGACTGTTTCACATTTAAATTGAAGGCATGTTCGTTCCATTAAATGGAGATGTTTTGGATAATTTTAAAAGGCTAAAAGTAGTAGAAAGTAACATTAAAATAAAATTTGAGAGATGTAATTACACCTAATCGTACCATAAAATAATCAATACTGCATTACATTATTTCTGACTTCCCCAGTTATAGCCTTTTTTTGTTAAGCTTTTGAATATTGATGAGGTCACTGGGGTCGCAGTCGACTCTCTGAGGTCTAATGGAGGTGGAATTAAGGTGATGTCCTCTCCTATTATATCTACACGGGGAGGTGAGCTCTATACTTTCTCAAACTGGGGAGATAACATGGCATCAGAAGCCAATACCTCGGCAACATTTCTTGAGCTGAGATTAGGCTGTCAGTAACTGCTGACTGGGAAGCTGGCAGTGCTGTCTCCCCATCACAGACCCACTCAATTATACACGCCAGGACGCAAAGGAAATGATGTTCACGTCAACAGAGATCATTAACAGCTGGAGACCAGTGTGTGTGAGGCAACAAGAACCAGTTCCTTCCAGTTCAGCCAGGGCTGTCTGTGTTGTCTCTGTTCTCTGTGGGAGACTGAAAAGGGGTTTTGCTGTGGCTGTTTGCTTCCCTTCTCCTTCTCTGCCCCTTTAGTCGTACCCCTCCACCTGACACCTACCTCACTCTGTTAAAACAGCCCCTTCTGACCGAACTGCAAAGCATTCGTCCTTCACCAGCCTTATGCGTGTGGACATGCAACGCACCAGAAAAATCTGGGCAGCTGCTGGGCTTCAGTACAGATGTTCGGTCTGGGACTGTATTTCCACCTGTTTGTCCCAGAAGGTACAGGCCTGACTGCATCTGAGTGAATGTGTCTCTGTGAATGTGAGCTCTCGGTTTGAAAGGGATCCGCTTTTGTCCTGGTCACTACTGTTCTTCATTAGGGATCTTGTAGCCATCTGTGGGTTTATGTTTGGGAATCCTTTCCTGTGTAAAGAAAAAAATACCCTGCAGGGAGACACCGATCTGTGTTTTCCCTTGGATCAGTGTGTACCCCTCTAACTACTTTCATGCTTTGGGCTGGGGTGGTCTTTGGCATTTAAAGCTAGAGACTGAATACTGGATGGCCTGTATTCTGTACCCAAATTTCTGATAATGTACTGTTTTGTGCCTTCCTGAAAATGATGTAGAACTTAAGCTAAGGAAAGGGATGGGATCTGCAGAGACATTGAGCAATAGTCTTAGGATTTGTATTTTTGCCTTCTGTGCCTCTGTTTCTCCATCCATACAACGAGTATAGGGTTCTCTTTATTGAAGTCTGTTCTGCACAGTGGAGACAAGAAAAAGGTTTCTCTGCTTTTGATAAATCCTTTGAAAAAGGCAACAAAATGTCATTTTTCTGGGTTCTGATCATACCTATCAAGAAGGATGGAATTTTAAAACAGAACCAAATCGAGCAGTACCACTGCATTATCCATTTCATATTGCCACAGCATCCTCAGATTACAGTGCTCATAACAAAAGGAAATATAACGAGCAGGCCCCTATCATTACCATTAATAATAAAAACAATATAATGTATTTTTAAAACTTTCCTTAATGCAACACCATCCCAGTCATCGCAACACTCAAATTATCACATCTTCCCAAATACACATATAAATACATAGATGAAAGTGTCAGCAGGGGAATGTGCAAAAACCAATTCAGATGCCAGATCTCCCCCATCAACTGGGTTTCTGCAGAGGTGCCAGTCCCCTCCCACTACCCTTTCCACACAAGACCAGTCACTCCTCAGCTTGCCGGCTGCCTATTAAGTTATTCCTTCCCTTACACCCAGTGCTGTCCCTGGGGTCTGGCTATGCGCGCACCCCTCTGCCCTCATCAGTCCTGCTGTGCCCATTGCTAAAGTATTTTCCTGGTACCTATTCCCGTGTACACCAAACTTTCTGCTTTCCCCTTCTCCCTCCGCCTTCATTTTACTCCACGCACCCCATTTTGTTCCTGCTCTTGAAATCCAGTTCATAAAACTCATGGTAGAAGGTGGAGATTTGCCCAAAAGCAAACTAACCGAGGCCCTCCCTCTATTGCAGACACAAGACAGCCCCACTCTTCTGATTAGACTGAATTGCTTTCAATTGACTAACATAACAAGCTGCTGCTGCTTTTTCTTTTTTTTCAAATTTGAAAATGGAAGGGACACTATTAGGAAATTTACATTTGCGAATATGATATTTAATTAGCAATATTAATAAATTAATAGAAGTAAAGAACCTTGTAGAGACTCCAGATTAATAAAACATGCTCTAGCTGAGTAAATGAGGTGAGCCAGGGCTGTGATGCTCGTAGAGGATACAGGGGAAATCTCGCTCGCTAAATACGCCTTAAACAAAGGATGAGGGGCAATAGTGAATCGGGGCAAAGCTTTTTCTGTCTTTATAGTACCTCTCACATTCACACACTAGCCCTTTCCCTGTCCTTCCACGATACTTACGCAGGAAATTAAGTACAGTTTTTCTGCCCACCTTCCCCTTTGCCCTGCCAAGAAGCTGAATGAGTCAGGGGTGGGGAGTGAAGGAAAACCAGTCCTTGCAGGTGTAAGGTAATAGAAAGGACAGCGTCAGGGTAAATGCTTAGAAATGTTTGGTCAGATCCATAGAAAGCAATAAAGAAGACTTCTAACATTTTCTGATCTGATCTTCTGTTGAATATGGAGCACAGACTCTCACTTAGCTATGATTGTATCCAGCTCGATCTCTTCAGGGCACTTGGAGGGTTTTGTCTCAGAGGGACCCTCAGTCCATGGCATATAGAGCAGGTCCACGTAGGAGGTGATGTCTCAGCGCAGATTCAAGAAGGGAAGTAGTACAATAATATCAGCGTGGGCTCAGCTGAGAAGAACGACCACATTAAGCAAAGGTCTGACACAGCATGAGACAAACTGCTGTGAGGTTCACAGGGGTCAGTCCTAGCTAGGTGTCCTGGTCTTAATGTGCATCTGTCACTGCTTTGAATCTTGGGTGCTAACCTGAACTGGGGGCCAGCCCTCTACGACTCACTGATCCACCAGTCTGCAAGGGTCTCCAGCACATGCTGCAATTTAGGGATATCTGACTTGGAGGCAATGTTTCTGTGCCTCATCTGTCCTGGTAAAAAACTCCTCTCTTTCCTGGACTCAGCAGGGCAGCGAATGCAAGAGAATGTGGTACAGTCCCGTACTGCTGGCACGCTAGGGCAGGCAATGGTTCAGAGGAGACTGGGGCATCAGGACTCCAGGGATCCAGTTGAGCAGGAAGCTGCAGTGCCAGGTGACTTCACCTGTCATGAAGTCTGGGGCAGAAAGGGGAGAATGTGTCTCTCTGTAGCCTATAGAGATGCATGATGGCAGAGAATCATCAGCCGCATGGAGATATCTTAAGTGGTGAAGTACCCCTCTGTCTGTGTGCAGCAACCAGTACAGCCTCTTACCTTGATCCCTGGCTCAGGAGTGAGAGTAAAGGAGAAGCAGATCCCTTGGGAACCAAGCTAGCAGTCAAAGCAGTAGCTCTCCTAGGGCCTATGTGACATTCACACACATCACTGTGAAGTCACGCTCTCCTGCAGAGCATGGGAGAGGTGATTATTTATTAATGTACTGAGTACTGTCCCCATGCATCACTCTGCCTTGCTCTGCTGCAGCTTCAGCAATGAAGTACTGGTATACCACAGACTTGTGGCCCTCCCTGTGCACGCCAAGGGAAGATGTCCCAGCACCTAGGAGGGACCCCAGAGAAGGGCAGTGATGCTGGAAGAGAAGGCAAACACGTGAATTTTCTGGCATAATGTTGATTTTTTTTGTAATGCTTTCTGCGTGCTCAGCTCTCATGGATCAGCACTAGACTCAAAACCAGCCAGCCTGATGCTGCCTGTGCCTGCCCTAGGAGGATAGGGTGCTTTTCAGCTCTGACATTAATGCTTACTGAATAAACACTGAGAAGTGTTATCTATGTATTGGGGATAGTAGCACATGTGGGACGTTCATGGTTCATCCTGCACTGTCATTCCTCCCTTCAGTGTGTGGAAAACTCTCCCAGTGTAGGCCCTTACTCCAGGAGAAGGGGCAGCACTTTACTTTGATGTTAAAGACAGCAAGGAGGAAGGCAGGGTGCAACCAGTTTCTTTCTAAAATTGAACAAAGGAGGATAATGAGAGGGATATGACTACCTTGCCTGATCCCACAGTGGCTCAGCTGCTCTGCTCCCTTCTCCAGGGATGGCTTGTGCCCACTATGTGGTTTGTGTTATGCTCCCGATGCCGACACCTCCACTAATTGTGGGAAAGTGCCGACACTCCACTATTGGAATGGCATGTACACAGGCCTCTTGGGAGAGGTGGAGTTCCAGGAACAATTAGGAAATGGCAGAGATACCCGGGGACTCTGACTTGAAATGCCACTCTTGGTATAGTGACAAGCATATGGTAGGTGTGGCAGAAGAAGAAAAAGGAGAAAAGTTGGCTTGGGTGGGGTGCAGGGAGTAGAGACGGGTGAGGAAGGCATGAGCTCATAGATGTAGGCAGGAATGGAGCTCGGCAGCATGTGGATGTGAAATATGCATTGGGATCATCTTGGGATAAAGGAGAAGTCCCAAGTGTAGGCAGTCATTAATCTCGGAGATGTGGGCCATGATGAGGCATTCTGAAGCTTAGCCCCAAGGTGGGGCTGCCTTTGATGGCAGCAAGCATATACACAGGCTTTGGGGCCGTGCCTCCAGCAAGTGAGGGCAGCTGCTTGGGAACCACCTCCTGACTCACCCTGGGTGGTGGGCACCTACTGGGCCTTCCAGGAACTTGAGCTTTGGACAGCAAGGCTGCCTTGCTAAGGGTCTGCAGGGTCAACTACGTGGTCTGTAGGGGGGAAGGATGGTGCTGCAGAAAAGTTTCCAGACCAACATTTTTTTGGTTGTTATGATAAGCCAATTTTTGCCTGCAGATTGCAGGTTCATAGCCCTTGGGTCTTGAGCTATGGAGACCCAAGACCTTTGTAAAATATTCTCTATCTGCAATGGTTGGTCTTGCCTAAAGGACTAGGAAAATTCAGTAGAAAATTTGAAATATCTGGACTGAGTCTTTGCGTTCAGAGCCCATTTCTGTGCCTGGCAAGAATCCTGAGAAAGAAATCCTGAGCCCTGCACGCTGCCCCAGGCATTGCTGCTTATCGCCCTCTGTGTGGGCCTGACGCATCCCAGAAGCTGGCATGTACCGTGTACGCTCCCACAGACACGCTGCTCTGCCACTGCATCTCCTTCCTGACCTGCTCTTCCTGTCCTGGCTCTTTCTTTAGCTCAGGTTGCCAGACAGGGTGCTGGTTTTCTCAAGAGTATAGGCTACTCCAAAGCCATCTTCCTCTCTGACCCAGACCCAAGGTCTCTCATGACTAGGATCATAACCTTTCTACCACTATCCTGTTTAATCCTCTGCTTCTAGTGACAGACACTTAGTAGAAGCCTGAAGGAGTGTCTGGGCTGGTTCATTAGCTGGAGCTCTGTCCTGCCCCTGGTACTTGGAACTGACGCCCATGTAAATGACAAGGGAGGAAATTGCAGGCAGAGGAGAGACGATGAGGAGGGCATTTCCTTGTGCAATACTTGAGGGACTGGGGGAACCGTCTCCCTGTCCCTGAACAAGACTCTTGAGGCCATGGTGCTCATAGGGCCAATTCAGAGTTTGTCCTGTGAGTAATCTGATAGCACCTGCACAAAGTCCCACCCTGAGTGCACTGCGGGCCCACGTGGAGCCCTGTGCTCACACTGCTGGTGCTGCACGGCTGATGGGGGCTGATGGCATGATGGTCTGAAAACCTCTGTCCTCCTGAAGGTGCAGTCCCCACGTAGTTTCCCACGGGTCTTATGTATTGCATTGGGGAATATGGAGAAAAGCTGGGAAAGTGCCAATTCCTGTCTTTTTCTGCCTGGAGGAAGCACTGCAGTTCCCTGCCCCTGAGCATGGCGATTTGCAAGGTAGCAGGGGCAGACCAGCTGCAGGGAATTAATTTCTCCCATTCAGGACACTATCCAAACTCTGAATCTGGTAATAAAAGTCAGTCTGGGGATGCTGCATCTTTGGAGAAGGCACTGGGTCTGATGTGGCTGGAGAGTCCTTATACCTGTAGGTTTATCTGCAGGAAAAGCTGTATTGTGCATTATTCAATCCTTACGTGAGTGGTGAATTCTGTACTAAACTGTTTTGGCTATTGTAACTTTTCCCATACGTGCATGGGGCTGACTTACCCAGGCTGAGGTACTTTCCATGGAAATCTCACAGTATCCTCTCCCCCTATACAAAGACTTCAGATTCTGTTGGGCTTAATTAAATAATCTCTTAATAACTGCTCTTTTAAAACAGCCCTCCCTCCACCTCTCGCTTAGCCTAGCGTGTGCAACCGGAGCCAGAGCTCCCGGGGAGCCCGCTTGGGCAGCGCGACCGGGGCAGACCCGAACCGAAAGCCCCGCACGATCTCGGTCCTGCCCGCCGCGCTCCGCACAGCCCCTCTCCTCCTGCCAGTCCCACGGGCCCTCCCCGTCCCTCCCCAGGCTCTGAGGCTCCGGCCGTGCTGGGCTCTGCCGCCGGCGGCCCGGGGCCGGCGGGCAGCAGGGGGCGCCCGGGGCACGCCGGAGCCACCGGCTCGGCGGGGCTCGGCTCGGCTCGGCTCGGCTCGGCTGCTCTCGGGGCGGCCGCCGGTGCCCTCAGGCTGCCGGGCAGCGCCGGCACGATATTCTGGCAGCTCGGCGGAGCGGTAGTTTAAGCGAATGCGGAGGGTGTTGAACCGCGCAAGGGCTGAGCGGTGAGGCGCGCACAAAGGGAGGTTTGTCGCTCCTGGCTCCCCCGGCACATGCCGGCTCGGCCGCCCCCCGCCGTCAGCCGGCCCCGGCCCCCGGCTCGCCCCGCTGTGCGGCGGGCAGGCTGCACGATGCTGCGGGTACCGGAGCTGCTGCTCCTGCCCCCGAGGTTTCTACAAAGCCCGGTTATATAAAGTTTAATTATAATACTTGGCTCTCGTGTAACGCTTTCTATCTGCAGATCTCAAAGTGCTTTCTAAGCATTAAACAAGCCTCACAATGCCCTCTCCCGTCTTCATGTGGGAGGGTTTGCTACACCCTTTCTTTATTTATTTTAAGTGCTGTCAGAAGAAACTAAGGTGCAGAGATGGGAAAAGGCTTGCCTAAGATCATCCAGCAGGTCAGTGGCAGAGCTGGATGCAGAACTGAGAAGTTTCCTTGATTTGTTCCTGTCTTTAATTCCCCGGGAATGCTGCCTTCCTCCGGGAACAGCTGTGCCTGGAATCAACTGGGTTTGGGGATCTGACTGGTCCCTGTGCTGATCTCTAGTGAAATACCTCAGTGACCTATGCACAGTTCACAGCAGGGCTGTTCTTTTGGGAGCTATTCCCCCGTCCCGGCTCAGAAAGTTCAGGCCCAAGCCTGCCCACTGCCTGTGGTGGCTTTTCTCCACTTAATTTTACGAACGGCTGGTGAGGAAGGAGAGGGACCTCAGCTCAAGGTCTCGCTATCAGAGGCTGGGGAGCCAATTTGACTGTAGCGCATTTGTACCTCGGAAGGGACCATTCCCTGGCATCTCCTTCTCCTTCCCCATCCCCCCTCATGAAAGGTCAAGGAAATGAATGGGACAGCGAGATGTGCAAGCCTGTAAATATTTAGCAAGCCACTCATTTTTACATTGCAGATTTTGCTCTATGGGCATGGCCGTTAATATCAGTGAGACATTAGCTCCGAAAAGCACCCGTCACACTGTTAACACTAAAAGTGCTCCGTCAAAGCAGCTTACCGTGAATTACAGGATTCGAGCTTTCTTTATTAGCCTGGAGTTTGTGCAGCAGAAACATCAACCTCAGACCCATAGCGGAGGGAGAAAAACCCTAGTAGCAAATTAAAAGGAAAGAGCGTTACCTGCAAAAGTGATAATGCCCTGCCAAGAGCTGGGGCAGAGAGCAATCTTTATCTTACATGGGGAGATTTTGCCTTGAGAGACTACTAAAAGTAGCCCTGATCTGTTCCACCTTTATCAAAAACCATTCCTTAGGCTTTTTAACTGTGTTTGCAGAGATTAATTTTTTTTTTGTCTCAGAGTAGGGGTAGTGAATTTTTGGTGGTGGGGGAACCTCTCGTCCCCAGCCCCCCAGTTGCAGCCAATCTGCGGTTATGTGTTGGACTCAGGGTCACAATTTGACTCAGATTTCGTTTCATTTGCACAAAGACTCATTGACGCCCGGGCCTAATGAACATCAATATTCTTAATGACAAGGAAAAGATCTGTTTTATGGGACTCCAGACAGGCAGTGTCTCCGTGCTCCTTCTGCAGAATCACAGGAAAATAGCCCCAATCTCACACGCATTTGGGTTACCACCATTACAAAGTTCAAAACCCAACCTCAGAGGAAGCTCCCCAGATAAGAGCATCTTTCTTGGAAACCTCTGTCAAAGTTTTGCAGAATTAGGTGCTGTGCTGTCTTCTCAGCCTGGCTTCTGTGTTTCCAATAAGCAATCCAATTACACACATTCTTTCTTTAGAGTTGTGATGATACTGTTGGTTTTCCTGCCAAAAGATTCATAAAAACATGATGGGAATTTTTGTTGCTTTCTGATTTTTTTTGTTGTGTTTTTTTTTTTTTTTTCCCAAAACTAAAAATGCAAAGTGAAGTATTCTGAATTTTTTTTTTTAATTGCTGCAACTGAAACATGAGATTGAACGGGTTGCATTTGTCAGCTTCACTTGCACTTCTGTTTCGTTTTGGGGGGTTAGCTTATGGGGTTTTTTCCACATAATTTTGCATTTCTACCCTCAGCCTTTTGCATCTTTGGCTACCAGATGTGTCCCACATTGAAGAATTATTTCTCCTCCCTAGAGTGAAATAAATGCAATCAATATGAGTATTGCTCTCAGGGCCTTGAAATATTACATTAATGTTCCATGTGGTGACATTTTAGCTGGAATTTTCAAATACATTATGATGGTTCAAATTAATATTTATCAGATCAGCTTTTATATTTTGCAAAAGAGAGAGAGGGAGAGAGAGAGAGTAAGCATTATTAAAATACAAAATGCAGATGAATTCCAAAATCGATGGTCCATTTTACCAGCACTTTCAAGGGGCTGTGTTTTGCTTTCTGGTTTTGTTTTAAAATTTATTAGTTTTACAGGCAAATCTATTTATCTTCCTTCATTTATTTTTTTTCACCCATTCAGGGTTTTTCAGTTGTTTCTTTCTTTCACTCTTCTTTATTATCCCAAAATGTAAATTATGACGTTAGCTAGGTTTTTTCTTTTTTTCTTTTCAGTGATTAAATCTGCTACATGACATCTTTGTCCTTTCTATAAATTAAATCATCTTTGCTTTCCACCTTTAGCCACTGCCAGCAGCAATACTCTGATTGCCAGCAATAAAAGTCCTCACTTTACGGTCTTTATTTCCTACACAAAGCAAACCCCCCCTCCTTTTTTCCCCTGTGCTTATGGTGCCTTTTTTTTTTTTTTTTTTTTTTGCTAAGGGGGTGGTGGGACTAACTCCTGTTTTCAATGTTTCTCCATAAACAAGGAATTCGCAGAGAGAGAATGCAGAGGAAAAAAAAATCTAAACCACATTCCACTTTATTTCAGTCATTCCTAAACAGATTGTTCTATGAGGTGGAAAATCCAGGCAGATTAATGGTGTCATTTGTTTTGCTTTTTTTATATTTCTGTCTTCCCCCCCCCCCGCCCCCCTCCTGCCACTTTGGTTTGGTGAAAATGTTTGAAAAGTACCTTTTTTAGACTAAACGTAGCTTTAAAGATGTGAGGATTGTCAGCTGAATTTATTTTGTTGAAACAATGCTGCTTGCAGAATAACCCTCCTTTCCCCCCACACGGAAAATTGTAGGAACTGTCTGGGATCTTATAGCATTTCCTTAAAAGCTTTTGCAGTTCTTAGAGGAGAATTTTTGGAAGGGTTAATATTCCGGTTAAGAACTGAACAGTACTTCCAAACTTTTCCCACTTCCCAGCTTTTTTTCCTGTCTCTGAAATAGTTTTATGGTAAGAACATCTCGTGGGTTTGTGACATACAGATAGCCACAGGAAAAAACATGTATGTATGTGTGTGCACATGTGTTTGTGTGTGTGTATATATATAAAAAAACATCTTTATATATGCTCCCACACACACACTCGCGTGCTCTCTCTTTCTTTCTCTGGGTGTATAGATGTACATACTCCAGGCTGCCCTTCCTATTTTCCTTCAATGCTGATCTGGGCAAAAGAACGACAGGAAACTTAAAAAAGAAAAGGAGGAGGAATCGATTGTTCGACCCGCACTTGAACTCTCCTGAAAGAGATAAAGCAGAATTTTCAATAGGTCCCCTGCCCTTTTCACCAGGAGGGAAAGAGGAGAAGAAAAACAAGAGATATTTATATGACAGCAGCTGCTGAAAATAGCATTTCAGAGCAATAAAAAAAAAAGGCAAAAGAGATTCAATGGTAAAAAAAAAACCAACACGAAACCCACAACAACAGAGAAACTCTTTTTCTTGTGCTCCCCAACAGGCGCATGAGCGGCTCGTCCTGGAAATGCATGCATGCCTCCTATAGATCTGTTTGAAATTATAGTTGTCATTGAGAGTGAATTTATGCTTCTATTGATCTGCAAAAGGAAAATATTAAATGGTTTGGTTTTGATCTTTAGCTGACCTCAGGGTCAAGGGTAGCCTAAGATTAGTATTCATAGAATTCATCACCAAATTGTAGTCTGCATCTACTTTATGCAAACATAGGGAAAACATCGAAAGATAAATACAAAGCAAAATGACAAACAATTTTACCATCACCCACCCCATCAAAAAAACCCAACCCTCAGACAATAAAAACAGGGAGATACATACATGCACAAACCCAGGTAACTGCATACAGCACAGACGGGGGAAATGGAAAGAAAATACAGAGAAGCACACAGACAGAGCCAGTGAATTACACACACGGGAAAAGACACACGACTCGGAACAAATATCAATGCACAACTATACTGAAACATGCCTGCATGAACACTCCAACACAAGTACAAGGGAACATACGGAGGGCAAAACAAATATAAAATGGACACTTCTTCCATCTATGTACACCTACCCAGGAAAAAAGGTGCACTTTCATGATGAAAAAGAAAGGAAAAGAATATGTTCACAGATTCTCACACATAGCCAAAAAAAAGGAGCAAGCACAAATACAGTTAAACAGGTGCACATACTTATATATGCTGACAAACATAGTGATAAACAGTTGTAAACATGTCATGACACATACACAAACGCAGATACTTCTTGTATTAGGCACTGTGGACCTCCCTCATTCTCAGTAAGCGCGACACAAAGTTAGTGAAATAATAGAGAAAGAAATATACTCAGGTATAAGTACAACATGCTTGCCAAAGTCGTCCACTAAGTCAGCCCAGTTGTTCAGAAATTCAGGGCAGAATGCTCATAAGAACAGCAAAGCAAATTCACTTGCTGACAGACATTCAAAGGCACAGGGAGATCTGTTTACTCACAAGGAGAGTGAAGTCTACTCACGAGCATTAGCAGCCCGGGCTACAGCAAAAACACTTCTGCATGAACATACTAAGTGCCATTTGTCCACTAAGGAAGTATCTACTGAGAAATGAAAGCAAACTCAAAGAGCCATTCTTGTTTATGTACTCATCCCAGAGACAGAGGAAAACATCTATAGCTGTGTAGACAAAAACACAACTACACAGAAACTCAATTGGGCACCACAGGATGCTCACCAGCACCCTGAGAAACTTAAGTAAAAGAAGTACTTTCCAGGCAGACAGAGCAAATATTCAAATAGGCGAGTGGGGTAAAAGATGGTTTCTTGGCTGTTTCCAAGACTATATCCCGAGTAGTCTGACAGCTGATAGCCAGTGTAGCTGGTTTGCACCTAGTCTCTGCTTCTGTAGTCTCAGTGTTGCTGAATACATGCAAGAAAGCATGGAGCACTTGTAAGTGGGCAAAAATGCGTGGTGCAGAACAAAAACATTGATATTTATTTTTATAATCAGTTTTCCCCCAAATATAGCTTTTTTGAATAAAGCAAGTGTTAATCTTATTTAAAAAAAAAAGTATTTCCTTTTGATGTACAAAACTGCAACCTGAGCATTCACCAAAAATATAACCATATTTAATTTTTCTTGATTTCTTTTCCCTGTTATAATTAAGATTCATATTTTAGTATAAAACCCACCACGAAGTCTGAGGCCCACCATTCTTTGTACCATATAATTGCATTGCTAGAAACAGTCCTTGTCCTGAAGAGTTTCCATTGCAGCTAGAGGAGCAGAAAAAGGAAGCAGGAGTATCTCTCATTTACCAGTGAAGCCCTAAGGAAGTGACTTGTCCAGGCTAGCTATAGAGTCTTGGCAGAGCCAGGAATTGGAGCTGCATCTCCTGATTCACAGGCCATTGCTTCAGAAATGAGATCATCCTCCTTTCCTGACTTAAATATACCTTAGCATGGGCTACTAGTCACTTAGTACTAGTGTGATCCAGTTATGAGACCCAATGAAAACAGTACTTAGGATGAACAGTTTTTAAGCTGGACTTGTATATAGGAAGGGCTAACTGGAATATATCAGTATAACTGTGCCGTGAGAACCTCTCAGCTCTGACCTTGCTTACCTGGCCTATAAACGCATTAGCCATTGCAGCATATACCACTTCCTCAAAGGAAATAAACGCTAGCACCAGGAGTATTATTTTGTCAGCATAACCACCTGTATGCTTGGGTGCTGGCAGTACGGTTACACTGGGAAAAATCATGGTCCCAATGCTAGTCGTAGCTATCTAGGCAGTACTTCCAAATATAGACCCCACCGTAACAGCATCCTGGTGTGGTCAGAGATCGCAATGAGCACGGCTGTGCAAGGCACCATTGGCAAAGCCAATGGATGCGATGGCGTTTGGCAGTGGGGAGGGGAGAATGTGCCAGGGAGGAGGGCTCTGTGGGTAGCATCTTGGAAATGACAGAGCAGGGGAAGATGCAGTAGTATTTGCTGCAGAAGTGGTAAAGTGGGGTGTTCGTAGTCACTCATCATCCATTGCCTGAATTCCCGTGAAGTCAAGGAGAGTGTTGTGTGTGTGAGCTGTACAGCCCGGCCCTTACTCAAGGACAGATCTCCCTACAGTGAAGAACCAGCACTCACTTATCATGACAGTAGGACATTCTTTATTACAGCTGCAGGACAGAGCTGGCCCCTTGCATGCACTGTTCAGTGGATCACTATCTTCTCAAGGTGATAAGTAAACTATGCATTGCAATGGCAGCATTTCCAAAAGTCCTCCTTATGGTGGGAAAATACTTCTGAACAGTTTAGGCGTACCAAAATGGTACATCCTTTCCTGACACTACCTCACTAGCATTAAACTTGTCAGAGATATTGGCTATTTTGATGCTGTGGGTAGGGGAAATGTGACTAGGAGAGTAGAAGAGAAGATGAACATATTTTTCTCTGTTTGTTCAGTGCCCAGCAGTTTTTAGGTTGTATTCTAATAGTAGTCTTGATTCATCTACTGTGCTGAAATAAATATATATATATACTGGGGAGCTGGTTTTCCCCAGGCTGTGTCACAGAGCATGGATTCAATCACATTTGCATCCTTTTGGCAGATAAAGGAGGAGAAAGAGTGTGAAAGAGGGAAGCAGCAAGGCACAGAGGTGGAGGCAGCAGAAGAAACTGCTGTTGTCGTTTCTGTTTCATTGTTTACTGTCTATGACTTTGTACAGCTTTTAACTCCACTGTTTGGCAAGAGAGCGGCTGGCACCACTTGCCTTCTTTGGAGTGTATGTGCTGCCTGGAGAAAGACAGCCCAGGTTAGCTAATGTGGGAAGAGATGGGATCTCCTCCCAGTGAGAACGAGGGCTTGCAGCTTCAGATAGTCAGTGTTGAAAACCTCTCATGTCTGAACTACCGCTCTCCCTCTTGGATTTCTCATCCATTTGCCGTTCTGCTCCTTTTCTCTTTATATGGGTTTGTTTCAAACTAATTCCTGTAACTTTGTTCACCATTAAAATATCATATAACCATTTATTCATCTCCCTCTCCAGCTTCTCTTTTGCCACCCATGGAGAGCCAGTAGTTCCCCCTCCTCTCTGCATTAATTCTGAACCAGTTTCCCCAGCTCATGTGCTGTTGGCAGTGCTCCTTTTTGAATGGTGTTGAAAACTGTGTCCTTCCCGTTTGTCATTGTTAGATCTCCATAGCACTTTCTCCCTGTGTAACAGCTCTTACCTGGGTGTATTGACTGAATCCTAAATGGCTGATGGCCAAAAATTCTAGGTAATTTCAGTGGGACTTGATACTCTTCATTTCTGGTCATAACTTGATCATATAATTTGGCTGTGTACTCTTAAAGAGCTGCTGTGTCTGGTGGAGTCATTCTTATATCCATAACAGTTTGTAAAGCACTTAAGGGTACCTTTGGATGAAAAGCACTAAATAAATGTTCAGCAAGATGTTGTTATTTATCCATGTAATCACCTGTCACTTCCACCCAATTTTTGTTCCTCCCTGTCCCATCCAATCGGCCATATTATATGCTCGTGCATATGGTCATGCACTCATCAATCCACCTTTATCCATATGCAGAGACACTCAAGTGTTATGAGAGCTACACGGAAAGACAGATGCATGCATCTAATCCTTCCCTGCTCATCTGTCCTCATCCAGCTCATGCAGACACATAGCAACATTTTTTAAGCACTTAAGTGACTTAGGATCCTAAGTTTCATTTCTGAGAGAGGCTTAGGAGTTTAAATGCCCCTGAAAGTCAGCGAGATGTGTTCTCCAGATTACGATTCCTCAAGTCCGTAAGTGTCATATTTTCAAAGTGCTCTCTTTATCTAAAGATTCAGATAGGCACCTTGTAGATTATCAAAACTGTTTAAGATAGGCACATAAATCCAAATGATTTTAATGTAGCCTGCCTTGAAAATTTTAAGACCCCTCTGGGCACTTATTTTTCAAAGGCATCTAAATCCTTTTGAAAAATTGGTACCAAGAGCCTCTAAGATCCTTTAAAAAACAGCTCTTAAGTTACTTGCCCATAGCCAAACAGCAGAAGAGTGACTGCTACCTTAAGTAAATCCATACTTTAATGATGCAGTTTACAAAAAAGGTTACTCTTGTATCCTCTTTAATTAATGAAATACAGCATTTGGTGCTCCCATGGTCATGTAAAGATGCAGCATGTGAATCTCTTGTGGGCTCGGGCAGCAGTAATGGACCTAGGTGGGTCCTGCCCATGTTTCCTGGGCTCTGCAAGCAACATTGGCTCTCCCTGGTTCTCAGCAGGACCTTCCCCTGTGCCTCTGGGCCAAGGCAGCCAGCAGCAGTGGGGAGAGTTCTGCTCACTAAGGGCTGGGTACTGGGTCCCTGGGTGATGGGATTAGGATTGTGGCGGGGATGGGATGCCTATGCTGTATACGAGGCTCAACAGAAAGTTATATAAAACCCTGTTTGTTATAATTATCAAAAGACTTAATCACTAACAGGCAGAAGGGCATTCACCTGTCAGAATCTCCTGGTTGGCAGATTTCTAGGTAGGATCCTGGCTAGCTGTGGTCGAGGAGAAGCTTTGTGAAGAGGGGTTGGTGGCTTTGGTATTTGAGCAAACTCATCATGTTCAGCTGACAGTCACTGGTGCTAGTTCTGGCATCCACCACTTTATATAGGATTCTGCAGAAAAATCCCATAAAACAAACAAGCTTTCCAGGAAAGAAAATGAAGCAGAAAATCCTGCGCCTCTTATAAATTATGTCCAAGTAGGCTGAGCTGGCAAGAACGCCTTCAAGTGTGAAGTTCTTTCCATTTTATGGCTAGGAGTTCCCAAGAGACCATCTTCTTTCTGCTTAGGGTTTTTTTTCTCTTGAAGATTTTTTTTTTACCGGGGCGGAGGGCAGATACTGCGTGCGTGATTTGGCTGGTAGGGGCAAGAATCTGTCAGCAGAAAAAGGTCCGTCAGCACGAGAAAGTGAGCTGCAAATTGTCCATTTCTAAACTGCTTGTTCATCTGACACTTGCAAACTCAGAAGCCACCTGTTCAGCCATCAGTCACCAAGTGAAAATGAAGCTTTCCTTAAACCAAGATTCTGACATATATAGAAATCTAAAAAGAGAAAAAAGAGAAGAGAAAAGTAAATTCTTTTGAATTTGCTATACTGTGAATTGAGAATAGAAACTAAAGCTAAGACCCAAGGGAAGGTTTTTATTTCCCCTTCTCTCCAAACTGTAATATTATAAGTGCTTTTTCAAACAGCAACACAAACAAACAATCAAAAAATCCAACACCTTTCACACAACATTTTTGCAGAAATCCGGAAGTGTTTCTGAAGACAGAAGTTGCCACCTCTCCCCCCTCCTCCCCCCCGGATAGTGGCAGATTTTTGGGGTGTGACTGACTCCTTGCTAAAAGAACACTCTGCATGTTAACAAGTGGTGTAGCTCTTTGAAGTTGCGAAACTAAAGAGTGGATTAGCTGTGATACCAAGCACAGAGTAGGCTTTCCCCTTTCCATGCAAGGTCAAATTAAGACTGGACCAGCCAGCGACCCAAAAGTAGACCATACTAAGCAGCTGATTATTTTTTGCTCTCTTCGTGAGCAATGCATTTGCCTCTGAAGGAGAATTTCAGGGTGGCAGCCAGCAGGGTAGACTCTTACGTGCGAGGTTTTTCTGGCTGACCACAGAGCACATAGCCCATGCGCCTGATCAAATAGCTTGTTAATTTCATCATTTCAGACTTTTATGGTTTTTCCAGTTGCTGCTGCTTTTATAAACAAGCATTTCGGTGACCTTCCCCTCCGGACATCAGCGCATTCAGCTCTGCAAGAATCCCAAGCTCTGAAAGTTTATAAATAAGCCTTCTATCAAGTTCCACAACAGGTGTGACCTCCCCCCCTGTCCTAAAACTGAACAGTTTCAACAAGCAAATAAAGACTGCACAGTCCTGTCTTAAAGGGGAAGCACTCTGCAAAGCAGTATATAGGCCCTGATACTCTCAACAGAAGGCCTGGCCCATCTGCAAGAAGGGATCATATGGCTATAGTCTGGGGACTCCTGTCCCTTTCAGGTGGCCCTTTAAGCAGGAGTGAAAGACACAGAGTGGAACGGTGCTCACTGTGACCTACATCAGCATGGCATTCCCAGGCTGACCCACGCACTAACCCCGGAACTGATTCTGGTAGGTTCTGAGTGCTGTGTCTGCCTGGCTGAGACAGGAGATTTCTAGGAGACTTTTCTCGTAAGCGGAAGGTGCACAACCAGAGTCTCTTCATTTTCAATGGGGTTCCTGCCAGCATGTCAATGTCACGTTGGCAACACTGAGTGGAGAAGGAAGGGACAGGTCCTGTTGTGAGATGCAAAGTAGACAGTCTCATACTTGTCTGGATTTGCTTAAAATGAGACTGTTCTCCTAATTTCTGGTATATTGCATGCATTACGTCTACTCCTCCTTTTTTGCTTTCTTCAAAATTTTAGAGGGAACCCAGGGTCTTGAAGAGGGAAAACCGAAATCTGAGACTGCAGTTTCTTTCTGTGGGTGAGCACCTCAAAAGCTGAGATTGAGACAAAGATGAGGCTTCTGTCTGTGTAAGACGGTCCTACCGGCACTCTTTCCCTCCATTTAGCTGCAACATAATCTGAGCAGAAACTGTGAAATAGGGTCAAGAGAGGAATTCACCTATGAGAAATAGTATTTCTCTCTATGAAACTGTATGGTGTTGTCTGTTTATTACATGCGTAAGTTTGAAAGGAAACCAAATAACTTGAAGTGTCTAAGTGGGCTTCTTGGTATAATAGGCTATTATACCATGTAAAATAGCAGTATGGTGTTCAGTGAAAAGACTCTGTGAAGTCATTGAGACAGCAGGACATAGGGGGCACTTTGATTCCAGTATAATCAGTGATAACTGGATCTCCATAACATTGGGGAAGAGATTGGCTGTAACCATTAATACAGGAAAATACTCATATAATTAGTACAGCTCAGGAAGCCACTATAGCAAATGAGACAGGAAGACACAATGTGCTCACTGCAGTGAAAGGAATCAGTACGATTGGTGTGACAGGGAATACCTGATACAATCAATATGTGCTACAGTGTTTTGAAGCTAGTGTGATAGTGTTCTATGGGACAAACAGAGTAATTCCATAACCAAGAGGTTTAATATGGTCAACAGATACGAAGAACCCCATGTGATCAATTGGAAAAGGGACTGAATGTTATCGGTGGGTGTGGAGACAATACCATCAACGAGACATCAGGTCTTCTGGCTTTCAAGCCTCATGCTGTCCATTCTTGACACTGAAAATTGCTTTAAAGACTATTTGTCATTATGTACATAGCACACAGTTTGCAAAGTGTGAGCACATTGCTGTGATGTAGAAACAGTGTCAGGCTGCTCCACCATGACGAACTGCGCTTGTCAGTGTCATCAGGTAAGTGGGTGAGCAGAGCTTGCGCAAGTGCTAAAATGAGTGAATTTTATCAGATGTAGGGAATCAGTGATGGTGCTGCAGGTCTCATGCTGCAGTCCCTTTTCTGCAGCATTATGGAAGGATTCGGTTCTAAGAACATCCTAAGTACCCTGTGGAGAACAATAAGAGCAGCCATTTGGCTCATGGAGAGTCCCTTCTAATGGACTTGCAGTCCCCCAGGGCCACGTCTAATTACTGCTCAAACACAATAGTTGCAACAATGCATCATGCCAAAACCATCCAGAATAAGCTTCACACAGTGGGATTGGCTGTCAGTCTTGCCCTTTTTTTTTATTTTTCTTTTTTTTTGCGCAGTGCTGGTAAGAAAACTTTTTAACCCCCATCCCTATTCAGGGAACTGCAGCATCTGCATCTAGCTGGAATCTGTCAAATCCCCAAGAGATCCTAAAGAGAAGGTTACTTCTGAGCTCCATGAGGATCACTGGATATTTTCTACTTTCGTGAAGAGAAAGTTTCTTCCCAGGAAGTCTCTGCGCACAGAGGCTTTTGGTGTGGGCAGATTTTGCTCTCCACTAAAAATCAAAGTCCAGTCCTCCCCTTCAACTAAAGTCAGCCTCTGGACTGGTGTTATCTATAAAAGCACTGAATACCCTTTAACAGGAAGGGACAAGCTCTCCTCCAGTGATAGAGTCTTTGAGAAGGCATCTTAACGTGTATATAAGCTCCCATTTACAAGAAAACTAACATTTCTGTTTGCTGCTGCAAGAGCCGACTGTAATCTTTGCTCTGTCTGAACCCTCCCTCTGATGCTATAAGCCCTCCAATGTCGTTTTACCTTCAAAAATTATCATTTTTAAGGGATAACGATATGGCCACTCACAGCAAAGATAATGTCAGGCTTGCATACAGGTCTATGGCTGTAAGATGGATACCTGCCTGTACACATGTATACATATATATATATATATGCAGGAATGCATAGCTATACATTATCTGTATAGGAAGGTAAATGGATATAAACAAACTCAGCCTGTGGTTGTTCATACAGTTTCAAAAATAATGCATACCGTGATGGGAGGAGTCTCGCTGGTTAAGATAGACTTTAATAACTGATGAAGTTCTCTAAGCAGAGGGAGGTCCAGTGCTGCCCCACAGGCAGTCCACAACACTTCAGGTTTTCACCAGCAATGGCCCCATATGGGTCAGGAACCTTTTCAGAGGAACTAGTGAAAGCTCATACCCATTCACCAGCACAGATGGCGACTCAAAGCCACGGTCCAAATGCAAGAACTCCCAAATGTAAGGAAGCTTAAAACCTGGGTCCCCATGTCATGACTTAAACCTTACACAGTTATACCTGAGGCTCAAGTCTATTCATAGTCACTGATCCAGACAAATTTGCAGACCACTGTACCATAAGGCATTGACCAGTGTCCTGCAACAGTCTGAAGAAAGCACACGTAACTTCCATTTACGTTAAATCTAAGGCCCAGTGAGAGTGCGGGACTGCTCACATCTGGGTTTCAAGTCCTATCTGTAGTGCTGTGGGGAGCTCCTTGGTGCATTACAAATTGAGAGATGTGCAGGTGTGTGAATACAAACCCAGGAAATTTAAGATGTCTCTTCTCTATTGAGTGTACTTTGCATGGTCCTCACTGGTGTGAATGGCAGTTAGAAGAGTGCAATATGAAGAAAATACACCCACAACACAGAAGCTCTAGAACAGCTCTGTAATATGGCCAGGAAGCCATAAGTCAAGGAGGTAAGCCTAGATTCTGAACCCAGTGCTCTGAAATCTCTGGTTGCTAGCAAAAGCATTTGAAAATAAATATAGACACAAATTAAAATGATACCATTTTTGACAAAGTAGACAGTAGTTGAAATATAATGAGGCACAGTAGAAAAATGCCCCTCCACCAAGCGAGCACTTGCTGGGCGGATTAGCCAGCATTCCTTCTCCTCCATTGAGTGGTGTCACAAGCTAATAAATATTTCAGAATTGGCTGTATTCAATCCAGCCCTTGTCCCGGTTGACGTCTGTTCTCTCAGTTTTCAGAAGGAGACAGGTGCAGAAGGATGAAAAGGGATTTAATTACTAAACATCCCCTACTCCCAGAATCCAAACACATGCTGTACTGTACATATACACCACACCTACTGTACTCACAAGCACATATAATACTCATGCACACACAGTCACACCTACTACACTGCGACACACACTTACCGAATCCCCGTTGCACACAGATTGTGTTTTGGAATTAGAGGATTCACATTGCATTGCACCAATGTGTTTGGCCATTCGACGTGTATACATGTGTGCACTGAAGTTATAGCACGTGTTCCTTTTCTAGAGCCACGCACCCTGTTACAGAAATGGCTTGTTTGTCCCCTCCTTGTGGCCGGTCTGCAAAAGAATAAGAAGCAGCTACAGCCGCCCCCCAACAAATACGAACTTTTCTTTTCCTTCTTGTGTTGAATGGCCTGCATTCAGTCCCTGCCTCCTGTCAGTTCGGGTAGCGTTACAAAGAGTCACACTGCACAGTGCTATATAGTAGTCGCCATATAGTCCTTCACCTGCAGAGAGTACATTACATGCTTACCTACATGTGACTTATTTCCGGTATTAACGGTTTCTGTTTACGCACTTTGCTCTGATACAAGTGTACAAAGGCCCTAACCATAACCTTTAAAACTTCTGTTCTTATAAGGCTAGATTTTTGATACTTTGCAGCCACAATTGAAGGCATTTTCAAGAGCTCCCATTTAGACAGCACACTAAATAAACTAGGGAAATGGTACTGCTTATTCAGTTGGTATCTGCATCTCTGCTGTGGGGATGTTATTTCCTCTTCCAAAGACTTTCCTGCTGTTTAACAGGGAAGATCTAGTAGTACTTTTCACAGTAATAATAGTCATAGTCTGGGAGTTGTGGGCAAATTTCAGTGTGAGAAGCTGCATTCAACCTCTTTAAACTTTTCCTGGTGCTTTCAGCTACAAACAGGATACTCCTTCGTTTCCTATTCCAGCCTGTGCTGGCCTAACTGTTCCTGTGGGCTGTTCAGCAGCAGTTGTGCTCCACCACAGAGACAGCTGCGTGGCAGAACGGGCAGTGGTAGGCAGCGTGGCCAAGCTGGTGGAGATAACATGTCTTCCTCACTTCTGTCCCTCGCCCATTGGAAGAAGTCAGATCATTTTATGCCAGTTGCCTCAGTTTCATCATCTGTAAAATGAGGTTCGTAATATGAACTTCTTTTGGAAAGTGATTTGAGATTTACTGAGCTAGCAGATACTTGTCTGGGTAGCCTGTTAGAGTGCTTTGAGATCTTTGAGGGACTCCTGGTGTATCGGTGCGATATATTGCTGTTACCAGCTGCTTTTGACAGCAAAGAAAAAGAAAGGAATAGAGTTGAAGAAAGGGAACATTGGGTGCTCCTCCAGTCCTGCTCCCACTGGAATTGTACTGTTGACTCCAGTTTAAGCAGGATCAGGACCTGGAAGCTCAAGTGATAGATGGTGACAAACATGAAGAAAATCAAAAGTGATGGATGATGAAAGCAAATGGTTCTGTCTCTGGGCTAGAAGGGGTTTCCAGATAATGTATCGCTTAGGTCAAATACAGAACACCATTGGCTTTAGAGCTAGGTAATTAGTGTATCAGAAAATTGGGGGAAATTATGTATGTTTTTAAGATGGGCTATTAAAGCAAGCCATGAATTATTGAGAAGGGAAACTGCTTTCTTTGTTTTATTTAAGTTAACCTTGGAGAGCAGAGAAAGAACATCAGGATGATTTTTTCTGGGACACATGTTCTATATAATAGCACATGTGGTTGCAATGATATGAGGTCCCCCACTGCATCTCATATGCTGCAAACACACGCTTATGTGCACATATGTGCATTCATGCATACATACAGAGCAGAGGCTGTAAATATTCTTGCTACATGTGCACAATACATATATGCATATGCATATGCATGCTTGTTATCTTTTATATACAAAGCTCTGTACACAGAATAAAAGCAGTCTGACCTGGTATGTATCACTCAAATAGTTGGAATAGTATACTTAAATGTTGCACATAGAATAACGTGTGATAAATACAGCCTGTTCCCACCGTACTTCCACTACTCGAAATACTTCTGCAGACTCATTTATAGATACACAAGTATTTTATTAAAGTAATCTTAGGTTTCATGTGCATCCCCAAATTGTAATCAAAAATTCATACTATTTTTACATAAATTTTTGTGCAAATTACACATACTGAGGAAAAGTCCTGTGCAAGTTTCTGTATGGCTCCATGTTGAGATCTACAGTAAACTGAGAATTCTGAGCTTACAAACTTTGCCTGTGTATGTACATATACTTGCATGCACTGTGCCTGTTTGCATATATTCTATTGATGGACTGTGTCTGCTCAGTATAGAATTCTGCATTTCCTATCACAATCTGTAAAATGATTTGAAACCTGAATTGGACCTCATTCTCCATCTGACTGGAGGGTTTGAGGAACATTTCTGTGGAACTCCATTTCCATTAAAGTCTACAGGGTTTTTCTGGAGGAGATGGACTACTCAGTTAAAACAGGAGGGCTAATTAAGTTGATTCCACTGTAACTCTCATGGTTGGTTGACTCTACTGTCTGTGTGACCATAAGAGTGTTAATTTGATTTCGTGTATAAAGTGTTTGTTTCCCCAAACTGCTCTATTGGTCTCTGATTCTTCATGTAGACAGGCTTAAGTTCTGGTGCAGGAAGACCCTTTTTGGCTTCAGTGTGACTTGATGGGTTTGCACAGCATTGCTTATTGCTAAGTGCCACCTCAAATTTTGCAGAATCAGAGCTTAAAACTGCTCTTTTGTCTACGAGACTGCCCAGCAAAAGCACCCAAAGGAGTAGTTAATTTAAACAAGCAGATTCTCACCATTTCATAAGTGAAATAAAATTTTCCTGTAACCTGGGAAATGTAAGTGGGACTGCAGGAGTCCAAATGGGAAGCACTTTTTTTTGGCACTGGGGCTTTCATTGGCATACTGCTGTTTGGGGGAGCTGGTACGGGACTAGGCACCATGCAGTCCCTTGTCTTGTCTTTGGGCCTTATGGCTGCTATTGTAAAGCTCTGTAACAGACCAAATCAAAGGTTTATATTTCTGCATCCTGGAGCACTGGAAAAATCAGATCTGATTCCACTTTTGGTCTTTGGACCCATCTGTCCTAATTATGTCCCATATTCTACTCTGCAGCTGTGAACCTGGGTAAAATCTGTGACTGCTTTGTGCGTGGAGTAAACCACAGTGGGGATCATTCCTTTGATTTCAGGGACCAGGACAGGCCCGTGGACTGCCCAAAGTATTTGTGTTTAAATCAGGACTCTTTAGCAAATATTTGTGTGCCTTTTTTTTTTTTTTTTAACATTTACCACCCATTCCAAAACAACAGATTGTGTGATACATTAAGCCACAGCTTTCCAGTAGGGATAACATGGAAAGAACAAACACCCTGTCTTTAAGTTATTTGTAAAAACACAAATTTAAAACATTGCAGTTTCTTTTTTAAATGGGAATCTTCTGTGGCACAGAAATTTTCTGTCTGTGGAATGATCTGTTTGGTTTCCTTTTTACCTCAGAAGGGACTGGATGTCTCTTCTGTTGTTTCTGTGTGCAATAGATTGACCTTTATCAGGATGAAATTTGGAAATGTTAAATTACAAAAACTTTGAGACTTTTGCAGAAATGTTCGTATGTAAAGGATGAGGCCCAGGAAGTAAGAATTAAATTGCAAGAAATAATGGGCTTAAATTGCAGCAAGAAAGATTTAGTTTAGCCATTAGGAAAAACTTTCTTATGATAAGGATAGTTAAATATTGGAATAGATTGTCTAGGTAGGTTGTACAATCTCCATCAAAGGGAGATTTTAAGAACAGTCTAGGCAAACAAGAATGATGTAGCTATAGTTGGTCCTGCATAGAAGTAAGCGGCCAGACTAAGTGACCTCTAGAGCTCCCTTCTAATCCTATATTCCTGTGATATTAAGAGTCTAAGATTTAGCATTGCTTGGGTTATGGCTAATACAGCAATGTGTGCAGTGGGATGGATGGATGGTTGGAAGTTGAGGACAGATATATCCTTTCTCACATTAACACTAGTCATGGTTATGGTCCATCTAAATTCCAGTGCATTGCTTAGAAAAGTGTGCCCTTTAATTTCCTAATAAAACAGCTGGGTAAATTCTTCTACTTGCAGCTAAAGGGAAAAAAAAGAACACTTGAAATGAATTTTTAATACAGATTTGAGTGGGATTGCAGCAGGCGCTTCTGATCTGATAATTGCACTGGATCAGCCAGAGTCATCATCTTTTTTTCCCATCAGAAATTTTGTGTGAGAGTTTAGTGCTGGTGCAAGTTCCCAGGCTGGGGGCTTGTGAGGTCTCCAGGTGGCTGGAGAAAGCGTAGCCTGGGCAGCAGTGTGGACAGGATGGGCAAGGTCATGGGCAGCCACCAGCTGCCGATTCTCATCGCTTTGCAACCAGTCAGTAGAAGCCAGGTCAAGAGAAATCCTCGTGGTTTATTTAGTCAATGGCCTCTACTGAAATTGCCAAAAAGAGCATTCAGTAGCACCTACAGCATGGAGCAGAGCCAGCTAATAGGAACTAATGTCCGACCTCCCCTCTCTGCTAAACAGTGACTCAGATGGGTGAACCCAAAGGACCAAATAAGAAAAAGACATGTATATTGTTTTGAGCACAGACGCTTTTTTTCCTTTGTACGTCACTTTCAAAAGTGTAAGTATTGTAGGAGCTGCCGTTTGGGCAGTCACTGACTTTACAGTTCAAGTGAGTCTTTGAAAGGGTCTTCCCTCTAGGTGGAGTCTTTATGAGGACTGTTCACAGAGGCTTTCTTTAACCTATTGAGTTTAATCTCTCCGTTCCCTGTACAAACACAGAGAGGGGCACACTTGCCTACATGGCAATTCAGAGCAGAAGCCAACCTAGCCACTGTGATTCACCCTCTGGCACAGCCTGTTTTCTTCCTTGGCTTTGAAAGATAAACGCTAAAGTTCACTGGGCTAAAGCTAGCCCTTTTGAATATCCCTTGAAAAGGTATTGGAATAATACTTGAAATGTATTCCTCTGTCTTTCTTTAAGACTATCCCAGAGTCATTACACCATCTTACTGTCTTTCCTAATTGACACTAGAACATGTTGGCTGGTATTGCTGTCAGTGCATCCTACTAGTGAGACAGAGCTTGGATCAGCCAAAGAGTGCTTTTGTTGGCTTGGCATGGCTTAAATTAGTTTCTTGAGGGAAATCAGCTATCTTGGTAAAAGCACTTTGGTTCCTGTACCACTGCAGCTACACTACAGCTTTTTGCAGTGTAGAAATACAGTTAAAAAATCATGGCCCTAATTGACATTACCATAAATAATTTCTAGCATAGACTGGCTCTGAGTGAATGGGGAAGTATAGTAAGAAAAGCCTCTGTGTCCTATTACCAGCTGCCCTAAGCCAAGTCTTGCCTTGAGATCCTCCCAGCTTTACTCCTGCGGCCTCACAAGACAGACCTTGTGAGACCGGCACAACCCCCAGCAGTTGGGAATGCAGTGGTAAACACAGAAGGGAAATTTAGGCTGAAAACCCTGGAAAACCTGTATTGACTTCCTCGTGATTTCCTGAGCACTTGGGTTTTTTTTCCCTCAGCCTGCCAACACTTCCAATAAGACAGTTGTGATACAAGATGAAAGGGCAAAGATTCTCTGTGCCTCGCTCCCTGGTTTTTTCCTTCTTTTTTTCTTTCTTTCTTTCTTTCTTTCTTTTTTTTTTTTTTTTTTTTTTTTGTGCCATTCTAGAGAGCCATTGGCTGCTGCCTGAGATATCCTGAGAGATGCGGCAATTAATTTTCTTTTAATCAAGGTCGGATGAAGTAAATTGGTGCGGCTCTGCAGCCCCTCATTTTCTGTTTTTGCAGTGATGCAAAACAAATATGATCAAATTATGCTCCTTCTCACCTTATTGAATTAGGAAGCGTGACTGATCCGGGAGAGCTGAGATGTTATATACTGTACCAATCCTCACCATCCCCCCTCCCTGACAAAGCCATCGGGAATCTTTTTGCAGGTTTTTTATTTCAAGTTCGGAGGGAAGTGTGGGAGTGGGTGTGGGTGGTGGGGAGAGAGTCCTATTTATTTTTCTTAGTCAGTGGGGTGAAGCTGTATATTTCACCTTACAGTGATGTGTGAGTAATCACAATAATCAGGTCCATCTGGGCTCAGGAATAAAATCTGACAAGAGGACAAAGAAGTTAAAGAGCAGGCCTGCAAAGAGAAGGACCTTTCATCTGTTCCGTCAGCAGGTCTTACCTGCATGTCTGTCTGCCTGCTGTGTGCATAGCTGTGTGACTGGTGGGCTCTGAGGCACTCAACTGGGAATGGAGGCTCACGGGGGGCTCTTCCCAGCTCTGCCACTTCTTCTTCAGCCTTGGGCATACCGCCTTGTCCCTCCATGCCCCAGCTACCCTGCCTGTGCAATATGGGTAATGAAGTTTGCCATGAGATTCGCAAATGAAAAGCATTACGTGAGAGCTAAGCATTATTTGCACTTTGTTAGCTCTTAAGGACTATTTTGTGTTAATTTCATTGCAGCATGCCAGAGGAAAGAGGAAGAAAAAGAGAGTTACATGCTTGCACACAGAGCTGTCTCATGGAGATTTTGCTTATAGTTAGTTTGTTCGTGTAATCTAAAATGAATGTTATTCTGACTGACAGCATCTGTTTGCTCTTTGTATATGGAGAAACATTACAAATGCTGTGATCAATACCACTATGGACATACAAATTGCACAGTATATATAGTCCTGTAACCCACGGCTGGGAGGTCTCAGCATCCAGCAGGCTCAGGCTGCTGTGCTGCTATTTATTTCAGTGAGTCTGTCTGTGTGGGTAAGGGCTGCCAGAGCAGGCTCCTATGGTCAGAACTTGTAATACCCTTGAGGGAATAAAACATGGAGACGTAGCAGGAAAAACGCATAATGAGTGGGCTAATGTGTACACTATTCTTCTCTGAAAGAAACTCAAGGTGGTTGTGAGCTTGACCTAAAGGGATCCTTTCCAGCGTGATAATCATAGAAATGGACAGAGATGTCTCCTGGGAGGGAGAAAAGTATGTAGTCCATCCTCTACCCTAAGGCAAAATTGAGTGATGACTGAAAAATGAACTTTCCTTGAACATGTTAAAGGAGCTGGCCCAAGAGAGGAAGGGTCAGCAACAACAGGAATTTAGGACTAGACCCCACTGAACTCTGAACTAGTACTCTGCACACAGCATGGTGATCTCTGCACAGCTAATCTCAGTTAGTTGGATGATCTCATTGATCCCTTTTGGCTTCAAAATTTACACTTCTACTAGAAACAGTATGCCCAGTAGATATGGTGGCTGGGATTTAATAAAAAAGCAGAGCAGGCTGAGAAAGGCAGTCAGTCCTAACTCTGACTGGGATGCAACAGATAAAATGCCTATTCTGATGAGAACCTAATGAGACTAAGGACGTCTGCTAGTCAGAGCTTGTCCAAGCAATACATCTTTGTGACCTTCATAACATGCTGAAATGTTGCTCTGGAGGGGATTTGAGGTGAGTGGGGAAAAGCATGCCTTCCTGAGTCACCAGAGCCAGCACCTACTGTGTGTCAGCCCTGCAGAGCAACTTCAGCAGAGCATCCATTTCCACAATGGGAAAATGTGGTAGAGCTGAGCACTGCACAGGTTGGCAAAGGTGTAGGCACCTAGAGAGAAAATTTGGCAGTATGTAAAATCCTTTCCTGGACATGCTGTGTGATAACAATAGAGGTTATTTAGCTTTGAGTTTGGGTTTTTTTTTTCCTTTATTTTTTGAAAGACAGAGAGAATTGGAGAGAATGTACTTAGACTGCAGGTTTTAATTTATAGACTTTAGGTGACCCTTTTCACCCTGACCCTCTTCCCCATCAGGCCAGTCTTGTTCAGATGGTATAGCTCATTCTGCTTAATCAGAGCACAAAACCAGCCCCAGACCAAGTTAATAAAAAGCAAGGGAAGTTTACAACATCTTTGTCTATTCATTAGGTTTTCTATTTAAGCACAAGCATTACCTGTTTGTCTGTCCATCTGAAATGTTTTGTAGTGCTGCTTGTCAGTGTTGATTCTTAAATAGACTGGCAATCACAAATACCGTGCAGGGTCTCATGAAGGCTTGTTTCCCTGCCACAGGTATAGAGAAGTTCACTTGATGTGGGGTTGTATTGCATCAGGTGAGAGCAGATCTGGGAAGATGAGTACAGTGAATGTTATCTTAGTTACAGGAGAACTGCTCAACCTCACCTTCTTAACAGGGAGAAAGGAAAAAAAAAAAAGAGGTAGGAAACAAGAATTCCTATTGGAAAAAGAAACCCCAAACCACAATTAAGAAAGTCCTCATCCTGGCAGGCTTAAGGAGAGGGCAAAGATACACAGGAGAGAGAAAACAAGACATAAAGATAATACTAGGGAACATTTTCTTTTCCATATTCTCCATTTTTAAACACCCTTCTCTCCTTGTTCATTAATCCTGCAATCTTTTCCTTTCTTTGAGACACTTCTCTGAGGTGTATGGCTCATGACTGCAGTCAGTGTTAATCAAAACTTCCCAGCAGGAGGAAAGAAGACTTGAAGCTCTCTTTGGTCTCTATAAAAACTCTATTCCTTCAAAGGCTGTGGGTACACAAGGGCTTTTGAAGCAAACTCTGTCTACCAAATTACAGGCTAGACTAGGACCCTGACTGTAATTAATGACTATGCTGAGGGAAGGAGATACTTCTTGCTATATGGTCCAAGTTTAGGACACATCCAGTAGGACATAAACAGAAACAAGCCCTGAAGAGGAGTCTCCTTGTGGTAGTAGATTGGAGTGGCTCATTGAGAGATTCGACAAACAGGATTAACTTTCTCCTCCTGTCCCTCGCCCTCCTGGGTTGCTATATGCTTTAAGGCCCAGAATATCTCCTTTATGTCTTTTCTACATGTATCACTTCACAATATCAGTTGCTAACATCCATCAACAACCTAGATGTCTACTGACCTACTGATTTAAGCCACTGCAATTTCCTCCTGCAGTATTCAGTGTAGCTCTCTACTCCCATTACCTCCATGTCCTCTGTCTTTCATAGTCTCAAATCTTTTTCTTTTTCTCTTACATTTTCCCCCTGTTCTGTCATTTTTTCATCTCCTCCCTGAGGCAGATAGATCCAATTCCTTCAGGGATGGGGGGGGGAACACAACCCAGAATACATGAACCCACCAGCTCAGCAGATTTTACTTGGTACTGTTTTGGCATCCAATCCTACCCGTATTTCTGTGAATCATTGTGCCATTCATGATCAGAGCTCCAAATGAAACTCACCAGGAATTTTTATTACTCCAAGAACAGTGAAGTAACAGCCCAAACTACCAGTCACTGGAGCTGGCAGGACGGGGCTCCCACGGGAGTGCAGGGCAGCACAGCTTTAATTGTCCTTTTTTTTCCCTGACAGTAGGAAAGGAACCCCGACCCCCTTACAACAGTCCCATCCTGTATTTTCTTCCAAAAACTTAGATCCTATAATTTCCATTTCCTGTGAAAATCATTCTTAAGTTTTGGAATAATGCTGCCTTTGTGGCTGCAAATAGTTGCTGAATGGCCTGCTAAGAGTCTGTTACAAATCATTAATAACATCCTCCACTTGGATTAGCTAGTAAGAACACCTTCTTGTTGTTACCCCTAGATCTCAAAGCTTTGTGTGAAGCAGGTCAGGATCATTACTTTCATTTCACAATGATTATTATTTTCACAGAGTTACTAAGAGGTGGGATGTTGTGCCTAGGGGCAGAGCCAAGCATAGAGCCCAGGTTTCTAGAACCTCATTTCTTGGCACTACACCCCTCATCACAAAAGATGGCAAAGGGCGTTCCCAACCCTTGTAAGACACAGATTTTACCATGAGTGGCGTTCGTCAGTGTTTGGTACCGGGACTGGTGGTGTTTAACATCTTTGTTAATGACATGGACAGTGGGATTGGGTGCAGCCCCAGCAAGTTTGCCAATGACACCAAGCTGTGTGAAGCCGTCGACACGCTGGAGGGAAGGGATGCCATCCAGAGGGACCTGGACAGGCTTGAGAGGTGGGCCCATGCAAACCCCATGAAGTTCAACCAGGCCAAATGCAAGGACCTGCATATGGGTTGGGGCAGTTCCAAGCACAAATACAGGCTGGGCAGAGAATGGATGGAGAGCAGCCCTGAGGAGAAGGACTTGGGGATGCTGATGGACGAGAAGCTCAACATGAGCCAGCAATGCACACTTGCAGCCCAGAAAGCCAACCGCACCCTGGGCTGCATCCCCAGCAGTGTGGCCAGCAGGGTGAAGGAGTGGATTCTGTCCCTCTACTCCCCTCTGGTGAGACCCTCCCCCAGCAGAGCTGCTGTGGGCAGAGGCTCAACCTCTTCCAGATGAGAAATGCAATAAGGATGGATGTAATGCTGAAAAGCAAAGATCTACTCTGTGTCAGCTCTAAGTCTTTGCGAAGAGCACACAGCTCACATCATCTCTGCTAGAGTCAAAGCAGTGGCTTTCAGGGTTATGATGGAGCTCTGGTACTCTGCAGAGGGAAGGTGAAGTAACTGTCAGTAGGAGAGATTCACAAACAGAAAACGAAAGAGTTAATGAAATGTCTTACCCCTTGAGGCAGACCTTTCTGGTGAACAGGAGAGCTTAACTTGACCCAGCTTGTTTTGTTCCCATCATTTGTGTGACTGGAATAGGTAGGTTGCAGGGAAGAGGAGAGCTAGGAAGAACCAGGTTCCTCCTGCACGTTTTTAGCTGTGAGTTTGCAGCTTGATTTGGTGGTGATGGCAGGGGAACCTCCATCTGTCTGAGTGCTGTGTCAGGAGTTACTTTCACGAAAAAGAAGGTGGTATAAAGAGTTGGGATAGGATGTTCTTGGAAGCAGCTGAGGGAGAGGCGTGGGAAAAGGTGCTGCTTTTTGGGTGACTTTCCTTATGGCAGAGAGGCCTCCACTGTTCTTGCAGCCCTCTGGCTGGCAAGTTGACAACCAGTATCTCTGGGTTAGGAGACGGAGAGAGTGGTCTGATGCTACTGCCGTGCTGTGGGTCCAGCTTCCGCTCCTGAGAGGAATGCCCTTCACTCTGCACGCAGGATTTTCTCTCGTCCCATTGAGAGTGGGCTCTGTGCCACTTTATACTTTGGAGAATCATTAGCAGAAATCATTAGCTATAATACAACCTCCCCCATAAATCTCCCCTGCACCTGGATCATTTGTCCATGCCTAATTTCCATCTCCCTAATTTTATGATTTGTCCCTCATTTGATGAGAGTTCTTTCCATTAATTGTGTAGTAAGTGCTTCCAGATAAAGGGCTGAGGAGTTGACCCCATCTTGGAAAGACATGGTTTGGGCTTTTTTCCTGAAGGAGAGAGTCCCTCTGAAATATTCTTGCTTCCCTTTCAGAGGGCGTCACTCCAAATCTTAAAGGCACCACAGCAGCTGCCCAAAGGGAAAATGCTTCTTTCAGATAAATCCTGTTCGCTGGAGGCGCTGCAAGGCAGATGAAAGCAGCAAAGCTTAAGTCCAAGGTGTCCTCTGCCAGAGTTAGAAAAGACTTGTAGGCATTATCTGTACAGTTCAATTCAGACCAAGGAATAAACCTCTGCTTTTTCCCCCCCTGGACCCCTCCTAATTATCATACTTTGCTGCCCAAAAGCAATTCTGTATCCTCCCACAAAAATCTCCTCTGCTGAACTATTTCTTGTTATATTAGGCTGCAACAGAGATCTTAGCCTGTGTGATAATGGGCAGGGAGGGAATTGGTCGAGCCAGTGGAAGAAGGGACATAGCATCAGGCCTGCAGAGCTCTTTTTCCAGCTTTTCTGCAGACCTTCTGGGTGGTCCAGAATAAGGCAACTTTTTCTCAGTGCCTCCGTTGCCATCTAAATAAGATGGTGATACTAGCAGTAGGGTGCCATGAGAGTTTAATTAATTAATTTGCAGACGCTGTGAGATCCTCTGATGAAATTCACTGCATCAGCACAAAGTCATATTTAATCTATATTACATACGGTGATCCCAATAGCAGGAGCATCCCAAATGCACAGGAAAACAGAACCAAAAAGAGGTGCAGGCAAACTTTCTGAGCACCTCACTGAATAGTTTATGTCTCTGGCAAACAGAAAGATTTTTCCAAATCAAAGCATTTGCCCTTGAACTTCTCACTATGCATGAGTGTGAGGCAGCTGAAACGGCTCACACTGGGACAAACACAACCCACTGGAGCACTCTTAGAGCTGAATTTGACACAGTGAATCTGCTCTACTATGTTGACTGTGTTTTCTTTCTCCCAGCATAATCTCTCCCATCTTTCCTCATACCTGTTGCATATTTGACACGGATGTTAGAAAACCTATCGAGATAAAGCTTGATCCAAAACTCAGTCAGAGAGTGCAAAAGCTTCCTTGGAACCACCAAGGCTGTAAATGGTGCAGGAGGCAAAGCTGTCAGATTCTCAGCGCCTCTCTTACTGACTGTTCCCTTTAACTGTTGATTTAGTCTTGAGGGTCTGTCTGTGACATTCCTGCCCCAGTGCTCTTTTCTCATGAGTTTCTGTCCACTGCGGGGGTAGCACAAATTCAGAAGAAGGGCATAGGAGAGGAGGGAGGCGCAGTGCTAGAAGCAGCTTGCACATTTTACAGGTAACATTATCTTTTATTGGCATCCTAAAAAGAATGTCAGGCACTAGAGTGGGTTTTTTTTTTTTAAATTTCTGCTTCACTGCCATTCCACTGCAAGATTTTTATCACATCCATGATGCCAGCAGAGGCAGGCAGTGCTCAATGACACAACTGGCCATTCACAAGATTTCTGGAGACCTTTTGTCACATCCTCTGGAGCAAACTGTGAAGGTCTCAGCGTCATTTCTGTTCTAAAGCTGGAAATACTCTGAGCCTGAGCAAGGCACGGGCTTTTCCAACTGACTCTCCAGCCAAAAGGGGCTCTCTGCTAGTCAGCCAGACCTACTGAGAGAGATCTTCCCATTGTTTTACAAGTTGAAACAACCTTTGTAATAGTTAACCAAGAGGTATTTCTAGCAGTCATCCAGGCCATGGAGTGTTCTTGCTCTCTCTGAAGGTCAGTGAAGACATTTCTATTGATGTCTGGGCTAGTAGGAACATTTTCACTGGCCAGGCATTGCTTTCTGATCCAAAGAACTTCTCAAAGTCATGGCAACTCTTCTCATTGATGTATTTCATTTGACAGTTGACATTGCTTCTTGTTTTCACAGCAGCTCAGTTCTCTCTGGTCAAAGTTTATGGTAAGTTAAGACCTTTTAGACCAGTAGCAGAAGCTCTGGCACCAACAGACTGGCCTTGCAGTCTGTCTTCTCTTTCCTTCCAACGTCCTGATTTTCCTGGCTGCTTCCCTTGCAGTGGGCAATAAAAATACAAAAAGTGTGATCCCTCCCTTTGCCAAACCCACTGAAGAGCAGGTAACTCTGTTCTGTAAGGACAGTTGTACTGCTCCCACAGAAAGCAGGAGTGAAAAAAGTCTTTACCAGGTTTTGGATTGCTTGGCTGGTTTGGGTTGTGAACTGGAGAAAACACTGCATTGGGACTGCCAGAAAGAGCATTGGTGCTGGAGCACTGTCATCTCAGCTCTCCAGGACAGCAAGTAGATTTAAAACCTGAGCCTGTATGACAGACAGAGCCCGTGTGACAGAGCAGGACCACTTCAGAGTCTCTCACTCCAGTGGCCGCCGCCCCAAGCCAGCCTGCACTATGAGCGCTCCAGAAGGAGATTTTTACTCTGTGACTCCTCAGAGCCTCAGCAGCAGCTGCAGGGAGCCAGCAGCTGAGGTTTCTGGGTGTGTATGGAGGCAGGTGGAACTGGGCTGTGGGTTTTCATCCTGAGTTTTGCAGTTGCTGTCTGACCCTGCAAAGGCCTTTCCTCTCTTCTCACAGAAGACAGCAGAAACAAGAAGTTGAGCACCTGATCCCGCCTTCTATTCTCTCTGCCTTTTGGTCTTTGGCTTTTACTTTTATGAATCTTCAGACAAATCTTGAAAAGATATGTGAGATGCTGAAAGCATAGTACTGCCTAGGCTTACTCCCACCTGAGAGAGAATCTTAGCAGGACATCAGCCCCAATGTCTCTCCTCCTTGTTGCGGTTCTGAGAACTGTGGCCATACACTAAATTTCTTTACTAGATTTCTTTTGCCTGAATGAGGCTATTTTTACTACCTGACATGAAATTTTTACTAAATGCCACTAAAATTCACAAAGCACTGAAATTTGGGCCTTGTGGCAATAGGTAAAATATAGAGTAATTGTATTGATTTATTGCATTTTCCCAGAGGATGATGCAGAAAGGAAAAGTCCACCATGGATGTTATCCAGTCTTTTGAAATTAAGCTGAGTGAGTTCCAAATGAGATATGCAGCATACCTGGATTTGCAGTAGAGCAAAGGCAAAGCTGGCTATAGCCCTGCCTTCCACCAAACTCACCCTCTGTGGAAATGATGAAATCATTGTTTTCCCTAGCAAGGAGGGACACTGTATATTATCTAATGATTATAGCAGGATCTAGGAAACAGGATTTCTGAGTTCCTCACCCTGCTGTGCCACTTCTTTACTGCATGGGAAAACATTTCCACGTTCTTTTCCTCGGTTAACATACTTGTGAAATAATACTGTGCTTTATATAAGATTTTATTTTCAAAACATAAGCCATGTCCATGTGCCACGGTACCGTTACTTTATCTGAGAGAACAGGCCAGGATAGGAAAGTCACCACTGTCTGTCTCTGTGCTGTGAGGTGAGCTTGGTAGGATCTGGTTTTCTGAAGTACCGAACACCTGTACCTCAAGTTGAAATCACTGTGTAGTCAAGGTGCCAAATAAGGAGTACATGCATTGAACTTACGTAGAAGGAAGTAGAGGAGCAGAGAGGGTTGTTGACTTAAGCAGGTCCCACATGAGCAGAATATTCAGCTGATGTTGAAAATCGTAGAGAAGAACATTTGTCTCAGTTGATTCTGACAGAAAGAGGCCACAGTAGGTAGCCATACCTTCCAACTTTGGGAATTTAACTGAGTTGTTCTCTGAATCTCCTCCTTGGTTTTGGTACTTTGCATGATCAGGAGCTAGATGTGTGGCATAGCTGATGGAGGATGGTAGCTGTACCCCCAGCACATGCAAAGTGCATAAAGGTGTCCCGTCAGACAGTCAGGGGTGCATGAGGGACCAGCCACGCAGATCTGCCCCAGTGGCAGATCAAGGGCTTGATTGCAATAGCAACATCCTTCAAAGTTCTGCTTGGGATGTGGATCTCTGCACAGATAGCGAATCTCCTCAGACAGGCGTGCACCTCTCTCTTACAGTATTGTTAGGATCTGTTCCTGATCCAGACTGCCTAGAAAGCTGGATTTGAAGGGATAGGAAACTGCAAAAGTAAGGGCTTTTATTTTTTAGGTAGTCTGATTTTTAACTATGTAAATTCATGGGATTATATTCTGATGATCCAAACACTCCGGGTATGGAACAAACACTGGAATTCCTTTCCAAAATAAATTCCAACAAAGTCAGCATTGAGAGGTTTGATCTTTCTCCTGCAGTTATCATACTGCGTTTGCGTATTATGCTTTGTGAGTGTGTGTGTGTGTGCATGCACATGAGAGTGCAATTGCAAGTGCAGAAAAACGTGTGGAAACACGTGAATGTGGACAAGTGCCTGTGCACGAGAACATGGGCAAGAGGCTTTTTGTGCGTGTGTGTGTGTGAGAGAGGGCATATGCATGTCTAAAAATTTGTGTTTATGTGGGAGTATATACGTGTGGGAACATGTGCATGTATGTAATTTTGTGCTTGTGTAGGAGAGAGGAAGGGAAAGCGTGGTAAAGTTATTTGAACCTGTTTGAAGGTCGTGTCTCCCCAAGGTTATCTGCTTTTTTTCCCTTGAATCTGTAAAGTAATGGTATTCACACTCACTACTTGAGAAGTGTTTCTTTTTATAGCTCTTCCAGATGACAAATAATGCCTGTTTTTGAAGTCCTTTTTAAGTCATTGTTCCCTGGACGCAGATACCATGTTTGGGTGCAGGAGGGGAACAGAGCGCAGAGCTATTTCCCCTTTCTGTCTGCAGGGAGCTTTACTGGGACTAGTGAAATTCCAGCCAGGATCATCCAAGGGGCTGCAGACTCACAGCATGAGCTAATAGGACACCCTCTCCTTCAAGCCCCGTGACACAGTGAGAGAGAAGCAGACACCCACCACAGACCACTGAAAGTTGTTCAAGTCTAGACCATGGAGGCTGTAAAATCCAGCTGAAATCAATGGTAGATTTCCTGGAGTAAGCTTCCCGAGTTGACCCATTGAGAATAAGCCAAATTCAGACTCGGTGGGTGGACAGGTGTCTGGATCAGAGCCACCCCTTGTTGGGGGCTGGGATTGATTAAATTTTGCCCATCTTCAAATATTATGGGCACTGTTGCCCCCTGTGGGCAGTATGGATGTGTGGGCAGCACATACAGAGTGTTCTCCACCTCCCAGAGAAGTACAACTCCTCTGCTTCCCAGCAGTCTTCCCAGCAGACTAGTACACCACTGCAGGCACTTGAGACTGTTCTCTCACATTAGTGGCAGCCTCTGCTTTTTTAAAACCAGGCCCTTTTTCCTTGACTTCCCTTAATCCTAAGTGTTTTGGCTAACGTCTCTCTGGTAGCAGCAACAGCCATTCTGTGCCCAGAATTTGTTCTGTACTATATAAGCGCAGGAAATAGTATTTTGTGCTGCTTTGCCTAGGGACAGGCAACTTGTGCTCACCATAGAGCACTCCCATTCCTCACTGTTGTAGTGGGGATTTTGTGCACTTGTAGCCAATGGACAGTGAGCTTATTCCCTTTTCTGGAGTCTGCCCTCCCTGCAGGTAGGATAACTGAGCTTTTTCTGCTGGTCAGATCCTGATACGTGCTGGAAGCTCAGTGTTCCCAGTGGCTACGATAGAAATTTTCTGGAATATAAACTGAATGAGTCTCTCAGGATTTGGGCCAGAGGGAATTGCAGTTACCTATAAAGGTGTTCAGCTTCATATTGGAAAAAGCTCAGGGGAAATGGCTTGTGGGAAAAATAATGAGCACAGTGGAAAAACAGGGAACAGAAAAGGGGCAGAAAGACTGAAGAAGTAATCCAGAAGAGGACAGGGAGAAAGCTTGGTTGAATGGATAAACGGTCTGTGAGCAGGAAACGATATCTGACTTAATGTATTAGTCAGACAGAAAAATTAGATGGTGTAAACTGATCCTTCCTGCAAGGGGTGCTGAACTTTTTTGGTGACTTTAGAAGGCCATGTTTACGGTAACTTCAGCTCGTGACCAGGCTATAAAGGCAGGCTCTTTGGGGCAGGGAGGAAGGAGCATTTCATTAACACACACACCTGCCTCCATGGGCAACCTTGCCTTGCAGTTATTGACCTTTTTTTTTTTTTTTTATTATAAGATTGTACTTTGCTTTTTTAACATAGAAATATAAACTATGCATGTATATGGCTTATCAAAGATGATAACATTCACAGGTAAGGGAACATAAGTCCACTTTATAGCAATAAATTAGCTTCCCCACCCTTTTGGACTGATTAGCAGCTGCGTCTCACCTAAGCTTTCTAGAGTTTTCCTTTTAATTTTTCACCTGAATTGTTTTCTCCATTTTAGCTACACTCATAGGGGGTGTTTTTATAAAAGTGCCTACAGGGATTTCTGATCGTTGTTCCCACTGAGCCCCTGAAATTACACAGTCAGTTTTGAGATACTTGCCCTAAGTGTTGATTATCACAGAGTTTAATTTTAATAACAAGAGGCAAAGGCTACTTTAGTTTGCACTAGATTTCCATTCACCTGCAGGAAGTTACCCCAGTTTGCTCTGGTTTGCACGTTCATTGACGAAGTATGCTTTAAGTCTTAGGGAGACTGAAATTTAGAATTTAAAGCGCTTCAACTAAAGACAGGATTTTAAAACCTGGCTGTATGAACTGCTGCACCTCTGCTGGGGACACTATGATATGTACCCGGTTTATCATTATAAGCCATTGAAACTGATAAACTGTTTCAATCCATGGAAAGGCAGTGTGTCTCCAATAGCACTAAGCCAAAGTTATTGGTATTAGGGTATGATTCAAGTCAAACCTCAGCTTAATAGGTTACCAGTAAAGTTGCTACAGTAATTATCAGTGCAGTTCCAGAGTAAAATTTGCCTGGTTGAACCATGTTGGCATTTATGTTGGTTCAGACAAATATATTTTACCTTACCATTGCAACTGGTCAGGAGTATGGTCAGGTACTGCGTCTCAGCTGGGGAGAGGGGAACATTAAACTGTATTAATTCAGCTGCTTAAGATAATTTGTACATAACCTTAGTGTACAGGCAATCCCCAAACCTTTCCTACACATTTTCATGACAAAACTATAGTATCCACTTTTTCAAGTACATGAACCAATTGTGGACATTCAGATTACTTCATAACAGTTCCAGAGAGAAACAGTTTAATGACAGGATAGGTAAGTAAAACCAAAACTCATAGTTTTCCCCTAAATCCATTGAAGGGAATAGCTGTATTTGTGAATCATGACCTAGGACTTAAGAATGTAAGATACACCCCTGAAAGCAGCTGTTTCAATAGTTGCTCAAAACTCTTTGATACTATTTGGGACCCTTCCAGTACTTCTGGTTAAGCAAGTGTTCAGCTACTCTTCCAGTCTGTGGCTGCCATGTGTATTAGAGTCAAGCGAAATATAAAGATCTCAGACACTTTCCACCTTAAATATCCTGTCTGACTTTGGCTGTATAAATGGCCCAGTCATTTTACATTAAAGGCCTGTATCCTGATTCCTTTGGTCAGGTTTTGTACAAATTCAACTTCACCACCTTCCTTGATAACTGGAATTAGAGCACAGACTTTGGGACTGGGCCTGAGACCATTCATGAGGTGTTTATAATTACTGCTCCAGCACGTGGAAGGAGCAAGAGTTGAGTTGGGGTTACCTGGGACTCTGCTCTCACCTTCTCCAAGGACTGAACGCGTCACATGGAGATCATACCGAAGCAGGTCCTTGGGTTTGCTGAGTGTCCCTTCCGCTTGTGAACAATCCCTGGCAAACACTCACATGCAGCAGTGCAGTGACCTTTGTATTTCCACAGGTGTCTCAGGTACAGCATGTTTGTGCTGTTGGAACAGGAAGGAGAGCTACCTGGAACCAGACCAAAGCAGAGACAAGGAAGCCTGCACAGATCCGAGTACCCCACCGACTGAGGTGGCTGCTCTCTGTATGGCATTCCCAGGTGGAGCTAGGCCTGGTTACACAGAGCTGGCTGGATTTTCTCCCCAAGCTCACAAATGACCTGTAGCTCCAAATACCAAACAAAGCCTGGGATTCAGTACTGTTTCCTCTGTTAGCTCTTTTCCTGTTGTTTTCAGAGGTGACTTTCGCAAGGAAATTGAACCTTTAATGCTAATAGTGACAGATTCCACTGCCAGATCTGGGTGGCAGAAATGTGTGGCAAAGTCAGAAGTCTGGGTCTGGGAACTAAGAGTGGGAGGGTGGGACGTGAGCTTTTATGAAGGATCATTTTCTGAAGGTGAGGAGGCTCTGCTGGTATTGGTATCATACTAGAGGACAAATGTTCCTTCCCTTTGATCTGTAGCCTGTTTCACCCTGTAGGATTTTCACAAGAGGATTTATCAGCCTGTACGTTTGTTAAGTTGAAGCCGGAAAGGGAAAATAGTCCCTTCAGTCTTTGCTAGTGGAAATTGCTCTGTATGGAAACCCAAAACACAATGAGAAATAAATAAATTGAAACCCAGCGCTGAGAAATAAACAATCCCAGTGGGAATAGTGTGATCACAAGAAAATAAGAACAATAAATTGCCCTTCTCTGAGGTTTCAGGGCTCTTAAACATCAAATAAGTCTCATAGCTCCTTCTGAATGTGGTAGTGATCTTTTCCCCCATTTTACAGGTGAGGATGCTAAGGTACAGAGTGACAAGACAGTCGAAGAACCAGTTGCAGTATTTAGTATATATGTAGAGTGCACAGCGCAGTGCCTTTTAGAGATACCTGAGCTAGCTTGATATCAGAAGAGTACAGCTCTATTAGTACAGTGATCTGTCTGGTATAATTTTCCACTGCTTGCTGTACTTACTCAGCAGTAGCTTGGGTATCTTTAACCAGCATTGTACTGTGCAGTGTCGTCATACCTTGTAATCTGATTCATATATTCCTAGGACCAGCGCGATTTTCTGTCTGCCCTCCTTCATATCATGGGCTGAAGAATTGCCCCAGTCTCTGTTCTTTACACTGGTAAGCACATAGCAGAAAGCAGTCCTGCCCAGGTTTTAGCAAATGAATCCAGGTGGGACTTAGCAGTACTTCCCATCTCTTCACTTTTAGGTTCTAGGTTCATTGTTATGGATAAAACATTCCAGTCTGATTCTCTAATCTGTCTTCTCACTGAGGCTTTTTGGCTTTACCATGCTACCTAAACCCAAACATAGTCTGTTCTTCATGAGAGTTAAGAACACAAGAAAAACCTTTTGAAGAATAGAGAAATGAGTGGGCCATCAGCTGACACCAGAGGGAGGGGTGGCTCCTCTTGTTCGTTGGGACTGGCCTCTGGGGGTCACTGTAACTGCAGAGAAATGGGTTGGGTAGTGCATTAACCAGGCAGCATGGAAAGCAAATCTTAAAGGTAACGATTCCAAAAGGCGGTTCTGGTCTGGACTGGACTGTTAGACTGATCTTTGTGTGCACGAAGGTCACCGTCCTCAACCGGGTTACAAACTGAGTCTTTCTCTTTCTGAAGTGCATACTTTCACTGTTGAGGCAAGCATCTCCCGTGGTTGCAGAAGGTGGCTGTTAAGCTTCTTAGAGGGCAGTGGTTTATAAGCAAAATAGCCATAAATACATCAGCCAATGGATTAGTAACTTGTGTGGGTGGGTGTAGTACATGTGCATACGTATACATATAGACATGCATATACACGCATTTCTTACTCTGCCAAGCTTATGCTAAGTGGTATCATTGAAATAAACTGCCAGAAGAGTTAGGATCTTTGGGTGAAAGTGTGTATGTTTGAAAATATAGCAATAACAATATTTCCTTTGAACAGACCACTGTGTGAAGATATAATCCCACTGCAGAGGCTCACCAAAGGGTGGCTTGAATCAATCTGTGTGCTAAATCTGGTGAAACAAGACTACAAACCAGAATTTGTTGGTGAACTGGTAGTAATTACATTGCAACTGAAGGTTGCTTGCAGAGTCAAGCCTAAACTAAAAAGTCTGAAGCATATTAATTATCATTACCTGCTGCAAAGCCCCCTTCACTATGAGTTGGTTTCACACTGCTCTGGGAAGGGGGGAAGAGGTAAATTTGGAGACACAGAGAGATAAAGCGTATGGACTAAGAATCAGCATTTGAGGGTCCCTTGTTACTTGGGAGCAGTGGCTTCCATTTTTGAACACAGATTACAGAAAAATGCTGTTCTCATAGAAAAATTTCACAGATTTCAAAGGCAGAGGAAGATCCTGTGCGTGCTAGGAAAGAGTAACATGCAAAGATGGAATGTAGAGATACAATATTTAAAAAGAGAAGAGCAGTGAACATCTATGGGCTTGATCCAGATGCCTACTGAAACTGATTAGACTCCTTCCCCAGACTTCAATGGGACCAGGCCCTTGATATTTTATAAACACAGATATATATTTAAAATTATTTAAGAAAGTTAAGATGATAGAGAGATTGTCAACTTCCAGAAGTGGTGGTTAGATAGTGTAACACCATCCTCCTAAGAGATGCTACATCAAGATGATCAGGGAATTATGTGCATAAAATAAATCCTCAGGCTTCAAGATAAGAACATACTGCAGTTTCTTGCCATATGGTTCAGACTAAAATTTCTTGCTAGCCCAGCTCAGATTCTCTTCCTTCTCCTTCCTGATATGCTCCAGCTGAGCTCAGCTATTCCTGGGCTGGTTCTAAGCATATTAAGAAAAATGTATGTCAGTGCCCACTGTAGTTTATTTTCAGTAATCTGAGCTGCACAGGCAACCCCTTGCGCTGCTGTCACACTCTGCTGCCTTCACGGGGTCTCTGTCAGCGCCTCGGCTCTGCCCATGTGCAGTAAAGAGCAGAAGAGGGACCTCGGTCGGCTCTCTGGGGCAGGGGGAACGGACTTTTGCAAAAGCTTAGCCTCAACCTAACTGTGCTCCCACTGGAGTCAGTGAGAGCTTTGCTGTGTGGGAGATTTAATGTTGACTTCAGCAGGGAGCAGAACACTGGAAAAATCTCACAGGAAATAGCTGATTAGAGAAAAGTACTAGTTTAGGCCAAAGTGAAGAGGAATCTTCTCATTCAGTTAGGATAGATGATTTTGATCAATTTTTGCAGTGGCCAGTGCAATGTGTCTCTGTTTTACATGAGTGAGGGAGAATGAGGCGAGGGCGGGGTTGCGGGAAGAGAAAGAGAAAGCAGTTAATTTGACTGAATAAAGATAAAAGAATGCAAGCGCCACCGAGTTTGCTGTTTATCTGGACATTGTGTAATGTTGCGGAATCAGATGTGGCACTCTGGCTTTTGCACAGAAATGCCCAGGGAGAGATCCAGCCCTACTGCTAGCAATAACAAGAGGTTTTTAGAGGAGACAGTTCCTGATCTCTTCTCCTCTCCACAAGGCATCCACTTTGAAAGCAAATTTGTGGCACTCTGGGCTTCCTAAAGAAGAGGAATTTTCCTCTGATCTGAGGAGTGAATTTCTGTTTTCACCCCACTGCAGGGCAAACAAGGGCAGGGGAATGTCAGGGTGCCTGAACACAGAGACTCTCCCTGCAGGGGAGAACGTGGCTATTTGGGAGCAACAGGAGCCCAGCCAGTCCAAAAAGACATTGTGAATTCATCCAAAGTTAACCTAATCCTTTTTGGTTGGGATGGAGGACTCTAGATGTTTAATTTAGAAACAAAAGAGGGAAGGGAAAGCTGCAGAGGTTGTAAGGAAGAGCAAAGCCCTGGGATTGCAGAAGGTCTGTGAGGTCCCGCCAGGTCTGGATTGATTAGTATTCAGTATTTATAATATCTCCATAATGGTAAAACAAAAGAAAACAAGCCCAGAGAATGCATTTTTAATCATCAATCATTGCTCTTTGTTTGTCGTGAATGAGTGGCGAGGGAAAATAGTCTCCCATAATCACCTCCCTTCACATCTCCTGCCACACAGGCCTCGCTGGGTGTGCTAAAAGGGAAATAAATAAACAAGCAGCAGATCTCAAAATAAATCCCAGAGACATGGGTGCTACGTGGGTTATCACACCAGCACACAGAGGTCTTGTTGGAGATACGAAGTGGGGGAAGGACATTTAAAAAGCAGGAGACAAAGACAAAGCATACATAGGGCATTAAATGCAAGAAAAAAGAAGGATTGGAGTTACACAGGAGCAGCAGGTGAAGGAGGAAGAAGCTTTTTGGAGAATGATCAGTGGTGAAATAATCATGAGCAAAAGCATGTCAAAATAGATACTTATCATGGGACATAGGACATTGGGATGGAAAGCTTGAAAAGCCACCAAATCCAAAAGATTTTCAAACTTTTCAGTATCTGAGGATCACATAATTTTAGGATTTCCACATGAAAAGATTATTTTTTTCAAGGATAGCATTCATGCTAGAAAAAAATATTGAAAAGCCCACAGTTTCTATTAAGAGGCCCCAAAACCGTATCTTATCAGGAACAGCACTATGCTGAACTTCTCCAATGGGATCCCTGCTTTGATCTTGCAGCAGTTCTCATAAGGCCTTTATTGTAGTCCCAAATGCCTCCTGGGAGGAAGGGAAACATTATAATTCTCCCTTAATAAGTGAGATAACAGGCTGCTGGGAGGGTAAGGCCCAAATTTTCTAAAGCAGGGCTGGTGACTCCACACCCACTCGATGCGTTTTGCTGAATGTTCTCAGAGAGACGGGAGCCCAGAGCCATAGGACAGCCTGTAAGGAATAGACACGCTACATCTGAACCCTATTGAAAAATAATAAAAATGTAATGACTTCGTCATTACTGGACATGGGTTTGTCTGTTGGCGAGGGGGGAGGAAGGGGAGGTTTTCTGCATTCAGGCTATAAATAATGTTTACCGTTATCCCGTGCAGTTCTCATGCATCCCTGACACAGCCCTTGGTTTGCCTCCATCTCACTGCGAAGTCCCCCATGCCATCCCATCACACACTGCTGGCAAAAAAGGAGAGGCCAAGCAACTCCTTGTGCCCGTGCTCCGGTGCCAGCATGACCACAAAAGACACTGAGCAAGGCAGAGATAATAAAGCGACCTCCTCCCCAGGACATGGGTGCGGGGTGACCAAATGGGTCAGCCCAGGACACTTATTGGGAGGGATCAAATTTCAGAAAAGACCATAGATAAATGTGCCTTGATAAAAGCCTTCTGTGATACCTGAGAGATGGAGTGGAGAAAGGTTATCGTCTTGTAGTTAACGTGGCTTTGCACACTTAAAACAGAGCAGCTCAGCTGCTTAGTAGCAACTCCTTCAGCAATTGAAGCTTGGTTGCAAAGCCTGACTTTGAAGACGTTTAAACCATTTATTAAAAGGCCAGACTAAATTGCAGTAACTCTGTCTTTAACCAAAACCAGGGCACTCACCAATGTTTGCACTGTTTAGTGAAAGACATTCAAAATTGCACATCTCACTAGCAGATTAAGTTTCCTGGTGAAATGCAGATAGGAGGGATCCGAAGAACTGTTGTGACTTGGGACCTATCTGGAAAATAGCAGCATTTAAACTAAAGGTGTGTTTTTAAGTCAATGGCCCGAAATGTAGATGCCTACAAGGATATTTTTAAAACTGCGTTTATATAACTAGCTTGATATAATTAAGAACTGATTTAAGCTCAAACAAAATAACTCCCTCTTGCACCCAAATTGGAGTCTCCACACTGAGAATTGCATCTGTTGAACTAAATTAGTCAGAAAATCAGAGCAGCTTTATGCTGTAAACAGACTTAGAGCTGCGGAGGATATTCCAGTTCTGTGTCCGGCTCTGCCACTGATTCACCATGTCCCTAGGCAAGACTCTTAAGTTTTCCATCTATAAAGTGTAATAAAACCTATGTAGGTGCCAGGTGATGTAGTGCTTAATTAATTAGTAAATTAATATAATGAACTCTAACTTGAAGGTCTGTATCAGCACAAATGAATTGTTAATATAAATTTTTATTATTTATTGCTATTTAGTTGATTATTTTCTAACACGGGCAGGCTATTACAGACATACAACTTCACACTTGAATTCCAGTTTTGTTATTGTTGTTGCTTATTTATTATTGTTTTCTTCTGCATTTATTTATTGCCTTTAGTAGTCTCCCCGAGGACTAAGCCCCAAAGCAGTGGATATTACCCAGACACACAGAATAGTGAAGTCACTGGGAAGTTTTAGGACAGAACTGGGGTTAAATGTCAGATATTTCTTGCTAAATGCCAAGCCTTTTGCTTGAACCTTTATACAGATTTAAGGCAAATAAAACAGATAAGGACAGATTCTAAGCTGAGTAAATTCTTGCCTACCCTCATTTATAGTAGCCAAAAATCAGTATTGGTCTGTACGCCTATAATTTGCCCCACATGGTTTCAATATTTTTATTAGATACTTACATATTGATATACTTTATATATATTTCTAAGCAAAAGTTCGACGTTTCAAATCACGGGGCCTGATCCTCTTTGGTGTAAGTCAGTCTTGCCCCACTGCTGTCAGTGGGAAGCAACGCCTACCCTATGCTGAGGATCTGGAGCCGGGTACAATGGGGATCCAATCAATTGCTGTTTTCTTCTCAAGTGTGCGTGTGCAAGGAAATAGTTGCCAGTGAGAAAATGGCACTTGACAAACAATGACCACATGATATTCTCTGATTACTTGGGCCACTCTTATGATAAAAAATGAAAGCAGATAATATTATACTTGCAACCGAAAAAATGCCTCCTCCTCCTTTGCAATTACTTTTCATTTTCCATTACAAAACTAAGTAAATCCACAAGATTTTTCTAGTGCATGTCTGAGTGATTTCTTCATTCTTCCAGTGAGTTGTGAAGCAAGATGAGAGGTCCTGGATAGCACCTTGGTCTACGCTAGGTTTGGAAAAGGTCACACGTGATGGCTGATGGCCAGGGGGCAGTCTATACGAAGCAGGTGTCTGTTTCAGTCCAGTTTGGTGGACTGGTCAGCCTAGAGCACAGCTTCCTTCTCACTCGCCAGAGATGAAGCGCCCCTTTGAGGAATAGACGTGGCATGTAGACGTTAAGTTTTTAAGGCCAGGCTGGATGGGGCTCTGAGCAACCTGATCTAGTGGGAGGTGTCCCTGCGTATGGCAGGGGGGTTGGAACTAGATGATCTTTAAGGTCCCTTCCAACCCAAACCATTCTATGATTCTGTGATTGTAAGTAAAGTGTGCCATCTGGTCTGAGTGGTTGGGAACAAGGTATGCAGGCCTGATTCTCTATTGCCACACTCCTTAGAGCGACAGGAACCCCTTTTGTGGTCCTTTGTCTTCCCCTCAAAAAAAAGCAATAGCCAGGTCACAGCAGGGTGAGCTGAGGACAGCGTTAGAGCCCTCACCATGTATTTCTGTGCTTTTGTCATTTTAATCCAGGCCCTTCTCTTGTTGTTTTAGCACCATTTTTCTTGTGTGAGTAATTTTTTAAGGGTAAGTAAAGTTTTCTCAGGCTGCACTTGCACAGTTTAGCCAGATGGTGCATATTCTGGGCTATGTACTGTGTGTGAATAAAATACATTACTGTCTAGTCTACGGTGAAGGCATAGCCTATACGCTTTACCAACAGCTGTCCTGTCATCAGTCTAAATATTCTGTTCACTTCTGTTTGTATGGCTTGTACTATCTCATCATACTCATATCTCACTACTGCCCAGCAGTGCAGGAAGGAATGTGACATAACGCTCACTCTCTGTGTCCTTGCACCCCACAGGTAATTGCGGCTTAGGCAGGCTGCAACCAACCCACCCCAGTGTGGAAATAAGAGGACCCTAAGCAAAAGGGGGAACCATTCACCAATTTGGTTTAAGAGAGAAATTTCTGCATTTAACCAAGAGTTGTGGACAGCAGACATAGAGGACGACCTAATAATGAGTTTGGATGCTATTATTGCTAATTGCTGAATGATAAATAGCATGAAAGGTGTCCTACAATTTCAGTCCATGGAAATTTATTTGAAATATGTAGCTGAATACAACCAATGTCTTATGGGCAGTAAGCTTGCAGCGAGCAGGATGTCCTCTCCCCAAGGGCAGCAAGTAATGGTATAGCTACACGCTATGGTAGCTAAAGAAAGTCTGGAAGTAGATGAAACCTGTTTGGAGATGGAGGAGCACGTGGAATCTGAGCTGACAACGATCTTGTGCAATTGAACTGTTTGTTTGTTGAACGTTCAGGCAAACAGGAAATAGTGAAGATAGGAACCATAATTGTAAGGTTTTAGGAAATGCTGGTAAAGAAAAACATAAGGGGAAAGGGAATGATAGTGATGTCCAAGACTCCATTTGGATTTTTTCCACTGTTGTGTTGTATATCTAAAAAAGAAAAGAGCAAAAATGAGAGACGTTTTGGTTAGAGGTCTTTGGTTAAAAGGTCTTCAATCCCAACGAGTGAGAGGTGGTTTGGTTCAGCTCAAATCCTGCGCAGTGGGCAAGGAACCCCCACTAGCAAGAGGAAAAGTGAATCTGAACGGAATTGTCCTGCTCCCCAGGTACATCTCACTCTGCTTCTCTTAGAGAAGGTTTATTATTGAATTTTACCAGTGCTGTTAAACCATAGTTAAACCACAGCATAGATTTGTTGAGAAAGTAAATCGTATTTTAGAGGAAATTTGAATGAAATTGGGTATGTCCAGTGTTGGTAAAAGGCTCTTCAGATTGCTCCGCCGATGGCCGTATTGCTTCTTTCTTAGTCTTTCCGTGTTTCAGACCCATTTTTATGATAGATGCAGATGCCAGCACTTATGGTTTGGGGGCAGTATTGACACAAGAACACAAAGGACTCATGAGGGTGGTGCCTTATTACAACACTAAATTAGCTGGAGAGAGATTACTGCACCACTTAAAAGGAACTCCCGCAATGGTTAAATCTATAGAACATTTTCATCCACTGTTCAACGCGGAAGTAAAATTGCTTTGGGTTGATGACAGGAAGATGCTGCATAAATAGTTAAGTATGCATCATTTGCAATTTGCTAAATTATTTTCTTTCTATCTAGAATGGGCCGTGTAAGGTGTCATTACCTCATGTTCTGTCTGTCTGAGGAGCCATGCGCTCTGGGGCCTTTACTGGGAGCCAGTATGGCAAACGTCAGATGGGCTGAATGGGGCTTTGCCCAAGCAAACTTCAGAAAGCGGGGACTAAAAGGTCAAAAGACCCAGGTTAAGCATGTGGAGTGGGACTCTAAAACACACGCAGAGAGGCTTTTGGGCAAGGTGTGGTTTGGAAGGAGGCTTGACGCTGTTGTCGGAGGTACAGTTTGTAGGGTGTCTGAGCCTCATGCCGTGCGCAGGGGAACATGGGCACGAGAGCCCTTTGGTGATAAACATGACCGCATCGAAAACACTTGGCTGTCCCCAAGTTCTCCTCCCAGCCAGGACAACTCCACAGCACTCCAAAAGGAGCCAACTTCCAAGCAGAAGACGACCATTCAGTCTGTGCTCAGCACCTCAGATGAGAGAAATGCAAAAAAGCGAACAAGAGAAAATAATAAGAAGTAAATGCAATTAAAAGTAACGATGCAGATTTAATTAAAGGGCCCTATTCTCCCAACCCTTCATTCTTCAGGGATGCCTCATAAGCAAGAATTCATAGCTTGGGACCTGCTCTTTTATACTTTTGTACCAAAAGTTGGGACACTCACTTTCAGAAACACCTGGTTTTTAACCTGGCGGTGTCTCTCCAGCATACAAATTCAAGAAGTTTCATCTTTTTATTTTCAGCAATTTATAAATACTTGCCACAGTTGTTCTAACACTCTCACACAGTCCTATTTACTTTAATTATCCCATTTTTGTCCCCATTTTCCTGTTTTCTTATTGTGAGCAGGTAAAACCAAATAACTACAGAATGACAAATACCAAACTATTCAAATAAACAGAAGCCCAGATTCTGCACAAACACTTAAAACACTCCGAGTATTCCCATAGAAATATATCTCTCCACTGTAAATTCAGCCTGGTTAGTAAAAGGCTAGTCTTCACAGGGACCTAAATATTTAACTCAATAGAAGTACATTGCTAAACTTGTCTGTTCAAAATTCATGAGTCAGACTCCCCCCCTCTCCCTGAGCTGCCAAATTACAGGATTTTCTCAAAAGCTATTAAAAATCCATTTCTTTGGAAGTTTCTTATTTGTCCTCTGGCTTCTGAGGCTTTTGGGAGCACTAGGCCACATTTCCAAGCTTCCTTTGTGTAAACACAAGTGCTAGAAACATGTCATTCCAGGAGCTGGGGATCAAAGGAGAACACCAAATATTGGAAGACTCACAATAAAAGCTCAAGAGCTGGCAGCGGTCCTGCAAACACTCACGTATGTGAGTCACTTTTACTCACACGAGTAGTCGCATCGAAATCAGAGGAATTAGTCTATTATTATTAATTATTGTTATTATTTGTGTGTGTGGCAATAGCACGTAGGAGCTGTGATCACAGAGCAGGGCCCCATTGTGCAAGGCACTGACAAATCCAGAGCAAAAGCATGGTTTCTGCCCCAAAGACCTTCCAGGGTGAGCATCGGACAAGAGGCAACAGGTGGAGACAGACACAGACAGGGAAGCGCAGGGGAAGAGCTAGACGCTGCTGCGAGGGGTTGTGTGTGGGTGTGCTGACGCAGAGCTCCCCGCTCCCAATGAGTAAAGGTATTCAGGAGTTTACAGGTTTGCATAGCTTGAGCCTAGGGCCCCAGTCCTGCAAGCCCTGTGATGGCAGCAGGGACGCTCAGCTATGTGCCGTCCCGCAGACTTAATTCGTGCCAGGGCCAGGGGACAGGCAGGTGGGCAGGCAGGGCTGCCTCCAAACCCCAGCTCTGGGTGCAGGGGGAGGCTCTTGGTTCCCCTCCAGGGAACCAGGGGACAAAGGAAAAGGGTCTCTGTGGACGGTTTTACAGAACCACCACCACAGAACGTGCACATGTAGCTACAACATCTACTGACTGCCTCAGCGAGACGGAAGAGAGGGCTGAGAAAGAAAAGGCAGAGCTGAAGAAAGTCGTTTCTTAACACAGAAATGTGATGCCTGCTTGTTGGTAATGCAGGTGCATGTAAATGCAGGGGAACCCTTGGCTCTGATCCTGCGAAAACATCCCCCCAAACCAGCCCAGCCCATGGCTTGTGCGTCTGTTCCTTGACGTTTTCTCCTGGATCCAGCCCTGCAAAAGTTGGTCCTGTGCGTAAGTGCCAGATAAGCGAGTACTGCACAGCACCAAATCAAGAGTATAGTTGGAGATGCAACCAGGCAGTGGTTAGTTCTAAACTTGAGTGAAATCCACACTGAGAACATAAGCAAAAGAAAAGTACCAAAGTTTAGAAGTTTGTAAAATAGAAACTGAACATTATGCCTAGGAAAACCAGCTGGAGAATGAAGATATACACGCAGCCTAGTTATTCGTGATCTGCATGGAGTTCAGTCTTGGGGAACTAAGGTGAGCAGAAGTCACCTGGCTGCAAAATAGAAAATTTTATAAAATTTCCAGTGCCTCGCTGGGAAGGAGGGCGAATGGGGACGAGGAGCCGGCTGGTGTGGGGACAGGGCAGAGCCAGGCAGCTGCCCGCGTGGGCTGGGAAATGGGGACACTTTCCCTCCTTTTCCCTTGCCAAGGGAGGGCGATCCGGTCCGGGTTTTGCAGGCGCCCCTCCCTTGCCTGCCTGCCCTGCCTGCCTGGAGACCGAGTCCGCTCCGTGCCCGCTCCCTCCCCGCCGCTCCCCTCTTCCCCTCCCCGGGCGGGCCGGGGCAGGCGGCGGCGGGCTCCAGGCCGGGTTTTGCGCGCCGCCCGCCCTCCTGTTAGAAATAGGAAAATTCAATAATCAAAGCAAAGGGGAGCGCGAGGAGGAAAAATCCGGGATCAGGGCAAGTTTGATGGCGCATGCGCGCTGCAGCCTCCATCCCAAACACACACACATTTCCCTTGACTTGGAAAGTCACCCAAAGCAGCCCCAAGTGCAGGTAAGCCCGTCCGCTCCCGCCCGGCCACGGCCACGGCCCCGGCCCCGCCGCCGCCAGCCCCGGCTCGGCGGCGCCGGGGCGCTGCGCGGGCGGGCGGCCGGCGGCGCTGCCCGGCAGGTGGGCACGGCGCCGCGCTCTGCGCCCGGCTCCCGCGGGGCAGCGCCCAGTCTCCGCGGGCACCGGCCGGCAGCGGGCACGCCGGCGGCCGCCCGGCTCCGCGGGAGGCGGGCAGCGGCGCGGGGTGCCACGGCGGCGGGGGGCTGGTGGTGGCGGCGGCGGGGCAAGCGCCGTGCCCGCTCGGCGGCGGAGCCGGGGCCGCAGCGGCGCCCGTCAATTTCCAGGACTTTGGCAGGAGCCCGGGCAGGGGACGGGGGAACACGTGTTCCCGCTCCGCGCCGGGCGCAGGTAATCGCAGCCCCCGCCCGCCGCACCGCCCGGGGGTCCCGGCACGGGCACCGGGGCAGGGAGGGGGGAGCGGCGGCAGCAAAGTTGGGCGAGCGACGGCGGGAGCGTTCGGCGGGCAGGGCCGGGTGTCGGCGGGGCGAGCCGTGCCGGGGAACTTTCTGTAAAGTGTCCGGGCCGGGACCGGCAGCGCTTTGCCCGGCGCCTGCAGCAGGACGGCCGCAGCCCCCCGGCGGGGACGGGATGGGCAGGGGCCGCGGCGGGCCGGGAGCGCGGCTCGGGGCAGCCGGTGCCCGGCCCCCCGGGCGAAGCAGCAGGTTATTTTTACCCGGTGGCATTTGCAGAATGCGCAGCTGATTTGCCATCCGGAGCCAGGAAGTTTTCCCCCTCCGCCTCCTTCTCGCCCCCTTTCCCCCTTTCCCCCGTGCGCGGCGGGGCAGCGGCGGGCGGGGGGCACGGGCCGGGGCTCCCGGGGGAGCCGCTGCCCGCGTCGGAGGCTCTGGGGACGGGGAACAGGTGTCCGAGCCGTCACTCAGCGCCGGGCCGGCGGGGGGGCCGCGGGCGGAGGAGGCGAGGAGCGGTCCCACAGCGAGACCCCGAGCGCCGCCGGCCGCGGAGCGCCGGTCCCGGCGGAGCGGGGGGCGCGGAGGAGGAGCGGGGCTCGGCGGCGGGGCTGGGGCGACGAGCGAGCTGTCAAGAGGCTCGGGCGGGCGTGGGGCTGGCGCAGCCGCTCGCCGCGGGGCTGGAGCCGGAGCCGGCCAGCAGCGCGGCGGGCAACTTCTTGAGCAAACTTTTCGGGGAGGGCTGCGGCCGGGGACTGCCCCGCATCACGGCGGGTTTGATCGATCCACCCGAGCCCTCCTGCCCTTTCGGGCTGGAAAGGTGGAACTTTTCAGGAGCTGCACGTCCACCTTCTGTGTGCCCCCTCCTGTCCGCGCTGCACCGCGCAGCGGGTCCTCGCAGCCGGCTCCTGCAAGAGTAGCCGGCTCTCCCAAAACTTCAGTGATGAATTTATTTCCTTTATTGATTTGCTGACGCTTAGTATGGAATAATTTCTTGCGAAGGTTTTGGACTTCTCATTTCCACAAGTCCTGCCTGCTTCCCACCTACCCTTCATTTATGTGTCGCTGCCACCTTGTTAGCTACCCTAAAGGTGGTTTGGAAGAGTTTATGGGGGAATATTGTTGAACTTCAGTAATCAAGTTTCCAGATCTTATGCCTCCTGTTTAATTTATTAGACTAGTTATTTATTCTGTTGATGATAATCTGTTGCTGGTTTCTATGGAGATGTTAAACTGATCTCTTTCAGAAATCAAACTCCATATGCACTAAAACGTTTAAAGGAGCAGCGTCCCCTTTTGTTTTCAGACTTTGTACCTTTTCAGTGCTTTTATTGGGCTCCTGTATATTTTATATATTAAAGCCTGAAGTTGAAGCTTTGTGCAAGACAGAGCTTATTATGGCTAACAGAAAGTCAGGGCTTTGATCCTTTTTTTTGCATCATCATTTAAAACAGATCATTTTTCCCCCCTCATCACACAAGATAGCAGAACCCTTTCAAGATCAAAGAGTCCAGCTAAAAACTATTGTTTAAAAAAAATAGAAAAAGAGCCAGTTAAATTAGGGGGATGTTTCCTTAATCTGCTTATTTTGTTCTAAAGATTTTTTTTTAGCAGTGAAAACAACAACAACAACAGAAACTTGTGGCAACTATATTGTTATTTTTATACCTCCTAAGTCTTTTTAATGTTAAAATAAGTTCAAAGTCAAATATCTCTAAAGATAAAGTGCTTGTTAGGGTGTTTTTATTACTTGGTTTCTAAATGTGGAAGGTCAGAATCCAGAAAGCTACCGCATTAGAGAAGGTTTTAATAGTCTTTGTCTCATCTTAATGAGAGAGAAATCTAAAAAACATTTTCTCCGCAACATTTATAAATTATTTCAAAGAAGTGTCTCTGCACATAACTGAGTTTTCATTATTTCTTAACTTATCCATTGCATTATTACATGTGATTCAGCATAATATCACTTTATAAAAAGTAATTGAGGTGATAGAAGAAATTATTTTTTTTTATGCTTAGAATTTGAGAACTCATGGTAAGCTGGTGTGTTGATCAGGCTGACGCACGGTGCCCACCAATTGTGGTTTTTTGCTCATCTTCTGGAGAAAAGTTAAAAGGTTTGCAAAGAAAATACTGTCAGCACAATGCATGTTTAACACAGTAAAAACCACCCTGTTGTACTTTAGTGTATCTTCAAAATGTTTCCACTCCCTAAAACAGAGACATTTTCCCTCTCGGTATGCTTCTATAATAATCTTAAAATTAAAAGAATAATCCTAGAGAAATAGTGCATGTAACCCTTGTAACTCATATATGTTTGTGTGTGTGTATGTTTATATACATTTATATTTCACGTATATATGCACATACACATATATATGGCAAACACCTAGGTGGTTTATGATCTGTCCATATTAGACTTTATAGATATTTTTCCTTGTTAATTTTTCTCCTTTTTTTTGGTGTGTATGTGTGATTCATAGTGTGGTGGATCATTTAAAATTTTTTTGTAAATATTCTGTTTATTTGTTTGATTTGAATTGCAAACAGAATTGACAAGTAAAAAGAGGAGGGGGGAAAAAAGGAAACACTATGGCTTTAAACTCAGGAGTTTGCATATTCTCCTTGTATCTTTCCCCTTTGCTAATTATTGTGTTGTTTTCAGAGCAAATATGTCATATCCATGGCGACCAGGCAGGTTTATTGTCTTTCAGAAGCAATAGCTCACATAAGTAATTAATGACTTCTTTTTTTTTCCCCTGGCTTAGGTTAAACAGATCATTCAAGGAAAGTCATATCTCTCTCTCCCTCTCTCTCTCTCTTTTTTTTTTTTTTTTAGCCCAGTGACATAAGAACATGAGTTAGAACAAGAAAATACTTTAACCAAGAAGTCAACAGCTTATTTTTCCTCATTTCTTTTTAAAAGCTCCAAGTGTCAGCTTTCCACACACATGACGTTGTCATTCTTGCAGTTTCAGAGTGAAGCCTGGGTAGAGGGGAAAGGCACTGAAAGCTGGAGTTCAGTTGGTGGTTGTGCAGCTGAGCAAAGTGTGTGCGTGTGTCTCTGTATCTGTGTGGGGAGGTATTAATTCTTGCTTAAGGGTTTTGCTGTGTACTGGGAAAAAACGTTTCCCTCACTATCCCCCCTCCCCCCCTTCTATCTGTATTAAAATCAGTGTTAAAATAAAGGTGTGTTTTTGTATCTTGCAGATTGTAATTCAAACAGTTTCCAGGAAAGAATTAGTAATTCATTTTTATATACAGCATATATACACACACGCTTGAGCTCCACCCAAAACAATCAAGCTAGCTGGAAAAAAAAAAAACTTATTTCCTTTTTCTTTTCAAGCCCAAGCAAACTTGCATGGTGACTTTCAAAAGCTTATTAAAAATAGCCCCCCATTTTTTTGCAAGGAGTTTGCTGCAGGTATGAATCTTGTCCCTTTCCCTTTCGAACTCTGTTTCTTCCTATTAAAGCTGAATTTGCTATCTGTCCAAGCCAGGGGCTGGCTATCCTCTGTGATTTACTGAGGTGGTGATTTCCCTCCTCCCGCTCCGGCCCCCCCAGCACCTTCACCCCTGTTTTGTTTTTGCTAATTTCATTTTCAGAAGGATTTATACACAGTCCAGCTATATAAATTCCTTGGGAGATAAAAGCGCCGCACACTTCCATAAACAAAAGCATTTACTTGCATCCTGTCTTCCTTTTTTTTCGTAAAGTAAAAAGGAAAAAACCCTAAAAACAAAACCCCAAGCCATCTGATTGAAGCAGGTATCATAAATGTATGCTGGTAATGATTCTGTATTCCACAATGCTGCTACTTTAACTTTTAAAATCTGTTTCCTTTCTGGTTTGTAACATTAATCAAAGAGCCGCTTCCTTCCAATTTTTCCACAGACTGGGGCTAATTAGAACCACTCGAATCATATTTTGTAAATTCCATGTGGATGTTACTTTAGGTTTCAAGATCGCGAATGCTTCAGGTTCGGTCTGGCTAGGCACTCTTAGGGTTATTTTTATTAATGTTTCTGTCTCTCAAAGCAATTCACGGTTTCTCTCCGTTTACCCCAAATAGATTTGTGGGTTCACGCATAGGGGTGTGTCGGAAATAGACATTACAAGTTAGGAAAAAGAAAAGCTGAGAAGGAAAGAGATTTTGCAGTGTAGTTTCCGAAGAGCGACAGAGAACCCCCTGAAGTAACGTGAAGCTGAGGATTCAAGACTTGATAATTGAGCCCTTAACCTCCTGATGTCTATATCAGAAAAACAGAGTCTAGCAGAGGGAGACAAAGAATAAAAGCAAATACTGGGTAGGAGGAAGCTAGGGAGACAACTGAAATATTGAAGTATAGTTCAGGATATGTATAAATCTGTATATTACGTTTCCTTAGGTTCACTTTTTCCCTCTGGCGAAACATAGCTGGTTTAAAGGTGGCTTTGGGAGAACCTGATGTTTCTAATGCAGCCAAGAGCCTGGTATTTCTGTGGTGTGAGCAGATGTAACTTGGAGACACTTCTCTTGGAATTGGTGTTTATGTTTCCCTGTTTCCTTTTGGTTTTGAAGGACTGGCTAGTGATTTTTTTTTTTTTTTTTTAATCTTTATGGGAAGTTAAATAGCTAGAAGTTGGGAGTTTTCAGGTTGTGATTGTTAGGCTGTGCTGAAGGGATTTGAATCAAACCACTTTGAGCACTCAGCAGGGCGACTGCTTCCATGCTCTGCTACCGTATTTCACTCCTATATATTTGTGTAGCTAAACAGGGCATTCAAGAATTAGGGGGCAGTGGGCTCGCAATAGGGATCTTAAAGTTAACTTGCTTTTGGTATATAAGACTGCAGCTTCAAAGAAAAGCAAGAGCGCATCGTAAATTTTGCTAAAATTAATCAACCGTTTAAGAGCTCCACATTAACGAGGTTTTCCAGGCCAGCAGCTTTCTTCTCCTCTTCTTCTTCTTCTTCTTCTTCTTCTTCTTCTTCTTTCTCAGAGTCTGAGAGGGTTGGGGTAGGAGGGGGAGAGCAGGAGTAAGAAAAGGGAAGGGTGGAATTTGAGTAGAAATAATAAAAACAAAAAAGGCTGGATTTGTAGAATATAAATCCTCATGTGTCCTTGATCCATATTGTCAGGGTTTTTTTTTTTTTTTTGGTCGGATTTGTCCTGTGTGCCTTTGACGGAAAAGGCACGTAGAGAGAGAGAGAGAGAGCGCGCGCGACAGAGGGGGAGAGAGAGACGTGTCACTGCTTTGGAGCTCATTATCATTCTTAATAAGTCTTAAGGAATAAAGAGGAGCATTGAGTGTAAATGCTGGGTAATCCTAACACTCCTCAAGGTGAGAGGAGTCTCGAGGACACAGAGAAAGAGAGCGAGGAGGAGGGGGCTACTGTGGGGGTAGGAGAGGAGATGTGGATGAAAGTGGTTTCTAAGGGAGTGGGCATGGGTTAGTAGGGCTTGTGGCTCCGGGGCGCTTTGGTTTTGTTCCACAGGCCTGTGCCAGGGAAAGTTGTCTCCAAGTTTGCATCCCAGAGATGGTAAGCAGCCCAGCTGGACCTAGGGGCTGAAATATTGGCCTTTAATGGTGATGTTCTCTGCCAGAGTTCGGTTTGAGGAACAAGTCTGCTGCCCTCCCTTCTTGGACCTGTGCTAAAGGGTCTCTCTCCCCAGGGGGAACAGTGCCCCAGGGTGGGCTACTGGGCTGGGCATTTGCCATGCCGCCGGTTTGGTGCCTTCTTCATCGGCTCGGGGTGAGACCTCGCTCACTTCTCAACCTGTGCACCCTGCTCTTAGCTCCTTCCCGTTTCCGTCTTGTTGGATGTCGCAACTCCTCTTTGCCTGAATTTTCCTAAAGCATCTGCCTCCCCGCACCTTTCCTCGCAAGGGGAGGATGAACCCGTGCGCAGCTCGGACACTAGGTGGCTTAAAGTACAGGCATGGCTCTGCGAGGCAGCTGCCAGAGACTTCATTCACTCTTTCTGGTGGGCTCCTTTATTCAAACTTCGGGCTGACAGCAAAACATGGAGATGTCTTTAAATCCGTTGTGGATTCAGATACCATGCTACCTCCTTGGCAGCGCGTTTGCAGTCGCATTGGAGGATTTGAGCCTGTGTAGCAGGAAAAAAGAGGACACTGATGAAGTGAATTTAGGGGCTGGGCTGGTTGCTCTGATGATGAGGAGTCAGGAACCTGCCTGCATTGCTGGGTCCTTCCCTCTTCAGGCAGATTTCACCATACTCATCTTAAAGGGTGTGCGTGTTCCTTTTGGAAAAAAACGTTTCAGTGTTGGCAGAGCCCTTCTTACTGTGCTGATGTGTAATGGAAGATGCTGAGCCTTCGGTGGTGCCCACTGTCCCTTCTTTCTGATCTCTTATCTCAAGTCCAGTTGCAGGCAGAAGGGACTGCTGTAATCGGGAATTTGCCTAATGCATCTAAAGCCTAAAGAGGGGAGTGGAATAGCACTTGAATATTCTACTTCAGCCCATGGCTCCTGGCTGAAGTAGAAGCTTCACCTTTTTTTAAATGACTCCATGTACCTTGAAACAGGTGGGAAGGAGTTGGGGGTGCTGAGTTTTGATCAGTTGGCAGGAGAAGCCAAATACAATGAGGTGGAAGTCTTGCTAAATGCTGATTTTTCTGGGTCCAGGTGCTTGGCTTCAAGGTTAAGTGTTACATTGGTAATATTATTAGGTATTAAGTTATTAGTAATGGAACTGCGGGGCTTGCCTGTACTTGGCAGAGAACCGCTAAGAAACTGTATTAGGGCTGAGTTCATCCTGGTTTCTCTGGTAGTGTCCTTCCAGAATGCCTCAGCCCTGAGCTGGAGGGAGCGGTAGAAAGCACGGATGCTGTTTTTGTGCATTGTCTGTCTTTTGAACTCTTTCCTGAGACAGCTAATGAGTTGTAGCAAGGCTCTTGTACTGAGGGATCTGCCTGCAACCCCTCATGCTCACTCTGTCCCATTGGCTGTTGATGAGGTGTCAGCTAATACCTTTCACGCGTGATTGAGCTGGTCTAGAATAGGACCCGGAGGTCCAAGAGTCTCTACTCCTGGGGCGAGCTCTAGAGCCGTCCAGCTGCGGAGGCCTCCTGTGTAATAAGCGCTGTAGGGAAAGGGTCTGTGTTTGCAGAACTGTCAGTTGTTTGGGGCCTTTGGATCCTTGCCTGCCACAGCGTTTTGGGATAGTTTTTTCTCCAGAAGGTATCCTATTTTTGTTTTGCCACCAGTGCTGCTGTTTTGAAACAAAATAGGTTGCTTCCAAATTCTGAGCCATAGGGCTTGTCATTTCAATGACAATACAACAAGTCACCTCAGAGATGGTCTCTGAGGCTGGTCCTGATCCTTCTGCGTGCAAGGCTGGTCCCAGTGCTGGGAGGGCAGCACAGCATCGCGCATACCAGCATTCATCAGACTTGGGAAAGAAGGAGGTAGATCAACTCCACAGATTTTTCAGGGGCTTTTTTGTTTTGGGTACTATCCTTTGAAAGGACAGTGTGAAGTGGAAAGCTTGGAAAGAGAATCCTTACATCCCCGTGATGGGGAAGGACTATTTGGAACTGCAAAAGGGGTCTTATTTCAGTTATGTACTAAAATGCGTTGTGTAATGTCTCTCAGGAGAGGCCTGCAGTAGTCCTTGGGGAACGTTGAGAGTGTGACCCTAGCACAAGTTTGTCCGGTGGCCTGGGAGAAAAGTTGACTGGCCGACATTTCCTGAAAGTGCAAAATAGTCTGGTTCCGGTCCCTACTTTGACTGGAGGGTAGAGATGGCAGTTGACTCTCACTTGTAAGCTAGTTCTTTTCTTTCGTGGTTTTGCTTCTACTTCCAATAGCAAAGGAACCAGAGCTTTTTATTCCTAAGCAGTATGACTCCCAGACCTACCCCTTTCCCAGCGTGGCTAGGTAGAGCCGTCTGAATAACAAGACATGAACGTAGGTGGCGTAAATGCAAACTGCGCTATGTGATCACAGCCTGCGCCTTCAAGGTATCTCCCTCCTGCCCTACTCGGCCCATCCCCGTGCCAGTGGGAGTGAGGGGTGCACAGAATCACGCTTGTCTGCGTGTTGGATGATGAGGCTGGCAAAACAGCTCCCAGGCTGGCAAGCAGCTCCCAGCCTGGCTGCCTCCCCATGGTGGCTGTGTCTGCAGAACATCCTCTCTGTAGGGCTGCTGGTGACGAGCCCCTCCCTCCACCAGTGCCTCAGGCTGGCCCAGCTTTATACCAGGGGAGCAGTGTCCTTTCACACTGGTGAGCCAGCAAAATCTCTCCCAGGGGTTATTGTAACCTCTCAGCAGCGATTTGCAAACAGGCATTCGGAGATAAAGTCTTGGTGCCGAGCTAAGGGCCAGTAGGGCAGATATGAAACGCGGCAGGTTTATGAAAGGGAAGGTGTATGAAATGCAGCCTGCATCTCCCATTTCACTGCACTATGCCAAAACACACAGTTTCTTATTTCAGTCACTGTGATCTTTCAAGGAGGTTAATTTCCATGACGAACTCCGGGCCACGTGCTTGGAGGATTTATCTAATTAGACTGACACTTTTCTTTTTTAAAAAAGAAAATTAAGCTGCACCTTGGAGGACTTAAGTATTTTAAACTGTGGGAGCGGCAGCAGGCGGTGTGATCGCTGCTCACAGAGCAGGGAGAGAGGAAATTTCCCCTTTTTCAGTCTCCTGTTTAAGACTTCACCAAAGGTCCCCGTTTACTTAATTTTCTTATGTGGTGTCTGGATGCTAAAGAGTGTTTTATCCTGCCTGAGTGAGTCCCTAAAGCCTCAGCTGGCTCTTTAACTGATGTAAACTATTGATGTTCTGGGCTGTTACGTATTCAGGATGGAGGGGAGGGTAAAGGGGAGACCTGTTAATGCTCCTTAGCCATGCCCTAGAAAAACTGCATCTTCCCAGGGCAGTGAATGGAGAGCCTGCAGCTGTGTAATGACCAAGGTAGGTATATGCCCTTCTCATCATGCTTGAGCACCTCATGCCCATGAACGTGTGTATCATTGAAACTGGTGTGACTGTTCTTGTCTTGTCTGTGGTCACACGGAAAAGCGAGTCTCAGGAGAGCCCCTGAGCCCTTCATCCAGCCTTGTTACAGGTGGATCGTGTTTGGGTTTCCAGCTGAAAATACCTTTCAGAAACTGGGACCGTGCTGTAGTAAAACCAGAGGATTTTAGGTTGAGGCTGTTACATGCAGGCAAGCCCTGTGCTTTCCTCAGGCTGGCCAGCTTTCACACTTGCAGGCACAGTGAATGGTGCTGATTTTGTTCCCATGAGAGGGCTCCTGGAGTCCTGCTTTACACTCTCTGCCTGCTGCCTGCCCGTTACTTGGCAGGCTCCTTGTGTTGCTGTTTGTGAATCCAGGTTCGGATCACTTCAGGTCTGATACTGCTCCAGCTGTTTATCCTTGCAAAGGAGATGGAAGGAAGGTCTTTGCAGGGCACTGTATTTGCTGCACTAAACTCGGACAACTCGGACCACATTTTCTTGCAGCCCAGGCTGGAACACAGTAGCATTTGTGGGGTCTGGTACGAATGGGAAGTGTCCACGCAAAAGGGGCCAGCATGAGAGCAGCCTTGCTAGCTCTGGTGATAATACATTGGATCCTGTGGAGTTATTCACGTTGTAAGACTGCACAGAGTGATAAAAATACAGCAGCCTTGTCCAAGGCAATGGTTACTGGGTGTGCTACAGTCTCCAGCTGATATGCTGAGGAATCCATGGTGGATTGAACCTCAGGTTTAATTTCAGTTTGCCTTTGGTGAGGAAAAGAATAAAAATAGATGTTTCCTTTCCTACCCTCCCACCAATGCAAAAGAAAAGGAGAAAGAAAAATCGTAAAATCTATCAGGCGCTCAAAGGTCTAACCAGTAAGAGCCCTGTCGGCTGGGGAGCGATCGTTCTGGCTTGGTCAGCCATCCCTAACAAGTTACGGGTTGTATAAACTCCCAGCTTACAGCTGTAAATTTACTCAATTTTGAATACAGCCACAAGCTGGCTCAGCAGGATCTGAAACCGTCTGCTCCAGTAGTTGTGGTATGCTTGAAATTCACAACTTCTGGGGGCCCCAGCTTTGGACACATGTAACTGTGGAGGGCCAGATCCTGGACCGCACCACGAATAGCCCAGCTGTGCCCTAAACTGAAAGAGATCTCACCAGTATAAGCTACTGTGTTAATTTATCCTTTCTTAGCTTTTAGCTTCCCTGCCTTGAGTGAATGCCTCTTGATCTCCTTAGCAGCAGGTCCACTGCCTCTGTGCCTGTTTCTGTCCCTCACCTCAGGACAGGGATGTTGGCCGGGGGGCGGCTCTCTTGCAGAAAGCTTCCAAAATGCCTCCCGTTGCAGCAATGCCGTCTCTCCCTGATCGTGTAGCAGGTGGGCAGGGTTTGGTCCGTATGCAGTCCAGGGCCCTTTCCTGCAGTGTCTGCTCGGTCCTGTGCTGAGGTGGAGTCAGTGGGTGTTTGCTTGAGTGATTGAGGGCAAAAGCAGAGTTCTGACTTCAGGGTTTGTTGCTGCAGAAGGGACCGATCTCTCTGAACACCTGTAATGTTGCAACGTTTGATACTCCTAGAAAGCTGAACTTCTGGCTTGTCGGCACTGAATCCTGCTGCAAACAGGAGCATGTTATTTGCGTTGAAAGGGAATTTAGCCTAAGTATGCACTTAAATTTCGATCACCTCTTATATGTTCAGAAATTGGACAATTAACAGCAGCTAGGCAGAGGCAGTATAGGGCAAGAGGGGCTTACCTGCCTGAATCATAGAATCATAGAATTGTTAGGGTTGGAAGGGACCTTAAAGATCATCTAGTTCCAACCCCCCCCGCCATAGGCAGGGACATCTCCCACTAGATCAGGTTGCTTAGAGCGGGCCTTAAAAACTTCCAGGGCTGAGCCTCATCCCAGCTCTTCTCTTACTGCTGGCTATGTTTCATCATGTTTCTGATGGGGAAGCATTTTGTCCAAGACAAATCCTTTTATTTTAGAATGAGGTATGGAGTACTGCTATGTTACTCTCATTGACACCTTAGCCTTCAGCAATACTGATGTGATATTTTCTGTTTGCTGGAATGGACTTGGAATGTAGACATGACTTGAGGGATGGCCAATCCCAGACCTCCTCAATGCGCAACTGGCGTCTTCTTCACTGGGCTGCTGTCTGCCTCTCTGAACCAGCTCCATCTTCACTAGAGCGAGCAGGTTGCCTGGTTCAGGCATGAGAATGGTGAGAGCAGAGGTTATGGGAATAATACGTCTCCAAACATGGCGAGTGTTCACTTCTGAACTCAACTTCCTACAAATAAATGAAAATGAGTGGATGCAAATGAAAGGTTTGTGAGAGGTTTCCTCTCCCATCTTCCTCCTCACCCCTGTGGAGCTGTGCTGGCTCTGGCTCCCAAAGGGTTAAGGTGACTCATGCCCCTCTCACCAGATCTGCTGGCAGGAACGCTTCATCCCAGCCTCTAATTGGTGGTGTTTGCTCTGCACTTTCTCGTTCTGGTTTTGATGAAAACATTTAACCAGGAGCTTAGTGTGCAGAGGCTCCCAGCTGACAACTGCCGCACTGTCTTTACCAAGTTGTCCTTGCTGTGTAAATTCAGCAGCCTGGCTTAGAGATGGCAGGGGAGGACAAACATACACAACGTCACAGCCCCTGGTCCCTTGGCTCCACTCCTGAGGCTGCTCTTACCTACGGTAATCTTTAGGGTTCAGGCCCATATCTGCTCTGGTCCGCAGGTGCCTTTTTGTACCTGGACAGAGAGCGGCATTGGAAGCCAGTTCAGAGCCTTGAGACTTGGCTGCAGAGGTGGGAAGAGCGGCCCCGGCAGGTCCTGTAGGGCCTGGTCTTACCTGAGAGCCGGGGGACAGCTTGGTAGGGCTTGGCAGATTCCCAGGCCATCCGGCTGTGATCTGGGGGATTCTTCCCCAGAGAACAGGCTCTGACAGGCCCTGTGCCACGGAGGAGAGGTGAAGCTACTGGTTCTGTTACGTGGAGACGACCTACTCATTCCTTCCTATGCCGTTTGGGAGCTTGTGCAGGATTTTCCCAACACAGTCTTTCATTGCAGCTGTTTCAAGTAATAACCTGCTTGTCTATAGTCTCTTCTAATGGGCTTCAGCCTAAGAAGTCTCAGCTGATTTTAATTTTTGCCATGCAAGTGGCAAAGAAGTTAACCATGTCCTTATGGAGATAGTCTTGAGAGCGGGCATGTCCAAGCTCCTCTGTTCCTACGTTACAGAACCCTTAGGCAGCAGCAGAACTGAAACAGCCCCTGGGGGAGATGCCAGTTTATCTATGTTGCTGCTGGAAAATGCATTCAAATTTCTGCCCAAACAGGAGATTGTGACATGCAAGAAATTCATCTGAGCCCGTCGGGGCTGCCACTGCTCTGATATTTCTTTACTTTTCTTTCCTTATCTCTGGTGATCTCCCCTATGAACAGCAAAACAAATCCAGATGGGAAAATTTATAAACCAGAAAATCTGGATTCCCCGTTCCTGGAAAAGCATGATTCCTTGTTCTCAGCCGCCTCCGTGTGTCATGGGGTCTGCCATGAAAAGATGCCAGAACTGTTGAAAGAGGCCTGGCCTATGTCTACATTAAAGAAGCGTAGCAGCGGTGTTAACACCCTGGGTGAGTGCGGGTTCCAAAAGGAGATGTGCTGCGCTGGGGGGAAGCAGGATTTGCCCTAGGGAGGGTTGATCCACAAAGGCGCTTGTCCTCTTTAGATCCATTTGAGGACCTTGTGCCACATCATTCTGCTGAACTTATTACGCCTATTGAGGGAAATCTTCTGCCTCTTCTCTGACCCTGAGTGTTGATAGTCTGGAACCAAATACACGTGTCTCATTAAAAACAAAAAGAGCTGGGCCAGGCCCCTGACTCCACACAACGTCCTGTCTGTTATCAGCCCAGAGAAAGGGGAGCGAACAGGTGTAGGATAACAGTGCAACTGAGAGAGACCAAAGTGCATCATAAAATAAACAAACAGCCAGTGCTCCAGCTCCCCCAAATGCACCATTGAGTTGCAGGGTCTACAGTGTGCTTTTGAATGTGCTCCGAGCAAGTGCCCGCTTGGGGCACCGTTTAATTTGCAGCCAGAAATGGGTTGATGATTATCTGCAGCATGGTAGTACCTGGAAGCCCCCTGCCCGTTCGGTTGTACTCGGGGCTGCAAGAGCAATGTCAGCTCCCTGCCTCAAAGAGCTTACAGTTGGCGGGGAAGGAGGCCGCTTCTAGGAGTGACCAGCTATGAGTCTGACTTGTGTCATGAAATCAAAAAAAGTAAGTCTGGATGGAGAACTGAAGGCGGCATCTTAACCTTCCCTTATCGTAAGTAAGGATCGTAACTGTGCTATGGCCTTCACAACCTTTACGGTCTTCAGGGAGGAGCCCATCCAGCCTCTTCTGTGTGACAGTCTTTCCTCCTGAGATTTCTTGGGTGAAGATATTTGTACCAGCATTTTATTTGATTTCTTTGCACCTTTTCTTACTATGAGAATCTTCTATTGCCCCTTGTGCTCTGGGGCTGGCAGAGCTTGCTGTGGTGCTGCTGGCATTTTCATTGCATTTAGTGAAGCAGCAGCTTGGCTTACTTTACCCCATCAGCAGCCAGCGCTTTAGTGTCTTAGCGTGACTCAGACAATGGAATTATGCTTACCCAACAATACCTTTTGTCCTTTGCCCAAAACTTCTGGCCAGGAAAAAGGGAAAAAGGAGGAGGGAGAAAAGAAAGAAAAGATAAAATTCTGCATTTAGTTGTCCTTTCATCACAGGTGGTGCCAGTTGGTTTTTGCTTTATTTGTACAGGGTGGGGAGAAGAGAAAAAGAAAACAAGGTGGAACTCGGACAAGGCCCAGGAAATGTTTGAGCCTGACAACAAACTTCCTTTGTTCAGGGGAGCAAGGGAAAGAGAACAGAAAAAAGGGGCAGAAGACCAGCTGAAACCAACCCCAGCCCTGTGTTCTTAGGCAGGTTTCTTCTTCCTACTCTTTATTGTTTGGGGTTTTTTTGTTTTGCTCAAGTGTCTTGTGATAATTTTGTTTGCACTAGGGCCTTTGTGTGCTGCCTTCTAGAAGGTGGACAGATGAAAGGTTTCCTGGGGACACGTTTGTTATTTGGATGGGGAGGACTTATCATTTTTTTCTAGAGGTATCCTATAGACTGATGCTCTGCCTGATCCCTCCTCTCTAGCCATGAAGATCAAGATGGCTAGAGGGGAAGGATGAAGGACCATGCTATTCAGGAGAGACAGATGAGCAGTTTAGGGGATAGGCATGCAAGTTATGGATCAAAATGTGGAAACCAGAGGGTTTTGTTGATGAGGAAAGGAAGAGGACCTTGAAGGCAGCTGTCAAGAATACTGCCTTGACAGCTGAGGGGAATCCTGAGTACCACCAAGTGGTAGGATGTAGACCTCCCTGACCAGCACAGAATCTCTTGCTGAATCACCTGAAATGTTCTTCATTCAAAAGAAGAATTGGGAGTTCTGGGATAGCTGCCCAAGGAGTACTTGAAATTAGTGACCTTGTGCTACACGGGACAAAATGGATTCTGGCGGGGTTGGGTGTCAGCAGGGTTGTTACAGCCAGTTCATTGGTGCTACTGTAGGTACCACCAGGGTCAGGCAGTGCCCCTGTGCTGCCTGGAACTTGGTTAGAGCAGTTAGAAGTGTTTTACCATCCAAACGGGTGGTGATGGCTCTCTCTGTCGTGCACTTCCATGCAGTCCATGTGTTGGACATTCAGTACGGCTGGGCTGGGCTTGGGCGACACTCAAGTGACCTGTTTCTCTCAGGAGATGCTCTTCCCTAGGGTGCTGGCTGGTACCTTCCTAAATTGCCCTTTACTTCTCTTTAGCTGTTGACTCTCTTCAGTGTTGTAGTGGTCCTGTAATGTTGGAATAGCTGGGTAGTGAGCAGGCTGGGATGAAAGGCTGTCGAGTCTTTTCGTGGCTAGGCTAGAAAGATAACTACAGAGTGCTTAATTAATCTCTGTTATCCCATTTGGGTATCGAAAACTGTTGTATCAAAATTAGTGAAGAAAGTGGTGGATATCACCTGTAAGGCAGGTGCTGGCCATACCCTCCAAAGAAAGGTTAAATGTTTTGACTAGGCTTGTAAGAGGGAAGGTGTCCAACATTCAGTACCTGAAAAGGAAGAAAGAAGGGCAGAGAATCAAAGGCACTGCATGGAGCTGGACCAATGCGGCACTTCCCTACGATGTCTTATCGAAGGCTTGCCGTTCTTCTGATAACGGCCAAAATCACTGACATGCCTAGTATATTAAAAGAAAGCATCTAAAGATGCTGCCAATTAAAACTTTTCCCCTGATCCTGGAGAAGTAGATTCCCTGTATTAGATTTACTGGGATCTGTATCCTTAGAATCCTTTCTTTTTAGTGCAGGTTCTCTCTGAGGTTCATCAGACAGTCCTGGAGCTGCTCTTTTCCCGAATGTACTGCTAAGCCTGTGGATCTGGGACACTGGTGTTGCAGGACACGATCCCAGTAAAATAACTACAGAGTAAGAATTCAGTGAGTCCCAGGCCAAAGCTGGAATACTTGCACTACAAAATATGCTATTCCAGATTTAAACTGGGAGCCGCCACATTCAGACTCCGGTCCTCAGTCTTTGCCTTAGTTTTTGTATCTGTACAATGGAGATAATAAAACTTGCCTGCCACACGGCTTGTAGCTGAGAATTAAGGAACAGTTTCCAGAGCCAGATGGAAGGCAGCTATGGAACACGGGCTGTATTTTTGCTCCTAGTGTATTTGTCTGGAGTTTAGAAATTAAGGCCTGAGAGAGGAAGGTGAATGCACTTGCTGTGGAGGCTCTCCGGAGACGCTCTGGGGAAACTTGCCCAGGGGTCTCGAGGGAAGAGGCTGGCACCGGGGTGCTGGCAGCGGGAGCGGGGGTGGTGAGCGAGCGAGCGGCTTTCCTGCCGTCCATTCCAAGCGCAGGAATGACTGTGGGGAACGATTTCAAAGCCACCACTATGGAGATTAAGGGGATGAGAATGTAAATCTCAAGTAAAAAGGTAATTGAATGTAATAGCAAACACTGCTCGGTCTATGTTAATTTTAGCTCTTCCCCTGGATACAAGGCGCTGTATTAGTGTTTTATTACCATTTTGTTTGCACTAATAAAATAGTAAAATTTATTTCAAGGAAGTTGAAGGATGGTTTTACAATGCAAATTTGAAGAAATTGGACTTTTCATTTACGCCACTGCTATTTTAAACCCTGAAGGGTGTAAATTAGCCTCCTGTGCCTGGGTGAAATCCACTGCTTCCACAAGCAGGGGGAGGATTTGATGTGGGGGAGAAGAGAACAAAACCAAATCATCTGAATATTTCAGAGAGACAGAGATATCTGATGAGGAGAGAGAAAGAACTGACTGCCTGGGCCCATGTAGAGGAAGGGCTGGAGCAGAGTGGGGAGAGCTGTTTGAAAAGCAGGTTTCTGCTGATGAGCTGCTACAGCTGTTGTGAGCCTCAAAAAGGGGCAGAAGGGCAGCAGGTGTGCCCATGGGCATGCTGCTCTGTGCCGCATGCTGGCTATATGGTTCCTAGTGGTGAAGGAGGCACCAGTAATTGGGGCTCAGCTGATTAACAGGTGCTGTAAATGACAGAGAGTTCCTAGAAACGTGGAAGCTTTGGGCAGGTTTTGCTTTCCAGCCCTGGGGACCTCCACTTCCCATGTTGCATATACTTCTCTCTTTCTCTTGCTTTGCTGTCTTCATCTTCCTCCCGTAGCCCGGCCGATCCGGTAGCCAGGCACAGCCTGCCTCTGATTCACCGCTGAGTCACGGTGCTGCCAGTGAAGGTTCCTCCAGCCCAAGAGCCTGGTTCAGCTCCTTCAGTTAGGACTCCTCTTCGGCATGAAATGGAAAGGGATGGGCAGATTATCTGGTCCCTTTCACCTTCGTAAAGTTGTTTATAACAGTGCTGTTCTAGTCACACTGCTTTGCCACTGCTTGACCTTGATGTAAATGATGCTGTAAAGGCCAAGCCACACAGAATCAGATCCAGAGAGCCGTGTTTGATTCCAAAGGTCCTGCGTTGAGTTGGCCGCATGCCTCTTGGAGGCAGGTGTCTCAGAGTGTAGGAGCATCCCAAGCTTAGCAGCATTCTTGGACCTTTCTGAGTTTTGAAAATCTCACAGGGTAACTTTGAGGACTTCATTCTCCTTGTGCAAATGGAGGTGTGGAACAGGAGTTGTAATACCACTTTTTTTAAAATCTCAGAGGTCCCATTCCCCTGCTGAGAAAAGCTTTGAGTTGCTATTTTCCAATTATGTTCACCTTGCACATACCTTGGTCTTCAAGCAATACTAGCATGAAGGGAACCATGCTGAGTTTCTCCTGTATAGGAGAATTAATGTTTTTTTCTGAATCTGAAATGGTAGCTTTGTTCATTGTCCTGAGATGATCTCACTCTACCTCATAGGATAGGTTGCTTTTGTGGAGCAAGTCTATGTATTACATACCTCCCCAACCCACATCAGGTTTTTGTATGTGACTGAGGTACTGGTTTGGGTGTGAGAGCCTCAGAGAACCCTTTTCCTTCCGATATCCAGCAGACTAATGGGCACACGAAATATGGCTTATTCCTAGGCAGTTTCTGTCCACAAGTATTAGCGGTTTTGCTGCCAGCCCAGTCACGCTGCTGTGAGCTCCTTCTTCTGTGGGATGTAATTGTTAATGTACTTGTTTGGTGTCTGGCCTACTGGTCTAGCTGTTGCCCTGCATTCTTGGCCAAGTGGTACAGAGTGAGCTGGTGAGGAAAAACCAGCTCCAGCAATGTGATTTTACAGAGAGATAGATCTCCCAGCTCTCCTTTGGATTATGAATATCATCTATTCGTTTTATCCTCAAGAGGCCTTTCAGGACAGAAACCACTGTTTACCCCACTCACAGGCAGGACAGAGCATCAGGTTGTTACTATTTCTGGTTTGATAGCAGCAAATCCACTGGGGAAGTCGAGGCCAGGCTCCAGGTCCCGTGTTCTTGCCACTGTGAAACCTCTCCTAGCGTCTGGGTATTAAATAAAGCCTCACAAGTTTTTAAACCCTCTTGCAGGTTCAACTTCTAGCACAAAGCCACTAACTAGCCCATGGGTGGTATCAGGCAGCCCTCTTAAACTCCCTGCCCTTCTCCTTTGGTGGGTGTAGCAGAGGCTGAGCCAAGACTTGAGGGCGTTACCAAAGAAAGCAAAGACTTATTTTTTGGCATGGAAATGGTTTCCTATTCCAGGCGAGTCTGGGGAGCAGCATGGTTGTGTACCCAAGGATTTAAGCAGTGCATTAAGCAGAGGGGTTACACTCCGGGTGGATTTCAATCAAAAACTATAATTACATCAAATAGCAAACGGAAATGGAAAAAGAGGATTACTAACTCGACCCTGAATGCTGTTGGCTGCTGAACCTGCTCCATTATTCACACCCCCTCCATTGCCTGAGGTGGGGTGTGTGTGTGTGTAGGCAGTAAGGCCCCCCCTCCTTTTTCCATTTCCTTCATCCATCTGATGAAGTCAGAGTCCCTGTGTTGGTATCAGCGCTTGGAGGAAGGCTGGAATTTGCATGACTTGGATTTGGGACTTTGCAGGGCAGGTTTGATCTCCCTGTGCAACTCTTCCTGGCTCCAGGCAGGAAGAACTGCTCAGCAAAGGCAGCCGTGGGAACCCCCAGGCCCACGAGGTTTTCTCTCTTTTTCTGTTTCGTTATCAGACAAGTATTTTGGACTCATCACTGTTCATCCTCAAGGAAACTGGAAAGCTCCAGACTGCAAGCAGGAAATGCTTTCTAACGTAGAGAGCTAGGTTAGTGCTTAAAACGCTTCTTGAGTTAGTAGAGCTGTTCTGTGGCTGTGTTCCATCTCAGAAATAGACTGTTTTGCTTGGTATGACTACTAGCCAGTCCTTCCCAGTTGAGGACTTACTGCACACTGCACCCAGGGTTTGGGGCTCCCGGGTTTGCTCTCTGTTCAAGGTGGAATGTGGCTTCCTGCAGTACTTTGAGATACTTTCTCAATTCCAATTTGCCATCTCTGCTGTCTGGCACTCCTGTACCTGTCACCTGCCTTCTGCTCTTCATCTGCCTCATTTCATTTGTCCTGCTCTCCCAGTCCCTTCTCGTGTCTCCCTTCCTTCCTGGCATCGGCAGGTTGTGTCTCTACACGCCCGTCACACACCTGAGGTGGGAAGGATGCGTAGTGGGATGGCTGGAAGTGTTTACCAGACAGGGAGGATAAGGTATTCAACTCCCCACTGCCTTCCCAAGCCTGCTTTCTCAGATGGTTTTCCAGATGTCTAATCCCAGATTTCAGTAGCCCAGCCCAGCTCCTGCTTGATGGGACCTCTTCCTCTCTGTGCTGAATGGATGAGACGGCAGGCTGGAGCTAGGTCTTAATTTAAGCTACAGAACAGCGCTGCTCGGTGCTTTGCTGTTACGGCAATCTGCTACACCCTGACCAAATTTGTTGCCCCTTTTTTACCTGTGGCAAGTTTGGAGCTGGGCAAAGCAAGCTGGTGCGTAGAAGAGAAACCCCAGTACAGGGTTCATGTACAATCTGGGCAGAAGCCCAGGAAAAGGACAGCATCTTTCCAGGCTCTGGATAGTTGCAAATCCATACAGAGTGAGACTTTGCCAGATTCCAGCCTCTGAATCAAAAACATTTTAAAAGCCAGCATCTCTCTGATTTTGCTGTGTTTAAGCCTTGTGCCTGGCGTTGTCTGTGCTCAGGGGTGGTGTGGAGATTCCTCATCGTCTGGTCACTATCATTTTGATTCTCGCTTGGGCTTTCTCATTTGTCTTAAAAACCAGGAGCTACCCTATAGTTTTCTTGCAGCTCTCCCTTGGGTCACTTGTGAGAATGAAAGATCTGAGTGCCTTCTCGAGTAAATTGGTGTTTATTCTAATGACTAAAGAGGGTTACTCATGTTTCTTTCATATAGGACAGGCCCCTAGATTTTGCCCCAAACTGTAGAGTAGTTACATGGCACCAGCAGTTGTCTGCAGATAGTCACATGAGATTTTAGGGCTTCTCTTCTTTTACTATTTTATAATTTATGAGTGTCCCTGAATTGGTTGTAAGGATAAACTGGCTCCCTGCACAGGAGGGAATTTCACTCAGCAGTGGGAATCTGTCCCTTTGCCGTCGACCAAAGCTGCGTTCCCAATTCCTACTTCCCGCTGCCCAGACTGTGCTGGCTTCAGAGGTGGCTGCCTGCAGTTCTGTGGCACCGACCTTACCTTGTCATGAAACGCTTGGGGAGGAAAGGTGCTTTGTAACTGTAAGATAATATTCTTTTCTTATAGACAGATATTTGATTTTGTAATACAATACAGTGAACTGTAAAAAAAAAAAAAAATCCTATCCAAATGTAGGTTTCACTGAAAATCATTTAAATACATAAGGAGGCTCAACCTCAGTTAAAAACTGAAATCCCTTTTAGCAGATAGGGGAAGGAATAATGTTACTAATTAGACCAAACTTTTATTTATTATACAAACAGGGGAAAAAATCTTAAAGACAAAAATATGACCAAGACATTGTCTTAATTTATTTTTTTTCTTGTGCATTTTACTGACTTTAATTTTAAATTTATTTCGGGCTCCCTCTGCAATATCTGTAGTCCAGATATAATGGTGTAGGGGGCTAGTTTGAGAAAACCAGAGCTTTAAACAAACTAGTTATGTCACTGTCCGAAAGGACTACAGTGGGAAGAATAAATGGTGAGAAATAAATTACATCAAACATTCCAAAATTTACCTTAAATTGAAATTTGGTTTTATTACACACTGTAGAAAATACAAAAATCCAAACACTAGGAAAAAAAAACACAAGAAACACAGGAAGGCTAGAGTTGTCCTACTTCGTACGAGTTTCTCACTGTGCTAAATCCTGTTTCTGCAGTTGTGAATGAACTGGAGCCAGTGGAACTGCTCAAGTGTTTGTGTGTGTGTGTCTCTTCCAGTCCAGGGCCTCGGTCATTTTCATGGTCCAACTGTGATCCTTCTGCTTCCTTTTTGCCTTTACTAACAATATTTTGGAAATGACAACCGCTTTCTCTTCGCTTGTCCTTGTGTAAACCACAGTTACCTTTCACCAAGTGATAGGATCTCAGCAGACGCAAAATAAAAGGTTTGATTTTAAAGGGATATCATTTGCAGGTGTGGAAAAATATAAGCTGAGTGTGAGGTTGAAAAAGAGAGGCAGAATGTCAAGGTTCAGGCACCCATTTTGAAGAGGTGTTTAAGAGTTACAGCTCCAGCTCAAGCCTTCCTAAGCTGCAGGTGCTTAGGAATTTGGAAGGACTGGGTCTGTACTTTTTTTAAAGAGGAATATGGATGTGCATGAACATTTCTGATTGCTGTAAGACATATTCTGTTATTCCTGCCTGCACCGGCGCTCACGTCACGGTACCAAAGGTCCTGCTGGTTTCAAGAGGCCAGCCCAGAGAGCGAGGCACAGCATCGCGGGGAGGAGGAGGGTGTCAGACTATAACCCCCCCGAGAGCAGAAACGCTGGCAGGAGGCATCTCACCTCGGGGAAGTGATCTTCATGGGTTACTAGTTTTATCAGCAGTACATCCTTTTATACAGAGAGAAGGAAGAGAGGAGAGAAATTCCATCCGGCTCTGCTGATTCAGTGGAGTAAAGAGGTGGAATTCATTAGGAAAAAATTGTTTATGGCACAGCTTTAGTCAGAGGTTCTTCCATTTTAACGTCCTGCTATTTTTTGATAGATTGTTTGAAAGACAAAGCAAGCACTAGGGGCTGCTTAGTGTTTTTGTTTTTATTTTTTCATTAAAGTTTAATTGCGTGACTTGTTATGTGATGTAACTTCTGGAAACGCCTGCTGTAGTTGCTTGCAAAATGATTTTTGATTTGTTATGTTTGAATCTCAGGTGCAGGAGTGTTAAACCTCAAAGAGGCATTCAGACATGCATATATAGAGAAAACATATATGTGTAATACATATAGGATAGGTTTTGATTAATGAAAGAAAAGAACTGAAACTGCTGTGAGAGAAGAATCTCCTTTATTCAAAAGCTCTTCTGCTACATCACTAGCACAGAGACTAAGGGCCTTAAAATTAGTGTAACTATAATTTATAGCCACCTTAAGGACACTCTGCCTCCTGATCAGTAATGGAGCCTTAAATATAAATGGATCCTCATCTTGCAAACACTCAAATATTTTCTTTACTCACATGAGGTGTCAAAGGAAGGGTTTCTATAAGGAAAATAGGGCATTTGCATAAGTACTCACAGCATCAAACAACAGAGAATTTGTATTGCATAAACAACAACAATCACATTAAAATCATACTGCTTTAATAGTTTAGAAAAATTATAACAAAAACATTGAAACTGTAATAGATGTTGCTGTCTGTATTGGTATCGATTTCATAATTTGCGTTGCCTTAATCTTGGGTGGGTGAAGATTAAGAATCTCCATGTAGAGGTATGAGTGCGCAATAAGTGGGTAACATCTTAAGCAGCTTTCCTTTGCCTGGAGATGATTATTTGAGGACAGAACGTTTCCTCCATAAACCCTAGGTTTTGGAAAAGAAAAAGAGAATCTTTATAAATAAAAATCTCAAAAGGAAAATGTCCATAAAAGGGGAACCTGGGGAGAAGGTGCTTACTTTAAGCAAGTTTTCCAGACTTCATGTGTGTTGTAAACATGACAGCAGAGAGACCTCCATGGGCACACCTGAAACTGACTTTTTTCCCACTGTCCAACACATCAATTCCCAAAGGAAACCTGGAGCGTAAGTGGTTGATAAAAGGGAGAAGGTGGAAGATGTGTTTGTGTTCTATAATCTAAAGCCTTTTATGTATAAAACATTTATACCTGTTTAACTTGAGATGTGGTAGTTAAACCAATAGCCTGCATGGAAACAATTATTTTGGCTCAGTTCTAATTAATTAGTAACAAATTTCTACAAAATCCAAATAAAAATAAGAGTGGTAGAGGTTTGTATGAGATAACTTCTTATACATATTTTTGAAAATCCATGTCTTTGAAAAATACTGCTAATCAAGTATGAAAAACAAAATATACGGAAATTCACTCTGTAGAGCATTTGTGAATTAAGGTTAAGACATTCATAAAATTATGATAAAAAAATTAGCAATGCTCACCTTCAGCTTTGGTTCCTTTGAAAGAGAGCTGGGCTTCGTCAAAGTAAGAAGCAACTCACTGCGAGATGGGGTAAGGAATCTCACCGAAAACTTTCCCAGCAAATGGTGGAGCTGAACTGCTTTTATCTAGAAAAAAGTAGGCATTTCTTGCTTCCCATTGGGTTTATGCTCAACAGTGAGCACTGGTTTTCACAAGAACTAGGTGAGGAGCATGTCCCAGGATGTGCTTCTGCACCCAGAATGTACAGGTAAGTACAGGTTTCTGAAAAGACATACACTTTTTTTCTCTAGTTACCATCCCTGAAAAGTTTGTCCCTCTAATATTATTTTTATCTGGGATTTTTTCAGATTTTGTTAGTATACATAATTTGTACATTTTTATTGTCTGTAAATAATTTGTTCTGGACTGTAAATGATATCCAGCCCGTACACCAGAGCAGGTAGGTCTAGAGCTGGACCCTGGGCAATTTGGTCTACAGAGCATCCCAACCGGTGGGTCTGTGTTTGCAGGGGTGGTAGACTCAGACTGTTTTGCTATTTCAGGATTCAGAAAAATAGTAACGTAAGCATGGTCCTGGACTGATCCTCTGCTGAGCAGCTTCCCAGTTGTAGGGTGTCATCTTCAAATAAATAAATAAAATGGAAAAAAAAAAAGGCAATTAAACACAAAACAAAACACCAATCTTTAAGTGGAAATAGCAGTCTCCCCTTAGACTGAGAAGTTTATTTAGCAAAGAAGGGGATAACCTAGTGGTTAGAGCATAGACAGAAATTTTATATTCTCCTAGCTCTGACTAAATTGCTATTTGAGTTTGGTCAGGTTACTTTAACTCCTTGTTTTCCCACCTTCACTGTGAAGTGAAGAATTCCCCTGTGGCGTGTCATGCAGTAAAGCTGGAAGTTTGACTGTTTGGGCAGCAAATGTATCTGCATATATGGTGATTTTGCGTCGGAAATCTGAGGATATCTCTGAGTTCCCATGCACTTGCTCATTTTTTTCAGTGAAATAACTCTGGCTTTTAAAACTAGGAAAAGCAATTAGTTCACTCTGGGGACCAATAGGTGGAAACATGTCATTTTAAAAAATGGATTTGATTGTGGGGATCTCTGAGGCTTTATATTAGGTTAGACTACTTCTGCTACAAGTGATGTCTGTAGGCACTGGGTATGCTCTGGGCTCCGAGAAAGCCGGAGCTTCTTCAGCCCCGTGGTCCTTGTGCAGTTGCTCTGACAGTGTAATAACTGTCTTAAAGTACTGCACATCACTTCAGCATAAGCATATGTATGAAATGGACCTATAATGCATAATTGTAACAAGTAACTAGAATACTGCGTATGCACTTCTAAAATTGGCTGGGTTAATAAAATGTGCTGATTGCTCCCTGAGGATATCAAGGGACTGGATGATATTAGTAAGGGTCACCAGTTCAAATCTGGGGCAAGTTAGCAGTGACTGCAAGAGCCGTGGTGCATCCCTGCATGCTCTCCCTAAGTATCTCCTAGGCAGGTATCACTAGCAGTACAAGGCCTACTTTGGTGGCAGCGGGATTAAAAAAGGAGGATGGCTGTATGGGGTGCTGAGATGGGGCTTCAGAGACCGCAGTGCTATTCCCAGTTCTGCTGGGGATTTCAGTCCCCTTTCCTGTGTAAGGTTAAAGCACGAAGCTGCTCACCCATGTCTTCTGGATTCACAATCCTTCTTGCAAATCCGTCACTTTATTTACAAATTGGAAGCAACAATTAATTTGAATATTATATTGTATTTTTTAAACAAAGATTATTTATTTCTAAGTTTCCAAGAGAAAGGAAAGGTGGAAATATTTGGCTATTGCTCTTGCTGGCCACTAGTTATGGGGATTCAGGCTGCCAGTCCAGGACAGAGAGCATTTTCTAGCTTCCCTTGGGAGGCAGAGTATCACCAATATACCTGCACAATGCTGCTGCATCAGTTTTGTAAAGGAAAGGCAAGAGTCTCAAGCAGTAAGATAATGTGAGATCACCACCTGCACCTCTGGGTGAGCGGAGGCTTCTTGGCTTTCCAGCTTATGCCTCAGGCTGAGCGCTGTTTAGCAGGGGTCTCGTGAGGGTGTCAATACGCTCGGGTGTGTAGAGAATTGGTGGTTTGTGGCTGTGCTCTCTGCAACGTCCTGCCCCTCCAAGACACATGAGAAGCTGAACAACATGACTTGCTGAGCAGGAGGGCAGCTTCTGGTCAGGTGCTTGTATTTTTGCTGCCTTAGCTGCTGTTATAAATTCCTCATCTGGCCTTTTGCTTCTGATATTTTTGCCTTGGCCAAATCAAAGACGGTTTTGTTACCTCCGGCTCCCTGCGGACGCGGCAGCTTCAGGCAGTGAAATATGCTCCAGCCTTTAGAGGGAGGACAGGGGACCCGCTGCTGGGAATCCATGGTGGAGAAGGGTTCCGGGAACTGGACTGAGGCTTTTGCCTTCATTACAGCGCTGGATGCATCTGTGTGCATGTGCAAAAACAACAAACCTGCTGGTTGTGTGCCGGGCGAATAGATAAAGGTGCTCGAAAGTGCTGTGGGATTTTTAATGTGGAATGAAAAAATACACAGCAGCATGTGGAGGCTGGCACTGAGACGTGCTTGCTCCTCCTTGCTGCTACCCACCTGGGGAAGTAAGGTCAGCGCAGCTCCTAAATTAATATATACTGCAGTAAAATGGATGGATTGGGGAGCAGTTGTAATATTTGTGTCTAAAAGGAATGAAGAGAGGTAGGTGGGATTGCCTGAGGTTCCCCTTGGACTAGGCGTGGAGGAGCACAGTCCTAGTGCCTGGACATGGATATTTAAGCTAGACTGGAACACTTCTTCCCCTGTGAATGACTGCCCTCACTCTTGGGTGATGTTTGGGAGAAGAGGAGCTTGACTGAGACATAGTGCCAGGGATTAAGGAATTACTGTGAAGGGTAGCAATAACTCTTCAGATCCTGGAACATGATCATTGTATTCCCCCGAGGGTCTGGTTGAAGACCATAGAATATGTTTCAGAGCTGAGAAGTTGAGGGATGCTCAGGAGGTTCCCCAAGGCTGCTGGGTCAGGGCCCTTTGCCCTCTGTAGGAACCTCCCTTTTCCCCACACGTACATCTTCAGCCACAGCTCAAGCAGCTGCTGGTTGAAGTAGGAGGGAAGGGCGGGAGTTTCTCCTGGAGGGGCTGCCCCTGTCAGCAGCCACGGGCGGGTGGAGGGGGGAATCTGGCCAGTGAGCAGGCGAACGCATACAGAAATGATGCTGGAAGCCAAGGCTAGTCCTGCTGATGTGGCCCTTTCTCCTGCAGCGGATCATAAAATATGGCTCAGATTTTCATTATGGCCTCTATTGATTATCTTTTGGGACAGATGAATTATAGGGAACATTAAATTAAAAAAAAAGGGAAATATTTGAATGAGTTTGGGAGGTCGATGCCAGAAGGGCTGACGCACCAAGCCTTACCGGCACTTGCCTGCTGCGTGGGCCTGCTGAGCCCTTCCCATGGTCCCCCTTGGGGGAGCGCCTGTCCAGGGAGCTCCCCTTGTCTCTGTCAGCTGCCCTTGGGGAGCAGCAGGCTCTGCAGCGGCCATGGGCTATGCCTGGGGACAGCCTAGATGCGGAGGCGGTGGCTGGAGCACCTGGGTGCTGTTCCTGAGTCCTGCCTGATGCCACATGCCCTGCCTTCGCTGGGAGGTGGCCCTGGGGACCTGCCAGTTAAACAGTACTCGATGGGGTGTCTGGCTGTCACCTACCTTGGGATTCTCTAATGAAAGGGGAAAGGCCAAGTCATTGCATTTGGAGACAAATTCGGATCTGGTGTAAATATATGCGTGGAAGCCAACAGTGAATCATAAAAGTAGTGATGGGCTTTCAAAGGTTTCCCTCCTTCCCTGCACCAAAAGAAACATCACTGCCCTCATCTTTCCTACGTTGAGGGGTCTGTGCTCTTCTCTCCGGGGTTTATGGAGTGCAGGAACTGATTCTTGATGTGGTTTGTGGTCAGAGACCTTTGACTGCAGGTAAGAGAAGTGCCAGGATCGAGTCATCCCACTGTAAATGTGACTGAAGTCAAACCAGAGGAAGAGAGATCTGTCTTCTTGCTGGCTCTGGCCAGCTCTAATTTTGAGGGTAGTCCTGGAACTTTGTTCCTGTGGAAGCTCTGTGCCTGTTCAGCTTTTCTGGGTTGTACCGTATGCCACGGTGCTCTGTGCTCATCTGCAGGAGATGGCCTGGTAAGGCTTTATCCTCTGCTCGCTTCTCTGATTGTATCCACCAAAGTGGGTGAGATCCTGTAACCTGCTGTAATGTCGTCAGCATGCTTTCAGCAGCTGAAAGTGGGGAGTAATTGATGTTACCTCTTTCAAAAGAGCCACAGTTCAGAGCACTTTTCCCTTTCCCAGTCGTAGCAGGAGAGTCCTGCAGCAGACATTCATAGGAGCTGGGTGGCTTTAAAATCCCTTCTCTGTGCTTTGTTCCTGGGTTGTTTTCTCTCAGTCAGGCCGGCAGCCAGTGCTTCTGAGGAATTCTCTGTTTTCTTTTCTAAGATTGAGAAGAATGCAGCCAGGGTCCCTCTCCAGCCACCCGCCTTCACACACCAGCTCGCAAGACAAACATCCTCCCTGCAAATACTCGCCTGCACCTGGACACGGGGTCCTGCATGGCACAGTCCTCGAGTCCCGCTGCTGCAGGCTGACCTGGAGACATCCCCCCTTTCTCTCCTCACCAATCCCCCTGCCTGCCACCACCGCCAGCTTTCCTTCTGTGGGTCAGAACAAACACCCAAGGCGTGATACCTGCTTTTGAGATTTGCATGTGTTCTGGTGGTGTTTTTTATTCACACATGTGTGCAGATTCCCATTTGTCTGGTCACACGGCCATTTGGCAGGAGTTTTGCCAGCCTGCACACTGCATGTGCTGCAGGGGCAGAACTGTCTCTGCCTGTGCTGCTGCCCGCACTCCTGACACGGAGGAGTACAAGCACCCTGGGTGTACGCACTGTTCGGCAAAACGCCTCGTGTGACCTTTTGAATAAAACTGGTGTTACTGAAGTGTGAGCATTCACCCTTGCTGATGGGAGAGTTAGGTGCCAGTGGATGGGGCCACCTTTCTGAGTGCTTTAATGCACACTTGCATGTACGTGTTTCACTTCCTTGCAGATCTCTGCTGATTTCACAAGCCATCCGCAAAGCTTTGGCTTCACCTGGGCAAATGCAAAAGGTGGCGGTTTCCATGGCTCCACGGCCTCGCTCGAGCGACACACCCTTTTTGTGTAAGCTGGCTCCCTGGAGTCGATTGTATTTTGGCAAACAGCTTCATAAACTCCTCCAACAATTAAACTGAAAAGAAAAAAAAAGACCAACCAAAAAACAACAAACCAACAACCCAAAACACAACAAACCCCATGCATTATGGTGTGAGACAGCAAACAGGTTGGAGCAACTCCCCCAGGTCTGGAGTTAGCCCCAAGCCCCCAGTGCTGGGCAGGGAGGAGGGGAGCCGCGGCTGCACTTGCTGGACTTCGTTTTGGGAGGTGCCTGGGCTGCTCCAACCCACCAAACTGCAGTGAGCTAACAAACATGAAGGAAAAGGTCATGTTATTCACTTTTATTTTTTCAAAGCTGCAAACATCCCTCTCTCTGGGAGGGGAGGCTGCACAGATGCCAGCTCTGATTAATTTAAATATTTACCAATCCCATTTTTTTTTAATTGTGTATGTTTGCGCTCTGTTTGTGTCCCATAAAATACCTGGTGTTTTGGGCGTACCCCGTTTGCAGGGTGCATGAGATCACACTGAAAAAATGCAATGAAAAACATTTTCATGCCACGACACATCAAATAGGATTTTGAATTAAGATGAAGATTTTTTACCCCTTTTTTATCTCTGAAGTTTGGGTGAAAGGGTTTTCTTTTTCTATTTCTTTTTTTTTTTTTTTTTTTAAATAAATTCTTTTATTTAACTAGGAAGAAAAAAAGCTATGGAAATTCCTTTAAAAGTTAACTTTTGCCTCATCTCACCATGTCAGACGATGAAGGCAACTGTTTGTGCTGGTCAGAGCATCCACTGGTGTGTATTTGTGTGCTATTGTCTTGATGGTGGTTTGTTCCAGTGGGCAGGCAGTGAGCAGGGCACAAGTCTTGAGTTTGAAGCCAGTGCCAGCTCCGAGCTCCTGGGTGAGCGATGGCAGCTCCGCTCCTTTCCCTGCCTGTCACTCGTCTCAGATGTGCTCCGAGGCAAGTGCTGTTTGCTGCTGTCTGTGTGTCCCTGGCACGGGGGTCTCCTCTCGTTTGGAGCTGCTGGGGTGCTGCTGTAGGACTCGCAGGTGACTTGCCCATCATGCTCTTCAGGGGAGGCGGCTGAGATGAATGAGTGACCCTTTGGTGAGCATCCCAGTGCCCACTGGGCACAGAGACTCGTGGGTTTGTGTGCCCCAGAGCTGAGCACGGTACAGGAGCCAGTTTGGGCACAGGTACGTCATGGCACATTGTCTTCTTTGATATGGGATTTTCTATATGCTTTTTGCCATAGAGGCTAGTGCTCCCCCGGGAGGGAAGTTTTATTTGCGGGTTTGAGCAATGAAAGCACTGCTGACATTCACCCCACCTCCTTTTAATTGTTTTCCATGCCTATTGGGTCATAGTCTGATCCCAGCTACATCTGGGAAAGTACAGAGCTGTTCCTTGGAAAAATGGAGCATCTCCAAACTCAGAGTAGCACTGCTTGGGATCAGGATCCAACCACCTCCTCTCTTTGCTGTGTGGCTGGCAAGCCAGGCAGAGTTTCGCCCAAAGCACAAGTCCTTTGAAGGTTTTTTTTTTGTGTGTTTTACTGCACCTATAAAGGACCACAGCTCAAACCCCCCCACTATGAACTGCAGGTCTTGAAGCTCTGTGTCGGGAGAGGCTTAGGGGGACAAGGGGACAGAGGCGGTGACACTTCTGTGAGTGGGGCTCACAGACAGCTGGATGTTGGCACAGAAGCCAGATGTCACTGCTGGGACACCAGGGGCACAACTGCCTTGTTACAAGCCTCAGGGCTGTCATCGGGGTAGGGCAGAATGTATGTATGTCTGTGTCTGCTGGAGGGGGGGATTTGCACTGCTAGAATTTGAATCCTCTGTTCCTGCCCTGCTGTGGGGAAAGGAAAAGAGAAGGGGAAAAATCAGGGTGGGAGTGCAGGGAGGGCAGCAGTTGTCTCATCTGAGCTATTAGCCAGAATTTGAAATTGGACCTGTTACTTTTGAGGAATGTAGGGCAGTGGAGGAGAGATGTTGTGTGAATGTGCACGCGGCTCTTGCTTCAATGTCCTAGGAAAATGCCAGAGCGTAGGATGGCAAGGAGTAGTAATTACCCCACAGCTTCAGCTCCACCACTGCACTCTTTGATCACTTATTACTTTTCTATTCCTTCTGCTTCTTGCTGTAATTGTTACAAAATCTCTCTGCTTTGGGAGGGGTCCAGGACTCGAGGGCCCAATTGCATCTGCCCTGATTCAGAAAGTGGGTCATGCTGCTTGGTCTGGGAAGAAGATACTCATCTTGCTTAGCATGATATTTATTAGGAGATAGGGAAGGGAATGCAACCGCGCTGTTGCCTAGAAAATTGCTCTGGGGGGATAGCGAAGGACTTGTGAGGGCAGAGCACAGAAAGTTCTTGCGCACCCAGTGCCTGCTGAAGTTTTGCCACATTCCCTGCGCCTGCGTTGCCCGATTCCCTCACAGCAAGACGTGGTGTGGATAGATGGCAGGGTGAGAGTGGCACTGGGGACAAGGAAGAGATTTGTAGCTGCTCACTCAGCTTATTAGGCAGTGATGGGCTCTTCACCTTCCTTGGAGTAGAGGCTGGTGGGAGTGGAGGGAGGGGAAGACCAGATCTGGTTTGTTCATAAAGACGTGCTGTTTTCACAGTAGCAAATGAAGACCTAACCTGGTTGGGTTTTGCTGCTGAACAAGTGACCAGCTCTGCTCCTGCAGCCCCTCCAAATACACAGCGAGCCTGGGTACTTGGTGTGCTGTATGACACAGTGCCCTGAAAGCCAAGAGCTCCCCTGCTAAGAGCAATTACAATCCCTGGATCCAAAGCCTAGAGTGATTTACTCTGTGCTGTATCTATCTCTCATTAAACAACAGAGAGAAGGAAACTCAGGAAAAGAAGCAGGTGATGATACGCCCAGTGTTGCTCCAGCAGGGTCTCACCGTAGGGACTCTGCCACAGACCGCCCTACTCGTGGGGGGTAGAAAAGCACAGCTGATCCTGCCAGTCTGGCTGGGCCTGTGCTGCTGCTTGCTGTGAAATCACCCTCAGGATTATCCAAAGGAAGAACTGGCAACTCCAGTAACTTGGAGGGCCGGATCCTCAACTCGTTTAAATTGGCATGACTTCACTGAAGCCACCGAAACTGCACTGATTTTACACCAGGTGAGGATCTGGTCCAGAATCTTCTGAAAGAAGAAGACAAAGAGGACACGAAACATAGATTTGATAGAGCCCACTTACAAACATGGTGGCTCCTGAGCTGTCCTGAGTGGAGAGTGGGTCAGCAGGTTTTTTTCTTACATCTTGGACAGCTTCGAAGGGCTCTGAATTCTTGTGGCTATAGCAAATGCCAGAGCAGAGCTCCCTTGGGAGGATGGGGTACCTGCATCTTTACCTGCCCTTTGAAATGCGAGTTGGCAGGGTTTGGTGAGAGCATCCAGCATTGTCCTGCCAGCGTTGCCTGCTCATGGCATTGTGAGGGGGTCGGAGACACAGTGAAGACACTCGCCTTTTGATTTGGCCTGTCATGAACCCTGCTAGGCTTGTTCTTATGGGTGCTCTAAGCCTGGTCTGTCTTCTCCCGTACATTCAACACCACTAGTATCCCTTGTGGCATGTGATACCGTTGTCTGAGGCAGACTGGCGGCTGTGGCTTTGGCCTTACACCACTGACACCACAAGTTTTAATTTCTCTGAGCCTGTGAGATGATGGGAGGAGAGTTTCCACTTCAAGGAAGGAGAGTAACCCATGTCCATGTCCCAAATGACTGCTCCATTGGGCAGTGTTAAGCACATGCCTCCAGAAATTGTTGGATCCTAGTGTGGCAGGCCAATTCTGTTTTCCCAGCTCTGCACCTCATCTGGGGTGGGGGTATTATGGGATGTATGTAAGAAGGTATGTCGTTGTGTGTTTCTAGAGGAGTTTGTTTGCTGTAGCACTGGGCTCTTGGGACCTGCAGGGATGCACAGAATTCACTCCAGCCCCCGGCACACACTCACATCCGGGGTGGATCTGCACAGGGTTTTAGCAACTCCCAGTGCAGCAGCTCAGGGCCGGAAGTGAAGAAGGGGTAAAATATCCAGCTGAAACTCCTGTAGGATGTAATTACCTGAGCTGGAAGCTGGCCAGGACAGCAGGTATCATGCATCATCTGCTGGTGGTATCAGAAGCACCGAGCATTGTGGGAGGGGTGGTCAGGACCGAGGAGTGACGCTGTTCGTGCAAGAGACAGGACCGCTCCCTCGGGGCTGCCTCTGTGAGCATTCAGCATAACGGCTTTTGAAGTCACTTGGTGTTTGTTTCCATGGTTGTTCTGTGCACGTACCATGGTGCCTATAAAATGCTCTTGGGAAACTACAGCCCATGGATGGATGGCCCTGTCCTGACGCTCATTCAAATGGTCCTACTTTTCCATTTACAAGAAAAGAGGAAAAAATGCTTCAACAAAAAAAAAAAAGGAAAAAAAAACCCGAAGGAAATTGACTTCCCAAAAATTACACTAAGCTAACATTTGAGGCCTGGCACAAATCCATCAGAGCCAGGAAACTCAGAATTAACCAGTGCAGTCCCATGGCTGCCGGGAGGGGCTGCACTCTGGAAGCACAGGCCGACGCTTTAGAAGTTGGGGGATTGGGGATGAAAATCCTCAACGTATCTCTGAAGCACAGCAGAAGGTGTTTCCATGCACCTCCGTGCATGCAAAAAAAGCAGCATGAGATGCTTCGGGGAGTGGGTTAACAACAGGCTCCTGGTGTTCAGATCCAACAGCTGATACCAGCACCTGACCAGGGCATGTTGCACCAGGGCTTTCCCCGTGGGCTCTATGTTGGTGGAGCAGGGACAGGGCGACACGGCAGGTACCTGCATGCTGCTGCAGAGGAAGCTTGAGAATTTCCACCCTAACCCAGGTTGCAAGTGAGGACAAAGTTGACTCTTCTTCGTTCCCGCTTGCGCATGACACAGCATAGCATAAATCATTGTGAGTGACAGCTTCAGTTCAGCTCAGGTTAGAGGGGAAGGGAGGGAAGCGCAGGTCAGGCCGGGGGGCAGTGCTGGGGCCGTGCGAGCAGCCAGCCCCGGGCAGGTCACAGGAGGAGGCTCCAAGCAGAAATCATGGCTGGTGCGGCGGGTCAGAGGTGGTCTGAGCTGGCAGAGCGGGATGGAGGGAGGCTTGCAAAACACCTGCTGTGTGCTCCTCACCTTGGGCTGATGCTGTCGGTGCTGTGCGTTTGCGGGGACTCATTTGACTCAGTTTTGGAAAAGAAAGGAACGGGATCCTGTACCTACTGCTGCAAAGAGGCTGGCACCATGCTGAGAGCGGGACAAAGGTCCAGCTGTCCCCAGCCGTGGATAGCAGGCTGCCAACCTGCTTTTGCTGTGAATTTTCACAGCTTTGGGGTGCCACAGACAGAAGACTTCATGTCAGAGCTTTGATAGTATCTCATTTGGGAGGCTGGGGGAGGTCGGGATGTGTTAAGGCTGAAAATATTTACAGGTTTTGAAGTTGAAACGCAAACAGGAAAAGCCCTTTAAAAAGTGAGTGTAGTGGATATTCAAAACAGGGATTGCCATGGAAACGCCACAATATTTGCTTAAATTGACACAAAGGTTGCTGGTTGCAGGGTTCTGACTTCTTTGGCTCCATTTTCTTTGGCCCGGCACCTATCACAAATTGATCTCAACAACCCTCTTTTGTTTTGCTTCTTTTATTTTTGTCTGATGGAAATTAAAAAAAAACACCACCAACAAAACCCTCCAGTCTACAATCCCACCTCACAGAAGAGTCTGAAGCCTCTGAGCTTCTGTCAAGTGTTGAAGCTAGGACATTTTTTAATTTTGTAAGTAAGGTAAAAGTTCTTGTTCTTTTAATCTGTGTATTTTATGCATTTCCTCCAATGCAGGAAATGGAAGGGAATTGTCTTAACTGTCTAGGGAAAGCGGGGAGAAGGGTGAAACCTGTTGCAAAGGTAGCAGCGTGCATCCAAGGAGCACAGGAAGGGAAGTGGGACTTTTGTTGTCCAGCTCTTGGACCAAAATTTGAGAGGTTTAGTTTTGGTTCTTGATTCTGCCTCAGATTTGCCAAGTGACCTTTGGCAAGTCACTTAATTACCGTGTGCCTCACTAAACTGGAAATACTAATTCTTCCTTTGTCTCATCTGGTTATATTTGTAACATCTTTGGGGCTGAGGAGTTACATCTGATGTGGGGATGTAGAAGACTGATGATAGAGCTCCATTCTACTGGTAGCTGTAAGATGAACACAAGCGAGCGATTGCCCCACAAAGGAGGGATGGCATCATGATCTCTCCTGGGCAGAAACGCTCAGCTGGCTATGGGGGGGAAGCTCTTTGCAAGGAGTGGCTTAGTTCTGTAGGCTGCTTCTACAACTGATTGACCTGGATTTTTTTCTGGGGAAAGTTGGAGTGCGCGGCCCACCGGATGGTCACCTAGGCGGTTTGTAGCATGACTTTTGAGTTGGTAACACCACACAGGGCAGAGAAGGAGATTGGGATGCAATGTGTTTGGCAGGACGTGAAATGCCTTGCCTTGCTGGACTGTTGTGTGTGACCGAGGGCTGAGATCTGTGGGTGGCTGTGGCATTTGAGGCCGGCGTCATTGCTTGTGCTCATGATTCACCTGAGCTCTTGTACTGCTCAGTAGGGAATATTCATTTCCTTTTGAAACTCTCCTCAGGGCGAAGAGACTTCACCAAGTGAAGGGAAGCCATCAAATTCACACTGTCTTCACCTGAGACCGCCTCCAAAACAAAGAACTTGACTTTTCTCCCGGCTTAGTACACTGGAATGGACCTTGAAGCCTGTGACTTCTCAATGCAAGGTACTGGCTTTTGTTCTGTGATCAAACCCTAAAGTAGGACTGGAGTGAGTGAATTTGGCTCTCCAGAGCCTCCGTTCCAGTTCCTGGGGAATCTCTAGCCTCTAAATTTTAAAAGAGCTGCTGAAAGTCATTGGTTTGGGTGGTAAATCCATGGTGGGGTGTTGGTTTGTCTTGGGCTGGCTTATAAGTAGGACTGGGTTTACCCCTGACATCACTGCCCATTTCTGCACAGAGGCACCCAGCTGACACAGCAAAGCAGTGGTTTGAATAGCTCCCTCTCTTAGCCTCCTTCTTCCTAATGAGCTGCTATGCGGTATTAACAATTAGCTAAGTAGTATGCCAGAACAGGCTAGCACGGGAGTCCCCTCGGTAAGTATTGTGTGGGACAGTTTCTGATTGACTTGTTTCACAAAAGAAGAGGAGTTTGAAGATGTCTGTGGTCACAGTGGGAAACTCAGAAAGATTGTGAGGGGGTGGGACTCTGTTTCTGAAAGCCATTTTACTTTCTTCACTGCTTGGCTCCCATCACAGCTTCTCTACAAAGAAAGGTATGGCACAACATGGCCTAGAAGAAAGCAGCCGTGGGATAACAACAGTGGAACAATGTATTTCTTCTCAATGGTTTGGGAATTTGAGAAGTACCTGGTGGCACTGCCATACTGCTGCAGATAGAAGGGGCTAAGAATCCTCACTGTGTCTGGGCTTTCTATGATGTTATGTCTGCTCTGTATGGGGTAGAGGTTTTTTCAGTGGTGTCTCCATGCTGTGTTGGCACCATTAAATGATGACGGTGATGCGTGAATGAAGATCAGCAACGTGAAATGCCTGTGGGGATTGTGTATCACCATGTTCCTCTGTCTTTTGCTGCTGTGCCATAAATGATACCTGGGCGAAGTGGTGTATCCAAAGCTGTTGTGAGTCGCAGGTACAGCTGTGACCTGAACTAGAAGGATCAGGGTGGAGGGACTGTATTGGCTTAGCAATAGGGAAGACAAGAAAAGTCACGGGGCTAAGATGTTGGTCTGGGGCTTCAGCTATCCCTGTCCATCCCTGGCTGTGTGTGGCACAGGGGAATTTACTCATGTTCTGAGTGCCCTGCCTTAAAGAGCAACAGCCGTGATCCTCTAAGGCTCAGCAGGGCTTAGTGCTTTGCCACGTGTTCAGAGCCTACAGACCTGAGTGCTTTCAGTAAATCTGCCAGTAAATACAGTATGCTTCAGGATGAGATAAAGGTGAACTGTGCCTTCCCACACCTTCCTAGTTCTGAAACTCCTCCAGGGTCTGGCATGCTTTATTTGGAAAGCTTGGTTTTGAACTATTAATGTAGGGAACTACGGCCTTTATCCCTGTGTGAGCTGCTCTAGTGCCTGTATCCCCTTTTGGAGCAGTGGCACACGCCTTCCCAGTCCTCCAGAGGCGAGGGAGCTTCCCAAATTGGAGCTCTGCCCCAGGGAATAGGGTAGTGGAACATGAAGAGCCTTGAGGTTTTACCGAATAAGATAACAAATTCTCAGGTTTGACTGCAACAGGTAGATTTTCCACCAAATGTCCTTGTGTGCCTCTCCAGAGAGGCCCAATATCCAGGGTGAAAAGCTCTGCTGAGGAAGCTGCTGCATAGGTTCTGGGTCCATTTTTCCATCAGAGGGAGCTTTTCCTCTCACAGGTTTCTGCTTGTGTAGCTCCTGGTATTGAAAGCCCCACACGTCCATCTCACATGGACCTGGGATGAGCAGGACCTCTGAGAAGGCAAGAGGAGGAGACTGATACATCAGGAATTCCTTAAGTGCTGAAGTGAACCTTAAGGTTCAGGTTCTTGCAGATCAGTAATCCTTTTCGATGTTTGCCTTCTCCTCCTAGTACCTACTGGGTGCGTTGCCTGTACAAAGCTGAGTGTCCTTCAGGGGCTGTTTTCTGACGGACAGAAGCTCATTAGAGACAAGAAATATTTCCCTTGACTCCAGCTGTTTTCTGAGGTCCCCCTAGTTCTACAAGCATCACTTCAGTGAAGGAGATGCATTTAGCCTTTCAGGCATGTGGCTTTGTGATCGCTCATGCTCTGGACTAGAAATCCCTGTGTTCCAGTCTTCAGCCCTGGAGCAAGTTGTATGGCTTCTACTTTCAAAACAAGCTCAATTTACTTTGGGCTACAGAGGCTGTTTGCACGTTCTCCAGAGCCCATCCCTAGGCTGTGATTGCTGTTTCACTCTCTGTTTATAAGCACAAGCTGGCTGTTTAGTCCTAGAGCTATAAGGGTTGGAGGGAGTTTTCTTGTTCAGTTCATGAAGGGTAGCCTTTTATGCGGGGAAAAAGCTAAAAAAATGGGGGGAAAGGATTAGAAATACCCGCTTTGTCTGTGTTTGAAGTTGCAAAATATTTCTCCTTGCTTCGATCCTAAAGTAAACCTAAATTTGGGGGTTAACTTGGGCTGACTGCGTTACTTTTGCTGGGATCCTTGGGATCACCACATGGGCACAACTGCAAAGGGAGTGAGGTGGGAGCTCTGCCTTCTGTAGAACTGCAGCTGGCCCAGCCCAGCCAGCCCCGACAGCTCAGATCCTGAGCTGGGGAATATGAAACAGCCTTGCAAAATCATTGTGGAAATTTACCCGCCTGTGTATGAAATCAACTTGCCTGCCTTTGCCAGGAGGAGTTTAACTTGCCCATTAAAATATACATCTATTTATGTATTACTTGTTCTGTGAGAGAAAATTTTCCCAGGCAGTTACAAAACTCAGTCTAGACTGTAACGTGTGGCATCTGGTGGTAACATGCCATATACATATATCTGAATACAGTATCTACTGTATCGCCCTGGTTGGGAGTTAATAGCACATATCTGGATTATAGCGAGGTCTTTCCGTTTACAGCACGCTCTCACTGGATAAAAGTTTGGCCCGGTTCCTGCCTGCACTGGTCTGAATGGGGCTCTACCCTGCCTGCTGCCATCCAGATAAAGCAAGACAGGCATTTCTATGCTGCCTGTTCTGACCTGTGGCCCTACGGTCCACCTAGGCTGGAGGCAACAGTTCCTGGGCCGAGCTCTTCCGGTATGGCTGAGTTGAGGAGAGGGAAGATGTTAAAAGCCTGTCTGGGATAAGAGCAGGGTTGTCACATCCATCTGCTCAGGCCCTGACGAGCAGCTGATCCATATTGTTAACATATTGCCTGCCATATGGGCTAGCTCAGCTCTCCAGGAACGCTTGGGAGACCTGACCTCTAGTGTGACAAGATGTGAGCATGAAGGACGGGTTGACAACAGCCCTTGGGTCTTGGAGTGTGAAACCGTGTTTCAGCCACTTCCGCTGCCTTCCCCTGCGCTCACTCGCATGCTGTCTCTGCCTGCCTCTCTCCCTCTCTTCTCTCTCTCTGAGGGTTTTTTCCTCCCTCCCCTCTTTTCCGCATCCCTGGTCTGCGCTAGATCAATGACCTTCACTCATAACCAGACTGGACAGTTCTGACTCCCTCCCCCGGGCCTTCGATCAGATGTTTGGTTGGCGGCTGTGGAAAGCTGAATGGGGGGAAGTCAGAGGAGGGGAAAGAGGATCATGTGCTTGGCAGGCCTTATAGCTGTCCTTGCCATATCTGGTCTGGGAATGGGACTGAAGCCTGATCCACTAAGGTCCTTCGCACCTCCTGCTCATTTGGATAGCGGCAGACGTTAATATAGCCTTCTAATGGAGGGCCAAGTCCAGCAACAGGATCTAAACAGGTTGCAAAGGCTCAGAGGTTTAGGGAAGGGCCCTGGTACTAGAGTTTGAGGACGGAAAACTTATAAGGCTCTTGAGAGACACAGAATGATTTAGTTTCAAACTAAAGGTAGGCACAGCCCAAAGCCTTTTCAGAAGCCCTGCTATGCCCAGCAGCTAGTGATTTTTGCACCTACAGCCCTTCAATGGGAGGGCCAATAGTGGTCTGAGGTGCAAAAGCTGGAGAGGTTTTCTGGCAGTGAGGAAATCAGCTAGGCAGTATCCCTCCCAGGTGTTGAAGGAGCTCTTGAGTACAGAGCCTGTGGCACAGTGAGGTGCGAGCCCGGAGCTCACGTGTATGGGTATGTGGAGCAGCTTAGCCCCAAAGAAGCCCAGTGCTTAAGTGAGGGCTGACAGTTGCCTGGCTGACTGTTACGCAGGAGACCAGCCTGCCCAAACACTCAGATGGAAAAAGGATGTTCAATACTGGAGGAGACAGGACTGGGCCAGGCCTGTGTGGGTCCAGACCTTGCTTTCTCTGCCACCTTCAGTCTTCCTGACTTGTGGTATCCACAGTCTCCTTGAGCCATTGCTGATGAAGATGGCCATCTCTTTCCTAAGGCTTCTGTCTTCACACTTGAACTTTATGGAGGTTAAATCCTGACGCTATTAAAGCAAGCACAAGTTTTGCCATAAACCTCAGTGGAGTCAGGATTTCAGCCTTGGCTCCTCAGAAGAGGATCGGGATGTTTCCCAATCTTTCTTACCCATCAGCTCTGTCAGACCTGCGGGCATGATTTATTTGTCTTTTAGTCACCCCAAGTAAGAGTTGCCTTTTTTTTAAACACCTGTCCTGTGAAAGTCAATATTCTCAAAAAAGCTGTGATTTCACCCTACTGCTCTCCAGAAAGGTTTTAGACTGGTTTAGGTGCTTTTGTCGCTCTCCTTCCCCATATTTGTGCAATTGCAATGAGCATTAATAGTGTTTATTTGTAGAGAGGAGCCCACTGAGGTATTGCAAAATAAAACACAGTGACGAGTCGTGGTTTATTTACTCAAGCTTCACTGATGTAACAAACCTGATTTTATGCTAATAATGATTCAGAAGCAGAGTTGGGAGGAGAAGTCAGATCTGTTGATTCCTTTAACCATCCGATAGTATTTCTTCCTATCCTTACTAGATCCAACGGCAGTTCTCTCAGCTGGGCTGCAGGCAGCAATACTGTAGCACCCTGATGAAACAGCTAGCTAAAAGAAAAGGTTAATAGTGCTCTGCCAGGTTGCGGCATTCCACTAAACATGTAGAAACACGTACAACTCTGGTGGGCACTGTATGTGGGGCTGTTTGTCCGTCTGTCAGGCAGCTGTCCAGCGGGAGCCAACAGGGACGCTGACCTGCTGGAGTTCCTCAAGGAAAACCGCTTGGAAAGCACTTGGAGCAATCAGTGCTAAGTATGCACATGAGTGTTCGAGGGAAATGCATGTTCAAAATGTAGTTCTCAGAAATCTGTTGATAAAAACAAAAAAATGTGAAAAATGAACAAATACTGTAAAGTGAATGTGATCTGTTCTCTGATGTCTTCTACTGGGGGCTCATTCCAGAGGTGGTGCTCAGCCCACGGGAGCAGTACTGCAGGTGAGGCTTATCTCACTACTTGAGCTGACTATGGAAAGATTTTTTAGCATATTGCCTCTGACAAATTCTGTATTAATGCTGGGGCTTTTTTTTTGTTATTACTGCAGTTATATATTAACCATTAAGAGCCACAGGTAAGCCATCTGCTGATGTAAAGCAGCAGAGCTGCATTTTCAGCCATCAGAGCAATCCTGATTTTTGCCAGGGCAGTTTACGATCTATCCCAGTGTCTTTCTTGTGATTCTTGCTGAGTTTGTCTTAGCTGTACATTAATAGAACATACAAGAGAAAAGAGGAGAGGGCAAACTAAGGTGAGTTTGAAAGTAAAATGAGCAAACAATATTGCTAGCCTTGTCCTTTCAGAAGTCAAAAGCTACTCCCCTCCTCCCCCCAATTATAAGACTTAATAATACCAAGGTTTCTATGTGTTTGGGATGCACACAGATCACATTTCAGGTTGCTGTGCCCAGCTAGTGGGAGAGCAGAGGGAGGGATAGCACTATACATACATTGTTGTACAAAACAAAATTCTTAGGTAACTTGCAAGATCTCAGGCTTTAAGAAAAACACAGAGCCTTGCAATGTTGACAAGAGTTGGCACATGGGAGCAATTCCTGCTTGATTACCACGTCCCTGAAGTGTGCTGACCTGGAGAACAGCCTACTCAGGAACCTGGTTGCCATCCTCCCTCACCAGGGCTAGTTACAACAGGAGCTGAAGTCAGTTCGCCCAAAGGCCAGGAAGGTTTTGATAGACTTGTTTCACTTGGGGCAGTGGAGCAGTGCAGATCCTACATAAGCTGGTCAATATGGTGTGGCAGAAGGGGTTTGTCCTCTCTGATATCAGATCTTTGAGGAGCTGGTAGATGGCTGGACATCCTCAATCCCTGAAGCAGTTAGGGATGAAGGTAGAGACCTGTCCTGGGCATGGAGTGAGGAGGGCTTCTTGGCATCTTCTACAGGAGCAGCACAGCCCAGCGCTGCTGCCTGCCGTGCCAGTTCCCCGAGGCAGCTGGGCTCTGGCTTTCCCCCCCAGGAAACTCAGGCTCCTTCCTTTGCACATGTAGCCCTGGCTTTCCCAGTCCAGGGGAAGCTGCTGGATGATGAGGCAGCTCCCTCACCTCTCCCTGACTTCCCAGCACTCCTAACCCGGGGGGTGGCTAGCCAGGGGGAAAGTGCAGGTACCCTCCCCTGGATCCGGCTATTCAAGCAGGGCCTGAACAAGGAACAGGGACCATTTCATTTGCATGTGGACAGTACTGTGGTTCCAGGCTTTTGGCCCAAAGTTTGAAAATTCACACAATGTTCCCCTGGCAGAGCTGCCTCTTGCCCCTTTCCCAGCTGTGGAGAGAGGTGAAGGTGCTTCCCAGGACCCCACCAAATCAGTCACCTAGAAACTTCTGGGCTTGCTCTTTGACCCCTGCCACGATAGCTATCCTGCATTTATGCTGTTCTCTTCTACCCATTTCTTACTCATTCCCCTGTGCCACTTTTTATGGGTTCGCCAGAAAGGAGAGGAGATTTTTCTTTCCCTTGTTTGCTTCACTCCATTACTCCCATCTGTTCATCCAGGCCCTTAGTCCCTTTGTTTTTCAGAGTTGTGTGGATATGGGCTCTGTGTTTGCTCTCTGGGATGCTCTTCTGGACAAGGCTGGTGTGGGAAGGAGGTCTAGTTCACAGGCCAGCATGAGGGGTGGGAGAAATGTGCCTCTTCAAATTAATCAGATTTTTCTTCTCCAGAAATGCTAATGGGGGAAAAGCAATTAAAGCAGCCTGTTTTTTATTAAGTAATCTGTGTTAAGAGCTTGTAATGAAGTTTAGTGCCGTTGTGACTCGATATTTCAGCTTCATCGGTTTGAGTCAAAACAATCCAAAGTGGGAAGGGAGCGAGGAGGTGAGCTGCTCCCCAGCATCAGTTGCGCTGACTCTCGTTCCAGCTCACTCTTGCAGGCTTTCCAGTATAATGCATATGAGACTCCTCACTCTTTATCCTGCCCGGGAAGGCATAAGAAAGGGGACTTAAATGCACACATACAAACTGCATGGCTTCTTCTCATTTAAAATACCTGCTCTCAAAGCTGGGATGACCGTGGCCCCTTGGAACAGTTTCTGCCTTGTTTTTTGGGGTAGTTGCAAATACTGAGTTTTCTGTAGGGAGTGATGAGTGGACAAGGAATGGCAGAGGGGAGGTGGCAGTGAGGAGCGGTGAGACCCTCCAGCTGGGTGCTGCATGCCTCTGAGCAGGTTCCTAAAGCTTTTCCAACATACAGAAAAGTTTTAGCTGCCACAGGGTGAGGGTGGGGATGGTGCCTGCCATTCCTGTCCTTTGCACCTCCAGGCCTGTGCTCACTCCCCTCTGAGCAGCACAGCCCTGCGACCTGGCAGCAAAGTGCTGGGGGGATGCGAGTGGCTGTGGAAGTGGCCCGTCTCCTCCTCCTCCCCTTCCTCCCACCCCAGGAGAAGGCAAGAGAAAAAAGGGACAATGTCCCTTTAAACAACTACATGCCAAGCCTCTGCCGTCCTGTTTTATCTGAAGTCCAACCGCATGTTGTTCCAGGGCCGATCCGCTTTAGCTAATTAATAATCTGACAGGAGCCACCCAAGGGATTAGCTGCTGAGACGAGCTAGACCAAACCCCCAGCAAATGAGCCCCGCACTCCCTGGGGACTCGGAGGTGACTTTGGGGGGCAGGGGGCTGCACCACACGCAGAAGGGTGTCGAGGCCCTGAAGGGGATTTATGGCATCTGGGAGGGTGAAGGGGGAGGTGAGGGGTTACAATTTATGAGATGTAAACTAATAAATCAGTTAGCTGAGGAGGGGAAAGGGGGAGCACCAAATTAAAAGATAACGTCTTAAAGGAACAGTGTAAACTGATGGCGCTCCCTGTGGCAGGGGACACCAGGAGAGTTCCCAGTGCAGACCAGTTGAAGCTTCCTCTGCACTGGCTGCCTGGGAGAGAGGAAGAGGGAGACTGCAAAGCAAAAGAAAAAAGGGTGTTGATGGGAACTGAGAGGGAGGGAGATGTATCTTTGTGCAGTTTATGCAAACAGATGATGGGTTGGCTTTTGTGGCAAAGGCAGCAACTAGGAGGGCATGAGACCATGTCTTTAGATCACAGAAGACAGGGGCTCTGGGCCTGGGAGGGGTTGGTGGGTAACAGGATGCATGGTCATCCTCTGCACTTAGTCCCCCCATATGATTAGGCTTCCAGTAGGGAACTCTTTGATTCCCTACTTGGTAAATGAGATTAGTGGAGTGGGTCAGCTTGGAGCAAGACAAGTTACTCCTAGGAGAGCTGTCTGAAGACAGTGTGTGATATCTTTCCTTCTCCAAATTTGCCTTTTTAGTGACTCTTCAGATAGTGACGGGGTTTGGAGTTTGCACCTGAGGCAAGTGTTTGGTTTTGTTCTGGAGGCTTGTGGAGGTCTGGAACTTCCTGGCGGTGAAGATCCATTTCAGATTCTCTTCTGATTTCAGAAGCTGTGTACCTGCTGGGTAGCACATAGGTTTTCCCCTGCCTTTTCCACTGACCAGTCCCAAAGCTGTTCTGCCTGTTGTCTTTCCATACCAGACTCTTCTGGTGCCTTGAAACCTCTCCCAGGCCAAGGTTCTTTCTGAGAACGTGCCCAGGCCTCAGCTCTCTCTAGGGGCTGCTCTAATGCAAATGGTAATGCAAGATGGGATTTCCAAAAGCCTTCTTAGGGAGATTTGTAATCCCTGCCCCATGACGGTGCTAGACACAAGCTAATGGAGAGGTACCTGTGTGAGCTCTCTCTGTAGACCCAGAGCAAGCCTCTGAACACTTGCCAAAGGCCAAGCTTTTGACGTTGTTCCCTGCAAGGGGGGAGACTCCTTTATTTTCTCCATCCCTACAGCAGACCCAGGTCAGCATGGCCCCTTCCCGCTCCTGGGCTGTGGAGCAAGGCTGTGGCTATGGAGCAGTAGGCAGTCCCAGGAGCCGGGCGTGCTCCTCCTGCCCCACCCCACCCCGCAGCACCCCATGGCCTGAAGCCAGCCTGAGCCCCTGCGGCCAGCCCGGCATGAGCCACAAGCAACTCTGAGGTGGTCGCTGGGGAACGCCTCTTTGCTGAAGGGGTCTTGGGCTCATGTGGGAGCTGCCCTGGGGGAGCTTAGCACAGATCCTGCAAGATCGCTCTTCCAGTGGGGCAACTGCATTAAGCAAACAAAACTCATCTGACTTCTTCTACATATTTCCATCTAGACAGCTACCTTGCAGCTTGCAGGGTCCCCACATGGACGTGTTGTGCCAGGGCTGCTTCTTGTTGTGATCTCAAAAGGCATGGAGTTGAGAGGGAGCAGTCCTGTGCCTTGCTGGAGCTGAACTGTGATGCTGAATCACCTTCCTTTCTGGGCAGCTTTGATGAGCACTAGCTTGGGCCTGGGCTGCTAGAGTGGTCTAGAGCCGCTGGAAACCTCTCTCTGCCCTCCTGCCAGCACTGCACTGTCCCATCCCATCCATCCCGTCCCATCCCATGGCACCCCTCCTCATCCTGCTGTGCTTAGGTAGCCTTGTGGTGGGAGTTGTGGGGAGGCTCTTCCGGAGGCTGGGCTGGCAGTCGCGCCGTCGCAGCCTCTCATACACACAGCCGCGGTTTGGCCTCCCTCCTGCAAAGCTGCCAGTGGCCCACGCTGCCTCCTGACCAACATCATTAGTGCGGGTATTTATATTTCATTAACAACATTAAGCCAAAATGGTATTAAAAGCAACACCAATGATAAATAGCTTATTAATAAACAGGGAACCGGCTGTACCACGCACAAATTCAATCCCTTCCTAAACATGTCTCTACCACTAAAACCAGCCATTTAACTCCTGCTATCCTGGAGAAATTTGAAGGATGCTTTGGGGGAGGATGGGAATCAGATAAAAGCAGGGGGTGGGGGGGGCACCATGTCATGCAGTTGGGTTCTTACTAAGGCAGCTGACGGGTGGGAAGAAGGTGTAGATCTCTCAAAGTGCCACTATATTTCCACTATTGGGTGGGACGCGTTTGGTTCTGTGGTTTTAGTGTAATTTTGATTGTGTTAAAACAGCAGTAGTACAGAGAGCATGAAACAAATAAGCAGAAAGATGTAAGATGCAAGTGAGTGTCTACCTTTGATTTTACTGTCCTTTGCCCTGTTTCCCCAACATACTTTCGCACACCTCTCCCTGGCTTGGGCAGTACCATCCACAGCAGCCACCAGCACAAAATCTCTTCCCTGCACCAGGCCCAGTCTCTGCCAGTGATCTCTGAGGACAGCCAGCTCTGTCCTCATTCCTCCCTGTGTGTTTATTCTAGGGATTAAGAATGTTAAAAATGTGGCTTTTCTTGTAAGCTTGTCAATCAGTTTATTATTTTTATTTTTTGTTTTTGTTTGCCCCCAACTCCTTATTCTCTGAAATGACTTCCCATGCTCCTGCCCCACCCTAAGTACAAAGGCTCTTTTATTGCTCTTCCTGCTCCTTCTTTCAGCAGTAAATTAATTGCCTCAGAAACTTGGATGACTTTGGAGTCGGAGGCCTCCCCCCTCAAACCACCTCTGGGTTTCTCAGAGGAGAGGTTCCTCTCTCCAAACACAGCCCGTGCACTTTCCCAGCGGGGAGGACGTGGTGCAGAGCTTTGCCTCGCTTGATCACACTCCTGCCATGCAGCACAAGCTGCTGCCTCCTTTGCATCCCGACACACTCCTCTGCTCCCAGGGCACGTGGGTTCCCCTGCTCTCCCACATCCAGAGTATCGTCAGCACCATGTGCAACCTGCACCCAACACCCCACATGCCTTATCTCCAGCGGCAGCAGTGGCAGGTCCTGGGCATGCTCCGGGCCCTTGCTGCCTGCGTAGGCATGCTTTCCATGCAGCTCCCCAAAACTGGGCAACTCTCCAGTTGGTCATGCTCATCTGTATTGCTCTGACTGCATGCACCTTGCTGGCTTAGGTTGCAGCGATTGCAAGTATAAGACAGTAACTTTGTGATCTCCCTGCTGTGGGTTGGTTTGCTCACCTTTCAGCTTGCATCACCCAAAGGGCTTTACATGAAGAATGAGCCCTCATCCCTACCCTGACCATGTCTGAATGTCAGATCTCACTTGTAAACAGTGCTGCATTAAGCTTAATTTTCTGCATTTCTGTGCCTCAGCACAGTGGTGGTCCTGAATTTAGGATTTGAGGTGCAGCTGGAATCTTTCCGCCACCTCCTCTCCTAGTCCTTAGATCCTTCTGTTACAGGCTGAGCACAAACTGGATGGGAAGGAAGCACAAGAAGATTGCAGAGCTGGCTGGACTCATCCCCGTGGCCTGTGTCTTGCACATGATGGAGAGCAACTTAACCAAAAAGAGTCTTTTATTATTTGTTTGCATGCCGGTGTGGGTAGTATCATGGATCGCATGTCTCCTGGTTAGCTGAACTGTGAACTGTGTGTCCTGACAGACTCACGTAAGAGATGAAACTCATCAGAACCTGCCTGTTCCAGGCCCAGATGGTTGTTGCAGGGTCTGTCCCTTACATGAGCATCAAGACACTCAGATATTCAGAGCAGGGAGGGGAGGGGGAGCAAAGGGAGAGAAACCAGGCATCAAGATAATCATGATTTCCCCAGAGCCGTGTAGGGAGCTCAGAGGCTGATATCCAGCAGCATCTCTTCCGTCTCGCTCTTGCCACAGCATCGAGGATAAACAAAAAAACCCTGGTACTGCTTACCTTCTCTGGTCCCCAGCCCTCATCCTGGGGCATCCCTTCCTGCAGGGAGCTTGGCAGAGCAGGATCGGGAGGGAGAGTTGGCTGTGCTCTTACCCTTTCTTCTGGGGGCTTGGAAGGGCTCAGAGAGTGTGAGATGCAGCCTGGGAGTTGGCTGTAGCACTGGATGAGCATCTTGTCTGTAGATGGACAGAGAACACAGAGGGGACCCAGGAGCCTGGGAGCTGCCTAATTGTAAGCAATAGAGGTTCCTACAGCCAGCAGGAAGAGGGAATGGATCGGATGGAAATACCCCATACAACTAGTAACTGTGAGTTGGTGAGGGGAGGGTTTCTGAGGAAAAACCTTTGAGCTTTTCATCCTGAAGCCATTCTTGGAAATATCCCCGAGGGAACTTTGTTAAACCCTCCTGTCCACTGGGAATACCACCCCTGCCTGGTGACAGTGGCACCATATAAGGATGCTGCCAAGGCTTCTTAGGACTGAAGGTGATAAAAGTGGCTTTCCCCCTTAGTCCTTCTCTGTTACTATGCTTCCTTTTCATACTTACGGAAGGATGTCTGTTACATATAAATTACTGTTGCCTACCAGATCTCAGGCTTTCTCTCCTTTGAATAACCAAACGAGAATGTAAGGTCTTTGCTTTTTACTGTGGAGAGGACTAGCCCCTGCATAAGAGACTTTTAGGTGGAAGGGAGCATAAGCTTCCCCCATCTGCTGAGGCATATGTTTCATAGGAAGTTCTTACGTGCTCCTGGGACGACCCTCTCTGCCAGTTAGGAAGGAGATTATTGTGGAAGCTGTCTCACGTCAGCTCTGTGTCTGAGGGATGAGGGATGGGAGCTGTGTCCTATTTTGTACCCTGACAGTAGGAGAACAGGTAGACCTGAACTGGTGTTCTGTGTCCGAAGGGTGGCTTCTCACAGGACGTGCAGCCATGTTGCAGGGAGGGCTGATCTGTACCCAGCTCCCAAACTATTGCACTTAACGCCCACCCCTTGCAATTTTGCAAACTCCAGGAGCTGCCTGTTCCATTGCAGCTCTCTCTATGGAGCGTCTTCCCTTGAAAGGAATTTTAATCAAACTTGACTGAGGAGTGCTGAAAAACATGAGGAAGTAATTAGAAATATGAATTTACAGCCTGCTGGAGTACCTCCCTCTCTTTCTCTCTCTCTGCATAACGCCTGTGTTTACCCGTGTTTCCTACCGTTACCAGTCTCATTCTTCAAGCCCTCCTCCACTTTGCTAGCTTTGTCCAAACCTGGTGTGTCAGATTTGTGACCCTCAGTGCTGCCTCAGAGAGAAGAGAAAAGGTAGAGCCAGTTCTGGGGAAGATTGTGGCCCTTACTTTCTTCTGTGAGGCACTAATAAGCCAGCAGGAGGACAGTCCCAGGAGGAAGTTGCAGGTTCCCTGAAGGAAATTGGCTGGAACAGCCTCCCTGATTGTCTGTGATTTCCCAGCTAGATAGGCCCCAGGGGAGGGGGTAGGCTGGAGCGGAGTGGAATCAGCCTGGAAATTAGGATGGGCCGGAAGCTTCCTCCATAAGGTGTTATTTTCTCATTTATGCTATTCTTGAAGGTTTTTGTTTTTGGTTTTCACACATGAAACCATTATTCTGGGAAGGCTCTGAGCTTGGATGACTGCAGGATCCATAACCAGCTCCTAGGGATGATCACATACTCCAGAGCCATTCACAGGTCACATACTCCAGTACTGTTGGCTCTTGCTCCCTGATTCCAGCTGGTGTGTCTTTCTTGTTATGTCCTATGTGTGCCCATGGTGAGTCTGTGCATTGCCTATGTAGAATGGAGAGCTTTTGGCTGTCTGCTCAATGCACACCAGAGATTTTAAGCCCTTCGCAGAAGGGAGAGAAGAATTGCGTGGGTGAGACTCCAAATCCAGTCCAGTTGCCTTGGGCAGGAATTAAGGGGCAAGGTGTGAACTGTGTGTGGGGGTAGCAGAAGAGCTAAAACACTCAGGCACTTCTTCTCTCATCTTCACTTTGCTTTCTTCTTAAAGCAATAGAAGAAATGGCTGGCAAGTTACTGGGCACCTGGGCATGTAACTGTTTATAGACAGTTGCCTGCCTGTGTGGGGATTAGGAAGAGTTCTGAATTTATTGGTGGAATTTAGCAGAAATAGGTAAATTTATCTGGGTGATCCTTCAGTGCATTGAAGAACAAGCTGCTTCTAACCTGTAGCTTTTTTTCTTTTTTTTTTTTTCCCTTTCTTGAGGGTTAGGCCCTAGGGGCAATTAATTTTCCTTGGCCCTAACGGGGCCAGAGAGCCAGCTGTCTCAACGCAAACAGGGGAAGGCATTCCCTGCGTCTCCGGCAGGCATCTGGCATGGGGTGGGGTTGAATGGAAGGGTCTGAAGCCCCCTGGGTTAGGAGGTGCCTGACTGAAATCTGAGTTTCGGTGGCTGGGGCTCTCATCTTCTGGACAGCAAAAAGAAACCAACCCCAAGTGCTTTTCCCAAATCTGCTATCAAAGAGGCTGCTGCCATGGCCTTACCCTGGGCTGTTTGGTGATGAAGGAGAGAAGGGGGAGTAGCATAAGTACTCCCTCGGGATCCCCTCTTACACTCTCATTTTCCTGTAACCACTTTGGGTTTTTGGCTAATTAAAGACTCTGAGCTGTTTTCAGCCTGTGGGGTTTCTTTTATTTGGTTCCTCAGCAATTAACTTTTTTACTGAACAAAGTTTTGATTGAGCTGGGTAGGATCTGGGGCCCATGTCTTGGTTTAAACTTTCAGGTCCTTTCTCCGTGGTCCTGTGAATCCATGCCCTTTCCTATCCCTTCAGTGGCTGAGCACCACCTTCTCTTCTTCCACTGATAATTCTTCTCAGTGCTGTTCACGCCAAGCCCTTTCTTCTGCAGAGAAAAGGAGGACCCAGAAGCCTTTTTGCCTCATCTTCAGTGGGCCAGGAGCCTTGTTTGTTCCAAGTTGCAGAAGCTTCCCTCTGCGCAGTGGTTTTCCCATGACATAGTCCCAAGGGATTGGGAAGAACCTGAGCTGCAGGACAAGCCTGTCTGTGAGCAGCCGTGCCCGTTCTGCTCCGGGGTCTCAGGGTGTTCGTGGGCTTAGTTCCCTCCTTGCCTGGTGCCTCAGCCCCTTTCCTCAGCACATCTCTCGCTTTCCTCACATTGGGAAGGGCTCTGGATTTCTGTCTTCCCCTTGAGGTCCATGTGGCCGAGGCTGCCCAGGCGGCAGGTTAGATGTCCACATGCCTGAATCAGCTGGCCCAGTTCCCATCTGCACCAGGGGCCCTGCAGCACCTCTGTGGTAGCTGAGAGCCTCTGCTCTGCTCTGCTTTTAGAACTGGTGCTTGCCCTCACCTCTCAGGGGCTCCTCTCTGGATGACCAAGGTCATAAACCTCCACACTCAGTGGAGGCACCGGCCTCCCCTCCTGAAGGGCCTGATCCTATCTTGAGCTCTTTGCTGACTGTCTTGGCACAGCTGAGAGCACCTGACTTGCACCACGCTCTGCCCCGGCTCCTCCATCCCGTTCCTAACAGAGTGAAAAGGCGGCCTTCTCCCACTCGGCTTGGAAACTCTTTCCCCAGCTGTTTTGGCGTCCTGCAGCCCGCTGAGCTCCTGCCAGACATTTGCACGAGGTAACAAGTGCTGGATGTATCTGTTATTCTGAGGGTTGGGGCTTTTTTTTGTTGTTGTTTTCCCCGAGAGCTGTTTCCTTTGCTGTTGTGTGGCAGTGTAGGCAGCTGTCCCTTTCAATAAGAAGCGTCGGCACCAAAGTGCCGCCCCATCCTCGGGCTGGTTTCACCCTCCCTCGCCCCCCCCAGCCCATTCCCTGTGGTGAGTGTGCCCACGCCAGTGGGGCGTGCGGGCAAGCGTGCACGAGCTTTGGCTTGCAGTGCGAGCGCACCTGCAGCGCGGGCGCACACACGCAGGCGCTGGCGGGGTGTGCCGGCACCGCCGTGCACGCTCCCCTTGGCACCCGCTGAGCCGTGGGTGTGCATGCTGTTGCGCTTCCCGGCTGTCCGCCCCGCCGTCCTCTCCTGTCCGTCCTGTCTGTGCACACATGTGCTCGTGTGCCCGCACGCTCTGCACGAGGGACTCGTACCCTGCACATCCCGCAGCAGCCCTTCAGCATGGAGGAATCTGCACAAACTTTTTTTTTTTTTAAAAAGGGAAAATGACAGCTGTTTGCTTCCCCTCCCCCCCCCCCCCCCCCCCCCCCCCAAAAAAAAAAAGGCAAAGGAAACACAAATTAAACCCCCATCCTACGCCGTGTGCATACACTGAACTTTCTGTCATCTGTAGAAAATAGCCAACCTCATCCCCAAATGCTGGAGATCTGAGACAGTTGGAGTGCAGGAGGGAGAAAAACCGTGGTTTCCAAGGACTGATTAGATGGCATGCCAAGTGTATTAAATTTTGCAGACATTTTAACAGCAATATGCTAGATAGTTGGGTGTCCCCTGAGGCTGCTGGATTTTTTATATCCTTCACAGAAGGTCAAAGCCCTCTTCTGCCTGCTCCCCTCCCTCTCTCTCTGCTGTCTCTCTCTCTCTCTCATTCTGTGTCCCTTTCTCTCTCTGTCACCATCCCTCTTTCCCTTTCTCTCTCTCTTATTTTTTTTTGTGCACTTTCTCCTTTTGTTTTGCTCTCTGTGTGTAAAATAAAAGATCAGTCATTTGTGAGTTCCCCAGCGAGTGGAAACTCTCGCACTCCCTGTGGTCTCCACGCACAGAGATGGGTAATGCTGGGGCTTTCCCCTCTCTTTTCTGCACTTTGTTTTGGGGAAAATATGTTTTCCTCCCTTCACTCCCCAAACATCAGTGCTCTCCCCCTTTTTTTATTTTTGTAGCAAAAAAAAAAAAAAGGGCAGGAAAAGAATCCATCTGGCATATGAATAATTGAAATGGCTCAACTCTGTTCCTGTTGCTGTTGTTTGCTCTCAGTTCTTCCTCCCCCGCCCCAACCATAGCATCCCCCCCGGGGCAGGGGAGTCGGAGGTAGAGATGTATTGATTCATGTGAGGGAGGAGGTGTGGGGGGGTCGGTACGCTGCTCGTCCGTTCCTCCAGAGTTTGGTGCTGAGGACAGTGTGCGGTTTGGGGGGGCGCAGGGGCTGGGAGTGAAGGTTGCTCTTCCCGGTGTCGGTGTGAGGCCTCTCCTGTGCTGCGGTGCCTGGCCGGCCCCGGGAGCAATTCCCCAGGCGACTCGCAGCATTCACCCTGCGGTGCTGCTGGCCTCTCTCACTGGCTCGGGCTGCTTTGCAGGTGCCTGTAGGCGCTGGGGGAGGCAGAATGTGCCCCTCATAAGTGGTGACAGGTTCTTCTCTCCCCACAGCATCTTCCTCTCTGCCTGCTCGCTCCTGTGCCTCGGAGACTTCCCATCTGAGCCCCGCTCTGTGGCAGAGCTGTGCAGGATGGGGGCCTGCCGTGCCGGCCCTCCCCGCAGCATTCTGCAGCTCTCTCCAGCTGCTCTGCAGAGCCTCCACGTTCCCCTTGGTCGGTGCGGGGGATCCCAGTGGTGATCCCTCTCCCACAGCACTAGGGCAGAGCTGCTGACAGGGTAGCATAAGGCTGCGCTTGCCTTGCACCGTGCTGCCTATTGGGTAGGTGCCATGAGTGAGCTTACGGGTTAAACTTTTTAGGACATGTGTAGCAGTCTAAAAAAAATACCCCCCTCCTTCTGACTTAGTCCAGGTTCTCCAGTGCATGCCCGGGTTCTCCAGCTTGGCCCCAAAATGCCAAACCTGCTGCCTTTTCAGTTTCAAAGTGCCTGAGCCAGCCAAGGTACCGGCACGCCTGGCATCCAGAGCACAGTTCTTGCTGTCTCTTTAAAACCATTTAGAGTAAAAACAAAGAACTTTAGTGCATTAATTCTGGATGAAGATGGGTCTCCAGATGACAGCCTGATCCATATTCTTCCCACAAAGCAACTTCCATTTTCCTCCTCCCCATTGCCTCCTGCCCAGTCTCTCCTTCCCCTCCCTGTCTGTCTGTCTGTCTGTCTGTCATTTTCCCAGCTCTTTAGAAATGAAAAGCTGACATAAGGTGTTGAACCTTTAAATATACACATTGAGCTCCTTTTTCTGTAGTTAGTAGGCTGCCTCTGATGAGTTGTATGTTTTGAAGAAGGTATTTGCTGTGTGTATTTGTGATTATACTTGGCAAGCGTTTGGGTGCGTGGTGTGTTTTTGGGGGATGTTTGTGTATTGTTGGGGAGGAGTTTATATTTAGGCTCTGTTTTTTGTGGTTTGGGTAGGTAATGTATGTATGGGTGAGATGTGTGTGTTTATCAAGCTGTTTGTGTGTGTTTTTATTCTGTCTTGGTGTTTGTTATGTGGGCATATGCCTATATAGTGTGTATGTATGTAGATTTGTGTATGTTTTTTCTTGTGTGGGGCCAGTGTAGGAGTTTGGGCTTGAGTCATAAGGATTTTGGGTGTGTTTTAGGATACATACTCTGTGTATTAGGTATGAGTTTTGTATGTAGTGTTTGCGATGTTTACTAATTTTATTAATTCTGGTGTTTGGAAGGATGGGCTTTGGTGAGTCTGGAGTGTGTTTGGAACATGTTTTTTGTGAATGTGTTTTCATAAAATTACAAGAACGGCACTGAAGAGATGTTAGAAGAGCGATTGAGGAAGAGAGCCTGCTGGAAAATTCAGAAGCCTCTCGTTAATAGCATTACTGGAGTGGTAGGTGTTCAAGGCCAGGAAAATTTCTACAAACTGAGAGAGAATTTCTTCTTTTTTTTTTTTTAATCTTTATTTAAAAAATCCAAGAAAAGAGAGAAAAAGCAAAAATATTTCAGATGACATTCAAATCACGTTCATTTTTATATATATGTAGATACATAGGTCTTTTAATATAAAGACTCCTACACATGATATAAAAGTTGCATGTAAAATCTTTGGTAACCCAGCACTTGGTACAAATAATTAGATATTTATATCTAATAAAACTGGTTTGATGGGGAAATCACTCTCTTCTGTGTAGATTTCCATTTGAAGACAAGTTTCGGTGCTTGTGTTTGTTTTTTCTGACAGCAAAACCTAGGGTTTGGCACCGACAAAACATATTCCCTGTAAATACCTAAATATCTGTTCTCTGCCATAAACATTCAGAGATGTGCCCAATCATGTCAGAGGAGCCTATTTATCCACTTTGTGCTTTCATGTTACTTACAGTGCGCTTTGTGGAGAGGAGAAACACACAGCAAACTGAAAGCAAACAGGACAATTACTGTCCCGGGGACAAAGCAGCAGCATCCATCGTACAGGCTGTGTGTCATACGGGTAGGTGGAGGCTCTAGCGCACACCCCTGCTCGATCAACGAGCCCCTCACAGAGGGCAGCCAGAGGCCCCGCAACATGCGGGCAAACGCCGGAGATGGGCAGAGACTTCGAGATGTGCCGGTGGGCTGGTACCCTGGCACGTGGTGCATCCCGCGTCTCTGCATCCAGCCTCGCACAGGACAGACTGTCGGCTGCTTTGCTGCAGCTGCCGGCGGCGACGGGTCCCCGGTTAGCTTGTTGCCGTCCAGGTTAGATAAAGAAATCTGTTTTATTTGGGCTGCCAGGTGAGCTGCCACCTTGGCACGGCAGCAGAAGAGGACGGCGGGCGGTGTTTGGCAGCAGAGTCCCTGTCGGTAGAGCAGCCGCTGGGCTGGCACGGCGAGAGCTGGAGCGCACGGGTTGATTTTCCCTGGTCTCATCCAGGAAGAACTGTGTCATGCAGCCAGTTGCTTGTTCTGTCTATCGATCATTGTTAACACAGTTTTCACTTGAAAATGCTGTGCTCTGGGCAGTTCGAAGGACGTTCAGCAAGGAGCTGAAGGGTAGGGGCTCCCGCTCTGTGTGGGGACGGGATTCTCATCCTTGCCCAAGCTGTGTAAATCCCTGAGTAACAGTACCATTATCCTGGGGGGAGGCTTTGATCTTGATTTACTCTAGTGTTGCTGCAAAAAGAGTCTGGCCCACTGCCTTGTGGAGGAGGTAAAATTACCACAGATAAAACCCAGTCAGCAGAGTGGAGTCTGGCTGCTTTTGTTCTCCGAACGGGCCTTGTGGCACTAGTTGTGCAAAGCTGGGGGGAAGGGGCCGTGCAGCAGGTACGGCTGGGCAAAGAGCAATTTCCTGCTTCTCAATTAAAATAACGTGTATAAATACGTTTAAAGTTGCTTTGGGTTAAAATGAGGCAACCGTTTAGATTTTGCACAATTTTGAACCTTAGATTTTAAAATAAAATGGAATGACGGTCGTAGGTGAAAAGTTGGTAAGGGCAGAAACTTCTCATTTAGCAACCAGCCAAATGAAATACTTGAAGAAAAATGGCATTTCTTTCTGTAAATGAGCAACTATGTAGAATTACTTTGGATTTGTGAAAAGTTTGACCATTACTTCATTTACATTTTTCATCTCAAAAAGTTTTGATAAAAAACATGATTCTGCTTGAGTGGAAAGATTTGTATTTAAAATATTTTTAAAAAGATGAGGCATAGTTTATTTTCCTGTAGACTTTCACAGCATTGCTAACATAATCTAGCATTGCATCTGTTGGTTTTTGGAGGTTTTTGTTCATTTAACTAAGCTAAGCATATTTGGAAAAGGCTGGGAAGACTAACGCTGGGATTGGAGACTTCTCAGGGAACGGGAGGCCTGGAGATCCCATGGCAATAGGCTCAGCTTTTAGCACCATTACAGCCCCGCTGTGTACCAGGCTTTAATTACAGCTCCTGCAGCCCCCGGTCAGGATGTGTCCCTCCCGTAGAGCCAGGATGATGTGTGCATTGCTCCCTCGTGCTTTTCCACACTGGTCCCTCAGAAAAGTGAGTGTAACATAACACGCGATAGCATCTTTATGGATGTGACGGGCTTCATTCCACGCCGGGTTTATACTATTTGAGGTGTGGGGGAGACGACGAGTGAGAACAGGGTAGCTGTACCATCAGTTTTAATAGCTCCTTTTAAAAAATAGAAAAAATTAATTCACAGTCCTCCCAGAAGAAGAACAAGATCTTAGTAATTGGCACCTGGAAATGTCAGTCAGATTTCCCCTCCTTGTCTCCAGCACTTTGATGGTGTGTTTGCTGCTGGATGTGACTTCAACAAAAAGTTAAAAAAATTAAAAAATAAATAAAATAAATTTAAAAAAGCCCTTCCTTCATGCATATGGAGTTTTTGGGGGAGAAAAAAAAGGTATTTTAATGCTTTCTATTAAATTGGGACTAAAAGTGGTGTCTTAATTTGCATTCATTAGCATATTTGCATATAGATCACTGAAATGGTGGAAGAGGAGAAGAGCCTATAAATGAAAATTCTTTTAAAGGCACAGGCATCCTTTTATTTATTTTCACTCTCTCTCCTTTGCAAACCTCCTCTTGACCACTAGCTGAATTGTGTTTGCCATGTGGAGCGGGATGCAGCCGGGAAGGAAGGCTGTACCGGATGAAGGTGACTGGGCTTCATGGTGGACAAGTTGAGGTTTGGGTGCCCGTGGCCAGCTCCAAGCGTCAAGGGTGGGCTGTGGGGAGGACCCTGTGGTCCCTGCGTGCCAGCGATAGGGCAGCTACGGGTCTCCAGTGCCAAACCCCCTGCTTTTATCTCCACATCTGCCAGGGGCCTCCTGCTCCAGGAGAGCAGAGTGCCCGGTTGGGGATTTTGGAGAGTGAAGGGTTGGGCCACGCAGGTGCAGTGGGTTTTTTAAAGAAGTGCTGTGGCTCTGTAGTCAAACAGACAAGATGCACTCGTAATTCAGACCTTTCCCCTGGAAATCTGTCACTTGGGCTTTAACTCTTTTCTCTGCTCTCACATACCATCCCATATATTCTCGCCTGCAAAAAGATCTCTTTTCCCATCCTAAAACAGGGGGAAAAGCATTTATAATTTTACCCCGGCTTTGCACTGATTTCTTTGTAGGCAGTTATAATAATAATAAGAACAGTTATTTTTAATAAATTTCCCAGTTGCATTTCGCTGTGGTGCAAGGTGCCATACAACTGCGTACTTTCACTCTACAGTTCCTCTCTTACGTCATGTGCTGCCTGGCTATTATAAAAAGTAGTTTAAGTGGTTCCCAAGTGTTTGTTCCAGGCTGCAGATGTTTTCAAGTTACCCTACAGATGGACCAGCTAATTTGAGATAAAGACTGTAGCGAAGACAGATAAATCAATAATGAGAAACACTCCTTCCTATAGAGTTGCAAACTGGGATGGAAAGTGGGACTAGAAACGTTCACTGGGGTGTGACATGCCCAAGGTATGTAACAGGTCAGAAATCGAGCGTAGAAGAGCTCTTCCCAACACAAAGATACAGCGGGGATAGGTTGGATATTCAAGTCAAATTCCCAAGCATCGAGGAGAAAATGGGGCAGAGAGAAGATAGTCCACTGAGATAAAAATGGAAGCTCAGGCCGCAGTTTACACTGACCCAAGCTGTTCTTAGCAGCTGTGGTTTGATCCTGGCTACAAAGCCCACTTAAGATTCTCAGCCATGTCGCAGGAGATAATTCGGCTGGGCAGAAGCGTGCCAGGGTGCTGTGTTTGGCTCAGAGGGCTCTGGGAACAGAGCTCTCCTCCATGGCGAGAGCCCCCCAGGGAACTGGCCAGACATGCTGCCCCTCGCTCCCACCCATGTACCCACGAGTATGACATGCGACAGAGCGAAGACGATGGGATGATGGACTTAAACTGTGGTGGAGAAACAGAATGGCCAAAGGACTGAGGATGTTTGGTCTGTCTTGTTGCCCAGTTGCATTCAATCCTTGGCTTTGGCTTAGTTGTGCTTGGAGAAGGGAAGGCGAAGGCAGTGTGAGAGCAGACAAGGGTGTCCGGGACCCTGCTGGAGCTCTGCTTGGTCCCCACCGCTGTTCCCATCGCCTCCTGGCAGGACCCTTGGGCAGAGAAAAGCCCAGTGAGCTGTGGGAAGGCAGGGGATGTCTGAGAGTGCTCTGAGGTGTCCTTTAGGGTTGAGGCAGTTTTGCTTGTGCTGGGCAGCCCCAGCATCCCAGTGCGTGCTGCTTGGGAAGCCTATTGACATGGAAAGGGGAGGGAGAGGCTCTCCCCAACGGGGCAGGCGCCTGTTGGCCGCGGGTGCGGTTCCCTGGCACACGTGGAGGTGAATGGGATCGGTGCGGGGAGGGCTGGGGGACGGGGGAGCCGGCGCTCCACCGCTAATGAAAATCGGAAACCGATTGAACAGCACAAGGTGCCCAGGCAGCAGGTTGTGGAAATGAGGAAGGGAAGGGGGGAGAGTGGGGGGCTAATGGAAGCTTCTGCGAAGCGGATGTCGTATTGATTGCTGTGTGTCTATATTTATATATTATCAAGTATATAAACTTCAGCAGATGTATGGCGCATAGATAAATAAAATGCATGCTGAAAAATTAATGAAATGTACATGCAAATCCACCACCATCGATCACGCTGGCTGCCAGGACCAGAGGGCTTTTTACTTTTAGGCTTTTTCCTTCCTTTCTTTCATATGCTCTCCCTCATTCCCCTCTCAAAACAACCCAAACAAACAACCTCCAAATTCCCCCACTTGAGAAATTCCGCAGCCTGGGCCCAGATGAAATGTGTCAGGATTTTGTGAGAATCTCCGTGTTTCGTCTGAGTGCTGCCGGTCAGTGCTGCCTGCAAGTTGTGTGGGCAGGAGGGAAGGTAGTTTGGCAGCGGAGGTGACGAGCTGGTCACCGAGAGCATAGCTGGGAGGTGGCAAAACCTTGTTTTACCATGAGCAGCTGGCCCATGTGAGGGTCCAGGAGTCTAGGCAGATGCAGGCTGAGTAAAAAACATTTTTAAACTAAGTAAAAAACATTTTTAAAGTGGGAGGGAACTGTTATTTTAGGGAAGTCCCTGAAGAGCTTTACGCCTGCCGTCGCTCTTCTGGTTGTGACTGGCAGGAGGGTTGTTACAGACATCGTTAGCGGGGCTGGGATTGGAAGACAAACCTGCAGCATAAGGTTTTGGGCTGAGAGTAGCCTCAAGGAAGTTTGTCGCTGAGTTCTGCAAGAATGGCACAGTGAGAAAGGTTTTGGATGCTTTTTCTTTAGGGATAGTAGATGTCTGAGAAGTTAAACATGGGAATCTCCCTTTATGCTGAGGACTGCAGCAAGTCCTGCAGGGCTGTGGGAGGGTGCACGGAGCTGGGAGGGCAGCTCACCTGGCTCCTTCCAACGTTAATCCTTGTCTGTCTGTGCTGCAGATGTGTCCCGTCTGCCCTTTACAGACTTTCTCTTGAGGTTTTCCTCACTCTGCTCAGGCAGGCAGGAAGCAGAGGACTATGCTTGGAGGGTTTGGCTCCTGTATGTCCTTTCCCAACAGGTATGTCCCTGCTGTCCTGGAGTGGACACTCACCACGTCCCCTCTCCTCCCCAGCGCCATGCTGCAGCTGGCAGGGCTTGGCTGGGCACAGCACCAGGACCCTGCGTGGAGCTGCATGGTGCCCGTCATCACCCAGCCTGGAAACAGAAGCCAGAGGAGAGCAGCACTTGGCTCTTTAACATCATCCCCTGCTCAGGGCAGGGCTGGTTGGCAGCCAGACTGCAAAATCATTTTACATCCCCGCAGCAGACTGGTTCAAGCTGTGGCCATCTTGTGTGAGCCCCTGGGAAGCCGAGTGGAGACCGGCCTCAGGAGGAGTGGCTGGAGCTCCTGCAAGCACCCAGCTCCCAGGGGCTGCTGCGCTGCGCAGGGCAGGCGGGGGACGGGTATTTTTAGACGCTCTTTCTGTAGTTGTTTGTTGTTAGCCGTGTCCCATTGTGAGTGGCAATGCTCTGCGCTCGCCGAGGGTCACCAAGAGTTTAATAGAGCAACCACACAGCTCCTTGGTGGTGCAGCTGGCGACCCACTCCCAGCTTTGTTGCAGTCTCTCCCCGTACCCGTCCCGCTGCCCCGGATCAGAGCTGCTGCCTCCTGCCTTGACGGAGTCCCATGCTGGCTAAGCATGGGGCTGGTGGCTGGGCATATGTGGGGCTCTGCTCTGCGTGTATTTGGCAAGGTGCTGTTTTGAGACATCTGAACTGCAGCTGGGCACTAGTGCCCTCTGTTAACCTGCTGTTATTTCTTAGCAGCACCGCATGCTTTCTCTTGCTCCCTTCGCCCTCTGATTTCAGCACTTGGTTTGACCTGCTTTTCGGGGTGTGCTCCGAACAGAAACTGCGGGTGAGAGCCCGTCAGAGATCGCCTTCCTCTCCCTGTCCTGGGTCAGGTCGGTCTCTGCCACTCCTCCGGCCAGAAACTCTGCCAAGAATGAATTTCCTCAGTTTGGCAGACCACATTTCATGCTGTTGCTGTGAACCAGGCAAGAAATTAGAGGTTAGGGATGTGTTAGAGCCCGGACGGCTGCAGTGTGACTCCAGAGGTGTAAGATGGCATGCGGTGACCTGCACTAAGGGAGCTGGACTGGCCTTGAGGTTACTTTCCTGGGCACAGAGATCACAAGCAGTTGTGGTGTGAGCTGGCCCCTCATTTTGTCCTGTGAAGAGGCCAGGGAGGTGCTGAGGGTGGGCAGCCCAGGCGCTGCTCAGCGCAGCTTCCCCTGGTTCAGAGCCGTGGTGCTGGGGTGGGACAGGGAGCTGCAGCGCCTGGCAGCACATGGGCCTGGCTCTGCTACCCACTTCCTCCAAAAGCTGCGAGGGGAAACTGAGGGAGAGTTTAGATGACAATTAAAAAGCCAAAGAAAACCCCACAGAAGATGAGCAGCAAGGCAGCGCGTTTTTTTCTTTGACACTTTTTCATTCCCCCCCTACTCCGTCTTCCTCCCGGTGTTTCCAGGAGACTCTCTCGTCGGCTCAGAAAGCTGCGTAGGCCCATGGCGGCCCAACCTTTCCCTCTCCCCGAGCCCCGGTCTAATCAACCCCTATAATTTATGCAGAAAATATGATTTATATTTAATTTCACCACACTTGCATTGTTAATTTGAGATGTAATTAACCCGTCGCTATGACAACTAATTTCGTGATGCCGTAAATTACCGCCGTCTTTTCATCAAAATTCAGTTACTTTGGCTCCTGTGTGCAATGTACTGATGCAATTAGGTTGCTAAGGGCAACCCAAAAGTGTTCAATTTCTTTTGTGTATCTGCAGTGGGGTAGAAGCTCTGATGTGTTATCCCAAAGTCCTGTTTTCTTTGGTAAAGAGCAGGGCAGACGAGTCCGTGGAGGAATGTGCGTGAGGGAGACGGAGCGGAAGAGTGTCCTGCGCTGGGGTTTCCCTGCGCGAGCCTCTCCACCTCTTGGTGTGTTTACTTCTCTAATTGTTTTAAAAGAGCCGGGCTCCTGGTCGCGCATGACCCTGTTCGTCTTAAGCCAGCGCTCACTGTCTTCTCCCTGCCTCTCTCCCAAGCTTTCCTCCTTGATGCTTTGGGGAGAAACTAGGCAATGAGGGAAGGCTTTCACTGCTGCTTTCATCCTAAACACCAGCAACGCGCCTCAGTCCTTCCCTAAGAGTTTGTGTCCCTCTGAATTTGTGTGTGTGTGCGCAGAGAGAACTTGTTTATATAGATCTCCCCCCCTTCTTTATTTAAAACAAAAACCCTCTGTGTTGCTTTTGTCACGTTAATTCCCATTTTGCCAACACCAGGGGCCCAGGCAGACGAGTTACCAAGGAACACAAAATTTTAATTAGTGTATTTTAATCATTCAGGCTTTCCGAGCTAATCCACATACCCTAGAGAATTCCCGAGATGCAGCACTGCTCTGCTTTACCATTTATTGTTGAGTCTATTATAATTACTGTTAGCAGGTGGGGACTGGGAGATGTTTATTATGAGTTTTTCATCTTTAGTATAATTACCGAAAAAAACAAAATAAAAAGATGTCGGTGCATTTTGTTTTCCTAGAGGTTTTTTTTTAGGGGGGTATTTTTCCTGCTCCTTGCAGGCAGGTGCTTACCAATTAGTGCCTTTTTCTCTGTTTTTTATTTGTTTTCTTGATCACTCGCTCACCTTTACTTTTTCAGGGTGGAAGCTAGAAGCCAGTGGCTCCTGGATGGAGTGAGTTTACCTAATTTAAGGCAAGAGATTAAGCCGAGACAGAACTAGACACGCTCAGGATCCCAGCCACTGTGGGTGGGTAGAGTGTGCTAAGGAGGGACGTCTCCGTTTGGGGCGAGTTTGTTTGTGTTTTGCTGTCTTGCTGCTGTTTCTTAAGTGGTGGAGTTTCATCAGCATGAGTGATAGGAGTCATGAGCAGGTAGGAAAGAGTGTGCACAACTGCCAGTGCTCTGTGTGCAAAAGTGTAGGTGTGCACCTTTGAAAGCGTTTCTACAAGGATGCAATCATGATTGCAGGGATGTTCAGAACCCTTCAGTGAGTAGAGTGTGGGGAGATACAAAATCTTTGGTGTACAGGGAGTGTTCAGTGCAGAGAAGGAAGGAGGGTGATTCCCTGAGCTCTGAAGTATGATACTTTCATCAGGTGAGCCTTTTATTCATCCTGGCCACCGCAGAGAAAACTACCACTGCCTTTTGAAGCCAAACTTTTCTGTGTGATCCTTGTAACAAGATTCTGGCCTCTTGTTTTGCAGCTGTAGCTTGTAGCAGGATGGGGAGTGTCTGTGCCTGTCCTCCAAGATCAGCTTCTAGGCAGGCAGGTCCCTTCTCCAAGAAAAAGTGCCCAGGAAAGGAGTGAAGGGGGGATGCACAGGCAGCAGGCAGGTCCCTTCTCCAAGAAAAAATGCCTGGGAAAGGAGTGAAGGGGGGATGCACAGGCTGCAGGCAGGACTCTTCCATTCTTCTCTGTAACGGCCTGATAAAAGTTGGGAAAGGTGAGTCAGAGGGCATTAGTTCCCCATTATATGCCATGACATTAGTTAAGATTTTTAATTTTATAATCTATGAAGTTCTCCAGGTTTCATCTCAGTTTGGGGTTCAAACAGACTCTCATATCCCTAAACTAAACCCCTTCAGAGAGGCTATCAGCTGTGTCCATCTCTGTCTTGTGACTTCTGCCTCGTTCGATGTTTGCTCCTCTATCGTTTGAGGAATAAGCTTGTTTTAGACCATCCAAATGCTCATCGGGCATCCCCCGCCTCTGCACTACTGGTTCCTCAGGTTGAATATTGGACTGTGATAGCTTAATTGAGAGCTCAGGTGGAGTTTACAGTTGTGTGTCTATTTAAACCTCTCTTTATCCATATCCAAGTCTGCAGTTAGGAATCCCCACACCAAGCTTCCCACATTGAAGGGCTTCTCTGGGAAAATGCCGTGCTGATTCAGGACAGCTCTGGTCAGGACACCCCAGAGCCATATTGTGCATTCACTGCCTCTCCCCACCTCGTGGCTGAATCAGAGAAATGAGACCCTTCACCACTTTACACTTTAAAGGCTGAGTGCAAACATTTTCTTCTCCTTGATGACGATTTTCAAGTTTTCCTGGAAAATTCCACATCTCTGCACGAGGCCAGGGCCCTGGCTGGGGTGAGACCAAGCAGGATTAATTAATAAAGCTCAGTAGCTTACACAGGAACTCTGTAATATAATTATAGCTCCTGTAAGAAAAGGCCCTGGAGTCAGAGAAGTCTGTGAGAATCGCACAGGGTTGGGAAGAGTGCCCTTTCAGCCCCACACGCTTCCCCGTGCCCTTGGCCTGTTCTTCCCCTTGCTTTCCAGCGCAGAAGGGGTTTCTGCACCCCAAAGTGCCCTAGAGCTCTTTGCTACCAAACTGGTCTTTGCTGCTGGCTCTTCATGCTGCCAGCCTGCACCCCAAAACTGCTCCTGGGGCTCTTACCATTGAGAGGAGCATCTGCTCCCAATCTCGAACCTGCCGGCTTTGGGGGCCCTTTATATTTTCTGGCTTCGGCACAGCCCCGGTCAGGGTTGGGCTGTCCGCAGGGACAGCTCCTGGAACCTGTGGAATCTCCCCCTCCTTCTCCTCTTTGAGCTGTCTTCCTCCTGCTCCGAAGCAGCCCCAGCTCCCGGGAAAACCCTTTGTGTCCCCTCCTGCACCTTCCTACATCTTCCCCAGACTCTGCCATCCCATTGTGCTGGGCAGCACCGGCCCTGGGCGAGACATAGGAAAGCGCCCGGAGCGAGCTCCATTGAAACAGCCAGGGCCAGCTGGGGATGGATCCGTCCCCCAGGGAGACAGCACTTTGAGCCCAGGCTGCGGGGGGAGGCTTTTCTTCTGATTCCTCCAAACTTTCCCACCCCAGCAGCGGCTCTACAAAGAGGCCCTGGCCCCGTGCGCGGGGCCTTCCACACGGAGGGGTCTCGCCAGCTCTTCTTTATTGAGTCTTCAAGCGCTGGCAGGACACTCCATTAAAAAGCCATTCGCTTTTGTGTCCCCAGGCCCCCAGCCGGCTCCCGCTCATGTGACACTGGCCACAGTTGTAAAACAACAACACAAATAGTTGGCAACTACTGAGGGTTTTTTCAAACCAGGGTCGTCATAGCAACTTTCCCCAGTCAATCACTGGCGAGGCGGCCTGCCGAGGGGTGCTCTGAGTGGCAGGGCAGCCCAGCTCTGCGGAGGAACCCCGAGGAGGGAGCTCTCGGGGATCCCTGTTGTGGAGACTCACCAACCTGCTCTAACGCTTTTCGCCTCCTACGTTATCGAAATGCAGGTGCTTTCACTGCACAGAGCTGGCGCGGGAAGGGGAGCAGTCCCGTCCTTGATCCCAGAACTTCCCTGAACTTGGACCTGGGCTGCAGGGTCCCTGTTCCTGCTGGCAGAGTGCCACAGGGAGAATCCCTCAGCACCTGGCATTGTGCCAAAGGGGGGCATCTAACACCCTCTCCCCCCAGTTTGGCAAAGCGCCAGGGGGGCATCTGAATCCCCCCCCCCCTGCCTGGCACAGTGCTGAGGGGGCATCTGAGTCCCCCTGCCCGTGGCACTGTGCCCAGTGGATCAGAACGTGGCACATTGTCCTTGTGTGTGGCTCCGCGCCAGGTTTGATCAGCAGTATCAGCCACTGTTGCGTCTTGCAGGATGTGGGACCAGGAAATGCCTTGGCGCTCCTGTAAACTCCTCGGTTTGCGGGAGGGTGCGTGAATCCCACAGGTTCTTGCATGAATGAAGGAGGTGGTGTGGCTGGAAAGAAACAGGCTTCTAGCACACGAGCTAGAAGTCACAACTTTGTGGCATGGGGCAAGGGAAAGTTAGGGGAGCAGGATGGGCTCCCCCACCATGGCGTGGGGTCCAGCTGCCACTACAAGCAAAGGGAGCATCTCCTCTTCTCCTCCCATCCCTTGCCCTTTCCCCTGGTGGGTCTGTGGGACCGATCAGGTGTCAGTGCTTTTCCTGTCATCTCTTCTGGTCTTTGGAGCACCTCAGCACTGCTGGCCTTTTATAACTCTGCTTTTATGACTTTGTTGCCTTTTCCCGTACCTCCTGAACACTTCCCGAGCCTTGTGAGACAGTAGCGTGGTACGTGACTTACCCCAGAGCCCATAGCCAGGCAGTGCATGCAGCCAGCGCTCTTGGCTGGACTCTCCCCACCTGTGCAGGCAGCTACCATAGCCTGTGCTCCAAAAGACATTGCTTGCTGTCACTTCTGAGGGTTTCTAAGCAGACCAGACCCTGGGCTGCCATTGTTGTCTTCATGTCTGCCTGCTTGAGGTTCCCTGGCTGCCTCAAGTGACTCCTGGAGGGGAAGAATGTTAAAAATCCGCTCTTGTAGTAAGTTGGCACCATATCCAGCCACCGTCTGCTCTGTGCCAGAGCTTAGTAAAATGTTGGCGAGGGCTGCAGCTCCGTACTCAGCCCCCCCTTCCCCTTTTGTCTCGGTTGGTTTGGCAATTGCACGGTGGTAACACAGCTCAGGGTGGCACAGGAGCTTTGCTGCCCATATGCAGCTGGAAAGTGGAAAGGAATTTCCAGGCAGAGCAAATGATAAAGGGAAAAGGGATGTGAGGGTCTGTGGCAGCAAGCCAGGGTCATGCCAGGCGTTTTGCTAACCCTGGCACCTTTGCAGGGAGATGCTGAGGATGGATGTGCCCTGTACGGCCTCAGGGGAAGGTGCCGGGGGTGTGTTGTACCACCGGCAGCCGGGGTCCCTTGGCTGCTAATAAAGTGAGGCTCTGCAGAGGGCTCTCAGAGGAAGGCAGGGCTGCTGCCAGGCTTCGCGTGTTGCAAATCCCATTTCTTGGCACTGTGGTTACATGCACGGGAACTGTTGGCCTGGGCAAGGGAGGAATGATGCCGTCTCCTTCACTTTGTTGCTTTGCATCTTTGTCACTCTGTCTCAGTTCTCTCATTCATTCGTTCTTAATTATTTGTTAATTTCCTTCCCTTCTTCCTCAATTTGTTCTCTCAGTCGTTTGCTCTCTCATTTGCGTTTTCTTTCTTTTGCTGCTGTTGTTTGCCGCTTAATTTCCTTCTTTCATTCCTCTCCCTCTTAGTTGTTCTTTCTCTCATTCCTTCTGCTTTTTTCTCTTCTTCCCTCTCCCTTCCCCTGGGCATTTTCAGTATCTGTGGCTTTTTTCTTGTTTTGTTTCTAATCCCAGGTGTGTGGCTTTCCTTCAGAGAGAGACACTTCGCTCTTCCATGCAGAGCTCCTAGGGCTGCTGCCCCTTCCATGCAGCACTTGGCAGTGTCCCTTACCTTTGGGCTTTGACTTTAAACTTCGAGGGTGACCCCGGTGGGTGAACACCTGATGGGGGCTGACACTGTGAATGGAAGGAGGGAAGAGCGCTCATGTCCTGATGCTGAGCAGAGGTTCCTGGCCAGGGACTGATGGTGGCTGGCCGCGCTTCCAGCCCCGCTGGCTGGCCCTGCTCCTTGCCTGTGGTGCTGCACTGGACACAGCGCTCGGCAGAGGAAGGAGGACAAGGTGGCGGGGCTGTGTCTGTGACCTGCGCCGGGGTGATGTGTGCGGACCCAGGGCTGTGGGGAGGCCTCCTGCACACCAGGCTGGGTACTGGCTGCAGGCACACCTGCACGTGTGTCATCTGTGCTGGTGCCAAGGTACCAGCACCTGCCTCCCACCCACCTCCGCTTGTGCTTCCCTTCGCCTGCCTCTGCGCAGAGCCCTTTCTCCCGGCCCGCCGTGCTTAGAGCCACTGGTTTGCCTCCCCACGCATCCATGTGCGCCCGTGCTGATGCCTGCATGGAGGTGTGCGCCTCTGGCCAGCCCCTGTGTGTCCCACTCTTGGTCCTCCGGCAGCTCCCACGCGCCTTTGCCGTCCTTGGCACGCATTTCGGTAACGCACATGCCTGCGCACATCTGTGCTCGCATGTCGCCGGCACACACGCTGCTGCCGACATGCACCGGGGCTGCCTCCCCCATCCATAGGCTGCCATGTGCTTTCCCATGCGCTCAGCCTCACATGCTGCCATGCAGTAAATTACCTCCCCCCTTCACCCCACCGCAGCCCCCTCCCCAATACCCGGGCCAACTAAAGTGCTGTAACATAGTAGCTGCCTGAACTCCGATTCAAAGGTTAATATCAAAATCTGGAGCGGATTACCTAAAAATTACTTACAACACCATTAAAATTCTGAACTCTTTTTGTTGTGGCTGTAAATTAATTTAAAATGTCAGTTTTTTTGAGAAATCCAATAAGAAATTGAGCCAACGGAGCAATCTGTAAACTGTCTGGCACAGAGGAAAGTGTGTCTTTTCAATCGACAAGAAAAAATATGGGGCTTAACTGGAACCATATGGCAGCGCACTTGAGAGAAATCTGCTGAAGAGGAGGGAGGGGAGGGGGAGCCCATGCAGGCAGGAGCAGCGGGAGAGCTGGCGGCTCGTGTGGGAGAAGAGCTGGGGCCGCCCGGCGCAGGAACCGGTGAGACAGGTGCATGGAGGTGGCTGTGCAGGACAGGACAGGCCCTGGGGATGCAGGAGAGCCCTGCGGAGACCCCCGTGGCTGCCCCGTGACAAGGCATTCCATGCGGAAAGTGGCAGAGGTGTTCCCAAGGTCCCTGCGGGCGGATGCTGGTGTGAAGGGGCATCTTGGTTGGGGACAGGGCTCTACAGGCTGTATAGGGGACACTGAAGGGCTGAGCAGTGAGGGCAAGTGGAAAATGAGGTGTTAAAGTGGATTTTCTTTGGCTTTGGTGCCCCTTGCTATCCTGCCACCCGGTTCCTTCAGCAACCTCCCAGCATGGCCCCTCCGGCCAGCGTCCCCTTTACCAGGAGGTGTGGATGGCATGGCCCAGGGGTGGCTTCTTAGCTCTGACCCAAAGGCAAGGTGGGCACCAGGAGGCTGGTGGGGAAGGGCTGCGACTCCACATCCCCTGCCCCAGCCCCCTCTCCTTTGGCTCACATCCCCACAGCATTCCTCGTGCTGGTGAGAAACCCTGCTTCCCCTCTGTGTCTCCTGCCTGCCGACATGTGTTACCCATTAGGCCTTAATTTCAGAAGATTTACAACACATTAAGTAATTTGTAGGTTATTTCAACTTTAATCTGCTGAAGTCGAGAAAATCAAAATTAAATTCAAAACACACGGATCTTCAAAGTACTGGGATTGGGGACGGGAGGGGGTTGTTTACCAGCCCTTGCTTGTCTCTTCTCCCATGCCACTGCCTCTGTGTCTCTCGCCCCCTCCTATGACGCTGCCCTTCCTGCCACCTTTGCCGATAGCAGGGGTGATGAGGGCTGCACAGATGGGATTCAGGGACCTCCTGGTTTTGATTGAGGGGTGTCAGTGATCACGAGATCATGCCTTTTGGGGGTCCTCAGACTGGCTGACCACCTCCATGGCACAAGAGGGAAAGCACTGGGCCTGGCAGTTTCTGCACTCTCTGTGATTGTGTCTGTCATTAGCTCAAGTGGCAGATGTGCCAGTGTTCCCTGGGCTCTGGAGACAATGATTTCGCCTCTCCATGCCTCACTTCCCTACCCCTGTATTGGGAAGAGTATCATGCCTTGTGAGACTGGGTGTGTTGAAGCTGTAAGGCATTCAGATGCTATGGAAAGGGAAGCTGTCAGCCCAAAGGAGCTGAAACAGGAGTGGGGACCTGGGGACAACTGTTGTTACAGGCTTTCCTGTTGCTCTTCTACATCCACTGGCCAAGGGCGTTTGTGCAGCTCTGTCCCTCTCAGGAGTATTCCTCTTGCTGAGAAGGGACTGCCATGATACCCTTCACCTTTTCTTTGTCTTCCATCTGCAAGTAAGATCACAGGAACGCTGTCCGTGTTGTGGATCTATGGTTGGAGATATCCCCATGGGGTTTATCCAGCATTGCCATCTGTGTACTGAGCATACCTCCTGCCCGTAGCAGGATCAGATCATCAACCGCTTTCAGAACTGGTCTGAAACTGGTCTAATCATTCATTTTAATGATTAGGAAAGTCAGAACTGAGATCTTCCTTAAACTCTTGGGGTGGGATAATGAACTAGTTGAATCACAGAACTGGGAGTCTTTTCTGACGAAGAGAGGCTGTTAAGGCATTATCTTGGGGCTCAGGAGATCTGAGATTCGTCTCAACTCTCTACTGTGCCAAGTTTTGTGTTGATCTAAAGCAAATCACTTGCCCCATTTGTGCCTCGGTTCCCCGCCTGTGTAGCTGAGATAATACACTTGGAGGAGAGTTGTGAGGATGGATGTGATGGGTGTTGAACCCTGCAGTACTGGGAGGCTGGGCCTTGTATGGTTCCTAGAGTGGAGTCCCCAGGTGGTCTCAGTGCCTCAGTTCCCCATGTGTGCAGGGAAAATAATAGCTTTTTTTCTCTCCCTGGAGTTTGATGAATGGAAAGTGTGTGTGTCACAGCTCTGCTATTTCGCACTGATCTCTCCACCCACATCCCAGACGGTTTCCGGGTTCCCAGCCCACCAAATCCCTCAGGCATCTCTTCAGGGGCCCTTTCCTCTTCCAGTTTAGTGCCGCCTTATCCCAGAGCTGGGTGGCAGGGTGCAGCAGACATCCCATTTGGGAGCAATCCAGAACTGCTGAAAGGATGAGCATGCTGACGAGTTGGTTTTTGTGCGTCCCTGCACTGCAAGGGTGCTCAGCCCAGAGCTGACTCTGTTGCCTTGACTGTCTGTGAGCCAGATCCCCTGGAAGTTGACTTTATCAGGAAATGTGTCATTGAATTACACTTAGGGATACAAGCGCTTTTGAGGGCGATGTCCCCAGTTCTGCTCCAGCAAGGAATCTGGAGGTGCAGGAAGTCTTCAAGCATGTTACACTTCATCTACATCTGTAGGTTTTCCTGCTTCAGGCCTGAATACCTGGCTCTGTCCATCTCGTATTCTTGCCTGTGCTGGGAAATTTTTATCAGTACCATCACAGATTTGTATTTTCTCTAAGATTACTTGACACGCCTTACACAGCTGCTCTGACCTGTTTAAGGGGGTAGATGTGGATACAGATGTGGAGTACAACTCCTGTATTTTATACAGACCACTGGGCAGCCATCAGAGTAGTAACTTTCAGTCCCTTTTGGCCTGGGTTGGTTTTAAACCAGATGTCAAAGCATGTGTGGTTTAGAACAGAAATTGTTTTTCTAGTCTCTGCAGGGTTCATCTCCTGGGTCTTCTCTTTGCAAGGAAGAAAGAAAAGGATTTGTGTAGAGCAGTTGTTTCCTAACGCTTATGAAAAGTCTTGTGTAGAAAAGGTAAAAATTAATTTTGATATGTATTAGCTGGTCAAGCTAAACCCTAGAGAGCACCTCAGATCCACACTAATAAGCTAAAACATGTTAAAGCTACAACCTGCCTTATCCGCACGAAGTACGTCTCTGTTGAAGCGGATGGCAAAACTCCTAGTGACTTCATTAAGACCCAGATTTCCCTTCAGTTTTAACGGTGTCAGGAATCTGCTGTCTCTCTTGCTGCAGCCCCGTCCTAAGACCCTGAAGGTTAAATTAAATACTTCTGCCCACTGCTCACGCGGCTACAGGTGGTGGTGCGAATCTGTGTTTCTCTTTTAGTAGGGAGTGCTGGGCTTGGAGGGGGTGCAGAGAGGTCTCCTCCCAGCACAGGAACGCCAGCTAGCAATTAGTCCGGACTATGGGGCTGTGACGTACTTCTGTTTCTACCCAGCCCTTTCAGCTCTCTCCCATCTCCAGCCCGTGAGGGTATAGGATGATAACACCTCTTGCCTTGCGGGGTCTGATGGGCTGAGTTAATGGAGATTTGCAGAAAGTTTAAGGATCCTGTGGTGGAAGGTGGTACAGTGGAATGTGAGCGCACACTCTGCCAGTCACGATGCCATTTAGTTCATGTGTAGTGCCCTTGATCCTCTTGTGAAGATCAGCAAAAGTTCAGACTTCATGCAAGGCGAAGGAGCATTATTGCCCTCTTCAAGCAAAGGGGAAATCAAGTCACAGGAAAAGTTAAATGAATAATTTACAGGTGTTCATGAGCCTTTGGCAGAGCAGGGAGTGGCGCTTGAGCACCCGCCTCTCAATCCTGTGCTCTAACTTTTAGATCAAACGTTCCCAGACTTCTTTCAATGGATGGGAGGCAGCTGAATAGAGAGTTGGCCTGATTGATGCCCTTTCTGTACATAATCATAGAATCTCCCTGTGGCAATTCCAGCAATTGCTTACGTGGGAGGTAATGGCAGGAAAATACTCACAGTAGGATTTGTATGTGCTTTGTGTTTGCCTAAACCTGATCTCCTTGAAGTCCCAGAAGTTTGACTAGCCACTTCAATGCTAGCAGAATTGACCCTAGTGCTGGGCATTTTTGCAAATTTGTGTCTTCTCAATTGCTTTGAAAGCAGGTAGGTAGCTGGGGAAAGGAGGAGGAACCGTCCATATGTGAGTAGTCAGCTCTCCATCAGGTGATTTTCTAGGGCAAGACTCGAGATAAACACCCAGCAGCTGGGAACCTCTGCTTTTAAACCCTACTGCCTTTGGATATGTCATCCCTGGTGTCCTTATGCATCTTGGCCTCTAAAATACGGTAATCTTTGGGTCTTCTGCTCAGCAAACGGTGCAGGGGAGGGGGATGTGCATGTTTGGTCTCCATGGGAAGCGCAGCCCGTGCAGTGTTGGGTGAGCGGTGCCGCTTGGCAGCCTCCCACCTCTCCCATGGGCTTTGACCGAGTCTAAGGCCTCACAGCTCACGTGGGTGTGCTCAGCAGTGGCTTTAAACCAGCTAGCCACAGTGTGGGCAGCACAGAATCTGGTACATGCTAATTGCCCAGGGCTCGGTTCAGCTTCTCTGGGAGGTTTTGCAGCCCTTGCAGAGCTGCTGTGGCTGCTATGCCTGCGGTACCCAGGCCAGCTGTTTAAAGCTGCAGACTAGACGTAGCCTTGCTGACGTGTTGTGCTCTTTCCCATCCTCTCCCTCTTGCTGTCCTCTGTGCTTTATGCTCTCTGGTGGATAAAGAGATGGTGCCTGCTGACACTGGCATAGGTAATTTGTCCAGTTAAATATCTAAGGGCACATGGGAAAGTTTGGGTGTGCTCTTTCCTGGTCTGATGGTGTTTATTTCAGTGTCTTTGGACCAAAAACCACTTCCCGGTTGAACTGCTGAATTAAAATAACTTATTGGAGTGGAGAACATGATTCAGAAATGCTGAGCTGGGCAGCAGTGGTGAGATCCCAGTTAGGTCCATCTTCTATGGGCACCTCTCCTTGAAAGTGTGAGATGATAGTGTGTTGCTTTCTAACCACAGTTTGTGATAGTGCAAAGAGAATGAGAGAAGACCAACACTAGTAACTCCTGAGGCTTTTAGGGGATAATGGAGCATCCTGCCCAGAAAACACAGAAGGGGTCTTGAAAAGCTGCTTCCGAGTGACTCTGCTGGTTGGGCTGGGGAGGGATGCAGGCTGGAGGGGCTTGGTGTACAGCAGGAAGGAGGCCCTGGCTCATCCAAGCGTGCCAGGCAGGTAGCTGGTTGCCCTGTTTCTCCTTGGTGTCTGCTAGTCTCCGAGTCCTGGTTCACAGCTCCCTGCAAGCCAGGGATGGAGGAGATCCTATGAAAATGATGATATGTGACAATCAGTCACAGCAATTAGTGTTTTGGTTAACAGGCCTTTTTTGTTTTCTCTCACCCAGACAGAATGTCACAAATAAATCCTCGCCTGCATTTGCATATTAATTGGATCGGAGACGTCAAGCATCTTTCATTAAAGAAAATGATCTGCATATTTGGAGACATAAAATAGTTATTTTGATGGGTTTTTTTCATAAGATCAGGGGGTGGGGGAGGAAGGTGATGGGAGCAGTGGAAATTGAGGTAGAGCAAAGGCAGAGAAGGCAGCTTTTGTGGTTAACCCCTTGTGGCCCAGAACTAGCTGGTGCCCAAAGCAAAAATAATAATATAAATAAATAAATGACGGGGCTCGGAGCAGCTTGTAGAGCACTGCAGCATTCTCTCCACAGCTTTGTTCTTGGGGCTTGGCTGATGGTGGGTAGCCACAAATGTACTTCCAAAATGTCTTCCCCCACCAGCTCTATCCAGCCACAGAGTCTGGTTACTACAGGGCCCTTCTTGTCCTCTCTCTTTCATGACAGCACCTTGGCCATCCTGTTGGCCATTCCATTTCTGGCTGTGCCAGCATTGGGTCTTTGGGATGGCAGGGCTGCAGGATCCATGTGCCGTGGGCGCCCTCAGTGCCTGAAGCAAGCAGTAGCTACCGGAGAACCATGGTGTGCCTTGGGGGAACGCTCTGGCCACTCAGGTAGCGGGGCTAGTCAGGCAGTTCGGCCAGGGAAGAACCTTGTATTCAGGTCCTGCTCCCCTTGCCTCCAGCTCGGGTGGGTGAGGTGCCAGAGGGCTGGGGCTAGATGTTATCTCCCCTGTGGGCTGGCACAACTGTGACCTGGGTCTCCATCACACTCTCTGTTCTTCCAGGGACAGTTCTTCTCTCCCTAGGGAGCCCATGGCAGTGCCTGTGGGGAACATGGGGATGAAGATGTGAGTTGTGGCTGCGGGGGTTTCTCTGCATGCCTATATATGCATGCTGGACTGGGAGTCAACATGAGCTGTGCACAAACTGCTGCCATCCTGCTGCCCAGGTCTATGCGGGGACCTCAGTCGCCCTGTGCCTCCATAGGGGGGTGTGTGTATGTGTTCCCAGACAACGCTGCTTTTTATCCAGCTGTCCAGGAGTAACGCATCTGCTTAAAACCACGGGACAGCTTGTTCTCTCTGTCTGGTCTGTGACTGGCTTTGGGAACCAAAGGCTTGATTTGAGGTGGGGAAAAAACTTTCCTGGTAACCCCAATCCAAATCAGTGGTGTTGTACGTGGTGGATAGGAGGGTTCACTTTCACTCCTGGATTTCTACCCCTACCCCAGACTGAGTAATTTTTTCCTTTGTGTTGGCAGCAGCACTGCCCAACAGCCCAGGGCAGGATATAGGGAAACTGACCCTCTACTTTTGAAACTGTCTGGGGAATTTCTGTAGGCAGTACGCAGTGGCTTGAGATGGAGTTTGGCCAGGACACTGAGGTTAACACTGCAATGGGATCCAAGGGTACATTCGCATGAATGTAAATGATCATGTTATGGCAGATTAGCAAGTTACCGCTTGTTAGCTGTGCTGCGGTATGGGACCGCGAGCACGCTCCTTGCCTGTTGCAAATTCCAGGTAAAATGTATTAACTCGAAACCACTGCAAACATGGTCTGAGTGACTGGGTTTTGCCTTGGAAGTTACCATGGCATTAGTGAGCACCCTTGCCCCATGAATGACTTGAGTAGCCCCTGCTCACACGGAGGCCTCCCTCCCTTGAGCCTAGTCCTGTCCTGCTGCTCTGGTGCTGTGGACCAAGACCTTCTCCAAGCTTATGTCACCGAGGTGTCCCCACAGACGAGCTACTCCAAGCCGGCAGGTGTGGCAAGAGCTTTGTTTCTGCAGGTTCTTAGTCCCTCTCCCTTCAGAGCTGCCCTCAGGAGTCTCAGCTGAGTATTGCAGAGGAACGCAAGCTTGGGATTCCCTGCCCAGTGCTGCAAGTGACAGGAGCTGGCAGCCTCGCCAGGCACAGCAGAGAGTGGCCTGTGGCCCCAGGGATGCTTGGAGAGGAGCCCGTGGAGGGCTCCCTGCCGCTCGTGAGCAGCGGCTTGGGTGGCACAGCTTTAACTCTTCATGGATTTTCCGCTCTCCACAGGAATGCTGCCTGGGGTTGGGTCAGGGAGAAGGTGGTAAGAGCCAGACACATTTGCAATGATGGCACATCGTCTGTGGCATGCTTTGCTTGATTCTTCTTTTAAAAGCTAATTCAAGCCAGAAGGACCCCTAAGGACATCTGCTGGGATCAGTTTCGAGGACTTCCCATTCCTGTGCTTTAGAAAACAGGAGATTTGGTTCAGAAAGCCCACCTGCCTTTCGGGAAGAGCACCGGGCTCACCATGGGACAGCCTGGCGTGAGCAGATGTCTCCGAGGCCTCCTTTGCGTGGGGGAGTTTCCCCACATGCCAGACACAACTGAGTCTTGAAGCTGAGAGAGTAAGGGCAAAGCAGAGGCTCTGGTTAGACAAGTACTCCAGAGCTGTCAGTAATGGAGTATGCAGCGTGGGGGCTGCTGGGATAGGTTTAAGGAAATCAGTTGGGAATAGATGAGAGATAATTTGCCTTATCAGAGTGCAAGGGAGCAGGTCTCTCTGGGCGTCTGAAGTGACTGCCAGGAGGTGGGGAAGGCGGTACAACCCAGAGCATGTGAGTGCTGGTTTGGGGACCCAGCTTCTTTTCTTGGCTCTGCCACGACCCATCTAACCTTAAACAAGTCATTGAGAGATGAAATCATCTCTCTCAGCCTTGATTTCCCCTTGCCTATCTCTTATGTTTTAGCCCAACTGCCTCAGGTTGGGGGCTGTCTCATCCTCAGTATTCACCTGATGCAAGGGGCCAGACCTCTTGGAGCGGACGGAAGGAGGGTGTAAGGTTGCCTTCCCTCCGTTCCTGGAATCTCATCAGGAAAGGCTCTGGCACAGGATAAAATCTTCAAAGCACTCTCTTCAGCAGAAAGGTTCAGTTCCCAGCTCCAGAGATCTCTGTCCTAGACGAAGGGACTGTGTTTCACAGTCACAGTTCACCCCTATACTGCCTTGTTTCCCTATACAGAAAAGGCTGCAGTTAGCCGTGGTTCCTCTCTTCACCCCACACATCAAGGCATGTTGCTGGGTTTTTTTCAGAATCCTGATCCTAGGAAGCCATCGGTATCCAGGGAACTTTATCACACACACTCGAAATAACCCAGAAAGCTGCCAGCCCCATATTAGGGAATGAATCCCTGTCGGAAAGTAAAGTGAATGCAAAATATATTGACAGGCTACTGTGACTGCAGGCAGTTTGTGACCCAGCCCCCTCCTTTACCTCCACCCCTCCTCATGAACAACAACACACAAACCCTCTTCAGTCCTGCAGCCTTTATATTTAGCACGTCTGGGTCCCTTGTCTCAGCATGGGAGCCTTCCCAGGGGAATGAAATACAAACTGCAGGCAAGGAGGTCTGCACAGAGTCCGCCCTGTCTGTCCCACATCCAGCCCTCTCCATCCTCTCCAGTAGCTCAGTACAAATGCGAATGCTTAATGGAAAAAAAAACAAAAAACAAAAACTAAACCAAAAAAACAAAAACCCAACACCTGTCAGCCTAAAAATTCTTTCCCTGAGCTCAACTCGTGCCAGAGTTTTGCTGTCCTCCTTACTCCAGCACAAGGCAGGATGATTTGGTGGTTAGAACAGGAGGTGCACAGGAATGAGCTCCTCCTCGGCTCTGCCAAGGACGGTGCTATCTCAGTCAATCATGTTAATCTTCAGTGACTAAGTTTCCCCATTTGTAAATCTCTACCATCACTGCAGCCTCCAAACGTCTTTCATGTCTGCTTGTGAGTTTCCTGGAGAGGTTCACGGAGCTTCTGGAGCTTCTGTTTGAGTGTAAAATTCTGCTCGAAGCGGGAGTTTGGGATACTTGGTTGTGACTTTTAACAAAAGGTTTTGTTTATGAATTTTGTTCTGCTGTTCCTTATGAGGAGGGATAGGCATTCAGGAATATCTTCTGTCAGATAGCATGGGCTTAGGCATGAGTTGCTGTAGAGATGTGAAATGTCGCTGTACTATATATGTATTAGGTTCTAGAGGAAAGAAGCGAAGTGTAGGATGTGCTTTAGCACTTGCGTTGCACATGGTAATTTTTCTCTTGCAGTTCTCATGAGAGGCAGGTAACTCTCAGGATTGTGCTGTACTGAAGCACAGAAAGGTTCAGTGTCAGACCATGGCCACCAAGGGACTCTGCATCTAGTGAGGACTAGAGCTGTGAATTCCTCCTTTCCTGCTACCCACTCTGCCTGTGCTGCTTGGGGGCTCCTTGGCCTGGGGACCCCTCTCCTAGAGGCCCCTGGCGTGACCACAGGGAAGAGAGCATGGGCAAGCAAAGAGAGAGGGAGCATCTTGCAAGAAATTATTGCCACCAAATTTTGACCAAAAAGACTGGTAGCCTGGTAGATGGGCAGCAGAAGATGCACTCGGTCCATAGCCCTTTCATCTCTCTGTGAAGATAGCCAGAGGTGACAGCCAGTGCTGGTCAGGGTGCCGGCTTCTCTGGTGAAGCTGTCTGCCTCCCAGGAGCTGTGCCGAGCCCAGTCCCACCTCTTTGGCTCACTTTGCTCCAGTAGAGAACAGCCATCAGCTGGAGCTGGCCTCTGCTCGGTTCCAAACATGGGCTGACTCTATCCTCTTGCTTTACACCAGGAAACTGCAGAGAGCTTTTTAAGTTTGCTCCTGATTTATGCCATTATGGATGGAGAGGAGGATCAGCCCTTGGCTGGCGTTCGGACAGGTGACCTCCATGGCCCTGCAGATGCTGCCGGCGCAGCCACATGCTAGGGCTCTGTGTGCTGTGTACCTGTCCCTGCTTCCCCTTGCTGCCTGCCAGGAGGAGGTCCCTTACACCCTACCTGACACTCGAGATGTGCAGCTTCACTGTCTCGCCACTGATTTAGCCATCCACATCACCAGGATGTGTCAGCACTGTGACAGATGCTTTATTTCTTAAAAATCACTAAAACCAGGAGGTGCGCTGCTGGAGCCTGGGGTCAGAGAAAGGCATGGCCACCCTCAGCAAGTGAGGGGACAGCTGGGGTCATGTGGGAGAAGGGGAGAGCTCAGGTCTGAGGGCCAGGTTGGTCTGGGGAGAGCCACATCTCTCTGAGCAGGAGTTTCTAGCAGAAGAGGGTTTCGTGGTTTGTGGTGGATTCAGCTCAGCGGACGGGAACTACAAATTGTCTCTTTTCAGCGCCTGCTGTCCTTTAGCAGTCGGCCGGCACCATCAATCACACACAGACACCATCAGGAAATGATTCCCAATCAATTATAATTGCTCTTCACCTACTTCCTGTATAAATCACTGATGTTTTACTGCAGATGCCAATGAAACAGGGGAGCGAGATTCTCTTCCCTCAACTTTCTGTGTGTGTCTCAGGCCCACCCACTGAGTTCCTTGGGATGGCCCTGCCAGGCTGAGAAACAGCAGGTGGTTGGGATTTAAAAGCATAGGCATGTCTTATTGCTCCTGGAGGCAAGGGACGGAGAGGAGGAGGAGGATGCTGTGTGCTCTCCACATCTCTGTGATCCGCCCGCAGGTGGGGAGAGGGGCTGCGAGGCAGAGCCCATGCCTTCAGCATCCAGCTGGTTGCAGAGGTTTGTGCACAGGCAATGGGAGTAGAGGTCTCCTTAACACTGAACGAGGTCCTAAAACAGCCTTTCCCAATGGGATCCCACGTGGAGTTTACCAGACGGGCGTTCTTTAGGTTTTTTTATTCACTCTTTTTCTCCTTCTTCTCTTTCCTTCATCTTCTTCATCTCCTCCAGAGGAGGAGACGTGCTGGTGTTCAGGGCTGGATCTGAAGCAGAGGATGAGATGCCAGCTAAGGCAGGAGAGACCTAACGCTGTTTGATTTTTATGGTGAAAACATTCTGAGCTCTTCTGTTGAAATCTCAGCAGCGCGTAAGAAGGGATGAAACACCCTTTTGGGAAGGGGAGGTCAGAGACTGCAGTATCCTTTTGGAGAAGGGCAGACAGGAAAGCTCTGAGACTGTTGGAGGGTGAGGAGGAGAGGAGGGTGAGGAGAATGGGTGCGAGTGGGGCTGCCAGGAGGCCAGGGCTGGGCACAAAGCGGGATTGCGTGTGGCGGTGGAGCCGTGCCAGCACGGATCCCGTTTGGCTGGAGCAGCGAGGAGCCCGCGTGGATGTGGGCGTGCGGCGGCGGGAGAGCCCGGCTGGGCGAGAGCGCGCCGGGGCAGGCGCGGGCGGGCGGCGGCAGCGACTTCCAGGCGGATGATTATTTTATGGAGTCCTCAGAAGTCCAAAGTTATGTGTGTTTGTTAAGCGCCGTAACGCTGAGTTTATTTAATGTGGTTTTAACTGCCGCACGCTTTTATAAATCAAAATAATTAAAAATAATAAATTTGAAGGTTAAACAACAGCCTGCACTGTGGCAAAGAGAACAGAGAATGTCTCCGGGCTGTGTTTGCGGGGAGGGAAGCAGGGGTTCCCAACGGCTGCCTGCGCCACTGTCGCATCGCCTGGGGCACGGGGGCAGATTTCAGGCTGGGGTAGCAGTGGAAAGGCAGTGTCAAAGTCCAGACTGCGGCACAGACCCATCTTTTCACACCCTGTCGAGGCCATCATGAGGAAAAGCACATCCAAGGGGCAATGGCAGCCCCAGTTGTGTCTTCATGACAGCCCAAGATCTCTGGTTCTTTTCCCCTTCTCCTAGTTTAAAAGCACCTACAGACACTTGGGTTTGCCATCCTCCTCATAGGATTTTCCGGCTATCGATATTCTTGTTGTTGCAGGGCATTTCTATTGATGCCACATCTCAGCTTGCATTATTTACACAGAGCTATTGAATCTGTCCCAGTATTCAGGACAGCCTGACAGAACCCAGCCTCTCTCTTTAAAGGTTAAACAGGCTCGGTCCCCTCGCAACGTGGGCTTGGTGCTTGGGAAATGCAGGGCTCTAAACAGCCACCTCCCCCCCGCGCCCCCCCTTTTCATTTTAGCTCAGAAAGGTTACCCTGAGGCGCCTGGGACTGGGAAGTGGAGGGTGCTGGAGAGTGTGCGTGTCTCTTTAAATGCTCTTTGTGTCAGCGTGATAAGGAATTTGATGGCTTTATCAGAAATACCAAAGCTTTATTTAGCAGGGTGAGGCGAGCGCCACTCGGCTCCACACAATCTGCTGATAAATTGGGAAAAAAAAAAAAAAAAAAAGGCGGTGGGGGGTGGAAAGTCTAAACTTTCCCTGATTGCATTTGGGCATGGCCCAGCTTCCAGGGGACACAGAACTGGGCACATCCCCTGCCCAACCGCAGCTGCTCTGGATGGTGAGGCCAGGTGTGTATTAGTGGCCTTGCTCAAGACCAGAGCTCTTTTAAAGGACAGAAGCAACTTGGTTTTATCCCATTTCATCTTTTGGTGTCCCCACTGTTCACCTAGTCATATCTCTCACATTCTCCCTTTTCTTGTCTTGTCCCCAGTTTGCTGCATGTCTCCTCTTCCCTTTCACCTCTGCCCATGGGACTCAAACATTTTTCACCGTCTGGCATATGAGGCGTGCCTTTGGATATTAAGGCCCTGGTATTCTTTCTGCGTCCCTCAGGCTGTGGATCTCAACAAGAGGTTTGGGTTTGGCTGCTCTCTGGGTCTCATCTCCTTTACCTGGAGTCTGGCTGCCAGATCATGTAAGTGGGAGGCAGCAAGGTGGGAAAGGAGAGGTGTCCCATGGAGTCATTAGGCACAGTGCGGAGGGGACTTTTGCAAAGCGTCCCTTCTGCAGAGAGATGAGGCCGGTGTGGGACTGGCAGGGAGCTCGCAGCTGGAATGGGAAACACCCCCAGATGAGATCTCTGTCCCAGCCTGGGTTACTACCCCAGCTGCAGGAGGACCGGCTGACATCTGAGGGGTATATCCAGCCTTGGATCTTGCTGTCCTCCCAGTGTCCAACTGAGCTGTGAGAGGATGTTTGCCAGTGCTAACTCCCTGGTGGTGGGCATACCAGCAGTAGACTTGGTTGAGGAACTAGTGTGGGTGAGCTGCTGGCTCTCCCAGGGCAGAGATTTAGACTATTGCAGACCACTGTACCGTGGGGAGCCCCTGCAGCGAGGGCAAAACCGAGTCAGAGAAATCCATCCACTGTTGATGGGTTTAGGGAAGGCAGTGCTTGAGTGAGGAGGCTGGGGTGCATGACCCCATCCTGCTAGCACTGTATAATGTGCTTATGCTGCTTTGCTTCTAAATGGGCTAAACCTTGATTTGGTGGTTAAATTGTAGAACTGGGAGTGAAGCCTCTCAGTCTCCATCCACAACTCTTCCACCAGCTCCCTCATGGAAATCTGCTGCCTTCTCCTTGCCTCTGTGAAAGGGCTCCCTGCACAGGAGCAGAGCAGCACCCGGGTTTGCAGCAGAGCAAGGAGGAGTGTGTGAGGCTTTCCAAAGGATGCACATTGCCATGGCTCCTCCAAGGTCAAAGGAGTTGTGCTGCCTTACTGAAACAAGTCTGGCCCCATGTTTCTGTAGCACTTTGAGATCCGACTTGGGAGGAGCTAGAGACAGACCCAGTATTTCTCCTGTTTTGTGTGTATCATTAACATATGACATCTATTATATATTGTTACCATGTTTTGTTGTTCATCGCGTGCCTGCAAGCAGGCCACACACATTGTGACAGTTCTGGTCCCTTCCTGATCTCGTGCCTCCACACCTTTTCTTTCCATCCTTCTGCTCATTCTTACTCCTCCTCTTTCCTTTCTCTCTTTCTTTTGATTTTTCCTCTTTCCTCGGCTTGCACGCACGCACACACACAAACACATACACATACAGAGCCCTTTCACAGTTGGATCATCTGTTCTTGGCTCTCGCCCACATCTCTTTTTGATGTGGTTTCTAGAGGGTTTGGGCCAAGTCCCCCATTTCTCTCTCTGTCATCAGGAAGCCTGCTGCAGCCTCTGATTCCAGCCGGATCTGGTTAACTCGCTCTTAGGAAACCTTGCCACCTACCAGAGTAAGACTGGTGCTGTAAGCCTGGCTGGAAAGGAGAAAGAGGGCTTGAGCTGCTCTAAGTTACAGCCTGATGTTCTGGGCAGTTACTCGTGATTTACACTAATATCCCTGAGCACAGAACAAGGTCCTGAGTTGATGCAGCACAGAGTGTCCGGAGGCACTGGCTGTGGAGCTACTCATTTGGAAGATCTGTTTCCCTTGGTGGGGTTGTGTGGTGCTTCTCCTCTGCAAAGCAGTGCCCTGAGCTCTAGGCAAGGCTGTGGCTCTCAGCTCTCATTTTGGGGCTTCCCATGAGGATGTAAAGCACATTTGATCTTGATTGCAACCGGGGGCATCTTTTGGCCTGCTTGAAGCCCTGTCCAGTGCATTGCTGGCCCTCTAGCTACTGTATGGGAGGGCAACCTGTTCACTTAAGCACGAAATCAGAGAGAACTGTGGTCCCTGGGAAATACGACTTTCAGTCCTAGCGGGAATTCATCCTCCTTTGGAAGGCAGCATAAAGACAGTGTAATTGTGCATGTGAGAGGGCGAGTAGACAATTTTAGAAAAGGCTTAACAGCAATTAGGTTTAAATGACCCTTCTTCTCTGGAAGGTTTCAAAGATCCCAGGTCACTTTTGGGAAGAGAGGCTTTCCTGAGTGCTCCTTGTCTGATTTCTCTCTCTGCAGCAGCGGAGTGGCTGCGTCGCAGCTGGCTGCGCTCAGAAGTGCGTTGGAGTCCCCTGGGGGCTGCTGTTAATAGTTGTGCTTTCAGCACAGAGCGGGTGGATTGGACAAGAGGACAGAGGAAGGGGACATGGCGCGCTCTTCTCAACACCCTTCTTGTGAACTGCCTGCTCAGGCTGCCGTTGTGGCTTGACTCAAATCCTGTTAAGTCGGTGGCAAAACTTTCACCAGCCTCAGTGCATGGGCCGGTAAAGAGCAAACTGTCAGGTCAGTTCCAGGGCCAGGGATGGCTTTAGGAAAGAAATACCTGAGAGACAGTTTGCTTTATTAAAATGGGGAGGGAAGTAAGAGTAGATTGCTTTGGGCATGGGTAATGGGGCATGGAGACCTCGCTGACTCAGCCAGCACTGCGAACTCTGTCCTAGTCACTCAAGCTGTGGCCGCTTGTCCTCTTGTCTGAACTGAGCCCATCATCTCAGCCTGCTACCCAGCAGGCTCGTGTCCCCTGCCACAAGGCATCTTTCCATGTGGCACTAACCGGCCCTTGCTGGCCATACCAGCCAGGAGCAGGGGCCGGAGGGGCTGTGGAGCCTGGACCCCCTTTGGTTTCTCTTGCAGCTCAGTGACAAGGTAGGGACAGTTTGCCCTGTGGCTGCCCAATGCTGCTCTGTGCACGCAGCCCACACGCAAACTTTGCATTTGCTGCAGCCAGTGGTCCTGGACTAGATTTGTTCCTTTCTAAAAGGAAAATTTGAATAGAATGGGCTAAAAAGCCTTGGGCTCCCCCAGTGTGGGCCTGGGGTGCTGGGACAGCATAGCTCCTCCCTGAAGCTGGCTAATAGAAATCAGTCCTGATTAGGATTAGTCCAGCCAACACTGAGCTGGCAGGCTGATAATCTAATAAAAATTCCCAGGATTGGTTTACTCTGGGGAGGATTTGCTCTGGACGCGGGAGGAGCAGGATTAGCCCAGCTGTGTTAGGGAAGGGAGGGCAGCCGAGGGTGGGCAGGGAGGCTGCTGCCGAGAGGGTGGGGGGAGCGAGACAGACAGCAAGAGTAAGTGGAAGTGACAGGGTCAGACCGGGCCTTTGTCCTACAGCCTGATTAGAGAGTCTGCCCCCAGTTTCTTACACTTTGGGATGTTGTCGGACAAACTGGAGCTTAAATCTGTCAGAGCGCAGTAGAGATTGGAGTTGACGTCCCGGGAACATATTCCTTGCTGTGCAGAAATCCAGCCCTGCTGGGAAAATGTAAAATGCCCATCCCAGCCCCCTCTGAGCTGGAGGAGATGTGAGCTCAACTTCTTCCTTCAGCTATGTTGGGTGGTTGAGGCTGATCAGCAGAGAGGCTTGTCCAGAAGCAGGTACCTGCCATGAGTGGTCCACGTCTGATTCCAAACTGGTTTCTCCAGCTTCATCCACTGATGGAGAGGAAGTCCTGGAAGCCAGATTGTTGCTCTCCAGCTGAAATCACTGGGCTTTGCTTGACGTGGTGGCAAAGGCACCCACCATGTGTGAGTGAGAACTGGGCAGGAGATCCCTGTTCCTCCAGGGAATCTCAGGGTGGGCAGAAAAGCTCCTTTGTAGGCAGGGAGGAGGCCTGAGGCTGCAAGCGGTGACTTTTCAGACTGGAGGTGCCAAGGACTTTGTTGGCTGCTGTTGTTGAGGAAGGCAAGGAAGGTCTTCTGCAGGCACTATTAGCCAGACCCCAGCTGTGCAGGCACTGAGGAACATGTTGCTGGTTTTCTGGCAGCCCTGAGAGCATTCCGTGCCCCACCTTGAGTCACCTGGGGAGCTGCTGGTGTGTCTGGTGCAGAGCAGAGGCATGGGGAGCTCCTGTCAGCCCTCATCTGGCTGCTCCACTGGTTAGCGGAGGGAATCCAAGCTGCCTTTCTGCTGCAGGGCTTCTCAGCCTGTAGGTCCTGGAATGCCTGTGAAAAAGAGAAGTAACCCTGAAATGTGCGTGCCCATTCCCAGAATTTTAAAGCAAGAATATGTGGGGGAAGAAGAACAAAGACTCAAAGTTTTCACCTAGATGTTGCACAGGATGATCTGTGGGTTATTTCAGACGTGTTCTAGTGCGTCATCTAAAGGTATCCTTACAGTTTGCTCTGGCTTCCTCAACCATGTTGTTTAATGCTCCCTAGACAAGGCAGGAGAGAAAAGAGCCCCACAGTCTTCTGAACTCATCCTTTGACTCTCCCTGTTACTCTCGTCTCCTCCCCTTCAAATCATCTGGACTGCCTCTTCTGTTACTTGCCTGGGAAGTTCATCACAAAATCCCAGACTCTTTAAACGTATTCTATCCCTCTGGGGACACTGCAGTTAGATAAGGACGCCTGCAAAGAGAGACCCTTCAGAGCATTAACTGGGGAGTCCTGCCTGGAGCAGAAGAACCAGAACAACCACTCTCTGTGTTTCTGGACACAAGGCAGGAGGTGTATAGGATGCAAACCCCCTCCTGGAGTCTGAACTCCACAGAGAAATGCCCTCAAAACTCCAGAGGTTGCAGACTGTGTGAGGGGTTTTTTTCCCCTTTAACAGCTGCAGCTACTGTGGATGGGCTGCAGCATTTCCCAGCGGAGTGCATCTGTCTGTGGACCAGCATCCTAAAAGCTCTGGGGTCTGGCAGTTGTTTGGGAAACACACCCTAACTGTCAACCCCCACCCCCAAAAAGAAAGCAAGAAAAAGCCTCTAAGATGAAACCAAGATAACTAAATAACGAGAGCACTGTCCTCTCCAGGCTCGGGTAGCTGCATATATGATTGTCAACTTGATGAAATCCCCCCGGATGTAATGAGCTGATTTTCTGCTGTTAATATTGCATCTGCTGATGAAGGATTCGTTAGGATAATGGAACGAAGCTAAAATATAAATGACTCGCTGTCAAGAAGCAGCTTTTGCTTGTGTTCTCCTGACAGTTCCTCGGCCATGGCGAGGGAGTTTTGTGTGCTCCGCACACGTTTGCGAGGTGTGTGCAATTATTTGGTCCTGCATGTATGGGGACACACGTGTCAGAGTATGTTCCCAACGAGCCGTTTGCCCTGGTAGCCTGGAAGCCCACGGCACGTGCCCATCCCAACCTGCTGGCACACTGCGGGGCGGCCGAGGCGCTGGCGTTTTGCTCCGTGCCAGTGATGGCTGCTTTTTGCCTGCCAGTGGGGACCGAACCCTGCTGCCATCGAGAGCAGCAGCCAGAGAAAGTTGCTCCTTTGCCTGGCTGAGGCTGCCAGGAGAGGTGAGGGGAGGTGTGCTGCTGGAAAAATATCTCTGCTTTTACTCCAGGTTATTTTTGTATCTGGCATGTTCCTTTTTTCCTTTCGTTTTGTTGCCAAAGTTACTGGGTTTTCTTTCTGAACAAGAGAAATCAGTTTAAGCATGTTAGAAAGTGAATCTGACCTTTGCTCACAAAGCATTTTGAAATACAGAGTATTATTTTCATCGAAGAATGCAAAAAAGATTTTGATAAAAGTGGTCTTATTATTGCTGAGTAGTAATCGTGCATCTGTGCATCAAATCTCAAGGTTCCACTGTCTGTTTTGAGAGATGGGGCTGTTTTTCCTTGCAAAAAGTAAAACAGAACCAGCTCCATCATTGAAGGGATTTCAACTTTAATACAATTTCTCACACGTGTTCCCAACACTAGTTTGCTCGTCTCATTTCGGGGTTGTGAGCACGCATCCGAGCGTGTGTTAAATCTTTGTTATCGGATGTGCAGGGAGGAAAACCCAAGAATATGTTTACAAGTATCTTTTGTATCTTAGACTTTCTGTACATTTCATAACAGCATTAACCAAAACATAACATTGCCAGCCCCTCATTTTACCCTCTGCCTAAGGACATTTGGTGTTTTCCCTTAAAGTCCGTGTTTCTGGACACAGGAGACCAAATGCGAATCCCAGCTTTCATTATTTGTTTGGGGTTTTTTTAGTTTTTAATCACATTTCTTGCTCTTCTGATTACCAAGGAGGAAAAAAAAAAGAATGAAAACATGAACTGTAATGGCTCAAAAATGAAATTAAAAAAGGCCTTGCTTTCTATTATTATTTTTCAAATCACATTTTTCAGTCAATAATGTCAGGGATCAGTGCAGTGAGTTTTATTTTTTTTTAATAGCTGGAGACGACACTCTCAGATGTGCTGTTTTTCCGGAGGTGTGAGGCAGTGGTGTTCCAGCCCCTCTAACCTGCACATCTTTACTGGATGTTCAATCTCCTCTCCCAGTCCAGCAAAGCCTTGCCTGGCCCGGCCGTACTTTTGGGGAGTTCCTCTCACTATTCAGACTCTTTTCCTAGCACGGAACATCGGTGGTTTAATTGAATCATTCTTTACAAAAGACCATGAATATAAATGATGGGGGAGGGGGGGAGACACATGAATATGATGCTAGAAATTTTGCATTGAAATATATTTGATGGAAAGCAGCTGATGAAATGAAATTTAGTGTGTGTGCCTGTGTGCGTGTGTAAATATATATGTGTCACTTTTTCAGCCCTTTTTGTGTCAACAATTCTTTGCTCTTCCTCATGATAAACACTACATGGAAGAAAATTTTCAACTAAAAAATTACTTTCCCCAAGATATTTGGTAGGAAGAACAGTCCTGTCCTAACCCGCATTCTGTCCGAAATTCAGCTAGTTGTGCAAACGTAAGGAAACAAGTGAGGCAGCGGTGCCTTGCGCTGGAGGCAAAGTGGAAGGGACATTGAAATCCAGCGCTGGCTGCAGGCATCTTCCCTGTCCCCGTCCCACGGAACCCCTACAGATGACTGCATCAGGACTCTGGCGTGCCACAAAAGGCAGAGCAGGGACACTTTCCAGGGGCTCAGAGTTACTCCCAATGGGAAGGTGGTGCAGAAAAGGTGGCAAGTCTTTTGTCTCCAGCACCTTCTATTGCACAATCTTTAAAGTCCCGGACTCACGGAGGAAAAAGCTGGTGAACAATTTGCAATTTCTTTGCTGCCTCTTGGCGATAGTAATGTAGCCATTCCCAGGCAACTGAAAGTCATAAGCTGGGCTCCAAAAATGTGAGATCATCCTAGAGGTTTTGAGACGGAGTAGGTAAATGCCCAAGGGTATGACATTCTTGGACTCACTTTCTGAATCCTTCAGCCTTTCTGGGCTTTTCTCTGCAGAATTAGCCTTGGCAAGGGAGGGGAGGTGGGCAGGGAGGTCTGACCAGCGTCTTTCCCTCTTGGCATCTCTGAGGCTTTTTAAACCAGTAGCTTAAAGGCAAAGAGCCAGATCCCGAGCCAGCATAAACCAGCACAGCTCCGTTGGTGTCACCAGGGCCTCCCTGATTCACACCCACTCGGGCTCTCCTCCCGGCCTCAGGGAAACTCTTTTGAGGAATTTGGTGGCAAATTCAAGCAGTGCTTGTCTGGGACAGCGCGTCTGTGTTAAGGGAGGGGGCTTTGGGGGCTTGCTGGACTGGGGCAGGCATGACCTACAGCAACCAGCCTGGGAGGCAGTTGCAGCCCCCCTTTCCCCATATATTCCACTCTGTTTTTACCTCCATTTCCACTCTTGGCCAGGTACCCCCAGGGCCCAGCAGGCCCCATCACCTTTTCCCACATACCAGGGCTCTTGGGCCATCACTTGGAGCATATATGTGTGTTTGTGTGTGTCACACTTCTTTCTTTTTTCTGGGGTCCCCTGCTTCATCATTATCTTAATCACTGTTGTGTTAAGTTTCATGCTTCCTTTGACCTTTATTTTCGGCCTGGTTATGCTGTTTATCTGCCTCTGACACTTGTCCCCTGGTGCTATTGCCAGGGAAACCCAGCACAGAGGCCTTTCCCTTTTCCCCCACCCCCTTGTCCCTTTCTGTTTAATTTTTTTCTTTCCTCTTTTTTTCTTTTTTTTGTCTTTTAACATGGTTTTCCTAAAAAGTTTTTTAATCAATCAAATTTGAGGCAGAAAATAGGCTTGGTCACGCCTGGTCCTTGGGTCGTGTGACACTCACTCAGGGTCCTGACAGCTGCTCAAAAGGGGCACCCGGGACGAGGAGGGGGGGCGGCAGCACGTTTCCCCAGGAAAGGGCCCGTTTCCATGGCACTGCCCCCACCTCTCCGCCATCCGCCAGCCCGACGTGGGCCTGAGGCTCTTCAAAAGGCGTGTTGGGAAGCGTGCGTGTGTGCGGGTCCAGGGAACAAAACAGTGGCGCGGGGGCGGCGGCGGCGGGGGTGTGCTGGCTGTGCTGACAGCTGCCGGGGTTCTCTGCCACCAGAGCTCACGGGGAGCCAGCGGCAGCGACAGCGACAGCGATTGAGCCAGGGCCCCAACCAAACCAGCATAATCAGGGGCTTTTCATAAATGCCCCATTTTTCATCCCCATCTAAGGCATTTGCTCTGAGAGAGCCGGTAGCCCTGACATGGAGGGACAGCACTCCTGAGTCCTGGTGCGCACCCTGGCTCTGCCCTCCTCGCTTGCCCTGCTCCCCCTGCACCTTCCTCCTCCTCTGCCCTCATCTCCGCAGGCTGGCAAGCGCCCGTTCCTCTGCCGAGCTGCACCTCGTGCCCCTCTGGCTCTGGCAGGGCCCTGCCAGGGTGGGGTGGTGCAGGGAGTGTGGAGCCAGACTCATGGCTGCGTCGATGGTGCCAGCTCCCACCACGGCAGGACCTGGTCTCCACATGTGCCTCGCCATCCCTGGCACTGTCAGTTTCCTCTCAGGTCCCCCCTGCTTCCCTCACCTCCGCCTCTCCCCACCTTGCCCTGGGAGACCACTTGCCCTTCTGCTGCCTTCATCCAAGGCTCTGTGTGGGAGATTTTAAAGCCCCTTTCTTACCCCCACCCCTTTCCCAAGCTCTCTTCTTTCACTCTGCTCCCTCCTGTCCTTCTTACCCCCATGCCCTTTCCAGTTCTCCATTTGTGTAGGGTCTTTTTCTCTCTCTCTTTTTTATAATTAATGATTAGTTTTAATTGGTTTGCTTAGGCAGCCTGACAGCAAATTAGCAGGAGCCAGCCCAGGGCTGCTGAATGCCAAGTTTGGGGACTGCTGTGCTGTACAGATGTGGGGGCAGGAGGTGAGATGAGCTCCTTGGGATCCTCCCTTGGCACCCCCTTCCTGCTGTGCTGGGCAATGCTGTAGCTGCACTGCAAGGTGGGGGTCCAGGGCCTTTCCTGGGTGCCATCGGTGCTGGGAAGCTGGGACGGGCTAGGGATTGGGACCAGCAGGGCTGCCATCTCCTGTCCCTCTGTCCTGTCCTTGGCTCCAGCACTCCAGAGGTGTCCAGTGGGCACCAGATGGCCCCTGTCCCTTTTCTACTGCCCAGCACTGGTTTTCCTCCTTTTTGCATCACCTTTCTTGAGCTGGACTGGGCTCTGCTCAACAGGTTTGAGCAGAGGGAGAAAGGGTGAGAGGCAGGGCAGAATTTCCCCAGGGAGCGCTGTGCCGAGGGGGAGTCCTTGGGAGCAATGAAGCAGGCGGCTCTACCCGGTGCTAAAAGGCAGGTAATGGGGAAGGGGTGGGAAGGGAAGGGGGGCTTTGCTCTTTTCTTCCTTCGCAGTGATTTCCCTTTGCTTTGCTTTTCTTTTCTTTGCCTTTTTTATAGCTCCCATTTTTCTTTTTTATGAGAGAGAAACTGCAGGGTTCTCCCAGGGCTGGGAAGAGCGCTCGGTCCCAGGCTGCTCCCAGCCAGATGGAGGGGAAGAGAAGGGGGGCAGTGGGCCCGTAATCCTGGGAGTAGAGTTTTCCTGGTTAAAGAGGATTGAGGATGGAGTCTAGGACATTTCAGGAGGTTTTTTTAGGAAGAAGGGACAGACCGTGACCTATTTGGGATACTTGTTACCCTAATTTTCAGCACAGAACTTTCCTGCCAGTGCTGACAGCTGTGTAGCCCTAACAATCAGGGGATGTAGTTGGTTTGTATTGCGCTACTGGTATTGCCTTGTAACGGCAGCCAAGAAAGGGGGAAACGGGAGATATCACGAGTTGCCCTCTCCTTCAGCCCATGTGCTTTTCTCTGAGCAGCCCACGATGGGTGGATGAAGCTGGGTGTGACTGGGCGGTGAGAGCATGCGGGGCTCTGTCCTGGAGAACTCGGGGTGTCCTTCAGCTGCCCATCGCTCTGTCCCATCGGTTGTGCCGGTTCCTCGCCCTGGTTCACCAGCTTCTCCCCCTGCTCAGGCCAGGCTTGGGCCAGTCCAGGGACATTTCTGTCCTGCTGCCCCATCCCCTTGCTCCTGAGAGAGGGTGTGAACCACATTCCTCTCAGTATCAGTGCCTGAGCAGGGTCCACGGCCCAGGGCCCAGGCCAGGCTCGCAGAGGAAAGGGATGGGTTTGTATCTGCCTTTTGTTCTGAAACATCTACTCAGCAGATGACAAGGCTCAACTGCATCTATAGAGCAGCCAGGATATTCCAGTCCTTCTGCAAAACCAAGAAGGCTTGACGGGCTGGTGACAGGAGGGGATGTTTCTTGTCCCCAGCAATCCTGGACCTTCTCGCTTCAGGTGTTAATGGGTGCTTTTGCCCTTTCGGAACACCAGTCCAACCCTCCAGCTGAGTGTTAATATCTACATATGCCTTTTTATGGGATCCAGAGCACATGCAGAACTGAAATCAGAGGGATCTGATGCCTTCCTGGGATTTCTGTCATACAGGAACAGCCTTTTCGTCAGTCACAGAGGTCCCTGCTGTATTCCAGATTCATGAAAGATGGAAGCCAGCGCAAACACGTCTGCTAGCAGATCTGTGTGGTGTTCAGCTGTGAGTGTACTGGCAAACACCACACTGCGATACCTTACTGCAGCCTGGCCCCTTCCCCAAAGACCCCTACGTTTAGAGCTCACTCAGGTGAAAATACTGATAACACACGTAGAGACTGATGCTGCGCAGGCGTCCCCCGAGGCTTGGAGGCTTTGGTGGCAGTGCTCACTCCTCTGCCCCTGCCCTGTTCAGGACATACTGCTGTGCATGCCCACACTGCTCAAGTGTCACTCCCTGGTCCTGATGTGACCCTCAAGAGAGAGTCCCTCATGTGGCTTTGCCAGTGTTTTGGACCTTCGTTGAGCTTTGGGCCTCTGCCGAGCAAAGCTGGGGATGTCTTCATTTCCTGGGGAGAGAGGGAGAGGGATGAGGGAGAAATGTGGAAAAATACCTGCTAGAAAAGGCATTTCAGTTCATTTCAGTTCTCTGTGATCTTGGCTTATTCCCACAGCTGATGTCCATGCCATAGCAGAAGATGCATTTTGAACTGCTGCAAAACTTCCATGTTCTGCGCACTTTGGGAAGTTATCTTTTCCTTTTCACATACATCTACCCTGTCAGGAGGTGGTTTAAGACCCTTTTCGCTTTCTTGTAGGCTGTTTACATTTCACTGCACTTCAGTGAACCAGAAGGGGCTCAAGGAGTTGGCCATACGCTGTGCACCCTCGTGTGACAACAGGAGTGGGACAGATCCTGCTGAGCCTGGTTATGACCCAGGCTGTGTTGTCTGTTTGTCAGTCACATGTGGGCCAGTGCCGAGGAATAAGTCATGCTCAGACTTTTTTTGACAGGTGAGGCTTGGGCCAGACCAGATGTGTGACCGTGTGCCCAAACCCTGTGCCGTAGCTCCTGGTAGGGAGGCATTTGCGGCACTCAGCGGCAAAGAGCTCAAGGGCTGGCAGCGCTGTGGTGGCTGTATTCCCACCCATAGGGCCAAGCTCAGGGTGCAGGACACTTGCTTACCAAGTTTATTGCTGATTCTAGATTTCTCAGGAACAGTTTCAAAAATTGTTAGTGCCACTGGAGCGTCAGACACTGTGCAAAGTTAAAGGAAGGCACAGCTCCTTCCTTGTGAGAGCAGCCATCCCTCTCCGTGGTGTTCCATTTTAGCATTGTGGGTGCCAATATTCGGCCTCTCCCATTGCAGTTCAGGGGACTCCATTATAATTGTGTAGTTCTTGACAATTGAATAGGAGCTGAGGATCACCAGCTGTTTCACTGCAGAGCTACAGGAGGGAAACTGAGGCATGGAGCTGAAGGTACCTAAAGATGCCCTCAGAGTTCCCGGAATGACTCGCAGAGGTTGCGCATCCCAGAGGCTGCCAACACAATCCATCATTGCAAATGAAACAGAGGGGAGCGGAAAGCAGTGAGCCTCCTGCCTTGCATTTGGCTTGGCTTGCCACCCTTCCTCTCCTCTTCCTCCCCCTCCTCCTCCTCGCCGCCAGCACGTGCCCTCAGTCCTGCCTCGGCCAGCAGCCCGAGCCGGCTCCTTTAAGGCAGGCACGCCGGGGAATTGTGCACCATGCCAGCCTTCGCTGTGAGTGCCTCTCCCGCTTCCCCCTCGGAAAGTTTCCTGCCCAATTGTTATGTGCGATCCGATCTGAAAGTTGCTCTCTAAGCTTCTTGTCACATTTTGACTTAATGAAGTGCAACTGGAGTGGGAATTGGGGTTCATCACGCCAGTCTCACTGCGCTCCCTTGTTGTCAGAAAACAGGGGCGGTTGGGGACCGTAATGCAACGCTGCAAGTCGTTATCATTCCGGTCAGTCTGTTTAACACAAAATTAAACAAAGAACTAATTAGTGCCTCATGAATTAATAAATGCGCAGTTGCCGGGTAGGAAGGGGAGGAAGGAAAAAAGGTTGTTGAAGGAAAGATACTGAAAAAGTCGAATTAGGATGTTGTATCAAGGGGAAAAAAAAAATCTGAGTCCACTTTGGCGAAGAGTTTGGATCCATTGGTTTCCTTGGAATAAGCTCCCCTCCTCCTCCTGCGTCGTGCTTGTCTGCTCTAGAGCAGCAATGTACGGGCAGGCATGGGGAAGAAGGACGTCTGGATTTCTTCACGATGTTCCCTAGAAGCTGGAGCTGGGATCCACAGGCCAGTAGCCAGATATAAATATTTATCCAAAGAGCTTTATGCCCAGATGCAGGAGCTGAGAGGTGTGGGGTGGCAGCCCGTCCTTGGAAAGGAGGGAGGCTTTGAAGATGGTCCTGGTGAGCAAGTCTCCTCTCTTTGTCCGAACACTTTGGAGCTTTGTACTTTCTGGTGAGGGGTGATGGGTCATGGCTGGGGCCTGTCCCCAAAAGGTTTGTCTCCCTCTGACTCAGGGGAAGGAGCTAGCCCTTGGTCTCCCGAAGCAGAGGAGGGGGCCGGAGCAAGTAAAAGGGGAAGAGGAGGGCAAGGAGGCAGGGAGAGGCAGGGAGGAGGCGGAGGGAGGGTGGCAGTGGAGTAAGCAGGAAGAGGGGCAGGGTGAGGTGACACCCATGGCTTCAGAGGTGGCAACACATTGCTCATTTTTCTAGAGAATCCAAGATTGTCACAGTAACAGTGCATAATCTCAGATGAACTACGTCCCAGCAACGCTCCCCCTGCCCCTGCTCCTTGCCCTGTCTGTGCTGGCCAGCCCCGCTTCCCGCACGGAGGTGTGCAGCGCTGGGGAGGACACCAGTGCTCTCGCAGCAGAGCCAGGTACACGGGCTGTGCTGGATGCCCACCTGGCTGGCCAGCCCCGCAGGTGCTGTGCCGTGCCCTGCCGCGCTGCGAGCGAGCGGGCTCTGCTCTGGCGCATTGTCAGGCAGGGAAGCAGGCAGAGCTGGGGGAGGGAAGAGTCCATCCTTAAGAGGACATGTCAAGTACAATTAGCGTTATCTGTCTAAATATGTACTGGGAACACAGAATACAAGAGGAGGCCTGGCTGGCTTTAATGGAGACATATGCAAGGTCATATTGCCTCATACAATCCCCCAATCTGATTTGGGGATTACACATTCTAAGTAAATTGGCGTTATTCCTCTTGCATCATTGATAAGCTGTGGCCGAAAGAAGGGGAGTAAAAAAAAAAACAATTAAAAACTCAAACCCAAGAACTGACCGTGCACAGGGGCGAGGGAGTGAAGCCGGGAAGGCAGAGAGAGTTACAGGCAGAGGGCTCAGGAAAGGGGGAGAGAACAAAAGGGAGGGAGAGAAAAAAGAGCATGACAGAACGGCAGAGAAAGAGATGGAAAGAGCAAGGAAGAAAGGGAGAACAAAGGGAAGAAAAAGGTGAGAGAGGGAATGGGAGAGCCAGAAGGACAGAGGGTGCCTGGATGGGAGAAGGACCTCAAGTGGGGGAGCTGTTCCTCCAGCCGTGTCCTCAGCCTTGTGAGCACCAGGATATGAGTGGGGAAAGAAGGAGCCAGGCTGGTTATGCATCTTCCTCACCCGAGGGGCTCCCTGTGCTCCGTGTCCATCCATCCATCTGGGATATCTCACCAGCTCCTTCCCGCTCTGGGTCCCGGCCAACACCAGGCATCTATCTTTGGCGCAGCATGCAGGCAGCGGTGGAGTGCGAGTGACGGGAGGAGGCCGTCTGCACGCACAGAGCACCAGGGCCCCAAAACACAGGGGAGAGCCACAGCGGCAGCACAGACTCCCCAGAGCCAAGTCCCTCTCACTTTTGCTCTCCGAGGGGCTAAAGCGGGATCCCTATGAGGGGCTGGGTCGCGGGGAGGCGTGCTGTCAGCTGGTGCTTGGCGCAGGCGGCTGGGGCTCCTGGATTCAACCACGGACTCACTGTGCGTGACCTCCAGCCAGTTTTTCATTTCACTGCCACATCTTGGGCAGTTGTGATAGCTGTTTTGGCAGGGTTGCAAAACAGAGACTGCAGGAATGGGCCAGGCACCCTTGCCACTGTGCATGAAGCCACCCCATGCTCCCTGTCACCTTCCGGCTCTAGGAGAGGGAAGTCCCTGGCTGGCTGGCTGTGGAGCAGTCCTCCCCCTCCCGCGAGCTCTCCTCCCACCCTGCCTGTGCAGGATAACCCCCTCCGGAAGTCTCACGGCACGGCTTTTATGCTCTGTCACATTTTTGGAACATATGGTTTTAAATAATTCAATTTACTTTTCATGTGTTTTGCTGTGACTTTTTTTCCCCTGTCCCTTTTCTCTTTCCTCCTCACTCTCTGCATTCTCCAGGAAGGAAGACGCACAGATGAGTGGATAAGGGGGTTCAGTGCCTTGGGACCCAGTCCTGCACCCCATTGTCTTGTGCCTCATTGGTGTGCAAGGCAGGCCTCTGCGTTAGCACGCTGGTGAACCTCTGGGAAAGAGGGATCAGCAGAGGAAATGGGAAGATCGGAAAGGGAATAATTTGGCATGGAGCAGAAGGCACCCTTGGGTGTGTGGGCAAAGTACAGTGCAGACCAGCGTAAGGTCTGTCTGTGGTACCGGGGAAGCAGGATTCAGGCCAGTAATAGCTGCTCTCTCTATGCTGAATTATTCCCAGCCCTTGTTAGGACTCGCATGCACAGCGAAGTGCAGGAGTGCTGTGTGTCTCGCGATGTGCATGGTGCTGCATGCTGCAGCCAGAAGCAGGAAAGTGCTTTGTTCCCATGCGAAACCGGAATGCCCCATGCTGGCCCTGCTTGCAGCTGGGTTCTCACCCAGCTTTTATGAGTGTCTGTGCCTTGGCCCTTGGTCAGGTGTGCCCTGTGTATTAACTGGATCCTTTCTCTTCCCTCTCCAGGATGAAGTGAATTTAGAGCTAAAAACGAGGCAAGAAACCAGGCCTTGAAATCTCCGAAAGGTAGGAGAGACTTCAGACTGCAATGGGTATGTCACTACGCCCTCCTGGGTTCTCTTTTCCTCTGCGTGTCTCTCACACTTTATAGCCTGCTCGCTGTGGCTGTGTCTGCACTAGAACTTCTGGGATTGGACCATTGTTAGTTACAAAGAGAGATGAAAACAGAAGAAGGTCTAATGCAGACATGGCCTGTGTGTGTCCTAATCCTGTCTTTGTCTTTGTACAGCAGTTGTTCTGGGCACCTGGTTTTGTTATTGTGGGTTTTCCTCAATATCTTCTCTACTGCCTCTGTCTTTACAGATAAAAAAAAGTGTGTAAGGTCTTTGGTGAGGAAGGTACCACTTTATCTTCATCCATGTGGGCTGGTGAGAGATGGATAAGGTCCTTTCACTGAAAAGGATGCAGTCTCCATCTACTGTGAAGTTTTGCTGAGCTCAGTTCACATAATTTAAGATGGTGATGTGTGTGCTCTCCTCCTCTTCTGGCACATTTTTATCTATTCAGACTGCAGCACCATGCTGGTAGGATGGAAACAGTTCTGTGTCTCCATCAGAATCCTGACTTTTATGGATTTTCCCTTTACCTGGACCCTCATGGTCTGTGTGACTGCAAAAACCCCAACTTCACAGTCTCCTAGAACTGGATGGTCACTTAGTCCATGCCTGGTAAGAGTTAGAAGCCTAGAGCCCAGGGAAATGAAAGGTTATTGCTTCTCTTAAAAGCCTTGTCTCCGTGTGCTGGGTAAGAGTCCCTGTGGCACGTCAGGTGATGGTCACTGAGAAGTCCGTGCCATTCCGAGGTAGTTCCTGCTGTCCTTGTCTCTTCATCATGACCCCAGGGAGACTACAGTGCTCCCTTGTGTGTCACCTGAAGAGTTCCCACTCTCTTCCCCACATCTCTGTGCCGTACCCTCTGCAGCACCACCAAGTCTCGCCTCTCTCGTTGCTTCTCTCCCTCCCCCAGTGCCAAGACCACCCTGGGACCAGCCGAGGGCAGGGTGGCAGTGGCGGTGGGGAGCGCTCTGCCCTGTGGGATGTCAGCTTAGAGGTGCTGGGAGCACTCTCAGCGGTGTGTCTGCGCTCCGAGCATCCCTGCAGCAGTGGGGACCCCCGAGCCCCAGCGTCAGGGAGCTCATAGGATGAGTCCGAGTGGTATTGGAGGGGCCCGGGCTGGCTGGGGTGGGAGGGGGCCCCAAGCCGGGCTGGGCAGTGTCAGAGGTGACCGGTGGAAGGCCAGTGTTATGTAAATACCGCTGCTGTAACATGGCAGGCCTGAATGGCCCTATGCGTCCATCCATCATTGCTGGGGAACAGAAGCCTCCCTGGGAGCACGGGGGGCCGGCAGCGCGGGGCATGCAGACACAGGCAGCATGTGCCCTACTCATAAACTGTTTGTTTTCTTTTTGTCTCTCTCGTTTCGGGGCACCCTGCCGAGAGCAACTCTCTGTTTTGTCCTTGCAGCCTCTTCCCCAACCTTCCCCCCACCACTTCAGCCCTTCCTTTTCCTCCCTCCTTTCCCCCGCCCTTAAAAAAATGGGGGGAAAAAAAAAAGAAAAAAAAAAAAAGAAAGTCCCCAGTTCACATTGCGGCTTCTTTCTCTGACTTCAAAGGCTCCCCATCATTGTTTGGGATCGGCAGGCAGTGGCCCTGAAAACGTGATCACAGCCGGGCACAGTGTAGGTCACCACCGAGCGCCATGCTCCGCGCGCTGAAAGGAACAGGCAGATTCTTCCCTTTTCATGCTTCACAACCCTGGTTACAGCGCTCTGCCTCACCCGCGTGCTCCTCGCTGCGTGGCTATTCTTGCTCTTTTCTCCTCCTTTTCCTCCCGCCCTCCCTCTCTCTCTTTCTCTCAGGTCCCTCATTTCTCTTTCCGTTGCTCTCGTTCTGTGCCCAGCATCACACACTTCTCATACTTTCTTCTCTTTCTTCTGTTACTTTTCTTCCTCACTCTCTCCTGCCTGCTATGGCACTGCTGCCCCTTCTCTCTCTTCCCTCTTTGGCGCTTTGTTATAGAATCACTGTTTTCTTTCTCCCTTTTCCCTCTCCTACAGGTCAGGCTGGAGGTTGATTTCCTCATGCTCCCTGTTCCTGTTCAGTAGCAGCCTTGCTCTGACATTTGCCCGTGTTTCTGTCTTCTCCTGTGATATCTCACTCAATGTGCCCTAAATTGCGGAGGTTCTGTAATCTCTGGATTAGCCCCAGACAGCCTGCAGTCCTGTTCTCCCCACAAGGTGCAAGCTGACTGCTTTCATGTGCAATGGGCTTACTCCCCCGGAGTTTGGCACTGCCTTACGTGGGGAGGCAGCGCACGGTGCCTGCCAACAGCCTCGGCTTCCAAACTTGCTCTCTGGCTTTGCTGGTTAACCTGTCAGGAGCGGGTAGGTAGGGTTAGTGTTGAGGCCGAATTTGTGAAGCTAGGTGCGGACTTCACGTCTATCAGAGGGGAACAGAGGAAACATTTGAGTCTTGTAGGTCTCATGTGGAACACGTTGCTGATGGTAGTGCTGGAGGGCAGAGTTAGGCAGGGATAAGGCAGAGTGAAGCAGGCCCAGCAGTTTGCATGAGCATCTGAGAATACTTTTGCAGTGGATTTCAACCGGGAAACGTCTCCTCGTTGTACTGAAGCTTGGGTGCATGTTTGTCTGCACGGTGAGCCACAGTCAGATGGCAGCTCCTTGCCTGCAAAACACCCCCCCCAGCAACACCAAGAGTTTCTTCTTGGCTGCAGCAGAAGAGCAGAGGACTCTGCACCCCTCCAGCACCCGGCCGGGGTACAGCCGCCCTGCCCGGAAACAGAGATCACAGTGCTTGTGCCTCTGGTGATTTGTGAGGTTGTTTTAATGCCGAGGAGCCCACCAGGACTTGTCTCTTGCTAAATAGGCATATTAAGGGACATTGCGGCAGGGGTTATAGAGTAATAATTTGTCCTAATGAGCTGGTGTCACGTTCTCCTAGGCCGAGCTCTGCGCAAGCAGGAGCCGCAGTAGGAAGGGGCTGCACTCGCTGACCCGTCAGCCCAGGTTAATGAAGTACCACGCTGCTTGCGGGGTCCAAGAGCAGGAGCTCAGACAGCCTGCGGCGGCTCAGGGAAACTGAGGGGAAGGATGGGGCTCTCCCCTCAGCAGAATGCCCCGGGGAGAGGCCTGTGCCCTGCAGGACAGAGCAGCAGGATGCACATTATGACACTGGGATCTCCGTGCTGTGCTGGCGGGCTGAGTGCCACAGCATCCTCATCAAACTGTCTCTGCAGGCAGAGGTGAAGCTGCTGCAGCTGGGGTTTGGCAGAGCTGTGTCCTCGTGCCCTGCAGGACAGCCCAGGTTGGCACATGTGGGAAGAGGCTGGAAGAGTAAGAGAGAAGAGATCTCAGCTCTTTTAGAGGTGCTCCCAAGACTGGCAGAGCTGAGCTCCCACACGGCCAGACCAAAAGAAAAATTCCTCACGACACCAGGGAATAGGTGCATGCAAGTGGCTGGTGGTGATGACCAGTGTCTAGCTAGGAGGTTTACAGAGAGATGCCACGTGTTCATCCTCACCTTTCTCTGTGCACAGAGTGCATGAACAGCCAGAGGAAGTTCCCTCTGTCCTCCTTGTTCCCTCTTTCTACTCCCCTTTTCCCTATGGCTTGCTGAGGTCTTTTGCCTTGCATGGCAACTCTTAAGCCCCTTCCATCCCTTCTGGGTAGCTGGGCAGCAAAGACCCAGGGAGAGGTCTGCCAGTGCCCCAAGACACTGAGGGATCAGGCTGGTGGCAGGGCATCCTGGGCAGCTGTGGTCTGAGCAGGGCTCTGCACTCTGTGGGACAGGGCAGGAGAAGCCAGGAAGGGGGAGTCCTGCCCCACCTGCTGCCTTGGGGATCCATGGCCTGCCTTGCTCTTGTGGATCCCACTACCCCCTCCATGCTGGGGCAGGACAGTGCCCATGGCCACACCAGTGCCCTGCGGTCTACAATACAAACCCTGTATACCATCTTCCTCCTCCTCCCACCTGTCTTTCTTTGCTCCTTCCCCCCCCGCTTCTCTTTGCTTTTCTCTGTCTCCATCTCTCTCTCCCTTTCATCTACTCGGAAGGCTTTACTCTACTTCCTTGTCACCCTAATTGATTGCATTAACCTTTCAGCGTATTGGATTTCCCCAGCACCGTGCAGAGAGCACTGTGCAATATGCTTATAATCTGGGCTGTAATGGACAGGGAGCAGTCAACGAGCCCCTGCTCCAACAGGTTCTGCTGACAACTTCTTCTCAGGGAGGGGGAGAGGGAGCGCACTGGTGGGACCAGCACGGCGCAGCCTTGGCCTCACTGCTCCCCAGAGAGCTGGGTGGCCACGTTAGCTTGTGAGAACAGAGTCCTTTAAAAAGGATCCAGCTTGGGGAGCACAAGGAAATGTCATATTTGACCCTATTTCCATAATTTTTCCTTGGGTCTGAGCCCCCTTCTCCCCTGTCTGCTCTGTCTACGGTTTTGTTCCATCTGTTCAATACTAAATTAATGTACGCTTTACATTTAGGCACTTGTGGAAGGATTTAGGCTAGTGGCAGGATGAGAAGACAGTATCATGGAATCTGCGTGTTTTTATATCATGCTTGCCTTTGCCTTTTCCTTTAACTTTGGTGTATGAGGATGTGAGGGAGGTGGACACATTTCCTGGGGTTTCAAAGATAAAAGCATAGGAATGTTGTGCTCATGAGGAAGACAGCACCAGGGTGCAGAGAGATCAGGAGGCAGAAGCCCTGAATTATCTCTCAGGCTTGGCCTTGGGTAAGTCCTTGCACTCCCTGGTACCTTATTTCCCCCCCAGGATGGCGGAGCTGTGATTTCGGTGCCCTGTGACGTGCTGCAGAGTCTGCAGGAGGGCTGTGGGGAGAGCTGGGGCTGTTATCTCTGCTCACTGGGCAAGGATGGGAAAGTGGCTGCAGACAAGCATTGAAGCCACACAGCCAAGTGTCACTGCTCATGCTGGCTGCAAGGCAGAAATAAACCCACAAGATCAGTGGCAAGACCATGTGAGTCTGTTCAAGGCCTGGTATCCTGCTGGTGGTCAGGGCTAGAGCTGAGAGATGCTTTGGCGTCCATTTCTTTTAAAGGACTGCAACGATGGATCTGCCACAATCTTCTGGTGATGGTGCCCCCGTTAAAGTATCCTAGCACAGGCTTCAGTTCAGCAAAATGCTTTGAGGACCGGGTTGAGTTTTGCTTAAGCCAAAGTTATTTAAGCACATTTTTAGAAGTTCCATTCAACATGGACCATAGAATGAGACCTAGACCCTTGTGATGCCTTTTATAGCTCTCCTTTTTAAGTAGTGTTTAGCACAAGAGGGGTCTTCATTTATGGTTATGGCTCAGTGTACAAACTAGCAATAGTGGAAGGGTTTCTGGTCACTTCATAGGTCTTTAGCTCAAGAGTTATGTCATCTTGTTAAAAGCCGAGTTACTCCTGCCACTTTAGAAGGTGGCCCACTCTGCCCTGGTGACATTTAGAAACTTTGCAAGGTCCTGAGCACAGCAGGAGGAGGGGACAGGGCTGTATCCCAAAAGGTAACAGTAAATTCCCAGTCTCTGTCTTTCCAGGAGTCAGAGAGACGAAAAAACTTTATTCCAGGTGATCATTCCAAAAAGCGAGAGGCTCCTTACAAGCCAGGAAGTAGTTGAGGGGAGGGACTTTGGTTTAGGTTAAATAGAGAAGGAATAGGAACAGGAAGCAAAGGATGAGAAATTTAAAACGAACAAGAGAGAAAGAGAGCGAGCGAGAGCAGCACCTCCTAAATGGAAGAGTAAACAGGCACTCCGAGGCATTAACTTAATTGATTGTTCTGCAACAGGCTGAACGCTGTGTTATTCTGTCGCCGTGGCAACAACCCAAAAAAATTGTCAGCCTGTTTGGATGAAGTGAAGCGAAACATTCTCTAATTTGCGGTGATCCGGGTGTTTGTTTTCCTTCCGAAGAGGCGGGGGCTCTATTGATCTATTGTTTGAGCAGAGCTTTTTTTTAATGGCAATATGGGGAAAGCAGGAGCTGGGGTGTGCTCGCGGGGCAGGTGAGGCAACGGGGGTGTCTCTGCTGTGTTTCCCTGGATCTGCCTTTGCAGGGTAGCTGTGCAAATCCAGCTGAAACTCCAGTGGTAGGAACTGTCCCAAGGAAGCTTGAGGACAGGGGAAAGTGTTTGGCTGTGATGAGCTTGTGCCAGAGCTACTGCTTTGGTCCTTCCTCTTCTCATCCCTTTGGGTTCTTGCAGTCCCTTCTGTATTGCAGTCTCTGGTGTTAGGTAAGGACAGCTACAGCTGCCTGGGGACACGAGCAGCTCTGGCACCCCCCAGCTCCCTTCCCAGATACATGCAATTCCATTTAATGTGTGCAGACCTGTGCCTGTGCGCACCCTGTACTTGTACGAAGGTGTTATTGCACGCTCAGTAGAAAAGAGGAGTCATGTTTGAGTTTTACCCCAGGACCACTGCTGTGGGAGGGTAACAAAGCACCCACTTGGAGCTCTCTGTTAGAGCAACAGAGAGGTCAAATCCCTGGGCCAAAGGATGGGGGATTTTGTCCCAAGCTGCTCCAAGGGGCTGCGCGGGACAGGAGATAGGGATGGACACGGTGGGATGGGTGGGAAGGGTGAATTACTCCAGGCGCAGCATGGACCAGACCCCAGGGAGCGGCGTGGGTGGGAAGAGGCACCACAAGTTGTGCAGTGGCTTGTGCACCTCGTCAGCTGTGTCTGGCCACACACAGCCCTGGGGGCCAGGAAGGAGCTCCTGGGGATGCCACTTGCTGTCAGCACATGCTTGGTTTCAGAGTGAAATGTTGCTGCAGCACTTGCTTCAGCTGGGAAATGTTCATTCAGAATGGGAAAGCCCAGGAGACCAGGGAACAAGCCCACGTGGTCAGGGGTGAGCAGCAAGGCCTTGGGCCAGAGACATGATGCCATGAGACGGATTCTGCGGCAGTGGAGGGGAAAGCTGACAAAAAGGTGCCTTACAGGTCTGCAGCAGGGGGAACAGGCGAGGATGGCTCTGAGCCAGTGGGAGGGTGAGTGGCAGAGGTGGCTCTGGGCCAGCGAAGGAGAGCAGAGAGGGTTGCCTCGTGACAGAGGATCAGTAAGAGGGACAGACTACTGACCTTCCTTGCGTATGGCCCTGCACGGAGGTTTTACCCTCTTGTTTGGGTTTTTCTGCACTCCTACGGCCTTTGGGCACCCCCGTGTTTCCCATCCAGGCAGATCATCCTCATTACTCCTCGGCAGTGTCCCAGCCCACGCGCAGCTCAGTCCAGCTGCAGCACAGGGGCCGTCTGGTTGATCCCTAAGATTTCAGGGAGAGCTGTAGAGTATGTTAGTGTCAAGTGCTGGAGAGTGTTGCTTTGTGGGGTGTGCAGGGGCAAAAACCCACAGTGTGTCACCGTGCTCTTCCTGCCTCCCTCCCTGCTCCTTTCTCTGTTGTCTCAGGGGGTTTTCCTCCTCTGTACCGGTTTTGCTTTATCACCCTTTTTTTCTTCTCCCTCTCTCTCTCCCTCTCCTCTATTTCACTCTCTCCATCTGGTTTTTAACTCTTCTGCTCTGTTGCTCTTTCTCACAGTGTAGACGTGGGTGGGGATAAGAGGCTGTCGCTGGCGGGTGAGCAATGTCCCTAGGCACTGTGTCCTGCTTGGGGATCTATTCCCCGTGCTCCTGGTGGGTGTGTGTGGGTGAGGGCACCGTGGGCAGGTGAGAGAGGACCTCTTCAGGTCTCCCGGGAGAAAGCTGAGCTGCTAGTGAAAGTTTGGTGGTTATTGGTGTCAGGAGAAGCTAAATAACCCTGTAACTGGTATGAAGGTGAATTCACGGTCTAGTGAGCACTGAAAATACGAGAGGGCTCTGAGACAGGCAAAGTGTGGAGAGGGGAATACAATTCGCCCATGGCTCAGGGCAGTGCTGTGTCTGTAGAGCGGTGCAGGGGCGTGTGCTGTTGCCATCCTGAGTGTTAGCCGCAGCTCACCGCCTTCTGGGGGGCCGTCCGGGACCAGGAGGGTGCTCAGTACTGCAAGTTCGGTGACAAATGAGGCATGCACATGTTGACACTGCAAGAACGCCTGCAGAGAAAGTCTGTGTACCTCTGGCTGTGGGCAGCCACGTAACGTCTGACTGCACAGCCCTGTACACATGCGTGGCTGCGTGCCCACATGGTGCCATGAGGCTGTGCACATACATGTGCACAAACGAGCAGACAGCAGACAGCCAGACCCACCCAGGATCCTGCAGGTTCACATCTCGGCGTGTCCTCCTGTGTGTGGATGCATCCACAGCTGTGCGAACATAGGGGCGCAGGCACACACACGCTACAAATACAGTCCTCTGCTGTCTGTGCCAGCTCCCAGTCAAGTCAAATTCCTCTCTGGTGTAAGTACACTCTAGTCAGGCAGCACAGACAGATTTATCCCAGCATATCTTGAACGTCTGTGCGGTTACCTGCTGTGAGCGGGAGAAGAGTTGCAGGAAATCTATTCTTCTTCCAGCTGGGAGAGGCTGATGCCTTGGAGTACCAGGAGATGTGCAGAGAGGAAAACCCCTTCAGCTTTTCACCTGGAGCTGGTAATCTCCTTGCGCCGAATCCCTGGAACCAGGGAATTGCATTTGAAGCTCAGCCAGTGGTGATTTAGTGTTAGATGTTTGCAGAAGAGACTTTGATTAATTCGTAGTAAAATCAAGTAGCACTTGGGTGCCAGCACCACATTCCAGGGTGAGCCGGTGACCAAGGTGCGCGCTGGGCGGGCTGCCAGGTGCCTGAGCAATCCCCGCGGAGGTGGCAGCGCCATCCAACCCGCAGCCGCTCCCTGCTTGGGCTTCTTAATTATTAATTTATTTTTCTCCCTTCCTTGGCAAAAAAATAGTATTTGGTAACGACCTCAAATTGCAAAATGCTGATGATTTGGAGAATGTGTCACAGAAGCTCCAGGGTGATAAAGGGGAGACGAATCCCAGCCAACAATCCGGCTCAGCCAGTTTGCCTATTTATTAAAGAAAAAGCCCAGATCATTAACTTTTTTGTTGTTGTTCTGTTTGCGGGCAACTCCCTGCTGGCAACTTTCGGGCGCCCAGTAAATTAAACCGAGTATCGGCCTGGTTCGGGGCAGCCTGAGCACCTAGTTAAAGCTGTGAAATGCGTTAGAAACTGGCTTCGTTTATGTTAGCGCATGAATAAACCCTTTAGGGTACCACGCGAAAGTGCTCTCTGGCATAAAAGCAGTGCGGGAAAATCCTCACTCGCTGCCTCGTGGAGGGTCAGGTATTGTAACTGGAGAGCTGAGCTTCGCTTCCCCTCCCGCTGCTTGTTCACACAGTTAATTGCCCCTCGACATGTTGCTGTGCCATGTTGGTCCCCGGAGAAGCTGGGCTGGAAAAGAGCATCTGTAGGCACAGGCTTTGTTGGTTCTCCATTTGCCTGCTTGGTTTGGTTGTTGAATAAAGAACAGTTTAGGGATGGGCTTGCCTGCCTGGTGCCTCTGTGAACTCCGAGAGTTCCTTGTGCTATCAGGAAAGGGTGATCACGTCCCCCTCCTCTGGAACATCCCACGTGTTCGCTGAAGTAGTGCTTCAAGCTAAATCAGTTTGCTGAGGGCTCCAGCTTCCCTTAATTCAGTGTCAGGACCAGGCTTGCATGGCTATTATTCAAGAAGCTTTATCAGAAGCACAAAGCTAGCATCTGCCCTCCCGCTTCCCTCTGGGCATCACCAGCTCTCCTGCCCTGGGTTTGGCACACAGAGACTCGAGGGACTGCCTCACAGAGCCCATTTGCAGGCAAAACTCGTTTCAACTCCTAGAGAGTCTCGGCTGTGTAACGCTGGCTATGGGAGCGCGGTGGCTTGTCACTAGTCACTGGCAGAGCAGTGCGGAGGTGCAGAGAACCAGCTAGAACTGAGGAGCTCCTGTGGGAAAAGGGAGCAGAGATGCTGCTGAGATGGCTAGACTCTCCCCTTCCCTCTTTCAACCCAACTGAGTTGTAATTAGGGCTGGATTTTAGGTTTTACTCTCAGCTCATGTCCGAGCTCTTTCCCTCAGAGGCAGCCACCTTCTTTCCTAGGCCTGGTTCATGTCCCTCCACAATCATTTCTCTGGTGAAGCCTGCCCAGGCCCGTGCTCACGTGGGTGCTGATGGGAGGAGAAGGGTATTTTTCAAGGTTTCTGCTAGGTTTTTTTCTCCTGAAATACAAGGATGTGCAATTTTTTTAGTTTCAATTTAGCATTGGAGAATTTTATAATTTAGTAATTAAAATCTCTGATAGGCTTTAGAAATTGCAGCTAATTGAATTTAATGGGAAGATGATTTTCAATTTTATTTGATTACCCGGACCCCTGGCATTGGTATTTATGGGAAAAAAATGGGAAATGTGCTGTGTGGGCTAAGATGGCATAATTGAATTAGGGCTAATCGGATTTCTTCGTCATGAATTTCACTATAATTTTCCTATAATTTTCCATTAGATATCTAGTTTACAAATATTCACAAAGAAATGAAGCTCTTTCGGAATGGAGATTGCTGGCTAACAGGATTACAGGGACGATAGCTCGGCACTGCCAGCCCGGGCTCCTTCAGTAATGCAATCGCTGCGTCTGCCTCACACTTACCGCCCGCCGCTGCTCCCTGCACCCCCTCCGGCCCACTGCCAGGGCTCCCCAGGGGCCGCGGCCGCGCTTTCTTGGGGGTCTGTGCTGCCTTTTCATGGTGGTGTCCATGTGCCACTTCCCTGCACACGTATCCTCATGCACGGGCACACATGTCCCTGCTGGTGCTGTGCTGGCACGTGTGCACGTGCGGCGTCAACGCGTACCCGGGCTTGCTCAGAGTCACTGGCGTGCGTGCTCGCATATCCCCTGTGTCAGCACCGGCGATGCTCAGGCAGCCTCGTTGCACAAGCAGGGCCAGCCCACGTGGATGCACACGTGCTGCATCATGGGCATCTCTGCCATGTGCTCGTCACCATGTCTCATGCGCGAGGGGACACTTTGCTCTCCCTCCCTGTTGCTGTGATGGGGATGCTGCTGTCACGTCCCTGAGGAGGGGTCGCAGTCAGTCCCTGCTGTGTGCAGTCCAGGATCTCCTTTCTCTGCTCTTGCTGCCCATTTCTTACCTCCTCCCTCATCTCACCTCACTTCCCCGCTGCCACTTCTAACAAATGAGTGTCTGTCCTGCCTGCTCCATCAGGGACAGTCCCCAACATCCCTCTGTACGCGCCTCAGTGCCCCACGTGGAAGCAGGGACGACACAGCCTCTGCCTGTGATGGAGCAGGTAGAGCAGAGCGGATAACATGCCAGCCTCCCTCTGCCTTCCCTCCTTCCTGCCTCTCGCTCCTGCCCAAGCCAGGTCAAGTCCAGAGTGAATTTATGGGGACCATCCCTGCTCCGCAGCATCAGAGTCCTGTAAAATCCAGCCTGTCTCTGCCTGTCCCATCTCTGACACTTGCTGGGCTGCACATTGAAAGCCTTTCCCTGTCTGCTGGTGTGATCCAGCCCATGTCAGGACACAGTTGCTGGGGGAGAACGTCACTACCCTGGGAGTAAGTAGGGTAGCAGCTCCTCTCTACCCAGAGCCACTTGCCATCCTCATGGCATCAGTCCTTCCATATATGTCCAGACCATCCAGAGCAGGATGGTCTCTGCTAAAACACCTATGACAATCCAGCCCTGTCCTGGGTGCCCAGGCAGGCGTCACGCCGGGGTGCTGCAGCAGCCGTACACAGGACCTCCCGTGTTTGTACACTTAAGTGACGGTGTGTGTGCACATGGCGTGTGCCTGGTGTTTTTGTTTGCATCCGAGCGTGTGTGTGCAGGAACACAAGCTGCCTCGCAGCTCCTCTAGACAGAAATCACCCCTTTGTTTTGTGTTTGCCCCGTGCTCTCCAGGAGTGGGTCTTGCCCAGCCTGGGACCTGCCCTTGGGCAACAGTTTCCTGGTGCCTCCGGAGGCCATCGCAGTGCCCGGTGTGCTGAGCTGGGGCTCAGGGGCTTCGTGGGGGCAGTTCTGGGATGGCTCAAGGTGGCATTTGCTGGTTTTGCAGGCAGAGTGCCAGGTACCTTCCCTGTTGGACGCAGTGCCTGGGTAGGACTATCCCCTTGCCTCCTCGCTCTGAAATCCCCAGGCTGCAGTTTTAATCACTGTAGTAAATTGTAACTAATTGTTAGTGCATTCAAACCCCTGCCACTCCTTCCCCCTAAGTCTTCTGTGCCCCTGTGGAGCACAGGGATGCGCAGTGTACGTTCACTGCTGCATGGCCCACTCCTGGTACAGTCATTCCCTCTGGGCAGCGGTCAAGAGATGAGCAGCATTTGGCTTCCAGCAGATGCTGGAAGCTGTGGAGTGTCTGGAAGAGCAGCAGCCACATGGTGGGGAGCTGGTGTCAAACTGTTTGAGTAATGCCAAGGAATAGTAAATGGCAGGAGCGATCCCGGCAGAGCCCCACCCGGCACACTGAGACTCGGCACAGCCGCTTTGGCAATGCTCTCTGGGCGCCATGTGCCAATAATGTGATTGAAACTGAATTGAGAAGGAAGGAGCGAAAGAGAAGGAAAGGGAAAGAAAGCATGGATTGTCTGCTCCTGCCGCCCAGGCCCCAAGGCCTCCGGGCGCCTCCCTTGACGAAACAGAAATCAAACAAAATTACAGAAATAGGGCAAGAGCATTTGCCTAATAGACTCCCCAAGCAGGAGCAGGAGGAGGAGCACAGCGCTGCCAGATCTCCAACCTGCAATCTGGGAGCCAGCGCCCTGAGCCCACATGAATCCAGAGCACGGCCCCAGGCCCCGGGGTCAGCTCCAGCGAAGGAGGGAGAAACTGCCAAGAAAATGGGCTAAGCATAAAAAAACAAAGGTAGAAGAGACACACAAAGGGGGATGTCCCACATATCAGCGTGACTCACCCCCTGCTCAGCCCTGGCATACTGTCTGCGGGGAAAGCATTAAACTGTAATAATAATAATAAATTAATCATCCTTCCCCCTCCCATTGCACTTTTCATCTGAGGATCTCTGAGCACCTGGCAAACATTAATTACTGAGAGCTCCCGACGCCCCTGGGAGGGTGGGAAGGGACAAGGAGAGATCTCTTCACCTGCCGTGAAAGGGCAGCCGCGGCTGGAGCAGACGGGGTGGCTCTCGCCATGGCACGAGGGTGCAGTTCAGAGCAGGGTGAGGGGTGCTGCCTTCCCTCCAGTGCTCCCGAGGACCAGGGGGTCCGGGAACCGCTTTGTGCCAGGGCAGGGTCAGAGGCAGCTTTTCGTCGGAGAGGATCCATACCCTGGAGGGATGGGGGATGAAGGGGAGATGCTGCCCTAATGGAGGGCACAGGGGTCCCCAAAGGAGCAGAAAGCTCCGCAGCCTCTGAGAGAGGAAAGAACAAACTTTTCTTGGGTAAGAGGCAAAGGAGGGAGGATGGGGAAATAAAACCTGATCCTGTGACTGGAGATCGCTGAGATAGGAAATCAGGCCTTGCCGTTGCGTCAGCTGCAGGGCGTGGACTTCACCTGAAAAAACACCTTGGCAAGTCGTTCAAGCAAGGAGGAGTGGGAGGGACAGTGGGAAGTCTGTTGAGGGGATCCTCCGGGTGTGTTTAGGTTGTGTGTGTGGGTTCATGTGTGTCATGGTGTATGGAGATGCGTGTATTTGAATGTGAGGGAGCACAGAGTATCATTTTCTCTGTTGGAGTGCATATGCATGTTGCGTGTGCGTGCTGGGATGGGAGGGGTGGGGAACATTTGTATACTGATGTGTGAACGTGCTCAGCTCGGTGCATGTAGAAGAACAGGTATGTTTAGAGGGTCTGTGTGGCTGCGTATGTGCAGTGACACATCCGTGGTATAGTGTGTTCCCCCTTGGAAGGATTTGGAGATAGAGCTGCTGGCGCTGCTCTCCTAGGGAACAGCAGCAGTGAACAGAACTCCCACTGCTGAAATATTAAGTTCATAGGAGAAGTGAAAATGGAGAAATGTGGGTGACGCGAGGTGCCGTGAACTTATGGGATCCGTCAGCAACCTCACACCTGGAAGAAAGCGTCAGGTCCAAACTGAGCTATTACAAAGCCAGAGATGAACCATCACAAACATTTCTGGCCCTGTCCATCGCTTCCCGGGGTCGGGTATTCCCTGGCAGGTGCTGTAGTGTCTCACTCGGGCGGGAGGGCCAGGGCAGGCTCTGACCGGGATTGTGGGTGATGTTGGCTGGGCTGATGTCAGTGTTGGGGCTGAGTGAAACTCAGATCGGCAGGATTTTAAAGGCAGCACCGGGTGACAGTGCTGGTGGGAGCCGATGGCATGGTTAGAAACCAGCAGGGGAAGTCGGGGTGATGCTGGCAATGTTTTGCCCATCTCTCTTAAAGTAGGAGCTTGCCCACACCAGATGGGGAGGGGACCCCATGCAGGGGGCTCAGTTCGGGAGCTGCTTGGCTGGGCTCTCACTGCCAGGTGGCTGGCAGCACCCCAGGCAGGGCACGCTTGCTTCCTGCTTGACGCTACTGTCCCTACCCTGCTTCCTGGCCCGGAGGGTCCCTGGGTGGCTCCGTTTCACCAGACTTTGTTTAGATTTTTTTCCGGGAGAAGCCAGAATACTTGTGGTTTTCACAAATGACTCCCCCTCTCCTCTTCCTTCTCCCTGCCCTCTGGCCCGCTGCGCTGCCCATACATTTGTACACAAGCAAATGCAGCGCTTGCTGAGATGACGAGTTGCAGTTGCAGAGTTGTGTTTCTGGGCTCAGGACACTCTCCGGGTGCAGTGTGTCCTGATGTGCGGAGCCAAACAGACCTTGGGCTCCTTCCAGCCCTGTGACTAACCTGCCCGGCCACTTTTGGCGAGTCACTTCCCTCACTAGTGCCTCAGTTTCCCCATCCATGCAGTGGGGTAATGATGCTGGCCTCGTTTGAAAAGTACATTAAGTTCTGCTTATAAATAGGATTTAAGAGCTGGTTAGTTCATGGACTGCTCCCCAGCCCTGGTGAGGAGCCCCGCTCTGCCAAAATCCACCGAGCGAAACGTGGTGTGTTCACAAAAACAGCCTACAACCTGCTCAAAATACCTATTTAATCAGGTAAATAATCTGCTCGTTTGTTTTAAAGAAAGAGGCTTATATCTGTGTTTACCCAACACGCCTCTTAGAACCTCCCTCGCATTCTTTGCTACTTAGAAAAATAAAGCAACAAAAAATGAGGAAATTCGCTGCAAAAGAAAACCCACCCCTCCTGTGGGCCAGGCGCTCCCGCAGCGGAGCGGCGCTGGTTTCCTGCGGGGCATTGGGCAAGATGCTTTAACGTCCAGGATTGTGACACCGGCCACCGGCGACGGGTACCCCACGGCCTCCAGCCCTTCCCGGTGCCGTGCCCCGCACCGCCAGGGCCGAGCCCGGACACGCGTGGGACGGCCGTGCTCGGGGCAGCCCACCCTGTCCCTTGCCCGGGGGCTACGGGTCCTGGAGCCCGCTCCCCGGGGCACCGGCGCCGCTCGCCCGCCTCCCGCGGTTTGCCCCGCGCCGGCGGCTCCTTCCCCGCCCGCCCCGGGGCTCCCGCGGCCACGCGTGGGCCCCGCGCTCCCCGCCGGCGGAGCCAGCGCCGCCCGCCCGCTCCCGCGGCCGCGGGGCAGGTGGCGGCGGCAGCCGGCGTCGATGGGAGCGGGGCACTGCCGGCGGGCGACCCTGCGCGGCCCGAGTGCGGGGCTTCTCCGCGCTCCCTCCGCCCGAGGTGACCCCGCCGCCTGCAGCCCGGTCCGGCCCCGGCCCGCCCGCACCTGCCCCCGGCGGCGGGCCCGGCGCGGGGGCGTGTCCGCCGGCTGCCAGTCACCGCCCCCCGCGGCGGCCGGCGCCCGCCCCCGGCCCCGCTGCCAAAGTGACTCGGGGAGGACCGGCACGGCAATGACATCAGTGCTTTAAACAACTTGTTATTCGGGAGCAATCAGCTGCAATTAGGTATTAATTAAGTATTATGAAAGTTGATTATTTAAGTGAATTCGGCTTTCGTCTCTCCGACTATGGTAAGTACAGCACAATTGTCCTTTTCCTGCCCCCAGTCCCCCGTCGCCGCTCGGCGGAGCCCCCGCTCGGTGCGGCTGCCGGTGCCCCCGGTGCGGAGCGGTGCGGTGCGGAGCGCTCCCTGCCCCGGCCGCCCCGCCGCGCTTCTCGTCCCCTCCGCCGCCCGCGGGACCGGGCGCTGCGGGGCAGTTTCCCCGCGACCCGGTTGCCGGGGGCCGCCGCCGCCGCCGCCTCCGAAACTTTTCCCGGCGCTGAGGCGGGTGCGCGGGTGCGGGGCGGGCGCACGGGGCGGCCGGGCCGGGCGCGGGGGCGGCACCAGGTGCTGCCGGGGGCTCCGCAGCCTCTTTCACTTTTCTTTCACTTGTTTTACGGAAGTTGGCTTCCTCTCCTGCCGCCGCTTCGGCCCCGCTCCCCCCGGCCCCGCGGAGGCGGGCGGCGAGGTGAGCCGGGGGCTCCGCTCCGCCGGGTCCTTCCCGGCAGCGCGGCGGGCCGGGGCGGCGGGCGGGCGGCGAGGCGAGGCGCGGGCTGGCCGGGAGAGGATGCGGAGGGGAAGTTTATGGGGGTTTTGAAATGATTCTGCGTTTATATTTGTTGTAAGTTGTGTGGGTTGTTTTCTCTTTCATTTCTTTCCCCTTCTGAGCTCCGGCGTCTCGTTGGTAAAGGTTGCTTGTCAGGTTCCCGTGCTGTCTAAATGAAAAGGAATTTAATTTATTTGGGACAAGGCAGTGTCAGATGAAGAGGCTGCTTATTACATTTAATGAGTATTATTTTTTTTTTTCCAACCTGGGCATATCTGGGATGGGTTTGTTTTTGTCCTTCCATGTGAGGTGTATGAGACTTCCCCCACCCCTTCACATCTCGCAGGGAGGAGGAACGGTGGCCAGACTGGGGCAATGTTTTGGTTTTAGATTACAGGCCCCAGTATTGGGGCTGGGTGTGTTTTTGGTCGTAGCTTTTTGTGGTGTGTCCACTGGTTTTCGATCAGGTGTTGGGACGGGGAGCAGGGTCTGGCCTGGTGGTGGGCTGGGGTGGTGCGTGGGCTCCGCTGGGTGTGGTGGGGCCAGGGCTCTATCGGGCTGGGGCGTGAATGCAGCCAGTGTCTCGGGGGCTCAATGTGCTGGTGGGTTTTCCAGCCCTTGGCCAGTCTGGGACAGGGTCCGTTTAGATTTCACTAAGTGGGCAAATTTGGAGTGTGGCAGGAATCCCTTGGGCCATGTTACCTCCTTCTTTGGGACGTGGTCCCACCACTTAGGCCTGGTACCTGCTAACACAACCATACCTGCTCCTCCAAAATGGTGTAAGCCATTCTCTCCCATTTAAAAACTAAACAGCAGCGATGGGCTAAACAGGCCTGCACTGGCGATTTGCCACGGTCCAGGTAATTACTGCCGGAGCATATGTGTACATGTGTGTGTGTTGTTTTTTTTACTAAGGAGTAAGATGGTAATAAACTGGTTGATGATTGACTGGGCCTGAACTATGTACTCTGATATTTTGATTGAGAGGATAATTTTGCCGTTTTTTATTTCATTTATTTATTTATTTCTGTCATTGATATCAGGAACCGAGTGGCTCGGGAGCTGCTTCCACCCGCGAGCCCGACGCACCGGCGCTGGTCGGGTCCAGCCGTGGGCGTGTGGCTGCCTCCCTTCTAGATCAAGGAGCTGGGAGAGTGCGTGGGCAGCCCAGGAGTTAAGGATGTGGTGAAACTGCAGGAGGGCAAATGCTTTAAAGAGTAATAAACAGTGATTTACCCCTGATCTCCATCTCCAGGAGCTGTGGCAGCGCAGAGATGGGATCAGCAGGCAGCTCCCCGGTGTTCCTGGCCAGGCTTGGCCCCGGGGCCAGTGGGGCGGTGCCCCTGCCCGGGGAGACAGCGCCCCCTGCTGGCTGGAGCTCGGCCCGCTGGCCAATGGGCCCCCACGCCCGCCCCCGCCCCGCCCACCCCGCCACGCTCCCCCAAAACGGGACCTCAAAGCCAACACCTTCCCCCAAAAAAGGGACCCTCCTTCTTGGAAGCATGGTGGGCGCTTGGCCTTCCCATCACTGCCAAGGTACCACGTGGGTTTCAGTGCTCTGATATGGGAACCTGGGCTGCAGTAAGCCATGGAAATGAGGATCTGGGAGATCTGTTTAAGTCAGCATTACGGTCTGTGTGTGGGTGAACCCGTCTTGTCATGATCTCGGGGCAAAGACCTGCCCCGTAATCACCACCTCTAACCCTTATCTACTTGGGCCAGCTTATCTCCCTCAGTCGCTGCGTCTTGAATTCTCTCCAAGCCCTCAGGCCGCGGCTCCCCGGAGGCAGTGCCCGAGGGCTGCTCACACGAGCTGCCAGCTGGCAGAGGCAAGTCTGGAGGGGTTTCTTTCCCAGAGGGACTCAGTATGTGGGGTCTGACAGTCTGCTCTTGCTGAGGGCTTTCTCAGCTTAGTCAGTCCTTGCATGGACCTTCTAGGGCCACTTCTAGTGTTCGTAGTGGCTAAGGGCTGGAAAGAATTCATGGACGGAGTCCATCCATCCAGGTTCGTGGCAAGATGTTCCCTACATGTGACTTTCTGCAAGTGTGGTTGTAAATATCTTGGGTGACGGGGCACTTGTCACTTCCTTTGGGAAACTGCTCCCCAGCCTAATTATCCTTGGTATGAGATTACAGGAACTGATCTCAGAATGGGGACCAAGAAACCGATGGTAAACAGGTGAAGAAACACCTAATTTTCTACTCAAAGGGTCATTTTGTGACTTTGTTTTGTCAAATCACTGTTGTTTGAAACACCCAGTGGATAGGAACACCTTTGCTCGGCTGGTGCCAACTCTCTGTCTTCTTTTTTTTTTTTTTTTTTTTTTTTTTTGACAGTACAGATTTTTGGAGAGACATTGGTTCAGTTGAGGTTGGTATCACTCCTGTGCTGAGCTCACGGTCTGCAGAAGGTTCACAGGCAGTTGGTTTGGGTGTTCAGGTCCCTTTCCAGTAGTCCTATGAGATGCTTGTTGGGTTCGCAGCATTCAAGTGCTTAAGCCTACCTGGTAAAGACTCTTCCTTGGGAGAAGGGTTTACCTGGGCAGGCATTAACCTTCTCATTGTGGTGTTAAGCAGGGCCCAGCTATTACTTGAAAAGGTGCTTCAAAGCCAGCTGAAGTCCGTAGGAGTGTTTCTACTCATTTGGCGCTATAGAGCAATAATTCACAGAAAGACCAGGAAATTGATCCGTGAGATAATAAACTTCTCTTTCCCTGCCTGCACCCTCTCTGCTCAGTCCTATTCCTTCTAAACCAGGTCTGCTACCGACAAAGTGGGATCCGCTAATGGGTGCAGGTACTAATGTGTGCATCCTTCCGCTGTGAAACCCAGTGTCTGAGATGGGGAGAGGCAACCTGCACTAAAACCAGCTGTGAACGATACAGATACCTCAGCTGGAAGGGATCAAATATTTAATATGTAGCTTTCATGTCATCAGTTTCTCTCTCTGTTTTCCTGGACTATTTATGCTTCCACTCTGAGTTTTCCTTGCCCCTATCGGAAAGGACTATCTGAGCTTGGAATTTATTTCAGGGCTCTTGCTTGTGCAGCCTTGTCTGTCCCATTTCTCATGCTGCCAGAGCACTTGGCTGCCCTCACAGCGAGAGCCTTTGTGGCCACTTTGACTCTCTCTCTGACATCAAATCATACCGCTGGGCTGCTGTGTAGCCTACAATTTCGGTTTCCCTCTGAAAAGTTGGTTGAAAGTATCTGGAAAGTAATGAAAAGTCCTGTGGGAGGTGAAGACAACCATTGCCTGCACTGCATCTCCCACCTCCACCTGGGCTCCTTCTCTCCGTCCCAGGGTTTGAAGCCGCAGTCGTTCCCAGGCTTTGGAGAGCTCAGGTGCCACCCAGGGCTCAGCTCCCAGAAGTGCTGACTTTGCAGAGGCCATGCTGGCCGATCCAGCTGGGGTTTGGGAGAACCAATGTCCTCGTCCTCTGCTGCACTTTGCAAAGCAAAGAGGGGGCAGAGGAGGCTTGGCTGGAAGCAGGGGAGGGGCAGAACCTACAGCCAAAAGTCCCACACGGCACCGTCTCCTCCCCTCCGGTTCAATGCGGACTGGATCAATTTGGACGTCTTCAGCAATAAAAAATGCCGATGTCGTCCTAATTCACCAGGCCCCGAGATGACAGCAAATTTACATTTTTTAATTAAACTAGCAGCCAGTTTTTATGAGAGGGGGCTGGGTTATGCAAATCAAATGGTTGTGTACGAAAGATTAGGAGAGTTTGGGAATAAATTCCACAAATGCTAATAAAAAAAAAAAAGAGAGAAAATGAGAGGGGGGAGAGAGAGGGACATTGTTCCATTAGCCCCTTTTAGACTGATTTCCCTAGGGAGAAAGCAGTGGGGGTGAGAGATGGAGGCAGCTTTCAGAGACAGGTAAAATCCATTTTGAGGATTGAGAGCCCCTTGGACCAGGACCTTGTTGCTCCCTGTTTCCTCTTCCAGGACTAGCAGGGGAGATGGAGGCAGACATCAGTAGCAAAAGGAAAACTTGCTAACTCCTAATCCCCATTCCTGCTTGACTAGTGATCTTATGGGCTGAAACGCTGGCCAGGGCTGGGGAGCTTCCCCGGGTGACTGCAGCCTGGTTGAGGATGTACAGGGGGTGCGCAGTGGGGCATGGGTGGGCCAGGGTCAGGGTGACAGAACAGTCTATGGATGGGCAAAGCCCAGACTCAGGCCACAAGTGAGCACTGAAGGGGCTACCCAGAGCTGCTCCGGATGGGGAGTGACTTTGGACTGACAGATGGGATGCGGAGCAGGGCCAGTGGCTGGGATCCGGAGCCTGGGGCTTCCCACTCTCTTTTGTGCAGCTTTTGCTGGTGGGTTCCTGGCAGGAGCTTGCTGGTTAGGAAGACAGTAACACCGATCGCCGGGTTGCCATTCCACAGAAGCACAGGCTTTGTCTGGGAAGCAGAGTGCATTTTGGAGAGGGGTGATGATGCTTTTCCCTCCCCCAAACTGTAGACCCCCTCATTGCCCATCCATAGGGCTGCCAGTGGCTGAGTCCAGATGTTTACTTCTCTTCCCAGTGCATTAACCTGGCACCAGCCTTCTCCCCTCTTTCTCAAGAGACTTCCTGTCTTCCTTCATGTGGTAATTCCAGAAAATGAAACAGTTTATCAAGCCTTTTCAAGAACAAATAGTTACAGTGAACCAAAACCATGCACTTCAGTCATGTAAAATATGTTCTTGTTTAAATTTCCCAAAGAATTCTGCGTTCTCATTGCATTTGGGAGTTAGGTGTGGTGGCCAGGTACCGAAGCAATTGTTTGCTCTGCCATGGAGAAACACAACCAGAAAATTTCTGGAGGCTGGGAAACTGCTTAAAGCTTCCAGTCCTAAGGCAGTTTCATGCTCAGAATAAAAGCTGAACAACCCGTGTAGGTTGGCAAGAGAGAGCAAGGGGTGGAGAGGAGGAGATACAAGGAAACAGGATGGGAAGACTAAAGTCACTGGGTGCACTTTCTGGCAATCCCCTGAGGATTTGGTGCCTCACTAGAGGATTTTGCCTCCCATTCCTGGTTTTGGGGTGTGAAATGATGATTCACCTACGTGCACATGTTTTGCTTTGGAGAGGTGACATTTTAGCAGAGCCTCTTGTGAAATCGGTAAAAACACCAAGTTCCGCTGGAGCATTTCTGGAGGTGTTCCCCACACCCAACACCTACGTCCCCGTCGTCCTGTCCTGCACATGCACATCTGCCCCAGACACTCACCCACCTCCACGCTCCCGGACACTCACGTGCCCTGTCTCGGTGTTGTGCTGAACTTCACGTTCTCCGAGTTGCTCTCTCAACACGTCGCCTTCCTCTGCGCTCTGGTTCCATGCGCTTGTGTCGTCCTGGCAATGACTGGATCTTTCTTAGCAGCAAGAGAAGATCGGTATGGTCTGTGCCCTGTGTGTTAGGTGTCCCTGTGCTCCCGCCGCTGCTGTGGTGCATCCCCCACCGTTCCTGCTGCCCGGAGGAATGATGGCCTCGGTGGCAGGCTCAGTCTGCAGCCACAGGCAGACAGTTGTACAGGGGATTTTTGTAATGTGAGTTTCTGAGCTGAACTAGGGCCAAGTTCAGCCTAAATCTAACAAAGACAACACCAGGTCTGTGAGACATGGCAGAGTTTGAGGATTTGGTGTGGGATGAATAACTCCTAATCTATAAAGTGGGCATAATCATACTCCCCTGTGCAGCCCAGAGCCAGGGCTGGGCGCTTCAGTGATGGAGATAAGTGAATGAGGCCTGGCTGCTGTCCATGGATGGGTGCGGGGGTCGGGCAGGAGCGCTCCTCCCTCCAGCCGGGGTGTGGTGGCTGGGGTGTGGGAGAGCTGAGCCTGATCCTGCTTCCCAGGAACTCCAGCGCCCACCAGACCTGGGACACCCTCAGCATCCCAGCAGCTGCACCCACGGATGTGGAGTGGGCTGTCGTGGACCTGCCAGGGGGGCATCTCCGGGGCCGGGGTAGGGAGGTGCAGAGCTCCAGCTGGGCTTTTCTGTTGTAATGGTGCCATGGTGTCAGCCCCGCTCCCGAGACTGGCTGGGCCGGGCAGAGCAGAGGAAGAACCAGGAACTTTTAGCTTCCATACATGGGAAACTGTCAAAAGCCAGGTAGCAACACCAGCTTTTGTCTGGTATTTCCAGAAAAACCCGGCGGGACCTGGCATCCCAGGGCATAATTTATTATGGAAAAATAAAATAATAAAGTCCCAATCCCTTTGAGGCCTGAGTCATAGAAGCATCTTCTCATTAAAGCAGCTCCACCTCTCTGCATGGTGTTTGCCAGCACCATGCCTGTATGAATACACTCCCTGCACCGGCCCGCCCAGGGCAGCCCTCCTCCTCCTCACTGCCTGCGCCTCCCCAGCACACCTCTCCTCCACCACCCCTTCCCCTATCAGGAGGAGCACGAGCCATTCCACATGTCAAGCCAACTTGTCCCTAGGCCTCCCTTCTTTGGGCCAGGGGGATGTTTTGTAGACAGATGTCTTCATCTCTTCACCCACCTTCCACCCCCTGTGCTCTCAAGTTCTCTGGGCATGGCCCTGGCTCCCACATACCCTGCTCCCTGCCAGTGTGGAGGTGTCTGTGGGATCTTTCCATGGCTTGAAGCTCTCTTCCAAGTGGCCCTCTGCAAGGAGGGAAAGGAGAGGAAGCTGCTTCTGGAGTAATTACCATCTGCATGTCCCGAAGGCAGGCACAGATGTTAGCAGAGGAGGACGGGGTTGGAAGAGGGTGAGGGAGCAGAGGCTGGGGAGAGAGGGTCTGATTTTTCTTCTTGATCGCATAAGAATATTTTTAACAGAAGCTCAGTAGGACAAGAATCACAGTTTTGCAAAGTTGATCCGTGTGCTTGGAAACTTTCATAGAAAGCTCCTTGCTCGCTCTTGCTGTGTTTTCAGTCATTCACTCCTGCTTATCTCAGCCTTTTTCTATGCAACGCTATTTAACTCTTCTTGCTAAATAGCTTTCCTTTATGTTCTCCTTCCTTTCCTTATTCCCACAGTCCTGTCACTCTTTGTCACCCTCCTGGACTTCCCATTCTGCCTTTGATTCCCTCTTGGTTTTCCTTTCCTTCCCCGCTCCCCCACCCCCCCATCCCTTCCATTATGTTACTCTCTTTATTTTTCATTTTCCCATTTCTCTGTGGGCTGATATTCAGATGAGCAAACTTCTTCCAGTTAAAGGAGGTCATGAATATTAGGATTTTTCTATCAAACAATGAAATATGGCTCAAATTACTCTAAAGAATAGGGCCCTTTTCATAAACCACCTGCTGGTTTTTTTGAAAGAAGGCACAGCCACTCGCCTGTGTGCTTCAAGCAGTTGTCTCTCATCTCCACCTCGCCAAGCTTTGCCGTTCCAATTTCTTCTTCTGAATTTGTTGCTCTTGGTGGAGTAAGTCTGCTCTTCCCAGACTGCCAGCACCCAATGAGTCTGGGTTTGGACAGGTTGGGACAGGACTGTGATTCTGGCAGGATCCTCGCTACTTTGAATGATGGCTTGTGATTGTGCTTTTTTGATTGCGGTGTGCTTATTTTGGGGTTTTATTTTTGTTTTCAACAACATTTTCATCTGAAACTCATTATCTCTCAGCGTAACTGAGAGTGGGATCTTATATTCAGATGTTGGCACCCAGCGGGGTGTGGAGATGCACAGAAACCCCTGCCTTCTCTTGCTGGTGTGGACCAACCCTCTCCCCCAGTCATGAGGAGGGCTGTGGTGGAGGTGTCCTGCTCAGGCCTGGACACCAGCCCAGGGCTGTGGTCATACCCTCTTGGCTTTCACGGCAAGCTGCTGTGCATGCTGAGCTGAGCTCTCGTTCCAAAGTGATCTGTCAGGGCTGATTTTAGTACACCCTGGCTCACCACCGCGGCTGGGCGGTGGGTTTGTCTGGCTGTTCCCAGCGAGGTGAGGGCCGTGTCTGCAGCACCCCAAGAACGAAGCTAGACTAGATCTGCGCTGGAGGTGAGTCCCTGAGCCAGGCAGGTCCCCCCTGCTGCTGTCCACGCTGCTGTCCCCTTCCTCCCAGCCACATGGCTTCCGAGAAGGAGCTGTGAGCGCAGCAGCTGCAGACGCCCTTTCTCTCGAGACCTCAGAAAGCCGGGCATGTGCTCCATGACACCTACAATGTCTATGGTCCAGACTGTGCTTGGCTGGATGGTGCCTTTGCCAGCACCAGTGCAGCTTGGCCATTAGCCCATCAGTGGGGATGAGGAGAGTGGTGGAGCTGTGCTCCAGGGTCCTGGAGAAGCATGGGCAGAAGGGTCTCTACATTCTCCTTGGGAGCTGCCGCAAGGCAGGCGTGGGCAATGCCAGAGACGGGGACAACAGAGGACACCAACTTGTCTCAGACTTGTGTTTTGTTTCCAGCCCAGCCTATTTATATTCATCATAGTTGCTATTTTTTCCCCAGTTACACGGATGCATCTTGTCCTCGCTATCTTCCATCTTCCCTGAGCAAACCTTGCTGTTTTCTGCATGTCTGTGCTGGGAGATGCATAGCATCATCCCCCCTGGGCAGAGACCACTCTTCTCCGAGGAGGCACCTCTTGGTGGTGTCCTCCTTCCAGGAGCCTGGCACAGCCCTCCTGCCCTCTCCCACCCAGTCCTGCGTTTCCCTGGGCAGAAACTGCACACAGAGCCTGGGCTGCGTGAACACGGAGTTTGTTTTGCCAGGGTGACCTGTTTAATCATCTCATTTTCTGGTGGCCGTTTATTCCTCGTTTCCACGGTTACAGCCCCATTAAGAGGAGAAGCAATAAGGCAGCGAGTCAAACAGGTAATAAAAACATTAAAGCCATGTGCGCATTGGGAGGGAGGGAGGGCGAGCAGCACTCAGTGAGACGAGACGGGCCGTGCCAGGGAGACAGAAGGGTCGCAAGAGCCTATGCACAGTGTGGTAGCACCCGGCTCAGTTCCCAACCTCTGCAGGGGCCTGACTGCCAACGCAGCATCCTACAGCATCCCACCCCGCTCCCTTGGAGCCACTCAGGACAGCGTCACTGCCGCCAGCGTGCTGCTCTCACCGTGGCTGTGCTGCTAACACAGAGTTGCCAGTGGCCAAAAGCACTGGAAATCAGAGTATTTTTGCAACTAGATTTTATTTCAGGGCTGTGACTGCCTGGCAAAACTTGTAACTTGCTGTTTCTGTTTAGTTACTGTGATGCTGGTGGACCCGAACATTTGCCACTGTAACTGCTCTGCCGTGGTACTCGTCAGGGTACCTGCTGTCACTGATGTCAGCTGCATGGGCACCCCGAGGAGTGTGACTCTGCAGAGCTCTGCTTCCGCACAGTTCCTAAAGTAGTACTAACTGTTCAAAATACTAACGTATTTACAGCTAGCTACCTAAACCAACACAACCTAGAGTATCACGACAGTGGTTTGAGGCTTTCCTAGGTAGAATAAGTATCTGTTTACGGAAGGGCAGACTTCTGCAACCTCCAGGAGAAGGTCAGGCTCCATGCAAACAGGGTAGCTAGGTCTCTGCTCCATGGCAGCACGTGGGCTGCCAGCAGGCGGCTGTGGGGTGGGCAGTGGGTGGGAGCTACTCGCCTGGGAGGAGCGGGAGATGCCTTATGGCCGTAGCTAGAAACCAAGGGAGAGCGGTGGAGGGCAGGCAGCATAGCTGTGAATTACCTCTCTCCTGCTAGGAGGAATCCCCAGATTTCTGTTTTTCCATTGTGGGCTCATAAAAGGAAAGTAGCAACACTAAGCAACCTAAAGCAACTCCTCTAGAGTGGGGACAGCCCTGCCGTCTTGAGAAAAAGGAGATTACTTTCAGAGCAGCTCACTCTTCCAGGCAGTGTTCCTCAGGGGTCTTGGTAGGTGAGAGCCTTTTCTTACTATATGCTTCTTACCCCAAATGTGACTTTGTCATCAAGGAAATTGTGGCCTGTCTCCCTTGGGACATTGTGGGCTACACGTACTCTTGGGCATAAAAACATGACCGGACTACAAAAGCCAGCAGAGTTACTTTTCCTTATAATTTCCCAGTGGCCACAGAGGCCAGGCAGCATTGGATCTCAGATGAAGAGATGTTAGCGAGGGAATCAACATTTTTAATACCCACCTTTCATGTGATGGCCAGTAGCTGTCTCTGATGGTCAGAGATTGAAATGATGTCACTAAGAAATAATTTTGAAACTTCCTTGGACACTGCAAGCGTGAGGCTTGGATTTTCAAATTCATGCTGTGTTGGCCAAATTTTGTTTCTTTGGAGTTGGAGGTTTATCAAAATCGTCGCATCTCAGAGCAGCGAGGAAGGCTGGGCTCTCTGGAGACCTGCCCTAGGCTGGAGAATGTAGACTTTGTGAAGCTACTCTTCCTTTCAGACAGTCTGTAAGATTGGTCTGTGAGCTGACTTGGTAATTAAGTATGAAAACGATTCTCCAGGACCCTCTCCCTCTTACCATACTGATGTGAAGGGCCCCATCCATTCCTGAGCGTGGGGAGCGGGGTTTGACCTTCCTTTGTGTGATCTCTGGCAACGCTGTGTTGTGCTGTGTATTACCCAGGGGAGGTACAAACCCTGGTGCTTTATGCAAGCTGCTTAGAAGTAATGGGCTTAGGAAAAACGAGCAAACCGCGTAGCTGAAAACTCCCCTGCTCCGGATGGGTTTGAGCTGCCGGGTTGCTGTCGTAAAGGAGCCGGTGCCCATGGGCTGGGAGGGTTCTGGCCTTTGAACAAGGGTGAGTATCACTGTGGATGAAGAGGTTAAATATAATAGTCTCCCTCATGTAGGTGGCACAGCCCTAACAGCAGAACAAAAATATTGAGAAAAGCAAACAAGAAAAGAGAGCGAGAAAATAATCACGGAAATGCAAGGAAATGGAGTAAACTAACTCCAAGGGTGTTTTACCTGTTAGCTTTCTCTGTTGAAATATTCTACCCCATTACAGCCCCACTTTGCCTTGTTGGGATTTTTTTTATTCTTTATTTCTGACACTGGTTTGGGTTTTATAGTTTCTTTTCTCTGGACTTTATCAGAAAGCATATTTGTGGTGAGCGCCTGTGAAAGGACCTAGCTTGCTGAGTAAATATTCAACGTGGAAATGAGCCGCATGACCTTGAGGGGGGGAGAGAGAGGAAAGCTGAGAGAAATTCATAAAAAGCTGAAAAAGAAAAGAACAAGGAGAAGGGAGGGGAGAGGAAAAAAAGATAAAAGGCCTGGCCAGACTGGAAGAAGTCACACAGAAGAGAACTATTGGTCTTTCTTGTTAAAGTGGTGATTGGACATGTAGTATTAGACATCTTAAAGAGGCCTGATTCTCAGCTGTGCTAAGCACTGGCACTTTGAAAAATAGGCCCATTTAAGGTGACTCAAGTTGGCCAACAAAAGTCAGTAGTCACTTTAGATCGTCTTGGCCTGTGTTCAGAAGGGTGAATTTTATCCTTGGCGAAAAGCCAGCGGGAGGCCTTTCTGTGTACTGTTCCCGTTCCCAGAATAGGACTTGGGGTGGCTCCTGGACCTCGTGCCGGTCCTTCGGAGCCGGGGCAGAAACCACCGTCCCCAGTTCTGGGCTGAGCCCCTGCCTGCCCTCCCCATGCGGAGGGCAGCGATCCCCGGCCGGACTCACGTCTCACAGCTCGGTTGTTCTCAGGTTCGCAAACTGGGCCTGAATTTATTTATGGAGTTTGGGGGGGGCTGTGGGTGTCTGGGAACGGTGCCGGGCAGAGCAAAAACCCCTGTCTCAGTGCAGGGACGGTAAGGAGCAGCACTGCAGGTTTCCCCACCACCCACAGGGTCCCTCTGGTGTGTGAGATTGAGAGGTAGATAGTTGCTTTTGGAAACTAACAGGGATCTCAATCAGAAAAGACCATGAGAACGCTGTTGCGAGGAAAATGCATACGAAAATTTGGGTAGAAACATGCTGCCATCGCTACTGGAGACCAAGATGTGAAGTCCAACCTCACTCTGGAGTTTGGGTTTCTAGAACTGCCTGGTTTGGGCTTGAAGGTTTTTCCTTCAGTCCCGCACCTAGTCCTGGATGATGTAAACTGGATTTTAAAATTGTATTGTAGAGATTGGGGAATGATGAGCGCTGAGTTTCTGCAGGTTTGTATTTTTTTCTGTATAGGATGTTCCTCTAGCGTGTCCTTAGTATCTTGATGGCACCGGTGCCAGGAAGCCCCTCGGTGCTGCAGCTGTCAGCTCAGTGCTGCCCGTTTCCGTGAGTCGCAGGAGGGATCCGGGCACCCAGGGACCCGGCACCCAGCAGTCATGGGGGGCTGGAGCAGAAACTCTTGTGCTGGTCTCCAGGCAGCCAATGGTTTCTGCTACTTTTTTGTTGGCTGAATGCATGAAAAAAGGTTTGGATGCATTTAGGATTCCCTTATAGCTCATCGTATTGTCATTTCTTCGGCTCCCCAAATCCACTTCATTTTCGAGAGGGGAAGTCTAACTTCACTGGTATCAGCACTTCAAAAACGCTGCACACTGGTAAAAGCATTTCAGAGTGTGGGGCAAGGACCGTGCCGAAGCTGAGCCCTCATTTCTGTCGAAACAGTGCTGATTACCATTCTTTGGTTAAAACAAAATAGCTGTAGTAATGATCTTCACATCTGCATCTTTAAATTTTTCTTCATTTAGGTGGGGGGATGATTTATTTCTTTCCGTAAACCTGAAATTTGTAGAATTAGATTTTCATTGCTCGTATGGGAGAGCTCTACTGTATGGAGGAGAGCTTTTTTTTTGATTTCTTTCCAGTTGGAGTGCATGAAATAGTAGGGAAAAGTCTTGTCTAGTGATGACCTCAAAATAATTTCTGTAGCAGTGCAACGTGATGTCAGACAGACAGTATGCAGCTGGGTGGGAAGTACAGACAGTGGGGGCACGGGTGCTTGACACAGGGGAAAACCAGCATAAATAAAAAACATTAGTCCAAGGCTTCGGGAGGAACTAGGGCGAAGTCACCAGTGCAGATGCCAGGGCAAGGAACTGTAACTGTACATTTAATAGCTTTGGATGTTTGCTTTTATGTGACAGTTGCTGTTCGAGCAAACAGATTGAGAATTCCAGACTTGCGTGGATTTGGGGGACTTTATTTATGTGTGTTCGGCACAGGACATGAGCGGGATGGGAGCGCAGGGGGTGCATGCAGCAGGAGGAAGGGCCGGGTACCCTGCTCCTCCTGCCCTCGCGACCCCGTGCACCTTGACTTACCCACTGAGCTGAGCCTTCCCCTCTTGCTCCTGTCCCCTCTCTCTGCCCTGAAGTCATTCTCCCCCCAAACTCGCCTCACTCACCAGCTCCCCGCTGCTCCTAGTGTTGTCCTGCGCTCCCAGGAGCATTCTGTGTCCCATTCCCGTCTATGCACAGCCTCTGCCTCCCCGATGACGGTGCCTCTCACCAACCTGCTGGGCCAGGGACCGCTGCAGCCTGCAGGAGCCCTACCCTGTGCTGAAAGCCCCATCTGGAAAGCAAACGGCCATGTCCTGTGTGCCTGCCCTGCCCAGCCTCCCCTGTCTGGCTCTGGGTTCAACTGAAACTGTCCAAAGGGACCTGAAAGGCAGAGGTGTGTTTTTGCAGTTTATTCTCCAAAAGGAAAGCCTGCAAGGGGTGAGGGGCAGACTCCTTGCAGCGAAGGTGTTAACAAATAGCAGGTGATTAAACATGACAAGCAGTGACATTTCTGTGTGGGGTTCTCAGTACCAGCAATGCCAAGAATGAAGCTATAAACCCTGACATTTTGTGTTATGCACTGAGGTTTTTAATAGACATCTTTCTCTCCCCTCTGTTTATTTCTTCTATTCCTTTTTTTTTTCTTCTCTCCCCTTCTCCCTTTCCCTCTCCTCTCTCTGCCTGACCCTCGCCCTGGCTCTGCCCCATCCCGAGTGCCCCCCGCCTCCTCTTCCCATACCTCCCCCCCTGCCCTTATCTTTGCTGCCTTGCTTTACGAGACTCATTTGTTTGATGGCCTTCAGTTTTTCTTTTGTTTCTCTATTCCTCCCTATTTTCTTGTTACACTTTTCCAAGCATTTTTTTGCTTTTCATGGCGTCATTCCCCCTTCCTTACTCTTCTCTTCCTCCTCTTAACTCCGGTCTCTGCCATATGCACACACGCTTGCCGTCTTTCTCACACATACGCACTCCCACACTTTATTGCACACACACCGCCACTTTCCGCACACTTTTCTGCTCTCCCCCACACGCTCTCGCTCTCTCCTGCACTGTCTCTCACATGCGCTCGCACTTGCTCTTTTCTTTCTGTGCTTCCCCTCTCTTGCTCTTCTTTGTCTTTATTACTCCCTTCTGCTGTCATCCTCCCTCTGTCTGTTCTTTTCCACTCTCTCCCCTTCTCCCTCCCTTTCCTTTCTCTTTTTGGGGCCTGATGTAATACGCTAACCATGGGCAGCCAGGCCAGTTGCTTGTCAGGGAGCAGGTGTCCCACCCCTGAGTGATGTTTTTGTTAATAACATTTTTGCCCTGACTCAGAAGCCAGCGTTTTGGAGATCGGTTGTTGGTTTTTTTTTAAGGACAGGAGCTGAGGAGGCTGTGCTTTTGGGAACAGTTGCTGGGTTTGTGCTAAAAGGACTGCAACAGTTGTTCTGCTGAGCAAGAAACGTTGGAACAACTGCAGATTCCCCCCCGCTCGCTCTCTCCATATCTATCCAAAGGGCATTTGGAGGTGACACCCAATGCACCGTCCCCGTTGCTGCCAGCTCTAATTGGAGACGACGGGCTGCCGCTGGCTCTTCCCTTTAGGAACGGGGCACTCCTGCCACCGGAGTTGGCCCTGCCCGGCAGCCCTCTGTGTTAAAATAAAAACTTTCCTCATCCACATCTGCAGCCTTCTCCTGATGGGGTTATTATGGGCACAAAATTAGCAAAATGCTGGGGTGACCAGAGCATTCAGACACAGAGCTCTCCTCCATATCAGCAGGTCACTGGGTCTCCAGGGCTCGGTGGGAATGGCCCAGCTGCACGATCTGAACATAAGAAAGTGGTCTCCAGTCACACCAAGGTAGAAGGGTTCAGTGATGGTCATCTGCTCCCCAGTGCATGACTTGCCCGGCTCACTGCATCTTACTAAGCTGTGGTCTCGTCGATGGAGAGGCCAGGGTGCAATGTGTGATGCTTTCCATTCGGCAGGATGGAAATGGTGTGGGCTGGCTCGTCGGAGGCCATCTTCTCTGCTAAATCAGCCTGGCTATCAGCACCAGGGTCTGAACCTTCCCCATCTGGCTGGCCTCAGTGACAGTCACGCTGCAGAAGCCATTGCAAAGTGCCGCTTGGAGACTTGAGGCATCTCCAGAGGCTCTTTGAGCTGCACAGCGATTCTTTCTCATGGGGCTGCGGGAGTCTCTGCCTCTCGCCAGGTCCCTGGGGAGGATCTGTAGGGAGCTCCCGGAGAATTGCCATGCACAGGCTGTCTGTGCTGTGTGGTGGTGGCTTACTGGCCCATGGCTGTAGCTGGAACATCTGTGCTGAGAGCAGTCAGGGCAGGCGAGAGGCTCTTGTGGGTGGACAGCGAGGACAGGGGCTGGGGCAGCTCCCATGTGCAGGAGGTCGCTGGGGCCTCAGTGTAAAGGGCTCAGCAGGTATTTGAAATGAGTCCAAACTAAACTGCAGCTTCAGTCCCAGTATTTTCTCTTCCTTGACTCTGCAGTCACTCTAAAAATCAAAATACTTCCCCCTAAACGCCCCGCCTTCCCATAAAAATGCCTCTCCCTCCCTGTTTGCCCAGGTCTTATTGATCCAGCACCATAGACGGTGGCTGCAGCTTGAGTTGCCAAGTAGGGCAGATCGATAGAGACTTGGTATGGGATTTTTGGCAGCTGGGACATCCATTTGTCCCTCCTCCCCTCCCACCATCCCTTCAGGAAATGGCCAGCGTCACAGCGAAAGCAGGTGGAGCCAAGCCCCGTCCGTATGCTTTCCTCTCACCTTGTCCTTCCCTGTCCTCCGCGCTGCAGCCACCGGGACTGGAGGCCTCTGCGGGAGCGTGCACGAGGCTGCAGAGAGTGAGCGGAGCCGGCGTGGTCCCCTCCCCTGTGCTGGCTCCACCGGCCCCTTGCTGCCACTTACCCTTTGCAATGGCCAAGCTCACCCTCTTGTATACTGGGGCAATCCCGTGGGTCATTCCATTGTCCTCAAGATCAGGATTTGGCCTTTATTGTTTGCACAGTCTTTTTATTTAAGCAGAGCTTTTTCCCTGCCTGGATCCAGAGTAACTCCCCTCTGCCCTTCTTCCCTGGTGTGGCCATCAGTGCTGCTGTCAGCTTTCCGCAGATGGGGAAAGCAAGGCACGGTGACGTGAAGTGACTTCCTGAAGGCCAGAGAGGGAGTCAGTGCTGGAGCCAGGGTTAGGGGCCACGTTTCTGGCTGTCCTTCGCCAGCGCCCAGCCCCTTGGCTGTGGGCCTGGGACAGTGCCTCTTCCCCACTCATGAGGGATGCCCCGTTGGTGGGGGTCCAAAAGCTGTGGGCTGGTCTCCAGTGTGAGCCGGGGGGCCTGGGGGCAGTGGGGAGGATTGGGGTGCTGTGCAGGTGGCTTCCCCTGCCCCATGGTGTCAGGAGAGAGTGGTTTGCTCTGCCGTAAGATGTCCTTAACCCTTGCCACCCCTCCTGGCTGCCCAACCTCCGACAGGTGCCGAGCGCCGCGCACAGTGAAGTTAATGAAACGAGTGTTTCGGGGAGGGGGGAATGGAGGCTCTGTACTGCACCCTGGGGCCCTGGGTTTATTAATGGTGACCTGCCATTAAAGACTAAAGTGCTAACCTGGTCATATTTAGCAGCTTTCAACGGTATCCCAGTGGCCTCTGCCTGCAATATCAACTCCTGCCTTCCCCCCACAGCCCCAGGCCGGCAGGAGCTGACTCCAGAGTTTCTCTGCTACGATGAGTCTGGTGGGCAGCACTAAGAAGTCTCTTCGCTGCTGCTGCCAGACAGATTTCCACCCCCTCCTGCTGCTCTGAGCAACTTCCCCCTCTTGCTGCGAGGTCTTTGCCAGGGAGCGTTTGGAAAAGAGGACCAAATCCTGGCATCTTCATGATCTCCTTTGCTCAGACAGCCTGGGGGTCAGTGGGCAAGGGAGATGTGCCAGTATGAAGCTTGCAGGATTTGGCCATGAAGGAGAGGTGTACTCAGGCTCTGCAAAGTGCTTCCACAGAGCTCTCCGAGAAAGCGCTGGCAAATTATTCCTCCAAGGTGGCAGGCTGGGAAATGAGGCAGCAGCTCTGCCAGACCTGATTAAAACAGGACTTGAGGCTAACAGCTTCAGGTCAGAGCAGGAGGGCGGCCCTCACTGCTGCTGTCCCTCTTGCTCTGGTCCAGGAGGGACTTGGAAAACCCAAGCACGGGGGGATGTCCCCTAGGGAAAGACAGCAGTTGGATATTGCAGTGACAGGCACTTTAGAAAGATGCTGGGGGCTGCTGCTGCTGCTGGTCCAAGCAGGGATCAGTGTTAGCAGAAGAAAAAAAAGCCCCAGAGTCTCCTTGAAGCTTATTCTGCTCTTGATGCCTCCCCAGAAGCAAGACCCTGCTGTGCTCTGTGTGCCAACTGAGATTATTGCCTTCCCTGATCACTTCTTCCTGGATTAAAAACTCAGCACAGAGTATTTTGCCATGTGTTATTCCAGGATACCGGCTAGAAGCTCCACGTGGTGCAGAACCTGGCAGAGGGATGAGGGAATCACAGGGTATCACCAATTTGGGCTGCTCCTGCTGCTCAAGACAGGAGGTGGGGACGCCCCTCACACCTCTGTTTTGCCTGGCGCGAAGGGATGAAGAGCGAGGCCGTAAGGGATTTTCCTCCCTTCAGCAAGCCCTGTAAGCCACAGATCCCTCGTCCTCACAACCCTGCCCTTTGTGTGGGCACGTTTGTCAGTGTGGGCTTCAGGCCATTCCCCAGCAGAGCCAGCAAGGGCAGGGGCCTTGTTCCAGCAGAGAGCTCCAGCCCTCGCAGCCTCCCAACAGGACGAGTGCCGGTTTGGCAGCCAGGCTGGGGGCAATCCTCGCTCTCTCGTTTGGCTCTGTGCCCCAGCTGATCCGGAGCCAGGTTTTGCTGTAATCCCTACATCCTGTTGCAGGTCCTTAATCAGCTGGAGCCAGCCTGGAAAAAAAACAAAAACCCAAACCCCAAACTGTTGTGGTTAAAGCTCCCTGCTCCAGGGTGGTGGGGAGGAGCGTGCAGAAGCCTTCCCGGGCACCAGGTGGGAGGCTGGAAGGGCTGGGAGAGATTGCAGCTCCCTTGCTAGGGACGGAAGCAGAGAAGAGGGTAAGTGTGTGTTTCTGCTGGGGGTCTCAGCAGGACCCACTCGTGCTGTTCCCCTGCGGAGGGGATGGGTCTGGGTTTGAGGTGTTGATTCCTCCTGTTCTCCCACTGCTAGCCCAACTAGGGATGCCGCCCCTTCAGCCCTCGCTGGGCAGGCTTGAAAACTCTCTGGGTTGTTGTTGAGTTGTTTTTTTTCCCGTTTAATGCATAGAATAACACTGATGGGTCTGAACAGCTCCAGCCAGGCGACGAGGGGAAAGAATAACAAGCTCCTGAATGTCAGGCGAAATTATGGGCCATTGCTATTTAGGGTGAGTCTGGTGGATTTAGGGCCTCTCTGTTCTATTGTCCCAGCTGCTCTGAGCATTGGAGCAGGCGAGACACAAGTCGGGAGTTTAATTGCAGAGCATGTGCAGGGGAAGGCCGGTTCTGAGTGTTTCCGGAGTTGAACAGCAGCGGTGGGGAATAGGGGATGGTTTCTGTTGGAAAGTTGGTGAGATGTAATATTAGGAGGAGGCAGGAGGCTGGAAGTCCTGGAGAAGTGGTCATCCAGCAGAGAAGAGAGCTCTTTGTCAGGATTCATCTCCAGATGTTTATCAAACTCCCCAAGTCCATGTAGCATTGGTCTCTATCCATCGGACCTTCGCTGGCTGGCTGTCTGCTGCTCTCTGCAGGAGCTCCCCTTGGCAGACCCTGCTGGTCTCCCTTCTGCATCTGTCGAGCACATGGCTGCTCAGCCCCTCATCTTCTCTCTTATCTCTTGTGAAGCATTCAGGGAGGTAGTTTGTATGAAAGACAGTGCATAAATGTGTGCATTGAATGGGGATTAAGGGGTTTGGTGCCTTCTGTAGGGTTGCTTTTGGCTGGCGCTTGTGATGTGACCACGGTCCTGCCACGGGCTGCCAGGTATTGGGGGGAAGCACCCAGATGAACAGCATAAGAGAACACAGAAAGGATGAAGAAAGTGCTATACAGCATGATAGAAGTGGGTCATCCATGGGAAAGTGAAGTCTGCACGAGTCCTGAACAGGGTGTATCCAAGGCTTTCGGGATTTGGCAAATACATTATGTCCCATGCCAAGGTGGGGAGGAGTTGCAGAGAGTAAGAAAGCTGTTCTTGCCCGCCTGTCTTCACAGGCATGAGGCTCGGCAGGGTGAATTCTTTGCTTCTTTGGGGCTCTTTTTATTTGACCGGATTAAAAAGCCTATTTGAGTTTCTTAAACCATTTAATCTAAAATCCCCAGGTAGATGCGCCATTGGATTCAGTTTTAAGCTTATAAACAAAACAGGTCTCTGTTTGTCTCTTCTTCATTTTGTTCTAAAGAAGGAAGGGTTTGACCTGTCCTCCCTGGAGTCGGGGAGGAGTTGGGCTTCTTGTGCCTATGAATCCCCTTGAGCTTTCGGAAGGGTGGGAAGGTGCAGAGACCGGGGTGCTGGTGTGACCTTCCTGCAGCTCCGGGTTCGGTGTGCGCGTGGCGGGAGGAGGGAGCGGGCACCAAGCTCCACTGGGTGGGTTAAATGGCTGAGTCAGTTCCCAAGGCTCTGGACCTACATGGAGTGCTGAGCACATGTAAAATCCCCGTAAGACTATTGCTCTGTGAGTAGTATGGGGAGATGGGAAAGGAGGAGACCATAGGAAACTGGAGAAAATGGGAGGAAAGCATGCTGCAGCGTGATCCGGTGGAGCGGTTTGGGTAATTCTTTCCGGTTCCTGCAGTCCTTTGAGAGGAGCAAGTTCTCCTTCTCCGCTCCCAGTGTGCCCAGCTCCTTCCAGGGTTTCCTCCTGCATCTGTCCTCTCCACCTGCTTGGAGTTCTTGTCTCCTTTCCAGCTCTGTATGGCTTTATTGCTGCCACTCCCTGCGCTTCTGAGGAGGTTTCATGGACATGAGACCAGTTGGGACTGCTCTCAGATCAGCCCAAAATGGGATGGTTCATGATTAGTGTTTGCAGGAGAGAGGTGCTAATGATGCCTAAAGGAGCCACAGGAATGTTGCAGCTCCGTGGTCCACAGTGTCATGTTTCTGACAGCGGCTAGTGCCAGATGCTCTGAAGGAAGGTACCAAACCCCACAGCAGGCAGATGTAAAATGATCTGCCCCTGTGTCCCCTCGATGTCCTTTCCATGTGTCCAGCAGAGACCAGCTTGAGTTAGTGATGCCTGCACGGCTGTGGGATGACAGTGGCAGGCAGTGCCCGGTCCAGCCTTAGCAGGAGAGGTGTCCCTTCCAGATCCCATCCTCAGCGCTGGCAGCCACAGCAGAAAGCCTAGTGGAGAGGAGGCCGTCTGCCATCCCGGCTCCTTCGTGCAGCCATGGAAATGCTCATTCCCGTGTGGCTGCAGGAAGGCCATGAGGGCAGGCTGTCCTCGCCTCTCACGGTCTTTGCTGCGAGCAGAGAGGCCTCCCGTGTCCAGGGCTCGCAAGGAGATGCTTTATGAAAGGGATTGGTGGGAACAAGACTGTATCCTTCTCCCCCCACTTCTCCCAAGGAACTGGAGACAGACAGAGGGACAGGCATCTGTCCGATGGCAGCTTGAATAGGAGGGAGCCCTGTTGGCTTTGCCGAGGGAGCCTCTTTCTATATGGAAATGAAGAATTTAGGCTAATGGAGCTCAACCATCTCTAATTTTGCGATGGCAGGAGGATTTTGATTGAAAGTAATTAAGCAAGCTAGCTGTAAAATTAATTAAAGCAAAAGGGGGGGATTTTTTTATTGGATTGGATAGCGATATAGCGGCTGTCAAATGGGGGACGGATGGGGGTGACCTGAATTCTCTGCCCTCCCTCCTCCCACTCGGGACGTTTATGTCACTTTAATCTCCTTACAGCGGCTGGTGTGCATTTGTTTGAAATAATCAAGGAAATATGGTCAGAAATTGTCAGCTTTCAGATCTAATTTACCTGACAGCCCTGCGCGGACCAGTAAGCCTCTGTGTGCGTGTGTGAGAGTGTGTGTGTGTGTGGTATATGCGACTGTGTGGTCATGGAGGACTCCTTGTCTGCCTTCTCCCCTCTTTTTCTTCACCCTGTCGTCTCTTGATTCCTAGCAAAAATACTTCTGACACATCTGGGACCACCCAGGACTTTGCAGGAAAAATAAATAAGTTTGAGAATTTTCCTGTGGTCCCTTCTCCACCCCTACCCTCCCATCAGTGCCTCCTCCCAACCTGCTGCCTCATCCTTGCACCATAACCAGCTTTAGGGTTTAGGCAATATAGGATTAGGGGAGGTGGCTGTAATTCTTTATTCCAGATGGCTGGCAACTGCTAAACCCACTGTCACAAGTACCGAGTTATAAAAATACTTAAATTAGGCCCTTTGTTTCAGCCCATGTTCCTGCCGAGCAGCTCTCCCGGTGTCCTGCCGGGAGCCCAGCTTGCATGGCACAGGTGGGGGACTGAGTCAAGGCTGTAATGATGCTGGGAGAGGCTTCTCCGGACTCGCACCTCTCTGGATTCCCTTGCTCAGCTCCATCTGCTTCTTTTTGCCTTTAGCACTTAAAAGAGAGATCCTGCAGGAAGAAAGAGCTAGGCATGACTCAGTACGCGCATGTGCTCACTTAGCAGGTGAAGGTCCTGATGCAGGGACATACCCAGGCGGCAGCTCTCGTGTTGAGGGGTGCACACTCGACAGAGATCCAGGTCCCCACTCCAGACCCAGCCCTGCAAGTACCTGCTGACCTGAGCTCAGTGTTCTGGAGACTGGGGAGGGAGGGCAACTGCTGTAGGGACAGCGTTTCCTCAGAGCTGCCCTGGTGCCTCACATCTGTCTTGCTAGGTTGGCTCTTAAGGGTTATTATTTATTATTTATTATTGTTCATTAAGTGCTGACAGAGTTGGGGCTTTTGTTTGTTTTGTTTGGGCCTCCATCTAGAGGCCTTCGCTGAGGCAGACTTCAGTGCCAAGACCTCAGGCACTTTTACAATTACAGCCTGTGATCCTGTTGTATTGTTTATGTAATGACTCTCAATCCCAAGGGATTCTGCAGCCTTTCTTAGACCCAGCACCCAGCACCTGGCAGGGAGAGTGCAGGACAAGTGCTGGCCTCTGGTGCCAAGGAAAATCTCTGGGCTTTACGTGCTAGGGGATCATTAATACGTAGACAGATCAGGCTGGACCTTGCTGCGAGGATCCACATGCAGGGACGATGATTAAGCTGCTTCAGGAGGAGGAGCAGATGATTCATCCCTGCCATGGTCTGTGTGGTTGAGGGGTGTCTTGGTGGCTCAGACCTGATGCTCTGGCTGTTGTGTGTCTGCATCCCGCCAGTCTGTCTCCAGTACAGTGAGCTGAGGGACAGGTCTTCATGGGCCAGCTTATGTGACCAGTCCCCTGAATGTCTCGGAGCTCCCCAAGCCATCTCAGCACTGGGATTGAAACTTCTACCCTGTTACATAGATGTGTGGCGGGCACCTAACCAGCTCTGTAACCTGCTGGACATGGGTAGGACATGGTCTCATCCATGACCAGCCGTGTGCGGCTGTGCTGAGGTGGGTGATGAGCTCATCACCATGATTCCTGGGTTTATTTCCAGCTTTGCCGTTGATTCGCTTTGTATCTGTAGCCATGCGAATGCATAGCTTTGTGCCAGTGCTTCCTCATCAGTATAATGGGTATAATTAGGCTTGCCTGATTGAAGATAGCGCCGAACGCTTAGTCTGCTGGCAGATATTTTTCTTTTGTTAGAAGTCCTTTCCGAAAAAAGGAGGTAAAACCTGATTTTAGAGTTCTGGTTCCCATATCATATTTCAAATATATGTGGATTAAAATCTCTGACAATACCAAACCCTTTCCTTGTGGGGTAGGTTCGCTGTGAAATGTTGCCTTCCCGTAAACCTAGCAGAAGCAGAGTTAGGTGAAGACTAAGTGCTTGTATGCGCAATCTCCTTGTTTTTCAGCAAAATACAGGATTGCAGGATGGGGCACTGCTGAGCTTCTGTGTTAATTACAAATATAACAGAATGTAATATCAAGAATAGTCTAAATAATTTCATGGCCTGTTAACTGAAAGAGAGCTTGAGTTCTGGGACGTGCACCAGGCTACCACTGATAATGGTATCTAAAGTCAGTGGTGTCTGGAAGAAGGGTCATACTGTGCTGGCTGCTCCTGTTTCCTTCTGTAGTTTGCAAGACCAGGTGATTAAGAGTGCACTAGATAATTTTCTAACATAACATTCCCTACAGGCAGTTACTGGCATTGCTGTAGAGGCATCCTGAACGACGTGTTGGAAAAGGAAGTGCACAGGACAGTCGTTCTGCACTGTGAAAATGTTTGAGACCCCCATGCAAAGCTGTGCTCTATTCTGACTCCAAGTCTCCTCAGACATGGCCGAGGAAAATGCATGTGAGTGCTGACCTGGGGGCGCCTTCTCTTCTTCTGTTTGCACTTACTTGTACCTGTTCAGCACATCTTCCCTCTCAGGCACTGCCCCTCTTGCTACAAATGAGTCTGGAGACTCTGATTCCAGCACAGCCAGGAGCTGAAAAACATCCTGTAGTTGGGTGGATGGGATGAAAAGTTCAGATTTGGGTGGCGTGTCTTTTTCTCTCAGTTTGATGTGAGTGGCAGTGGAAAGCCATAAGCTCAGTTCTTCTGTCACTGACATGGTGTCAGCTGGGAAAATCATTCTTCTGAGCTTAGCGGAGTGACATTAGCATAAGAGCAGTCAGAGAGGGATGGAGCCTAGCGGGTCTGGAAGAGGAGAGCGGAGACACTGGGCTGAGAGTGTCTGGGATATTTGACACGTCGATTTTGCTTGCTTGTGCCTGGGACTGGAGATGAGCCACTCGTCCTCAGTCTGTGGGGCAGGAGAGTCCTTCAGAAAGCATACTGGCAGCTCAGCTCACGTCAGGTCAGTGAAACCTTGGGAATGTACAAGGAGGAGATGTCCAGGAGTGAGACAGGGCAGAGACACCTGTATCTGCCTTTCCTGGGGAGGCAGTTCAGGCTGTGGAGCTGCCAACTCTCACACAGCATCTTCCCCCAGCACTGAATTCTGGCTGCTGTTCCTGGGCATCCATCTGGCTTGGGGCAGCAAAGGGAAGAAAGAGCCAGAGCCAGCGGCTCAGCTGATCAGGGGGGTTCAGGCAGAGGCTGCCCTGCCTGACTTGCAATGGATTCGGGGGCTTTCTGTTGAAACTGTCTCCAAGGGCAAGTCTGAACAAGCCAGTTACTCTTAATTTCCCACAGAGGCAGAAAAGCCACTGAGAAAATAAAAACGTTGCAATTGAAGGTTTGGGGATAAGAGGGCACAGTGTTGCTGGCCAAACAAGACCGTGTTTGACGATGTATCTGTCATCCCATTTAGCTCCCTGTCAGGGGGACCCAAGGACTTCACAAGGATTCAGGACAGGCTTTTGTGAAGACATCCTGAGTGGTGAAGCGGGGTGCTGAATGGGGCTCAGGGAGCGAAGGAGGTATGGCAAACTGTGTCCCCCACTTGCAGCTCATCTGCTGGGGCCCAGTTAAAACACTGGTGTAACGGAGAAGGGCGTCAGTATGTCTCTCACTTACCCTCTCCCTTCCCCCTTCCTTCCATCTCACAGCCTCCTTGGAGCACCGTGCAAGTTTATCAATTTTCACCAGAATGCAGTAAAATCACTGAGGTTGCCAAGGTCTTGGTTTCATTAATTCTGAACCCTGATATGCCAGCCCCCCGCTCTTGCACTCGTTTGCAGGGCTGTCGCTGCTAGTGCAGGCTCGCATCACAGCTGATTAAACCAGCACCTTTGAAACCTAGACTGGATTCAGATTCATAACATCTGATTCCCCCATGTCCCTCGCTCCCCCAGTGCCTAGAAAACAGCTTATTAAAAATCACCATTGGTAATTGCCTGGGAAGTCACATTTTTAACACTTTCTTTTAGTTTTTGAGACTTGAGTTTTCTCCTTTCCCAGACCACGGAGTAAATCATGACCATCCCTACTATTTACTCCGGACTACAGAAGACTTGAAAATATTCCTGTAGGGCCAACCTGCTCTCAGGAAAGCCAGTGGATCCCAGTCACAGTTGTCTTAGGGGGGAAGGAGACCTGCATGAGGCTGAGAATTAATGATTCAAAGGCAGTGATTCCCCATCCTGGGGCAGGAGCTGCCGGCAGGGAGCCAGCAGCTGCAGTGTCTACGGGGACCCTCAGCCCACCACCCCTCTATGCTTTCAGTGTCCACAAATCCCTTCCCTCCACAGTGTCTGGAGGTGGCTTCTCCTCCTGAGCCTGGTGGAAGAGCAGACGGAAGGAGCGAAGGCTCAGCAAGCGTGTCTGGGTGTCCCTGCAGGGACTCAGCAGTGTTTGTAGGTGGGAGGGCAGGAGCAGCAGAGTAGCCGGGATCTCTTGTCAATATTTGTGGCTTTTTTCATGTTGGTGGCTATTTGTCGGTAAGGGATAGTGTTGAGCTGGATACCACTGAGCTGCTGGAGTTGTTGACTTTGAGGATCTTGAAATGTGTCTTTGCTCTGCAGTGCCAATATAGCAGCTGCGGAAACGAGCTGGTTAGTTCACCATTGAGAAAGCAGAAGACAAGAGTCCTCCTCACTAGTGAGGGAGCTGAAGGGGAGGAATCACCTTCATGGACTGCTCTAAAGCCCAGCCTGTGCCATTTGGAGTACATTTTCTTTGCAGAATGAATTTGCAGGACTGGTGCATGACTCTGGGCTTGCAGGTTAGCCTCCTGGAGGTGGATCCAAGTCTCCTCACTTGGGTGACTCATCTGGTACAATACTGGGACTTCTGGGGGCATCTCCTGTGGTTGTGCACGGAGCTGCCACAGGCTCCGTCAGCAGTGGAGTCTGGGAGAATTTTCCTCCTCCTGCACCCCAGCAGAGGAGGGAAGGGAAGCTGTGGGCAGAGTGGGAGCAGCTGGTGTTGGATGGTCTCCACGTGCGTCCTCATGGCAGTGGGGCACTTCCCCAGCCCGGGTGAGAGCCACGCTGCTCCCCCGCTGGCCCAGGGTGCAAAGTACCAGACCTGGGGGGAGGGGTTTGTGGGAGAGGACTGAAGGCAGCACTCCCGGAGTTCACTCTGCACGGGAGATACACCCTTACGGAGCTGTCTTTTTATTTGCAAACTGAGCAGTTGTACTGGAAGAGATTTAGCAAACATGGGGCTGCACAATGCTATGTGTACTGAGTCACACATCAGGGCTAGAGCCAACTAGCACTGTGAGCTACTGAGGCAAACATTTGAGAATAGTTACAATAGGCACCAAAAATATCTTCAAATGAGATCTTTCTGCATTGCTGCATGTTGGGTAACAGGGAGGGCTGACAACCTAGGCTTAAACTCTACCCACATGCTTTAGAGCTCATCCTGGGCAAGGCAGGCAACTGGGATGGGTACAAAACAGAGGAAAAGCAATTTTGCTCCTTTAAAGGGAGCTTTGATTCGCCAGTTTCACATAGGTTGGGAAAGTTCTGCTCTGGTGGGAGGGATGGGATTTAGGTCCTGCATAGCGAGTTACGCTTTAATGCTTGGCCCTGTGGTCCTGGCTCTGACCGCATTTCAGGAGGGAATGACCCCAGAATTACTAACACGCTGTTGGATCTGCAGCTCAGAGCTCCCCACACCAGCACGGGGCCAGGGCAGCATCGGTCCCTACCAGATGTCTTCTCCTGTCTGGTTTTAAAGCTTCCAAGCAAGGGGGCTGCTCTTGAGGTCTCTTGCAGAAGCTCTCCCCATTGCAAGATTTTCTTAGGGGTTTGCTCTGTGGTTGCTGTTCCCTCTCTGCCTCACTCTTTTAAAGTAAAGGAGCTGCTCCCCAAAGCCCAGGTCTGGTTTCAGAGACACAATTCCCCAAACTCAGGTTTTGGGGGCTTGTCCAGGCCATCTCAGCGGAGTCGGAGAACAGGCAGTGGAGGCTTTCGGTGCTGTCTGGCGCGTACTCACACAGACTGAGCGCAGGGCAGGTAGTGAGCACCGAATCCAACTCACCCTCCTGCCAAGTGACCCTTTGGCACCCTTTCCCAGGTCCCCCCATACCCTTCCCTCGCATCCCGCTGCCTGCTGCTCTCCACACCCTCGTGCAGGGTCCAGGATCGCAGCTCAGCCCCTTCCTGGCTTCGAGCGCACCGTCTCTCCCACTGGTTTTGCAGCCGTTTTTTCTGCCAGCGCAGGGCACTGAAAAGTGCTGGCACTGCCAAAAACCCTGTGTGCACTACGACTCCCCAAACATCCCTTTATTTTTATTGTTCTGTTAATTACTGTTTAAACTTTAATAAGTCACTTCGTCAGGAGGGGGGACCTGCAGTGAGGTTTCTGTGCAAACACTGGGCCCGGCAGTGACTCTAGTGTAACATAACCCTTTATACAATGTGGGAATGTTTAGACTGTAACAGAAACTTGTTATTTTAATGACAGTTAAAGGGGGAAAAAAAAGAAAGGAGCGAATGAAAAAGGGAAGCAAGTTTGTTGGGGAAATGGCTCATCTCAATCTCTCTGTCTGGCCTCTTTTCTCTTGGCTTTAATGATAGCTGGATAAGGAAGCTTTATGGCTTCTGTTGAAGCAAGTCTTGTTCCCAGAGATGCCCTATACGAGGCAGTATGGGGTCCCCTCTGTTCTGCGGGGCAGGGCTAACAGCAGAGAGATGCTGATGGAAGCAGCATGGCTTGATTTTGCTCAGAGGCAGCAGCAGATGCCTAAAGCCAATTTGAGCTCAGCCTAATTATTCTGACCCACACAAGAGACTTTCCCCTTCTATTCAGAGCTTCTTCCACTGTTTTAAGTTTTTAAGTAGCAATGCTGAAATAGATGCTGGCAAGCCATACGTAAGAGGGTCCACATCCATGGAAAAAGGGACCTTCAAGCTAGAAATGCTGCCTTATTTTGACTGGTCACCACTCAAAAGCAGGAACCATTATGGACACCTGAGAGGGGGAAAAAGAGAGAGAGAACCTGGCTCACACTCTGGGCAGCGGGAGGACAGGGGATTCACAGGCATCCTCAATTTTGGATTGTGACGGTTGACATCTGTATTGCTTTGAGGTAGCGGAGGCTGCCTGTGCAGTGGCTGATGTCCCTGCATCACAGCACTGAAGTCACCTCCAGGTTTGGCTTGGCTATATTTAGCACTCACTATAGACAAGACCATATAGAGTGATATATATGATCTGAAAACCTTCAACTCCTGCTGACCTCTCTGCTGCGACAGTGAAATCCCCCAAATCTGTACAGTCTGGGTGAGGAGCAACACAAGACCGGGAGAAGGGAAAGCTCTCACTTTTTCCCTGACAGGTTTCATGTTTCTCCCACCCCAAGTTGGTCCTTGGGGGTGCTGGTCCCCTGGGCAGCGTGGTGTTCTTCCATCCGTGGGTGGTAGGACCACGGGGACTGAGGGAAGAGAGGCATGAAGAAGGTATGGGGGTGCGGACTGGGGCACAAGGGGTTTGGCAGGAGATGCTGGGGAGGAGGAACCTGGAACGGTGTTGGGAACTTGAGGAAAGAAGAGGGGAGAGGAAGAGCACGCTAAGGCTGAGGCTGACAATGGGAAGGGGAAGGGGGATACAAAGGGCAAAACTTTGGAGGGGAGGTCAGAAGGATGCAGGGTGTAAGGAGCACTTTGCTGGAAGCAGAGCCTTGTGTAGCATCAAGAACCTTCCTCAGGCACTAGGTCATTGCCAGGAAACCTGCTCCTCTGTGCAGAGACCCTCTCTCCTCTCTGCTGAGTTTCTGACCAAAACAGAAGCCCTGGGGGACTTGCACTCCATAAAGATTTTTGGTGAGGACGAATGTAGGGTGGAGCGGGAGGGGATGAAATCACGGGCCTCCAGGGGACTGTGTTTTCCCAAGTGGATGAGCATGCAGGGAGCAGGCCAAAACAGTTCACGCTTTCCTCGCCCGCTGCTGGGGTTGTGATTGTTATTGATTGGGTTTGCTGTTCTCTGCACTTCGTGTTTTTCCAGCTGAGCACTGGCTGCCCCTTGAATTTTTATTTTTTTTAAATTTTTTTTTTTTTACCTCTGCTTTAGTTCAAATGCCCGCAAGCATTGTGCATGGGGCAGGTGTGTGCACAGCCCTGTGCCGGCCGGCACTGTGAGGCTGGGAGCGTGCAGGGGTCTGTGTAGGGTCCCAGTAACATGCAAGCCTGCTGTCAGTAGGATTAAATTCATAGGTCTGTGTTATCTCTCAAAGTGTGTCATACAAAAAGGTAAAGAAGTCTGCTCTTGTAGAAAAAACAGTGTCAGGACTTCATGTTGAAGCAAATAATAGGAACGTGCACAGGGACTTCCCACACTTGGGCATGTATAATGTATATCTGGCTGGGGGTGCATGAGCTTCAACCCCAAAGACAGAGGGCCAAGGCAACTGCTATCTGGAAAATAATTTTGTTTTATTCCCAGTGTGTGACTGTGGCTTTCAGACCCTGCCGAGCCCCTCGTGTTGGCCTGCTGTCCCTCCAGCCTGGTGTGCTCATGTCTCTCCTCCACAGAGCTGTGCCTGCTCACGGGGCCAGTGGCAGGAGCCGTCCCTTTAGGAATGGCATTTTCCAGGTTCCTGTGTGAGGCTGACCATGTCCCAGCTGCACAAATAACTAGCCTGTATACCCTGTGGAAACAGGAGCAGCAGCGACACATCTGTCTGGTCTGGGCAGAGCCAGCTTGTAACTAATGCCCCAAAGGGGGGCATCAGGCGGCTGCAAGCTACTTGTCAGCGTGCGAAAACCCAAAACGGAGACCTTTGGGGAAGACTAGGAGGGGCGAAGCTGTGCCATGGGCAGAGCAACAGATACCTCTGGGCCTCTGGTAGGTTCCAGCAAGACGTTAATATTGACTGGCTTCTCTGGACCAGCTGCGGGGCTTGTGGGCTGCCAGTGGGGCAGAGGCGAGGGGCCGAGACTGGCACTGCTGGGCACTGGCCTCATCCCCCCTCGCCTCCGCTCCTGCCTCCCCCATGGCTGGTGGGGTCACTTTGGTTGGCGAGTGCAAGCTGAGCTCAAGGATAGAGCCCCCTGGACGGAGCCAAGGAGCCGCTGTATAAAAAACGCTGAGGTTTTCCTTTTCTGTACAGCGCGTTTCCCTAAATTGCCTTTGACTGTGTGCATCGCTAATGAAAGTTTATGCCCTTGTTAGAAGGACAGGCAGGTCCGTTCCAGTTAGGGCTGGGTCTATCCTTCTGCCAACTGCCCTCCCCAGCACACACACACACGCTCGCTCGCTCTCCCTGGTGAATAAGTGGAGGCTGTTATAAAAAAAAAAAAAAAAGAAAAAAAAAAAAGAAAAAAAGAGGAGGGGAAAAAAATTTCCATATTTGTGTAAGTTGCTTTAAAAGCATTTTATCATGTCATAAAAAAAAAGGAAAGTACTCTCGGAAATTGATCCTGCACACAAGCCCATTGGACAGAAGGACGTCGGGATGTTAATGGCTATTTTGCTCCAGGGTGGCTTATTAAAAAATTTATACATAAATGCTTAAAATTGCATAAATTATTTAAAAAAAAAACATAGTAAGCAATTTGCAATCCCGATCCACTTTTCCTCTTTTTCTTTCCCTCGTCATCCTTTTCTTCCCTTCTTTCTTACCAAAAAAAAAAAAAAATTCCTTCCTCCTCTTGTCCCTTGTCCCCTCCCTGTCTGAAAATGCGATGCATCCAAAATTGTACATGTTTGTGTGTAAAATAAATATGATTTTAAATGTGACCCGCCACTGGCCAGCGGAGCTAGCTACCAGGGGGAAATAAAAAAAAAAAAAATTAAAAAAAAAAAAGGAGGGGAGAAGAAAAAAGAAAAGAAAGAAAGAAGTTTGGATATGATGAGTGTTTCTCGCAGGCGTGGAATGTCACCCACATATCCTGGAGATTGTACTGGGGAGGTTTATGATGGTTTCCCATTGATTTGTTTCCCCGACGCAGCTGCCGACCTCTATTGAGGGACAAACATAATCAGCACTGACGCAAATTAGATGGTTATTCGTTTTGAAAATTGACAGAAAAACAATAAAAAAGATGAAATGCTCCCAAATCAATAGATATAATGAAATTCAAATAATCCGAGAGATGAGGTCTCCATGGCAACTGATAATGTGGAAAAGAAAACAATTTAATAAAGGACAGACACACTTTGAAAACAGATTGGGCAAAGGGAAGGCGGGGGGGTGAGGGAGCAAGGGGGGCCGTGGGTTGGGTGGTGGTGGGAGGGGGCAGCGGGAGGAGGTGGTGGTGGGGAGCCGGAGCCGGAGCCTCTCCGGTTGGTTAGCAGTGCCGTAGTGAAGGATCACTGTCCATCCCAAGGACGCTTGCCATAATTAAGAGAGGCTTTCGGTCCAGAAAGTGCAGATTCAGGTTTTAATACACAAAATTATTTCAGGAGCACTGAATCGGAAAGTCGTTTGTTATGACCTTCCTGAGAGGCCTGGAGCAGGGCATGTTGGAGGCGCGGCGGCTGAGCCAGCTGAGTTATGGCATATTTGTGTTTTTATAGTGCGGAGGGGAGGGGGGAAGGGGGGAAGAAGGTTAAACAGTATTTACAGCTCAGTTGTTTTCAGAAAGGAAAGAGAAATAGAGTTCATGAAAAGATGCGAGTGGAAGAGAGAGAGAGGGAGAGGGAGAGATCCCCTGCCCGGCACACACACTCCGCTGGGACGCCAGCTCCAATGAGACACTCACCGATGCTCTTTTTGCCTTAAGGTGTGAGGTGCAGATGGGCTGGGGGTAAAGAGGGGCTCTTTGGTGGGATGGGGAGTGTGTCTGTCCCTGCTGCCGAGTCTGTCTGCAGGGTCCGGCCGGGAGCCCACTGTCTTCTCACTCCAAGCTGCAGAATAAACCGCTCCTGGCATGCGGGGCTTGTGCTGAAGGCGTGTGTGAGTGTCTGTGTGAGTGTGTGCGAGTGCATGCAGGGTGCTCTGCGCTCGCCCGGGCGGCTGCCTGTGTGCGTCCGCATGTGTGGCTGCTGGTGGGCTGCGTATCCGTGGGTGCTCCCGGCATGTGCGGGGCTGAGCAGAGCTCGGTGCGAGCGGGTGCGCGCCTCCGGGGAGGTGCATACGCTGCCTCTCTGGCAGTGTACTGCGGTGTGCGGATGCAATACTTGTACAGTCACAGGTCCACAGCCGTTTGCATGCATTAGTGTGTGTTCTGTGTGCATACCCTTTCACGAGCACATGCACGGGCATGCGATTGTGTGTGTTTGCGTGCTGGGTCATGTGTGTCTCTGTATGTGCACCCGCACCGCCACGTTTTTATACACGTGTGTGTTCCCACTGATGGACGTTTGCAATTAGTGATAGCGCTAGCACATGGATGGGCTCACAAGGACGAGGGAGATAAGAAGATGAGCCCTAATGACCAGCAGAAAGAGCAGCAAAAGGCAAGACAGAGAGTTAGCGTGGGTGTGAGCACTGGGAAGCGTGGGGTGAGTGCCCACACAGTGCAGCCCATGGGGTTTCTCTCCCACGTTGCCCTGACAGGACTGCTGAGTTAACAAGCTCAGGGATGACCCACTGCTTTCGCACCAGAGCTCAGCTCTCATCTGCCCAGATCCAAGCCTTTTCCACACCAACAGGACGGACAAGCATTTCTCCTAAGCATGTCGCACAGTATTTGCAGGTGCCAGGCATCTCCGGGGATTAAAGAGCCCCTGAACTCCCAGCACTGCCTGTGACGGGTGCCTGCTCTGTGGGTTCACAAAAGACTCCCAGCCCCACTTGGGGATTACAGAAACCTTTACGGGATCTGAGTGTGCCCTTTGCATAACAAGCCCAGAGCACGTTACCTGCGCACATACAGCTCAGGGAGCTGTTTGGAGGACGCAACACAAGCTGGAAGGCTGAGATGCTCTGGTTTGCTCTCTGTCACACAACTCTTGCTGAGGTCTCACTCACCTCGTGCGGGCTAACACACTGATTTACTTTGCAGGACCAGAAAGACCACAATAATGAACTTTTTCTGGCCCCGTGTTTCTTAGTGATGCAACAAGCATTCAGGCTCCCAACTCCCATTTATGCTCCTGACTTCCCACTGCAATTAATTAGGAGTCTGCATTCTTTGTTGGGTCTGAGCTTAATAGTGCTGAAAGGGATTGCAAATTGCTTTTAAGCTGCCTACCAACTACCAGCAGAGTTTGGAGGGACCCTTTTTGAGGAGGTGGCTCACTTAACCCCTGCCCTTGATTAGGGATGACTCTGAGCCCGGCCTGAAGCCAGGGAGCTGCTCTCCACTGACTTGGGTCATGGTGAGTTTGGATTATTTATAAACTAACTCGTTAAAGACAGTCACCAAGAGGGACTGATGAAACTTTGAGCAATTCCCTTCTGAATCTGCATCCTTTAAGAGACCTGGGTTGTCTCTCCCGGGTCCTTTTTATTCCCCCAGCAGCAGGTACTTGCAGCTAAGTCTGGTTCCGTCTGTACCACCGTGATGTTTCACTGCACACCCTGCCCTGCCTCTTTCAGCATTTACAAGGGGATCTGTGCAGCGTTTCGAAGGGGCTCATGTCTTGGTCTCTTCTTCGTTCCCTGGGAGCTGGCTCCCATATGGGCTGGCTGGCCCTGCTCCGGAGGCTTTCCCAGCCCTCTCTGCTCTCCACCACCGCTTCCCTCCCTCTCTCTGCATGCACTGTGTCCTCCTGGCACAGCACCTGGAGCGCGTGTGTGTGTCTATAGCGAGGTGAAGTTAGCCACCATGTTTGCATTGAGTTGCCCTGACAACATGTGTGGCTTCACAGGGAGTTTTCCAAGGGCCACAGCCAGCCTGTAGGGACCTGATGGTGATGAGCTATAACTCTCCACTCTCCCTTTTCCGTCTTTCCCCTCAGTTTTCTTCACAACCTGTGGGGAGATTGATGGCGGGATTGTGATGTAGATGTTAGCAGTTCTGCTTGATTTATAGAGTTACTTAGGCTGAGTGAGGCCACTTAGGCTCGTCTGGATAGTAAACCTTTTAACTGGACTAAAAAATTAATAATAAATAAATAAATAAGGCAAGGAGGAGAAACTGGATAGAAAAGCCTCTTGGCTTTATGTTATCTGAAAGAAAGACTCTGAAGACAGAAGGCTCCCGGGGAGCAGCCTCTCAGCCTGGGGAGCACCGAGACCCTGCTCGCTGCGTTAGGCTGGAGCTCTGAGAGCAGGTTTTTGTGGGACCAAGAGGAGGAAACTGTTGAAACGTCTCATCAAAGATCCTGCATTGACAGATGAACTAGAAAGCTGGCTGCAGGACACAAGGGGCTTCTGAGCTTCAAACTGTCCCGAATTGGTGCTTTTCCTCTGCTGTTACTTGAATTGCAGTAGCACTTAAAATTGCAAACAAGATGCTGGGCCCACTAAATAGGCAACAGATCTTTGCCCAGATGGCTGACCATTTGAAGAGACCCAGCAGGTCAAGGGCAGAAGGGGAGCCTGCATGATGTTTGCCCAAAGAGAAGCAACAGGTCAGCAGCAGGGCAGGGCGCAGAACCAGAGTTCCTGACTCCCGTTGCTCACTTTTTCTCCCTCTTCTTTCCACTCTGCTCCTTTTGTTAATTCTGGAAGTCCCCTGTGTTACTTGTACACAGGAAGAGGGGCTTATTTCTTGTCCATGAGTGCAGAGTGGGGTGCCGGGAAGGGCAGAGGCAAGGAGCTTTGCCGCAGCACCCGGGGGCAAGCGGCAGAGCCTTGGCGGCTCTCAGAGTAAAGGAGGCTGGGGGTAGACAAGATCAAAGCACATTTAGGATCATTTTTGAGATCTGCTCAGGAAAAGGTTCAGACGTGCGTTACTAAAGAGCTGTGAAGAAGGATTAGTCCTGTCCTTGCTCTCAGTTGAACCACTTTCCCCACCAGCTGTGCCAAATGCCTGTGAAGAGCTGGTCGAGCGGCAGCAGAGCAGGTCAGCGGCAGGTGAGAAGGCAGTGTCGCAGAGGGGACCAGCGTGGTCCAAGGGAGCGGGGCCGGCGTGGAGGCTGTCACGGTTCAGCCGTGCAGGGGAGAAAGGCCCCAAGTGGGTCTGAGCTGATGCGGGGTGAGGAGGACGGGGTCCATGCAGGCTGGGGGGGTGCAGGTGAGGAGGTCTCTGCGGCGGGAGAGGGCCAATGCGGCAGCCGAGAATGCAGCGCAGTGCTGAGCGTTAGCAGGTGTCCGTCCTGCTCTGCTGCCTGCCAGCCAGGCTCTGCTCTCCAGCGGGGACTCTGCGGACTCTGGAGGACTTTGAGTTGCAGCCCATTGCACCATTGCAGCAGCAGTGGCTGTGCCTGGGCTGTGCTCGGGCCAGCTCACTCCTAGTGTGAGGTCTGCGCTGCCTTTCTCTCCCTGGCCAGTGATATATGGCATAAATTAGGCCTCTGAAGGGGGATACTGCATCCTTAAGAAGAAATATGTCCTCATTTTTCTTAAACACCGTTTGCACTGAGTGAAATGTTTAGAAGGGACGCTGAGGGATAACTTTATTTCTTACTAGGGAGTTCAGAGCCGTTCAGTTAAACCCATAAAACACTGGGAGTAGGGAAGCTGACAGCCTGCCCGTGCATTAGAAAAGCCATTACTCATCTAGGGGAAGTTCACCCCATGCTGGAGCCTCGCGTTACCAATGGGGTGGTCCAAGGGAGGACACAGGATCATCTCCCTCGGCCATCTAAGGGGTCAGTAGGATGCTCAGAGGTGGAAAAGACTCAGTTAGTAACAATCCAGCACAGTGACAGAGTGCTGATACGGAGATCTCAAAGCACCGAGTAAACATGGCTGGATTCAGCCCGCAGGGTGAGTAATCATCCTCCCATCATCCCTCCTCCTCCTCTTTGTGGGGAAACTAAGGCACAGAAAGCTGGGGAGACTGACAGTTACACCGTGATTGGAAACCAGGCTGGAAGGCAGCACTCCTGGCTTTTAACCCCGAGCTTAAATCACTAAAACCAAATTCTCTTCCAGCGCAAGGAGTGAAAGTCAGGAGCCCTGACCCCCTGCTCTGTTTCTGCCACCAGGCCATGTCCCCAGGGTGGAGTTGGGAGTCCTGGCTCCACCTTCATTGCGCTGACGTTCATCCCTTTCTTCCCAATGGGATTTAGAAAATTCACTGGAAGACGAAGGCAAGGTCTTGTAGGTGATAGTAACAGGGATTCCTGTCTCGGATGATGGTCGGTGGGGTGGTGGGCTGCGTTACAGGTGTGGCTGGATGGGTTCTGCTCTCACACAGGCTCCTCGCTGGTGCAGGCTGCCGTCATTCCCCAGGGGCTGGGTGTCCCAGGGGACAGGGCCACGGGCGCCCAGCATCATGGCAGACAAGGCATCGGCCACCAAGAGGGTGGTGACTTTCTATTTGATACTTTATTTTGGAGGCTTGACACCAAAAGATTTAATATTTGTTTGAAATGAGAAACAGTTCTCAAATGAATTTGGAGAGCCTGGGAATTAATGTCAGCCCCCCCTCCCTTCCTTAAACACCCCTCCTCCCCGTCAGCTCAGCCCCCCCCTTTCAATTTCTGAAGCCTGCTGATTTGAATATTTATAAATATCAGTAAATTATTTATTGTAGCAATCTGCTGTGCCATTTCACCAATCGCCGTTAACGCTTTAGGGCTCGCTCTTCAGGAGGACGCGGCTGGAGAAAACAGGCACCTGGGGGCTGGGGACATGCTCTGGGGAGGAGGTCTCGTGCCAGGGCAGAGCCTGCGTGGCTGTGATGCCGGGGGGGAGAGGTGGGGGGGCGTGGGGGGGTGGTGTCCCTGTGTACAGCAGAAGAGTCAGGGGTGTTTGCAGGAGAGGATGGGGACCCTCTGTGCCCAGTACTAGGGCACACTGCAGGGGGACACCAGGAGGGGACGTGGCTGGAAAGGGAGGCTTGTGTTAATGGGGGAGGGCAGCAGGGAGGATTGCCTGGCGGGATGCGCTTTGCTGCAGCACCCTTGCTGGCTTTGCCCTGTGGTGTGTGGGGACCTCGCTCAGCCTCAGAGCTCAGCACTAGCCCTCTTTGGTTGTAGTTTCTGTTCCCTTGAGGAGGAAAATTCCTCTCCGTTTCTCCTGTCCCATTCCCTCTGTCCATAACTACACTTCTGCAGTGAAAATACACACCATTCAGAGATAATGTGGCTAATTTCTGTTTGGGGAAAGGGGGGGGGGGCTCCCTCTGTTCATGAGCTGTTCTCCTGGAGAAACCCCAGCAGCAGCACTGGAGCAGCCAGTGGCCAGGTGGGAAACAGGAGCAGCCCAGCTGGCCGGCAGCCCCAGCACCAGCATCTCCAGAGCCCCGTCGCTTCCCCTCCTCTCAGAAAGTCTTCTGTCCTTCCCTGCCCAGTGCTGGGTTCTGTACGCTGCCTCTCACTGTCACCAGAAAATTACAGCTGCACTCTGCAGCTGAAAAGGTTGAGCAAAAGGAAGCAGGACAGGCTCGCTGAAGGGAACTGGCACTGGTCTCTGCCCCTTTGGGCCAGGGCTGAACCAGGCTCTGGGAGCTGGAAATAAGGAGGAAAGTAGCCTCTTGTGTGGCTGGAGATGCCAGCGTGGCAGGCAGGAGAAGGTCAAGCAGTGCTGAATGCAGGCAGACTGCGCTCTGACCAGCGCTGACCATGGGGACCAGAGCAGAGTCCTCAGCTTTTCCTCCACGGTTTATGGATGGGATGTGCAGGGAGAGCCCTCGCGGCGATGGGAAAGCAGGGAGTGTAGCTGGCAGTGCTTCCGTAAGGACGCCGTGGCTGCTCACTTCATTTCTCCTCCCACGTCTTTGATTCTCCTTCTTCTCCCTGCCCAGTGCTGAGCCGGAGCCTGTCAGGTCCGACTTTTGCACCAAGGGCTTTCCCTGGCTTCACGCAGACACGCACAGGCGGGATCCACGCTTGCAGGGCAGAGGAGGTTGTTAAAGAGCCTTTGTGAACTCCCCAAGGTCAGCCAGAAGAGACAGCATCCACTAATCCAAGGTCATTTCCTGGGCTAAAAGCAATAAAATGTTTTATTGATAAACTGAAGAGGGGAAAATATACACACTATATCCACTCTCACACATTGTGAGCCATGCCTGGGCTGTTGCTGCCTTTGCCCTGGCCCTGCCTGGGATAATGCATGAGTCGTCGTGCTGAAGGGGAAATGTTTTCTGGAAGGGGCTGCGGGTTTGGCTGCCTTCCCTGCCTCCTCCCGGCGTGTGGCTGGGCACCGCCAGGGCATTGCTCCGGGGAAGCACATTCCCAATGCCCCAGCGGCCTTCTGCTGTGAAGGTTTGGCTCTGTCTTAGGGATGGCAGCTCAAGTGTGAAGAGGCTCCGGCACGCAGCATCCTCACCCCTGCCCCAGCAAGCCGTGCTGCCCTCCCTGCTTGGGGCTCCCGGGCAGACTGGAGTCTCTCCAGTCAAGCTTGCACCACACTGGTTAAAAAAGAAAAGGACTGTGCAGCATGTCAGTCCTCCTTCCCTCCCCCTGTCCGCCCCAAATAATGCCGTTAATAATTAATCGAATGAGAGCTTGCAGCTCCTGGAAAGCTGGCACTGGGACCTCCCTCCTGAACCGAGCTGCTCAGCTGGGCTTAAAACTCTTCAATAGGAATATGAAAGCTCCATCTGTTCGACGTACCCATCCCTCTGAAGTGACAGTACGCCGTTCCTCCCCAGCCAGCACCCCTCTCCCCGCAGCACGTGCCCTCCTGCCCCTCTTCAGCTCCTGCCCCATCCAGCGGGGCTCCCCCTGCACCGCCGGCTCTTCCCACACCAGTAAGCTCCTGCCACACAACCAGGGCTCCTTCTCCACTGGTTCACCCAGCTGCCGCACACCCCTTTTTCATAGCCGGGTCCCTTTCTCCCCTCTGCTGGGGTTTGTTTCTTCATTGACCCCAAGCCAAAGCCAGACTCTGGCTCGCTTTTCCTTTCCCTGCAATTCCAGATTTTCTCTTTGCAGTGCGGGTTGCCCCTGGGCCGGGCTGCCCTACTGCTGTCCACGCTGCAGAGCCCTTTGGTCCTGCACACCATGACCCCTCGTAGCCCCTCTTCTCCCTTGGGAGGAGGCAGAGCTGAGCCGTGCCCACCTTGGCAGCACCCCACCGTGGAGTTGGTGGGAGAGAAAGTGCTGCTTCGGGGACTGCATCGAGGAGAGAGCCTGGGTGGGGACCGGGGGAAAGAGGGGTGATGGGGACAGTGACCTGGGCTTGTCGGCAGCACGTTCAAGGGGTGACAAGGCAGGAAAATGGCAATTTTGTCCTTCTCCTTGCCAGGCCTGGCTGTGGCAAGACGTACCTTTTCTTCAAAGGGAGGTTTGCTCTCAAGATGCCACAGGGCTGGGTGCGGAGCTGGGGGAGCCGGTGTCTCCTTGCAGGGTGTGGGGAGGGGGCAAGCGGAGTAAACTCCCGGTGGCATTGTTTTCAGAGGAAGTGGTCAGTGTAAATAGAGCATGTGGGAGAGTTTGTTCTGGGCAGAGATGAAAAGTCCGTGTGACAGGCTCAGGTTATAAACGGCTTCCTCAGATTGATGCGAAATCAAAACATTTCTATTTAGACGAAGAAAATGAAGGGGGATGTTTACTTAGCCTGGAATCTTTAAACAGTGTGATGGAGACACAGGGTGATTTGGGGTGGGGAGCTCGGCCTGGGGGGAAGGAGCCTCTGCCTAGCTTCAGGGGTCCCTCCCTGCCTGGCAGTCCCGACCTCGGGCAGATACGAGGGTCCCTCACCCGCCAGCTCAATTCCTCTCCCTCCACCTGAGTGAACGAGACACGGATGCTCTGGTCCCCTCTGGCTGATGGCCATCTTTAGCCTGTCTTTGGGAGAAGGGGTTCCCTTCTTGCTTTGAAAATTGACAGGCTGAAAGAGGGGAATAGAAATGCTCATATAGGTGATGTCCTTCCCATTCCACAGACAAGGAAATAAGGTAATGGAAAGATTAAATGATGTGTCCGGGCTTGTGGAGAGTTGGTTGCAAGGTTGGCAGAAGCAGCTGGGAGTTCTGATTTCCTGCGGCCACATGTGCATAGATGGGATGGAGATATGTAAGAGCCCTGGTACTACAGGGCAGATCCCATCTCAGGAAGGTCTCTGGGAGGGTTAGTTTTATGGATCAGGGAAAAGGCATGTTTTCAGAACTTTATTTTTAACTTAAACTTTAGGAAAAGATTCTCAAAATGTGTAAGAGCAGCATTGCTGTGCTCAAAAAAAATCCCAAACACAAGGAAAAGGGACAGGAAAGATGCAGAGGGGAAGGGCAGTAGCTGGGGGGCAGAATCTGGGGAGGCAGAGGGGCAAAGCCAGGGAATGTGAGATGGAAGGAGGCAGGAACAGGAATGGAAGACAAGTTGCAGGCTCCCTGGAGTTGCTGCATACGCGGCAAGTGCAGCCTCAGGAACGTCTGTTCCTCTCTTCCTTTGAATAAATATTTATATATTCATTTGCCGGCTGGTGCACGCACTTGGCTGCTCACCTCCAGACCAGAATAATGGGACCTGCCCTCATCGCAGAAAGGGGGAGGGCAGTGGGGATTTGAGCTGCCCCGTGTCTGCCTCCCAGTTATCTCCAGCTGCAAGTGGCGCTGAGCTCACCAGTTAAGCAGGGCTGGGTATGGTGAGAAGGTGGACGGGGAATCACCAGGCAGCGTTGGGGAGAGCGGCGCTGGTGATTCAGTGCTGACCTGGTGCCCCAGCCCTGGGCAGGCACCGCACCACGCGGGAGCCACTGTCGTCCCCACCTGCGGCCACCGAGGCTCCGCTGGCCCTTTGCCCGAGCACACGGGCGTGAGCTGTAGGTGTCCTGGCCGGGCTCCAGTTGGAGCTCACAGCAGCCTCCTGAGATTCCCTCTGTGGTACCAGTTGCGCATAGGATGGGCCTAAATAGAGTGGGAATGTGATGGGAAGGGAAGGTGCCAGCACACAGAGACTTTTGCAGCTTCATGGGCGTCTGCCGGTGCCCATCTGTATGCATGAGGACTGCGTGCCTGTTGGGGGAATGTGTGAAAGGGAAACGCGTGGGGAAACGTACAGGAATGTATTTTGGGGAGATGGGACTTTTTAACCCCTACGTGTATGACTACATTTATGGAGCGTGCCAGCGCATACGCACAGCTCTTGAAGAGCTATCATTTCTAGATGGGGAGCTGTGTGTTCGGGGGCAACGTGTGCTTTCCCTTTGTGAAAGCACGATTGCACGTAGGTGTTAGTGCCAGGGGGGGCAGGTGTTTGGAAGGTGGAGGAGTACATTTTGCCTCCCTTTGTGTGGGGGGCTGATATACTTGTCGGGGGGTTATTTTTCTTGCGGTCCTTGACAGGGAAGCGTGTCTGAAGCTGTCAGGAGTTTACGCTAAGCAGCCACTCTCTGGCTCTTGGACAGCAGGTCTAAAGTTTCAGTCTGTTTGTATTGGGCTGTTATGTTATGGGATTAGGGGCTGTCACGATGGCTTCTGGATGCATTGTAGGGGGTCTGATTAATCTCACCGTGCTTCTGTGGAGCAGCACCTCTGTGCTGGTGACAGGGAGGTGTGGGCTGGGCTGCCATGAGGGACTCCTGGGCAATGCAGGAACCCGTTCTCACCATTCAAGGTCTGGAGACGGTTTCTGTCAGCTCTCCGTGTGATGGGCCTCTCTTTCAGCAAGACACGAAGGCCAAGAGATCTCCAGCAATGTCCCCACAGTAACTCCACTGTCATGAGCGTCTGGCAGGTGTTTTACCGGGTGCTTTTCCTGAGCCCTGGGACACAGAGCAGGTTCTGCCCCAGCACTGCACCCCGGGGAAGAGCCAGGCTGTGTGTCCTTTCCTGCCTTGGGACCTTAACCCTTCTTAGTCTGGGTGTCTCTCAGGGGTATCATAAATAAGAGGGAAATGAGACAATGCAGCTGCTTTAGAATCAGTTTTTTGCTTTTATTTGTGATTGAGTCTTGTTAATTGTTGGTGCAATAATCACGCAAGTGACTGTGATAGGGACCATTTAGTTCAAGATTCTCTGTGACCTTGAAGTTAAGACCTTACCTTCTTCCTTTCTCCCCCCACTTTCTCTTACCCCTCCTTTACTAGCTGTCACATATGAATAAACTACATTAAAATAACAAACCCACACTAATTAGCTGATTGTGCTGGGAAGTGTGAGAGCAGAATTTCCTGTGTGTGCGAGAGCAAGCGAGCGAGCAGGCAAAGGGACCTGATCAACTGATACCAACCCAAGGCGATTTTCTCCCACACGACTACCATGCACCAGTCTGGTGCTCCAGTGCTCGCACTTGCCAGGGCTCCTGTCCTCCATACTGGTTCTTTCTGGTCCATACTGGTTCTCTTCTCTGAGACTATATGTAAACCCCATTAAGTGAATTCCTCGCCGTCCCTAGGGTTAGGCTTGGGAAGCTGCTATGAGTGCTGGGGTGCAGTACTGGCTGGTGTGGTTTTGGCAGCCAGCACATCTGGGATGGAGCTGGCGTCGTAAAGCAGGTGGTGCTGCAGTCTGAAGGAGAGAGCAAGTCAGGCTTTTAACAGACTTCATATCCGGCCTGAGCCAGGAGTCCATGAACGGACCACGTTCACCTGCCTGAGATGTTTGAATCTTTTGAGCCCAGTTGAATTCCACCATGAATACGTGCCTCTCTTGAGGCCAGTGGCATCCTTTGGTACCAGCAGGTTCAGAGTGTGCCCCTCACTGGACTCTCCTAGCTGAGCTTCCATTCAGAGTGTAGGAAACCGATGGCAGTCCCACCTTCCAGAGGATGACACTGACCGTGCCTGAAGGCCCATTGGGGTGGGACCAGCCATTTGCTTTTAGGGTTCAAGTTGTCTGATCCCACTAATGCCCTTCCTTGCTTCTTTCCCCTCTCTCTTTCCAGCTGAAAGAACTATATGCACTGACGCAACCTCAGGAAAACCCACAATGGCTGCCAAGCGCAAAGGCGGCCTGAAGCTAAATGCAATCTGTGCCAAGCTGAGCCGCCAGGTCGTCTTCGACCACGGGGGAGCCGAACAGGCGCGAGCGGACAAGGGGCCGCAGCGGGAGAGCAGCAACAAGGACCTGCCTCAGCCTGGGACCAAGGAGCTGGGGACAGAGTTTTCAGATGGACTCAGCCGCGTGCAGAAGATCGAGGAGGACAAAAGGAGGGAGGTGATTGAGAAGTGGGTGAACGGGGAATACAACGAGGAGCCCTTGCTGGGGCGAGTGGAGGGCAAGGAATGTAAGGGTGCCGAGAGCGCGGAGGTGCCCCCTGAAGGGGTTTACATGGTGCAGCCCAAGGGCTGCAGCGATGAGGAAGATAACGGGGATGAAGCAGACGCTCTGAGGGGCTCGCAGGACGGCAACTTCTTGGATGACAGGGATTCAGATGGGCCAGCCTCGAAGGACGATGCCTACCGGTCCTCCAGTGGCGAGACAGGCTCCAAGCTGGGGGGAGGAACCACCTCAGGTAAGCCCTCTGCCACCTCCATGGGGCAGCTCCACGGTCGCGTTTTCTGTGGGACAGGCGAAGCTGTTGCGGTGTGTCCGTGCCGGATGCAGTCTGCATCCGGCAGCCAAGGAGGAGGGTGGAAGCCCTGGTCCCCTTGCAGAGACCTGGCATTTTGCTCTTGGGACCATGAGTTTGCCTCTGCCTCCCCTTCCCAGGAAGGGTGTTCGTTGGGGTGGATGTGGCTGGATGGCTTTTCCCAGACCACAGATCCCTTGGCAAAGTAGATCTCCCCCCACAGCCCCCTTCACACCATCCTGAGATCACTGTGGGGTGTGCCGGTTTCCTGGCCATGTATTTCCACATGAGGGGGGGACAAAAAGCAGAGGGTGCCGTTGTGGCAGATCCGATGTGGATTCTGCAGCGTATTGACACACACACACGCCGGGCTGTGGAGGCAGGCACGGCCTCCCCGCCGGGGGGGTGCAGCGGATGGGCCCGGCCGGGCCGGGGCCGCGCGCACCTGGGGCGGCGGGAGTCGAACCCGGCTCCGCCCCGCCCCGCGCGAAGGTTCTGGAAGGCGCGACGGGAGGCAGGAGGTAGGCGGCGGCGGCGGTCCCGAGGGGCTGGGCGGGAGGGGACCCCGCGGGGGAAGGCCGAGCCGTGCCAGGCCACAGATGGTCCCTTGTGGGACCCGGCGAGCCCCGGCTGCTGCCCTCCGCCGGTAGGAAGCTGCTGTCCTTGTCACTTGTCCCCGGTTGGCCTGCCAGTGTAGGTGCCCCGTGCCAGGTGTCGGGTAAGAGCCCCTCACAGAGCCGTCCAACACGTAAGGCATCACGTTCCCTTTTTGCTGGTGTGTGTTGCCCCATCCCGGCTGGAGGGGCAGAGGGGTTACTAGTCACCGTGGTGTCACCACTCACCACACCATTGCTGCCATCGCTGACTGGGTGCGGGAGCTGGTCCCCCAGCAGGGTGGCGCACCCGGAGTTCGGGCTCGAGCTGGTGAAGCGTCTAGTTCCAAACCTGTAGGTGCCCCACTGCTTCGGTGCGGGATGCCGACTCGTGTGCAGTTGCAAGGTGTTTTCCCCAGGCTGTGTGTGCATTTCTTATTTTCACATAGCTTCTGCCTCTTTTTTGTAGCTTATTCAAAAAGCTGAATTCAGTAAGAGATGTTGGGGAAAACCCCAGCTGAATTTCTTTCTCACCACCCAGGTTCCCCCCAGATTGATTTTGGGGGGTGGATGAGCATAAAGCCTTGGTAAAAGCTTAGGGTAAATTGAATTCTCTCCATTAGGGCAGAGCAGCTCCCTCCCCCAATTTGTCACCCAGCTGGATTGGATCAGTAATTGAAGGATCTCCCCCTAATCTGCTCCACCTGCATGCACCCCTCTCCTGATCTCAGCACTTTGTGAATCCATCAAACTTTCCTCCTTTTGTGTATGTGCATGTTTTCCTCCTCCTGTTAATAATGCAGCCGAAACTCATCTCCGTCTGTCCGTTCCCCTTCTGGAGAGGCACATTCTCTAGTCTTCATGAGTTCAGTGGCAGCGCACATAATTATGCATATAAGATATAAACAGAGCTGTTTAATTATCCTTCGCCACATCAGTGACAGAGTAATTAACAAACATTGCAAGATCAATGAGGAAAAGTGTGACCTTCAGTTTCCTTTGATAGGAAAGCCCTTGTCGTTCCCAGACACAAGGTGATTGTGCCTGGACTCCGTTTTTAGTTTGTTTTAATTCCCCCCCAGTCGCAGCTTTTATTTGCTACAAAAACTAAAAAGAGGGGAACTTAAATGTAAAAAATATGTTACCAAACTGGGGAAAATGAAAAGGAACTGAGGTTTCTCACTGGGGTAGGAGTTCTCAGTAAAAGGCCTTTTGTAGGGCTGTGTTGTCAAAGGATTATGCAAAAATGTATAAGCATTCATGGGCGGCTGGAGACTCATTTATGTTTAAGGCAGGTAACGGCACATGCAGGGTCCGGTTTACATCTGCAGCCACATGGGATTTGGCTTGCAAACAGACGTGCTGCCAGGTCTTCAGCGTCGGCTTTGAGAACCCTGTTGTAAATGTCGTTTGCAACATTTCCCTGGAAAGCACAAACTGAAACATCTCTTGCTTTGGAAAAGACAAAGTTCTTTTCCTCTTCTGTGTTTTTCTGTCAATATTCCAGAAAATGGGTTTTAAGCTGTCCTTCACCGAGTCCTCTCAGATCTGGTATTATTGGGTGCAAGTTAAGTTTATTCCAGTGAGATCTGGAACTGTCTGTACCAAAAAGGAGGTTGTTTTCGTGTGAGTTGAGGGGTAGCAGGAGGCTGTTAGATCAAAAGAGAGGAATACAGCTTTGCCCTCTTGGTCAATGTGGCTTCAGGGGAGCCATCACAGGAACCTGGTTTTGAAGGTTCTTAACACCCATTGCTCCCTGTGAGGATGTAGAGTATGCGGAGCTGGCAGTGCTCAGCAACATTTAAAACTGAACCCATACTTCTTTGATCAGCTGGAAACCTGGGTAAAAATCAGGAGCCACGCAGAAAACTGTATCCTACATCTAGCTGGGCTTTCTTGATCAGTTGAGAAAGTGACCCTGGTTATATGGGGCTGAGAAGGGAGTCCTGGTGCATACACAGACAACCTGCTTTACTTCATCTGCTGTGTGTGTCCTCCACTAGCATCTCCTGTAGTGTAATGCCACCTTTGTCTCCTTCCAGCACCAGACGGTGAAGCTGCTTGTGCATCAGGCAGGAGCTTGCAGATACTTGGTCCATGCTATTCAATCCTCATGCTTTGGAACAAGATGGGGAACATGCGCGTACGGCATCCCTGTTTCTTTTTCTGAGCCACCCTTGGGAAATAAGGCACTCGGTGCTCAGTCTTGCCTTCTGTGCCTCCCTCTCTGGTAGAGCTGGGAGACGTGTTCAGGAGTCGCAAAGCTGGCGTCTGTCAGGAGATGGCTGTCAGAAGCTCGTCTGGACATGCAGATGTGTTTCTTCATTCATTTACACACCCTCTCCTACACACCGACTGACCCACGCTTCTCTCCACACATTTATATACAGCATTTAGATTTCCCACTAGAGTCTCTCACTGGCACACACATACCCAGGGAGATTTTCCTATGCAGTCCCATGTTCTTTACTCTGCCTGTTACGTACATAGTGGGCTAACGTAGTCACCAGGAGCTTTCCCCTGTATAAGCTTTCGAAATTCTCCTTTCTTTTCTTAGCCTGTTGGCTAAGTCCCTTAGAAAGGGAATCCTGGACCTGTTTTCAACACAGGGGGCTTTCTCTCCAGAATTTCCTGGGGAGACTCCACTTGGGAGAACATGCATGATGAGTGCCAGTTTCTTGCTCATTGTCCTGTAGCCCCCAAGTCTACATGTTTTCCCTCCCAAGCAGAATAAAGGACAGAACCCTGGCTGGGATGTCCCATCCCCCAGTATCCAGACCTTGTACTCCATTTGGGCTGTTTTGCTTTTCCTTCCATATATAGTGTGGTGCTGCAGGCTATTTTTAGACCCTTTTTTGCTAGCTTCGGATCCTTTGTGATACGATAGCTGCTCTGAGACACAGATCTCTGCTCTTTGGCAATGCCCACAAATGGAGAGCAGTGGCAAGGGGAGAGGGAGCCCTTTTATTATCACATAGAAAAGGAAAGAAAATCACGGTGCACGGGAGGGGGAGGAAGACCCAGGGACAGTGCTGCCTCTGCCTTCCAGGGCTGTGCACTTCTCCCAGGAATTTGTTTCCCAGCTGCTATCCTGCTTCACTTTTGTCTGTGTGTGGGCATGGGGGGCGGTTTCTCTTGATTAGGTAATAATAATTGCCTCTTCACTGTTGTTTGAAAGCGTATGTGAAATGAGGTGGCTGGGTCTTGTAGCATCTTTGTGGTGAGACATCTCCCTTCTGTAAGGTGCCTCCACTTGAAGAGCCTCTAGTCTTCTGGTTAGGTGCCTATGCAGATAAGTGAAGGTTGTCTTGGCTTTGGGGAGTGTGTTGGTGGGCTCATCCTGGGATGAGTGAAGGTGCGCTTGGTAGGCAGTGAGCAGTGGGAACTGGGCAGGGTTTCATCCCAAATGGGGATGAGGAAAGACTGAGCAGCGCTGTCAAAGCTGTTGATCAGGGAGGTTGTTGGGATCATCTGGAGCCAAATTTGAGCAAAGGAAAAACAGAATGCAAGGTGTTTTGGGGGGATTAAATCCAGGGTAGTGAAACCTGAACTAAAGCTCAGACTTTGCAAAGCTCAAAAAAAGGTCTGCAAACTGCCACTTTCTTATGGCCTTGGGTTTTGCGTCTAATTGTTTGCACCAGTTGAAGTCTAGCCACATGGGTACCAAAGATGCTTTCCAACACCAGGTGTGCATATGAGAGAAGTTTAAAAAGGAGCTGATCTCCTACAACATTTTCTTTTCTCTAGTGTAAAAAAAAAAAAAAATACTAGGTTTTCTTGAATTTCCTCTCTGGATTTGTAATGTCTGTGGGGCCTGAACCAAGCTGGGATTTGTAAAACTGCTTTGAGATGTGGGGTTGAAAAAGAGCATCTCCTCTCTTTTTTCATGTGCTGCAGGTTAGCTTAAAGAAGGAAGGGGGTTGGCTGGCTTTCAAGGTAGCTGTTAAAGCTAGTTAAAGTCACACTTAATAGTTTAGTTTCCTATCAGATCCTCTCTGTGGCATTCTTTCTCCCCTTGCAGTTTGGCACAAGCTGGCTGGAGTTTTTCTGTCCAGTGCTTGAAAGTCAGGGCATTGTGAAGGAGGCTAGGGGATTGTTTTACAGGTACAAAAAGAGAGGAAAAGCAGAACAGGGAAAGCAGATTTAACAGAAAGAGGGAAGTGTTAGACCCAGTAGGGATTTCATGGGTTTAATCGCTTCTGTTGTGTCATAGGGTTACACTGAAATGGAGGTGGAGAAGAGAGAAAAAGAGGTAAAAAGGAGAACTGCTTTAAAGCAAGATGAAATTATTTAATATGTCTGCATGTGAAAGATAAAGTTGATGGCTTTGGTAGGGTGTTGGAGGGGCCATAGGAGAGGGCCAAGTGGGGAAGCACAGATGAAATGATCCTACCTCTGAGGATGGAGTAATACAGCCTTTACTTGTGTTTTCCTTCTGACAAGTCGTGTTGTTGGACACTGTGGGGTATGATTCTGCATTTAACATCCTTTAATACTGACCCATGAGGTTGTGCGAGGACAGAAAGCTACAACCTAAGCCAGACACTGCAGCGGCATCGCCACCCATTCTGTGACTAACCAGGTGTCCATTCTGAAGTCAGGCATCCCAAAATCCCATGCAGGATGCTGGGCCTAAGTGCCCAGACCTGGAAAGTCATTTTGGGCTAAACCAGATCCCAGCACTTAGCAGATGTGTCTTTGTCCTTCTTCTTGCAGGCTTCAGGCATGTTCTTAGTATTGTCTTTCTTGCGTACCACGTACACAGGCAACTAGTGCAGCAGCACTTGAGCTACATGAACCAGGCAATGTTAAAACAGGAATGTGACCCTCCTGGTCTTGCACATTTTAGTGCCTGTTGCAGGCAGTCTCTCTCTTGGTATAGCCCTGTGCAAGCTGGTGGCTACTGAACTTTGACTTTGCTCAATGACTGAGTGTTGTGTGCGTGGAAGTGTTGTGTATGTGCGTCGCTATGCATATGGCATCATTGGCTGTCAGATCCCCCAGTCCTAGGGGTATGTTTTCGTCCTTTGAATCTGTTGACCTGTTCTGTGGCTATGTCTTGGTGCCTTCCTTTTCCACTGTTTCAAGGCAGCATTGATTCGGTTTGAGCTGGACCCAGTACCCAGAACCTCCGTTCTTGCTGGCAATGTACCTGCCTGTGCTGGCTCCCTGTGAACCAATGTGCTTGCCCATGAGAGCCAGAGCGAGTGATTGGAAAAGATGACGAGGGAGGTTTGAAGGACTCCTGCACACAGTAAATCTTTACTCTGCAGGAGAAAGCAAGAGGGAGAGGAGGAGGAGCGCTGTGTCAGACTGAAACCTAAATGAGTCCAAGCTGGCACGTCAGAGCAATCTTTATTTCCTCCTTTACACTGATATTGGGTGACCTCCAGATGTGTGTTCTTCCCCTTCTGGTGGCCTGTGAAACTGCCTGAGGGAGTAGGGGAGGGAGGGAGGGAGGGAGAGACCCAAGGAGGGACAGCTTTTGCTCACTCTCCCTCCCTGTGATCACACTCAGGTAGACTAAGCCCTTCCTGCCCCTTCCCCAGCCCACGCTCCAGAGAACAGACTGGTTCCCCCTCTCTGGAGCCCACATCAGGACAACAGCTCTCTGTCCTCGGTCCAAATCCTGATGGAGAGAAGGCTGTTCCTTACCCTGCATGGGATTTTCCCTTTCCTGGTCTTACTGGAAGCTGTTCCTGGCTGCTCAGGAGGCTGCCTGCAGGTTTCCACAGCCCTCACTGAACTGTGGCCCCTTTTCACATGGAGAGCAGTATCTCTCCAGTCATTGGGATTGAGAAGGAAGGCAGCAAGCTGAGTGAAAATAAATCTTACAAAATTGACAGGGAAGGGAAGGACTGCAACAGCTATGGGGAACTATCCTGTCTTTGTCTTGCCTTCTCTTCTCCACTCCCTCCCTGCCACTCCTCACTGCCAAGCTGCTCATGCATATAACCTTTGCCGCTCTTCCCCCACCTTAATTCATCTCCACCTCTGCTGCTTTCCTTCTCTGCTCTGCACTTTTCCATTCTGCCCTCCTCCTGCTCCACCCCGTACATTGTCTTGCCCTGTCTCCCTTAGCCATTTCACACCCCGCTGTCCTGCCTGCTCTCAGCCCTGCTGGTCACCAACCCGCAGAGCGTCTCTCATGTGTTTCTGCCCCCTCCTTACACACACAGACACACTGCCGTCTATCCTCTGTGCACCTCCTTCCATACACAAACACACACAAGGACAGAACTGTACAAACCTCGGCATATTGGCGTTGGTCTCACTTCCAGTAAAATTACTTTTTCTTCATATTAGGCCAAGGCAAGAGTGCAGAGACATTTATGAAACTTTGTTTAATGTACTGAAAAGCCATCGGCTAGAACATTTAGGAAATTGATTTTCCTGGCATTGATGAACTCTTTTTATTTTACCCCAGTATTAATTACTTTTTTTTTTAAAACAAATTAATTTAAGAGTCGTAAAACCTAACAAGTGAGCCAAACGTCAGTAGATCATGTTCCCCTCTCCCCTTACTCCCCCTCCCCGCTACTAGGGCTGGTATGGGAAGAGAAGAAAAATCAGCGCCTTGCGTGACTCTCTTTGGTTCTCTGTAGGGGAAGCTTCATCGCTGCGAGATTATGCCGCCACCACCATGAATGAGTTCCTGGGCATGTTTGGCTATGATGATCAGAACATGCGGGATGAGCTAGCCCGCAAGATCAGCTTTGACAAGCTGAATGCTGCTACCTCAGAGGCCACTGCGACTGCTGCCTCTCTCCCTGGCGAGGATGCCATGAGCAAACGAGCCCGCTTCTCCAAGTATGAGGAGTACATCCGCAAACTGAAAGCTGGAGAGCAGCTCTCTTGGCCCATGCACTTGGCCAAATCTGAGGAGTTGGGCTCCAAGCTGGGCAAAGAAACTTCCTCAGTGCTGGCACAGCCCATTCGGGTGCCAGGTCCAGATGCCTCCATGCTGACGGAGACCAAAGCCACCATCCTGCCGTTGCCCTCTCCCAGCAGTTCCCAGATGCAGGGTCTGATGTCACGGGCCTCCAAATACGACTTCTTCATTCAGAAGCTGAAGACAGGTGAGAGCATCAGGCCACAAAACGGCAACACTTACAAGAAGGCCTCCAAGTATGACCTTGAAAACGTCAAGTACTTGCACCTTTTCAAGCCTGGAGAAGGAAGCCCAGATATGGGAGGAGCCATCGCCTTCAAGACAGGCAAGGTAGGCCGGCCTTCCAAGTATGATGTGAGGAACATTCAGAAGCTTACTCCAGTAAAAGCTCCAACACCCAGCCTGGCCCCTGCTCCCCTCGCCAGTACCCCCAGCAGCACTCCTGTGGCTGGGCCGGAGCAGTCCGTCTCATTGCCATTCAACACTCCCGAGTACCTGAAATCAACTTTCTCCAAGACAGACTCCATCACAACTGGAACAGTCTCTACAGTAAAGTAAGTGTCCTCCCACTTTTCTTATCTTTGTATTAGTTCAGAATCATACCTAAAGTCTGTGTGTGGATCAGTGGGCAGTTCAGTTCATGTGATGATAAATACTGCAGTGTTCCTGTGATGTTCTTTTTGTGCTCTGTTGAAGTGTCTGCTGCTCTGTTTCACCTTAACATCTTTATTTATCTTACTTGCGCTAAGGATATGGCCAGCCATCAGCAGTCACAACCATGAATCTAGAGCCCACTGGCTATAAGGTTCATATGCTAAAATGAAAGATGAGGGAACATGGTGCTGTCAGCACTCTAAGGTCAAGGTTGTAACTACTTTACTTTCTTCGTCTTCCGGTTCCCCAGGCATCCAGCTGTGTCTGTAGGAGAACCCAGTTCTTGCTTCCATTTAGCTCAAGGGCAAAACTCTGCTGACTTACTGTGAGCAAGATGGGCTTTTTGTGTGTCCCAGAACTTGGAAGACATTTTGGTGCCTAATTCCCATCAATTTTCATAGGAGTTAGGCATATACATACTTCTGAGGGGCCAGGCCTGTGTCTTCTCAATTTGCTTGTTCCTTACACAAATAGAGGTGATTCAATTACCCCTCAGACTGGGCAAACTCATTAGGCCAATTACCACTAATAAACCTCCTACACGTACATCGCTGGCAATCTCTGCAGTGATGCCATTGACTGAATGGAGATACCCGAAGGCCCTGCCAAACCTTGGATTACTTTTTAATGTGACTTCCAGAGGTGGCAGCTGTAGAAAAGGTACGTATGTACATGAGGCTGCAAACAGGGAGGAACGGAAGGATCTCTCTGCTTTCTTGTCATGGTTTGGATGTACTTGTTCCTCACTGTGGACCTGGGGCTGTTGTGAGATGTGAATCCTATGGGGTCATTTTTAGTAAGTTTGGGACATCTGGCTTGCACTTCTCTGGCAAATGCTGTCACACGCACCCAACTACTTTTCCCTCTGGTAAGGAGAGAGGCTGTTTTATGTTTAATATGTGGACGTAGGGGGCCTTGGACTGAATCCTCACTCAGATGCTCTTTGCAGTTTCAGGCAAGTCTGCCTCCCCCACTTTCCATGTTTCCCCACCTGGAAGGCAGAGCTAGTGGTACCTGTTTTCCATGTGAGACAGTAATTTCCCAACTGCCTACAGACAGAGTTGGGAGCTCGATGGTTAAGGTGTATGGGAAAGGGCAGAGAATTATTAACATTTGCATCTGGCCCCTGCTAAGGATGAACCCTGTATGTGCTCCAGATGGCAGGCAGGGACTCCTATTGCTAAAAATCACTCTAAGTATTCCTGTAGGCACAGTGCCTTGTTGTGATGCGTGGCTGAAGAGTCTCCAGAACAGTCAGCTGCCTGGAGCTCAGTGGCCATCCTAGAGCTCTGTTTGGGGGGGCTGGGAGCCTCTTATGATCTGCTTTGGTGTCGCACTGGGATCCCACTTTGATTTCCTTTCTCTTGCTCATTTCCTGCCACTTGCAGATGTGGGTTTGCAGCACCGTGGTGATTCCTGTAGCCACAGGACTTCCTCAGCTGGGGCATCATGATGGGGCTGCAGCAGGAATGGTGGTGGCCAGGGCCGTCAGCCTGGCAGTTCCCAGTGTCCTGATCACACGTTGGAGTACAGAAGGGGCTCTGGTTGCTTCTCCTTCAGGCTGCTTACTAGATACAGGCTTCCATGATAAAAGAACGCAGCCCATTAATTGTGCTGGTGGAGGAAGTGCTAACTGTGGTATCTGGGACCTGGCTTTCCATTCACAGTCCCCACTGGGACAAAATAACCTGGCAGGAATTGCCCCTTACTCTCACACGTATACCCTAGCCACGGGTTTAAACTAACATCTAATGCTATTATCCCACCCTGAACTAATCTACCTACTTCAAGTGAACTCTGTGCGAAAGTGTCCTTGTTTAAACCAGGCTACAGAGCTGTCAAGAACAGGAGTTGGAGGTAGGATGAGGGCAAACCTGAGAAGGAAGACCACGTACAGCCTGTCTGGGATGGTGTTGGTATGCCACTGCCTCTTAGGTGGCTGGAGTTTGGCCCTGTATCTCTTTTTCCTCTTGTTGAACTCTTTGAGGATGTAATTTTTGTCTGCTTCCTAATGATGTTAAGTAACCCGTGTTTTTGTGACAGTTGGGTGCAGTTGGGTTGGTTTTCTCATTGATTAAAATCCATAAATACCTTTGCTGTCCTACTTGTCTATTGAATTTGGGGTATCTGTGAGAAAAAAAGGTGATTAAAGCCCCATGTCAGGGGCTGTAGCCACGTTGCCAGGACCGGGCTGGGGTACAGCGTGCCTGCTAGCCATAGGAAATGTGCAGTCACTCACAGCGGGGCTGTGGCACAGAGATGCTTCTCCCACAGCTGACCCTAGGGCAGACATGTCTCGATGGCCCTTCATGCACATAAGGGCCGTGGTGCAAGGTGCTTCAGGGAGGTGTTTGTTTTTACGTGGCCATCACTCATTTGTATATGGCTATTTAGTTTTTTCTATGGAAACAGGTTTTCATGGTTGGTCTTCTCAGTGTCTCCAACAAACTGAACTGAGTCCTGCAAAGAGGGAACATGCAGGAGGGGTGGTAGGTGGACTGTATGGTTCCCTAGGAAAAGAAGGTACAGGATTTGAAGGGTAAGGGAGGGAGGTTAAGGCTATGGGTGTCTTTGCTGGGTACTCTTCTGTGGGCCTTCTCTCCTGATGTGTCAGTGGTGTGTGAGAGAACCAAGGAGCTTAGACCGTGCCCTGTTTCTGCCTGCTAACCAGCTCTGCCCTGTGTGTTTCTCATTAGGAACGGATTACCCACTGACAAACCAGCTGTCAGCGAAGACGTAAATATTTACCAGAAGTATATTGCCAGGTAGGTAAAACTCTTAACTTTCTTGGGGAGAGGGCTGGAAGTAAGAGGGTGGAGTGGTGGCGGAGAGATGAGGTCTTGTCCATCTGGATCAAGTGTTTAAACCAGTCATTGGCACTTCCATTTCCCCCTGGCATCTGTACATGCTCTGTTTCCCTGCTTGGGAGAGCAGTAGCTGTGAGAGGTGTACAAGCATGCCAAGAGCATGCTTGGCTCCCCAGAGCTGTTAGACTTTGTGACAAATAGTGGAAAAATGTTTCACTGCAGAAGCCCAGGATTTAAACGGGCGTGCTCTCTTGATTGTCATTCTTTCTGTCCATTGCTGTGCTGTCTCCAGCCTTTTTCCCTTACCATGTCCAGTGCCTGCAGGAGGCAAGCAGAGAACATCTCACCGCTGAGAATCTAGGCTGGAGGAATTCACAAGTGACTCAAGTTTAGGCAGGTCTTGGCATCAATGTGGGATATTTATCCTACAGTATTTTGCAGCTCATTTATATGAGAAACCCTCACTGAATAAGGTGCAGACTAGGGCACCTTATCGCTGCTCTGGGCAAGCTTAGGTCAGGCATGAGCGATGCTGAGAGGGAGCCCAAGGCTGCTGTGGTGAGACAGAGGGAGTAATGCCATGAGAGCCAGAGGGACAGAGGAGATTATTGTGTAACACCTGCCTGGTTTGTAGCTCAGGGTGTAAAGGGTCCATCAGCCTTTGGCTCTGGCCTGTTGAATCCTCCACCTGTACAGTGAGGAAGCTCCCTACAAAAGCCTCTTGTATGCAGAAAGACACCAGTCAGGGAAGCAAGCAAACATCTCTCCAGAGATAAAACTGAAGGGTTTGTTCCCACCAGCACTCGGGCGCTTATTAACAAGAGGGGAGGGAAATGTGTACTGTGCTTTCCCACCGTGCTGGAGTCTACAGAGAGTCTCTCTGCAGGAGGCAGTCAACTGCTGGGAAGGTGCAAGGGAAGAGCTTGGCACATCAGCCGGGGAAAAGGGTGGGAACAGAGCTCTCCCTAGCTGGGGAGTGGAACGAGAGGTGGTTTTTCTTTCCTCCCTTTTGCTCAGATCCCTGATGTAGGAGAAGGGGGCAGAAGACCACATGGGAAAAGAGGAGAGTTGCAGCACCACATGCAGCTCCTGGAGCAGCAATGCCTCTGGAGCATGTGGCAGCTCACTGCCTCCTGGGAGAGTACAGGAAGGAAAGCAGGGGGTTAAGCCCATCTTTGGATGGGGCAGAATGAGCAGCACCCTTTTATTGCTGAGATTGCAGGAATCACTGAGGTTGCAGCGAGAGGAGATGCCACCCTTTCTGTCCCCGGTTCCCCTCTCAAGCAGAGAGCTGTATAAACACTTCGCCCACATCCACTCTTCACAGCGCTCTGCAAGCCCCTTCCCCTGGGTCAGGCAGGTAACGGAGGGAGGCTTGTGAGATAGCTAAGGGACACCACATCCTGCTTAAAAAGCTCCGCAAGCCGCCCGTTGGCAGCACAGCCACTTCCCTTCAATTTACACACAGTTTTAAAAACAGTTTAAAGCCTTAAAATCAAGAGGTGGGGGGAGAGAGACTCGACACTCTATGTCTGTACTGCATAATTAGCTTAATGAGTTTGCCAAAGCCACTGCCAAAAGCTGCCCAGGGATAATCCATTCTCTCACACAACAAAACAAAACCTCTTACTTAGCTAGTTTGGGTTGGGTTGTTTCCCCCCACCCCCCCCCCCACACGTATATTTATAATTAAAAAAAAAAAAGAAGACCACAGAAAAAATTATTATTATTATTATTAGTGCCTCAACAGATGGTGCTTCTGGCAGCACTTGCTTAAATATTTATTTCTGTGTGGGTTTCCTCCCCCCTTGTAATTGGGGTGGGTTTTTTTTTTTCTTCCTTCTTTCACATCATCGTTACAGGGTAATGAGTCTGTAAACACTCTCTAAGCATGCTGACTTCTTTATTTATTATTTTTATTATTATTTATTTATCTTGGTTTTTCTTTCTAACTCTTGCCAGATCAAGACTAGTTCTTTCGGGGCGGGGGGGAGGAAGTGAACTGATTAAAGTAAGGGAAGGGGGAGGGGGTTATTCTTGTAAAAACGGATCTGTGTGCCTGTATGGACAATTTAGGAGTTTGGATTTGCATGTCAGTGTGATTAAATGGTCTGTGAGTTTGCTTGGTTTAGGTGTGTTTGTGTCTGTGTGCATGGAAATTGTGGGTGTGCTCATGTAAATGAAGAGGGGTGTTGATGTACCTTAGAGTATGTGCATGTAAATGTGCGCGTGTGTATGCGTGTAAGTGTGTGGTGTGTAAGCTTTCCTGTTATGAAAAAGCTAAACAGATGCTGTGCTTTAAAAATTAATAGCTTTGAACTGTTTCAAGTGTCAGAAGAAACACAGGATAAATATAACCCTTTAGGAGCCTAACCTTACAGACAGAAAGAGCAGAATTTCCCCTTTGTGCTGTGTTTGCCACTTCCCTCCTTCCCCAAGCACACGGTTTGGTAGAACACTTGCCTCTCCCTTCCTGCGCTGTAGACACCACACATACACCTTTTTGTGGCATGTGGAAGGGAGGGTAGGAGCTTGAAGCGCGGCTTTAGCTATCGCTTTCAAAGCTGAGCCCCTGAGTTACTCCTGCTGGGATACTTCAAGTAACTCAGCCCATACAGTCCAATCTCTTCAGTGTCTGGCCCTTCTTTTACTGCACTTGGCATCTCTGGTCATTTTGCATCCTCGCTTTTGATAATATTTCGGACTGCTTTGCTTCAAAGGTCTGTATTTGTCAGCGAGGTCTTTACCTCCCTCTTCTCTCTGCCTGGCCTGCGCTTCACAGTTTTCCAGCCCTGCACAGCCCTTTGCTGTCTCTTCCCCATCTCAGCAGTGGAATAGGGAGGAAGCTTTCCACGGAGCAGTTTCTTTCCTCTAAAGCTGCTGGTGCTGCTGCTGGCATAAAGCCCTGGACTGGCAGGACCAGTTGGTTCAAGTTACATGTACCTGGTTAGCGCCATGGTGACTCAGGCTGCTGCCCGTGCCCTGTACTAGCCCTGTGCTAGCCTCGCAGTTGTGCTAGCCTCGCAGCTGCCCAGGCGTTGAGCAGGAGTTGCTTCCTCTGCTTTCAGTTACACACCTTTGTTTGTGCAGCCAGCCTTGCTGTTTGCCTTGTGGTTTGTTTCTTCTCCGCTGCTGAGGTTTGTTCCAGTTTCTCAGTCACCTGTTCTGACGTGATCCTGATTTCCTGCAGTATTTCTTCTCCCTCCCCAGGGAAAGGCATGTCTGCTCCTGGCATCTGTCCCTGTCTCCCTTTGTGAATGCTGAGGCAAAGAAGTCATTTAATTTTTTAGCAATATCTATCTTTTCTGTCAATTAAGTCCCCTTTCCATCTCCTACAGGCCCTGCTGTCTCCACAGTTGACCTCCTCTTCTTTACTGTGCTTCAGAAATGCCTTATTTAGTACTGCTTTTCATCCTGACTTTTTCTATCCTGTAGCTTAGCGTTACCTCACCTTACAATGATCCATGATCTTCCCTGCTCCTGCCCTGTTCCTGGATTTCCCCAGGACACCCTCACTCCTCTCATTTTTCCTTTTTTACCCGTTGCCCTTCCTCGTTTCTTTCCCATGCCCTTTATCATATGCACTCCCGCTGTGTTTAGCAGTCAGTGACGTGAGGAACCTTTGAGGAACCTTTGAGCAGATGGTACTTTATCTTTGAATGTTTCCCCTCTGAGTCCCCTTCTCTCCACTGCTTTTCCCTTTCAAGCTCTTCAGCTCTTCCAGGGTCCTCTAGAATATGCATCAGAGAGTTCATTGCACTGATTAGCCCAGTACTGGATCATCCCCTTTTGCTAATTACCGATGTGTCTATCAGTCAATACATTCCATGTACTGTCTGTTTGTATGTAGCTATTATATGCAATTTCTGCCTTTCTGGGTTTTTTTCCACCCTGGATGTCAAGAGTTTGCAAAGGGGCTGTGTGGAATGCTCAGTGGTGGCCTGCAGAAGTGGGTTTGGTGCATGTTGTGGGCTGTTCTTCTTGTGTCCTACTTGTAATTGCACTCGAAGGCAGGCTGGTCTTTTGCATTTCACTATTTTTTGTTGTGAGCAAATAACTGTATCCACATGCAGAATAATCATTAGCAGGGCTGTCGTGCATGGGAGAAGACGCCTACGCAAGGTTGAGATGGTCTGCCTGTAACGCTTCCTTCTGTCCCTGTTGATCCATCTCACCTGTCTTCCATTGACCTGTCCGTTTTACTGAAAGTTACTGTGTGATCTTGCCATGATCATCTTCTGGGTGGCTTACCTTGTAATCCACTGGTTTGCAGTCTTCTCTGTAGTGTGACACCACACCATGATAAAATAAAAGTCTTGAGATAAAACTCACACAAATAGATGAATGCCTGAATTTTTCTGAGGTCCTACTAGATGGGTATATTCCTAAACTTAGGATCCGTATTTGGCTGATTTTTATTTGTCTCCTTCTGGCATGGGAGATTTCTGAAACTTGCTGCTGTGGTATCTAAACTCACACATGAGAATTTTAGAATTCTTTATTTAATTCAAGGAACTCTCCTTTCTTACTCTTCCCCAAGTAAGCAACTTAAGAGAATGGAGATGAATTTCAAAGGGAGAGAGAGATTAGGGATGTACAAGACCTGAACGATGCGGCTGAAGAAGCACCTTTAAATAGTGACAAATAAAAGGAAGGCAGGAGAGTCACCATCCTTGGAGGGGATAAAGGAGATGGGGTTTAATGCCATAAACATGTGGGATGAAAGCAGGAATGGGACTTACTTTATTTGTACCTTGCTTACAGGCACTACTGTCAGGACACTGTTTTATTCTCTCGCCCTTTCTCCTGTCCTCCTTGTGTTTGCAGGTTCTCTGGCAGTCAGCACTGTGGACATATACACTGTGCGTACCAGTACAGAGAACATTACCACTGCCTTGACCCCGAGTGCAACTACCAGGTAAAGGAATGGTAAAAAGTTATGAGCACAGCTACCTGAACGTAAAGCGGTACAGCCTAGGGGAGGTATGTGTCCTCCTGTGCTTTCCTCCCCGTGCACGCACATGCCTCTTCGCTTTTCCACTCTGAAAGAGGGCAAGATATATTTTGAACTACTAGAACCCTATTTTGTTCCCATTTAACCTAATCTAACACCATTTAACCAAACCCAGACCACTATAATGAAGAGCAGAATCTAGATCAGCTCAAGTCAGTGGGAACTACTCCAGATTTACATCAGTGAAACCAAGAGAATAAATTGTGCTGCGTTACAAATTGTGCCTGAAACTGGGGAATGCTGATCTGTTAGTCTGTCTCTTTCCCTCCTGCTGCCTGAGTGACATTGTGGCAGCAGTATCTGCAACAAAACACCCAATAAGACCAGCAGCAGTCCAGGATTTGTGGGGAAAGCGTGGGGGCAGGAGCCGTGTGCGATGCTGTAATGACTGGGAGAACTGCCAGGGTAGCGACGTCAAGCCGGCCGAGTCACGTGCTGCGTTTGTTTACCCTCTTCCTGGGTCTGTGAGCTTGACACGGCCATTTCTGTGGTCAGGCTGCATGTCTGTAAGTGGGAATCCCAGAGTTTGCCTCTTCTGTGCATCAGACACAGCTCCAGCCCCAGCCCAGGAGACCTCTGTGTCTCAAAGGAATGAGTCTGACCACAGCAGAGGAAGTTGATCTGGATCTGCTGAGCTTGACTGAGGGTTTCTATTGATCAAAGGAGAGCTTGTCTCTGGGATGCCTGTAGTGGTCCTCCTAGCCCAGCATTTGGTAATCGAGATGAGTCTGTCCCAACTGTGACATGGATATCACTGCGCCAGAAAGAGAGAAACGCAAAGGATGGAAAGACAGAAAAACCTATTACTATGATTGGCCTCATGATTATTTCCTAAGGAGTCTGGAAGCTGCTTGCAAAGGAGCTGTCTGGTCTCGCAGGGAATAAGGATTTAGGCTGCTTTTTAAAATGCAAATTATTTTATGGCTGAGATATATTTTAGAATAAGTAGCGCTCTGTAATAAGTGGGCACAAATTAACGATGATTGGCAATAGCAATCCTGTATGTACGCCCTGGGAAATCATACCTCCAGCCTCCAAGGGATTCCTGTTGAAATCTATATCCATATATTCCCATGCCAATACCAACAAGATTGATCAGGATTGATATTATAGGAGGAAAGAGTGGAAGCGATAATCATTTGTTTCCTATGAGGGAGACTGGAAAAGTTGTTAAACATTAGAATACAGGCCTTTTCAATTACTCCTCAAAATAAATGGATATTGATTTCTTTTTAAAAAAAATCAGATTTACTTTCCCACCTTCACTGTTAAATATTGATGTCTGTGGGAAATAGAAATGAAAAGCTTCGTTTTAAAGGCACTTAGCCTGCTCTGACAGTGGGGTACCCCTTCTTACTTCAAGCAGGTAGAGGATGAAAAGGATATTCTGATCATACAGATTTAGCTTTGAGTTCTACCCACCATCTTTTTCTGTGTCTGGAACAAAGTTCTGTGTCCCTGTTTTCCTAATAAAGCCATCCTACCTTGTAGGGGAGGCACAAGACTTCCAATGGGAAGATACTATAAAAGAGCAACGTTTCTCCCAATTTCTAGTCTGACGTGAATGTGGCAGCCAGTGTCTTGCTAACCACTAGAGTGAATGATTTGGAAGCTTGCATTACTCTCTTGTAAGCTGTTTAGTTCACTGGTTGCTTTCTAACTATAGCAGTTCTTGAGATAGTAGCAGCTAAAATTATGTTAGGAGAATTGCAGTCTTAAAGCTGCAGGGAGCATATTCTGGACATCGCCCCAGTGTCATGTTTACAACTTTTCATGTGTACATACTTTCCCTTTACCAAGAAGATACATGCACACAATTCCTCTTTAATCTGACTTTCTTGGGGTGATGACTGCTGAGCTTTAAACTCTGGGTACCATAAGTTTATTAACAACAACAACAATAAAAAAACCACCCTGCCCCCAGGATTACTCACCCACTCCCATCACGTGTGTCTCACTGTCTGTCTCTGTATCTCTCCAGAGATTCACTAGTAAACAGGATGTGATTCGGCATTACAACATGCACAAGAAACGTGATAATTCCCTCCAGCACGGCTTCATGCGCTTCAGCCCCTTGGATGACTGTAGCGTGTACTACCATGGCTGCCACCTGAATGGGAAAAGCACACACTACCACTGCATGCAGGTAACAGCTGGACTGGGGAATAGGTGGTAGCACGTGAGGCAAATGAAATGCCATTGTTGGAGATGTGTCCTTTTTGGGGTGGGTGAAAGGATTCTTGAGCACAACATTCCTTTCTTAGAGAGCAAGGGGCTGTCCTGAGGCCAAGGGGTGACATTCATAGCCTCTCCTGCTCACGTCTGATTCAGGCACCTCTTTGAAGAGTCTGTGCCCTGTCCTCATGGCACTTGCCCTGCCAAATGTTGGGAAGGGAAGCACCCTTCCCTGCTTTTAGAAGCCTTGTGCACGCAGTGAGGCAAAGCAGGGATCAGGGTTTTCCTGCAGTCTTGGACTTCACTTGTTCAACCAAGTCCCATTCTCTGAGATTCAGGGACCTGTCTGATGCCACTGCATTGCCTTAACTCAAATGTGATCTGTCACTCCCTTGAAATCAGACTTTTCTGTGACACATCAGCCCTTTAACACTGGGTTAATTTCTGCCATAATCAATTTCTAAATTAATTAAACTTTAATGTCACATATCTAGACTTAACACCCCTGGTTCTTGATCGCCTTCACCAGTGGTACTTGTCAGTGGTGTAGGCTGGAGCTTTGTTTCAAGAGCCAGCCAGGCTCCAACAGCAGCATAACCAGAGTTGGAGTTGCTGCATAGATGTAACTGTGACGCCTTCGCTGTTTTTAGACATGGACACACCAGATCGTTTGGGTCTTACCCTGCTCGTTCTCCAGATTAGAGGGTTTGATATGTACTTGTTTCATTAGAATTGTGGCCTCAACCATTGCTATAAGAATGTGCTGTAGTTACAGAATAATCAGGCAACCCTTGGTGAAAGCTTTTCTGTTCTAAAAACTCAGGTCTCACTTCCTGCCCTGTCCCATCAGTTTAAGACCCCAGTTAAAGTCACAAGGCCTTAATCACATGCTTAAATGCTTTGCTGGGATAGACTTCAGCATATGTTTAACTTGAAGTCAGGTAAGCTTTCTGAAGTCAATGGGGCTTAAGCACATACTTAAATGTTAGGCATGCACTCAAGTACTGTCCTGAATAGGGGTTGGTTTAAGCATGTACTTACATTTGATAAATTGGGAACTTCATGTGACTTTCTCTTGAGGACGTTTTCTGTTATGCTTCCATAATATTGATTGTATAGTTTCTTCAATTGACCAGGATGAGGTTTGTTTAATTTTTTTTAGAGTACGAGGAGTGTTTCACAGCTTTAAGTCACTCCAAGTTCGAATAGAGACCCTCATTTACACAACTATATATGGGTAATTCCATCCTGTGCCCACTGTCTTCCACTAAAATAATGCCCATGTAAGCAGTGTCTTACAGAAAAGGTGTCTGAATATAAACTCCCAATTAAAGAAAATACTGCTTAAATAGCAGAATTTGTGCCATCCATCTCATGGGGGTTTTTTTCTTTATGTCCATAATTGGTGTGGATAAAATTCAGTTAGTTGTTTATATAAACTGACATTTTTTTAGGCTTTAGTACCAAGAGCTGCATTGCAAATTATTCCTAAGGAGGTTTTTGTTTAATTCTTTTTTTTAATGCTGTGCAGGGTCTGTCTTATTTCAAGGTGTCAGTGTGGAGAGAGAGAGGCTCTTTTATATTGGAAATAGCTGGAGATCCTTTTTATTTTTTTTTCTGGGTATTTGTCATGGGTTTTGTTATTGCCTGTTTGAATCAACCTGGGCTGAACTAAGAGGTGGTGTTTTCGTTCTCTTCACTTCTGAGATGGTGCAGGCATTGGCACACATTGTGCTAGAGAAGAAAAGAAAAAAAAAAACCCTCCCTCAGCAGGGCTGAGGACGTTTTCAGATTCCAGTGTTTTTTTACTCAATATGGCAAGGTTGCCCGCTTTACCCAGAGGAAGGCAGGTTTTCAGCATTCTGTCCTCATCACACCATTCCCATTTGCTGCACGAGTTTAAAATTATCGAAGTGGTAGTCTTGAACAGTGACGGGGGAAAAAAAGTCACCAGTTTGCTAAGATCAGCTGAACATAGGGTTTATGCTTCGCTAGAAAGAAACCTGTATATTACAAGCTCAAAAGACTGGCCTCATGTTGCACCACCCTGCCTTACCTCCCAGAAGGACTAAAGAGGTAAATAACTCATTCCCACTCAATTTTGTATTCCCCAAATAGATGAAAGTCCCACTTTGTTCCATGTCACTCCAAGATAACAAAAAAGTAACGGCATCTGTCAGTGTTCTTTTCTCCTTAAGAGCAGGAGCCCTGCTTACTGCCTCCCTAAGCAGGCATGATTATCTGTAGCTGATCTTTTATTTTATCCCTTTGCATCCTCCCCTTTTTTTCTTAGTTTCGTGCCCAGAGAGCTGGGTTTTTTTTTTCACAACTGCTCTATCAGTCTCTAGATTGGGAATTAAAGTGATGACTTAATACTCCTAGGAGAAGCGCACAAATGGAACTATTAAATGTGTGTGTGTGCCGCTCATGTGTTTATTATTGCTGGTAATAATGGCAGGCTGTTAAAACGCTGTGCTGATGACTCCCTGTTTTGGCCTCGGGTAGGTGGGTTGTAACAAGGTCTACACAAGCACTTCTGACGTGATGACCCATGAGAACTTTCACAAGAAGAACACGCAGCTCATCAATGATGGGTTTCAGCGATTCCGTGCCACGGAGGACTGCGGCACTGTGGAATGCCAGTTCTACGGGCAGAAAACCACTCACTTTCACTGCAGGTGAGACAGCAGGGAAGGGGAGGGATCCTGCCTTAGAGTTACGTGGTCTGTTTGCCTCCTTCTGCCAAGTCATCAATTCAGGAGTATACACAGAGACTTGCTTTTCCCTGCTATGACCTGAGTACTGCTCTTGAGAGAGCTCAAGCTCCAGGGCAGATGCGATTTCCAGGATCTTGCCATGGACCACTCTGAAGGCGGGAGTGTGATCTGGGGAAAGGTTACCCACTAGAAAATATATCCTAGAATCATTTGGGAGAGAGATCACACTGCTCTTCAGAGTTCGACTGAAGTAGGCCATTAATATACTGTTAATGGCACTTCCATACTAGAGTTCACTTCAGCCAACAGTCAGCCGGCTCATCCCTTTTAGGGCCAGGCTCTGCCTTCTGTACACAAATGCTCTTCTGTTGATTTCTGGTGTTCTCAGGAAGAGTAGGAAACCACACTTTGTACCTTAGTCCCCTTTAGCTGCTGTTTTGGATGGAACTTTTAGTGGTGGGTGCCTGCATCCCCATGTTATTGTGGCTGTTGCTCAGAGTGGAGTGAGCTTCCCGGCTCTCTCATGTGGCAGCATTTTTGCTTGCCTTGGTGTCACAGGTTAACCCGCATAAAGCTCCTCAACCCCTTTGCAGCCAGGGCCATTGTCTCATACTGGCCCTGGTCCTTATCCCAGAGGGAGGCAGGCGACAGCAGTTGCGTTGTGCTCCTAGACCACACAGCCAACCACCCTTTCCTCCTCGATGCCCTTGCAGGCGACCTGGGTGTACCTTCACCTTCAAGAACAAGTGTGACATTGAGAAGCACAAGAGCTATCACATCAAAGATGATGCCTATGCCAAGGACGGCTTCAAGAAGTTCTACAAGTATGAGGAATGCAAGTATGAGGGCTGTGTCTACAGCAAGGCCACCAACCACTTCCACTGCATAAGGGCAGGCTGTGGCTTCACCTTCACCTCCACCAGCCAGATGACCTCCCATAAACGCAAACATGAGCGCCGGCACATCCGGAGCTCAGGCGTGCTGGGCCTGCCTGCCTCTCTCCTGGGGTCCAAGGATAATGAGCAAGAGGAGTCCAGTAATGATGACCTTATTGACTTCTCCGCTATGAGCTCGAAGAACTCCAGCCTGAGTGCCTCCCCCACCAGTCAACAGTCTTCCGTTTCTCTCATAGTCCCAGCTGCACCCTCCTCTGGTGCTGAGCTTGCTTCCTCACAGGCCAGCAAGTCTGCCAACAGCATGACACCAGCCACCAAGATCTCTGGCCTGCTCTCCCAGGCTCTTCCCAGCAATATACCCTTGGCTCTGGCACTCTCCAACTCAGCACTTCCTGGAACAGCTGGATCCTTCTTCCCCATCATCCCCAGTCGGGTCTCTACACCGCTTCCTGCCAGCTCTGCTAATCTGATGACTGCTGGCTCTTCCGGCACCAATCCAACATCATCTGCTCCTACGGATTCCTCATCCCAGGCCATTTCAGGATCTGGTGAGGCAGCGGCTACTTCTTCTCCAGCTCCAGCAGCATCTATAATGGAAAGGATCTCTGCTAGCAAGGGATTAATCTCTCCTATGATGGCCAGGCTGGCAGCAGCTGCACTCAAGCCCTCTGTGGCACTTGAAGCAGGTGAGTTACCCTCATCCCTTGTGCTAGTGGTGGGAGGAAGAGCAGTGCCCGATGACTTGGAGAGGAGCGAATGAGAAGCCACCCAATTGTTCATAGGACTGGAGGTGGGGAGGGTGTAGTAAAGGAGCATAAATGAGAGAATAAATCCGGTTGTGTCCAGTTAACCCTTGAAGAGGGCAGTCTTGACATGGTTTCCTGTGGAGCCTGGCTATTCCCACATGGCCAGAAGAGAGGTAGGAAATGCAGCTTTGCCTACAAATGGAGTAGGCAAGATTGAAGGAAGAGTGTTGCCGTCTGTATTGCCTAGTTTGCTGTAGGCTGAAAAGAGAGAGATGCTGTATTAAAAATGGAAATGAAGAAAAAGCTTGGCCAATACTTGCAGGCCATACAGCAGCCTAAGCCCTCTTCTGCAGACTGTATGGAGTTTTGGCTGGACCTAGTGGTGTTGATCCTGTAGCTCGTTGCCAATTGTTTTTCTGGTCTGGGGGGGGTTGGTTCTGGGCTCCAGCTCTGTTGTCCCAGCTGTGGGTTTGGAGACAGTGTTGTTACAGTCCACAAACTGGACCTTTCCCCTGTTCATTTCTTCAAGCTGGGCTTCTCTGTCCCTGCAGTTCCCTGAGCTGGAAAGGGCAGCAGCACCGTGAGAGGGGTAAAAGGTGGGAATGAGGTGTTCCCTGGGGCAACCCGGAGCTCTTCCTACTGCCACCCAGACCTGGGGCAGGTCGTTGCCTCTGCCCAGCCCTGCCAGCAGGGACACGGGGCTCCCTCAAGAGCAGGAGACCACAATCTCCTGCTGAACAGGGTCAGCTCATGGTGGGCAACGTGGGGTTGTGGAGGGGAGGCTCTGCCTGGCAGCACCCTGGGGTGCTGGGCTGGACCTCAGGCTCCTTCCGCAGGGGTGGGAGGGCCGGGCAGGCTGCTGGCCCACGGGCGAGTGCTGGCCACGTTCGTGCTACCTGGGAGCAAACGAGGGAGTAGGACAAACTGATCTGATTAAAGAGGGAGGGGAACTTTCACATACTTTTAAAATTATTATTTGAAAAATTGTTTCCTAAAGCAGAGAAAGGTCATTGAGGGAACTATTTTCCTTTATTTTTTAATAAAATGCCACTTGCTGTCTGAGAAGCAGCTCGCCGTCAGCTGTACTGCCGGAGGGTAAATTAATATTTTAGTCACTTGGGGATTGTGGAAAAAAAGCTCCGCAGACATGTTCCTGTCAGCAACTTTTTTTCCCTCCTTTTTTCTTTGCTGTTCTTCCTAATTTTTTTCTTTAATTTGTTATCCTACTTTCTTCCCTTTCCTCTTTTTTCTCTTCCTTTAATTTGAATTTTTCTTTCATGGGCTCAGCACTAAACCTCCCCCCTACCCACCCCAAAAGAAAAAAAAGAAGAATTCCCCCTTTTTGTGGGGACAACGTGACGGCGGTGGCAAGAGGTTGCATGGTTTGAACCAGTCCCATTGACTGTCACCTTCGATAGCCCCAAGAGGGCAGATGCTCCTGCTGGGCACGCGCAGTGGAGGGCCATCGCTGTCGCTACGGCAACGCTGGGATTGGGGATGAGAAAGGGGGCTTGACTAGCAGTCGAAAGCTGCCACATTGCCTCAGCATTAACAGAGTCTTTAATAAACGCTTAAGAGGCAGCCCCGCAAATTAGTTATGACAGTTTGTGCAGAGAATCAGGTCTCCCCCACGCTCCTTCCGCCCTTCTCCTTTAAAGGGCCCATAGCCTGGACAACTTTGACATAATTTTGCAATAATTATCACTTGAAGAATTTCCACACTGGAGTGGACGTCAGAACCCATCATGTCAACTTGGCAATAAACGCTGACCAGCAATCCCAGCACTTCCCTCCCCCCACACTTTTTCTTTGCTTTTTCCGTTTATGCACTGGTGCTAGTGATTTAACTTACTTATTTGCCATTGTAACCTCATTTTAAACCTACATTTTTCATTTAATTTTTGCATTTCATTTCGGTGTCTTTCTCAATCAGGGAATGGACAACCAGCAGCTCCCGGACGGTTCAATCCAGTTCAGGTGAAGCAGGAACCTGCAGAGGCCATGGGATCGTCATCTGCCACCAGTCAGGACTCCTTGCAGGAGCACAGCTTGGACCTGAGCGTCAAGGATCACGGGTGAGAAAAGTGCACAGGGAGGCACACGTAGCTCTTTCCAGCATCAAGCTCTGAGAAGTTTCCATACCTGTAATAGGAGAGGACACAACATGCTGATGAAAGGCAATGTCACAGTGTCTGAGTTGGGCACCCCAAACTGTAGGCAGGGGGGCTCTCTCTACTCCCCCTCAAGTGTACATTGTCCAGACGTTTTTTGGGCTCACAAGCACCTACTGACTCTTTAACAAGAGCCTCAGCTCTTGTGCTCCCTGCTGAAAAATGAGACACTGTAAAAGCTCCTTCTTCACTTCGATATTCCTGCTGATACCAAGAGCGGATTGAAGGCTGCTCCAATGCCCCACTTCAGCACACTTTTAGCAGGAGCATTTGCACTGATGTAATAGGGCACTGAGTCAGATCTGAGAGAGGCACCTTCCAGAGAAATTGGACACAAAACAATTGGGTGTTGGGCTAACTCTGGTCTGGGTCTGGCATATGCTAATTTACAGTTATGGTGACGAATCTTTGCACTTGCACAGACGTGAATGCAGTGTGAGTTTGCCATCAGCATCAGCCCTGCTTTTGTGGCATATTTTTGAAAGTTCTAACGGGATGGAGTAAACCATGGAGTGGGTTTAGTCAGCTAATAAAAATGCGTGATGGTGTGGACGCTGGAGGAAGAGGTCTGGACTGTTTAATAGCTGAAAGAACTAAATTCTGCAAACTTGGGGCCCTCTTTCTCTCCATCTTGGCTATCACAAGTTAGAGTTTGGCTTGCCCAAGGGAGGGTGGGCATCATTCTCTTCCTCCGGATGCAGCAGGTGAGGAGTGAGGCAGCTTGAAGGGAGAAGGATTAATCTCAGTGCTCACAGTCCCTGTGCACATCTTAACTAAACCCTGTTGGTTTGTGTGTTCCAGTAATGAATCAAATGGCCACACAGTCTCGGCAAATTCATCTCTTTTATCCTCGCTTATGAATAAGGTAAGAGCCATCCATCAAACGCCTTTCATTCCCCCCACCAAGAGAAATTAAAGCTCCGATGGCGGGGAGGGGGGGGAAGAGATGCGTTTGTTTTTTAATGTTTTGCCTCTAATAAGATGAGTTTGTACCATTTAAATTTTGAGACCATTTTTCATCGGGTATAATTTCAGAGCCACTGCTTACGAATTAATTTAATGAACTGGCTGAAGAAATATATTGCAGCCTCTGACACCTTTTTTTTTTTTTTTCATCCTTTCTAGACAGAGGAGGGCTCCGAAAGATTTTTTTTTTTCCCCCCCCTTCATTTTTATTTCCAGAACCTGGCAACTTCTTTCTCGCTCTCTTTTTATAGTTACTCATTTTGTTTATTTACTTAAAAACATTTTCTTTCATTGGGGGAGGGGGAGGAGAATAATTTGTTTTTATGAAAGAGAAGATGAAAAAAATTAGAAGTTTTGAGCCAAAATCATCAATTTCTGTCTTTCTGGTGTGAGTAATGGTGTCCAACAGAGCCCCCTTTACTGTGTTCTAGAATATTTATTTTAGATAATGCACGATTTCTTTTTCCTTACTTTTTCCTTAAATTATACATCATCTCAAATATATATTTCCCTTTCACATGATAAATTCTACTGTACCAAGATTAATTTTGCTGTTGTGTACAACTGCAGTAGAGATCAGGGCAGCCTTTGAGCCATGCTTTAATATTCTCCTGTGTGATGGGTTTTACAGGCATAACTATTGCCATCCCCTTGGCTCTGGGCGTTACGTGCATCAAGGCCATATAACCCTCAAGAAAGGGCAAAGTGACTTTGCCTAGTAATCTCTCACCTCCTTTCTCTCTCATTTCATCACTCTTTTTTCCCTGTGTTGTTTAATTTCTGCGTTTATCCTTATGCCACTTTTGTCCTCCATTGGCTCTCTGTTACACTGGGGTTTAGATGTTCCCTTTTAAAACTTAATTTCTTATTCATTCCTGCGTATTGTCCCTTTAGTGATTCCAAATAAGCATCTCTTTCTCTAGTGAGTAAATCTATTTAGTAAGTCTGCTGTCTGGGGTCCTGAGTCATTCCGAAGGCCCCAGCTCAGGGAAATTCTGTTTCAATAGATACCTCTCTTGAAAAATCTCCAAGAGAACATGAGATTTAAGCATATGCTTAGAAATAAGCATTTGTTTCTGTGCAGCCTTGCAAGATTATGTTGTGCAAAATAAGTGTACGCATTTTGTACCTGTAGCACAGGTACAAAATATGAGTTCTTCAGGTTTGTTGCTTTTTTTAAAGAAGGAATGGGATTAACTGATGACAAACCAGCAAAGAATAGAGCCCGCCGATTTGAAGGAGCCTGTTCCAAGACTGAGGATTGCAGAATCAAGCTCAGTGTGCTCAGGAACACATCACGCTTGCTTCTTCCCCTTGCTGCAAACGATTTCTGTTTGTGGAGGAATCCTTCATTATTAGCCTGGGAAAAAGAACCCTTTACAGAAACCGAATGCCCAACAAACACCGATGGAAAAAAGATGACCTGAATTTCTGACTCCAGCCATAAAGAGCTGGAGCCTCCACACAGCAGCAGGGGCTTTACCTTCAGGGGCATTAAGAGAGGCTCAAATAGCCAGGGTTCCTGTAGCAGATTGCAGCTTATTTACGGGGGGGGCTGTCAGGCTTAATTAACTGATATTTATAAAGGGCTTCAAGATCCTCAAGTGGGTGGAGTTTATAATGCAAGTATTGGGCCTAATCCTGCATCTTATTCATGCTGTGAATTTCACTGTTTTTACTGGAGGTGATTGAGAGCACCACAAAGCAAGAAAGGGTCAGGGAAATTGTGCATTTATTCTGAAAGAAAATTTTCTCTCTAAGCACTCTTGAGTAACTTCTTTTTTTCTGTCCTGCACATCAGACACCTGGGCCTGTAAACCTTCTCTGTGTAGAATGTATTTGAAGCCTTTCACGCAAGGCAAATTGTGAGTCCAAGTCCTGCTTTGTGGAGGATATGTCCATTTAGCACAGAAAGTGACATAATTTCTTTATGAAGTTAGTAAGAATTTTCCATGAACTTAAGTGGAGCCAGATTTTTTCCCCTGTTGAATCAGATTTCCCCCCTTGCACCCCCACCTGATAGTCACTTTATAAAGAAGGAGACATCCCTGTGTCTGGGATGATTCTAAATAAACTGGAGCTTACCAGTTCTATCACTGGCCCTGTAGCGAGACCAGCATTTTGTAGGAGCTATAAAGGGTTATTCATGTTTAAGCCTGTACACCTTTTCCATACTCCAGGTATGTCTCTTCACCTCAGTTTCCCCATGTATAAAATAGACATGATGCTTCATTACTTCATACGAGCGCCATGAATATTAGATGGGCACCTGAACACTTTGGGATAGTTGGGTGGAGGATGCGGAAGAGTGAGATGTTATTAAGTTTTGCTGGTGTGGTTGAGGCAGCCTGTCCAGACTTCTTGTCTTCTCTCTTAATCTTTGAAGATGCAGCTTTCCAGGGGACAGTCCTGAGGGTGTCCAGACTGGCAGTGTCCACAGCTGTGTGCTGGGCTTGATGCAGTGTCTATGTTCTTGTTCCAGATGTCCAAGACCAGCGCCAGCCTTGGCAACCTGCTGAACATTAAGACAGAAGGAGATGGCAGCCAGGCCGGGGCTGGAGAGCCAACACAGTACTTGGGCAAGGCAGTGAAGGCACTTGTCCAGGAGAAGCTCTCTGAGCCATGGAAGATGTACCTGCGCCGGTAAGGAGAGCATGGAACTGTGAATAGAGGAAAGCAAAAGTTATTTCCTTTGCAAAGTGTCTGGCTCATTAGTTCACACTTGAATGCAGAGCTCTGTGATATGCTGATCACCTTCTGGAGTGCATTTAGTCCTCGGTCCCAGCTGCCTGCGATAGCTGTTAATGTCCATTAAGAAATACCTGTCCACATAGAATTATTTTGCAAAGGGATCTTGAGAGCCAGCTACAAGCACAGATCTTCACATGGTATTGTTAGCCTGGACTTCATCTTAGGCTCCTCTTTATGGCCCCAGTCTGCAAGCGCAGGGGACCCATGGCAGCTTGCTCTTAGCACTGGTCTTCTGTGGGACCATTTTTTGTTACTACCCACAGATCACAGAAGCCTTAAAATGCTTGCTGTGACATTTGCTCTCGTCATAGGAGCAGGCCACCAAAAAAAAATCAGGAGTATAAGGGGTATGGGAACTGGGATTCTGCTGGTTTTGTTGTAGACAAGGAGGCTTGAAAGGAAAGTGGAATGGATACAAAACTCACCCACACACAGACACATGCACATACATGCCCAGACAGACACACGCTTTGAGCATTCACAGATACACCCAGGCAGACATATACGGGTTTGTGCTCTGACACAGATCGTTGCCTACAAATGCCTGTGGACACTTTGTAAATCACAGACTTCAGTGGTGAAGATTAGAAAGTCTTCTAGTCCATCTGCCCCTGGCCAGTGTGACATCCTTCCCTGCAGTCTATTTGCATTTTGTCCAGCCTAGTTTTAATTATGCCAAACAGCGTGGCTATTTTCTTGTCTCTGGGAGCATTATTGTACCACCTAATATGTTTCACTGCCACGATTTTTTTCATGGTATGCTGCCTGAATTTCCCTTTTTGTAATTTTGTTGCAGTTCTCCTGGTTGAACCACAGCAGATAATTCCTCTCTTGTAGTTGGAGTTCACCCCCTTCAGATAGTCACAGACTTTTAGCATACCATTTAACCAAGCTTATTTACTTCCTTTAATCTGACTTTGTAAATTAGTCCCCTCAGCCGGCTGATCGTGTTGTTGCTGTTGTCGTTCTTGCTCTTCCCTGAATGGGTGCAGAATTGGGCTGCCGTTCCTGTATCACCACTCCAGACACAACGAGCTTCCTGCCCCCATACATGCAGCTCACAATTGTGCTACCTTGTTTGCATCTATACTGCATAATGTACGTGGACCATGTTCAGCGTCCGCTGTTACACAGGATAGCTTTTAATGGTGCTCTCACAAGTTCCCCTATGTATAAAAACAGCCCCCACCCCCAGATGTATTAGCTGTATATTTCCAAATAGCAACTCCGGTATTCTGAACCTGCTCCCTTCTCTTGCAAGGCCTCCCAGTGTTATTTTTCTCCTCCTGCACTGGTGTTGCCAACTCCTCCCAGTTTAGTATCTTCTGTGAATTTCATTAACACGCTGTTTACTCCTTCTCCTACATTCCTAATGAAGATGTTAAATAAGCTCAGACCTAACCAAAGTCATCCTTGCAGCATTCACAGGATACCTCCTCCCAGCTCAATATGTTGCTGTTTGTCATTAGCCTTTGTTTACGGTCCTTCAGCCAGTTTTCAATCCATGAGGTAGCATTCACATCCAGGCCAATTTGAATTAATTCTAAGCATATGCGAGACTGTATCAAAATGCTTTACTAAAATCCAAATATATTGCATCCCTTCATCCACTAATTTTGTAATTCTATCAAAAAAAGCAATTAAATTTGTCTGGCAAGATTTATTCTTTATAATCCTGATGCTGTTTATTGCTCATGGTTCCTTTATCCTCTAGATGTTTAATGATTTTCTCCTCCCTCTTAATATTTGTTCCATTACTTTACTGGAAGGAGAAGTTAAGACTAGAGGTATGATAATTGCCAAAGATCGCTTGTCTTTTTTTTCCCTGAAAGAATCAGTACCTAGATTATTTTTTTTATCATTTTTATTTTTTGACAAGTTCCTAGTACCTCCCTCTTCTCTATGGCTTAAAAAATAGCAAACAGTAATGCAGTTTGTGAGTTAATTTCCATTGCACTTCAGGACATACATCATCGAGACTGGCTGATTTGTGCATATTTATATTTTCCAACCAGTCCCTTTATCTGCTCTTCTAGAAGATCTTCATTTTATCCCTAATTGTCTGCTTTGTCTTTAGTTTTCCTATCCAAATCAAATTTTATAAGAGGGTAGCCATTTTTGACTCATCACCTCCCGTTTTTATTGGACCTTCTTTGTAAGTACAATACCTCTTGTCCCTGATAAAAGAGCCCCTTATCTTGCAGTAACTTGGTTTCTTACCTCTTACCACACCATTCTTTCCTACACTTTCTTCCCTGCAAGCCTTAACTGACTGCATGTATTCTGTATCCACGGACCTTCCTTCTCCAGTACAAGTTTTTTTTCCTTTACCCTCGAATTGCCAAGAGTTCCCTCCTGGGACCACACAGGCTGCTGTTTGTTTCTTGCTTTCCTGCTCATCAGAGCAATTGTAGTTTGTTGTATCTTAATTATGCAAGATTCCCCTGTTAAGTTTCAGATCCTTCCTGCCAGTGCTTTTCACTTGATTTTTCGATTCCCTGTGATTCTGGAGTTTCCAGAAATGACATGTATTTGTGCTACTTTTACTAAGTCCGGAGAATCTCAGCAGTGGATGAGCAGTGAAACCCTGCTTGGTTGGCTTTGCCCTCTTGACCATTTCCTCTGAGATGACAAGAGGCATCTCTTAGATGATGGCTTTTGCTCTGGTTTTTGTATTGCAGCATTGTTTCTTCTGTACTTCAGGGATTGTGCTTTTCAGTATTTATGCGTACTAGGCTGTAACTGCTATATAGGCAATACTTTGTCTCTCCCATCTATGGGATACCCTGTTGTTTCAAGGTGGGGAGCAGGTGGATTTTGGATCTAGATTTCCTTGGACCACTGTTGTTTCTTCCCTTTTGCTACTCCCAGTAGATTGAAACAATAAAAAAAAACCAAAAGACCTGTAATGTTTTAGCAGTGTCCTCTTGGTCTGGATTTCCCTTAATTTTCTAACCTTTGATCATTCCTCAGAGCCTTGGCTTTTGTACATAGTTGCTCAAGAGCACTGGTGATTTTCATCTTTTTCAGAGTAGTTCTGTATTTTGGTCACACTAAAAGTGAATGGGAGTTTCTCTGTCAAGTTCAGTTGGAGAGAAGTTGGGTTCTTGTTCTGCATGTTCAGATCTATGTAGCAGGCAATAATCAAGCAACAATGCCAGCAGTGCTGTTTGTGCAGCAGGGACAGTGACGTTAGAATGGTAGTAGAACTGAAAACCAAAGAAAATATGTCTGTTCCCACGCTGCTGCTCTTCTGGGACCTTCCATAAGATGCCTGTTTGTCTGCTTTGGCCAGGTTTGGTACCAAGGATTTCTGCGATGCACAGTGCGACTTTCTCCATAAGGTGCATTTCCACTGCGTGGTGGAGGAGTGCGGTGCCCTCTTCAGCACCCTGGATGGAGCCATCAAACACGCCAAGTGAGTGGGGAGCGCGAGTCTAGGGGACCTTGGGAGCACTCCACAACACGCACGCTGCAGGACAGGAGACACCTTACTGAGTAACTCTGTGCAAGAGCGGGAACATAGGCAGTCCTCTGTGCTTAGCTAAAATTTTTGCAGAGCACTGTGTACTCTTTAATTTTGTTTCACAATAAACGCACTCAACTTGTGAAAAAGTTTCTCACAGTGTTGGCAAGGCTGAGAACTGGATGTTTGTGTTTTTTCCGTAGCCTACTTGACAGACTGTATGTTCGAGGAGACCCATATTTCTTACAGGACACAAATACACTATACAAAGAAATAAGAAAATATGAGAGGGAGAGGATCCTGGTTAAACCCAAGCATTGTCACAGGACACAGACATTTTGTGGAGTAGACAGCTCCCCATCAGTGCAGTGCAGAAAGCATTTTATTGTTCTTTGTCTTGTCATGACAAATCTCTTGTAACAAGTTTTCCCTAGCCCATAGTTTATATGGTTTTGTTTAAGAGGTTCACATCATGTGGGTAACAATCTTGAAACAAAGCAGTCAAACTGTCCATCCCAACAAGCCCCTCTTCTCACCTTGCCATATTCTATATTGTAAACCCTTTGTCATTTCACATCATTTTGGAAAGCAGCAGACAGCCCAGAGTTTGGTAGCCACAACTGTAGGCTAGATAACATGGCCTATGTTACAGAGACTCTATAGCATGCTCAGAACTCTAGGTGACTCTTGGGTGAAGAATGAATTTCCGATATGCTCCCACTGTTAGGGTGAGGGGACTAGCAAAGAAGGGGTGGGATTCTTGCATCTCTCTGATTTCAACATGGTTTTTGCACCTCTCTGTCTCCACCCCTCTTAATGAATTCTGTTTTCTTCACAGACAGTCTAGGAGGCCCTTAAAGCTTTCCACAAAGTTGACGGAGCCCCTTTTAGGATTTAACCTCAACTAATTTGTTTGCAGACTCGCCACATTCTTGTTGATGTTGAATCAAGTTGTATGCAGTGGTCAAAAATTTATGTCTGAATTACACTGTCTTTTTGCAGTTTTCACTTCCGAACCGAGGGTGGAACTGTGAAAAGTAACTCTGAGTCTCCCTTCTCAACTGCTACTGAGAATAAGGCTTCACTGGCCCCTTCATCACCGTCTGCTACTTCTGTCACCATGGCAAGTGCTCCTGCCCTCGATGTGCCCACTCCAAGTCCAGCTACTGTCCCCTCTGCCCCCACACTGCTAGCTTGGAAGCAGCTGGCTTCAACCATACCCCAGATGCCTCAGATCCCAGCATCAGTGCCTAACCTGGCAACTTCACCCTTGGCAACAACTTCCCTGGAGAATGCCAAGCCTCAGGTCAAACCCGGATTTCTCCAGTTCCAGGAGAAGTAAGTTGTAGATGATGCTTGTCTCCTTATGTCCTCTACAGCCTTGCAATCTCCTCTTTACTGCTCCTCAGAGATGAAGGACTGTATCTACATTCACCCAGCAATAGCCCTTCTGTCTAGAAAGTACTCCAGGCTTTATCTCACGGAAAGTTTATTTCTATAAAGTCTAGAAAATAGCTTCAGTTTTCCTAGGAAAAAAAAAACATTATTTTTGAGTACATTTAGGAGCACTTTTAGGTACAAGTTGAGAGGAGAAATAAACTTGCTGACATATCACTGAAGCCTTTTCTATACCTCATGAGAGGTGTACAGAAATACATGCATCTTTGCGGTATTTTTGACACTGAAGGCTACAGAGGGAGCATAGCATTTTAAAGTTTTCAGCATGACACCTGACAAGCCCACCTCCAGATCTTGCTGCAAGTCTGAGACTTACCATGAGTTTCTGGAGTTGAGCAAAAATCAGTGGGCAGCTGAGATGCTCAGTCATGCAAAGGTGAGGTGTTACTGCAGCAACGTACACAGAACTAACCAAGAGTAGATGTTTACAGATTGCGGATCAGGAAGCTTGCTGGATTTCTCCTGGATTTGCCCCCAGTGAGCTCTGTGGCCTTTTCCTAGGAATGTCATCAGTAACTCGGTATAATACAGCTTCATTATTTATTTTTTTTCAGTGAAGAAGGCTGGGGGGTCAGATAGTGGAGGGGACAAAAGTGCTTGGACTCTGCCTTACCAGGAATGGGTCTCGCAGCAGCTCAAGGAATAGGGAACAATTCTCTCTCACGTCAGATTTGTCAGAGTTTTGCTGTCCTGGCTGAACTTCTGCACAAGTGTAATGAGTCTCCTTAAATTCTGTGCCTCTGGTTTTGTAGTGTTAGTTTACAAAGCAATTCACAAGGGAGGTGTCTGGCAGAAGGTAACGTACCTTGCTGAACTTCTTTTAAAACATTAAAGAAGTTTCACAGTGTTGCTGTGATGATGGTGTTATTTCTGTTACACAGAGATAAAGAGGTACAGAAGTTATGTGGTTTACGGGAGGACACGGGAGTCCAGCATCAGGGCAGGCATTACACCTTAGTTATTCAGGCTGGTGGAGTATCAGTCTCTGGGTCCTATATTGACAGTCATTTGTCTGCTTTCAAAAAGTGTAATAATTCTATTTCACGTGTCTGAGTAGGTATTGTTGGGTACAGTGCTTGGGATCCAAGAGATCAATGTTCAGCTACCTCCGATCTGACCTCTGTTCGTGCAGCCAGAAATCCATGGAATGGGTGAGGGGAGTAAGGTACCAAACCATTTAGCTGATTAAATAGGCCACTGCCGATTTTGTCTAATCAGGGGAAGCCCTGGCAGCTTGCAGTGTGCGTGCCTAAGAGTTTCATTCTGGTTACACAAAATTGAGATGGGAGAAACTATGTGAATCCATTGAGGTAAGTACAGGCAGAAAGGGAGAAACAGCATCCATCCAGATCTTGAGAGAGCTTTAAGTTGGAAGACTACAGACCCCAGCATGCATTGCTGTATTTTAATAACCTTAATCAAGAAAGCACACTAGCTTGATGGAATCACAGTAGTGTTGCCAGCATCAGTTTTACTAAAGAGGAAGGTGGCTATGGGAAATACGTAGGCCATGTTTGGAACAGAGGCTTCAGATGGGCTCCCCTTGAATTAAATTTTGGCAAAGAAACAAATGTGTGAAATGAGTGAAGGTGATGATTGGGTTTTGGATGTATTCCAGCGATCCCTGCCTGGCAACAGACTGCAAGTACGCCAACAAATTCCACTTCCACTGTCTCTTTGGGAACTGCAAGTATGTGTGCAAAACCTCTGGCAAAGCAGAATCCCACTGCCTGGACCACATCAACCCCAACAATAATTTGGTGAATGTGCGAGACCAGTTTGCTTACTATTCACTGCAGTGTCTCTGTCCGAACCAGGTAAGAGCAATTCAAAAGCAGTGTTCCAGCCCGAGTGTGTGTGCGGGAGATGAAAAATAGGAAAGAGCAAGTCGATACCCAATAGGAAGTGAAGCCGAGTGTTTCATTCCTGGTCTAACTACAGAACCATGGAATGTCTTTATTAGTGTTCTAGCAAAATGTTTTATTTAATCAAATTGAAAATCTCACTGCTTTTATGTTTCTTTGACTTGGGTGAAGTGGACAAGGCAGCTAGCGTGATCTAAGAGACACAAGATGAAATAAAATAAAAATCTATGATGAATACCAGGGAAAGCCACGAGTTAGGTTTGGGATATTTCAATGTAGAATAGTGCAATACAGAATACATGACAGCAATACAAAATACACAACGGGGGACAAGTTTGCATTGCAGCTTGTGGAAGATAAAATGGATGCGATCTACACTATCAGCTCAGGCCTCTCTCATGTCTCAGAGGGACAGCATTAGTAGCAGGCAGATGAGAGCGCATTTGTTTTAGATATGCTTAAAGCGACCTTCCTGTTTGCTTCTCTCTAGCACTGTGAATTCAGGATGCGAGGGCATTACCACTGTCTTCGTCCTGGCTGCTACTTTGTGACTAACATCACCACCAAGCTGCCCTGGCACGTGAAAAAACACGAGAAGGCAGAGAGAAGGGCAGCCAATGGCTTCAAGTATTTTACCAAGCGAGAAGAGTGTGGCAGACTAGGTGAGTTTTCTTCTCTTTCCCCCGTCACCTTTCTCATGTGGTCTGTCCCATGTCCAGGCAAAGAATGCCATGGGTTAGAGCCTGCGAGTTACGCTTAAGATGTTTGGTCATTAAAGCACTAAACAAGAAATGGAACCAAACAGAAAGCAGTTGCTGATCTGCCTGAGTTGAAGCATGTTTTCCCAAATAGACCCAAGTTAAATGGATAGAAACTGTAATATAGAGGATTTTATATGTACATATATATATATATTTGTTTGGAGATATAGCTTCCCCTTTGTTTTTCCTTTTTATCTAATTGTCAAGGCCATTTTTTTAATTTGTTTTTTTTTTGTACTTTGTACTTTTTTGGGCCTACTGCTTGTCTTGGGTGGAGTTTAAGGGTAATCTAAGTGCACCTGGGGTGAAAAAAAGCATAGGGGAAGCGCCTGCTCTGATGAGTGTCTTGTGTGAAAGTCTTCCTGCATCAAGGAAGTTGCTGCTTTGCCTGATTCCAGGCAACTTCAAATGAAACTTTTATTTTTTTAGCCATTGCCAGTGCAGCATAATGAAAGCCAAAGGACAAATAACCGGAGATAGCAGTATGGAGCATTCAGTAAACTACTCCCTTCTCCTCCAAAGCCATTCTCCACAGCACTTGTGAGCAGCAAGGAATACAGCGCTGTGTCTTTGTGCCAGCCTCCTGCCAGCGCCCAGCCTAAGGAAACACCCAAGATGGGGCACAGCCTCAGACTGGGGCTTGCCCGCTTGCACAACTACTAGCAGCACTGCTGTGCTTATTAAATCTAATGCCTCTAGTATAAAGCTGGTAAAACAAGCGCAGGAAGAAGACTGCTTTCCCAGGGAGGTATCTAGAGCTGAGAGCCAGGGCTCTGAACTGGGGGGAATCCCTAAGGATCGCTCCAGCAGAGCTCTATCCTGAACTGCCTGGGATTCACTTAACCCTCATAGTTGTGTTGGCTTACCAGTATCACAGACCCAGTCTTCCCTGTCGCTCCTGGTGGGAACAAAGGCTGAAAGAAAACAGGGTTCACAGTAGCAACGTTCCCAGGTGCTGTTCTCGCCTATTGCAGGGATTGCAATATTGCAGCCACAATAACCAGAACCAAACTTTTATTTTCAGGTTTGAATACATCAAGAATTTGTACCCAAATGGTAGCTTGTTTGGGGTAACCAGGGTAATGAGTGTCAACACGCCACTAGTACAGCTAGTACTTACCTAGGTCTCATTTACACATGTCAGTAGATTCAACAGTTGCTGTTATTTACTCAGTGTTAGGTGTTTCAGGTGATAGCAGGGGCTAGACAAAGCAGGACAATGATATATGACACCCAGCCTACACGGATGCCCTGGCAACAGGCGAGCCTTCACCTGCCCTTTGCTGATACTGTTTCAGTCCCGCCAGCACTGTTTGTTCTCCATCCCAAAGAACAGCACAACGTGATGGGGAGGGCAAATGAGGTGGGGCTGTGGGGGAGTGCGATACCTAAACAAACATAAACTTGGCATGCACATAAAACGCTATCTGTGAGCTAAAGATGGGCTGGGTGATTCGGGAGCTGTTTGGCAGCGAGGCATCTACAGGCTGCGCATGTGTCATCAGTGTTTATTTTTGGGAGTGATGTGGTACATGCATCCAGCAGCATGTACATATGCCTATAGGTTGGGCTTGCCATGCAGTAAACATACATTTAACCAGCGCTCTGCATTTGCAGGCAACACGATGGGATGGTGTAGCTGGATGCGTTGGTGTAGGTGTATACGGTTACACCAACATGTAAATGCATGTCTACTTCTCTGTGCTTTTTATGTTGCGTATGTGTATATAACGGGTGCAGAAAGCACTGGCCTGCTTTAAGGGCTGTGAATGTTTCTGAACAAACACACACAAATGATAGATTTTTATATGTATGTTTGTGTGTGTATAAATATATACATGCGTGTATGGGTGGGGAGGGAGGGAGAGAGAGAGATATGAAAGATACGTAGGTGTGTAAGTAAAGGTGGATGGATGTAGATGGATAGATGAGTAAAACTGAGCCGGTCTGTATCTCTGTGTGTAAGAGTATGGCCAAGGGATGATAGAGAACAGACAGAACCTGATTATTGATACAGCTGTGCTTTAATTGCAACAAGCCATTATTTATCAGCTATAGAATGTAGCTGTTCAGGATTGTCTGTTAATGAGATACACAAAGTCCCAGCATGCATGGCACTACCCATGAGGAGCAAAATGTGTCAAGTGCATGCCAGAACCCATATAAATTGCTTGTTTAGTAGCTGCCCCTATTACACAACAAATTTGGAGTGCCAATAAACACCTCCTGGCTCATTTCTGTCTGACCAGAGAGCATACACTGTGCAGAGCTACAGCTTTTAAGAGACTACTTTTCTGAGAACACAGTTAAAGGAAAAAACAGAAGACAAACCTTTCAGTTCTAACCTACTTGTGAGTTAGTTATGAGTCTGTTAGTAAATGAGTCTGTATTTTTGATTGTAACTTCTGTGATACAGTTAAATGTCTCAGGTTTGTTCTCTTTTTAAAGGCAAAGGCACTAGCTAAGACTGTCCAGTATTAGGCACTATTAGATGTAATGGTAATATTCCTTTCTTTATAACACAACAAAGAGGGATGGGACTAGTCTGCAGCTCAGGCTCACTTCTTAAATCTATGTACACTGTAATCCACTCTTGCAGTTGCTCAGCAGGCAGAAGATCATTTTTTTTTTCATTCAGGACTGTTGCTAAAGAACCCATGATCATTGATAATCTTAATCCACCAGAAATCCATGTAGCAGCAGCCTTGCCCCGTCTCCCGCTCACCTTCCCTACAGTCCCTTCCCCTCTTGGTACCTGTCATGTACTACATGCAATGATTTTGTATCTTTAGGTTGCAAATACAACCAGGTGAACAGCCACTTCCACTGCATTCGAGAGGGCTGCCAGTTCTCCTTCCTGCTCAAGCACCAAATGACATCCCACGCCAGAAAGCACATGAGAAGGATGCTGGGGAAGAACTTTGATCGTGTTCCTACTCAGGTGACTCACTGGTTATTTAAGTTGTAGATCCACATGTAGTGTTGGTGCCTTTGGTTGCTTGCTGCAGAACTGCTTTAGTGCCAAGACATTCGCACCCAGACTCTTAAGGATGTATGTCTGTGTTGTGGGATGCAGCAGGGATATGCGAGTTCACCCACGCTAGCTTTACCTGCTTGGACTTCGACAATATGAGGAAAGATGATGAAGCATGGACATCGAAGCATTACTTAGTGTAAACAGCTTTTCCGTGTGAATTATGGAGAAAAAAATTGAGAAAGATAACACTAAAATACTCATATTACAACTTGCACTCCCTGCTTTCTCAATATACACCAATTGGTTTGTTAAAGTGCTTAGGATGTGGAAGAATTGAACGTGCTGGTTAAAGCAACATTTCCTGTTGCACTTAAAGAATTATTTGCTGCTTCCACCTAGGATAGGAGAACTACCAGTCTCGAAATTTCCCTTCCCTTATTGATTTGGAGTTAGTTTGGGGCACCCTTTGTCCTCTCTCAGGAAGTAGCAGAGTGATGCAGTTGCTTCTTTTCTAATGCATAACTGACAGCAACTGGCAGATGAGCCTTGTCTGTCTCGTGAATAAATTGAGAAGTTTCAACGGCAGCACTGAGCTGCTGCTCAGAATGGCAGCAGTCCTGCAACCTCCTACTTGTTCTTTGTATTCCCTGGTTGCTTTAACTTCTTTTGACTTGGGAGATGAAACAAGCTAGCTTTAAGTGATCTGACCCTGAGGACATCTTGTATATGAAAAACAAAAGGGGCCGTTCTGTAGAAGTAAGATGGGAACCCTGTTTCACTCCACAACATGGGAATGGGAGGTCCCTATTAGTTATTAAGTACTGTCAATAAGTTAATTGTTCAACTGCTGTTGGACTGAATGATTTCACAGATGTCAAGGAACCGGTGTTACTGCTGTGGTAGTTTTTGTTCTGAACATGAAAAGCTTGGATACAAGAATCAAACTTCGGAGATTTAACAAATAGATTTGTGTGCACTACTCAGCAGTACGTTCTGAGTCTAGCCCTAAGAATTTTAGTACATGCTGAGCAGAAAATGCTAGTTTTCACCTCCATCTCCTTTCTCTGGCAATCCTATGTCACTTCAGCACCGGAGAAGTGGTAATCGTGGCCTGAGCAATGCTGGGAGCATACAGTGCTGTCTTACCCTATTGCTGTGCCCAGCCCATCGAGCAGTCCAACAAACAACAAAACAAGGATGAAACCACAAATCAGGGCACATGGCAGAGCTAACCAGATTACTGTACTGCCACTGCCTTTCTGCATTTAAATGTACTAACTCCAGTTTTCCCGTTCCTTAGTCCTCAGTAGGCACTTAGTGATGTGTTTGGATATACGTTGCTTCTGGGTACCTACCCATGTAACTCTCCAGAAGACCAGGCCAGGCCAGGCCACAGCAGCTGCGTGTGAACACAGCCTACGGACACGTCACTGGTTTCAGTCTCTGTTCCCCTGTTGCAATGTCTCAGCATGCAGCGTCCAAAACAGTCATGTTGGTAGTTGTATTTCCAGTCTCTGAATGCAGCAGGACCTACACAGTAAGGTAGTAATGCCAAGATTAACACCTCCTGTTTTTGAATGCATCAGAATCCACACACCAGGATCCTGGTGCCAAGATTAACACTCCCAGCCTCTGAACGCATCAGAACTCACATACCAGGATACATGTGCCAAGTTTAGTGCTCTGAGCTCCCAGTGAAGGAAGATTCACGCTCCTAGCCACAGTGCCATGGCTTCCACTCACGAGCTTGTTCCAGCTATCCCTCCTGAACTGTGGCAGTGAGAAATAAACGTGCAGACAGATGGTTTTGGTCCTGGCATCTTGCTTTTGGTGTGAAAGTCCCCGTCCTGTTTTCTTGCTGCAGGTTATTGGCCACACTCCAAGAAATGAAAATCTCCCTCAGGTTGGCAACATGGCACCCAGCCCAGCCTCATCAGGAACCCCAGCTTCCTTCCAGGGACCCCCAAGCATGATGGACACTGAAACAGATGAGTACATGGATTACACTGGCTGTAGCCCTGGGGGTATCTCCTCTGAATCTTCCAATATGGACCGCAGCTGCTCCAGCACTCCAGTGGGCAATGAAAGTACATCAGCAGGTAAGAGAGAAGGGAGGGTGTGTGAAATGGATCATCAGTTGCCTGCTCTCTTGGGAGATAAACTCATGAAAAGGGGCCAAAGGACAACTGCACCTTAGAACATAAACTGTACCAGCTTCGCAGTAGTGCCTCATACTAACCTAGCTCCCTTCACCATTTGTGAGAAGAGATCCATCAAAATGTGCATCTCAAGCATCCATGAACTAACAGCATATCTTTTTTCCTCCCCCGAAGAGAGGTTTTTATCCTGTGTCTTGGGGTTGGATCTATTTTAATAACCGATTTAAAAAAAAAAAAATTTAGGTTGCGGGCCTGTTCTGTACTCGGCATTTCCCCTGATATCCTTTTGTATTTCCTCGTGCAGCATCTGAAGTCAGGCACTTTCCTATACTGTTGAGGTACAGAAAGACCAATAGCAAATATTATATACACAGGGGGAAAAAACCTACTGCATCTTGAGAACTCAACATATAAAAGCAGCTCACCAAGCTCCAGTCCTCGTGCAAAAACTCTTTTTCCGCTTTGTGCAGCGTTGCACAGAGGAAACCACCATCATCCCCTCTTTTTGGAAGTAATTTTCTGCCGTTGTTTCCTGCTTGCCAGGATAATGTGCAGCCATCTCCCACTGCCCTGTATTACAGGGTTATCTTTTCAGTAGTGGGATATCTTTTATGAATTCTATTATCATCTAGTGGTGATCCAGGGATCTCTTAGCTGTCCTTCCCAGGTTGAAGTGTTACATTCTAGATAGGCTGCCTCACTGAGTTTGCTTTAATTTTGTACACATGTTCCTACTTTTCTTTGCCACACCAGTTAGATGAAGGTTATCATATCGCACATCTAACCATATGTCGTATGAACACTGATGGGTCATGACAGTGGTTGCCCCATGGCATTAAAGCTCCTCCAGAGAGTTCTGGTGGGACAGTGGTTCCTTCTTTGTCAGGACACCATCTGGCCCAAGTCACACTTCCATGGCCCCCCACTGCTGTCCAGGTAGGGAGCAACTCCACCCACCCAAAGTGTAAGACCACCCTTACAGCTATGAGCTGGTACAAGCTGGCACTATACAGATGAACAAGGACCAAACGAGCAGGAATTTCTGCATGAAAGCCTGTGGCTCTTCCCCCACGCCACTAAAGCCACCATACATTCTGCAGAGACAACCCTCCTCTCCCTGATGCTGTCAGTTCCTCACCTTCTGTTTCTTCTCTGTTACAGTTCTGTTTCATACATTTGTGAATGTATTTTCCATTTTCATCATATTGCTTCTGCTCTTGGGTTCTCATTTCAGTTCTTTTGTTTTTTGTTTTGTTCTGTTGTTTTGGTTTTTTTATTTTGGTTTGGTTTTGTTTTGTTTTTTTCCTTTTTTTTTTTTCTGCTTTTTTTTCTCTCCACATTCTCCAGGCTGCCTGGTTCCTCCTACTGCTACCGCTGCTGCCGATGATGCCACCCACAATGCACCACAACCTCAACCACCATCTCTGCCTCCATCTTTCTCACAAGCCCTGCTTAGGTCTCCCCTTCCCACCCTCCCCTGTCTTTTCTCTCCATCTTGTCTCTCATACTCTCTGCTCAGTGCCACTCTTGGATCCAGCAGAGGCATTGTCATGCCTGCCGCCAGCACCACTGGGTTTTCGCCCATCATTGCCACTCCAACTCCAGTAAAAAGTGACGTTCCCTTAGTTCAGGACGCAGCAGGTAACACTTCTTTGCTTTCTCTCTTAGTGTCCTGTGCCCATCTCCTTCCCCACTCACCCTGCCCACATTTTTTTCTCTGCACCTTTGGGTCAGTACCAAAGCATACGACACTCTGTGTCTTAACTGTATCCAAGGGCCCGTCCATGCCTACTCCTTTTGTCTGCCAACACAGTGACCACAGCTAAGAAGGGTAACCAAAGCCACAGCAAATCACTGAGGGACATCTAGATACCTGAGAGCCAATTTCCACCAATTCCAAACTATGGAATTCCAAATCTAACAAAATCCATAGTTTAAATGTACTTTCAGCCTCTTGATAACAGCAAGGTGGCCACAAAGCCAACTTTTGCTCATGTAGCATTAATGGGACTTGGAATGCTTGTTCTGATCTTCCAGGCCACCCAGCCCAGTGCCTACCATAGTCTGCTGCCCACATCCCAGCAAGTAAATGTCTGACAAGGTACCCAGTTCCCATACTTCTATAGATCTTGTAAGCCTCACTGCTTCCTATCCATATACGAAGCCGTAAGAAAACTGAGGGCTGCTTTCCCGAGCACCAGAGTGAAGTACAGTCTGACACCACAGTGACATCATCAGACAGCTCAGGCTGTTTCTCACACTCACTGTTATTTACATCTGCTCTTACAGCTGCAGAAAATACATCTAGGTTTTTAGTTTTAAGCTGCCATGTTTCCCATGTGTGACTGAGATCAGAGATGTCTCAGGCTGGAGATTCTCATTCCAGCTGGGAATGCTTTTTAGGGCGTGTCTCAGTTTTGGCTTCTTTTCCCAACTCCCAGCTCTTTTCTACTTAATTAAAGGCGTATTTGTGCTTAAAGTTCACACTTAAGAGGATTCTGGCAGCCTGCAAATGTCCCAGTCGTTCTTCCTGCCAGTTTTAGTAATGCGCAAATCCAAGGTAAATGGTTGGGAGTATGGCTGGAGGACCAACTCCATTGGAAGTTCACAGGTTTTTCTCACGGGACTTGGCAGGAGAATGATCCTTGCCCTGTCCAGAGGAGTGTATTTCAGTGAACAAAACTCACAAGAAACTGTATTTTTGCTGCTTTCAGGTTTTTTTTTAAACTTACTTGTATGCAACCTGAAACATCTTAACCTTGTGCTGTGCTTTCCTCTAATGATATATTTTTACATTTCTCGTCTTCTTACCTTTGTATAGTTTCATGAATGTTTACATTATTAGTAGTTGAAAAGACAAGTTTATGGCATGCACTTACCATCGAGATTTGCTTGGGATTAAATCTGTTGAGGCTTGTAACCTTCAGTTGGGTGCTGGGGGCTGAACGTTGTCTAGAGGCTCAAGGAGGAGAGCGTACCAGGTTATCGTCTCTTCTTCATACCCGTGCTCTGAAACTTTGCCTGTAAGAGAAAACGAAATTGGTTTAACTAAAGTTCTAAGCACATCTGTTTGAACTGTTGTGAAAGCTGGGCAGATACATTGAGTTTAAAACAGGTAAAGTTTAAATTCTAGTTATTTTCCAGATTTCCCATCCAAAGTCTTTCCCCTAAGATGGCTTATCTTGTATTCCTGTCCACAGGCAGACGAGATGAGTGTTCAAACTAATGATAACAGACTTGATGGTTTGGCTGTAATTTTTTTAAAGGAAGGAGTAAGGAGTTGATCTGGATAGCAGTGATTTGTCCAGGCAACTATGCACTTAGACTAGTCGCCTGGAAGTGGAGAACGAGATTTTACAATATCAGATGTTTGAGGGGGAGCAGAGAGTAATTGGTCACAGATTCTATAGCTAAGAGCTCACTAAAATCTATAGGGACAGAAAGTTACTCCTCCATTGGTAGCTGGTTAAATTAGCCTTAACATGTAGTTTCCACCAGCTACGTGTCACTAAGATGGTCTCACCATGGATGCCCCAAGCTGGTGTCCTTATTTGCAGCCTGAGCAAAAGCGCCACGTAACAAATGGGTGTGGAAAAATCTTTTGTTCTTTGCTTCTCCTGCAACCTTGTGAACGATGCAGGAGATGAGGTTGCTGCTACCATTTCCATGGACTTGTATCTTTCACTGCAGTGCCAGTTTGACTTCTGGAGGCTTCCTTCAATGATCACCATGTTCTCTTAAAAGGTTGTCATTTGAAGGGACATATACGGCAAAAATAGCATTCATCGCTTTTAATACCTGCCAGAAAAAAATTAATTCTGCAACAGTCAAACAGATGACTGTTTCTTCAGTTTCCTAGACAAGGATGCAAGCTGCTCTGGATTCTCAGGCCCCAGGCACTGCATGTCACAAATCATGCCTCTTTTTAAGAGGATGGCAGTTTCAGCATCAAGAGAGAGGGGGGAAAAAAAAAATGTTTTAGTTGCAAGCTATAATTTCCAATTACACTCACAGTTCTGCACCTGGTGAGAAATTCTTGCCTACAACCTCATCTGTGCTGCATGTTGATACTGGGGATGGTCGTTTGATTCTGGAAATAGCAAGCAGAGAAGAAAAAGAAGTTAATAGATATAATGAGGTCGAGTCCTTGATGTCAGCTTGATCCTAGGGGACGTGAGCACTAGCCAGTTATGCTGGCCCTGTGAATGGAAGTGGAAGATAGATGAGCGCTCTTTATTTACTAGGGGCATCATGTGATTTTTGCGACCCAAGGGAAAGCTGTAGAACTGGTATTTTCTCTCAGAGTCCACTGGCTAGTGATGATGAGAATTAGCCCCATTGAACATCTGTCCATCTGTCTTTCTAAGTGCACTCATCGTAATATGTAGGCTCATTAGAGTGAGGGATGTTGCAGTCTCCTGGCCAAAGTCCATCCTATTTCTATAAATTCCCCCCCTTGCAGTTTTAATCACGCATGGGATCTTCCTTTACTTCCTGCCCGTCCTTGGCAATTGTAGTGTATTACAGGAGCCTGGATTGGGGAAAACAGTACACACGTACCAGTTTTTAGCGTGTTTAAACTCTTTTACCACTTTAACCCCAGAGAACTACAGTAAAACACCTCAGTCCTTGGACTGGAACAAGCCAGTTCCTCTCTATTAAAGTCTGATTTGAGAAAAATGGGACCAGAGGTTAACTAAGCAGCAGGAGAAACTGCGAGAGCAGGCAAACAGCAGCAACAGTTAGTATTTGGACAATATCATGTATACCAGAGCAGCAATTAAAGGCAAGGCTGGATATGCTGAAAACTGAGAAAGCGATGAGCAGCAGGGATCAGCCAGCCCACAGTCCCAGAGTCCAGGCTTACTTAGAGCTTGAGGGATGAGCTGCTGGGTGGGAACAGTTGCAGCATTGTGTCTTGGCAAATACAGAGCTTGCCAGGACAGTTAGGGGATGAAGCGAGACCTGACTGTTGGCAACACCACTCTTCGCTTTGTCTCCTCAGGGAATACCATCACTATGCCAACTGCCTCGGGGGCCAAAAAGCGTTTCTGGATTATTGAAGACATGTCCCCGTTTGGCAAGCGCCGCAAGACCGCATCCTCGCGCAAGATGCTGGATGAAGGGATGATGCTGGAGGGATTTCGGCGCTATGACCTCTACGAAGACTGCAAGGACTCCAGCTGCCAGTTCTCTCTCAAGGTTACCCACTACCACTGCACGCGGGAGAATTGTGGCTACAAGTTCTGTGGCCGTACCCACATGTATAAGCACGCCCAGCATCACGATCGTGTTGACAACCTGGTATTGGATGATTTCAAACGCTTCAAGTCTTCGCTGAGTTGCAACTTCCCGGATTGTCAGTTCTCTGGCAATAGCACACACTTCCACTGTCTGCGTTGTGGTTTCCGCTGCACTGACAGCACTAAGGTGACAGCCCACCGTAAGCACCACGGCAAGCAGGACGTCATCAGTGCTGCTGGCTTCTGCCAGTTCAGCTCAAGCGTGGACTGCGAGGTGCCTGACTGCAAGTACAAACTCAAGTGCTCCCACTTCCATTGCACCTACCCTGGCTGCAAACACACAGTGGTGGGCATGTCACAGATGGACTCGCACAAGCGCAAACACGAGAAGCAGGAGCGAGGGGAGCTTCCTGCCATCTCTCCTGGCCCGGAGGGCCTTGCCCACTCCACTCTCGAGTATGACATCCAGAACTCTTCCATCAACCTGGACAGTTCCCTCAACCTCAGCACTGACAACAACAGCTCCCTCTTCTTCCTGCAGAATGCAGCTGGCGTGGGCCTCAATGATTCCCTGGACCTCAGCAAGAAGCAGTCAGAAGTCACTGAAGGTCCATCACAGAGCAGAGCTGGGACCGCACCTCAGGAGAGGGGGGCAGTGGCATCTGGCTCTGGTGATGTGGAGGATGAGGAAGACTCTTCCCAAGAGGATGAAGAGGATGACGAGGAGGAGATGAATGAAGAAGAGGATGAAGAGGAAGAGGATGAGGATGAGGATGATGAGGAGGAGGATGATGAAGAAGAAGACCTGAACACAGATTCTGAAGAATCGTTGCCTGACCCTGAGGGCCTGGCCACTAAAGAAGATGGAGAACCAGAGGAGGCTGCTTCTTCCACAGACCATGGCGATGCTTCCAGGCCACAGGGCGAGCCAGCCCTTACTCCAGCCCCAACTCCTGCTCCAGCTGCTGCCCCAGCTGCTACCATTGCTCCAGCAGCTTCTCCTTAATCTTTGAGACAACAGCGGCAGTGGTTTGGTTTTGCTCTTACACAGAATTACTAAGAGGACCCCATATGAGGCAAGAACAAAGATTGGGATGGCAACTGAAAAACAAACTCCGTGCCACACACACAGAGGAGAGAGAGAGAGGAAGGAAGGAAACCCATGCTTCTCCCACAGGCCCCATAAGAGAGACAGGTTCGCAGCAGGACTGGTGCTGCATCGCTTCATTCTGCAGAGCACGGAACACGGGGGCAGGATGCAGCAAAAAATACCCTTTTATACGGACATGAACCTTGAGGGTACCAGCTGCTTTTCCTTGCTCCCTGCATGGTGCGTGAGGCCTGTGCCCATCTGGGGACCCTTTATTATGGGTGGGGCTCTATCCCCCCATTTTTCTTTCTGGGTTTTATTTTTCCATGTTTTCAGTTGTACGATATTAATAATAATCTCCACTTCTTGGAGGGGGGTGGGTGGGAACAACAGGTAATGAATTTTAGAAATATATATTTGTGTGTGTGTCTTTCTCTCTATATATAATGTACACACACACACACATATATAAAGTTCAAGGAATTGGTGTCACAAAGACAACTAGCTCAGCTTTTGCCAGTGGGAAGGAGGGGGTGAGGGGTGCGCACTCTCTCTCTCTCCACCCGTCCCCCCTTCTTTCTCCAGCATTAAATGAATGGCATCAGACAGCAAGGGTGGGAGTGGGTATTTATTGTCACATAAATGAGGACGCATTAATGAATGAGCAGGGGTGGGAATGGGACACTCCTCTGTTCTTCCAGATCCTTTTTACTATTAATGATAATAATTTTGAATGCTATTTATATTGTAAAACTTTCTCAGTCTACACTTTCTCTGTAGGACACCTCTCCTCATCCCTGCTGTTCTGCGTGTAGGGATTTAGCTGAAGTAACTTGGGAAGAACACAGCAGGTAGTTAAAGGGTCTGTCACACTGGAGGACTGGGGTTAATCTCCCATCCAGTTCCATCTCATCCCAACTCCCAGGTGCTTCCTCTCTGTCGAGGGTGAGGCGTTTTTGTGGTGCTTCAGTATCCCCATCTCAGGAGGTTGTGAGTCGACACTGTCCCACGGTGCAGCACAAGGAGCACCGTGCTCACAGAAGAGCGTCCTAGCCATTAAAGCAGCCTTGAAAATACTACTTGCTCTCTGACCCAAGCAGTCGTATGACAGGTATGTCCCCAGTCTCCAAGCCCTTGTCCCCAGCCTTTCACTGCAGATAGGCAGGTCTGTCTTTCTGCATGGACTGATACGGCTTGCTGGTGACTTCTGGGAGAGGGTGAAGGCACCACTGAAGAGGGAGGAGAAGGCAGGGAAACATTCAGGATCGCACTGTGGGATGTCCTGCTCAGACTGGGAGGGGGGTCTCTTTTGCTCAGCACTGGGGCGGGGGGGGGGGGCTACGCTGTTCTGCAGCACCTGTGTAGCTGTTGGCCTGGTAGTGGTTTTTGCAGCTACAAAACGTGAGGCTGCTGCAGCCTACGCAGCACAGAGAACTTGAAGATGGGGGAGATGCTCGGTGAGGCCAGGATGTAGTCCAGCTAAGAATTAGTGCATTTCTGGGTCCACGCTGAGAAATTTTGCCAAGTAGGGCTAATAGCTTGGGCACCATATACGCAAATGCAACTACACTGTGTTGTGACCTGCCACCTCCAGAAGCTTGGGCTTTCCCCTGGTTACAAGCTCTTCCCTGCTCTCTTTTCCTTGCCCAGTCTGGGAACACACACTACAGGATACTGGCCCGGACTCTGACAGGTGAGACAGGAGCTGTTTGACCCCAAATCCTCGCCTGAGTCTGAAAGAGAGGGCTTGTCTACACACACCTGGGCTCCAGAAGGACTAGCCGTATGAATTAATTCTGATAATAGTTATTTCAGTGCCAGTTTGTAAGTATACCAGCCTAGCAAAAGGTTCCTTGTGTCTGAAGTTTGTCATTTTGTTTTGTTTTGTTTTTTTTTTTTAAAAAAACCTAATTATTTTTTCTAACATCATCCAGGCACCTCCTCCCCCCCCAACTCCGTGAGCACTTTAGCTCCAAGGGATCCCCATCATTTGTTTTCACCCTGAACAGATAAAGGCCTCAAGTTTAGGTTGCTTTTTTTTTTTTTTTTAATTATTTCCCTAAGGAACCGGTGCAGATCAGGCCTGATTTATAAACAAGCAGCTCAGCTGTGTAAATGTAGGGACAGAATGTTCAGATAATGTTTCAAAAGGAAAGGCAAAAAAAAAAAAAAAAGTTGTACAGTATTTTTCCTGTAAAGGTTATTACTATATATAGAACAAAAGAGAAACCACCAATGCCAGGGGGATGAGGGGGGTCACCTGCCTTCTGGATAGCCCTTAGATATGGTTAATTGTGTGCAATTTTATTTTTCTCTCTTTTTTTTTTTTTTCTTCAGTGTAGCATTTGTTTGTAGGGGGTGGCAGGGGAGGGGGTGGCCTTAATGCTACGGTTTGAGGCTGACTTCACACTCCTAGCACTGACCGGAGCTGCACGATTCCGAATTCTAACTTGAATTTTGTAGAAATGAAACAAATGAAAACAAAACAAATGAAATATTGTTATTACTAGTTTGTAGTATATTTAATTCTTTGGAGTTCTTTTCCTCTATCAGCTATTTGTGTGGCTTTTATTTTTATAGGGGTTTTTTTTTGTTTGTTTGTTTTTGTTTTGTTTGGTATATCCCCTGCCCTCAACCGTGTGTTTTCTAGCACAGCTCAATTATTGGATATAATGAAGCTCATGTTCCTGGGGCAGAGTGAGGGAACGAGGCCCTGAAATTTCTAGAAATGGGATGGGGCAAAAAAAGATTTTACTTTAATGGCATTTGCTGCAGGTTCTATACTTGTACATTTTTCCCATATTCAACTACTTAGATGATAGGATGGTGATGGACTCCAAGAGGAATCCTTGGATGTAACACAAGCCACATCTTGCAAAAGAGATGTGTTTATTTTGTACCACTGAAATCAGCGTGATGCGTATCAGTGACTTTTGTGGGAGCAGGATGGACCGTACTGCCTTCAGTACAACATCCTCGAGGTTTACCCGGAACCTGCCTATGAGCGTTGTTGACCCTGAAGGCAAGGAGGCGTCTGGTTTCAGTGGCATGGGGCTCGCCTGGGCCACTTCTTTCCGTTCGGGATAGACAGGCTGGTTCCCTGCTGTGAGGAGGTGGGAACCTGCACTGGGACGTAGTGGCTTTACCTCTCCCGTTTCATATCTCACCAGACTCCACTGGCTGAATCGCTGCACAACAGTGGGAGAAAGCAGAAGTGTGTGGAGCAAAGGGGGTAAAAGATCTGCCAGTAGCCCTGCTAACGCTGGCCCACTTTGCCTGGCGCTGGACGCAATAGATCATCCCGGGAGGCAGCTTTAGGCAGATGCAGCCAGTGCAACTGCACCAAGATGGGCGCAGGAACGGGGCCCTGTTTCACATGTCCTTCTCGTGTGGCTAAGCATGCCAGAAGGGCCTGTGTTTATCTATGCACACCATTTTCTCCCCCCAGGCACCCTCCTTCTCCCTAACATCTCAGCCTTTCTCCCAGACTTCTGTCACCTCTTCTCTGGGAGCTGGCACAGGGAATGAGATTTGTTTCCTAAGAGGCTACTGCTGAATGTGATGCCCGTGCAGGGCCTGACCCCACAGATGGTCAGTCATCCTCAGAGGACAGGGGCCACTCTGCCCTTCCAGACAGGGCCACCCTGGCCCTACCCCCAGAGCACGTCTCCCTCAACCTTCTCCAAGTCTTGTTTCTGTAAATCTATGTCTCTGTTTGCAACAACAACAACAACAAGTCAAGAAAGTTAAACCTGTCTTTTTATTCTGCCATGTTAAGGCTTGCATTCAGCAAAGCTCTTAAGCAGATGTGTTCTGAACGGGCACAGATTTAAGCCCGTGCTTAAGGGCTTTTCTGAACAAAGGCCTCAACAACACAGAGATCCCTATTAGAGCGAGGTGGGTTTTTTCACTTCACGGTATCATATCAATAGGACTGTTAATACAATACTATTGAAATATGTGCTTAAAAGAATGTGGAGAGAGAGATTCAGCTGACTGTATGGGGGGGGAAGAGGAGAGAGGAAACGGAACTATTCTGTCCAAAACAAGATAAAAACCAAACAAAATAAACCTTGAGATGGACCCTCCTGATTCTGCTACCATTCACTGCTGAAGAGCAAAAAAATGAAATAAAATAAAAACTATTGACTAGATTGTTCATTCTAGCCACAAACTCAACTGGATTAAAGTCTGCGTGGAAGGAATTTTGTAAAGAAAAAAAAAAAAAAATTAAAAAAATTTTCCAATGTAGCAAAAAAAAAAAACTTTAAAAAACAAAAATGAAAAAAAAAAAGACAAAGAGGGAGGATTCTAGCCTTTTGTAATATCCATATTGCACACTAGGACTATAAGCCATTGCTAGCTCATTTTGAATTTTAAATGTGTAATTTTTTTTGTTTTGTTGTTGTTTTTTTTTTTCTTTCCGTGGGGGAGGGGGGGAATAAATGCTTGAACCACCAATGCTCTTTTTAATGTTTTATAAATATGTATGTGTATATATATAAATATAAAAATAATATGTATGCACATATATATGTGTGTGTGTATATATCTATATGTATATACATATATATAGATATATAGATATATATATAGGTTTTGAGACAAAAATGCAGAAAGTGAAAAAAAAAAAACACCCTAAACAGGATGGTGTGCTCTGATTTACTTGAATCTGGTCTCTTCAGCACCTGCGTTATTAAGAACTGAATATTTTTCCACTTGAATTTAGTGCTATTAGAAATTTAATATATGTGTTTTATTTATTTGATTTTTTTTTTTGCATGACTGATGCAAGGTTTGACATTTTCACTCAATAAAAACTGGAAAAAAACCCCAAAGTTTTAAGTGATCAAGTTGTCTTCTTGATTGAGGAGTTGTTATATTTTTTTAAGACCTAACAAGTCTTGGAGCAGTTCAGGTCTTTTAAAGCACTGCAGTCCCAGTAATGGCCCTGCACCCATTTTAACAGCCACTGTTTTAGCACCAGTACTAAGGTGATAAGTACAATAGGAACAGGGTTCTCTTTATAGGGACTCTGGCCTCAAGCTTTTTAAGCAGCTCTGTAGTTTTATTTGAAGTGCTCATGGGGGCCCCTGATAGAAGCAGTGCTTCCATCGCCACGACTTGCTAAACTGCGACCTGGCATTGGAGACGTGACTACTCAAGTTTTGAGTTTTCCCTTCCTACTTGGCCTGCAAACTCTGGGTGGTGAGCTGGGAGCCACGGTGGAACTGTGCATGCTGTAACCCACTTGAAACCTTACAATGAGATTCAAAGCCCACTAAATCAATAGATGTTCGACTGTCACCCTGACAGAATGGAAAAGGAGCATGAAAGAAACATCCTGTCTGCAGAGAAGGTTGACGGGGCTAATCAAATGCAATGCTGAAGCCACACACTTAGAACATAACAAGAACGCATAAAGCTGTATGCCATGCATCAAAGATTGTAAAGAAAGCATTCCTTACCCGGCCACACCGTAGCTTTTTCCTGCAGCAGAAACTTGTATAAACCATGTGCTTGCAAAGTATGGCGATGCCATCTGGGATGAGAAAGCCTTTCAGGCAAGATGGTGTCCTGACAGCCACAGTGCGACACAACACTGCCTTGGTACAGCTGATCCAGCAGTCATGAGTGCTGACTGTAACGGAACAACAGATTAGATTAAAACCACTGCACACGCAATCCAGCTTGTCCCCACCATTCTCCTAGCCAAGACTCATGCCAGGCCTAGGCACTTCCACACCAGAGGTGGGTCTAGGACAGGCTTTCATCATTGGCATCCCTGCTCTGCACGAGGCAGATGGGGACAGGCAGTAGATGCCATTTTATGAGAAAGCAAGCAAGTTACTTTGGGGGGGGGGGTGGGGTGGGGTGTGGTTGTGTGCGTGTGTGTGTGGAGTGTGGAAGAGTGTGTGTTCACAGCACTTCATGTGCTCTAAAGCAATTGCCCTTGTGGTATCTGCCAGGTACAGACATGGCCCCCAAGTACTCACCCCTCAGTGGCACACCATTGCAGCACACATCCTAGTGGTCCTTGTGGAAATCTGTATGTATATAAACCTGTAGCTCTGCACAAGAGCTGCCTCTGCATTGACACACCCCCCCCCCCCCCCCCCCCAAGTTATTTTTCCACTGGTGAGGCATGATGATTGCACACAGACCCGCACACATCCAGCCACTTTCCTCATAAAAGGCCAGGCTTGAGCGCCCTGGAAATGCAACTGGTTCTGCACCAGTGGCAGGTGTTTGGGTGTCTGTGCATCCATCCCCTCCCAGCCTCCATCACGGCCTCTGCAGCTCCTAGACACTGGCCCGGCCCAAAACACTGCTCTGATCCCTATCCTGCCAAAGTGCTCTTGAGGATGGGGGGAAGAACAATGTCAAAGTTCTTGTTTTACCCAAAGAAAACCCTTTCTGTGGGTCTTGCCCTACCATCTCAAAGCAGCTGGGTCTTTGCGCCTCTCTGCCACCCGTCAGAGAACGCAGGAGCAGCAAAGCAGTGCCTGCCAAGCCTGATGCATTGGCAGCAGCTGCCTCCTTATTAGCAGAGCGGATTAGACTCCTCTCTCTTTCAAAGCCCCCTCGTTGCTCTGCTGCAGCTCCCAGCCATCCTGTTTTCAGATGTCATTATCTGAACACGCTTCTAATCCGACCCTGGAGCACAGAGGTTTGTTCTCACTGGAGCTCTGCCCACAGCACATGGGATATTTACATGACTGTGTTTGCGGGGCAGGGACAGGGGACATGAACAACATGACTCGCTGCTTGAAAGCTCTTGCTGGAACTTGCCTGCTGCCTGTGGAACTACACTTCATAAAAGAATGACTAAGTCATGGGAGAAGCTGCAGGTTGAACCAATCAAAGCCTCACCATTGCATTCATTCCAAGCCCTCACAACTGGTGACGCTGCAGCTCTGCATCTGCAGCTCTGCAGCCAGCCCTGCAGCTGGTGAGCCATGGCCAGCAGCAGACACCTGGGGAAGCTGCTTGTGCTAAAGTCAGGACAAAAAAAAAGGGGCAGTTGCTGCTGCTATTACACTTTCATTACATCAAGTGTACCTCTTGCATTTTTTTTGTGAGTGCAGGACCCCACAGTTACATACATAGCCACAGAACTACACTGCTGGATTTTTTGTAAGACACTGGACATCTGCTTTTCAGCACACCACCAAGTCTTCTGCAGCACCTACCAACACAGGCACCTACAGCGGGAGTATCCCTTGGCACCAGCCCAAACATAAAACTCAGACAGAGGAGCACTGCTTTCCCCTTTCCAAACAATTCAAGACTTTAAACCAACAGAGGCAGCAAAAGTTCAATCACCTCAAACATAAAGCAGCAGCATTCAAGGTATTCTAGGACACAGAACGAGGGACTAGATGGTTCTGCTGCTGCTTCCAGTCATCCCGGTGTTCAGAAGTCATTACACAAACATGCCTAGTCCAGCCTTAGCACATGGAGACCTGTCCTTGCTGGAGCCATAAGGGCCAACAAGGGCAGAAATAAAGACAGCAGTTTATCAGTGTTGGCTGAAAACGAAGGCAATGGCCAGCACGGTGGCTCAGAAAGACGATCATCACTATTCATCCAAGTGCTTCTCACAGACAGTCTAGCAAGGGTATTTTTAGGGATTACTAGGAAAATAAGACTTTGGGTTACACCTCTCCTTATGTTCCAGACCTAGAAGGAATAGTTTTTATACTGTCATAGGCATTCATTTAATTTGCAGGAACCTCTTATGACATCTTATCAGCTCCAAAAACTTAACTCCCCTTTAGTTGAACAGCCATCTCGCAGGGAGCTGTGAAGACCGGAGTGTAGAGCAGTGGGTGTAGGGCAGCCAGCAGTCACCCCTGAGCCACACCACCAGATGCGCGGAGCTGGTGCACGTGCCCAGCGGAACACTCCTCATGGCTTGCTCAGCTGAGTACAGAATGCAGTAAGGCATGTCTGACTCCGGGAGGATATTTACTCTACGAGCACAATGATGTGTCCTACACCCAGGCAGAAGGAAATTCAGAATTTTGATGCTTACGGGTACAGAGGAAAAGCAGCTGTTATGACGCACAACACACACTGGGCATAACTTACAGCTTGCAAGGACCAATGCTCAATACTGGCTTCCTAAGGCGTAACGACAAGAAAGACCTGGAGACTTGCTAGGAAAATAGGTCTGTTAAATAAATCCATCTTTATACTTCTAGATTAGAGAATCATATTTGGAACTGAGCAGGATTTTAGCACAGCAGAGCAGTAGTTAAGTCCCTGGGTATGAGTGTGGCTGAGATGCCCACAGGAGCCCAGTTTCAGGAGAAGCAAGAGGGCAGGAAAGGGGAACTGCACATGTGCTGCTGCAGCTTTAGAGAAACCTACTGTTCAGAAAACAGGGCATGCTTCTGATCAGGTGGCAGGACTGGAGACACTTAGCTCTCTTAGAAGACTAGCAAGAGTTATTCTAACACATCCTCCTCCCTGCAATAGGACAAGAGGCCAGAAGTAGAAATTTTGACAAAACAGAGACACAAAAGGGAAATAAACATTCACACAATGGAGAAAAAAATTAATTGAGCCAGCATTTGGTACTGTCCATGTTGCTCAGGTATGGGAGCTAAGATAGAAACAGGCCATTAACAGATTACAATTAGCTAATAGATAATAAATGCCTTGAGACTTCATGGAAAACATATTTTCAGTAGGCATTTGGTGTAACAACACAAAGCAAGAGAGAAGTATTATGACACAGAAGTGAACAAGAAAGTGTGGACCAAATGTTTAAAGCTAAGACCTTCACTTGACCTCTAAAATTTCCTTCACAGCTCTGCACAAGCCCTTTCCACGAAGTAAGGTTCTGAGCCAACAATCCTGCCACATGGTACACACCGACTGCATCAACTGCTTGTGTCACAGCTGAGTTTTGCATTTACACTTCTGGGCTCTTGCACACAGGCACAAAATTGTATTCACAAACCTGCAGGTGCCTTGTTAAAGATGATGGGAAGCCCTTTTAAAGCAGCAGTTCTTGGGGAAAGGGAAGGAGAGGAGCTGTAACCAAATATATCCCCCCCCTTAATCTGCATGCAGTCTGCACAGAAGACTGAAGCTTTCAAACATGACAATAAAATCTCACATCATCTTCAAGGGGAACATGAACTTTAAAGACTTTTCTGAAAGTCAATGACCAGCTTGTACCCATTCCAAACAGAAAACGCATGTAGATTGTTAGGAATGTTTTTGGAGTTTCATATATATACATACACACACACACGAATAAATAAATTATTTCTACAAATCAAGGCAGAACTTAGTTTAATATGACCAAACTTGGAAAGAGCAAGAGCATTCATGAACATATCTGTGCACAGGACTTGCATATGCATAGCTACAGCAAAACATACAGATTCACCTAATACTTGTGTGGGGACAAGGAAACTATGCCAGCTTTGGTGAAAGTACGCACTAGCACGTGAAAGAATCGCATGTGTGATATTTACTATACCTGGTATATTTTATGGGTATCTATAAAAAGGTAAGGATAGGCAAGGTGCTTTTGAGTCCCTCTGTTGCAGTCACTATTCTGTGGAAATCCACCATTCAGGCAGGAAGTCCCCCCTTTTCAGGTCTCTGTCTGCTGTCTTAGACAAACTTCACCAATACCTGAAAGCTGATGATACCTAACTCTGGAGGAGACAATCTCTACTGAAGGGCAGAAAGGCACAGAACAGCATTTGTAGGTACCAGAGGTGTTGGAAGGGATGACAAGTTCTCTATGCCAGCCCTGGGGCAAGAAGTGGGCTCCCTGGAGTCCCTAACATGCATCTTCCCTTACAAGAGCCAAGCGTTTGCTCAGAAGACAGGAACATGGCCCTTCCAGCAGCAAATCCCTTCATCTTGCCCGGGGGAGGCAGGGTGCTCTGGCCCTTAGTCCTGCTCTTGCCCCTGAAGAGCCCCAGACCCATCCTGGCTGCGGAGGGGTGGCCAACAGAGGCGGCTTCCCTCCTTCCTTTTGCTCTTTTTTGGCAGGGAAACTCTTAAACAAACAAATGAAGAAACACTGAGGATTTAAGTAAACAGATGAAGATTTATCTGACAGGCAGACTGAGCCTTTCCCTGCCCCCTTCCCTTCCCACAGGGCAGGGTGCTGCCTTGAGCTCTCGTTGTGAAGCCATCTACCAACAGCACTTGTCCCGAGCCCTTGCTGTCACTGGCATCCCCAGGACCCTCCTGTGATCCCAGGGCACAGCCAAGCTCTGCCTAAACCTCAGAGCTCTACAGTCCGAAACATTAAAAAGGATAAAACGTAGACACTTGATCTGTGGGCAAAGCAACTTAGGGAGCCCCTCACATGGAAGCAAGCTCGTTCATTCAGCCACCGGGCACTGTCGCTGCAAGCCATGTCTCAGCTAGAGCCAGCTGCGCCCACAAGATGGACAGGAACCAGCTCAGGCCTGTGGCTGGCGTCCGCACCATGGCCTGGGCCCAGCACCAAGGCTGGTAATGGCCCCCTGTGCAGAGGTGGTTCCCCGCAGCTGACACGTCCCCTCCGCAGAACCATGGTGGGGACATCTAGCAGCCCCTGCCTGTGGTTTTTAGAGTTGGAAAAAAAAAAAAATGAGGTAAGAAAGGAGGTAAGAAACAGGTGCAATAATGCGACGTTCCAGTTTCAGTCCAAACATCAGGCTGCACCTAGCTCATTCTGGGGAACAGAAGTGACTATGAAGCCCCAACCTCCATCTCACACCCAAAACTTGCTGGCTGCTGCAGGGGAAGCCTTGATGTTGCTGTACAGCGATGCACAGACACAAAACCATACAAGTAAGCAGGCAAATGGGCATGCAAAGATGAAATCTACTTTTGATACTGTAAGAGGGCAGGAAGCAAAGAACAGTTCATCGACATGGGAAAGCTGCAGCAATCCAGCACACAGTCTTTTGTGCACGCACCTGTCAGTTGAGATTGCTTAAGTAAAGTGGTCCCTGTTCAAAGAGATGGAAGAATGTCCACCCAAGAATTTGCTCTGGTTTAATTAAATCAGTTAAGGAAATTAATTTTAAAGAGGTGTTACTCTAGCTCCACACAGATAAAACCTCAGTGCTAGCATATAGAAGCAAAGAGATAAAGCTGGAAGGAGTCTGTTTCTGAAGTGTTAGAAAGAAACAGGAATGAGCGCTCGGCATGAGGAGACAGGCAGGCATGACGGAAGACTGAAAAACCAACAACAGGGATGCTGTACAAAACGGACATGCCAAGCAGACAAAGTGACTGAGACAGACAAGCGGGCTGGCAAAGTGTCAGACACAAAAAAAGAAAAATAGGCAACAAACAAATAAGCCAGTTGTACTTCTAGATCCTCTGAATCAGCCCTATCCAGCCAATCACCTTCTCACCCAGGAGACACAGTCCTAAAGAAAAGCAAGTATTTTACCTAAAACAGAAAAAAATACAACGTCAAATCCCCCCACACTCCTCTTCAGGCATGTTTTCACAGCCAGCATCATAAAACATCTCTCATTATTTGCACAAATATAGAAGAAAAAAACATCCTGAAGGGTTAAATCCTTCCGCAGATGCAGAAAAGAAGGGCTTGGTGGGAAAACAGGGGTGTTCTTCTAAGATGCTCCATACTGTAAGTAACCCCTGAGCAGTCCTTGCAAAGCATTTGGGGAGATTTTTAGTCTGAAAGACACTTTACAAAAATAAATTGTAATTGAGTTTAATAATCTTCCCCTTTTCAGAAAGGGCCTGACAGATGCTGCCTAGTGCTCACTTCTGCCCCATTTCAAATATTTTTACCTTATTTGGATGAAATATATTATTTTTCTAATGAAAGGAGGTTGGTTTTTTTTTTTTTTTCCAAAGAGCTGGTTTTCCCTTCGTCCAGCTGGTGCCTTTATTAGGTTAGTGCTTGCTCCCTTTTGGGTTTGGGATTGTTTTTTTCCCTGAGCTGGGAGAGACCATGCCAGCCCCTCGATCTACAAGTGCGCAGTTCAGAGCTTCTACTGCACAGCAAGTGGAGGAGTTGGGCCCTGCCCTCCCTCTTCCCTGATACCCCAAAATACACCTTAGGTACATTTCTATCATTTTATTTCTTTTTTTTTTTTGCGAGCAAACGTAGTGGTAAAAGCCAGCCTTTCATCACCATAATAGGTAGACACAGCTCTGGAGGTGCCTACAGAGGCTGACTCCTGAGGAAACAGCATATCTAGGGATAAGATGATAAAGGGAAAATGAAGAACGCTGGAAGCTCTCTCCTGTGCCCTTAGGTAAATCATTTCCTATGTTTCACCTCCCAGCATCCCTTTACTTTTGTTTTCAATCCCTAGAGGCCAAGGCCCTCTCTTGCTTTGCACTTGCATACCACCCAATGGTATGAGAGGTCAAGTCCAGGCTGGAAGACTCTCAGCTCAAGCTGAACATCAGGTTTTGGTGTGCGCGGTCACCACCACATAAATTTGTGCTTAACATAAAGCACCACCACACAGAAGGGACCTTCCAAAGCTTCCTGTTGTCAAAGCTGTTGGGAAACACGTGCTCCACAACCTGCTGGGTGTGAAGGGTCTAGTCAAGCATGGAGACCTTGACTTCAACACAACGAGTTTGCACCAAAGAGCTACTCTGGACCTGCTGTCTAGCCTTTGTTTTCCCCAAGCATCATGCTGCCCCACCAAAGGAAAGGCAAAGGCAGCCTCCATTTCTGTAGCAGGCACTGCAAATGAGAGCAATGGAGTAGACACGGACTGGGTTTTCCCACAGCCCCCTCCCTGCCACAGGCAGCAGCCCAGCATATACCACGCTTCCTTCCACCAGTACACATCAGGATAGACTTTCTTGGCAACCCTTCTAACAAACCCCAGACCAGGGCGAGGTAGCCACTGGAAACGCAGCCAGTTCCTCCACTCTATCGAAGACAAAATCAAGAGAGAACAGAGTTATTAAAAAATACTTACTTCCAGAAGAATCTGAGCTGCAATAAGGAACGCCCATGTCTAAAATGTCTGCATCCAAGCTAGGGCACACTGGAGAACTGACCATCACAGGCTGTGCCAGGACTGTTGGGCAGCTCGTCTCCCACAGCTGTGCAGTCCAGGCCATCAGGGGACAGTGGCTACAGCTGGGTGCTGCAGCCTCACACTGTGCTTGCCAAACCACAGCCACAACAGGGGCTGGGGGGCTCCAGGGCACAGCAGTTCATGGGGGCTGGGGTTTTTGTGTGAGCTGCAGGACTTAGCATGAAACCTAATTCCCAAAGTTGGCTTTCCATGCAACTTGTCTTTGTCACATCTCTGTATCGACCAGACAGTATTTTTTACCATCACATGTGGAAACTGAGGCACACTTATAAGTAAAACACTCTGCAAAGTGTCATGCAGCAAAGCAGCAAGATCACAAGGGATCCTACAGTCCATTCTCTTCCTTCTGATCCCAAACACTGTTAGGTTACACCCCCAATATGCAAAAAACAATAAAAAAAATTCTTCCTGCTTCAGATGAAGATGCACATAGGACTTATTGGTCACATCTGGGCGTGAGGAAGGTTGGACAAAGATGGGAGACATTTCTCTTAAACCTTTCCCACTTTGTCACATTTTTTGAGTTCCCCATATTTCTCTTGCAGCTATTGAAAAGGGAGCTTTTATATCCTCGAATTACTGGAAAGCACCAGCCTGATATTGTTCCTCTAGGAGAGACAGCAGAGGCTCACAGGGTTTCACTGAAATGTGCTCAAATGACACCATTCAGAGGAAGCTCCCATCACCTGCTTTCTATATGCTCTCAAGGACCTATAGAAACCATGTTACGAACCCACTGAACTCACCTATGGGGGTGTTGTTATTCTTCCTGTGTCAAAACAAGTGAAATAGAGTACTTGAATAAGCCACATGGTGGGTAAGTGTTGCTGCTGTCTTGTTCTGCAGAAAAAAGGTTCGCTACCTGGTCATCTCTCAGCTAATATGATGCCATTCTCAGTGCCCACTGGCCAGTGGGCTAAACATTTCACAGGGCAGCTCATCTAAGAAGTTTTGTTTCTAGCAAAAAAAAAAAAAAGGAAAAAAATTACAAGTCAGCAATCAGGCTACATGGTTCATAAGGACCAAAATACTCGCCCTGTAACTGTTGCTATGCTGGAAAGACAAGGAACACCAGGCAGAGAAATGAAACTCGTGATTCACGACAATACCTGCTGGTAAGAAGGTCTGGCTTCTTCCAAATTCTCTGCTGGTAGGTTGGATTTCTTCAACAAAGTACACAAACACCCCATCAGCAGCCAGAGGCCCAGAGTTAGATTTTTTTGAGCAACAACAGCTATGATGAGTCTTCTGGGTTTCATCAGGTTCAGGAAAGGAAAAACTGTGACCTAATGAATTGGTAAAAGTTGTAAGAAGCAAAAACTCAGGGAGGGAAAAAGGCAGTTGAAGGAAACTGCCTTTTACTCTGCACCAGAAATCTTGAGGTAAATGAATTGAACACTGGCAACATGGAGGAAAAGGGGGGAAAAATGAAGCCGCAGGGATGCTTGTACTGTAAACCTCGTAAGTCACTCTGCAAGGCACATACCTCAGCAACATATTTTCCACATTTCACCAACTGCTGTTGTCCAGGCACTTTCTATTTTCAAAACCTTCTATGTATATAAAATGTACACAGGCAGGACAATACTTTTTCATCACATCCCCGCGTTCAGTCGTGTTTTCTTTTCACAGGGATTCTTGGCTTGGAGAAATGAAAAGTGCCATCTCTTAAGAAAAGCCTTTCCTTTTAAACACTTTCAAATTTGCCCTCTTTTAGCTAAACGTGACGTTCTTTCTGAACGTTAAACAGTGGAGAGAGAGACTGAGAGGGAGAGGGAGAGAGAGGGACACACACTCACTCACTCCTGGGGAAGATATTCGTCCATTTAAGGAATGAGAAATCATCACATTCAGCAGCAGGTCTAAATACAGTAATATGAAGGTCCCTTTCGCTCCCCCTGAGCAGGAAAATGTCACTGTGTACCAGACACCCAAATACTGAGGAATCAAGTAAATCCCTCATTTTTAAGAAGGGAGCCAAATACTTCTTTCTGTTGAACAAAGATGGGACTGCAGTAGCTACAAATTACTTGCTGTACGCCATTTCTTTCAATGGCTTCTGTACTGACATGGCAGGGTTAGCCCAGTCATGGGATACGGCACAGCATTCCTGGCTGGTAGATAAGACTAAGGGGCCATGGGATATCTCACACGCTCCCTTCAGCACCTCCTGCTGCTGGGGGTGGAAAGGAGCAGAATGCTGCATTCTGCACTCTGCAGAGCCTCCTGCTGGGAGGAAAGGCACCGGAATGGCCATGTTTTACTCACCGGATGATACATCAATCTCGCCCTCTGCGACATCAGAGGCAACTTAGCATTACCGTGTTGTTGGGAGCTACTCATACTGTACCTTATATTGCGCTTACACCATTCTCTACACTGCCTCCTGCTGATATAACCTAGTATTGGAGCAGTTAGAAAATCAACCATAAATGTCATGCAGAAAACATTTTATACAGACTGACTGAATTTCTTTAATAGTCCCTTTTCCCTCCCTTTACCACCCTGCATGCACATTTCTCCCCAAAATAACAGTCACAGTAATCCAGTAACAGCCTGGTGTTAAATAGTGGTAACTCATATTTATTACAATTATATACAATCGTATTTTATATTTGAAATCTATACATGACCACACAGACGAGCACACTTGCTTGGTGAGGACAGTGAGACTCAGTTGTTATAAGAATTGCTCTGCTAAGAGGCTCTGATGCAGTGAATAATATAATTGGACACCACCATTTTGCCAGCTGAGAACACAATGCTGCAAATGAGAGGCTTCAAAATTCACTGTTTTAATTTGTGCATAGCCCCAGTGGGGCAAAAAAAAGGCTGGACCGGGCAGGAAGGGCCAGTGTTGTACATCAGAGCTGGAACTGTTCTCTCTTCTGTAAAGACTGCTTGGCTGAAGCAGGTGCCTGTCACTGGGTAGGTGCAGGTCTCAGCTGATAACTTAAGATGGGTTTTCTCCTCATGTAGGGAGAAAAACAGGCTGAGAACCATTGCAAAGATTCAGAATTAACCAACTATTTCAGCATCTGATATCACCTCATACATTCATTCATTCGGGGAAGCTATAAATAAAATGTAAGATGTCAAAAACTGATGTGAGCTCCTTGTCTTTGGAGGAGGAAGGGTAACAACTGGGATGAGTGGGGTCAACTTCTTTTAAAGCCTTCTTTTACTGGGGAGCAATCAGTAACAAAGCCACCTATTCTCATGGATTTTACTGTGGCCATGAAACCTGGACTTGGTCCCTAGCAAGAGGCCACTTTGATGAGTGTAAGCTTGTGGAGTGGAAATAGTGCTCTTTGGACCCCACAAAAATTTAGCGTTTTTAGATGCTAGGTAGTTTCAGGAATTTGAGGCTTGACATAGGCCTTGGAAAAGCCAAGACTAAGATCTGGTGAGGAATTCAGGGTTAAAATGTTTTTTTTTTTGGCAACAGAATATCAAGTAGTTTGAAAAATAAAAGAGAGGGTTGTTTTGGGCGACAGAGAACTGGTTTGGGCCTTATGTGGGGATTAAAGGCTTCTGAAATCAAATTGCTCAGGACAGACTGGTTTCTGAAGTTGGACAGAAGGACTCAAGGATGCAGCAAAGAGGCTGACTGTTTCAGGAGAGATGATGTTTTTGTAAGAGGACTTATTCTGTAGCTGTGGTGCATGGTAAGGCGATTGGTCTTCCAGCCTAGGCAGTGACCCCAGCTCATGGGGATAATGTGGGTCTGGGAGGGGAGAAGAAGCCACTGCAACACTGCAAAGCCCTGTGATGAAACAGGGCCCACCTTGTTCACTGGGCAGTCATGACCCCGCTCAAGGTCAATCATGGGAGAATCACTGGAGGGGATGGTGGCACTTCTCTCCACAAAATGGGAGAGGCACCGGGGACAGTGCAGGAGGCTAGGGAAGATGTACAGCAGCAGCAGCCAGGATGCTTTAGTCAATCTCATTCTCATTGCTGGCCCCCTCAGGTCTTCGTAGCTTTTCCACTTGCTCATTAATCTGACCATCCCCTCCTCGCCGGTCCTCAGTCTGGACACCCAGACATTCCTCCTCATCCACATGGCTAACATCATCATCCTCGTCGTCCTCTTCCTCCTCTTCATTCCTTTTGGTTTCCCTTTTCTCCTCCTCACCCTGCACCTCCATCCGCACTTGGCTCTTGACGTCAATCACTGCCTTGTTGCCTTCCTCTGTGCTCAGCAGATGGCAGCTGACCTTCGAACCCTCAGGGCTGTGGTTCTCCTTGACTGGTGATGAGGTGGTAGACTCGTTGCTGACAGGTGAGATGTCACTGCTGCTATTATGGTTGGCAACAACAGGGTTGGAGGGTGAACTTGGCTTCACCGGGATCTGCCATGACGGGATCTTAGGAGCTGAAGGGGAGGGAGGAAACTGCCTCCTTGGGGAGGGGAAGAGGGGAAGAAAAGGAGAGAAAGGGGCTTTTATTAAGAACATCGAGGTGTTATCATTAGAGAGAATGGTATTTGCACTGGGGAAGTCATGTAAAGCAGGACTGAAGCTGCAAGTTTCCTTTGACATAAATGAACAAAACCAAAGCCACTTCACTTCTTCAGACAGAATCTCAAAGTGCTTTACAAGCATCAGTAATCAAGCCTGTACACAAGGAAAATATCACAGCTGGGCAATCTGAAGTACTAAAATGATCTGGTTTGGCCAATTTCACAGAGCAAGCTAGCACTCAGGAATGCTGCCTGTGGAAAGACATGGGTGTCCCTTTATAAAACAATTATTAATTAATTCGTAAAGAAAATTCCCACTGGAGCAAGAAGTCAGACACACCAGGTCCTTGTGCCTGAGCCAAGGAATTTCACCACCTGGCTCTCGCCTCCACTGTGATACACAGCTATTGCATTCTGGCTCATTACAATCCAGAGCCTACGTCCTAGTCCCAGCATGCACTTTACATGTTTGGGCCAGGTCCTGGCTGCTGCAAACTGGTTCAGCTTCTCTGATTTAGTCATACTAGCTTGCACCAGCTGAGAAAGCTGGCTGCTCTGTCCTCGAGTCCTTTCCAAGTGGGCTTTAAAGATTTGATAATGGCAGGCTAATGCCCAGCCCTAAAAGGAGAATCCAAGTACCAAACAGGACAAACGGAAGTGCAGTGGGGAGTACTGGTGCCCTCAGAAAGTTGTTCATCATGAAGAACAAAGCAAAAAAGCATATCTGATCTAGCAGTCCCCATCCGTCCTTGCTTGTGTATGTGAAAAGTGGGAGTATGAAAAGGTACCAGATCAAGCTCTGAAAAGGATGCTGTGTGGCAGGGCGTCCTCATGCCCCTCAGGTGAGCTGGCTAGTGCCACTGACAAGACCAGAGCAGCAAATGGCAGCTCTCCTACAGTGAGTGCTCAAACACACCACATTTTCTTAGACTGAACTATGAACAGTAGTTGCTCTCACCTCCCTCTTCCTGCTGCCACCACCAGCCATTGAAGAACTCTGCTGGTCTAACCTCCGTCTCCTGTGACTGCAATAAGCTAATGTCTGCATTATTCAACCAGTATCATAAATGCAATTAACAAATCCAATCTGGAGACTTTCTTGGCTCCGGTGTTGCTGCTGCCTCCCCACTGCAGAAACATTTGCCTTTTTGTTAAAAAACAACCCCCCAAAAAGTTTTCTTTTTTCCAAAAAGCACTTATCCCCCAGCCGCAGCTTTCCTATTGCTGAAGAGGTGGCATTAAGTAATACTGTCTACCCAGCAGTGATGCTACTACAACCCAACTCAACAGACTGTAACTTGATATGTGTCCTCAATCCTCCAAAGCTTTCTACTGTGGCTCCCGGGAGAAATGGGAGGTGTAGCGAGAATTTAAAAGGATATTAAAGACAATACACTTTTCAGACTTCTGAAAAGCCCACTTGCTGAGATCCAGAACATGTGTAGTCCAATCTTAGACTGATCTTTGAAGCCCATCTCTTAGGAAACAGACGACTTGAGAAAACTGAGTTACATGTAGAAGGAGGCAAGGGATTCGTATCAGAGTGAAAGGATCAATAGCTGAAAAGCTAGATAAGCTCTTCAGTACTGTACTTGGAAAAAAAATCCTCAAGAACTGAGATCTGATCCCTGTTCTTATGACTGTCCCACAGGCGGGATTTATATCCCCCCATTTCAGACATCTACTACGTTATAAGATGTCTATACCTGAGCTAGCTAATCGAGAGAAACAGGCTCTGCTGACTGCAATTCTTTTCATCCTGGTTATGCCCTAACCATGAACACGTCAGCTGAACCGTATCCAGACGAGACTCTCCCTGTAACAGAATGCAGGTGCAGATGCAGTCAGTACCTCGAACTAGGTAAGAGGCAACCTGACTGTGGTGAATGGCAGAGAATTCCTCTATCGTAAACAAAAAGGAAAAATCTTATTAATTACCCAAAGCGCTCTGTCATTTAAGGCAAGTTTGAAAAGCATTTTGAGACCTGTAAATAGAAAGTGATAGTGGAATGCAAAGTGGTATTATTAAAATAGCAATAACAGGATATAGAGCTAGCTCCTGTTGGAAATGCCTTTCCTCTCCATGATTGAGAGAATCCCAGAAAGCAACCCTTTCCCACACAACAATCTGCTCACATATTCCATCCATACCGGTTCAGGAGAAGTCCTTTTAATGAGTAGATCTCAGATTTCAATTCATTAATATTCTGCGACTCCAGAATCCAGTTGGTGGAAGTTGTGGCCTAGAACAGGAAAAAGAAGACATAAAGATCAAAGTATGAACTGGGCGATAGTTCACAAATGTCACTTTTTTCTATGTTATCCTCCTCTCCTCCCATCTGGGAATCTTGAGCCCTGGGTATAACACACACAAGCCCTACCATTTAAAATCTCTCAGATCTGAGTAAAACAACTTCCACAATAAAGAAGGACCTGAACGGATTCCACGCTGATAAGAAATAATAATTATCTCAAGGTACTAAGACTATTCAAATATTTGCTTTCTCTTTGGGGGACTGATTAATCTTGTCTCCAAGATACCATGCGCAACCATTGCTCAAGCATCTCAAAAGGACCTTTCTTTTTCGATAAGGAGGAGGCCAGCACTTGCGAGAATTCAGACAAAGCTAGGTATACATAGGACATCTTCCGCCAACGTATCAGACAGAGAATAATACACAAACAGGTAAATCATTTGACACTGACCTAATGAATGATTTCTAGAGAAGAGGAACTAGAACTAGGGTCCTGAAAGGCAGCAGGAGTTGCACTGAATCAGGTCCTTTAGTCTTTCCTGTGACTGCAGTTAGCTGAGGCAACAGATTCAAGTATCACATATTAACAACTATTTTAAAACCACTTGTTCATTTCTCCTAAATCATGAAATAAAGAATCAGTTATCTGCACTCTGTGGTGTTCAGAGTTGGGCTGATAAATTGATGCTTGAAAGTTGAAAAAATTTTCCCTAGTAGATCTGAAGTATTAGAGCTATGCTTGAGCTACCAGATTGTATCTCCAGAAAGCAGCTGGACTAGGCACTGTCCTGGATATTCCAAGGCAATGAATGCAACTTGATGGGAAAAGATGGTAAGGAACTCATGGAAGCCTGGTACAGCTTCTGTCAGCACTGCATCTGAATTGCTGTGGGATATCAGGCAGAAATAAGAGTAAGGTAACAACTGAGGAGAACATGCTGCAGATAATACTTTTGGCAATCTTTCTTATAACCCTTTTGGGAACTTGAGAAATGGGAGGAACATTCTGAAAGACAGATCATGGCCTATTCTTACCCATCCTATTACTCTAGCAACTCCTGTGGCGATGGGCTGAGTATGGAACCAAAGAACACTCATGTCTAGCACTTCCCATAGTAATTTCTGCTAAAAGCCATTAGGAATGAACCCATTTATGAGCATTGCTCCAGAGATACTCTTAATAAATCCCCTGACAAAGGAAGCCAGGAATAACATAAAACTCCTCCTCAGCAGTTCGTACTACATGTAGCCAGCACTGGTTGTTCCTACTTATTCTTTAAACAGACCAGCTAGTGCTGAGTAACCCTGAACACCTTCACAGCCAGCACTCCTCACAGTGACTTCTGGACTGCGAACCCAGTGAGCTGGGAGAGGCTCAGGCTGTAGTAGCTGTGATATACACAGATGCGTTCCCTTGGGATTCACACTCCCAGCCCTCAGACAGCAAGAATCCAGGAGCCACTGTTCTGGCTTTCCAAGACCTTGAAAGTTACAGCAGCACATTAACAAGGGAGTGATTTCCACTCACTGGCCTGCAAAGGACTCAAATTTCCAAAACACATATGGTGCCAGATGCCTAGGATTTAGAAATAAAATCTGACATCTGGGGCTTTTTAGCCAGTCTCTTTAAAAAACAGTTGTAGAAAATTCAAGCCTTGAATTTTTATGTACGTTTTTTAATTACTTAAAGTCCCTCTTTTTAATTTTTTACAGCATGCCAGTAGGAGTTTGAAAAGCAGATATAAAAACTTACATTACAGCTGAGAAAACACAGCTTTTATTCTTTGGTTTGTGGGGTTGCCCAAGTTTTTCTTTGTACACATGAGGTTTAGATATCATAACAATGTGTGCTACCATTTCAGTGCAGGGGGTAGAGAGGGGGGAGGAAAAACTTCTTCAAGACTCTCTAAACCACCAAGACTGTTATGCCCTTTTCCCTTCTTAAAGCTCAACATGTGGTCTTAATCTTAACACTTAAGACCTGAAAACAGTTTTCCAATTTCCGGACTGGCTCCAGGCCACTGGCAGGCCACAGTTCCCAAGGAAAATTGAAGTAGAGTGTTGTGACCATAAACTGGCTTTCATGGTTGGGTTTACAGCTGTGCCACTGAGGGATTCCTACTGTACAGTGTGCACACCACACAGTCAGCTGTGGCCCACCAGTTACACACCATCAAAGAGTTTGTACGAGATTAAAGTATAGGTAAGGGGAGAAGAAAACTGTTCATGGTAGAGGTAAAAGATTGTAAGCATTGTCTAAGGGATTTCACAGCAAAAAGAAAAATCTCTCCCTGTACAGAGAATACTGCAAGATGACTGGGCCCTGAATAATCCCAAGTTAGTGAGTGAAAGAAAGACTTCGTCTCTATGTGACTGGTTCAAATCCACCTCACATGTAACCAACACTTACTGGCTGATAGAATGCTTAGGCCAATGGCTGCAAAGTACTCTGGAGATGAAAAGCACTAATTCTCATTGCCGAAAGAAAATCAATTTTGGTTAAAAGTAGTTACTTGTAGTTACACATGTAACAACACAAACTAGTCAGAACTGACGGTTTTATTGCCAGGGTCAAGTCAGGAGTCAAGAGGAATGGACCTGTACATCCCTAATGTGGTTGTGATGGGGCCACCTGTAACACTGAGATGACCAAAATCATCAAAACAAGAAACCAAACAGTAAGAATGTTTGGCCATTACCTGGCCTGAATCTGCACAAGTGACTTAAATACAGTACTTCAAGTGTGTGCTTGGCTGAACAGGATTAAGTCATTGTTTTGACAATGTACAAGGGTACAGAAGAAATATAAACATGTAAATTACATATTAAACACAAATAAAACCTCTGCACAACTAGCCTTTACCTGTTTTGCTCAGTGGACTAACGGCACCATTATTTAATCTCAAATGCAATGCAGAAGACACAGAGCTGAGAACAGGTCTGAGGCCTCAGACGCACAGGCTACATACAAAGCTATAGAGCAAAGCCCTCTCAGAAGTTAGATATATTTCACTAAGTACCCAATTAATATCCAGTGCTTTAAACAGACTGCCTATGGAGAAGTCAGATGCAGAGAAACTGGCTGGGGATATGACAGAGCTGAAGGCTGGACTGTGAACCTAATAAGGTGCTTTCCATGTGCCTGCAAAAGAAGCCATGAGAAGATGGTGATGTTCTAAAGGCAAAGAGTTCGAAGTGGATACCTTAGAAGCAGCCAGTTCTTGGGTGAGCTCCTGGATTTTCTGTTGTTGCTGGATTAGCAGTTCCTGGACAGCGGCTAAAGTTGTCTGTAACTGAGTCACTGTGAGGGAAAAAGCAGGAGAGTGTTAAACTGAGATATATGCACATATACGCACTCACACACGTCCTTCCTGCTGTCTAGCTACAAAGATGACTTTATTCCTACTATACTTAATTTATCTATGCCCGCCTGCTCACTTTAATCCATATGATTTATCTGCACTACGGGTAATCTACCTGCACTGCATCTAACCTCCAGTATTTCTAGTTTATCTTTCCATTGTATAGATGTCTATAGCCCACAGTATATCCGTCCAAAACCTCTCCCTTCTAATTATATTGGTTTATGATTTGTACATCTCCCTGAACTTATACAACGTTTGTATCATTTATCTATCTTGGGCCTCACGCAGGCAAACACTGGGGCTAGCTCCAATCTGGGAAGAGGCTGGTCTCAGGACTGACCTTAGGGTACCATGAGAAATGAAAGATGCTTTTCTTCTCACCCTCCACTAAAAAGTGTAATTAGCATCCTCCCACGCTCAACCCATCAGCTCCTTCAACCCCAACATCTTTGACAAACTTACTGCTGAAAATCATACTTTTTTCCATCCCACTAACTGAATATACTTTGCGCTTTTCCCCTTTTTTTTCAAGAGAAGACCCTGTATTCCCCTCCTACACCCCAGCAAACACTGAAGAACTTCTGCTGGACTCAACTCCACTTGTAGGAGAACTTTTTCTACTTCAATACCTTATACAAAGCTTCCAGGCAGTAAACAAGCTGATAAAATAAAATAAAATTAAAAACTCTATTGGTGTGACAGGTAACAGCTAATCCAGACCATCATTAGGGCATTGGATAATGAATAGACAGCCTATAGAGTCAATAACAGAGAAGGTGGCTAAGGTCAGGGAGGCACAGTAATTACAGACTCTCCTGACCCTTCCTCGGATTTTCAGATGGAAGGTGGGGGGAAAACACCAAAAAAAAGCCCCTGAAAACATCAGAGAAGCAGAAATTAAAAATGAACTTTACAGCCCTCCAAAAGGCTGTCATTTTATTCCCCTTATTAATATTCTGAGGTTGGGAGCCTTTCCGTAAAAACATAATTAATTGAGGCCGCGCCGACAGTAAACAAGCAATTTCAAATTAAACCGAAATGACGGCGGCTTCATTTGCAAATGTGAACAGATTCTCAGAGCAGATAAATGAAGTCACCACATAAAGTGGAGATGGAGGGAAAGAAAAGGGTGGGGGTCTTGGCAGAATGGAGGATACATGGAGAAAGGCTTTGAGGGGTGAATTGATGGAGTCATTAATCTTTACCTGTCTGTGTCACACTGCCACTCATCTCAGAAATGTTTGACTCAATCCTCTGAAGTTGTTTCCTGTCTTCTTTTTGTCCCATGATGAGAGGAAGCAGATATTTCTGCATGGAATACAGAAACTTTTTTAGGAAATAGGGATACGCAACATCCTCAAAGCCCACCACCTCAGCCTTTATCACAGAGACAGTGATCATTTATCCACACACCTGGCTGAGAAAAGACATTCCCTCTACAGTAGGTTTTAAAAGAAGTTGCAGAAGAGAAGATATGAGTTCTGTGGTTACATTTTTGGGGGTGCTAAAAAACAGTTCCTAACTCCATATAAGGTTTCGTGGGACAGCTCTCAGTCCAGAGAAACATCCATCACATAGAGTACAATTTTAGATCTTATGCTCTCAAATGTGAACACACTGACGTGTCGCAACATCTGAGCTACATCTACAAGGCAAGAAATTCATAAGTGGGAAGAAGAGAAAGGCCCAGGAAAGGCCAGAGGAAGCACAAGCCAGGGAATGACGGGTATTATAAAATCTTTTGAACCTTGGCAGGGGAAGGGTTACAAGTCACAGAGGGAAAAGCAGAGATCTGGAGCATAGGGAAGAGAAAGGAAAAGGAGCAGATTTAACAACAGCAGGTGAGAATGAAGGAACCAGGGCTAAAGGAAGTGAGAACCAAGCTAGTACAGGATGGGAGGCAGTTCAGTGACGCTGTACGCAGCCATGAAAGCTACCTCATTCTGCCCTTGCAGAGGATGGACTGGATCCAATAGGTCACAACTCTCCTCTGACTACCATGGATCCTTCTGCAGCACTGCTCCTATGAGCTGAATATGCACTTTAACAAGGGCACATCCAAGCACAACATGGCAGGTGAAAAAAATGTGAGAAGGATGGTCTAGGATGTGGAAATAGCTTAGATAAAGCCTATCAATTCTTTTTCATCCTGGCTTTTGATCCATGTACACCCACTGCAGGGGCATACATACAGTATGGTTTCTGAGACAGAGCTGATTATCTAAACTGACACGTGTGGGACACCTTTCTTTTACACTTAATAGCACTGGTTTAAGATTTCAGTGTGGCTGTACACAGCTCTTACCCTCACAAAGCACACGTTTACACTCAGACATTCTGAAAAGCAAATGACTTCTGATGACTTTCATAAACAGTTCCCTCTTAATCTTCACAGAACACACATGGACAACTATGTTGTATCCTAGCGTCCTATCTTTCATATAAAAATCACTGTTTTCAAACTCCCTCAAAATCTCATGAAGAGCAGAGGGAATTTATCAACTGTTTCCAAAGGTGTCCTACTCCTATAAAAGAATATGGGTCTCTGCTAGGCACACAATATGCATTATGAGGTTTGGACAGACAGCAGAGCAAGATCTGTAAACAAAGAATACAGCGGTAGGATGCATTGACAGCATCAGTGACATTATGCCAAAAAGTTTATGTAAATCATCAATATGTGTTAGACATGTGTCATTTAGTAACCGAAATATATGCAGGTCTGCAAGGCCCAGCAGCTGTTGTCTTAACATCTCTCTGGACACTTATCAGCTCCACCATTCTTTGCAAGAATGAAAAGATCAGTAAGGTTGTCACCACTACTTTAATACAAAAACATACGGACAATAAAAAGCCATTCCCTTGAGCCATGTAACTTTACTTGCAGAGATAGAACATGTTGCTTAATCTGGCCTCTCTTTCTTAGCCCGAGACCCAGGAAACTAATGATAGGACAGGATAAGAAAACTAGTTTTAAACTAGAAGGCTAACATTTTTATTTGTAAAATAGGTTTTACTAAACAAGACAGTAATTGTTAATTAAAGAACAAAAAACCATGAAAACCATCAGCCTCTCATTCAGTCTTCACCTCTGTCCCTTTTTCAAAAAGAAAACACAACTTCTACTGGACCAAAGCTCTTTACACTCTGCTGTGTTGACCTGAACCACTTACGTCTTTCTATGTAGCCACAGAATATGATTGTTTACCAAAGACATTATCTAATGTCACCACATTGCTGGAAAGCAAATCTACAGTGAAAGAATATGTTCAATTGGAGAAACATGGCACAAGAAACAAGAAGGGGCTGCTGTCTCTACAATACACAAGCAGACACACGCTTGGTCTACCTTGTTCTAGGCACATTGGAGTAGAACTAGAGGATGTTTGGCAGACCTGGAAATTAGCACTTTCTTTTCAATGTTCTGATCAAAGAAGATTCTTTCCTACCCAAGGTGCAGGATCATCAGTGGACAAATCATTAGACTGGGGCTATGACAGTAATGTCTGCTAGCCAATGCTGAGAGAATCCCTTTACTGAACTGTGCTCGGTTTCCCCAACTTAAAAAATTCCAAAATATATATACATGATGAAAATGACCTTGTTTCTAGCAGTTTGAGATCCACTGTTAAAAGCTGGTTTTGTTTGATTGCCAGTTTTTGACGCTGCATTTTCATGTTAAGTGTCTACATTTCTCAAATATATCCATGACATTGCCAGTAAGAACAGAGATGCTTCACCAGCTTGGAACCAACAGGATCCTCTGGACACAAGCAGCATAACATTGGTCTCTCAGAGTACAGGGTAAGAGCACTGAGGGAGATATTACCTTGAATCCAAAGGCAATTCCTGCCAGTATGACAACCAAAGCCCCACAATCTCGCCATCTGTAGCCACGTGGACCTAAAGGTCAAAATCAAGAAATAATCATAGTCAGAACTCCAGGTGACAGTATTTTCATACACCCATTCTATTAGAGAAAAGAGTAATGAATAAAGCCAGGTCTGCTGTTTCTTAGCAGGCATAGATTTACTGAGCAGAGGGCATTAAGACGCTGGTAGTCCCTCAGGTACAGTGTGCAGACTTCTGGCCCTAGGACATTGAAACATCTGTCCAGACCTCCAGCATTGACACTGGCCTCGCACAAAGTGTCAAAGGGAGACAAATCACAGCAGCAATTAAAAAAGTTCCATCAAGCTGTTTTGCCCTACTCTTTCCTTGCAGAAGGCACTGTGAACCCTTCTGCACTTTCCCCAGATAACTGTCTGTGGTGTTAGTACTAGCTAAGGTTAACTCATTACTTGAATACCAATTGTTCTCCACTATCATAATTTTTGAAAACAGGGACAGAGCTAGAGATCCAGAAGAGTGCAGAAAAAAAACAAAGAAGGAAGCATTTTGAGAAAGAAGAGAAATCTATTAGGGCAATAAATGGGTTTGCAAACACTGTGTCAGCAATTACAGACCATTTCAATACAGAAGGATCCAGTGTCTTTCAAGCCTGAATTATGAATGGGAACCAAAGCACACATAAACAGCAGAGAGAAAATATGCAATTAAATATCTACAGAGAGAGGCAAAGAAGTAGATAAAAGCTTGAGATATTTAACACACAATTCTGCACAGAAGCTTAGAGACTCCACAGAGCAAAAGATATCGTATGCTCTACTCCTTCAAGCAGAATCAGAAGATACCTGTCGTTTTCGACCAGCTTTATCCTTTCACCTCCCTCGCAGTTCCCTTAACAAATCTTGTACTGCCCCCGGTTTTCTTTAATAATAAAGAGGATGCAGAGTGATCTTTCCTAAAGTTCAGTGGCAGGATGTGGGCAGAACTGATGAGGTGGAGGCCGCTGTAGTCTCCAAACAGACAGATCCAAATCTACATGTGACCTACACCGTCTCGGAAATGCATTCTGTTCTCCAAAGTTTCAATTTAGGCTTTCAAAGGGAGGCTTAACTGGCTGAAATGGCTGGAAGCTTGTCTCCTTTCTGCTTTGCTCACCTATTGCCATTTTTCCTGTTGCCAACATCTTCTACAGGGCATTGCATTGCAAAAGTTACTCCTAATCCCAGCCCTCAGGCTCTACAGACAGGCACTGACTCTCAAATACTGGCACTCAGAGCTTCTTGCTATGTTTTAGGACACAGATCCTCAAATTATCCACTGGCTAGAAATCTGAACAAATTAAAGCAGCTCTGTCAGAACTGGCGAATAGTGTCACCAGCAGCATTTTGGGTTGCTGTAGTTGCAGTTTTGGAGCTTAGGCACATGATCAAATTATCACAACTTTTTAACTTAATGAGTTAACACACGTCAGCTAAGCAGCAGTAACTGGCTGTGTACATGTCAGGATTTAAAATGATCTCTGGCTAATCGTGCTGCAAACCCCAGTCATCCATCTCACTTTGCTCTCCTTACTCTGCTCCCACTGTCATTTCTGGTATCTGAAGTCTCTTGAATGTCCAGTTCTCTGCCCTGAACTTCTGACTACAAATATCCTTCTATGACAATGCAACTTGTTCCAGGCTGAACTGCCTATTGTAAAGGGTTAATTAACCTCAGAGGGTCTGTGGGTCCAACTGTGGCCTGTCCGTGGCAGTCCTTGACTGGCTGTCCTTGACTGGCTGTCCCTAACTACCTCCTAGCCGCGGTGACCTCCGAGTAGAAAGGAGAGACACCTGTAGGACCCTGTCCGCTTTGCCCCTTCACCTCACTCATCTCTCCCTCCATTCCTGTAATGCTTGAGCTAAGAACATTTTATTGCCCCCTGGTTTTCATTATTAATGAAAAGGGACCAGAATGATCTTTCCTAAAGTTCAGAGAGTCTATAAAGACAAGAAGCTGAAATGCCACTTTACTCGTTTTAGAGATGTGTGAAATAATTCTGTCTTGTGGCAAAAAAAAAGTGAGGGGGGGTGGAGAGGAAAAGTGAGGGAGGGAGGGACGCAGTAAAGGCTCTGCATTGACCACATCAACTTTACAATGTTATGAAGAATGTCACAGCCCTGCCTAAAATCCACATTCAATCTTCCTTTTTCTCTGCAATACTTTAATCTAAAATGTGGGCTGGAGAGAAGGTTAGAATTTTCTCAGTTGTAACCTCAGTGTTCATACTGACTTCTTTGTATATCCTCAATTTCCCCACTGGCAAAACTAAAATAAAATTCAGAGAAAGTGAAAAGACACTAATAGCCCAGTTACTCTTCAGTTTAGGCACTGGGGAAGCAACAAATCATTCTACGTAAGAGACCCTCAAAAGGCAAATGGAAGGGTCACAGACATTTTCTCCATCTCTAAATCTGTGTTTTCTGTAAGTATATTTAACTTTCACAGCAGCAACTGTAAATTGCAGTTCCAGAGTAAACACTGTTTTTAAGATCCCCATTCATCTCAGAATTAACTTTCCTGACATCAATTAATTAGGCCTTGTGCATCCACGTGAGGTCAGCCTCACTAGTATCCACATTTAAAACTGCAGAAACTGAGGCTGGAAGAGGTGGTTTTCCAAGAGCGAACAGTGAACCCATGGAAAGGAGTTGGGCAAAACAACAAAGAGTTCAGATTCTAGTTACCATTTTTAATTGTAAGAGAAAACAGTCCGTGTCTGTATGCTACAGCCTCCCACACAATGAAGACACACAGGGATGGGAGAAGAAGATCCAAATGGTAAGAAAACCAGTAACTGGACCTGATTTTTAAGCAGGTGTAAAATCTGCACAAAACCCCATAAATGGAGACCATAAATACCCTGGGGAAGAACACAGACAATATCTGGATGATAAGCATGCAGCTTTGCACACCTTGCTCAGAGACTCCCCTGAGTTTGCTTGTAATTATAGGGGTTAGAAAAGCAAAAAAAAAAAATATATATATAAACCCAATTAATCATTTAAATATTTAAAGTCAGATTTTTGTCCTCACTGCTGAATTAGTATATTTCATAACGCCAACAGCAGACAGCCCTGGTTTTTTACTGGGGGTTCATTTTAGAGCATGTTTAAACTAGTCAGATTGAGTGATGCTTCCAGCAACTAATCGCATGTCAAATAAAAGATATTTTATGTAATAAATTACTGCTACAAGTAATTCAAATGTCATTTATCAGTTTTATTATCAGTCAGGCAAAGTCTTGTTTCTCTATATTAATCAAATTCAAGGTTTTTTTAAGCTTTTTTTTTTAAAGCAGTTTTGACACCTCTTGGCAAAAGTACAAACTGGAGGGAAGGAACTACTCCTCCAGAACAGGACAAGAAATAGTAGACATGGTATTGAGCTAAAATACAGTGTCTAGAAACTTAACTTAATTCTTGTCTCTTCCTCCAAAAAGTTATTATTGTCTCTCTTAAACCAAACCCAGGAGTTCGGCATACAAGAACTATGCTACTCTGAAGGCTTACAAATATGCTTCTTTCTCATTAACTCTTCAAGAAGAAGAAAGTACTTACATAGGTAACAGCTATTTCCAACAAAACATTAGAACATTAAGTAATAATGTACAAATAATGTACAAATTAAGCAATAATTTGCAAAACCAAGTATTTAAGTGTTATGAATTATTTCCTGCAACTTAAAAAATTGGAACAGACTGAACTGACAACAGCAGGAGATCAAGCAAGTAAAATCAAAAGGTGTGCACAGGATTTATTGCTTTGACTCACAAGAGTGGGCATCTTACGCTGGGGTTGCTGGTGAGATCACGAACTCGGCTGTTTGCTCCATTCCTGCTAAATAAACTCTGGAGATGGTTCTGAAGCCACCCTGAACTTCTGTACTCGTAACCCACAGTTTTAACGTAATTTTTAAACATAAAGCAGCAACACCTTGCTGAGAGAGAGGACAGAGAGAAATTAGGTTTCTTAAGACACTAACCACTGCTTTTCAGGACAGAACCCTCCTCAGCTGTTCTTCCTTTTTGCTCTCTAGAGGGTAATTCTTTCTCTCTGGTTTTGTGATTTTGTGTACAGGTGTCAAATCTACTCAAAAAAACTTTAAAAAGAACCAAAAATATCAAACACAAAGTGGTTCACAGTCTTCAAGACCTAAACTCCAGCAGATCAGATGCTGCTTCACAAGAAACTCAGATGTCTTCTTTGGGGAAGGCAAATATGGCTCATAATCTTTTCCAATATAAGCTCTTCCAATATGAGTTGTTGCCATCAACAAGTCAACTTAGAGATTGAGCAGTCTACCTATCTCTTTAGTTCTTTAGATATACTTTTCAACTTCAAACCTTGAAGCATTCCAACACTAGTGTCATGAATGCTTTGTAAGAAGATAAGCATAACAGATAGACAGAAAAAGTAGGATCTGTCTTTCTGTGTACATGACAACCCCTGACAAAGCTGTGAAAGATAAATTGACTTAGTAAACTATCACAGAAACAACTGTCCTCAAGCAGATTTGGACCAATTCAGAAATATTCATTACAGGATTAGCATCCAATTGATGGAATAACCTACAGCCAACAAGACACCTTGAAAGAGCACTGAGCCACTGCACAGTCTCGTCCATCAGCTCTAGAGAAATTCACATATTCTTTTTGCAGTTCTGATACCATGGAAAGCATTTAACAGGAGGACACAAAGATGGATCCATCATTAACACCATCAGTACCACACCAGTCAAGGACCAGAACAGGGCACAGATGACACCTAATCAAAACAAATACCGTGTATATTTAGCTGTTTAAGCTTAAATAGAAGATCTGCAAAGAATGGCAAGAGAGGGGAGGCACAATACCTGATGAATCTGTTGTCACCATTTCCCTGATTTTTAGGGGTTGCTAAAAAGGACTGGCTCAGAGGCAAAAGCTTTTGCTTCAAATTATTTTAAAAGCACTAATCAGATCACAAAGCTAGAACACCAGTTTACAATTACAGCCCCTACAAAAGCTTTACTTTAGTGGCATTTTTATTCACCTCTGGTTTCTGAGCATTACAGAATGATACTTTCAGACTTCTCTTTGGAGCTGTTACTGGGAACATTTTGACGTTTAAATACTAGCTAAGATTCTTACCTAGTAAGAAGAAATTGGGACCTGGAGCTTTGAGGAAAGCCAAAATAGAAAAAGGAAAAAAAAAAACAAATAGGGATAAAGCTGCAAGGGTTAACAATGATGACAATGTTTTCCAGTTTGAATTGCATACTTCTTTCCTGCCCTACTGATATTAGTGGAACACTATAAAAAAAGGGAAGATTACCTCTTCCAATATTGGGTTGTGATAAGAGTTAGCTGAATGAGCAATGGATAGCACTAAGAGGGATCTGGCACCGTTTCTTCAGCAAGAGAGCAGATTTTGCTTTTCTGGCATTTTCTGCGACCTACAGCAGACAGGTATTAGCCCAGGAGGCATAATTCAGGCCTAGAGTTCACCAGCACACCCAGTACAACAGTAGAAATGTTCCAGTTCTGAGCCCAACTCCATCATAAATGTTATTCTTCCCAAACTGTGCCAAACCAGAGTATTTAAAAACTCAGAAAGCAAGTCTCGTATTGTCTCTAGCAATACAAAACTATGCTATAAACTAATAAACACAGCCCTAAGTGGACTGTTACATTGGTCAGTATCTGACCTAGAGCTGTTTAGGAGCAGTATCAAATTCCTTTTCTTAATACTTTGCAGGTAAGTGAAGTGATTTTCAAACTGCCAGACACACATGTAGCTGAACAGCTTCTTTTGATGGATTTTTAATGGTGTGTACTTTGGTTTTTATTGTTTGGAGCTTAGATACTTTTTTGCGAGGTTTGTTTTAAAATGCAAATATATATGTAAATTTTGAGTCTACACAAATTATGTTGAGACTTTAAAAATTCTTTGTGAGTGTATTTTCTACACAAAATCATACAATCACATCCACACAGTCTACACAGAATTTCTGCTGTCACCCCTCAGATTATTTAAGACTGAAGAGAGAAAGCTTCTTAAAATTAAGGATCCATATAACTGTTTATTATTATTACTCATTCATACTGGGGTGCATTGTCATATGGTTTAGTTTTAGGTAGTCTTGCAAAGACCAGGGAGTTGGACTCCATGATCCTTATCGGTCCCTTCCAACTCGACATATTCTATGATTCTATGAACTGACTGGTTCCCTGACTAGTTAAGAAAATAAGTCCTCTAACTGAAATAAAAACTTTGTGGTCATGTCCAACAGTTTATTGAACAGAGTCCACTGTTGCAGTAACTACAGACAGTAGTAGTGTTGCACTTTTATAGTGTTTCACTTTTATAGGACCTTCTATCCAAGAATCTATCAGCTTTATCATATATTAATCATCTAAGTATTAGAAAACCCTACTGATGAAGGGAAGCATGACCTTAAGTTTTAGAAGGGAAGGCTGAGTCCTACATTGACCAAATGCTTTTTCAAGTCCTTACAGTGGGTCAGAATCTAATTTGTATTGCCTGTACACCTTCAGGTCAAGAGATGTCATAAGCTAGTATGCATGATGTTTGTTTGTAGACGCTGATCTTTGGTATCTCATTTTCCTTGTGTAATATGATCTTGTCACAGGCATCAACAACTATGAAGTGCATTCAAAGTAACATTCGGTGTCTGATTCTGACAAAAAGTATGGCATTAGTTGAATTGAAATCTAGGATCTTGCACAGAAATCTGTGAAATTGCTGCAGAAATCACTGCGGAAAGCAACAGGACCAGATGTTTTTTCAAAGTGTTACTCACTATACACCACAGGGTGAGAGGGCTGAGTTGGCACCAGCTGTGTAGCAGGAGCCAGGGACTGTGGCTCCTCCGTGCTTGTGCCCGACTGCTGGAAAGCCAGGTCAATTTCTTCATCTGTCAGGCCTGGGGGAGCAGAGGAAATGAAATCAGTTTAGCACCTTTACCCACTTGATGCACGCATAATTAAATTCTCAAGCCAGGCAGAACCCTTTCAAGCTGCAAAGAATTTTGGCACCAACATGAGCAGTAATGCCTCCCCAATTTTGGATTCACTGGAATGTCTCCCTCTCTCTTTCTCTGTTGCAATTTAACCTTAAGCGACAGAATATTAGCCTCAACGCTGCTTCCAAATGTGGCTCATTCAATTTCCTTAATTTATCCTTGAGTTTATTGCTGCTTTTGAAGTAGCTTTCTATTGCAATTCTCCGTTCTTCCCCCGAAAAAAAGATACCATCAACTGCAAATGTGGCTCATTTTAATCTGTAATGGTGTAAAAAAAAAAAAGAGGGGAAAAAACTAACAATAATGCATGAAAACAGACAGGGAAACAAAAAACTAATTATTGGGTTAGACGACTAATTAGTCTAGATCGTTTCCGAAGACGGGAATAATTTGCTTTATTTTATGACAAATGCAGAAATAAAAAGAAAAAATCAGGACTGACTGTGATTAGTATGAATGGGACACAGAATGTAAGGAGGAAATAAAACTATAACAAAACAGATCAAAACAAGGCCAAGCCCAAACTTTCAGCTTAGCATTGCCCCGGCCTATTGCCGTATGATTAGATTGCCCTAGGGCAGCCTGGTTTTTATTTCACGCAGAGCTGTAGTAACACTGCACACATGGTACATGTTGGTGCGGTCACTCCTGCCATCAGGAAATGCCAGGATGACCATCTGTAACTGGCCACAACATATGGAAAGGATTTGGCCAACAAGGGGGGGAAAGAAAAGCAGCTAAAGGATTCCCGATGACCAGCATCTGTGAAGAAAGAAGCACAGCTGGATTATTTTTTCCAATAGTAGAAAACATCCTCTAGAAAAAGAATTTAGTACTCAGCTGGCAACCATGATGTGGGGCCTGGACAGCTGTGTATTATTTGTTGTGTTATCCTCCTGCACAGAAGCAGATAGAAAGCCAGTGTCCCTGCTATAAGGAACATGTGAAGTGATTCAGGACCTTTGACTATGCATGCAGCCTGTATGCAAAAACCTTCAGGAAGGCTGGAAGTGAGATATAGATTTAAGGAAAGAGATTTAAAAGAGAAGAGAGACCACTTGATTCTCACCCAGTTGTTGTAAGGACTGAGCACAGTGAGGAAAATGGTATGAATATGACAGCAGTGGGAGAAAAATAGGGGAATACTTTCTATCACCTCCACTCGAGATCCATGAAGTATTGCTGGTAGATGAAATTTCTGAACTTAATAATTTAAAACACTTAGCTTTTTAACATTACAGGGAGATACAATATAGAAAATGGCGAGGCTGCTGGGCATATTACCTAAGTTTCAAGAAATTTTTTCAAGATCGTAAACTTTGCTGCATACTGGGGGTCTAGATAGAATAATCTGTAGCACAAACAATATTGCCAGAAATAAATACACAAGTCTGTCTCAAAACTGTTATTTACTATTATAAAGCACTAGCACAGTGCTTCTGGTATTCAGAAGGCTTTGTAACTATTAACAGATCTTTTCCCTATTCCTGTGAGTATGTGAGACACGGAGAGTTCCTGGGAGAGACTATTCTATCTACTCTAGAGTGCAGATACAGATGCACAAAGAAGTTAGGTGATTTCTCTAACATAACAGAATATTGTCAGTGTCAGAAACAGTATCAGAAATCTGAAGTACCTGATCTCTGCTCCTGCAATCTGACAAAACCACCCCTTGACTTGTAGTTGAAATACGCCTCAAATCGTAAGGAACCAAACCCACACATAACAATATGGAACAAGACTTGCAGTGAGAGTAATAAAAGGCACATGAACACAATTCACCCTACTGCTCTAGTCACAAAAGCAGTATTTAGGATGTCTAATCCACGTTAAAAAGTGAAGTGCTAATCAGAAAGAAACTGTTTTAACCAGGTCCTAATCATCCAATGTAGGAGAAAGTGTAAACAGATGCCAACACTGCAGATCACTAGCAACTATGGAATTTCATAAAGGCGGAGACAACATTAGCTGCTGGCTGCAAAAGTGGCTCCCACTAGAATAGGGCATTTTGTTCTATTTCCATCCAAAGATAGCAAATCTGATAATATTTAACACTTAGAAACATACGGAAGTTATGGAGGATCCTTACTTAATTCTACAAAAAGAGCAGGAAACAATGCTTATTGTTTCCTAACCATACTGCCCCTTCTATTCTCATCCTGTTTGAGAAAAAAACCTAAAATCTTTTGCAGGTAAAATGCAGTTCTAGGATTATTCTGGTCTTGCCAACCAGGGACACTCAAGTACCACTGTTTCCATTAAAACCCTGCTGTACTGTGAAGAAAAAGCTGATGTGAATGATAGAATGATGGGAAACCTTTCACACTTGAGTTCCTGGTTTGAAGCCTGTGCAAAGTAGTGCAAATTGAAACTGTTATTACTTCCGGGGACTATTCTGCTGCCTTGTGAAGTGGTCTTGTTCACGGTACTAGTGGCATTATACAAAAGAACATCACAACTACATCCCTTCTTAATTATCAGAGAAGACTGGGAGTGCCATCACCTTGGAACACCTCCTTTTTATTCATCTGAACAAGATGTTTTTAATGCCCTGTCATCTTGGACTTCAAGCATCAAGGGAATAATCTCACGGAGCTGATTCCTTAAGCGTATATATGGAGTAAGTCTGCACTGCAACTAGTCATCTGTGGATTCAGAAATATACCTGTCTTCATGGTTGTCATTTCTCACACACACTAACAAAAACGTACAAGATATTCTAAGACTGTCTCCAGGCAATTATAACTAACTCATCAAAATTCCCTTTGGCCTGAATTTTTTTCAGATTCACCACCTACACACATGTATGCACACGCTATGAGGTTCCACACCCCAAATTATTCAACCTCGATATATTAATTACATAGAAAAGTGGGAATTTCTAAACCAGATCAAAGTGTCACCTGTTCCAATATCTCACCTTGCTTTATTTTATCACAGTCCTTCTGTCACTGTATTATACAAAAAAGTATCCATGGTCCATTCATTTTTCTAATCTAGCAGAAAGTTGGCAACCCCAAAATAATACCACTTCCCTTGTATGCAAAAGCAGTGCCACGAAAACCAGAGGTTTGTGTCTAATATAACTCTCAAATAGGTATGTCAACAAAATCACAGAAGATTTGCTCTAAATCTACTTTCTCAACACTTCGGAAAACAAACATTTTAGTTCTTCTGGAGTTGCAGCAAGATCAAGACCATGCAGAATGCAAAAGGTTAAAAGGAACAATAAAGGAAACTGCCAATTGTAAGTGAATTATATTTGGCTTTGAAAGCTGAGCCACGGCTATATTATAAAAGGCATCTCTTTGCGTTGTTTACCATCACCCTGACTAATGCAGACCTTTTTTTTTGTTTTAAATAATCTCATGCAAATTAGACACACACTTCCTTCCAGTTGATTGCTATCTGCAAGGAATAATCTAACCGCAGAGGGTACTGAGCAAGGACTGAGCTGAGGAGAAGGATGCAAGGAAACTGTCTTCATAGCCCTACAGAATGCAAACCTATTCCCTTCCCCCAACCATCCATTTAATTCCTCTACAGCACCACAGCCATTGCAAAGAATTAGTCATAATTTTCACAAAGCCTTAAAATTTCCTTTTCAAGCTTCAGGGTGTTGATTTGAATAATCCAGCACCCATGACTGTTTTGCACTCACAGGTTCTGGCTGACCCTCTTTTGTGATTGTCACTGCTGCCACTCAATTTTCAGGGATCGCTCAGCCTTTGTAAATTATAGTCAAACACAGAATCAGAGCAAGTCAGAGAATAAAATGGGTTGTCACAAACATCTCTTGGTGCCTGCACCTCAGGTATTGTACAAAAAGCTCCTCTGCCCGAGAACGTTTGAGACTTGACTGTCTGTTTAGGGCCTTTTATAGTGTCTACTACTATTTAATATAAGGACCTCATGTACACCAAAATACTGTTATGACCACTCTGAAGTAGAGGAGTACTTAGAGGAGTACTGTTATCCGTATTTTACAGATGAGGAAGAAGTGAGATGTACAGATATGAGAAGTGCTCCAGGGTCAGAACTGAACCTCTGACAGTCAGAAAATAAAACTCAGGATATGTGAGTCCCAATCCGTTGTTTTACGATAAATTCATTGTTCTCTTTTTTCTGGATGAAACACAGTAGCAATAATTGCAATGCAAAATCCTTGCATGAGCTTAACTAGATGAGCTTAACTAGATGACCCACTTTGTGACAACCCTTTTTCCCATCCCATCCACTGAGCTTATCTTTTTCTTCAATATATTCCTCCTTGTATTGCTCAATCCAGTAATTCAGGCAAGATTTTCACAACCTGAAGGCAACGTTAGTTTTAGGGAGAAAATTTTGGTTAGGAAGAAATTAAGAAGTCTGCCATCATAGGGAAAGGCGGTGAAAAGAATTAAGTTCCTTTTGTGGGTTTCCAAAGACAGTTTTATTACCGCTCTGACAGACCACCCTGGAGCAACCATCACACCTACTCTTGTGCAGGGACAAAAGGCAGGGGAGGGTGCAGGGTGGCGGGAGGGGGGGGGAATCTGTTGTTTTCCTCACACATGCACACACTTTTTCTCAAGAAGCAAACAAACTAGAACTGGATAACTTGTGTAGTTACAACAAACTATATGACTAGGAAGGAAGATCTACTGGTAGACACCCTGAAACGACATTACACTCCTGTTCCTGGAAGCCCCTGAGTCAACTCTGCTCAGAAAGAACATGGCCACATTTTAAAAGAATCATCATAAAAACTTTCTGGGATCTGATCCAGACTAATGATTCCACCTGTTCAGTCAGTTACGTGCAGTGCTGGTTGACTCTTTTATCAAATGTTTGTCCTGTATTCTACTCTGTGCTTAGTCGAACACATTTCTAAAAGGTCAAAAAGGCACAGTCTCCCGATCCATTTTCTTTCACACATCTTGGTTCACAGGGCATTCATGAGGCTGAGCCCAACCCAACATCTGAACAAAACCTAAGGTCTTGGAACATCACTCTGATTTTTTTACCCTTCATTTACATTAAGAGGCTGTATTTGAATGTAAACATCCTGCTGCTGCACTTCCAGCTCAAACTTTGTGTAAAGGAACCCAAACATCAAAGGGAAATTGACTGGTCTCAACTGTCAGGCCGAAAAGTGCAGAAATAAAAGTAATTTGAAAAGTTACTGAAAGGGCTTTGAATTCTTACAGCTATATTCATCTACGAGACAGTTAATTATGCAATTGCAATCTTTAGGAAACATTATATACTTTAACCCATCAGCGTGACTAAGCAGCAATCAGCACTGATAAAGGTGCTCTAACCTCAGTTGCACAGCACTAAAATAAGGAAGGAAAACCTGACTGACGGTACAGTGCTCAGAATTACAGTGAGCCACCCAGGAAGGAAAAGGTTAAAACAAAAAGTATTTTGGCATAACAAATATAAATAAATAAATAAATAAAGCTGGCAGCAGTTTCTCTTCCCGGCCAAGCTTTTTGGAGTCTATAATAAAATGAAGTGTAATGGAGGAGAGGAGGGCAATGTCAGAGGGTGAGGGTTTGGGAGAGAGGTTGTTAAGTATCTCCCTCTCCTCAGCTGTGTTTACTCCATTTACAGGACCCCAGGTGATTGATAGACAGACAAAAGAAAAGCAAGCAGATAGTGACCCCCCTCTGGGAGCATCGGTAAAGGGGATAACTCCTGACTCATCTAGAACCCCAAACTCTCCTCAGCCATTTGTAATTAAAAAGACAGAGCAAGATATGCAAACCAGAGAAAAAGTAAAAGAGGATTTTTTTTTTATTTATTATTAACATTTTGTTGGAACAGGAGAGTGCAATAAGGACTCTCAGAGCCGTTAAAAGTCGTTGGGTGACCTGCAGACCCCTATTTCCCAGAGCCTTGTATAAAATTGAATTTTTTAAACATAAATTACACGTAATGACGACACTGTAAAAACTAACAGTAATGGAAAGCTGTGCTGTATTTCATTAGCCTGTATTATTCCGTGCCACCTGATCCAGCCGGGCCTTGTTTATGAGTTAGTGTGTTAGCAGATGCCGATGGAAGCATTTGCTTCGACCTTGCTCTTCTCATTGGGGCATGAAATTACGACGGCAGCACCTTGATATTACAGCCATAAATACAGTAAACTGCAAATTTAAGCCAACGGCTCCTATTGTCTCTGAACATAAAGCTGATCGGTATTTATTTAAAAGGAGAACGAAAAAAAATATTATATATCACCTTGTTTATGGGTCCAGTCCCCCCCCTTCCCCTAATCTGCTTTATTCACTTGGTTAAATACTAAACAAACAAACTAAATCCTCCCTATTTTCTACTGATTAAATATTCTTATGAAATTACTATTGTCTTCAGAAAACTGGATCAAAGTATTTTCACTCTGAATAAGAAAGGGCAAGTGACCTGCATAGCATGTCTTGGAATGGAAAAAACAGGAACAAGTACTACAACTTTTATTCTCAGTTTTCTATATATGAGAAGTTCAAAATGTAAAATGAAAAAGTTGATTCTGGCCACTCATTCTCATTTGTGTGTAACACGTATGTGTACGCACATGAGAGAGACAAAGAAAAATATATTTCCTTCCAGTTGTTTTCTATTTAAAAATATCTCCCTTGTTAATACTATTTCAAAACAAGCAGGAAAGATATAAGGAAAAAAAACTGCAGTAAGATTAATGGGAGGGGAAAGAAATGCACAGGATTCCTTCTCTGAGGCAGCAGACAGCAGAGAGAATGCCTCCTTCTCCTATGGGCATTTTGGGTAAATACCCCTGTTCACTGACAACATACCCACTAAAATTTATTAGAGGGGAAAAACTCAAACACAAAGGCAAAAGGACATTGTAATATCACAAAGCATATCACAGCATAAATCACAGCATTATAAGCCAGTGCAAAATGTATTTCACTGGTAGTTTCAAGGCAGGGAAAATACAGTTTCACTTGTAGTAAGAGAGGCGAGGTCTTCCTCTTCTAATGTAAAGTAAGCTCCTTGCTTATATGAAGTATGTTATCTCTGTTCCAGATAGAAAAAAAGAAAAGGATACCTTAAGTAAAATCTCCCAATACAAAGTTATATATTCCAGGGGCCAAAGCACTAAGAGGAGAATACGAAGAACAACATGCAGGATGAAGTGGCTGGATAATGGGACTCAGACTCGGGATTCCGAAATGCAAAAGTCCTATTAGATGCAGCGGTATCACAGCCTTAACAAGATTTGGACACCCCACTTTTGAATTAATCTACGACAAATCTTCAGTTGGCAGACAACATAATTCAACAGGCACAATTTTTGCTTCACAAAAAGTTCAAATTAGAAAAAAGACAGACAGCAACATGACTCTAAATCAAACAAGACACGTCCAGAAGTCCTCAGTAACCTGAATTATAGAACCAGAAGTTTTGTTACAAAGCCCAGTTAAATTCCTACACAACAAGCATATGCAAAAACACAGCAAAATTTCCATCTTAGGTACCTTTGTCCAAAGACCTGTCTATTACAGAGTCATTCTAAGAATACCAGTATCAGCAAAAAAGACAGAACAAGCAAGTCTTTCTGTAACATAAATAAAGATCTCTCCTCCTAAAAACAGAGGGAAAATTTATTTTATCATCATCTATGGGTTTTATTTTTAGGTCTCTTGCCTTCAGCTTTTCCTTTCTATTATCATGCAAGCAGAAGAACAGCACCTGACAATGGTAGCGTAAGTCCACCTCTCTATTGCACCACTAGTGATGAAGAGAGAATGCATGTGACTAAGCTGGAAGACAATGTTGTAACACGGGACCACAGGACATCCAATTCAGCCAGTACATGATGTGAGAACACTACATAGAGAACAAAAACCTCTGCATATTAGAAATTATTTCAAACTAATGTCTACTTTGGAGTTTGAAAGCTTTGGACTCTATGCCAGGATGCCAACTCCAAGGTAGTTTATCAGGAACAGAACATAACCAAGGCTGTGACATTTGTTTAAAAGAAGCTTGCATAGAGCAGAAAATCGGGATAATGGAAGAGACACTACTCGAGTAACCACAGTGCTGTCGTACTTTGTTACCACAACTGACAACCTCCCTAGAAATAAGACTATGCATTCAGAGAAAACAAGTATTAGATACACTAAATGGGTAAATTTCCAAGCATACTCAACCTGTGATCTGCAAATGCTTCCTGTTATTCCTGCAAAGGAACAAGTTTCATGGTGATGGTTCCTGATCCTCATCACTTGTATTATAATACTCCTTAGAGACCCCAAAAGGCATTCCCTGTGCAGGTGTTGTGCCAGGTACTGTGCAGAAACAGAGTAGAAGGCAGTCAGACCCAAAGCATCTAACCGTCTAGGTGAAAGAAAGACAGGTTGGAAAGAAAAACGCTGCACACACAGATGCAGTAACTTATGTAGAGTACACACCAGGTCTATGAAATTTCCTTTCTATCAAATTGGGAACTACAGCAAAAAACATTCTATAAAAGTGAAAAGATATTAATTTCTTCTACAAGTTCACTTCCAAAAGTAGATCAGTTTGGCACATGGCACTTCAAAAACCTAGAAACTAAACTTCATTACCAAAACTTATGACAAATTTTAAAAACAGCAGTGCCAGAAAACGTTTGTGCTTCAGATCCATTTACTTTGTGTGAAAAAAACATATTTTGTTAAGCAGCTTGTTGAGCAATAGTAACAAAATAATTGGCTTTTGGCTATACTTTGATCTATAATAATATCTTTAGGAGCTTCTAAGGAGAAAGCCAGAGGTTGTCTTAAATTTGGGTAAGGTAAAACACTGGCATTACAGGACGTTAGGGTTTGATCTACCTTCGGAACTCCAATTTTAAACTTTATTTCCAACAACTTGAGCCGGCACATCATAAGAATTCCGGCACTGAAGTAGAAGGTGCCGGCCAGTCAACCAGACAGCTGTAACTCCACCAGCTCCTTTGTTATTGCAGCAAAGACTAATGGGGCCTTTCAGTGGTATGGGCCTGAATACGGTCCATATTAGATTTGACCTAGTGACTGGCCCTAATGTGGAATAACTCCAGTCACCGCTGATCTGTTATTACTGGACTAGGCTGGCCTGCAATTCTAGAACCAGACTCTCTTTCTCCCCAACTCTGTGTTCAAAAGAAAGGAATTGTGTAATAGAACAGCAATTTCAAGTCATTATAAGGAATTCTTTAACCAGATTTGTCAGAATATCTGAAGGATGACTTAGTTTTATATATAAGAATGACAAAGTCTGTCCTGATGCACCATTCCCAGTTCCTTATATCACTCTGGAATTACTGATTGCTCCAAACGCTAATAAGAGCAGCTGGATATTTTCTACATTAGACAATACCTGTCAGAGAGTAGCCTCTGCAGACTAAGAACTGCAATGTAAAGAGCAACTTGCCTCAACATTATTTATTTTCTCTTTTACTTTCAAAACATTAGACAGGAACAAAACAAACCCATTAGTCCAGACTTATCACACGAAAAATCATATAAAGTGTATATTAAATGAAGTTTTAGTATTTGAAGAACGCCCAGAAGGGCACATTGAACATGCAGTACAACAGTGCATACTGTGCTGTCTCTCTGTTGGGAAGTTGCTATAAGGAGCATGGAGAACCTGCATGTTTCTAAGAAAATGTAAAAATACATGGGAGTATGTATGGAAAAATGTATGGAAATGTAAAGAAACCAACACTGGGCAAGGAGCCATGAACACAGGAGCCTAAGTCCTTTTTCTGACAGGTATTTTCTCACAACCTTATGGAGTGTCTTTGCTCCTCTAACCCAGTTTCTGTAAAGTGGAATCAATGTTAGACACCTACGAGTCAGGTACCATCGCACTGAGAAGATAAGCTCAATTAAGAAAAAAACAACTAAATACTACATATTTGATTATTATGGTACAAATGTTTCAGGTAAATCTGGTTTGCATTTCCCCCAGAAAGACAGAGACGCTAATACACTATTATAAAAAGACATGTCAGCAAGTATTCATTACAGATTATAAATCACCCTCCTTCTTTCTTTCGTTTTAGAGAAATTTTTTTACATGCCATTAAAATATTGTTTGCTGTATGCTACTACAAAGCTAGCCACCTGTAAAATTAAAGGCTGATGCTGCCAATAAGTGTTGAAATACCTTCTATTTAAAAGGCAAACCTACTTTGTAATTTTTAACACAACTATATAAATATTTCTCCACCCACCCTTCACAATTTTGTTGGTTACACTGCGTCCATTTAGACAACAACCATCTATGTCATCACACAGGATGTTAATCTTGGGTGGAGAAGAAAGAAACAATAGCAAATTAACTTTTAAGAAACTAAGATTACATATTCAAGCAGGGTCCTTCGTGATAAAAGAAGAGCGAAGACAAAAAACATTAGGGGACAAGTCAACAAAAGAGCACAAGTTTCAAAAGCTCATTTTTCATCTTTTGATTTGTTTATTGTTATTTTTTTCTGCCCATGTGCCTTCGACAGCTCTTCAGAGTTCTGGAGAAAATTAAAGGAGTCTGGATTAAACGCCCAAAGGACGACTAATGGTAACAATAGTAAAAATAACGAGGTTAAGTGGTGGAAAAACTATGGTGACCACACACGGAGAACTGGAGTGGTAAGGTAGAAAAGGAGTTTCATCATTGCTCCCTCGGGACATGCACAGAACATACTAACTGCTTCTAGTTCTCTAGGGTTCCGATTACCATGCCAAACACACCTCCAGAGTTTCCTTATTAGTATAATAAAAAGCCTCTACACATTTGTGCTCTATTCCCAGCCTTGCTATTGACCTTGTGTAGGTCATTTAACCTCCATCTGCCTCAGTTTCTACATCCGTAAAACAGGAATAATATTACACAATATCCTTTGTAAAACATTTGAGACTGACACAATTATCGTGTACAAAGAGTAACTGACAGTTTTGAGAATCTATACATACACTATATGCATCTGAGCTAGGTAAGGCATTTGCAACAAATAATTTATTCAAGTAACAAGTTTATCCTTTTTTTGTGCTTGTAGATCATCTTCAGAAATACTTCCAGATTTCTAGCTCCCACCAAACTGCACAAGGACTCATCATATTCATTCTCTGCTTTGAACAAGTGCTAAAATACATGGCATTTCTCTGGTGTCCTTTTGGCCAAATGCTGCCCTCAAAATCCAGTCACTGGGGTCGAATGTTGAAAATGGAAATACCTTTTTTTTTTTTTTAACACTGTTTGTTGTCTTCTAGATCCTCACAAAAGTTCCAGCTCAGGAGTTAAACGGGAGTGCCTACACAGAATTTGCACAGAAACTGGCGTGAAGATTAAGAGACGTTTATGGGCATGTTCCTGCAACATAACACCAGCCAGATCAGTAGGTGAGGCAGCTGAAAAACTTGCTAGTAGTATTAACTCATCCTGTATGAGGATAGCTCTTGGAGTTCTGGGACCAGGAAACAGTCCCTAAACAAAGGAATCACCTCACAAATAAAAAGGGAGTGAATAAAAATGGGAAGATATTCCCTTCTGGGCGCTACATAAGAATGTGTCTCCTTTCCTGGGTGCCAAAAGGCTAATCAACACCACCATACAGCGGTGCCCAAAGAGCTTTTCACAGTCAGTATCAATGATGAAGGGTCAAGGATGCACTTTGCAGATCCCTCTCTCTCCACATAATTTTCTAGACTACAGTCTTGAAGCACAGGAATCATGCCAGGCACGGGTTGAACACTGTCGCAAGGGAAGTGACTGATGTGCTGTTTAAGGGGCAGACCTCTGAGCAGCGGCTTCGCCCTTGGTCCCTCAGGGACAACACAGGCCCCACGCTCCTGAGTGCCAAGTCCAACAACCAGATACAACAACTTACTCTGTCACTGCAGTAGATGAAGCTCACCAAAAAGACTGCAGTTCTTTTCTTCCCCATTTCCTCCCTGGTTTTCTTTTACCACTAAGTCCTGACTGTCTCAGGTGGCCTAGCGTGAAAAAAGCTCCCCTTTTATGATGCAATATCTGGGACCAGGTGAGGCCCTGACTCTGCAGATAACCTAACAAATGGGCAAGAGCAGCCTGTGCTCTTATTGACGCTGCACGTGCTAGTAAATACCAACCTCCAGGGTATTCTCAGTAAACACACAGCCATCCCTAGCTTCTAAGATACACACACGCGCGCAAGCACTTGCTTTACCCGACACTGAACTCACACCTCACAAACAAATTATTTAACTACTCTATCCCCCAAGGAAGACAGTGATCATTTCAAATGCAGCTCCCTGCTCGTCTCTCACATACACGCAACGGTCTGATAGGTTAAATGCTGCCATTTAATTACAGTAATGGAACCTGCTATTTTTTGGTTCCCTTGAATCCTCTCTCACTCTCTTTTTTAAAAACATACAGAGTCATCTTTTAAACATGTATTTTATATTTCTGAGTTTAACGGCTGCATTCTCCTGGTTACTTGAAGAGCAGGAGCAATGATATTCTCATATTCTTCTCTGTACCTCTGAGCAATTTGCCTCTTAAATGCTACATAAAAAGGAAGACAGGTTGGGGGAGATGCTGTAAGAAGGGATACGTGCTAACACTGCAGAGGCCAATCTGCCCCTTCATTTACTTAGATGGTTTGTGTTGATTTTATTGAATAAAACTAGCTTAACCTCTCCCACCCTCCAAAGCGCTGGGCCCTGGAGAGGATAAACATGAAAATGCTTTAAAAATCCTATAAACATCAGTACGTCACACTGACACTATCACACAGTACGGTTATATATATTTTTTTATTTTATATATATTTTTATTTTTTATATATATATGACTGGGAGTCAGAATTATCTCAGATCTAACTGTTCTTAATACATCTGACTCAGCTTCCCTGTCTAAAATGGGGATGGTATTTCTTCTGTTTCCCACTGAAATTTGGAATTTGCGAACTGTTTGGAGAACGTAAAGTCTAACGAAGAAAAGAAAATGTAATCAGAAGTACATTAAATTATTCTTATAATCTTGCCACACCACAAAAGGTGTCACAAGTTTAGTCAGTTAATATTTGTAGAGTACTTTGAATATGCAAAGTGGTATAGAGATATGGGATATATGTTTGTTAAACTATTAAGCATGCTGCAAAACACTTTTTTTTTCTCAAGTGAATTCAGGAAGGGGGCTGCAGGTGGCCAAAGACTACAGGGTTTTACGGTTAGTATTACTGAAGGAGGACATATAACACAGTTTTACACAAGTAGCACAATAACTATTTGTGGATTTTACATCTTGTATTGCGTGGCAATTAGAAAAAATCCAGAAGCAAAGCTTAAGTACTTCCAGGTCAAAATAAATTCTTACCTATGCTAAGACCGCAACACTCCTAGAAAAATACCCATACTACAACTGTCCTCAGCTTTATTTGTCCTCTAAATGTGAAAAGCTTATTTATTTGTTCCGTGGCAGTTGGCTCACAATCAGCCAGCCATCCATGCAGGGATATTGCCCATCTTCATTCTCTGGTATGGATATCCACTGGTGTCTCTTAAGGATGGAATCTTAAAAGGTGAGGCAAGGCAGAGACAAAGACAAATTTAATTTTATCACCATAAAAAGGGACATTTCCACATGGGCAGCAAGGACATGAATATCATGTGTATGCGGGGGCGGGGGGGATTATAAACGCATTTTTGGCGAAATTCAATAAAGCTGATTCCACTGCATAAGGTCAGCAATTTACTTCTAAAAAATGATATGATTGCAACTTTTAATATAACCCATGTATTTGCTGCAAGATGCTCCAGAAGATTGTGTAATGTAACCACCCGACCTCTCCACAGGAGCAGAGATCACCCCATTTACCCTTTATTGTCTTGCTAAAAGCAATGCACATTTGCACGGTATGACAAAGTCAACAGCTTTTACTTCAGAGAGCCTCCGATTTCATTGAGAATGAATTCTCTGCTCTCCTCCTAGGGGAGTGGAGTCTCGCCTGTACTAGGTTCCATCAGAAAGAATACAAAGAATGAACCAAAAACTAAATTCCCCTATTGGCTAACGAAAGAATGATTGCACTCCACATTAAAATTAAGAGGGAACAGTGTGGAGCAGAAAAGCAAACCATAAGATTCACGGGCACCCAAGACACCATTTTGAACAGAGTAGAAATGTTGTCTAAGAGAACCTAAAGAGAGAATTATCTCATGCAGGAACTTATTTTATCTTTCCTAGCAGGAAAGTATCATTAGGTCTGAGATGGATTTCAGCAGAAGAGCAACACAGATTATCCTAATTACACTCCTTGTTTTAGCCCCAAGAGAGAAGGCTGTCTCTTTAGACTTAGAATACCAGGTTCATTCACAGAGCAGATCAGGAACTGAATTCCTTTACTTGCTCCAGGAAGACTGTGGGCAAACCCTGGGCTGGATGACCATGAAGAGCAAATTCCTTCTATCACAAAAATATTTTTATACAAACGCACATAGATTTCTTCAACTGTCTCAAGGTGAAGCTTGCTTCAAAGGTCAAAGCTGCAGGGCTGGATTAGGATTGCACGCAATCTGCCTGAGCCTTGACATTCTGACATTCTAAAGTTTGCAGCTCTACCTTCCCATACACAGCTGACGGAAGTAAATTCTCAACCTCTCTGCAAGTGTGGCTTTTACTGCAGCAAGCAACCTCAAAAATCACACGCTGTGGCACCAAGAGCTCCAAAACAAGCATATCAAAGCAGTTTATAAACATAGCTAACACAAATCTTACTAAATCAATAATGCAAAAGTGCTAATTAACCCCATTTTACAGATGGGCAAGCTGAGAACAAGTAACTCGCCCAAAGCCAAGCACACAGCCATATCTCAGATCTCCAGTGCCTGCTCTTAGATCGTTAACTACAGAAGTGACTTTCTTTTGGTACTCTGCATTTACTTTCACTTGAAAATGTGATAAGTGAACTACTAAGTTTACAAGTCAGACTTAGGGTCTGCGTCTTTTTTGCCCATCACTAAGGCTAACAATTTCAGGACTCAGAATATAACTGACTATTTTAGCATTGCCTTCTAGAATAGACTTCAACTCACTCTGCTGTAATTATATTGTTTTTTCAATATTACCAGGAATGGAAATATTATTTTGACAGTAAACAAGGCAGGTATGACTGAAAACACACTCAGTGAGCAACAAGAGTTAATTTTGCAAAGCCATTTTTAACGGCTCTTTTACATTACATAGTTACTGTCAGATAGCCAAGTGGAGAGACATCATTAAACCCATGACATTCCAATTATTTGTTAAAATTAAGCTTACAACCAATATTTTGTAGCATGCACAACTTCCTGGGCACCAAACCGGTCTGTTCCAATTTATCAATAATTTTCAAGCTACAAAAACATGGCAAAGGTGATTCTGGACTCTTCCCTGAAATCGGGAGGAATTTCTGTGGCCTAATAGAAATAGGAGATGTAGGAGACTGTTTACCCAATATACTCTAAATGAATCACCTCTCTTGTTCTGTGGACTATAGGTCTAAATGGTTCAAGATCACTGTAGGTTGTGCCTGAAGTGAGAGAGGAAGGATATTATCACTAATGCGATTTGTATCCTTTGTTATATATAGAACACATATATAGAGGATACATTTAGAGGATGTAAAATTTGAGATTCGCTTCCTCAACGTCTTCTTCATAGCATCATTAAACATCAAAAGGATGCCTCTTGTGATGCACCCTCTCAACACTTCACACAGAAACCAAAGAGAAAGTCACTGAGATTTTCATGTTTTTAATATTAAATAGCATATCTTGTATGAAAGCCCTTTAAAATAATCTTGCTTAAACCAATACACTGTGAAGATTAGTAGACCTTAAGTTATCCAGGACTTTTTCTTCTGCTTCCTTTAAACAGGCCCAAGTAGGACCTTCTCCCTCATGTTCAGCAACATACTGAGTTCAGAGCCAGTTGTCTACAGTTCACAAGCCAAACGTGCCAGTACAAAACAGTGCAAGATGACAAGCTTCTTGGAGCTATCCAGTAACAATGATGATATATTTTCCTGCTAGTGAAAAGCACTTCTGTGAAAGAATTCTTTAGTTCCAAGGAGAGCTCATCAACAAACTTCCAGGATGTAATTTTTTCATAAAGTGTTTCTTCAAAAAACCCCAAAATGGTCTGGAGAGAAGTAATGACTTCATAACAATCCAAAAGCCATTTTTTTTCCAAATATTTTTACTGTAACAATATGGTACATATTATATTATTCTATCAATCTATTTTATGATCAGTTACAATATTAAAAATTCCAGTCTAATCAACATAGAGTGATCTGACAGGTCTAAAATATTTCATTTTTTAAAAAAAGCCTGCAATTTTTAATGTTAATCCCTATTTAATATAAAAATAAATTTCCAAATCTCCGCATTTCCATGGGATAGAAATGTATTGTTCAACCTAGTTTCTAGATACCACTGGGCTACAAAAAACAATTGTTATAAAAGAATGACATGTACACTGAGTACAATGTTCTTCTAAAATAACAAACTCACTTTTAAGTAACTATAGTTTCTATCAAGCACACACACTTTTCTTAATCATATAGCTATTATAAACTTTAAAAGGCAGGAAAAAGAAAGGATTGCATTCCTTTGTACACTGCATCACATGGCTAGTTATGCCTAAACTAATGGCCGGTGGTTTTCTGCCCTCTCGTAAATCCCTAGTGACTGGGACAAGGGTCAAAGATGAGATATGAACTGATTTCTCCATGTGGATAGGGACTAAATCGATTACTTTTCCCAAACTTCCTTCCAAATCTTGAGGAATAATAGTGAAGGCATTCTAGCATCTATGAAGATTTTCTTCCAAAACCCCTGACAACTCCAAAGAATAGCCATACCTGATTCCCCAGGATGTCCTAAGGTTGATCAGTTTATCACATTTTGTTAGCACTACTGCTGCAGGTCTCTTCTTGCCGAAGAAGCCAAGAAAATCCATAAAGTTCATGACAAGTTCAGATATCAAAAAACAGTGCTAAAATTGATGGGGGAAAAGAGTCAGCATGATGAATAGGCTGGTACTGAACAGCAAGTGACAGATACGCAGATGGAAGACTGGCAGGACGGGGAGACATCTCCTTTGCAGCAGATGGATAGAGATTCTCAATCATTTTTAGGAAGAAAAAAAGAAGGCAACTAATACAAAATACAGAACTGTAGAACTAATTTCTGCATCATGAGCACATCTATTCTTCTGGATTATGAGACTCCAGCACTGGAAATCTTCCCTGTATGCTGAACATTATCAGCACTGGGCAAACATAGCAGAGTGCCAAAACCGGATGTGATTACCAGTAATGCTGATTCAGATAGGAACTGTTGTGAGTTTGTTAGCAATGAAAACATTCATTCTCTCACTCTTCATTTTTCAGATCCCTAATAAGTTCCTTGGAAGACAACCAGATTTCCTCATTTATGCAGGGTTGTATTGACCCAAAGCTTGGATGGGAGGCACCTAGAGAACAAACTGGTTGCGTGAACAGGTGTAAGACATATCTTTCTTTAACCTAAGCAAAATATTATAAGGCACGTTAGCTGTCTTTCAAAGTCATAAATGGAGGTCTAAGCATCTTTAGTAATTAAATATCCCATAGTGCTTTTCAAGAATCTTAGTACATTTTTTACTCAGTAATTACATTCTCTATCCCTAAAGCTCCCTCTGCAAGATCATTTAGATAAAGTATTCTTCATTTCTCTCTCCTAAAAACCACGTGGTGATGTTAAGCAACTGCTGTCCTCTACCTCAGAGGTGGGTGCTTTTTAGTGGAAAGCACAGTAAGATCTAGATAACCCTATACACATCATCAAACATGCTCCACGCAAATAGCTGCAAAGTTTCAATGGTTAATGGGTACAATGTGCTCTAAGAATCTCAGATGAAAAGCATTATGAAAATGTAGAATGCACTGACTTCCGTTTAACCTGTACAGTCATTTCTGTAAGTCTACACAAGCTGTTGAGACTTACTTTATGCTACTTGAACACCTGTTGCAAACTTCATAATAATCAGAAAGCACACCCTCCCTGGTTCTACCTATGCTAGTGAACTTTCTCTCACTGTGTGTTAAAGTAATTTGTTCTAGATGCTTAATTCTTGCAAATATATTCTTGCAATAAATTTTTGTTATCAGTATCTGAATTCCAGGTCTCAGTGTAGCTTTGCAAGTGCAAGTGATGAGGTCTGTGCAGGCATTGGCACAAAACACTTACTAGACAGCTAGAGAACAAGCTAGCCAATCTGGAAGTACAAAACAGGACAAGTGCTCGCTCACACAATCAGTTGTGCAGTGAAGTTAAGTCTTCACTCCTTCTCTTAACCATCTCTTAAATCCACATCCTGTCAGCAAGTATAAAGAGAAGGACAAGTCATCAAGCATTCCTTGAATAATCGACACTTACGGCCTAATCAAACATGCTTGTATCAAACATGGTCATCTGTAGAAAAGCATAAGGTTTGGAGGACCATAACAGTTTGGCCCAAATAGGTATTCTGACAGCACAGGTGACTAACTATAATTTTTTGTACGAGTTGTCACTGGACTCTATTGGCTTGCATTGTATTTTCTTCTCAAAAAAAAGCTTTGTAAAAACTGAGCTTCACTGGAACACGTTAAAGAATTAATTACGAAGTAAAGCTGAAGGAGAAAATTAATTTTGGAAACACAAGAGGTTACTTTTCTTTTCCTCCCTTTTCTGGAAGTGGGGGAGGAAAGGCAGTTATTTTCATCTTCAGGCTGGGGGCAGGAGTTGGGAGCTGTCCAGTCGATAACCTGGCCATCAGAACAAGGTTTGTAATTAAAAGGTCAGTGACCTGGAAAGCTAGGGCCTCACTCTCAGGGCTTCTCAGTAATGACGGCGCTATTAAATTAAGACTGTTATGAAATCAATGCTAAAAAAGCTTTCATGGTAACGAGATTCCATTCAAGGACATGCAAACTGCCTCATGAAATGGACTTAAATTATAAAAAAGAAAGTAATAAAAGAGGGTTAAATTGAAATCTGCTGAAGAATTTACTTTCTTTAAAGCTCTCCAGCAGTGGGCTGTGCCCCCTTCTCTCAGGTCCTCAAGGTAATCCACTTCGGTTTCTTTGGCAAAGGAGAAAAGACAGGGGTTCAACTTCCAAGAATGCTGACTACACAAATGGGAAGAAAATTAAGTCAGTTTTCTACAGGAGATTCTGGGGCTGACAGCATTTGTTTCCAGGGAATCAAGCTCTGATTGGGAAGGGGCAATTAAATAATTTATCAATCCCTTCAGAAATCACCATTGCCTGGCATCTTGACAGCGGCAAAATTTTCTGGAACCCTGATGCAGTGCAAAAAAATGCAAGACCTACAGGAAAACCTCGTGTAGTAACTCACTTCCTAGCAGCCAAAGTAATGAAACAGATTAGTGGATACAACATGTAAAAGGGCAATGCTTCCAACAACTTCCAACTCATCTCACCAAGCAAAAGTGCAACTGCTTTTGGAAGAGTATGGCACATTACATTACATACATATACAAAAGACCAATCCAGGCAGCATATCTTCTCAAGGCTGTCCAACCTTCTGGATGGACGTTTTCCCAATATAACTCAACAATTTTACATTTACCTGCCCTAATGCACTTCTGTTCTCCCATCACTGTCATTTCTGAGCTCAGATGCTTTTGTCTGTTCCCACAATCCCACTCTGGGAAGGCATTACTGTACTCGTTTTACAGATGAAGAGAACAAGCAACTAAGAAAACAGTTCTTCATCCACAATTACACAGTAAGTCTGTAAACTGGCAGTTTTTCCCTTTCCTGCCCCAAAAGGCTAGCACTCTGCAAAATAAAGCTCCACATGTATAGCGCACTTCCACCCCCTTTCTCTATCTTGCCAGAAGTTGCAGATTCAGAGTACACAAAATTAACAAGCCACATGAGTTACTGGATGGGTAACTGAGCAGTACAGGACATCTGAGGCACAACAGTTAGATGACAGACACATTTCCACAAGGGTTTAAACCCCACATGCTGTCTAATTACTCCCAAGGCGCCGCTGATTCTGTGGCATGTCATCAGCAGAATCAGCGAGTTGGACAAAAAACAAACAGCATCTTTTTTTCCTTTCTTTTCTTTCAGATACTCTGAGGGGAAACAGCTGTTTTTCCCTTCATCTGAAGAAGTTCATGATAAAAAGGAGGAAATGTCATAAATTACACAAAATGCCAGTGTAAGCTTCAAAGAAAATGATAAATGATTCTAATAACTTCATGTTTCTCATTAATGCCTCTGTATTTGGGAGTCTAAAAGTGCTTAAGACAACAGAGAAATCTCATCCAACTTTTGAAAGACCTTTTACAAATCCAGGACACCCTCACTCTCCCAACTGTCATCAACACTATCATCCCATGTTCAGGAGAGAGCAGTTCAGCAAACCCCTGACCTGCAAGTAACAAGGAAAGCCTACTTGCAGCCTCTGCAACTACTGTTTCACACGAAACCAAACCCAGTCCAGCTGATGATCCTGCAGAAAATTTCATTTCTCACTGCACTGAAATGTATTAAACAAAATCCAGTTCCTATATTAAATATTAAATAATATTAAAAGGAACTACAATTTGATTGCCCTTTTTTAGGAAGAAGACACTTACAAAAACGAAGAAAAAATTATAATTCAAGGAAGAACCACCTCTTCTCAAGTCTCAGAAGTGAAATTTCTTAGGCAAAGTCAGGACTGCAGGACCTGAAGCTCACCCACAGCTAACGCTCCAGTCCTGTCCCTGTAGCCTACCTAGGCTGTAGCTGGAGTGGTGGAAGGCTCCTGCAGGGGTAGGGCACCTGGTCTTCTCCCTCCACATTCACAGACATGAGGTGATCCAGTCATAGACCTCTCCTGTATGGTTCCAGGAAAGTAACTTCAAAAGACAAGTTCATACATGGTATACAACTATCTATAAATATGAAAATACCCCTCCCCTCAAATTCTTCTGGGGTCCATAAAAAGATCTACTGCAATTTCTGCTTGAAGAAACATGGATCAGAGTAACTGTGAAAAAAATACAAGGGCATCTCTGCATTATTTCCTACAAAGATAATTTTAAGAGACTCTTGTAACTAAAATGGTTTCTCTACAGAACATGCTTTTTTGAATGGCGGTGAGGATTTCTCCACCAGACAGTCTAACTATCTGTAAACTGGCGATAAACATTATCATTGGGATGACAATGACTGTGTATCAGAGAATAGGGGGAACAGCCTACCAAACCGTGTAATCCCTCATTTACTCAGGACTAAACTAGCCACGACATCTACATTTCAAGAATAATTGCCTCCATCTGCTAGAGTACATAGGTACCATGACAGTATGTACCTTCTGCTCTCGAGGTCGTGAACAGAGGTCACGTTGAAAACTCAGTGGTCAGATTCCATATGGACATATTTCCAGTGACTGCTGGGTACAGGCACTACTGGACCCTGCTCCTTCCTATCTCCTACTGTTAAGTTTTCAAACAAACAATTAGCACAAAGGGAAGAAGGGCTAATTAACAAACAGGAACAAACAAACAGCTCTACCAAACCATTTCTGCTCTTTAGTAATTATTAGCCAAGTAATTCATAAGAAGTATTAGTCAGGCCATAGTTTCTCCATGCCTCCATCTCCCCACCCTTCCTCTTCTCCCAGTCAGGGATTTATTAAAATTAAACAGATTAGATGGAGCTCCTGATACTAAAAACTGTTCAGCGAAGCCTGCGGTGGGGAAGTGCAGAGCAAACACCAGAGACATTTGTCTCTAAATTGCTCTAAATACCTTCTGCAAATGAAATTCTAACCCAGCTGTGTTGAGAGAGAAAATGAGGAATAACTGGTCATTGTCAGCACAGAAGAAGATCAGGCAGTTATAATATTGCACGATATACTGGGGGCTAAGGATCTCTCAGCAACAATAGATTTTGTATCAGGTTACCCTGGGTAATCAGCACAGCTTTTAGTCTCAGCTTTCCCTTGCTTCATTGCTTAGATGATAGAGTTGAAATCCCCAAGCTTTTATGATTAATTACTCCCCGTAGGTCCACATATTTCAAGGAAAAACTCATGGAGCACAGCGGCCAACAGGGTCCAAATTTTAATGCCATCCTGATGGCAGAACAGGGCAAGCAGCATACCTATGTGACTGGAATGTTCTCTAACTGGCACTAGGACAAAGAGTGAGAGGATCACGCTCAAAATGATCCATGAACTACTTGTCATGACATCATTGCTAAAACACAAGTCTGCCATTCCCTTCTAGGTCCTTTGCTATTCAAGATGAGGAAAGTGGTGCATATACTTATGCACCATCTCATGACATCAGGTCTCAGGCATCTCAATAAATAGTTCCTAACCCTAAACAGAATAATATATATCTCATAGGCGTTCCTACCTTTCAGTACTCAAGATCTTTAGTTATAGAATTTGATGTACCCTGAAGTACTTATGACTTCAATGTGTAAGTGGGTGACTTCCCTCTGAAGTTTCGAGCTTGTATTTTCAGTATCATTCCAACTGCTTAAAGTGCATGATAGTACACGTAATTAACTCCAAGGTAAAATTGTCCTTATTATTTACATCTTGCGGTATGGATCTAAGCAGTATGGTCCCAGGAGGGTAGCATAATATGGAGTGAACTTCAACTGAAATGCACTGTAAGTTGCAGACTAAAAACTTTAGAAAGAACAAAATATAACAAAAGATAGTTCCACTGTGAGTCAGAAAGCAAAATAAATTCTCAGTAGGCAATGGCCAAAGTATGTTCCATCTGTCTGAGACGATATAGGATTTGTCAGGATCTGTTCTATCCCCGCTATAGAAAAGGGCTAAACTCGGTCAGTAGTTTACCATTTCAGCCTGAAAGTCCGGTTGACCCCAAGCTTGACCTTAACCTGACCTTGTTTACTTTCACCAAGTCCTTTGCCCTTCATGCCTCTCTCTGGCTCTCTTCAGAAACATTCAACCTTTTCACCTAGAAGTTGGTCATTCTAAAGCCAGTGTCACTAAGGTTAGAACTGACCAACTAATCCACAACTCTAAACTGTACTCGTTGCAGAAAAGACCTGATAATAATTAACCCAAAAACTTCCAATGTGTCTTCTGTATTCTACAATTCCACATCTGGTGCCAATATTGCTCTAGTCAGTTTGGAATAAAAGAGACTGGTATTTCTTACAAATTTTAAATCTTTTTTTTGAGACAGACTAGTTGCTTTATCCTTAGCATCTAATTTTCCATAGCAATACATTTTGGCTTTATGCTAATTTAGGCTCCTTCATTATCACTGAGACCACAAATTTAAGAGTCCATACCTTTCTTCTTCAGAAATGCTCTTTTGGTTGCAAGAGGACTTTGGCGAACTCGTGGATTCTGTAAAAACTTCACTGCTGTCACAATCTGGTGAGGGTAGGAGGATTGGAGAAACAGAAGAGAGAAAAGATCCAAGTTAAGAATGGTCAAATTCCTATATTACATTATGCATTCTGTACTGCAAAGTAAGGCATTGCATCCAACACATGGAGATGGTCTGGAGCTGATGCCTATTCAACTTTCAGAAACAGTTCAAGGAGCATCAGAGTTTGTGGCTTAACCCTAATCAGACAGCACAATTATGGTATTTCAACTTGGAAGCTTCTTGCTGGATTACTCTTGGAGCAGCTCAACCTGTACAAAAAACTCCATTAAGATTCTTAGGGGTTTCTGTCATTTGTATTGTGATCTTCTTACCTAGGTTGGCTTCTATAGTAGAGGGCAACCTTGAGACAATGCATGTGATCTGTAACAGTAGGCTTACTAGTGAGAATGCTTCCTTTCTATCTGACTTGAAGCTCCCTGACATCACCCTAATTTACTGAAAGCCATAAATAAACCTCAGCTCGTCACAACTGGAAAAGAAGCACCTTCACATGTTTTGGATCACATAACAAAAATATCCAAAAAGTCACTTTTCATTACATAAATGGGTAGGTAAGTAGTTAAATTTATGTTCCACACCGGCAGAAATCACAGATTACTTTTACCTAAAGACTGACTTCTATATGTTTCTTTAAGGTGACAGAGCACTTATATCACTTATTCATACAAAGGGTAAGTATGGGATAATACTCAATGGCATCAACGACAATGGCACTGTTTTTTTACATTTCCATTTAGTGCCAGTGAAAGGTATTTGTTTTTTTTCTTCATATGGTAGGTCAACTTTCCACATACTCTCCTATATGATCACACACGTTATTACATCTTGCTGCACTAGTGATTCACTTTACTTTTATACAAAGGCATCTGTTCTCATTGTGGCATCAGGGGCAATAATGTGCCTGAAGTTAACAGTACTTTGGAGATGGACACATCCATGTGAACAACTGGAAGAGATTCCTTCCTTCCTTTAGAGCTAGAAATAACCATGCATATGCATGGCAGAGGTTTTTCTCCCCGAACAGTGGCATAAACCTTCTCCTAAAATGGTGGTGTATGCTAGACCTATGTTATGTAGGTCTTGGAAGAGTTTATCTTAAAATACAGTTTCTGGAATTCAATTCTGAAAAGGTTTTCAAAACTTTTCACAGCAGAAAAAGAAGTGAAAAAAACAGTATCACTACTGAAATCACTAAGTTTCACTTTGTGTTTGAATCAAACCCTTCGAATATGCATTTCTGGTCAGAGAGCAAAGTTCTGATGGGTTTAATGGCACTTTCAGTGTACTCCTCAGTGCATTCCATCAATGTTTTTTTTCTTTTAAATTGCATCTCTTATTTCTTTAAATACATTAATCAGGCTAGTGTAGGCAAAACGGATCCATTGGACAATGCAATAAACATGAATTATCATCTATCCAACACGCATAATGGCTTAAAAATACATAATAGCAGGTGTAGTTTAAATGATTAGTTATTACACCTGTGGTGGGTCTGATTCAATTGGGGAAAATCATCTTTAATAGGTTAAAAGGTTTAGATCACCAGGCTTCCCTTAAAGTGGCTGTAGAGAGGGTATGATGGAGTACGCTGTCATTACTAATTCATTTAAGAAAAACATGGGGGATACAGCAAAGAACAGCATAAACGAGCGAATCCAATTTAAACATCAGGTAAAGCAGAAAACACCTTTTAAAAAAGCATGATAAATGAATTTGGAAGAGAGATGAAATTGACATATTTATTTTAACGGGAATTTGACAAAGTCCCAGCACACTTCAAAGTTGGGAAGATAAAATGAAGGGAGTATTTTTAATTCTTTTCCTTTTCTTATTTTCCTTCACCTTTTTTCCCTACGTTTACATTCAGTGATTTTGAACCATAAAATACTATAGCAAAATGCCCCACATAAAGTACACTTCAGTTTCATTTACGTGCACTTGATCTGTCTCCAGCTGAAATGCAGGTGACAGGCAAATCACAGATTTAAACTGCGCTGATATTGCTATCCCAGATGCAGAAATATAAAGCGCCCAAACTAATAACCTTAAGATAATATGCTGAATAAGAAAGATGCCCAAATGAACAGACCAACAGATATGTGAACATATCAAAACCACTTTCCTTCTAACAATAATTACTTGTTTGTTTCTTTGGAAACTCCTCAACACTCCCTCCCACTTTTAGTGAGCTACAGACACAAACGGCCTCAGACGTGAAATTCTGCAAGCTCTCATATTTAATTATCAAGTTTTAAGCATTAAAAACCCTGCAAGAAATATGCAGTATTTTTCATTGTGCTATTTCACTCACAACCATGTGAACATTTTATTGATTCTAACCCTTTACTAAAACTTATTTTGGCCTTGTAAACATTTCAGTAGTAAATTTCACTCCAAAATAAACTTCTATTTTATCTCTCCCCTGCATCACTTCCTCCATTATTAACAATGTTTTTAATCTTAAAACAAAATAAAATTACAAGCAACAACAAACTTAATAAAAAAGAATCCTGGACATGTATTCCTTCCCCCAGTAATCCTGTGTTTCTCATATTTCTGTTTGCATTTACCTCTGACCATGCCTCCTATAGGCTCAGCTGAAACATCTTCATTTCTATAACTCATCTTGTACACGTGAGCAACTTATGTAGCAATTTTGGCCATGTCAAAATGCCAATATTTTCAGCAAACATACACAAGAACTTTCCTACCTTCTATGGATCATTTTCTTTGCACAAACAAGGGCAACTGCAGTCCATAATTTAAACAACACAGAAAGCAGGAGGAAGATGAGAAGACTTTGCAGTCCTGTGTATAGCCAAAAAAATCATGCAGCAAACAGCACTCTGACTCAGCTGGTAACATTGTTCCATACTATTTCTGTACCATTTGTAACACTTCTCCAAATTTTTATAGTATTAGGACACTGCCAAATAATGTGCATTGTATCACTACTCTGATTTTTAGATTGCTGGCACTCACTGGACAGCAAACTAGTTTTATCTAGGGCATCAGGTATGTATGAAAGACAGTTTATTTGGCTTTTAAAAGCAAGTCGATTCCATAAACTTGCTATCCCACCACCACATCTCCTGCAGTGATACGATACTCAAAGACATATTTCTGACTGGGTGGTGGTGGGTGGAATCCTGCAGCAGGTCTTGTCCTACGGTTTGATTTTCTAATTAGAAGATAAATGTAACAATTCATGAATTATATTTGAGTCTGGCCAAATTACATAAATTCTGGCCAAATATTCTGCTTCAATGTCAAAGATATAAAACTGAGACAGGAACTTTACTGCAGATGTTGTGGGAGAGCAGCAGGCTGGCGAAATTCTGGGCCAAAGCACAGCACTTTGACGTTATAGCCAAGGTCCCTCATTCCTACTTTCCCTCCCTTTTGTGTTAACGGGGAAGGTAAACCCAGCCTTATTTCTTATTATGCTCAAAGCTGCAGGGTTTCCAACGACGCAATCTAAGCTACTTTATCAATTAACTAGCATTAGAAAAATAAAGCACAACAATTCAAAATACTGTGGCAAATGACCACTTTCTACCATCTAAAAAAAAAAACCAAAACCCAAACCAAATCAATTAACAAGAATGTAAAAGGAAATCACCTTCCTTAATAAAAGTTCCACAGAATTCAGTGACAGAGTTTCACATGGAAAAGAGAATCAAAAGCCACCAGGAGCGCAGCCCATAAGAGCTCTAACAGATTTCCTAATACTGGGAACCCTCTGTAGGTTATTACTAAACAGCATTTGTTGATAGACTGAGACTTTGAGATGACCTGTGATGTAAAGGTTGGGTCTGAATTATACGTTGCAAGGAATGGTATTTTGTCTTTCTGAGTGGATCTGTATCTGTTTAAATGCAACACTTCTTTTCATTAAGCAGAGGCGGCACAGGCCATGAACTATGCACAGACAGTTTACATTACATGTGCGGAAGCAATCAACACTGGCAATATACATGACGTATGTAAAAGAAGTTGGAATTAATTTTTTTTCCAGTGTATTAAAAAATAATAATATGGCAGTATCAACAAACACTCAACCTATTTCAGCCAGAGCAGAAGGCCACAGCTATAGGGCAAATGGAACTGATCAATATATTAGCCTACAGCAACACCCCCTCAGTGTACGGCTGTATGTTTGCAAGGCTCAGAAGATTAAATTGTCTGTGAAAGGTTTCTGTACTCCTACTCTAAAGGAGATACCCAGAATCCTGTTAACAAGCATCAGGCTAAAGCCAACTTACGTTTTAACAAGGGCTGACTTAAAAGCCTGGTACCGCAATGAACAAGAAAACCCCTTCAAACAGAAATGCTGCATTTTAGTAAGAAATCAGTGCTCTGCCAGGACTAACTTGACAAATATGGTTATCGGTGGCACACGGAAATAGTTGCAAAGCAGCTGTTAATCAGGGAAACACATCATAGAACGCTGATGCTAGCACTCATGAAAAAATGCAAGGGGCTAATTATGAAGCCATATATCTTACTAAAGAGGCACCGTTCCTTGAGATTCCAGGCAGGGCTCTCAGCGTCGGGGTCCTGGGACACTGCACATGCAATGTTCTCTCACACAAGCTTCCTTTTCCCAATTCACTGTTCTGAGCCCCAGAATTCCTATGAAATTCATATTTTACAGAAGCTGCTTGTTATATCTTCTACAGAAATTACCTGCAGGTTGGTCAGGAGAGAGGAAACACTTTAAAGCTCCTGTGATTTCATTGAATTTTTTAGGAAACGATACAGAACCCCAGGAATTATTTCTGTTGTGAGAAAACCTAGAAACGTACAAAGTTTGGCAGATCTCAAAGTCATATTGAGAAAAGTTTAAAAATGCAATACCAACAACAAAAACACCCTCATGTAAAACACAGCAAAGAAAAAAGAAAAAAAGAAACAATTTAAAGCAAGATTCACAGGAGTCAGAAAGTGAGAAAAGAACAAAGGCAAGGAAGAAACAAGCTTCAGACCATATCTGAGATTAAGAATCCAGGACTAAAAGGATACAGAATAGTAACAAAAAAAAAAAGGGTAACACAAGCTAAAAAGGAAAAATCCCAGGTGCCCGGAAACTCAGGCAGCGGAGAGTTCTGTGAATAAAATCTAACTCAAAATCATCAAAACCACAGCAGCCAGACCAAAGGTAAGAAAACCAATTCCAGCCGCGTATTTATTGCACAGTTTTCACGAACACTTGGAAGAACAAGGCTCCTGAAGGCAGACAGAGGAGCGGGCTGGGGGCAGGTGCTTTTGGGCTCCGCGCTCCGAGAAGCAGCGGAGCCGGGAAGGGGCCTCACCCAGGCGGCGGCGCGGAGCCAGCGCGCCCCCTAGCGCGGAGAGGCGGGTGGGATGCGGCGGCACCGCGCTCAGGCGCTGAGCGGGCCCAGCGCTGAGGCGGCTCCGCGCTGCAGGGCCGAGCGGGCCCGGCGCTGAGGGGCTCAGGCGGCCCCGCGGTGAGGGGCCGAGCGGGCCCGGAGCAGAGGCGGCCCCGCGGGGAGGGGCTGAGCGGGCCCGGCGCTGAGGGGGCCCGGCGCCGAGGCGTCCCCGCGCTGAGGGGCAGGCTTCAGCAGCCGGCGAAGCCCAAATTAAGTGTTTTCACTCAGTGGAAATGAAATGTTTTGCAAGATGAAACAGAAAGAAAATTGAGGTTTTAGGTAATTACTAGTTGGCATTTACATATCACAGGCTGGTTCAACACCTATTCATTTTCCTCTTTTATTTTCAATTTTTTAAAATTGCTCATTAAAATGAACACATGACAGGGATGAGGGGGAAAAATTACTCTTCCTCTTTTTCCTGAGGACTACAAAATCCAGATCTACTTTAAATACATTTATCTATAATTATCACATACAAAAAAGCCTTACTTAATTTACATTAATAGGGTGACCAAAAAAAAAAAAAAAAAAAAAGAAATTTGATAAAAGCCAGAAAAAAATCCCAGCTGAGCTGTCTTCGTGTCATCTTGTTGTGCCTACTCCGTCCCAGGAGGGGCCCGGACCCTGCCACTCCCTGCAGGCAGCGGAGGGAGCAGAAATCAGAAGCGAAAACCCTTGGGGACAGGCTGCTGTCCTGCTCCCACCCATGTCACCCACCAGGGCAGCCACAGAGACAGGCTCTCAGGTGCCTCCTTTCCCCTGAGCACAGGTCCCCCGCATCTCTTCTGCTTTTCTCACTCCACATAGTCCCTATTCTCAACTTCTTTGTTCCAGGAGCCACTTCATGCTTTCTCCAGCTGTTCATGAAGGCACGACCTCTCCACCTTCTTTATTCACAGGCAGCCAGCCTTTCCTCACCCAATCTTCCCGCTTCCAGGGATCCCCGGCTGCAGCCCTAGTCAGACTTACAGTTTCTATTAGTTCGGTGGTCTCTCCATTCAGATTCCCATTGTTCAGTTAAATAAATATTTCCTATGCAAAGCCCTTAATTTTCCTGCGTCCTTCAGCTTTTCTTAATTTTAACCTTGTGAAAGTCTTCTTTAACCCCACAATGCATTCTAGGATACAATTTGTATGAAAAGTGCTATATAAAATAAAGTTTTATTGTGTCATATGTTAAGGACATAAAACATCCCTGATAGAAGTGTACAGGAGCTGACATGATAGACTAATATATTTTAAGGTCTATTGTGTAAATATGTATTTAGGGAATTCTAAAGCATGGTATTATTGACCCAAGTCTCTCTTAAAACACATTGATATATGGAGTAAAAGCCCTTATGAAAAGTAGCAACTTCGTCTGTGTAGTAGTCACCTTTCAAAGTGAAATATCTCTGCCATCTTCAGTTTTTTCTGATTCGATTTAAAACATAGTAGACATCTTGCCAAAATTCCTCTCTTTTTAAGAGGAATAATATTCAAGTAATACTTACATGCATAAAACTAAAGAGAACAAGAAACTTTTACACATGCTTTAAAAGAAACGTACAATAACTATTTTTATGCACGGAGAAAATGTGCAACCTATGTATTTTTTTTATTTCAGAAAGAAATACACCTCCAAATGAGACTTCGTAAGATCAGGTTTAACACAATACAAACTGTTACAGGGAAGTGATAAATGCTGGAAAAACATCAGCAAACTAAATGTGTTAAACTGATAATGCAGCCATAATAAATTTTAACCAATCAGTAGCATGTACCTTTTTTCTAGAGTTCAAATATTTTAACTTTTTATTGAAAAGAAAAGATATAATCTCACTTTCAGAGGAAAAATAAACTTTAAAAATCCCCTTTTTGTGCTTCTGCCTAAGCTTCAGTTGCAAGCTTCCTATAATCACCAGTACCACCAAAGAAGGTATTGCAGCAAGATGAACGGGGGGGGGTAGGGGGGTGCGGTGGGAAATAATGCTTGCAATCCAACTGGCAGCAAATTATTTGAAGTTCTGTTTACATAAAAATGGAAATAACCTCAGCGCTGAATGTACTGGATCATTGTGCATAATATATGGACTAGAAGGTCAGCGCCTCATGCAAGTAGGTAAGATATCTAGCTCCCAAGTGTGGGTGAAGCCAGCATGCCATGGTTAAGGTTAACAAACTGATTCAACAGGGCCTAAGAAGAGAGAAGGCGAAAGGTCAAAACTGATTAAAGAGAATCTGATTTTTATAACTTTTCCTGACAGTACCCAATTTATACATCTTGCTTCTCCCTTCTTACAGAAGGCAGCTTAGGGATCACTGAGGCTCCGTGCTGTAAAATTAATGCAAGTGTCAAGCTGTTGAGCTGAATCACTCCAAAGGAATGTAATGAGTCAGTGTCCAAGATGCTCACTACAGCAGAACTAAGATAATTCCGTGGCTCCACAGCTAAAAAGATGCATGATACAGCTTTCAGGGGAGTGGATGGCAGCACCTCCAACTCTTACCTTTTCCATTCCTCTCTTGAAAGAAATCTCTTTTACCCTAATATCTTCACATGTGCAGAATGTGAAAAACAATGAAGCTGTCATTTGCTACATTTTCATTCTTTTAACTACAGGGCAGACAAGGACTGCTGGAGGTTCATTCTCATGCTGGCAAGCTAGAAGATGATGTAAGGATAGGAAGTCCATGTCACCTCTAACAATTGTGCCTGAGTACTTAAAATCGTTATTGAATGGTAGACTCCAGAAGGCTAAATCAAAGAGATGCACCAGAACAGGATCATTGTTCAGACTCACTTAGATCCTTCTAATTCCACAGTCAGGGGACTGGAAAATACTTAGTAATACAATGGTTTAGACTTAGCGCAAAAGGATCGAAACCAGAACCCATCTGTGGAAGATGCCATAAAGATGTTTTAGACTGAAATGACTCAGACAGGAAAAATCCCTGAACCTGCTATTTCAAGAACCCCATTTAATAGAATTATTAATCCATGGGAAATGTAGATTAGAAAATGAGTGTTTTCCTTGCAACAATAAAATCCCAAACAATTAGGGGTGAATTCAGGGGGTTATAATGGCATTATTACATGGAAGATCTGAATGACCAAATGAATAAGGAGATACTGGAGGAAACTACTTGGAGCACCAGAATCTAACAAGCAAAAGGCTTCATGTTGGAAACATTAAAGAAGCTGGAAATTGTGACAGCTGCACAATAAATCATGCAAACCACACAGTTGGGAAGTAATAGCAAAAGGAGAAGGACTTAAAACACTGAAAGACCTTCATGTAAATTTAGTATTTTACTTAATGCTCTTTGGGACAAGAATTGTCCTTTTACTCAGTATTTGCACAGTGCCTGGTGCTGGACTGCAACTGGCCTCCTAGACATTTATTATAACACAAATAATAATAAAGACTGAGCAGACCATGCACTTTGTTCCTGCTGTTAATTGCCCCATTAAGGGAAAAACTAAGTAAGGGGCAAGAAATCTGATTGGCCAGAGCTGCCTGGTCTATGGGGATTGCAAGTGGAATAATTTTATAGATTCAAAAGCAGCTGCGTCCCTTGTCTTTGTCCAGTTCACAACAGAAAGAAGCTCACATCACAGAATTTCTCCTTCATACGTAGGAACTTGCATGAGCAGGCTCCAAAGCAACCGAGCTTCCCTGTCAACTCTAAGGATGCTTCCTCTACAACAGGAGTGATACACAATATAAGGGCAAACATGAGGAACATTTCCACTGTAGCTGTCCATGCCATAAATATTCACCAAACAACGGGTCCACTTTATTTTCCCCTGGGGGCAGTTTGGCATTTTTCATGGATGTTACATTCACTATTTAAAGAAACAAAGCATATAGGTGTCAGGACAAATTCAGGATGCTGCTCAACCAATACAGCACTGTGTGTACCAAATAAATCATGTGTACTGATCACCAACTCCTCTCTCTCGAAACACTTGAGTAAGATTCCACCACCCTAAACTGAGTTAAAATGTCCAAGAGAATTAGTTCTATAGAGAGTTATACGCAAGCCTAGTTTCTACACAGAAATTTGGGTCCAAACCACGAAGGCCTACAAAATCAGACAAGGTTCAAAATGGCACTTGTACTGGTTTTTGTTTTCCTTAAACCCTGGCACAGCCAGCACATGTCAGGGACTATTATAATTATACTCTTTATGTGCTGAAAAATTAATAAACAATTACTCACTTCAGGAAAAAAAAGAAAACAGCCATTTCCTTGATAAATGCTGCAGAAAGCATCAAGAATCTCTCTGAAATCTGGGTCCGTACCACAGCAAGGGATTAACACCAATGTAAGAATGGCCAGTGTTGCTACGGGGAACGGGCACAACTGAAAGCTTGAGTCTGTAACGCTGTAGTTTTCCCAAGGCTCTGCACCTGATCCATAAGGAGCTACAAGGAATTTTTCTGTCTTTGTAACACAAGAAAGCAGATTCAGTCTTTAGTGCTGCTCTGGCCCAAGTACAGGCTGCTCAATCAATTTCTTTTAAGCCACAAAGTCCAAAACTGGGGGTAAGTGTTTGAAATGCACTAGTTTCAATCCTGCTAGGCCAAAGAGGGCTTCCACACTGCCTTCGTGGCTGGAAACTAAAGGTTACCTCTACTGTGGTAGGAAGTCAAGCTCAGTTTCCCAAGAAACCACGAGAATGGTAAAAAATACACGCCTTCCTGAACAAATAGGTGAGACAGCAAAAGTCTGGGACCTTTTTAAATTCTTACGGAAATTTATTTGCAGCCTAAAACTTTACTAAAGTCTGCCATTCAATTAGTTCCTCCCTAAAATATTGGCAAGCTCTATATTAACTTCCTTGAGAATCCAAAGGGAACTCAGGTGCACTTGCACTGAAAGGCTTCCAATTTTCTTTAAAAAATTAAATAAAGTTAAATAAATCCCATATATCCCTTTTTAAGCAGACCCATGCTACTCAGTCTTCTCCCCACCTTAAATCAATGGTAACCCAATTCAAATGCCTTACAGCTCTGTCTGAGAACTAGTGGAGAGATCAACGCTTTTTATCTTAAGGATTATGGATCGCTACTTGGCTGACTAACATACCCAGCAGCCCATTAGAAATACCACAAAGGGCACACTGTTTCTCCTTCCACCCCTCAGACTTGAGAAAGCAGCATATAGAACTTCACCCCTTCGTGTTGTAGTTCTTAGCCTGCCTGCCTTGTTTCATACTCTAAACATACCAAGATTTATTAACCTTTACAGTAAAAACAAATAAAATAATGATGGAGTAAAAACACAGTGATGTAAGGGCTGCAGCTAGCACCGTTTATCTGTGGAAATCCAATTAGTGCTCAAGTGGCAGAGATACCTGGAAAAGTGCTCAAAATCAAATCAAAAAATGATACAAAAACATTAACCTGATGGCTAAAAACTCCACATTTAAACATTTAAAGTAATAAAGGTGCTTTTATTGAGTATTTTCTATATTTCATTAGGTCCCAAATTGACGAGGAGCCCTAGAGATGCATTTCCTGGGCTTTTGGATCCTTAGACCAAATGCTTGACTTTGTTGTTGTTGTTACAAAGCAAAAAAAAGAAAGAATGTTTCTTGCTAGAATGGCAAACTTCTTTGCGCAGCAGCAACTACAGCAAAAATCGCATATGCAGGAAATGCTGAGAAGCCTATGAAGATATTCTTGAGTCTGACACATCCGTTCTGTACTCACTGCGACGTGAGCAGAAATGTTGTTTGAATTACTTTTGCATGTAAGAATATCTGGATTTACCTCTATTGTTGTGCTCTACTGGAAATTCTTCTCTCAAAGCCATCGCCTCATGTCCCTTGGCTGGTAAAGTGACCGTATTGATGAGACAGTTGCTGGAAAGACAAGTACCCATTGTACACCTTGACGGTCTCAGAAAATAAAATAGGTACTGAATAAATCATGAGATTAGTCAAGCCCCTAGCAGTAGGGCCCTCAGATTAGGTCTGCTTACAAGACTTACAGAAAAAGCAGTACAATGTCCCTGCTCTATCCTTCTTAATACTGTGACTCTGCTGCTTTTTGTCAGCATTAAATTCACTTAAATTTATTAAAAGAGGAATGAGGAGAGAGTCACTGTCAATGAACAGAAGATCAAACTTCTGAGTAACAATTTTCTTCATCTCTCTGAAACCACAGAACAGGAGACAGTGATACTTCATAAGTTTGGGAACATCTAATAGAACTTTACCCGTTGGTTTTGCTTATAGCAAAATGTTACACTTGCTTCCGGTATCAATTTATGCGTGCTGCTCTTAAGCTTTACACAGAGGAGTTGAGTATACGCATTCAGAATAGACTGCACTAAATGCAAAATAAAATGCGCTTAAATTCCATTCCAAGGTGAATTAACTGAGTTAAAAGAAGCAACTTCCTTGAACTATACGGAAAGTACATTTATATTTCAGAAATAATTTGTATTTTGTATTTTATCCAGCTATTTTTAAAAGTCCAAAAGTTTTTACTACTCTTCTAGGGAGATTTCATGACAGATCACTGTCAGGATTTTTACCGAATGCTAATCTTTAACTTCCATTTTTTTATAATATGAATCCACTGCTCAGAAATAAATTTAAGACTTAAGAACATCCTATGAACATCTTGGATTGTACTGGGTACCAGAAAAATAGTTATTTCCTGACTTCACTGTTTCACTGGGCAGCTGCTGATGCTCAGATGTTCTGAACTGACTGGCCCTATGCGTGGTATTCTCTTTCTACAGAGAATATTCATGAATTAGCTTTTAGATGCCAAAGAGTACAACCTGTCTTCAGGGAGCAATTTCCATGTCTCTTTAACTTTAGTGCTTGGTATGTAGCAAATTATAAAGAGGAATGTGATACCTACGATTTGCACACTGAAATGTAAAATGTTTAAAATAAAAAATTAAGGACAAAAATCCTGTATCAAACAGATTCAACACAGCAACGTTTAGATTCCCCTCCTCTCCATCCCCTGTAATCAACAGGGATGAGTACTGGCTAAGAATTCGTGGTGAGAGACCTCCTGCTCCTGTCTGGAGTATAAAGAGTCCTGGTTTATTATTCTGCATTTGCATGTGGCAGCAAATGTGTAAATGTTTTAATAATACAAAAATCCCAATAGAGTGGAGGAGGACGATATGAAAGAAAGAAATACAAGGACATTTACTTTCTTGAGAGTGAGATAGAAAGGAAAAGAGAGAAAGAAGATGACACGATAAGGGACAAAGCAAGCTTTCTGGGGTATATCTGGAAAAAGCTAGAAAAGAAATCATTAGTAAGTCCATAGTGCATCTACAGTGATACAGTGCGGATCAATTCATTTAACACTGCCCTGTACATTTACAGAAAAGTACTTTTGATATAATAAAGGCTCATAAACACACAGAAATTGGGTTAGACCTGTTTCGAATTCCTGCCAAACAATGGTTCAGAAAAATGAAGCTCTATTTTAATTAGCTCGACTCAAGAGTGATTTGATAACAGCAGATGCTGTCTGGATGCTTTCAGCTTGATGGGCTTCACATACATGAACTTAAGAGTGGCTTTGATGCAATTAGATATCTCTCTCTCCTTTAACATGTGTTAAGCTGAACCAATGGCTTGTGTCTATTTAGCATCTTGAACTAGAAGGGTATTGACACTCTTCCTCATTCTTCTCCAAATGAGTGGAGCTAAAGCAAAGACAAGGCAGCTTACTGGGGCTTATGCGTGCAGCTTCAACAACTTGAGGACAGAAAGGAAAGGGCACTATACACCACCCACAATGTAATATTACAGTCTTAACATGTGTTTCTACCACAAACAAAATTTCCTGGCATGTAATTTTTATGGGCTTGGTTAGTCACAGTCAAAAAAACTGCCCTACCAGTTGCTGCTTCAACTTATGTCATTTTCCATAAAAACAAGAGGGACTCAGTAATAATTCCATACATCCCTTTCAGTTCTACATGCCAGAAGATACTGCATACACACACTGTACCATTAGAGTAGCTTCCATTCAGTCATGGTACAACTCTCCCATCTACTGTCCACCATTTTCATTTAGCGATAACTTCTTCCATTCCTGGAAATATTTGTGCATTGACATCTTTGAGAACCCTTTGCCCTTCTGAAGTGATCTACCTACCTCACTCTGTAGCCATAAAGTACAGGCATTTGCTAAAGGACACATGCAACATAGGAGCTGCTTTAATGCATCAGGGACAAGGCTAATAGGAGGTCTTGATTTGTTAATTATCTGTCATTTTGTCACAGCTGGGCTGCAAGGAGTGGGTGAGGGGGAATCTTTCTGCTTGGTTCTTTCTCTAAATGCTGAATTAGGCTGTCAAAACCTTCATCCCACCACAAGAGGCTGTGAAAAGAAGAGCCAGACTATCCTTTTCTTCCTCCTTTTCCCAGCAGGATATGCTGCTTTAGATGTCCTACCCTCCCACCATGTCTCCAGAAATGTATATGGCATATATAAAATGACCTTCACACCATCACACCATGCCCAGTTTAGTCAAGGGGCATTAGCAGACCTGAGCATGATAAATCAGAGAGGAAATCCCCGTGCCACAGGAGCACGCAGGAGGCATTTATTCTGCAAGGAGCCCTAAAGTTGCTACCTGCTTGAATCAGCAATTTCAGAGCAGGGTTTTGGAAGGCAGAAAGCTTGGCCCCTGAGAAAGCAGAGAGAGAGATATACATGGAGTTAGAGAGATAAAGAGGTGGAGTAGTGGCAAGATTCCCTTTCTTCTTACATCTCTGCCCCATGTAATCCTGTAAATAGGAGAAAAAGTTCAGGCTGTCTAATGGGATAAAGCATGGAACACCCCCATGGAGACAAAATCTAGAAAAGCAGAAAGCAGGCTGTGATATAGCAGTAGAATTTACTATAAATGCTTATGCCTCTAAAATCCAGCTAAATGTGGCCGTTAAGCCATGAGAGCCTAGGGAGATCCCCACCCACTCCTCTGTTTTCCCTGCAGGCCATGTCCAGAGCATCCCATCACTCAAGTCCTCTCCTCAACAGGCCCTGAATTATGAAAAATCCCCTGCAGGAGCTTCCCACATGCAACAGACACACCCCTTTTCTACCACCAGCGATGCTTCTCCCTTTCAGGTGTGGGAGGCTTAAAATTTATTCCATGTATACACAGGAACTGCCTGCTTGAGATGGAAAAATTGAGGGCAGTCAGCTCTGGCTTTGTACAGGTGATCAGAATCTATAAAGTCACCTGAACTGGAAAAAAATGACCATGAGCATTCCCTTCATCCATTGCATCATAAAATAAGAAAAAGTGTCTCAAGTTAACATTTTTTTTCTTTTACACTTACGACAGCCAAGGAGCACGTACATATAGTCACTACACAAGTCAAAGTCTCAAAGCAATTTTCTTCTGTGGATCATCTTCTCCTACAGTTTGACAAAACTGGTGCTTTTCATCTTTTGAGCTGGATTACCTTATAACTAGTGTTTCATTTCCTGGTGTGATCCACCTACCAGTATACAGCACGTCAGCCATAAGGGTAGAGTAAGAGCTACAGTTTCCTTGCCTCATTATTTAGTCCTGAGCACTAAAACAAACAATACATTTTTGCACAGACAGTCCTACCTTCCCCAGATGGGCCCTACTGAGAAATCCACTGGGGACAAAATAACTGTATTTATCTTTCATCAGGTAAAGTTAATAGATCCATTTTGGGGAACATTTGCAGAGCTTGTCCCTGGAAAATAAAATTTGCTAAAGCATTGCTTCTCAAACTTTATGCAAGCTTGACTCCCTTTTGTACTCATCTGTTGTGGTGGCTCATCCCACATTCCTCAGCTGAGATGGCAGCAAGTTCCTTCAGGAAAATGAGAGTTACCGGAATAAATGCTAACTCTTCAAACTAGGAGGAACAGAACTCCTAGTAGCAATTACAAGTAAAAAGTTGTTTACTGGCTAGTGACTTTGTGACTGCCTTTGAAGCCTTTTGCATCCCTTTGGGGGTTATAACCTAAGTTTGAGAAACACTGCTTTAAGGAACTTAACTATAAAGAGACATAGCACTGATGTGATGACATAGCATCATTCCCCACCCCACACCTACATAAGAGTTTAGGAGCAATTTCCCAGCAAGTCCTGGTGGCCTCAGCCCCTCTGCTTTCAAAAGCTCTGCCCTACAGTGATACAGACTCCTGGGTGTTGAGATGATGCTTGAGATAAAGACCCAGCAGCACCGATAATACAACCAATGCAGCAGTCAGCATTAATTATTCCAAACTACTACAGCGCTAAGCCTGTGTCTCTTAAAACATCTGTCTCTCAATCTTCTGGTCTTTAATAAAATCACCCTCCCAGCCATAGGGTGTAACTGGAATTGTACATACGCATGTGCATGCAAAAACATAAATGCATAAGGAGAGATTCAGGTCCTCATTAAAAAATGGAATAAATAAGAATTCACCAAGGAATTCTGCCAGAGTCTGATTTCCAGATCTGGTTTTGCTGCATTCTTGCCCACAGACTGTAGAGTTCTGGGTGCCTCCCTATTCTTCTCCAGCTGCACAGTCCTCTTCAAATTCAGACTTCTTGCACCTATAATTACTAGGTGCCCTGTGCCAGGCTCCTTTAATTAACCAACCCAACTCTTCCCCCTTTGGGATCAGACTAAGCTCTTTTTTATTAGTTCCATCATTAGTTCCACCAGTATCCAGGCCTAAGCAGGATACCTTATACCACTTCGTTATTGGGGCTGTAGGGTGCAAATGATCTCCAAAGAACCGGCTTGCAGAAGAGGCAAAGAAAGCAAGGCTATGAAGCAAGGAGAGATAGCACAAGGGGTTGATACAACACCTTTCAAACTTAATTACATCAGCAAAAAGGTCAGGGCCCAAAATCCTCAGGAAAATGCCTTGCATGAAGGGGGCCTTGGTGTGCCAGTTAGGTGCTGCTACAGTGCTGAAGGTGCTTCAATCCAAAGGGCAGAGAGGCAAGAACAGAATAAAACCCCTTATTTGTCATTACACCGGAGCCAACCTTGTGATTTTCAGGGCTCCAAGAGCTGAGCATTCTGGTAGCACACTATTTTCCTAAGCCTCACTCTCTCCTATTGACACTGTCTTCCCAACAGCTAGGATGGAGTCTAAATTACAGGTCCATGTGATGCCCTAGAAGAAGAGGATTCCCATTTCACTGTTCGTAGTTAAGACTCCATGTTCCTGTTTCCCAGGAGAACTGGTAGACTAGAGTCCAGATACTGTCTGAACAGTTCTTCCAACCCCGCACGGTACCATGGAACCTCTTGCAGGCAGTTTCTTTAGCATTCAGTGGTATATTACCTTTAGCCGAGACACTTTCATTCAGCTGTTTCACCTGATTTCTAGACAAACTGCAGCACACGTGAAAAAGAAATGGCAAAATGCAAACTGGCCTTTTCTGGACCATGAGATATTCTCTATGTATGTGTTCATGCATGTGGTGGAGAGAGAATGGGAGGTGAAAAGCAGAAGAGCTGGCTAATGTCCTGGGATTTCCTAGGACAGGCGGTCACTCTAGTTGCACAGCTTGACTTCCCCGGAGAGTTTTCTCAAGGAGAAACCAGCCATCGATCTTGGGACACACAACTTCCAGGACCGTTCCTTATCTCAGAACAGCTTCTGCCACGAATTCCTGAATGCGCTTTAATGTTTAAATTATTAAATGCATTAATGTATTTACATTATTCAAGTCTTATGTGCATTTTTCTAAGATAATTTATGTATAAGAGTTTGAATGTCCATGACTGTTAATGTCTACAACCCTTCCTGTTCATTATTGATTCTGGAAGGGAAAAAAAAAGGCAGTGTTTTAATGCCTTATTTTTAATGTATTAAGAGTCTGAATAAGTGCATTCTCTTTTTTCTTTTGTAATTTCATAATTTAAGTAGTGCATTTATTAAACTGACACAGTATGAATTGTGGTGAAGTCTGGCACAGGTCCATGCTGCCAACGCAGCCCAACCGACCATCATGCTACTCTGCAAATCAAGTACAAGCTCAGCTCCTCTTACGCCAGCTTTTACTCCCTACCTAAAATCAGAAGGGACAGAGACTACAAACAAGTCTTTTTAAAATATATTTTCTTTGCTATTTACACAGCTTTTCTCTGTCACCTCCATTTTACGTCAGTGAAAGTTTTCTTACACTATTGATAAACTGTTTTAATGCAAACATGTTTTTTCAAGGAGCTTTGACACACATACTACAGTTAAAAAACTCCTACAGTACCTTTTAAGCCCAGTAGCTCCAAAGCTCTTCAAAAATCTAAACTGAATATAATTTTGTTGTTTCTACACCACAGTTGCACACATCATAAAACCAAAAATTTGCCCACAGCTTAATGTTCACAGGCGAATTATATACAGGAATCGGGTCACCTCCACTGCGGAACCACAGTCACTTCTAGAGCAGAATTCAACAGCATTCAGCAGTAGCTGGCCATCTCGTGTGCCAGTTTGGGACAATAATGCTATAATAGGCAACAGAAACAGTGAAAAAATTCAGCTAACACACAATAGAGCTACCTCCGCTCACTCCACCCACACATAAATGGCGCTGTATGGACATGCACTTTATATATAAATTATGTGTAAATGCCTTAGATGTTTAGAGCCAAAAATACTACTTTCAAAGTCCAGTTTTTACTGCCAGACAAATCCACTGCCAGCTGAGCCTACACAGAGCAACAGTGACACCCAATGGCTTTCAGCTTAGCCTTCGGACACGCGTTCCCTGCAAGAAGAATCCAGGGGCTCCATTTCCTCTGCCAGTATGGTAGCCCCAACTCAAATCACCTATCAGAATCACTCATCAAGAAGCTGAACTGCAGAGAGATAAAACTTGCCGTACGTAGGCACTGTATGTAATTATGAGTGCGTGCATAAGTTTCACAGTACATTCTGCATAATTACAGCCTTGCCTGGCACAGTTGCCACTGTGAGCATGAACACACACGCACACACATAATGTATGCACAATATTGTGCATATGGACTTGGGAAAAGACAGAGAACAGTGAAAGTTGCTGGCTGTTGTTTTAAGAGCTGACTCTGCCATTTCTAAGGTTAAGTTTGTGTTTTTTTGCCACTCATTACCATTCTTTAACTGTTACAATTTATATCAGCATATAATGTTAAATAATTACAGGGAGCGGAGCTCACTCTAGCGAGGATATAAATGCGCTGTGGGATTCTACAGATTTAAACAAATAACACTCACAGCAGGGGGTGAGCAGATGAATTAGCATTAATATCCTGCCTGGGAGATCCCAGTGCAGTGTTATGGCTTAAATACAGATCTTTTCTGTAACAGTCAATATGACAGCTACTAGCAATACAGCCCGGCACATTCACTAGTCAATATAGCAGCTGCAGCTAAAAGAATGCCCTTGTAATAATCCATACAGCAGCCAGTTAAAATAAATAACTTCCCTTTAACAGTCTATATCGCAGCCAACTGCATTAAAACCTTCCCTTTTAAGGTCTATACAATAGTCAGCTAAATGGAAAAATTGGCATCCTTCTTGGCAGCTTCAGAGGGAAGTCAAGCATCAAATGGGCTAGAGACTGAATTCTCCTCTGTCTGTTGGAGGACGAGTGGGGTCCCTTCCATACCATGCTGGTGGGGAATCCTGCAATGCTGCTATCACAGCTTGCAGTTTAAGTTTTGTGAGAAGACGACTTATGCCTCCAAAGCGATCACTTCACTATCTTTCACAAGCAATTACATTCACTTTAAAAAATAAAGACCAAAACCTATTTCTTTCCTGATCAGAATAACGAATCAGGTGGATCACAGCTGTCCAGAAGCAGCCAGCACATATATCCATATTTCCTCAGGTTAAAAGCAATATGCTTTTTCTAGCACTTTTAACGTTAGAGAGATGCCCCATCTCAGTCTCAAAGCAGAACCCGAACTTGAACTCTCTGCTTTAAATCAGTAGCTGCTTTTTTACCCTCTAACAAGAAGCAACAGGCTGAGGTAGGCTAGGTGTCTACCTCCCTTGGACTATACCACAGCACTTCAGTTTGCAATTGCAAAAGACCGTAATAGAAATCATGACAGAAATGGTTACAAAGCACCCAAATCTGAAAAATGAACTGGAGGAAAATCCACGACCACCATAAATTCTGTCATAAGGCCACTTACATGCAGTTTTTATATATAGGGTCAAATTCTGTTCTCACATATATAAATTTTATACTGGTATACCTCCATTCTTCTGTGATGGAGTGGCTGTAGATTTACAGTGAAAATTAACTGACACGCAAAACAAACCTGTAGAACTTCAACAAATTAAAACAACGCTTCTTGAAGCAAATTAGAAAGTAAACCACAAAAAACTCATAACGCACTTAATACTGAGCTTATAATTTACAAACCGGTGTACAAGCAGTAATAAGTCTCTAGAAAATGAAACATGTAGATATTTTCATATTTTCCATACTGCTACGAGATTTTATTGATACAGAATTCTGCCACTAAAATATTACATTTGCTAGCTTCTTAGTAAATGGAGCTTCTTAGAAAGGAGATAGATGACAATTCTGTTAGAAATCGGAATGATAAAGCAGGAATGGCATTTATTCTTTAAAACTCCACAAATGAAAAACATCTGCCTGCTTTCTTTTTAAGAAACCTGTCCCTTTGGGTATATATTAAAAAACATAAACACAAACCAGGGGCCAACAATCCCACCAGATGTTTGGCACCTGGAGCCTTTTCAAGTAATTGACCAAGAAAATAAATTTTTTTTCAGGTAACAGGAAAAAATTATCTCTAAAATCTTTCACATTGTCAATGCTTTAATTTACTTTATCTCGGATTTTAAGTGAAGACTGCAGCTACAAACACATTCCAGCTTATATAGCCTCCCAAATTAAAAATAAATACACACCACCCCTACTCCAGGAGTCACGGTTTGAAGCTTTAACCATATTTTGCAAAATGACAGTTATTAAAAACAACAAACATGCATCACAGTGAGTCATCTGGTTTGCAACTTCTGAGTCAAAAGGGGCTGATTCCACACAAACTGAAACCTGGCTCTCTGACTACTTGCATGTTTAACGATTTGTATCTCTGCACCACAGCTTCAGAACAGGATGTGGAAGAAAAGAATGAAAAGGAGATGGGAGAAAGGGGAGGGGAGGGGAAGAGAAAGAACACTTCTTTACTGGTCCCAGTGTCATTGCAAATAAAGACCACGTCAAGATTTAAACCATAATAATGGAAAGGCTATAAAGGTCCCTGCTATAATGTTTCCTCTGATATTCCCTTTCATAAATGCTCTCTTTATGTTGCATGCTTTGCAATAATACATGTAATGTTTGTGAACTAGCCCCGCTGGGGAAGCTGTATCATATGAAACTTCACAGAATATAACATTAGAAGCCAGACAATTCATTTACTAGTTCCTCAACTTTTGTTAGCTGCACCTATCGTCTTCAAGAGAATGCAACAAACATGAGGAGACAAGCAATCTAAAGCAACCTCCAAATATGTTTAGCTGGAAACAGGTCTGTATGTACCGGCACATGGATACGCAGCAGTTACCTCCTCCTCCAATGCAATAGCTTTCTGGGTAAGACTAAAAGCCTCTTCCCAGATCCTACATGTATAAGCAAGAACCCTGAACTTGTTCACAGCTATGCCAATTGGATCAATAGAATCCTGAGGTTCCTCTTGGCAGAGACAGCAAAGAACGTCAGTGCCAAGAGTATCTGCACAACAGATCCCTGCCAGCACCAGTGCTATGAGCCTCCTGATAGCAGTGCATAAATACAGGCAGCATGGGGTACTGGTTGCAACACCTCATCCATTCTGCATGTGCATAGCAAGACCCATTCCCTTCAGGAAGCAAACTGGGCTGCACAGAGCTCAGCTCTGCTTTCCCAGGAGGAATGACCATCAGCAGCCTGAGGCACCTGCATGCCTGGCAAGAGAAGTACAGAGAAGAACACCACCTCTGAAAAATTTGGATCAAACTGGAATCCCATGGGGCTTCAGTACCCAATTTCCCAAGTGTCCCGATACCACTACTTTGAACCATACTGGGTGCTCGATAGCTGACCGTTAGAGCGAGAACGAAGTCCACCTTTATGGGATTGCAGCAACCTGATGTTGAGAAAGGGGTTGTCAAAAATACAGTGTCGGGGGGGTGGGCTCATCTCAATCTTGACTGTAATTCTCAATCACTGCACAGAAAGTATTTATATCCTGTTGGCAGCATGTGTAACCAATGCGACTCTTCGTGTCAGAGCTGTCAATTACGGGCTTGACTTATGAGGAAAGATTAAATGAGCTAAATATGTAGAGCTTGGCTAAGAGACCAGGATGGGGGTGGGGGAAAGGAGAAATGATGTGATAACTGTCTGCAAACATCTGAAGGGTGCAGATGCTTAAGGAGGAAAGGAATCACTTAGGGTGGCACACAAAACAAACAGGAGAAGCAAGCTGGAAGGAAGACACAGGAAATTCTCACTGTATAGCAGGGAAACTCCATTCCAGCAAGATGTACTCTGCTGTAGAATTGTATCCCAAAGAAGACCATCATTCAGGTGCTTGACAAAACACTAGGAAGTTGACAGCAGAGGAAAATCCTGCTCTCATCAAAAGATAAAACAGACAATGTAAAAAAGTGGGGCATATTGTGAGTGTGGTTGATGATATGAAACTACCTCTCTTACTCCCCTCCAGCTGTAAAATCCCTTTACTAAAAGGCCATGCATATTTTCATTGTTACTTTTCCAGAAAGGCAACTGTCAAAGTAGCAGTGGTGTGTTATGGGATCACAACTGGGAAGAGGACAAGGTCTGTTCAATTGTAACAAGGAAAAGAGCTATGTAAACATACATACAAAACCAAAACAAATAAGCAAAACTATTAAGATGTTTGGAGGAATTTGCAATGTAAGTGACATACAGAGAAATACAAGAAACATGAAAAGCAGGGAAAGTCTCTTCTCCAGTAAACTGGTTAGGAACTCCAAATCCAAGAATTATACCAACTCTCAACTTCCTAGTTTGGCAAATCTTGGTTCTGAAGGTGCTGGCATCAGAAATATCTGAAGGATGCATCCCCCTGCACCAAAGTTCGGGAAAGTTCTTTCAAGTTCTTGAATAAAACATCCTGCCTTTTGTGCCCCAGCTACCTTTCTTTTTAACATGATGAAGATGCAACACATCCTTTGCTCTGAGGCACAACAAAGATGCTATAGACATTGCAAATTTTTTCTTACAGCATGATCTCCCATGTAAAAGCAGGAGGAAGACAAGAAGTGAAGAAAGCTATCACACGTAGGCAGTTATAATCTTGTAAGGACCATGAGCTGTCGCTAGACTCTTTTTGATTGCAGTAACAATGACACAGGCAGCACCTAGGTATGGGCAAAAGGAGTTCAACTGCTCAGTGGTATTAGAGGTAGAAGAGGAATTAAGAATCTCTAGCAACACTTTCCAGGTTAGGAATTTAATAATGTGGAGTCAAGAGGCACTCCAAAGACCAAGCCTCCTGCATAAAGTTATTTCAAGAAGCTAAAAAGCCAGACACTCCTGTGAAGTTCTTAAGCTGGTCCCTCCTCTCCCTAGGCAGAAAGAACTGCAGGCAATTGCTGCCCTCTATAAGCTGTTCTGCACATAGCATGTTTTACACACACATGTAGCTGAAACGATACTATTATCTCACCTTGATACCATAACCCATCATTTACCAAAGTGCACACTATGCAGGCATCTCTTTGCTGTGTGCCGTCACCTGTTTGAAATTAATAGGTACCCTTTCCAGCAGCTGGGATGCACACAGCAAAGTACTCCCAATCTCCCTGACCAGGCAGAGAGCTGGGCTGCCAACCGACGCAGCACCACCAGCTGACAGCAAAGTAGGCCATGGTCTGTAAGAACTGTTTACAGGTGTAGCATGTTTAGACCTCCAAAACATCACATGGACATAAACAAAAAAATTAAATTAATTTTTCTCAAGGCCAAAATACCAAGTAATGTTAAGTATTCACTAACTAGGTGCCAGTGTTTTTTTTCCAATGTCACAAAGCACTGTAGCTTCCATTTTACCTTCAGTGAGACCTAGGATCTCTGGAAGACAAGTCACACCTAATGTTAAAAAAGATTCTAACCTAACTCCTACTACTTTAATTTCCTTGCATATTTTTTAAAGAACAACTTAAGAGTATTACAACTATTTTAAAGCCATCTTAAAAGTCTTCTGACCAGTAATATTGGTTTGTCTGAAAAGCAAGTAGGAATTGCTTTCAGAGCCCTCTTCCGCACAAATGCACAGAAAAGATTATAAGCTGCTAACTCACCACACTGTTAGTAATAGAAAATGACTGTACCTACCCTAGCTGTTATGCTGCCTCACCCACTGGCTCTAAAGTGTCATTTAACCTGTAAGCTCTTAGGGACAGGCAAAGCCATTATTACATTTTGTACAGTCTGATAGAGTCTTAACCTTCTTTGGCCTGTAACTACTACAAGTTTCTAGCTTTCATACATTAACATATAATAGTACAACAGAAGTTATATCCCAAACTATTATGGTCCACCCTCTTCTAAATTTGGGATTGAAAAGAATTCCAAGAAAAGTTTCCCATTGACCTCAGATGCGCAATTTAACTTGACACAACTGTGTTCCTTTAACTATGCTCAGTAAGTAAATTTGCATCTGCATGTTTTGCACATGTTAATATATTTGTCTAAATCCACAGAGTAAAAGGCATTGGCAGATTAAGCGAGTACATTTTAGATGAACACCAGAAGAAGTCAATGAACATGGAGAAGTATGAGACAAAAACAGGCAAAACCCCAATAATCTCAAACTTATCAGAGGGTCAAACACAAGAGAAATCTGGTTAGTAAATCACAGAATTCTCTTCACAGCAAACCAAAGGATATTGTTCAAGGCAGTCACACACCTCTGCCTCCCTGTTCCAGGCCCAATAAAACTGAAATCTGCACAGCAATTGTCCTCCACAGCCTGATGGAATTATTGTCCATCACTGGGAATCCACAGCAACACATTCAGGACCTCCCCCAACAAACTGAAGCATTATCACAGCACTAGGGTTACTGCCTGTGCGGAGGTCACAGCGCTGATGTCTCTGTCTCTCCCCCGCTGACAGTGGTAAATTATCCTGACTAATGTTTCGCTGGGGGCTACAAGTTAGTTGCCTACTGACTCTGGCTGTCTGGAAATCGCCTCTGGATAGATTTACTTTTAGAGAAGCATTCAGTGCAGGCCACCACTCCGAACAAACCCATTGCGGCAGACAGAAAATTTGTACAGTAAATAGGTATAAATCTTGTCTTAAACAGTACAGGGTGGGAAAATGGAAGGCCAAAGTGGGATGCTGAGTGTCCCTCCAGTACACTCCAGTCCCTCACATCATTTCTGGAAATGGAAGTCCTTCTGAAAAAAGAAAAAATTAACATTTTTCTACAAATCTAGACAAGGATCTTTGAACTTCAAAAAAAAGGATAAGGATACTACATGGTATCCCTAGCATAAGAATGTGTTCCAGGAAACAAAGTATGAGGTTTTTCAGTGAAAATACCATTCTTGTCTTCATTTCAAACAACAATTTCAGGCAAAGGAGAATCTTCAAAAAATTCCCATGTATCTCATTTTCTGTAGAGTTTGAGAGGGCAGAAAAAATATCTACTACTATGTAAGAAGATGATGGACATGGATTCTCAATGTGCCCAAAGATTTGGTCATTAAAAGTGGATTCCGAGTACTCTTAACTAACATTAGCCCCAACAAGCTCACTCAAATCTTATGACACAGTTCTATAACTTTTCCTCATTCCCACTCATGGTTTTGTTCACGTGGTTAAAGACAACAGTATTGTTAGTGTTAGGTTAGGCTCCATCAACTTCTAATTACACCAGTTAGAGCTAAAAGTAGTCAAACTCAAAATCTCAATTGCAAAGCTCCTTCCTCAGAAACCTAAATGAAATTCTTTTTAACCATAGTCTACTAAAGAGGATGCTTAACAGAATAGATAAGGTTTAAAAGGAGGGGATGAAACAGAGAGGATCGAATAATTCTATTATCTGCCACTGAATGCCAAGCGCCCAAATCCAGGTAGCTGAGAAAAAGGTAAGTAACTGTCCAGTTTCAGAAGTTTTATCCATTATAAACACGTATCACAAATTTTACTAGTTTACCTTCAAGGAAACCTAGCAACTGAACACAAAAAACAGAGGAACTAAATATGCCAATAACCAAGCCCAAATATCATGGCTTCAATTTGAGATCTCAACTGATGGTTCAGGAAAGCAAAGATACACACACCGAATGCGTTCAGCACGGACATACTGACTGATGTGACTTTGTGCCAGTGGATAGATGATGGATATAGAAACGTCGTCTTTTTTCTGCTCTGCATTTTTTTCACTATTCCTCCATCACCTGAAAAAGGATGAACTAAAAAAGTAGCAGTATACCACCATCACTTTTAAAATATGTATAACGTATGTAGGATGAGAGTGAATGGTTTTAGAGTGAACAAGGGTAGATTTAGATTAGATATTAGCAAGAAATTCTTTACTCTGAGGGTGGTGAGACACTGGCCCACATTGCCCAGAGAAGCTGTGGTTGCGCCATCCCTGGAGGTGTTCAAGGCCAGGTTGAACGGGGCTTTGAGCAACCTGGTCTAGTGGGAGATGTCCCTGCCCAGGGCAGGAGGTTGGAACTAGATGATCTTTAAGGTCCCTTCCAACCCAAACCATTCTATGATTCTATGCGAGGCTAGAGGCTTTTCCAAAAACAAAAGAGGCAGAATGAAGCCCCTGAAATAGAAATTACCTCATTTACCAGTCCTATAGGTATAAGTCCCACATCTATGCCACCAACTTCCTGGGTGAACCTGGCTAAACAATTAACCTGTATATCTCAATTAGCTTTTCTAGAAAATGGAGATAACATGGACATATTCCCTAAACACATTAATTAATGTCTGCAGTGTACCCTATGATGCTTGCACAAAAAGGGGCATCAGAAGTACTCTGGCCATTATCATGAACCTTAAAAATTTGAAAATCAGTTTAACTAAGGGTGGGGAAAAGCCACGAGGGCACATACCAAAAAAACTCTACACTAATTGCTATAGAGGCAGCAATAATACTTGTTACCTTGTACCTTTTGACAGCCTGTAAAAAAGGGAATAAAATGTCCATGTTTCAGTACTAACTGCTATCATCTGCAGCAAGAAACAGAACAAAAGAGCACATGCTAAAAATAAAAGAAGAAAAGTTAAATAATCCTGCAAGAGAAAATACCCTGCTCCTTATACCATAATCCAGGGATTTTGTAACTCAAGTGAGAAACCAAGAGTATGTTTTACATTTACAACCAGTACTTGTATATTTACAACTAGTACTTCTTCCAGATACCAAGCACCAGCATGGGAATGAGAATGTTTTGTGGCAGAAAAAACAAACAAAACAACAAAACACAACAAACAAGCAGCATGTGGAAAAGCCTTGCTTGTAAATTCTGCTTCCTTAGGTTTTTCCTACAACCCAGGCTCATGTTAGGGGCAATCATATGTATAACCTTCACAGCTGTAATTTAGACTGCAGCAGATTCGGCAGAAAGCAAAGGCCAACAACAAACATACTCAAGCTCTTGAAAACATCTGAAAAACAGCATGGAATGATTAAAAAGCTAGAAGACACTGCTAGGGAGAGACAAAACAAGCTAAAAAAAGAAGCAGAAAAGACAACATAATTACAGTAAAGAGAGAAATTAGACCAAAGAAACAAAGATTCGAGAAGAAAGGGGGATTTTCTAACACTTTAACACAGAAAGGGGCTTTGTCCTATGTAGTTACATCTTTTGCACATCCCAGGACTTTGAGTGATTGCAAAAAGACAAACCTATTCCAATTCCACAAGTGTTCAGAGGATTATCAGAACGGCTGCACATACAAGCAGAAAGGGATGCAGCAGTGTTCACTGATAAGCTGGACTCAAGGAGAAGCTGATCCTGCACTGACGATGACAAACGTGGCTGTAAACAGCAGCAGAGCGAGATGCTGACACTCTGCTAACACAAGGTTACACTTCCCACTACGGAGCTACAAGGCAAATTTTAATGGGCCAAGACCGACAGCTAGGGAAATGAGTGTCCGCTCTCTGCTGCAAAAATTACAGCTTTTCCCATCCCCCTCCAACTCATTCTCCACTGTCAGTACTATAACACAATGACCTCTTATTAGGGAGTATTTTTCAGTTGGGACAGTTTATTGTAAAGACACTGGATCACTCAAGGGATTAATGGCATGGACGTGGAGTCCCTTATCTCCAGTTTGGTAGTCCAAAACATCAGAAGTGGGTTGAAGAAAGAGCAATTAGGATTGTGACATGAGTTTGTAGGGCTCCATTCTGAAGGCTTCGGTAAGACCATAAACCTTAGCAAGGTATGCTCTGAAGATCCAAAATGCAGGACACAATATGATGTGTCAGACTGCATCATGCTACATGATCTTGCTGAATGCTGAAGCCCTCTTGCAAACAACTAGAAATCATTGCTTCTCCCGAATTCCTGTTGAAAGCAGCAAGTTGTGGGGGTACAGAGTACACAGAAGACAGTGCCACTGAGCAGAAGGTATTTGGCACCTCGCAGGATACAGTGCCCATTAGAATCACAAATACAATAAATACAAAACCAGTTTGAGCCTATAATGACATCTGCTGATACAATGCAAGACGTTTGAATTCTACTGCTGTCTCATATTTGTGCGTAACACCACTGATATGTTCCAAACAGGTCTCAGTCCTATGAAGCACCGAGTACTTTCAGTCAACAATTAAGTCAAAAAAGGTGAGGCAGCACAGATCAGAATTTGGTCGCGAGACTCTTTTCTCCCTCCTCTGGATTCTGTAAGTCTTCTTCAACTGCTTAACACCAGATTTGAAGTCAGCAACGACATGCCTGAGCACATGGCTTTCCCATACAGAGCCATTTGTTGGATTCACGCCACGGTTTGTTCTGGTGTTTCCGTAAACATTTTTATGACATGGCACCATGTGCCTACAAGTCTGCTTTAAGGACCAATATCTACTGCGTGCATTAGAAGGCAGCATGCATGATCCTGGCTACAGAGAAGCCACAGTAGTGTGGTGGAAGTTAGGTCATCTGGCTCACAGAACTGAACTGCTCACTTAATAAGCCTTCTACAGATACTCAGCTGGAAGCAATAATGAATCCTAAGCAAACGTGACAAAGACTGTGATAGTTTAATATAAAAAAAAAAAAAAGAAAAGAAAAAAGAAGGAGAAAACTTCCACCTTTTAAAGGACTCTAGCTCACATGCAAGACTCACCATTGTGAGAGTAAAGTCTATGTTGGAGTTCTTTAAATTTATAAATATTTTATGTGGTAGGAATACACACCTATACAGAAAGATACACAGTTGCTATGTGCTTCCTCTGATCAATTCTTCAGTTGCATAAACAGTAAGAAATTAATTAAATCACAGGTAATGTTAGAATGATCTGCTGCCTGCTATGACCTTCTTAAGGGGCGGGGGGGACACACCAAACCACCAACTCCATCACAAAGCACACGGTGTCAGTAGCAGCTTCAGGTAGTCTCACATACAGATGTCTATGCATTAAAGGATGGCACAGTGTTACTGGACTAGAGAGATTGTCCCTGCAGAGCTTAACAGAATTCATGAACAGCCCTTTCATTAGATGCACTTTACTGACCCTTCCCAGTTCACAGTCTTTACTCGCATCACCCTCCTTTGGAAATCATCTCCTGCATTCCCCAATAAGAGTTACAAGGTAAAAATACTTTGATGTGGCCAGTGCCACGCCATTAGGGAAAGTACTTGAGTCTTATCATTGCCAACAGCTTGTATTCACTATGATCACCAAATGAAAGCCAGAGAAGAAACTCGATTAGAGATTTATATGTTTAGGACAATAACATAGGCTACGAATTTTGGCAAGGTTTTGCCTGAGTTATAGATGGCTGAAGGCGAATGAAAAAAAGAAAAATAAGGTTGTAAAAAAATATATACTGCAGCTCCAGAGAGTGGTGGCTCACTTCCCACTCTGCGTCACCATAAAAATGAAAACAAACCAGGGTTCTCTTAGTTATCCTCATACAAAAAAAATCCCAGAGCTCTTTCCAAAACAGTTCTAGAGTGAAAACATTGGATCACTTGCACTGCCAGCTGCCAGACACTTCTAAGCTCACTCTGAGTGCATCTGAAAATAAAGACAGCTTGAATGAGGTCTCTGAACAGCAGAGGGTTTTGGGTTTTTTTTATTAGACAATAGCACTAAGAATCTCAGTTCAATTATGCTGCACAGGTCTTTCTTCGGACTCTTTTCTAAATAAGCCCTGATCAAGAGCATACAATGCACGCATTTAGAACAGGCAGTCTGAGCTCAAGGACAACTCAGTGGCGTAGGTGACGCATGTGTAACCCCAGAAAGACAGGTTATGGCTAAAGGTCAGAATTCAGAGGTCAGCAGCAGGGGAACATAAGGCACTTTATACCTTTTTCACAAAGCACCAGCTCCTTAGTAAAAAAAACCAAAAACAATGGATGAAAAATGATGCAGGAAAGAGAAAAACTCATGTATATTATATTATCAACAAGAAATTATATGCTGCTTCTTAAAGAACTTACCAGTGCCTCCCGAGATGCTGCATTTTCAGTTGCAGGGCAGGAGCCAGCCTGTAAAGCAAAAAGAAGAGTGAGGTTACATTGCCACCTGATGGACACAATTAGAAATACCTGTCAGTTAAGACCGCTCTTCCTATAAGCAGGGTTTAGGCAGACACACCTGTTTCTGCTACCAGTAGCAGTTCTATGATGGACAGAAGACAAAAAGGTCAGAATCACAGAAAAAAATTAGTTCCAGCAGTCCTCATTTAAAACAAGAGAATTCACAGAATCTGCAGAACTTCCTTGAGGGAGTCAGCAGTTAAGAGCCAGAAAGACTACTGAGAGATGTCATGAAAGAACCATTCCCTAACTCAAATTCTGAAATACAGGGTGCAGTGAGCAAACAGAGCGTGAAACTGGGACTCCCTCTGCTAAACTCTTAGTGACAACACTTGTCACACTGCATGGTATAAGACAGGATATTTTCATCATATATGAAATTAGGAAAGTAACTTGCCTCTCCAAAGGGACCTGATGAGTACTTGACATTGGCAAAGAATTTTGTGATACTAGACGGAAGAAATGCTGCAGAAGCCCAAAGTACCAAAAGTACCTCGCTCTAATTCCATGGTTCACTTTCTTCTCTGTAGGACTAAACTTGACACTGAGCTTCTCCCATTTCCACATTCCAGTAACGCACCCTTTGCTTTCTACACTATTCTTCTAAAGATTTCAAACCAACTATGATTTAACTAAACCTCACAATATGTCAGCAATCATAGAATGGTTAGAGTTGGAAGTGACCTTAAAGACCATCTAGTTCCAACACCCCTGCCATGGGCAGGGACACCTCCCACCAGCCCAGGTTGCTCAAAGCCCCATCCAGCCTGGCCTTGAATACCTCCAGGGATGGGGCAGCCACAGCTTCTCTGGACAACCTGGGCCAGGGGCTCACCACCCTCACAGGAAAGAATTTATTCCTAATATCTCATTTCAATCTCCCCTCTTTCAGTTTAAAACCATTCCCCCTTGTCCTATCACTCCCCTCCCTGATCCAGAGTCCCCCCCCAGCTTTCCTGGAGCCCCTTTAGGGACTTTACTTTGAGGGTGGCACAGCACTGGCACAGGCTGCCCAGAGAGGTGGTGGAGTCTCCATCTCTGGAGATATTCAAAACCTGCCTGGACGCGTTGCTGTGCATCCTGCTCTGGGTGACCCTGCTCTGGCAGGGGGTTAGACTAGATCATCTCCAGAGGTCCCTTCCAACCCCCACCATTCTGTGATTCTGTGACTGGAAGGGGCCCTAAGGTCTCCCTGGAGCCTTCCCTTCTCCAGGCTGAGCAGCCCCATCTCTCTCAGCCTGTCCTCACAGCAGAGGGGCTCCAGCCCTTGAAGCATCTTCATGGCCTCCTCTGGACTCACTCCAGCAGGTCCACATCCTTCTTATGTTGGGGCCCCAGAACTGGAGGCAGCACTGCAGGGGAGTCTCACCAGAGCAGAGCAGAGGGGGAGAATCACCTCCCTCGACCTGCTGGCCATATTTCTTTTGATGCAGCCCAGGGTGCGGTTGGCTTTCTGGGCTGCAAGCATGCATTGCTGGCTCATGTTGAGCTTCTCTGCAACCAACACCCCCAAGTCCTCCTCCTCGGGGCTGCTCTCCATCCATTCTCTGCCCAACCTGTATTTGTGCTTGGAACTGCCCCAACCCATGTGCAGGTCCTTGCACTTGGCCTTGTTGAACTTCCTAGGGTTCGCATGGGCCCACCTCTCAAGCCTGTCCAGGTCTCTCTGGATGGCATCCCTTCCCTCCAGCGTGTCGACCGCTCCACACAGCTTGGTGTCATCAGCAAACTTGCTGGGGCTGCACTCAATCTCACAACTCCAGTACCATTCCTTGTTTCACCACACATAATTAACAGATGCAGTTTTAGAGCAGATGCTGACCACTTTACCTTGTACACTAGGAAAGGGTGGTACACGGGAGGAAAGTGTAACTGATTAAAGCTGGACAGCAAGCCAAAGACTGGACTAGACTTAACATTCAGGAGTTTCATCCTCCAGGCTCACCTGCAGTTTTGCTCATATTCACTTACTCATTAAGAACAGGCAGAACATTTTAGCATAGTCCCATGTTTTAATCTTTGGGCTTTTCTTCTCCGCCAAAAAAAAAAAGCAGTTTGATCTCTGTGTAACTAGCACGCATCAGCTCTCCCAAGGTAGAGACACCTAAGTTTTACCATAAAATAAATTTATCTTGGTCAACCATCTGCTTTCAAATGGGACTCACATGATGTTGAGATCGTCTAAATCATATTGCCTTTGCTCTGTTTTTTTTTAATCTTAGGAGAGGTGACACACACAGGTTACCTCAATGGTAAAAAGAAATGCAGTTTTATTAGTAATGAAGACAAGTTTTGAGGCTCAGGGATACTATTCATAGAGTATAGGGAAAGATAAAATTTTCAAGTGATTGCATAAAGGTCCTTAAGTGACTTTTTGTCCTCCAACTGCATTCATCACTTTTATGCCCCTTCAAAGTATCTCAAGATTTTTTTCCCCATCTACAAAATATGAAAAAAAAAAAAAAAAAAAAAAGATAAAAATAACTATTTACCACAAGAGGGTGCCAGAAACTCAAACATACTGCAACTTAGCTGCTTCCACGGGTAAGCATCATCACCAGGGCCCAGCCAGATCTCACAGCTAGGCAGTGATTCTTTAGAGGCCCTTAGTCTCATTATGTGCACTCATCATCGGTTTTGTTGCTATTCCACTATATATCTGCAAAAATTTCAGCCACTAAGAATTCACCTGACATGACCACTGCAAATATCAACTTTGATACCATACTGGAAGTCACACTGCCCAGTCTGTCTGTAGTGGAGACAATGCTATGTGAGACCAAAAAAAGGGCACTTCTCTCTACAACCTTGTCACTGGCTTCCCATTTTTATATGCATTGTATATCTGCTTTCAAATCTTCTGCAGCTGGATGAACTAAAAATAATGAACAGTCTCAAGATCCATCTGCTCCTCCAAAAAATTTAAAAAACATGAGAATCACCCCAAGAATATGGCTTGCATGATTTATTAATAAGTTAACTGAAGCTGTTTAGGTTGTGGATAAACTTAACTGGTGCGTATGCTCTATTTCATTTCTTCAGTCAACTCCGGGACTAACATGCCTAATACTCTAAAATACTGGGGCCTGATTCATAGCACACTGAAGTCAAAGAAAAGATTCTCATCAAATTCAGTTAGCACACGGTCACAACTGCTTAGAAGAGGCAGACAAAGAGCAACACAGATAAAATTCTGGTTGAATACTTCAAAAAAGGTCCTATAGCTGTTAACTACTATTTCCATGGAATTGTTCCATCAATCTACTTGCATTAAGTGTTGAGTTTTCTAAGAACATACATATTTTACTCTTCTGTAGCATGTTTCAAGGAAAATTCAAAGCACTTTAACTACTTAAGCTGACTTTGCAAAGAGAAAAACTATAGATGTGTGGTGCAAACAGTGAAGTCACAAAGAAAGAAAGAAACCACAATGGAATTCATAACCCCAGAAAATTCCCAGAGCATCCTAAGTACTAGAGCCTGCGCGTTCTACCCTAAGGAGCTGCACTAGTATTTATGTGCTGTTACTCCACACAAAATTTGGACAACCTGGGAAACTGTCCAAAGAAGGACTTGAAATTAAGCCTAGGTTACTGTGAGAAAACATGTATTATATTGACAGGTAAGAGTCTTGATCCTGAAGAAAAAGACTCAAAAATTCTGACATGTGCTTGTACATAATCTGATGTTTGTTATGTACATATACATATGTAACACATATATACGATGAGCTGGATAATTTATGGTATTTTGACTGCATTGTCCAAAGCTACCAAAATTTTAAATGAGATCTGCATTTTCCTTCCAGCAAGATTTCCAAGTACAAGGCACAGCATAACAGCAAAGGAACTAGTCTTACAAGGAAGGCGACAGTAACCCTCCAGAACATGTTAGCTCTGAGACAAGTCAGGGAAGATTCCATCCTTTCCACACGATGGCTGTGCAGTAGCCTGTATTTCATGAAAACAGTCCAGAGATCATTTACCTTCACCATAAAAACCATCTTAAGCCAGAGAATCCAGAGGCTTAACACTCAAGAGCTACAGGGAAGTACGGAAGAAAATTTACGTATATATTGACTAACAATGCAGCTAGGGAATTAAGTCTCTGGAGCAACAAATCAGGCATCTTTCAACATCTTTTAAATTTGCTTTAACTACTTCCTTACGTGAAGAAAAAATGCAGCTAGATGTTACGCTCAATTCAAAGCAAGTATAATGAAGCTTTAGAAAGAAAACAAGTAAGATTTGGGTCTTTGCTTCCTTCCCCCCTAAACTGCATGTAAGAAAATCACCAAGTATAAAAGATGTTGGAACACCAGCGCATTCTGTTCCCCATACCATCTCTCCTTTCTCAGTCTCTTACATTAAATTTATACGTAGCCTGTTTTTAGCATACCGAGACTTATAGTGTCATAAAACAAACAAAAGAATCCCCCATACAGAATCCACTCTGCCTGTGCTACCTCAATGGCTGCACTACCATTTCGGTACCAAGTCAAATTCAGCCATTGACTTTAACAATTTCAAGCCTTTTATGACTCACACAGACCAGCGACATACTGACTTCCAGGCTACAGGATTCTCAGTTTCTGCACATAATTGTACAGATGATTAGGTATCATTTTGTGTCCCAAACTAAGCAGCTTGGAAAAATTTAGACATAGTTATCTAAACCAACAACACTATTGCCAAGTAACGTTAAAAAAAATTTCAATTTCTCTCACACTGCTGGGATTTACAGTTAAATGGAATACCAGAGGACTGGGCTGCTGGCTGGCTGAGCCAAGAAGACTCAACAAATATACTGTCAAAGTATTCAGCATCAGAGAAATCCTTATAGCCAAGAAAAATCAGAAATCGATTATTCTGTTCAGAGGCTATACCATCATCTTGCTCTTCCCTTTCTTTCACTATAAGGAATAGTAACAGAGAGACAGGATCTTTTATTTATTTTTTGGTAAAGACGTTCCTAAAGGCCCAAGGAACGTGCTTTCTAAACAAAACCAAGTATTCTAAAATCTCTGGTAGAAATGTCTATTGCCTTTAGAATATAATTCTATCTACATAACTGATTTAATTTGAGCTGCAACACTACCCCCTCCCCACAATGCTTGAGGCAATATATTAATTCCTGAGAATGAGAAAATTAAACTAAGAAAAACAGATAATAAGCCAAAAGATATCTGACACTCCCTTTTCAGCATCTAAACTAACTAGATTTGTAACAGAAAACACAATAGGACTCAAACACAAACATGTTAGGCAAGGCAGCACTACTACTCATAGCCTTAGGTTGAATGTTTGGTAATAAATAAACAAACATCATCGGTGGTGGAAACTAATTTTTTTAAATTCTCTAAATGTTTAGTGTGCAATGGGGACAATGTTTTACATACATTAATAACTGTCAAAACTGCAATGGTTGCATAAGAGGAGTGGCATTTACCTTCTGATAGACTATTAAAGATGTTTTCATTGTTTTGCTTTATTCCAAAAATTGTCCCCTTAGGAATTCATCTACTGTGCTACATATTCTTCCTTTATACACCCTTTTTCTGGCCAAAGCTGCAAGATTCTCTCAAATCCCCTCCAACCCAACAGAATTTGAGAGCACTGAACACTTCTCAGCATGAGGAATGCACATACTAGTGGGTGAAGATGAGGATATCTGTCATCAGCAGGCACCAATAGTCTTGGACAGACAGAACAGCCCTTCACAGGCATGCAGTGTGGGGAAGGAGAAAAGTTAATATATAAGCAGGGCTTCTCCTGGTGCGTGCGTGGAGGAGGTAGATATTAGTATGGCTACCCTTTAGCTGAACTTGAGCGTTACCTCGCATACCTGAAGCAGCGCAGACCACCAGAGCTGCCCTTTAAACAAACTCTGCCACTAATGAAGGAGACAAAAGGGGTGCCACTAATTTGCTATTGCCTGAGAACCCAGCATTTTTGCATACAATATGACAGAATCCGGCAGGGAAGCAGTTAATTGACCATTTTCACTCACAATGGCTTCAGACCACCTCTCTCGTCAGAGGGGCTAACACAAAATAGCCTCTCTGTGGTGAAAAGTTAACTTTGCAGCCTGCATATTCTGCCTTATCTCAAATTCTTCCTGAATTAGAAAGCAACACAAGCATTAACTCCACTATGTTATTTACAGACAATGCCTGAAGAACTCTCCACCTTTTGCATAGGGTAAGAGTTACCATTCCCATTTTTTGCTATGGAGACAGTGACAGAGTGACTTTCTTCATGTCCTTAATTTTAAAGCCCAGGGGGAGCTCTGGCTACATATATGAGGCCCATTAAAAAACAAGACTTTTCCATTTCCAAACATCAAACCTTCTTTTGAGGTAAAGCAACACTAAATGAATATTAAAAAACAGGGTGCAGTGGAAGTATATTATACCTAAACTCAAGAGAACCCAGATGTTTCTCAGGCAACCACATTTGCCAGTTAACCAGACTTCTTTCTCAGAAACCTCTAGTCAACTGCCTTGTAGACAGCCTAAGTGGCTTACGGATCAGTCGCAGCTTATTTCGGGTTTCCTCATTCCGAAAGCACTCCCTCAAAGCATGAGGAACAGATTGCCATGCCTGCACCTCGAACTACAACTGATGAAAGCAGTGGCCAATGCCAAACAGCAAGCCTACTGCGAGTTTGGTAACTGGGCCTTTCACAACCTGGGAGGAGATCTGTGCTGGTTAGTCAGAGTATGAACTTTATGTAATGTATTTCTAGTTCAGTTTAGTTCAACAATGTTCCCATCAAAATCAGCCTCCTCAGTCCAAACTAAAAGGATCAACAGAGAGGTTCACATCGATTTAGTCAAATTCAGCTAAATTGGAAGGATCGCACATAGAAGTGTGTTGGTTGCAGACTTTGCTCTGTTTTCTTCCGTGTTGCTGAAATAGTCAGACCCTTTATCTCCTGCCAGCTGCAAGAGGGCCCTCTGTGGCCACCAAAAGGATTTGACAAAATTCCACTGGTATCACATACTCAGGAGTCTGTTCGAGACACTGCTGAGATGAGGGAGCTGCCAGAAGGCCACTAAATTTGAGGTAGGTAGAGTTCGCAATGAAATACAAGTTACCCTGGACCAAGACCAAGCCAGTGCAAGTGACCAGAAACCTACGCTACACACAATTCCCTCACACTTCCATTTTCCCCTATTCATTTCAGGTCCCAATTTAAAAACACCTTAAGCTTTTAGCATGTTTCTTGAGCATGTGCCCAAGCCAGTGAACTTACATGCTTCTTTTACCCTCCCCATTTAGTTTTTGACAATGTTTACACTACATCTGTCACTGCTTTGCCCTTTTATGCTGTTGGTTCAAGGATCCTTCTCCCTCGCAGTTGCAAGGCAGAAACAACATTTTGTCTAACTGGTACTTCACCTCATTCCAAATCCCAGCTGACACACAAACTGCCTCACTTCTCTCTGGCTGTGCTCCCCCTCGCCTCATCCAAGTGCTTTACTGAGTTTCACATATAGACCCTAAAACGACAAGACGCTCACTGCCTAAGGGCCTGGCCTGACCAGCTCTCCCAGTCCGAGCTGCACTGGGCTGTCTGGCAGAGCGTGCCCGCACAGGGCAGGTGCCAAACTACCAAACCAACTTCCCCCCGAGAGGCGACGCTCCACCGCTGCTACGGGGCACAGGGGCTGAGGCGACGCCCGCCGAGCCGGGGCGTCCGGGCCCTCCCCGCCACCGTTCCCCCCGGCCGTCACCAGGCACAGTGGTTCCCCCCCCACCGCTCCTCCCGCGCCGGGCGCAGCGCACCGCGCACCTCAGGGAGCCGCCGCCGCCGCATCCTGCCCCCGTGGCCCCTCCGGTGCCGGCGCTGCAGCGGCGACAGGGCCCGCCGCGGCGGGCGCTGAGGCGGCGCGCGCCAGTGACCGTTACGGCAGGTGCGGCGGTTGGCGGCGCGCGGGCGGCGGTTGGCGGCAAGGCCACGCGCGCAGGGGAAGGGGGGGCAGCGGCACGGGCCGCCGCGCGCGCCCCCCACAGCCGGCCGCGACGGGAGAGGGGGGGGGGGCTTAGCCGGAGCGAGGGCGTTCCCCTGCGGAGGCGGCGGCGGGTTCGGCCCGGCCCTTCCCCCGCCGCCCCCTGCCCGCGCCGAGCGGGCAGAACGCCGGCCCCGCTTACCTGGCTGGGCTGCTCCGCTTGCTCCGAGGAGGCCATCTTCCCAGGCCCGGCTAATCCATTCCCGCCCAACCGATGGAACGCCCTCACCGCCGTTACTCCCCCTCTCTCCGCGCGCCCCGGCAGGCAGAACGAGTCGAACGCCGAGGCCCCGATGTGGCCGGCGGGGGGAGTGCTCCTGCCGTGAGCGGGCGGCCTTCCGGCGGGCCGGCAGCCAGCGGGCGGGCCGGCTTGGGGCAGGGCTGAGGAGCGCAAACCGGGAGCGGGGGCGGGTTGCAGCGTCCTGCCTCGCCGGGCCATCCCGGGCTGGGATCCGCAGAGCCCCGCGTTCCGCCGGGCGGGCGGCGACTATGGCGGCGCGGCTGAAGCGCTGCCTGCTGCGGCGGCGGGACGGGCGGGAGCAGCACGGCGTGGCCGCCTCCTGCCTGCGGGAGCTGCGCGACAAGGGTGAGGGGCCGCCGTGGCCGGGCCGTCCTCTGTCCCCGCTGGGCTCCCGTGCGTCGCCGGTGCCAGGCCCCGGCCGCCGCCTCCGTGAGGTGGCGGAGCTGGGCCCGATCCGTGCCGCGGGACAGGCAGAAGGAGGGCAGGTCCCCGGGGGCAGCGAGGGGAGGTGGGAATAAGTTGAAACGTGCCTTCTTCCACGTGTATGTCAAGGTTTGTGTCAATAATATTAATTTCTGGAGGGAGAACTCGTGAGTAGGTGCTGAGGAAGAGCTGGTGTGCAGAGCAGTGTGGAGACAGGTCCTGGTCGGCTGCCTAAATTACTAGGAGTTGCTTGTCTCTTGTGATGGGCGTAATAAAAGGGCAGTGTGTATGTCACTTTTCATTGCGTATGTCACAATTTCATTAAGTATTTTTCTGTTCTGCAGCTAGTGTCATTCTGGCTATCGACAAGGCCAGGGAGCCCATCACCTTAGTACTGGCAGAAGATGGCACCATTGTGGACGATGAAGATTACTTCTTGTGCCTGCCAGCCAACACCAAGTTTGTGGCACTGGCCAAGAATGAGAAATGGTCCAACAAAAGCTTAGGTACTCTGTGGCCGAGGGAGCACAGAAGGGGAGGGGTGTTTGGAATATACCTACTGAAATTAGGCTGTCTCGGGTGGGTTAGGAGTGACCCAGGAAACTGATGACTCTTGTGTCAGACAGCGGAACAGCCTGGCTCTCGGAGTCTGGGGATGAAGTGGACAGTGCTGCAGAGAAGTGGAAGCAGCTGGCCAGGCAACTGAAGGATGACCTGTCTAATATCATCTTGATGTCTGAAGAAGACCTCCAGGTACAGTGGGGAAACCTCTAATTGCTGTCCCTGGCTCTGCCCGTCATCCATTTATCTCACTAGATGGCAGAGAACGCAATAAGTAAACAAGATCTCAAGCTTAATTCAGCTGCTGTTGTTTGGCTGTGGTGCTAGAGTCAAATTTCTCCTTGAGGGGAAGCACTCATGTCTGAGGAGGATGCTCTTAATCACTGACTGCCTCTCACAACATGCCTTTCCAATTCTGGCAGGGAGAGGGCAAAAAGTCAAGATCTGGACAAATGGCAACTGAGGTGGTGCCTTCCTTAAAACCAGACACCTATGTCACCTATGTCATATGTGTCACCTATGACACATTTGTCAGAAGGGAAGGCTGAGCAGCACACCAAATCCGTCTGCTCCAGAGGGGTTCAAAGAACTGCTCTCAGTTTCCAGAGCTGATTGATTTGGGTATCTGACTGCTTAACACCTTGTGCATGGTGAGGCATGGAGATAACTGCCTCTTCTTGTCCTCCTGCAACATGCAGCTTCCCAACTACCACCAGGCTATTGGCCTTCCTGTGTGTATTCCCGTGCACTCTTAAGTGGTACTTTGATTGCCAGAAGTTGTCACGATTTCTGTTAAAAATGCACATGATACCACGCCTTCGTGGATGCCTTTTGGCTTCTGGTAAAGAATGCAGGCTGGTGGAGTGCCACTACAACCTCCCATAACTAGGCTGACTTGCTATGACACGAAATCTTGTGAAACACACTGGGTTTCATGAAGGTGGAGGCTCTGACATTCAGGAGGCTTGCTGTTTGTACTGTAATCAGTGTAATGGGATGAGTTACTCAATCAGCCCATTTAACAGGAGCACTCTCATTGTTTCAAGGTGCTTATTGATGTTCCACATTCAGACCTGGCAGAAGAACTTGCCCAAAGTCAAACCAAAATCCAAGTATTGCAGGACACCCTGCAGCAGGTGCTGGACAGACGGGAAGAAGAACGCCAGTCAAGACAGCTCCTGGAACTCTACCTGGAGGCCTTGAAAAAGGAAGACAGTATCTTAAGCAAAGTAGCAGGTAGGGAACATTAAGGTGTTAGAGAAGGAGCTTTTCAGAGATGCCTGAAATAGCTGAGTGGAATAAATAGCAGAATGAAGGACTGGAGTGAGTCACTTGCTTAGCAGCTATTAATGTGGTGGATGTAACACCTGGTGTAGTGTAAGAATTCTCTGGGTGAGACCAGGACTCCTCTCACTGCTGTGTCACATTTCTCACAATGTCTGAAAATAGAATACTGGGGAAAAAGCTTAAATCACGTAGTCATCCTTAACATTGTGGATTTCTTAAATTAGAGGATGCGTCTAGATAGAATGCATGTTATTAATCTCAAAACCATCAAAGCAGTCTAGGCCACTTTTCCTGTCCTGTGTTCTTCACAGGCTATAATGATTCTGCTGCTTTTCAGAATCTGAGACTGTGCCAAGAAAGGAGATGGATGTGGTTGACACAGGTACCAGCAGTACAGGCCCTTCAGCCAAAATGGCGCTCAGTGACCAGATCCTTGCTGCTCTGAAAGAGAAACCTGCTCCAGAGCTCTGCTTGGACAGTCAAGATCTAGAGGTGGGTGAGAACAATATAGCCATATTCTAGCAAATTTCTCCCTCCGGAGAGAGAGGTTATAGGGGAAGCTGTCCTTGCTTCTGGAGGTTTTAAGTCAATATATCTCAGTCTCAAAGTGGCAAAACTTAATCTATTTTTCTTCCTCAGTAACACTACCCCCTGCCTGGTAATAGCCAGTTGAGACTATTCCAAGTACTCGTCTGTCTTCTGAAAAACCACAAAATAATTTTGGTTTTGCCCTCTGCCAAATTATAGTCAGCCACTGCTTCAGCTGTCCTACCAGCAAAGTTTTTTTGTATGCACATGCATCTAGCTATATTTCTTTTATACATCTCAAATCAAAATAAAAACTTCCTTATTTTGGAAAACAGTGTAAATAAACCCATAGCTTGGAAAGGAAAGTCTAGGTAAACTTTAACCATTAGAAAGTGTGTTCTTTCATAGAATCATAGAATGTGTTGGGTTGGAAGGGACCCTTTAAACATCATCTAGTCCACCCCACTGCCCCCCCTTTCTAATGCTATGAACTCACTCCTCTTGCTTTTCCCTGCTGCAGAAACTAAATAACTGCTTTCTGTTCCTTTGAAATCCGAATACAGCTTCAAGCTCTAAGTGTTGGTAGAATACTGAAAATTCACTAGCCCACGGGACAGATGATGAAAGCTGGGAACAGCTTCAATACCAAATTGGCAGTATTAAACAGGTGTCTCATTACCGCTGTCCTTAATGTGGGCAGAGGGGTTAGTGGTGGAGGAGCATCAGTAGAAGAGGCTTAGAAATCTGTTTTGCTACAGCTGGTCTTGAAAGAAGACACACAAGCCCTGGCCTTGGCTCTAAGGTGGGACAAGCAGAAGGCTGAAGCTCTGCAGCAAGCCTGTGACCAGGAGCTCTCCAAGCGTCTACAACAAGTGCAGACTTTGCATTCCCTAAGGAGCACGTCAAAGGGCAAGAAAACGCTACCTTGGGGAGACTACCCTGGGCTTAGTTCAAAACGCAAAAAATAAGACTGCAGTGCCGCTTGCGGGTTTTTTTTTTTGTTGGTTTTTTTTTGCATAAGAAACAATACAAACAAAGATATATACTGGGAGCCGTAGTTTGCTGGTCATACTGTGGTCTGGCTACAGACAACGAAAATCTGGACATTGTCCTGAGGCTTAAACTGCTGTGATGATTCAAATCATGTGTAACCAAAGGGATTTTGACTTTTTGCAGAATACTGGAACAATGGTATTGCTAAACACAGCATGTAAGGGTTCAGCTTTGAATACCTGGTTGGGAGCCAGAAGCTTCCATCTGATAATGATGGATCTCCCTTCAGAAGCCCCAGGCATTTGCTTGCTTTGTCCTCCCAAGGGTGGAAGACCCAGTGGAAGACACTTTGAGGCACAACTAATGAACAGGGCAGAGAGTTTAGCCAGCTGCTGTCTGGCTTTAAGCTCCAGCCTGGGATCTATGAACCTGAATTCTCATGCTAATTTCATCAGTTCAAGTAAATTCAAAGTCCTTTAACTTCTGTGCTTTTTCTGTAAGGAACTTCTGTCTCTTGAGTGCAGTGTAGGTACTAACTTATAAAATGCAGCACAGGTGAAAATACTTGCTTTTTAAAGCTGTGGAGCAGAAGACTTGTATTTGGCCTGTTTGTATTATTCTCCTAATCGTTAGTGTAGTATCATGATGCTTTTGTATTAACTGGCTTATTTTTGTTAAAGTCTTTTTTTCTAATACCATTAAAACCTTTTTACCTTACTGTTGGAGTAGTTTTGATCTGTCCACCAGCTGCTATGATTAAAGAATGTGCTGATAAGTACAGTATTACCTTCAGGATAGAGGAAGAAGAAATTAAATACAGAAGTACGCTGTATTTAATCTGTCCAAAGTATTTAGGTAGCATCCGTGTTCACACTGGTGACACTGCACCAGAACTCTCACCTGGCACAATCTGTTCTTCGCTTGTGAGAGCAGAAGATGTATATGAAAAAATCTGAAAAGTGAGCTGAAACTTCTGAAAAAGTTTTAGGAGGTGCAAATGTTTTCTAGTGTCGTGCAAAACCCCCTGATTTAACCTTAAATGGTACAGGATGCCAACTGATGCGAATTCCTACAGCAGGCATTCGGATGAACCCATTGCGTGTAGACATTCCAGTTGAATTAAGGTACACTCGAAGTTGGACTGCCAGCGTAACTAATAAATATTCTAAACAGTTCAGTGCCTTTGATCAGCTAAGCCAAAACAGACGAAGCTATGCATACGGTAATTGACTGGACTTAGCAGAAAGCTTGCAGTCAACTTTTTGGTCAGTCTGCTTTGCTAGGGCAGGTAACTGCTTCTTACAATACACACTTCTGGCTTATAACATTATAGGCCATGGCAGGTAAAAAGGTTTCCTGCTGCTTTAAATAGCTACAAGCGTTTTACATTCAAGTCTTTCTGAAATAGCATATAGGGCCATTGCATTGACAGAATTTTTGAAGCGCGGTCTATTGCACTCAAAGCTAATTACACTGGCTACCAATTGAAATAACATGCATTGAGTAGACTAGCTGTCAGCAAGCTTTTTCTGTGAGTTTATGTCTCAGCTTGTGATTACCAGTCACTCCATTATAAACCAGTTTTTCAGTCTTGCTCAAAGCTGTAATGCTTTTGCTTTTTTCAAGCAACTTGGCAATGGAAATTCTATTCCTCAAGCTGTACAAAAGCTGTACTGTAGCACTTGATTTGATTGGATTAATATTGGATAGTTACAGCCTACAAAAGGCATGGTTTTTTTCCCCATCCACTACTGTTTAATAGCTCCAAAACAGAGCAAGAATAAATGGGAGCACGTGTAAGGAGTCCAGAGCATTACTCTTTTTCCACTGCGTCATGGGTAGCTGCTGAGTGACTCTAGTCCAGGAAGTGCACTCTTCTTTCAAGAGAAGGGTTTTTTAAACAAGGAGCAGGGCTACACCTAGAAAGGAGAACTCTCAAGGGTGGTAACAAATATTCTGTCATCTGGTACCTTCTTTATCTTGGGGTAGTGTTTAAGGTACGAATCTTAATAAAATGAGGACCTGGTATTTAAAAGTTGGTTTTGGGGAATTGCCCTAGACTATATCCTTCAGGAAGGAACAAGTGGCTTCAAGGAAGAGTTTGTCTTGTAAATCAAGGGCTGAGGAATAAAAACAGCATTCAAGTCTTTTCTCTCTTGCTGTGTATTTTAGACTATCCTTGCTAAGCATATTCTTGCTTGATAAAATTTGCCCATGCAGTAGCTTAAGCAGCCTTCTCATTTCATTTAGCTGTATCTGTCTAAAACCTTATGTCTTTAAATCTGCTTCTTTCGAATCAACGGCATTTGGTAAGCCTCCGTCAGTCCAGCAGAGGGCAATGGTGATGCATTTCTGACACCACTCCGGAGCCATGTTACTACAGTGACATTAGAAATGTAATGCAACTTACTGAAAGTGAAGATTGTATACCAGCAGCATCACAGGGGAAAAACGACACAAAACATCTTTTAATTGCCAAGACAACAAGTGAGATACGGCCATTAGAACAAAAAATATTCAAAATACCTAAGCAAAAGTATCAAAAATGGAAGCAAGGAAGAAGTCAAACAATTACTGGAGAAACTAAGTAGCAGCATGGAAGGAGGAGCTGCGCATACTGAGGTATTATGGTCAGTAAGAATGTTCTGCTTTATGCTCTTTATTTAAAGGATTTTCTTTTTAATAACAGTAAGATAGATTTTTGTGAGCAATTAAGGCATTTTGGTTGGAAGCTTTAACTGAATTCTCACAGACCATTTTTGGAACAAAAAAATCCAACTAATCACGTTCATCTAAAAACCTGAAGATTCATTACCGCTGCTAACCTGCAAGAGGAATCTCTAATAGGCTAACTTTGATTCCTCAAGGATAATAAGAGAAAATGACCAGAGACATTACTTGAAAGGTGAATCATGCCATGTTGGAATCTTCACTTTCAGTGACAGCTGCTTCTTGTTCCCCATAAGTTCTCCCTTCCTTAGCTGCACTGGACTTCTTTTTCTTCTTCCCCTTTTGCTCCATGTTACTTGATGAGATCTCTTCACTCTTCTGGGTGATATACTTTAGCTGAGAACAATAAACTAATCAGTCATCTACTAAGGAACTTAATTTATTCAGGAGAAATTAGAGAGAAATGTTTAAGAGAAATTAACAGGGCAAATTCTTATTACAAAAAAGACAACAGACACTCCAAAAAGCTGACGAACATCATTTTTAGTTCTTGCATAAAGCTCTCAAGTCTAAGCTGGATATCCTCAGATACTGAAATCTGTATTTAGATCCCTGTATTTATTCATGTTAGGAGACTTCGCACCGCAAGGTGGACTCAAGCTATTCCTGACCTTAGGCTAAAACAAAGGAACACAACACCAGGAAAAACCAAAGTGATTTACTTCCAAGATTGACAACGCTGTACTATTTATGGCACTTTTGTAGCTGGAACCCCAGCACCCCTGTTGCAACCAGAACATTGCGGCTTGAAGTGCAATCAGATCTGTGTTCCCACAGCGAGGCACAGTGTCATGAAGCAAAATAAGATGAAAATTTAAAAAATCACTGGATTGTGCCCATCCATCATCAATAAGCTAGTGAAATTGCTCAAGCAACAGTTGCTTCATCATCCATAGCCTTTACTCAAATGCTCTTAGGAACTAACCAATTGGTTTAAGAATGCTGTGAGACAGAAAATCAGTGAATCTCACCAAAGAATTGCTCCTTCTAGCCAAAAGCTTCACATCTTCTGTAGTGACTGTGCTTCGTTTTGCATGCCTGCATAAAATTAAAAAATACTCCTTAATGTCTTTATCAACATTGGTTGTAAGAGCCCATACAGCATCTAATTTGGAACACTAATTAAAAGGGCTTAATAGGAACCCAGTAAACCAAACATGCCTATCTTTTCCAACTATAATACACAGAAACCTATTTTACAAGTTCGTATGTGTACATCTAGTTCCCACAACTCCTGTGTAAAAACAGTAGAATTTAGCAACCAGAACTTCAACCACCACTATTCCGTTCCCTCTTGCTTGCCAGTTGGTCCCTGTGTTAAGTTTTAACTCCTGTAAAACATTTCCTTACCTCCTTGGAGCAACCAGATGAAACACAGGTAGGCTAGTAGCCATCTGTCACTCTCAAACCATCCAGTTATGCTACATATCAATGCATTTGACAATTCTATACAGTCATTAATCTAAACCATCACTTGTACACACAAATGAACTTCCAAGATCATGAAGAACCTGCAGGGGAATATCTATTTCCTAACTTCACAGCCACTATTTAATCAGCCAGTAGAACCCTTTAAAACTTGAATTACAAGATGTATTTTAAAGATTATCTAGTTACTGGAGCTGAACACAAAAAAAGAAAGCCTTCGTAGCAATCAAGTGTTTCAGTACCTACCTTGCAAACATTTCGAGGTCTTTTGCAAAGTTCTCTGGAGAAAACACAAAGACGGTACATACTTTAAATAATACACGCCACATAATACACTTCTAGCTGTTACAAAGGTGTAATTGCAAATTAGTTATGAAAAGTTATAGTTAGCTATACAAGTTAGTTATGAGAAGTGACCGTAATTTGTTATTACATGCCACTCTGTTGCACAGGCAGGTGGCCCACACAATATTTCCACATACATTTAAATGCTTTTTCCAGGTATGAAAAACAGAATCGCTATTTCTTGTACTTTTAAAAGTGTAACACAAGAAACAATACACCAGTGATACCTAGGGCCAGTGCTATTTATTTTAAAGCATCGTTTCTCCAGCAATTGTTCTTGAATGAACAGATACTATGCAAACTTCTGTACCACACTGCCTGAAGGTGATCTCTGAGATCGCTGCGATGGTTTGTTTGCTGAATTGCACATCTTTGTCTTCTGCAACATCCTGGCACAGGCAGCCAACCGTGTAGTGAACCGCAGCCTTCAGCCTCTGAAAGAACCCAGGGCAGTGACAGGTCAGTTCTCTGCAGACTGATGTACAGCTCTTGTATAAGTCATAGAATGGTTTGGGTGGGAAGGGACCTTAAAGCCCACCCAGTGCCACCCCCCTGCCCTGGGCAGGGACACCTCCCACCAGACCAGGTTGCTCCACGACCCGTCCAACCTGGCCTTGAACCCCTCCAGGGATGGGGCAGCCACAGCTTCTCTGGGCAACCTGGGCCAGGAGCTCACCCCCCTCACAGCAAAGAATTTCTTCCTAATATCCAGTCTAAATCTCCCCTCCTTCAGTTTGAAACCGTTACCCCTCATCCTATCATTACACTCCCTGATCCAGAGTCCCTCCCCAGCTTTCCTGGAGCCCCTTTAGGGACTGGCAGGGGCTGGAAGGTCTCCCCGGAGCCTTCTCTTCTCCAGGCTGACCCCCCCCAGCTCTCTCAGCCTGTCCCCACAGCAGAGGGGCTCCAGCCTTGGAGCATCATCAAGACTATTTAACAGGAGGGAACACAAGCGGCCGTGGACGGACCCCAACACACCGCACAGCAGCGCGTCGACCATTCCGCGTGTTCCGGCCCCGCGGTACCTGTGTGAGCAGACGCCGCTCCTCGGCCCCCGGCGCCTCCATGGCGCAGCCCGGCCGCGTTTCCCGCCCGGCGCGGCGGGGCGGGGCCGCCGCCATGCCCCTTCCCCGCCCCGCGCAGCCGCAGCCGGCCTCCAGACGGACGGGGGGACGGACGGCGGCTTCGCCCGTCACCCCGCGGGGCCGCTGCCTGGGGCACAGTGCGGCTTTAAGCGGTGCCGACAGCACCCGTCCGCCTGGAACGCGGCACCGCAGGACCCTGCGCCCCCCCCCCCCCCCGGAGCCGTACCGGGACCCGCAGCGGGAGTCACCGGTGTGTACGGCGAAGAGCGCAGCAGCAGCCGGGGTCCCCATCCCTCCCGTCACCCCTCAGCGCTCCGATAAAAGGAGATTCAGCGAGCGAGCTGCCCGCCGTACTCGCAGCCAGGCACACGCTGCGACAGCAGGGCTCCACACGGAGCAGGTGTTTTTCTCAGCACTAACATCATACTGTGTATCATAATAGAATACCCCATTTTCCTCCGAAACACAACGCCAATGCACACAACAAACCGGTAAAATGTTTCCTGTTGTCCACCACAGTAGTTTCTTTCCAGCTGGAGAGCCCAAACTACAAATACTGGGACAAACTGACCGCTAAAATACCAGGACCCTCCAGCTATCACCATTGCCTGCAATTTGTCACACCTTTATTTTATAAAATCCCTAAATCTTACAATGCAATTTGCAGAAAAGTTGCTTTAAATTGAAAGTAATCTTTTGCTAATTATACAGCTATTCAACTAAGTAGCTGTCTTAGCAGAAATAAATGAAGCAAAAAATTAATATAAAAATCAGTGCACAGCACAAAAGTTAACACTTGAGAGGTTCTGAGGGGAAAAAAAAAAAAAAGAGACACAGGCACCCAGGAGAATTTTCAGAAGTCCTGAAGACAATTGGCAGCAGGAGTGCAGGAAGAGGATACCAAATAGAGCCAGCTTTGCATGCTATTGCATGGAAAGAGACAAAAAAGCAGGGAGATTTGGAGAAAAGCATGCAAGCACACAGCTAAACCAACAGTTTACACCAGAGCTTAAAACTGGGAACAACAGTTGAAGGGAGAATGGCTTGGTGACAGGAGTATCAGTCTTGACGCCCTTGACCTGCATTCAAGTTCCTGCACGATCCATCCCACCCCTCACCCTCCCACAGAGAACAAACGGAGCGCACGGCGTGAAAGGCCGTGTGCGGGGGAACATCCAGGAATTCGTCTTTAAGAACCAAGCTACTGCCTGTTACAAATAAACAATGACAACCAAAAAAAGGCCTTTACCTCCCTGAAATCTTGTACAGCGTTACTGGGCTGTCTGCCATTCTCCACTTCAGCAATTACTGAAATGCTGTCATCTCTATCTTGATCCCTATGAGTTTATGCACTATAATACAATAAAAATATTATAATTTTAAAATGTATTCTATTAAATACTGCACAAAGACATTTTAGCCAGTTTTCACCAGCAGCAGTGCAAAGAAAACACCTCAATGCATTTATAAGCAAGTTTATTTAGCTTTCTTATATTATATATATATATTGAGAGAGATATATATGAAATATACCCACAAGTTATTACAAAAGTGTCAAACACAAGTTCTAGTACAGTAAAAAGTGGTATTCTAGGAGGAATATCTGCAATCTACAGTATTGTGGCTTCAAGAGGAAATATTTCCACTAGACATTGTAGGCAGAAGAGGACACGTTTCCTCCATGGCCTGTCCAGTTAGTATGGATAAAAACGCCTGGCTTCGATAACAACTCATACGTATGTGCACCAAAGTAATCGCGCTGAGCCTAGAATAAGAACACACACACAAAAACCAGACACGTGAATATCACTAGAAGTTGCACATACTGATACTTGACTATAGGAATATTGGAAATAAGATCCGACTCCAATATTATAATGAGAAAAGTAACTTTGAATGTTATTAGCAAAATCACTGCAATGAAACATTTACTAACGTCTAGTAATTAAGAGTTCTGTAGCAAGACAAGTATATTATTTCTGCTAGGTACTAATCCAAAAACCAAGCACTTAGATACATTCAGAGGGTCAAAGATAAACTTAATTCTTTAGAAAGCATTTTGATTCAAACATATCATTGCCCTTGGTTCACAGATGAAATATTAACAAATGCTAGGCACTGTCATACCAGTCTCTCTGGTGTTCTTTATCCAGACATCTCATACTATTTTATTGCTGCAAATGTCAGGTTTAACGGAATTATATTAGGTAATCTATGCCTTTATCTTTACAATGTTGAGTGATTAGGACATATTGCCATCATGGTCTTTAGACCAGTATTTAAATAACAACATGATGATATTTCAGTATCTAGAAGATCTGCTACACTATTTCAGGCACCTACCTGAATCAGGTTAGCTGGTAATGTTTCATGCCTGTATCCATCATAAAAAGAAAGTGCTGTAGTGAAGCAGGGCATAGGGATACCGATCTGTACTCCAGTACTGATCACATGTCGCCAGGAGTCCTGGAACAGAAGAAAAGAGGGAGGTGGAAAAAACAGAAAAAAAGAAACAAATCAGCACTGCTCAGAGGCATGTGCAGGCGTTATCAACTATTCTAGTACAATAGCACGTGCTATTTCACATTACATGAAATCTAGTGACCAAGTCTGAGCAAATACAGCAGTAGATTCCTGATTGTACATAAACAAGGCTGATACAAAATAATGGCAAGACAGAGTTAACAAACAGGACAATAAAAGTGCAGACACATGCTTCACATGCAATCAAACCACAGGCTCGAGCAAGGATGCTGTTCTTTCAAATAATCAGTGCATCCCAAAAGCACGAACACAGTGGGGAACATACTGAGCAAACATTGAGGCACTTCCAGGACCTCTACTCAAGCACAGTACAAAGCCCGCCCAAGGGCTGAGAGGTCAGCACAATACTTCAAACAGACACGTGGATAATCCTCATTTCAACATCCGATTTAGTAACCTGCATGGAATATTCAGCTTCAATTAAAAGAATTATATGACTTCTTTGTTGGCCAGATAATCTGGTTTTAGTTCTGCCTGCCAAGTCTGTCCAAATCAGGAGACTGTTTGGACAGACCTAGGTCTAATGAATGACAGTCGGGAACACTGTTATTTTGGTGCCACTGTGAACAATGGTAATAGAACAGAGCTTTATACTTGGTACAACTGAAATCCAAGTGCACAGTAGGCACAAGATACAGGGCAGTGATGAGAATGTTCACAGGGGCTAGACATTTTTTTCCTGACATAGTGGTTCTTCTGAATTGCTGGACTTCTGCCTAAGGCTCTTCTGAAACAGTAAAAAGGAAACCTTAAATTTCTAATAGTAGCTTGGCTAGTATCAAAGAGAAGAACCATGACACAACAAGGACTGTATGCTCCTTTGCTCCTGTATTACCTTTAGGCTGACATTACAAATATATGCTGCAATTACACAAGACCTCAGTTCACCCCTTGATGTATCTGGATGCTGATTTATAAAGTAGTGCTTCAGTGATGCAATCCCTTTTTTTTCTTCATTTAGAACTAACATTCTCCAATTTTCTGATGAAATAGAGGCAAGAGGCATTTGTAGGCATTTTTTCAAGGACAGGCTGCTAACCCTCGTGTCTGGCAAAATTGTAATTTGGACCTCAGTATAGCCTACCTCATCACAGTAACTCCCTTGTTCAATTTCAATCAGCTACAACTATATAGTTTATCTCCTGTCCTGATCCTGTAAGACTGTTATGTTCCACTAAAGAAGGGTATCTTGAAGCCATACATGATGAATTCCTACACCCATACATTATGTGCATACAGATACACATACACAGGCACAAAGAGCTTCAGGACTGTTTAGAGATCTTTGGGATTAAGGATGCTGAAAAACAGGTTTCAAGTATACTCTCTACCTTTTCATTTTTCAGTCTAAGTATACTCGTGAAGGTAACTCCTGGGAAAGAAGCTGAAGAAATCCAGGCTGTAAAGTATTGGTTTTATGCTCCTCCTTCCTTGGAAACTCACCTGACAGTTTTCAACAGCTGTCTTAAAGAAATCGTCCAACAGCAAATTCTGGAGATCAGGGTTTCGATCAAAAGCATCTTTGATTTTTCCCAGGAACACACTAGGCAGAACGCATGTAAACCAGGAATAAAATTTCACAGCTTCCAACAGAGACCCAGAATCCAAAACTTACAGTGCCAAAATTTGACTCAGCCAGACTCCAATTGCAAATACTGAGAAAGATGCAAACAAAACAAACACTGAAGAAAATCTGCAGTGACTAAGCCACCAGAAAATTGGCTTCATCTGGTAACCTTTAGTGCCATCTACAGAAAAAGCCTTTCAGGATCTTATCAGCAGGTTAACTCCACAGATTTCCCAAGAAAATCTCTAGGCTTGTCAGTCTAGCACTGCATAAAACTGCATAAATTGCCTGCTCTTATCCCCTCAGCAACTTAATTACCTCCTCATCTTAATTACCTTCTGATGATGCAGCCTCCCCTCCACATCAGTGCAATGCCACCATAATTCAATGTCCATCCAAATTCTTTGGCTGCTTGTCTCAGCAGCATGAAGCCTTGAGCATATGAGATAATCTTGGAAGCGTACAGGGCCTAAAAAAACAAATTCACATTCCAAGGGAAGTCCCACAAAGCTGAAAAAGAAACTTCACAGTCTACATGCTCTGTTTAGTCAACATCTCATTAGGGTTGAGTACAGTAGCCACATTCCAGCTATCTGAGAATCAAAATATCCCTTCCAATTGTTGGAAAGTTTGGTCTCAACAGAGAGAGGTCAAGAGCTATTATCCCCATTACAAAGACAGGTGAGAAAGTAAGCTCCTGTGAATGAATTCTGATCTCTGCACCCCAGCTAGTTGTCACTGCCCACTGTGGCTTAGACTTGAATTCCTTCAGGACCGTTCTTTGGTCAGGAAAGGAATTGGTCACACTATGCTTTGTGGACACCACTAGACAATGCACAATGACACGGCTGAAAGCAGGAACCAAATGACATGAAATGTAAACACAAAAGCTCCTCACCAGGGTTTAGAGCATCCAAAACCTGCTTTGATATGCAGCTTTAATATAGCACTCTGGCAAGCACAATGACTCACCTTGCGTATGTCCTCCAGAAAAGCTTTCTTGTTCCCGCCAAATTGAGTCAATTTAGGCCCATCCAGCAGCTTACTGGCCTGTACTCTCTCATCCTTGAGGGAAGACAGGCACCGTGCAAACACAGCTTCACCTTTAAGTGTGGTAGGAAAGGGCAGATAATTAGAAAGCTCAGTATCATTGTTAAGGGCTGAGATACTTGTCCTTAAGCACACAGCAGGAGTGCCACTGAATGATGAACCCCATACATACTGAAACAGTCCCATGGGAAGAGAGGCGTACAAATAAATTATTTCAACAGCATTACCGAGGGATCAAACTGCCAGTCAACATAACCACTGGCTAAATATTGACTGCTACAGCTTTCAAATGATAGAGAAAAAAAAAAAAGCCACAAGTTATCTGCATAAAAATTTATCCTCAGGAACCTTAGTAACCTTCATCAGCTCTTAGTTTTAACAGTTTACTTTAAAATCCCTTCCTATCTATAAAAGACAGACAGTGTTGCACTGCAGCTGAGGGACAGGCAAGGCTGAAGACCTCCCTAATTATTGTATCATGCTTTCAAGTTAAACAGCTGTTGCATAAATGTCAACTCACATTAACTAGATGTGCTTTGCAATACACACATGCAAAATAAGAGAAATTAAAATCAAGAATAAATCAGCAGGTTAACTTGTATGAGTAAGTAAGTTTCACAGATCTGGAAGGTCCATAACACTATTATTCAGAAGCGCACAAGAAAGTTTTATAACATCACTAAGCAGGTTACTAAATGTCATTTGTCAGGGCTAAGGAGATAGCCAAGCAGTATCTTCAGCTCCTAACGAGAAAGCCTGAATGCCAATCTCTTTATCTGGCTTAGTCAATTCCCAATTATGCTGTTTTAAGTCGTACTTCTTTGCAATTGAAGATCATATTCTTAAATGGAGGGGGGGTGGGGGGGAAGTTCCCTGTCCAGGGTCTGATAGAAGGAAAGCAATCAAGTTTATTATAGTCTTCATACTGAACTTTTCTTCTACCTTTGAAGTGAGTCGTGAATTAAAAAAAAACAATCAAAAAACCCAACACAAAAAAAAAAAACACAAAAAAAAAGATGAATGAGTAATGTTTTCTCAAGATTCTGGATCCTCCCTGCAGTAGGATTAACAGACCATATCAAAGTCAGAACTGATTCCTCTCCATTCCTGCAAAAACTTCCTTCTACAGTGGCGAGAAGCGTGGGGGGGGAAATCAGGAAAAAGCAGGAGTAGCATGATTCTGCTTTTATAAGCAGAAGTCTGCAAGTCATGCTTATGCGGTAAAACCACACACAGAGCAATTGCCCTAAGAATAGCCATGTTTGCACAAGGGCTATTGCACGTACTTCCCTATCAACTCATCATTACCTAACAATGCTCCCCTGGCACTGTAGAGGACTAATCAGGGAGTGTCTCCTCCACCCTTGATCTTTGCAAGAACATGAAAGAGGAGAATATTAAGAGCACAAGCGAGAAACACTGTTTCAAGCCTAGAACTGAAAGACTATAGCTGTAGTAGAATATTAAAACCATTTACTAAACTTGTTTTGCAAAAATATGTTGTTAGAATGCAGCCATGTTTCCCTGATAGCTATCACTGCAGTTACTCTCTCTTAGCCTACTGAATACAGTTTTTCTGTCTTCTAATACAACAGGACTTGACCAACCAAGGCAAAGGAAAAAAAGGCAGAGAGAGAAAGCATGAAAATGAAAGCAAATCTGAGAGAAAAGAACTTATTAAGTCATCTTATTTACTTAACCAGGAAGTCTACACTGGACCTGCGGTAAGAGAGCACTCTAAATGTGTTGTAGATGTATTACAACTCCTGTATCACAATTCCATTCAGAGGCCAGCTTAGATAAAAGGGTAGGTAATGAGACTGTTAGGTATGTATGTGAGCAGGTAAATTCTCACACTTTAGGGATATAATTCAAAGCAATTAAAAAATACATTTCCATTATGTTAGTTTGACTTTGGATCAGCAGCCTTATTAGCCACAAAACAAAACAACAGCAGCAGTCCAGAGTGTATAAAGAAACACGACAATCAACTGTTGAGATGGAAAACCAGCAGCCACCATCATAAGGTAGCAGTCTGCTGCTACTCAAACAAAACAAAACAGACAAACAAAAAAATCTATCTGTGCTCCTCAACACATAATACAGTCCATCCCTTATGTTCCTGTTTAGTCCCACTAATGCTGGGTTAGCTAATTTATACTGAAACACAGAAACAGAAGACTTAAGTAAATATCTGAAAAATAATTCTTATGCCATCAGAGAAGTCTAAGTACTTATCAAGCAGTGGTCAAGCAACAAGGTTTTGAGGGTGTCCTGGCACCACTTTTTTTTTTTTTTTTTTTTTTTTAAACATTTTTAAGGCTATGGTGGGATTTGGCATAGCAGATATGGTGGAGGATTACTGAAGAGGAATGTTGCATCTATCTTTCACGGCAATTATGTTCACCTGTCGTGGAGTCATCACCAGTACTGTGAAGATACCATGGACAAACACCGACATTTGACAAACAAGGTAAAAACAAGCCCAGCAAAGGAAATACAGTAACAGCTCTCAAAAGCAGAAAGACTGCAACAGCTACACCTAAAAGAGCCTCTTCTGCAAGTCAAGTCTTAGTGTAGGCTCATTTCCAAGATTACCTATTACCATGCTCCTTACTGTGATGTGGTACGTGCAGGTAGGAAATACGAGGCCAGATCGAAGAACCAGTTACCTATGAGTGTGACTGGGACTCCATATTCCAGGGCAGAAATGGCTGTCCACTTTCCTGTGCCTTTTTGTCCTGCGCTGTCCTTGATCTTTGGGAGGAGGTATTTGCCATCGCTGTCTTTGAATTTGAGAATATTGGCTGTGATTTCAATCAGGAAGGAATCCAACTCTGTCTTATTCCATTCCTGAAATACCTGGAAGAGGAGAAAAAGTGTGTGTGTGTATATATATACATACAAACACACACATTGATTTACTACGTATATACCATATATATCAACTGATTTATTGATATATGTATACATACATGTATGTATAGATACAGAAGGGGGTCATACCATTTCAGTCACTGGTTATCGGTACCCTGCCACATCTACCAATGACTTCAGCACTGCTGAAAGGCCATTGCACAGGAGACCCACACTGGAAGGGACACCCCAGGCTCAGAGCTGCAGAGCACCTATCTCCAACGGGGACAGCAGAGGTATGGTCCATCCTCTTGCCTATCATTATCATGGGCACTGAAGGCTGGAAACAGAATTGCCCTTTCAAGGCACATCATACTTATTGACTTGCTTCAACAAGGTCTTTCCAAGATTTTCCTGTTTGATCATAATACTCAATGTTTTACTAGCTTTTTTCAGGCAACGTAATTTATATCTCTATACAAGAAGGACCTTCCTAGGGAGAAATTGACTGTAGAATGGGAGAGCTTACACAACGTCTACAAACATACAGGCGTAGGTGCTTGCTCCTCTCTACCTCATTTGAAGCTCAGGAATATTGTGCACAGCCCCTGTCAGAAGTCATGTCAGAAAAATTAACTTCGTGTAGATACAGCAGCTTTACCCAAACCCAGCTGCCTCCATCAATGGCAAACAGCCACCATGGCTCAAGAAGGCAAGACACAAAAAAACCACGGATCACCTTTGACATCTCATCATGCTCCATGCCCACCACATCTTTCATCAGGTGATAGGCCTCACAGATCAGCTGCATGTCTCCATATTCAATCCCATTGTGCACCATCTTCACAAAGTGTCCAGCGCCCTCATCTCCTACCTGTCAGGAAACATCAAAAAATGCCATCAGCAACGGCACTGTCACCACTTCCAGTGTTCAATACCTGCCTATGGCTTCCTTCTGCCTAAAGGAAGGAAGGGAAGAAGACCAGTGCCAACTGAAAACACTGTGGGTCACAGATCCATTTAAATCCCCCAGTACATGACCCAGCCATAAAACTTTGTCTTTCTATTGCATGCGGTAAGTTACCAGAGATGGTAGATTTGAACTGAATGCAATCAGCCAGAAAATCAACCCACTAATGTTGCTGGTTTTATTAAGGACAAACATGCATGAGCTTCAGCAACCAAACCTAAGCAAGGATCTAACCACAAGTTAAGGTCAACATCAAATAAATATTTACCCAGTCACAACAAGGTTCCCCAGATCCCACTTTAGCAGCAACACTTTGAAATATGGTCTTGATGTGGGGCCTGTGGGGAGAAATAATATGCCTCAGCAGATAGGCAGAGGACACAAACATCACAAGAAAAAAAAAAAAAAAAAAAAAAATCAATCGGTATAATGCATCCTCCTGTAACCTGCCAAAAGGTAGCCTGGGATGAGAGCATGCTGTCAGGTTGATAACCCTCCACACAGCAGCGTCAAATAAAATGTAGGTTTTTCCCAGGACTAGACACTGTTTGCAAGAGATGGGGACAGCCCACGTCGTGCTTACAGCACTGTGCAGGCAAGCTTTATGTACCTAAAGGAGCCCAAATATTATCTTTTCCATTTCAGAAATGGGGAAATAGAGGCAGGTTATGATACAGGCTCACGCTCAGAGAGCATCAGTGACAGAGCTGAAACAAAATCCCATTCTTTCTATAGCCACAAGAAAAATCCAGGGTGACCTGGAGGAGGAGAGGGAAGGAGGGAAGAAACTTCACAAATGCAAGTCAGGATATAGTTATCTGCATTACTGCAGTAATTAGGAGCTTTTGTCATTGCCAGGCTCGCCAGGTGTAGTAAACTGCTTAGCTAACAGGAGAGCATTATAAAATGCCAAGTTTGGAGCAAGGTAATGCAACGACTGTGAAAGGAGCATGGGTGGCACATGGGCTGCAGATGCTGTGAGACAGGGGGACAAAGTTCAGGTAAGAGTGGAAGGCAGAAGCTGGTTTTACTGAGCTGTTTATGGCAAAAAGATGATCAGACAGCAGATTACTGTTATGTTGTTTCTGGCTTTATGCCGTCAAATTTGAACAGGCTGATATTGGTATGAAATGCTAACGCAAATGGACATGGGCTTACGAGATTCTAAAGCCCAGGTAAAGCCCGGACACACCTTTTCTTTCTACATTTACAGAGAGAATGGGCTACCAGCACTAACGTCTAATATGAACATTGATGTATAGTCCTTCATGCTAACACAAGTACAAAACAACGTGGCAGAAACTTGCAAAAGTCAGTACAATCATGTACTGAAGCCTCCTTTTATAGTGTCTGTCACTTGCAGGGACGTTTGCTGCTGCCTGTTTCATGGTTAACAGCTTTCCAAGTGCGTACGGCCCCAAAAGAAAAATCATAATCAAGAACGGTACTTGTTCAAAATTTAAGCAAAATTCTTTTTGCTGGCACACATTTCTCCCTTCAGATTTCTGTAGGTACTACATTTACATGTGAATTCCTGGAAGAAAAAACTGCCTTTGTTTTGCCTGCCATGAAAGCCCAGTGCTGCCCCATGACCCCAGCTAAGCTGAGAAATCTTGAGCCTCGAGGAAGTGAGATGGCAACATTATCTTGTTCTCTCCACACCCACGCCCTCCTCCTTCCCTCCCTCAGCTCTCAACATGAATAGGAGACAGTTGTTACAGACCATTCTGAAGAAGAATGAAGCAGCTCATGCTTACCAGGCTTCTTTGGCTCCTCCTGGCATGAGGGAAGGGCCATATCTGGCACCCTCCTCTCCACCACTAACACCGCTTCCAACAAATAATATGCCCTTTTCTTTTAGTTCCTTACAACGCCTCTGGAACCAAGAGCAGAGCAGAATTATTTAATTTCTTTCAATGCCAGAGCCTTACAAATAAAGGTTAGCAATTCAGACCTAAAATTAAGTTTTCAATCCTGCTTTGGACATGCTAGAAGACAACCTTAGAGAAAGCCCGTACATACACCAAAGTGAATATTAGGAAACTTCCTGTTGCTTTCACACAGATCCTTGCAAAAGAGACATGCTGAGAAAACAAAGTCTTTATAAGCACCAGATAAAAAAGAGCAGTACTGAGGCTGGAAAAGGCTCAGAATTAAGTGTCAGGTGATACACGCTGTGTGCAAAGGTGTGGGGGAGGCAGATTAGGCCCAAGGTGGAGTAGCTGAGTTCATTGCAGAGTGAAGGTGCAAGCATGGACAACGCTAAGGGAAACTAATTCCCTCTGAGTGGGAAAGAAGCACAGGCTGAGATCCGTAAGGGGAGCTGCAAGCTCCCTAACTATTAATCCTCATTTAGTACCTGTTTTTTACTCTAGCGTGGCCAACCCACTTATCCAAGATCAGGATGCCAAAGCAGAAAGACTAATACCAGCATCCCTTCTAACGCTCAGAAGTACCGATTTGAATGCAACAGGTAAGTGTCCCAGATACACCAATGTAACTTCTATAATTACAGCCTGAAAAAACAGATAATTACTCTACTGTTTTCATTACCAAGACAGCGAAACCAGCAGTCTGTCTTAATGGATTTTCCCATGGTCATGTAGGATTGAGATATAACAAATAATCTATAAATATTTCTATATCTATAAATCCTTAGATTTTCAAATCTCCCTGAAAACTCTTTAAGATTGTAACAGGAAATTTTCAAGATGTCAATGTTCTTTGATGATTTGGGCAACTTCTATAAAAATATTCTTATAGAACAGTCCTTAACTACTGTAACAATTGTTTTTTAATAGGCCGCATGATCTAGTTTTGCAGAGACAACTCAGTTTGGCCTTCCCTGAGCAGATGGGAGAAGGCATCTTATTGACTGACTATCCTGATGATCAGAGGACAAAGAATCATGTGTATTTTATTCATCCACTTCAGGTAGAAAACAGACTTACCGTGGTATCTCTGTACTCAGAATTCCCACCATCAATTATGATGTCTCCAGTCTCCAACAATGGCACCTGCCAAAAATAAATCAGCACTTCGGTTTTATCCATGCATTCAAAACCTCATTAACAATGAATAATTGAGATCTTCCGGAGGAAATTTCTCCAAAAGACAGCAAGAAGTCACAGGTAGAATGTTTGCCTCACCAATTTATTGATGAAGTCATCCACTGCACTTCCAGCCTTCACCAGCAAGATAATGCGACGGGGCTTCTTTAACTTAGAGACCATCTCTTCCAGACTGTGAGCACCAATCACTTTGGTCCCCTTGGCCTCATTAGCCAGAAAGTCATCCACTTTGGAAACTGTCCTGTTAAAAGCACAAACCTGGGGGAGCAAGAAAACATGTTAATAAAAGCTGCTACCAGAACAGTTGCTTTAGCTCAGACTACAAATTATACACACAACATTCAACATCATGTGCTCTCCTACTTCCACCTTCCCTAAAGACGCAGGGCAGGGATGAATCTGCAGCATGTCTTTGCAAGTGCCTTGGGAACCTATGGTTAATGGCCAAGCCCAAAGGAAACTTCAGGGAAAAATCATACACAACTAACACATCAGGTAGCTAGCTGAGTACAGGCATGCACTGCTGGTTTTCTCTGGAAATAGGACAAAGGGCAGCCTAAGTTATAACTAAAAGGAGGAAATAACACCCATCAAACCATCACAAGGAAAAAAAAAACCACCCACAAAAGGTTCAGCTCCCACTCCAAGTGCTAGTGAGTCACCCTTTCTGAACAGTCTCTTCCTTCACTTACCACAAAGCCATGGTCGTCCATGTTCAAAATAAGGTTTTGACCCATCACAGCCAGTCCAATCAAAGCAATGTCGGCTCTGGAATGTGGAAGAACAAAAATGCCAGCTGAGTCTCATTAGCAGCGATCTAGCACTAGCATCCATACCCTCTGTCAGGCTGTTCTCATCTTGTCAACTTGGCCAGCCCACCCCTTTCTAACAAATGCTGTAGCACATGCTCTGAATGGATTCTGTATGCTACCACAGAAAGAGATCTTTGCAGCTCCCAGTCAGTCTAACAGACAGAGCGGAGACCAACGTATAGCATGTTTCAAGTCACCAAGATTTATTCTCAACTACCGAGACGCAACTAGATAAGTAAGAAAAGACAGCTTTCCAAAACATTGCATTAGGAGGCAGGCAGCGAGTGGCTCTAGTAAGTCACTGATGGATCCAGCTCTACCACAGCTCCATGTTTAACAGATGCTGCGCTAGAACATCATGTCTGAACACGACACCATTTTTTCGCTTCTGCAACGCAAACTGTCTCAGATTTGTGGTGACCGAAGAATAAGAGGGAAACGGGATATTCTGCCAGAGGCTGCCTAATTCAGTTTGCAAGGGGTGTGCACGCAGAGAAGCCCAACCTGCCCACTTCTGTTCCTCGGGTCAGGAGCAAGTTTCCTGCTTCACAGTCACGACTCCAAAGCCGATTGGTCCCATTTTCATAGAACCATAGAATGGTTCGGGTTGGAAGGGACCTTAAAAATCATCTAGTTCCAGCCCCCCTGCCACGAGCAGAGACACCTCCCACTAGGCCAGGTTGCTCAAAAAGCAAATTCTGTCAAAAAGTGTCTCAGCCAATCGGCTTATTCTCCTCGCCGGTCCCTCAGCCGCCGCAGAACCTCTAACGCTGGCACACCGACCGCCGTCAGGCGGCTGGAGAGCCCCGTCCTCCCCCTCCCTCTCCCCGCCGGGCACACCGCGGAACCGGCCGAACCGGGGAGTGGGGACCGCACGGAATCACCCGCTCCCCCCACGCCAGCCCGCCGACAACGCCAGGTTTAGTATAAAGCCGCTCGGCGGCGGCTGGAGGCCGCAAAGGCGGCTGCCGCCTCCCCCTCAGCCCGCGAGGGGCACGCTCCCGGCTCTCCCCAGGGCGCTTCCCCGCTAACGGTCTCAGTAAGGCCTCCCCCGCCGGCGGGGGGCACTCCCCGGCACTCACACCCCCGCCGGGGCAGCCGTTCCGCGGCCCGCCCGCACTCACTGGGCCATGGCGCCGGTGCTGAGGGGATCCGCGGGCGGCGGCGGCGGCGTCTCTCGGGGCTCGTCCTGCAGCGCGCGCCCGGCCGGCCCTCAGCTGCGCGGGAGGGGCGGGGCGAGGCGGGGCGCGCCCATTGGCTCTCCCGGCGAGCCCCGCCCCTCCCCCATGGGCCGATGGCCCGGGCACCTCCTGCCCTTAAAGGGGCCGCCCGCGGTCCGGACCCGCGTCCCGCCTCCCGCACCGAGGGACGCAGCCACGCGCACACCGACCGGGGACAGCCCTGCTTGTGGCAACAGCAATACTGCCGCCGGGACAGCCGGCACCGTGTATTTTGACTTTTCTTTAATTATACAGAATCCGTTGCCTGCAACGTTGAACCACTTGCCAGGCTGGGTTGTGGGTGGCGCAGCTGAAGGTTGTCACTGAGGTGGCTGAGGATTTGGCGAAAGAAAACCTGCCCCTCTGTCAGCACTGAGATTAAAATTCGGTTTAAGAGGCAACGGCTGGTCTCATGCCTGCGCTGCAGGACAGGCAGCGGCTTCATCACTACGAACCGACAGCTCGAGCATCCCTGCTTCCTACTACAGGCACCTTCTACACAGCAAACGGACCCAGCAAGTTCTTGGTCCACCTTAGTTTTGGGCACTGAGAGCAGGAATGAATCTGAAAGCAGTAAAACAGCTAGCGGCTTCTCCAAAGTATTAAATAACTTTTCTTGTTGCTCTTCTGACAGCTTAAAAGGTTACTCAAAAAAAAAGTGAAAAATAAGGAACCTGCAACAGCAACAAGAAGCCAGCAAGAAATCCATGACAGCTTTTCAGCTGCCTGGTAAGTCTTTTGCCATCGTGCAGCTGTTTTACAGCTACGAGAGGTGTTTGACAGCAAGTGGTGGCTTTCTGTGGGATTTGGGAATGCCCTGGCCAGTTTCCTCACCGTGACTTAAAAGATACGAGGAACTTTCCACTTTCAGACCGAGACGAGAACAATTCCTCTCTGTCCACAGAGCTGGTGCCTCATATTTTGCTGTCATATTTCAGCGTTTTGATTTCTCACACTTCCTGTCATTTTTAACAGTGACCCCCAGATAAGCAAGTTCAGTGTTGGCAGCACTATGCCACCCTTTATCTTTTGAAAGCATCCAAAAACTATTTATAAACGCTGCATAACGTGTCAAAGGGAAAAGTATACGGAAGGATAAGAAAGGCCTCTCATCTTTCTCAAGAACAGCCAAGCCAAATTTCTTTTCACAGAAGCATAAGCTTGTTCAGGACAGGTGTTGAAAACGAGTAATCAATACCAGTAATTAAATCATAATAAAAGGAGCACACATTATATCTGCTAATGCACTGGTTGTACCTTTATTGTTTCACCTCGTTCACTAACAATTCAGTGGTGCAAGGTTACCATACACAGTTAGATATCTGCATTGCACACCTAAGGCTATACAGCAAATGGATCAGAATTAGTACAAATACATGAACTATATTTACATTTTGTATACTCAAGCTCCAAATATCAGATATATTTACAAAATAAAATAAGAAAATGAAAACCTGAAATTAATGTACAGTGTTGCGGATACACTCCTTCGCTGGGATGAAATCAGTTTGCAAAGAGACTTGTTCAAGAAGGCCACTTATACAGCATATACCTTGTACACCTTGAGTACAGAGAGATTAAAGACGGAAATGGGGACCGCAATTAAAAAAAAAGTATATATTTCAGTGCAACAGCATGTCTAATGTCCAAATTAAGGAACCTTAATCAACTGCACATGAAGTATGAACAAGCACAGTGGAAAATTAAGAACTGGTCCTGGGAAGTGCTGATCATTCCGGATTTCCTCTGTGTCTCATCCCTGGTTCCAAGGCAAGAGGCAGCTCAGCACCACTCGGGATCAGGCCGTTAACTTGGCAACATTAAGAAGTGACTTAAGACTTACATCTCCACACCCTCAGTTTTCTGAATACACGGCTGATCCTGTTAATTTAAAAACTGTTCCAAGTAACATTGGACGCAACCATCTGGTTAGTGTTAGACTAGTTTTGATATCGAATACTTAGAATGCATAAATGGCCTTCTGAACAAAAAAAAGTCAATCCTGTTCTCGAACAGCTGATGTTTTTAAACAAGGAAGCACAAAATTAATACATTCCTGCTACATACAGTACAGTTCAGACCACAGATTTGGGTTATTAACCACAATGGAGAGACGCAACGCACACATGTTAGAGACCCATTTTACAGTACATTCAGCAAACCGTTCCGGAGCAGCATCAGGATCCTTCCTTCGAGCAGCAGGGTCACAGCTGCATCTTCAAAAAAACCACCCGCCACAGCATAAACTAACGCAAACTAAGGCTGTGCAAGAGAACCAGAAAGATGCGTATGCATAGGCAGTATTAGTTGATTGTATAGTACCAATGGGTGTTATTCCAGAGCTAATCCTCTTTCTTATCTAATGTGCAATTAATTACAGATGTATAAATATACAATACATTACATAAAAGTAAATCCCTGTAAATTAGATAACAAGCAGCAAAAAGTCAAGTCTTTGCTTTGAAATACCTTGCTAATCAGTAATAAGGATTGTTAGACACTGACCAAAAAAACCCACCTTCACAGTGGTCTGGAAATAAAATTCCCTTCCCTTCTGCATCCCAGAATATAGGAATCTTCTTTAAAAAGGTACTTAAAGTGCATTTTTAAAATACAGTATAGGAGGTTTAGTTTAGTTTTAAAATATCCAGGAAGCTCCAACATCAATGACGTGGTTTGCAATGGACAAAAAGAAGATAGTTTTCTTCTTCCTTTTAGTGAGGGACATAAAAAACCCGAACGACAGCACAGTTTCACACCGATTCTCTCTGAGAAACACCTGCCAAGCGTACGACCAGTCCTTACGCCGAGTGGACTGTCAGGCCCACAGCACGACGCCTCATCTGCAGCGGCCGAGTCCCAAGAGCTGTCTGACTCCGGAACATCCCAGGCCGGCAGCAGGTAACCAGGAGTGGGCTTTGACTGCCCAGAGAAAGCAGCTCGGCCCATCTCTCCCTTCTTGCCCTGTTTCTAAAAAGAAATTTCTAACATGTTGGGCTAGACCAGAAAAGCTTTAAAGTGAATGGAAATTCATTTTTTTTGCTTTGTTTTCCTTTTAAAGAAAACTCAAATCTAATTCAGTCCAGCTTTAAGTAGTGAAACTGATGTCTCAAACTGGGCTTCAATCATTGGTGAAAAACTGTAACTGCGCGGCTTTATGTCAGACCCAAAAATAGCAATGCCTATTTGAACTCCACACAACAAGAATCTATTTTGTCACAGATTATGCAGCTTTAAGAGATACTGATGCTTAAAAATAGAATTTTTCTCTTCTGATGATCTGTTATCCACATAGACATCAAGTCATCAGAAGCTGCTTGGAGTCTTTAGATAGAAGAGTAACATTTACACAACACCGCTGTAACATTTCCAGCTCTCTATAAAATAAGCATCTGTCTCTTCCTGCTTTTAAAGGAAGATCCCTTAATCATGTTTCTATGCAATGCCTGTATCCCCTTAGTTCATTTTCTGGCCTATCCAAAGCAAAGACTTAACAAACTAGTTTTCTTCTAGTTAAAAAAAGAAAAATTAAAATGCTCTCAGTGTGCCACAAAATGCCACCATGTAAATCGCTACTCCTCCTCAAACTGGTTCCACTTTCATTACAAATAGTGGTGATGGCAGAAACAACTTAGTGCTTAAAATTAATCTTAATTCTTGAGATCGGCTTAGCTCCAGCCTGGGGAGCCGTCTTGCAGCACTAGCAGTCTTACTTATCCACACACTGGAAGTGCATTATCATCCATTGCGTAACAAAGGAATATCATCACTGTATTAAGAGTCACACACAATTAAACAAGACAAAACCAGAAGAAAATTAAAAAAACAAAAACACATCCCTATTACGCTCCTGGGTCCCCAGGATGCTCCCTCGCTCTGGCTTCCAGTTCTGAAATAAATCTGAGGACCATAGAAGATAGCATGAGCACGTGATGTAGCTTGAGTACTATCTCGAAATATATAAAGATATGTCCTAGCAAGTGTCAGACTCCATCTCCCTGCTCCTTTGCCAACCATGCTTTTAGGAGGCCTACATTATGCATTACACTTTACTGCAGAATGAAAATCCCATAAAGCTAAAAAATTGCTCAACTGATGCCGGTCCCACATACGCTTTTGGGCACAGAATTTCCGATGCATGGCATGACCTGCTGTTGAGTGAGCTGAATCAAAATGACCTTCTTGAGCTGGAGTGTTTCTAGATGTGCCTACTGTAATAATGGAACAAGACCTCCCTCGAGAGGTCAGAACCTCAGGATGAAATTGCTGTACATTGCCCAGGGTCACAGCTGGCCCTATCAGTGCCCCAGGAAAGTCAAGAAAGTTCAGCACAGCAGTCTGGAACACAGTAAAAGAGAACAAACACCTCCCCCCTCAACAACCTCCCTGAAAACCTAACTAAGAAAGATAAGTTCACTTCTCAGGAAATTCATTCTGGTTTCCTTTCTCGGGGCAAGGACCAGAACTTTGGTGACAAGGAGAACTTGGACTGTAGGTCAAGAACTAGCACCACCCAGCTCACCTCCAGGAAGCCAATTATTACACCTGCTGACCAGAGTCCACTTGATCCATCCCTCCAGGAAGGATTAATTCTGAAGTTAAAACTAACTAGGGGCTTTTTGCTGATGAAAATTGTAACAGGGAAATTAGGAGACCTTCAACAGTTATTCCAAAAGGAAGTGAAATTGTCCTGCTGTTCCCTAGAGAATACTGCAAGTGCTAGGTCTAGAATGTTTTGTAGACAGTGGCTGCTTTCCCCATGAGCAGACAGGATGTCATCCGAGTATTACAGAGAAGGGACACATGCATAAAGCAGGCCTTTCAGAGTGATGCTGTAGAGCGGTCTATCCTAACATACCAATGACGACCGTAAATCTCTTCCAAGAGAGGTGAGAACTGTTGCTACAGGAACTCAGAAGTCAGGACTAACGGGAGAAAGAGGAGATACTGCCCTCCCCTGGTGATCTCCTGAAAGCGCTCTGGGGAACAACCACACTTGCCTTTCTGCTTTACACCCTCCATCTGTCAAATACGAGGCTGACCATCTAAAACTTTAGGGATTATATCTAATATTTCAGCGATGTGGTTTATTTTTCCTCACATCAGCACAAGTTCTCTCTCCTCAGCTCAGTTCAGAGGCAGAGGAGCGAGCGTTAACTTTTTGGGAAAGAGTTAAAGCCAAGCCCTGTTCACCTGCACTCCCATGGCAGGAGTTTAAAAGGCTGATTATTCCAGCCAGCCCCTCTTGGTTTGTTCCCTATCTTTTTTCCAGCTCATGCCTTCACCTGTTGGACCCTGGAAACTCAAAAACTTGCACCAAGTCCAAAATCCAGTCTGCCCAGATAGATTTGTCCAATATCAGCTTTCAACAGAGTTTAAATTAGAGGCTGGATCCAGAAAGGCTGAGGAGCTATTGCAGTTCCTGGCTGGGTAATGTCTACATAGAAAAATTTATCTTTCCCTGGCATTAGAACTTTGCCCTGAGGGAACCAACGACTACTGCCGAGTCACAAATTGAATTAAAAACCTGCAGCAGCCTAGACAGACGACAATGGACGGTGGGACAGACACCAAAAGGTCAGTTGGAATGGGAAAACAATTGTTATAAGAGAAAATAAATAATGTGGGGGGGTTTGTTTTTTGGGTTTGGTGGGGTTTTTTTGGTTTTTTTTTTTTTTTTTTTTTTTTTTAGAGTCGTGCATAATCACTCGATTTTTTTGATTTTTTTTTTCTTTCTCTTTTTGTTTGGCCACATGCTACTAGTATGAGTCTCAGTACAAGTGAGAAGAAACAAGGTAGGGTTAGAATACCTAGAAAATGTGCTGAAGGAGCTGGGAAGGTAGGGGATGTTAAGCCACAGGATTACATACAAGAGAAACTGTCAAGAATCACAAAGAGAAAATGAGAGGTAACACTTGATCTATCAGAAGGTGAGTTAGGGAGAACAGATGAGAACATTACATGGACTCAGTACTTCAGCTGGCCCGTGCGTCTTCGAGCCAGTTTTGACCTGTACGAGAAAGAAGTAAAAAAGTATTTGTTGAATTCTGGAAGTTTATTTTTCTTCCCTCCCCACAGTTTGTCCACCTTTTTCTTTTTAAAAAAATCCTTTTGTATAGTCCTAGTTTACTCCATATATTTAGAAAATAAAATGTATCACGGGGCTGCAATGAGAAAGACTTCTCACTCTTCTGCTGTGCTCCTTTAAAGGAAGATGGGATCTTTAAGGACTGCACTGTTCAGAAATTATTTGATGCTGTACAGTAATAGCTTAGTTTTTAATTGTTTTTTCTTTTTACTGAAAGGAAGAGCTACTGTAGCATAGTAAGATCTCTCCAGCAGGCAGGGGATGTCTGGGACCGGTGTTAAAGGGAAGGAAATGAGAATTTCTGCAGTAGCTCACAATTAAGAGAATGAAAAGGCAGTCCAGATCCCCCTGCACAGAGGCAGTAAGAAGCTTTATAAATTTGTAAAATAGCATTACAAGGAAAGCATTTTGTGGCCTCCAAATGCAGGATTGCAGGAAGCATACCACACATGTTCAAACTGGATACATCTGTTAAGTATGTTACAAGCCCCAGCAACAGCCACTGCATTTCTTGAAATACAGGGCTTGTTCGATCTTTTTTTTTTTGTTGTCCACCCTCCTCCCTCCTTCAGTTCACTATCTTGTCAAATTCTTCAGAACAAGATTAAATTCTGTGACAAACTATCTGCCCTTGCTTACGACTCACTATCTTTATGCTTTGCTGCATTGTCTGCCCACGAACCGCCTCTTACCGTATTGTGCCAGCAAGAAGTGGATTGAAGGCATATAACCAGTCATTCATGTCTTTGTCGTTGATGGCCTGGAGCAGGACCCCACGATGCTTTGTGCATACACCAAATGTGTTGGGTGTCTGGAATATTAAGGACAATTTAAGATACTGAAGTCTACAAGCACAGAAGCTGCTGCACACTTCCTCTGAGGAAGAGGTTGCTATGTCACATTCCTAAAAACCACAAGCCCTAAGGTCTTTCATTTAAGTTTCGCTGGTCATTTCCAGGATATTATTAGTCAGTCAGATGGGACATCTACAAAATGTAGCTTTAACTCATGAGCTGCTGAGATGGACCAGTAAAGTTAATTTGATTCCCTGCAGGATGTTCATGTGTGTTGTTTTGGGTTTTTTTACACAAACACACACACAACCCCCAAACACCACATAAATAAAAGTACAAAACCCAAACACACAGGGTGATGGCACCAACACATGCTCATGAAAGCAAATACCATGCAGAACAGCAGTCAGTTCCAGTCTCTTGTGTAACTGTGTCCAAAACGTAAGAAACCCTGAACAAACTGGGAACTTTGTGGGCAGAATCATCAGATGCCAGACATTCTACAGGACACAGATGCATTTTTGTCAGACCAGAGATGACACACAGGGTGCTATGGATGCACTACTCCCTGTAACATTCCTGCTCTATGGGTAAATAAACAATAGCTCTCACAGACTGACCTTTACCATTGCCTGTTGATCCTCACTGTATTCCACCTGAGCTGTGGATAAGTTTATGAGTCCTCTTTCTACAGGATCTTTGTCACTATTGTAAATAAAAACATAGGGACGGCGAACCACCACAAAGTGCTTGGCCCAAGAGCTGGAGAGTGGCTCCTTGAAGTGGAGGTATCCTTTCTTTGAGACCACAGAGCTGGAAAAAAACCAAACCAAACCCAGAGATAAACAGGAATACTTTTCCCCTAAATAAGGCACCTACTGAGTATCCCTATTAACTGCAAAACACTGTGTAAGACACTTGGTCCTTAACATGTTTTGTCTGCAACAGTATTATGACAAAGTTCTTCTATAGCAAGTTGAATTTTTGTCTTCAAAAGTCTGCTGGACTTCCATCAGACTATGCAAAAGTCTGATGGAAAGAGAGACCCACAAAAATCTCTACTTCAGTGAACTTCAGTAATGGTTTTGATGATAACAGACATTATATTTAAGTCACTGGAATCCTGTTCGTTAAGTAGATACAGGGAATGAATGCTACAGAGATCAAATATCAACACAACCTTCATCAGTCCTGCCTCCATCATACAGGACTCTGCAGTTCCGCTATCACCTGTTTAATTTACCTTCTTCAAATGGGGCAAAGAAACTACAAGTCTCAGAATGCCCTTGGGACAGCTCTCAGGAAGCCACGAGCAGACGACAATAGAAAACTTACCCTGGTCTGATTTCCTCAATATCAGGAACGAGGTTTAGGAATTCATTCTTTCCAGCTCTGGCAATATAGGAGGTTTCTACTGTAGGTATTATCTGGAACTGTTCCACCTCATGACAGGGACTGGAAGCACGAGAATTTGCTTCTGGTGTCCTTTAAAAAAAAAAAAGCCGAGAAAGAAAAGTGAATCACAACAAACCAACTGAATGTGACAATGGAATCTGAAGTGCATCTACAGCCTAGCCTTTCTCACAAGTTTCATCCTCCAGTCCAGATTTTTTTTGTATGACATTGGGAATCTTTTGTACAGTATCAAATAGCATTTCCCTGGAAATCTGTGGAATAAAACTTCTAATAACTGCTAGTAAGTTGTTTGCCCACTACTTCTCCCTCGTTTCTCTTGCTAAACGCAGTCACAACACAGACATATGTCTTACTATGGTTTGATGTAAAATGTACTACTTTGTCAGCACTCCTCCTCTCAGGGATGTTAAACTGAGAAGGTGCAAATTACAATGACATGCCTTTCACCAAGCAGTTATTCCCAATGTCATCAAAAATATCTTCTATAGATACAGCTGAGAAAGATAAACAGAGATTACTGGCCAAACTGGTTTATACTGGGTTGTTGTTAGTAGGTCTTTTTAACAGACCTCTGAAAAAAAACTTGTGGACTTTACACACTGAAGATGCACTGGTCACTGGAATGACAAGCATCTGACTGTTCTTTCAGCACAAAGGGAAAAAAAAAACACTTCAAAAGAACAAAACGGGGACAAATAATTGTGCAGAATGATTGGAGAAGATAAGGCAAGGGGCTGTACAGAGAAATATCTGAAAATAGGGAAAAGGAAGAGAGAGGGTGAAAAAAAATAATCAGAAAACACAGCAAAGAGATTTGTGAAGCACTAAGAAGTAATTTTTCTATTAATACCCTACACTTACTTCTGGTCAATGGAATTGCATCTTGAATCCACCAGAGAAGGGCAGGTAGATGAAGGAGTGAGGGTAGCACTGCTGAAACTCGACACTGATGGGTCCCGCCCAATTGGAGAAATATCCGACAACTACAAGGACAAATATCGGCAAAATATTACGGTGGAGTTGTTTTTGTAGCTAGCGTTCAGTCCTGGCTAGAACACGACATTCAGCATGTGGAAGGCTCAGATAATAGAAGGATATTTCTATTAGCCATTTTCCCACTCAGTAGTCAAAATAAAGAAAATTAATATGAAGTGTTTTGTTTCTTCATAGTATCAACAGATTCCACAAACTATAAATATATTGCTATTATACTACAAATATAGTGCATTGTATTGCATGAATTATTTACCTTACAATCACTGATGCTGTTGTACACCTGGTTAAATTCCCGATTAAAAGTGTGAGTGAGAAGCTGCAGACACTAAAGGGAGAAGGGAAACAAACAACACACAGAAAAGAATTTTACATTTAGATTTTCAGAGAAACGTGAACACAAAAGGCAATTTGCCAAGACACGCTTGGCAGCTCATGAAAGAATAAACAAACTCTAAACTGCTATGAAAAATCCCAGAAGAAGGAGGGAATAATCACTTCCCTTGATAAAATTAGTAAGTTTCATTTACTTCTAATGAAGGGGAATGAGGTACAGCCATAGCACAAAGCTAGCCACCAGCACTGGCTGGTGAGAATGGATTATTTCACTATAAAGCGTATTAAAATGAAACTCTCACAATACTGGATATTCATCATGCTATCTGAGAAGCTCATCATTAATTTTTAATCATCTTTGGCACCTCAGTTTAGACCCGTGATGCTTTTCTCATGTTATACCTTGGTGGCCAGCTCTTTCTCCCGATCCACCAGGCTCTCTATGTCTGCGGAGTCATAGCCGCTGCTCTCACTGGGTGTCACTGCACTCTCAAATGTCGTAGTCGAAATTTGTGAGGAAATGCTGGTGGAGGTACTGAGGGTTCCACTGCTCAGGCTGGGAGACAATGAGTCACTCAGGGACTTGGGGATGCTGTCACCAAGCTTTTCACGAAGCAGAAGGAAATGACGGGTTTTTTCCACCTGGTAAGAAAAGAAATCAGTATCATCTGCTCCAGGATGTTGCCTATTTTACAGGCATTGAATTCTTATGCATGCTTTTAAGATTCACACCAGTAAACATTTTTCGCAGGGAGGGGAGTTTACAAAGGCACTAGAAATTGAATCTGCCTTTGTTGAATACAAGGAGACTCTGAGCCGAAGACTCTACTCAGCAGCCAGCCACACGCTTTCTATCTTCTCTGTTGGAGAATTTATTTAAATCCTGACTTCGAGAACAAACTCCCATTTGGGAACCCATTCAGCTCTGAAGGTCTCACAGTGGGTAGACTACAGGCAAATTCAGAGGTACAGTTGTGCTTTGCCTTTCACTTCCCTGATCTCTTTACTCACATCATGCAGCAGCTCCAGTTTCTCCAGTTCCCACTGATGCTCTAGTATGAGGCTGTCACCTCTGGGCCTCCAACCTGCCAGGTTCTCTTCTCCTCGCACATATGCCACAGATGTATCCAGGACTTTCCTCCTCCTCCTCTGCATTCCTGAGCAGTAAAAACCAATGTAAGACATGTTAAAGACATAGCAGGAGGGATGCCACTAAGGAACACTTACCAATTAGCAACTTGTGAAGAACCAACACTTGTGCTGTTTGGTTGGAAATATACACGGCGATGATCTCATTAACAGCAATCACACATCCCCAAGAGATTTGATTTAGCCCAGCTTCCTTACTTCATTCAGGTATTTTCTACTGACACAATATAATGCAAACTCCTGCTCAGTCTAAATTCAACACAAGAACTTCAATTGCTAGGTTTTAGAGGAAAAATACACTGGCACTACGTGAACTACGTTCCTTCCAAGTTATCAAGCTTGCCTCAGATATCAGCAATATCTTCAAAAGACCAAGAGAAAACTATTGCTGCAAAACCAAGTCTCAGCTGTGTTAGCTATGAGCCATGTATTATGCCCCCTAAGTCTACGACTCCGGTATATGCCCAGTTTCCTGACACATCCAGGTCAGAAAATGTAAAGTTTTCAGTGAATCCTTGGTTCACCAGTAGTAAACACAGACCCAAGTCAAAAGTAAAAGCCTGCACAATTTTTTTAGGGAATAGCAATGTTCCATTGCTCCAATGAAACACAGGAACCGCCTCCCATCAGGACAGAAGTGTTTACTCTGTTCTGCCTATGAAATTTTCTGTAATATTTCAGTTTACAGTATCTTTATTGTTTGAACACCCAGTCACTGCTTACCTGGACTTCCTGTGTCTGCCATTTTGCATAAACTTAGTTCATAGATCCCAGTTACTCGATTGCTGTTCACAAGAAAAAAAAAGAGGGAAAAAACCCTGTTATCTTCAGAAATAAAGCTTTAGTTAAGTGGTCCCCAAATTAGAATTTTAAGTACAGTTGTTACTTAGAACTACATCTGAATTCTAATCTTGACATAAAATAGCCAGTACTGACTACAAGATCTCTAAAAATGGCATTTCCCCCATGTTTCCCCCCGTCCCCCATTAGACTCCGAGACCAGCTGCTGCAGTAAAGTCCAGGTCAGGATCAGGATCGTTTATGTGCAAGCTTGCAAAATGGATCTCTCTTTCCAACTGTTCAGTCAGAAGGCTGGAAAAGGGCTTAGTAAAGAGAGGGTCCATCAGAGTTTCACTGAAATAAATGCAAGAAAAAAATGTTCAAAACCAGACTGGAGAACTCTAACTAGGTAGACTTTGAAGGAAGAAATAAAGAAAACTAAGCTACATTCTCCCCATTCCCTCTAGGAGAAAAAGCATATGCTGGCATAAAACATCAATACCAAAATTAGTCACTGAACTTACGAATCTGGAGATTTGGAGTAGCCACTGCCAAAGAGAGTGCGTAGTGATCGTGGGGGGGAAATCTTGGCATCTCGTGAGTAAAAGACCATACAAACATCCTTTGTTATAACGGCAGGCTGAATGCAGTGGTCAAGCTAAGAGAAAAAACAGTAATGAATGAGTGGCTGCAGACAACTATGCCAAGTTATACTGCTTCTCTCTTGTAGTGGGACAGCTTTTTGAAATCTCTTCTTGTTTGGGTCTTTGGTGAAGGCTTTTCGTATGTGTTTCTGTGAAAGAGAACTGTCAAATTTCTTGATGCATCTTGTGGGTGAAATGATCGTACTACACAAATCAGTGTCTTGCATGCAAAGCCAAGAGCTAGGCCAGTGTTTGTAACACTAGTAGTACTTAACATCCACTGATTTCAATGGATTTTCAGATATAATGATAGATAAGATGAGGCACAGAAAGGTTAAGGAGATCACCAGTTTCACTTCACTTTTTTGTTACAAGGCAGTAATACCTCGACATCAATACGTTAACTGTGGATAAATTTTTCCACCCTGTTCTCAGAAAATGAACAAAGACTTTCACTGGCTTCAGGATTCAAAATCACCTAGTCCAGTAAGTATTTATCTCAGGTACACATTGTCTGTTGTCTCAAATAGTTATACTTCAGTCACAAGCAAAAAGGCAGGCACAGGTCTCTAACCTCCAGGTAAGCAGAAAGGGTCATATAGATCTTCTCTCCATATGGTGTCACTCGATTGAGGAGAAGGGAGTTATGCAAGGAGCTATCCCAAACTGCTTCAAACCGATAGAAAGTCCTGGAAAAAAGTACGGTAAAAGCTCAATAGTAAGAGTTCCTCTGTATCCCTCCCATCGGTCAGTGTAAAGCTTCTCTTCCTTGACATCATTCACTATGACTTTCAGTGGCTTCAATAACAAATACTTGAAACAAAAACCTTCTCTTCTTTCCCAAGAAATGGGAAAGAGGCCATCGCCTGTTATGAAAAAGACCTATCTAAAAAGGAGAAGAGGGAATATAGAAGAGAACAAAAGCTGTCCTAACACTACAGGGAAGTCAGCACTAAAGAACAGTGTTTCTGAACAGACAGAATTCCTCTCTATTGCTTCAGGTGCAATTCAGCCCAGCTGGACCTCCAAAGTGCATGGGAAGATTCTTTTTCACAGGCAACACTCATTCTACACCATATTTCAGGACTAACATATAGCAACAGAAGAGATCCCTCTAATAGTCTTATAAAACCAGCAGTTTCTGAGGGCAGATCAGAGTGATTGATAGGGAGGGATAAGTCCTATATTCAAGTGATAAAGATTTCTTTCCATGTCCCTACTAGCTTCAAGTAAAATCTTGCAGATCTACCACAAACTTTTATAAGATGTGTCTTGAATTTGGTACACGGAAAGAAAGGAGTTGAAGGCTCCCACAGTTCCACCCCAGCAATCGGGAAACATCATCTGTTCAAGTAAAAAATGAGAGCCATGATCATGCACAGGACAGCTAAATCCTCAGACCTAGAGTCACCATTGTACTCTCTCCTCTCTAACAGGGGCTTGGGGAAATGAGCTTCCTCCTTTCTCACGGTAGAGACCGATTTCATGTAGGTTCCTTTGGAAAGAAGTCCTATACCCGCACTCAGGAATACAGCATGCTTTTCTACACTAGTAACAGAAAAAGGCGGCATTAATTCTTCCCTGTGTCCATATAATTTCCCTCCCAAATCCCCTTGCCATTGAGGTTTTCCATCCTGGGTCCAAATGGTGTACTAAAACCAAGAAAGTGCTTCATGTATATTGTTTTTTTAAAACACGTTATGTCTCTAAAGAGCTTCTGTACTAATGCCCAAGGCCAAGTCAGAAAAATAGAAAATGAAACCAAAGACAAATGGCAGGGTGGGGGTGGAAGAAGGAAATAACAAAAAAACCAAAAAGAAACATGAAACAGCCTAAGAGCAGACATATCAGAAACTAAGAGTTCTGATCTCAAACGGAGCTCCCAAGAATCCTCTTTTCCTGATACCAATTACACAACTCAGAGCTAACACATCGAGACACCATGAACTGTGCAGTCAAGGAATACAATTTGAGAATATTGCTAAGTACTGCTTGCATTTGAAGTAGCATACTGAAGAAATTACTTCTAAACGCCCTGCTTCTATTAAAAATGCCACAGAGAAACACATTCTAAAGGCTAAGTAACTGGTAACTTTAAAAGCACTGTAATGTAATAATCCTTACTTCACTTAGATTAGGCAAATAACACAGGTTGTCCCTTAACCTGTGTGACAACAACAGACCTGTGTTGAGTCTCTGTGTTTTAATCTTTTGTCATGTCTTGAGCACGTTATGAGTTATGAGAGCAAATTTTTTAAACTTTTAGTAAGCTCCAGATCTACAATCTGGGTGAAAAAGTAGTAAAATCTGGTTCTCCCCAGATAGGAAAGCCGGTCTACCTGGCCCCTGAATCAGCTCTGCTCCATTTGCCAAACATGACTTCGCATGAACTGAGCACAGGTGTAAATGTTCATCTGTGCAGAACTAAGGGCCCCTCTTTAGCAAAACGATGACTGTCAGATGAACACCAAGTTGAAGTCAAGTAAGCTTTGAGACACTTACTCTACTGGATTTCATCTAGCCAGGAAGTTAAATATACACAGTCTTGCCTGTCCAAACCAGAACTTGCTAGAATAGTTATAGAGGGAGACAAAAACCAGAAGTGAGCAAACTTCATTCAGCAGAGCCAATAGCACAAGAAGGAAAATGGAGCAGAGAGCAAGCAAAGCACGGAAAACAAGAGAAACAGGTTAAAGGCACCAATGTATAGTTAGAACTGATTTTTAAGTGGATTTTAGCATTAGTGAAAGGCGGTGAATTGACAGCACTGAAGACTTAAAGTCTTCTCTTTTTCAAAGAGGCAGAAGACAGAGAGCAGCCTGTGCAGCCAGCCCGCTTGGCTGGGATCCAACCTGGAAGGAGAAAGAGGAATCCAGTCTGAGCAGCTACTACGCGTCTGGCTTCTCTGCCAACTGTGAAACTAAGAAGTAGCAACCACATGGTTAAATTTCAGATGCAAATCCAACCTAAGAACAGAGGTTGGATGCCAGTCACATGGCAGCCACTGCTTTTTGTTCAGTGCAACTCTGAGCTGGAATTTCAAGTAACCTAATCTTTCAGTCCTTGACTTGGTACTTGAAACACAGCAAGCTACAGAGTCAGAGACAGTAAGAAATTCCAAATTTAGTTCTTTGATAGAGAACAAAGGAAGAAAATAGCAAGGACTACAAATAGGGACTATATTCTGATGGCAACATTTTGAGAATCAGAAAGACTGAACACAGGAAGCTCTCGCTTACACAAGAAGGAAAGTTTAATTTCACAAGTCCCCCACTGAATTGTACCTGAATAAACCCCTGACACAGAGGAGGAGGAGGCGTTCTACTTCTGGAAGAGCTAAGAGGCATGCTAACAGAATGCAGTAACAGCTAAAAGGGAAGTGGCAGCAATACAAATGAGACATAAAGCATTCTATTTTCAAGAACCTTTATGTACAAAGGAAGCAAACAGAAAATACCTAGGCATATCCTTATCAAGAAAGAGCCTGTAAAAACATAGAAAGAGCTTCAGTTAGTGCAGCCAAAAGCAGAACAGAAAAGCAACAGCTGAGAGGAACACAACAAGTGGACTTAAAAAAAAAAAAAAAACAACCAAGCCACAGCAAGCAGAAAACAAATCTGCAGACAATAAGCAAATATAAGGCATATCCCTTACTATGGCTTCAGTCCTGCTCCACCACCCTGCCATGCACTCATCCCACAACTTCAGCCTTGGCTTTTTGGTAAGAAATGGTCAACAGCTTCACGTCACTCACACTCACCATTCACCCAAGCGGTTCACCTAATAGAAAACGACCGAGCTATATAGGAATTTCTTTAAATTGCAGAGAACTGAAAGTACAGGGCTTTCCAACTGCAAATCCCTATCAGACTGGAATCCAGCAACAGTCCCCTTACCTTCCACTTACACTGATCCATTAATTCAATTACACTACAAGTAAAATACCCACGTCTCAGTGGGAGGCAAAGAATAACTGCTAAAAACCCCTGTCATAGTGTGCATTTACAGACACTAGGTGGCAGGAAGACATTCAGTTGGTAGGAGCCCTGTCCTGAATCCACCTTTGATATCGCAGTGCTATTTCAAAGTCCAGGCCTCTAATGGAGAGGGAAGAAGCCATTTCATCGCCTAGAAGGGATATCGCCTCCAGCATTCAGCAGCTGCACCAGAGATGGGCTCCAAAACAACCCCCTCCCCTCTGGAAACACTCTTTCAGAGTTAAATTTCAGAGATATTCCTGCTTTGCACCATCTAAACAGAGCCACGGCGTGGTCAAGTGACTTGGCTGATGTCAGAGGAGGGAGAGGCTGTGCCGGCAACGCAGCATTCTGCCTCGCTGCCTTTTGTTGCAGACGCTGAAGGAAAACAATGTGGAGTCTGACTGGTCTTCACAGCAACGCACCCTAATGAGGAGACACACGCAGCCAGAAAGCTCTCAGACAGGGGCCCTGCTGCTGCCCTAATGGCTGCAGGTACATGGAACAGACACCCCCATATTACAACTGGAGTCAATTTCATACGTCTGTATAAATCCACAAATTATGAAGTTTAATTTACAAAGCACAGCTCTTGATTAAATTCTCACATGCTTATTCCAGGAATAATATAGGTAGGTATGTACATATCCATAAATATATCTCCTGAGATTGCCCTTGTACTTCAATGTTGTATTCTAGCAACAAACCTTGATGTTAGTTTAGAAGTTCTGGGTTAAATTCTGAGACTCCCTTAAGCTGTTCCTTTCCATCCTCCCTTTATGGTGCTTACAAATGGAAAGTAATTCAAACGCATTAACCAGAAATCCTCCAGGCAGACGAATGGACTTCAGCTTTAGCAAGAACTTATGGTAACGTTCATCCTCTATCTGTATGCCCTGTGCCCGTGGAATTCTACATTTAATAATTAGCAACATTCCCAGCTTTCCAAACATCTTGCCAATACCTCAGAGGTCAAAGAAATTTTAGATTCCTGCTACGGTGCTCACTTTATTCACTTACCTATTGGAGCTGTGAGAAGACTTCAGGTATTTTGCAGAGATAATATTCAAAGACAGAATAGCATCCACAGCAGCTTCATCTACCTCTGCTTTATTTCTTATACGTCCTGAAAAGGGTAGGAGAGGGAATCAATTAAAACTGAACATGAAATACAGAAGGAATTTGTTTTCCCAAATACCATTTCAGACTATGTGATTAACAAGCAGCCATAAATTAAAGTTGCAAAACTTATTTTTTTCCTCTGTATCTTTTTCAAAATCCTCCTCTCACAGCCAATACTCAAAGCTGACAGAATCTGGTACAAAGAGAAATCGCCATTAGTACTTTTTCTTCCTTACATAGCAACATGCAAAACAATAGACTCACCAACAACCAGCTCTCGCACATCTTTCCAGTGCAACTCACTGCCCTTCTCATGGATAATGGTGACTGTGATTCTACGCTGGATTCCCTGGTAAAGTTCAGAAACAAAACGCTCGTGAAGTATTCACACACACACTAACATCATCTATTTTGCACTTAGACTGCAAAAATGAAGCAAACAAGATCATTTAAATTAGTCTGTAACTGTGAACAAACATCTATGTGTTTCAGGGCCCTAAAATTAACTTACAAGGAACATTATATTCTCATGTGTAACAGAAATTAAGACTTCTCCCTTCTCACTCCGCAAAGGCAGAGGTTTCTAGCCTAAAATAGCTCGGAAATTGCTGCTACGCTCTCAAAGATATGTATGGTCCCTGGGATATATCAGAATTGACCATAAAAACAAGCAAATACTTAGGTAATGTGTGCTTATATGTTACATATAAAGTGTATATACACCAGAAGAAGTTACTAGAAAATAGCAACTAGTCATGCAGATATTCTCCTCCTTTGTCACATGCATCTGTTAAAAGTCAAAATATAATAAAACTCCGTAACAGCTGGGAAGAAGGTAAAATTGTAGAATAGAAATAAACACCACATCTGAAAAAGAAAAATTCCTCAGGTGTTGGTGAGGACACTAGTAAATCCAGAGCTGAGTAACATTTTTATTAATTCTTTTTTAAGGAAATTGTTGGAATATGACCATTATTCCTAAACTCTAAGACCTGTTCCTACCATTTTAAGAAAGAAAGGAAATGTAAGTCACAGGTCCTATGAAAATGAACTTTGAATTTGAGAGCAGAAAAAACAGAACATAAACCTCTAAATAATATTTAACTAGGATTATCTTTAGAATCTAGCTAAACACAAATTATTATTAAAGACTATTACAGACATTTAAAATGCACTGGGACACAGTCATTTTGTAGATCTGTCTCATAGCCACACGCAGTGAGAAAGAACCAATGGAAGTTGTGTCCACATGATCCTTCTGTGTCCTTGGCAGAGCCGCTGGAGAACACTGAAGGCACGAATCTCGTCCCAAAGGTTCCTGCTTTTTAAAAAGGCTTTCATCTATCATGAGTGGGATGCACACTGATAAGCAAAGGAAACAGCAATATACTAGAGGCCAAACATTCTCCTCATAGCCCAAAGCTAGCAGACTAAGTACAGGCTGAGAGAGGACTGGCCCTACAGCTATCATTAGCCAGCTGCGTGGGAAACAGAAGACATGAAAGATGCAAAATCCAGTCATTAGCATTCTAACCCCCCCCCAGAGATGAAACTTGTTGTTCTACAGCCTTCATTAGTACCTGGTGAAGCAGGAAGGTCCCCTGACAGGGCAGGCCTCCAGTGTGGTCCACAATAGCAGGAATATACCTGTGTGAGACAGTGAAATCAACAGGTAGGAAAGACACACCAGCACAGCAACTTTACTCTGTATTTTGCTGCCAGTGGTCACCTCTCTATATTACATCTGAAGAAATAAGAGTGTTTCTACTCACTCTCAGACTGGACTCTTATCAGAGCACAGTATCAGTGAAATATAGAAATACCATACTTCCAGTACTTCTGGAAAACTATGAGGAAGTCACTTCCAAATATAATCTCTGAAGATCTGTCAGGGAAAACCCTCCCTATAGCAGAGGTAAACAGAAAACAGGGCCTGCTAGATGATTTCTGGAGCAGAAAGTCTCTAGTGAGCCAAAGAATCTAAACTCATGGCCTACATAGGATAAGCTTTCCCAGCACCTCTTCAGATGGTGTGTACGGGCTTTCAAAGATTACGGAAAGATTACTTCAAGTGTGAAAGAATGTCATTCTGTCTCTTCAGTCCTTTCCAATGGGGACAACAAATGCCAGCAGAATTTACACCCAGTCACTACAAACCAGCCAGACACCAGGCTGACATAAGCCAGGCCACCACCCAATAATGATTGCTAAACATCAGCCTTGCCTGAACAGAACAAAGGGTAAAAGATCAAACTCCCATAAATCACTGTTCTTAGAATATAAAAGATTAATATGGGACTTACTCCCCTGTTGGCTCCAATTCGCTGATCTCAAACCACACAAGGAGGTCATATTTGCTCACGCTCTGGCCCAAGCTGGGTTTGCTCATAGTATTTAGCTTTGTAGCTGGCACTTAAAGAAAAAAACAGAAAGAATAAGAAAAAAAAAAAAAAAAGAATGGTTTACAAAGACTGAACAAGTAAAGCTTACCCTAGGGCTCACAGAACATGTCATTTCAGTGATCCCATACATTCTACATACATAGGCAGACCATATCTTGTCCCATGAAAATGATGTTGCTTACAGCAATCATTATTTCTCAAAGCATTGTTTTTTAGATCTAAGTTACTAGACTTTAAAAACAAAAGTTAAACAATGAAACAAAACTGTATCCAAAAACCTTGTAAAAATATGCAGTCTCTCTAGATCCACAGAAAAAAGTTTTTTCAAATGTGCATCAGTTACTTTACGGCTTAACAGTTTGTGATTTAGAATTGCTTAGGTCTTCATCTGCACCATTACTCACCCATAAAGTACACTTCCCCTTCCTCACACAATAAAATAAAATAATAAAAAAATCAAGAACTTAAAACTTTGGTCTTCACTTCTTCATGTTACAAATTGCTAGTCTCCTGTACCAGTTTAGATAAGAGAATGTGTATGTATAAAGGCTGAACAAGACTTATTCCAGAGTATGTTCCTGGGCTTCTTATGTTTTGATATTAGTGATTACTAAGGGCCATAAAAAAAAAGAAAAAAAAAGTGAATTCTGTTTCTTTTCTGGGTAAAATAGCAGCTTTTTTACAAGAACTGGTTATTTGCAGGACTGCAACTCCATCATGCTCGGCAGCAAGCTTTAGTGTCATCGTTTACTCTTCCCATTCATTACTTGGGGTAGTCACTCTCTTATTCCCATCACATCATGTAGCTGCACATGAACTCAGTACAGCTGGACTCGATGCTGTTGAGAGCAAGAGGAACATCACACACACCAAGTCACTCAAGTTTACTGCTAAGCAGAGAAACTCAGAAGTGCTAGAAGAGAAAAACAACAGAAAGACACATTTAACTAAACATGAAAGCTGGTTCTAGAAGTTCTCGTGGGCTTGCACTGGCATAATTAATAACCAGTGTGTCACCTTTTTTTTTTCCTTTGGTAATAAAGTAAAAATGTAAGTGAGGAACAGCATTGTTAGTGTCAAAAAAAAGAGGATGAGCAAAAAGGAAACCTATATAGAAGACAGCAGAACATTTCCTCTACAGCTAGCTGTTTTTTCATATGCAGCACCTCTCGTCCCAATCTCATAAAACTATGCACAGAACACAAAAAAAATGAGAGGTCCAGGAAGTTTCAGGGAATAGATCCAGTGACACAGAAAAATCTGATACCCAGCACACTGGAATTTATAGACTTTCTATATAGTTCCCTCTAGAATAGCCCTAAACTTAAGCACAGCACCATCCTTCCATGACCACAACCATGGCAGTATCTAGTCCCAGGAATACTACATGATAAAGATAAGAATAAAGGAATTCTGAAGGATGTTTTGGAACTACTTCTACATCTACCATAGATCAAGTTTGGCTACTAACCATCTCGTTTAGGAGCCCGCTCACTCTGACAACTGGGAACAGGCAGAAAGAGAAAAGGTGGCAGCTGGTCAGCTCCATCCTGGAAAGCAGCCACAGCAGAGGACGCAAGCACGTTGGCATGCTCCGATAGCGTGTTCAGCACATGCACGTTTACATAGCCAGACATAAGATACCTAATCAACTCAATTTTTCTTTCATGGTCTGCAAACGGAATGGAACACACACAAAAAGAAAAAAGGATGGTAGAAATATGCAGGTGAGAGGAAGCTGGAGGAGGAGGAAATTAAAAGGTGAAATGGAAAAAACACACAAATGAGTTCAGCATGCATTATTACAATCAAGCAAAGAAAACCAAGGATCGTTTCAACAAGACTGACTCACTAAAGAATGTTAGAGAGCAAAAAGATGAAGCGGTTAATGAGTAAGCAAATATCTAGTCAAGTGCTCGGTAGGCACATAAAGAGCCATGGCCAGATCTCATGGAATATGGTCAGCACACCTCAGGAATTTAATTCTACCCTTTAATGAACCAAGAAGCACTTCCTGAAAGAACAGGTTGAAGAGAACACAAAAAAGGAAGATGGCCAGCAAAGATACATCCAGTGCCCGCTGCAACATTCACTCCATGACATTTCTTGGTGTCCTGAATAGCTTAGGAATACACTTCAACCTTCATTTTCAGTAGCAGACATGTGATGTACAGAACCTGGGAACTGTTCTCACCTGGCTTTGAGAGTGGCATAGGGGGAGGAAAGAATCTTCGGGAAGGCTGTGGAGGGCTACAGAGAAATGGAAAGAGTTATCAATATAGAGGCAGCTAAACATAAAAAAATATATACTAATACACACACATGCATGTATGTATACACATATACCCCCAATACAGTCCTTCCACCCATTTTTCTCTCTAAAAATATCCTCACGCTCCCATAAAGACAGGTAAATATCACCTGTCAGGAAAACAAGTGGACTCAGCACACTTCTCAGACAAACCTATGTCCTTTTTCTATTCTAACTTAATTAATCCTAGCTGTCAGTAAAAAAAAAAAAAAAAAAAAAAATTCTACAGTTTCCAACTGCTCTAGCCCCATTCTGCACTGAAAATTTAGGTAGGCTACAGGCATTCCCCAAAATAATTTAAGGAAAAGGAACAAGCCTCAGCTGGCATTTCCTCTTAAAACCAGCATGTGCTTCCTCTTTGCAGCTGCTGCCTTGAGCAGGAGGGTTACCCAGACAACAGCCTCTTCCCTTAAGCTATGAGGATGAACACAACAGATAGGGGTTCTTTCCCCCCATACCAAAAATTCAAATGCTCAGCAACTTTGGCACTAGTATGTCCAAAGGTTGAGAGCCTTCTGTTTTCCCCCTAATCTTGTGTCTCTTCTTTTGTCGTCCTACCTTTATGCATCAGGCCACTTGCCCAGAGGGAACACTGATCTCAGAACCCACCGAGATCACCACTGAAGCCCTGAGTACAATATTCTGCCACCACAGTGTTTGTAGGGTGGATGCAGCTGTACCGGCAAAACAGTTTTCCGTGTTTGAGATGGCAGAACAATTCCATCACTCACTGCCAAAACATAGTACGCTGGGTAAACAGGCCTCTGCCAGCACTCTCCCCTCGGTCAGGAATCCTGCTCATGCGGGAGTGGCTGTATAATTTCAGGAGTATGAAAAAGCACTGCCTGAACTGCAGAGCTAACCTGAGCATGACCACAAGGCCTTTATGCCGGAACAGCAAACAATACCTGTTGAGATCCTGTCCTTGCAGATGGAGAGGATGCTGCTGATAATGTCCAAAAACTTCAAACACAATAGGCTTTGTTTTGATGTACTCCACAAACGATTCTGTCACTTCCACAGCAATCTATTAGGCAAAGTAAGGAAAGAAAATGAGACATACAAAAAGGGAAATCTTAGAAGTCTGAGTTTTAGGAGTCTTTATTTTTCATACAGTTTAGCACCACTCACAGTAAAAGCAACTGCATTCCTTTTTGGTTTAGGTATTCATTTCACTCTCCAATAAAGGAGAAAATGAAAGACTCAGTATCAGGCATTTTAAGTAGGAGAGGAGGCTACATGTAACCAAAGGATTACACAGTTCATAAAAACAGATATATTGAGTTCATCTGAGATCATGAGCACTGCTGTTCACAAATATTCTACTTCCTGAATCCTAGACTGCTTTCATTGAACATACTGAAAGGAAACAGAGAATTCAAGGGCAGGAAATAGAGGTGAAAGAAGCGTTAAATCTGCCACACAAAATCATTCTGTATTTCATTCTCCATTGGGGATTACATCATTCACCTGATCCCTCCTCCTACTGTCTCTTCTTAATAATTCCCCTTGCCCCTCTTCCCACACACCTCTCATGAGTTTAACAACAAGGATACACACAACTCCCAGTGCTAAAACAGGCACTTACTATGCCTGTAAAGCTTTACTTACATTCTGAACGTGATAAAACCCAAGGGGAGTCCCTCGACCATTGTTTTTCAGAGGTTCTGTTGAGAAAGCTTCATCATGCCGATGTAAAAAGCTTTAAAACAAACAAGCAACAAACCAATAATAAAACACCACAGAACAGTTTAGTAAAGATTGCTGTGCTGTGAACCCATATGAAATGAAACCCATAAATTTATTCTGCTAGAACTTTACAGGGAGTTGTGTGATGGACGAAAGCCAGGAATACCCTAGTCTTTGGGACCACAATTCCTGTACTTATTTTGTGTCTTTATTACTCCCATTTTTTGTTCTCTTCCTTAAGAATCTAAGCCAAAGAACATTTTCACTGGAGAGCTACCGAGATACTCAAGGTTCACATAGCTTTCATTCCGATTGAGCATATGTACAATCTAATATCAAATTTTTCACATTAAAAAACTTAAGATATCTAATAACTAGATCCTTTCTGCAAAACTTTATTCCTTAACACCATACTAATAGAAAGCAGGTACTGCTTGTAACAGGAATTCCAGTAACAGGCCAGGTGTTTTTCTCTGCTATACCACACTGCCACTTGATTTGAAAAGCTCTCAGTCAGACCCTCCACTGCCCACTATTATTTGCACTCTCTATCAAACCATGTATTGAATAATGTAAATAAGGACAAATTCTTACTTGAACTGGCAGAAAATATCTGCATATTCAGGAAGGATGCCGCTGGCCTGTAGCACTGTCACACGGAAGGTAAACACACTGCCCAGTTTCAAGTGATCACCAATTTCCTCAGTGAATCCTTCCATAGTCATCTTTCCATCCAAAGTGGCTGACTTCAAGTCTTAGGGAGACACAAACATCCCACATGAAATCACTTTTCTTTTTTCTCCTTTCTTTTCTTAAAATTTTAAGAATTCTTAAATTCTCTTTCTTTTCTTCTTACTGTTCCTTCAGGCACCGGTTTAGTCCCATCACACTTTTTTGGTTTTCTTTTTAGCCCAAATGATTTGCTGATAATCAAAAGCTCCAAATACCGGGAACAGGTGTTTTTCTGCACAGTTCTTCAAGTGAGTAACTCCAGCATCCATCATACGCAACCCGTCGGTTACACCGCTCCCTACTTACCATATTCTTGAAGGACACTCAGAATCCCTTTCTATCATGACTGAAAGTGTCCCAGATTTCCCTTAAGCTCTCCAAAGCTACTACATATTTCTGGCTTACCTAGCTCATTTGTTCTGTTTATCTCCTCTGGAGGAGTGGTAACCTCTGAATTCTGTCCTTGCCCTTCCACAATTCTTAATTCTTCCAATGACAGTCCAGACCGAGTCATCGCAGCTGAAGAAAAATCACTCTGAAAAAATAAATGAAGTTGGATGTAACAGACCCCTGCAGTTTCTGGTTTTCCCATCCCCTTCTTCCCCCGCATTACTTATTCTTTATTTAGAAGCACAAACTACTGCACTCAAAGAAACCTAACTCAATTTTAAGACTTCTTACCTTATCAAAATATTCATTGTCAAATGAAATTTTAGCTGTGCCAGACTGTCGAATACCAGATCCATAATCTGGGGCTTCTTCATCAGCTAAAAAACGGGAAAAAAAATAAAATGATGGGGAGAAAGGAGAAGAAAAAACCCTCAGAATTACCTAAATGGAAATTCTGATTACTATGGACACCAGTCCATAAAGTAGAAGAGTTCCAGTCATCCAACAAGATTAGAATAAGTGCTGAAAAAAATCATAGCAAAAATCTATCCATCGTGAACTCAAGTGTGGAAAAACAACATGAGCTATGAAGTTTCATCATGAATATACTTAACTGTACAGAATTTTGAATGCAAAACAACTTCAGTACTCATTTTGATTATTTATTTACTTCTGATTATTATAGCTGAGGTGAATATTAACGTACCATGATACAATAACCCACAGGGGAATTGATGGTATGTGAAATTCTGTAGCCATAAATGAAAGCAGTCCCACTAGCAAAGCTTCACAAGTACACGCTCTAAGACTGAAAGGCAGTTCTGTCCATACAGTCTGTCCATTTAATCTCCTCCTCTTTGTGGAGAGTAACAACGAGGCCTGGTTAAACGCCAGATATTTTTTCCACAGTAAATGCATGCTTGCAGGAGAAATCCCAACATTCAGAATGTGTTTCGAGACTCTGCTTAGGGACCAAATAATGCCATGGCCCTTTTTCAAGAGATGTGCTATTAGTCATGGTGTATTCTATTTATTTGGATGGATAAATAGAATATTTATTTGGAAATATTTGGTCAATGCTAAGGAGACCAAACCAAGCTAGAAATGAGACTTTTGTACATGTTAAAACAGATTTTATTTCACTTGCTGTATAGTCCCTGCCAGAGGGATTCTTACACATCTTCAGAGTCTGAGATTTCATTATACGTTCCCATGGAGAGTGAAACTTCCAGGGTTACCCTACCCAAACAATAAAGAGAGGTTGGCAGTTCGCCACTGCTAGAAAGGACAAATTATGGGAAGTATCCGTGCTCTCACCAGCGTGGATAAGACATGGCTAACTACCAACAGTAAAACTCAACTAGCTCACCCCATACTGCAAAAGTATGAAATATTAGCAGCTGACTAGCAAACTGCAGTTAAGCTCTGGCACACACACAATAGCAGTTCAAAACTGGCTGAAGCAGTTACCATCCCCATACCTCTACCCTTCTCTTCTGAAAAGCTGGTAATTCTTGGTGATTAAACAGTACGTTAAAGCAGCCTCTAAGTCTCAACACATTTTAGTGAGGCAATGAAATGGAAAATTGCTGCTGATTTCTGTTTATACTATGCTGAAAACCGCCAGTTCAGGAACTTCTTCACATGGTATTCAGTCAGAGAATGGAAGAGCGTTTCTGCACATTATTTAAAAGGATAGTTTGAGAAGAGCAAACAAATGGTACATTTAACTTCTCTGCAAGTCATCACAACTACCAAACTTGCATAAACCCTTGTCTACTGTTTATACTGGGTGCCAGAAAGAAAACGTTTGCCTTATTTTTAGTTTTTAGACTTATTGACACTAGTTAGCCCTTCCACTGTCTTAAAAAGCAGTATGTCATTAGTTGCCCGGTATTCACTTCAGTGGTCAACACCATCACTTTAAAAGCCTCTAATCAGTACCATTATTTCAAGATTTATTCATCCTTGGTCCATATGATTCACACCCACACCAATTGCAACATTAAAATTACTCAGGTTTGATTTGTTTGCCTGTTTTTTAAAGCTGCAGATATTGATAGTGTACCAAAGAGTTGCAATATAAAGCTATCAGGGTATCTCACCTGCTATAGCTTGCACGGCTACTCGCAGAAATCCTCGTACTTCTCCCTTCTCACTAACAACAGCTACTCTGTGAATAAGAGGCACCGGGTACAGCAGATTGCTCAGGTATACAAATGCTCTGGAAGGAAAGAAAACACAAACAACATTAGGCAATCATCTGCAAAACCAGACTGCAGTCATTGGCTAGCTAATGGGACGTTCAAATCTTCAGACAGTCTACTTTACTCCTTCTATTAGACCTACACTGTGGCCGTGTATCCATATTGTCCACACAAGGCTCTTCAGCAGTGTCAAAGCTACAGGAAGCTACAAAATGCTCTAACTCAGAGTATATCAGAGACGCAGGGCTTGTATTAGTGAGTTACAAAACATACAAAGGCGACAATTTAAGATGATGGCTTTCTAAAAGGTAATTTTAGAGGCACTACAGTTGTAAACGGAGCTGTTAGCAAGATGGTAGAAGTCTACTAAGGAACTACTGATTATAAAGAATTGTTGAGTTTTTCACCCCACGAGTGTAGTTTGAAGTGACAAAGGGGAATTGATCTACTGTGTTCACACAGCCTCAAATATTTTACTGAACATAAAAAAAACACTCTTCAAAATAGACTGACTGAATGTTTTCTCTCTTCTACATACATTTGATAACACTACATACAGAGTAATCAGAAATCCCCAATAAACCATAAGTCATCTCTTAGGTTTCTTGGAAGATTCACTGAGTGGATAGTGGAAGACTGATAGTCTTTCACAGCTAAATATATTTAAGAGTAATATATTTGTTTCTTTAAAAACAAACAAACAAACAAAACCCCCACAAACAATGAATCACCACAACAGCACCCAAGAGTAATCGTGTAGAAATTACAGTTTACAATAGCAAAAGCAGCATTTAGGCCCAGGACTGGATGATCCTGCCATACACTAACTTTTAAAGTTATATACAAGCAGGGTCTATTTTGGAACAATGAAGTTCACAAGTTTTACTGTACAGATTTGTAATTAAAAGTTAGACTACTGTTACTATTTTACTTTTCTGCAATGAATTGCAACAGTTCTTACAACAGCGCACACTTCAGTGTGATTAGCTTGAGCAAAACTTTAAATGCTGAGAAGCCTGACAACTCAGGCAAAGAATGGCTCTCAACAAGGGGAAAAACCTGGAAGGCTTTATTTATTGAGTGAGCTGTTTCAAAGTTCATAAGAATACTGAGATGATATAGAAGTTTAACCAATAATTTCACCAGTGATTAGATTTAAAGTGACTAACCAATTATATATGTAATTATTATGAATTTATGCATATTAAATTATACTAAACACCAGTCATTTGTTTAACTGGATTTCCTTCTTGCAGTCCTTTTATTCTTTCAGTCTTTATTATTAATGTATCATTAATTCCTCAAATTTATAACTGTTATTGTTTAATACTCATAGGGAAAGTCCTGCATGACAAAAGAGGACTGAGAGAGAAATAAAGTTGTTCACTGCCTCTGTCTGGAGACATCAGCTGCAGGATTTGTGTTGTGGACACAGCAAGACTGATCCGAACTCAGCTCCTTGGGACGCCCAACTAAGGACCAAAGTTAGGAAAGGGAAGTGTTTCTCCGTGGGTTCACATGCCCGTTCCCAGAATGAATGAATTCTCTTGAAATGACAAGGCAATCAAACGGGGGTCAGTTGGGAACCAAAGAGACAAAAATAATGCTACTAAAAAACCAAAGTGGTGACAAAATGCAATAGAGAAGAGAATGATTAATAAGGCTATAAAAGTGCCAGAACAAAAAAAAATGAAGAAAACCATACAACAAAAAAACAACTGCAACATAACACTTGACTAAGATTAGGATCTAATTCCTTTTCAGTCTGCTCCAAAGTGAGGTAAGCACTGATAAAGCAGGGGAAGGGAGAAAAGACTAAATTTAAAGTAACAAAATAGGAAGTTTAATTTTTTTTTTCCCCTCTAAGAAAACATTTTCATTTTTAGCTTTGAAATTTCAGGTGATGCTCATTTGAGAAAGCAGCATCCCACCATACAAGAAAACAGTCCTCCACACTAACAAACTGGAATCCTTCACTTGGACTGGACGAGGGATGGGGTTCAGGAAGGTATGTAGTTATATGCTCAACACAAAAAACACACACAGTTTGAAAACCACATTTCAAGCTAGGGAGAACGGACATTTTCCCCAACAGAAAGAAATCTAATTACCCTTGAATTGATATGTATACATATAAGAGACAGTTCCAGTAAGTTATAGAGGCAGTCATTACAGAAGCCTTCCTACTTCAAAGCCAAACTAGTGGAAAGTGAAAGCCTTAACTGCATGAAAAATAGAAATATATTTTTATTTGCATGGCTAAAGTTCTGAAGCTGCTGTTCAACATATGACAGCCAAAGCATTCAGGTTTATTAGCAACTACAATTTTGTCACCCCAGTAAAATGACAATCCCAAATAAAAAAAAATATTTCTTATCTTCCTCAACTTCCTTCCATCCAGCCACCTAGCTCACTGGAATTATTTTAACTTAGAGAAAGAAAAGCACATAATGCAAAAAGTTTTAAGCTTCCTGTTTGGTGATGAAAATGCTGGATTTCTTCTGTAGAATGGAGAGCAATAGCACCTTTTCTGTGCGCGGAGAGCTGGCTTATGCAGCAATGCTGCCTTCCAGTCCCGTTCCATCTGCTTCGTCGCAAGCCAGTACCAAGTTAGGAGTGGATGAAATCTTAAGGTTATCCTCCTCCTCCTCCTCTTTCCGCATCTGGGAGGACTCCCACTCCCCAAACATCCCATAACGCAAGTGTCCCCCTGCACCTTAGCCCAGCAGACTGAAAGGGGGGGAACTGTATTAGCAGAAAGATTGGTGAGGTAAAATGGCATACTCACAACAAAACTAGAAATGAAATTCAACAAACACAAGGTTTTTTTAAAAATCAAAACAAAAACAACAGAACTCGGAATGACGATGGATATTTTTTAAATAAACACATCAATTTGAGATTTAAATAAAATATCCCATAGTCCTCTCCCACCACCCTTAAAAACAAATAGCTAATGCTTGATGTGTCACACCATTCAATAGAATCAGCCTTAGAGACAACCCAGCATGCCAGAAGAGATGGCTAAAGGGACCAGCTCTTTTTTTCCTTTTCTTTAATAGATATAGTATAAATAAAAGACAGTCACAGCACAGAGAGAGAAAAAGAAATACTACGATGCCCAAGGAGTTGGATAACTACACGATCATTTTTTCCTCCTCTCCTTTGTGACCTGGACTCATTATTGCTGACGGCCCTCTTAGAAAATATTAAAAATTATTTTGGTTTTGTCCTACACATTCCATGACGTATAAACCAGTACACAGTTAAAAGTGTTAAAGAATTTTGCGTTTGTTATAAATTGAACACTACCTTGTCCTCAAGACAATATTTATGCAGATGGACATACCCTGTGATACTTGTGAGTCACATTGTTCAAAGGCAGAATTCTCATGCTGGAAGACACTGAGAAATCAAACCAGTTTCTAACTCAGTGGCGCTAAACAGTCTAACAGCTTCCTGCTGACAGCACAATAGAACAGAACAGGAATAGAAACAGAACAGAATAAAAACCAACGACTGGGATAAAGTCATTCAGCTGTCTACTGGGAGATAATACAAACTAAGTTTCATTCCTCAATACACTTTACAACCCAAGTAGAGTTCCTCAATACGTGCAGCTCACATGTACCCTTAACTGCTGCAGCTTCACGTCTGGCTATAGAGACAGAGCTCAGTATTCTTTTTAATACATGGAAACGGGAAGCAAGTTGTGTAATTGCCAGGAAGCACGACTGCTTTCATTATGCACTGTATTTGCTCAGCTTGTGTCGTGCTTCCTGAAGAGTTTGTGAAATGAAGATGAATAGCTCAACTTTTTCCCAAGCACTGACGGTACCGCTCTGAAAGAACACACGCAACAGGAGAATATGCTGAGTACGCCAGCACGGGTACAAGAAAGCGGTCCTTGCCATTGCAAACTGCGCACGTATGCTTTAACTCGCTGACAACCACTGCCAAGCCAGTTAAGGTGGCTCTCCCAGACTGACTCTGGTGGATCAGATTAACCTGAAAGAATTCAATTTTATAAAACACATTATCAATGCACATAAGAACACAAATTCACAGAGATCAAAGAGAACTCATGCAGTTTCTTGCGTCTTTAGTAACTGCAAATCTTGTTTCAAAGACTAGATCAAAAAAGTTCCAAGTTTTAATCACAGCCTGCAAATAGGTCCACTAAAGACAAAGACTGAGGTCAGACAATACAGCTAAACTGTTCTAGAAGTTTGACAAAAGGCTGACAATCTCAGTCCCTCATTTTCACAAATAATCCAAACAAGCTTCCTGCATTTGAGGAAACTACAAAAAGATCCCACCTTCCTGCCTGTGAATTCTTCCCTGCTTAGTCACAGAAAAGCATAAAGTCAAGCTCTGGTCCCTTCTCCTTTGTTCCTCCCTTCCACTGGCCACGGAGTCTTACCCCCTCCTTTGTACAAAGCTGACGGTAACCACCTCCCTTACCGTTCCAACAAGCAAACTGTCTTACACAGCGATCAAGTAAACAAAAAAGAAAAACTGGGGGAGCAGAAGAGAGGGGAACAAAGTCACTAAATAAAATATTTCTGTTTCTTGTCACAAGTTACATGTTCGAGCAAGACTATCTGTGAAGAAACAGTGCAAAGTATCACTTTTTTTTAATGGAACTTGCTGTCCTTAGGGTCTACACCACAGACTGGGCTCTGATAATGCCTTAATCATATCTTGATTGGCAAAAGAGCTAATACTCTAAAATACATTAAGCAAACTTGTTTCAGAAATTCATGCATAGCGCATGGGGAGGTGCTGATAAACACCACCAGTTGGTGAATTTTAACAATGACAACCTTTCACCATGTAATACTTGCTACTGAGAGTCATACACAATCTGAGAAGCCAAATCATCTCAAAGAATACTCTTTTCCTCATCCAGAAAGGGCCATTCTTCTTTCTCCTCATGCCAACTTTTCTCTTCAGACACAGAGGATGTTAGATGAGTTTTCAAAAAATGTATTTATTGGATTGGACTTAAAGATTTTCCACCATACTCCGAGACTCTGTTCTATGGGAGAAAATCACACACTACAATACTATACTATCTTAGTGATCTTGCAATGGCTAAATAAAGCATTCTTATAAATAATGCTTAAATACTGTACATAAGCAAAACCACATTCATTCTATGTTGTGACAGGTACCTAGAAGTAGAAATATATTTACTCAAATTGTCACATCTAAGGGTTATTTTCTCAATTCTTCTTTAGGCCTTCACAGCTTCTGACATGTGAACTTAAAACTTAATGTTTAACTACACTCATTCTCTGGCAATTCCAGTTTATGTATATAGGTATTTTGGCTGGCTGGAGAAATATTCTATGCAGCACAAGGCAAAGCCATTGCAGCCTACAGCAAGAGCTGGTCCCTTTTGGCCATTCTCACAGTAACCTCACCAACCTTCCCACTAAAATGAACCAAGGGGATCGGTCGTAAAACGGGTCGCGCCCATCATTGAAGAGGTCTGATCCCTCCTCAGTTCCAACGTCGGAGCCAGTATCATCCACAAAGGCCTCATCATCAAAGTCCTCCATCTCATCCTGCTGTTCATCAGCCAGTTCAGTGATGTCGGAGTCAGCCGTGGAGAAAGTGGGGGAGGGCGTGCGATCAGCAAGACGCTCATTCACGCAGCCATGGAAAATGGGGGAGCTAGATATCAGTTAATGGAATACCAATTAACAGAGTGAGGGGAAAGAAGAATGCTTCATTTAACAGCCGTCTGTTGCCATCAGCACAGAGCCCACCTGAACAACAAGCAAAGGCTTCAGACCATCTGGACTGCTACGAAACGTAAGGGAAGGGAATGCTAGCAAAGTCAGGAAAAAGAGCATCCTTCAACTGAGCAGAAAGCAGATGAAAAATTAATATAAACATGGTCGAACATACAGATCTTGAGAGCACATCCATTTAACAGAGCTACAATTCTTATTTCCAAAACGTAGCGCTTTCATAAATAAAAATACTGTAAAGGTGCAGCCGACATCAGGAAATAGTAAAGAATCCCATCAGATATTAGGTATTTCCGTAGGCTATGACCAAACTATTTGAACCACAAATGTAAGGAAGGCCCCAGGCCACTTTTCCTCGCAGTTCCCAGTGTTCTTCATTTTCCCACAGCTCTCCTCCAGTGATTTTAGATGGAACTTAGCTAGCTACATTTTTTAAAATGAACTTATAACTTACTAAGGGTTCAGTCAAATCAGATTCTAAAAGATCACACCAGAACTGACAACATTTAAAGAGCATTTTCTGCTCTTCACTATATTTTAAGTCTTAACAGAAATCCCTGAAAGGCAACACACACAACTAACACTAGCAGCCATGCAGTTTATAACCACTTTCAAAGTCAAAGTTCATCCAGAACTGACAAGAGTCACCAGTGTACCAGCAGTTGAGATGATTGTCACATACCTTCCAACAAGCTTGAACCAATGAAAGCGATCATAAAAGGGGTCGCTGCCTGTCATCGTGCTTTCACTCTCATCCTGTGTATTAGATGCCATTTCCCCAGCTCTGTCATACATCTCACGCATCAGGTCCAACCTCTGCCTGTACAGAAGAAAGCGGGATTAAAAAATTAATAGAGAGTGAATAAGAAAGCAGAGAACACAAAGCGGGGTGCGCTGATTTCACCTATACCCGATTACACACGGGAAAGGGAGAATAAAGAACAAGGAGCCTGTACCACTGAGTTCGGTACTGTACTAATTCTCTGATGTGTTAGGGATTCTGGGAAAAAATTTGTGGCTAAGGCCACTAAGCACGAGGCAAGGTCACTGCAGAAGCTTATGTAAATCTTGGATTTCATTCAAACTTCTAAATATTCTTCTTTCACATCTAATTCTGGCTTTTTTTTTTGCTTCCTTTTTTTGCATCAGACAACTTTGCTGAGTAACTTAGGCAGCTTTTTTACATTCCACTCCAGAAACATTGGCATTTTGATTCAAAAGTGAACTGATTCCATTACAGACTTTCATTTATTTATTGAAGAAAACAAGCATTTCATGCTGCAAGATCCTTTGTCTGCAAGTTAAATCACTGGGAAAAAAAGTTCTTCAGTCAGTATATAGAGAATGGGGAAAAGACAAACGTCTTTTGCCTATTTGCAAGAATATGATTAAAATAATTCAGATTACAGTCAGAATTTGTGTACCTTCCATAGAAACAGAATCTTCTTTATGTTAACTTTTTATTATAAATTATGGCCTATACTGCTAAGTTATATAAAAGCAGGTGGCAAGGAAACTTTTGCAGTGAAAGGAACATGACAAGAATTAATGCAGAGAGATGAGCTGTGGATGAGCCTTATTAGATTTAAAAAATAAAATCTAACCTCAAGTTAAAAAATTAAATGCAGAGTTAAGGTAAAATGCTGGAGAACAAATGCACTTGTTTAAAGAATATAGGAAACTGGTACTTAAAACATACCACACTGTCTGGAAAGTTGGCATTTGGGAGGACACAGAGAAAAAACAAGTACAGCAGGGAATGAACAGCACGGGCGGAAATTTTTCAGTGAAGCACCTTGGATATAAGAAAGTTCTAATATTTACATACTTGAGTTTTTCTAAGGACCAGTAATGCGTTGCTCCATTCTTCAGATCCTGGACTTCCACAGCTACCACTGTACGGGGGAACGGCCTATTGTCTCGTGTCTTCTCCAACTCCGTGGGCAAAAGCTCTGGTGGCAGTGGTGAGTAGAGTGTGTCTGTCAGCAGGACAAACTGAAACTGCACCTGGATGGAAAAAGAAAAATTACTTTAGTTCTAAGAAGTCACGATATCAGCATCCCAAAGGGGACAGAGACCTAACCTAAGGCAATATAGGAGGCCAGTTTGACTTTCACCTCTGTAAACAGATTCAGGTTTTTTTTTTTGTTACGTCACTTTTTTTTTTTGTCTCGAGATGGCATAAAACATAGTCTTCGGCTGCATACTGACATCTTGCCTTTATTGTCACAGCTAGAAGAGGTCTGGAAAACTATAGACCTAGCACATCCTGCAGCACCCACTCTTCTTTGAAAGATGAACGATCATATGAAGTTAAAAGCAAAAAGGAAGAGACAGGGCCCTGGGGAGATGTACATGTACATGTATTTATGATATTGACAGGAACAGCATAAGGGAAATGAGGAAGAGGAGAATATATCAACCACATTTGCAGGGGTTGTTCATTCCATCAGAAGTCTGAATCAGAGACTCATGATTTTCTGAACCCTTTTAAAGCCCAAACTAAAAAGCAAGAGACATATAACTTTAAAGAGTACAAGTAACTCCGAGTGTTTGAAGCAGGATTGTGCAGTCAACATTGATGAGTCAGAAAATTCAAAAAGCTCCCCTGCATGTCCCTACCTTTTTCTTTAACTCTACACTGATTGCATTGGCTTCTTTTAGGTACACTGCATTTCCCCAGAGCTGGTCCCTCAGTGAAGTAAACTGGTGAAATTTCCACTTCCTGAAAGCCCATTGCGCAAGTTCATACTCATGTCGTGTCCAGGGCACTGGGAAGAGCAAAGAAACAGAGAAATAAAACACTGTGGCTGCTTCTCTAAACCATCCCATGCAGCACCTAATGCTACTGCTGACTGTGGCATCAAGTACTCAGCACCTTTTCTGGAAGAGAACAAAAAAACCCAAACCCCTGCATTATTATTATTCAGTTAGGAAAAACTCGATTCAAACTTCCTCACCACTAGCAGTGAAGATATAATGATCAAGTAAGGAGATTTGAAACAGAGGAAACAAAATAAGTACCACTCCTATTATTTTAAATTAGTTAACAATTATTAAAGCCAAATGCTGAAACAGGGGAATGAAAGCAAGTATTATGGGAATAATGAACTCTATCTACTGTCCAGAAATGGAGTTAGACAGACATGTCACAGCATGAATTCTACGAATTCTTACCAAGGAGAAAAATAAAACTTCAAAATCAAAACAAGGAAACAAAGGCAACAGTATTATTTTGGTTTAAGACATCTGAATTATGTTAGTGCCAAGAAGAGAGAGATTCCTTCAAATTCAAGACCCCAAAACCAAAGCTTGCAGTTAAACTAATCTAGTTTGCGCATCAATTGTATTTGGGGATGCATGTCTACTGTCTATATGGAACTCGTTCTGTGAATAGGTATTTCACATCTTTATGCTGTGAAGATTACACACCAAGAAATTATGAAGAGTTTCACAGCTTTCCAAAGCGAGTTTTCTATCTATTGCAAGAGGTATTCTACGAACTGTTCCTTTAGGCTTAGCTACATCCACATTCTGTTTAATTTCAAACTCACCTTCTTCTTCTTCTTCTTCCTCCTCCGTTGTTTCAGCTGCCAAGGATCGTGTCTCTACCTGCCTCTGCAAGGCCTGCAGCTTACTCTCATAGTCCTGTGGGGAGAGAGGAGATACCGTGTAGGAGGACAGACAAAAGCAAGGAGAAAGTAAAGAGAGACTAACACCTCAGATGGAATGACAGACACAGAGGACAAATACATACGGACGTTTCCATTAATGCTCAGAGGTCGCATACCAACATCTATTGTTTTAGTATAATCTGTCCTTGAAAAGAGAGACGACAGAGGCAAAAACAATTCATAGACTAGTCTGAGTTGGAAGGGACCTTCAAGATAGTAGTGTTGTTTTTTAAAATCATCAGATACACATGCTCATAGTATCTATAAGAGGAAAAGGTTTAGCTTTTTTTTTTTTTTTTGCTAAAGACTGGAAAAAGGGGATTTTTTGGGGGAACCTGCTTGCTGCTTTCAGGTAGGTAGGAAAGAGGCAGAAATAGAGAAAAATACAGAAGTAAATTTAAAAGGGGAGGATTATTCACCTTCATTTTCTCAAACAGAAGGATTAACAGCATCACTGATTTGCCTTTTGATACAAAAAAATTCATTTCAGGTTTTAGGAAAAAAAAAAAAAGTGTTTTCAGTTAGATTTTCCTCTTGGGATGTAAGTATCGCTCTCTCACATGTGTATTTAATATCAGAAGATGAAAAAAATGCCATTGCCCTGGCAAGTGGGCAGAGAAGTCTGTTCAGAGGTTTCCCCACAAGGAGCACTTCAACAATACCTTCTGGTGTAAGAGCATTTTCTTCCTGTTCAGCATAATCACGCCTTGAAATGAATGCTAGTAAGACCTAATGACCCTTTTATTACTTGCTGGTAAAACAAATACAAATTCAAGATATTTAGAACAGACACAGCCACTGTGCTCCTGGTCTCAGAGCCTGCCTCACGACTGTATTTTATTTTTTGAAGATAATCCTTTGGCATATAGTACACAAATTAAACTGTTTTCTCAAGATTTTTATACAAGAATTGCAACAATTCACTAAGAGCATTCCAGAGCTCTTAAGGAGAATTCTTGAAGCCACTCATCTTGTATTCCAAAACTTCTCTCTTCCACAGTTCCAAATCCTAAAATTCTTCTCCAATGCACTGTTTGCAGTAATGCGTTCTTAAGTCTAACAGCTACAGAAGCAAAGCTTTACATTTTCCTCCCGTCCTGTTTAAGCATCCCCCCTAAACAGCTACATTACTTTGTTTTCATACAGCAAGTATATTTCTTAACACTGTCACAATGTGATTGCGTCAAATTTAACACAAGTTCCATGAGAAAGACCTTTGGATAGTATGTGGAAAGGAGATAAACCTGAACTATGTTCCTTTGAGTTTGTAAGTCATATTTCCTGGCATTAAAAAATGGTAACTGTGCTCTTAGAAAGTGCAGAATTTTCAATACCATTAATTCAATACCCACGACCTTTAGGGAGAGAAAAGTGAACTATTAAAGATATATGGCCTTTGTATGAGGGCTGTGTTTTAATTTTCTTATTTCCTCTTGAACTTTTATTTGGCTAAAATGCTCCTCCTTCTTCATTTGTGTCTGCTCCATTCACTCTAAGAAGGCTCCATATTTACAGCGTAAGTAACCTTAGCCCAGCAGCAAAAGAACTACAGACCAAACAAACGTATACCCTTCCTTTTGATATTCCTTCTGAAATTCCTAACGAGTCACCAAAAACCTGTTCTAAACTCAATGAAGAGTTTCAGGTTTATCTACAGTTCTGAAATACCCAGCTTACTCTTAAAAATTTGTTAACTTAAAGGCACTCTCTCTGATCTTTTTTCCCCCTCATCCATGTAGATAATGGTTTTACATTTGAAACCAAGATAAAACAGGTCAGATGCACCGTGACAGAAATGAGCTTTGCTTACTTGCAAGGAAGGGCAAAATAATTTATTTTGCTGTAGTCTGAAGTAGATAATCTGAGGATGTCATTTTGAGTTACTAGATTGTAGAAATGAAGAAATGAAAAGCTCTTCAAGTAGTGTTTAAATAGAATATTTGATCAGATTCTTTTGGAGAAACTGAAAAGCTGCAGAGGCAATGGGTCAAAAATCAGGGGCATTCCACTGTGAAAATTCTACTTCCAGCATGAAAAACTGAAGCACATTAAACTTGTTCAAAAGACAAAGACGTGCTTCTTGTCTTCTCTGTTTTCAGACTTGTGAACCAAGTGAGTGTATCTTCTGTACCTTTAAATACCTAGATAAATAAATGCTTCATATAAGCAGACACTTTTTATTGATGCCTCACCAATAAACATTACTTCTAAAACTACATAAAAGAACTGAAGTTTGTTTTCCCATAATGAAAAAAAGAAATAAGTACCATTTCCCTAAGCAGAAAAACAGGACTCAGATTGCCTCCTGGCACCTGATACTATGGCAGTATTTAAAAATAATTGGCGCTGAGCAACAGATGAAGGATGAATTTCAGGCTGGTTGGCACAGAAGGTGCATTGCCTGCACTGCAAAAGGGGTTGGTTTGCTCTACTGAGAGATTGGTCAGCTCTCCAGGTAAATATTTCCAGATCTGATTAGAGCTAATACACACATAATTGTCAGTACTGATGGAAAAGTGCCTCAGCTGCTAGAAAAGAAAAAAAACCTGCACCTAGAAGCTGCTCCGAAGGTCCTTGCCCTGGACTCCCTGGAACTGAATGCATATTGTTGTACAGCTTCAAACTGGTTGAAATCATTAGCGCTGTGAATGTGCAGAAAGGGAACGCCAAGTTTATTTTGCCCAGGGGCATGGAAATATCTAAAGCCACAACAATCACAGATTTTCTGAAAACAGGAGAAAAAAATAATAATAATAAAAAAAAAAAATCAATCATACACTCAGACTAGGCCAAACTTTTTAAGACCAGACTGGACCAGCTTTTTAAGCAGAACACTTGCCATAACAACTCAGATTCTTTGGATCTATGTGATGTCTGCAAAGGTATGTAGCGTAGGCCATTCCCTCCTGTATTTGAGGTATACAAAAAACCATTTCTTTTGTCTTCAGTGGCCAAATAACTACAGAAAACCCAGCTCTGTATTTCCTTCCAGAATTTAGATAACCAGCACACAAGACGGTACGATGGGACAGCACTGAAGAGGAGTGTGGCTTGTATTCCCTTGCGCTATAAAAAGCTTTTTTTTTTTTTTTTTTAAAAATAAAGCTATGTGACAGTAGACACAAATCCGTGTAGGCTGCTTTTCACAGAACAGCAGAAAAATCAGGGTGGAAAGACTTACAAGAATCAGACTGAGGAACAATTAAAGAAACTTTTTCAACTCTGCTGAAACAATACCAACCCCAAGACAAAAAAAAAAATAAAATCAGGACAAGCCTGTAATCAAGTTTCATTTCCATTTCACTGAGACAAGTCTGACACTTACAAGAGTATTTCATAGTTTATTGAAAGAGCACTTGTTACAATACAAACCAGTTCTGCTTTTCACAAGGCAGATGCTTGCTCTTAAAACAATCCCAAACTTGTTTTTTCTTAAACAATGGACAGATCTGAAAATCCCATTTAATTCAAAGGCAGCTCACTGCTTTCTTTACAGTACAAATGGGTACAACAGCATAGATTTCTCATGTCGCAGCTCCTGAAGTGGTTCAATGGGAAGTATCCAAGTCAAATTTCAACATATAAAGGATAAAGAACAAATTTCAACATATAAAGGATAAAGGGCAAACAGTGAGGGAGATATTGGAACTATGCTGAATGTACTGCTAAAAATAGCCTCCTCTAATTTGACAGATCCCTAAATTCAGATTGCTGAATTTCAGTGAGAAAAGGATGTTGAAGTCAATCAGAGGAGCGTTAGTGGCATGCGTTTTCCCCCCCCCACCCCCCCCAAATCCACGTGTCCCCAGTGAGTCCTAAAGGACATTTAAGAAACCGTCACTAAGGCACAGGTGGATCCAAGCCAGCTGTCAAAGCACACAGCACATCAGCACCTAGCAATGGCAATTAAGCTTATTAAAACAGCACTGCCATCATGGATGCCACATTTCCATTAACCTGAAAGCCTTTTCCCACAGTCTCCTACAGAAGCAGCTGTATTACTGTTCCTTCGCTCTATTAATACAGAATTTGAAGTGAGAGGTGTGCGTATTTCTTAGTAATGCAAGGAGATCCACAAGTTCTCACATCATTTCCCTTATCAGATGAGGCACTGCACTGTAATTAATATTCAATTCTTAAAGCGGAAAATTATTTTTTATATATTTTTCTTTTTCCAAGTTTAATTTCTGTAATATCCTCCTAAAAGCCAGGGGAAAAAGCTGCTTCCTCTGAGCAAACGACTCCATTTTGTCTTTGACTATCCTTTTTCTTTTTTTGTCAAATCATACAAGAACAGAATAAGCAGGTTTTTTTTTTTTCCTAGTGCTGCACTAAACCAGTGGGATAAGACAGACTGATGGCAACCTATTGTTCCTCCTCATCACCACCACCACCACCCAGGAATAAACAGATATTTCTTCTCAGGTTTTTAAGCTGAAATAAGGTGGCAAAAACTTCTTTTAGTGTCTAGCCTTAAAATATCAAGTAGCAGGAGTTTTTCATCTCATGTCAGTACATGCAGTTGCATGGACTTCAACATTACTCCACATTCCATCACGTGGTGATTTCACATGGGCAGCCACAATCCTCAACAAAAATGGGACACAAGAGAAAACTGGTCTGGTCTTCTCTGGTGACCCACCCTGCGCAGACTAACTCTGCCTGGCTCATGTATTCCTACAAAATTGAGAGGATTTTCCCGAGGATGCATTTTGAAGAGAGTCCAAGCCTTTTTGAGGATACGGAAGAACTCCATTACTCTCCCCATGCACAAAACCAAAGTGCAATGCAGTACTAAAACAAGATGCTAAAATAAAGGCAACAGCAAAATATTATTTGCAGCCCAAAACTCATTTTGCAATTCTGACTCAAGCTCAAAAAAAGTATTGCTCATCTACAAGGCTTCTTTTCTTTAAGAATCAAGACAGTTTTGGACATGATGCTTTATTTCCTTCGTTCAAGTAGGCCAAAGCATGAGACAAAATGCAAGTTACAAAGCCATATTTGGAGACAAAATTAAACCTGCCGTAAAAAAAAAAAAAAAAAAAAAAAAACATCCCAAGTGACAGGACCAGCTCATTCTTTCAGGACAGTTGGACTTTGCAGCTCCTACATCAGAGGGCCAGCATCCCATCAGTTAACACATGTGCAGAGACTTAAGAGTTGACACTGGATTAATTCCTATGCAGATGGTGCATGGCTGCCACTTAATGTATGTTGCAACCAGCCCCTACACCATGCACAGTTGGGGGGCCGGGGGGGGGGGGCGGGAATTGTACAGGAAACAAAACCAAGATGGAAATTAAGTTTGAGGCACTTCCTACTCATCTACAGCCATGCTGAAACACACAGAAGTAACAGTTATCAGTAGGGCTTATACTTTATCAAAAAAATAACCAGCCTCAAGTAAATTAAGGAAATTTGTGCAAAACAGCACAAATCGTTTAACCGTACAGATACACCGCAAAGTGGACCTATCTTACCAAATGTGGTACACTAGCCAATTCTGTTTTTAAATTCATATTCAAGTTAAATTTAAAAGCAAAATAAGCCCTCCAAGCTTTAGATTGGCATACACTTAAGTCCACAGATTTTCAGAAGTACGCGCAATTTTGTCTTGCACTTTAAAAAACTCAGAAAGAAGAAAGCGTATAATTAAAATTGTGACTCTCCAATTGAGATAAATCCCCAAGCTCGTAAAGCCTATTCCTTAATCAACAGTTTTTCTGTAATCTGTTTGAAACAATCTGAAGTAGGGATTGCAAGCATTTGTTTTACGGCAAATCACCTGCAAGCATAGACCTCTTCAGATCCAAATAGATATTAAAAATTTTAACTTGCATTTTGAGTGTGAGGAGAAGGAAAACTAATCCTATTTTCCCCTCAAAATGACCTTCTCCTTTATTAAAAAAGTCTTGAAAAAGGGGTTTAATCCAAGACCAGAGGCACTATCATGAGGTATCACGTTCAGATGAAACGGTTCAATTCTCCTATCTTTGAGGAGAATTCAGCCAATTCAAAGTAGTGATCTATAAATCTTCGTAACTATTTCAAGAACTATTCTCAGACTCATGCCCAAGGAAGCTGAAAACATAAAATAAAAATAATTAGCTTTTTGAGGCTTCTTCCTGCACCAGAGTGTCAAAAAATCCTAGTTCCTTTCCACAATCTCTGTATAATAATTAAAAACGATTATATTTAGAGATACAATGGGAATTAGAAAAAGCTTATTTCCAAAGTATTGCTTCAGCAATATATATATATTCTGACATAAAATTCCATTCAGGCAGGTTTAACTGTCACAGCAATTTCATACCAATAATTACGAACTTAAGCAGAAGGCGAAAAGACATCATCTCCTACTCAGGGAGCAGGACTGTTGTGACCCAATTGCTCTTCTTAATTTCGCTATAAAAAAGCCACATATCTTGTCAGCTAACAACTTTTGGTTTATGGATTATTATTACTATTAATAATTTCAGTTAAGAGTGGAAAATATTGTTCTGAAGAGCCAGATCAATTTAAAAATAGATGGTCAGTTTCCTTATTGCTAAGAAAAAGGTCACAAGAAACATTCAATGCTATAAACTAAATTCCTCTTTTGATTGTCTACATAAAACACAGGAGGAAGGTAGCACTTTGTAAGTTCCAGACATTATTTTCAGCATTAGAAAAATACTTCAAGACACACAAAAAACCCTGGTAAATGAGCTAGCAGGGAAGTTCTCCTCTCCACATCCCTCCCTCCAAGTCTTCTAGTCTATGAAAACAGTTCTTAAAATTTTTCAAAATGTTCTTCCAATCAATGTCGTTAAAACTGCAACAAAAGTCACATGCAAAGGGAACGGGCTGAAGGGCCAGTACCTTGTGGTTTTATGTCGAATTACTCAAGTTCTACCTGGCCAAACAAAACCCAAAGACATACGCAAAGCCAATTCTGGCTGTTTCTCAATGATAAACCAGAATTGCCCCTGCTTCCCTCCTCCCCCAGACTACTCTTGGCCAACTAATCATACTGTGGTTTCTCTGCCCGCTTTGAGGTTAGGTGCTGAGAATTGGCGCCTCATCCGTGGGGGCGTCACAAACTGGTTATAGTGGTTAAGCCGGTCAGTCTGTTTTGGGTGGGAGTTAGCTGTATTGCCTTCTGCACCGCCTCCATTGCTGGGGTTGCAGTAAGGTTGTCGGTGCTGGTGGATGTGGCGTTTTTGCTGGAAAGCCTGCAGGTCAGGATTCTGCTGCCCACTGTACGAGTGCAACGATTCAGAGGAGCCCGATGTCTGACGCCGCAAGCTTTTCTGAGAGCCATTATTGAGAGAATTGCTCCTCCAGCGCAACTGAGGCGATGGCTGCTGCTGGCTGCTAGGCTGGGGCTGTGTGTTTAACTGCTGCCTGTTAATTTGGATATTATCTTGATTCCTCTGGGGGCCATAAAGATTCCACAGCTGCTGAGGGTCTTTCGAAGCAGCTCTACTTTCTTTTTCTTTGTTTTCATCTTTGTTCTTATCATCTTCTTTTGGAATTCTAACCTCAATAACTTCATCCTCTGTGATAATTATATGGGTGCCTGGACTCCATGAGTTCCTGTGTTTGGGATTGCTTTTGAAAGGAAACCGGGGCTTGCGATTTTCAGGTGGAATAAATCGGTGAGGCATATTTTGTCGACGAAGCTGTTTTGCTATTTCCTGCTGCTGCAGATTTTTAAATCGAATCTGTTCTTGCCTCATCCAACGTAATCGCCCACGTCTGAAAGCTGGATCACCTGCCATTAACTGAGAAACACGCTCCTCTTTAGCAAGATCATCATTCTCACTTCTTTTTAGGTCATCCGTGGGCTTCTTATCCGCATCCACCACACTGGTAGAGTTTGGAGACTTAGCGTTAGCTATGGTTGACTGAGCTTTATCTGCAGAACCTATCAGAGGTAAAACCTTCTCCATTTTTAGCATCTTATTTCTAAGAACTTTTATCTCTTCATCCTTCATGTTGTTCTGCTTCTTGACTTCTTGCAAAATATCTTCCAATTTGTCTATATGCACCTTAAGGTCATCCACATCCGTGACTCCTTTACCATTGGCCATGACATCTTCAATTTTCTCATCTCCAACTCCTACTGTATCCCAGACATCACGAGCAACAGCTCGCCACGATTCACGCTCGTTTGGATCTTTTTTCCCATACATGGCACAAAGCTCTTTCATTTTAACAATGGCCAGAGCCTCAATCTCCTGCCTACTGTGCCTGAAGTCATTGAGTGCTACCTCATAGCATATCTCTTTCACAGCCTGAATCTTTAAGTCTGAGATGGTAACCCATTTGGAGTCTTTGCTAAGGCGGCGACGTTGGGGTATCTGGTACATTTTAATAGGCTCTCGTTTCTTCCCACTGCTGGGGAGGCCACACTTTTTTACAATGGTTTGGAGCTTGCTGGGGGGCAGCTTCTCTCTCAGGGAAGTGATCAGTCTCCAACTCTCCTCACACGATCTCTTGTCCGAATCATCCCCACTATCAGAGTCTGCATCCTTTGGAAAAACAAAAATCAAGAAGTGGCCCCAAAATAACCAAAATTAAAATTGTAAGAAAATGGAAAAGCTAAACAAGAAGTAGCAGGCAAAGAAAACTAAATCAAAAAATCAAAATAGAACAAGTGATAAGGAAGTCCCTGAAGACTGAGTGTTAGGGCATTAAAATGTATCTTCAAGAGTCATGGGCTGTCAAAGTTGGAGCTCTTCTCTAAATTAAGGTTAACATTATATTTAAAAGTCTTGTCATCTCAAAATAGCAGATAATCTAAACTCTTCCCTCCCAATTCCTTCCAAAAATCTTTAAATACATCAAGTAAAACCAAGTTCCTGATTAAAAAAAAAAAAATTAAAAACCAAGTGTAAACTGCACTTCACACATGCTACAAAGACATGCAAATCCCCGCCACACACGTTTGCCTTGGTGACTGCTGTTGCTTCTTTCAGCAAATCCTCCCCAGGTAGGTGAACACAACAGCCATCATAGAAGATGTCATGAGCAGCCAGAGTAAGTTGGGTTAACACTGGTTAGTAACGTTGCACGTGGTTGCAGGGATGCTCAAGTTTAGAATCCACTTCACTACAACAGCAGCCAGAGAAGTGTTAGACGATAAGAAAAAATGAAACAGAAGCAGCCGAAAGGTTCAATGTTAAAAGGACTGTAAGTGCCACTATGACAGGTGAAGACAGTGGTTCATACTCCAAGACTTGCTACAAGCTAAAAGATATCCAGAATCAAAGTTTCAGAGGTGGGTTGTGGGTTTGCTTTTGTTTTTTCTCCCATTTGTCACCTTGTTGCTTAGTTTAAAGAAAAAAAAAAAAAAAAACATTAACAGTCTTGTCTGTCCGAAGAATGAGTTTCAGAAGAATGTAGCAGTAATGACTTTTTTTTTTTTTTTTAAATTGTTTTAATACGAATTCTCTATTTGGTATCCTTGATTTATCCTCTTCTCAAACCCTAGAGCCTGGAGCTTCCACACAACTTGCTAAGAGTTATGCGTGTTTTGCTTCTTCATTACAAGTTTTGCTAAATGATTTTTAATAAGCAGTGCTTCAGGTTTCCATATGTTAGGAATGTTTGTTCAGGAATACTGCCACCAGAAGTTAAGGATATCCATTATTGCTTACTGCAACCAGGAACTGAAGTCAGACTACTTTTCTTTAAAGGATTACTAAGTTAAGACATCTCTTTAACAAACAAAAAATCCTATGTATTTTTGTGATCCAAACATCTTCAATAAAACACAGCAGTCGGTCTCTAATGAACCTCTATCTAACATCCCTATTTTTCACATAGAGAATTACAATACTTGAGAGATCAGGAACAGTAACAGCCAAAGGAAACCCAGGTCCCTGACTCAGAACCGCAGGTTTCTAGACTTAAGACTTCGGGTAGAAGACCACGAAGAATGGGGAATACAATATAATTTGTTTTGGGAATGATGAAAGGCAGTAAAAGAAATACTGTTCTGCCCTACGGTCAGCAAGCTCCACAGCCTACGATTCACATTATTTGAGCTTCTTGTGACCTTATGTATTTTTAATATTTTTGAATAGCACTAGAGAATCAACTTCTCCAAATTTAGGTCAAAATATAAGCAAAGCACTGGTTTAGAAACAGAACAGAAACTCTTTGTGAATTTACAGCCAACAAAATTTGTGGCCCAAGGAAACAGCATCTAACAAACTGCATATTGCAGTGGAAACAAAAGATGCCCTGGAGGAAGACACTGTACAATCTACACATTCAAGGTTACGTCCGGAAAGGCAAAACATGAACTACTCAAACATTAAGTCACAAGTTCCACAGAATTATTCTTACAGGTTACAAAATTACCGTATTACTACTTATGGGTGAGGCATGTCTTGCGTAGAAAAAGCTGATTAAGAGACACTGTGTGGTCATTGCCCTGTGTGCACTCAGGTTAACCAGACCAATTAATATAGGTATGTACCCACATTCTAATATCAAGTGGTCACTGCAAAGGCATTATGACCAAGAAAACCAGGAAGATTATTTTAGCTCTATTAAACACATTATCACATTCAATTTGTAAAATGGAGAACGATTATTTCTATTCCCTAGTAATACTAGCAAGGCAAATATATACTAGTTGTAAATTTGGGGGGACAAGAGCTATTATTTATCTTTTTTGTATAGCACATCTAACAAATAAATACCCGAATTGGTTGGAATCTCAGCACAAAACCAAAACAATCTGGTAAACAGGATTAGCCAGCTTCTTATATCCAGGATTATGCTCCAATTTAGAACAAGAAAAATATCTGTATTTCAGTATCAGTCTTACATAGCAGTAAGGTAGAGAACCTGATATTGCAGCTGGATATCACAGCAATGTAAATACTTTTAAGGTACACAAGCTGAAATGCATTCCCAGATTTCCCAATCATTATTCAGCTACTACTGTATGAATGCATTAATCCTGCCCATTCCAGACTCTGCGTACAGTGACACAGAAATGACGAGATATGTCAAGAAGTTTTGCTGTCATCTGAAATATTCTTATTAAGCGTTGCAATAAGCAGGATACTGCTTAACAGCCCAATCATCTAATTTGGTATCTTCCCTTACAACTAGGAAAGGCGTCCTTCAGGAATTACATTGATAATGCCTGTAGGATCGTCTTCCACCTTTGTCCACTAATTGAAATCAGCAAAACCAAAACAACCTTAAAGAAATTAGCGACTTCATTACAGTATTAAACAACACACTAAAGAACCTTCCCTTAATCTTAAGTCTATGGAGAAACAAATTCCCTTCACAACACCTTTATAAACGCGGCCTTATTTGAAGCAGCTCCCCAGACAGCCAATTCTCACATCTTTAATTCATACAATGGCTTAGCTTTTGCCTGGCAGCTAGATTTTCAGAGAGTGAATTCCATTACTTGCATCTCCTTTGACACATAGCCAAAACTTACTCGATACTCAAACTATTTTTATTTTCATATTAAACTTACTTTTGCCATGTGACTTTCAGCTACACAAATTTTAACTATAAAATTGCAGAGATGAAACATTACATTAGTCCCATTTAACTTCCTTTCTGAACTAAGTGGTGCTTTGATTCAAAGTCTGCAGCCACTCCTCTCCATCCAAGAAATTAGTCCCTTGTGATGAAATAATTAGAGATGCAGAAGTCTTTAAGTGTATAATATAAATTAAAAAAAAAAAAAAAAAAGAGATGTAGCTTCTACCTATGGAAGCCACAGTACTTTGCTTCATTCTGGTTTTGGAGAAGGGGAAGAGCTTTACAGTTTAAAACCCAGCATGCATTTAACCCACAGTTTTCAGTGGTCTCAAACTAATATTACAAACAAATGAATCATGAATTTGAAACTTTTTGTAGAATTCAGGCACAATTCCATTTGCGTTCTGGCTAAAGGACAACCCAGTAAAGCTAAAGCAGAATCAGGAGACTCAGGTTTCCTATGGAATTCTAGATTTCATTCCTGGGTTTGGTCTTGTTTTTAAAATTCACAGGGTGCTTGAAGACTGCCTGCATTTCTATTTGTAATGCACTTCAGGAGATATTTGTTGTAAGAAGACCAAAATCCTCCTACTAGACTTACATTATCAAATTTCCTATTTAAGAAATAGGTGGAATGGTAGAATTCCCATTGTTCTGAACAAGTTAGCGTTCCCTTAGCACACTGCTCCCTAGTCGTAACCCCACCATCAGCATGTGTACCATTAAGACCCTTACAAGGAACTCCATGCAGGGGGAGGGAGAAGGGTTAAAACATGCACAATGCAGCAACATTTTCAGACATCATTCAAAAAAATAAACCTAGCGTATCAATGTTCTAGGAATCTCTTTGGCAGCACAAAATTAGTATGTTCTGGTGATCCAAGACAAAAATCAAGGCAAACATCCCAAGAAGTAGCTGTTTAGCCTACTGAAAAGGAACTTCAAAAAACACAGAGCACAGAAATGCCCTTTTTTCAGGTTAAGTTGCAAGAAATCCAACCTGTCCCAACAACAACTGATTAAAGCCTCTTCATTGTCAATTACAATTTCCGAATTAACATGAAGGAGCTCACTCACGCTGATAATAATTCACTGTAGACACAAAGTATTTGAAAGCAAAGGGAGAACTGCATTGTGCAGACAACCCAAGCAGGTTTTCTAAACTTTCAGATAAGCAAGGACAGGAATTACTGTTTGCCAAAGGTATAGTTAATCTGAATTAAGGACACATACCAGCCTTTGCTGCTCCAACAAGAGATCAGCTTCCTCCTTCTCTTTCTTATACAAAATCTCCATTTCTTGTAATCTGAAGATGAACAAAACAACAGAAGTAGTCAAAGAGGTCATCATTTTCATGTTGGTGTTACTCTACATGCACAGCCCACTGAATTACAGTTACAAGAATAAACATTCCACTTAAAAAGAACTGTTATTTGTCTATTATAGTACCATAGAAGTGAACCCTCCTATAAGTTGCAGTTCAGTCCTTCACCAAAAGGTCTAAAGGCTTAATGGTAGGTGATTGCCTGTGATTTTTTTAAAGGAGCTAGAGCACTGAAACACTAACGTGAAATAATGAAGAAGCTTTCTGAACTTTCACAATAGGTAGCAGATACGCTATGCGGCAGAACCTAGGTTAGGGTTTCACGTGGAGAGCACCCAAATAACCTACAGCTGACTCCTCCTTGTTTCAGGGGGAAATTTTGAGTTATTTTGTTACCTTTTCTCCATCTCTTGCTTCATGTCAATGCCCTGCTTCTCCAGAAGCTCCCTCTGAGCAAATGTCCAGTCAACTGGCTCAGAGGGAGTCTCAGCTGATGGTGTTTTCTCTCTTTCTGCTCGTGCTTGCTCTGGATGGTTGAATCTGAAGACATGATTTTTGCCCATGATGATACGATTTCCTAAAAATAGGAACAGAAGTTAACTCTTTCAGGTAAGGATTCCAAAACCATTGAAAAACATCACTGAATGATTTATCCCATTTATCCTGTTGGGTGACAGCATAAAGATTGCCCTGTAAGGATTTCTGTGTACATTCGAGTTAACTAGGTGACAAAAGGAAAAAAAAGAATGCCTGGTTTGTACAGAAGAAGCCACTACTGATGAGAAGCATAAGAGGACATCAGCACCCTCGGGGGTCCAATGTAATATCCCAGCAGAGTTTGTCAAAAATGAAAGGACAAACTTGGAGAGTGACCAACAGCTGCAGTAAATAAAACACACCACTAAATCCCATTCCTCTCCCCCAGTGACAATGCCAAAACATGGGCAAAAGCCACTTCAGCAGAATTTTCACCTTGGAAAAGCCTAATTTCAAACACTGGACTGCATGGTCCTTACTTTTCTTTAAAACCTGGTTTACATGTATTGATTTTACTGAGTCCTAATCAGTGGGATTTATGGAAGGATTTTACAGCTTCTTTTACACTAATGTCAAAAGCGCTGGAGAAATCTAATATTGTCAAGTCTTTCAGCTAAATCCTAGAGATATCAGATGTCCACAAAGCCTGAGACATGTGCGTGACAGAAGACAGTAAAATGCCCTCTGCTCTTCCAGAGAACATATTAATGTATTTAAAATTTTAAAAAGGCATTCTAGTAAACAGACCTCCACAGTAACCAAAATTGTCCTTATAAATATATTACTAAAACCCAGACTCTTAAAGATGTCAGAGACCATGTCTATATTCTTCTAGTAACTCAATTATCTAGATGCAGAAGGAAAAAAAAAAAAGTCTACTTTTTTTAAAAGAAAGTAATTACTTAACGATAAAGTCATGGTATTCAATATGAGCCATGTGCAGGCACAGAACAGCAAAAATTGTTCTTCCTTCCTTGTCCAGACTTGTGCTGAAGTCAGTACACTTGGTTCCATCAAAATACTCGCTTATCACTTGCTGCAAATAATTCGGGGGGGGGGGGGTTGTTTGTTTGCTTGTGTTTTTTTAATCAGTAAAAGAATACAGGAATACAGGAGGCACAGAGAAAGCATCATAGCTTGACAGAGACAGGTTAAAAAAAAAAAAAAAAATCACAATTTAGAGAAGTCACTCCCTCCTCTCTAATTCTTGCCCCACATGTCTTTCTAAAGGAATGTAGGGGACTGAGTGGGAAATCTAATGAGAGCAAAGAGAAGCTGCTGTACTCCTGCAGAGGGTCATATCTTGGCTTTGCCAGGAAACTGGGAATTTTCCATCAGCAACTGGCAGTCTGTCTGCTCTGTCTCACTGAGACTGCCAAGGGCAATACGCTTGGGCAAGAAAGTATTTGAATAATATCAGGGTAAGCAAAAGGACAAGCCACTGCGCGGCAGTGAATATTTAAGCACACTTACAGCTAGTGCAGCAAAGAACGAAAGAAAATTAACTGCTGCCAAGAGAAAAATGGTACTAACTTCTGTTTAAAAGCTACGCTCCAAAAAGGTAACGCTGCTGTCCTTTAACAGCACCCAGCATTCTCTAAATAGGATGTAAATGTCATGTACGGACAACGCTTAGATGGAGAGTCTACAAAAAGATCCGTTCTAACATTTCTTACCTGAGCGCAACTGCACAGGATGCACAACCCTCTTGCCATTAACATAGGTTTCTGATCGTTCACAAGGCTCCAAAGTAACAATAACTATGAAGAAAACAACATTGATGAATGAGACTTTGGAGAGCACTATCCACAAACAGAAGTGTGCAAACCCTCGAGGCCTCTCATTTTCTGCCTATATTCCTACTAACACCAAAACAAGGTACAATGAATCACTCTTTGATGCCATGCTGGTTAAAATAAATAAAGCCCCATGAGAAAATCAATGCTACTGACATCTCCACATATTGCAATATTGGAAATTATTACTTTTTCTGTTTGCCTTTTTCATGTTTATAGTCAACCAGCATTAGAACTTAACTCTTACACTGATTGCAGCCTGTAATTTGAAGCTATTATCACTTAGAAATTCTATTTTCTTCCCCTAAGACTCAAATAAACAGCAAGTCAAAGCTGATGGTTTTCTTGAGGTAACAGAAATTTTCAAATATCAGTATTCCCTGGACAACTATCAAGTGAGGAGTGAAAGATTCAGCAATACTTTGCTAGGAAATTAGTTTCTTTACCTTCACCATTGTTGTTCCTCTCGCTTCGAAAGACACAGTGTTCTTCTTTGATATGAGCCCCACTCAATACAATGTCTTGCCTTCGCTCAGCATCAGCTTGGCCAACCCTGAGTCCAACAGAAGATATTTCAAGAGCAAATCAGACACTTTCTACAACTCTGTGTAGGACAGCCCAGAAACATCCAGGAAAAAAGTCTAAACTATGAAGACTATCCTTCAAGTTTAAAGGTTTGAACTAGTGCTTAACTCTGCACTGCGGAGAATTTACCAGATTTACCATGAGCTGGAGAATAATAGCTTGACAAAAGAAAAAGAGAAGTTTTCTTTCTCTTAAAACATGCAATTTAAAGAGAGAATAGAAATGTTAAACGCCTCTGGATTTAATGTGATTCCTTCCCTCTTCTGTACCCCCTTCTCCCTTTAGCAAAGGAATGCAGAAGGAAAAAAAAACACAAAAGTGACAGGAACTTCCAGTGGTGTGCTTCAGCTGGCATACAGTGATCATCCCTTCTAATAATCACCATCTGCACTTTAACAATGGAGCAAAAATTACTCAGGAGACTCTTGCTGAATAATTTGCTGCCACAAGCAGTTTCATCCAGCTTCCAGACAGCAAGAGGTTGACTGTATCCCTGGAGCATGAAGATTTATGTCCATTCCAAAATCAAATATTTGAGCAATTCTAGATACAGACAACTTAATTTTCAATCCTAAGGTTTATGAGCTTCTTGCTTTACCTATTACTCTACACATTTCTGATGTCAGCTAGCTAGGCTCAAAACTTACAATGATTTCTTAAGCCCAAAACTATTCTATTCATCATTCTGTGCTGAATTTTTGACAAGTTTGATACTGTTTTCAGTAGGTGCAATGCCTATCAGAGTAGTACCATACAACAGCACCTGTTTGTGTACTTTTCTGCATTTGTTCCCCAGGAATATACAAACTAAGCAACCAAACATAGCTTAGTGCTCCAAAGAAAAAAAAAATTACCTCTCTTCTACCAGATGTCTTGGTAAGCTTTGGAATAAAATACATTTTAAATTCCAAATCTGGCAATTAAATTTCATCTCATCTATGTGAATCCAGAATATGTTAATTGTGCAGACGCATGGACAACAGTTTATTTAAATAATCAAGTGAACACTCATCCATATTCCAGTTGCTTTTATCAAGCACTATGGTTTTCAATCCTCCACCCATCGAAGTCTCAAAGGCATTTTCAGTAAGTTTTATTACTTTTGTTTTCCTATCTCTTAGAAGGGATATCACGCTTTCTTCTACTGTCCAGGTGTAGTAAGAAACTTCTTATAGAGCCAAGTGACTGCATGTTACTTTTAAAGCACAAAATCAACTTAAGAAAAAAAAATGCATTTCTACACTTTTTTCCACCTACAGCAATCTCATGCTTCATTTGTACCTGCAAGTTGAATAGCTCAAGTCACAATTATTATTTAAACTCACAGTGTCTCCAGCATGGGGATTTAAGCAAGCAAAGAAGCAGACTTCAGAGCATATTAGCACCAATCCTCACCTAGTAATACCATCTTTGATGTAGTAAAGCAGACATTCAGACATGAGTGGATCTTCATTAAGGTTTACAAGATGAGGAGTCTGAAAGAACAAAAAGAAAAACTAATTAAGAACTGAGGACCTACTTCCAGGCTTCTTCCCACAGCCATGGAAGATGTATATTAATCCAGCAGTCTTGCTATGTATATCGAGGTTATTCCATAATGTATTTTTCCAAACATAACCTCTTGCAGTACTGAAAGTCATCACAAAGTAACAGCAGAAATACAGCTCAGATTGCTTAGTTATCTGAAATATCAATCAGTAGAGGGAATAAAGGTTTCAGCTGGAAAAAAAAAAAAAAGATTCCTTGTAAAGTCTCTGTAAACTTTGACACGGGAAGTCCAACAGCAGAAAAGGTTGCTTCAGTAAAATTTTGAAACTGATATGGAATCAACTTTTGGCTTTTCTTGGGCAATACAGGTCAGCTGCTCATTTGTCAAAGTCTGTTAACACCAAAAGAAAACCTAAGAAGCTAAAACTACCAACATTCTCCAATACAAACAGCTAGAAAGCTCTTCATCTAAAGATCTTCTAAATTTAAATCCACTACAGTTACTAAACCAACCTTCTTTGGTGAAAAAACCCCATTGGAATCAGCAAACAAGTCACAAGGCCTTGGTGTGAAAATCTAGCCAGTGAGATAGCAGTAAGCACAAGCACAAAAGAAAAGGCAAAAATGGTTAAACAAAATTAAAGATGAAAGATGACAAAAAGAGAAATAAAACTGTTTGTTAATAAGCCACTTGTTCCTTCGTTACCCTCAAATAGAATAGATTTAGCAAAAGCAAATAAATTTGGCTAAGATTCCTCGGGAACACTGCTTCCATCAACTTATTCTACCTGCAAAAAAGTTTACTTAGGAGAGATGTTAACAGCACTCAGTTTACAGAAGCTCAAAAATTACTGGATATTCACAATGAAAGTTGTCTTTGAATGAAGAAGTCTGATTGTCAATTGCCCAATGGAAGACTATAAAGACAGAAAGAAAAAACAAGACACTTTTTTCACCCCTAAAAATACAGGGGCCACCTAAAACCGCAGCTGAAGATATCCCATGCCATCATCGTTATTCACTGCACTCAAATCAATGTTTGGAGCTGTATAAAGCTCTCAAATCAAGGGAAAACTGGAGAGAAACCAAATCCCAGACAGTCAAATGCTGTAACACCACTATGACTTGTACCATTTGGACACTTTGAAAATAATGCTGTTCCCTATACATACATGTTTTAGCACCTGAGTTTATCAACTACACTAAATCAAAGTCTGAATAGGTCTTTCACAGGCAACAGAGAGCTTTGTAAGAAAAAGCTCAACAGCTTGAAAGATGATGCTAGCAAAACTGAGCATTCCTCAAGCATGAGCTGAAGGATTTTCCCTGCTGCCATCTTTGATGACAGCACAAGCAGTTAAATTTACACAATCCATTTCAAAAACTTTCCTGCCATCCAAGGCAAAACTGGTAGAAACAGCAATGATTGCACAATGTGATACCTTTTAATTCATGAAGTGGGTAAAATTTACCTTAGAGAGCTCAATTTACAGCTCAGCTGTAAAAACACAGTGCTGTCCTAGTAATATATGATTGGATATATACTGGTACCTCAGAAGTGTAAAGCTATTTGCTATCTACATCTAAATTTCCACAACAGCAGCCACAGTTACTAGAAGGAGAACTAATAAAACTGAAGTGCAAGGATACCAAGGAACAGAAGCAGACAGGACTAGGTCAGGACTTCTCCTAATAAATCCTACATGGGAAAAATAAATACTATCTATTACCAAAGCAACTACTTGATCCAGATGGCATTTATACACAAACCTGATCAGCTGAAAATGCACCAAAAGAGTCATCAAAAAGAGTTGAGGGCCTCTGAGGGAAAATCTAAAAGATGAGGATCCATAACATAAGAGAAAGAAATGTAAAGAACACTCAATGAATTGGCGTCTTTACAAACCTTGAGCACTTCCGGAGTACCAAAAGATACCAAAAGCAAACCAGAGTTCTACCTACTCCAAATGTAAAAGTCTAACACTACTTTAAGCGAAGGATTAAACATTTTAACCAATTCTGCTGTCCTATATTTCTGTACAATGCCTCTAGGTAGGTTCCCGTTTAACCTTAGATCAAGTTTGTTACTCACTTCCACATACAAGTCTGAGGCTAAAATACTACCCCGTGCTCTTCATTCAAAGATTACCAAGATACAAGAAAGTACGTTCTTTTCCTTGTACTTCTTCAATAATTCTGCTTTTACTGCATAGATAACTTTTTTACTAACTTGATCATTTTATATTTATAGCGCTGATTTATGCCCTCTTCCTGCACAGTTCTGCTGCTTCCAAATTTCAGAAAATAGAACTATTGACATGTACTGAAAGAAATATTCCCCTGCATTCCCCATGTTCAGCGGCTCATTAGATCACAATCCCCTTTTCCAAGGGAAAAAAGGATTAACAGACAAATTCAAGGAAGAGCACCTAAACAAGACTTCAAACTCTTCTGGGTATCTCAAAGAAGATTAGGTAGACTACATGAAGGTCACACACAGCTACTGCAGGAAATGGTAACAACAATCTAAGAGGCAGCATTTCTGAGTTGCTCCCGAATCAACAGGTATGCAAGGAGCTGCAAACGCTTTTACTTGCAGCACAAATTCTTCTAAAGGAAGGTACGAAAAAGTTCAACCATTTTTTGGTATCAGAAGTCTCACCATGAACTTTTCATGCTGCTCCTATTTCATCATCGTATTAGGCTAGCCGCATGCTTCCCTACTTTCACAACCAATGGAAGCTACTGCAATTCTTTCCGGAGCTCCCTAAAAGGACTAAGTATTATGTTGCATCACTTGCGTGAGGAGCAACGTCCAAATTCATTATTATGGGCAACATAATCCTTATATGTAGAGTGTTTTAATAGATTCTAACACTATAGCTATTTCCAAAAAGATACTGTAAAAGGAACTTACTAAGTGTCCAAACCTCACTTGTGTTCTTCTGTATCTTACATAAATACAAGCCCTTGTGCAAGTAGCTCCCTGATCACCCTGTCCTCTGAGACTGCTCAGCCTTTTAGAGACATGATGCAATAGTTATCTATTACTTTACCTTCTTAGGTGAGAAGACTCCCAGTGTTCCTCCATCTTCCCGAATGGCAACTCCCATTTCTGCCAATAATGCCTCCCTGAGAGAGAAAAGCAAGACATTTACCATATTTTATGTTTCTTAGACAAGTAAGGTCAAATGAAAGTCATGCAATGAAATACTTTCAAGTCTTTCAACCAGCCTATCCACAGACAGACGGATACAGCCAGGACTGTCACAGCCTCATATCACAACAGGGCAAGTTTCTAAAGTCTTGTTTTAGTCCTAGATTTTACAGGCCTGCAGAATGACAACAGCAAAAATTTTACAGAGATTTAACAGCATTTTAGTGCAATAACGTCTCACAAGATAAGTACACTTTAGGACATTACAGTCATTGCTTCCTTAAGGAAGGTTAAAGTCTGTTCTAAATTCAAATATTTAACTTACGCAAAAGGAGCTACCACTATTAATTAATTTACAGCGACTTAACTGGTTAATACAGAAAGTACAAAGTACTCTCTCCTTCATAAGAAATAAAAAGGATTGTATTGGGTGTAACTGTTCATGTGACACAGTATTCTTGGCTTTGACAAAGCACAACAGCAGCATCAACACAGAAGAATAAGAACATGGCAAAAACTGTGATATTTTCCCCAAAGTATTTTCACAGTCTCCCAATTTCTTCCTAAGGAATTTCCAGAATTAATGGTGGCATTGCTTTTGAACATCTATCCAAAGTGTTTTCACTGTTTTTTGAGATTTTGTCATTTTTTGCTTTTTGTTTGGCTTTTTTTTGTTTGTTTGGTTTTTTTTAAATTCAGCTCCTAGGATCATCAACATGATGCGGTAACGACTTCCACAGCTTACCTATGTATTGTGAGAACTTCTTATTTGTTTCAAATCACCTGTTAGCCTGAGAGTCCCTTTATGGACTGCTCAGTCACACTGTTTCCAGGCAAAGATGTTCCCCTTACATATTTTGCAAGCTTCTAATATTCTAATAAGTAATGCCCTGTTTGGTTGCACCCAAATTTCCGACAATCATTAAGCATCTGTCTTGTGGCTCTAAGACACAATTCCAACCAAAGCTGGAAAGCTGGAGCTGTTTCATAATTTTAGATATTCCCGTACTAAAAACTTAATCTTTTCTGCTTAACTGTAGGGCCAAAATTTTTGGAATTTAAGAGAATGGTGGAAGGGGGAAGAAAGAGACCAGGACTCCATGCTGCTTCACAGCAACTTAGGACATTACCTGATTTACAGTAGTAAATGCTTTAGTTGTAGGAAACATTGGAAAGAATATGGCTTTCTCTCAGCATTGCCCCTACTGTTACATATAACACAAAGGTCAGCAGAACTATCACTAAGCACTATTCTGCTGTTCCATTGCTTTTGAACAGAGTAACATTCTCTATTTTCCACATTTCACCATTTTCTAGATACCATCCACATCTACAGCACTTCTGATTCCTGACCTTTCCATCCTAATGGCCTCAGTTTTCCTCAGCTTCTCCTCCCATGTTTCATTCAGCTCCGCAATGATCTTCTCAGATTCCTGTGTGAAAATCCCAGAAGCTGTTTTATAATTCTTCTCAAAGTTCTTTACATAATACACAAAGCAATTAAAGTTTGTGCTCAGCTCTAGACCTCAAGTTAATTTGGGATATAAACAGTACTCTCAGCATTTCAAAACTCTAAGTTGTCTTCCTTAATTTTTAAAAGGGTAAATAGCCCTGAAGGCAAGCTGAGAAGAAAAGACGACTTCATATCTAACCACAGTCAGACTTTAATTTGAACCACCTAATTTTATTTTATTTTTTTTTAAATCTGATTTACAGACATCATTCAGTAACTGGATGCCAAGGAACTGCAGAGACCACACTGTTATTTCCATGGCAACAGCAGGTTTCCAATAGGAAAGGGATATGCAGTGTGTGTTCCAGCCCATTCCAGTCCCTGTGGCAACCTCTCATGGACAAGACATGAGAATGAAGCATAGATTCAACACAGCCAGCTCTCCCCACTCATCCACCCATGGAGATTGGGGGGGGGGGGGGGGGGGGGGGGGATTTCATAAAAATTAAGAAATACTTCACTGTAATGCACTTTTGATGCGGTTCAATTCTATGCAGAATTGGGACAAGGCCGCTTTTGTCTGGATAAAGCATGCTATTCTGTGTGCTTCACATTTTAATCTGTGGGGGCTGGGCGAATACAACAGTGGCAGGATTATTCTTCCTCCTTTTTTCAACTTTGGGGTAATTTGGTTCTCTGAAAGCTGAGTGCATTTGCTAGTCAGACTTTGTCCACCCTAGTGCTGACCAGGCCTCCTGAAGTCTATACTTATGACCAAATTTTCCATAATTACCACTGCACCAGAGGACCTGTAAACAAGAATCGAGATTTTAGTTTATAATTTAGTTGTAGCTTCAGGCTACAATTAAACCTAAGTAATCCTAACAGGAAAGGCTGTGCATGAACCCAGATTCTAGCCCACTGTGCCCTTTTTAAGGTGAAACAGTAGCATACTGGATATATTTATGAAGGAAAGCTCTCCCAGGTTCGCTGCTATTTAGCCTTGGGAAGGACCAAAATAACAGCCTCTTTAATCTACAGCAATACCTACCTTCAAGCGTTCAATCGCCTCTTCTCCTCCAGGTGTTGACATGATTCTTTCCTGTATACTGGACACAGATGTTAAGCCCACCTGACTACTGAGAGAGCAGGAGGATGGAGATGCAGTGAGGGACCCCATGGAGGCTGTGGAAAAATTGCCAGGACGTTGATTCTCGGAGGCTAGCAAGTATCTATGCTTATTGTTCTGAAAATCTTTCAAATCTGGGAGAGAGACACACAGACAGAGGGAAGGCAGAAAGACGGGAAAAAGGAAAGTAGGAGGAGGGAAGGAAGAGGAAAAAGGAAAGGAAGGAAATACCAGTGTAAGAGGAAAGCATTTAAGCAGCAACAAGACAAGTTTTGCAATTTTTAGATGGTAGTTCTGAAACAAATCTTTAATATCCATAACATAACGATAACTCAGTTCAGACCCTGAGGATTATTAGTAAGGACTGCATCATAAACCATTTTGATCAAAAAAGCTTGGAAAAAATAAACTACACACTTGCCAAAAAATAAACTATCCTGTTCTTAACTGAACACTAAACTAAGCACCATGGAGCTCAGACCAGAAGCAGATTCAGTTCCTCATGAAATAAGTCACATTTTGGGCTGAAGTCTGAATAGACACCAAGCTCTTAAACTCAGCAAAACATTCTCTTCCAGACTCCTTTAATCTAAAATGATGATTATGTAAATTTTTATCCCAGCAGTGGTTCGGCTGTGACCCAGACCACAAGGACAAAGAACTACCCCTCCCTGAGTTCTCCCAGGAGAGAATGTAAATCACCCGTCAGGTGATGACGGGGAGGAGAGAACACAAGTTCACAACAACATCATTATGTTACTTCTTGGTCCTCCTTATCTGAAAAATTGAAATCTAAGATACCTGCTCAGTGAACTACCTGATAAGGCTCTCATACTTCAGAAAATGCTTTAAAGCTTTTTGGTCTTAGTTTGGATGAGGAAGGCCTCAAAAAAACTACCCAAAACGTAAAGAGGCAGCTTTTGTAGCCTGAAAACCTGAAGGATGCCTCCTTGAAAGACAGAAAACAAGGTAAAGGTGTATGAATGATTTAAGAATAAATATCCAAAGGCAATTTATTTTAATCTAACTTAGCTTCTCACATATGTTTGTAAACCATATGCTCAGAATAATCACATCAAAAAAATCTTCTAACATGAAGTATCAGACAACTAAATAGCACAGTTTTCATAATTTTGATAGTTTTAAATTCTATTTCAAAAACAAATCCTCTAAAATAAGTATCCTTAGGAAAGACACAGGTCAAATCAGGCCTTCCAAGTTATAAACAAGGGCTTCACGCTTATGAAAATGAGATCCTCACCCAGACATTGCATAAATTTCCATGTCCTCCTACATCTCCTCTACTCTGACCCTGAACAATCCTGCTATTGTCAGTCTTATGCCCTAGTTCACATTCAACCTGCTGTTTCAGCCTCATGAAACCGATGTTTGCATCAAGTCAGTTTGAAAACCACCATCTGCAAATCCGGGGAGCAGGGGTGGGAGTTTAATAGGAGAAAAGCAGGTTAAGGCAAGGGAATGCCGTTGGGATGAGGAAAGCAGGCATGGCAGAGCAGGGAGGATGAAGTCTCGAAAGGCCAATAGACACATGCGCTCCTGAAGATAAAGGAAGTGGCGCTTGCAATAGCTTTCACAGTTGCTGTAATCACAGAGAACCAAACCCTCAACATCATGCATGCGTCTCCTGGAGCCTGCAGCTTTCACGCAGATGACATATGCACACGCTGGAAGCAGCATCAGAACGTCAGACAAGGCCAGGATGAGTCTTTACACCACCAGTAGCTTTAGTCTTAGGAAATTTCAGACAGATCTCTTCCAGGTGATATTGTTTGAGTAGGGGTGAAGAAGACTGACTGAAAGAGTTTAAAAAGTCTACCAACCCAGAATTTACACAGAACACATTTCTCTTGCAATGGACTACATATTTCCCTTTCATAGAAGCAAACAGTAGAACAGAAATAAAATGCTATTTGTTAATTTTTTTTCCCCTATTAAGTTAATCATCTGCAACCAAGTACCTGAGCTCAAACAAGAGACCTTCATCAGTATAAGATGTCCAACTTTTTTTTTTTTTTTTAAAAAGAGACTATACAAAACAAACAAATCTAAGTCTCCAGGAGGAACTGATAACATTTCATCCTGAGTTAAACAATTGACACATTTAAAACAAATACTTCTAGGTGGAAGAGATGTTAAAAAGCCAGGAAGGTAGGGGAGCAGAAGCTGTTTTAACTGAGTAACTTGAGAAAGATTCAAGAAAAAGATTTTCTATTTTGAATCTAAACTGCTGGCTGTCATGAAAGAGACTAAAGAATTACCACTCTCCCTTCTATACTCTGCCAGAAAGCAAGCAATGAACAGATGTTACATTTTAAACTTTGCACTTTTTTTTTTTTTTTGACTGGAGACTCAATCTAAGAAATGCTAGTTAAGCTAGTTTCCACAAAACTGCATCGCATTCCACAGTGAGTGTTCTGTCTGGGATTTCCCTGTGAGAAATGCTGGCATGCAAAGCCCAGTTAAAAGCTGACCCAGAGAAAGCAGGTTAAAAAGAGAACCACACAATACACACATTTGCCTCCACTTCCAGAGTATTCATCTCCCATTGGATCAACTGAAAGGAAGCAGGAGGGAAAATACAAGAAGGATCAAAATTGAAGGTTCACCAGTGACACAGGAAGGGAAGAGAATACTACTTCATGTTTAAAGAAACAAAACACAATTTTCAGTAACACCTTTTTTTCAGTTTTGATTTAGAATCAAAAGACACAGACTGTACCAAGCCTGAAAACACCTGCATTTCATTGTCTTCTGTCCCCATTCTCTTGAAAACAAGCAAACAAAAGCTAAATACATGCTCCACATCTTTAAGCAGCCTGTGACTAAGTCAGGACTTCTGCTTCACAGATAAATAAGCTCTGACAAATCAGAAACTGATGCAACATTCACTTTTTTTGTTTTAGGTCAAAGAATGTTTTAATCCACTGGAATACATTTTGTGTTTTTATGGGCATCTACATCACTAGAAATTAAAATCACTGTTCACATTAGAGAATAATGTGGCAGCTAAAATTGTATTTTATTTGCCTTGTTTGGAATGAGGACAAGGACATAACTCAGGCACAAGCGTGTTCTGGTGCTTTAAGAGGTTGTTGGCAAAGCAAATCAGTACAATACTGCTCTGCCAACCTAACTCAAAATCTCGCCCCAAAAGAATTCATTATTTATGCACAAGCAGCTGTTTCATAGCTAGTTATTTTGAGATGACAAGCGGTTTGTCACTCAGGGCATTGTCTAACAAGAATTAGCCATCGTTTTCTTTTCTCAGCAAGGATGGCATTGAAGCCAGGTATCAGCTAATAACCTAAACCTTTTAAAAGGAGGAATAAAACAATGCTTTTTTTCTCTGTATGAAATTAAGTTTCTATATTTCAGCTCCTCCTTTTATTGGCAGCCAGACAAAAAGCCCTCCATAACTCACCAGGGCAACTCCTGAATGTGTAATTCTATTACACAAAATCATTTCTACAGTAACAGGAAACTCAATCTCCATGTTCTTCCTTGAGAGTTTGAAGGTGACCTGTCAACGCTACAGACAATCCTAGGATAGGTTGCTTAAAGACAGAAGAGGTTACCACTTCTAAAACCACGTTCAAAATTAATATCAGCACCTACATTTAACTTCTGTGTTTTAAACGCCTTTCACAGGCCCAGCTCTCCCTCCTCCGCAAGAGAGACCAACCTCGAGATGGTAAAGTCTGTTTAATCCACTTACTGTCAATAATATCTCCCAGCCCTTGGGCACGCAGCAGATCCTTAAGCCTTGTCACCTCCTCCTTCAGCTCACGCACCAGCTTGGCATTGGGATCCTCATTGATAACAGCATTGCATTTAATCTGTTTTGCACGATCAGCATATCTGGAACCAGATCAAAACAATGAAACCTTACACGGAAACAGGAATGCAGCAATATAGGAGACATTTAGCTTTCAGCTGTATGTCAGAAGAAAACGCTGGATTATATTCAATGGTGCATTTGAATTCATATTTAATACAGGATACTGCTGCAAAAAAGACAAGTCCTATTCAAGATGGATTAATATGTACAACAGACAACATGTTTTTTTTTCTTTATTCAGTGCTTTGAAGTCTCAGCTTGACTAATATGCTCAATTTTAGGGACCACACTGGAAAAGAACACACAAACACAAGAGGATGAGTTTGTTCTTTCAAGTTAGGAGTAGGCAGTAAATCCCTAGCTCCCTATTCACATACAATAGAATGGTTTTCCTCTTTCAAGGTAATTGAGTTCTTGCTAATATAGAGTCGTCTTCTCCATAGATTTTCTTAAAGTATAACAACCCAAAGGTATGAAGGACAGAAAGTGGCCTTGAGAGCTAACAGCTACCCATATCCATCTCCGATAAAAAGAAAGTACCTTAAAGTGCTCAAAGTTTCATCGTAGTTTATGTCTGCCGGACTCAAAGCAGCAACCATCGCAGTTCTGGAGTTACCACCTATAACAAACAGGCAAGATTTTAGATGCAGCTACAGTGCACGATCTAGGCAATAGTTACCTACTAAATATCAGTATTTTCAATAAATTATAGAATTCAACCATATTCTACATTACTAAGGAACATACAAAAATCATAGGAAAGAGAATTGTAACTTAAACAAAAGGTGTAACTGTATGACTCAGATTTGACTACTAAAAATATTTAATTTCATACTCAATACAAATCTGAGTTAAAATCAGTCAGAAAACTCGGCAAGAATCAATCAGCCATACCTAGATTTTCTCGAAGAAGCCATGTTAGTACAGAATCCCTGTACGGTATAAAGTCTGTCTTCTTCTTTTTTTTACTCTACAAAGAAAGAACACAATACTGAAAAACAGACACCAAACAGAAAACTAATATTTAAGACACAAAACCCATAGTATAACTATTAGAAGAACCATGACAGCATACCCATATGCTATCTAAACAGAGGGGTGGTCCATCCTCAGTTGCACAATTACCAAGTTTAATATCAGATAACATGCAATATATTCAGACATCTAAACAGATGAAGATAAGCAGTTCAGAGAATTCCCTTGTTGCACTACCGTCAGAAAGGTTTTTCTGTGTATGAAGAATATTTTCCCGACATTTAATTTCTATGTTCTAACACCATTCCAAAAGAATTTAAGCTGTAAGGGTTACTCATTCAGGGGAAGATTCACTTTTCCTTTGGTAAAAAAGTTATGGCTTTTTAGAGCAGTCAAAAGTCTATTACAAGGGATTGCACAGCTACAGAGATGCAGGTGCACATGTGAAAGGACAACTACGCAATCTTCCCACGTTTCTGTAAGCAGTTATTAGGAAACGTGGGGTCAGAAAAGATTAAAGTACTTGGACACTGAAATTAGAAGTGTAAGTATAAAGGAGTTGGTTTGGATGTTTTTTGTGCTTTTATTTTAGCTAAAAAAAAAAAAAAGACAAAAAATTCATAAACACTACTCAAATCAAAGAACAAAGCCACAAAACAGGTGCCCATGTGTGCAAATACTTCGTCCCAAAATCAGAGTGACAAATGTAGAACCTCCACACAAGAGAGGAGGGCCTTCTCTGCACCTTTGTCAGACTTCCCTCCACATTTTATTGTAAAGGCTTTCCCTAGCTTCTTTACTTGGTCTAAAAGAAATAATGATTAACCTCTAAAGCTCTATGAAAGAATGTGAATCTCGGGTCATCCATTACTTAAACAAATAGTAGGCAAACCTCTTACTTCAAGAGATGCCAAAAGTTTAATTCCACACATTTAACACCGGACATGACTTTGCAATAAAAGGCCTGATTATAATTTGTGAGCAACTCCTCTTAACACTCAAAAGATGCTTAAAATGTGAATGCTAGTCCTGCAATAGTTCTGTTGTCCCTTGCCAAAGGTGAGTAACCTTACAATGGGCAAGTAAAATTATGACGGGCAGGTAAGCACCAGATGCTAAAGCTGGAAACTAGAATTGACTATCATCTACGATCCATCATATGGGGTAACAAGCATGAAGACAAAGGCAAAGTTATCCATACTATATACTATATCTATACTACTATCCAAATCAGGAGCAGGACTGTAATAAAAGAATATTCCTAAATACATATTTAAATGTGCACTTTTCATTAATTTATCCCCAATCTTAGAATATTTTTAAATTTTAGAACTGATAGTTCTCTGGTTTCATGACTATAATTTATAGTCACAGGAATTTCTCAAAGATCCCACATAAAAGATCCCTGCTCTTTGATTCCAAAGTGAAGAGAACAAAATCTTACACTTAGGCAAAAAAATACAACATCCACTACTACTCAGACCACCATACCTTGCTGGTGCAGTTATCCTAAGTTGAAAGCATTAAAGAAAAAGGAAGAAGATACAAGATGAGCTTCTTAACAGAGCTTTGTATATCATTTCCATGTTGCTTGGATAGTATTTTCTTTTCTTGAGAAGCCCAGTGAATGAGAATAGTTTTCATTTTAAAAAAATCTAAAAAGCACTTAAGTATGTTCAACCTGTCCAGGCTGCTGAGAATTCACTTTTAAAAGGAACAGCAATAATTTACTTGTGTTTCGTTCATTTGTTTGTTTTTAAAAAAAGTAGTTGAGTATAAAAGACAAAGTACTTTTCTAAACCTACAACATTACGCTCACTCAACTCAACACATTATTAAGTCTTGCCATTGCAAAAAAAGCCTGTGATAATCAAATTATTACACTGGTATTCCTAAAATTTTTAACAACAAAGCTGCAGTTAGTTTTCTAAAATTATTCTTTCAAAAAAAAAAATAAAATTACTGCTCTGCATAACTAAAAACTTGCTACATGTACATGTCTTCTACACAGGCTTCTTCTGCAAGGCCTCTTCTCAGCTAAATAAACCAATGCTTCACTCTATCAATAAACGAAGTTACTACGAGCCTGTATGACATTCACAGAATGCTATCAACACCATTCATCTATCAAAATACACACAGCTAATTTAGCTGAGAATGCCAGGCCAAGAGCAGTGAATGATTCGGCTGTGCTCCATTGTTTTCACCACCTCAGTTTTAGGAGCTATGGAAAGGTTGTTGCAGGTAAGTAAATGCTGTACTTACCACTTCAGCCAATGCTGAAATCACTTTGCCCAGAGTTGTGAGAGACTTGTTTATATTTGCTCCTTCCTGAGAAAACAGAATCCAGTATTATATAGTAATTAAAGTTGTTCAACCATGAACCTCTGTAGACTGGCAGGTGGGAGTGGGTGGGGGAAGTCTTCAGTTTTGCAACTCTTTTTTCCATACTTATCATAGCAATCATTTCTTTTCCTTATTATTTGTCAAGCAAAGACTTCACATGATGCTTGTATGATGATTGTGCACCCACTTCCCTTTCTTTACCCATATATCAATGGCCCAGTACCTTTAATCGGGTTCCTTTGGCACCAGTTGAATCAGCTCGCTCACTCCCAGCTAGATCCACAAGGCTTATCTTGCTGACCTGAAGAGAGAATGCCCATTAACAATGAGAATTAATTCATGGTGAACTAGAGTAAGAACAAAATTTCAAAGAACTCTACGGCATGAGAACTCTGCTATCTAAAAAGATCACCATAGTGCGCTTAAAACTACAGTCAAAGTTTTCACAAGCAATTAGCTTAATGCTGTTATGTTATGGATAAGAAGTGTCTAGCATGATGCTCTCAAACAAAATCCCGTAAGAAATATGAGGGCTCTGTCAAGGCATACAGCAAGTTCACCCTTAAACAGAACACCAGAAAAAACCAGCTCATTCTCATTTTCTGTACTGGCAATAAGAATAAGTCACTGCAGGGGATGATTTGTGAAAGAGCAGTCAGAAAGCCACTTATCAGTAACATACCTTCTCTGTGGAAAGATCAGTTTCTGTGTCATGTTTTTTCTGAGTAAAGACAATTGTAAACACAGCATGAGAGCGGCTGCTGGTTTCATTCATGTTGGTAGCTGCCACAGTCCTATAACATGAACAGATATAGACATGTTTAGAAAACAGTAGCCTCTGAGCTGCAAGTACAACTACCTGCAGGGCTGAATGCAGCTGTTGAAGGATGAAACCAAGAGGCTGCACAGTTGTTGTTCTGCCCTGTAACCAAGACCAAGCCACACAGAATACCATTAACAAACCCTTTGATTTTCCACTCCTGAATTACTCCCCTCTTCATCACAGTTTAAACAGAGCTTCCTCAATCTGTGTACTCAGTGATCTACCTTACTCTCAAATATCCAAGAAAACACAAGCAGCATTTATGTCTCTTTCCCACACATTGTTAAATGGAGCCTACAGCTGACATGAAAACAACTGCTCATGAACCAGAACCTAAAGCTAGAAGCCAACTTTAGTCCTGACCACTTTAATGAATGAAAGAGGAGACTGCATTCACATGTTTCTTTATACCAATATAGTGATACAGTACACAACGAAGGCAGAACTAAAAGCCAATATAATTATTTAAATACTTCATCTCAAGGCTTTACAAGCTATACAGTGATTTGCAGCACTGTTTCAACACACAAATGAATTTCAGCCTTTTAATAGCATTGATCTGTGTATATTTCAATAATCCTCATGTGGCATGAGTTTTTTTAAGAAGTGCTAATGCATCACAGGAGATGTCTTAAATTTGCTGCTATATGCCATATATCCCCACAGAGATAAAAATATATAATGCGCTACCATCACTAACCTGGCTTTGTTCCCAGCATCCATGAGGTCTGCAATGTCCGTATAAGACGTGACTGCTAATTTGGACAGATCTTCCACATATGGTCCAAGCAGAGGATGTTCTCGCACCCGCAAATTCCCTTTGTTCTTCGGGTTCAACAAGTCTCTGACTCTCTCACAGTAAATCTCCATGTAACTCACCTGAAAACAGGAATTTGCATGGATAATTTAGTGTTTCTTACGGCTTCCTCTGCAAGCAGCTCTGCAGCATTTCAGAGTGCCACTGGCAGAAACTCCCCCAGTCCACTACAGAAAAGCTGTAGGTGGGTGTCTCAGTTCATGTAACAGCTTGAGACAGCGGCAGAGGGAAGAAGAGTCTCTAGTCTCATGCATCAGAACTCCAACACAAGCTGCAAGCCTTGCATCCGTGTATAGATCCCTCGATCATTTCAAAAAACATTGGTGTTTAATTAAAAATTATACACTTGAGTTCACAATCATCTTAACAGCTTTAATATGGCACAGCAGCAAAACTATCTTTCTAAAGAGGCAAACAAGACAGATGGTAAAAGGAGACTGCTTACAAGAAATCTCTCTTATGAACCTCCAAAGCAAACTTAAGAAGGGAAAAAAATAACTTCTTTTCATGCAGAAGCAACTTGAGATTCTGAGCGGTGCCCACTTTCTGCTATATTCCCAAGTCATCAGTACAGTTATTCAAACTACAGTAATCTTAAATCTGCACCCTCTGAAATAAATTGTAAAGCTAAGATTATTTTTAAATGTATTCTTTAATTTTTGTTTCTCATGGCACTAGGCTGGCTTATCCCAGTCCAACAGGTACTTAGCAGCTGCAGCAGTCAAGATATTAAATATTAAGAGAGACAGTAAGTTATTCACTTTCATTCTGTGGAAATATTACAGATATAAGCAGCAGTTTTAGAAATTTAGCGACTGAAGATCTCTTTTTGTATAAGTGCAATTCAGAAAAATTAATTCTATATCCAAAACACTATTTATACATTTCCATCACTATTTCTGACTGGCTGTCTCCATTTACTGCTTATTTGTGAGATGTTCAATTCTTTTGCATTTCCATTATAAGAGAGACTATTTCTATCTCTCTCACATGCACGAATCTATGCTTGGAGACATAATTGGAATCATAAACAAGTACAAAATAGAAAAAAAATCATGAAAATTCGGGAATCTTCTCATTGACAAATCCTAAACACGATACTCCTGTGCTTGAGGGGGAAAAACAGTGAAAGAAAGAAAATACTGTTTCTGCAAAGCGGCTGCTTTTATTTTTATTTTGGAGCAGGGCAGGGAGACAAGACAAAAAAAGAAATGGTGTAATATGAGAGCATATGAAAACCACTTTCTAAACACAAACCAACCTAAGTAAGGATAATAATTCAGAAAAATTAAGTACTGACAAATTTCTTATATATGCATGGCTTGAACAATTTTTTATGTAAGACACCCCTACTAACAGATGTCAGGTAAGACTGCATGACTAAGCTATTCTAGACAAGTCCTGTAGAGAAACAGGGTATAAATTATGACTACAGTAACTGACAAGAAACAGGTAGTCTTCCATCCAGCAGTCAAAGAAAAAATAAAATCTGTAAAAGCATCTTTAGGTTTTTCAGCCCATCATTTCTTTCAGAATTGCTACAGAGTAAAGGTACACTAATTTTCTGGTGGGGAAAAAAAAAGTCACAGAAAGGTTTTATTTACATTTGCCTCAAACATGAAATAGAGAAAAGACAAAAAGCTTTTAAAAAGAAAATATCAACAATCAGCATCTTAATGCAACATCACTAACGCAGCACATAAGCTCAGTTTGATGTCCAGCACACAGATATTCTTTGATCCCTCACTAAACTCACCTCTACAGAATATGACATTTCTTCATTGCTGTTGTCATTGATTTTCTCAAACAGTTCTTCACATAGCTGGGAAGAGATTAAACCCGAGTCAAAAATTAGTCTTTACTGAGTAGTAACAAGAAATGACTATGACATGTCATTAAGCTGGCTTTAGAGCAAGGGCAGGGGAAGAAAAAGAACCTATTACATCAACCACATACAGCCTCACTGGGAAGATACTTGATTCCACACCACTATCATCCAACCTTATTTTATATGGTATTTCAGCAATTGTTCTAGGCTTAACCAATATTATTATTATTCTGTACTATAAAATTAGAAAAAGCCCGTAATAACTGAAATCGGAAGTAATAATTTTAGAAAGGAAGGATTAAAATCCTTAATCCTCTCCTAGTCTCATTAAAACAATAGTTTCTTTATTTGGTTTGCTGAAGTTCCAGCATTCAGATTTCAATCAATACATAGAAATTATTTCAAAGTTTGTTAACGGTACCTTCGTATGAAGGATACTTAAACTATCAGCAGTCTACTGCTTCAAGGGTGCTTGTCTACAAGTAACTGAAATGAGAGGCCTAAAATTAAGATAATAAAGGAAGAAGGAATGAACAGTGGGCAAGCCATGGATATGTATTTGGAGATTACAAAGAATGGGCACAGAGAGGAATAAGAGTAAAAAGAGGTTTCTGGAGCAGATATCTACAAGCAACTGTATGGAAAATAAACAGATTATGAAGAATACAGACAATTTTGAAGTATACACTCTGAAGTATTCAGTCAATATGTGGTTAAATTATCATAAAGTTTCACACTAGGGACTGGCAGACAGGGAATTTTGCCTACACGTAAGAATTTAATGTCAACAACCTATGTTACTCGGAACATGATTGTGCTGTACCTTTTGTGTATGTGACAAGAAAGAGAACAGATTCAACAAGGTCTCCCTGAACACGTAATTCATTTTGTACCTTTATGAGAAGGCCTCCCAGTGAAATTGGAGGGAAGTTATTTTGTTTTATAACCACAGTAGATAACAGGAGCATTATTAAATCTACAAGAGCATTATTAAGTTGGGGTTTTTTAGAGCAACATTTAATTTGTGTGTATCTGAGGTTTCAGAAAAGCAAACAGGAATATCAACATTATAACAAAAAATTTTAGCACAAAAGTGTTGTCATGGATTTTCAACTCATTTGCCCTGTTACACTATCACTTTATATTACTGTATTAAAAACAAAATGCTTACATATAACAATTCTGTCCTTCATCACATTAGCTCTTTCAACATTATTTTAAGTTAATCACCAGAGCACTTGCAACATATTTCAGCACATATACCCATGCCATTAGCAGAGAACAACGCTCTCTGTCATCTATTTCCCACCTGTGGCACAGGGCCAACGTCTACTGCAAACCAGCAGCAGAATGAGGACTCAAGCTGTTCAGCATATTTATTTATTAAAACTGAAATCCAACCTCAGATTTCTATTTTGGGAACGGAGGAATGCACTGTCTTCCAAGAAACTTGGTCCACTGTCAGCACCTACAAACTGAGGAAGGCCTGGACTTGGAGCAAGTGCCACACAAGCAACAGCTACAGAATGCTAAATTCATGATGATGGCATAAATTGTTGCTAGCCAAAACTGCTCATAGGGATATCTCAACTTCTTCAAATTTCAGGGGGGTTGTAGCACTGGGCTGTGCTCAGTTGCCCTGAATATTTTTTCCCCAATATGTTGATATGCTTAATTTCTTACCAAGATATATTATTCAGTTTTTAACTTCGGGAAACTTGTTTCCACAAAAATTTTCTGGCATGTTCGTCAGCAATATCACCTTTTGAATTCCTGCTGAACACAAAGTGCTTAAGTGCTGTCCTAGCTAAAGTCAGAGAAAACAAGACATCTCAATTTACTAGTCTGTTGGGGAAGTGGAGAAATTGGATGTAAAAAAAAATATACAGAGTGTATAGTACGATTAAAAAAAAAAGCAACAGAGGGAAAATTACTTATAATTCTCTTTTTCCCCAGTAGATTTCTCTCACTTCAGAAGTAAGCTGTGATTCTCTGTTAACTGTTATTACAATATTAAAAAAGCGTATCAGCAAGTGTGTGTCTGCACATGCTATAAAAAACAACTCCCTTTTCTGGGTTCTGCCCTACCTGGGGGATTATGCCTGCTTGGCTCTCCTCCTGCTTGCCCATCATTGTGTAGGATTTTCCAGCTCCAGTTTGTCCATAGGCAAAAATGCATACATTGTAGCCCTCAAAGGCATGCAGCAACATCTCCTTCCCAATATCATTGTACACACGGCTCTGAGATGCAAAGCAGGGATCTTCAGGCTGAAAAGACATGAAAACAGAATAAATACAGTCTTATCCTATCGTTCAAGTAACATTTCATAAAACAGCAGGTTTTCTTCTACTTCTGTTTTGTGGGTCAATCCCTTAGGGAGAGGCAAACGTAGCACATTTTTACACACAGCTTTTTCCCAAGGCAGCACCAGCTGGAGAATGACAATGACAGCCCTTGCAGGACCACGAGGGGAAATACTCCACACAAAGAAAACCAGCCAATTCTGTTCTGTGAACAGTGTCACACTACTGGAAAAGTTTTGTGCAAGATCACTGACAAACGAGATCCAGGGCGTTTCAGAGGAGGGAAGCAAGGGGAGAAAAAGTAGAGTTCAGAGAGTCAATACAAATGAATGAAGAACTGGCAGCTACAAAAACCCACAAAGGCTGGTCTCGACAAGGGCTCTGAAGGGCAGCAGGGGGAAAAAGAGAAGCAAAAGTTGGTTAGGTTTATTTTGTTGGGGTTTTTTTAAGGTTAAAAGAGTGTAAACAAATCATTAACCAAGTTTTCCTTGTAGCTGTCTGATTCCACTGTCTAATCTAATCCAGGTTTCTATTTACAACCTCGCTGATGACTACAAAATCCCTATGTCAGTAAATATTTCAAATTAGCAAGTAGCTGAACAGGTCAAGGACCCAGTGATAAAACAAACAAAAACTCTACTGGCAGATGCATTCAGCGATAGAAATCTGTATGAGGACAACAGCAAGTTATCACTTTCCAACACTCAACTGAGAACTTTGTTACGTTTTGAAAAGAAGCACCACAACACATGTAATGAAAAAAAAAAAAAATCACAAGTTAAAGATGTCAAAAAGAATACACTTGGCAGATCTCAAGGCAAATACAGAACCTGTTCAAAACAAAACTTCATGACTTGCAGAAATTAATTCTCCATTTCTTAAGTAGTGCATTTCAGGCACTGTACTGATCAGACTCCAACATCCAGTCATGAGAGGCAATCCAAGATGCAGCTCTCGGCATGGTACAAAAATACTGACAGAAATCAGGATTCAGTGTATGTGCTCTTTTTTCTGATGGCCTCTCTTGATGATTTAGGAAAGTCCTTGGTAAATACACTTGAAAAAATTATCATACTATTGATTATCTATGCAGATGTTTCATATTGCACAAACCAGAAGAGACTGCACAGGTAACATACCACTGAAACTTGATTTTGTAGGAGTGTCTCACTGCATTGTATGTGACTATTATTCTTAATCTAGCATTCTCTCTCTTCCTGAAATGTTGGATTTTAACGTTACTTGCTCCTGAAATCAGGACAAATTTAGCTGTGCTAACATTCCAATGTTGGGATGAAGATTTCAGCAGACCGCTTCTTTTCCTTGACGGTATTTATCTGGTAGTCTTCAGGAATTCTGTTGATAATGTTCCTTTGACTGATCCTGTAACCAGAGCATGGCTGCTCTGGAAAATTCAGTAAAACAGCTGCATGAATCCAAGTTTTTCATCATGAAAATAATCTTGGTGGCCACAGACTTAAGCAGAAGTATTAAGTCTTATTTGCAGCATCCAAGTTACTAAAATTAACCTTAGAGAAATGCATTATCCCTTTTTTCTATATCTTTGGCGAAAATAAGGCTGGGGAGGGGTAGATGGCAGAACACCACAGTTCTGCTGTAGAACAATTACTGGAAGTCAGGGAGAGCTCAGCACCAATTCACAGGAGGGTGGGGCAGAGGGGCCACATGAGAGTTTATTGCTTTTGCAGCTATCGGACACATGGATCACTATTGTGGCTTTTCTGGATATGTCAAGGGAACTCTTTTCATTCAAGGGAATATATTTCATTATTTTCTTGTTAATATTATTAGCTTTTGTTCTTAGTATTTTACTATTAATACTTTCATTAAAGTAGTTTAGTTTCATGTAAACTCATACGTCTCTTTCTCTCTCATCCTTCTCTCCCTGAAGGGAGAGGTTGGGGAGAGCATCTGTCATTCATTTCCGTGGCCAGTTCAGCCCAAACCACGACAGGAACCCAGACCACATCTCTCCTTGAGCAACTTTCACTTGTCTAAGAGCAAAACTGCTCTAAGAGCATCCTTGAAATATTTAGAACAGATCATTGTTGGAGAATATTTTAAGTAATCTTTCAAATATCCACAACTTCTTATTGAACTCCAGGAGCTTAGCTTTCTGCTCTCCCCCAAACAGGAAAAGACAACATCCAATGTCAAGCTTTCAACCTGAATGAGGGCGAGACAGTGCAGAAACATCTGACAGGGATGGCATGAACAGAAGAGAACACAGTTAAATCAAACCAGTCAACAAAAAAAATAATTTCGTCTTCTTGTAAAAGAACTTACCGATGTGTGGGACCAATAAGAGTAGTCAAAGCTGAAGGACTTTGGTGCTTCCTTAGGATTCTTTGGGTTGATAATACCTACAGGAAATAAAAATCAAACTCTTAGCTAACTTGACATTTAGGATTGTAATTAATAGGTTTGCCGTTAATCTGTGAATCTGAGTATTCACAAAGTCGCCACAGTGCACAGGAGTAATAAGATTGAAGTAATAGACTCAAAGCTTCCTAACATGATATTTCTGTAGGCCTTATTTGAAATAAGTCAAGGAAAAAAATTCCTAGAAGGAATGCTGCTGTTGCTGAAGAAAATGCTTCTGTCGGACCCAAAACACAGAGTTTAAGAATCCCTGGTGATTTCACAGCAGCCCAACTCAAGCCTATTTTGAAATACACGTTGCACCATACAAGAGCCCACTGCAGAAGGATTTGCTTTAAGAAGCTCAGTATTTTCAGAGTATTGAAGAAGATATGAAAAAAGCTGGATCTACAGACATTTCAGGGATTATCTGCACAGTTTATTTCAATGTTCTTTTACACACACAAAGGCTACAGATGGATTTTTAATAGGACTGGTATTAATTGAACCAACCAAATTACTGATAAATGTTCTTACTGTATATAGCCACTGAATCCCACAGTGACCTCCAACCAACCTGTGTACTTTTTCCCTTTGGAACTTCCGTATAATATATGACCCTATTATGAAGTACACACACACACACAAAGTATGAATGAAAAACGCTCGTGTATAGTTCCTATGTTATAGCCTTTATAAGTCCCATTCAAAAAGCCGACCTCTAATTGCCTTTTCAGCTCTTGCAATCCTTGACTTAATTTTCTTCCCAAGGTATTCGTATATAAGAATCTAAGAATCTTCAGGTAAGCTAAGTCATCGAGCACTTTACAAATACCAGAAAAAAACATACTTTGGAAAAAAAAAAAAAACAAACAAATCACCAATCGAAACCGCAACACCTGTTTTCTCTCCACATCAGTACATCTCTAAGTTTTATGCTCTTTTCCTTTTCTCAGGTCCTCTAATTCTTTCAATATTACCATGCATGCATATTACCCACAATTAACAAAAGCTCTTCCAGATACCTTTTAGGTTGTTAGGCTTGGTTTTTTGTGTTTGGTTGTTGGGGTTTTTTTCTTCTTTCCCAACAACAAAACAGCTTCCTATAACCTTTGCCTGGAGGGGAGCAATACACAATGGATTCAGCTGTCATTTTAAAGGCATACAGAATGTCTGTATTTTCTGTGTTCCAAGAGGATAATTTATAAGCACAGCTCTTGCTGCAGAAGTGAATAGCTACTGCCTTCTTCTGTTCACTCCTACAGTGCTGGAAATACTTAAATCTATTATTTCCAGCAGCTTTTTTGAGTATCATCCGTGTAAGTAAGGATTCTGGAAAGGCATACTCTTGAGGGTATCAAAATTAGATAAACCACCTTAGATTTATACGTACGCATCTGCACCTAAAGCAGCAATCTGCCTTTGGCAGCCATTCACTAATTATGATACATGCAAACAAAATCTACAAAGAAAGAAGTTATACAAAGGTGGTGACAGGCTTCCTGGGGACGATTTACATCCTGATACCAGTCATCCTAAACAAAGGATGCTTATTTCTCATGTATTCATGCCAGTTAGGCTATGCTCTGGGAGACAGGGACTTCTCCCTTTCCTTCTGTGATAAATAAAAATTGTAACACCCACATCTCTTACCATTTCAAACGTGAACTTAACATCATGTTGTGCTGAAATCTCTGAAAATGTGGTTACAGAATCCCCAATAAAATTAAATCACTTCTCTACCAGATGCTGTGTCCCTGAGCAGGGCTGTTGTCCAAAATTACGATGTGGAGAAAAGATCACTGTCCGGATTGCAAATAGCAACGGTTGCTACTCTGTTTTTTGTGGCCAACACCATTTCACTTGGATGCACCTTGTGCTGACATTCTTGCCTTATACAAGCTGACAGACATGCAAAGCCAATGAATAATATGCCTTGCACCAGTACAGTATCAAATGGCAAAAATGTTTGTGGCTTTGGATAGCAACATGGGCATCAACACATAACAAACTGGTAACCTAAGCAATCATATATGGCTTTAGTTTCACTTTACTAGTTTTGACCAAACAGCAGTACATCTACAGCACACGCTATTAAACCAGTTCTAAAGTTAAAGCGAACAAATAAATCCCAGAAGACAAATCCCCTGCCCCAAACTTAAATCAGTTCTCTCTTTTCAGTGTAACCTGGACTGCTACAATTCAACAACTTCCCATTTCTCATTTAATTATTTAACTTCAAAGCTTGGAAAGGTAAGGAAGATGTAATGCCTTGTACCCAGAAGTTCCTACCCCAAAAAAGTGGTACAAATAAAAACCAATCTCCACATTAGTGGAGATTTTCTTCAATTGTTTTGGGCTATAAATTCAAGGAATAGTAATCTAACCATTAAAAGTAGAAAAAAAAAGCAGCAATAAATAGCACCCGTTCCTATATACTAGAACCTATTCCTATGTACCGTATAACATAATTGTAAGCAGCTACATGAAAAAAAACGTATGGCCAGCACCTCTCCTGACAACACACATTCTGTTGCTTAATCTCAACAGCAAATCATTTTAACCCAAACTCTTGATACTCCTCTTGTGAGGAGAGTCATGGCTGGGGAAAGAGAGGAGCAACTACCTTTATTAGTACATTGCATTTACAACATGATCCTGGAAATGGGGAAGTCCCAGCCTGGCAGACTGTGAAGGGAATCAAGACAAGCAGAAATCTAGCTACATCTCTGCTGATCAAGAAACACATTTTTAACCACAATCTGAAAAAAAAATATATTGGTTACCTGAATGTCACATTGGTGCAGTTTAACATTAAGGTGCAAAAGCAATCACAAAAGAGAGCTTTGATCTCACTTATTTATCTCATGGTATGATTGATTTGTCTCCTCTTAGAATCAACAGTGAAATAGCAAGTATTCATCAGTCTTTTTCTTTTCCATTTTTATGTTGTTGTTTATAAACAAAAAGGACATTTCTCTTGGCCAAGGCAAAGCTGCACTTGGTCTCTCCAAGGAAAGAAGAGTTAAATTGCCTTCTAAGATTCTACTGTGTCAGAAACACAGAAAACAGAACAAGCAGCACAAATTTCAGTAAACCCAGTTTGATGTGAAAATATACACTTCCCATTAATTCTTTTTAAAAAAACTAAAAATATCTAGGAATAGTCCACCACTTCCAAAAAGCAAAGAAGCCAGACATTTAAGGAGCAGAATAGCTAGTTTTTCCACTCAGCTCGCTGTGCGTAAAGGCACGTTGACCACCCATGAAAGACAAGATCTCTAGCTATGCCATGGGCTTAGCATCTGGAAAGGCACTACAAGCTCCACATTACAGCTTCACCCTACTCGCTTCAAGCTTAAATTTGATCCACCACACTTGAAGAGCGAAGTTCAGGCTCTGTGATTTATGCAAGTAGTTCCACTCTGCCCTTTTTTTTTTTTTTTAAAGCCATTTTTTTAATTATTATTTTCTTAGGCAGGCTTTCCTCAGCTCCTTCACACTAAGTTCCACGTCCAGCTCACTATTTTGAAAATTATTTTCTAGGATACATGTTTTTGCAAAGCATATCTTGAGAAGCGTATCAGGAAAGGGAGATTAATGTGCAAGAAGGCAGCTCCGTCAGAGGTTGGGAATGCAGCTGCCTGGCCAAAACCTTCCACTGCAACAGAAACAGGTCAGATAAAAACCTCCTGGCTGCCAGGAACTCTGCATGCTGTCCCTCACCACTGCCAGCCAGTCAAAGCCTTTTCACTCAGCTTCTAGTCCAAGGCTGAAGTCTGTTCATCCCCATTCCTGTTTCTTACACAGACACTACATCCTCCATTTTCAGAATCACTGGTTTAACAGAATCCTCAGTCTGCCTACAAATGAATCCAGCAGAGCTGACCGATTGAGAAAATACAAGATTATGAACTCAACGGATTTCAACTGGACTGAAACCCTCTTCATTTGGAACACTGAGCACCAAGTGGGTAGCTACTAGTGTCAGTCCTGTCTGATGTGGTCCGAGTTTCAACCAAGTGATAAGATACACAATAATGTGAGATAAGACACCTGAAAGAAGATGGTGAGGCAGCTCAGAAACCAGGAATTCAAACTGAAGTAACTGACCTAACTTGAAGGTGTCTCTGGCACCGAGCATCATCTTTGGAGAGACAAGCAAATCCATGAAGCCTAGCTACTTTTAAAAGGAAGCTAATGGATATTTCTGAAGAAATTAAAAGACTTCTTATAGTACAGGTAAGATTTATCCTAAAAGTTCATGTGCCAAATTGCAAAAAAAAAAAAGCATGATCATGGAGAAATTAGACTGTGGACAACACTGATTTTGTGTACCATGTTATTCAGCAAGCTGTGTTTTCAGCTGAACAAGGAAACAAATAGAATTAAAAAAAAGTAAGAGGACTGTTTCCAGTGTCTCCAGTACCCACAAGAACACTAAAAGCTTTTTGGTTATTTTGTTTTGTTTTTTAAGCCATGCAAGGCCAAGACGAATTGTATTAGTGATTCATGAAATAGGTCATCATCTATCTCCTCTCACCACAGCAGACTCATGGCATGGTACGCAAGCTAATGGTTTAATTACAGAGCCTCAGGAAATGAGAAAGGCAATAAAGCAGACGATCACAGCAGGAACACATTAATGGCCTTTTTATCTTACAGAATAAATTTGTTTATCTGCTATTTCAAAGGTCCAATGTGGCAATTAACTTTTCTGTTTGCAAACCGACACTAACGCTTTGTGCTGCAGCTATAATTAGTTACCATCAGCATGGCACTGGCGCAACTTTGAACATTGGAGTCAACTTCAGCAGCCAGTTTCGCATAAACTCAATCCCCTTTTTCAGGCCCCTCGCTTCACCAAGAGCCAGCTTCTTACCTCATATGGATTCTTTCAGCTTTCCACAAGTTATGCTTTCTGCACCAACCAGAAACTGGAAGGGGTATTTTACAAAATCACCATCTCCTATACCACTGCTACTGAAAAAAGTTACATACATAACTCAGAAGTGTGGAAAGGAAGAAACGAGTTGAAGATACTATTTTCCAACCACAGTGTCTAAAAACTCTTCTGGGATCAAAGCAACAACCACAGTTTGGAATAATGTCCATCATTTCTCTTTGGAATGTAAGGCTGAGAAAAAGACATGGAAATATTAATGTTTTAAAAAAATACTAGACAAATTGTTGATTTGGTTGAGGGAGATAAAGGCCCACATTATTATTTTTTTTAATTTTAATTATACATTTCCAGAAATTTCGCATAATATGCTTCATTCACCTTAAGACATAATTTTTACATCAGTTTTCTATCCTGGTAAGCAAATGGAGTAAGTAGAAGTAATTACATGTCATAAATTGATGTAAAATTCAAATAAAAGTGCACTTAGTGAATAGCTATGCAGCATTACCATTTAATTTGCAGCAGTTTATTTAATACTCATTGGCATCCCAACTTACAGACACAGATTGCATTTTAAAAGCTTATTTCTCCTTACAGTTACGTAGTAAGCCATACAGAGCTGCTTCACGTTGAGGTGCCTCTAAGCAGGAGTAATCCACATATTTGCAGAAACTCAAATAATTTAAACATTTCTTTTTAGCTGCTTAGCTGTTTTACTTTGGTTGGGTTTTTTGAAACCTGTAACTACAAACATATGAGTTTTATACCACTGACCAAAAGGTAAGGAAACCAACAATTTTGAAATAAATTTCTTCACACCAAATCATCTAAAATTTTGTATCATTACATAAGACCCACATATTTTAACTAATTAGTCCTTGTATAGGAGAAGTATATTGTAGGAGCAGCACAGTCTAATAAAAGATAAGGAGAAAGTGGGAGCACAACCAATAAAGGAATTATAATTTTAGATGCGCTGTATCAACAGTAACAAACCAATCTCCACAATACCTTTGAATTTTAACATGCCCTCACTTAAACAGGCAACTTCATTTCTTGGCATAAGCTACTTCCACAGTCCGTCCTACTTCTTCCTTAATTAACATTTTTCAAACCATCCACCATCTGTTTTATCAGCTCACACAAAAATAACATACACTTTCAACCTTTCAAATCTATGAGATCAAATTAATTGCTAGTTTTTAATTTTAGTAAAAACTGTTAGCAAACTTTGAAAGACCACTTCACTATTGAAACAGTACCCATATATTTTGTAATACATATTATTTTGCATTCCTGTTGTCATTTTCGACATCTAATTTTATTGGGGTTTTTGCCTTACAATCCAATCCTGATTTGTTGAAGCTGAAATTCAAAAAGCACACCTCAAATACACACTTTATCTTAGAATTATAACCAGACTGCGGAGCACAACAGAGAGTTCATGCAAAGTTATAGTCTCCTGCAATACTTTCAACTGGAAGCAGCAATCTGTCTTCTCATCCCTTCCTAAACAAACACACAAACACATTCCAACTTCAAGCCTTTATTTAAGGATTTACACTTCCATTCTCCATTAAAACTAACCAAGTAAACAGACAGTGGGAAACCTACAGAAAAAAAAGAAAGGGAAAAAAAAAAAAGCAAGCAAGCTTAGCCAAGATCAGCCCACTCATTCCATTCCCATCTACTCGGCCACATAAATATTTTTGCAGGCACAAAGAATGACCAAAACTACTTCTTAACTACTTAAATCTCATGTCAGATTATAATGGCACTGAATTTGCCATCCAAGCCTAATCTGTTTTCACCCCAGTCAGCACTGCTCCTCAGCACGTCACAAATTTTTCAGGTTAGAAACTACCCACAGTTCAGTATCTGTGGATATCAGCAATTCTTTCTAATAAGCTCTGGAAATAGAAAGACAGTGTGCAAAGCACACAAGAGGTAAAAACTGAAATTACTCTCTTATCCCTATTTGCATTTAAAACCAAGTCACTAGATTCAACAGTTCCACCTCTGTTAGGGACCAGAGTCACATTGCGGGGCATTCTGCCACCAGACACGCCACACATTAGTCACTGTAGGGTGCTCCAGTGAAGAACTGGCTAACTGCAGTTTGCCCTTCAGACAAACACCAGCAGACAGAATTAACCTGGGCTAAATCCTGGGATTAGCTGATATACAGTCTGTGCTGGGGGGGGGGGTGGGAGAGGGGGGTTGAGGGGGGGGGAAGACAGACTCCTAGAGTAATATATAAACAAAAACCAAAAAACACAACCCAACAAAAAAACAAACCAACAAACCCCAAAACTATCAATTGACAATCAGAAATAAAACCCAATAACGGTGAAAGTCAGACATGGAACTGGTGGAACCAGAATTCCACCATTGTGCAATATAGTCTGCTTTCTGTCATTTACATCTTCCATTCCCACATTGCTACCACATCGGTCAACACTGAAGGCACAAAGCCTCTTCAAATTCTATATCTGAAATAAAATCAGGTTTCATCTCATGTGAGAGGCTTCACACCAGCCTCAGTAATTCCCCTAGCGGCAGCAGTAACCTACACAGAACACACAATCCTACCAAATGCCAACACATACTAAGAGATAACAGCTATCAAAAAAATCACTGTCCTGTCTTCGCTTTTGTTCTGATTAATCATTGGTACAGAAACAGGCAGAAATTTTTAAAAAAACATGCTAGTCTAGACGGAACTTTAGAAGGGGTAACATTGAGGGAAATAAATACGAAATAATTCATTTCTGTGCCTTCTTCAAACTCTATTTGAATCAATATAAGCAGTAGTTTTATTTTATTACGTCTGAATAATCAATTTAACCAATATAAAAGATCTGGGGCTTTCAGAATTGACTCCACAAGACTGAATTAACATTAAATATACAATCTTTTAAAATCCACAGGTCTGGAAAATATATCTGCGCCATCTGTAGACTGGAATGACAACAATGAGAACATGTTCGTTACTGAGAGCAGGGTGGAGCAGGCATTCTTTATTTGCTGGAACGTGAGTAACACCCCAAAGACATGTTTAATACAGGCTTCTTTCCTAGGCATACATTGCAATCAGATATATGGCTATACTGTTTTTATAAGACAGACTTTCAGGGTTGTTATTATAAGAGATAAATGAAGGGAAATGGACACTTCCAGCTTGTAAAGCAGCGCTTGCTTTTCAAAGCATTGTTTGCATTTTTCAAATCATTAAAAGGGAAGGAAACCAAGTACAAGCTAAGAACAGCTCATTTGGAATTCAACCGGATTCTCTCCCCACTGTGGAATTTCAACCCTGTACTGGGAGAAAGGTTGGATGGGGGAGGGCATTAGGCTCAGTAGCACCCGAGCAAGGCAAATGCTCACTCACAGAAGCTGCTAGAAAGCCGCTCTCATCCTCAGCTGCTCGTACAGATCCAAGTGCTATAAATACCATCTCTACAGCTGGTGCTTGGGGAGAAGGGCACGCCAGCAGGCTCTGCACCAAGCGGGAGCCAGTCGAACCAAACTGTTCTACCTTGCTGAAACACTGAACCAAAACCATTCCAAAACTCCCATTGTCAACTGATTACCTGAAAACACCCTATTGCAGAAGATGTGTATCAGGTCTATGTATGTAGCTGGCTGAGCACTTGGAGTTGAGATTCTTTCCTCACATGTTTTCTGTCTCCAAGAGCCAATGGTCTTCTCCAAAGGCCATTTTGACCTTCAGACACACACCGGCACTACATTTTGACCTTCAGACACACACCGGCACTACATTAAAAGGACATCATGTAGCACCAAAATCCTGGGCAATCAGTTCTGCTAGCCTCGATATCTTTAAGGATTGGATATTTTCACTATATGAATCCTTTAAGTAGTTCCCAATTTGCATTTTCTTTACTTCTACTTGCATACTGAAAGATGGGACATTATTTAAGTGTTTCATAAAAAGAATCATCTCTAAAGCCCTAGCTATGGGTCAGTGGGCACTAATTCCGAAGGGGCAGTATTTCACACCATTTAGTCACCACTGACAGAAAACTCTTCTGGGTTCATAAGTAACATTATCTCTCTCTTCCATAGTTCTGTACTAACTCCATAACAGTTTTTTAAATGTAGTCCAACTGCATTTAACATTAGCTGGAACATCCTACCCATCTCACAGTCTTGCTCCATGCTCATTATTTGTACCTCTAACATTTAAAAATCATTACATTTTCATCTTCTCCCACCTCCCCAAAGTCATCTTCCAAAACAGATTTTTTCCTTTTTTTTTTAAGTGTGCAGAATTAACACTTCTCAAGTTATTTTTATACAATCATGAGAAAAGGTTTAGAAGGAAAAACAAGCACCTAAAAAAATTCCAGTACTTTTTTCCTTCTCCAATCAGTTCCCAATGCAACCTCAACTGCTAGACAATTCATGCATCCTCCACATGACGCACAATTTATTTTCCCATAAAATAGCCTGTTTTGATAACACATCTACCATGAATGCAATGTAATATTAACATATTTGACAAGCATTCATTTAGTTTTAACCACCGTCAGGAGGATTTACAGATGAAAAAAAAAAATCAAGGTAGGTGCTAAGTGACTTTCCTCCACTGCTGTTTATTTTGCCAAGACAACCTCATCATGCATGATGCAAGCATAAAAAATTGGAAACAGTTTAAAAAAGAGATAAAGAAAAAAAAGAAAAACAAGTTGTATGTTGAAAAAACACTACACAACACGTGCTTTAAGAACCAATGCTTTTTGGCAGCCACAACTCATCAGAAATGGAGTATGCTTTTATTTTTTGAGATACCTAAAATTATTCATTTTCAGAAGACAGATTGACAGTCAAGACTGAAATCTATCTATGAAAATTAATCCTCCCACCTATTCTGTACTTTCACTGAAAATGTCGCACCAAGAAAAAAAAAAAAAGGAAAGTTATTAGGTAAAACAACTACAATGAAGGCTTTTGCTTGCCTTTTCTACCTATGTAGCATATGCTACATAAATTCCCATTATTTTACTGTCTACATGTACTCCATACTAGTCTAAATAAAAGCCAGTTTCTTATAAGGACTTTTTTCATCAGTAATTTTGACTAAAGATCATTTCCATGATACAAGTTCCTTAGTGAAACTATCCAAAATATGCTTACAGAATACTACAAATCAACAAAACCCAAACTTGCAATCATATTATTCTCCTCTAGGCATACACACACAACAGGGTTTCTTTTCCATTCAGTGTGTCTTTTCACTCAGAAAACAGTTAAAAAATTAGATCAGAATGAAAAAGATCAGCAAACCATTCTTCCCCCCCCTTAAAATTAAGCTGCTTTGAAAGAGGTTACTACTTTTTAGAGCTACATAACAATGAAAAAGGCAAAATTTAACAATGTCTCCTGTTAATGTATATAAATAAAGTACTGGCTGAATTACTGTTAAGGTTATCTTGCTCTACAAACCTTTCAATAGTTTTGACTTCTGCATTATTTTTCAAATATCAGTAACTTCAGTATTACATTTCAAGTATCACTAATTTAGACAAAGACATCAAAAATCAAAAGCCTTAGTTCTGCTTTCCCATGCATTTTTATTTTGCTCCAGAAAAACTGCATAAAGCAGGACACATCTTAAAAGAAAAAAAAAAAAAAACAAAACACAAAAAAACAACCAAAAACCCCAAACAGAAAAGAAACTCAAATTAGATGTTTTTCTATTAACTTTATTGGTTTTTTTAAATACTTAGGTTTAGACTAGATGCCTATAAGCCTTAGAGAGAAAAAATGAAACAACTATTAGAAGATAAATATTTTTTTCCCCCTCTCAACCTCTACAAATTAACTCCAGAATGCCTTACAAAGTTTTCTGGATGCCAAGGATGCCTGCTTTAGAACCGAGCTGCCATATGTCTACAGCAGCAGCTGTGACTATTGTTACCAGCAGATGGGACCACTCCACTGTTGCCTATTTTCATTAAACATCCAATACCTTAAGCAGTCCAAAAAGAGCCTTCCTACGTTACCGAGCCATAGAGACTGTTACTGAGTTAGAATCCAGATAGGTAATTTTCAGTCCTAACCTGAGGATCCAGTTGAACTCATATTTTCCAAGATACCCTAGACTGTGCAGGTGCCCTTCTACACAAATAGGGTTTATGGCAAATCAGAATATACAACAATTGCAGATGAACTATAGTTTCAGAACTTTGTTTTACTCCATCACTGGCACCCGCAAGATGCTAAAACCTATTTTTGTTTATCTAGTGCACAATTAGTGTAACATCAATTGCAGAGGATACATCCCAAGTAGGACACTTCTGTGTTTCCCTGCTTCATTGTTTAGTTTTCTACACATTTATTTAGCTTTTTAAAAGACTAAGTTAACTGGACACTCTGCTAGTGATGAGTATCTAAATGCTCTCTTGTAGCTACTAGCTTCAACCTCTGCTTCATTTTCATTTGTTTTTATTTATGCATTATGTATTTACAGACAGAAGATTATCAAATCATTTACACACAAAAAAAAGAGCCAAACAAACAACAGGAAAAAAAAAAACCCCAGCACCAGAACAAGGCAACACTAGGCAAGTTTTACACATAGAATAGTTCAGCTTTTCATTTCAATAATCCAAGGCAGCAGCTGACAACATTGTTTATATTTGTTACATCTCAAAATCTGATACAAGAATGAGTACAAGAACTGCTGACACACAAAATACTCTTAGATCTACAGCCCACATTTCATCCCATGTATTACACAACAGAATCGTTTTCTCACTCACCACAAAAACAGTAATTTATGGAGTGGAAAGACAGTAAGTAGTTAATACACTGTGAGCAAGATGCATTGGTGTAAATCACTCAGAACAAAAACAGTGAAAAAAGCAGGAGTTAAAGACAAAACATATTCAACCAAGATTTGCTGACAACCATGACCTATTCTTGAATTATTAATTTCAAAAAGCCAGTTGTGAGTTTGACCTAGAGCACAATAAACCACCTACCCAATAGTTTAAAGAAAATAAATTTTCAAATTCATTTAGAGGCTGAAAAAATTAAACAAAGTTATCTCAGAGGAAAAGACAAAAGTGTTACTTCAGACGTTTCAGTCTGTTTCAGTATTAGATGGGATTTTATCAATAAACCACCACCACAAAAAGCAACTTAAAAGCCCATTGATGCAGCGTTTCACTTGAGAATATTCTGTAATATGCAGAATATGAAACAAACAATGTATTAGGCAGTGTCAAGCTAACTGATAGTAAGAACAATGTAAAAAACAACAATGGTCTTTTCTTAAATTAATCCCATTTAGTTCCTATTTTGGTAGAGTTTTTTAATTAGTAATTTGATGGTGACATTACTTCTTTGGAAAGCGTTTTGCATTCCCAAATTAAGTACTATAATTTTGTAGGTTCTAACTTCTCCTGTCTTTAAGAATTCCTTACTATTTTCTATTCTCCTACCCCCACTGCTTCCATTTCCACAGAAGAACTTTTGGCAGTATCATTCAAAGGGATACCACCTGCAATTAGATATGATCTGAGCAGCACAGGCCTCCTGCCAAAATACCAGCCCCTTAATGCAGTCAGCACATGTGACTTCAGCTGGACTGCAGAATGTCATTTTTGGAACATATATTTTAAAAACATAAAAACTGACAATTCTTTAAGTGCAAGATATTGTATTAGTGCAGATCAATACCTTTGCAATCATAAAGGAGAGAAAAAAATAAAAACTTAGTCTTGTCATCTTAGTATACTAGACAAAAAAAAAGAAAAAAATAGACAAACAATATGTTTCAAGTACCGACTTCAGAATTCCCACATTTTGCATCCTTACAACAGAAAAACAGAAGTCTCAATCATTCATAGTAAGCACTCTTGACATTATGGGTTAAAGACCTTTGTAAGAACTCTCTTATTCTGAGACTAAAACATATATAGAACTTTATTCAGCCACATCTTTTTAAACACTGAGAAATTTAAAGACGGAGATCTACTATGGATCTTGTTTAAAGGCCTTGACCTTCTACAACGAAATTACATAAAAGTCACATAGAATAACAAGTAAATTCTGTTGTAAACCTCAAGTCCACAATAAAATTACACTTACTTTTCTTCTAATGCAAAGTTAAACTGTGTAACAAAATTGAAAACAAGCTTTCTAACCCAGGAAGATTTTCTGTTTTGCTGGCAAGCCCACTGTGAATGAGGGGCACTCCCAAAAGCTGTGAACAGCCAAATTCACACAAAAACTGAGAAACAAAAGCAGTATGTCAGGCAACAACCCTGGTGGCATTCCAACTTCAAGAACATACTTCATTATGGATGTCAGAAAACACTCATTTTTTTCATACACTCATTAAAAAACATAAATAGAGTACACCTGTGATACACTTTATTATCTACAGCTCTAGACTGTTTTACTTAAAATAATCCTTAGCACTTTGCCTCAGTTTCACTATAATGTAGTCTCTGCCTCTATCAGCCAATACGTTTACAGAACTCAGACTTACCCAGTTTAAATTCAGGATCGACAAAGGATTCGTAGAATACCTTGGTCAATAAATATATAAAGAATCAAAGTCCAAGTAACAGTCAGAATCCCTTCTTAGCTATCAAACTTCACACCGCCTCATCAATCCTGTTCATCACAATAGTCCATCAGGCTTTAATTCCAAGATAAGAGAACTTTAACCGTCATGGAGGCTTAAAATAGTGACTACCCAATGTATCACCAGCCTCTCAGATTTGCCTCCTATCAACTCGGTTAGTGCACAAATGAAAAAATAACCTTCTTAGAGGCAAGATATCTAAGCCTTGATCATTTCATTGGCACATTTGAAGGTATGAAGCAGGAACTCCATAGGCTAGAATTACTACTGAATTTCCTTTATTTTGAAATTGCTAGAGATATGAGAGATATGAGAGTCAGATCCATTAATGTCACTTTCTGTAGTCAGCTTTTAGCCAACAAGTTCAGACCTTAATAATAAGGAGTTAAATAATGTAACTGTGAGGCTGCAAAGACCGAGGGATCACGCAAAAGAAAGAATCCTTGGCAGAAATAGCAACAGTACTTATGCCCCCAAATCTAACACGTAGCCTAAAAGCATACCAGAAGAATTTCAGCTTGAAGTTATGTGCGTCAGATAACTTCGTTAGGAAGATTCTTTGGAGAAAAAAATTCTGCTCAGCTTTTTTCCCCACCAAACAATGCCTTATTCATATCTTTTATGATATTATCCTCTTCTGTTCAACAAGTAAAATTACTATTACTCCTCCATCCACTGCTTTCTTCTGTATTTCTCCTCTAAGAGGGAAATACCAGGAAAAAAAATAGCCCACAGATTGTAAGAACATATAGCTATTGCAACTAATGATCCCTTTCCCACAGTCTGTAATGGCCCCTGATGACTTAAACCTGACCATCTGTCATATCACCCATTTTGTATCAGAACCACAGGACTCAAAGAGAAGGCTACAGATTAGAACATTTCCAGAGCACAAAAATAAAGCAAAAGTTGTAAAAAAATTTCTGACTAGATAAATCAGGAAGTATTTTTCTCCTTTTGGAAACAGATGCAGTTTCTTGAAATTACAGCGTCTTTTTAGCGCAGCTCTAGCATTCAGAAACAGAACCAGTGTCTTTTGTCTACACCACATTTCAAATTTAGACAGATTGCCAGAGATTCATAGGCTCCTGGAGTTCAAAAACCTTAAGTCTCTGAAATTATTGTTGCCATGTCATGACAGCAGCAAGAAAACCTATTACAGTGGCACCCAGTGGTGCTGCTGTAGTTCAGAGCTTGGTGGCAGTTCCATAACAAATGCCATCTAATGGAGTTTATCATTCTTCCACCATCTACACTGGTTTGGTCTGAAAGTTAGCAGACAACATTGGATTACAAGCACCTGTTTCTACATGAGATGACTTCTAAACTTCCCTCCCCCACCCCCCATTTTAAATGGAAATTTTGAAATCCAACCAAAACCACAAGTTTCTTCAGGTAATATTCCACAAAAGGTCTGAAGAGAAGAATTTACTGCACTGAAAAGCAAGCTCTCTTCTATATGATGCCTCTCTTCCTGTGAAACCATAAACATTGTACATGATTTAAGCAACCACAAAATCAGGACTTAAATTCCATTGCAGAAGCAGGCTGAAGTACAACCTCGGCTAACAAAAAGGAGGAGCCTGTGTGCAACCTCCTTTGCATTAACACGCATGAGTAAATACTCATGTAATCCGACAGCGAAGGAACTCGGTGCTCTTGGAGTGTTACTTCTACAGCTCTAGACAAGACAACTCTACTCCATCACGTAAAAATGAAAAACTGCCACAAAAGCACCGGTTTATAGGTAAAGCCATTAGCCTACACATGACCAACGACACTGCAGCAAATGGTATCAATACTACCTTGACTTTAAGAAGCATGAAAAAAAATAAATAGAAATAAATCAATAAATGGTGTGCCCATACTCAGTTTTGCATAGAAGAGTCTTCTCCTTGAAATTAGACCCACAATCATTATTTAAAAAAATAAGATTACTGTAGTCTGTTATTTTGCCGTCGTTTAGACATCTAATCTCAAAAGCATAAAACCCGACATGCTTACCCTCTCAGCTTTCTCACTCAAATTATGCTCCTAAACAAAGCCACAGACCGCAGAATAAACACACCAAGAACTAAAGCACCAGACCCAAGCAGGAGTTACACCACAACAATTATCATGTGGTGGTCTGCAACATATCCCTGTATCCGTCAGTCCACATGATATTCCCACACACTGAAGTTAACAAAAACGTTTTCACTTTGGGATTCTAATCTTTCTGTAGAATTCTCAACTCACCACAGGCAAATACCATAAACAACCACATCAAAATCAAGATACTCATGTTTTACACTTTCTAATCAAATTCAGAAACAATCTAGTTTGTAATAACAGCCTCAGAAGAGAAATTCCCTAGAAGAGCAATTCTAGATGACATAATGTACACAGTACTCAATTTAGTTTGACCAAAAAAAAGAGGATTAAGCAGAAAGGGAGAGGAGAGAGAAAGACTCCTTTACAAGATTTAAATAAACTTACTGGTTGAATTGCCTTGCATCTGGATGATACATTTGGATTCTTTGCTGGTTTCTCGGGAATTGAAGGGCCGGACGCGAACAGCCACCTTCACTGAGGCCCCCGACATTCTGGTTGCTTGTAGTGTAGTCAAGAAATTGAAAGCGATGGGGGTCAACAGTGTTTCAAGTTATCCTTCTTGTTGGTGTTTTCTAAAGAAAAAAATATAATTTAGTTATTTACAGCTATTGCATTCAAAATGTTGATAAAATTAGGTAGGTTCAAAGTTGTTTGATAACTCCAATTTCTGCTCTGCAATCACTCTTTCCCCCTAAAAGCTGTCACTGCAAAGACAGAACTTGAAATACACTTAACAGCACCTGTACGCAGTCTCCCTAGTCAGAAGTTTCTGTCATTGGAGCAGTTCTTTTGAAGTGTACATATTTTCTTTCATTACTTGATTTTCTTCCCAGAAAGTAGGGATGCCAATACCAAAATGAAGATCTGGTGGCAACATGTGTTAGGCTCAACCTTACAAAGACAATTTTAGCAGTAAAGATACAGCTACTTAGATTTCAGCATGAGCTAGCTACCATATACTATATATCTAGGTTCTTTAGCTGTCAACCCTTGCTGCCATATTAAAACTAACACAAGCGTGGTGGGCTGTATCCCAGTGGCTTTCAATACACAGCATTCCAGAGAAAAGTGTTTACCCAACAACCTTAAAAAACCCTTTGCAGCCCTGGGAAAGTCCTCTTCTCAAAGGAAATAAAAACTCATTAACTTCTTGTATATCTAGTGATTAAAGGACACACTACTCCATAAGAAAGAAGAAGAACCAAAAATTATCGCCTTCAGGGTAAATATTACTATCTATCTTCAGCAAATGCTCAGCAGTAAATTCATCTTCATTATCAAAATACTGGTTCAAATTCTACTGCATCCAAATGATAGAGCACTTTAATTGGCAGGAAGCTATCCATGTTAGCCATAATCCAAACTTCCAGTTACATCTGAGACAGTATTGAAATATAGGGTTAATAAGATTGGTTCAATTGTATTGTCCTCAACCAACCTTTTCCGTTAGAAGAAAGTTTTTCAGTCTACAATTAAGCAGTTTAACTTATTGTGACAGGATACTGTCAGTACTGAAGTTAAACAGACTCAAAAAGCAATAATACAGATTCAAAGAAAGAGCCATCAAGATCTAGTAAAAAGCTACCACCCTTGGCTAGGAAAGCCTCCATGGCACAGACTCTCGGAACCCGGAAGACTATACTGAGAAAATAATGATTACATGCTTGACTTATCCTTATATTCTAAATACCTGCTAGAGCCACTGTTGAAGACAGGATTCAGGGCCAGGTGAATCTTTGGTCTGACTCAACACAGACACTTCTATCTTGAATCTGAGTTAACATGGGCAGAACTCTACCCTGCACAAGTGACCATGGATGGCCCAGAAATCTTGGCATCTTCTTTCCTGGTTATCTATAAACCACATATCCAATCAAATCTTTATTTCAGGGTCATAATCACAGTGCCACAAAAGTACAAAACTTACTATCAGATCTGAAGCAGAAGCATTTCAGCTCTGAAGTAAGTTCTGCAGCTGGTAAAAATACTTATACATCCTTAATTCAAGTTATGACACATCTTCACACGGTACATGAAGTCTTTAATAAAACTGCATTACTTCATTAATGCCATCACATGGTGAAGGCAGAAATTAAATTACTCCACCAAGTAGAAGTCATTTAAAGCATTCCTTATTTTAGCAGGTACCTGAGGTATTCTCACCAGACTGCAATAATGTCTTTAGGAACAAGCCAACTGAATTTCAATGTCAGTGGTACAGCAAACTGGTAAAATAATGATTCATGAGACAACCACACAGTCAACTTTCGGTTAGTACAGAATTTTAAGAAGTTTCACTAAAAACTTAAACATAGAATAGAGCAACGTCTAACAGGGATTCTGGGTTCTTTTAGAGGACTGCTTTATTCACTTTTGCTAAGGGGTGACTAATTTTTCATGTAACAAAGTGTATCAAACATGTAGCTTCATTATAACCTTCTTCCTGAGTACATACTGTGAGGAATTTTTGCTCTCCCTTCTTAACATGACCCTTGCGTAAGTACCTGTGCCCTCACGTGAAAGCTGAGGGACAATACTAATCCTGATACAGGAGTATTATTCAACTGACCCTGAATATTGCTGCTAGAAAACAGGAACGTTACTGTACACGACCACTAAACATTCTGTTTCTGAAATACAATTTAAGAAATCTATCAAGTGCAAAATCTCTTTTATTATATAAGTTCATAGTGACACAGTTTACTTCATCAGATTGCAAAAGACGAGTAGGTGGTATTTTCATAGGGTGTAACACATCACAGAAACTCTACCTGACATCAGCTTAGTGGTTCTCATCTTTCTTTTACCCATCTATCCATATTAATGTGAAAACCACGATTTTGTCAACTTCCCACAAGTTACTGAAGGGGATTTAAAAAAAACAAAAACAAAACCAAAACAAAAAAAAAACCAATAAAACACAACCAATGCATTCTTTTTTTTTTTTTTTTTTTTTTTTTTTTTTTTTTATGAACTGCAGGGAGATTATTTTCCCTTCTTGCACACATACATAGATTTTTTTCTGATGTTTTCACAGAAATACCTCACAGTAGTACATTAATTTCTACAGATAACTAGCATACCTAGGAAATCAGGAAACAGAAGGAGTGAAAGAATCATATACTTAAAAAAAAATAATTCTTGAGTACCTCTGAACACCATATTCACAATAACAAAGCATGAAAAGCACACTGCCAGAGACTCCATATGCACTAGCTAAATGAAACGCTTGTTTGATATAGAGCTGTGGAGAAATTCTTACAGAACAGGTAGAGCTGTGGAGAAATTCTTACAGAACAGGTCACAAAATCACCTACAACAGCATAAAAATTTAACTACTAGACTTTTGCAATTATCAACTTTTCCCAACCCTAATTTTTATGCTAATAGAAAATTAAATGTAATTTTAAGTGTAATTTTACATCTCATTCATTCTCAACTCTACTAGTTTTTATAGCTGAAGCAAAATGCCCACTTGTTGTTGCACAAGGATTTCAGATGTTTTGAATACCATCTCACTATGCAAGATTCAATTTTCATTAACAAGAAAATTAACCAGAAACAATATATTTTTCCAAGCTTCCCATAAATTTAAGTCGTTGGGGGTTTGAGTGTTTTGGGGTTTTTTCCCCATTTATCAGCAACTTTAACTGGTTGTAACATTTTATAAAGGCAGTATTGCCTTCATCACACAGAATGATAAGTCAAAATGAGACCAAATTGCATAGCATCACAGATAATAAATTGCAACTGGTTTTTCAGGGTTCACATTTCCCAGTAGTATCACTTACTACTACAAAACGCTGTCTACAGAGTGGTAATAGGAGAAGTAACTTGCAACAGAACAAAACAAAGTGTGCAATACAGTCTGTGGTACAGATTTAGAAGAACGATCTTTAAAAACAAGAAGCTGTCTTTTATATGTTTATTACAGGCTTAGAACATTGCCATCCATGATAGAATGAATCATTCTCCTAATGTCTCGGAAAGAGCCTACCAGCAGTGTATCTTTTAACGTTCAATCTGTATGAATCCAATCAGAAACCAAGTAAAGAAGGGAACTGCATACTTGAGTCTTTGACATGATATACCCCTGTCTCTAAACCAGGTGGCAGATAATATTTGAGTTGTTTAGTGAGCTCCTTCAGCACAAAAGCAAACCCTACATATTATTTTTACACTTATTTTAAAGTCTTATTAAAAGATATCCACCATGGAAGTCACACGGTGAGGTTTTAATATTAAAGTGTGTCATTAAACAAATCATCTAAATACCTTGTCTGGTTTCAGTTATTCAAGCTGACAAACCCAATGATGCTGGTCAATCCCCAACATCTCTCAGCAGTTGTAACTAGATTGGGACTTTCACACAAATGTTTAAAGAAACAAGCTGTTCATTAAGACTTGGATCCTTGGATGTATTTGAAAGTTCTGGCAAACCAGTTTGTATGCAATGTCAAAATACTGAATGTACTGCTATCATTTGAAATCAAGTTACAAGCAGAGTAGGGATTTAGAGTCAAATTATTATTTATATATTCAGAGATGTTTGTAACACATCCAAGGTGGTTACAAAACCAGTGTTCAGCATCTGTATCCCTACAGTCAAATAAAATTTAAATAAAATTTTTAAAAAGCTAAAAAAACCCACCACACGTCAGAACTGGAGAAGCATCGCTTTTATTTAACATAGCCAGCCCTTGTGTCATATTTGCAAAAGTATAAAGAATACACTAACTTTTAAACAAAAAAAATTGCTTGTAACTTAATCAGTACAACAGCTCTAAAGAAAGAAAATGAACAAGGATAGATATCAGTATATGGAAAGTTAGCAAAACAGCTGTTCAGAGCAGCAGGGGGTTATGAACAAGACCACAGCAAATCCAATTTTAGGTCCTCCGCTAAGGATCAGGTAGTGATGACAGTCTGATATATCAGCTGAACTCACACTCTACAAAATGCTATCTTTGTACTAAGTGAAGATGCCAGATAGAACATGGGTGCAGAACTTGGCAGTGCATGGAAAATCCGATCACAGAAACATATGGCTATTTATCAACACACCAATGTACTGGATTGTGCAATAACAAAAAGAACTGGGCTAGGGAGGAGCTAGAAGGGAAGAGAAATATACTTTAAAATTTGGTACAAGCATATTTTAAATTTCAGAGAACAGATACAAATTCACCATCTGCTTCTTGGTGAATTCTAGTTTTCCAATCTCAGTTTAATACCCATATTCTGCCGATGACCCCAAAACTACCAGGCCTGTCACCCTGCCGCCTGCCTCCTGACTTAGCTCAGAGGATTGTCAGATCATCATCCCAATATGGCTGCCTGGGTAATTGTGCTGTACTGAATCCAGGGACAGATCCACTACCGACAGGTCCATAAAAAAACACCCTGAAAACCACAATCCTTTTACATTCTTGCATCTTCCAGATGGTTGAGGGGCTTTGCCTCCCTCCTGAACACGCAATCACCGTCTCCGCCTCATCCGAGCTACAAAGGAGATAAAAGGACGGCAAAACGCGGCGATATTCCCTACCGTCGCAGCGGACGGGATGCAGAGGAGGAAAAGGAGGGGAAGCGGCCGCACCGCCATGGCTCGGAGCGCCTGGGGGAAAGGGGAAGCAAGCGTCCCGGGGGACAAGTATATGCATCGGGCAGATGGAGGCGCGGAAAGGCCGCGGCGGGCCCCACGCCCTCGTGCCGCTACCCTGACAGCTCCGGGACACCCTGTCCTGCCAACACTCCCCGTTCCCCCCCCGCCCCGCGCCGCTTCCCAGGCCCCAGCCCACCCGTGGCGCCCCCCGCCGTTCCCCCAGTCGAACGTCAGCCCCCGCCTCCCCCACCGCATTACGGCATCCACCCCGCCCCGCCGCCCAGCCGTTCCCCCCCTCGTCTCCCCTACCAACCCCAGCTCCCTCAGCGCGAGCCGCCTCTCACCTCAGGACGGGCGGGAGTATCCGCAGGGCGCGAGCAGCGCGGCGCCGCCAGCGCTGTCAGCAGCTGAGGGATGGGGCAGGGCCGGCGAAGCAGCGCAGCGCAGGGCGGAGGAGAGAGAAGAGCCCGGCCACCCCCATCACGCTTCAGCCGAGGCTGGGAGACCTCCCACCACCACCACCACCACCACCGGGAAGGAAGCGGGAAGGGCGAGGGAGGGAAGAAGGAAGGGGAGGAAGGGGGAGGGAGAAAAGTGAAAGGCCGCGCTGGGAAGAACGAGCTCAGCGACTCACTCCCAACAGCGCCGCTCCCACACTGACAGGATCGCGGCGCTCTGCGCCTAAACCCGCCCCCACAGGGAGGAGCGGCCGGCCGGCCAATAGCCGCGCGCCGGCTCTCCCTCCTCCCTGCATCCCACCAATCGCCAGGCGCGGAATCGCCGCGTGCCCGCCTCCTGCAGTGCCAATCTCAGGGTGACACAGACGCTGACCAATCAGAGCTCGGGAATGCCCGTCTGCAGCGACGAGTCTCACTCCTCCCTCTGAGTCAATCCCTCCGCCGAGCCTCGGGGACACAGGGGATCGGTTCTTCTCCGTCCCCAGCCAATCAGAGCGCGGACGGAATCCGCGTATTCCCTGTTTTAACCTATAACGAGCGGCACGAGGACAGCCGGGTCACATCACCGCAGCGCAGCGCTGTGTGCGTGCGCGCCTTCTGAGGGGGCGGCGGGACTTTGCGCGCCGGAGAGTGGCGGGTGTCGTTAGCAAAGACGTGAGCAGAAATTGGGCACTTGTGACTGAAAAATGCGCTTTAATGTACGCGGCTGGCTGGCGGCCCCGCCTCGAGGGCCTCATGGGCGGTGTAGGCATGCGTGCCTGCCGGAAAACCGTGGCTGAGGCAGCGGGTTCGCCAACTCCAGGGAGATTCAGTAGGAATTTGAGTCCTGAACGAGTCCTAACGGTGGTAGTTCTGAGGGGAGGGGTAATTTTTCCCTCCCCCCCCCAAAAAACGTTTTCTGAGCAGCCTAAGATATATTTTGTACATCTTGTAATGTGTTTTTATGTAAATGTATTACCTCTTGCACTGTCAATAATTTCACACACATTCTCATCGTAAAAATTTATTTTTGTGACATTAACCTCAGCTTTAAAGTTCCTCCTTTCCATTAGTACTTTGTTCATTTCTACTGTTAGAAGGTAGATTTAGAGTAGATAGAAGGAAGAAATTCTTGGCTGTGAGGGTGGTGAGCCCCTGGCCCAGGGTGCCCAGAGAAGCTGTGGCTGCCCCATCCCTGGAGGGGTTCAAGGCCAGGTTGGACGGGGCTTGGAGCAACCTGGTCTGGTGGGAGGTGTCCCTGCCCAGGGCAGGGGGGTGGCACTGGATGATCTTTAAGGTCCCTTCCAACTGTGACCATTCTGATTTTATTAGAAACAGGCTTGTGTTTAGGTTTATAAACATTATAAAGGAAATAACATTACATTAAATACCTTAATTACCTGTTTTCCATACACACACCATCATATATGAATTGTATTTAAGCTGTTGAGAACATTCGGGACCTGAGACTTCTAGTTTCAGAACAAGGTTTATGTTTATTTACAGCCCCCTGGCTGTTAACTACATTAATCTTCACCGTCTCTCTTGTGTCCCATCAGTTCCAGGGTTTGGGGAGAATGACTTGCTACTTTCTGTTTGGTGAAAAGTCACTTTTCCTCCTTGCCAACCTCATCCTTTGTACATGTCATCTGCAGTTATGCCTATGAATGTAAAAGCCTAACAAGACATAGCTGAACAGTGGCTGGCAGGGAAGTACCACCACAGAACCAGCAAAGCAAGAATAGGTGGCTATCATAAGTCTTAGAAAATGCCATTAATTCAACTTTGGAAGACTTCCTAATGACAGGACATGTGATTTAGTGGTGTTTTTAGCATAGCGTAACTGTTCTATCTTAGTCCATGCAGAGAGTTACAATTTCTCTAAAAAAAAGAAAAAAAAAAAAAAAAAAACCAAAACCTCTTTTGAAATCCTGCAAAGTTTGTGTAGCGTCTCTTAGGAACAGTAGTTCTGCATCACTGTCTTATGTCTAAGTTTGGAGAGTTCTCACATAAATAGTTCAAGTATGTTAATTCAGCTGCTTGCTTACAGAGCCTTGAAAATCCTGCTAGAAATTTTCAGAGAAAGTCTAGTTACATGTTGAGAAAGAAAACGGTAACAGGCACATGACAGAGGCTGTATAGTGTCTGGGAGGTCACTCACTACAAAGGGAGACAAGAGGAAAATTCCTCTTTAAATATCCAAGTATGGAGTTGAAAGATGGTAAAGTATTAAGGAAGTCCTCATCTAGCTGGTTGTGATGCCTTTTTAATTATAGAACTTAGGCATTTTATCTCAATTTAATTAGACTAGCCTTCTCAATATCATTTTTGAAACTCAGGTCTCCTTGGGTAATGTAGAATTAACTTATGAAACAATGTACTTAAATGGACTTCTACTTCAATGTTCTACTTGTGAATTCTGTCTAAAAAAAATAATGTCCATTCCCTTATAGGAAGGGGACCATTCTTACTGTTTTTATATGCTGCTGCCCAATACCATGTAACCCTGCAAAACAGCAGAAACAGATCCAATTCCCTGCAAGCACGTGTACATTTAAAACTAGAATTTAGACATTCCTTTTCAATGAAGTATTCAGATAATGAAGGTCCCCAGCACAAGAAAAGTGTTCTTGAGCATTATTATACCAAAAAAAATGAAAGCAAGCAGTATTATGAAAGATTTTTGCATTTATTAGTACAAATCAATATAGCTGGTTACTCACATCACCGAGATACGCTACCTAAAATTGGGAAGCCTATGTAATTACAGGAAAGAGGGTAGGTTTAAGCTAAGTGATAACGAAAAGGAAGACAGGTACACTGCAGAGCAACACTCCTGGGGCTTGTTGGATTCAATCTGTTGCTGGCTGAAGCAGCATTGTCATCCTGCTATTAGCAGCATTAGCCTGCCCTTGCTGCCAGCAGGGAATAGTTGACAGAGATGTGAATTTTGCTATTACATAAGTGTAAATTGTGATATAATAGAATCAATTGTACTGAACTGTATTGCTATAGCATCAGAACTTGCCCTAGTAGTTTCTCTAGTCCCGTAACTAGAGGGCAAGTAAAGAAAAGCGACACAATTGTGTAACTTCAAATTTTCCAAGGAAAGCACATTTTGCAATGTTTATGTAAGTTAGCTGTTCCTGGGGTGAGCAAGTCACAGCTCAAAGCTATTCAGATTCTGCAGTTACATCTATACATCAAAGGCAATTCGATCAATTGATACTTTCTGTGATCTCTAATATAAAGTCTCTGCATTGTAGTAAACTCACAGTGGGATTGAAGAGGCTAAGTGACATGCTAGTAGGAGGAGGGGAAATCACAAAAACTGCAGGTGGTATTAAATGAATTAAACTAAGAATTATCACAGAGATGATATGCTTTTGTGGGAGATCTACACTTAATCCAATACTAACTTCAGCTTTCCTTTTCAGTTACTCAAATGCTCACTATCCACTGAAAGGCTGGGGTTTGATTCACTTTTGTATCCAGAAGACAGCAATATAATGGTACTTTCAGTTGCTCGTATTAAAATATATTTCATTATTCTGCCCAGGCATGCTGAATTTGGGAGACTGTTTGTCTGAATTCACACCTTTGAAATACTTGATACCTAGTTCTCCAGATAAAATTGTTTTGGCCACTTAACGTGAGCCTTTGTGTCTTCTGTAATATCTGCATTGACACATTTTCAAGTGATAGATGGTTCCCATAATTAGACAAAACAGTTCAGTAATGCACTTTGCTATTTATATTCCTCAGCTCGAAGTCAGATATGATGGCAGAATAAATATAAAAGCAGATTCTGAAGGGCATTGTCTTGATTAACATATCCTATACCAAATGTAAATATTCCTATTTCCTCCTGTCACACAAGGTTAAGAGAAACATCCTGAATTTGTTCAGACACACCTTTCAGTTGGTACAGTGGAATAAATAAAAAATAAAAAAAATTTCATTTTATACTTGCATTACAGAGAGCTAGTTCCATACAGATTTTCTGGTAAAACATTTAAATTCCCAACCCTCTTTGATACTAGTTGTAACACTTCAAATGTGAAATATCAAGAACTATTAGAGAATACAGACCTCAAGCCCTGTACAGGATACACTTAGCAATGAGGTTTTTTTAATTTTAGTATAGATTATTTCTGCTTGCCCTCGATTCTCATTTTGTAAGACTGCTCATTGTTTCCACAGCATCTTTATTCACAAAATGTGGTGGTGTATCTATCTATAATAGTTGAAAAAAATTAGAAGAAAGCATTTCTTCCATCTTTACAACACATTCCCAATCTATCAATAAAATTAACTTACAGAAAAAAAAAAACCCCATAATGTGAAACCATAGCAGTTCATTCATCCTCCAGTAAAAAAAAAAAAAAACAAAAACACACACTGCTGAACAGTTGTCCTCCATCAAATAAAGTATATATTCTGGGATGTTTCTAGAGATTTCATGCTATAATCCTTAATAAGGAGGTGACAGTGGAACATTTAAGAGTTTTTCTTTATGCAGAAAATAATTACCCCTCTACTAAAAAGGAAAAACACACCTTGAAAGTTACAGCTCACTGCATACCCTTATAACGTGTTCTGAAAGCATAAGGGATTTGGGTGCTGAGTGACAGCCAGATAAAAGCACAGCAGACTTGTTCTGTGACTTCTGAAGAGGAGGATTTGAATTTGTGGAAGGAGTGAAGGTTAAGAAACTAAAACTTGTCAACAAACAAGCTTCTCTGTTTTCCCTAAGGGCAGAAGAAAGATTCCAAAGTTTGTGTCTGCATGGACTGTTGGAACACACACACAGACACACACACAGACACACTGCAGGGGGAACACCAAAAAACGCCAAAACCCATTACATCTTCACATTTTAATTTAGAATTACTTGCACATCTCAAAGGTCAGCACTGGATTATATATAACCTAACTAAAATTCCTCTTGGAGCCTGTCACCAACTGTCATGTAGCTATGAATAGGTATAGGAGTCACCCACTTGGGAGCATTCATTAGTTTGAAGTATTACTGATATCTGTGCACACAGAAATTTTTCACATAATTTACTAAGTTATCTCCAGATCCTAAATCACTATCAGCAAACCTGAACTAAGTCACCCAATCGTTTGAATTTTTTATACTTTGACTGAGACACTTAAAGGAAAGAAAAACAAAGGAAGCGTTTTGTGCGAGTGTGTATCATTTATTGTAGTTCAAGAGAGTCAGGAATCGAACAGAAGACACAGCGAAAAACAAAAAGAAAAACAACCTTTTTTTCAGACTTAATTTTAAAACACTGTGGTTTCAAATCCTTTTTAAAAAGGAAATTCAAGTATCATATGCAGGGGGCAGTAATACAAAAATGTTTGTGAATATTTTTTTTTATTCTTTTTTTAAAAATGTAATTCTACATTTCCTGCACCCTTTCTGCTTTGGTAAGGCCAAGCCATGGATACAAATTGGTACGCAACATAAAAAAAATGACCCCTGCCCCAAACTGCAGCCTCCAAGAGTAAAAGGATCTGCTCTCTGCGGACAAGCTCTAACGGCTCAGAACTGTCATTTAGCATATATTTTATCTGCAGCATTAAAAGAATGGATTTTCTTTTTTAAAAAGTCACTGAAATCCTGGTATTCCCAAGCATCTCATTCATGGCAGCTGTTCTAACATATTTCTATCTCGAGGCTTTTCAAAAATACCAGAGCATCTAGATCAACATAAAGAAAAGGGACATTTCAAAGAATGGAAATTAAAATCCATGTGTGAAATCTTTGCTTTTTTTGAAGTTATCCTTCTGTCTAACACCAATTAAAAACCAAATATGCAAATATGTATAATATAAAAATACGATCCCAAGATTAACACTTTGTTGCAGGCACAGTTATCGCACAGAATATGTTCTTTTGAGGGCAGGGGAATGATTTTGATTCACAGGGATATTTTTTTTTTGCATTACAAAAAAAAAAAAAAAAAGACAGCAGTGCAGGATTGATGGGTGGAAGAGGAAGAAGGGAGGGAAAGAGGAAAAAGTTACTTTAGCAGCAAAATGTCCAAGGTTCTAACCACAATCAAATTAATGGATATCTGGCTGTAAAAAATAAGGTTGAAGGGATGCTGCCCTGATCCATTCATCTTTGCTAAAATAATTCAGCTGTAAAAACTCCAAAATGTGACATATTGAAGGACAGTTTTGTAACATAAGCAACTTCCTAGCTTGTCCTCCATGTTATTGACCATCGTTATCACTTAAATATATGTACAAGAATTAAGCCGCTTTTCTCCTCGTCGACATGCTCCTGGTCACGACTGCAAGCCAGTGACAGTGGGCATGCTAATCCCATCTATAGCTTTCCAAGTGTATCTGTTCCGCTATCACCAGAACAGCCCACGCCCCCGTTCTGCCCGTTGGTGTTGGCGTGCACTGCAAGGGAATTTTTAATGGTCAGCATTCTGCTTGTCTCTCATCCAGGCTTGGATTTGCTCTTTAAGTTCTGGCACTAATAGCATAAAGAGAAAAAAAAAAAAGTATTATTAAGTTAGCAGTTGAATTATTTAGTAATACTACTTTAAGTAAGCTCTGCATAACCAATAGCAATTTCTTTTCTAGAAACCTGATAAGGAGTATCTACTACTATTGTCTTCTCTATCAGTATATTTTCTGCACAGCCTTGAGTAAATGAGTTACTCATTTACCTACCATAATAGTATCATTTTGCCCGGTAGTTATGAAGGCAAGGGTGTGGGTTTTTTCCCCAAAAAAAGGAAAACCAAAAGGAATGAACTCTTCTGTGTAAGTTGAGACAAAAGAACCATTACCTCTACACTATCTTCTGAAAGTATATGGAACAAACTGCACACAAATGGCTTCCCCCAGCCAACAGTTCCATTGCTAACTCTTAAACGGATACCTGGTTCCAGCATATTTTCAGTCAGTGTCTGGCGATTGAAAGGATCGGTGGAAGAGTTCAACAGATGCCTCAGGATGATTGACCTGTCCATAATAGTTCCAGATGGCAACCTCACGGGATCAGTCATCAGAGTGTCCATAAGTGGATCTGAGGGCACAAGTGTCTCCTCATTAAATTGAGGACAATAGCTACAAGTTCTATCTGCACACAAAAATACAGTACAATCCCAGGGAAAAAACAAACCAAAGAAGCTTTTAACTCTATTTACTTAACTATTTCATTGAAATAGAGCAGGATGTAAGGCTTCATAAACGATACACAGTTTCTATTTGTATATACTCTTACTTTGAATCAAAGTAACAAACCAAATCCCTCTTCTCCTAAAAAGTCAGTATTTAGAAAACCCAACTTGCCTCTGAATTCATCCGGAGCATCGCTGTAATCGATTTCTGCACGGGCATTCTTGGCAACAATTTCCTCCACTTTCTCTGCCAGCAGTTTGAATTTCTCTATTGCTATGGTTGACTTGATTCCAGCCTTTCTCATCTTTGAGATAACCTCCTCAAAGAGCTCTTTACTGTAGGACCTCTACAAGCAAAGCATAAAAAGCGAACTTTGCTGAGTTGTTCTGTCCTAACACGCCATAAAAATTCTAAAGATCTTTTAATGCATTTTTAAAACTTCAAAAGGAAGGGATCAATGAAACCACAACATTATGTCAGACAGAAAAGCAGTATGCAGATAACATTTCATCTAGCACCAAAATGTCAACTTTGGGGTAGACTTATGCTTTTTTACTGATCATCACCACTGTAGAACTGTTTAGAAACCCCAAAGAAAAAAAAAAAGGCAACATCACCTAATCAAAATGAATATGACACTCGGAGAGGCTGACTATAATTATTAGGGTTGTTCCTTAGACAAAACATCTGTCTTGCCACTCCTGTCTATTCTTGTCCTCACAAGTCTTGGCTGAAAATACAGCATAAACCAAAAAGCTCTCATGAGTTCTTAACTTCTCTGATAATGCGCAAGGCAGTACTAGGAAAGAAGTGATTCTTTCTCCTAACCCAAACAAAAACAAACAAAAATCCCAGCCCGTGATGTTGCAAAAATAGTATGGCAATTCCCAGGGAGCTAAAACTTGCTGGAAACCTGCCAACTGGTGCAGTAAGAACTGTGCAGCTATGTAGTACAGCGTCCAGAGAGACCAAATGCACGTCCCATAATTTCAACTGAAGCAAGCATTGCTTTCATGGAAAAAAAAAAAAATAGGCAAGGACTTTTGAAAGCTGCTTATGTTCTAAAGAAACCATTTTCTTTTAAGTTCACAATGCCATGTTCTGATATAAGGCTTTTAATAAAAATTGTTATTTACACCGCAGTGCAAGGCTGAATTAAACGACAAAACAAAACACATTAAGGCTCACAGATTTCTGTTTTCCTTGAGGATTTTAAAATGTTCAACACGGCCCTACTTCTTTCATCTACACTATATTGCACCAAGAAATGCCATTCACTACTTTGCAGACACAGTGCCCACCCAAACTCCTTTCTAGTCCCCAAAGGAGACCAGAACTATGGCAATATGCCCAGGGCTTTATAAGCGTTTTCAGATTCCTTCTAATACGTGCTAGGATTGGCAAACGGGGGATGCATCAAAATGCTTTAGAGAGACCCTGCCATGATCAAGCAACTTTTTGTTTGTTTTGTTTTGGTTTTTCCCCTCCTAATACCAGCAGCCATTACCCAACTGTGCATTTCCTTAGTGTTTCTTTCCTGTCATTGACAGTTTCCAAGATACTAGTCACTCCCCTGCCTTTTTATGAAGGGCTACTTTGTTAATTAAGCTTTATTCCAGTTCCCACACCAGCAGGCTTCTTTCTTTTTAATCCCTATGTCATTGCTGTGCATTTTGCCGTGGCTAGCATCGATGAATGAATGATGGATAACATTCTTACTTCCATGTACACTGACCAGCATTAAAAAATACACTGCACACTCATTAGACACATGCAAACACATCAGGTCTGTGTCGGAAGTGTTACTGATGTTATCGGCAGTGATCAGAACTCAAGTAATTGCAGAAAAAAGATCATGTTTTTTCTAGACATGCACTAGACATGCAAATACAGCTTCAAGTATTGTCAAACAGCTTCCACTAGAATTTCAAGTGGCCACTGAGAACATTTTTTTCCCCTAGATTTTGAAAAGTTTGTATTATAAGCCACAGGCATGGACAGATGCGATTCTCTAGTTCAACAGCTTTACAGAAACAGAGGTGAGCGATACCTTATCTACCTTAAGAATTAACATTCTGCTCTGAAGACTACCACGAGTAGTTCAAAGGTGTCTCACGTGTGTTGCGTTTTGTCAGTTTATTACACAGCCATTTAATAAGAGGAAAGGGAATACCATTTGGAAGCTGTTAATCTAGAAAGTGAACTTTGGATTGTTAAACGAGGCTTTTGCTCTCAATCCCAGCTCTGCCTGTTTCACATGTTCTTGATGAGGAACGGGGGGAGGGAGGCAAAATTCTTGGTATGTTTCAGTTTTCCCACTTGCAAAATTAGGACAAAGTACTTCTGCTAATTTACCAGGAGGCTGTAGCTAGTAAGTGACTAATGCTGAGGAAATTTCCTATGTGTGTGAAGTGCTGGAGATATTTATGTGTGCCTATAGGTTTGCAAAACACTTTGAAAACCTACCCATCTACAAAGAGCAGACAGAATATGAATATAAATGATCTGCTGAAAGAAAACAAACTGGAAGCATATACGATAGAAACTGGGTGGCAGCATAAAAGTAGGATGAAACCTTCTAGAGAATTCTGCGAATTCCACAGAACGTCCATCCACAGTGCTTTTGCCCTTAGTCCCCTCATCTTTTTGGAGCTCACCTGATCATCAGCAATCGCTTTAGCAAAGCGAGCACAATCTAGCTGTAGATAAATGTCAGTCAGTTGGTCCAACAGCTTCTTTGGTTCAAACCCGTATTTCTCAGGGTTTTCCACTTTCAGGTCACGGCACTTGGGGCCACACAGTTGCTGTAAGTTAAAGTTCAACATAGCGGCCAATCGCGGTCCAAGTTCCTACAAGACCAAAGTAAAACACAGATCACAGCATGAAGGCAGTGATAAAGAAGCTTATCACTAGATTTGCATACAGCAAGATCAGGAATTAACTAATTAACTAATAAAATTATCATTTTGTAGGTCTGCAGGAAGCATCTTTTCTTTATGCATGTTTTCCATTAAAAGAAAAAATACGCAAACAGCTTCTGTCTGGAAGGATCACACCATCTCAGTGACTCAGGTAATGCTCTTAACATCAAATAACTTCAACAGCAATTAAATTTCAGTGAGTTGCAGAACGGGGAGGAGAAAGGAGACGAAGGGCTACCAAACATTTCCACGTTATTATCCAACATTAGAGACGTTAGAGAAGCCAGAAACGAAGTTAAACTTAAGCAGGACTTACAGGTCTGAGAAAAGGCTTTTGAACCTGCTTGGTAAGGATATGAAACATATCAACAGTTTCTGTTGCCAGGGCAAGATATGAACGAGACACACGCTCATCCTGAGCTAGCTGCGATTGCCGAGCCTGTTGCTGATCCTAGAAAATAAACATTCAGTGGTTACAAGTCCATTGAACTTCCTACATCATCACCCATCAACACCTTAATAGCCATAATGCTAACACAGTCTAGACAGATAAAAGAACAGACTGCGATTCAAATCCATATGCGATACATTTTTCAATTTAAGGTACAGCTCACTTTTACTACCTAATACTAAATGAAAGTCTGCAGCAATTTTCCAGAATTCTGTAACACTAAAAATGAATGCACATGATGTCACAAGACTCCACAGTTATTGAGTCTGTTTACATCCTGTAACTGCTCCTCACAGCTGCAGAACTGGGTTATGCTTCCTTTCCATCCAAATGCTAATATTTCTAACACCAGCTTGGGATCTGAGAGTCCAGTGAGGTTCTCTCTAATTATTATTATAAGTAATGAACACTCCACACTGGAATGGTCTGGAGATGATGTTCCAGCTCTTTGTGTCACTACAGTAATGCCTTTACCTTGCTAGCAGACAGAAACAGGAATAAAGGCTTCAGAAGACCAAACCAGAATAATTTTAACAAACAAGATCTTTATAGCTTTTCTTTTCAAACTCCTTTTTTTTTTTTTTTTTTTAAATCAATAACCTTAAAATAGAAACGCCTGACATTGGTGGGTCAACACACACAATTATTGTTTAATCAGGCTAAGGTCTGAGGTATAGGACTCTAATTGTCAGCATCGAATCTACCCAGGATCAATGCATTAACGAAATAAAAGCTTCTATTCCTTGAAGTCAATTCAACTGGCGAACATCTTCCAAAACCTCCTTCAAGAAGGTTAGGGTCTCAATTTCTCCACTTAGAATTAAGTGCACAGTAATTTAAAACTTTATACTACTTCCACTTCGCACCCCACTCTTTGCCAGCCACAACATAACTACGCAGAATGATGTTTTTTGCAGAATGTCATCCAGAGTGACCACGGCCATACTGGCAGCAAGAAAAAGCATCGAGAACTGCTTCTCGTGAGCAGCTCTTTGGTGCTGCCCCATATTAAAAAGTTCTTTTAATGGTCTTGAATTAAAAAATTAAAAATAAGTAAAGGGCACTTTGAAAAACAGCTCTGTTCACCCTGGGCAGCAGGTCCCATTGTTCTTTATTCTTCATCTCCTCTTGCACTTCATGGATACGTTTTAGGGACTCCAGACTCTCATCCAGCAAGAAAGTTGTATCGTTTATCAGCATGTTGATGTAGCGAACAAACTGCTTCCCAGAGCTGAAAACATCGAAACACAGTTATGGCGGCAGTAGAGTAGATGGGTGTGCAGACCAGCCTGCAACCCCAGCAACACTCCTCCTGCACTGTGTATTTCCAACAACAATCCCATTCCCCACACCAAGTTGATTGTGGTGTCCAGAGCTCAGTTTAGAAACATTCCAGTTCTACTGGAAGGGGTTGCCATTTAAGATACAATGGAAAGCAGCGTCACCCATTCCCAAAGGCAATGACCTCCTCCGGTCATCGCCTAAGCAGCTTGCGTGACAGTAAGCGGCATCATACACAATTTCTTACTCACTTGAACTCTTCCATAAATGTACCATGGTGAGCTATATTCTGCCAGAGGCTTTTGAAAATGGTGCTGATGTGGTAGCGGATCGTAAACTTGTCATAGAATTCGCTAGTGGCTCCAGTATGTTCAACATCTGGAAAAGAAAACAGATCCCAGAAATGAAATCAAAACTCTTTCCCACCAGGATTCACCTGCACACACCACCTCTCTCCCTTACTGTCTGCAATGTGATGAGCTTCAAGCACCAAGCTTTAAAAGATGAAATTCAATTCCCATTCATAAGTCTCCATCTTAGACCCCATTAAAAGAAACACTGTGCATTTTACTAATCCAGAACCAACCTCATTTCTGGAGAAAAAACCTCAGAAAACAAAACTTTCTGTCTAGTCAACTCCACCCTGCTCTTCGTCCCACAGCCTAAAATTTCATTAAGAAAACTCTGGGAACACTGCAAAAATACTTGGTTTTATGGGTGCAAACCCCTTTTGAAGCACCCAAATCTACAGGAGTAGCAAAACCACAGTCAGAAGATTTAAAATCCCAATATTGCTTTACAAAACAAACAAAAACCTTCCAGTATGGAATCCAAACACCACAAAAAACAACTGTCACATTAATCTACAGTGCTAGTGCACAGCAGCTTGTGGAAGGACTAGAATTCTCAAGGTTCCATCTAATGCTATTTCCCCGATTCCTGAGCAACAAAGCCTCATCTTCACAAGACCCAAGATGTACCTGGGTTGTTTTTTGGGGTTCTGTTTGTTTTTTAAACGTTACAACAGCCTTTTGCCTTGTAATGCTCATTGCTTACTGTACACTCACTGAAGTATAGACAAAGAACTTACCCGTGTAAAACTTCATCAAGGAGGGGACTAACAATTTAGTGGAGAGAGGATGATTCTCAATCATTTCAAAGAACTTTTGCGTCCGGGGCTGAACAGCTGGATTTGTCATGAACATCACTTCCACCAGCTTGGCTACTAAGTAAGGATTTCGGATGTAGTTCTGGTTGCACAGCATCACAACAAGGAACATCACTATGTCCTGAGTACAGGGCTCATAAAGCACCTGAGGAGCATACCTGAAAAGAGGGAGACAAGGAAAGCAAAATGAAAAACCCCAGCCCTGTATTATCTGCAGATGATTTATCACATACACCAAGTAAGTTCAGATCACTCATTAGCAACAGGAAATGTTTAGTCATTTTATCATAATTTCCCATCCTTCTTTATAGAAACTAGATTTTTTTACTCTTCCAAAAGGTCTTGCCAGCTCTTCACTAGTGGAAGCTGAATTTTAGCCTGAAACACTATCACATTCTTTTGTTGCTGAAGTATCACTTTAACAGCACCTCAGGAAGGGAAGAGCAAACATCTCCTCATCACATAACACAGGAAAGTCTGAATTTGAAGGCACGTTTTCAGGAAGAAAGTGACCAGCTTCAGAACTCCAGGATTACATCTGAAGAGTGTTCACGCCCGTCTAAGCTCCTAAAACTATACAAATGCATTTCATCCCAGCAAATTTATAAATGGAGGAATTTTCTACTTATTAAGCTACGACTTTTTAAAATTATTCTTCTAGTGATGATTCAAGATATCATGAGATCAAAAGGACTCAGCAAACTCCAAACCATAAAGAAAATTCTTGAGGGGATGGAATCAAAAAGCCTTCAACTTTGTTCCAAGAAAAAATTAGGTTAGAAGGGACTCTGGAGCTCATCTAGGCATTATATCCACAGCAATGCCTGCCAGTCTTATGGCTGTTGTTAAAAAACAGAGCATTAACTACAGAACAGCTGGGAAACTACTTTCGCACCCAAAATTTACATGCACACCACCCGTTATAGGGGTAAATGGTAATACTAATTTCTTTCTGATATAGCTTTACTTACTGTACAATAAAAAATAAAAATTCAGCAACATCTTCCACGTAAAACTCTGGCAATGCTGCAAATACCTTCGGAACTTCAGGAGTTAAAGGCAATTTTATGCTGTAGAATAAAAGAGACAACAAACAGGACAGTCAAATAGCAGGGTTAAGTCAGAAGTGTCACGAGCTCTCTTACAGAATTCTCCTATGGGAATGCTTTACGAGAGTTCTGAAACTGATTTTTTTTAGATCCAGGTCACTACTTCCAGTACACTAAAAACACCTGAGGGTTGATACCCCCCCAACTGAACCTTAAACTATAAGGCATATATTCCATGCAAGAATGTATGTCAACAACATAAATAAAGTAACAATCACGTAAGAATACAGATACTGCAAAAAAAAAAAAAAACACATCATCACCATTAAAACTCTAGAACTGCTAAATTCAGTAAACAATTTAACATGATCTGAGAAATCTTTGATACAGATTACACAGACTATCCTGACACTCACTTGGGATAGGCAGGGTCAAGAATGCGAAGCATCAGCTGAATCACCATGCCGTAGAAATTCAGGCATCTCCTGAGAAAGTTTTCATCCAGCAAGCCAGCATCCGCACAAGCCTTGCACCTCACCAGTTTCTGCAGAATATACATACAAAAACTAATCCAGGGCAAGACAACATAAAAGGAAGGTCAAGTCTATCCAAACTAATCAATACATCTACAAATTATGACAATCGTACAATGGTGTCTTCTTAAAATATGCCCTTATTTGAAGAAAACAGGGCACTTAAGCCCCAACATATCAAGAAAAATGTGCACATAATTCAGAGTTGCAAGAAGAGGGGAGCCTTTTACAAGCTTTATGGGAACAGTGAAAGAAATAGAGGTATCAAAGTGGGAAAATGTGCAGTTAAAGTAATTTGGGTGATACAGTTCAGGAAATGTTTCAATTTATACGAGGAAGACCTAAGTGGGACAGACCTTCAAAAGAGGGGACCCCAGCATACACAACTTTGCAAGAATTCTACATGAGATGAGGAACACGAGAGTTCCATCTCCATCTTGGGCATGGATTGTGCATGCACAACTGCCCGTGAACAAATCACAATCCCTTTGCTGTTCTCTCTCCAATAAAAATGGTATTATCTTCTTTCTGAGGAATACTGGCTAAGTTATTCTTGGTGTTACTTTGAATTTTGAATTCACCATTAATGTTGTATTGTATCATGACCACCATCTAGCATAGTCAAAAACGTTTTAACAAGCTCACGTGGTTCATAAATTCAAACCCACCATTTTCAAGAAGCATCAGTGGGAAGTTACATTTAAACATTAGGACACAAAGTGAACATACAGGCAGGCTGACAGTGGCACTTAGTTGAGAACTGAATCACTTACAAACCTTAAGCTGTGTCTTGCAACGTTTCAGCATTTCTCGATGCCTGGTAGCCAGAGGAGAATCCTTCCATTGACTTTCATTGTTTTTCAAATCTTCAACAGTCCTGAAAACCAGATGCAATAATTAGATATCACGACAGAGAGGATACGTACTGCCATCTACAAGGCACTTAACCTACTTATCTGCTACATACAGAGGAAATATTGAGAAGAAAAATGGGGGAAAAAGCTAATAATTTTCATAGAAGTTACCCATCATCATAATGAGAAAAGTAAGTTGCTTTTGTAAATGCAGACTGAACATCTGCACAGTGTGTATTCAAAGGCATGACATACACTAGCTCCAACATACACGCCTGCCAGAAATCAGAGCAGTGGGAAAAAAAAAAGAGGATGAAACACAGAAGGTATTTCTCCTGTCTGACAAACTAATTTTATCCACTGTATAAAAAAAAAAAAAGTATTTGCGTTATTTTTTCACACTGAATTCTACAGTCACCCTAAAGGAAGTTTAAAAGGATATTACTAAAATTAACCCTAAGACAAAGAAAGGCTGGTTGAGTTAACAACAAGATATTCAGAGATCTCATTTGTCTTCTAGTATCAGAAAGGAAAATGGAAAAGCGAATCAGCTAAGGAAGACAAAGGTGGCTGACAGCAAGACTTGCTAGAAACATCTTCCCTTTCCCAAGACACAAGTCTGCATCTTGTGTGTCTTCCCACTTTCCACCACTGTAAATGATTTTTCGCAGTTTTTTCTACCCTTCTCATGCTCCACTTCCCACAAAGTCCAGGTTTGCAGAGGAGTACAACACATGAACAGCCTGTAGTCCCCTGTCAGTGTAAGGACCAGTAGATCAAGGTGGTTGATTTACCTGCCCTTCTCCTACCCATCTTCTCACTTTGCCCCACAGAAGAGAGAACTTAAATGTACATTACACACACCATTTACGTTTTAAAAAGCCTACGTATTCCCATACATGAATCCTTTTCAGGAAGGGCAGCCGACTGGAACAAACCTCAACATACTGTCTGAATATATATATATATATATATATATATTCAGCTATATGAATACTCTAAACACGAATTCTTTTCCACATCAATCTCTGCCTACAGCAGAAAAATATCCAGTCTAATGTCTTTATTCCCAACATCTAATTACATTGCCCAATGTTGCAAGCAACTAAGCAGTTGATGGAAAATGCTGAATGCTAAGCTCTTACTGATGTCAGTAGAAGCCAAGAGCTCTTCACTCCGCACCGTTAGATGGAGATTGCTGCATAAGCAACTCCTTCGCAACAATTCTAAATAAGGAAAATGCAGCAATTCCTTTTTCAAGCCAAATGTATGGCTTATTTGCAAGTAATCCACAGCCTTTTTTATATGACAATACTTTTTTTTAATATGAAAATACTTTTTTTCTTTGAGATATACCAACTCTTCCTGCTCCATTCTCTGCAGCTTCTCAGGTTCTTGGCCTGCATGCGCTTTAAAAACTAGAAATTAAATCACTACGAAAGCAGTCCAAAAATCCTGTAATGAACTCGTACTACTGCCAAGGAACATTTACCAAAATGCAATGAGTGCAACTATAAACAATGGAAAATACTGATGATACGTAAACTGTTCTAATTTTAACAGAGTATTCTTCGAGGTTTAACAACTATAAAAGTCTGTTTGAATTTATGCCAAGAGAAATGGAAAACAGCAGTATCTGCATGTCAACATCATAACTTTTATTTATATTTTTTTAAATGGTAAACCACACGCTGAATTACATTTACACCAACAATATTAAGAGTTTATTGCTGAAGCCACTCCTTCTTCCCCAAGGGTATGACACGTTATCCCACCTCAGAAGCCAGGGAGAAAACTGTAAATATCTTCCAGGACATACAAAACAGCACAGGCACCAACTAACGACGTCTTGTTTCTGAAGTCACAAGTCATCTACAATGACTGGATTGTAAGACATGGAACTTTATATGCACTTCTACAGCTACGTCAAGGAGCCTGCAGCGCTGATGTCCACACACCATCAACCACACCACACAGTAAGTTATAATAAACAGTGTTAAGTCATGTCATGAATTGTCTTCAGAGCATTTTAGCATTCTACTGTCTTAAATAGAATGGTCTTCTCACCAATTTGAGCTGCCTTGTGTAACCAATATCCTCCATCCCATTACTACCTGAATTCCCGATTCAAGCTACTGTCCCTCAACGTAAGCAAAAATCCACGAGGGCCAAAAGCAGCAGATTAACAAATAGTTAAGATGATCTGTACTGAGCAGCAGTTTTACCCAGATTGCCATTCTAATTCCCATTAAGTTTATAGGAGTTGCCATCATGGTGAGAAGATGATGTTGCCAGGATGCTAGGACTCTCGGATGCACTAGATAATTAACAACTTCTAACCTGTTGAGTTCCCTGATGGCCCGCAGTCTACGTATGTACCGACGACAGCTTGGCAAGATTGAGAGATGATGGGCATGCAGGGTTAGGAAGAAACATTCTGTTGGGAATTTCGGCTCAGAAAATGGAGACGGATCCCTGTCTAGAAAACAAACAAGCAAGCAAGCAGTACAGGTGAATAAATTAAAAAGTGAACTGTCTTACTAGGGGCGAGACCTTGAACTCAACTTTAAAACAAGTAAGAGTAGACAGCATCAGGAATAAACATTTAGGAACAGGGGAATTATTTGCTGGAATTAAGTACTTCTGTGTACATCCAGTATCAAAAACTGAAGGCAGAGTAAATGCTTAACACATCTTACTAAGAGTACTCACAAAGTTCAGCAATCCAGGCTGCAACATCCTCCATTGTTGCTTTCACTCTTGTCTCATCTGTTGGGACATCGATACGACACCTGGGATGAAATATGTACATGGGATCAACCGTTTCCAGCTTTATCTTCGTACTTAGTTGCTGTAGTACCCATAAGAAGTTGAGCATAAAGCCATCTGTAGAGACCAAACGATCATCCGTCTGTGGAATAAGAAAGGAAATGGTTGAAGACACAAGCTCTGAAGTACAAGGGCATTTTCTGCTGCTTTAACAGTATTCAACATAAACGAAGTATGCAAGTTCACGAAAAGGGAGAAATGATGGAGAACATGGATCTTCATCATAAGGAGACCTTTGTGACACTGGAAAGGTCGCTTACTAACCTACATATTATCTTTCTCTATGATTCAAGTAGTCATTCTCAAGAGTAGTAAACAAACATATAAAAAGAAGTAATAGGAGACCTAAGAAATTAAAAGGGCTTAAAAAGGCCTCTTGCAAGAATGGTTTGCCCCAGATAAAGACAGCAACAGAAGAGTTTCAAATAGTTGCTGAGCTTCAATTCATCAAGTGTAAAGTTTCTATTGCTTCTTCACTGGAATTTCACAGAAATATTCCTTGCAATGGTTCCAAGTGTTTGCTTTTGAAAAGGGGATTGAAGACAGCAATGATGCAAACTTCAGTTGTTAGGGATTCATGCACAGATTTTATCACAGGAAGTAAGTGCAATGCATTAATTAAACAATGGCAAAATACCATCCTTGTTGTTTCACTGGAAGCATGCCAGTTCAGATCTGCGTTAGTCCTTTTATAGAAACCACACAAATGAAGCTCAGCAACTTACCAGCTGGGAAATAGGTTTTTTTAAACATAGTCAATTGGAATGAATGACGCCCCCATGAACTGAAGGGGAGGCAGGGGAGAGTACAAAGCTTTAACCATCTAATATAAAATCCCTGTTAATGAAGTGACATGGCAGTCCTAAGACAGGAAACAACACCAACTGATCAAATAGGTAGAACAGAGTCATTTTGGAAACTTATTGAAAGAGATAAAGACTGATGACAGGGCTTCTTGCCTGTTGTAGGCATTCAAAATTATTTTGTCCTCCATTCCAGAGCCACCACTGCATGAGCCATCTAGTGCTATTTGTGCATTGACAAGCACCACGAATTACAGGAAGCACGTTCCTTTTATTTACCTGCATTTGTGCCTTTTTCATGTTGGCATTGACAATAGCTGCCATGTAATTGAGAGCCGCTTCTCGAGTTTCACCATTCAGTAAAATACTGTGTAGGATCTTGAACAGCTCTTGCTGGAATTTCAAGTAAACATTCTGTCAGGTTGTACATACTTCTGAACATTGCATTCCTGCTTTCTGTTGCTCCATAGTTTTACTTTCTACAAATTCCACAAAAGTAACTACAATTTCTGTTATGGTCTTGTTGTAAACATACGCATATATTAGTTATGAAATTAGTTACAGAAAAGATGTATATAGACTAGTGCAACACACATACTACTAATACAGTATGCATTTTTTTTACTCATCCTTTAACTTGAACTACAATCCATGACTGTTCTGTTACTTTCTGAATTGGCTTACAGCCTTAGACAAGTATTTGTAGCACGAATTTTTTTCCTAATTCCCTTCAGCCATATCCTAACAGCTTTGTTGTTTAATACAGAAGCTAGATTATTTTAGGTTATATTCTTCATCTATGTCAAGACCAAAAAACCCACAATATTTTTGCATTATTTTTAAACACAAGAACACTTACCCTAGCTAATTCCAGGTAATGTTGCAAAGACTGGCTAACAACCCGGGTGTTTTCAAGAGTAATTGCAGGCCCTGAGAAGTACTTTTCAACTACTTTGTTCTGAAAGTAGAATGAATATTGGCAAACGTATTGAACATACTGGGGAAGGGAAAAAAAAACCCACAAGAATCCAACCAAACAAAAACCACCCATCACAGTACAATCAACATCCTTCTGTAACACTTACGTCATCTTCAGCAAAGACAGAGAGACTGAAGAAGGCTCCAAGATAGGAAAGTCTTTGCAGCTCTCTTCCTGCACCTGTGCTTAAAGATTTAGGCAACCACAAGGGCAAAGAGACAACCTAGAAAATAAGTGAAACAGCAAGTTGATGAAAGCTGCCATGTCAGCTGTACTGTTTTACCTGCACTTCAAGCGTTTGCCACATGCCCTCAGTTCTTCAACATTCAGTCATGCCAATGGCTAAATGGAAACATCTCCTCGGGATTTCAACATCTAAGCAAGTCCCGTTTGTTTTCATTTTTCTAAATTCTCAGGGAAAAGGACTCCTTTACCAGTTTACTTTAAACTACTGTTTAGCATGAGATACTACAGCAGTCCCTGTTTACAGTTCTGAAGAACATTATCAAGGTGGATCAAATGATGTAACAGTTACATGGTTCTTTTAACTTGAAAAAAAATCAGACTGGATACACTTACCAAACTGCACATAGGGTGTGTTTTCCCAAACTTGATTTCACAAAGTTCACATAGTGCCTATAAAGACATCCCAAGAAAAATCACTTTTTTGTGTAATTCCTGAGTAACCTGTCTGCAAATAACAAGCTTAACATGGTAAACTGCTGAAAGAGCCAAACCTTTTGCCCTTAATCAGTGGAAAAACTTTTACCTTCTACAATGGTGAAGGGGTCCAAAAAGAGCTAGAGCACACCCTGCTCCCACTTTAGCTTTTACATCTGTTTCAAATTGTCTCAAAAAGGCTAACATGCCTCACAGAACAACAAATTATTGCGCTTATTTCAAAAATTAGCTGTGCAAATTGTTTGTTTGCTCAGAACATAACAATGCCTTTGCTGGACTCCTGAACTGCCACAGAAAAGTCAGTAACAATAATAAATAGAGCAATTGTTCTATACATACACCAAGGCCTTTGTCTTTTGAATCAGAGTGGAAAAATGTCAGATGAACACAGAAGCCAGAAACAAAGAATCCTATCCAAGATCTCTAACTCACTTTCAACTGCAGCACAGAAAAAAGGAAAGCAGTTATGAGACGATACTGAAAACACAAGAATACTGTAGGCTTTCACATATCCCGCTTTCTCCTCTATTACATGTTCTCATTCTTCAATTATACTATAGCTAGGAACTACCATTCCATCCTTTTGGTGCACATTGTGCCAACTAGAGATGATAAAAATGGAGTATCATTTTCAAGTAGCCCGTACTTGTAACCAACAGACAAATCTGCAAGAGCTGGCAATTTAAACTGGGGGCAATAACAGAAGAGCAGGAAAACACAGAACCAGCAACAACTATTATTTTTGCAAAAGTATCACAGTTGCTCAGTCAATTTGATTTGCAGCACCCCAGTCCAGTTAATTTCCTGAAGTACAAATGAAACCTGAGATGTAACAGCCTTTTTTGGCATCACACGCTGAAGACACTAAAATCTGAAGGTGTTAGCTGACAATGCTCAATTTACCCAAGAATTTAACTTGCTCTTTTGTGGCCAAGCATGCTTTTCAACAGACTTTTTTGTTTTGTCACTAAAAGCAGTAGGAGGGCAGCAGATCTAGGGACTAAAGTATGCGCTTAAAAAACCCTAAAAATGAAAGACCCAGCTTTTCAGCCAAGGAATATTATGAAATTTGCCTACAGTAAACAGTCACCAATTCAAACAATTTTGGATTTAATGCAATAGTTTCGCACATACAAAAGCGAGTCCAACAAACACTGTCATGGATATTGGGCCTTATTTCCCAGACTTAAATTGGGAGGAGCTTAGCAGGATTTTATAACCACCCACAGTAGTCTAACTAGTATGCATGAAGAAATCCATACAATTGATTAATCTTGTATAAAGCAATGCATATAAACATTTGAATAGCCCACTATATAAACTCTATAGATTAAGCTTAAGATATTAATGGCCTCAGACTCTACTGGATTTTTAATGGTCTTTTACGCATCTCATACCATATTAAGCTCCCAACATGGAGTTTAATAGTAACCCACTAACCAAACAAAGCCCAAAAATGTTGAAGTGCATTATCTTGTATAGAATCTGCATTAAGATATCAATAATCATAAAAAACTGCTTCTAGAAATGAACAGTGCTTACCATAAGGGGGTATTTAAAATTGTCACTATCAAGGGAACACTCTTTGGAAGCTACAGCCAGGCCTTGTAAGATGGGAATAAAGATCTGTAAAAACAGAAGTAGATTACTTTATTCAAGAGTAGGAAGCAATCAAACGACAGTATTGCTGTCCACAGCATGAAATGCCTGTTCATTCTTCAGATACTGCAAGTTACACAAAAGAAAAAACTAAGATCTTTTCTTTAAATTCCCATCAGTTAAGCCGGAATGCTTAAGACATTATTCAAAGCTAAAAACCAACTTGCTTGATATAGTGTATGCACCATATCGACTTGATGCCTGAGTGTAACGACCTACCCGTAAAAACTTATTTCCAAGCACTTGTATCTATTTTTCCTGATGGCGTTCTAACTTGTTTCCGAACATTTACTTTGCAAACCAAATAACCCCAGATACAAGCTGAAGCTGACAAATAGCAATGTCAGCACCCTGACAAAAAGCCGGTGTTGTTCCATCAAGTTCTCTGCATGAGAAACCCACACAGGGAAGCACACACGTTCCATACAGCATCCCTGCAGATACTGTACGCACACGTACAAGGACAGATATTACATCCACAAGTGAGAGCACAAATTCTGCAGGTCTCCAACAACTTGATTGCCCAAGTGAATGATAATTTATTTGCCAATACACTTGGAGTAATAATACAGCTTTAATTTTGCACGTCATGTAAGCAAGTTGGTTTTGTGCTGATAAGCTGTAACTGCGCCGAGAGTAAAGATAATAAGCAGCAGTCAAGGATTGTTACGAAAGAGGAAGTGACATAACAGGAACTTATTAATCAAAAGTAATTATACCCAATTAGTAAATCGCAAACAAAAAATATTATTAAATTGTATTACTGAAAAGGACTATAAAGAGGTTGTTTTCTGCTTCAGCTAGAGGAATGGTTCTCTTCTCCAGGGTAGGTGACCTTTAACACTTTCCACAACCACTTTTTGACAGTCTTACGTGTACCTTCATCTGCATGAACTTTACTAAAAGGTGTCCAGAGAGAGATATAAATTATTAAAAGATGCTTGCACTACACATACAAATTAGCTAATGTCTTTTTTTTTAAATTGGAAGGATAAATGCCATTCTGAAAGCCCCTTTATAACTAAGTCACATAATACTACAGGAGCACTAATTAGAGACAATTACAACCTTACTGATCTACTTTAACATTGTATGGGCTAGAAGAACTTTGCCAGCTTCCTGTCTTAATTACTAGGCCCACCAGTTCCAATTTTTTTTTTTTTTTTTTATCATCTCAGTGAATTACTCTGACACACAAAATAAGCCAAATAATGTTTCTCAGTCACCTCCTCTGTGAAATATGAAGACTTAATGGAGTAGGATTTGTAAAATGCTCTTAGCACCTTAGATGTAAACTATTAAAGTCACAAATAAGGCTAAAGACTGCAAGATAGAAAAAACAATAGATCTTTGAGTGCGATTACAGAAGACTGCTATCTTACACATACATTTTTAGGATATTTTGTACAGAAGCCTAGAAGGATGAAAACCCAAGATCAATCCTGTAATATATATACGGCCGCACATATTCTGAGTAGTTCACTTCAGCATTACATAAGTGTGCGCTGCTTATTAACAAACGCACTTTTAATAATTAGAACCATCAAATAATGAGTGTCAGTCTTTTTCACAAATGCCAAATGAGTTAAAAATGAGCAAAACCAAACTCCAAGTGCTTCGCAGGTTGGTAGCCCCTGAAGTAAAGGTACAGAACTGTGAGATGCAGAATAAGCCTCTGGAAATCCACTCTCTTGGATATTGCAAACTGCAGAATCATATGATATAATTATTTCTTTTTTACCTATGCCTTACCTGCTTGAACACCTCTTCATCCTGATAAGTTGTTCTCACCAATTCTTGGATGAAGCCAAATGGGAGATTCCTACACAGCATATACGGTACCAGCAGAGACTGCTGCTGCAATGACCTTTATTTGTATAAAAAAAACATATCCCAAACTACTGATTATTTCCAGTAGTATTTGTAGTAGTATTTGCAAAAATGTCAGAATAATGACATCTAAGGATGTGCCAGAGAGCAGATTACCAACATGTAGACACATCTGCTCCTTTCAGAAGTAACCAATCTTCTTTTCTCAAGTTACTTTTGGAAAGGTTATTGTGAAACAGATGCTACTGCCAACATCATGCTTTAGTTTAATGAGGCTGGAAGAAAATAACAGCTTCTGTGTAGTAATTGGTTCTCCCTTCTACTCCTCTCTAATGAAAAGGCCCTTTGTTACGCTCAACTAGTGAAGGAACAACATTTTTTGATGTTTGTTTTTCCAGATTAAGAAAAGAACATAACATTGGTCATTTCTGAATTAATACAGTCATTTTTAACTGCTCCCTAAGATTTTTGAAAAAGTATCTTTTTTTCCTAATTACCTATATAAAACTTATGTCAACACTGGTTCGCATAAAGAAAAAACTAATCTCAAAGCACAGTGGAAAAACTGGTGCACCTTTAAAGATTATAGAAGTATTGTTTGGAAAGATAAATACAAAATTATGGAGATTTTAGTAAAAGTCCTATTTCAAAAGCCTTTTTACTGTTGCAACTATACAGGCTGCTAGTTAAACAACCGCTGTTGAAACAACTATACTTGAAATCTCAGAGTCTTGATTTAGCGTAGAATGTCTACACACAGATTTACATTTCCAAATCTGTTGCAGTAAACTCTCTGAAGTAAGCAAGCGCTACGCCACTTTAGCAGTTTTTGCTACACATTTTCGTAAGACTGTTTCTCAGATGCAGCTGTACGGGTTACTGACTTTCACAGGAGTAGAGCCCCAACAATCTGCAAGTAAAACAGTTTATGCATGAGGTAAGGCAGAAAACAGCTTGGTTAACTCAGATCCCCCATTTAAACTGTTCAAGTCAACCTGGGTGATTTCACCCAAGCACAATTAGAAAACACTTAAACTGCTCTCCACCACCCTATCAGGGGGAGCAATAGTCTCCAATGGTAAAGCAATAAACTATTCCTCTGGCACATAGCTGTATCCTGCTCCAACAACTGATCTTCGCTTTCTTATCTAAACCTCAGAAGAAAAAGAAAATCCCAGAACAATCTAACTTTCAGGACTAACATCAGCTGTATTTACCTTGGTTGTGTTAAGGATCCCTGTAGCACCAAAGCAGCGTGAGAAATGCACTGTGATCGGATGTTGCTCAGTAACTGGCTAACTGTTGGCTGGCTACACATCTGGTAAAAATAACTTTATTTTAATAAAAACTAAAAGTATTCAGAGACAGAACAGACAGGAAATATGATAAGTGTCTTTATTCATGCAATATGAATGTATTATGCAAACTACGATTAGCACCACTCCAGCTAAAAACCTTTCAGATTATATATAAAAAGGTGTTGTTTGGTTTTTAACCCAGAAGCAAAAGCTTAAAGCAGAATATAGAACACTGATAGGGAGCTGGTCTCATAAAAGTATGTTTTACAGGGAATAAGCTTGGATAAAATTCAATAGATCAAAAGAGGAAGGACAGTTTCGAACACAGTGCTTATTTTAAAGATGTAAAAATATACACGATTCAAATAGGAGGAATTAGTAACGGTCAAAGGGAACTTATAAATTCTATAAATCTATTTCTACGACAAAGACATCAGGAAAGAACTATCAATTTCCAGCAACTTTCCCTACTAAACAGTAAGAGGAGCATCTGTAACAGCACTAATACAGCTTCACTTATCTGAAATATACCTTTGGTGCTTTTCTCTCCTCTATTCCAACTCTGTCAAAACACTCAATGAGGTAGTTCAGCATCTCTGTCTCCTTACAATTTTCAATGGTGAAGTGGTCACTGCAGGAATCGGAAACACTTGAGCTGCCAGAGCCTCCCATACTTTAAAACACACAAAAAGAAGAAACAAAGCATTAGGTACAGCTCTTCACTTGGGCACAATCAAATAATTCATGAGCTCCTGACTTCCTCTGTCAATTTTCTGAAGACTCCATCCCATCACACACGGCTCAATAGTTAAGATGATTTCTCTGATCTATGAAGAGCTCTCCATTTAGCAGCTTGTCCAACTCTGAAAGTTCAGCTGCACTGTAATATGACTGAAGAATCAATCTTATTAAATGAGTAAGTATCTGAGAGATAGCAATAAGGTGCGCAACTGTAATGGGAATCAATAAATCCTCTTCTCACATGGCAACACCGAAAATGAACAGCCTTTAAGTTGTACCTGACATCAAAACTGTTTGGACGCTCAGGACATCACAACACTTCCATGCCATGATGCAACCTCTGCACAGTTTCTGCAGTCTCTGTATACAACATTCAAAACAGTAGAAATTTCACCAACCCTGCTAACAGTAACCAACCCATGGGAGGTAAGATCCTCCCACGGCAGAGAAGAGACCTTAACTGAGAGACAGGGCTACAGACAATCACTTTAGATGTTCTAAGGAAGGATAACAAACAAAACAAGAGGCAATACCTGAAAGCAACTGTTCCTTTAAAAATTTTCACATTGATGATAATTTTATTTCTACTCAGTTAATTTCAATTCCCTTACAGTAAAATATGCCATTTCATTCAGTAGCACAACTTCAGGGAGGGGCAAAAAGACAACATTGATACTGTAAACATGAAAACTAAAACCACAAAAAGAAAGCCATGCTTGAGACAACAGAGAAATTAAATACAAAAGTGAGAACAGACCCCACGACACTCAGACTTGTTATCTCAACAGAATTCTTCTCTACATAACAGTTTGGCAAAGCTAATTAAAAGCAAAATCCTCATTTTACAGGAGGAAATTAAGGCAAGATATATTCACTTTATATAAATGGAATTAAAAAATAGCAGTTATGTGGATGGTCTACTGCTATTCCTCAAAGAAAAGTCTGTTTACAGTCAGGGTGGATTTTAAATTAAGACCCATTTATAAGCCCCAGATCTTAAACTGGAAAATAAAGATATTTGTTTCCTTAAACGCAGCTTTTTAAAAGCACGTTTAAAACTACAAACTGTGTCAAAACTGGAATTTCCTTTAAACTGTAAAATAATTTACATTTTAATAATAGAGCTGTACAAATCTATTGTGCAAGCTTTTCAGTTCAGCCAATAGATCAGGGAAAGGTTATTACTGCTAAGCATCTGGTAGCTCAGCATGTTAAGAAATATAACTTCTAATAGCAGCAATCTCTTTTTGCAGAGAGAATGTTTCCAATTATTCAATTAAAATTAATCCATGGAAAACGTAGCTCTACTAAAATAGTACTCCCCAGCCATGAAATCACACACACGTTTTCTTTTCTATAGTCTCTTTAAACCTCTTGAGTTCTCACATTCAGCTTAAAAATTACCCTTTTAAAAACATCAATTTATATAAAAACCCCTACTACTTCTATAGTTAGTCATTCTGTTAATGATTTCACTGCAGCAGTAACTGAAAAAGCTCATACTGAAAGTAAGCGAAAGCTCATACATCCTTCATGCACATATTGAATGCCTTGGTATTTTCAGAATGAAAGTTGTTGCATAATTGTACAGCCATTGTGTTTATAATTTAACTAACATCTTATTGCTGTCTGCAGAATACCAGGACTTAATATACCAACCCAGAGTCCAGAAGCATAGCAGCCTCAGAAATCCCTACCAAAGGCTTTGCAACTCAATCCAACATTTGGATTAAATTGCCAACAGGATAAGAATTAAGCAAAAAAGGGGAGAAAAATAATCCTAAATTCCATGTACACAAAACCCCCTAAACCTGTGTTATCAAGTTCACTCTCCTGAAATTAGACTGGAATGGAAAAGAGGAGATGCTATTGGAAGGTGTTCTAGCTAACAGCCCAGCTTTAGCAGTAATGTCCCAACTTACAGCAGGAACAATCAGAGACAGAAAAGCCAGTGCAGGGAAAGAGATCATCTCATACCAAGTCTTTTTGGGCATTCCCTGACATCACAAGATACTTCCTGAAGTCTTGATCTATCTTAGTTTTAGATCTAATTGCTTGAAGGCTCAAGCAATTAGATTTCCTCTGACTTTTGCTCTAACTAAAACACTTCAAAGGGGACTGAAAGTCTTGGAGGAACTCTTTTCCACCCAGTGTTTCAACATGCATGTAGTCTTTACATTTCTCATCTTGTTTCCTGTCTACACTTGCAAATTATAACTCAGAATTACTATCAATCATAATCAGGGGTCTGAATGTTCATAGGAAATAATGACTACAGAAGTATCATTTTTCAGAAAAGTCTTCCTAAAATATATGGGATTTATATAAAAGATTTACTTTCTCCAATTTGGGTTGATACAAAAGAATGGAGCATTTCTTTGGGAGTTTTGGTGCATGTGATGAAGCTGATGAATGTTAGATTTTAATGGAAAAAGAAAGAAATGAAGCATTTTCACCAACAGACTAATGAAGAACACAAATCACTGGGATACGACAAACAGTTTTGTAGGAAGGCTGCTCATTTTTCACACCAAAATCTCAGTCCTAATAGGAAAACGTTTTGGTATCAGCCAAGATATGTCAGCATTACTCTGCAATGGAATGTAAAACTAGAGAAGATCCTACCCTGCATTTATATTTCCAAAAGCTTTTTTCCCTTGGCATATTCAGTGTTCTGCAGTTTTTTTGCACAGCTATCTGGCTAGCTTCCAAACAGAACTCACTAACATCAATTCTCATTTTGTTTTCACGTATCTTAATGTCACACAAATTAAAGGGCTTTGCTATATAATTTGTAAGTCTCTGTTTTACAGTAAAATATTCGGCTCTCCCCCCTCCATTATTGGCTGTTCCAACTACATTGGCCTCTACTACTTACCCATGTCAAAGGATCAGTTTAAACTTTCAGGTGTATTTTCTTTATAAGCTAGAGGAGTGATCCTCAGCTGCCAAGCAGCAATGAATCTTCAACAAAGTCACACTGCTTGCATCAGCTGGCTATTTGCTACTATATCTTTTTCTACACATTGAATTTTGTCCCCATTTTCTATTTTTTTCAGAGGAAAACATGCACATGATGTACCACTGGTTTTAAAATTACAACCATGGGTGAGTAATATTCCTTCTACTCATACAGTCCATGAGGAGTTCCACTCCAACATCTGGCATTTCAGAAACTGTGCTCGTTAAACCTACAAGGCAGTATGATTAACATTTACTTTATCTTAGTCATCGCTTCAAGAAAGAGCTAACTAGCATTCATTATACATGTTTATATGGCATCTTAAAAACCCATCCAAGTCACCTTCTTGGCTTTAGTCATTTCCCAGGTTACTTTGAAGAACACTTGACACTACACAGACTGTTAGTTCCTAAGCAACCAAACATGCAGGTTACATTCTCTTTCTCCAATACCTGGACCCAAACTGGACACAAGAAAAATCATCATCTTCATTTTCTTCATCACTACTGTCCTCAGACACATCAGAAACGGCAAGAAGGAGGAGGGAGAAAGGGTTGTCGTATATACTACCACAACAAAAATGAAAAAGGCCATCAGATTTTTTAAGCCAAAAGAAAAAGTAAATGGTAGCTTTTCTTTGTAAGTCTGCCAAAAATCATCTTCTCTAAACATGCAGACAACGGATAACTCCATGTTAGTAAAACCAAGACTATGCTAACATGCTCTATTACACTACTACAAGTTATTCACATATCAAAACACCACACGTTCACAGACCAAAACTTAAAAAGAGTTTTTGAGACCCTATAAAAATTAGAGCTGATGTGGGAATGTTTAGACATGACTGAATAATCAGTATTACAGTTCTAAGCTACTGAACTTTAAAGCAGTGGTCTCAAAACCTTGTATGCGCGTTTCTCCCTCCTGCAGGGACTGGGGATTCCAGGAGCAGCCAGCAGTAGTACTCAGCCTGGCATGTTGAAATAGGCTGATCTGTAATTTAAATCTATGCACTAGGGAATCAAATCTAACACAGTCCAACAAGTAACAGCTTTCAACAAATCAACTAAAGCCCTACTGAGAAAACTGATTTCAAAGCAGGAGTTCTGTTTGGTTTACTACCCAGCAGCAGCAACCGAACAGAAAGCTACTAGTTTAACTGGAATGGATGTAAGAAGAGGAGGAAATTAAAACAATATTGCTACCTATAAAGTAATTACATTACACCTCAAATGCTCGCAGAAGCAGGTTTAGCATTTTGTCAAAAACGGCTTGTTAGCAAGTCAACCTATTAGTACAAACCAAAACACAGAAATCAACTTGGGGTAAGTAGGGTGAGCTCAGCACAAACATAAGTTCTTCCAAATTGCAGATTATGCCACACCCTGCACAGCACACATTAAACACACTCTTTTGTTCTTGTGAAATACCTAGAAGGAATCCTGTTCAGTAAAGAAGAACGCCTGCGCAAGGTACTGGGTGAAGCAGTAAACAAAGGTGGACCCATTGTTGTGGGTCTCTGTCTGGATGCGATGACTGGCATGGCTGGAGGGCTAGCAGCCATGGCTGGAGGACTTGGTGAACTAGATGGGATGGATATATTCAAGGAACGTGGGATGGAAGAAGCTGAAAAGCCTCCAGAATGGGCAACAGTGTATGGCCGGTACCTCGGAGAGGAAGGCTGTGTCCAAGAAGGGCTTGTTGCTGTGAGATGAGAGCTGACAGTAATGGAAGGCACAGATGTAGTGGCAACTGAACTGGCTGGTGGGGTAAGAGATGAACCAGTCATTGGTACATAGCTTGTGAAATTGGTAGTAGGAGCTGGACTAGTCCCATAGAGACTAAACCAGTTACGGGGGAAAAAGAAAAAAAAAAAAAAGCAATGATTTAGGATATGCAGAAAAAGGGTGAAAAAGATAAAATGAGCAAGAGAAGTCCTTGCCCTTCTGATGACTCTTCAGCAATAATTCTGCAGCTCACACACATTATTCCTTTTTACTATTGTTGAATAAAACTATGTCACCATATACACACTTTTATGCTAAGAGTCACAGCCTTCACTGATCCAAGATAGGGATACTTCTCAGAAGGAACCAGCTACATGGGTTTAACCTATGAAATACACTTCTAGCCATGGCAATGTAATCAAAAATGGTGAAATGGAGGGACGTTCACATGAAAAAGAGTGAAGAACTTTAAAAATCTATTCTATTTATTGTTCTTGGGACGTGTTTGTGCCCCTCTCTCTCATCTAGTCTACCAACTGGTACTCAAGTGAAATCAGTATTCAGTTATAATCAGAAGTCACCTGGATAATGAACTGGAACCAAAGGAGCCCACATTACAGAACATTGGGCTGCTTCCTGGGTTAGAGCCCATGTTTAAAATCAGGCTTCTGTCAGGAGAACGGGCAGCTGCAGCAATTGGTTGTGACGTAGCCGTCAGGCTAGCAAACGGGTTTTCATCCCTTGACTGGGTGGACATCATCAGCACTTCCATCAAAATCTGCCCAATCAAGTCCTTAAAATCTGAAAACACTGTTAAGAATAAAAGAAGAGAGTTAGTATCCTCACCTACTGTCTTCATCTACACAATAGTCAGAGATGTAAACATTATCAGAGCTTTCAACTAAAAAGGACAGGAATTTACTTCTGTGAATAAAGTGCTGCTTTTGGCAAGAACAATAGACTGACACATTTATAACTATCACACTGTCTATATTAACTAGGTTCTGGAATTACAGCTACACCAAAATACAGTTTCTATGGAAAATACAAAAGATCATAGATGACCTATTATTCTCATTGTTGATTATTAAAGTTGTCTTTTCCATCCCTCTTAAATTTTCCCCCTCTACTGTTGAGTTGGGCAGGTTGTGTCATAAAGAAAGGAAAAAATGCATGTGCACACATACCCCACCCCACATACGCCCACACATAAAATAACAATTTTGAATTTGGTCATATCTTATAGCTGACAAAATATAATTTGTTACATAAAATAATCAGGAATTCTTAGCTTATCAAATTAACTGCTAAGTGTCTATTACGATGCAAGACAAGCTTTTAAGTCAGTAAAAGGTTTCTGAAAACAAAAATAAATCCAGCAACACTGCAATATCAGCACACTAGTTTGACAACAGATAACATAAGCAATAAGAGCACAGCAATTGAGTAAAACAGAAGTTATGGACCAATCAGTCCGTGTTCCTTTTTGGGGATTCCATTTCCTACTACATCAGCTGATAGCAGATGTTGAAATCAAGCAAAGACCACTAGTAGGTGGCTCTGGCATTGTAGCAAAGAGACAAAATGCTACAAATAAGAGTAGGGAGCACACCACTCAACTGAAACAATCCCTACAATGATAACAGTTCAGATACCCACCTTCCTTTGGGTTCTGCTTGAACTGGGCAGAGAGTGAATTCAGGAAGATAACGTCTCTGTCTCGGTCCTTCCAAGAGACTCTGAAGATCTTACAGACCAGCTGTAAAGCTTGCTCCTCAGATACTTCAGACCCAGACAGAGGTTCCTTGGTTACGGGGGTTTAAAAAAAAAAAAAAAAAAATCAACATATGCAATTGTACTAGTCAAGTCACAATTTTCAGATGCAGGTCTTCTTCAAACAGCTTCAGACTAACTCTTAATGGCAGATTTTCTACGTTTATAAAGGAATATAGATATATTTGTCAAAATTTATTTGGAAAAAACCCTGAAGAAACACAAAAGAGATGCAGAAAAGATGTAGCAGAAGACAACTTTATTATTGACATCATTTGGCATGCAGATAACCAGCCAAGAATTTTTTTTTGCTCCTAAATGAGGACTGTGCTGTCTCCTATCCACTTAACTTTTTGGTGTCTCCAAATAAGTAAGTGCAATTGAACCAAGTTTGCAAAGCTTTGTTTTACTTTCCGCTGGTCGTGTGTCCCCCTCTTCAAGATTGCCCTTGATTCCAAGCTATTTATTTCACAGTAGCATAACGCAAGCTGTCTGACTGCCTGATTTGCAGCTAGGAATTGACTGGGAAGGATTCTGCGGCAGGGATGTCGCTACATGGCTTTAAGCCATGACCTTATTACTGACAGTGCAGGAATAAACAAAGACATCTAATGAGCACTGCAAGAACTGTTGTAGAAACTTCTCTCCACTACACTGATGTCCCATTTCTTTATGGCTTTATTTCACACAGGCCTTAAGATTAAACAACAGAGGACAATCGTAGGAGCAATTTAGAGCTTTGTACTTGCTTGCTTTATTTTTCTACTTTAAAGAGTTCTACCACCTGACCAAATCTTGATAGCTAAATATTCTTATTTATTTTCTTATAATATCATTAAGAAGAAAATCTTATTACATAGAATGCTATGTAACTTCAGCATACAAAACATTCGAAGCAGTACTTTATTAGTAGACCTCTAAATGCTACACAAATAAGCTTCAGCTTATCTTCAGAAGCATCTTAAATATTTCTTCAGGCCTACTGCGTATTAAAAAATAGATCTGGGCATTAATAGGTCACTTTATTGCAGGATATATAACACTTTCTTCACAGTCTTCAAATATAATTAATAAACTAGTTTGAGACAATCAAAATGCAACTTTGATATTGGAAGCTTTGACTTTTTTCCTTCCCATAATTTTTATGAGGAAATACAGTGAAGAAATTGTTCATAGATGACAACTGAGGGCTAGTTCCACCCTCTTGAAAGCACGTATTCAAAATATGGAGATAACTGAACTCACTGCAAGCTAACACTCTGCACCACTCCTTCACCTTAAATCCTTTATTCCTGTTCCTATTCCATTCTTTGGAACACTTACCATACACAGTTCTAGAAGAGCATGCAAGGCAAGACCCAGGAATATTACAGACTGCAAAGCTCCAGCCATGTAAGGATATGTCAGTGAGGGAAAGCACAACAATATAAGCAAAGTCTGATGTGAAGTCTTCATAAAACAGTTAAATTTTTACATAACAGAAGCATGCGTTACACTGAAAACCAAAAACCAGCACTGTCAACTCTGAATTGCATAATCTGAACAGGTTCTCCCATGAAATCCTGATGTTACTATAACATACATATGTAGTTTAGAAGAGAAGAGCCAATCAGCAATAAAACAGACTAACCTTATCTGTCAGACTCCTTTTCTCTCTGCGATCATTCTCATCAACCTCCATGTTTTCAATTCCTGAATCCACATCGACCTGGGACATGCTGCAAGTGGAAATAAGAGAAGCCGCCCTATTAATGTACAGAAAGCCACAGACAGTCCTCTGCAAGGTGCTGACTGAAGGAGTGTCACCTTAACTAGGAACAGCAGAGAAAAACCAAAGCAACAGCAACAGCCATATGCACAAACAACAATTAAAACCCCTAGCTGATAAATGCTTCTCATATTACATTTATTTTGAATTCAAGAAACACAATGCTAAATTTCTTCAGGAGGCAACACAAACTGCACAGCTATCACATCCCATAACCTTTTCTTTTTTAAATAGAATAGCTGAATTATCCCCACCAGACATGCTCATCACTTAACGTCTACGATAATGCTTTGTCTTCTATCACTTTAGGTCAGGAATTCCCATTAAAACCAGACTAGAAAAAGTATTACAGTGGTCTAAACAGTGTGTCATTTTTAAGCATTTAACCCTATTGCATTAACAGATCTGGAAGTGAGAAATGGCAGAATGTTTTCCTGTGTAAGTGGTTCTGATGATTAATATTGTGCATTATTTGCTGGCTTATACGAGCTGCATTTTTTACCTTTTCTCACAGGAGACACTATCAATATCCATGCTCTGAGATCGAGAGAGAGACTGAGATTGTGTTTCAAGGCTGTTAGATGGAGAACTGCTGAGTGAACTCACTCCTTCGCTGCTCTGGCTTCGGTGGGCTACTCCTAGAGAAAAGGCACCGCCAAGATTACTTCTACAGAAAAGAAAAGGCACCACCAAGATTACTTCTACAGAGAAGAAAAGGCACTACACAATTATTTGGATGGAAAAGGAGAGGAAATACTGTTTTACAATCCATCTCTTAAGCATTCTTAGTAATGCACTAGGAAATAAACATTAACAGTAATCACAGTTGACTACAGATAATCACATTTTCTACCTCCTCTTGCAGCAGCAATGTAGGAACACTTACCTGCATTCAGAGAAGTTCTCTTCTTCAGAGAAGTTTTAGATACTAGCACAGTAGGAGGAAAGTTACATGCCTAATTCCGACTAATCCAGAAAAAGCCTTGCATTCAATAACAATGGAAGCTGAATGAGTTCTACACACATCTAAACGGAGAGGGCTCTTAAGTGTAGTCTAATCCTAAAATTTGTGCCTAGTGACTCTGAAGTCATGATTTACAATAAAGTAGCATTAATTGCAAGCAGCAACTGTAGTTTTATCAATACCGAGTATTTGCATGTCAGTAAACAGAATCCTTGAAGGAGTAGAAAAAAAGTTATTACTCATCTGTTTAAAAAGAAAGCAGCAGCAAATTTCACTCTTTGGGTTCTTCTGTCTGTAGTTTACAAGACATTCTCCAAACAGTATTAGGTTTCAGGTGAGAAGTGTAAAACCAGATTGACAACCTATTTTTAAATTCCAGCACTGGCTCCGTTTCAGTGTGACTACTGGAAAAGTGCGAGCTTGTCCCATATTTATGGCAGCAACACATTCTGAAGTTAACAGCAGGGGCAGCAAAACAGAACATATCAGGATTATGCTCTTTGACCAAGCTATTTGCTTTCAAGCACCCTTCCCAAAACTTCCTCCAGTCCTGGAATTTCAGTGATGCATATTACAGCTTTGACACTGAAAGTCCTTGCACAAGGCACAGGCCCAAAGCCTCGTACAGTTTCTCCACAAAACCAAGGATATGGAAATATCACATATAGTGTCTGAACTGAACAAAGCTGCTCAGGTCAATCAGGTTAAATAAAAGCAATTTTCAAACGCGGAACTTCAATGATGTAGTTTTTCTAGAGATAAAACACAGCAGAAATATGCTGTCCAGGGCAGGGGAAGGCTGACTTCAGCAGGGTATTCCAGCATGCTGCTGGTTTAAGATACCCAGTTACAGCCTTGTTTTCCTTCATTACATCACCAATTATAAAGGGGCAATCTTCCTCCAGTCCCTCCTCTCTCCTCCTCCCTCTTCCCAAAGAAAAAGCTAGCTAAGTCAGTGGATAAAGAGACTAGAACAAACATGGCTTACCAGAAGTGCATTGTTCTATGTTCCCTTGGGCTCTTACTCCCACTGCCAGGAAAATGTACTTTAATAGTTATACTGCAGCACTCATTAACAGGCCTCTTCAAACAGTCTTACCTACCACCTTTTCCCAACAAATCTTCCTGAATTTACTTCCATCTGTACTTTGCCAGATCAGGTATACAATAAAATACCTGACACACAAAGTTCCAGTTTTCCTTAAAAAAAATATAATATAACAGCATACAGAGGCATGCAAAAATTATGAAGACCACACACCCCACGTGTGGCTGTGATTTGTTTTTAGGCTCTCCAAAATATTTTTAAAATACATACAAAATAATGATCATATTTTCCGTTAAATTGATGTGTTGATTCTGATTTCACCATGACATGCAACTTCTTATAAAAATGGGTGCTTACAAGTACGCTATTCTGCCAGGGTTGCTCTCTGAATGTCCAAATAAATTAAAATCCTCTGCAGCCATTTCACTGCTCAAAGGAACTCTTGCAAACCACACAGCAATAGCTGAGTCTTCATTTATGCTAAATAAACACAGCAGATAATCAGTTGTCAACATTTTTTCCTGATGTATTCCCCAATTTAACCGTATCTCTTACCCTCATATAAGAAAGACATGCATTATTAAATTGCTGTAATGAATGGCACTGTAGGAGGCAAACACTAGGTAACTTCCGTTTCTGGTCATCAAACAATCTAGTCCATGTAACTAGGTACTGTCCAGTACAGACAGATGAATTCTTAAACAGAAGTCTCTAAGGTCTTCACTATCTGACCGCTTCAAACCATAATAAACCTGTCTGCCAATACACGAACATTTCTACCTCCAGGTACACGCTTCCCCACCTCCTGCTCTGTTGGCATTACTGTTTACACAGTTGTGCAGTAAGATGAATCAGGACCTCATCTATTTGAAAATTAACTATTTATTTTTCCTGGGTTAGTTTTCACCTGGATCAAGTCCATGATCCACCTCACCACACAGTTACTAAGGACAGCGGAGGGAGAGGCAGTGAGAAATACTCCTTTCAGCAAGAGTCAGACCTAAGATGGGTTAAAACAGCCATGTAACCACAGGCTGAGTGAACACAGTTAAGTGACCTCTGCACTGCTCCTAAAGGAAAAAAAAGAGTCACCTTTGCTTCTGGGTTGCTGTCTATAATCATGAGGACAATACACAGTGTTAAATTCAATCTGCAATGAGCTTTTTTCAGGAAATTCTTTTGATAGGTTTTCTCTGTCCTGCTTTGGATACAAGGCAACAAAATAAGCAGGAAGGAGTCACTTCTAGGTATTTCAGAACAGCACTGTAATTAAATTACAAGATTTAAGCTTGTAAATTACTGTACCAGCCAAAGAGTAACACATAAAATTTCAAAAAGCAAGGAGCACTAGAAAAAAATATTATTCCTATCAAATCATTAGAAATCACCTCAAGCACTATGGGCAGTTTTGGGTGCCTCAATATATGGACATCAAATGGTTGGACTTGATCTTTTCCAACCTAAATGATTCTATGATATTGAAAACCTGTTTAAAACAATCTCGACACTTGTTTTGAGATTGGTTTTGTGAACCTCTTAGCTTAGTTACAACACATGCAAAACAATTTCAGTTTTCAGATAAAGATAACAATACTGGAAATTGTGCCAATTTGTTTTGATTTCCAAGATACCCAGCTTGAAATCAGGGTTGGTCTGGCTGTGGGGTTTTTTTTTAGATCAAAAGTGGTATTATGTATGAGAATATTGTCTTCACCTCTCTACAAAGCAATCCTCCCAACTTTCCATGCTTTCTGAATTTGTCTGACTGTAATAGATCACATATTATTCATATGTTCTGAAATAAACACCATTTGTACATATCCTGTTTGTATTTCCACTCCAGTAAATAGCGAAATTGGCAAAACAATAGAAAGGGAGAAAGCAAATACTTTATTCTTATGTTGACAATGCACAGTCACAACCTACTATTTTTAATTATGCCAAATGCTAGTAATTAAAGATCAAAAATGAACTTGGGACTGATTGCTAAAACGTACCTAGAAACCAATCAATAAAAAACTGTGTTGCAAGACTGAAAAGGGTTTTTTCCTGTCTCCTTGAGAGACAGGGAAAGCTTTCTTTTCCGCAATATTAAACTGTATTACAAACTTCAAGCTTTGGTAACCCATATTTTATATGCCATTAGCTTACTGATACCTGGAATTGTATCTAACCATGTATTATTTGGAAAATGAAAACCTTCATTCGCCATTTTAGAACGTTTCTTTCTGAAAATTATTTTTAGTAACAGCAGAAATAACACCAGTAATAGTATTCATGTGCTAAAGATAAGGAGTTGCATAATAGCTTTCGGTAGACATACAATAATAATTTTGTCACCAACGTGACAGCCTACCTGATGCACCAATTGGAGAGGTAGCTGGGGTCATGCTGTGGACATTTAGACCTAGGCTATGGGATGGCCCCGGGGCTGGTGCCACTACAGGTGGTCCCGGTGGGGTCTCTCTCTGTGGTGACGTGAGTGGCGTAGTTGGCTGGGAAGATGGTCCACCTGCCAACCGAGCAAGGCGCCTTCGACGAATCTGCACAAAGGAGATAAAATAACAGCAAATGAACAAGTTTGTTTGCATGTATATGTGCACACGCACCTTGTGGTTGTCTTATTCACTCTGGTGAAACTGCAAATACAGAAGCTTTACTTGATAACCTGCTGAATGGAGCCAAGTCTTGCTGCCATTTTTCTGTTCTGCATTACAATGCTAAAATACCCTTGATGTTTAGATTTTAAGTATGCATTTGCTGCCTTGGAAAACCATTTGCACTGGAGAACACTGCGTTTGTCCCTCAAACGATTGTGTAAGACAAGTTTAACATTTACTGCTCAGCAATTTCAAAACCTGTAACACTCCTCCCCATTTGTTTTGGCATTTGATGAAACAAACTGCATTAATCTGATAAAAGGGACAATATGAACGTGACCTTTGCCTTAATTTCACACCGCATGATACTAATAAAAAAACCCATGCTAAAAACGATCCAGTTGAAAGTTATTAAAGAAGACCGCTGTCCAAGTTAATCTGAAACAGACCTACAACACTAAAAATATACAACTCATCTGCCGGACAGAAGTAGCTTGGGAAGTAAAGACAGACAGTAAATAACATCTCCTCATCACCTAGACACATTCCACCTCACAGAATTTAAAAAACAGTTTTTGCACGTTACTTGTAAAACAGAGAAGCACTGGCCTTCAAAATCTGACTTCAGAAAACGATTATGAACCTATTTATTAAAATTAGCATGTTAACACAGAACATTAATATTATACACGAGAAATAAATAGACAAAGTAAAACTTACAGAACTCATAACTTGTACATGCTTCAAGTGAAACAAAGCATAAATGAAAAACAGAAAATAAATTATTTATTATCACAGGCTGCCTCAGAAGACCTGTTCCTAAAGTTTACGCGTTCAGCTCAAAATAGGCCCAGCACAAAATGTAAGTATCATATTTGAGGGTGTCCACTCCCTGCAAAAATAAGCAATTCATGTTATTCCCTGTTTGTATAATGATACTCAAGTGTTGCATTGCATGCAATGTATCAGTTTTCGTTTCTGCTCATAATTCTAAAGAACTGCCAAGCAAGTGAAAGAGTGAACAAAGGATCTGTGTCAAGTCAATGTCTACGCCACATTACTGTAGTCATTTAATGGCCTGTGAAACCTACTCCAGTGAGAAGAACAGATCAAATTAAATCAGACTTCAAAAACTGTGGGAAAACAGTGTCTGGAACGACATCTTCCTCCATGACAGGTGTCATCACATGAACATGGAAGGAAGCTAGAAAATAAACTGACTTTTTTTTTTTGTTCTTAAGACAAAAAAAAGCCTATGAGCAGAATGTCTTAATCCCTCCTTCTTGTCAAGCAAAATAAGGGAGCTTTTGCATAGATAATTGTTTAGCTTTGCCCTAAGTAGCAGCTGTACAAATTAGGGTCTCTAAGTTAAAGTTTTTTTAAAAGAAATCTTAATTTTTCTCCACTTGTATCTTATAATCATAAATTTTCAGTTGTTTATCTGAAAACTCCAGAACTATCTCACCCCTCAGAGGCATACCTGAGAAAACATCAGCTACACATCCCCATATCCATTTTCCCTATTGCTGAATCCAAATGAAATGTTCATAGCTCACAAAGCTGTACCAAAAATATTACCAGCAAAACAACCTAGCTGAATTGAAGTCTCTTTGAATTAGCGTGTTGAATTAAAGTTTTAAAAGCTGTTTCCTTACCATTCAACTGATCTATAACCATGTTTTTCAGATAAGGGAATGGTAGGGAGGAATGGAGGAAAAAAAAAATAATGCAAATACACACGCAAATAGCCCATATATGCAGAAGTGGCTGAGAGAGAAAGATGAAGATTAATTGTGTAAATAGAAAGAAAAATAAGTGTGATGTGAAACTTTTCCACAACTGTTCATATTCATTCTTGCTAGATAGTTCCACATCTGATGTTAGGAAGGAAATATGTGAGGAGAAAAAGACATAGATAATAACCAACATATGTATCGACTTATTCGCAAATACAGTCAAATGTTGATTACTCAAACAAGGTCATATCCCTCACAAGGTATGATTTGCACGAAACCTCTCTTCCTCATCTCCCAGTTTCAAGCAGATAATTGAGGTCACATTTCTGCCACCCAGCATTCCTTCACCTACAGTGCTCGGCTAGATCAATGCCAAAGTTACATCAAAACTAGCCACAATCATCACTGTTGAAACAGGAAGACACCAAGACGAACCTTCTGTCTCGTATTTGTCACTCTCAGTCCATCAACCACCCATCTCTCTTATGGGCCAATCCCCCAGACTGTAACCTGCCCTGAAAAAAAATTCAGAAAAGGGCATAGAACAAGGAAATCTGCCCAGACACCAAGCTGCTTTTAGATAAGATATTGCAATTAAAACTAGTGCAAGATTTTTCCCTGTCCCTTTAAGGATGATAGGCAAATTATACATATCTTCCTCACTACTGAACAAACATTAAAATATTTTTTACAGTGAAAGAGACAGCTTTCACAACTGAGGGTACATTAAGCAACTGTTAAACGACCAGATTTGGTTCTTAGATACCCCAAGTTGTCATATTCCTCTACATTTACGTAAAGTTATCACAGAAATCTGAAATCTGATCTCAAGATAAGGAAGTTTAAGTAAGAGAGAAAAAAAAAGGGGAGAAGCAAAGATATTATGCTAGAAAGGCCAAGGTGCAGGCACAAAGAGAAGTCTGAGAACACAGCATAAAACGGCACTCATTCTATCCAGTTAATTCCCTTCCCTTAAGACTAAAGAGCATCAAAAGGAGGGAAGATAGGCTTTATGATGGAAGATGAGCACAACATGGGGACTCGGAAGACGTAGCATGTTCACACAGTAACAAGGCCCCAACCTGTCGCCTTCCTGTAACACAAATATCGTATGTTCAAGTTGCGGTAATTCAAAGTGACCTCTTCTCATTTCAGACTGAATGACTCTCCAAATTAGCAGGAAGAAAAACACATAGCTGGGGTTTTTTTAAATATTTGCTTAGCAAAGTTTAGGGTACCTCAACAATACCCAGCCCTTGATGTCAGCAATAAGTACTTGCCATAGTGACATATGGCAAAGCTGTTATGTGTCATTACATTACCTAACAGTGACAAGTTATTGGGTACTAATTATTACACAGGCTAGAGAACAATGTCTATCTTCCCTACAAAGCACAACTCTATAACATACAGTTTAAAATGTAAATAAAAAAACCTAATTGGTTGAATGGAAAAAGCAAAAAGCACATTGTTTTTTTAATTAGTACAGTTTTTGCTGGACACATCTGGACTACATCTTTGAATAATAATTTTCAGAAATACATTTTTGATCTTACTAGACTTCTTAAAATCTGTTAGCCGGACACACTAAACCAAACAATGCAAAAATACCACCCTGTTTAAAGATGGTTAACTGATAATTTAATTTTGCAGCAGACCAATAGAGATACGACCAGGAAGACTGGTCCCTCAGGCTCACACTCTCAGTTAAAAAAAAAAAATCCATAACAACATCTGCTTTAGTGGCAACTGCTTAGTAAGACTAAGGAAATTTTGCATTCTACCACAATCATAGAAGAGTTCCAAACCTGTACAATAAAAGGTAATTTGAATGGATAGCTTTTATTTTTCTTGTATTCCTTAGAGCATGTTAAATTGGTTTAAGAAATGCTTCATTTTCTGGTGACACTGGTCATGGTCTATGCTCAGAAAACACAACTCAACTACTCAAAAATCATGTAAATGTTAAAAGATGCGAATTTCACATCATTCTTTCTCCTTTTATGCCACACTTGGCTTGATTCTACTTTTTTCTATGCAGTCCCTATTCTCATCTTGTGCTATCCATCGTGCTAAAATTCACACACTAAAAAGGAATTTTCTTTTCTCCCCTCCTAAAGATTTTAGTATGGTCTGTAGTGAATGACAACTTCCAGTGCTTTAACAAAGTAAACACTGAGAAAATTTCAGTGACATACACTGTTGACCACAGTGGAAAACATCTTATTGAAGCTAAAATGTATCCTATAATCCCAAAGCCATTATCAATTGCATCTGTTATTGTTATACTTAATTATGGTTCCATGCAAGAAGATAACCTAATCTACAGGAGGCTTGCAACTAATTCCAACTTTAGTTAAGTGCTTTTTTGCCTTCAGTCACCGCCAGATAAGAAGTTTGAATTGGACAGAAGTCACATATTTCAGAAGGCTATTTTTCCATACAGTTCACCTCTGACCCAGGGTCCACTGCGCCAAGTAACAGTAAAGCAGAGAAGTGGAGAAATACTACAATAGACTTGCCGCTGACTTTTCGATGAGGAGTCCATTAAAAATAAGAAGTGACAGTGTGACTCTCTTAAAATGATATAAGATTAAGTTTGTCTCAAGCAATCACCTTAAAGACCAGTCAGCTTTGGTCCTACCTGACCTGTAATAGAAAGACAGGGAAAAACTTGAGTCACTCGAGACAAACATTTTGCCAGAAAAGGTAGATGAGTCCCTGCTGGAGAACTCATTTTCTGCAGTCTCAGTTCCACGATGCAGTGGTTTTGATGATGTCAGTAATTTGCTGAAGCAGTGACACAAACAAGCTTACATAGGTTAAATAATCCTGAAATTAATCATAAAACACCTCATAATCAGATGCAGTTTAACAATTAGAAGACCTGCATGTAAACAAAGTACTCATGAAATACACCTATAAAATTAGGGATCCCTTTTCTCAGTAGGAATTACAACACCAGTGTCCTGTCCCACTGTCCTCAACATGGGAATTGTACTCCTTTTCTCAACACTTACACGGAGCACAAGGACCTTCATCAAGTGAATAGCATGAAGTATTTCCTCCTAGTTCCTGCTGCAACATAGTGGGATTGCTAAATCATGATATACAGCGTTATCAAAAACATCTTATCTTTTTGGAATACAAGTCTGAGTGACAACCGCACCATAAGATATGGCACAGCACAAAAATAACTTCTTTTGATCCTCCCTGCAGTATAAGCACAGTACTGAGCCTATGCTGCAGCTGGCCCAATACAGTATACTTTATATATACACAGTACACTTTAAATGTTCCCTCATCTCTTTAATATTTTGTTATTAAAGTTGTACGTGATCTGGGCATTACACTGGGACAGTGGGAAACTCCCTATATCCTGATCAGTACCACAACAGAATTAATTTGAGAGTCCTCCAATATATGGGCAAAACATAACACCTTAGTCTATATAAAAAAAACAAACAAACAAACAAACAAAAAAAAACAACAAAAAAACCAAGAAACAGTTCACATTATTCCATGTCAGATATTTGTCAATCACAACATAATCATAGAATGGTTTATGTTGGAAGGGACCTTAAAAATCATCTAGTTTCAATCCCTCTGCCATGGACAAGGAATAGAATGATAACGTGTAAGTCTTAAGTGAAAGAACGAGAGACTGAATAATAAATTAAAAAAAAGTAAATCAAAGGAAGCATTGGAAAACTGGCAAGCCTGTTTCAAACTGTTTCAAGAAGAAATGATATTAAATATAAGACCACACATACACTCCCCTTGCCTCTCAGCCAAGAATCTGAGGAAGGAAGATTTTAAGTGGTTTACTATGTTAAAAAGTAGATTGGTTGGTTTTTAAAAGAATCACACTCAGGGAACATATAAACCGCCTAGCATTGCACACAGAAAGGAGACGTCCTCCAGATAAAGACTACCTGGCAGATGGAAACAGAGAACGAACAATTAACCAGGAGAGAAAAAATTCAACCCCACCAACCGGCTGGGGGGCGGCAGCTCAGGGACAGCACGAAAAACACCCAGCGCAGACACCGGGCGAAGGCCCAGCGCCTCAGCGACCCCCCTCCCCACACACAAGCCCCCCCTAGGGTGAGGAGAAGGGGCCGGCACAGGCCGGTGCCCTCTCCCCGCGGGGACCGGCCGCCCCCTCAGGCCCCGGCCCCGCCGACTCACCTCATCCGCGCTCAGCTCCTCCATCGCCTTCCTCTTAATGGTGAACGGAGGTAGGGCGCTTTCCTCTGCCCCGTCGAGGGGCAGCTCCGAGGAAGCGCTTTCCTGTCGCCTCAGACACCCCCCTCCCCGGGCCGCCTCACAAGGGCATCTCCGGGGCGGCCGCGCCGCGCCTCGCCCGCCGGCAGCCGGCCCCGCCGCCGCCCCCGGCCCGTTCCTCGCAGCCCCTTCCCCGCTCGCGCCTCAGCTGCCGCCGCACCCCAGGGCGAGCCACCTCGCCGGTTGCCCCAGCCCGCCCTCGGCCCCGGCCCCCGCCCGCGCCGCGGCCCCTGCCCCGTGTAGAGATTATTCATCAAAACAAGAGGGCGGCGGCGGCCATCTTGGGGCGGGATCACGTGAGGCCGCCCAGCGCCGCGGAGGGAAGCGGGCATGCCGGGCCCCCGCCCCGCGCCGGCCAATGGCGAGCGGAGGGGAGGTGGCGAGGGGCGGAGCCCCGACGGCACGTCGTGGCGGGGCGGGAGGGGCGGCCCGCGCGCGCCATGGCAACAGGGGCGAGGGCGGTGCTGAGGGGAGGCGGCCGTGAGGGGCGGGAGCGGGCGCTGACGGGGATGCTGTGGGGAGCGCTAAGGGGAACGGGGCCCTGAGGGGGGCGCCGAGGGGAGCGCTGAGGGGAACGATGAGGGGAGCTCATCAGTGAGGGGGGGTAGAAGGGCGGGAAGGAGGGAGCTGTGGCCGCCCGCAGAGGCGTCACCGCTTGCCCGGAAGCCGGAGCAGCCCCTCACGTATAGGCGACGGGCTTCAAGCTGGAGTCAGGCTACTGAAGTCTTCCCGTTTCACCGGATCCGTGCGTGCTCCGCTCCTTTAGGGTGTTAGCCCGCGTCTCAGTGACGAGTGATCGAGATAGTACAGGCTTTTTGTCTAATTACTACAATCTCTGTAACACACCAAGGGAAAAAGCAAGCACCAAGCCCCAGTGAGTACCGGACCTTAGCCTTTTCTAAGCATAGTTTAAACTTGAAGTATTTTTTTCTTTTCTTGTGTAAAAACACAAACTTTTCTGCACCTGGTCTTTTCATTGTACCACAAAATTATATTTTTGTGAAAAATCCATCTTTTCCCCCTCTTTTTTTTTTCCTCAAAATGAAACTCCCAGCTGGGGAACAAACCAGCCAGGGCTTGTGTTGACTTCTAAGTGAATTGGATGTTCACTTCCAGCTATAATCTGTTATAATACACGTAGGTGAAAAAGAAAAGGATTTTGAGAAGTTGCTCTTTTGGAAGAGGACAAAAAAAATGGGAGTTGCATCAGCAGATTTTTGCCCCGGGATGAACAGTCACTAATAATAAGATCGTAATAGACAGCTATGCGCAGTGCAGCCTAGTTTGACTCAGTGAGTGAAAGAATCCCATAAAAGGAGGACAACAGGATGTTCTTAAGATGGAAGCAAACTGGTCTGTATGAACAAGGGATAGAATTAAGACATATTTCCATAATCACTGCAAATGATTATAAATTAAATTGAACAGATTTTTTTTTTTTAGCATATATGAGGCAGATACAATATTTGGTCTTGTGTTTCAGTATCCATCTTCCTTAACATACTCTATTGATTTAAAGGTGTTTGAACAAAACCAATGTTCTTGATAACTTAACCAGCGTGCCTAGAATGGTAAACAAATTATTTTGTAAGCAAGTGGATCATAATATATATCTTGCTGGTCTTTTTGTAGAACATACACGTATTGTTACCTTTGATTTCTAGATTATGCTTCATTTTGTGTTTCTTTGTCTTCTTGGGATTATGTTTCATTTCGGTTGTTTGTTTTTTTTTTTTTTTCTCATAGAGTTGGGGCCATAATCCAGATCACAGGCTTTTACATGATTTCACTTTCTGGTTTGTTCTGATGCTAAACTGTTAGTTTATTCCATATTATATAGCTATTGCACAGAATAGTAAGCAAGAAAATTATTAGGGGACTTAAAAATTTATGCCTTAAAAGCTTTTGATTAAAAGCTAGTAACCTTAAAGATACTTCTGATGTCAGGGAAAAGAATTATGTGCTCTGTTTAAAAGTATTCGGTACAAGTCTGTCACAAAGACCAACTTTTAGAAACAATAATAGCAAACTACGTTCAGTGATGTGACTCTTTACATTAAACATTTTGTGTAACTTTTTTTTTTTCATATTATCATTAGAAAAAGTGTTCTAGAGACTGTGCATCTTGGCTGTTCTTTTGGTTTTCCATTGTCTGTTTTGATTGTAGAATCCAGAAGGCAACATATTTTTGTTCACCTATCTGTGAAGTACTTTCACATGCAGCTGGCATTATAATACACATGGTCAGCGGTTGCACTAAAAAACCTCACAGGTTTGTTGATGAAAAAGTTTCACCATCAAAGCAATAGTGTAAGATAACTGAAGTTATCTTTGATAACTTCTAAACACCTTTGAATAAAACGCTTCAAGTGCTTCTCTGAGTTTTGTTCTTGTCCTTCAGATTTATAGTTCAAGTGCATATCTTCTTGACAAAGGCTATCTTAATGTCTTCTCCCCCCACACACATCACTTCCAGAACATGTGACTACTCCCTGTCCTTTTTCACCTTGTATTTAAATGTTTGATTTGTATTTTGTGAAAGCACATGAATTGGTTAGCATGTAAACAAAATTACGATAAGCAAGTTTTGTCACTGTAGCAGCTTCTCTCATCGTCAAGATCTCCAAAGCATCCTCAAGCAAGTTTTATACAGCATTACCTGCTTTCAGATCAGCAATTTAAAGTAGGAAGGTAGCAATAAGAAAAGTAATATCATGTTCATAATAACTCTTCTATATTTCTAACAATAAGGACTTTCCTAATAGCAGCCTTACTAATGAATTATTACACTTCTAGTCATACAGGTTTCTAAGATTGCACTCATCTGATTTCTTTCTACTTGAAGTCTCTCTTTTTACTAAGAGTTCTCAAGGTCATCATTGTCTTGCTGTATTGCTTCTCATGTATCTTATTGGAGTGCACAGCTTAAAAGCTGTGGGGTTTGAGTATCTGCAATACTTAAAATACTGCTGTTAGGAACCTCTGCAGTTGAAATAAAGATGTAATACGTTCCAAAGGTGCCATCTAGTGGAGTAGTGAGGTCTGCGTGGCTGTTACTGCATATTGCTGATAGATGTAACAGAGTAGGTTTGCTGCACGAATGTGTTATTTATTTTAGAATAACATAATAACAGTAATTTTGTTTTCAAGTAAATGAAAACTACTCAGTTCCAGATGGAAGACAGTGTCAGGATTCATAGAATAAACACCAGGCATTTTATTACCCACATTTCCCTAACTGTATAAGGAAAAGCAGTTGTTTTCTTAATATTTTGGAAACTAGCTTAAGTTTACATAGGCCTCTAGTAACTGGGGAGGGGGGGTTGGGGGGTGTCCAATCCAAAAAAAAAGCCCTCCAAGCTTCAACAGAGTTTGTCTGCCTCTGAACTGATAAGAAGTATCGGAAAGGTGGTGTTATTTATGTTTTATGATGTTATGTGTTATTTATGTTTTAAAATGTCAGGAATTACTTCAGATTTTTTTTTCATAGAAAGTAATTAAATTACTAAACTTAAGCTAGATTTAATCAAACTCTTTTCTCTTTCCACTAGCAATAATATCCCCAAAATGTTACCAACAATATGCAGCAACTTATTTCACATGTAGCTACCATGTTGACATGACCACTTACATGTGTTTATTCAAAGCAGAATAAAACCTACTTCTCTTTGCAACATTACACAAGGTCAAAAAGAAAAACATTTAACCTAATTGAACAGAAGTACACAAATATATGTGCTTATAGAGTTCAATTATTTTGCAGACTGGAATCTACAGTGGATTACTCAAGACCTGTCTTCGTTGTTCTGGGATTTTGTCACAATCTGGTTTCCTCTGGTAAGCTGAACTTTATTATTTTGAGAACAAAGCAGCTATGGCACAATATAGGACCTCACATTACACATATAAGATACAAGCAAGTGGAGTTAACTACTACTCTGCATATTAAAGAGAAGCATTCTGAATAATAAATCTGTATACTTTGTTGTTATCTTCACTTCCCTATCATCATTCCCCCTCCATTTTGTTTGATGTCAGCATACCCCTTTAGAATAAGCAGTTTTTCTTGTTTTCATTTAGGCTGTTAGTTAACTAGAGACCCAAGCCATATCACTTATGTTTTGGGTTGGTTTTTATCCCCTCCAAAAAACACATTCAGAAGTCAAGTACTTGAGATTGGTTTGGTTTTGGGCATTTATTAGCAAAAATCAGAACTTTAACACTGGCAACCACAGACTTATTTCCTGAGCCAGAAACATCAGATCATTTAGGTCAATGGGTACAAGGAATCAGTTCTTGTCCATACAGCCATCATTGGACATGAGGATGCATAGTCTCCTGTATATAGCTGTCTCTCCGTATAGGAACCAGTTCAAGCTCTCTTGAAGACCTGTTTACATACTTGATTCTCACAACGAAGCTCCTACCAAAAAAAAAAAAAACCACAAAACCAAAAGTCTAGATCAAAGGAACTCCTTCTAAAAGTGAACATAGATCCTTTGTCATGACTACTGACCACTGCTCTGCTGCCAGGCTAATAAGTTATGCTTAACATTGTGAATTTAACTATACAAGACAGTGAAACAATGAAGTTGTTCCAGCTAAACTAAAAGCAAAGCTGAACGTGCTCACCATGTACCATCCATTACAAATACTGCAAAGGTAGAAGACTTGTGCATACCATGACCACATTATAGATATATATTTTTTCATAGAGATAGAATTAATAGAAATCTGAAGTAAATACCAGGTGCAGGTCATCTCCTTCAAGCCAATGAGTCCAGCCCCTGTTCTTCTTCTCACCATTCTGGACACAGACAAGTTTGTCATTTTCCCAGGTAACTAGGCTCTGTGGAAGAGGAAATAAAAATGGTTTTGTATGTCTTTGTCTCAGTTCTGCAATATACTTGTAGACAATGTCTTTTTTTCCCCGAAAGTGAAACTCCTTGCCTGTAACTCAGTCTCCTACCTCTGCATTGCATTACAAATAGTATTCTTGAAACTATTTCAGCTCAAGTAGCTGGATTGATCATGGCATCTTAATTTTGTCATGACCTCTTGATTTTATATATTCAGTCTTACCTTGCATTTTCTGTTATCCAGGCCTTTATTATCTTCTTCAAACTCTTCCCCAATTTTGAATTGGAGCAAATAATCTCTGAATGTGCTAGTGGTATGGATATAAAATGAATCACCATCTTGTTTGATCACTTTCTGAGGCTTCAGCATTTTTGCTATCTTACGTGTTGCAAAGTCAATACCTTCAACAGGAGAAAAAAAGGTCAGAGTTGTATTTGTCACCAGCCATTTTGACAGTCAGGGCTTACCTTTATTACTAGTAGAAGCATTTCTTAGATAGTTTGACTTTACTGCTGTGCAAGGTTTTGTTGTTGGGGGGGGGGTGGTGTGTGCTTTTTTTTTTAAAAAAAAAACAAATGATGTATGTTACATAGATCAAGTCCTGTTCGTGTACGTTTTGCTCTTTGGAAACCAGTTACTCAATTGTTGCACAATTCCTATGCAAGATTTCTAGGACTCTGAGTTAGAAGAGTCCTTTTGGGAGTGGGGAAGAGTTGTTTTCCCCAGACACAGACACCCCAAGCTTGGTCTCAGACTTACCTTCTGCTTAGCTAGAGGGAACAGTTAATGCCTGTTCTCATCCTTTGTTAGAGGAAAGGCATTAAGTGAATTAACAAGAATTCTTTGCACCCTATACCGTAGATAGAGTAAAATGGAGGACAGTCCTAAAATGAATTACTCATGCTTGTTTTCAGGACATGCCCCTTGCTATTAACACTTTTTAAGTGCAACTAGAAAGCATCACACTTGTCAAAAGATTTCCTGGTTGTCTGTAATGATCAGTCACCTTTAACAGAATGCTGATGTTCTTGGCAATACTAAGCTTAAAGTAGTGCTTCTAGAATTTTTTTATTTCTGTAGTGAATGTTTGTTTATTTAGAGGAACAGGCCATCTACTTGACAAGCAACTGAATTACATTACGTGCTCAGAGTTGGGTTTTCAGAAAGGGAATGGGTAAAATGGGGGGCTGCATATTAATCAATTTAATTGTTTTCTTCACCTAGATTAAGTGTGTCTTTTCACATGACCACTAGAAGTTTCCCCGTTCATACAGGCTGAGGTTGTGATCTTTTTGGCCGGGTGTGTTCAGCTACCATGTGTTGAACCATATGGCTCATTATGCAGTCTGTGTTTGAAGTGGGACTTCATTACTGTATGCATTACAGACGTGCCAGAATTTGTCAGTCATGTTTTTACATGGTTACCAGTTGATTTTAGCATAGAGGGGTTTGAATTCAGTACTATCAACAGCCAAACCCATTAAGCCTTAATGTTGTTATAAGACTGTATTAATACAAACTATTTATAAATCTGCTCTTCAGAGGTAGATATTAAATTAAAGGAAGGGCTAGGCTTGGAATAGCCATGTTGTTATCCATAACACTCTAGTTACTCAGCTGATCAGACATTAGTCTCCTCACTCTACTTACCCTGGCAGAAAAGTTTTTCATTCTAGCTCTTCAATATTGATTTCAGTCCTTGTTTTGTTCACTGTACTGGCAACCAAGCAGGAGTAATTAAAGATAGGTTGTAAATCATCAAGAGGACTCTTTGCCTTTACTTTTAAGTAAGTTCCCCCAATTACATGCTGAAAACAAATGGCATTTTTCACAAGATTGGTAGTTACATTTCATTTGAAAAGCCCTTTACTTAGCTGGACGATGTTTAATATTAAGGAACAGACAAAATCTCTGTTCCATTTGAAGACACTAACAGATTAAGAGTGTATTACTTGGTATTCAAACTGGGGAATAAATCCTCATTATAAGAGCACCCTTTCCTTTTTTTTTTCTAATTGATAACACAGCAGGATTAGAAACAAAGAGTTCTTTCACCATGTTAAAGATACCAGCTAGACAATATAACTAGGTCACCCAGCATAGATACAGCCAGAGAACAGATTTCGTTCTAGTTGTGTATACAATAACCAACAAGGGATGCTGCAGGTCAAAAAGGCAGAAAGGGGTGGGAGAAGCAAGCAGAAGAGAAGGCAGTGCAGAAGGTTTCCTGCTGTCAGTGTGTAATGAACTTTGTACAAGAAGGCTAATGAAGTACTGAGAACTTTCTTAGTTCCCCATTGAAGCACAGTTAATCTCTCTCTATAAAAGATCTGAGCAAAGAGGCTACCTTCAAGCACTCCAAAAGAGGGACAGTTAGAGAGACTTACCAACAAATCACAGCAATGAGAGTAGTAGTTTGTAAGCTGTTTAAAGATAAGTGCCACTAAGCTAAACAACTACCTGGAAGTGACGAATACCCAGGTTATTTAACATTTAATTAACCCTCGACATAGGTTCTGTAAGTTTGCGCTCAAAAAGCGACAGAAATTGAGTGGACAGGGCAAAGTCTTCCCTGTCTCTGATGAAAACTATAAAAACAATTCTACTTTCTACAAGTACTAGCCTAAGAAATTCCTGAAAGCTACAAGGCAATAGGCTAAAGTATAATTAATGCTATCTGTTTATCAATAAACAAAGATCCTTCCATCATTTCTCAGAGAAAAAACGCTTCAGCAATACCTAGACTGTAGAAGAACTCAGACTTTTAAAATTCAGGAAGACCCTTATGAGGGAAGGGAAGAAGGACAGAATCAAGTATTTTCACCTACCTAAGGCCACCATATAACCTTCAAAGTTGTCACTGCTGACAAGATTCCAGGTTCCACTGAAATCCACAGGCATTGCTGGACTGTGGAAAGAAGATACAGTCACCTTCTGACCAACAAGCAAAAATGAAGTTGTTGTTTCCCAACAGACCTTATATAAGGAAGACCGTGGGTGAGATTACACCCCAGAGCCTTTCTGATGGAGGGGAAGGGTGCTATTGCTGGGCCAATAGGTGGGAGGGTATTTGTAGATCAGCTTCAGCTGCATTGGAGGGAAAAGTTCACAGTTTCTGAAATCTGTGTGTGGAGCAAATGTTAATAGCCCAAGAGTTGCAATGCAAACCAAAAACTGGTTTAAACTGTTTGTGTCCATCTTGTATACTTTAAAGGGAATCATGGACAGATTTTGTCATTACTAAAATTCCCTGTATGTATATGAGATCTGTGGCTTTATGATCTGAAATCTATGTATTTGTTGAAAAGGTGATCTACCCACTGTAAATACGTGCTGTATTTCAACAGACAGGGAATGACTGTTAAACTGTGGATGGTATTGTATCAGCAAATGTTAAAGCAGTGCCTATGACACAGTAATAGAGATTAAGTATTTTATCTTGCTAGTTTATGTCTAGAGTGAATAGTTGGCAGCATTGTTGTCTAGTGGTTGTAACAGAAAAGTGAAAGACATCTTTTTTGTACATGTTATTCCCTGATGTGACTCTCAACACAGCTCTACTGTGCCGCAGCTTACCTATTTGTTTTCTGGTTTCTTTAGTGCTGTTAGTTATATCGTAGTTAAATGAACATACATGTACAAAATTATTTATTTTTTCAGATGCCTTACCAACCAGAAAGTTTGTGTAACAGTTATGCATGAGAGAGCAAATACAGAGGCCTGAGCTCTGTTCCCAGTTCAGCAGCTCTGTATTCATCAGTTTTCCCAGATGGGAAAAAGGTGGAATACCTGTTCTTGCAATCTACTTTCAACTCCTAAAAGCAGCCAGTAACAATAAAAAAAAAATTAAAAAGTATTCTCGTGTATATAGATGTAGCTCCCCCCTTTGCTTTTTATTCTTGCCACATACAGTAAGGGAGAGATGATACAGAAATTATTCCCACTGATGCTTTATTAGATGCTATACATTGTGGCAGAGCAGGAGTAGAGCACAGGATGCAGCAGGTAAACTGCAGTGTTGGACTATATATTCAGAAAAGAAGTGAAAGAAATCCCTTGCTTTCACTGATTTCACTTTCATTCATTGATGATGACCAATCAATGTGTTTTGAAAAGTGAATGAAGAATGCTTGACTTCAAAGGGAAAAGATATATAAAGAATTTGGAACAGAGATTTTATTTCCTTTAGAAAATACATAATTCTCCAATCTGGTGCAGTTCCTCCATCTGTGGTTACTTTTTGCAAACTGTATGCCTTATTGTTACAATTTACCAAGTAATGAATACAAATTTAATAATCCTGAACAACTAGGCACTCTAGAATTGCTAAGTATAGGAGAGCTAGATAACTTCGTACCTCAGATTCCTCATCGGTAAAATGGGGAGAACAATCATTCCCCAAGTCACACGTATGTTTTGAGCATTAGCTTAATCCCACTTTTTAAGTGGTCAGATGGGACAGTAATGAGTACCTCAATGAAGGCTACATTAAAAGAAAAACCCAAAATTGATGGGCAAGGGAAATCTTAACTGTGTTTCTACCATAGTAAAAAGGGAATGTGGTATTCTGAATCTTGAATGAGGAAACTCACCTATAGCTACTACAGTTACCTATTTTAGGCTGGTTAGGATGAATAAAAAGGTAATATTTTGCAGAGAAAATTAATTTTCTCTGAACTTTAGCTACATTTTTTGAGCTGACAGTTTGACCTATATGACTCATAGAATCATGCAAGTAGGAAATTAGGACGTCAAAGCTTGTTTCCTGTTTGCAGATGGATATTGTTCTCTATCCTATGCTAAACTAGGAATGGCACAGAGAAATGCAAATTGTTTCCCCTGGACTCAAATAGTAACATTTCACCCACAATTTGTTATTACGAGGCTATGGTAGTAAAGCACTGTTGCAATATTACTAACTCTTCCAAGTAAAGAGGAGCCAGTACTTGGATAAGTCCTGTGTAAAAGCCTGAATATAACATTTTAATTTGAAACTAAGATTATGCAGATTGTTTGGGATATGGTCCTTCTTTCTGTAAATCAGCACTCGATCTCAAACTAAGATGTACAAAAGAGCACCAGGGTTACTATTTCAAGGCTCAGCCAAAGAATCATCTATGGACCTTTTTGTAAGAACTGCTGAGTGCCCTGGCCACATGCTATGATGGTTTCTTTCTCCCTTACAAATTCCTTTTTGTGGAAAGAATTTTTTCCATTTCCATCTTAATTGCTGTGCAGCATTGTGCATCTAACACATTCCATTAAAGATGTGGCCTCGTTACAGAGGTAGATAAAGTGGTTTCTGCTGCTCTTGCTGTATTTATAAAATATTTTGAATCTGAATTACATGTGTGCTGTAAGGACCCTGTGTTCTCTTAATAGAGCAGAACCAAATGCAGTGATGTAAAAAAAAAGCCTAATTTTTGTTTGTAGAACATCTCTGAATGCATTTTAACTCTTCTATAAAGAAGTTAGTGAACTGCATTATTCACAAACCTTACATTTTCAAATATATAGATTCCCTTCTAGATGTAGTCCACTCTTGAAAGTTATGCCTGTCTAACATTTTTGAATAGGCCACATCACTGACTGTGATGCTGATATTTATAATTGGTTGGGACAGTAGATTGTCAATGTGTGGTTACTTCTAGTGTTGTAACAGGCAGGTTTCTGGATCCCTTTAGTAAAACAAAAGATCCATATTCAGTGTAATTTTTGAACAATGTTCTGTTTTGTACTGACATCATTCTACCTACTTAAAAATCACACAGTCATCAGACATCAGTTTGGTTAATAACAAGATGGCTAAAATTAGCACATTACATGCAATTTATTTTATTGAAAGACCCATCACACATAACTACATTAAAACCCAGTGAAATATAACAGTTAGACCAAACCTTTCTAAAACATCCTATTGACTTTGTAGTTTCTCTAGAATTACACAAAGTGCACCAACACACACCAGCATCATTATTTAGAAGAATAAACCTAAAGTGCAGTTTTACTCTGAAAGATGGCCACATAAATGGGGTACTTTCCAATTAGAAAGATCTGCTCTTGTTTATTCAGAAGCACACTGATTGACTTGAGTGCTGAAAATAAATCTTGCTTGCCCTCTCTTCTTGTCAGTCATAAAGACAGACAGTGAGCAAAAGAGAGAAGTAGATCTTGTCCATGAATACAGTTCTCTTCAATCAGTTATGGCAGTTTGATTGCTAAAGTGTCACAGGGGGTATAAATTATTCTTCACTTTAGTACCTTTATTACTATTGATGATAAATGATGATAAAGCCTCATTATCAAAGGAAAGTGTAAGCTTGCCTGAGCTCTAGGGGAAAAAATGGCAGACTGAGCACATTTGACGTAGGAATCACTAACAAAAAAAACTAAGAATCCTTGATGCTACTCTCTGTCACAGTGCAGTTACAGATGCACTTCTAAGTTGTGACTTGATTTTATTACACTAATCTCATTGGCAATTCTCTGTAGACAGTCACCTTTACAGACTGGAGCTAGTAGAACATGGATGTTCTAGTGTATTGTAATTGCAGAATTTTATGTGGGGCTCCAAGTTTGTATACCCGATGCTAGCTCCACCACGCGTTACAGGTTTTCCCCAATGGTGTTTTAACTCCCCTGCTGGGTTTTATTAATATAAAAAAATATTAATATATTTTCATTGGCCCTAGGGACACCTGTGATGTTCTGTGTTTGGCTTCTGGCTTCCACACTCCTGCTAAGCTCCTAGGGAAGCCTACACCTCTGCCTCAGCTCTTTGGGGATCCCCTGCCCAGGGAAGGACGATGACTGGTTGTCACAGTTATGATCCTGGAACATGTCCCTCGTTCTAGACTTGCCCTACAAGAAGCATTTAGGCTTCCTGCCCTGAGAGTCTTACATTCTGCTGGGTTTGTTGATGTAAAAAATGTGAACAGAGTCATCTTGTGGAGATAGTATGAAAAAGTTGACCCATTAGGTAGCATCTTGGAAACCTTTGCATTTTTAATAAGGCACATAATTCAAACAAAAATGGGATGACAGCAAATAAAGGGAGGTAGAATTCTATCATCATGACATTCACAGTGCCTCTCTAGTTTATATTCACATAATACAGACAATATGCTGTTAGATTCAAAACCAGATTTCTACCAAAGAAAAACATTTCACTTTTGTACAGTCTTAATATCCTACCATTTCTTCTCAACTCATTACAGAAAACAATTCTGGCTATATACATGTGGCTCAAATGTAAAAGCTCATTTATTATTTGAAATAAAGGGACAACTGTCTGAGAATCAGTGCAATGATACTATTATTAATTTCTATCCATTAAATCAATGGCTATAAACCAGTTTCTGAGGTAGGTCTGTCTGTCCACGAGAAACTGTGCAGAGCTTAATGTACAGCTCTGGAAACATGAGTGGAAAAGTAAAGCACAAGGCATTTCTGGGAGCAAACTGCATGATGGCAGATGAAAACCCACGTATTTGAAAGGCAGGCAACTCAAAGCATGGTATATCTAGCACCACTTCAGCCAGGAGTAAATTTTTGCTTTCCAGGATAGATCTAAATGATTTATTTGAGATGCACCACATGTTGGCAATTCTTTAAAAAATGAGTTATGTAGATTTATGATCAGTAAGTGGACCATTTTGAAATTAAATGGCTTTGTCTGTTAAGACACTATAAGTTAGTAAAAATATTTGTGTTGGTATTTTATAAATAGCAGAGCAGTCTGAGTTAAAACGAATCAGAACATTTTCATTTTTTTTGTTTGTTAATTCTCACATGCAAGCGTGAATTCTTCTGCTTAGTTCATTGCACTGTGAAAAAATGTTTAAACATGAAAATGTTATTGATGGATTTAAAAAAAGATTGTGTAGGTCCAGTTATTGAGTGCACCAAACCTCAACAGCAACTACATATGTGCTAAAGCCACAGAATTAGCCCACTGTTTACTTGAAAAAAAAAACCAAAAAAACAAAAAAACAAAAAAACCCCAAAAAGCCAGCCCCCAAAGAACCACATTTTCCTGTACAGAACTGTAGCTTTTTTCATAGCAGAACTGTAGCTTTTTTCATAGCAGAAAATAAGTTAATTGTATAGTGCCTGTTAGTTCTTGGAATCACTTGCATGTTTCTGTAAAGGAGCCAAGACAACCCCAGCATTCCTGTCTTCACTCTCTGGACTATAGAGATTATTTTTTTCTATGTATGCTTGAACTACATCAGGTACTAGGTAACGAATGCTCTGGCCCCTCCGCAGTGCTCTCCTAATCTTGGTGGAGGAAATGTCATTTGTGATCCATTCTTCCACAAGGTGAATGTTATTCTTATGTCTCCACAAAATATCAGATTCATAGATGAATTTCTGAACGCTGCTTCCAGCCCTACTGATGCATACAAGGCCATAATTTTTCACAATTTCAGTGATGTCCTCCAGTTTCCACAGATTGGGGATCCCAAAAGATTCCAGCATGTCACTTCCACAAAGCAGTTTAACCTGTGGGACACCTTAAGAAGAAAAACAAGTGAGAAACAGGGCTTGGTTTAGGCCACCAGATTTTAACTAACTTGATGTAACTTTGGTTAAGATGAGACAATGGAATTAAATAGAAAAAGATTCAGAGCATAAAATTTATAATTAGTAGTCTCGATACAGGATTTTTCTGAAAAAAGGTTATAGGAGTCCCTTTGTTCAAAAGGACTGGAAAATAAACTCTGATATGCTCATTTAGCCTTGGGGTGAATCAAACACTGTGAAAATTAAAGTAAAAGAAAATATAGAGAAAATTCCAGAATAGCTAAGTATACTGTAATGCTGTTAAAACTTCATTTGACATTCCATACAGTTACAGAAGAGGAGCTAGCTTTTACGGGACAGGGGCCAGATGGGATTACATAAAAGGAAACAAAATATGCCCCAAAACTGCCAAACTCCAGAAACTGTGTGACTTGACTTCAGGGGACTCTCTTCCATACTACGAACTATAGGGAATCTAGAGAAGCATGTGCATAGAAACCACATTAAAGTAATGGAAGCAAAATTGAGAGTGCTACAGATTTGCAGTTTCCAGCAATGTCACAGGGTAGTAGTCAATGTCATAAATGTAATAAAACACCTGTCAATACAATATGAAAAAAGCCTGCCTGATGCTGTTGGTCTCTTCTTTGAATAAATTTACTTTAAAACACTATCAATTAAACTGTAGAATTTGGAAAGGTTCAAGGGAAGAAGTAAGGTAAAAGTCAAGATTTGCTAATATAAAGGATTAAGATGGTCATTATGCAAGGCCATTCAAATTCTATAAGAATACATATAATTGTACACGTTAAGCTAAAGAACTAACATTAAGCTCTAAAAGCAGTAAGCAAAATAAATGCTACCAAAAATTACAAAGCCACGCTACACCTGCTGTATGACATTTTAAATTACAATTTAAAATGATCCTGTGCCCAGATACATTTTGAATTTCAGGACTTAATCCTATCCTTTCTTCCTCCAGCAACTTACAGTAATGATCCAAAATTTCCAGCTGTAACTACAGTGTATCAAAGTTCCATAGGTAAAATGGATAGCTCAGACCTGTTTCAGTTCAAATTTCTATTATCTTGAGCGTTTTTCGTGTCCTCTATATGTTATCCTTACAGTTGTCTTGTTACAAAGCCTACTGCTTTATGCTGTGGGAGCTCAGGGAATAAACTTATTCAGTGAAATCAGAACCAAGAACTAGCATGAAAAAAAGTTACTCATCAGCAGAATTCCCTTGAAATAGCAAATATTGTTAAGCACTTAATTTGCAAACAGACTTAACTTTTTATACCTGGACTCTGGTTTTTCTTTTTCACTGGATCATGCCTATTTGGTTCCTGTTTCCTCTTCCGTCCTGGCTTTGTTAAAGGTATAGCATTCTGCAGACTATTAGTGGCACCAGGAGATAAAAGCTTTTGATGATGGTACCTGTAAAACAGATGTATTTTAGGTATTTTAAAGATGTAGGGAATATAGGGAAGAGTATGGCCTACTACATAATCTTTCACCACTTTCTCCTGCAGTACTTTCCTAGACAATCCATCCAAGAACTGATCTGCTGGAACAGGGACTTTTGAGAGCTGGGTAATAAAATGGTCAAAGTGCAAAGATTTCAAAGCAACAATTACAAGATTGTTTTTTTTCTTTTTTAATAAAAATCCATCTTAAAAAGAAGAACCTCAGTGAAGTAGCAGTGACTGAAAGAGTAAAAAACGTATTACTTTAAAAAAAAAGATACTCCTTCAGACAATTCTCATGCCAGCCCTGAAATACACAAATGGGCAGCATAGCACAATCAGAGTCAAATGAGGGAAGTTGGTGTAGCATGTGTCTAACCTATTCTAGTCTCTTGTTCTTCCTCAGGAGTACCTTTTCAGCACAAAAATTGAATAAAGCCTAAGAAACAATACATCTTAAAAATTGTTCACAGGCTCATTTTTTGTATGTTTAGGACTAATGGTGCAATCTTTCATTTACAATGCTCATATAAATGGAATAGACTTCACTGAGTCTATTCATATGATTTGGGATTAGCCTGCTATTATTCTAACTTGTTAGAACTAACACCATTCCTTATCCTTCTATAGATTCTTAAGACTTTTTAGGGTTTGGCTGAAGAATACCTTAAAACTTTTAGTGTTTCCAACCACTCACTCTGGCTGCTTTCCCAATCATCAACTTCCACCCAATCTGAGTTTTTTGTAGCTAATTTTGCCATAGTTACTCGATGATTCGCACTGATCAGACCTTTCTTCTTATACGCATCCCCTACCGGTGAAATGATTCCTTTGATTACTTTGTATTTTCCTGTGGAAAAAACACATCGCACGAGAACATGAAAAGTGGTTGAGCAGATGTTACTTCCACTGTATTGTGTTAAAATTATTGCATAACCATTATTCACTGCAATCTCTTAAGAACACCGATGCCAGCTCCCATAGCCAGCCCAATGGAAAAGTACGGTACGCTTCTGCCATTGTGCAAAGGAGCACATTTAAAGATTTAGTGAGATATATTGGAAAGATATATTTCTATAAACTATAAAACTCATGCTTTAGCTCATTAAAATTAGTAATAAATAACACATATGTAAGACCATTCTCTCATGTATTGGGCCTACGTGAGTTTGTATGATACCTACACATGTTCTAGCTTCAATATCTAATTAGAATTTCCAAAAGTATCTGTCACTGTCAAACAGGCATTCGTATACACAAAATATTCACCTTAACATTTAAGTGTCTAGTTATCAGAGCTGTTTTGAATGATGTAAATTACCATCCTACCTGTTTCATGAAAGTAGTCCTTAGCCAGCTCAAACAGCCTTAGATGCATGTTGGTGATGGGGTTGAAGGACCCACAGGCCAGCAGTACCACTTCAGTCTTGTCAGGATCTTCCATAGCCATTCCTCGCAGCTACAGAGCCAAGTGGAGAACGTTGGTGCTAGTTACCAGCCACTACAAGAAGAGACGAGATTAAAAATTAGTTATTATAACTTATTTGTGCTGTCAATAAGCAGATTTCAAGATCAAATTGAACACTGTATTTTCCTTCCATCAACATTTGGCCTGTGACTGTTCATGCATTATCCAATTTTTAAGAGATTAAAACCACCGCCTCCAGTTCTTTCAGGTTATCCCTGGATAGAGGTACAATGCAAGGAGCTGAGACAACCATGGCATTACATTGCAGAAAGGAGAATAGTTCTTCCGTGGGGCTTCATAAATCAAGGATGTAGATAAGAGTGAGTGTGCTAGGAAGAAAACAGATAGATAAGTAAGCCCAAATTTGCCTTGCTCATGTATTATCATTGCAGCTGCCATTCCCTCCTAAACGCAAGAGGAAACATCTTTAAAAATTAAATCACTGAAAATAGGCTCTTGCCTAAAGAGAGGACAGCGTTCTGCCCACTATTAAGAAAAGTAGCTCATGCAGAAAAAATTGATGAGGAGAGATTATTTGTTGTGATTGCAGGACAAACTTTATTAGAACTTTGCAGGCTTTTTTAGGATTCCAACGCCATCAACTGCCAAGAGACGCATCTGCAGGGAACTTCCTTATAAGTAACTTCCCTACTTCTAGTGATTTCAGGGGGGAATAGAACATCCTATGACAGATCCCAGTGGAGCCACTCTAAATTGCAGTGAGTCTTTTCAGCAAAATCTGCAGAACTAACATTATACTGTATTAAATTCTGGAGGAAAAGAGCGTTAACATTTTTCATTCGGGATTTATTTACATTTTACATACTCTTGGTATGTGGGAAGAGAGTGCTATGGACTGAACATGAAAACAACCAATCTACTTTGTATTGCAGAAAGTGGTATGTGTACCAGTAGCACAGATGATATAGGAATAGTGCATTAAAAAAAGTTCAGTGAAAGCTGCAATTAAATACCAGATTTTTTTCCCTTTTTTAAAATACAACAGCACTGTTACAATTTTGAACCTCAGTTTCAGAAAGCTGCTTAAGAATTGGTAAAAATAGGAAATTTCACTACTTATCTTTTTCAACACTACATGGATTTTTGCTTCTCAGTGTTCTTTTCTTTCATGAGAACATTCTGGCTTGCCAAGATGGTTTCCCCTAGCCTGGCCCTGAACAAATGAAAACTGGAACATATTATGGGCCATTCTCCTGCCGTTGCTGTTTGTGAAACGTGCGAGACATCTGTGTTGAGCGCTGAAGAGTCTACCATTGTTTCTACAGCAACATCCCTGCCCCCCCAGACTCCCCCAAGGTCAGCCGCACGTTCCTGCTCCTTTACAAAGAAGCTGAGTGATGTTGGCAGCTGAAATACCATCGCAGCTAAAATCTCATAATGGCTACGATGTACCAACATCAAATAGCCCTTGAATAAAAGGAAGTCTCACAAGGCTTCACATTTTGCAAGTGTTGGTACTTTTCTGTGCTTTCAAGAGCTTCACAAACTTTTACAATATTCTTTATTACTGCAGAGTAGTTCATCATTGAAGGGTTTGGTGTCACTTGGACTGCAGTCTCCACAGGGGAATCGCTAGCAGAGTTCCCATGGGAACAGGCAGGGAAAGGAGTTACACCGCCCTTTGTAATGCATAAAGCCCTACTTTCTAAAGAAAGTGATTCATGCTGCAAAGGATTCATTTTCTCCTTTAAAAAAAAAAAAGCAAGGGCAAAAATAATAGAAAATTTTGAGATGAAAATATATAGTGCCTTTTCTGGAGTTGGTCAAATGTCCTTTTGCACGCTGCTACCTGAATTTACAGTCTTTGGAAACAGGCAATTACCGTATCATAAACTCACCTTGTAGTGCTTCATATCTGTGTAGAAACTGAGCATATAAATGTAATTCATCAGGTTGCACATACCCTCAGTCTCCTAATTTGCACTGACATCCTCTGTCTAGTACTGTTTTCATAGAAAACAGCTGCACATTGATGTGGAGAGCAGAGGAGACGACAGAAGTACCATCCCATGATTACTCTTGCTGTTATGGCACCCTTGGAACCAGCCCCGCACTGTCAGGGCTGAGATCCACTTGGCAGGAACTGACCTCCACAGAGCTCCGGCTTTTGGGGGAAAGTGATGCAATTTGCACATTCCAGGAGAGAAAAAGAAGAGTAGGCTCCAGCAATGATTAAAGCCTGGCTGCTGCCTGAGCTGTATCTGGAACTATGCCTATTCTTATTGTATAGTGATATATGTAGTTTTGATGAATTATGTATAATTTGGCACTGCTTGACACAATTCTTAATTATTGCAGTTTGGCCACAAGATGCAAACGGGCAGCCCAGCTCCTGCTATCCAGAGGTGAGAGAGACCCATATCCACGTAAGTGCGCAGTTTCACAAAACTGAGAACAGTCTTGAAATAATTAACGCTCTCTTATGGCAGATACTAAATGAAATATTAGTAAAACTTCCCTGCCGAGACTTAAGAAGGGGAACAAAAATAAAATGGCCTTCACTCCGATTTTCCATAAGTGTGGAACATCATGGATCATTTTCCCTTCTCCTTCAGAAGGAAAAATGAGGTGCCGTGTGATGTGCCCCTTATGTATGTGCCCATACATAGTCTCATCATGCTTATACATGACCTTACCAATATTTAGCATGAACTAATTGCAGTGCTGCTGGTGCTTTGCTGGACTGGACGCGTGTTTGCACTAAAAACCATCAAAGTACGTCGGCAGTAAGATTTGGGATGGTTCTGATCACCAACCTGCCAGCTTCTGCAGGGTGTGCTTGGGTCAATCTCATTTATATTTCAGAGGTAAACATTTATTAAGCGTGCTTATATACCTGCAGCATATAAACATCACTAAGTATTAAGCTTGCGGTGCACAGGCTGTCGCTGGAAGCTCTGGCACGCCAAGCACTCCCAGTTTCGGTCCCTCTCCCCGACCTCCGCCCCACAGCTCCACGCCGCCAGAGACCTGCACGGTGCGGCCCCCCAGCCTGCGGGGCGCAGGATCGGGGCGCAGCCCACCGAGCCCCCCACCTCGCCTCCGCGGGCCCCGCCGCCGCCCCGGGCCGGGCCGCCCCGCCACCGCCGCGCTTACCACCCGGGGCCGCGCTGCCCAGCGCCGCGATGAGAGGCCGCACTGGGCAGGGCGGCGGCGCCGCGCTCTCATTGGCCCGGGCGCGCCGGAAGCGGTGCTGGTGGGAAGTGGTCCGCTCTCCCTCAGTTCGCCCTGTGCTCCTGCTCGCCGCGGCCTGTCCCAGGTGAGGCGGCGTCAGCGGCAGCGGCGGCGGGGAGGGGAGGGGAGGGGAGGGGAGGGGAGGCCGGCAGGGCTGAGATGGGCCCGGGCGGCCGGCAGGGCCGAGGTGGGCGGCGAGGGCGACTTCGGCCTCCTTCCTGTGCGTGCAGGAGCGGGGCTGGGCGGGCTCACCTCTGCGAAGTAGGAAAAACCCGGCCGGAGCCCCGGCCTCGGGGCAGGGCTTGGACAGTGCCCGAGTTCCTTCTCGCTTCTCCTCCCCGGGGCCTCCTGCTCGCACTCCTCTCTGGCACCTTTCCACAGGGGAGGGTCGCCTTGCCTTTGCCGTCTTCCGGCCGCGGGAGCTGTTGGCCCTAGTGCAGACCTTGGAAGGTGCTGGTGCGTGGCCCAGGGATGGATATCCCGTGGATCGGCTGTCTGCTCCTATCGCTGCCCAAGGAAGCACCAACTGCTTCCAGAGTGCTATAGTTTTCTACAGCTAATGATTCTAAGGTGTTCGCGTGCTTCAGACACCTGCATCCGGGTTGTTGTCTGTGAAATAGTTTCCCAAAGGGTAGTTGGAGAGTGGAATCTGTTGTTTTGTATAGTGGGACGTGAATATTTCTGTAATTGCTGCTTGGTTTCAAACTTGTTTGTTTTTATGCGCTGTGGCTGTTTGAGTTATTGCTGTGGTGAATTGCCTCTTGCTACAAAGAGAGCAATCCTATAGACCCAGCCTAACACTTCTGTATTTCCCTTTCCAAGTGTTTTGATTAGGCATTCAATTATCAAGATATCACATAATTTTCTTGATACTTGGAGCATTTAAAAATAAATTTTGAGTTGTTGATACACAACAATAAAATGTTGTTTGTCCTAGGAGTGTCATGTAACATCTTACAGTTAGGTACAAGAAGAAAATGGCTTCAAGAGGAGCAACAGAGACCAGTAAACTAAAACAAAACTTGGAAGAGCAGTTGGATAGATTAATGCAGCAGCTTCAAGATCTGGAGGAATGCAGGTAATAAAAATAGATGCTTTCATCTTATATAGTTATATTTTTCTTAACTGGTTGGCAGAAGAAAGTGATACCTTTCAAAAATCTTGTGGGGTTTTTGGCTTTATATTTTTAAACTAGATAGGATGTTTGTGTTGGGTAATTAAAATTATTTTAAAATCCCTTTCTTTTTATTAAGATCATTCTATTCATATTCTTCGTGAGGAAAATGCGGGCAGAAATACTCATTACTCTTCTTTGAAATTGTATATTTCAGTGTGACTTTTTAACTTTTAATAGCTGTTCACAGAACTCAATTTTCATATGTTTTTTTTTTTTAAATAGCAGTTAGCAAATAGCTTTTGTGTCTGTTTTGTTTTGTCTTATAATTAGGGATGTTGAGGTTTATATTTTTTTATGTTTGCCTAACACTTTCATGTGACTTACTTCATGTGATTTTGTGTTTTTTGTGGGCTAATAAAATTTGAGATAGACTGAACTACCAAGGAAAAGCGTTGTTCTTTTTCTTTTTTGGTACTTGCACTTAAACATCCTGTGTGTTTTTTAGATGCTTTCACTGACTATAATTCTAACTTGTCCACACAGTACATTTTTTCTTTTTTTTTTTTTATTTTTTTCAGGAACAGTTATAACTGCTAAGAGTTAGTAGTGCCACTCCTTGAATTAGGCAAGGTGTAAATAGCAGGATCAGTTATACCTGAGTAACTTGATGGTTTTTGTATGATGAGATGGGCTTTTCGGATAACTTGATTTACCATAGCTTTGAACAAGACAATCTCACTGCATATTTTTGTTGAGATCCAAAATACACTTTTAAATACTGTACCAAGTGTTGAGTATCTCATAGTTGTCAGGGCCTTTTTAATACAAAGTGACTTCATACAAGCACCACAAGTGCATGGATGGCTAGGAGATGGTGTGAAATCAAGAAAACTGTATATGCATTAGCTAAATAACAGCAAAGAGGACTAGAGGAGAATGGTCTGAAGTGATGTGAATGTTTTCATTGCTATCCGAGGAAGCATGCTTCATGATATTCCCTGATGTCCTTTCTTCTTCATTATGTCTGAGGTTTAGTCATATGAATTAACGTGTCTTGTTGGATCCTCTTTAGAGAGGAGCTAGATGCAGATGAGTATGAAGAGACCAAAAAAGAAACTCTAGAACAGCTGAGTGAGATCAATGACTCACTGAAGAAGATTATGTCTGGAGATATGACTTTGGTGGACGAGCTCAGTGGGATGCAACTGGTAAGGATGATGTGTTACTAAAAATAGTTCACGTTCTACCTGGACTCAGTGAAACAGAAAATAGATAAAAGTGGTTCATTGTAATTCTTAGACAGGCATGTGTGAAAGCTAGATCTATGTATCTGTTGTTTTTATTATTTAATATATGTGTACATATAGAAACTTGGTTAAGTCTCTTCATTTTAAAAGGAAAAAAAGGTTGAAGAATTATAACCAAAACACTGTAGGAAAAAAATGGGAAATTGCAGGGACTAAATAGTCAGATCCTTAATATTAGAAAATAACATAAATCAATACAAATTAATATAAAAGGTGTGAGGGACAATCCAGGACAATATATATTGTGAGAAGTAAAGTTCATACCCGTTTTTTAGAAAGCATAACGATAGCATTTCCTGTGTTCTTATTGCTGATACGTATTTCGGAGATTCGTACCAGTCCAAATGAAAAGGCTGTAGGAGCGACTGTAACTTTAAGTTCTACTAGTGAATTTTTTTTTATGCTGACTTCCAAACTTTTGATCTATTTTCTCTCTTTTTCAGATATTTAGAGCATTATTTGTTCCCTCTGAGCCATATGTTTTAGTATTTTGTTTCCAGAAAGATCATGATTTGTCCAAACATAACTGTGGTGAAATTTAATCACATAGTTTTGATACTCTGTAGAGGATTTTGAGTTACAGGAGACTTGCCTCATTTACGTTCTGCTTACCCTTAGAAGAGCTGTAATCATCAGTGTGGGCGTTAAAGCTGCTGAAGATAGCATAGCACATCCACTTGTGATGCGCTAATATCAGGAAGATGTTGGAAATGATTAGAAATTAAGACCTGGACTGTAATGAAAAATTTCACAACTCTTTCTCAGTGTAGTTGCACTTATCAGTGGATTTTTCAAGCCTTGCATAAAGGTCGTACATTTCTTAAATTTCACTTTCATGGTAACACAAAAAAAAAAAAGCTATCTTTGTCAAACAATGCAGAGGATACTAATGATGCTTTCCAGCTTTTTTAATCATGCCATGCAGCTATACCTTGTGACTGCTATTAGTTCTGGTCATACTTGCTCTTTTCCTTGTAGGCAATACAAGCAGCCATCAGCCAAGCATTTAAAACTCCAGAAGTAATTAGAATGTTTGCAAAGAAGCAACCAAGGCAATTGAGGACAAGGTTGGCAGAGGTGAAGGCTTCTGTTTTACTGTAAAAAATGTTTATTTGAGCTAGACTGCTTTAAATATGTAATAATTGCAAGAAGAGCGCCAAGCGTATTAGAAACCTTAGTGGTAGCATCATAAGGGGATGGAGAAGGTGTCTTTCAAAATCTGTTCAGTTTTAAATGTTCATTGAGGTAATGGGAACAATAATATGTATTTCTTGAAGTATCTCTATCTTGCTGCTTCAAAAGAAAAATGTGATTAACAGACAGTAAACTGAGTATAACTGCAAATAGAAAACTTTTAAAGAGTATGAATTTGTAATTGTGTTGAGGGGCTGGAGAGCGCACTTAGTGTTTCAGAGATATAGACTGAACTTGAGATCCAGATAAAGGGAAATGAATTGTGATTCCTCCATGTCTCAGTGATGTGGGAATCCATAATTTTGAATGAATAACAGCCTTTGATTAAAAGAGATTCAAGTTTGCAGAAATCAAGAATGCTAAGGTTAAGTGCAAAGAGCATTTGCAGAATGTTCAGAAAAACTTCATGACCATCTTCTAAATTATGGGTAGCCTTACTTCCAGGGGTACCATGCTTACTGATGATATTTTTAGACTGTTGCATTCCTCATGCTGTTGTGCTGAGTGAAACCAAGTGAAACTAATGGGAAGCTTACATATTTTGATTTATTTCCCCCCTGATATACAGATGGACCGAGACTTAATAGTTGGGAAGTTGGGACGCGACCTGTACACACAGCAGAAAGTGGAAATTTTGACTGCCCTCAGAAAGCTTGGTGAGAAGGTAAGGTGTTTGGATGATGGTTAGGTGAAAAGAAATGTCTATCTATATATTGAAGAGGAGTTTGAAATCATTAAAATAAGAAATTACAACTTTTGTTTATGAGCAAATGATAAAATGTGGCTTGTTTTTGTAGTATGTGAATGTCCTTCCATTTTGATGCTAAGCTTTTTGAAGCACTCACTACTGAACGTATATCAAATAGTATTGTGCATTTATATAAGGCTGTTTCTACTTTAAAATGCTTTCTTTGGTGGTCATGTGAATGAAGCACATAGAAGCTGGTACAAGCTGATATTTATAAAAGCTACAAAACAAATCTTTTACAGGTTAACCTACCACCTGGCAGGAACTAAGACTTTTGATACTTTTGACATACGTTGAGCTTTACTAACTTTTGTATTGGTGATAATAACTACCTCTTAGTGTAAGGTAAATAATTTGGAGAGGTGAATGATAAACTGATTGTTTCCCCAGTGAGTACATCAGTGTCAGAACAATACCTGGTTTTTTACCACTAGAGGGAGGAAGAGAAGTTATTTCTTTTTGTTGATAGTATGTGAAGAAGGTGGGTTGCTGTATATCTCTGTACTTAAGCTTTCTTAGGAAAAGATCAAGTGCAGTACTTAAAGGAGCTGCATTCCGGGTAGACGATACTAGCAAATACTTTCCCTCAGAATATTTTTATTGCTTGACTGTCCGGAAAAAAAATATTTTGGAAATAAGTTAAAAGGTTAGTTAAGATTGTGAACTGACTGCATGAAGATACCTAATCCTCCTGGCACGAGCTCCTTGGTTCGCTTCAGATAAGCCACTTCCCCATGCTTTGTTGTAGCCTCTTTATCTTTTAAAATGGTCAGTAACCTACTTTACAGAGGACTTGCTAGGGTAGTAGTTTCACATCTGGTCTGAATGTGAAAAATGATGGTAATTATTACATTTTTGTCTGCATGATACTGCAAAATGTTAAGTAGTTAGATGCTTGCTTGCAAAGCAGGTAACTAATACTTTTTCTCTCGTTCCAGCATCATTCTGAGTGTCTGTACCTGGTTTGCGTATCTTTAATAAACAAACTGGCACAAACACTGTGGTCAGTTTGACATATTTATGTGTTGCTTTAATAAGGATATATATCTGAAGCAACTTAAATGAGCGAGTTTTAACTTAGAATATCTGAACCTTCCAAATGTAGGTTACTATTTCATTGTTGTAAATATTTTATGGGTCTCTGTCAGAAGGCATCAGAGCACGTACATAAATGTAAAATACACATGTGGAAATATCACTTTAAAGGAAGAGAACCATTTCTAGGTCATTAACTCTAAGCATGGTCAAAGCTGGTAGTGACTCTGTTTCCTCAGTAGATGATATGAAGCGAGCTCATTACTGTATTGACCACGTGACAAAAAGTAGTTTATATCCTTTGCATAGATTTTGGTACAGTGGTACAGTGCGACCTCTTCATCAAAAATTGTCACTGGAGGTCAGCTTGAAACTTAGTGGTGCATGTAGAGACATGTGAGATACACTGTCCTCTCTGGGCTGACAGACACCATTGAGGAAAAAATTCAGTGGTAGAGTGAGTAGCTTGCATTTTTACTTTGGCTTTTAATATGTTAGATAACACTGCCACTTAAACTGCAAATTGACAATCACTGTAATCTGTTGTAGTTCATGTAGATGCCCATGTAGACGGTGGGAAATACGCACAGTTAAGGTACCCAATTCACAGTTATGGCCTCTTTTGATTTAGCTCACTGCAGATGATGAGATGTTCTTGTCAGCAAATGCAGGTACAGTCCTGAGCCAGTTTGAGAGAGTCTCCACTGACCTTGGTAAGTTTTCATTCTCGCAACTTCCAATTTCTTTGCCTCATTGAATACTGGTTAATAGAAATACCTGTGATTCCCCTATGAAAGAGAAAATATGAATGAAAGATTCATGCCATTATATTGTGATATATGCTTGTCTATTTTATTAACAATGAAACTCTGATACACTAACCATGAAGAAAAAGTATTGCAGCAAATAAATCTGGTGCCAAATGCCCATAAAATGCCAAGTGTTGCCCATAATCAGAGAATTGCCTAAGTTAGAAGGGACCTTTCGGATAGTGTCCAACCATCAACCTAACACTGCCAAAAATGCTGAAGGCTTGGACGGTCTGTCTCAAGCAGAGATACCACTCTTACAGTTAAACACAGATCTTTTTTGCACTAATAACTCTCTTCTGAAGAGCCTTTTCCTCTACTCGATGCAGGGAATTTGGCAATTATTGGCACATTGTCAAAATACAGCCTTAAAGCACTTGCTTTTCTTGCCATGTGTGTCATAACTCCAATCGTATTGACAAGACCAAAAGTTCAATTATAATATGCATTAAATAAGCACAGCAGTTCATTCTAGCATTACAGTTAGAACTGTGATGAAAGAACTGTGAATGTCAGAACATGCCAGACTAGGTCAGGGTACAAATAAACTGTCTCTGTGACCTACCTTTCAGTACGCCTCTTCCTGAGAGTCGTACTCACCAGGCTGCTCTCTCATTCCCCCTCCTCAGCAGAACATGGGGAGAAAACAAAATGAAAAAATCATGGGTCGAGATAAAGGTAGTTTATTAAAGAAAAGCAAAGGCTGTGCAGACAAGCAAAAGAAAACAGAAAGATTTATTCCCTACTTCCCATCAGCAGGCAATGTCCAGCCATTTTCTGGGAAGCAGGGCCTCAATACGTGTAGCAGGTCATTCAGAAGACAAATGCCTTAATAACAAATCCCCCCCACCTCCTCCTTTCTCTTGGCTTATATTGCTGAGCCTGGTGTCATATGTTATGGACCATCCCTCTGGTCAGTTCAGGTCAGCTATCCTGGCTATGTCCCCTCCCAGCCTCTTGCCCACCCCAGGCCTACTGGCCCTTGGGGGTGAGACAGCCTTGATGCTACGCCAGCACTACTCAGTGGTAGCCAAAACATTGGTGCTTTATCAACACCATTCTAGTTACAAATACAAAGTAGGGCACTAGGAGAGCTGCTGTGGGGAAAGTTAACTCCATCCCAGCCAGGCTCAACACAATGTGGCTGGTTTCACACCTGTCAAGCCAGTATATCTCCTTTTTTTTCTTTTTTTTTATATTAAATTAAGTCAGGTGTTCTAGTTCTCAAAAAGTAGTTTTGATTTCTTTTGATCTCAAATGTTTTACTTAATTGTGACTTTCCTTGTATATGATTTAAATTGCTACTAATACTTACTGAAAATGTTTTTTCTTCTCATAGGATCAGGAGACAAAGTCTTTGCTCTAGCAAGTTTTGAAGTAGAAAAGGCAAAACAATGAAGAGGTGCGTGAGGCTTGTGTCTCTCCAGTTATCAGCAGCATTGGACTCCTGTCACATTGCATTTGGTTTTTTCTATTTTTAACATGTTGAAAAAAAAGAAAAGCAAAACAAAAAAGCACCCAAACCTTAAACCTTTTGAGTTCTTAACCAGAAGATATGAAGTAAACAGCCTTAAGTGCACTTTGGAACCTTGGTGTCTGTACCCCTTAGTAACATAAGCTCTGAGGCTGAACGCTAAGTGGTACTCTAAAAACAAAAGCATGGTATGACTGTCTTTGGAAAGAATGAACTATTCTGAACTTTTCTGAAGGTGTACTTCTCTAACTATTAAAATGTAATCTTTTTGCATGTGGTTTTAGCAAGGAGATCTTTTTCAGGAGCAGTCCTAATGAGCGAATGGTTTTTTGGGTGATTCTTCCAAGTTGCTCTCAAGTTATCTTAATTTTCGTCTGGACTCCCTACTGAGTAGTTTGTACTAGGAATGTGTAGAGGCTTTGGAAAAACTGACAATAGTTTATTTGAAATGCCATCTTTCTACAAACTGTTTGCAGAACAACCAAAATGAGACTGTACACTGGTCGCTGGCCCTGAGCTGCTTGTTTGCTGTGCACATGAATGAGCGCCATTGTGTCCTAGCCTTGACTGACAAACAATGGAAGCCCTGTAGGGAGGCTTCTGGAGTAATTTAACCTTGTGTATTGAAATGACAGAGAATTGCTAGCAAATGGCAATGAGAAGCCCTTTCTGTGACCTCTTACTTTAGCTCTGGGAGTAGAACTACATGCTACCATTATCTCCCAGTATTGCTGAGACAGCATGCAATAGCTTGCAAGTAGAAACGAGTTTAGAAAGTGGGAGGAAAGCTCTTGTTATGCGATTGGTGCAAGTGTTGCTCAGTCTATTTATCAGATGGTGGTGCTGTGGAGAGGGGAGGGTCTGTGTCCTCCACAGAGAAACTATAATCCTACATAATCTCAGTGTAGGAGGGTTTAAAATCTCATATTGTTGAGTTTTTAGCTCTGAGTGTGAAGAAACTACTTGGGACTCTAGACGTGTTTAACTTCCTGATAAACTATTTTTTGTAAAATTGATATGGGGGATCTTGTTCGTAAAGTACTGGCAGCTTCACACTTTAATTCAGTACTTGTTAGCACTTTGACTGAGCTGATTGGAAGCCTGTATTCCGCTAAGAATTTTTTCAGCTTGAGAAATGTGCATTTCAGGTCTGCTCTACCCTTGGTATAAACTCAGGCGTTGGTCTAATGATTTTGGCAACTCAAAAGGCATTTCTTAATTGAATTTTTTACCTGTTCCTTTTTTATTTTACCATTAGCTAGAGAAAAGGGTATGGATAGAAACCCAAAACATTTCTGTGGTCATCTTAGCTGCTAATAATTGTATCTTTTTCCTCAGAAAGAACAGAAGAAGAGCTTGATGTTTCCTTACGAGTGTTTCTTTGTCTGGAATTAGAAGCAGTAAATCATAAGTTCTTTAACGCAATGTAGACGTATGTATTCAGCTTACAGCTTCTAGCTGTAAAAAAAAAAAAAAGTAACTTCATGCTAAAAAAAAAAAAGTAATTTCCCTCTATATCTGTGCAAAAAGGGTTCAAACATAAGACAGTTTGGGGTCCTTTGGACTATATGTTTTAGCAGCGAGTCAACACTTCCTTTCTTTGGAGAGCTTCAGAAGTGGAGGAAGTGTTATGAAATTTCATTGGCAAAAGGAGTGTTTGGCTGTGAGCGTGTTGACGTGCTATTATTATCTGGCGCCCCTCAGAGAAAGTGTGACTTGTCACTCACAGATACAGTCACTTCCCCTTCCCATAAGGTGGGGCAGAAATGGATCAAGAGAAGAAAGCTACCATTTTGCTGCTTAAACTCCACAAATTATCTGTTTTTTTCCTAAGTGATAAATTTATTTTTCTTTAAATGAGAGCAAAGTACAGTAACCAAATGCCACAGTGGTTGATGCTAACTCTCCAGCAAATGACATTAAAAAGAGGTTAAACAGAGATCTCTACCTGTATTGCTAAGGTGGTAGGTGTAGCTAGTTTTACTGATTGGGTATTTTTTGACAACATGTATTTAAGTTCTAGGCATGTTTCTGAACTGATCTGTAAAATGTGATAACTGCCATCATAGTCTTTTGCTGGAGAGAAAAGGATGGTGATAATACTGGAAAGATCAGAAGAATTCCTAGGGAAAAAGCGATCTGCTTCCATCTTGTTAGTGCTTTGAATTATGAAAATTAAGAAATACATATACTGAAAGGATGATACCGAAGTCTTTTAGAATTAGTGTAATTGTTTATAAACTAGCTTTTAAACCCAAATGCATAGATTCAGTTACAGTTTATGGTGGCATGTCTGTTTTTGGCAACAGTGGAGTTGGATCTGCATTTGTCAGTGGTGAAGGTGACCCAGTGTTGTGAGGCATCCTGTGTGTAATGGAGTAGAACATCCATGTTTTACCTGTCAAATATATCTCAGGCTTTTATAGCTAAACTTGAGCTTCAGTGAGAACTACCATTAAACTGAGTGAGTGGAGCGGAAAGAGTCTTAAATTTAGACAGCCTATTGCAGTGCTAATCTCAGTGTCGCATAGTAGTCGCTTAGAAACTAAGTGGGTAGCATAGACTATAAAGAGAAAATTAACATCATCAGTTATAATTTTGATTGCACTTATAGGGCGTAAATACCTTATAAACGAGCAAGTTCGTCTAATTGTAAGCTAGGACTAGAGTAAACTAGAAAATGTGGTTTTTTTAGAATGTTTTTGATATCCTTTTGAAATCTTGTATTTTACAGTATAGACAGCATAATTTATGTTTTTCACTGATGGAAATTTTTTCTCCTTTTTCTTTTTTTTGAAGCTTTTATTTAGATGGGATCTTTTGTCCATTATATCAGAACTATTTTCCTATCTGGGGCAGTATTATGTTCTGTGACAAAGGCTGATTGCAGCTTTATAGCTGAGAGCAGCTTATTAAAAGACGTTAATAGACAGTCTAAAATTATTGAAAACAAAACAGTCCATGGGGACTGTAGCTGCCGCCTTTTCCTTTCTGCTCATTACTGGTGCTAAGTAACTCTTCTCCCCCCTCACCCCGCAACCTGCTTGCAGCATTAGTATGTAAATTAAATCTCTCAGCACTACCACAGATCATTACGTTTACAGTATGGTAATATGGAAATCTTTTTCCGTGTAGTTTTTGAGGTGTACGTTTCCAGGAGAAACTTTTTTTTAATTGATTTGGAATATGTCACGATTTTTTCAAAACTTCTGTACTGTAGGCAGTAGTAAAATTCCTCTTAAATTGATCCTTGATAGAATATCTTTTTACCCTTGCACTGTTCCTGCTCTTGAAAAGATCTATCGTGATTTAGATCGACAAAGATGAGATTGAGATCAATGACCAATATTATTCCAAGATTCAGTGTGTCAGGCCAGACTTCCCTTCTCAAAAGTTGTGAAGGGTCGGAAAGTGTAGCTCTAACTCAGTGGCTGGATATGCCTTGGCTATAAATGTAACTTCACACCGAAGCTCTTGCCAATATGAAGGTGTTTCATATGTTGACCCTAGCAAACAGTTATTTAAGTAACCTACTTGAAGTGGTTAGGTTAATTTCAGAGGCATAGTAAGTTAATTGGTGTGCTGTGCTAAATATTTTGCCAAATAATCCCGGGATGTACCTCCAGTAGTATATCAAATGTTTCTGCAGGGTCTGGAAAAAAGTCCCTCATCTATTTATTACAATAATCCTTTGCTCAAATAAAAGCTGGTAACAAAAGAACAACTCCTAAATGAAAGCATGGTTTTGTGGTTTAACATACAAGCTTGTGATGTTTGAGTTCCATCCCTGGTTCGGCATTAGGCCCAGGCAGGTCACTTATTCTCTACACATCTTTCTCTCCTGGAGTAAAATACAGGTTATGATACTTGAATATCGAGTGCTATGAAGTTGTTATTGATCATACATTGCTTTGAAGATTAAAAGTGCTTTGTTTTTTGTTTATCATTTTACTTCTGAAATAAGAATTGTAAAGTGCAGTAGCTTTAAACACATCAGCAAACTTGCCCAGAGTTCTTCTTGGCCATATGTAACCTCCCTTTTTTAATCTTCTTTCTATATTGGGTGAATCTAGGCATTGTACTGATCTAAAAGAAAAAGTATTAGAGAGAAAATTGAAACTTCAAATGCTCTGGCTCTCTTCTGTCTTTGTCTCCTTGTATTATTTCCCTTCTTTGATCTTGAATGGAAAAGTAGCAAGTTTATTTGTCTTAAAGGAAAAATACAAGATTTATTTAGAGATCCCTTAGTTCATTATGTTACCTGTCCTGTTAAAATCAAATTCATTTTGATAGAGAATTCTGTATTAATGATACCCTACTGACCAGGCATTTAAAGCTGTGTCATTAGTGACTGGAATGGTAGGCAAGTTAAAATATATCCATTTGGGTTTGTTTCCATTATGGTTGTTCCCTTCCTATATAAGGACAAATATAATTTTTACATTGTGAAGAGATAAGTCATCCTGCAGTCATCTTTTCATTTCCCCATTTCTGTCACTTTAAAATTATCCTCATTGAGTTCTGGGGAAGTCTTTTCTATTAGGGAAGTAAGCTTTTATTTCAATTCTGTCGTCTTAGCTACCCATGAGAGAGGAATAGGGACTGCTCGTACTGGAGTTTTTCTTTAGGAGTCATGGAAAATGTGACACCTTGCCTTGCTATGAGGTTGTAGGGTTTTTTTTTTTAACTTAATAGGATTTTTATGCCTGTGAGGCAGAGGGGAGAAATACTGGACTTCAGTGTTGCCTAAGATTTGTCTCCCATAACTTTTAAACATCCAGGCTTCCCACCTCAGTCAAGTGGGAGCTGCTGATGTTCAGAGTATCCGAAAAGGTAGCCTAAAGTATCTGGCACTATCTGACAGGATAAATAAAAATGTTTCAGAATAAGTAGCCTCTAAAATAAGGTCTTAAAAGAGGAAATACAGACATAAAGTTAGTGGATATAACTATTTGTAAGACATTGCTGTGTCATGCACTGAAATGTCTACTGTAATTTAACACACTAGTGTGTTAATGATATATTTAATAGCAGATTTCTTTGTAAAACAAGTTCTAATCATGAATATCTTTTTATCTTGCTATCATAATAGTTTGCTGCTTGATAATGTTTAGGATCGTGTTTTCAACATGCCTCCAAAAATGGGTTGGTAATAATCGCAGATGTACTGAAAACCATCAGGCAGAACCACCTGCAAATCCTGTGGACAGAAGTGTTACTGTCTGGGTAAATAGCTTTTCTTTTGATTGTCCAGTTGATATCCTTGTAAGGTGGAGGTTGAAATTAAGTTCTGTAATGTTGTTGTAAAAGAGTGTGCTTTGCAACTTTGTAAATACCAAATTTAATCTGGGAACACTTCTGGTTTTGAATAAAATATGCAGTTGAGAAGGTTTCTTACCATACAAGCGAAGTCTGGATTAACAAAAAAAAAAGATTGTCATAGCCTTCTTTACATTAAAGGGCCTTTTTGTTCATCCCTCAAAAATATCTCTGCATATCTCCTCACTGCAGTCTGTAGAAACATTAAATATTGCAACTGAGGCAGCCGAACTATTTCTTTAATTTTTTAGTATAGTCTCTTTCATTCATGCAAGTTGTGGTTGCCACTAGTCGTGGAAATGTCGACTGACTGTTGTGAGCCTACATCATTTACTAGAGCGTCCCCAGTGTGCAAAGAGCTGAATGGTTAAACTGCATTTAATTGTCAGGAAACACTGTACTGTTTCTGCATGAGAGCGTGATTTTGATGGATTGGAATTGTCAGACTGAAGTCTGAAATATAAAAGATTACCAAAAGAAGGATTCCACACTCAAAAACAATTCCCTCATTTGGGTACCACACACATCTTTGAGGGGAACAGAGTTTTCATTATTGTTGCATGTGGTTAAATCATCTGGGTAATGAAAGCAGGTCTTGCGTGTGCAGATGCTGCTGGAAGCCCCTAATGAGAGGGAGATGCCAACAAATACAGAGGGACTCAGAGGGTGGAAGCAGCTGTACTGTGAAGGAATCCTACATGAATTTCAGCGCTGATTAAGAAAGAATTGGAGATCAGAGAAGGACAGGGTGAATTGAGAGAATTTTTCTAAGTCAATCAGGGATTCAGAGGAGAAGGTTTCATGAAGTGTTGGCTTACTAGGATGAACAGCAGCTTCATGAAACAGAAGAGATTAGAAGCTATCAAAAAGAAAAATCCATTTAATCTGTTAGATTTTTATAAAATAATATCCAATCTTTATACAATACTTGTAAAAAAACCAATGTTAGAAAGGCTTAACCTTTAGATAATTACACTTCCTAACGTTCCCCTGCTGATGATAAGCTGTATTATGCCCATTTTGCAGTTGGGGCAAGTGGGGTGACAATTGGTCAGGTAACAGATTCTTCTGTTTTCTTTGTGAAGGTCTCTGAGTTCCCATGAGACACGGACAATATTGCACTAAATCTGCTGCGGAGCTAGGAGTTAAGAGGTCTTGTGAGCATCTATCGTATCTTATGGTGATAAAAGTGACTACTGTAATGGCAAGCGAGCACCTTGCTTGATAGCTAAATATCTCGGTAAGCTTGATAGTGACAAACTAAGGTGGGGCAGAAGCTGATTTAGACTCGGTGTTCTAAGCAAATAAATCTAAAATTCTTCAAGGGTGGAGGAAGCCTTATAGTATCTCTCTGCTAAAACCCTTTCTAAAGAAACGCTGCTATGTAAGATTGCGTTGTGCTGTTGTACAGTCACCCAGCAAAACTAGGAGAGCTAGACAATACTTAGTCATAAAATGGTGTTTTGCCCGTGATCTTATCAGTAAGAAAATTCATACTATTGCAAAGATGCAAATGATGGCTTAATTATACGCTCCTACCAGCATAAGATGCTTTTAGATCTTTCCTTCAGACTCATGTACTGTGCTAATTAACAGTAATCCAACTGGCGGATCCCAGAGCAACGCTTCTGCATATTTTTTTCAGCTTGTGCTGGAGCTCTTATGTTCTTTTCTTAAATAATTAATAATCATTAGTGCCTGCTGTGCTGTGGGTGTGTGCTAGTGATCTCAGATCCCAGCATATTTGCACCATTCCTGTTGCTGTCAGCAGCCTGGGCTTGCTCTTTGCAGAGACTTTCATGTTAAGACCTTCATTAACTGGCAGTGGGGTATGGATTTCAGTGGCAGTGGGCTTTGATGTCATTAAGTAGCAAGCTGTTAAAGGAAGTGCCACCTATTTCATTACTGTGACTATTTTCATCCAATTAAGTTAAATACCGAGTAGAAAACAGATGCATTTTACTGAACAATGCGTAGTACACAAAGCATTTTTTATCTTTAGGAGTTTTATAATTACCTTGCAGATCCCCCAGTGCATATTACAGGTATGCAGCCTGGTGGGAAACGAAAACGCAGATGAGTGTTGGAGCAGGGATGAACCTTTTATGGCTTCTGCTTCTTTTTTTCATTTTTTTTTTTTATCATTAATTTCTCTCAGAGTTCACTGTGGTTTTGCTCTGCCTCATTCTGTCTAGGGGGAGGATTCTTTATTTTTGAGTGCTTGGATGACCAAGGGGATATTCATTCTAGTTGGAGGTTCTCGTATTTGCTGAATTAGCTTGAGTTCAGCTGCGTTGAGTTTTGTGGTGTGTTTAACTCAGCATAGCGCTATTGAAAAGCGGTCTCGTAACGTGTTTTAAAACTACTGTGATTTATCTGGAGAACTTGTGACCCTCAGCCTCGCCCTGCTGAACTGAGGGAACTTAACGGGGACGCTCCCCACCACGTCCTTTCAGCAGATGCTCCTCCAGGTGAGCCTATGGCTGACCCCAGAGTCCGCTCTGCACCCCGTACGGCAGCGGGAGCGGGAGCCGCAGCGCGCCTTTCCCCGCCTTTCCCCCTCCGCTCCCGGCGGGGCTTTCCCGGGGCCCCGCCTCGCCCCGCCCTTCGGTGGCTCGCCCCCGCCCCTTCCCCGCTTCGCCCCGTCCCCCGGCGGCCTGGCCCCGCCCCTTCCTGCCGGCCGGCGCTCGGGTGGTGCCTGCGGCGCCGCCGCTGCCCTGGGCGGCGGGAGGCGGCGGGTCCCTCCCCCGGAGCCGCCCCGGCACCTCCCTCCTCCCGCCCTGAGTCACGACGGAGGAGGCGGCCGCTCCGCTCCGCTCGGCTCCTCACGGTTCCGATTGACCCGCCCGGCCGCCGCCCGTTGCTGCAGGACCGCCGGGGCAGGTGAGCGCGGCCGCCCTTTGTGCGCGGCGCCCGGCCCCGAACAAAGGCGCTTCCCCCCCCACCCCCGGGGCCGGGCCGCCGTTCCGCCGGCCCTGGGCCTCCGCGCCTCTCCTCCGCCGGCTCCCGCGCCCCTTCCCTGGCCACGGCCACCTTCTCCGCGGGGCCCGGCGGTGGCCGAGGGCACCGGCAGGCCGCGGGCCCCGCGGCACAGGTACGGGAGTTGCCTTTTTTAATTTTCTGGCATCATCTCTTACGTCATGTGGCACCCTGTTTGACGGCGGCCGTGTCCCACCCCAGCAATGGCCGCATTTTTTGCGGCAGGTGAAGTCATTCCCACGTAAAGGCGTCGGGAGGGCAGGTGTCGCGACAGCAGGCGATAGAACACAACATCTGGACAGGCCGGCTCCGGGCAGCCCCCGTTTGTCTCACAAAAAGTGTGCGGTGCCGCCAGGCACCCGGCCTTCGGTGTCCGATGCTGGTCACCCGCGTGGGAAAAATGCCTCTTGGCCGGTATTTAATAGAGGGGGAGGTAATTTCTGTGTTGGCTAAAAATTGTGTTTCTAGAGCATGTGAAGCAGCACTCCGTAACTTTCAATTTAGCATACAGATAGTATTTGTTAGCACACAGTAGTTCTGTATCTCTCAGAAAGGTACATTAGAGAATTAACAGCATCATTTCCCAAATCAGAATACATTGCTACTCCAGAGAGCAGATGAGAGATGACAGTAGTTTGTGCTTAACATCCAGATGTGCTTCATCAGGGTATGTTCGCTTTTCAGACTTGCATTTGCCTTCTCTTCAAGAAGAGACTATTTTGCTCTGTTGTATATCATCTTTTATTTGACCGTTCCTCATCTTGGCACATTGAACAAATTAAGCTTTGATGCTCTGTGAGATGAGAGCAAGACATTCTGCAGATGTGGTGGTTTAAAAAGAAAAACCAACCACCAAACTCCAAAGAAAAAAACAACAGACATTGGAGGCAAGTTACGTATTCTGATAGGCAAGTTCAGTTTTCTGATCTGAGTTGGCACCAGTATGGTGATAGGCATGTCTGTTGAGTGTTTTACAAACATAAAATTTTGGTTTTGTAAATATACTTATTTTTTTTTGTCGACCACTGAATTTCCAAGCTGTTATCTTCTTTTGCCCATGGTAATTTTGGAGCTTGTGTATGATGTGAAATAGCCTGCTGAAGGAGAACCACTGGAAATGGTGAAAAGTGAGGCAAAACTGTGTACTGTGTGGTTTTTTTGAAAGTAAGGGTATTTAAGGTGAGAGGGCATACAGAAAGCTACCTATTACTACTTTTTTTTTTTTTTTTTTTAAATGCAGACTTATTTTCTTATCAATCCAAAAGCTACTGTTTGCCTTGATGAACAGATTCAGCTGGAAAATGGTGTCAGGTGTATTTGAGATACATTGGAGTTGCTTCATGTTGATGTTACCTGAAAAAACATCTCCTTTATTGCATCTCTGGCATCTTGGTAGAAATCAGCAGCTTCTTCAGTATAATTTAGAATAGCTGGTAAATGATTTGCATGCTCTCTTAATTAATGTGGTGCATCGTAATAGTGTAAATCTACAAGGAAGCATCTAGGATTGAACAAATGCAAGAGCAAAAGCCAATGTGAACAAGTTAACTTGGCTGGCTGAAGTTTTATGGCTTAGCTAAAATTGCTTCAAAGCAGTAGTTCTCTCTCAGTTCATTTTAAGCACTGCAACAGAAGTTATGAGAAGTTATATGGGACATAAAAGTGCTTTCAGGATTCTTTTGGACACCCAAGTGGGAAGATACTGAAATCTTCACCAGGAAAATCACCCCATAGCCTGACAGGAGTCATTGTAATAAATAGGTATTAGGTATACCCCAGTTGGGGTGTGCCTGAATGCCTGTGCAGTTGGATGCAGGAGCTCCGTGTACTGCACAGGCAGCGTAGGGGTGTGGGGAGAGAGGGGTATTTCTCACCATGCAAATTGAAGTGTCTTAATGGGAACTGGTTACTACTCATACGTTTCCCTAGATATATAACATAATAATGTTAAGTATTAGAGCTGCGCAGAAAGCAAGTTCTGAATCCCAATTTTATGGGAAATCTGTAGTTGCATCAATTTCTGCCACTTCCCTCCTTCCCCCATTCAAGATTTTAGAGTACTGTAACTTTGCAAGAGGAGAGAGGTTTCCAAAATAATTGGGGTTATTTTCTAAACAAAACCAAAAGTGAACTGAAACAAAACGTACATTTTGTAATTGCAAACATTGACTCTGATATACATCTATTGCTAAAAATTCCAAGTCATCCTGCAGTCGCATGTAGCCAGATAAAGCTAACATCTGAATGTGTTTAATACAGTGAAACTAATGTTAAAGGTTGATGCTTTGCCTAGGAAACAACTTGTGTGAAATTGATTTACTTATATGAGCTTAATATGAGTTTTTTCCTCTCCAGAATGTTTATAATCTGTAACCAACACAAACATTTATGATTTTTAGTAAGTATTTCAATTAAGTTTGTTGTTGACTGCAAAGCATCCCTTCTGAGCAACTGACCTAGTTTTAAGCATCAAAAATGCACCCAAGTGCTCTGCGTACAGAGAGGCAGCAGGCTTTTTGGGGCTGCTGTTGAATGTGCTTGGAGAAACTTCCAGTAGAGGTTTGTTTTTTTTTTCCAAAACAGAAGGACTGTGTATCTTCAGAAATATTTCTATACATGCGGATGCAAAACTGTATTTCTTTTTATTACAAGCTGTCATCAGATTGGATTTCCTGCTGAAATGCAATAAGGACAATAGCAGCTGTTACATCTGTACCACACCATTGTGTATATAGTGCAGAAGCGACTGAACCCAACGTTAATGTTATTAATTGGAAAAATTGTAATCCTAATAAATATGCCAAATGTTTATATTCCTGGGGGTTGGTAAAACTCTTATAGCTAGAAGGTGTTCAATTTTCAGGTAGTGAGAGTAAATTACTTTTTCTGCTATGCTTACAAAGGTGTTTATAGTCAGGATGGTGAAGCTGATCGACCATGTTCTTTATTTAAACCATCAATGTGGTACTTCTGGAATGGTATGGTGGGATATTCAGTCAAAAATAAACCTTAATTTGTAATAAGAAAGGTGTCAAAAAATCATAATGTTTAATAGTTTTAATTGAGTCCTCTTTAAAAGAAGCACTTAGTCCTGTACGTCTTTCCCATAGACTAACTGAAATCCATCATGTAAGATTCTCTGAATGTATACATATATAAGTATTTTTTTATTATTTTTGTCTTCTGTGTGAAACCACATAAGCAGTAACCATACATAATTCATATTCATAATGCTTTTAGAAAAAGACACAGATGAATTTTTGTTCAGTTTGAGTGTTCCAGTTTGCTGGAAGAGTACCCATTAATTTAATTCCAGTAAAGCTATTGCATGTATACAGGTATGTGAATAATCCCAGAAGATGTATATGTTTTGATGCTGATGTACACCAAAGATGTAAATTACTGGAATGAAATCATTTTGTCGCCTGTTGCACATGCTAAGAAATGTTGGTAGTCCAATAGTCTTAATGTTTGGTAGTCTAACGACGTACGTGGGAGGAATGATACATAAATAGGTTTTAAATGTGCTAAAACCTTTTTACCAACAAACTTAATTTCACTTAGGAAAAAACCAAAACATTTTGTTTACTGTTGTTGATGCTGTTGTATCTCTGAGAATGGATGAGACTTACAGTTCTTTTTCCCTTTAAAGAGCCGTGGCCTGTCCGTGAACTTCGATTGGCATAAGAAAGCAGATAAACCAGAATGAGCAAAACTACGGAGTGTTAATAGGTGAGAAGAAACCAAAGATCAGAAAAATAACCAAAAATCGTTAGTTGGTAATTGAATAAGGAGAACGCTCTTCTGACTCTGATGTTTATTTTCAGACTCAGTGTTGGGGAAGCATTATGTAACAAATGCTTAAAAAAGTGAGGAAAATTAATTTCTTGTTTCTACTCACTATTGGTGATTTGACAGAATATTACAGTGCTTATGTATAGTTTAAATGTCTGTTTGAACTTAGGAAGTGTAATCATACTTCTTGCTTTCCAATAAGTATTTTCAAGGTTTTACAGAGTATCAAATCTGCCAAGTCTATTTTTCTTTTTTTTTTATTTTTTTAAAAAGTGATATATTATAATGATTAATGCTATTTTAAAAACAAACAAACCCTACAGCCTAAAAATCTCATCTGGAGATAAACTGCCATGAAAAAACCCTAAAATTTTCAACTTCTTGCATTATTGGAATTCCTGTCACTGACTAATTAGCTACTGATTGGGGAACAGATGGAGCCAATGGAGCCAATAGATTGTACAACCGTTGTGCTTGCCTCAGGTTGTTCTGTTTTATGTTCTGCGAATATGTGGACCAAGACTTTATTTGATTTTTTTCAGAAAGTCCATTTTCTCTGTGTTATGAGGGTAACTAACAAATAGGGAAGCAACTTAAGTAATCAACTCTGTTTATGACCATGACCAAGTTCTGAAACTTTCTGACTCAGTTTATCCTTCTATAAAATTAGTTGACTGCTTCACAAGAATGTTAAGATTTTTAATTAAAGTGTAATTGTTTTGCCTCTGAACTCATCCAGGCCCTGATTCAATGCACATTGAAGTTGGTGAGGAGCTTTTAATTAATTTCATTGGGCTTTAAATAAGTATACGTGTACGCACGCCCATCTACACTTAAAGGAAACATGACCTAAATTTTTGCAGCAGAGTTTCTGTAGAGCAGCAGCATAAATACTGAAATAATTTCAAGTCAGCTACCAATGGAAGGTTTTTTTGTTGAAATGAGAAGGGGCTAGTGCAAATGCAGGGATCTCTGGTGCCTGTTGCCATACTAATGTAATTTTAATAGAGTTACCTAACTTTGAGTGTTCTGGAGCTGTTGTGGAAAACTGCAAGTTTCGTTGTGTCCTGACAGCTTGCTCAGTTGGTCAGGGGAGGCAATATCAGACTTCAAGATAAACAGTAACTGAATTTTTATGCAAAAATGATCAGCAATAACACACTTAAAATATAATTAACTTTAGGAGTTGATGCCAAATTGGGAAAAATGGGAGCATTCATATATGCTTAGCTGCTTTTTTTTCAGGAATGTCTGTAGATGCCAAATAATACTCATTGGTTTATGTGGAATTCGTGAAAGGTTTTGCTTGACTTCAGAGGTCAGAAACATCAGGTTTTTGAAACAGAACTCTTGTCACTGAAAATTTAGTCAGCAGGTATAGAGGGCTCAGCAAAATAAACCTTTCACAATTCGCATAAAACTGTTTGCAACAGTTTTCTTAGTGTTTTACTGTCATGATTCTTAGTTCACTAGTCTTACAAAATATGTGTTAAACCTTAAATAAAATTCTGTATGTGTAATAGTGTGTGTGTGTGTGTGAGGAAATACAGCTTTGGCACCTAGTTCTTAATATATCTATTTAATTGTTCTTAGTAGCTACAATTTTTGACATAACTGCTATAAGCTCCTTCTTTTTGTTGAGAAACGAAATATAATAAGGATGTGCTGTAATTATACTAACAGTCTGGGAAGTGCGGAAATCTGTTTGTAACTTCAGTAATTCTCTTTCTGCTTCTGCCTCAAATTGGTGGTGGTTGCGTACAATCCTGCTCCTGGAAACTTTCTGAAGTCTTCTGGAATCTTACAGTAGTTTTAACTTGTCTTGAGCCTTGTTGTTAATGGTCTCTGGGCTAACACCTTTTGTTATTATTGGTATATATTGGACTCTGATTAATCAAATATATATTGTTTCATCTGCAGATGCTCCCATTTTTAAGGGAGCGATTGCCATTTATCCTGTAAATGCACCGAATTTTACGCATGTAGGAGATCTTGAAGCAATCTGGTTTAAGTATTTCACTTCATTAGTGTTGGTCTCTGAATAAATCAAACTTGCCACACAATTCCGCATACAATTTTCCATGCAGCTCAACTGGGTCGCCTTTAACATATGTGCGTTCTCGGTTTTGCCTGGGATTGTTCTAGTTTTCATTGTATTCTGAAACTATTGGATCCAATGCTGATTGGGACTTGATATAACCCTTAAAAAACCATGTAGACAGTAGGTTTTTTTCTCTCCAGCCCGTGTGTGTGTTTGTATGGTAGTGCTAAAAGGACATTTCTGCTGTCAAACTAATGACCTCATACAGGTTTAATTTCACAGTTCAGGGCTAATGTAATTAAGGTAACATTCAAAATTGTGGCTAGGGAGGAAGGAAATTGCATCCCTTTTCCTGAGAAATAGGAAGTCTCATGAAGGCAAAATTTCCTTCCTTGTAATCCCACTTTACCAAAAACTATAGAAAGCAAAATGCTTGTAGCAAAACTGGTGTGTAATTAGGAATTTGTTTTAAACTTGTGAACGTTGAAAGTCCTCTCTTAAAATTGACAAGGATTTTTTTCCTTCCTCCACTCTCCATCAGGTGTCTTTGCAGCATGGTCTTGTTTGGTGACCTAAAGGAGGCAACAAAAATCCTTTTCTTGTGCTTTTTGGTTTTAGTAAGTCCCTCAGAGAACAGAGGAACTGGCATACTTCTGCACATATGATTAGAACAGCAATTCAGACCAGTTTATGAAACACTACCAAGGAAAGTTCTCAAGGAGTATTATTTTATGCCTGTTCTAGAAGCAGGGGTCTCTTGCCCATATCATCCAATAATATTAATTAATGATGCTAACACATCACTCAGGGGGCAAAGGTTTTGTGTTGGGGTTAGTGCAAAAAAAGATGATTGAAGAATTATGTTAATATTGGCAAATAGCCATTAATTCTTAGTTCAACTTTCAGCAAGAGGTATTCATAAAATACCTCTTCAAATGGCTTAAAAAACTTAACCATGCATCAGTTCAAAACTGAAAGAACTTTGCTTTTTTGGTTATGCAGAACATCCATGGGGAAAGCAGCGCAGAAGTTTTTTCTTTTTTTTTTCCCTCTCTAAAGAGGCAAGATAAGTAGGTGTTGTAAGGACTGTGTTTATTGCTATTTTAGAGCAGATTTTATTGATGTGTGAGGCCACAACAATATTCCATATTGTCCATGGTTAGGCAATTTTGGTAGTCAAGAACTACTAATCTAAGAGTCTCTGGTCCTAACATTGTACTTTCATAGAATATTGCAAAATAATAAAATGCTATGTAGTCACCAACGTAATAACAGCTTATGTTATAATTGCTTTAAAAAAAGTATCTACTTAGCCATAATCTCTCAGCTGTAAAAGATCTGTAGGCATTTTCAGTGTAAAATCTATGTGATCTGGCATTAATGATGTTCAGATGTCAGTATAAATTACAGGCAGCAGAGGTCACGTTTTATATTGCAAGCTGTCTCTAATATGCTAGGCATCTGTAGGAAGATACTATGTGGATGAGTACCGAAGAAACACCTATAAATGTCATGGTGCTTCAGTGAGTGGAGTGGTGGAGAGAAGTCCCTTCAGTGGGCATTGCTCCCTGTGGCTGCCGTTTCTGCTTAAATATAACAATGCAGTGCTTGAGCTGCTGAGAAGTTGGTCGCTAGACCGCAGGCAGTTTGACTCCAAATATGGTACTTCTGGTTTTTGGGGGCTTTTACTGCATACTTGTAAACTGAAATTAAATGTTATTGTTATTTTAACTGCTTACAGATACTTACTGGAATTTGGCCTATTCTGACTTTAGACTGTTCTGTAATGGTTTATAATTGGTTGGTGGTGTCACTTGCCTTTTTGTTAAAATTGACTGAAACATCAAATTTTTCCACTAGATGTATTTTAATTCCAAAAATCTGAATACAAATACAGTACTAATGAAACAATTTGGTTGGAAGCACACCAAATAACTGAAGTGTTTCCCCATTAGCACTGCTGGTAATTCTGAATGTGTGCTTGTTCATGCACATTTCTGTTTCCCGTTCCATTTCAAGCCACGTGAGAATTACTGAAGAAGGCAGAAAAAACCTCCTGCACCTTGGGCATATACACATACTAGCATCGATTTTGACATTGTACTCCGCTGTGTAGGCACAGTAGGCTAATTTTAGGTTCATTATGAAAACCGAAGCAATTTCTTGCTTCTACAGTCAACTAATTCTTTATCAGTGTTTATGCTTCATGAGTATAGGGTGTTTGTATCCCATGTATTAAGTTATTTTTTTAGCCTGTTGAGTTTAGTTTCTGTCATATAAATGGCAGTCTTCACTAAAACCCAGTTTTAATGCTAATGATCTTTAAGTCTGCAGAGGACTGTGAGTGCAGCGTTACCACTTCTTACAGAGCGTCTCTGCAAACATGACTTTGGTCATAAAGCTGATTGACATTGCAAGAAAACGAAGTGACCACAATTAATGGTCTGGCTCTTCCCGGTGTGTGTTTGTGTATTGGCCCTGGTTCAGTTTCTGCAATGATCATAGAACAGACATGCTGCTCTGTCATTGGTGTCAATAATTAATGGTCCAAAATATGATACTTCATAGGTGGAGGTGTTATATGGGCACATATTTGTAGAATGTGTTTAGCATGCATACCGTATAATATGGGATTGAAAATAATTTGTTGATCCTTGTAAGCTGTTGATAAAATTTTTACCTATTATTGGTGCTCCCTTTTTTTCAATGGTTTATGATTCGAGTTAAAATCAATCCATGAAAATAAAGTTAACTTCTTAAGAACAGGAAAAAAGCATTTCAAGTTTGTTATGCCAGTGTGCTGGAAACTGCATTTCTGTTTCTGAAAAGATAGAATATTAATGAAGACTTCCATAGAAAACATCGTTGTGCAGTTTTGTTTTGATGAGGGATGTGTAACGCTTTTTTACAGCATTAATTCTTGCGTGGGATACCTGGTAGTTAACATCATTGGCTATCTATCATTAGTGCCCAATTTCCTGTCAGGAAGATTTGTAGCTTTGTTATAAATAGGAGACGAGGTGCAAGAGCTTCTGTGGATGATGCTGATGGTGAGGACAAGAGCAGCACTTGTCAATCCAGCTATTGAAGACCATCTTCAGTAAAGTATTGTAATATTCTTTTAGAATTATTTCTTTGAGTGGGATAGAATTTGTGTATAAACTGCTGTAGCTAAGTTTTGTCACTTTTTAAAGCATTTTTGACAAATTCATCTTTGAAGTGTGAATGCCTTTGTGAAATGAAAGTCTTTTTTTTAAGGTTTTGTTGCTGTTACTACACTAAATTTCAGAGGCTTCAAGTTGACTGACATTAACTACCTAAAAACCTGTGCTGCCTCTTTTAACTGTATGAGACATGATAGATGTCTTCTCTTTGAGAGATTGCTGCTAAAAAAAAAAAAAGATCTGGTTTGTGTGTGCCTGAAGGTCAGGAGGCAAGCATGAATTTCATAAAAATGGTGATTATAATGGTAGGATTTTTTTTTTTTTTTTTTTTTTTACAGTTAGCTTGAGCATTGATGTAAGAACTGTTTTAGTATATTGGGAAGCATTTTTCAATGTACTTTATTACTACTTTTGAAGTTCTTTTTCAAATTCTGAAAGGTGATCCAGCAGTGGAAAAATAACCCACTTGCTTGTTTTTATAGATTTTTCATGTCTAAGTGGCAGTGTTTTGGGCCTTTTCCTGTCCTTCTTCAAGAGGGAGGACTGTACTGTTTTGTTAAAAATTTAAATCTAACATTTAAGGGATGTGAACCTATCACTGGAGTTCCAGATGTAAATTGACCAAAATCTGTCACTGGGGTCGGATTCTACAGTCAGCTAAAAGATAACACTGAGCATAGAAACGAAGACAAAACCCCCCCATATTAAATATTTCAACTCTTACTGTTCACCTATAAATAGGTAGCTGTTATGAATTCTTCATTGTCGTATCCCTCTGGAGATGGGAATTAATCCAGCCTCCAGCTGCCTGTGACTGAAGGTCATGAGTCAGACTGAATTAGAGGAAAATTTGTAGCAGGATTTTGACTTCGGGTTTCAGGCTTCAGCTTGCAAGGTTTTTAGGGCTCTAGCTGTTCTCTGTAAAATGTCATCTGAAAATTAACAAGGCTTAAAGGTGCAGCGTCTCCTTGCACTTGCAAGCTTCCCAGTGTGACCGTGTTTTAACCACTGAAGTACTTAATAGTGTAACTGTGGAGGCTAATAGCTTCACCTCGGATAATGATGTCGTGGAGTTAAAGGGACCTCTTCATGCTGGCTGTTAACTCAATTTGTGTAGTGCAAAGGAAACCTGCAGTGGTTGGTTTTATTCACCATAACTCCTTATCTTGAGCTTTTACAATCCTGTCCTGTTAATTGAGGTTTTTAGCCGCCTTGAACAGAACCAACCAGATTAAAGAAAAAAAAATAAATTGTAGGTGAACTAACTCCTGTTGGATTTCTTTTGGGTATAACTGGAAATTATACAAGATATTAAAGAGGTTGTCAGCTGTGACTTACATTTTAAAGAGCTTGACAGATGGCAGCTGTAAGTACCCTGAATTATTAAGACCGAATATGTAAAATATTACTCACATTTACTGACAGTTTACTGCCTTTTTTTTTTTTTTTCTGAATTTAGGTTGTGCAGATTCTTCTGTTTCACTTTGTTTTTTCCCATACCAATAAAATGTGGGTTAGGAATTGCAGCATTACAGAGGACTACAGTGTTGGGGGAAAGAAATAATTTGAAGGAACAAAAGCTCATGTTTCTTCTCATTGCATTAAATAAGCATGTCTTTAAAACTAAGTGGGATGCTTAAGTAGTTTGCCTTATGCAAAATTTACAAACATACCATTTTTTAGTGGTTTTTATTTCATCTTTTGTTAAGATGTGAAATTTTTTTGGTTAATTTTTTTAAAAATGGGATGTTGGGAGGGGAGTCAGAATAATTTAGAAGTTCTTGATTATGAACCCATCCGTGGCACTGTCCAGCAGAGAGAAGCCCTTCCAGGTTTTGAATTGATAAGAGTATAGGTGGAAGTGAGGGAAATACAATAATTTTCAGTTGCTATGTGTTGGAATCCTCCTCCTGAAGGCATTCAGTCAAAGCAGTTCTTGCTGGTGAGTTTGAGTTTCCTTAGGAGCTATTTCCATCTGTTCATAAAACAGACTGGTTGAACTGAGTTTGAGTACAAATTTCTCCTGTCTACATTTTTTTTTAAAGTGAAAACATAGTAGCTGGTGTTCTAAATCTAGTTAAGGAAAAAAAAAAAGGGAGGGGGGGCTAACTGCAAAGGCAATATTTTTTTCATTACATCCTATACTGTTGTGTCCAGGGTCAGTAATTGAAGAGAAAATCAGTATGGTCTCTTATTGGTATTTGGGAGGATTATATTGTATTTTCATTATAAACTTTTCAGGACAAGTATGGAGAGGTAGGGAAGCCTCTCTCAATGCTAGTGGAAAAGTTAAAAATAGTTAATCCCCTTCTACTACTTCGATAACATACTTGTAAAGTAGCCCAGCTGTTTTTCGATGTAGACATACCCACATATTCTGGTTCCAAACCCATGTCCAGTTTATTCTCATCTCTGACTTAACTGCCTTGCTAGAAAGTGTAACTTCAACCTGTCGTGTTTTGCACGAAGGTGATGTTTACGCTTTTTCTTGCCGAGGGGACAGGATTGTGCACGCTCTTTCCCCAGCCCAAGTGGTGGGTTTGGTGGGCAGACAGGGATCAGAGCGGGGATGTCCGCCATTGGGAAGCAGAAGGCGTTCCTGCCATCCTCACCTAGCCCTGCTGCAGGCACCATGGGGCATGAAGTGTGGAAGAACAGGACAGCTTTTCCATTCCTCTACTGACCAACCTCATCTGCTGCTTAGGAAAGGCAGGGAATGTTTTTAAACTCAAAATTTATTGCTTTGGCAAAGCTGAGCTGGCAGTTTTGGCTGTAATAATTTATTATTCTGTCTTGTGAATTGTATTAAAAATAAATGAGAACTAAATTTCATTCCCTGTGCCTGCCAAACAAAGGAAAATTAGGTGACCCAATTATGTCCATTTGCAGTGTGTTGGATGCAGCAGGACAAACTTGTAGGATTTAGTCTTTTAACGCAGTTTAATGAAGAATGTAATAATTTCAGACTAAAACTACAGCACAGGTTAGTCTGACTTCTTCCATGAGAAAGGAATTGCGTAATGGCATTGGACCATTGCAGCAGAATTGTGCTTAGCTGCAAAATAGATAAGGTATTGGCAGCCTGAACTTTCCTTTTGGCTTCACGCATCTGCCTCGCCCGTACCTGGAGAGACCAGTTCCAGATTCGATGGAACAGTGCGTTCTGTATGGCTTCATCAGCCTTTGGCATCTCTTCCTTTAGCACTAGTAATTCAGGATACAACTACCAGAAATTCAGCTGAGACCCCAGTATTTCTTCACTTAGGCCAGTAGGTATTGGTGAACGTGTAACTGGGCTTCTGAATAGCTCTGGCTCTTAGTTCTTTTGAATGAAGAGCTTTCCAGTTGAGTTCTGTAAATGCTGTGGGAATTCCTTCAGTCCAGTACACAGCGGTTCTTGTTTTTCTATCTCTCTGTCTGGTTTTTTGGGCTAAAAATACAGATTGAAATGTTATCTTCCAGGGAATGTTTTTCATATGCAATATAATACATCTGGCAAGGATAGGTAAATAAATTAATTCTATCTTTTAACTATAAACACTAGGATTCATTAGTGCTGTTGATAAAACTTTGCTTATGATGTACGGGATGTGCAAAATTTGTTTTTATCTTTGCTGATCAGCTGACATGCAACTGCCAGCATCCTGCATTTGGAATGTTGCATCCTGATGCTGGTTCAGTTTCCTCATTCTGTTGTAATTCAGTGACATGTACTTGAAAAACATGTTTCTTTTCAGTTAGTGTGCCTCACATTTTAGCTCAAAAACTCATTGAACCTAGTGGTGTTTGTGGAAGCAGCATAATCTCTTAATTGATAGAACCTAAATCTAAGACTTTGACCTTTTTCCATCTCCCATGTGGACATCTCTGAACTTGTAAACATTACTTCACTGCTTTTAAATTTTTCTGTATGTTAAAAAATACTCTTTGTCGCAATCTCTGACCCAAGTATACACTATTTTTAGGAAGTAGAATTCCTTAGGACAGAAGGATAAGGATGGATAGAAACTGGAGTCTTTGTGCTTAGGATAGTTTTCATTTAATTTCCATGGTAAAGGACCTTGCATGGTTTTATCTGTTCTTAAATCCTGGCTGGGAATGTAAGCCCATGGGGGCAAGAAGAATTTTGATTGTAAGTTTGAGAAATGGTTTTATGTTCTTGTATTCTAGTGACACCTAAGTTGGAAAGTGTCCAGTTAGTTGTTTTTTTTTTTTTAATCCTCATACTCATGGGAGTACATGGTATGAGTTTGGCTTTGACAGAACCTTGTGACTGTGAGAAAATCTGAGTCTTGCTTTCTGTGGCAGACAAGCCACGGGTTGGTGTGACAAGACCAAGCATCTCTTGGTAGTTCTTCCATAAGTGTAGAGAGGCTTGTGTGAGTGTCAAGTGATGCCTGCCCTGCAGCATTAGTAGAGTATGTGGAGCCGTCACCGCTTGGTTAGGCAGAGGGATACAAAATTGAAACTGACCATAGGCAAAATAAACAATGTTCTGACCTTGCAGGAATAGAAGGTGGATGTAGGTGAGCAGAGAAAGAGAACTCAGAGCTGGTAATTGCAACTGTGGCAAAGAATTACCTGACCTGAAAAATGCTTCAGGATAAGTCATTGTGTAGCACGCAGGTCTGTTGGGGCTCTTAAGATTGTCAGCAGAACTCCTGCTAGCAGTGATTCAGCTGTTCCTCAGCTGTCCTGCTAAACTCTTTCTCATATTTTGCACTTCTTCCCTCCCATCCCCAAAATACGCAGTTGCAAAATATTTTTAGATCTTATTTCTTAGGGTTCATTGGAGATGAATGTGGAAATGTTGATGTATAGTTGAAAATGTTGGAAGTGTGAGCTGCTGTTTAGAATAGACAGGAACAAGCTGGTAGGAAAACCTTTTTCTCACTTCGGACTTGTTCACCAGGACTTGTATTCTTATTTTGTTCTCATACTTTTAAGAAAAAGTAATGAAACCTGATTATTTTATTTACTCCAGTCATTTTTGAAGCCTTTAGCAGTAAGTGTGCTTGTTAATCAGAAGATATGCCTTGTGGCTTAGCAGAGAAGTTCTCAGGTTCTGGTGTGCAGGCTTGATGTTCCATCAGACTAGTGCTTGAAAGAGAAACCATCTACGGTATAAACCTGGTCATGGAAATGGGCTGTCTGTGGAGGCTGTTTCAGTTTTCAACTGAATTCCTCTGAATTTACAGGATTAGGAAGACATTTGATCTTTCTGTTTTCATTTGCATTTGGTGTTAAATATAACAAATGCATGGATTACTATTATTTGCAATTTGGGGTGTGCGTGGGGAATTTTAATAGTCACTGTGAATATGCTGTTGCTGTCAGTAGGACAAAAGTGTGTCTTGGAAGCAGTTACTTCCCGTGCTCTAACCTTTTTCTTTAGGAAGGAGTTCACACAGTTGCATGGTGAGTATTTGTACAGCAGTGGTGGTGGTGGGGTGTCTTTGAAGTCCATAGAAATGAGAACAGCAATTAGTTACTGCAAATGGTCCTGTTGTCAGTGCTGTCGATAATCTTTCCTAGGACTGCATTCCATATTTAGAGGGCATGAACAGTGGGAACTAATTAGTGAGGTAGGGCTTAAATAATCCTTTCAGGGCAGTCAATTTCTCTCCTCTGGAGAGGTGAAATGATTCTTTTAAGCCATTGATAAAGCTCAGCTGCTTCCAACACTTGTTGGTAAGAGGCATTGTAGAGAACCTATGGGTGAAGGTAGCAGGTATTTTGGATTCAGCATTTCTCTGGTGAACCTGGTGTACAGAACAGTCGAGGAGCTCAGGCTACTCCTGTCTGGTTTCCCTGCTGGTAATGACATCTGCATACAGGGGTGAATAGCCATGAAAGAAATTGTGTTAATCTAGATCTGCCTTCACTTGTTGACTACAAAAAACCCCCAAAGAGTATGTTTGGTAAATTATTTAAGCTGGACTTCATTAACAAATGGTGCAGGTATGCATATCTTCCCTAATCAGAAACTCTTAATTAACTAACTACAGCAACTTATGCTATTAATTACATGATTCTAGCGGTGATGCTGCCCTGAGTAGCAGGCACTTGCTATTTCATTGCACATTAGAGGACTTGAACTGTCACTTCATTTGTGAGATTGAGCTGCTTGTCTTAGAGGCTAATATGATGGGTAGGAAGAGTTATAAATTCTTACCATGTCCTGATACATGCTGTCCGTTGCAAAGTATGTTCAGAAATCGCAAGTCTTTAAAAAAAAAAAAAAAAAAAAAAAAAAAAATCTATAACTGTTAGCTGACTGAACAGTGAGCAAAGGGTTTTCCAGCCCAGCTTTCAAGTACTGGTTTTTGCAATTGCTATATTCAGATAACATATGCATGGTTGAAAACAATAATTTTGGTCAAAATCAGCATGCTTTACATTTCTTTCTAGTTTTCCTCAAACCTTTGGTAAGCTACGCCTATTTTAGTTTTTTTACTAGAAGAAATTACATGTCACAACGTTTATTGGTTTTTCCAGGGAGTTGGGGTTTATGCTGAAAGCTTCTTTAAGAATGCAGAGCTTGAATGCATTCCATTCTCAAGTGATTGGGAATGGCATTGGTATGGTCAGGGTGTAAATCTTGCAGATGAAGAATGGTTTGACCTTTAAAAAACTTATTCTTTAAAAAGGGCCCACGAACTCCAGATAAGCCTACGCTTTTAGGAATTTTGGCTAGACCATGTTCTAAAGCAGACTGTGACTCAAAGTACATTGAATGAAGGGTCTTTTTGGTTTTCAGCTGTGTATATTTCTGTAATGATTTGCTCATTTGTTTTTATAGGGCAGTTTCCTTGTATATTTTTTCCAGCTACGACCACTAATCGGGACTGAACACGTGGGATATCTGATCTTCTGTGGTTTTTAGAAGCAGGTACGTTGGCAGGGAAATCTCTGGTTGTTTATTGGTGGGGACGGGGGGGACACAACTTCATCTACATGCCAGAAACAATTGTATGGTTAGGGAAATTCTGCTTAAGTAACATTTCATTATGTATAGCATATTAATGTAGCTTTCATGAGAAAGCAAAGTTGACGAGTACTTTGATAAGATATTCATAATAAAGATGGATTGTGCTGTCTTCTGGGCATAGACTAGCTTCGTAAGTGGTTTTGGAAATTTACTGATGACAATATTACCCAGCATAATATATATTACATCCTAATCTATGTTTTATAAAAGCTTCATGTAACAGTAACGGAGACATGTCAAAAGTTTTTCATGCTGGGGTCTCAGGACTGTCTAAAGATTCTTGTCTTTCTACTTTGATGTCATCAAGCAGGAAAAGCTGTAGTGGCTGAGGCTATTGCCCAAAATAATTGTGCAGTGTATGAAGAGCAAAGCATTGTTGCTGTATCTTAATTTAACCTTTCTACATAGTATTTTGATAGCTTTTGAGTCATATTGAGTGCTTTTTTCCCCTCATGTTGCTTACTAACTTTGTGAAGCATTCACTGAATGGGCAGGCTTTAGTATTTTTATCCTTCCTGTTAAATAATGCTTCATGATAAATCCATCGTGGCTGAAGTTTACTTTAGAAGAACCAGGTTTAGACAGGACTTTCCATCACCCCTTTTTTAAAGTTTGAAAAATTAATAAATAACTGGTAGGCTATTATAATGGAAAACGATGAATAATGACATGTATAGACTATAAATTTCTTGTCATATCTGATGTGTAGAGGAATGCTGAAATGTGGTCTCCCCAGCTGTCACGGGGGCTGCCGCGGTATTTTCTTGGTGCTTGTGTATGGTGCCACCTATTGATAAATATCCCATACAATTTGTTCCATTTTTAAATAAGTGTGTTACCACATTTGAGGTTTTTGCTGTTGTGCTTTTTCTTTTCTAAATTGATTTCTTTGGCTACTAGTACAGCACCTTCCCTCTCCAAGTAACAATATTTAAAAAAAAAAAAGGAGGGGGGGAAGTATGTATTAGTATAATATTAAAAACCAGTCACAACCTTTCAGACTTACTTGGTATCTTGATAAATGTTTATTATTTTATTAGTCTCTGGGTCTGCATAACTTAATGTCTCTTGCTCACTGTCTTACTCAGTTCATTGCCTTACTATTGACATCGCTTGTTAGCACTCAGTAAATTGCACTGTGGCGTGTATGCTTAGTAACATTGAGTTGACACTACACAAAAATAAGGGATCATTTTGTTCCCCCTTCAGAAAGCAGTTTTCTGATTATAGTCAAAAAATATGATCACCTTGCACATTTACAGGCTGCAGGTTTCCAAGCAGAACCATCTATAGCAAATCAGTGTAATGCAAATCTTCCCACGGGAAGATTAAGCCAGTAGGACTGGTGATGGAGCTTTCTCCACTTTCTACTACTGTTACCTTCCTGCTAAGCAATGTGGGTGGTAAAGCCTATCCCAGCAGCTGTTCCTAAAGTTTGCATTACTTCTGACTCACTCAGGAGGGACTATGTGTAATTTTAAACTGTTTCCACACCCAGATTACTTTCCCTTAAAAGTAATAATGAAAATAGAGGGGAGAGTTTGGTAATGACTGCAGGAAATCATTACATGGAAAACAGTGTGTTTGAACTGCTGTGGTACAGACTTTGCTAAGCATGACCTGTGTATAGTGCATTCCCTTGGTTACTAAGGTTCAGGAAAACAGATTTATAGATTAGTATAGGACCAGACCCAATTCTGTGAATGAAAACTAATTGGAGAACTGTTCTGGAGCCACTTCTCTGAGCTGTGTGTAGTGGAAGAGTGGCTGATTTACACGTCCATCCGCAGATTCCTTAGTAGGGATTATGTTTTTCCAATACACGGTACTTCTAAGAGGTTAGTGTAGTTTGTTACGCTGCTGTACTGGTGGTACTGGTGTATTATTTGAAGCACAGTTATTTTGTAAATTTGAAGTTAAAGCTTTTACTATTGTTGGCTTAATAAACATGCTCCAAGATAATTTTTTAATAGCAGCTGAAGAGTATGCCTCAACTTCTTTTTTTTTAATCTTCGTAAACACCCTATTATGGCACTTAAATAATTACCAGATACTCAGACAACAAAGTATAATCAAGCTCTGTGCTATAGAATTTAGATAGCAGAGTCTGTTTATTCCATAACATAATTATTTTTTATTAAAATAGAAAGACAAAACTTCAGCCTTTAAATGGTACAAGAAAGGATGATAAACTCTGCTCCTTCCTTGCTCCTCCTAACTCTTCTTTCCCTCCAAAACCATTTTATAAATTGTATTAACTTTTACAAAAGTGCAGTGGCCTTTTTTATACAATACAAAAAGGAAAAAAGAGAGAGGAGAGAGACTTAAAAGCTGGATGAAATCTCAACTCTTGTTTAGCCATTGCAGGCTTGATGGCTGTGCATTCTGCATCCTGTTTTCATACTGGTTGTGCTTATTTATAGGGAAAAAACCAAAACCACGGACTCTTCTGTCAGCATGATTCTTTCATCTAGTTGTTAGAATTCTCTTTTTCTACTCATGTAATGTAACAACCGATAATGAGCTAGTAGGGATGTGAACATCAGCCTCTTTGAATGTTTGAGTTGCATATTTAAGGCCCAATTTAGCTGTTCATGTTTTTAAGGATTTCTCTGATGAAACATCTGATTCCTTATTCTCCCACACTATTAAGTGGTCTCCCCACTGGTGAAAAATAGGTAGTTTGGAAATTAAACTTCTCCTATTATTCCAGTTGTACACCATTACTTATTTTAGTTTGTCTTTTTCTGATCATCTGTGTTCAGGAAATCCAGGAGCTGGCAGGAGGGGAATGAACCGTGAGGGCGTCCCCGGAAAGAGTCCGGAGGAGATGTATATTCAACAGAAAGTGCGAGTCCTGCTCATGCTGAGGAAGATGGGATCAAATGTAAGATGCACTGTCATAATCCATATTTTGTGGCTTTCCAGACAATTTTGTAGTAATTGGGATAGTGCTTACTTACCAGATGGGCAGGTGATGGTCTGGTTTTATTGCTGAATTGTTTTAGCCATCATTGATTTAACCATTATCTGCAGTTAAAGACAGTTGATTTTTGCTTAAATATTGTGAGGCTTGTGATGCCTGAAACTAAATCTGAGCATCTAATAATTTCTCTACATACAGTAAAGTTTTACATTATGGGAAAACCAGCAAAAGAGAGCAGCTGTTTTAAGGCAACTTTGAATCTCCCCGTGAATGCATGATACACCAGTTTGCTGGTGTGTCCTTGCTGATGGTATTGTTTGCGCGAATAACAGATTAAACTGCTGAAGAGTAGGATAGAGGCAACTGTGATGTTTCTTACTGGGAAGTGGGAGATAATGTCTTCAGTCCTTCTTTATTTTCCTTTTTGCTGACTGACTCTGTATGTTTCCAGCTGACTGCTAGTGAAGAGGAGTTCTTGCGCACATACGCAGGTGTAGTGAACAGCCAACTTAGCCAGCTTCCTCAACACTCAATTGATCAGGGTGAGTACTGGGTTTGTGAGCCTTGCGTTCATTTAATCTGTGAGAACGGTCTCAGAAAATACCAAATTTAGGTTCCTGTATTTCTGTAATAATATGCTATTACTTAAAACCCACCTCCAATCTGGGATATGCAAGTCATGGCCTGCTGTAATCTTTGGAAGAGAACTAGAGTGTACTGTTCAACAGGTGCTTTTATTTTAACAGGTAAAGTCAGTCTTGGCTATCTAAGGTTCTTTAGGATGAAGAACATTGTTAAACATCTTATTCTCCCTGATTGATGGCCTCCCTCAAAACAGTGATGGCCAAAGTCCTTTGAATTAAATGCATGTATATAGCTTCCTACTCTATATAATACATTAAATAGAAATAAATTTTAACCTGATTGATTTTTTGCTATAGGTGAAGTTAAATTCAGGTATGCATAGATTCCTCTAGTTCTGAGTGTGTCTCAATGCATTCAGCCTGGATCCTCTGCATAAGACAAGTTTCATTTAAATTTTTATATTTATTCTTAAACTGGACATCTGTGCTTAAAAAGGAACGAGACTGGGGGCGGCAAGTACTTTCTTTGTACGCATCAAACTAGGAGGTTTGTAAGAAAATGTAAAGTAGATACAGATTTCTAAGATACAAAAGCAACTTGTTATGCATATGATAATTTAGTTACTATGATTCTTGTTGCTTGATAACACTTTTCTCAGAAAATAAAAGGGATTCTCTAACATCTTTTGTTTTTCATATTTCCATGAATGTGGAAGTGCAATGTTACTATTTCAGCAGAGATAAGAGGGAAAGCTTAGCAACAGGAGGAATTGTGTTCCCCATTACATTTCTTTAATTTGCACAACAAAATTAATTCCCCAACAGGGGCAGTGGTCATAAAATAAGTTTACAAATTTGCTTTGGTTTGTTCAGATTCCCGTTCAGGGGATGAAGTACGTGCTGCTTTTGTGAATTCTTTGCAGAAGCCTTGGTGAACAATTGTGTGGCACTACTCTGAATCTACTAATCTCTTCTGAACCTGAATGTTTCTGAATTTTTGTTTCCTCCCCTTTGTAGGCCTCATGTCAGATCACATTCATAATGTAGGATTTGGTATTGAAGGAAAATTGTCAGACTTGTATGCCGGAAAGAACTGAGTTAAGCAGAAATTTAATATAGATCTAAGACATTTAGAAAACCATTAGAAACGCAGCCTGCACAAACTTGCTCGTCAGTTTTAAGCCTGTGTGTTCATTCCTCACATAGCTCGGGGATGGATGGAGATAAGTATATTTTGGCTTAGAATTCTTAAACTTTTCTGCCGGTCTAAAGTGAAAATTTGCTGGTTTCCCTTCAAAAACAGAGGTAGACATATTCAGTTAAGAAAGACTGTCTTAGTTGCAGTTGGCATTTTTCAGCATTATCCCTAAAGTAGTTACATTTCTCATAATGAAAATACATGCTGAATTATCTGTGCTTTGGGAAAGAAGAGATAATAAAACCAGAAGTCCAGCCAGGGGACACGGATACTTTGTACGGATGTGCTCCTACACAGCTTGATCTAACTTTCCTGTCTAAACTGTCTGATTTTATTATCTGTAAAATTATATTTTTCTTACTTTGCAGAGGGCTTTGGAGATGCAAAAAATTGAATTTTGACATAACTTTTAAATGTAATCAAAAGAGAGACCAACAGTTTCTTAGTCTGCTTAGACTCACTAATCATGCAATACAGGAAACATAAGGGCTTCATGAATTGTTCAAAAAGTTGTCTTTGTCCTGTATTTGAACAGATGCTAACTGATTTTTTTTTCTGTCATCATTTTCTTAAAGTCCTTGATGATTCTTAAAACTTGGACCATAGGGAAGTGAAGTCCTCCCTGTTGATGCTTGCTTTATCTATTCAGACGCTGCTGTCTTTCCTGGGAGATTTGACCCCACAATGTACCTTTGATCATCCCAAATTATAATTAACCCGGTGGTCTGACCATTAAGATTTTTCTTGGTGGGGGGAAAAAGGACAAAGAAAGAAAATTGTTCAATATTTAGAGAAATGGGAAAAGGATGTTGGTTCTTTTCGTATTCGGATACGCCACCTCTCCAAATTCTGTAGCGAATAGCATGAAGAACAAATGAAAATGGGGAAACCTAGCCAAATCCTTCTTCCTTTGGAGACAGAAGAAGCTGCAGTATGCTGTATAGACAGAAGCAACTGTAATTTATTGCTCAGGACTTTGGTTTCCTTAGAAATCTCTCCAGATTTCTAACAGTCAATTATGGTAATATTCCTCTTTGCTTTTTGGTGCGGTGGCTGACACCACAGCAATTGTTGCTGTCTTTCTGTACCTTTTGCTGTCTCCTGGTGTTGGTGAAACAGGAAGGGTTGGTAATGAAATGATTGGAAATAGAGAATACAAATTGCATGGGTGCCCAATTTGCCATCTTAAGGGAGATTCCGTCTCCACTAGATGGCATTACCTTGCGCTGAAAAACCCCGTCCCAAGTCCACACACTGAGGTACTTGAATGTTTTGTGTTCTTCAAGATTGCTTAAGGGAATTTTCTTCCCTAGTTTTCATTGAATCTCCTCTGGAGAACTTTTCTTTTGTTTGCCTTTATGCAACTTGCCTTACACAACAACTAAAATGTGTGTTATTTAAGGAGTAACTTACAAAGAGTTAGTGGATTTCACAATCTTTTCTTCCAATAGTAGGACAGATTGCTCTCAGCCTGACTTGTCCCAGACCTATCTTTAGAGTTATTTTCCTACAGCAGACAAACAAAAGGCAGAAAGCTGATTTCATACCCCCATTTTGTTTCAAAAAAGGGAATGACATTCTTGGCCTTAGTGCACTTTAAAAGCTTTTTTATAGACCTGCAAATTTTTGCATGTCACTTAAAAAATGCTGTAGTCTGGCTCCAGAATTACAGGAAGGTTGTTTTCTTTCTCTTTTTTTTTTTTAAATTTTTTTTAAGGAGGGCATAGCGGATGGATGGTCTGGAATTTTGTAATTGTATCACAGCCTCTAGTACAATTTTTACACTTTTCTTTGTTGTGCATCCATGAAATACTGTCTTAGAGCAGCTGGCTGGTGGCCTGGTAGTAATTACCTGTGGTAGGACTGCTGGCAGCTTATCACTGCGTGGTGCTCCCTGCTATGGTTTCTGATAAAGATCTGTCAAGTTCTTTGTTGAGTCTATTTGTTTGACCACAGGGAGTCACTGCAACCCATGTGTCCAATATATATTTGCTGCAATGTGACAGTGCATTGAAGAAAGAAGTTTACGCTTGTCCCTGCTGAATTCAAGTGCTTGTGCCATAAACCTTCAGTGAGCCACTGTTAATAACAGTCTTTCTGACATTTAAAGTTCCTCCAAGATACTCTGCTTAGTGTCTTGGGGTTTAGCAATAGAAGTTAATTGCTAATTTTAATAATGAAGCATTTTAGAATACCTCTGTAATTTTTAAGCAAGCCTGAAGTCTAAGACTCCCCTTCAGTATGTGCTTATTTTTATACGAAGAGGAGAAATTAAACTCTTTATCTTTTTATTTCCCATCTTGCTTTCAAAAGGAATTTATCAGTTCAGACCTATGAAATTGCTGTGGTTCAGGGTTGTTTACAGATCTCTATTTACATTTGAAATGTACATTTAGAACACCTCACTCTTGAAAGCACCTACATTGTATACTGTTGAAGTGAATCTTATTTTCTCAACAAGAAGCTCAAGGTTGTTCTGATTGCATTAGTGAGTATCTTTGTGTAAATCAGGTAATAACGACATATGTCCAGGGCTCTCTAATGTGCTGTAGCAGATAGCAAATTGACGATAGTGCAGATCTTTCTAAGCTCTTTACTTTCAAAGCCATAACATATATTAGAGCAACAGATCTGTGAAGGGATCTTGAATGATCAGAACATCGACTCCAGTCTTAAAATAGTCTATTTTTATTATTCCTTTTAATTCCAGCTCTATTTGCCCTTTCTTTTCAATGTATTCCAGAATCTGGGGAAGTGCTTAGTCCCGCAGTGTGTTGACTTTGCACTTATGCTGTTTCAAGGGCTACGGTCCACCAAGAGCAAGGAACATACGAGCAATGCAGATGTCTGGATTCTGTTCGTAGCCTGATACTTTAGCTATTTTTATTAAGACTTTGGCCTGTTCACCCATCCTGTTCTTCAGCTAATGCAACACTACTGTCTGGATCCATAACAGTTATGAGGCTTATCTGTATGTATTAAAAATATTTTATTAATCTGTTGAAAGGTGAACTGGTAGCAGAGGGGATGAGATCTCTGTAACCCAGGAAAGCCTTAACAACAGTTATAAAACTCTAGGCTGAAGTATTTAATACTTAAATTTAGTATTAATAAGAGACTAAACATTAATGTCATGCTCACATTTTTTTATAACCGTTTTATTTTTGGATCATTGCTGTAATGTTGTTAACACCTATATGAAAGCGCATAATATAGGGCATTTTTCTTTACTCAAGGAGCTTTTTAGCTGATATCCGTGGGTTGGTTGGTTGTTTTGTTTTTATGGCTCCAAGAATAACTGAGGAACCCAAAGGCATCCCTGTTCAACCAGCATCTATGCTAGAGAGTGGATGTAATCATGAGCTGTTTTGAGATATTAACATATTAGTTGTCTTCCCTGCATTGCAGCAAGAACTAACGCAGCTCAGGCTCATTAGGTTTCTTGAGCTTGAAATGATGAAATTTAGGCTTTCTCACATATTTTTAATATGTGCAAAATGCCTTTCAGGAAGTTATATCCACAGAAGCATCCTCTGCAGAAAACCCATGTTTCTGTTTGCCAGTTATTTACATTTCTAAATGGTAGGCTAGTGCTTGGCTGTCTTAAGTCGTTGCTCTGGCAAATCTGCAAATGGAAGCTGTGCAGCTCCTAAGTGTGGTATATGAATTATACTAAGACCTCGGTGATTACAGCTCTGTTGTTCCTATAGCAACAGGAGTGTCGTGCTGGTTCTTGAGGAAAAAACTGGTCCCTTGGGGAGGGCAGAGCTGAGATGCAGACGCGTGCCTCGGTGAGGTTAGATGCATTCTCTGGATGGCAGGGCATTAAAAATGAACCCAGGCTGCTTGCGGAGTTAGGAGGGGGACCGTGCTCATGAAATACCAGAGTGGTGGAGAAATGGAGATAGTGCTCTTCTCAGTGTAGTTTTATTCTTTTGAATGAAATGTTTCTTTCAGTGTGCTCCTCCTCTCAACAGCGCATTTTGTACTTTTTGAATGCCAGACTGGGGTACTAATACTGGGAATTTCAGAGAAAAGTTAATGTTTAGAAGATTGTTAGAATAGAATAGTTTGCTGGAAGGAAATTGAAGAAATGTGTGTATACAAAGAACTTGAGGGGAAGTAAAGAATTTTTTTTTTTTTAATTTGGCAGCATTCAAACATTCATGATAGGCTTAATCTGATCTCTAAAGTCTTTTTGGGTTTAATTAATTTTGCAGGTGACTACAAACAAATCATGCGTGTGTATTAATTCATCATTCAAAGAACCCTTGGAAGTAGCAGCTGTTAGACGCTTCCTTTGTGTTAAGGCAGTGTGGTTTTAATCCTGCTTGTACCCTACTGCCCTGATGTCACTGCAGCTGAGTACTTGCTGTGGAAAGCATTAGCTTCAGTCATCTTGGTGAAATTTTCTGAGACTTAGGTGATGAGCAGCTGTACGTGCTGAGCTCAGTGGCTTTCTACGGTCTTTACCACTGTGCAGTAAAGTCATTTGTCCTTCAGATCATCTTGGCTTGCTAAGACTGAAGTTGAAGTGGTGTAAAAGAACTACTAAATTCAGCAATCCAGACAACTGCAATTAGAACATAATTGCAGCAGGATTTTTTTGGAAAGTTAGTTGGGTAAGACTGTCGCTATTGCTTTCTGAGATAGGGCATAGGCCTACCAGATAATTATTGCTAATTTCTAGGAAGGATGAGGGTGGGAAAGTGTAAGGCAGAGAAGCGGGAGGAGTATTTGCAAGTCTGAAAGTTTGTGGCAATTAACGCTTTGCTCATGAAAAAAAGATGAAGAATATTGTGTTGGCTATATGTAAGTCTATTTCAGTGTAGAAATGTGTGCTCAGAAAAGGGAAGGCTGTGGAGAGAGAAGTTGTACGTATAGAATGTAAAGGTCAGATATAAGTGTGCCTTTTTCATTGTTCTATACATTAATTACTGGAAGTGCAGAGCTCAGGGAAGGATGTGCTAAAAGTAAACATGGTTCACCGTCCTATTGTCTTAGTTGCAGGCTTTTGGCAATGTGCAACTTAACTTTATAACCTGTGCTCTGCTCTTTAAATTTTTTTGTACTTGGTTAGAAAGAAAACATCCGTTGTGGGAGCCAAGTGGGACTGCAGCAGAAGCTCTATACACTAGTACTTTAATCCCTGCTTTCCTTTCACCGCATAGAAACCTCTGCTCTATTCTCTGGAAATGTTTGTATTTGTACAGGAGCACAGGCAGCTGTAGAATTGCTTAATGAGCAGACTTGTTAGATTGGTTTCATTTAGCTCTGGATAGCTTGGGTTGTAGGACTGGACTTGAACAAAACCTGCTTTTGTGCTGAGAAATGTGGATGACCTTTTTCTGGACAAATGTCACCCAGATTTTTTGCTACAGGATATCTTCAGAAATAATCAAACAAGTGGCTTCTGGAAGGTTGAAAGCACTGGCGAGAGTATCCCTGTCATTTCTGTACTGCACTTTTATGCTCACTTCAGTTCAGCAGAGAAGTTTTCCATTCTGTTTTCACAGCATTGAAATGCTGAGCTAAAACCAGTAGGACTTACGGCCCTTTCAGAGGTTGTGGCATCATTATATTACAACTAACTACTCAGCTTATGGACATGGAGGTGTCTTCCCTTTTTGCAAGTCCCCTGAACAAACTGGTTCTGGAACTAGATGATCTTCAAGGTCCCTTCCAACCCTAACCATTCTTATGATCTGGGAAATACTACTGCCTCTTACATCCCAGTCAAGAGTTGCAGTGCTCGTGAAGAATGGAGAAGTGATGACTAACAAACTCCCTTTTTTGTTAGTGAATATAAAATAAGGCCCTGAGGTGCAATACCCAGAGGGCAGCGATACTTGTGTTGAAAGTGACTGGGCTGGCATTGTGCAGGAACCATTGGATTTGGTGTGAAGTGGATGGTCTTGTACTCGTAACTTCATGCTAACATCAGGTTTCAGACCCTGCAAGAACTTTCTGTGTGGCTGCTGTTGTTTGGAGAAAGGATGCCTTCCACTCTGTAATAATGCATCACCTCACTAAGGATAAAATTGGGTCTTTAATGTGGGAATAAAAGAAATGGGTATAGGCTTGAGTCTTTACTGCAAGATGTTCTGTTGGGTGTTGTGCCTGCAGGGTAGCCACCCACTTACTTATCTACCTTGAAGGTATTATTATCTTTTATTTGATAGACCAAATTTTCTTTTTAAAGGCAATTGCCTGAGGCTCTTGCAAATGCTGGCTTGCGTGTATTCCTGCAAATGAAAACATTGGTGCTTCTACCAAATAGGAACTGGGGAGGGGAGCAGGAAATAAAACTGTTAAGAACTGTGCATAAAATCCATTCTTTAGTAACCTTGTTTAAAACTACCATGGGACATGAAAATATATTGCTTCTAATCTTGATCTTTATTTTTTCTTCCTTTCTAAAATGAATACCTAAACCCTTTTAGCCACTTCTGGTCTTCTCTGCCATCCTGTTCATTCCTGTATATTGTTTTGCTGCTCCCTGGTGTTTTGGCTGAACTTTCTAATTTTGTATTGCCGTGAGATTTCATTAATATATGACTGCTTTTCTGTTCCAGTATCATTTATGAAAGTGTTAAGTAAAATTGGTGCAAAGGCCAATCGTTGAGGAAGTGCAGTCATAGTCTCCCTTTCAGCCCAATGATGACCCTTTCAAACAGAATTCATTATCTTTCCTTAACAAATTGTTTATCCACTTTGGTTCTTGTACTAATTGCCCATCTTAATTTAAAAAGTACTGTATGGGAAACTATGTATTATAAAGTGCTAAAGAACATCAGAGAGGCAGCATGCTTGTTGATGCTGTAATAATAATAAAAAAAGGCGTATGCTTTTTGGTCATAAATTCAGGTAACTTTAAAACTGTAGCTATAGTATTTACATTAGCGGTAAAACAAGGGTACTGCACACTGATAGTTTGGCTGTGAAAGACCAAAACCTTGGGTTCTAGACCCATTCTCCATCCACAGTTCTACTTCTTCCTTTAGGATACACATAATAATAATTCAGTAATATGTAGGTAGTCAAGCATTTTCCATATTTTTACACCATATTCTTTGTTGTACGCTTGCTTTTTCCTCTGAATAGAACACTTTTAAAATTTGGCTTTTCTTGTTTTCCTGTTGTATTGACAAGCTATTCAAAGGGATAGGAAATTCTCCCTTCTCTTTTCCTATTCAGAGGAACTGGAAATTCTCCCTTCTCTTTTCCTACTCAAAGTCCAGGCAAATGGCAAGTTTTCAGAAGTCCGTATCGACAGTGACACTGGTATGGAAGCTGTTCCAGGCAGGCCTAGAAAATGAGAAGAGGGATCTAGCTGAGTGTGAACCTGCTCTTCAGCAATAGCTTTTTGGATTGTGAAAACCAAAAACTGAACTGCAGAATTCCCGGCATCCTTTGTGCCAAAAGCTATTTCTGCTCGTCATGTGTTTTCAAGGACTGTGCAGAGGAACAGTGCCCAGAGCCGGAATTGTTCAGGACAGGCAGAAATATTGACCTGTGTGTTTGTGGGATTGCATGATTGTCTGGAATTAAATTTCCTTTTTCTGTGTGAAACCTGTAAGGATGCTTGTAAGAATTAAATTTTTTTTTTTTTTTTTGTATTTAGACTATGGAAAGGGGAGACCCCAGGAAAACAATCAACATCTGTTGATGTAATCCAGCTCATCTCTTGTGCTGGTGTGTCGTCAGCTGTGATTTCACGGTTGCTAGGCTACTCCAGCTGCTCTGGGCTCACAGCGAAGCCTCCTCTGCTTTGAAGGGATGCATGGAAAACACAGCGGCATAGGTTGTGTTTTATGTGCGTTTGCTTTGTTAGCACTTCTAAGTGTCCGTACTCCCTCCTCTTTTTAGCAGAGACCTGTTTTTCACAATCCTTGCAAATAAAATCCTTCTTTTTGTAGTGGCTAGGAGCTCTTATGCATTTTATTAAAAAAAAAAAAAAAAAAATTCAACTTGTTAATTCAGAGCTGGATCCTAGTGCTACATATCATTTATGTTTTGATCAAGGAAAAAAAAAACAGTTTGTGGAGGAGATGAAAAGGGAGATGACTGCAGGGCTTCTGAGCGTTGGCAAGAGGGAGCATCAGAGCAGTTTTTGATGTAGTTCTGTAAGATATGGGTCCTACATATGAAAAACCAAACTACTGCTTGGTCCTCAATATTTCCTCCTTTGAGTATGTATAACAAATTGTGAAGTGTATAAAAATAAATGGAGTTGCATTTCATAAGCAATGATTTATTTTTAAAGGATATCAGCAAGGGGAATTCACAGCCTTCTCTTCTCCCCTTTTTTTGGCCACTTTTCCCTCTGTATTTCAACTAAAGAGCAAATTAGATAACTCAAAAATGGAATTCATATAACAGATGAGGAATTTTTATTAGTTCTCTTTCTTTTACCTTGTATGCAGGTGTATAGGCAGAAGTTGCTTGGGGCACAAAGCTGAAATCTGCTTCTTGATATGCTTTGAGTCAAAGACTGGAGGATTTTTACATGCTGATGCTACATCCAAGCCTGTAGAGATGATCAGTTACCCGAGTGGGACAGGCAGTCAGCGTTGCTCTTGGCAGCCCTACTTTGTTGTCTAATCCTTTAATAGAAGCTTTGAAGAAAAACTTACTAAGCAAGGTTATCCCAAGCAGACTGAATTAATTAATGAAGGCCAAAACGGTCATTGTTAGTCACCTGTTGCACTTAAACACTGAGGATCGTTTGAATGGAGGAAATAATTTTTATAAATTATATAGACAGTGACTGGAGGATTCGTCTTAGTTTCTAATCAGTTAGATAAATGCTGTTAGAGCATCTACTGATGAAAGAAGCATTTACTTTTATCTGACTTTCTCAGGGATCAAATTTTTTGCAGAAATTAAAAATATTGCACTCAGCCCTTCAGGGTTGTTTTCCAGTTCTTGTCTAGACTAGGGATATTGATTTAAACCACTGCTTTGACGCTACTGTGTGATGTATTTTTATTTCTATATTGTCCTGAAGACATTATTCTTTAAGTCCCTGTTGGGCGATGCTCTATAGCTAGGAAGTCCAGAGACCTGATTTTTTTTTTTTTTTTCGTTTTTCTGAAGATCTCAAGGTATCTTTTTGAAGAATGAGCTTAGCATGGAATGTTCTTTACAAGCCTTTATCAGACATGATTCTCAAGCCATTCAGGCTTTTCTACTATAAATGCCCACTTGAAAGACCACACAAGTTTCTAAAGACTAGGAGATGGTTATAGGAAGGTAATAACATCTTTTTGTGCTTAGGGGACATGGGTTTTGATGGTAATTATACACAGTTGATAGCCTCAATTGAAGAAAAAAAATCTAATAATTGAGAAAGTCCACACACTGAATTCTTCCGGAAAATATTTCTTCAGGCTAGGGATAAAAGCATAACGTAGCAAAGCTGTATCTGTTCCCTGGGCAAATGGCAGCCTTCAGTTTGAAAGAAAATACTGCACTTCCATTAGAGAATGGAACGTTTTCAAGACATGTTAGTTTATAAAGGGTGTTTAAGTGATTGGGGGGGGGGGGGCAAAAACCTTCCTAAGAAGGTTGTTATTAAAAGGTTACTCTTAAAAGCAAAGGATAATGAACATATAGATGTAAAGATAAAGAACATTTAAATGTCACTTTAAAAGGACAGTGTGATGCATAGAGTAATACAGATTTTATTGAACAGTTGAGTTCTTCATACTTCAGAGAAGCTCAGTAAGTCTCTTATGCAGTGCGAGAGTTTACAGGGCAATGAAACCAGAGAAAAAAATTATCTCTACATGTCTGTGGTGCCAATCCTATGAATTTAATTGTTTTTAAATATTGCTTCTTAGAAATATATGAAAGCAGGGAATTCTTGGTTTTCTTTAAAACCAGATTTCCTTAGACTTGCAAAGAAACATTTTAAATCTACTGTTTAGACCACTTCAGCTTCCAGTCCCAGAAAAATAAGAAAACACAGGACGCTCTTGTTTCTGTCCTCTTTTTCCTTTCCCGTCGATTTCATGGACATGTAGAATGACAGGTTGGGTAGTGCATCTACCCACTGTTCTTTAAAGGAAGTAATTTTCCTGTATCTGTTGTTATTACAGGTGCTGAGGATGTTGTCATGGCGTTTTCCAGATCAGAGACAGAAGACAGAAGACAGTAACTACGGGATACCTGAACAACACAGCACTGGAGAGGACAGTGAGATTCCTGAAGATAGAGGAAGATGGCTGAGCATTAATAAGTTCCTTTGCCCACCCTAATTGTTCCTTGGTATTCCTTCTCCTTTGTAATTTTGTTTCCCTGTGTCCAACCCTCAGAATGCATCTCACAGCCATCTATTCCTATAGGTTTTTGCTACTCAGCTGGGCTGTGTTAATTAAGGACAAGCCTAAAGGTGTATTTTTGATTGGCTCAAAGGGACAGACTGTGATTGGCTAAAGGAAGACAATTTTTCAAACTTGACCAATGGAAACCTTTTATCTCTCATTTTATTTTATATTTTAAAGAAAGTCTTTTGACATCCTACTTCTAAAGAAGCTTTTCATGCTGTGGTGCTTATTTAGGTCAAACTTGTGAATTTGAAGAGGGTTTGATTTGGCTGCATAAAACTGGAAGCAACTTGTGATTGGTTGACAATGCAAATGCTTTCTCTTCAGTTGGCTTGCAGATATTTTGCTGACTTTGACATTTTCATTGCAGAAAGCTGATGGTTTTGGTGCATTGGTTATTTCTTTATACTTACTGACTTGGGGGGAAAGACAAATGTGCTTTGCAATATTTATTACATCTACACACATATAAATGCTTGCTTTTTTGGGTTGGTTTTGTTTTTCTGATTGGCTTTGAAATCATGGTTTTGATTTCCTGTTGGCTGCAGTGTTTCTGATGCAATCAGTTTTTCCATCCTCATCTGCTCTGTGGCCTCAGGCTCCTTTGGGAGCATGTGTCGAAAGCGTATTTAGTTCAATAAATCTACCTGTTTAAGCTGGAATATGGAGATCCCCAGCCGTTCTGTGCTGCCGTGTGGGCTCTACCATGAACTCCAGGTAGACGTGGCTGTTCAGGTGGCTTCTCTCTTTGCTTCTGACAGAGGAGCTGTAGATATTTTGCAGAAATTGCAAGAACGAGATCTATGGCTGTGACATGAATTTGCCAAATTTGTATAGAGAATATGTGAACTTGTTTAAAATACTACATATAGTTCCACTTTAACCCTTTAATTGCTGCACAAGACTAGCTCTCACATAATGAAAAATTAATGATCGTTAACATAAATCCAACTTGCACTGGGCTTTAATAAACTTAAGTTTCTAGTCTCTTGAAAAACTGCATGTGGTTTGGCTCCTTGCAACCGTTTGGTGATACGGAGATTATCTGGATCCTAACATAGTGGCATTTTCTTGAGGCACTGTTCTGAGAGGCAGTAGTGCTGGGTTAAGCTGCCCGGTAGTGAGTGTATAGGTGACACTCTCGGGTTTACTCTGTTAGTTGCAGGGCCTTAAAACACACACACATTTACAAACTGAAAAACTTGCAGTGAAATTCCTGAAGTGCACTGACTGTTCAGGAATCTGCACATAAAATTTCTAGCACTGCTGCCTAAAGCCTAGCACTTCATTTTCTCTCATATGTGCGGGTTGTTTTTACAATACTTCTAGGTTTTCCTGTGGGTTGCACTGACTTAATGATGTTTCAAAATCTATTAAAGCAGAACTCCATTCACCTGTTCCCGGTTCCTTTTGTATTGTTGTTAATTATTTGAAGTAACAATTCCAGAATCTGACTGTGACAATGTGTCCATTTTCATGGCAAGAAATTATGATGACAGGATGTTGTTATGGTGTAAAAATGGGGAAGAAGCTTGAGAGAAACCGTGGAACGTATGCAAAAGGAAGAACGGACTTTTGAGCACAAGGAGGGAAGTTACCTTGAGCAAATAAATACTGTGTAAAGAGAACAACTGTACATCTATTTGTGAAAAAGATCTTTTTGATTCAGTTGCAGCTTTGTCAAGTTCAGTGTGAAAAGTAAATCTTTTACCCCTGTTTGTTGGGGATGGATAGGAAATTTCTTTATTAAAATAAACCAGGAATAAGCCCAAAAATTGTTTAAATTTTGACCTGGTTGCCTAAGAGGCACTTTAATGTTAACTTTGGTGCAAAGGGGGGCAGCCCTTAAAGGGTTAATTTAAGGTGATACGTGTGTTTCTGGCTGCTGGCTGGGAATGAAGGGGCTGGGTTGTGGTGGCCTGTCCTTGTCAAGCTAATGTGCATCCTCCATGTGTACCTATGGCATTTCTGAGCTGTTAAATCTTTTCAAGGAGAAAAGTGAAGTGTTTATGTGGTTTAATCTTTTCACTAAAAATGTAACTGTTGAGGGGGGGGAAATACAGTTTTTAATAGCTACTCTTGTTTCTTATTGATTTATTATACTGTTAAACCGCCAAATGGAAAATACTTGTCTCACCTTTGTGGAAGACTTCCATGTAGACCCCAAACTCGGAGTCTTGAGTAATATGTTGAGAAGGATATATTGAGAAATGGCAATGTGTTGTATAACAACATGATTTGGGATTCAGAAACTGGAGGAGATGGAGTCTCTTGAGAATATTTGTGCTTGCTTTGTTACGGGTGCACTCCCCTCCTCCCCACTGGTCATTTCTTAACTTTAAAACAGGGCTAGAAGATTTATAATAAAGAATTCATATATAAATCAGGGAGAAAGTAGTAGACAAAGAGGACTTTCCAATATTCCCCGTGAATTATATTTCTAAGTATTTATCTTCTTGCTCTGAAAACTAAATCCCTATTCCTACCGTGGAGCCTGGATTAATAAGGAGGTAGAGAAACATGCACAGAGTACATCAGCATCGTTGACATGTTTATTGTATGTGACATTTCTCTAGCTTTACCTTTGTGCTTTTGGCTCCTCAAGCAAACCATTACTGATTAAAAATAAGAAATCTAATGTTTTAGAGGTCAAAGGTGGGTATGGATCTAAATTGAAATACATTTGTAAATAGAAAAGGCTGCATAGACAAAACTACCAGCCAAATAGTGCTTAAGGCATTAAGTAAGGGAACATAAAAGCTCTAGAGTCATCTTCCAAAAAAGCAAACATCCTTTTGGTGGTCTTTTTGGGAGATGTGTTCCTTTAGATATTCAAAATGTGCTCTTGTACTTCTCTTACCAAGCTTATCATCTGCCTCTTGCAACATGCTATGTTTTCCAGAGCTTAAAGAAAAGATTTAGAGCTGAATCTCATACTCCTCTCATCTCTCTCCAGATGGGTAGCAATTGCTGTAATTGTCGGTAGGTCATTGTGTCTGTGAGCATTGCCCCTTGTAAATGAAAATGAGATTCCACCATTCACATAGGCCTTCAGATTGATTCTCCCAGGTCCTAAAATAAACCCTGGAGTAACGGAACATGTCATCTGGTGGCACAGCAACACTTTGGAAGGAGCTATTGCCCGAAAGAGGCCATACCGCTAATAAATAAAATAAGCTTTTCAGATTTCTTGTTCCTTTTCCTATTTAAGGTAAGTAGTTACTGTAAGTTGTCTCCTTCTCTTGGCTGTTCAGTGGCCTGTGTGAAAGTTTCTAATGCTTTACCATTAAATCTGTTTCAGTTTCATAAGGTCTACATTTCTAATTCACCAGCAGCCTAAATAGTTCTTGTGAGGGCTAAAGATTAAATGGCCCATGAAATTCAAAGACCCCGTTCACCTATCGAAGAGATCGTCCTAAATAAGACTTGAGGGTCATATGTGGGATAAATTTCTGTAGCTATTGAGAATCTGTTACAAGAATGGAGCCGTGACATGTCTAAAGTTATCAGTTTTATAATGCAAGAGGAAAAAATAATAAAGACCAGAAGTTGAAAGCTTTGAAACAAATATATATGAAAGACATACTGAGTGCCCGGGCACTGAGGGGAATGTATGATTTGAATTACTTTAACATTAGTCTTTCAGTTTTCTTTTTGGTCTCTTGCTTCCTAAAGGACTGCGTGGCAGAGCTGACAGCAAATGAGGCTGCGGGGTGTTGGAGCCAGCAGAAACCAACAGTGCAGTATGAACAATTTCTGGAGGTTTAAGAAATCTTCAGTTGTATTCAGCCTCTACAAAAGAAAGAGTCCTTAGTGAGTAAGCATCTCTTCCTCACTGTTATTCATCAGTAACGAAGCGTTCCAAAGATTAGTTGTTAATAAAGAGCTTTTAAGAAGCTTTGTTAAAATTGCAGAATAGTTGTTTTAGGTGCAAGACAAACAGGAGCACTAAAGTGTTGCACAGTTGCTGCCTTGGTGGGATGTTTGCTGAATGCAGTTGATTTTTAAATTGACTGCAATGTGGTGTACATCTGCTCTCAGCATCAGCATGTTCAACACTCAAATGAAACTGGACCTGTGTGTTACCCAGGGCTGCAGTCAGTCTGTGATGCATGCAAGGCGAATCCTCCCCTGTTCACAACATCAACAGGAATTTTTTTTTTTTTTTATTAGGTGAAATGTTTTCACTTATTTAACTTCTGCTGCAGACTAGTGTAAAGGATTCTGTCAGGCCTGGAGGAATTATTTCAACAAACTTAGGCAATATGAATGGCCTTGCACAAACGTAGCTTTTAAAGGTGTTAAAATGTGTCAGGTTTTGGTAATCATGAGGCAGGCATAGTGCTGATGGGACATAAATTTTTCCTGCAGCCTCTGGTGGGGCATGATCAGTTTGCTGTAGTGCTCGCATCCTGCAGATTTTGTATCCTGTAGATCCTGTGACTTCTTCAGAGCAGCAGTAAATAGGTCACTGCATTGCTGTGGCTCTTCCAGATCTGCCGGAGACTTGCTGGGTGTAAATACACCAAGTCTCTACAGAGACTTTGCACTACAGTTTCCATTAAACCTCCTCTTGTTACTGATGATTTTCACAGTTTTACACATAGAAAAGCGCTATATACAGGGAGGAGCATTGTTGTTAGTTACCCAGGTAAGAGAGCAGCTTGAATCTATTCCCTGTCTGACTGTATTAGTTTCCCATACAAAGACAGAAATCACCTACTATCTTCTGAGCCCTGCTTTCATTTTCTTTGCAGCTGATTTGCCGTAAGCAGAATTCCTGCAGTATGTTATAAACAACCTGGCTAGTTTCCTTTGTAGCCTCAAGCAGTTCAATTTTGGGGATTGTTTATTTTGGAAAAGAGAAAAAAATATTTAAGCTTTATAACCTGGCCTGCTTACAAGCTGCCTCATGTATCAGCATGAAGTACTTATATGCACAGAGCTTTTTGCTGTCTTGACATTTTCCAGGTTAACTCTCCTTGCTACAAAATGCTAATCTGTGACCAGAGGCCTGTGAAACTCAGAAAATAAACTTTCAGCCTTTGTTTAACAATTACAATACTAACTCCCAACCCAGGTGTGCACTGATACATCTATACTTTTTTTTTGTTTTTCACTTCAAGCAATTATTGCTGCCCTGTTCTGATGCAGTTCCAAAGCCAGCAGTCCCTACAGGCTCAGAAGATGATCCTGCCTGTACCCTTGGTGGGGGCAGGTGGAGACACTCGGTTAATAGCCAGCAGGCTCTCCCCACGTGTTGTGCATGTCATTGCTACCCAGCAGCTGAGCTCTTTGCACACTCCCCGGAGAAAAAGGCCCTTTACCCACTCTGTGAGTAACACAGGTGGTTAATAACTAATACTTCATGTTAACCTGTTACTTTAAGTTGGTTGAGCTGAATCCTAAGGTTACATCTGCGTTCTGAGTTGAGACTCTTACAATATTAGGGACCCATGTAGCTAGATTTATGTTTGAATATGTATTTAATAATGTTCTTGGCTTAACCGTTAGGGTCTTAGCCCCAAGCGAAGAGTTAATCCCTATCTTTTACTTGCACTGCACACCACTTTTCTATAGCTTATTTCAAATTTTGGAAGGCACAAATCAAGTTATTCAAGCATGCAGAGTTTGGTGTTGACACTGTAGTCCCCATGCCACATAAAACTCCCATCTTGCAGTGAGGTGAATGTAATTTTGCTGCTCTTCTCAGCTAAAGCCTATGGCCGTAACTCAGTACTCTCCTGATGCCTGCAATATTCCAACTGATGTAAGAAACAAGGATGATTATTCTGAAAATATCTTTCCCCAAGTGAGGGGGATTTTGTGAAATGAGCATGGGTAAGTATGGATCAAGGCTTGATGTAGAGATACACCAGAATAAGGATGTGGCTCCAAAACCTTGCTCTCTAGATGTTCTGCCTGTGGGGTTTTGTTTTAAGCTGCCACAAGAGCTCAAAAGTTGCTTTTGTTTCCTGCCTTTATTCTGTTCCTCCAGAGAAGCTAAATGCATCACCGTGGTCCCAGGCTGCAGAGCAACTTCTGACGGGAACTGAAATAGAGTTTAATGACAACTAGTTTGCAAACAAGAGCCCTGTGTTCAACCTCAGCAGCAAGGGAGGATGTCCTTGGAAGCAGTCATTGCCTTTATAGCGTAGGGTAAGACTATGATGGTCTCACTGCTTTGTCACTGATGGTTTGGGCATTTGGTTTTGTTTTTTTTTTTTTTTAAGGGATGGAAAGTTTTCCGTGATTTCAGAGGAAGGATGCTGCTTCAGCAGAGAGCAGCTTTGGGTGTTAGTATATACATACATTCGTCCCATGAAGCAGGGGAAGAAGCTTGTGTTGCTGCTGACTATGCACTGTAATCCATTTTCAGCTTTACTTGTGACCCCCTAACCAGGGGGCACAGTGTAAATTGCATTGAATGTGATTGGAATGGACAGTGGTAGCCAAGCATTTTCCTTCCTTCTTTTGTCATGTACCTCAAGTGCCTGCAGCAGATTGACATTAACTATGTGTCCCCTCATCGATCGCTGCAGTGGATGCCTGAAGTCTGTGCCTGGTCGCAGCTGGGCATGGAGTTTTGTCCTGCAAGTAGAGCAGTTCACAGCACAGCCTGTGCTCTATGTTACGGTTTACTCTTTAATGACTAGATTCTGCTGAGTCTCTGAGGTGTGTGAGGAGGAAGATGGGGACAGGTCAGGAATGGATGAATTTCTATTGGTGGAAGTGTTAAGAGGAGCATTCTACCTCACTGCTGTATTCTCATAATCTTCTTTGAGCCTGGAGAAAGATGGTAATTAAAGTGGACAGAATCTTAAGCTTTTGACTTGCCTCACCAGCAGCACCAGACTTCACAGTCTCCCTCTAAAAGGAGCTGTGCTGCATGCTGGTTCTGTACCATGCTTAGCTGCTCCTACCATATGGGCGTACAGTACAGCCTTTTGTTTTAGTCTGGCCTCCACCTTGAGGTCACAGTCTTCTGAAACTAAATGGGACATTTGGATTTATCCTAGCTACATGGTTGTTTTTACTTGCCTTTTTTTTTTTTTTCTTCCTCTCTTGAAATGCATCAGTCTAGATGTCAGAGGGTTGGAGCGGTGCAGGGAATTAAATTAAATCTTTTCATTTTCAGTGCCATTGTCAAAAGGAGGCAGCAATACCTAAATAACCAAGACGTGTTTAGATTAACTACAAACCAGTAACAAACAGGAAAAGCTTTGTAAGGATTCTGCAAACACCAAAACCAGCAGAGCTCAGATATGTACCTGCTCTTGTAAATAGTAGACTAACATGGTAACACTGCTGTGTATGCAAAGATTCACAGCTTGTATCCTTCTGTAGAGAACATCCTTTCCTCTGTCCTTAGAGGTTTAAATAGAGAATTTGTCAGAAAAAGCACTGTGGCTTAAGCACTGGTGAGATGGATCACAGATAATGAGGTGTTTGACTTAGTAAGATCCTAGACCTTGCAGTGCTCACAGCTTAAATTCAGCACCTGGAGTTCAGCTCAGACGGAAGGAACGTTAAATTCAGCTGTGTCGGGTTGCTATAGAGCAAAGCCACAAAACTACCTCTGAAACAAGTACTATTAGATAGACATCACTTGCAGATTGTAAGTAACATTCCATCAGCAGGATGGGGTAGTGACTTAGTTGAGCTTCAGCCACAATTAAATTGGTTCTGTAATTCTAAAATGACACATGCTGATGTTTTTGCAGGAGAGGCCGCGCTGCTTTTGTGATCTGATGGGATAGTGTGTTCTGCCACCTGGGTAGAAAGAAGAGTCATTTGTGTTGTTTCTTTAGTCTCCTGTTTTGACAGAGTGCAGAGAGTTGGTTCCTGTCTGGACCTGAATAAATCTTTCTGAAGGTTGTTAGCACTGTTCTTGCTTAGAGCTACTAAAAAGAGAGAGGGACCAGTAAGGGGGAAAAGAGAGAGATTAAAGGGGAAAACACAGTAGGTTATAAATGCATTTTCCTCTGTGCTGGAGGATAAATAATACTTTATGCATGTGACAGATTCTGTGATTAAGGAGCTGTGAGGCAGAATAAGAGCGGGGAAGCAAAGGGAGCAGAGATGCTTGAGGGGAAAGGGTATGATGATGTTCTAATGCTGAACTCTCTTGTGCATATCTAGTGTATGGTGTGTGGCTTTGTGTGCCTTTCATTGGAAGAAGAAAGGGCTATTCCACAGATTTAGTGTCTTTTTCCCCTTCATTGCTCAAGTATCTTTTCTGTCTGGGATGTCTCACTGGTTACTAGTGACATTACTTTAGAAAATGGTCAAAAACTCCTATTTACGCTACTGCTTCAGGGTGTAGGATTAGAGCTGTAGAATGCCGTGTGATAATCTTGTATGTAAAGTATGGCTTCAACAAATAGAAGAGACTAGCTCCTGTGCATGTTGCGCTGTTTGAGGACTCCTCAGTCATTGCAGAACCTCTGGAATTTTAGCTGTCATCATATCGCTCCTGTTCAAATCGGCAAAAAACGGGCACTCGGACTGATTTTTAGATCAGGTCAATAAATACTTGACCTATCTTAAGTTGTGTTTTAATGTAATGTTACACAGACACCGGTCGTTCCCGGAGGCTCTTTCTAGGGCTGCACGAAGCTGCCTGTATAAGCTGAGCTCCAGACAGGATGATACGCCTGTCTCATCTCATAAGCTTTTTACTTACACTCAACGGGCAATGTATCACTGAAGCAGCAATAAACACAGAGAAATGTGTGCTGTTAGAACGCTGTACAAAGTGCTGTGCTTCAGTCATTTAACACAACATGGGATTTACAGCCCCCCTCCGCTTCCCTTGCAGAAGACAGTGTGTCATTCCACTTCTTCAGCTGGTCCATGTTTGACTGACACAGAAGAAGAGTGGATAGACCAGAAGGAGAAAACGTAAGAAGTCTTACATCAGAGGCTCGTTGTCCATACTGAAAATAGGAGAAACCCTGAAATGTTAAAAGGTACAGGTGGAATGGAAATTCATGGCTGCTGAATGTTTGTCTAGGTAGTAGGATAGTCCTTGAGATCACGTTGGGTCCAGCACAAGCTGATCCCACAGAAGAAGTGGGCACATAACCTTTACAAAAGAACGCGCTAGAAATGTTCTATCTTCCTTCACTGGGGAGAGGAAAACATGGAGTTAACAATCTAACAGATACATTAAAGCAGCACATGTTGGGATGGGGTAATTATTCTAAATCACTCAGATCCACTTACGTGTATTAGGTTGGTTGGGGGCAGGGGAACGTCCTTACCTTGGTGCTGAGTACAAACCATGGCTATGTTGGTTCTGCTGGGTACATGAGCCTTAGCTCTGAGTGTGTCGTTGTTTCCTGCTTTGTTAAGACAATACAGCTCTTTGCTGGCTCCCTTTTAAGGTTAATATGTTCATAACACCTATTCAGCCTCTACGAAAGCCCCTGAATCAAATTCTGCTGGTTTCCTGCTGCTGGTAGGTCAGTGGGTGAGTCAGTGGTAGAAACAAACCTCTGTTTATCTTCAGTACGTTCCCAGAAGAGTATTCCACTTTAACACAACCTTCCCACCCCAAGACAGTCTGCTGTCAGCGTTTAACCTCCTTTCTATTGCAGAGTAGCAATGGAAAGCAGCATCTAGCTTTAAAAACAGCAGACAGATGTGTCCTTGTAGGGAGGCTGTCTGCCTTGGAGCTCCCCACAGGGAGGCAATCGGCCCCTGCTGTTGGCAAGGAGCTCTGGCTCCCTCGGCAGCGTTAATCAGGGCTGACTGTTCCTCTTAATCCTCTGATCCCTTCCATACGGACGTGAACACAAGCGTCGCGTTTGCGTGTTATGCTCCTCTTCCCTGAAAGTAGGGCTGGCTCTGTGGCTTGCAGCAGGCAGCGATTAGATGGGTGGGTGATCAAAACATGATTAGCAAATCTGCAATTAGAGTGAAGGTCAGCAGGGCAGTGGCTTACTGCGAGGAAGGGTCACAACTGGTATCTGTCAGAATAGAAATAAATATGTGAAATAACAAAGGATTTAGCGGCACTCTTGTCTGATGAGACTGTGACTTAAATAGCCAAGGCACTGCTAGGAAAAAGCTAGGAGCACTGGAACTTTAGAGAAATATATAATAATAAAAAAAAGTAAAAAGGGGCTTTTCTCCTGGACCAGATAATTTTGAAAGGGACGTTTTAAAGCACTGGAGATAGCTTACGTAGCTAAAACACGGCCTCAGAAACTGGAACGTCTGCATCAGTTCTGGATTTTGCCCCAGATGCTTTTTGTGACTGATATACAAGAATTCATAATTTTCTTCAGTAGCCAGACAGTAAAGCTATTGACCATGCCTTGCAGAGGTTTGTGAAGCTTTTAATATATCAATGTGTGAAATGCTTTGAGACTAGGTGGAAAATGTCTAGCAAAGCTGCAGACTGTTATTGCCAGATGTGATGAATTTGAGCAGGGCAGGAGTGGCGAGGAGTTCAGGTCAGATACTACAAGTAGAGGAAGAACAACAGTTTGCTTGAAGCCAATTGCAAGACAAACAGCATATTTTTAGCTTATTTTTGTTGTCTTGAAAAAACCTCTGTGGCGTGGAAAATATGGCAACTAGAACTCTGTCTCAGAAGAACTGTTTAGTAAAATTGATCCCATTTTTCCACATCTAAATAATAGCGTTCACATCAGAGACAGCAAGATTGGGCCCATTTGCAGCACCGTGCAGTTCCCTGTTTTCTTGGGAGTAGGAGGCACTTGTGTGTAATGATATGAAATCTAATTTTGCATGATGAATATTCAAATTACACCTGCAAGATCCAGGGAGATCTGGGAAATTTACAATCCATGGTCCAGATCCTGGCAGTCAATTCACTGATACCAACTAATTTAGCTGGGAACTGTGCAAACAGAGGGGCTTGTTCTTAGGACGCTGGCTGCAGCATGGGCACCTATTCTGCTGTCCCACTGAGCATCCATTCCGCAGAAGAATGAATTGCATGGGCAATAAAAAGCCTTTATTCTAAATGCTTTCTGTATAGACAGTTAATGAACATTGTGACCTTTATTTATTTGCTTTTAAGGCCATTATTAAAAGATATAGGTGGGCAAATGTTTAAAAATGCCCTGTTTTTAAAAGGCTGAGCTCTGGGGAAAATATGGGCATTGTGGGGTGAAGAAAAATGAGTTCTGACCCTCTGTCTTTTGATCTGGTTTTTGAGGCTCTCAGTTGCTGCAGGGTAGTTTTATTTCATGTACCTATGAACAGCCTACAGTTAACCCTAACAGGCTCCTTCCCAGTGTCTTTCATAAAGTAGTTTCTATACTGACCTTTCTTCCAGTCCCTCATGAGAACGTCAATAGAATGAGTTCTGACCGTGAGAAGACCAGTGCTGATTTTCTGTGCTGTAGCAGTGTTGTGCCACCTTGTCTTTGTTATTATTAGATTTGATCTGCCAAAAATCATTCAAAGAAGAGGAGATGCAAGGTTTTTTTCATGTGAATGTGGTAGCATAGCAGTATAACTTCGGCTTCCTAAACTGGTTACAATGATTGGAAAGGAGTAGTACTGAAGAAAGAATCAAATATTGAATAATTTGTTTTTTTCTAGCATTCTGCTTTTCCCAGCTCTCCATGCCCTACATTGGTTCTAAAGCTGCTTCAAGCACAAGTCTGAAGACTAAATATTTGATGCAGACGAGTGATTGCTCTAAGAAGTGTTACACGTTCTCAGGAAAAAAAAAATTACATTTAGGCAGAAAAGAAAAAAGCAGCTTTGCAGTCTGTATCCTTGTAACTTTTGTTAATACAATTTAATAATGAGGCCATGAATATCAGGAAAAAAAGTTAAACACGACAGCTTTCTTCTAGGCTGTACTGTTACGAGTTTACAGTCTTTACTCAAAATGTATTCTCGAGAAAATACAGATAAATCTGGACATTGACTGAAAGTCAATGAACAGACAAGTAGAGATCATGATAACGTTTGTGCTTTTGTGTAATATTCTTGGCTCTGAATATTTCTTATTGCATAGGGTATTTAAAGTGGTATCAGACTTTGTGTGTTTCTCAAGATTTGTTTGGAAATTGGAATTGTTTAAGATATATATCGTCATTTAATAGGAGGGAATTTATAAATGCTGACTTTTTAATGAAAATAATGATACTCAATTTCTAGAGAGGCTTTCATCCTAGGATCTTAAAGTACTTTACAAACAGCTAATGAAGTCTTACTACCTCCTTGTGGAATAGGCAAGCTGCATTAAATTGAGAGGGTAAATGAGGCATAGAGAGATTAAGGGACTTGTCTGTGGATAGAATGTCAGTGGCGTCATCAGTAAGAGAACATAGTGGCCCTGTCCTGTCTCAAATCTTACCTTTGCAAATACTTAGGGCAAGAGCTCTGTGCTGTCTGAATAGGGTCCGTACAATTGGCATCTAAGATCAGTTTTGGGAGGTTGTTGTGATTTTTGGGCTGTACAGGAAATAATAAAAAAAACTGTCTTCAGAAAGCCCTTAGATAACTTTGGTCTACTAGTCAACCATTCAAATTAAAAACTATTCCAGATGGTGTTTTCAGGAAAGGCAGAACAAGGTTTTTCAATGCTAGTATTTGCCTGCTGAGGTTTTATTTCTCTTCTTCCCCAAAGGACCTGACAGCAGTGCAGTATAGTTGGGAGGAATTCCCAGTAATGGAGGCAGGCACAGTTAATGGTGATTTGCCATTATAAACAAGCCTCACTGGTAAAACTTGTACCAGATAGCAGTAAGTAATGACCTGCTGTCTCTGGAAGGAGCGACTGACATTGATTTTATGGGTGACACCCGCTGTCCTGCAGCCAGACCCACTGCAGATCTGGACACGAGGGATTTGGGGGCTGAGCGCTGAACAACCTTCTACTAAATTTCTCCCCTGTTGCAGGAAGACATAATATTTTGTTCCTCCTTCTCCTTCTTTCCCAAACAAGCACTTAGAGAAGGAAACCTCTGGATATTTTTTTTTCCACAGCGGGGCTTTTTTAGCCATAGCAGTATACGAGACCTAGTGGAGATTCAGGTAGGTTTTTAGAGAAAACTGTAGAGAAACAGTAACTTGTTTTCAGAGGAACAAGAGTTTGTCCTGGAGGGGGGAAAAAATACCTTTGAGGTGTAGAGTATATCTATACCTACTTAGTTTAGTCAAATCTACCCACTTTACCTTTTGTTTGTGTTGTTCCTTAATTCCTCTCTGGAATATCTGCTAAGTGTTTATTTGTGGGTGATCTGTGCAATTTTAAACCAACTTGGTTGACCCTTTGTAACTTTTTTTTTTTTTTTTTTTGCTGAATATCACTGAGTTTCATGGCTGTCAGTGGGAGAGGAAGGATTATGGTGGCAGCGAGCCTCTGAGCAGCAGCGATGACGTTGCTGGAAGCACTGTGTGTGGCAGTACGAGCACAGTCCATAGGGCCCTGCTGCTTCAGAGGGGGATTATAATGCTGGATACGCAACTGGAGGCTTGTAATTTGGTTTTCCTTTTAGAAGCCTCTGAGATAGACTGCAGGCCAACCGGAGAGCATCTGCTTTTCTTTTTGCTGTAGAACACTGCTGGAACTTCGCTGTATAAGCTCACGTTGCTTGATTTTATTAATATGTAATAATTTGGCTCCTTTTACCTACAGAAAACTACTTATATGAGTAAAATGCAAGAATATTGTCTAACGAAAGGGGAAAATAAAGAGTATAATTGTGTTAATTATCAGAATACTAGACATGTAATTAATATGCCACAGGAACAAAGAGCAAATGTACTAATAGCACATAATTGGACTTAAACTACACCCTTGGTAGAAGTCTCTGCAATGGAACTGTTGTGTTTGTGCTCCTTTTCAAATTAGCAATAAGGAATAAATTAACATCCATTTTTTTGCCCGTACAAAGACGGAATCATATTGTGGGGCAGGGTAATGAATTCAGAGAATGCCTTTACATTCCCATATGGCTCTTGGGGAGGGGAATGTTCATGCACATGGCTCTTCTCTTCTGCCTCGCAGGAAGGCAGGCAGAGAGGAGAGGAAAACCTCATTGTAGGACCAGATGTTCGCTGAATACCATCATCCTAAAGAATACCAAAAAAAAAAAAAAAATCTGTAAGCTGAGTAATTTAAACGCTGTCACCAGTACCTGGTGCAAATATTTAAGTTGTTTTATCCATCCATGCTTTTATATGTGGTATGTTACTGTATTATGTTGTAAGATAAGGAAATAGGTAGGGGTAGGAGCTGACCCAAAGGGACATCTGTGATAGAACTGGAAAGAAAACCCGTAATTCTTTGCTCTCTTTTTTTTCTTTTTTTTTTTTTTTTCCTCCCCCCCTCCCCACAGCATAAATCACTAGTTCAGTTTTCTATATAAATTAGGGAGTTAAAGCAGTTGTTAATGTGGGCATGGCCCATTATGCTGCTCTTCAGAACAGGTTAGTACAGTACATGCAGAAACAGCGTAGAACCACTGGAGTCCTTGGGGGTTTGTTTGGACACGTGTTGTGGAAAGGCTCAGCCAGGGCACCTGACTGTAATTCTTGTTTTATTGAGTTAGAGGATGGTTAGTAAAGTAACTTATTCCTGATGCTGTTCCACTTTCTGTACTCTCTCCCTCTTTGTCTTTAGTGGTGTTTTACTAAGCTTTACAAATAATTTATTTAATGCTCTTCAGAGGCCACGGTGGTTTCAGGGACTTAGGAGACCTCAGTACCCCTCCAAGTAAGGAAATAAATTTTTAAGAACCAGGTCCGGTTTCATTCAGACTCCACTTCTATTTATATAACACAGTTTAAAATAGCCATTGTGGTATTAGATGCAAAGACTTAGTTAATAAAGCCTAAATTTTATTGAGGTCATAAGTCAAGTGTTGCTTTTTAGCAAAGCGCTTGAAAGCCAGTCTGTTCAAGGTATTTCAAGGTATTACGGTACTTCTTAATTCAAGGTATTTCAAGGTATTGCAGTACTTATTAATTTTACCTACCCTCTTTGTGCACCGCTTTCCTAAATATGCAAATGAAAACTCAGGAATTCTGTCTTATTCAATTGTAATGCACCTGTCATCACAATATCGAGACACCTGCCTTTTTACTTCACAGAAGTATTGTGAGAGTGCATTAATTAACGCTTGTAAAATGCTTGGAGATCCTAGGATGGAAGGTGCTAATGAGTTGTAAAATATTATAATGATGTTGCAGAATATTCAGTCTCTCTCTTTGTAAGGAAAGACTTGCATCTTCCCTTCATTGCTTTTTATGTTTCTAGATGCATATTTTGCAATAGAAGGTAAGTCTAAACAGGAAAAAAAGGATTAAACAAGGTAGAATGATTGCTAATGCTGCTAGTTTTCTTGTGAGGAAGCCAGTTGGTTTTATGTACTTCTTTGCTTATTGAATTTTCTTTTTGTCTCTCTGATGAACCCATACTTCAACGGCTTGTTGAGAATTCTCTGAACGTTCAGAAATGTCAGGGGAGAAGATTTTCTTCTTCAGATTGCCAAGGCCTTCATTTGCATCCCCTAAATCAATTCTCACACATGATCAAAGCAGTTCTGGAAATTTTCAAGTGTGGGGAAAACCAGTCCTCTAATTCTTGCTCCTCTAACATATACAGTCGGGTTCCAAAGCATTAAAAGAAAAATTTAAAAAATCTTCATCCACCGAATCTAAAAGCAAATGAATTTTCTTCTCTTTATGTTCAGAAGATTGCTACTGTGTATTTAGGGACAGCAAGGCTAGAAAAGATGTAACAGGTCACCTGGGTATGTTTTCTCTTCAAGCTGGTGGGGCATTGCTGGAGTGTTTTGTTGTGGCATTTTCTTTTGAATGAGCCAAAAGATGCCACTTCTGCCTGTTGCCTTACAAGAGTGTTCTGTCATTTCAGAGATCTCACTGTGAAGAATTAACTTTTTATATTCACTTTGAATTATCTTTTTCTAAGTGTCATCACCGTTCATTCTTCCTGCTTGGCTTAGACTGATAAAACCATATCAGAACCAAAAAATACTATTAATTCAAATTCCCAAAGTACTTTGGGTTTCTCCTGTTGCTTTCTCCAGTGGGAATGGGAGGAGCTAGAGTGGAGCTGCAATACAGATTCTCAGAAACTGGTCTGTTGTTGCCTTCATATAATATTTTGCTTGGCTGTGCATGCAACTCTCTCATGAGCTTAATTACGTTACTGCATAGTCTCTATGGCAATTGGTCCCCTTTCAGAAGTGGTTTCAGGCAGCTGTGATAAACCAAATGCTCAGTAGAGGAGAGAAAGCTAGGTTCTGAGTTCTAACTTCCCATTAAAAGCAATCTTCATCTGGAAACAAACTACTGAGATGAAAATAAGCCCACACTCAGTTCTAGCCTTTTTATTTAAAGACTGGACCATTTTCTCAACCCAGTTCTAGACTATTTGAAGTTTAGACCCTTTCCCCAGACCTCCCCTTTGAACACGGGTCCAAGTCTAATATCGAGAACTAATGGTGCATATTTGGCATGTATTCAAAATCATTTATGATCCTGAGCTCTAACAATCAGATCCAGATCTGGTATTGACTTAACTGAGCATGTCTCGCTTCTCTCTGTATTTATGGCATGCACTGGCTTCCTTTAAGTAGCGAGCAAAAGCATTCATTTTTACCTATCACCTTATCTTTTCATTTCTGGCTGCTCAGCTTCATTCTGACAAGTGCAATAAATGTGTCCTCCTGGGTCCTTGCAAGCCGGGCATTAGTCACGCTGTGCATTTCAAGGACATCAGCCCAATAGTTTTTCAGCTGCAACAGAAAACATGTTCTGCCAGGAGCCATTTGTTCCAGTTTTGTTGCTTACTAATAAAATAAAAATCAATGGGTTTTTTGGAGCTTGAGAAGCAGGTCAGAGAGTAGGAGTGAGATAGGTGGTAAAAACCGGGGTGATGAAGTTAGTTCTCCGAGTTTCTCTGAAATAATGGCATGTGGCATTTCGGAGAAAGTGAGAATCTCTGTCAGCTTGTGAAATGCAGTTACCTCTGGCAAACAGCACAGTTATTGTTTAACAGCAAATTGGGATGGTGCACAGCAGGTCTCACACTGGCCAATTTAAATCAAATTTAGTTCTGTGAACAAAATTTGAGAGGATGTTGTATTTGCCATGCTTCTAGGGTAAGTGCCAATGGAACATCAGTGGTGATATGAATCAGAATTTCATTTTGCTGTCTCCATCACCGGTGGCGTACCCGTATGTCTGCATCCTCAACCACTGTACTGCCAGTTCAAACCACATAGATGATTTTGTTTAGTTAGGTGACTAACTGATCTCAAAATATGGACTAAAGAATTATTGGCTTTACTGAATTGGTGCCTTAGTCACCACCAATTCGGAGGAGTTTTGAGAGAGTGAAATACAATCAGTGCCTTCTCCTTCCTTGGAAATTTCCCAGTTTCATCATGACTGATTCAGCTGATTAATTAATCTGGTGCTGGTAGTGTCATTGTGCAATAAATAAGGTTTACCTGGACATAGCATTTCTTCTCTTAAAATGTCTCTCCTTCCTAATTCTGCAGAATCAGAATCATTTAAAGGAGTCCTGATGGTCTTACTGTGGTTGATGGCAGTGCGCTTTCCCCTGCTACAATGCATGATGTAGCCCAAGTGGACTGCAGAGCAAATTTTGTTCTTTAAACTGTCTTTTGTGCCACACCTAATGAACCTAGGTTGTTCTCCAGTTTAAAGGTAATAATAATTTATTTTGCAGAAAATGTTTTAGAGTGTGTGGGTATCTTTGCATGCCAGCTGGCCACTGACTGACAAGCCCTCCTCAGATCCTTTTATATTGACATTCAAGTTCTGTATGTTGTTACTAATCAAAATCCAGTATTTGGGCAAATAGATTTGTGTTATATCACTTATTCCTCAATGGGCAATCATCTTTTAACTGATGGCATCTTGCCTTGCAAACCTTTCATAACAGGGTGGTTCCTACTCATGCATTAAGTTAGTAAGAAGAGTTGGAGAGTCATAGTGAGCCGGGCAGTCCTTCTACTCTCCATACAAAAGAAAAATACATAATGTAGGGTACTGTCAGCTGAAGCTGCGTTGGCAGAATGGAAAGACTCAGCTATCTGGCAACAGATGGGCTACAGGCTTCTTCTGACATGATCTGCCATCCAGCATATGTTAGACAGGCTGAGAAATCAAGGGGTTTTAGACTTGAGGCTTTAGCTTTATTTAAAAAAAGAAAGATGTCTTAGCTGTTGATAGAGCAGGTGGCCTCCAGCACGCAGTCAATGAAATAAGTGTGGACTAACTTGGTTGCCTGGTTGAGGGGTGGCTCCGCAGCACAGGACAGTGACTTGGGGTGGTGTTCGTTGTGTCGGACCACGGTGTATTTCTCTTCACATTCCTTTTCCGCTCTGCATATGCTCCGATTAGAAAGATACAGCAAGTAAAGGTGGTTGCTTTTGAGGATGGAAGAAGCCGTTTTGAAGCTTGCCTTTGAATATCCAAATGCACGGGCTTGCTGTGGGCACCTTTGGTTCTCTGGTCTCCCATCTCCATCCTGGGGAGGCTGGTAGCCCGCAGGGGAGGGGACAGGACGGGGCTTCCCTGGGAGGGAGCGGGAGGCTTTCCCAGAACAGATCAATCTTGGTATTTAAATTGCATAGTGTTTTTAAAATAAAGAAATACCGTGTCTCTAGGATCTTAAACATTCTGGACTTTATTTTTATTTCACTGTGGGAGTGAAATGGCTAATAGGTACAAAGCATGAGTAGTCACGTCTAATTATAAAATAAGTTGGTTGCATTTTAGTTGTCTAAATTCTGATTATGGCAAGTTATTTTTTTTTTCTTCTGTTGAAGTGTTTTCTAATTGAAATTTTTGACCAAAGACCAAATAATTTTTCTGTTACAGGACAGGTTCCGTGCAACTTAATTGTTCCTAGGAAATGTCTTGATTTAGATAATACTTGTGCATCCTCCTTCTGTTCCAGGCTTGCTGTCTTTGGCATCAGTGTTGAGTTAGGTTAAAAAACAGCTTTTTGCCTTTTCCCAGAGATGTGTGAGCATTACGGTGAAAGCATTTAAATCGCTTTACATGGCTTTTCGCTCTTTCAAAAATGTTGGGGGTTTAATCACCCTTTGCTTAAATCATCTGTGTGAGGCCCTGGTGGGGTATCAGCCCAGGCCCGATTACCAACTGACCGCAGCTGTGGCAGCGCAGGTGGGCACGGAAAACCGAAAGAAAACAAAAACTACCACAAAACAAACAAACAAACAAACAAACAAACCCCAAACCAAAACTCCCAACCCTGCCCCGCTTGGGTCGGAGGTGGACAAGGCGCTGGTGCGGCGCCGCAGTGCCCGCCGCAGCCCCGAGCGCTCTTGGGGCGGCTCTGTCGCCCACGGCCTGCGGAGAGGCGGTAATGCCCCTCCGCCCCCCCGCCCCGCCGCGCAGATGGGCTCTCCCGCACACCGCCCCCCCCCCCCCCCCCCCCCCCCCCCGCACCCGTGGTTCGCTCCCTCCCTAGCTCCCCGGCGCGGGGGGGACGGGCCGCGCTCGCCGCCGCCATTTTAGGTGCCGCCGGCGGGGGAGGGCGGCGAGGGGAGGAGGGGAGAAAAGGCTGAGCGGAGCGGGGGAAGCGCAGCGCTTCTCCTCCTCCCTCCTCCTCCTCTTCCTCCTCCTCCTCCTCGGGGCCGAGCCGAGCCCTCCGCCCGGCGCAGAGCGGAGCCCAGACCAGCGGGGGCGCCACAGCCGCCCCGCCAGCCGGGGCTGCGCGCTGCCCCGCACCGCTCCGCGCTGCCATGCCGCCGTGCCGTCCGGGCATGCCGCGCTCACTGCCGGCCCCCGCCTCCTGCCTGCTCCTCGCCGCGCTGCTCTGCGGAGGAGCAGCGGCCGCTCGAGGTAAACAGAGCCGGGGCGGGCGGGGGAGGCTGCCCGGTAGTGGGGGGGAAAGGGAGAGCGGCAGGTCCATGGCCGCCCCCCCGCATCTTCGGCGCCCGGGCGCCCTGTGGGGCTGTGCCTCGGGCGGGGGGAGCTGCTGGGCCGGGGGGATGGTGTCCTTGGCTGCCTTCGTCCTTCGGAGGGGGGAGGGAGCGAGGAGGAGGAGGAGGATGAGGACATCTCGTCGGGAGGGGAGGAGGGCGCTGGCCGCACTTCCCCGGGGCTGTCTGAGGTGACCCCGCCGCGGCCGTTGCACCTGCGGCGCTGCGGGGAGGGAAGGGGGGGCGGCTGCTGGCCCTCCCCGCTCACCTGCGCCGGGCTGCCGTGTCCCCCCTCCCCGAGACCCTGCTACCGCCAAGGTCGGTCCCCTCAGCTCTGCGGCCCGGCGGCGCTTGTCGGCGGCCCGCCCGTTGCATAACCGCTCCCTCCCTCAGGCGCCGTCCCGGGCTGCGGCCGCCGTGCCCGAGGCGGGCTGAGGGTCCTCACTTGTTGCGGGGGAAGGTTCCGCTGGGCGAAATGCAGCGAGACCCGCCGCCTGCCCGGCCCGGCCCGGCTCGGCACGGGCTGCCCGAGGCAAGCGCCGCTCTCGTCAGGGCTCGGGAAGGGCCGCCGCGGCGGGGGTTTGGGCTCGCGGGGGAGCCCCGATGGCCAGCGGATCGGGGAGGGGAAATAAAGCACCTCGGTGGGGCCCTGGGTAGCCTGGCCTTCGGGCCGGAGTAAAGATTACTCGTTTGGTTGTTAGCGAGAACGAGCAGCTTCGCTAAACCCTAAGCGGTACGGCGTTTATAAACGTTGGCCTTGTGGCTATTGATTGATCTTGTGGAGTAAAAGCATACGCATTGCAGGTCTCCTCCTGAGCAGATTTCAGTAAGAGGCTTGCGAAGGCTTCCTTACCTGAAGGTTACCCCTTGAATTGAGGATGCCATTTCTGCAAGATTTAGCTGATCATATGATGACATTTGAGATCGAGCATTTAATTTGAATGTAGATTAGAAGCATGGCTTTTAAAATGGTTTGCAAATGCGTTGAAGGGAAGTTCTTGATCTTAAACAAAACCAACTCATTAAGGACACATCTTGCGGCAATTTCCCTACATAGGATCAAGAAGCTGCTGCTGTAATAAGTCATCTGCCAGCTGTTTAGATAGTGGCCATGATTTACCTGTACAAGATCTTTTAGGTACAACCTATTGACTAGTATTCTTGGAACCATCAAATGTAATGCTTACCGCACCGATAGAAAAGCACAGTTTCATTGAATTGCTAGGCTTTTCCACCATTTGAAATTATGAATAAAATGTAAGATCAAAAGCCATTTGCAAAGAAACCTAATATGTGCTTGGAAGCAAATGGCAAATTTAGATGGTGTTACACAGGACAGCTCTGTAGTTCGTTAGAGGCTGTACTTGTTCTCAGTCTAATCTGCAGAGCTGCTGGACTGCAGGTCCTGATCTGTTAAACTTCATCACACGTAACTGAGTTACAGGATGGGTTCTGGTTTGGTTTAGTGGCTGCAGTTGCCTGAGTCCTCACAACATTTTGGCTGCTCTAGGTAGGCCTGTTAATAGACTTAGATGGATGCGTTTAAGGACAAATAAACTCTGGAGAACACCTGGGAAGCTGCTAGGGCAACTCACTTTCATTTTCCTGTAGTTAAGAGAAGCATTTGTTTGGAAGCATTTATGGTAAGCTTTCACTTTTATGCTGTATTGTCAGTTCTGTTTTTTTTCAAGTACAGCTTCATTTTTTTTTTATCTGTGACTTTAAGTTACTGAGGTCACTAAGATTTATTGTAAGTGGTGAAAAGCGAATTGTGCTTGGTTCAATAATGTGCAGAAAAGGACTGGAAAGGCTACACCAGAGTCATGAGTTCCACTCTCCAGTCCTGCATATTCCCATGGTTGGAATGGAAGTGATGGAAAGAAATGGAAATAGCTTTTGGGGGATGTGATCTCACACAAAGATAGGTGTGAGCTAGCTGACCTACCATCTTCTCTGTGATTATTTTAAGGGGTGCAAAGAGTGGTTTCAGGTTCTAGAGAGGCATATTCTTGTCCAGCTGATGCAGAACTCTTAATTTAACTGAATTTATCTTGTAATAGGTCAAGTTCACCAATATCTCTAAGCTTGTTGGACTAATGTTGCAGTGGAAAAGCAGTAGTTAGCAGTGCTTTCAAATAGAGCTTGTCAAAGTGAAGCAATTGGGTATTTATCAACAGAGCTGTATGGGGAGTGGGATGGAGTGACTTTTCAGACGAGAAGGCAGTGCATCTAATGGCTGCTTCTTCCATAGTTACTGACTGGGCAGAACAATATACCTCTGTTGCCTTGGGCCCCTTCCAACTTATTGTCACATAGGAAGGGTATTGATCAAAATAATATAATTTTGAGGAAGCTTTGCTGATCTGTGATTATTTCAGGAAGTTATGTGGTGCTGTGAATATCTTATATCCAAACCACAAACCACTTTCTCAGTACCACGGTCTTAGTGCAGATGTTTCTTTGACACGGGAACAGCCTCTGTAATATAGGGCTGGTGGTTAGGTTCCTATCTCCTTTTTAGAGGCAAGGAAATTTAAGACTACGCTAAAACATTATGAAGAGACAATTTGGCTATTTATGGAGGCTGTTTCTTTTTTTTCCACTTTAAGGATTTATGAAAGTAAGAGACTACTTATACAGAATTAACCAGTGCTAGACCTTTTTATGATGTGTAATGCTTTGGGAAAGCATAATATATAGCCGCCGGTTCATGCAAACAATTTTAATCTCTTTTCCTGTATATATTACATAAAATAATACACTACTCTGGAAACTGAAATGGGGGAGAGGTGTTCTGGGGAAGCATGGCTTACTTTGTGTGTTTGGAATACTATTGTGCCAGTTGCCTTCTCCCGTATTGTTAGACCACAGGTTGTGCTGTCTGTGCCAAGTTATCAGGAAAATTTATCAACTGAAACTTTTCTAGACTTGCAAATGTATCTTTGGTTGGAGGTCTTAATGCTTCTGCAGACTTGAAATTGCCAGTTTCAGATTATTGCATAGAGGTTTTTTTAAGGAGGAGGATATAAATTAGGCTCATGGACTTCTATTTCTTATGGAAGTTAGAAGGCTTGAAGTTAAACCCAGATCAGGCCACAGGATAGATAGCATAACATCTCATCTCAAACAGATTAAGTTAGAATTGTGGTATTCTGGATAAAGCAGCATTTGCTGCCATGAAAATCTAAGTATCTGATAGCTTAGTGGCTCACAGCTATGAAACTGTTCTGCAGAGTCAAAAAAACCTTTTGTAGTCATTGACATTTTCTGGAAAAGCACTTTTACCATTTTCCTGAGCCTTATCTCTCATTCTATTTAGTTATTCAGAGAAGTCTCTCTGAAGTCTTGTTTATGATATTAAGTGGCATACATCTTGTAGCATTATCGTTATTGTCAAAGACAGAAGCGATACCTCAAAACATGGGAGAGTTCAGTAAGTTGGAAACCTTGGTCGTAAATAAAAATTGTTTTGCACTCTAAATTTATTTGATTCATACTGATTGACTCACATTGGTTTCAGTAGGGACTGAACCTCCTTAGGAGCCTTTAGAAAGGATTACTAGAAACCTCAGCGCCTTTGAAGAACTGTCTGTCTGTCTTTTGTTTATAGTATGAGGTCTCATCTCACTTGCTTTGTGTTCAGATTGAAAACAAGTTGCTGCTACTGCTCCCAGTTGGTTTCCCTGTTTTTAAATGGCGTCAACAAGCAGAGCCAGAAGTGCCAGCTATACTGAGATAATGTTTGTTGTATCTGTAAATAAGATTCCCTTTCAAGGAGTGAGGTTTATAAATATCACAACAGTTAGAAAGTAAGCGATTTCCACTCTTGCACTATAATTAGCAACGTTTAAGAGACTATTTATTAAATGGATGTTTACAGTTAGAGGCCTATGTTTTCTATTTCAGTATTCTGTTTAGTTTAAAACATTTTAAATTTCACTTCAAAAATTAAGGATTTGTTGCCTTAATCCTATTTAGGCTGTTTTGTGGTGGGATATTTTTGCTTTGCTGTTTTCCCTCCCAGGCTTTTATCCAAATTGAAATTTGGTCAGTTTATCCTCTGTGTAAAGTCTTTGGCACTCTGAACTTCTGCTCTGGTTGTGGTTAGTAAAAATTGCAACTAGTTTCTAATCAGTCATTTGCACATACCTTAGTTTCAGGCTTATAGCAAATCTTCCATGTATTTTTGTACAAATAAAATGAGACTTAGGCAACTGGTTCAGCGTAGAACGGGAAGCTCTCTCTAAGTGGTGATAAATCACAGATTTTTCCCTAGGTAAAATATAATATAATCAAATGTGTTGAATTCCTACAGACAGTAGTTTGAATATGGTATTTGGAGAATTAATGTTAATTGTACAGGCTCAAACTATAGGCACCTGAAAATTTATGAACAGTGCTCCCAATGGGTGACAGTTGAGCTTCCAGAGCACAAATGACAAGTGCTCCTTAACTGTGTTAGAGAATCCAAGATATATCTGAAATTATGGATGCATTTCACGCATCTGATTTTCCTTCACCTAGGAACTGTAGAGGTGAATGTTAGTGGATGCCCATGCCCTTCCTTACTTAATCCCTCTCCTGGTGCAGATTAATCTCCCTATATTTTGTTAGTGCCTACAGTTTTCATGTCCCAGTAATAGAAACTGTAGTTCGACTTGGAAACCAAAAGTTCTATGCTGTCGGAAAAACTCAGCATTTGAGCAAAACTTTTGTTCAGTTTTATCCCATTGTTTGTATCTGGTTATAAGACAACAACTTTTTATAAAATTCTAGGTATGAGAAGACCCAATTAAAGAAACAAACAAATCTGTTCTTCACCATTGATATATTTCAAGTTGTTTATATACAAAGTTAATCTTCACCCTTCTCTAATAGAAAATAGGGGCACAGCTCTGAATTGCAGGCTGGTGAGTGTAGGGCAGGACCGGAACACACGTTATAATCAGGCCACGTTGCACCCTTTCTTACTAAACTTTGCTTTCAGGGTGGAGAAGGCATATTTTGTTGTGTTGGTCTTTACTCCTTGGCTGAGCTATATTCTTCTGTGGTTATGTACTGCACAAACTTGTTCTTTTAACGATATTGCTTGAAATTTTGTCAGAACAGTACTAAATTATGAATATTCAAGATAAGACGTGCTTTAGAGTTTTTATTGTCTCACTGAAAGGTATGCTTGTATTCTCTTACATCAAGAGGAAGACAATTAAAAGATGTACAGTCACCAAAATTTTTGGCAGACCTTCAGGACAGGAGTAAAGGACTGTTTACTCAGTTTGTTGTAGTTCATTTGAATTGACAGAGAATATAATTCTCTTTTTATGCAATCTCTGGATTTTTCATGAAGTCTCAAAGGTGGATTTTAGAAATGAATATTTTATATTTATCTGTTGTCACTAGTACTTATTATTGAGTTCATGCAATGTGTTCTACTATTTAATTCTTAAGAATTTGTTTCGACATAAATCATCTTGAGCTAGTTCTAAAGATACGTAGCATGGCTAAACAACACTATATATTAAAGTAGTTACCCAGAAGTAAAAAATATTTTCAGCTACAGGCCTTTTTTGTTTGAGGTTATATCTAAGTCTTCAGTTATGTAGATGCCAGATCCCATTTAAGTCAAATGAACTTCTGACCACTTGCAAGAAGATAACTGAAGTCCTCAGAAAGGACCTCGATAAGTACGTTTAATTTTAATATGTTCACCTTCAAATATTAGAATTGAATTAATTCTGATTGTCCTAAGATTATAGCTTTTAATTGAAGTATCCGTGCTAGCCCTAAACCCCATTGCCCTGCCTAAGTACTCATTTACATTCGTTAATTCTTCTAAACAGCAGGAAAACGTTGCTGCTAGTTGATCTGATGGATTGCATTCTGCAGCATCAGCCGTTGCTCTTGGTGAAGCATCCTTTCTGTAAAGTTGCATTCCGTTTCTGCAGAATAGTCAGTATTGGTAAAAGCTGGTCTGTTCAATTTCATGAGAAACTGAGCATAACTTACCTAGAGCGAATGGTGTTTTAAAAACCAGTGTTCAAGGCACACATCCCATCAGGCACCAATTCCCTTTTGTCCTCTAGCTTAGCGGCAATTATCTTTAGATAAACCAAGTTAGACAGGTGGCTTGTGCTCACCTTGCTTCAGTTATTGCTTGGCAGCAGTGAAGGTTCTAGCATGAGCTTTACAATTCAACTTGCTACCTGGAAAAAGAGATATGCTTAGCTGTCTTTTAAATTCTTTTGGCCACTAAAAGGTAAGTAGAAGTCAGCATGCTGTGTCCTGCCAGGGTGGCTTCCCCCACTTGACTAGATTAAATGCTAGTTGGGATTTACAACAGATTCCAGTTGAGGCGCTTACAAATAGTGTGAATATTGTATTTCAAGGAAACCAGTGTAGTTTATCCCAGTTAAATGGCAAGGGATTAAAAGCTCAGGGCACTTTGTTAGTGTCAAGCTTGGAGTAGGCTGACTGTTTTGGTTTGAAATTAACAGCCTGGCTTTGAACAGCTTACTATGTAGATTTCAGGAGTTTTGTGACAATTAAAGAGGAAAAAATGTGAAAGGATAGTTTTCAGTCCAACATTTAATAATATTTAAGCCATCTGAGATCAGAAAAATACTTGGTTCAGCTCCACAGTTGGTTCGAAGGAAGCAGTAATGTATCACTTGTAAGCTCTGCCTCATATTTCAAATGCTAGTTTGAGAATTCCTTACAGCATCTGGTTATGCTGGAGTCAGTAGATCACAAATATGGATAACGGGCCTTTCCTGGATATTCAGCAGTAAGTTTGGTGTTTTAAAATCCGGTGATGTTTAGCCTTCATAAACACAAAGGGATTTAAGCTTTATGTTTTAAAATCTAGTGATGTTTTAGCCTTCCTAAACACAAAGGGGTTTAAGCTTTATGATTTTATTGTCTAGAGCACAATAAAAGGACATGACTTTGCTTTTAACTGGGCCTGTTGTTTGAAGGTTCACTAGACTCTGCAGATGCTTAGCACACTCATAATTCTGTTCATATGTGGTTACTGTACTTTAAGCTTTTATAGATCTCCCTGCCTTACAGTAGTGGGATTTACTGGAGGTTGCTAAATTAGGAGGTTTCTCAATGTGTAAAAAAAAAATAAATAAAATTGTAATCTACCTTCAGAGGGATTAGAATGGAGATGGAGGTTTTTCTGGCAGAGATCTGTTCTAGTATTTTGTTCTAGGTCCTTGCAAAGACTAAAGTGAACAGATGAAAGGAGTCTGATGTGTTCAGTTGAGGTGTAACTGAATTAGTGAAACGCTTTTCTTTAGACCAGATTTGAATTGAGAGACATGTTTCAAATGGAGGCTCGCACTTCAGCAGTCATTGGTGCCTTCTGTCCGAGGGAGGAATGCTGTGTTTTTTCCCTTCGAGCATGACGAAGTTTGTTTTAAAACGCCAAGTTCCTTGGAGGGTGCTGCAGCAGTGTACTTCTCTGGGTAAATAGAACAATGTGACTGACATTTAGCTGGCTATTTGGTATCCTGAATATTGAAAGCATGCCCATGTGAATGTATTGAGGCAATAAAGATAGTGTTGCCATATTGAGTAAAACCACATGTCAGTAATTAAACACTGTTTGCATTAAAATAGTTTGTTGTGAGTTCTTTTTTGTTGCGTTATTGTGCATGAAGATATTATATCCTGTCTATCAGTTCTTTGCTCTTAACAAGTAAAAGATTGCAGATGAAAGCATATTGGGAGAGTATTATGGTTTCCTGAATGAGTTCTCTACCTCCAGGCTTAATCATTTGTTTAAGTGTCCTTTTATCACTATTTTTTTTAATTCCCCTGGGTAAGCATGTGACAGACACCATGAATCCATTTTAGTTTGTTGTAGAGGCAGGATTCAAAAGTCTAGGTTAGCCTTCCATCTCTGCCTCTTTTGGCAATCTGCTTATATAGTCCTTTAGAAAGGTGAAATAGAGGACTCAGCTGTTGAATAGTGTTCTAGCTGAGTATATACTTTGCTGTGATTGCACAGGCATTTATTTCAGGAGTTGTACATACTTATGAACTCAACCCTAACCCTTCTCATGAAGACCAAAATCTGGGTGATGTCACCTCTTGAATGCTCTTTGGTGTGTTTGTTACAACCTCTACCAAAGCATTTCTTATATTTGAATATACATTATTTGCCGATGATGATTTGCTTTTGTATGGTAAGGAGCAGTTTTCATGCCCTCTAGATGAATGTTTTCCATAGGTTTAAGCAGCTAGGTGTGTACAACCTTTCAGAATTAGATCTGGGGAAATAGTATTAATTTAAGAAGCAAGAGTATGTGCTAGCCTAAGAGGTTTTTTGAAGTAGCAGGCACATGTTGCCCAGAACAACTTGGGTGAAACTGATGCATGTAGAATCTCGGGATGAAGAGAGCTAGACCAAGAGAAGAAATATATATTCAACTGTCAAGAAGAATTAGTTGTTACACCACACATACTGGTTTTGTGGACTTGGCTGCATTCATCTTTGGAGAGCGTAACGTAAAGATAAATATTTAATAATCAAGGCTTGCTCACATTGGTTTGTCATGTAGCAGATGATAACCCAGTAGATAATATATGATTTTGTCTTGCATCTTTCGTGATGTACTAGAAAAACCTATTTTTGCAAGCTGACAAGGAAAGATAATGCATTTCTTTGCAGCAGGGGAAGAAGACCAGTCATCTCAAACATACTCAAGTGATTGGTTTGCAGATTCTTCTCTGTAGAATTGAAGGATGCTTTTATGGGGGATCTTTACATAAAAAGTAGTCAGTATTTAGTCAGTATTTACTCATATTTCAAGGCATTCTATTAGATGACAGAACAGGCTTGGGATTTTGGTCCATTCTTCCAGTAGTGTTTGAAACCTGCGTTAGGCATATGTTGGATTAAAGACTACAAAGTACAAGTCCTCCAAACCCAGCAGGGCCTGGGATGCTTGTGTTGCGTCTCTGCAGCTGAGGTGTGGGACTGCAAAGCTGGTGTCTTCCCCTTTTCAATTTTTTCATTTGCTTCTCCTCTCTCTCCCTTTCTTGCATTTTGCATAGTTCCCCAGATTCAGCAGAACTCCTGGAGTCCTCCTTTGCCTGGGGTGCCCTATAAATGATCAGTGAAACTGATACCAACAGTTCTAGGTATAGATCTTATACTGGGACTGAAATAGCTGTCATCCCCTGTCTGTTTCCGCAGCAAGTGTCCTTAGGCCTTGTACAGAAATTAGTTAAGTTTGATCTCTTTTCCACTGGTTCTCTTAATGGTCATAAAAGACCCCATAGAAGACAAAGTGCTGAAACTAGAAAAAACTTTCATGTTCCAGTCCACCAACTGGGTCCCGTTTTCCAAGTTGGAGAGGAGTAGAGTGTGAACAAACCCTTGTGTTTCATGTTGGACAGTCTTTTTTCATCTGGTGCTGAATGTAGGTTTTTCCGGTGTCATGCCTGGCACTGATGGCGGTGGTTCCCCATCGCTGTTAGGTTTTTGAATTGCACTTCAGGGGCATCTTAAATCCCAGCATAGTTAGGGACTAATTCAGATTCTCCGAGTAACTTTTGGAAAGACTACAGGGACACTGAACTCTTCTGAACATCCTTCACCAGGGTTTTGTGTCAAATTTTTTAATTTTGTAAAATGCTGATTAAGATTTAGAAAAATGAAAGAGAAAAATACCGAAATCAGTATTATTAAGCGTTTTTTAAAGAAGTTGTGGTTTCAAACGTTTTGACTTTGTACTTCGTTTTCCTTTCAGTTAACAAGCATAAGCCATGGATTGAAACAACCTATCATGGTATAGTTACAGAAAATGACAACACCGTGCTCTTGGATCCCCCTTTAATAGCCCTGGACAAAGATGCGCCTCTGCGTTTTGCAGGTAAAGAATTCATCTGCATTTCTTTTTTAACAAGTGGAAATGTTTTCTTGATGACAAATGCTGCGTGTTACTAGTGTGTTATCCCTAACAGTCGCATAATGTTTCAAAGCTTTTAGACCCTAGGAAATGTTTGTACATGGACCAGAGTTTTGTTTCATATTTACAGGCATAAATATACAGCTGTATCCAGATATCCAGACCAGAGAGTACTCTATATTGCAGATACTCTGTGCTTCTTTCAATTTCATGTGTATTTGTTAATTTTTTCTGTTTTGTTGGGATTTGTTTGTTGTTGGTTTTTTTTTTCTTTTTTGCATAGTGTCTAACCTTTTCCTCAATCCTCTGGATTCCACATTTCACAGCATTCAGTCTGGGAGTTCTGAAACAATTATTTTCTTATCATTCTGAAGAGAGTTTTTGGTTTTCTTAGTGTTTTTGATTTGTGTCTTAATAGATTGAAAACAGTAATTATAGAATTAAGACTACATTTCTTCTGTGTAGTATTTGAACTGAGAATTCCTGTAGAAATCTAGACTTTCTGTGATAAGCTGGCTTAGTGGTTTGGGGCATTCTAAAAAATGGGAGGCCTCTTCTACCTGAAAAAAAGGCTCTTTCTCCTCTAACAAATGTAGAGAATGGTACACAAGCCATTAGCAAAATGTAGGCTAACTCTTGACTTTCAACATAGGACTGACAGATGACAGTTTTCTTACAAACTTTCACAGTAGTTTGTTTTTTGTTTTTTTTTCTGGAAACTACTGTTTAAGAGTACTGTATTCATTAATTGGAAGCAGTGCTATGGAAAGTACATTTTTGGTTCGACAAAGTGTTAGAAAACTGTGTTTGAAGAATACCATCGGGCATTTGCAGGTATTTAAATCAGTTGTAGCAGAAACATAAGCTTAAATTAGATATTTGCAGAAGCTTACTTGGTTAAGTAAAATTTTAGATTTAAGAATCCTGTTAAAATACCTAGAAGATGTGACATTAGCCATTGAACATAGAACATCGCTTAGCCTGGCTTCAAGGAGGAAGTGACAGAAAAAGAGGGTGATTAAATTAACAGCCATTTGAAACATTCAGCATGCTAACTACATTGTGTGCTACAGTATTATGGCAATTTGGTCACAATTTCTTGAAGTGGTACTTAAAGTAACAGTTTTGTTGCATTATCATAAGGCTGTAATTATCTTCAAGGCTGCCTTACAAATTCAGGAAGCTCAGAGATAATGGTAAACCTCTGAAATTCAAACTTCCTGATGTATTGGGTATGCATGGCAGAGGCTCTTGAGTTATCTTAACTGGAAATAAAACTGCTGTCTATGAACAAAAAAAACTGCGTTTCCAAATGAAGAAGATTGTGTTGGGAGACACAAAATCTATTAAGTTAGAAGATGTATAGGAAGGCTGACTTGCATTCTTGGTGATTAGGAGAATATGAATAATCTCTTGTCGTTCTTCAGCGCTTTAAATGTAGGTACTGGTAGTTTGGCAGCATTGAACAGATTTTGGAAATGGCGTTTTTATACCTCTTGGTGAATAGTAAAGTTTTCTTGAGTGCTGAATATCAGGAGGCTTTAGCAACATGCTGGCAGAATATCTTCAAATATATTGTCAAATTTGCAGAGGAAAATCCAGTGTCAAAGCATCTGTTCAAATGAGACGGCTTTTCCATTGTGTTGATCTAAAGTGTATAAACCTGTTTTCATTTAATGAACATTTTTACCAACTGGAAGTTGGTTTTATTAAATGTTTGTATAAACATGATATATTTTGGCTTTCAAAAACTAACAATTGTTAAGCAGCAGGAGAACAGTGGATTCTGTTAGCACACTAACGTTGTCAGGAAATTTTCTTCACTGTGACTCTGTTAGATTTGAATTGTGTAAATTTTGAATGACTCTGCTATGGGAATCTGTAAAAGTATTCATCTACCATTAAATGGAACAATACTTGAATCTGTCTTTGAGGAGACCAAGTGTGGGAGTGGTGTTGAATCAGCGTTATCGATTCTGATGCGTGGTGCTATAGTCATGTCCTAGGATCGGAGAATAGCATTATTATTGTCCAGCAGCATCTCTGTGGGTGTTTAAGTGTGAGAAGCCCATCAGATCAGTGACATGTTTTCACAGCAAAACAAAGCGTTTTCAAGATTAAATGGCTGTTTCAACCCTAACTGGTGTATTCCTACTTATAAATCAAGTTTATTCGTGCTTCAAAAGGTTGGATATTTTAATTAACTGTACCCCCTAGCTGAGCTGTGAAACTTCTGAACTGTCTGCAGGTTTGAAATATTTTAAATAGAGCTTTTTTGCTTTATTTCAATTTTGTGCATGTCGAAACATCTTGAAACCACTTCATTTAAATGCTTTGTAGTAGGTGAACTGTGGGGCAAGTAAAAGTATTATTTTATTGCTTTGCTCATTGTGGATAGGATCCTAAAATTCAGATGTGCAGAAATAAGTAGCACTATATTGGCATTTATTTCTAGGGTAATTTGTATGATTTTACACCTGAAATGACGTGCTTTTGAAAACAGTTTGAATATAGTCATGCCAGGTTGCCTCATCGTACTGCCTGATGTGTAGAGGCCCCCTCTGTCTTTTGTACCATGAGTGTTACAGATCTGCCTGAGAAGGCAGTGACCGTTCTCCTTCCTCAGTGAAAGTTTTCTACATTACAAATCAAGTCATGTTGGAATTTGTTCCAAAATGGTTTTGCTGAAAAAAATAAAATAAAGAACAGCTACATTTTCTACTGCACATTACAGTAATTTGTGTCTAAAATCAGTTTAACGCTATAACTCTCAGTATGGATTTGCCCTTTACTATACAAAAAGGAACTGAGTTTTTATTGTATTTGAAACAAACAATATCGTATCTGGATGCCTTCACGTGCCTAAACGTGTTTTGTTATGAGAGTGTAACGCAGGGTCTTGCTAGCAAGATGTTTGAAATGTTTCCCTTGTGGAAGGAAATGTTTCCTTGTGTTTTTTGATGTGTCTGTAATAGGGTTTTAATCCCTCTTCACCCACCCCACCCATGGAGAAAACCACTTTTCCACCACAATGCTTTATTTTCCCTTTGCTGATCTAGGATGCAAGAAGTATTTTTGTGGGGGTTAGGAATTTTTTGACTTAGAGCGTGAATATGTGTAGAATTTGGAAAATGATCTTGCAGAATCTCTATTCGTCCTTTAAAAAAGACACCCCAAAATCCAGCAAGGCTTTCTGTCAGCCTTTCGCCAGGCGTGTGGTTGGTTCCCATGTTCCGTGGGCGAGTGCTGCTGCCGTGATTCCAGGTGGTATCTCCAGCCCGGCTGTGCTCAGGACAGGGAGCTATGCTGACACCCTGTCGGTAACACCGCGCTCGGCCGTGTGATGGCTGTAAAGAAATCATATGTAGAGAAGATGAATGGCACCGTTTAATCAAACAGAGAAAGATTTTGATCTTGGCACATCCAGTGAGTGTACAGCAAATACGTTGCACAGATGGTTGTCAAACCAAAGAGGAAATTTCGTTGCGATAGTATTTCAGCCACTTTTGCATGCATGCATGAAGTGACATCATGTTTTGTACCTACCACGTGTACAAATACAAATTGAAATGGAGGTAGGGCTAATTGTGAAATTTAAAATCGGTTTGCTTTATTAAGTTTTGTATGGTACTAAAAAATACAGTTTAAGAGGTGTTCTACAGGTATTGAAATGGGAGGCTCTGCTGAAGGCTTTCCACGATCCTCATGCAGACTGCTGCTTGGTTGGAGCTGGGAGAGTACACTTCCACTCCTTCTGTGGAATGGAAATGTAGAGGGATGGCTGACTCCAGAGTTTGAAGAGTGTCTAGTCAAATACTGCATGTCCACTTTAAATATCTTATGAAACTTTTTTATAACTATGTGATATAATTAAGTATTTTACATCATTACATCCTAACAGTACAGAAAGAGATAAAACAGTAAAAATCAACAAAACGTGAAAATTCTAACAAATCCTCGTTGTCGTTTAATTGTGCTACACTGGAAAGGAAAAATGCAGAATGCATTTTAGGATACAGGATTTCTGTATGTTTTCTGGCTAAGTTCCACAAACCTGTGTTAGCTGTAAAATGAAATGTTCTTTCAACTGTAATTACAGCTGGGTGAAACACTGTAAAGAGCTATCCTAGTTACAGTTTATTTAACTGAAAGTTTCGAATGTATCAAATATAAACTAATTTATGGATTGATCACCGTTCTATTCTAAGATTAGGAGAGGTAGAAATTTATTTCAGTAATGTACCTCAACTTCAGAGTGAGATGAGAAAAAGCATTAAGCACATATGCCAGAGCATGGAACCTTAGGGAGCGTGGTATGGGACTAAGCTTACTGAAAGGCAATAAAAAAAAATTCACTGCCAAGAATTCTATAGTTACAGAAGAGCGTTACCTATACTGTATAAATATATGCATTTTATAACTGAGATGAAAATTAATGTCATCGTGTATGAGAATTTTAATCTGTAAATTGTCTACTTGTCTTGAAGCAACTGTGTAAGAGTCTAATATATTTTTGAGAAAGGAGGGGGAGCTCTAATTTTTGAAATATTTTGTAATTTAGAGAATTATTGCTTTTTGCTTCTTTTCATTGCAGAGACACTTTGAAGAAGGGAGCTTAAAAAGCCTGTTAGGTTGGGGACTCTGCTTATTTAGAGCACTTGCATCATAAGTAACACCATAGTTCTTACGCATTTTAAGTTTTTTCAGTCACAAGAACCTTGTCTGTGTAGTAATAAAAGGGCTTTTTGTTAACCTTACTAGTGTATGAAGTGGAAAATACGATTGTATCAGGTCAGTTATTGTGCTGAGAAACGTCTTGCAGGAATTGAGCTATAGTACACCTTGAACAGAAGCTTTACACCTTAAAAAGCGTCTGGAGACACACAGATGTTTGCCAGAGAGCTTATTTATGTCTTATGCTCAGGAGCCAAAAATATAAAGCCTGAATTTCCTGGCAGCCAAACTGGGGTTGCTGCCAGAGTTAAAGGTCACTTCCGATGATAAAGAACCGACCAGGTTTTAAACAGCCTCCCCTTATCCAAATAGGTAGTTGCTGCATTAGTACACTTCTCCCTCTTCTCTCCATTATCAGGCTTTCTGCTTTAATGCTCCCTTCCATATATTTTTTTTCCTGTAATGTTAATATTTCATACCCAGTGCTTGACTCTCAAGGTTAGCATTACTGGAAAGGAGCAGGGAGGTTGGTGTGAGGAATAAGAGATTTGGAATATTTAAAAACTTGCAGTTGGAATGTCACTTCTGGCTAATCAGTGGTATCAGCCATGAATTTAAGCAGTGCAAGCTTTTCTTGAATGATCCTATTGCCAAAATGCATTAAGATCTGTGATTATATCTTGTGTAAGAATAGACTGAAATAAATTATGTGGGTGCCACAAGAGGCAGCATAGTTGATGCGTTAAAATAAAGAGCTGGTTACAAATCTAGGGATTACCTGAAGTGAGTTTCAGGGAGAACCTAATGAGAGTTATTTCAGAAACTGTCTCCTTTTAAAATGAAGGACTAGAAATCGTGATACGTTTTAAGGTGTTTTCCCTTAATTATATTTCTGCTTCAACATTAAATTGTAAATTAGCCTTTTTAAGAAAAAGATTTCTCTGTAACTATAGTGCCTCAGCTCTTTTTAAGGCCTGTCTAGAATGGAGACTTGAATAACTGTGTTACTGCAAGTTTGAAACTTGTGAGAATTAACAGGAGATCTGCCAGAAGTGATTTAAGGTTACAGGTCTGCTTTGTTGTACTGGAATTCAGGTCAAAGATGATGGTAATGAGGGGAAAAAATTGATATGCTGGGTGATATCTAAAAGGTGGTAGTTTGGGGGTTTAACAGACTGTGATTTCCAGGGGAGTGAAGAACACAGGGTTAATTGTCTTTTCATTAAAACAGTGAAACCGTTCCAGGTGCCTATCACAGTCACTGTGATAATACTGTCGTAAAACTCCGTTATATGAGAGATCTCCTCATAAGCGTGGAACATCCAGGACACTGCGGAAGCCTGTACTTTTCTGGAGTGGCTGGGGGGACGAGGCAGGCTGCTCTAGGGCATCCTCGGTACTGGTAGATGAGTATATTTGAGTAGCCAGATCTCTTCTGTCCAGCATTACAGTATTTCGGCAGTAGAATAAAATGATAGAAACTGTTAGTTGCTTGTTTAACCTGGAAAAGCAATATGCTGCTAGGAAAATACATGGCTCCCCCCGTTACATTAAAGATTTTATGTTCATTAGGATCACAATTTAATGTGTGTATTTTTTAATAACGAATTATGGCAATACTGTCAAGTTGAGTTTGATGTAGAATTTAAATTTTGCAAATGCTAGGTGTTATACAACCTATACCAATAAAAATTTATGTGGAAACATAAAAATCCCATGACTGTTTCAAAAAAAAAAAAGATTTCTGGAACCCAAAAGGGGGGTATGAAGTTTTTTAACTGTAGAAACATGGTTTTGGTATAATAGATAAAAGCTTGTTTAAATTATTTAATGTCTCCTTTAAATAGAATAGTGTAAGTAAATTCTGATAAATTCTACTTTATGGATAGTTCTTCATCAGCATGGAACTTTGAAAATATCTTTTGTTTAGCAGTTGGTATTATTAAAAAAAAAAGAAGAAAAAAGCCTTTTGATAAACTTACTAAATACTTCAAAATTCTACAAATGACAACCTGGAATTAAAAGATTAAATCATATTTCACTTAACTAAAACTCTAAAATGGTAACAGTTACAGCAGATCACCACTGGAATTTTAAACTACAATTTTTCCAAAGCTTTTCTGTGTAATGTGTGCATCTTTTGCCTTTTCCTTATTTGCTCCCTTTCAACCTTTCCTGTTACTGACTTGGGTTTATCTTTTCTCCCTTTAGAGAGTTTTGAGGTGACAGTCACCAAAGAAGGTGATAAAGGGTTCTTTCTATCCCTTTTATGAATATTAACCTACTAACTTTGGTTATGAAATGGGGAATCAGCACTTAAACAGAAGATCCTGTCATGCTCTTTTGTCCCATTTATTCTCCCAGTTTTTTTCTATTTTAAAATATTGATAAAAACCGTTGTGTAACCAAACCCTTGGTTAGAAATATCTGTAAATCAGACATCCATTTGAACCGTTTGGGATTATTGTACATTGTATGGACACTGAAGAAGTTGTTTTTGGGGAAATCAGCGTTTTCTGATATTTTCACTGATAGCTTACTTCTTTGGGACATCCTAAGTTTTTTCATATGCTTTGTAAATGAATATTTAACTGCTGAAGCATTGTAACACCTTCCCTGCAGTACACTTCTGTCAGTACATACTTCAGTATTTTAAAATCTGAATCAAATACCTTTTTTTTTTTGTAATAGCTCTAGACAAGTTTACAGTAGGAGTGCATTCGTGGTACTGCGATACCACTGCAGCTATAATAGCAAAATAGTGTTTTATGTTGGCATGAGAAAATCACCTTCAAAACATAATAAGTTATGCAGGTAAAAACGCAGTGTAGGTGATGAAACTGTTTATTGAATGGCTTTTGTTAGCACAGCTGGGTGTGCTTGGCTCACTCCGCATAGTGTGCTGGTGGATTGACCTGTCTGTGCCGGCAAGACGTCTGGTAGTCTAATTTTAGGCTTAGATGGGTCTTAAAGTGACGTACTAGGGACTTCTCTTGCAAGTTTATTAGAATGAAGAGTCGGCAGAGAAAGGAGAGCCTTCTTTGACTGTGTTAGTAGATAGCTGTTGAAATGGATGCCTGAGAAGTTGGTATTTCTACCTTTCTCATTCAGTAGTTTATTTTGATTCCCTAATTTTAGCCAGGTACATTGCACAGGAAGACTTTGTTCTTTGATCTGTTGACAGAATTTCTGTAATTATGGTGCTGAACCTGTACTTGAAGTTTTTTCATCCCTTGACTTGTAACTGTGCATTTTAACCCTTTGCTCTGGTCAAAATAAACAAGCTGCCCAGCTATGTAGCTTGGCATAGAAGACGTTACCAGTGGCCTTGGCTGTATGCTCTTATAAGATCTACTTTTACCCTAGAGCTATCTCAAGTACTCCTGTGAAATGCCTGTCTACATTTCTCTTTTTCTCTTTTGTATTCCTGCATGAATGGATGCAAAGTAAACAAGTTGCTTGGAAGGCAGAAGTATGCTTCTTTTTACTAAAGTTCCCAGAAATCACCCATTTTAAAGCACAATGCTCTTGCTTTGTCCACAGACCCTCACAAACCCTTGGCTGCAAAATATTTGGTCATTTATTTTAAAAATGTGTAAAAATTTTGACCACTTCTAACCTCTCTTACTTTGAATCTATAGGTGAGATTTGTGGATTTAAAATTCACGGGCAAAATGTTCCCTTTGAAGCAGTGGTAGTGGATAAATCCACTGGTGAGGGAATAATACGCTCCAAAGAAAAGCTTGACTGTGAACTCCAGAAGGACTACACTTTCACCATACAGGCCTATGACTGTGGAAAGGGACCAGATGGAGCGAATGCAAAAAAATCCCACAAGTAAGTAAATCTGTGGTGGGTTGAGGGGAAGTTTGCTTTCAAGTGGTCTCCTGCTCGTGGTGATTTATGGCTGTGTATATGTAAATGTAAACCAAGTGTTAATGCTGGAAGACTGTCATATAATGGTAATATAAATAGCGACAAAATGGAAATGAACTTTTTCAGTGTCTCTTTAGCTGTATTCTAGATGATACAGATTTATCCCTTGAGGTCTCTGAATTTACATGAGAAAATAGTGTGAGGATAGAAGCAGGAGAGCTGTTGATATAGTTAAAATCTGGCTTGAGTTGATATAAAGAGTTCGCATGGGATACCAAGCCTGGACATTGTTTGAGAATTCAGTTTCTAAAATCAAAAAACTGGTTCAAGAAGCCAGTCCGTATTAAACTTGACAAAATGGCAAAGAATACATGTTACTGTCATTTCCAGCCAGCCTCGCCAAAAAAAAGCAAGATCAATAGCATAAGGTTAATCTCTGCTTAGATTAAAGAATGGGAACAAAGCAATCTTTAGCTAATCTTTATCTAAAGAAACAACCACAATGTAAAATGCTCTCTAGAAAATCCGCTTGAGAAACTGTTTAACACCCTGGTGTAAACATGTGCAGAGCATGTGGAAGATTACTGTTTGTGTGAAGCAAGGAAGGGCATAAATGAGTGAGGAACAGACTAGCAGCACTCATCCTGGTGACTAATACAGTCTTGTTACTCTATAGCTGTATGCTTTAAATAGGAAGCAGAAAGTTATCTCCTTAAGGATTACACTTACGGAAAATCGGTATGCCCTTAAACTCTATTTGATATTCAGTGTGTCTTTTGAAGAAAGAGTTCAAAGAGAAAGATGGCCACAAATGTTTTGTTGGGTTGGCTGGAATTACATTCTTTGTTCAGTTTGATAGCATACGGTTCCTTCTCCGTGCTGTAGAACTTATCTGTATTTTTCTACCTGTGTTGGTTAATTGATTTTGATGATCAAAATTCATGGCTGTGTAATGAACCAGTACGGGTCTAGCAGCATGCTCGGCAACTCTTCTTTCCCCACAGCAGAATGATGGGTTTCCAGGACCGGCACCTACAAACCACTGTTGAAATTTATGGCTTTTTTGTGGCTTTTAACCATCTTAGAGGTTAGCTCTTAAAGTCGAGAATATAAAGTGTGTTTGGTACAGAAGGCCATTTTTTGTGGCATTTATTTAGCACATAGGATAAAGCAAAACCTTAAAGATTTTTTAAATTTTTTTTTTTTTTAGTATAAGCATTATAAAACTTTTGCTTTTTTGGAAGGACTGTAGTGATTGAATTCTTTATTAGCTTACATTCCAGATACTTTTTCTTATTCACCCTTTTTCTTTGGTCATTGACAGAAACTGTATTATTTTCCTATTCTCTGTATACCAACAATCAGTGACAAACGTGAAAGGACGGAATTCAAGATCCAATCTGTTTAGGATTATCTAGCTAGCTATATGATGTGTTAAAGTGTTTCTTTCACTTCTGTGATTCTTCCATTTAAATTGTCTGATATCTCATTCTGCATCCAAGAAATAAGCCAGTTTTCACTGACTTACACAACTCAGTACTTTATTAGCAAAATAAAGCTAATCAAATGCACTTGACTGAGCTCTTAGTCTAAGAGCAGTCTGAACTGTCATTCTTGTTCACTTGAAATAAAAATTGGGTGGTTTATGTCAAATACTCTGACAGCAGGGAAGAGCTAGGACGATTGTACTGTTTTAACTGTTTTAGCAGAAGTAAAAGCCTATTTTGTCACAGCTGTATTTTGTTGTATTTCTGTAAAATGGCGGTAATCTAATAGTTGCGATACAAGGGTTTGGATTTTATTTGCAAATAAATAGTGATAGTAAACAATAACCTAGAACTACACTGAATTATATAGCAACAGACTGGAAAAATGTCCATTGCTTTCCTAGTTGAGATTGTTACTTTTATTAGTCGTTGGTCACTTTTTTCAGGAGCTTAAATTCTGCAGGATAGCTTCATCTGTAAAAGAGGGAGCTGTTTTATCAGATTCCTTGAAATACAAAGGAAACTGACCTTTCTGTTTTATTTGCAGAGCAACAGTACATATTCAGGTGAACGATGTTAATGAATATGCTCCTGTGTTCAAAGAGAAGTCATACAAGGCCACGGTTATGGAAGGGAAGCGGTATGACAACATCCTGAAACTGGAAGCAGTGGATGCAGATTGTTCACCTCAGTTCAGCCAGATTTGCAGTTATGAAATTGTAACTCCGGATGTACCTTTCGCTATTGACAAAGATGGTAAGAACACGATGCGAGATGGAGTGGGAATTACTATAATTTGCCGCCCTAAGAATAGGACTCCAAACTGGTCGGTGTAAAACTGCAGCAACCCTGTTTTAACCCTTTCCTACAACATAGCTAGGAGGTGGTGTTCACTTGAGCAGTTTGAATTGATAAGGAAAAGTGAGATATCTTTCAATGCCAATATTGTGTGCTGTCTACTGAGGTAAGGAGCAGATGGTTGGTTGCATGTGTGTTGTTTCTTGTAAAATGCTTTTCAAAATAAAGGAAATATGGTAGCTGTATTATGTTTCAAACCAGCTCTTAGTAGACTTGCTTTTTTTTTGCCTATAGTTTTCTATTCTGTATTAGGATAGCTTTTGCTAATTCGCTTTCAAAAATGGGATTCCATGTGTATGCTTTTCACATTTGAGATGCTCATGTGGCTCTGGAGATTACAGTATCATGGTTATTGGTTTTGAAGTGTAGTGATTTGTTTGTCATTTCATATCCATTGCTGATCTGTGGACCTTTTTACTACTTCTAGGGGTTCAAGCAAGCTGATTAAGCAAAGCAAGACTGTATTTAGTGAGCTTTAGTTAGAGTTTTTGGGGCATCCACATTGCCAATGGATAATTTTCATTGTTGTGCAAATTTAAAAAAAGTTAGGAGAGTCCTAGCACATGCCAAACAACTTCTTTATCAGTTACCACCTGTGAACAGTTTCGTTTTGGGTAATATAATACACTATTAAGAGCCTGATAAGTATATACCTGCTGTTCTGTGTATGTGTGCTCATCTCTGGATTTACATAATTTTTAAGGGTCTGGGCCTAATGTCTGGCATTGAGAAGTCAAGTAGTGAAGGACTAGTTCACTTGCAGGCGTCTGTTGAAGTCTCAGTTCCTATATGAAGTATATTGGTGGTACCTGGATGCATTTAATGTGGCAGTGACCCTGAAAAATTAGTAGACATTGACGTCTGATTATCGCTTTTTTTTTCCTTTGCGTCTCAGGTTATATAAAAAACACAGAAAAGTTAAATTATGGTAAAGAACATCAGTATAAACTGACAGTAACAGCATATGACTGTGGGAAGAAGAGAGCTGCTGAGGATGTGTTGGTTAAAATTAGCATTAAGCCTACATGCAAGCCTGGCTGGCAAGGTTAGTTTGATCTCCTTCCTAGCTGCTTTTAGCATTTGCCAGTACCTTCAGTTTAACATGAGAGATTTTTAATATTGTTTCTTTGGATCTACAGGTTGGAGCAAAAGAATAGAATATGAGCCTGGTACTGGTTCGTTAGCTCTCTTCCCCAGTATGCGTTTGGAGACATGTGATGAGCCAATAACCTCAATTCAAGCAACAGTTGAACTAGAAACCAACCATATTGGCAAAGGCTGTGATAGAGACACCTACTCTGAGAAGTCCATTCACAGACTCTGTGGTAAGAATGCTTTTGTTAAAATAAAGTAGTCTCTCTTGCTTATTAGTTTTTCTTTGAATATTATGTTAGACCACAAATCAGTGAGTAGATATGGTCTTCATTTGCATGTAGTTTCCTCCAGCTTTTTTCCTAGCAGGCAATAAAAAGCATGAAATTGGCTGAAGGTGACTTTTAAAATAATTCTCAAATGCAGTAAAGAATCTTTTTCCTCTACCTCACCTCTAGTTTATATAGACTAATAATTTCCCTCACGTGAGATTCATGTTCAAGAGCTGAGAGAATGTAATATATGTGGAAGGGTATAGCCATTAAAACCTCTCTGTTTATCTGAGGCGTGATGGATGTGAAGGATGCAATGTAAGAAATACTTGGTGAAAAAGTAGATGAGAAAACTGAAACAGTTGGTTTGGAAAAAACCAGTTTACTTACATCAGTTAAATCTACGCTGTGCTTGCTCTAGGAATAAAGGGCACCTTGGCATCCATGTGTGCTGCAGTTAAAGGTCTTATGAAAAGTTTATGAATCCTTTGTAGCCAATATAGAAGAATTCTGATTACAGGACAAATTAGCACTGATGATTTATGCCTTCAGCTTCAGTTGAAGTTGAAAGTGTGAATACAGTGTAACCCTAGTTACAATCAAGCAATTCCTAAGCTATTCCCTGACTAGGTCACTGTGACGTTAATGATTTAGGCTTGAAGTGGGGGGAAAAAACAGCAAGCTGAGTACCTGCTGGGTATTGATATTAGTAGACAGTGATATGTGAGGGGATGCTATGCAGCCCTCTTCAACTGGATGGCTATTAGTCTTACAACTAATATAGTGTGAAGAGAAAGGCATCATGTTTGTGGGCCTGAAGGATGGTTCCTGAGATAGAGGCAAAATAAGGCTCTATAGCTGCAGAGTTAGTAAGCAAAACAATTTCCATGAGATTAGCTGTCTACCCAGAAGGTAAATTTATGGAAGTCATCGTGGTATTAGGTGTTTATTATTAGTGCCACATTATTTAAAAGGAGAATTGCTTTATGTGTGATGGTAGTGCATAATCCTGACGGTGCTCAAAAATTAGTGCTCAGAAAAACAGTTTGATTTGAAACTGGCTGTGATTGGTTTTAGGTTCTATGTTTTTTTCATATGAGTGTTTTTATTGTAGGCGCTTCTTCTGGCACAGCTGAGCTACTTCCCCCTCCAAGTAGTGCTGCTAACTGGACGATAGGACTTCCTACTGATAACGGTCATGACAGTGACCAAGTCTTTGAATTTAACGGCACACAAGCTGTGAAGATTCCAGATGGTGTTGTCACAGTCAATCTAAAAGAGCCCTTCATGATTTCAGTATGGATGAGGCATGGGCCTGGAACCAAAGAGAAAGAGACAATTCTGTGCAATTCAGACAAGACAGGTTTGTCAATACTTCAAATGTAAACGGTCTCATTGTTGGGTTTTGTTTATTTGGTTTTATATGCTCTGGAAGCTATATGAGAACCTTAAGTTTTTTCTCTAGGTCAGGTTTTTCTTTGAAGTGAAATGGACTGTAAAAGTCGCTCTTCGTTGTGATTACCTATGAAGGCATTGCCTTAGAATATCTAGCTTCAGATTAGGCAGATTTTTTTTTTGTAATTCTATTTAAATTATTTTATGCATTTCTTTTTGCCCTGGTAGATGACTTATTCTGGCAACACAGTCTCGATTTCGCATCTCCAAAGATAGCCTTATTCTTGATGCTGCCTAAAATTATTGATACATACATCAGGTTTAGTGGTGGCATTTGCTACTATTTTTTTTTTTTCTAGGAGGGGGTAATTTGTCTTTCTCTAGTGATGAAGCTTTTTTTCCCCACCCTGTGCATAATTTCAGTCTCTGTGAATTCTACAGACACAAACATTTTGAAGATGCTATTAATAAGAAGGAAATTTGATAACCCTGTTTCCATTATTGCTGTGTAAAGGGGTAAAAGAATTCTTGTCTTTGTTAGCTGGAGCAGTGGATTTGCTGAGTGTATTAGAAGGATACTTTATTTCAAAGGCTTCTAGGTTTCTCAAAGGAAATTATGCTGAATATAAAGCAAATGCAGCAGCCCTCACCCTTAATTAAATTTTAACTGAAAATAAGAAAAATTTAACAACATTTGTAATATCCTAAAAGCATTTCTTTGAACAGGAGAAAAGTGACTGTCATTCAGAACCAGGTACAAATATTCTTCTCTTTTCCATATCTTCACCCATTCCTGTTAATCAAAACCCAAAACTTTGGATTCATGGAAGTAAGTGAACTGGAGAAAAAAAGGCAAATTTAAATACAATTTTTCCTGGTTTAAAGAAGCAGACCTTTAAAACAAATTTTCCTTTTTTATTCCTTGGTTTGACCTAACTATATCATTTTTGTGACAAAGAGTTTCTGGTAGTAGAAATACCATTTGCATTCATTGCAATGATATTTTATACAATATTGAAAGACTTGGAACTAGGTTTGTTGGAGGGAGGCAATTTGGAATACATTGCACTGGAACAATACAGTCAGATTTAATGCTGTTAGGCTGAAAGACTGATTTTGGTGTTTTTTCTTTCCCTGCTTTCTTGACTCATCCATGCCATGGAATGGATGATGCAGCTAAAATCTTTCTTTTCCTTATTCTTACCTGTTTCTGTAGCATCTCACCTTTGTATTTATTTTAAATGTTAAATCCTTTAGAGCTACGACTATGTAGTTTCTCTTAGGAAAGCACGTCTACCTGCCATCATGTGTACGTGTTCCAAAACAGTAATTAGATGTGGTAGAGGCTGCTCATTTGTAAAAAAAACCAAAGCCCTTCTATTTGCAAATAGAGCTCTTTTTCTCCCTGACTCTTTAGTCCTATGCCTTGGTTTAGATTGGATTTGGAGATAGACACGTCTGTTTATTGTACAGTGTATTACTCATGGGTCGTTCAAGAATGTTTGCCCTAATTATTATTACAGATGTTTCTCATTCCTCTTAACACGCCTGATTTACTTCTACATTTGTTTCTTCCTATCAGTTGCTTGGGGATTTATGTATGAAATTACAGAACAGGTGAATTTCATGGAGTTCTTAAGGTTTACAGAAAATAATGATATTAATTAAAACTCTTGTGCAGATATGAACCGGCACCACTACACACTCTATGTACACAACTGCCGACTTGTTTTCCTCTTCCGCCAAGATCCTTCAGAGGGAAAAACATACAAACCTGCTGAATTTCACTGGAAGCTAAATCAAGTAAGTTTGGAAGAACAGTTGGTAGGATGTTAGAATGCAGTGAAAGCCATCGGAGACTAAATTCACTGATAGTATAATTATTAATAAGCAATTAATAAACTCTTGATGTTTTATAGAACCCAACAATATTTATTTTATTTGTGATTAACTGTCAGAGAGAGATTCAGCTCTACCTTTTAATCTCGAATAAAAAGTACTGCTTTAGTGGTTTTATTAAACCCAGTGGGATACCCTTGAAATAAAGTCATTGTCCTGAAAGGTAGTAAAATGTGGATTTATATGTGAAAATACAGTGTCAGTCTTTTAGCTGTGATATCAGTTATCTTCACTAAATACACTATAAGGTAACGTGTGAAAAAACAATAAATATTCCGGTTTGTTTATAGCATTAAACTACTACTAAGCATGCGATGTTTTTGCAGATCGCAGTGTTAATAGGATAACTGTAGAACTTACCTTCTTAATCCTTTTTCACATGGAAATAAAATTTGTGACTTCTTACACATTGCAAGCAGTAGCTACAAATCAGTCATCTTAATTAGATTTTACTCTGCAAAAATAGAGTTAATAGGCCTCTGAGGGACGCAGGTCGTTTCTGCTTCCTATTCACAGAGAGGAGTGTCTGGTTGTATTCTTCCAGTCATGTATTCTTAATTTTAGATTGGAAAGTGAAGACTATAATAACTAATCTTTACTTTGGTCCTACTAAGATCTACAGAACTTATTTCTATGAATTCATGATGTCATGATCATTAAGAATGTGACAGAAAGGACTAAGTATTTTGTGTGCTTTTCCAACCCTTTGGATCACAGTGATAAAATAACCCTGTATATCTGTACATTTATAAAGACTTTTAGTTGCTTTAGGTTGCCATTGCAGGTCTGTTTTAGCAGTTACCAAAACAATGAGTTACTTTCTAATGTAGCTAACTGTATCCTGTTTTCTGTGCAGGGCAAGATACACTGTTTCAATGGTAAAATGTCCATATATGTCCTTATTGGAAGGTTGTTACTTTCCAAAAACTAATCAGCTTCACTATAAACGATTCTGTCGTGGAAGGCTTTTTTCTATTCAAAATGGGCACTTTTTTTTCTAAACAGCCCCTCTCAGCAAATACAGCTCCTTTGTGAAGCAGTGTATTATAATAGTATTTCAGAATGTGTTTGCATGTAGATATGTATTTTTAAATTTAAATACGCCGTTATTAGATATTATAAAAATTAAAGGAATGGAAATACATGCAGCTTCCGATATTGGCAATAGAAGAAAACAAACTATTTATAAGTATTTGACAGTTGGTTTGCTTTTTTCAGATGGGTGCTGTGCATGAAACATAAAGTATGTCTATACGGGCTTATAGGTTGTCAGTATGTCTGTATGTTTGTATGCAAAATGTGCATCAGATCAGTTACTCAACTGCAATTAAAAAAAAAATTAAAGTAGTGTTTTTAAAACTTTCTTTACCCAGGTGTGTGACAAAGAGTGGCATCATTATGTCCTCAATGTTGAATTCCCTGCGGTAACTCTTTATGTAGACGGTGTTTCATATGATCCTTTCCCAGTGACTGAAGATTACCCACTTCATCCTTCAAAGATAGAAACGCAGCTCGTAGTTGGAGCATGTTGGCAAGGTAACTATTTACAATTGTTGATAATTTTAATTAACTTTTTTTTTTTTAAATGAAATCTTTGTGGTTAGCCTTACAAGTATGTAGCAGATCTTTTTAGTGCATAAAAGATTATTTTTGTCTTTGCAGATCATTTTGGCTTCTAGGTAGTATCACATATTTCCTCTTTTAGTCATTTTTTCGATGAGAGTTTTTTTGCTCGTTGGCCACAGGTGTGTATAAAATACAAAGCTACTCACTAAGCAGCATTCCATCAAAGTAACTTTTTTGGTAACTGTGGGAATATAGATAGCTTATTTTTAGTAACAGCTGTAAGAGTACATCATATACTGCAGATTACTAAGCAGAACACTTAATTTCAAGTAGATTGAAAAGCATATTGTAGAAAAAGTGTTCTCATAAGTGGAAGCACGACCAGCAGACAACTCAGTTAAGCAACGCATTGATGATGTCTTTTGAATGTTTCACCATTTCTGCTTATAAAAATAAACACAGAAAGCAGCTGCTTTATTGTATGCAGACTGTGGCTTAAAACACAGTATTCTGCAAGCTGCAGAATGCTGATTCATGTGCTTTAATACGTCTGAAACCTACTCTTCAAAGCTTGAGAAAAGGGAGGAGAATGCATCTGAATATGGAGGCTATGACCAGAGATGTTACAAAGATGTAACAAAGGTCTTGCTTCACAGTCCTGAACTGAAATGTTTGCTTGCTGATTAAATTACACCCTAGCTGATCTTTTTGGTCGCAGATAAACCAGTGTTAAATCATTCATGTTTTATTGTAGTTCAGAATATAGACTGTACTTGCAGTCTGCAGTAATGCATAGAAGTAGTTTGTGAATGAATGACGAATGGAAAGCTTTGAGACGATTTAATCAAATTAAGTCTTCTGTCTTCAGTGTCTCTTTTCTCTTTGAGTTTTAAGGCTTTGAAGTATGAATGAAGGTTGAATTATCAAAATAGCCTCTCATAAAATATACTATTTTGTGACAAGTTCACTATCTTTCAGTATTAATGTTATTTCAGCACTAAATTCATTCTGTTGTCACTTCCTTTGAGTCAATTAATTATTTTCTCCGTAATTCATCTCATTCTGTTTGTGACTTTCCAACTATCTCTTCTAGCTCAAAGGGAATCTATAGTGGCTGGTTTTCAAGAAACTGAAACTTGGAAACTCTGTTCCAGCTAAGTGTATGGATTGTGTAGTGGCTTCCATATATGTTTTGCATCCTAACAAAAGCATATACATTTAGTTTAAAAACTCGTGTGCTTTCATATTGGCACCATTATATGATTCTTTGATTTCTTCTGACATGAATTTTCTTTATAATGACAGCAGACTGAAATAGGAGCATTAAAAGTCTGGAGTACAAGAACTTGAGGGAGTACCTTTTAAAAATTCCCCCAAAAGCCTGATTTTTAGGGAATTAGAACACAGGGGAAAAAAGTATGCCAAAGGAGTGAAGTTAGTGCTCTTTGTCTTACCAAGATTTTAAAATAAATCAGGCTGCTCTAAGTCATATGTACAGCTCACCTCTAAGGAGAGAGAGATTTTATGCTTTTGAAAAAGTTCTTTTACCATTTCTTTTAAAAGATTAAAAGCTGGTTTTCACTTTTGGTGCTTCCCTCCCCAGACGCTCCTATCCGATAAATTGACTGTTTAATAGATGTGATGTGTTATTATGATAAAAAAATCTGTGTTGGTAATGGCTCCTTTTGATCAGCATTTAATACCTTTTGATGATCTGCTGAGATAGGCTGGATCTCACCGTAGTGTCCCTTTTAGTAGCTGGAAGAGGAGAAAATAAATCGAGCTGTGTCTCATTACTAATACTGGTTTTTTATGAGGTTGGGTTTGTCTGTGGTTGAAGTGTTCTCCAGTGTGACTGGTTTTACTGCAGCTTGTGTATGGGGCTCTTCAAGTTGTCTTGTCTTGAATGTTATTTTCTTGTAACAACATAGTAATGCTTCTTCCCTGCGTTGCAGCTATTAGTGTTTCAAAGAACTCACAATCCTTGAGAAGCTGCGTCGAGTATAAGCAGACTTTTTTGGGGAAGTGCTGCTGGGTATTTTCTGTGATAAGAGAGTTTGCCAAATTGTAACTACTTGGTCCTTTCCCTGTTGTCCTATTCTGTGTCTTGCTTTTCTACAGAATATACAGGAAATGAAAATGACAATGAAACTGTGCCTGAGACCTCTGCAGGTTGCTGGAGTTTTTTCCCTACTGTTTTATTTCATTTTTAAGCCAAGACATTGCTTCATCTCGCACACAGCATGAAATGCAGGCATTGCATTCGGGCCATTGACCTTCACATAATCCTCTCCTAGGCTTGTTTCTCCATTGTGCTTCTATTTCCAGAGCTTCATCAGCTGATTTTTTTGCTTGCTTTTTGGTTTTTGGTGGGGTTTTTTTGGTTGCACCCAAATGCACATCCATGTACAAATCTGCAACCGTTGTGATTGCAGTGAAGTGGTGTAAAATAAGTTGCTGATGTAAAATATCAGCTATAATTTCTTTAATCCAGTTTTGTCAAAACATAAATGCACCTCATCCTATATAAATATACGTATGTATATGTATTGTAGGAGGGTGTGTGTATCATAGAATTATTCAGTAGTTTGGGAAGGACCTCTGGAAGTCAGGTAGCTTTGCTCCTCGCTCAAGACTGATTTGATATTTAGATCAGGTTGCCTGTATATAACTCAAAGACAGACCTGTAAAGTACAGTGGGTGATCACTTGGTCAGAAATTGATACAAAGTCCTAATTACAGTGAATGGGCATGAAAGCTTTGGCTACCGGGTATTTCAGGTTGGCTAAGGGTTTTTTTTTCTTAGAAACTTTTAGTGATAGTTCAGTGGATTTTGTGTCTTCAGTAGAGACACTTAAAATTATTGTGTATTTCTAAAAGTGTATTTAAGATAAGTACTGTTTCTGTAAAGTTTAAGAATTCCTGGAATGGTCTAGGTATAATTGACAAGAGGTTTCTAGCTGTGCATAATCATTTCGATTTGGCAAGGATGTAACTGAATCCAGGGGCCGGAAGCTGGAGCTGTAAAAATCTAAACTGGAGATTATATAATTTGTAAAAGGGCAATTCACTACTAAAAATTTTATGGAGTTATGCCAGGGATCTTTTATCACTTAAAATCTTAAAAACAAGCGTAGACATCTTTCTAAAAATCTGGTAGCTTAGTAAGTGATGACCTTGAAATACAAATTTCTGGGTGATGTTCTGTGGTCCCCATAGTTCAGCAAGATACAGACTAGGTGATCATCATCATGTCATCTTCAGAAAATCTAAGCGGCAAAGGGCTTGTTGGGTTGCAATTCATCAGACTTAGATATCTAAAAATTGATATCTAAAACCTGAGTTTAAACTGTTCCCTCGTGTCCATTCAGAGACAAAGGCACCTTTAGAGAGGAGCAGTTAACTCCTAGAGACCTTTTTCAGAATGAGCTGAATGACTTTGTGAAGTTTCTTCCTGTCCTTTGAGTGTAAAGAGAGCCTGTAATGATCGGTTTAGATGCAGATAACTAGCATCTAGAGGAAGGATGCTGTTGTCCTCTTACGCTGATGGGCATTGCCTGTTTTGTAGAGAACTGACTAGTAGGAGCCGTTACCTCAATATGAAGATTCAGGTTTCGTAGTTCATCTCACTGGTTCTGTCTTTCATTTCTGAAGAACACCACCTCGCTGTACGGGTGATTTCTTTTGAAACGTTTGTTACGGAAATATCAGCCTCGGTTTCACAGTTCAAGATGGCCACACCTGTTTTGAAGGCCATGTGCATGGTGAACTGTTTAATTTTTTTCTTTATGCTTGAACATAATCACAAGGTTAACACCCAGAATGGATAAAAACTAACCTGCATGTATATAGTACTTTGTGGTACCAGAAGGCATATTTGTTGTTTTATAAAAGAAAAAAAAAAAAAGAAAAGAATCAAAACGTATAAAGCTTTTTTCCTTCCTCCCTTTATGAAGGTGGTGAACTCCACATGGCGCAGTTTTTCCGAGGCAATCTGGCAGGTTTGATGATTCGTTCTGGTAAACTGGAAAACAAGAAAGTGATAGATTGCCTGTATACTTGCAAAGAGGGACTGGATTTGCAAATGGCTGATGGTGTTGGCAAAGGTGTGAAGGTAAAGTTGCACGTGAATAAAGGGGAGCATGTATATTGCTCTGCTGATAATAGTTACAAGTTTTGCTGGCAGAACTAGTAGGTCTGTCCCAAATAAAACCATCTAGGCTATTGTGCATTAAGATTACATGAAAACTAGGAAATCTTTCTTTTATAGACATGGTCTTAGTGGAGTTTAAGAATGTAAGTTACTGTGTTCTCTTTAATCTTGAAGAGAATCTTGGGAGCCTCTCTTTTACCAGCTATATAAGGTTGTCTAATAAAAGATAGAGATTCCTAACAAACAGCTTAGTAGAAAGAGAGTAACTTGCGTGCCTTTTTTTAATAGCAAGGTTACGTGAACGGAGATGAATTTCTTCTCTGTATTAGCTGTGTCTCTTCCATATTACTAGAATCTTCACATCAGAATTATGATAAGTGCCTAGATTTTTTTCTTAAAGAATGAAGCACTAAATATATTTGACTGGATTAAGGAAGTGAATAGGGAAGACTGTACTACAAGGCTAGTAAATAATGGCCTTATTGCTTTGAATACAGGTGTAATTCTCCTAGCATTTACCAGGCTAAGCAGTGTTGAACTTGCAGATTTAATTACCTGATCATGTTACTGTTTGAGTAGTCTTTTATATTTTTTTTCTGTGTTGTTTCAGATCCACATGAACCCAAGTCAGTCAACACTGACCTTAGAAGGGGATGATATCGACAGAGTTGACAAGGCCATGCAGCACATTTCCTACCTGAATTCCCGCCAGTTCCCAACACCTGGGATTCGGAGGCTTAAAATCACCAGTGTTGTCAAGTATGTGCTAGTGGTGAAATAATGAGTCTCTGTACGGTGATGCTGAAGCCTGGAACAATGTTCCAGTATCTTAGTATGTAACCATCACACATTTGAATATGGAGAATGTTTTCTGCACCAGCACTCTTACTTTCTTCCTGAGAGTGTAGTAAGGAGTGTGTAAGATAGGGAGGAACTTGTTGCAGGGGTGTGCCGTCTCCAGTAATCACAGGCTTCATTAAAGGTGTTATCTGCAGCTGTTAGTCAGAGCATAGAAAATGGGGCCAAACGTTAACGGTAAGTAAAAATTAATTGTAAGATTGCTCCCTTGGTGGAGAATTCTTACTTTCCAACGCAGTTGATGAATTTATCTAAGACTCTTGGGTCCCAGATAGAGCTTTTTAAAAATTTATAAAGCAATTACTCTGCATAATTGTGCCTCTCAAATAGCCTCCTTGACTGTGCAAAACTGCTTCTGTATCTTGTAGATGTTTCAATGAAGAGGCCTGCGTCTCCATTCCTTCTGTGGAGGGATATGTAATGGTCTTGCAACCAGAGGAACCGAAAATCAGCCTCAGTGGCATCAACCATTTTGCCCGCTCTGCTTCAGAGTTTGAGAGTTCTGAGGGTGTTTCCCTCTTTCCTGAGCTTCGCATAATAAGCACCATTACGCGGGAGGTGGAGCCAGAGGGAGATGGAGATGAAGATCCTACAGGTAACATCCTTTTCTGCTTAGGACTGTTGCTTACCCTCACCCCATTCAAAGATCACAGTGGAGGATCTTCCTCTTGCAAAGAGGGGAGGATTTCACTTTTAATACAGAATGTAGTAGGGGAAAAGAAGATGTATATCTCTTGTGAGAAGGTGTAGGTACTCTGCTCTGGGCTAGCAACAGTTTACCTTGAAATAGTAGTTAGGCCATTATCTTCATGTAAGTATCCCTTGTTTGGATTTTGTATTCTTTTTTTAATCATTATTTCATGAATACTTGCTCTTTTTACTTCAGGCCCAGATCTTAATATTTGTTCTGGAAGAAGAGTTGAGTTCGCATGTGACATTTTATAGCTGCTGGGCTCTTGTCTACTTAACCTTTGTTTCTGCTTACCTCTGGCTTTTTCCCTGCTTTTTAGTACAAGAGTCTTTGGTATCTGAAGAGATTATGCATAACCTGGATACGTGTGAGGTGACAGTGCTAGGAGAGGAACTAAATCAGGAACAAGAAAGTCTGGAGATTGACATGACGCGATTGCAGCAGAAAGGCATTGAGATGAGTAGTTCCAGCCTGGGCATGATAATCACAGGTAGGGGTTACTACTTTTGCCCTTCTTGTAGGAAGGGTCTGAAGACAGTGATAACAGGAGCACTGTACTAGAGAGATAGTTTGTAACACCTTACTCCAGATACTTCATTTTTGACAAGAATTTCAAGCTCAGAGGTGTTAACAACTATTTTGCGGAAAGCTGCAGTTCTAGAAAATACATCATTCTAGAACCTCCTTTCTGTTCTTTCATGTCCCAAATTGCAAGTTACCTCTGGACTATGGAAATGAAGTACACTTTGCCCTAGAACAGGCTTGTTCCTTGCACAGATAATCCAGTGCCTAGGAGCACGCACCTTTCCTTTTTATTTTATATTCAGAATATGTTAATGTATTCAAAAGAAAGGCTCCTGGAATCCCTTTAAAGGGTCTAGGATTTTATCACAAAATCAATGCACAGAATTTCAGTGGAGCCACATATTTGTGCGTCAGTGGTGTTACGTTCTTCAACGAACTGAAAATCTGACAGCCAAGACAACTTACTTGAAGAAAGGGAGTAATATTTGTCAAGTATATGATGTTGTACTAGTCTTTAGCAAAGTAAATGTTTTATTTGTTTATTTCTCTCCGCAGGAGTTGATACTATGGCTAGTTATGAAGAAGTTTTGCATTTGATACGCTACAGAAACTGGCACACTGTTTCTCTCTTTGACAGAAAGTTCAAATTAGTCTGTTCTGAGCTTAATGGACGCTATGTCAGCAATGAGTTTAAAGTGGAGGTACGTCAGCTGATCTATCTGATCACTCAGAAGTTTTAAAGTACGGATGGTTAGGAGGATGGAAGTTGTTGCCTCAAGTGATAGATAATTGATCAATTACTGATTTAGGGTTTTGCCCTGTAAGTAAATACTAGTAAATGTGTGCATCTCAGCCTGTGTTTTATGTATAAATCTGTTTTCAATCCTACATTTCAGCTTTAAATAAGGCTGTCTCAACAGAGGTGAAACTGTTGTGTTGTAGAAGAAATAGTATGGCTAATGGAAGTGGGAAAGTGAAAAGGTTGAATTGGAAAGACAGTGTATTAATTTAGCAAAAAATTAGAATATAGAGTAAGAGTAGACTTGAGTGGCCCTCATGTATAGCTCCTGGGATTCTGCAGATGAATTTGCTGGGCCCTTTGCTGCTTTGCTTGTGTGATGTTTAAATTGCTGATGCCGAGGGCTTATGTAAGAGTACAGACAGGCTAAAATTGCATTTCCTCTGCAGTAGAATACAGGTTAATTATGACTTAATAAATTTACATCAAATATATGGAAGTACAGCAGAAGATGACATAAGGGGCACTAAAATTTCAGGTGCTGGAATATGAAGTTACTTACATGGAGAGGAACTGCCAAGTAACTGCATCTTTCAGCTATGAGCTTGAATTTCTATATTTTAAAGCTGATGAAAGGGGTGACAGTGAAGTTAATTGTATTTACCACTAGTTGGGTGGTTATGGTGGGTTGGGAAACCTCTTGTGTTGCAGAATAGAGATTTTTGTGTTAAGTAATGTGGTTTTATTTCCTGAGGAAATTCTGTAAGCTTGAGTTGAACTGCAAATGCTTTCCTTGCTGGGTAGTAAACGTGCTTTCTTCCTGTTGTGCAGCTGGTCAGGTACCCGTATCACAGTGTCCCACCACAGGAGGGGTATTTTTAGCTTTGCTTGTTTGGCAAGGAAACAAGAAAACTGCTGTGCAAATGATGAGCTTGCAGTTGTACCTAAACACCAGCTCTGCTAAGTCTGGGTTAAACTTTAAAGAATAGTTTTCTCTTAACCCTCTCACTACAATATGGATTTTTTGCTTTGGTGTTAGCTGGAGATATACAGCAGAATAAGAAAAGATGGGAATAAAGAAAATGTAATGAATGTGTTATATATATTTGTCTATACTGTTATTTCGGGATTAAAATGGCTGGCTACCAAATTTGAAAATAAACTGGCTTTATCTGTTTTATTCTGAAATACTGGTTTCTGTACACGAACTTGCCAGACTAACTAGAACAGGTTTGAGGGCTGTAAAAATGAAGGGGTCTGTGAGAAGGAGTTGTAATACATGAGGAGCTACTGATGGGGATGATTGCTGTGTTGAAAGGAGAATTGGATGCCTGCTCTGGGAAATAATCTATTTACTTATTTTTTAATTTGATATTTTCTTTGTTTGTCTTTTTTATCTCTTCAGAAGTAAATTGTTGCATTTCTGGAGTTTAACGTTTTCTGTTTGTTCCTAGGTGAATGTTATCCACACAGCTAACCCAGTTGAACACGCTAATCATATAGCTGCACAACCACAGTTTGTTCATCCAGTGCATCACACCTTTGTTGATCTCTCTGGCCACAACTTGGCTAACCCTCATCCATTTTCAGGTGGGAATTCTCAGTCACTGAAATTCAGCTCTTTTTTTTCTGGAAGCTTCTTGCTACAGAGAGCTTTTTCCCCAGAGTTGAAACCAGTGTGTTGGACTAATAATCCAGGCAGCTACTCGGTCCTCTTCTGCTGTTGCCCAAGCAGGGAGGAGTGGATTACTAGAGATCTATGAAATATCTTTTCCCCCAGCAGGAGAGCTTTCTGTTGGCATGTGTGCATTGGGAAATGGGAGATTGTACTAGTTTTGAGGGGATTGTAAGACCTAGGTAAAGGATGTGAGGAACTGGGGCAGCATTTCTTCTGAATGGCATGAGGGAAGAACTGCAGCCTTATTCCCTTGATGAGTCACGTTATCTGTCCTGTCTGTTTTAATTATATTAATTTAGCATGGGCGTAGGATGTGAGAGGAGGAAACATAGGCATTTTAGAAAGGAGACTCTGTGTGTGGTGGAATCTGCTTCCCATGTGTTGTCAGTCCTTCAGACTGATGTAATTATACTTACAGAATTACATTTTAGTTCTTATTCTCCAACTGACGTTTTAAGTCAGGCCTTAGACAGACTGCCTCTGTGTAGCTACGTGTAATATTTGTATAATGCCATTTCCCTCTTGCAGGTGATGGGAACAGAGGACTAGTTATTAGCCTTGTATAAGAGTTGGTTATCAGTATCATCTAAGAAGCTCCTTTTTTTTTGCTTGTTGCAGTTGTCCCAAGTACAGCCACTGTTGTGATTGTCGTTTGTGTCAGTTTCCTGGTTTTTATGATTATTCTGGGAGTGTTCCGAATCCGCGCTGCACATCAGAGAACGATGCGTGACCAAGACACTGGAAAGGAAAATGAGATGGACTGGGATGACTCTGCTTTGACCATCACTGTGAACCCCATGGAGGTAAAGCTCTTAACAACACAGTGCCCTTTTCCAGCTGCAGTGGGGACGATTGTACACAGACAGAGTAGTAGAGCAAAACCAACTGCAGAACATAGAGACATTAACTCTGAATTTTTAATGAACGTGCCAAAGTGACAAATCCCAACGGCAGTTACGTTTGGGATCTTGCATGGGTTATGGCTTCATGATGGATAACTGGGTTTTACGGGTCAGTGTCCAACAGTAGTGTTTATGGTGCTGCTCAATGCCTCAGCCATGGTCTGCTTTTTTCCAAAGTTGTAAGAAAATTATTTATTTATTTATTATTATAAGAAACTTCTGTGTTTATGATGTTTCCTTCTGCTGTGGTTGACATCTGAATTTTTAGAAAATCAGGAACAAGAAAGATGTGCAACCTTAATGCTATTTGTGTGACCTTACCACGAGATCCTTTTCCAGTAGAATTTGAAGTACTGGATCAGACTTCAGAATTAGTTTGTTTAGGATTGATAGCGATGTAACAAAGCTATTTTAAAGAGTGCTACTTTCTTTTTTTTTCTGGTTGCCTAATTACAGCTGAACGTCTAAAACCAGCAAGGAATCTGTAGTAGCTCTTTCTCAGTACAGTGCCTGGAGCTGGAATTCAAAAGAATGAAAAAGATTTTGGCCAGTACGGTATCAACAGCTAATTTCTGTCTTAACAGACTTACGAGGATCAACACAGCAGTGAAGAGGAAGAGGAGGAAGAGGAAGAAGAAAGTGAAGATGGAGAAGAAGATGACATCACTAGTGCAGAGTCCGAAAGCAGCGAGGAGGAAGAGGGAGAGCAGGAGGAGGACCAACAGAATGTCAATAGACAGCAACAGCTGGAATGGGATGACTCTACCCTCACTTATTGATTCTAGCTGTTCCCTTTGGCTTTATGTCTCTGCTCTAGAAGACGCCACTGTAATACACTCCATTGTTACCAAGGATTCATGGTGTTTAACAAAAAAAAAAAAACCCAACAAAAAAAAAAAATCATTCTGGCCAGTAGATTCAACCCCTCCCAACACATCCCAGTGTTTGTGTTCTGTCAGCTAGGTCCTGCTGCTGTTCCTAGAATCGTAGGTAGCACCTCTTCCTTCAGCCATGCCTCAGTGACTGGATTTTATTTTTTACGCTATGTAAGGAACCACCTTGCACTTTTTTCTTCATGTCATCTCAGCTAAGTGACTGTACGGTTCTGTAGCCATTGCACATGAATTTCTGAACTTTTTTTTTTTTTTTTTTTTTTTTTTTTTGCTCGGTGAAACAAACTTGGCTTTGTTCCTTGTTCTCTTTCTAAAAGATGCAAAGATTGCTTCTTGACAAAGGGTAAAGCTGCTCATTTCAGCCTGTTGATTTCTTTTAATTTTTTTCCCCCAAATTTAGTGCATGTGTAAAGTGGCAGAATGAGGTTAATATGTAGAAGATTAACAGACTTTTTAATATTTTGTAAATATATTGGAATTATGTAATTATGTCATTTGTGGTAGTGAAAACAGGGATTGGGGTTTAAAACATGCTAAAGTAAAAAAAATCATGCAGCATGAAATATTACAAATCTCATACTACTGCAGCAGGGGCACGGGCACAGCTCTCTAGTGTAGATGTTTCAGTAATACGGTGTCCTTGGCCTTGACTGCCATGTTCGCTCATGCCCCGCTCTGGTTTTCTTTTAATTTTTCTTTCCTTTTCTTTAATCTCCTTTATTTTTGCAGAGGGAACAGACAAGCTTGTGAGAAATTGTAAAGGCTTTAGGAACCTCAGCAGAGGTTCGACTGCCCTGTGCAATACAGTTGTTTGGTTTTCTTTTTCTTTTTTTTTTTTTTCCCTCCAATTAAATCTTGGCATAAGGGCTTTTTAAGTTATTAGGGAAAAAACACTACTTGGATGGTGGGCAAATGAGCGTGTGCTGTTGCTGTGGTGTGTTGCCACAGCTCCTATTAATTACAGTGAGGCTGCCTGGAGTACAGTGATGGTCTGTTCACGCTGCTGACGGGGCGGGTTATTCACGTAGTGGGTTGATTGTTACGTTGGTAAGTGAAGCTGGAAAGCCTGAGACCCGCGTACCTGTGCATCTTGGCTCCCAGTCTACAGAGAGAGGGATTTTGGGGGCTTGGTGGGTTTTTTTTTTTTGGCTGTTCAGTTTTTCTAATTTGGTAGTGGGAGGGTTTGGGGCGTAGCTGATTTCATTTCTCTTAAACACACTCCTGCTCTTTCCCTGTAGCCCCTTGTACAGTAACTTGGACTGTTGGTGTGTTAAGCCTTTGTTTACACTTAGTCATTGTGTTTTCCTGCTGGTGAAAAACTATAGCATAAATTAGCCAACCAGAAAACCCTGGGAATCATGTTAATGTTATTCCAAGTCCAGACGATTTTGGTTGTTTCTGATCAAAGTTCTAACTTGGAATTGCAAAGGACTTTTCTAAAGAAATAGCTGAAAGGTACGAGAAGTAAGTTATGACCCCGTGGTGAAGAGTGCTAGTTTTTTGGTAAGGCAGGTCTCGTTTATTTAACTTTATTTGGTCTTATGCAGAGCCTCGAATAATGACTATATGCTTACTTGATTATTTTTTTTTTTTTACATTTGGAGGTGGATTAAAAAGTCACTTGTTTTGCTTGTAGCAGGAGAGTAGGACTCCACTCCCTCCTCAGCACGGTAAGCACAGCTCTGGTTTTCGCTCTCGTCTGTAAGTCTGTCTCTGTGGTAGGTGCACAGGCCACACGGCTCACAGCAGGGACGTGTTGCACGGTGTAAGTGTGCGAGAGGAGCAACACGCAAGCAAAGGGTGGGGCACAAAGTGTCATAATTAAAAGAGAGAAAAGATAAGGATCGGTCCAAGTGTTTCCATAGTTTTGATTTTCAGAGCAGACCTATTCTCACCTAGTGATGTGTGTAATGGGATCTAACGGTGGGTTTTATCTGGGGTAGTGCTTGACTGCGGAGTGCCTTTTACAATAGTAGATGGAGCTGGAAGCAGGGAAGGGAACCCACACAACTAGCTTACCGTTTGGGGGGTTGCTTTTTTTTTATGTAAAATTTTAGATTTCTAAAATGGGGAAATGGTTTTGACTACTTACGTGGTAATATAACTGCTAGTTTTAAGTAAACTGGGAAACTTTTAACTTATGTCTGACAGTTGTCCTGTGTTAATGTGTAGAAGACTTATCCTTCCATATACTGTTGCTGTAGCTGCTGTATTTTAGACCAAAACTGATCATGGCTTAATGGTGATCCTGAAAGGTTGTAAATGTCCTGATGCAGTTTGTAGCCACTATGGGTGTAACTTTTCAGATGTGTATATTGGTAACAGGTCAGTTTGGAAAGTCTATAAGCTACAATAAATTTCTGGTTCTAAAGGTTGTTTGCATTTATTTCTTACTGAATGGAACAAGGTTGAACCGCATCACATTAACTCTGTGGTAATTGGCCTCTGCTGGTGGCAGTAGAAGAGTTTAGTTTTGTTTTCTTTGATTTCTCAAGCATAGAAAGACTTCAGCAGCACATGTGTGTATGATTTATCAATCATCATGTGGTTTATTTTTTGACTTACAAAACATGTACCTAAATCAACTGAAACGTTAAACATGTAAACATTCTCTTCTTACAGAACCACGGTTTGGCTTAAAAAAATACTTCTTTTTTCAAAGGCAACAGAATAAGCACAATCAGTTTGTACAGAGTTAACAAAAATAATCACAGAAACATCTCTAAATAAATAGAAATAGAAAGGGGTATCACTTTGAAGGAGCTGCTGCTTTGTAAATGTGGAGTCAGAGGCTGTTTGCTGACCCGATACAGCCAGCGGAGTTTCACTGGAGTACAAGGAAGAAGGGCCACTTGATGACTCACTCGCTGATATTTTTATTTCTGGTAGGTAAGTCAATTTTCTAGGCTAAGTAACCGCTCTGTAAAACTCTGCTGGATTGAGAAACGCGTTTGGAATTGTTCAGTTCTTGCCGTTTATGCTGATACAGCTTTGTTTCATTGCACTTCTAAAACTGAAGGACAGGTGACATGAGCCACTGCTGCTTTGTACTTCTGTAAAACTGTACTAGGGCCTGAGTTTTCTGGAAGCTCCACCAGAAGAGCGGCTGAGGGTAAGGACTGCTGGAGCCTGCAAACCAAGCACCCAGCGGGACGAAGGAAGGGCGGGGTAGGGCTGTCCCGTGGCGCTACGGCGGGCAGGAGCCTGCGTTAGGGGTTTGTGGCAATGCAGCAGAATTGCTTTTACATTTACAGAACTGTGCTATGTTTCTTCCCTGCCACAAGAACGTACAAAGTTTGAGTGCAGCTCAGCTTGCACGTGGCCTGATACTTTTGTATGTTTTTTGCTCCGTAAATTGGTTCTCTAAGGAAGGAAATAGCAATATTTATCTGTTCTCTAAAATGGAGCAAATTTGTGTGGCCACAGGGAACTCTTTGAGCAGAGTCTGGGCATAGCACCCCAAGGGAGGGAAGGCAGTCACACACGCCTGCCTCTCCCTGCTGAGGGAGCAGAGATTTAGATGGGGGCCGTACTGTTTTCTCCCTGATTAGCGTGCAGAGAGCTCTCAGTCCTGCAGTATTTTCTTCCAATATCAAAACAACTGATAGAGTTTGAGTGCTGGGCTTCTGTTTTCCTTTTTGCATTTCCTTTTTAGTATTTCAGGAGGATCCCTGCCAGCCTTACTTTATTCTATGATTGTGGCAATTTATCTATATATTCTATTCAGCTTGGGTGCAGAATGCTTGGTCGCCACAAACCTGGCTCTTAAAATAAAAAAACCTCAAAGAATTACAAAGGATGGCATCAAATTGTTAGAGGACGATGGTGGAACCGTGTGACAGCATCATCCTAGAGGGCAGGTGACGCAAAGGTTTGATGCACAAATGAGGCGCTTACCAGACATGGGTTGCGTGCATTAGTCCTGCACGTTAACGGGGGAGAAGCTTCGCGTGACCTGCTTTTCTGGGGGAAAAAAAATAAGCCCCACAGTCCTGGGATGGCGGGTGGAGCAACAGCACCTTCCTGGGGAAGCACCGGCTCCTGGTCAGTTGCGGGAGAGCAGCTGCCAGGTGGGAATCTGCTACCCTGTGGAAACTCACCTTTGTCCATATCCTCATGGTAATGTTTTTTTTTTTTTAATTGGATGTAAGACATAGCAGCATCTTCCTACTCCTAATTTAAAATGACACCCAGCACCCTTTAGCCCGTGAAGCATGAGGCTCTATGATCTGGCACAGGAACGGAAAATCACCCTTACAATACTTAAAACAGCTAAAAAAATATATGGTGGTTTACTCTCATAACTTGTGGACTGGTTCAGTTTCAAAATATTATTGCATATTCGTAATACTTTACTTACAAATACAGATTCACTGTTTTAAGATGAATTGTAAACCCCAGACCACTATCTGCTGTTCAGTTCAAGAAAAAAAGTGATATTTTAGACTCAGGGGAACCACATCAGTGAAAGTAACTGCTAGTCTATTGCAGAGAGCTCATCTTTCAGAGGACAGTACTCAAAGACTAGAGGAAGTTTCTTTTAGTCTGATCTCCAGAAGCAGCAGTAGTTCTAAGAACTGTTACAGAGGAATGTATCAATAAATAATTTGGGTCACTTGGAAGGGTACTTGTCATTCTGTCTTGAAACGTTCTGGCCACTTCTCAGCCGCTGAAAGGGAGAAAAAGAGGCTCTTCGAGGGTTCTAGAAAGTTAAAATGATTTGTCTCCTAGGCTGCTTCTAGTAACGGGTGCTCTATGAGAGACAACCTGCTTTATATTAATATACACAAAACAGTACAGAATAGACTTCAGAGCATATCTTTTATGAAAAGAAACAGTAAGTACTTTAAATCAGAATTTAAATTAGCAACAGTGTAACACTACCTCATGATCTGCTTGTATCTGTTTGTATGTAAAGATAATGAGGGAAGGGTTTATTAAAGGTGTTTCATATTCCATTCCCTGACCAAACCTCCTGTCACCTACTACTGCTCACTTCTGCGTCAGGTAGAAGGTACTTTTTTTAAGGCAGTTTAACTTGATGAAGAACAAATGTATTTGAACTTGTCCTCTTAAAAAAAAAAGTGGACTTAAAGAGCCAGTATACAGCAGCAGCATTTTAATTTTAAAGTACAGGGGTGCCCAATTTTAAAGTACTAAAAAGAGCTGAAAGTCAGGAAAGTTGTACCTATGTGCTGGATGCAAAAAATAGTGTCAAATCAAATTTATTCCATGTCAGGGAAGATTTACTAAGAATAAACAGGCAAGTTCAGTCTCTGTCTTAAACTTGCTGGTTTTGTGGGAATTTTAAACCAGACGTGAAAGCTGAATTTACATGGAAGTGCAGTCCATCATGTGATGGCTATACAGGCATCTGTTGTCACTTAAGAAACAGGATCTGAAATGCCTGTATTTTTTCCTACCTACATAAGTAAGAGTAAGTAAAAGAGTTTAAAATTCAAACAGTTCTGTGAGTAGAAGGAAATTGCTCAACCTAGTTAAGGACCTACAACTCAAATACAGGATTCAGCTTCAGGGGTGTCTTGAAAATTAGACTATGCTTTTCTTTAAAAGGCAGGAGTGACAGCACCTCCCTAGGAACCTGATGTTGTGGAGGACACGGGGAGATGGAAGGAAGCACCCAGGGAACTGCTAAAGGAAGCAGGTACTAACCAGCTGCTCCACCTATTTTCCAGCGGGACCCGAAGGCTGCAGCCTGCTCCAAGCACCTCACTACGCTCATGGGGGACACCGAGCAGTAGTGGTGGCTCCTGTTCACCTGTCCCTGTGCAACACCAGTGCTCAGAACAGCTCACCAGGTAAGGACAGTAGGCTTCAGACAAAAATATGACACATGAGTAGAAACATGATTGATTACAGCACCTTGTGGGAGATGGGACAGATTCCACTTGGGAAGGAGACGGAGGCAGCAGCAAGAGCAGGAGGCGGCTGGAGTAGACTGTTTGTCCTGATTTAGGTACAGCACAGATGACCACAGGTTGCTCTTTGGCTGAACCACACACCCCCCCCCCGCCCCCACACACCAGCTCTAATAACAGAGTCGCGTACTGTGGTTGAGAGGAGGAAGAGTGTGGAAAGGAACAAATTCCTAAGCAGATCAGAGTTGAGATGCAACTTACTGTTGTGTGTTTCAGTGTTAAGCCCACTCATCTGGCACGCCTCTATCCTTGCACAGGAAGGCAAGGCTGGACAAGTAACTTAGGCACAGAATGGTACCATCTGTCCCAGCTGACACTGGAACTGCAGTGTTGTGTCCCAGTGATTACGTAGGCGCAGGCCAGTGCCCCGATGCACATATTTCAGGGAAACCAGCTGGCAGACTACCTCCGATGTACCCCGACAGGAGGTACGTGTAGCAACCAACGCTACATGCCAATTTTGAAAATGCAGTCTTACTGTTTTGAGGCTTAAAAACAGTATAAGCGCAGAACCACAGGGATTGCTTGAGGCTCAACTAAAGTCTGACTTAAGAAAGCAAAGAAAAAAATACCTAACCCATTGGCCAATCCAGCCCTGTTCTTGTGGCATCAGATTTTTGACAGCAATAGATGGGTTTGCGTTCAGTTTCAGAAGACCCCTGTGGCCTCTGTAGCAGAGAGAACGTGGTACGACAGCAGGGATAGTTTTACCCTGTCACAGTGCAGAGTAAAACAATTTGTGCACGTCAGCTTCAGCGGTGATTCAAGCTGACCTACCTTGGTGCACACTGAAATGGGGCAGGAGGAGCGATCATGTGGTGAAGTTAATGCCACTGAGCTGGAATGGTGGGGACACAGAAGATGGGCTAAAGCATAAGAGCTACTGGGACAGTAGGTGCTCGGTGTTCAGCTAAATTTTCAAGAGAACAAATAGGCCCATTAATGCACTGGAAGGATGTTACAACTGCCTGAACTCTTCCATTAGCAGATGTATTTGAAGCTTTACAAGTTTTTAAGGATACAGTACATCTACCTACCTTCACTGTATGCAGTAATTTTATTGCCTCACGTCTCTCCCTTGTCCCCCAAAGATCTGTAGCAGACATGATTATGTGGCTGATGACAGTCCAACAATTTTTCAGTCATGCAGAACTGTGTGATCTCTGGGTGCATGATCTTCAGAGTGACGACATTAAGTCGTCTTCGGAAACCTGTCTGCGATTGCCGGACTCAGTGCAGGAATTACATTCTCTTGGAGCGAGTGTGCAGATGATGTTGCTCTACTGTCTGTTATCTTTGGACACGTTGTGTGCCAGCCAGTTCACTTTGGTTTTCCAGCTCTCTCGAAGGGCTTCATTAAACTTCACTCTGAAGTGCTTCAGTGCCTCCTCATCTGTCTTCCCAAGGGCTAGGGAATCCTGAAGGAAAGAGGCAGAAATCGGTGTAGCCTCACTGAAAGTGCAACTGAACAATTAAACTGCTCAACTACCAAGATGTTTCCTCACTAAGAAACTACTCCATTGAAAGGAGCACCAAGTGGGAAACGAGTAGCTGTTAATTGTTTTAAATAGTTATGGTAGTCGCACAGGTTTTTTCATTCTGCTAAATATATGTGTCCTACTTGTATTGTTGGGAGTAAGGGAACAGCAGGGTTTTTAGTGCTCTTGTACAAAGCTACTGTCCCTCAGTTGGCCGGGGCCAGGCTGGTGTCATTTCAGAGGCAAGCCGGGAACAGGAAATGATCCACAACCAAAGCGCTCTGTCTCCTTCCCTGCAAGCTGGTTCCACACGGTGCCTACTGCCTTTGTGCTGAAAAATCTGAAGTTATTTCCTCGGCACCAGAATCTGGCATTTCTGATGCTCTGCACAGGAACAGTGGATGTCTACTCATGATTTTTGGAGCTCGTTTGCTTCAAGAACGCGCCCATCCACACTGAACTCCTCCTCGCTGAGCTACAAGATCAGGTATTCAGTCTTAACCGTGTCCATGTTCTGCTTCTCTTACCTTTAGATACTGAATGTCTTTAGAGCAGCTGAGTTCTGGCAGGCCAGCAGCTTTCATCAGTGCAAACAAGTGCAGGAAGAGAAGACCGTGGCGCCTCAGGATCATATAGGCCTTTTCACAATAACCCCTGAATCTGTTCAGAAAGGAAGATGAGGCAAAGGAATGAAGACCACAAGCTATTCCATTTTATAAAGCAAGACCAGGTGTTAGTGTGAACCCTGCTGTCTGCACCGATGACTACCAAGCTCTTTCACCTTATCTAACAAATAGATAATCGTTTATGTGTGTATAGACATCTATAGGCTACATATCATTGGGGGAAATAATAACTTCTGAAAATTCAGAGCTGAAAAAGCGTACGTTTAACTGCTAATGCTTACCTTTCAAACTTCTCATTGTTGTTAGTTTTTCCTTGCTGGATGACGTGCACAAAGTCGTAGGTTAAGATGAAAGGAACCCGTTCTCTATTAATACCAAATTTAGTCTTGAAGTTCCCCAAAAAGTGACCAAAATCAATATGGAACAGCTGAAAATAAGGAAGGAAAAAAAAATATTTTCAGAATAAGATCTATTGTATGTGATCAGTGTTGAGTTCTCTTCACAGTTCCTGTATCTGAGAGATACTGGCCATAGGATTTAGGGAAGGAGAAAAATGACCTCTCCATGGCACTCCTTTGGGAAAAGAGGCAATATTTACTTGCCAAGATATTCTCTAGTGTAATTAGATGTTGGATAGGACAGAAAAGCTACTTACCCCTTCAATACTTTGTATAACTGAAGAAATTTCTCTTTTTTTGTAAAGCCTTAGCGTGTCACCAGTAGAAGCAGAAAGAGAACTACCATGGAATGGGCACCCTACCAGTGCATCTGCAGTCCCAGACAGCGTGGGGGAAAGAAGATGTCCTGTTTTGAAGTTGTATAAAATATTACTTGCTCAGGTAAGGGGGGGGTTTCGCCTCCCCCCTTTTCTTTTTTGAATACCAAGCACAGTGAAGTCGTTGCAGCACTAGTGCAGCGATGGGCAGGATCATGTGCAGAACCTTGCACGCTGTGGCAATTTTGCGGAGCAGCTGTAAACCCCAGATACACAAACCCCGAGGCTGTACCGCAGGGCATCGGCTCCCCCAAGCGGACAAATAACTGAGTGGCCTCTGCTCTGCGGAAACAGTTTTTTAAGCCCCCTCCCTGCCCAGCATTTTTTTTCTAATGGGGAGCAGAGTCAGTCCTAGATAAGCGCTGTGCTGCTCGTCACAGCCCAGGGAGGGAGGGTGGTGTCTTGTTAGCAAATGACACCGTGTCTCTGTCCCTGCTGTGACCACAAAACAAAGGCATTACTAGGTTTCTTTGTCCATGACTGCTTGATTTACAGTGATAAGATGTAGAGGAATGGGATGCTACGCAGAGAGCGCAGGCAGGTAGTTGTGCATACCTGAGAGAGAGGAGTCTCAAAACATCCACAACCAATTTGTTGCTTTCAAATATTAACCAACTAGGTGACTTCACTGGACTTGCAGGAGACTTACCTTGCATTGTCTAGCACAGGAGTTATTTTAAGGCTTTGTACAATTACAATTAAACAAGAAAGATAGCTCAGCCTTCTCCCTTTACTGAAATATTACTGATATAATTAAGTATGTGTCCTGTTACCAAAGGGATTTTCTTTTTCCTAGTTTTGCCCTTTGTCTTCCAAACAGCATACGAGAAGACATAAACTGTGGTAGCTGTTTTTGTGGAACAGAGAAGTAAAGGAATCAGTACAGGTATCAAAGTGAAATTAGAACCATGCTGACCACTTGCATGCATTTTTAAAAAAAAAAAAAACACCATGAACCAAACACCACAACAGTTTTCTAGGAGGAGCTATAAGCGATTTGTGACACTGCTGAAGCCAAGGAAGTCTTCAGACTGATAAGCACAGTGCTTGAGTTTGCATCTGCAGACAATTTTAGGTCTGAGCAGTATGAATTGCTCCACTGTAATTTCGAAGTGGGTATTAACAGCTGCAGCTGATGGCAGTGATGTTTACACAAATGTAATTCAAGTTATAAAACTGTATTTACCCTCTTAATGATAGAAGCTATTGAGAATATTTGTCCAGTCTGCCTCTCGGCTGGGAGGTGAGGTACATTCCTTAGCAGAGGGACTGCACTGGGATGTGTCTGTCCATTGCTAAGTAGCATTCGTGCCCCTCTTCCAGTACTTCAAGAGCAGCAGTGAGTCCCCATACCTGGCCAGTTTCCCGGATCATGATGTTGTCACTGTGCCGGTCACCTATCCCCAGCACGTACGTTGCCACGCAGTACCCAGCGCAGGAAAGAGTGAACTCCTCTATAGCTTGTTCTAATGCGTCACTAAAGAGGGTAAGAAAAAGATTGAAAGAGAATTTTACTTTGAACCTCACCACTGGGAAAGTTGTTTCTATAACCTGCAGGAGAAGGTAAGAGGATCACGTTTGAATTTCTGTAGTGCTCTCCAGAGGCGGTACTCCCATCCAGGCTTCACAAAAACTAGCTGCAAAACCAGCTATCTGTAATTGGAGAGGTCCGGATAAGGTTGTGTCCACAATCTCAACGAAAATGGTTTAGTCTTAATTAAACTAACTCATTTCTAGATCTCCACAGATCCAAAAGACGAAGTGGGCTCCTAGAATGCTTCCTGTTGGTGCCCTGCTACATCAGAGCAGCACTGATGTCCTGCTGCTGTCTGTTTTGGCATTACCCCTTCTGCCCCTTTTCCAGCTGCCACCACACTGACTATCTCTGCAGAAGGTAAAAGGACCTGAGGGGAAGATCAATGTTTGGACGGTGCTACCTTAGGCTATGAAAGATCAAAAAAGCTTGCAAATAGTAACCCAGATGCCTCCATTTCAGCTCAGCGCCCACACAGATCCGCACGATGCCTTCCAGTGTGCCAGGCAGCCATAGATATTGTGCGACAGCACGGAAATATGCATAACTGAAGGAAAAAAATTGATTAAAGCAGAGAAATGCCTCTATCTGGAGGGAAGCAGTAAAGCAGCACTGAGTACAAGGTAAGCCCACTCACCCTGGGTTCTTGGATTTCAGCCAGTTCAGCAGCGCGTCCTTGTTGAAGGCTGCAGTGGCCACCATGTTGCTCTTGTTCAGCTGGATGTTGGCAATGGTGTCTGAATGCATGACTACTTCTATCAGTCCAGTCTTGTCTCCTGTGGAGAGGCAGCCATAAGGGGTCATCCTGCAGAGATGAAAGAAACCCTTCCACTGAAATCTCACCCAGAACGGGGTTGTGTTGACTTTTAAACTTTCCCTTGTCTGCCCTATCTACCCTGCATTCCTGCCCCTCAGTACCGCACATCCCGACTAGCTGCTCACGGAATACTAGGCAGACCTGTCAGGGATAAAAGAAGCTTGCAGACAAATGGCCTCACCATACATGCTTTATCATTGCAGGACAACTGTGCGCAGATTACTCACCTCAGGTCCAGGCCCTCCTGCTTCCACAGGATGTCCATCAACTGGATCATCTGCAGAGTCAGCATGTCCTGACGAAGATCTACGCAGCATTACAAAGGAAAAAAGGGTCATAAGTACCTCCCATTCTCCCCTCCTCTTGAGCTCTTGCAAGTGGTGCTAGTTCTGCCCCTGAAGCAGGCTGCCAGAGGGGCCTTGGCCACGTTTGTCACTTGCTAGGTCTAGCTAGTAAAGAACATCAGCACGGAGCAAGGTGTACTGGTGCAGTAGTAGTGTAAAGCCATCACACTAGGTATCTTAACTCAGACGTGATTATGCTGGTGGAGGTAAACGCTACTTCACTTTGCCAAAGCTCTTCCCACAGCAGCCCATGTAGCACTTTAGAAAACATTTGTCTGGCCATGACAGTGAGCAGCAGCTGCTCCCACCCTCCAAAGCTTGGACTACTGTAGTTCTTTCAGACCTCACATCAGGTTCCTTTTTACTGTGCAGGGGCTATCCAGCTGCTACTGTGCTAAAATCTTAATTAAGAGGGTGGCAAGTGAAATAAAGAGAATTTATTATATCTCCAGATTACTGTCAAAAAACTCAAATAAGTTGATGGTCCTTGTTTACACAACATCTTAATGGTCCCTGTTTAGGCCCGCTCACCACAATAAATATTTGAGACTATTTATGCTTATGAAGACACATCGTTTAAAGACTCACCATCTCCATTTTTAAAAATAATACCCACTCCACCTCCACCTGTCTCTTCATTATTAAACACAATCCATAAAGGTTTCATTTTGGAGTCCATAAAGGTGCATTGATCCACACTGGAGGAAACAAAAATACTACTATCAGAGTTTCCATCTATTAAAAAACTGGCCATCTGAGCTGCAAATTCAACAGCGTCCATAAATGCTAACAGACTGGTGACTTCCACAAGGAAAGAGGACCTTGGGGTAGCCTGGCTCTACCACTGGACAAAGCCAGCGGCGCAAATTAAGAGATGCAGCGATCTTCCTTACCAGACTTCAGCGAGGATAATGTTGGGGTTCAGGGGGGACTGGAGGTGGGAAAGTGCTTCACGATACGTTTCCTGCTTCATGCACACGTGCATCATCTCCTTGGTTTGAGGCTTGGTGGTCTTCTGAGAACTCACTTTAACAAAGTCATTCAGTGCTTTCATCTTGTTGAGTGCTTCTCCCTGAAAAAAGGGAGGGAGGGGACAGGGTTAACAAACAGGAAATTCCTGGAGAAAGTTTAAAAACTATTAAAATCTACTATGGAATGTAAACCTTGGTTGTATCCCTTATCTTCTCTTTAACTTACAGCAATTTCACACATTGCAACAAAACCATATACAGTAGTATCTGCTTAAGGGAGATCCATGATCAATTGTGGATATTCTGCTGGGCACAAACGCATTGCAAGGTAACAGCTGCAGTCCCAAATACCAGGAAAAATGCACATTATCAAGCATAAAGGAAGAAGTGAGGTGCAATGACTAGAAAGGTCAAAAACATGAGAGACATGAGCCCCTGCCTGTCAATGCTTTTGGGGAGTTCTGGTTATGCAAAAGCACTACTCAGTCTGAAAACAGAAGCAGCGCTGGTTGTGGGCACATCTTAGATCCGACTTCATGTACACATGAGTGAGTTCCTCACTTCTCAGTTAGGTACAGCGATCCTTGATAGGTAACAGCAGTTTTACAGAGTGGGTAAAGAGCAGGATTACCTCCACACAGCAACTGAAGGAAAGAGCGTGCCGCTCTGAAGCGGCCAGCCAATTGTGATCAGCTCCTACCAAATGGTAACTCATTCAACTCATCTAATAACAGCAGTGGCCTTTGAACATTTCAAACTGTTCTAGACACATAGTGTAGTTTGGGACATGCGTAGGTGAGCAAGAGATAAGTCACATAATGGGGAACTCGAGACTCTTTATAAGGTATGCCAAAACCAATAGAAGTAGGGTTTTTTTGTATTGCTGATAACATTAATTTGGAGAAGCTAACAGCTGAGAACCAGCTCCAGACAAGAGGGAAGTCAACCTTAAGGCTAAAAGCAATTTTTACCTGTTTCATCAAAACTTTCATGTGGTGGGTGCTGCCTCTGCAGTACGCTTCCAGGATCAGGCCAAACCTCAAGGCAACTGCAGGAACATGCATCTCTGACCTAGGGGAGAAGGGAGGTGAAAGCAATTCTGACTCACTGCGGAGAGTGACTAATTCTCCCATTTGTGACACCACAAGGAGGGAGGGAGGAGGGTGCAGAATATCGGCTGCTGTTTAGATTCTCTCTATGTACTAGGGAGGGGAAAAAAAAAAAAAAACACCTCACCCACCCCAGAAGGTGATGTAGAAAAACCATTGCTTGAAGTAATGAGACATCTTTCTGGATGACTGAATTGCTAACCACTCCTTTGAGAACCACTTAAGCAGCAAGGACAGCTCAGAGCCTATGGCTCAGAACTGGCAGGTGGCCAGGGACATCCAAAGTAAATTTCTACTTACAGGTATGCATGTGTGTATATATATATATATATATATATAAAAATAAAAATTCTGAAAACAGAACTTAATCCAAACACCACCACAAGAGAAAAAAAATTAACAAACAACAAAGATTTTGTATCCTCCTGGAAAAAGAGGATATTCAGTCTCCCAGGTAAAAAGGAGCCGTTGCTGGGTTTTGGTAATCACAGCAAGGAAATCCCAGCAATGCTTTGATGAAAAACAGTAGCTAAAGGACAGCCAACAGCCTTTAACTAAATACCCTGGCATCTACATGTACAGACACACTCACTGTCTCACTTCACAGAGCAATGAGGAAACCAGTAAATGCTGGTTTCACTTGATTACTGAGAAAAAGCCCAAAACATTTGCTCGTTACCTCAGATGCCAGAAGAGGAAGTGGCCAATCTTGCGGTTGGATAACGCCCTGTCCAGCAGGAACTTGGTTAATTCACAGTCTAAGTAGGATTCATACTTGAGCACCTGGACAAGCTGTAGCAGGTATTGGAACAATTCATGATCTCTGTGGACAGAAAGGAAAAATAAGACAATGTTATCTTTACTGCAACAAGTGTACGTGCAAAAGCTGTAAAGACAAGAGTGTCAGCCTTGTTCACAGTCCCCCTCAGCAGCCCTAAACATAAATAGAAAGGGGCTCTGCATATCCCTTGTGGATAACACTTACGTCAGCTTCTTTAATGAGTTGATAGCAAAGGAACCAACATAACGGTCGGGAAAGCTAAAATCCAGCAGTTCCAAGGCATTCAGGACAGGCAACTCCGGCCAGGTCTGAAGCAGGGAAATCATCTGTAAGGGGGAAAAAGATAGCAAAAAAAAGGAACAAGGTTTTTATGACAAGGGATATAAATCTAAAATTCTACTGATGGAAGAGAGCTCCTTTGTGGGGGGCAAACCCTCTACCTTAGTCATTATTTATAGACGCCTCAGGGCAAGTTTGCAGAAACCAGGCCAAAACCCATCCGTCTAACCTTTCTAGGAAGGCTGACAGGAGGAGCCATCCAAGGCCACGGCAGGATTACTATTTGCTGTACCACAATTAGTGGAATAAGCTCTTTGGGAAAAGAACTTTTCTGCAGCATAATAATGTAGACTAGCAAGGGACCTTTAGAAGATCCTGTCAAAGCTCTTGAAATAAGGGGGGATGAGCAGCACAGAGCAGCACAGGCATCCCTAACTGAAGTCTGATGATGTCAGTGAAAGAGATTCACTGACCCCCTGAGGTAGCCTGTGCTGGTCTCATTGTCAGTTAAGAACATCCAATCCAGATCCCATTTCTGCCATGAATTAAACAGACTTTTTTCTTGCCTCCAGTTTCTAGAGGGAATAAGCAAGACCTTGTTGTCAGTAATGAGTCTGGGACAGTGCAGAGAGCCAAACCCCAACTCAGCTGGTACCACTCAGCATATGTTTGTGGCAACTGGTTGAGAACAGAAAATCGTCCTCAGCTTCAGCGATGCCAAACGCACCTGCCCTGCAAAACATCCCCTGCTCAGTTGGCCTCTCAAACCCAACACAGGAATGCAGACACTGAAAGAAGGATGAAAAAAGGAGCCTCGGCTGCCAACCCCAGCATGCTCACCTGGGCAACATCTTCATGCTTGTTCCACTTGGTGATAATAAGCAGCTTTGCCAAAGCTTGTGGGTATTGGTCACGGATATCATATCTCATCTTCCACACCAGGTCTTTCTCATGCTCATATAGTTCAGTGTGGCTCCTCCGCTCCAGTATCTCCTTTAGTTGCAGCTTCTGCTCATGGGAATCACAGGAAAGAGCATACACAAGGGCTCAGTCTCAACCCAGAGAGACCACAGGGTCTGGGGCATGACCCAGTTTGGTGAAAAAGCTGGTTGGGGGCAAGGTGGAAATACATAACTTGATCTATGAAACCAGGCTTGCACATAGCTGAAAAACCGATGCCAGAAGACTCACCTCCTCAGGATCTTCTGGTGCAGCGCGGGGTTGTTCTCCATTCCTCCCCAACTCCAGCAGCTGGGACACAAATAAAGAGTCTGAGAAAGGCCTCTCATTTCCTCTGTACTTCTAGCTCACCAGCACTTCAGGCATTTATGCTGCATTAGAGATCAGTCACTTGCCACCTCTGGAGAAGGGAACCCCACCTCTCGCAGCCCAGGTGTAGGTAACTGTACTCAGCAGGACCCCTCTGCTCAGAGGAGTGACCTAACTGCCCACAGAGCCCCTTCCCTGGTAGTAACAAGAAGGAAGGGAGAAGTCCTTTCCCCCATACAGTTCGTGAAGGGGGCTCTGGGTCACCGAGCTCCAGGCTAACATGAGCCATTCCAGATTCTTAGAACTGGTGTGTGTTTGCCAAGCAGATAGCGCTGCCCAAGCCATGACGCACACTGGTACAATCTGTTAAAGCTTCTGAGACAGAACATGCATCATGGGGGAGCATGTGTACATGTCCCTGGCAGAGCAGATCTCCTTTCTTTCCTGTAACGGGCACATTTCTTCTTCCATTTTAAGTGTTGGGCCAGTTGCAGTGACAGATGGAAAATCCCCATACCACATGGCATGTTATCACTCTGTGCTGAAAGGGAGGGAGTTGTCTGCTTTCACTCATTTCCCCTTTTATTCCTCTTCCTTCCTATAGAGCCTAATGCTGCCTGCAGTTTAAAAGCAGCTCAGTTAAACCCATTTTTTAAACAAATGCTGATCTATGAGAGCAGCTTTACCTCAGTAATTCACAGCTTGCAGAAGTATTCACTCAAAGGTCCATCAGTTAAGATAAAAAGTAAAATTTTCAATTAACAATGTCTATTCATCAAGTTTGCTTGTACCCGCTTCCCTGCTGACAGCTGCCCAAGAGACAGTGACACTGTATGTTCCTGCACCAGCAAAGCTAGGGAATTTCTGTGCCTCCTAAAACAGCATCCACGTCCCCTACCTGCTCAAATGACGGGTAATACACAGGATGCGATGCGACGCTGGGGAAGCAGATGACCAAGGCTGCTGCACTTTCCGTGTTGGGGTTGCATTGTACCGTGCCCATGGGGTTCAGAAGTTCCCCTTTCTCATCTGAAAAGCAAAGTACGTAAACCCATGGACCCTAATCTTCTGAAGATTTGGTCCAGAAAGCAGAGCACAGACCACTTCCAGCTCTGGCACTGGACACTGCCTGGCCCTAGCAGCTCACCTCATCTTCCTGACCTCTCGCAAGCGAAGTATACGTAAATCTTTAGGACAGCAGCAACCTCTTCTGTCATACGTGCAATGCCAAGCTAAATAAGGCCTTCATCTTGGCAGGGCTCTAGATGCCATCACAATCTAGAGCAGTAATCGTACTGGATCTGCTAGTCTGAACTATTATGGCCACTCCTGCAAGCTCCTGGACAGCAATGCAGAGTGTAGGGCATTGTGGTGGAGACTAAAGACATGAAACAATACAGTAGCTCTGACATACCTGGAAAGGAGGACCACATGTGCAAGCAGCACTCCCCTGTTTTCAGCTGGTCCTTATAGTCAAAGAGCATGACATTCACCCAGGCGATCGCGCAGTCCTGCAAAGCAAAGAGAGAAGCTCATTTGGCTTCTGTAACTGCACAAGCTGGATGAAGGGAAGTGAGGAACTAACAAGAAAGTGAGAGATCCCCATGCAAAGCAAAGCCATCCATCACCATAGCCAGGAATAAGAAGATGTATTAGTCTGATCTTGGTTCCAAGTCTGCAAATTGCCACACAGAATGGTGCAGGCAGGTAACTTCCCATTCGAGAGTATGTAAACATCCCCCTCGCCAAAGAATTGCTGTAAAGAATAGCCAGGTAGCCATGCCTCTCTGCTTACCTTTCAAGTTCTCCTAAGATCAGAATACAAAATGACATCAAATTCAGATATTTGCCAAAACCTGGGGTCTTTTGTGTAGTGCTGAATGGCACCAAACACTCCTCATAAATATGTCTAAAACTTCATCACCCAATATTTTGCATAGCTGAAGAATCTCTAAGTTTCCCATAAAGCCTTGCAACTCTATACTCGATGATATTTGAAGGAGCTATAATTTATATACTTCATATATTTCACAGTTTGAGGGGAAGGAGAAGAACCTTAATTTCAAATGGGAAACACAGAGTTAGCATGACTTCAGAAAACTAGGCAAAGAACGCTAGATATAGCTGATAATGGGAAGAAAAGGCTTGGCTCCTTGGTACAATAATAAACACTATCTACAGAAATCAAACTTTACGCTGCCAATCCCCCCTCCCACATCCCCCAAAATAAAACCCACAAGCCCAGCCCAGGCACACAAGCCAGTCTCATTATGGAGGTGGGAGACTCCAGCAAGTAAAGTGACTGGGACGCGGCCAAGAAAGAGAACCGTCTCCCTGATCTAACCTAGTTCCCTGCCACCAGAGCAGACAGACATATTTTCCACAAGTGACCTAAGATTTCCTGCACTCAGGTTCCCCAAACGGAACACTTTACTTCATATAACAGTTTCAGCAACACCAGCATTTCGCTCAGCTGCTCAGAAAACACCAAGGCTTAAGCACACGCTAGCACAGAAACCAACTTGCAAAGAGGTTGCGAGGCAAAATTCTAGTGAGATGCACCCACAAACAGTGTAATGTTTAAAGGGAACCACAGTGAGACACCTTCTTGTTCCACTGAGACATTCGAGAGAATGTATCAGGCTTACCCCAAAGGTACACCAAAGGACTTGGTGGAGGTAGCAAAGCCAGCATTTTCCCCTAATGCGACAAAATTAATCACTTCCAAGTGGCCTCTCGCAAACCTTTGAGTTGATTTGATTAGTGTAAGTATCTTCAGTAAAATCCCATTTGAGACATCAGCTTCTAGATCATAGGAAAAAGCCAAATAAAACACCACAGCAGCAATAACCTTTTCTAACACAGTAAATGACATCAAACCACAGCACAGAGCCTGCCAAAATGCAAGGCAAGATTTTTTTGGTGGGTAAGGTCCAGCAAAGCAACGATTCAGCATTGTAAGACAGAAATATCTCCTGCATGACTTCCAGAAACACTGAAAGCCAGCCCTCTGGGTGACATTAAGCCTCTGACTCATACCAGTGAGTCTGCAAGCACGCCTGTTTTTGTGGTAGTACATGATTTAGTCCCACCTATCTGCTCTGGACAGGCTGCACAGACAAACAACATGCATGTAATTAGCCTCCGAGTACTGTAAGCAAAGCAAGCAAAAAGATTATTAATCAAAAGCAAAAATCAGGGTGCACTCTGACTGTAATCTTCTCTTACCAATCATTTTCAATCAGATCTGGGCATCTTACTCAGAGCTGCAGCTGACCATGTGAAAAAACACGTTTCTGCAGAGCTCAGCTCCAGCAAATATTGTGATTTATATCAAGAGCTCACCCGAATACATCCATCTTTCCCCAGTACCTATGAACAAGATCCTCTTAACAACTCGGCTAACCAGGCCAGTTTTGTTTTGTCAGTCAACATAGCAAGATTTCTTTCTGACTGCTTCAAAAACTGAAAATTGTTCCAGCATGACCACAAAAACGCAGCCTGTGGATGAATCAGATATTCTGTTCAACAAAAGCCTCCAGCAAGAGCTGGAGTTCTGCTATTCTTAAGTAAAAAAAAAAAAAATCCAACAATAAAGAGGTTGATGCTGGTCCTGGCCTCAAAATCTTTCCAGTCTGAAGTCTCCAACCCAGAAATTGGTCCTCACAAGCAGGACTGGTGGGTTGCCTGTTGCTCCCCAGACGTTAATGCAGTGTAACCCTGAGAACCCTGTTGATGTCAACACGACAAGGCTCCGTGCCCCTCCCAGCAGTGAAAAGGAGCTAGCAGGACTGAGCCTAAAATCTTCTGTGATCACATTTCTCAGTCCCTCATTTCCCTGCACTCTAGTAAAGATGGCACGACTAATCCTCTCTTTTAAAGCATGGTAGCAGTGTTTTTATGGCTGCAGAAACAATTCGCAGAGGAACAAATACATTTGTTGCTCACAAAGAAAACTCTTCACATGCAAAGAGCTAGAGGCATCACACTTAAGTTACAACACTGGGAAACCAGCAGTTCAGTTACAGAGTGCACTTAGTTACTGAATTATTAATGGGGTGGAAGTTTTGAAAGAGAGTGAGAAAAGTGAGAAATACCACTACATCTCTGATTCAGAAGCTCAAGAGCTTCCAAAGTAATGTAACACTTCCCATCTGCAGTTTGCAGCATCTGAACAGTAACCCTGAAAATTCTGCACTTTGATTTTACCTCACCTAAAGCTTTGCTGTAACCACTGTTCACATTCCTCATTTTCTTCCCCCTTTTTAGCTGCTAATTTGCTCCACGGGGCATTTGCACGAAAGACCTTACTAGAAAGAAGATGCAACACAGAAGATGGCTTAACCTCAACTACAAAACAAGGAAGTTGCAGAACAGCAAAACAGAGACACTGACACAAATGATTCCTCTTTATGTGCACTGAGATGCTGGGTATGTTTCTTAATGGTCTTTCTGGAGAAGAAATTACATTTAAACAATCTTTCCTACAGGCAGCCACTCCTCAGTTTCCTGTTCCTGTTGAAGAAGTTGCTGGCCATCATTCTGTAAGCTCTTTTTTTAGTAAAGTATTCTTCTGAAAGCAAAGGGCATTGGCAAGCCTGGCTCAGTCCCACACTGCCTTTACTTACAGCTTTCTTGGACTTCTTCTTGGTGGAACGTGCCTTCTTTGCCTTCTCGATGACAGCATAGAGGGCAAAGCAGAGCCGCGCCATACGGGGAAGATCACAGATATTAATATCAAAATCCAGCCTCTGCTTCCACACTGGCTCCGAGCACACATTCACTTCAGAGCTGGACACTGTCTTGCACAGCATCTCATTGCCATGAAAGAGACCTGCTTGCACCACCAGCTGAGGGAAGGAGAAATAAGAGAATACCATGAATCCACAGGGACTTGATCTGTTTGCTGAAGAAACATGATTAGAAGAGGAATGGGACAGGGCATCCCCTCCCCTCAACAGGATGCCCTACTCTTATCTCCTTCCTTATTCAATGAGACATTAAGTTCCTTAATCTTGCTATTTACTCAACTGCAGTAAGGGCACCATTATCTTTTTACTTAATGAGGACTTGTAAGAGCTGCTTAATCGTTGCAAAATGCTTGGGTAATCCACTGGTAAGAATATTACAGTTTTCACCCTGTAAACCCAGGCAATATAAACATTCACCAAACCTTGCCCATCAAGATGCTGCAAAATCTCAGGAACCTGTCCCGCTGAAAAGGCAGGGCAGACACCAAGAGCTGGGCAAGGGCTTATGCCAAAGAGGAGGCAAATCCACATCACAGGAGAAGGGCATGGGCAACCAGCCGAGCCCCAAAACAGGCCTGCAATGCAGTGCCAAAGGCGAGCTGTCGCCAGGGGCACATTTGCCTGCAAATTCACACTGCTCTTGCAGTCTGCCAGATCACTGTACAGCTGATCGGCACTTCAAGCTCATCCCCAACTTTTCCTCTTGTTAGAGTATTGCTGGCCAGTCTGAACCACAGGCGTCCTCCCCAGGAGACACTCCCTGCAAACGGCGGAGCACTGGGCAGAAGAAATAACTATTTCATTGCCTGTTTCTTTATAAAGCCTTGCCCTGCAGAACACACGTATATGTGATATATTCTTGCCCTGTTTCCTTCCTTTCCCAACAGGCAGCCATTCCCCTCCTGCTCATCTGCCTGCTCCTCCTTCGAGGCAAACACCCTGCAGACCTCAGGGCATTTCTGTCTTAACTTCACCAGTCACCACCTCTCTCACCATTCTCTCTTCTCAGAGCCGAACTTCCCCTCCTCTGCCTTTTGCCAGCTTCCCTGCCCCTCCACACCACTGTCGAGCGATATCGCCACCAGGCAGCAGCTCCATTCACTACTCAGAAACTGCTGCAGGGGAGTGTTTCTAAGGTCGCTGGGCTGCTGGCTAGCAGTGTTCCTGTCCCCTTCCTGTTGTGCTGCAGCGCAGAAACTGCCCAAGGGCTGAATGAAGCACAATGGGGCATCACGTGAGATCGTGAGATTGAGCTGTTGGCCCCTGCTTTCCTCACCACACAAACAAGACAGATTCTGCCGGGAAAGCCAAAACACAAAACCAAAACCCCAAACTGAGTCAGTACCTACCTTCATTCTCTCATCCGCATTGACTTTGCTGCCTTGCACCAACTCAATGTAGAAAGGCTGCTCCAAGGACCAGAGAGAACCATAGTTTGGCTAGAAAGAGAAAAGGGTTCTGATCAGAAATAGATGCAACAAAGGCTTCTCAAGCCAGCGCCAGACCTCTTCTCTCATCACATGCTTTTTGCATTGCATCGCTGGTGGGCAGCATGAAGTCTGTGACAACCGGGAAAGTTGTGGAGGGGGCTTGAAGGCTGACTGGAAATTCCCAGCTCTTAGACCCCAGCTTGGAACCCGTCCTGAGAGAGGCAAGGAGAACCATCTGCTCTTCCCAGGCAAGAGCAGCATCTCCATCAATGGACAAGTTGAGGGTGACCCCGCTTGGTCACTGTCTCCCTCTTACCTTTTTCTTAGGGAGCGGGGGGGGCTTAGCAGCCATCTTCAGGGGGCTGGCAATACAGTTGGTTTGCTCATCTCTCATAGCAATGATCGTGGAGGAGTGTACCATGGTCAGGTGGGGCGTCAGGCCTCGGTGCAGGCAGCTGCGAATATACTGCAAAGAGAGGACAGAGTCAGGACAGATGAAACAGAGCCAGGCAGGCAAGAGCTGCCAAGCAAAGCAGAACTGGCTGAAGCAAAAACAGGTGGAAGGAGTAAGGAAAGGACACAGCAACAATGAAAATTCAGTTTTAATTTATCTCCTCTTGCTTTATAAACCTGCAACTCACTGGACTCATGTTGCCAAAACTGAGAATATTAAGTGCCTTTTATAGCTGGCATTTCATAAACTGACTCAAACGACTACATTAAGGTAAAACACTGAGAAGGATGCAGCACTCCCAACAGGAGTTTGCCCTGCCAGAGGAACACAGGATACAGGATTAGTTGCCCACCTTTCAGGAAGGGAATCCCCAGCCCACCATGCAAGCAAACAGACGTTTCTAGAACCATAATCTATAAATGCATTTACACAGCACTTAGTAGCCAGGGACGGGTTTAGCTCACTAGCCCCCAAAACTGTAAGGATCTGTTTGGTTGCTATAAGTATCCCTTGCCCTAAGTAGCACCTAGTTCCTGCCATCAATGTGTTCCGTTCCTGTAAACAGCACTGCCTCCTTGCTGGAGGATAATACATCTCAATCCACCCTCCCAGCAGGAGGAGGCCATATGGGAACAGGCTCATTGATAAAATAAGACAAAAGGCTCACCTGGAACTGGTACAGGGGGTAGTTCCCATAGAGGTATTCACATTTCCCATTCACCTGCAGGGTGTAGTCCTCTGGGTTTTCCACAGTCTCGTGGCGGAAGACAGTAGCCTGCTTCTTGATAGCATAGCTCATTAATGTGATGGGGAACTCCCTTGGTGAGATCTGGAAAGTGAAGCTCTCCTGCAATCGCAACAACACAGCATACACTGTCAAACACCAGCAAAGGGCTGAAATCAGCACAAGGAGCAGCAGTAGCTCAGCAGACAGGTAACAACATTCCTGTTGCTGATAATAAAGAGAAGGATAGAAAGGCAGAATTACCCCCCAAACACATCAGCAAATAAGTAGGGATGTTTGCCAAAATGGGCAGAAGCACGTTTCAGCAGTGCAAGTGCAAGGCTGGAAATCAGGAACTTCAGTCCAGTTTAAGCAGAATCACCAGTTCATGTGGTTACTAGTGATTAAAAAACTTCCCCACTGTCATTCCACCAGCAAGGCAGAGGGTGGCTAGGGTCACCATGCTCAAACACACTGCTCTGGAAGGCCCTTCTTCCATGGGAGGGGGAGCTCCTGCTTCATGCCCAGGCACAACATGCAAAAATCACATTAACCAAGGGTAGCAGGCAAGAACAGGGCCCCATGGGCAACATAGACTGACACCTGCAAGTGTATGCTGAGCGTGAGTTGAGCAGATTCTGGGGCTTCAAAAGGCATGGCATGTATTGGGTTCTGTGCTCCTCTCCTACCCAAGCCCAAAAAGCTTTCCACCACATGTGCATGCAGCAACCTCAGCTACCAGCTAACCAGGACACCCAACGCATGTTCAGGAAGGGGAACAGCTCCCTTGGCTGGAGGCTGAGAGTCTCCCTCCCAGCCATCTCCACAGGCAAAGGAATCTGGAGAATGAAGATGAACACTGAACACATAGAAACACTGTCCACGCACACATTATTCTGTCTCCAAATGCCCAAAGGTTTCCAAAGGGAAAGCACAAACCAGTTAAACATTGTCACAGAAAAGTTTGTGCTTTACCCCGCCAGACTGAAACTTGACGTTGACAAAAATATTCTTGGTGGGGGTATGTAGAGGACCAGTCCCCAGGCCTTTGGCCATGGGCTCCAGCTGCAAGGGGAAGTTATACTCCATCCAAGCTGCCCAGGTAAGCTGCTGACGCTTTGCTGCTCTCTCCTCACAGAACTGGCACATTTTGGTGCGGAAATCATTCACCTCTGGATCCTGCACAGAGTCGAACTCATGTAAACCTAAGTGGAGAGTAAGAGAGGAAGACAAAATAAGCACGTACACCCAGTGGGGGAAAAATCAGCCTTTGATAATCAAGCGTCTGTGAAAACAGTCTTCCTAAACACATGCTTAATATTTGGCCAAAAAGAGAAGAGTCAGTCAACCTAATAGTAATTGCTTATTTACTTTGCACAATTGCACTGACTCAACTACTGTAGCCCTCTGCCAGCAGGAAAAATCGCCCTTTTTGGGTCTGTACACACACTGTTCCTTTATCAGATCCACCAGAGGATCTTGCTTATTTCCAAACTTGCTCGTTCCATCTCCTGCATGAGCAGGGCTCCATCATTATTCCACACGCAGCCAGGCCGGCTGGGACAGAAGCACGTTTCACCTACACAGCCCTGTCACCCCTGCCACCCTCCTGGCGAGACCAACAATGGGGGAACTGACCTTTTCCAATGAGCAGGCTGATCTGGGAGTTAATCACCTTCTTGACTCTGTCGCCTTCTCGAGCCACGAGCCGCAGTACAGGTAGGAAGGGCTGGATGTCACAAAGCCGCCGTTGCTCATCCTCCAGCTCTTGCTGTTCCGCTGTCTGGTTGATGCACGTGAAGACATAGGCTTCGGGATCACTGAGCATATGGTACAGCGGCTCATACTGAGCATGCTTCCACACCACCTGGGCCAGACCAACAGCAGGGTGAAACTACCACTGAGCTGCCAGAACTTCGTCTTCCTCTTACTGCTGCCCCACAACCTCGCTCTCCCGAGACGCACGCTTTAGCGAGGGGAATGCACGGCCAAACCTTGCCCCAGCGCTCCTGGGCCTGCAATCACAGGCTGCTTTTCAGCCATGTCTGGTGGCTCCAACTCATGCTCAACTGGGTAGATTTATTTGCAAGTGTCTTTAACTGACTTCCCTTTTTCCTGCTTGCCATTTGTTTCAGGCAAAGTAAATCCCTCAACCTGAGTATTTAAATAACCCTTACCTGAATTCCTCACATTAAGTACCTGCCGACTGCTTGCCTTGTGAAAGAGAGGTATTACTGCCACTGGAAACAAATTGGGTTAAGTAACTTGCCCCCAGTAACATGAAATCTGTGACAAAAACCAAGAACTTTCCTGAAGTCTTCTCAACACTACCCAGTTCCCAGAGATCCTTGGCTCCCAGTGGATGGCACTTCCACATGACTGTTCATATTGCATTTCTTCACTCTCATCCTAAGCGCTTGCTATAGGAGACAAAACTCAGGAGCAGATGGGCCTCTGCTCTGACCCAGCCTGCCTACTGGCTGTGAAACACAGACCTGCAACTTCACAGCAGGAACCAAGCAGCTCTACTTACAGGCTTTTTAGTTGGGTTTGGGTATTTTTACCTGAAAATTTCAGCAGGAGAAAATGTAGAATTATCTGGCACTGTGTTCCTGTCCCTTGTGATCTGTGACTCATCTAGGCCAGGTTGCTGCCGCAGAGAAAACCTTTTCCCCCATTTTCCTTCACTCTCCCCTAGTCCTGCTTCCCACACAGGGAAACAAGGAAGCAACTATATTTTGTTTACACGTGGTTTCACTGTAGTATTTTACCCCTCAAATGAAACAGTAAAAAAAAGTCCTCTCTATCATTACCAGTCCCAATTTTCAGTATTCAGTTTCTGTGAGGCAAGAGAAGGCTGGGCTGGCATCCCGAACACTCTGAGTCAGCCCAGTATTTGTATTTGACTATTTGGGGGTGAGTTTTCTTACTTGACTATGCATACACCAGAGCTTTCATAATGAAAAACCCAGCCTGGGGACTAGTTGGGTCAGGTGAGCAGTAATTGACCACACAGCCCATGAGCCCTGTGTGGTCAACTCAGATCTGCCCTCACTCCATCGTTACTCTAATTCTTACCCCAAGAATGGACAAGCACCCAGAGAATTGAGCCCGAGCACCACCACCAGCACCCAGTTGCTGGCAATCTCAGTGGCTAGACATGAGTTTAGTGGATTGTAGAGGCTGTCACAAAGGAAGGGCTCTCACAGTGAGTCACAAGGAACTGTCTCAGAGCAATGCAGAAGAAACCCAACTTGCACTGAGTTAAGACTCAACACATTTCCCCAGGTGCTCCCCAAGAACAGACTTGTCATTCCAGGAGACTGCAGATAAGACTGTGGAACAAGGCTGTTACCTGCTTGATGGTGCCCAAGCTAGCATTGCAGGACACAGAGAGGTTTAAGTATATGCCTGTGGGCAGCAGGAAGTCCACCTGGATGTTTTGGTTTTCCCCCTTGGACCAGAATTCCATAGGGCAGTAAATGCCTGGGGGCATCCTGCTCACTTCTTGGCTACCACCTGCAAGAAAAGGAAAAATGTCTGTTGCTGTTGACTATATAATATCTCCTCAGATCTGTGCTGGGCTCTGTGGAAAGTTAATGTGCAAAAGAACCCAAAGAAAGGAAGGTTAGCATATCCTTATAGCTCAGGAAAATATACGCCTTAGTCAAATTTCCAGTCCAGTGCCTTTAAGCCACAGAGGCGTTCTTGATTTAAAATTTGCTTCTATTTCAATGCAACCCTTTCTTAATCTCTTCTAGACTGGGATTAACATCTACATCTGTATTTGACAAAGAAATTGAAGAATTATCTTCACTTGAGAACGAAGGCACTTGTCCAGTAGCTCATCTACAACCAAGCAGCCAACAAACAATGAGTCCCTACCCTTGGCTTTGCACGGCAATCCTCAGGCCACATGCTCCAATCTCCACTTTGTTTCTCCAGACCTCAGTTCCAGTCTGCAAGAGGGAAAGAGAGGTGTTGCTAAGCATTTTGAGCATGCATGCATTCTTATACACACAAACAAATAATACTCTACTGGATATCCCCCCTCTACAAGTACAGGAAAAATGAAATTTAAGGCTAAGGCAATCAAAATGGGTTTGTTAATCCCATCTGCATCCTTTCACTTTCAATTTATTCTCAGGACATCCAAAGAACGCAAATAAGAGAAAAAGAATCTCAACGCTATCAGGTACAAAGTATTGTTTTCAAACACAGCGTAAGTGCCCACATGAACAGCTAAAACAAAAGGCATTCAGCAGAAGCCCGTTGCAGGGTTTCTTTCTTAAAGACATGTAATATCAAACTCAGAGGAACTCTCCCGCTCCATTCATTTGGCCAGAAGCAAAACACTGCAGCAGTACAGAACTCCAGTTTCCTCCACAGAGGACAGGCAGCAGAGTGTGGCATCCCCATGTACAGGAGAAGCTTGGAGCTGTTAGTAGGAGCTCCTAGCAAGAGACAGGTAAGTGGATAACTCCCTTCAACCACTGCAGCAGAGAAACCAGCTCACCTATATTCCCTCTCACTTACCAGAGAGTTTTTCCACCAGGACAGCAGAGAAACATGCCAGTAGTGTAGCCCGGAGGGTGCTCACGCAGCCATGGCTCGTAGCTGCTGTGGAAACCAAGGCTTCAGCCTCCTGCCAGTCTGACTCTTTGCTGGTTCTAAATTCAGCCCTACACATGCCCTGAGCAATTCTAACCGTATCGTTTATCCTCAGCCTATGAAACCAGTACAAAATTTGCTCATTCACAGCCTAAAATATGGCTTTGCAGCTGTCAGACAGAGTACAAACTTAGAAAGAAACTGAGCAATGTGCTGCTGGAGATTGGGGTCTCCCAAATCTTGAAGTCCTGCTGGCAGCTTCTCGTGAGCCAGCCCTATGCTTCAGTGTGACAAGCAGCCCAGCATCTTATCTGGCAGTGCCTGGGAGCGCAACACTTCCCCATCAGCAGTGAGGTAAGGATTCCCAGAAATATGAGCTATGTTTTATCTGTCCTGCTTCCTCAGTGCACATGCTGTATCACACAGAGACCGGATGCAGAAACCGCAAAACCACCCATGTGCCTTAAGAGGGAGGGAAGTAAAAAGGGGAGGAGGCAAGGTTTGCGAGTTTGAATAACGCAAAACAAGCTTGCTTCGTCTTCTGCTCATTAACAATAAGGCCAGCAAGTTTCTGGAATATCTGCTACCCCAGCCTTTCCCAATGGCAACAAAAGCAGCAAACTACCAGGACTCTACTGACCAGCAGAGACAGAAGACATAACAATGGCTGAACTGCTTCCTTCTGCTGAGAACTTCTACCTGATGCCACAGCCCACCAGATATGAAGGGCCTTATCTAAGCTATTAGCACTACAATGCCAAGTTCAGGTTGCTCAATACCTTGTCTTTCCAAACTCACCAATTATCACCCCATGTGGAGGGATTTTTCCAAGAGAACCTGGAGTGGATATGCCAAAGGAAGAATAACTCTGGACTTCCACGATCTCTAACTCTTCACTTACGACATCTCTCCCCTTCCCATTGCTAAATTCAGAATGCTCTACTAGTTGGACCTTAGATCTGATCCAGTGCGACAGTTTTTACATGAAGCAAGCTCTGCACATATTAATACTCCTGCACCACCCCACTTTCATCTTCCCTTTTGCCTTGGGAAATCGGAACCGAGTTCTCCAGGCTGTAACCTTGTTTGCACTAGCTTAACCTCATGAGTAGAAGTAATTACAATTCCCTTTTCTCTGGGTCATTTTGCTATTTGTGAACAGCCAAATGCAGCATCATTCCTTTTTGTCAGGGTTTACGCTACTGGGGTTGTTTGAGATATACTCATTATCTTTCACTCCACCAGTCTTTAAAAATTCCCCATTGCAGCTGCCACTTTTCAAAAACCCCAACATCATCCCAGATTTTCTTCCTGCTAGATAGACAGATTATTGTTAAAAATCCCATGTTATAGTAGGGTCTGACCTGTAGGTCTGGTAGCCTGAGGTTCAAGTTAATCAACCCACACTTGACAGAAATTAGTTTACTGCACAACTTGCATATCTCAAAGCTAGGGCAAGCAAGGGTGAGAGGTAAGTTTGTGTTTTAGTGGGATGCAAACCCACAGAACCAACCTCCAGCAGGTACACAGGCTATCAAAGACTCCTGCTTATCAACACCGCACTGTAGCTACTTACTCTCTACCACAAGCTGCCTCCAGTCCTCACCCTTCCTACTGCAACATACCCCAAAACATCTTGCTAGAGTACCTCCGCATTCCCCCACCTACATCTTCCTATAATACTTCTTCCTCCCCCACCAGCCACATCTCCCACAACCCTCAAACACTTGTTTCAAGTGCAAGGCAAGCACATTGCTGCCCTCTGCCAGACAGTTCAGCAGGACGGGATGCCTGTGGTGCTTGGCGCCCCAGGGACTAAGCAGCAGAACAGAGAGCCAGAACGCACCAAGCCCTTGGTCTACAGCTGGTGTGTACGTACACACCATCCAAGGGAGACAGACCTCAGGGCTGGCCAGCCAGGCAAACAAGCCATAATGATGTGTACACCCAAGCTAAAGACCTGACCCTCGTGCAGGTCAAGTATATTTCTCTGCAAACTTCATGTAGCCCCTGAGCTAGAGGTATGCACAGAACATCTGAGGAAACCACAGGGCCTCCAATACCTCCTCATTCATCCCAGGCAGCAGTTTTCCTCTAGCCCTGCTTGTACACAAGCCTGGCCTAAAAACTGCCCCATGATATGGACTTGCTTGGGCAGGACACCCAAGATCACATGCTGTAAAGGCTGCCTACAAGCCATGAAGGCGTACTGACTCCAGGAAAGAGTACTGCACAGGCTAAACGTTATTCTGTTGTTTCCTAAGACAGGCAGGGCCCCAGCTCCCCCAAAGAAAGAAGCACAGGGAGGCAGTAATGGAAGCTCTTTTCCCAGAAGCAGCAAGCACACTTGATGGGAACCTCAGATCTTGCTAAGAAGATGTGAGGAGTCACCAGCCCCAACCCAACGGGAGACCCCAGCAGTGAGATGTGCAGCATGTGGACTGTCTGGCGTACAGCATGGGCTGTGACTACTGTCTGCATGGGGCCACCTCAGCTGCTTCATCAGCCTGCAGATAAACAAGCTCTTGAACTGCAGAGCGCAGCATCACTTTGGTCTTCTCAGAGCACGTAAGAGGAAGAGAAATGCATGCTGTCACACACAGCAGGTCCCAAAGCATCAAGTACAAGCCCAATGATAGATTTCCATAGGTCCAAACACAAAGCTATTCCCCACAATTCCCAGAGAATTCAAGTGTACTCCCCTTTTCGCATGTATTTCTGCTCTATGGAATATTTTTGTAAAGGGAAAGTAAAAATCTGTGCAAGACAGACTTTCTCACGAAACTAGGAATGAAATACACAGGGACCCACTCCACACTGATCCGTGCCTCTGGTTCAGATCAGCCCAGTCAGCAGCAAAAACTCCCTGTAGCGGACAACTGCTCCATAATCCCTCGGTAATTTTGAGACATGGAGTCATTTCCTAGGAGAGCAATCAGGAAAGACACATCCATTGGTACTAATCACATATGGGCAACGAACCCACCTTACAATGCCCAGACCTCTTAATCACTGGGCAGAAAGAGAGGTGGAGAAAAATAACCATGAGATAAAATCCCAGGTTTCAGATGAAGGCAAATCTTCAACTTCCTCTCCCCCTCTTTCCCTCCTTTCATTATTCTGCAGGAAAGCTGCAGACTGCTTTGCCCTCTGTAAGGTTTCCCCTTACCTAATTAGTGTGAGGGCAATAAACATACATTTTTCCCCAAGGAGCAGAGATGACCAAGGCAAAGCTGATACGCACATGGGACTAGTCCATGCACCAGCCTGCCAGGACAGAACATAAAACCCCAGTGTTACTGGACGCCATATAATGAATGTAGGCACAACATCGGTAATAGAAGGGAGCGTATGTTTTGACTTCACACCCTGAGGAATACATAGTTGCGCAAAAAGGCAAATTTATGCAGAGTGTAACAGACACATTGGAAATTACCACTCAGTATTTAACAAGCCCAGCAGTCAACACAAAACACACTAACACAAATCTCCTCTGATGAAGTTTATCAACCACAGCTCTGGTGTTTACAACATACAACTGCTATTGAAAGGGGGGGGAAAAAACAACACAAAAAAAAAAGAGGAAAAAAAAAAGCAGCAAGCTAGCAAGATCACACATGGAGTAGTGTTCCACAAACCTCTGTGAGGCTGCAGTGTTAGACAGACACGGAAGCTCTAACGCCCACAAACAGATTACAAAATTACTAAACCCCAGGACTACAAAAATACCTTTCAAGTTTATAAGAAACGAGTGGCGCAGAGCTCACAGGTGATGTGTGCCGCGTGGGAGACAGCAGGAAGTCACTTTCATTGCAGGCATCAGCCTAGCCGGGGGAGGACACCACGGGAATTTTTATGTACACACGTGTTTGACACGTCTTTACCACACAATCAATACACTTAGCGGGTTTGAACCGACCCCAGGCTTTCACAGGCACAGACCCGCTTCAGTAAGTGTTCTGGAGGCATTTTAACCTTGGGCTTGCTTTTTTGGTAGGGGTCACGGAGTAAATAAAACAGGTCCGCTGTACACTGCGCGCAAGTCATTTGAGCATTGACAGACTGTGAAATTAACCCACAAATTCCCCTCCAGGAACAGACTGGGAAAACTCCCACAGCAGGTAAGCCTGCCTCCAGAGACACAGAAGTCAAACTGTGACTGTATGTGGGAGTTTTGTAGGGCTACTCCCCCTTTGCAGGGCTAGCTGGATACTCACAACCAGGTGCCAGCCCCTTAACTTAATCACACAGAAAAAATATGCTGTATCTGCTTCCCTTGTGGCGTAACATAAAAAATCCTGATTCAGGCTCCAGTCCCGTGATGTGGATGCAGCTAACAGAAGCTCATAGTAAGACTGGCGTTTGCAGCTCTGCCTGCTGACAGGTACTGACAACCTGGCTCTTTATTCATCTGAAAATGAACACGTGCTGGTGAGAGGTGCTACAAACAGCCTCAGGGACTGCCGGCCCGCAGAGACACGAGTGTCTGCTGTGCCCCATCCACCCCAGCTGAGCAGGGACTTCCAACGCATCAGATCAGACTTGATGCTCAAGCCAACCTGCAGGATCCACAGCAAGCTGGACAGAGAACTCACAGCAACCCCCCGCAGACTGGCACCAAGAGCGACTCTGAGCCTGGACATTCACCTAGCAGCAGCCTTTTGTGCCAGCAGAACAGCTTTGCTACCTTCTTGATCACCTGCTAATACCATTCATTTTTCAGGTGGCATTAATAGGATAGATTTTGCTCTTGTGTCAACAAAAGTGTTTCCTTTACAACTTCCATTAAGCTTCCTGTAAAACACAGGTCGGTGTCCCAACTGTGCTGTTAGGCCGTCACTGCTCTCTTTCAGTTCCTGACAGTGTTGCACCTTCAGTATAGACCTGAGTTGCACCACAGCTCTAATTCTCTCTGGTTCCTCCTTCCACACATACACACCAGTGCAAGACTTGGACCACGAACTAGGTAGGGAAAAAACAGGACCCCATGAAAAGGTGTGGAGAGGCATTCAAGTACTGAACAACCCCTGAAATCAATGCTTTCGTATCTTCAGGGTTCATTTCAAACCCTAGTTTAGAATATTCTAATCTCCTTTATTTAGTTTACCGTAATAAGATTTCTACATCTACCAAATGTAAAAATCAAATAAAGGTTTTTGCATCTTGTCAGCTTCTGTTTTGTACATTGATCTCATGTATCCTGCCACACAAATCCCTGCACCCATTCATTCATTTTTTCAACAGTAGTTAGTTGTTCATCCAACCTTACATAATGAACACATAGTTACATTGGTTCGATAACGCCTTTTATTAGAGATTTCTAAGCCCCTAATTAATCACCTTTACTTGCTACTTTGCTTACACAAACCATTAGTCCAAGGTAGACGTACAATGGAATCTGTCCAGAATGACTGGGCAAGGGATGAAAACGCACGCACCTAACTTTTCAGGCCTCTAAAACACTACAGAGCATTCCCTTCTCGACCAGAGGGGCTAATATAAACCAGCATTTATGTACCAAAATCAGCACCTTCCGCGCATCAAAATATCAGCAGAGAACAATGGATTTTTCCACCTTCCAAGGAAGCGTTGTCGCTATGTGGAGACTACAAGGATCAGGCTTTGAACAACCACTGGATCCAAAGCATCCCTTGGCTTGTGCCCTTCCCTTTATGAAATAAAGGCTCCTTCACTTTGAGCATTTACATTGCTCAATGCCCTGCCTTACACATGCACACCCCCATAAAACAGAGAAAAGTAATGGGAAGCAGAACTACACTAATGCAATCTGAACTGAAGCTAATCTTGTTTGTGTGCAGGGCTGATGATGAAAGGGGTTGTCAGCAAGGAAAGAGATAGGAAAGCAGAACGTAAATGTGGCGATAAAACCAGGCTGCAGTTCTGTGGGGCTCCCAGCTCCAGAGCAGCTAGAGAAAGAGCATCAGAGTGACATACCATCATTCAAGCTCAGCAGGACCTTACATCCAACCACAAGTAATAGCCACACGGAGGAAAAGCAGTGCTCAGGTAAAGCAATTAAAAAGAAATGGAAACGTAAAGCCATACCTCATTCTGGAAGTAAAATACTATCACTAGAGAGAGGCAGGGGAACATCAGGGAGTAAGAAAAGCATCTGATGGGAGGGCCTGAGAACCTTGCTCTGGTGGAAACTTTCAAGCACCCTTTTAGGCAAGTTCCTCAGTGCTGTCTGAGGAAACATCTAGTGGGAAACACTATTTAGTGGTCAAAGCAAGAGCCTGAAAACTGAGAGCTTGCAAAGTTCCATTCCTAACCCTCACAATTGTTTGATGCATGACTTCAAACAACTAACTCCTCTGTGTTTCAGTTTTCTCATACACAAGTATATCACACACAGAAGATGTCACAATTCTTAAATACTGGCAAAGTGGTTTGGGATCTTTGTGCTCTTGCTGTTACTGCTAATACCGGCACAGCCTAGGAGTTGGAGGAAGTTGTGATAAACTAAAAGGTTGCTGAAATTAGTCTTTTTCAACTGCTCCCACAAGCGGGCAATACCAGAAACTCAAGCACATCTTGCTGATGAAAACAAAAAAAAAAGTCATATGTTTCTAATAACCCTCCACCACTACATTCAACTTACTTTACTTTCAGGTTCACACCTCGAGCACATACAACACGCCGTGCTTAGGTGTTAAGAGCTCTTAGAAGACTTCCTCATGCCCTGCCAAAACACACAATCCGAAGCCAACCCCTAGTAGACACACACCGCTGTTGGTGACTAACCTCAGCAGCGCAGCTCAGACACCAAAGGACGGCCAGATGTTGCCAAGCGTTTGCCAACCTCTGGGTGACTCAATCGCAACGACAAGGTACCAAACCTTGCGAGTAAGGACCAGGGAGATACCCCAGCAGGATAAGACCCTCCCCAGTACCCCGCGGAGTCGGTCCGCAGGTGACACGAGTGAGTGCCACCCAGTTCCTGGCCCAACAAGGACGGCTGCCATCCGCCCGCCTCGGAGACTGGCAGAAGCACAGCACATCTCCTGCGCGGGGGCACGGCGTCCAGGGCTGCTCCCCCCAAAACCCACCTCCTACCCGCCGATTACCGACTCCTAAAACACCCCATTTTCATAAATACAGGTTGTTAAAGGAGCCCGAGGAGCGATTCGGATTTGCCGCAAACGGCGCGGAGACCAGACGCAGCCCCCCCTCAGCAGCGGGAGGGGCAGGCGCTCGCCCCTCCGGCGGGGCCCCGCTGCGGCTCCCCCCGGCGCCGTTCCCCCGGTCCCGGCGCCGTTCCCGGTGTCGTTCCCGGTGTCTCACCTGCGGTGCCGGCCCGCGGCGGCGGCCGCGCTGGGCTCCCGCGCTGCCGGCCCGGCCCCGCCCAGGCACCGTCTGCAAAGGGGCCGCCCGCGGCCCCGGCGTCGGGCACCGTCTGCAAAGTGCCGCACGCCCCGCCCAGCGCGCGGCCCACCGGTAACCCAGCGTCCTGGCTCAGGGTTAATTCATCTCAGTGATTTTACTGAGAGTCTCTTCTACTGCTTGGGAAAACAGCACTTTTAGAAGACTCTAGTGTCTGAATTGGCGAAAATATTTACTTTGTAGCCAGCTCTGGTGTGCGGGTTTCAAGGTCTCGGTGTTTTTGAACTCTCCAGGTGCAGGGACCAGGAGGAGCACTTGACCCAAACTGCCAATGAGGTTATTTCATACCATGAACTTCCCATTCGGTATAAATTAGAATGTTTGCTGAGAAGTTCTCTCCCTTTGTATGATTGCTGTGATCCCAACAACTCCTTGCCCCAGTGCCAGAGCCCTGAGCCCTTCCCTTCCTCCCGAAGCCGCAGTGCTCGCCGTGTCCCACACTGGCTGTCGCTGCTGGGAGTGCACGGCTTCTGCTGGTGGAATGGGCAGGGTATGATCCTTGTGTATTTTATATTGGTGTCTGACCAATATTGGTTCTTTAGTATTATTAATGTTACTTATTTTGTCTTATTCTATTAAATCTGTTTGTATTTCAACTCTTGGATTTCCTTGTTTTTTCCCCGATTCCCCTTCCCAGGTGGGGAGGGGTCATCCGGTGATAGAATAATTGTCTAAATGACAATAAGTTGTTGTGGGTTCTTCAAACCATAGCACCCTGCACACCAGTTACTCTGCACTGGGCACCAGCTGTGCATTGCGCACCACTGGTCCTGCACCAGTCCTTCTGCACTGGGCCCCAGTAACTACAGCTGCGGGTTGTGCATCATGCACCAGTAACGCTGCAGCAGGGATGTCGTCGTGCCCCAGGTAATCCATCACTGCCCAGCAGTCCCCCCCCCGTCACGCACAGATTGCTCTAGCTGTGTGTCACACACCAGTAATCCGTGGAGCACTGGTTGGTGCAGCCTCGTGCACAAGAAGACACACAACAGGGCATGCAACACCCCCAGGAGAAATCAGCCCTGGCAGCCAAGCACAGAAAACGTCCGAAGCATTACACAGCTGCCACCGTCCTGAGGCAGCTGACATGGTGTGTGCAGTGGGGACACACCGCTGGTAACACCAGACGACAGCCCCGTTACTGCCAGAGCTGAAGGACAAACTATAGGACACAATGCTGAAGGCAGGCCCTAAATCCACGTGTGTGTGCAAAACTACTCACATAGGAGATTTAAAATCGTTTGCGATTTGCTCCTTCCCTGGAAAGGGCTCCTTTGACAACCTCAGTCATGCAATTGTCCTTTCTCCATCTGGAAAACTTTTGTGCCATAAGGATGGGGAGGACCCCACATCCCAAAGGGGAGTCAAGTGACTCTTGGGACAAGAAGAAATGCCTCCAAGGCAGGTGAGGTGCCCGCAGTAGGAGCAGGGTAGCAATAGGTTGTAACACGCCTGGTGTTTCACTCACACCTGCTCATGATGGGGAGAGAGGAACAAAGACACCTTTACATGCCGGATACCCGGGACACACAGGCTATCTGCCTGGTTTTTTTTCCTCCCCCGATCTGTTGCAGAGGGAAACGCGCCCAGGCACCAAACCGTTGTGCCAGGGCCCATCATCCCACCAGTGTCCCAAGGGCCGGCCACTTCTCAGACACCCTGTGGGGCTGCTACCACCCTTTTGCACAGAGCGTCTCTCTGACTCGTCACAGGAAATTAGTGGTTCCAAAGAAGCAGCAGATGGGGATAAGAAATGTTTCCAGCGTTCAAAGACAATCACTCTCCTCCGTCTCATTAAATTTTCAGCAGCAATTAGATATCCAAAGACCATTTGCTCATTTGAAAAAATCTCTTTTCACCTATCTCCTCTTGCACTTGAGAAATGCCCACTACGCTTTGGGTCACGGATAATAAGAGACTGTGAACCTGGATTTGTGCTTTTCATTATTTCACTCCCACACATGGAAACAAACAATCTTGGTATAGGACATGGTTAGTGCGTTGCCCCGACTGCTCCTGCAATTTTATGACTCCCAGAATCACCATTTTTCCTAAAGCTTCTACTGCTGGAGGCATGTGATTAAGGTATAAATTCCTTTTTTTCCATGTTATAATCCAATAAAAGCTCATTATTCTTGCAATCTGACTCATTTTTTTCCCTGAACACTACTAGTTGGCAACATGGATACCTTACCATCAGTACAAAATGTGACTGCTGAAACATTCGTTCTTCAACTCTATTTGAATCTACTATCATGTCTTAATGTGACCTTTTAAAGCTCAGAACTGTCTATTTTAAATCATCGGCCCTGACATGTGTTGAAGATATTTTTAACAGACTGTTTACAGGAATTCTGGTTTCTGTTCTGCTATTTTTTTTCCTTTTCAACAGCTTTTCTATTCATCATCTCCAAGTTTCACATATAGGACTGTACCGAACACTTATAGGACATTTGCCCACACGGCCTGTGAAAAATTGGACAACAGAAACTGTAGGGAAGGGAAAAAGCATCTGAAAGTCAACTGTAGACAGCAGAAAGACAAATAGACAGGAGGAAAGGGATGACGACTTTTCAGGCATTCTGTGTCACACATGCTGGCTCAGGGTACAAGTCTTTGCAGGACGAGGAGTGCCCAGAGCTCGCAGGAGAGAGGAGAAACTCCCTGCAGATGGGGATAAACATCCTGCAGTGCTTGGCTAGTGTAAAGGGCTGCTGTCTATTATACATTCAGCAAAGCCAAATCTAAAGTGTGATTTTCTTTTCATCTTTACTCTATAGCTCAGTTACAATGACTACTCACACGAATACCTTCTTTTTATGCCCCCTTTTCTTCAACAAAGATTTTTTGAACCTGTAGTCTTAATTATCAGTCTCTCATAGCTCCACCTCTTGGCATTTATCCTCACATCTTTTTTCAGGTAGTTTTCTCTCTTCACTGGTCCCGGTGCATCATTCTTGCACATCTCCTTACCGCCTTGGCATCCCTTTACACAATGGACGTGGTTGGAAACACTGGCCGTACAGCACCCAGCCATCTCCCTTCCCTTCTCTACACCAATTTGCTGCATGAGAAATTTAGCCAACGCTCATAGCCTAGATGAGACGGCTGGTCAGCTTTTGGAGGAAAAAGGAACGGGGGAGAAAGAGGAAGAGGATGACAACAAGCAAGTAACGTAACCACAGTGCCTTGGTATTTACAGGACTGCCTGGCAAGAACACTTTCAACTGCCAGTGGGGCACCTGGAGAGAAAAACACCATGCCTGCCCTCCTGGGTCCCGAGCCACATAGGTGTTGGCAATTTTAGTAAATAGTAACATTTGTGAAGCTGTATTCACCATTTCTACAGACAAGGCTAGAATCCGCCTCCTCTCATCCTCCACTTACTGGGGTATGGGGTAAACAAACAAACAAACAAACAAACAACCACCCACCCCCAAACTCACCACATCTAATTGCACCACAAAGCAAACAGGAAGCCAGAGCAGTTTTAGGAGAGCTGAAACTATTTGCTCCATGTGGTTAACACTACCCAACAGGCGGGAAACCGCGCTTTTGCTTCAGCTATGCAGTTGGTCTGCAAATACGACTGGTAACTCGCTCTTATTTAAAAGTCAAAAGAGGGTTTTTTTGGCAACAAGATCTGAAATAGGATCCCAGCCGCATGAAGTGTACAGCGCTGATCCACAGCAGCTATCACGGAGGTGAGCAGCAGAGCGCATCTCTGCAAGTACAGACCCAGGGTACACCCTTCCCTGAGAAATGCCCGTGGACAAACCAAACAGTACTTCAATATTTGAAGATCACTTTTCTTTTTTGTATCTTACACGAAGGGTCTCTGTGCTACAGCATAATGCTGCACAGCTACAGGATTTTCATTCTTTATTGGGATGTTTTTAAACACATTTATATATGCAGGGCATCTAGGCTCTCTTGCAAGCAAGCAACAAGCACACTGAAGCAAAGTCAGGATATTAGGATAAACTGTACGAAGGATTTTAGCTGCACCTTACAGCCTCCAACTGCTGTACACATTCATTTTCATATTTTGAACTTTCCAATTCTCCATCTTCAAATAGCCGGAGCTGCCACAGCCTTATCAATTACAATGAGCTTAATACTGCTGTATTTTATGAATGTTTATTCAAGTAGAACACAACGTGAAAGGGAAGACTAGACCTTCATCACTTTGAAAATCAGTGCTAGTGCTCCGAGGAAAGTGTTGACTAATCTAAACCAACTGCAGATCCAAAACCTCCTAAACTTTGTTGGGGAAATTCAGATACGAATTCACAATTTTAATGTCAAGCCCCACATGATTATTCATACAGCAGTCAGTGGTATGGTAGGACATTGCAGATAACACGCACAAACTGCTCAACTAGCCAGGAGTATTATCAAAGCAAACACTCATCCCAGGGAAACCAAGCTCTGATCTAGCACTGGGATTGCAACAGCACCAACCTAATTTGACATAAATTCCTGTTTGATAGGAATATAGCACTACTACTAATAAATAATAAATGGTAAATGTTAATATATTCAGAACATATACACTTTCATTTGTACTGCTTAAAAAACTTAAATAGTATGTACTGTAAAATCTGCATACCCAAGCTTTTCCTCCTTGACACGCAAGAAAACCAAGTCACAGAAATGAATTGGCCAAAAGTTACATAGGGGGATGGTGGAAAAAATCAGGTTACATCTCTGGAGTCCTCACAAAAGGAATTGTTTTTTTTAGGGTAACGTAAATTTATTTGTAGAACATCTATATATTCAGTGACGAGAAGAAGAAAGAAGAAATGTGGAGGAAATCACTGAATCACGGAATTTTTTCCAGAGTTGGAAGGGACCTCTAGAGATCATCTAGTCCAACTTCCCTGCTAAAGCAGGATTGCCCAGAGCACATCACTCAGGACTGCATCCAGGCGGGTCTTGAAAGTGTCCAGAGAAGGGACTCCACAACCTCCCTGGGCAGCCTGTTCCAGTGCTCTGTCACCCTCACCGTAATGACATTTTTTCTCATATTTGATTGGACCTTCCTATGTTCCAGCTTGTGCCCGTTACCCCTCGTCCTGTTACTGGGAACCACTGAAAAGAGTCTGGCTCCATCCTCCTTAAACCCACCCTTTAGATACTTGTAAACACTAATAAGGTCCCCCCTCAGCCTTCTCTTCTCCAGGCTAAAGAGCCCCAGCTCTCTCAGCCTTTCCTTGTAAGGGAGATGCTCCAAACCCTCAATCATCTTTGTTGCCCTACACTGGACTCTCTCCAGTAGTTCCCTGCCTCTCTTGAACTGGGGAGCTCTTGAACAGTATTCCAGTTGTCGCCTCACCAGTGCAGAAGTAAAGGGGGAGAATGACCTCCCTTGACCTGCTGGCCACACTCGTCCCTATGCAGCCCAGAATTCCGTTGGCCAAATGGTGACTTCCGTTGAAATGGTGACTTAAAAATCCAGTTAGGTCCACAATAATTCCAGCAGGTTGGGAGGTGACTGGGCAAAGGACAGCAAGTGCATTGGGACCCGTGACTGGTGGAAACATAAAGAGATGATGGACAATGACCATCCAGGAAAGATCTGCAAGGAAGGCGATCCCACAGTTCCTATGATAAGGTGGGCTCCTGCCAGGGCTGAGGAAGGGCAGGAAGAAGGCTGTGAGGGCACAAAGAGAATTTCCCCAGGCAGAGAAGGGCAGTCAGGAAATATGAATTTGCTGCAGCCAGTGGTGCAAGGATTGCAGGGCAGTAGCCCCTGACACGGGTCTCAGGAGAGAACGGAAAGTAGTAAAAGGCTGTGTTGAATAAAACTGAGAGGAGAAATTCACCACAACACCTTCTTAAAATGAAGACTGAAACTATCACCTCTCTCAAGAGGTCAGTATCACACACCTCAGGTTCCACTTTCTCCCAGCTCAAGTCCCACAAAAATGGCATGTCCCCTGCAAAGGACAAGGCAGGGGACAAACACCAGGCAAGGATATTTAGGGGAAGAAAACCCAAAGGGTCAAGGGCATATCTACCAGCTTTACCCAGTATGGGCTGCATTACCCTGGGGGGACCACAGGTACAGGGACACCGAGCACCCAGCTCTCTGCTGCCCTGGGCTGACCCCTGCCTTGCTCTGCTACCTTGTCACATCCCGAAGCACACATCCTTAACCAGCATCTGTTTCAGCATTGTTTTTTCTCCTATTCTTCATCTATGCTCAAGCAACCTTCCCAGAAGGAGGATATTTCTTTGAAGAAAAATGCGGCAGTTATTTTGTAGCTTGGACTCTGGGACAGCTGAGTGCGCAGTGGTTACAACACAAATTGTTTTTCTTTCAAGAACAAGGCCACAGTTTGCTTGTTGATATTGTCACAAGAGATATTTCAGAGAAGAAAACCGTGACAAAGCCTCAGCACATTTTTCTCTTCGTTTGGTGGACATGCATTCAAACAAAAAACTCATTAAGTGAAATCTTTCTTTGAGCTGTATAGGAGCTGATGGTGAATTATTAGGGGAAGGGATTCAAGGACCTGAGCAGCCTGTTGGTTCAAGGAGCCTCTGAAATAGCGTCAAGCTTGGGACCCTGAACGACAGAGAGAAGGGAGAACGATGACAAAGATACTCAGCTCTCTTGCTGAAGGCCAGAATCATGTACTTTGGTGTCCTTGTCCAGATAAAAAATGCTGGTTTATTTGTGTGACTACGCATTTAAATGAAGGATATCATAGACTTGAGAACAATGCATTCCTTCACAATTTCCCCATAAATGTTTGCAGAGGAAAAATAAGCAACAAGAACTGACCTGAGTTAGCTGCAGCAAGCAGCTGAGATTCCTATCTTGATCATCAGCAACATCACAGGACTTCTAAAGCAGAAAAATCCCTGGAGGCAGTTCTCCTTAGGAGGTTATCAAAATGAACCAGGAGCCTTGGTTTGATACCTCCTCGGTTGTTTCTTCATCAGAATTTCAAAGTTACAACCCCTGCCCGTGCCAAAGTATTGCATTAAGGAAAAAGGAAGTTCTCGTAATTGTTGGTGTTGCAAGCAGCACAACATCCCAGAGAACAGAGTGGAAGGTATTAGTCAAATGGTAGATGGGAGGAGATGCTACTGACCCAGTTCTGCAAGATACATGAAGCTACTGCTATGGCAGGGATACAGTTTGAGTTGCTGATTGCAAAAACATGAGACAAAACGGTTTGGGGAAAAAACACAAAACTAAACCAATACCCACAAAATCCCCCACCAAAATTACACACGCTGCTCCGAAAACCCAAACCTTCATGCTTTCAAGGACGGGACCTGGAGTAAGGTACTCAGGTTTTACTCCTCATACTGGCACTGATGCCATGGCCTTTAATAAGTTGTTTCACCTGTTTCTCTGTGTGAGGAATACAGAGAATATTACTTCCGTGTTTCACAGGGCATTTTGTGAGGCTTTGCTGTTTGTACAAGTCATTTGAGGTCTTTAACTGGTGGTGCCACAGAAGTTCAAAGCATCAGTGTTTCAACACAGAATATCGTTTACTTCTTTATCACTTCAAAATACAATTGCATACATACACACAGCATTTCCCCACTGCCTCTCAAAACCCCACTTCTGTTGAAGGTGGTTTTTTGATACAAAAACAAAGAACGACAAATATAAATGGACAGAAGCTACATCCCTTTTCTGACTATCGGTTCTTCAGGAGGGACAAACAATTTCCTCTCATTTTTTTGCAATACCATTTCTTGGGAGTACTTATTTTTGCAGAAAGCGAGTGATCTATAAAACCATAAATTTCCATTATGAGTTGTAACCGCCTGTTTAACTAAACCACACTATTTAATCTTGAAATTACTGTTAGGGGATTCTGGATCCTTTTCTTTGCTACCAGAAGAAAAGCAGCACCCCGTCTTCCCACCCTCAGAAGTACACTTTAAGTTCACATGAGCACTGGGTTCTCAAAAACTATAAAACTAGATCTCAGCACTAAAAAAAAAAAAAAATCCTTCATCCAGTTTGGGAATTTTGGGGGTCTGTATTAATTGTTTCCAGTAAGACCGGATCTTGCAAACTTTTGTGTGGGTGGCTGTCTGCACGCTGAAGACAGACAGATGCAGGTGCCTGCCTGCACTAAATATTTTGCACAAACTCATGAGTTTGTTATATTTGGGTGGTTTTTGTTTGTTTCATTTTATTTGATGTTTAAAGCATGTATTCCAAACTAAGCAACATTCAGAACCCAAACAAATACACTCTCTGTATAAAAAAACCAGAATATACATTATCATGTTACAAAATGAGGCAGATGCCAGTGACAAATGCTTTAAGAATTTGTTAGCAGCCACCTGAAAAATCACTTAAGAGTCAGAAATAAGTAGCAAAGGCCACTGCATGAGTCATCAATGACAACAAAGAGAAAAGGAATGTGAAGGGAATTTTTTTTTTCTTTTTTTCTAAAATGAGAGATGGCTTTGGCCAAAAGAAAATTATTATTTTTACTGTTACCGGAGTAAAATTTCCATTTGTGAACAGGGGACTTTCCACTTGAGACATACTGAGGAAAAATCATTTATATAGCTGGAGGTAAAACTACAACTTTTACCCTGGGAACAGTGTTGAAGGAAAAACAAACTTTTCGGTAGCAGGAAAGTGCAAAATTTTTGTCCTCAAATTTTGGTCCAGAAATAGATAATGTTTGTTTTCATTAAGTCTTTAAAAATACTTATAAAGAAAACAAGATGTATTCCACAGAAGCAAACATTCCAGCCAGCCTAAACAGAACTAGGACTGGGAAACTGGACCGGGCAAGTATTCACTATGTTAAGCACTTACACTCTGTGCTACAAGGGTGAGTGTGCCTCAAAACAAAATAAAAAGCTTCATTGTTTACTATATCATCATGTAAAATGTGGCAGCAGCCAGGATTTGAGTAAGGTTGGGTCTCCCCTCACATCAGCAGGATGCACTCAAGCAGCTAAATTTGCTGCCTCAAAGGATCTGTGTAGGTCCCACCCTGCCCCTTTCCATGGCACCGGCCACGCTACAAACTCGCTGCCTCAATTTCCCTTTCAGGACAGCGGGAACAGCAACATTTAGTATTGGATCACTTAAGAGACCAGCGTTTGCAATGTGACTTGCAAATTACAACAACTGACACTGTACCAAACTGGTTTGCATGATAGTCACAGATCTGATACCCAGTGATGCAGAGACCAATGTTAACAACTTGGGTTGGTGAAAAACAGAGTCGCAGTAACATTTTCTTTCTCTAAGAGACCTGGGCAGCTTGTTCAATGGAATTTTACACTTTTCTACATTTTTTCCTCATTGTTCAGTGCTGGTTTTTTCCTCCTTGATTGGCAAATTACGGCCCAGGAAGACCAATGAACTCTCCAACACTGGGGTATGCAGGGTCTGGACTCAGAGCAGCAAATCTGCTCCCAGATCCGCCCTCCGCAAAGCCAGCATACAAACCACTGTGCTGACCTTCCTCACAACGGACATTCCAGAGCCCCAGGGCTCTTGGATCCTAAAAAGGGGTTTAAAAATCTCCTTCATCCTTATTCTTAGAAGCAACATTTTGGGATAGCCCAACAGAGAAAAAAAAATGAGAAGGAATATTTTTTTCCTATTATTTTCATAGTATAAGCTTTCCATAAAAGTTCCACTCATTTAACTGGTACTTTAGCCGAGTCTAGCACATTAAATAAGTCATCTGCTCCTAAACAGATAGTAAAACTGTCCGTATTGGTAAATATTAATTCAATTATTAAATCAATTGAATTATGGCAGTTTCCATGTGCAGTCTTAATTGCTTACTAGAAGAGTTTGCAGTCTATTTTCATATTTCTACATTTTACAGACCTGAGTAATGCTGTAGCTGAGGCTTCACCTAAGTGATCTTTCCATTTTAACAGAAGGACAGCAATATAACACAAATTACCCCAGCTTACACACCCTTGCATGTACAACTGCTCAGTCACTTGGCTGGAAAATCGTAAAGATCTGAGACTGAATGTGACACAACTTTATTTCTACTAGGTCCTCAATAGCCAGCTTCTGTATTAGCATGACAAGCACGCAGCAACTCACCCCCCATCTCTTTTAAACAGGAAAAATTTCAGTCTTACCAGACTCCCTTTTCTAAATTGTCTCTGCTGTAAGCCTGTTCTGCACCATCATGAAGACCTTAAGTCCAGCTTTACCCTGACACTAAGAGGAATAATTAAACAAACAAAAGCAGTCATAAACACCTGCAGCCTTTGGTGCTGGTGGGGGCTCAGCAAGATGACAACTTTGCGTTGAATTTCCTATTTTATTTCCTTGTTACCTGCAACATGAAAAACCTCAACCTCTCATTTCCTTCCTCCTACTCAGTTTCTGTTTAGTGTTTTGAGTGACTGGTGTAAATTAGCTACAATCAAGAGCCAGATTTTCAATTTACTCTTTTTCTAAAGGCCACGGGTAGAAAGACAGAGAGCAAAGTCTCCTGGATAAAATGAGAAAATGACGGGGGTAAGGAGAGGCCAGTAACAGACACACACAGTTAGCAGAGCTTCTGGGCAGCAAGAGGCATGATGCTTGGGTGCCTACAGGAAGAAACCAGGGGCACACCATGGTCAAAAAGGAGAGGGATTGTGCCACCGAGTTCATGCACAACTTCGCAAAGCGATGCTTTCAGAATTAGGCTTGGAAATTTAATGGAAAAATTTAGTGAAATCTGTGCAACCTCTTTCCATACATAAATAAGCACCAGCTTCATAGGTATGTGCTATTATGTACAACGCAGTAATATTGCCAAAGCACACTGCCAAGCCATACTGCTTTGTGTGACTTTGAGAATGAAATGGTCTGGAGTTCTCCTTGGAGATACAAAGAAACATAGAAACCACATGAAAACATAGACCGAACACAGCCATTTGCTAGAATACCACAAGAGGGGATGTAGCTTGTTTCCAATGTCCTGACCATAAAACCTTACTTCTAGAAAGAAAAGTTTTGAAAGAGTTCGCAACAAGAAACCAGAAAAGGGAACTATTCAATTTACGTTAGTGGCAGCAAATAGACTCTCTTTACCATCCCATTTCAAACTGCTATTTTCTCAGCCAAAGAGCAGCTCTCTCGTGATGGGGAACAGCAGGAAACTTGCTTTGCTCCGAGAGGTCAGAGATGCCAGATCTTGAGGTAAATGTTTTGCAGGGAAGCACTGGCTTCAACACTCTCCAAAGAGCTTACAGGCACTGAACTGCCTGTAGCATGAAGCCTGCCATGCTTTGCAAGCTGGGCCATCCCAGCATCATCACCACAGCACGGATGCACATAGCCTGCAAAATTACAAACTGCATCAGCAAATGTCTCGGGCAAACATGACTGACAACGCCTCTTGCTGTGGTTATCTGCTTGCCAGACGTGTGCCTCGCCAGTCAGACGTCCAACAGGTTAACCAGCCGCCTGCAGACACATGGCTAGTGAACCCCTAATGGCAGCATTTCCCATCTGCTTCTCTGGTGACCACACACCGCCCACCTGCTCACCCGTCAGGTTCCTTTGGGACACTCTGGGGAGCCAAAGAGGCTCGCTCAACTCTCTAAAGAAAAGTTTGAAAAGAAAAGGGGCCTTTAAAGACATTTCCTCCGCACCCCCAAGAGCCCCCAACAAAAATATACCTAGCTACTACACATGTGATTCCTTCGGTGGCAAAATGAAATGAAATTCACAAGCCCTTTGACACTAAAAATACATCCTTCCTCCTCCTCAGACTTCTCCTTTTACAGAAGCATTTCTCTTTCTGTGCCATTTCCCAGACTGTCACACTTGTCTCTTTTACTACCTCCCACCCTGGAGCCAGACAAATGCCCTCTGAAAACACAGGGCTCCTGATGATGCCATATGGGCTTTTAATGTCGTGCCATTACAACCCGAGCCACAGCACCCACTTACACACCATTCAGCCCTAACAGGTCATGTCCTGACTATTCCTCCATGCACATTATTTATTTACCATTCTTCTCTTCCTTCAGTGCTTTATTGATCGCTGCTGCTTACTCGGGTGCACTCTGCTTGTGTTGGGAGGTCGTATGCAGCAGTGGGGGAACAGAGGCTAGCACTGCTTTCTGTTCCTCAAACACCAGACAGTCTTTGCCCTGTAGTCACACAAATATCCGCACAGCAAATTTGAAGATTGGAGTAGCTCCCTCAGATTAGCAAATGACAAAAACCAAGCCAACCAACCTCTCAAAACCCACACCTGATCTTTTTTTCACTGCTGAATCAGAACCAGCAAAAGCCCAGAGAGATTTGAAATGTATTTTGCCAAGAGGAGAGATGCGCAATCTGATCTCATTTACCAGAATAGCTGAGCTCTTGTCCCGCATGGTTCCTGTCTTTACTGAACCTTTGTCTTCCCTTATCTCCGATAACGGACACCACAGCGTGTTTGCTGGTAACAGATTACTTGGCACTGGGAATTGCCCAAAACAGAGCATCACAGCATTTTTTCCTACTCCTCTTCCTGAGCCTCTTTTGTGAGGTCCAGAAGACCAGAGGGAAGGCAGCTGAACATCTACTCCATTTACAAATGACAAAAAATAGCATGTGAAATCCTGCTATAAATAGCGTATGAAATCCTGCTATGTTGCAAAAAAATAAAGATGAGGACACCTGACAAACTTGCACAGGAAAAAGAGCTCACAGAGCAAAGTTTTCCCCTCCAGGCACTTTAGATAAAAAAATGACCAGCTGTGGGACAATCAAACCTTGATTAATTTTTTTTATCACCTTCTTGATTATCAGTGTTTCCAGCTCATCATTGTGCCTGCTACCTTGGCTGTACTTTGGAGACCTTGGAGCTACAAGCTGGCATGAGTAAACACATGTCCTGGCAGTTCTGCCCACATGTGAATTAGCAAAGACTGAATGAGCCCAGTAAACAGTGATCCCATCATCTGGGTTCAGGGGAAAGTGGTCTTCCTCCATGCTGGCAGCACCAGGAGAAGATCACTGAGTGTGAAGTGTCCAGCAGTACTCCCCCTTACTCCCTTGGGATCAGTCTTATAGCAAAAAATTGAAACCAGTCACAATACTTCTGTCGCAAAAAATAGAGGAAGAGGCCATCAGAAAAAAAAAAAAAGCACCATAACTGATTCTAAAAACAGTGTTTTTCTCTGCTGTGAATGAGGAGTCAACAGCTCTGATTGCAGGTGTGCAAATTCCCCCAAAGTTTCCCTGAGACTTTCCATTGCAGACAGGCAACTGAGCTCTAGTAAAGACAGTCATTAGACAGTCATTAAGTTTATGCTGGTACTTGTTTATTTACTTCAGTTAAGATATCTGTTAGATCTTATCATGGGTGAGTGAATCACCCTCTACTACATACGTGTAGTTGACTCTCCCTGAAGGAAAGGAGCACATCAGCAGCTCTACAGATTGCAAGTGCTCAGAAGTCCCCTGGCTGCAATGGGGCTTCTCCCTGCAGTGCTCTCCTCCCCTTTTCAGCTGGTTGCCTTAAGTGAAGATCAGCGTTTTGGTGGGAGGATTGGGAACTGCCAACTGACAGGCTGTTTCCTTTAATGTACAAGACATTTGTAGCTTTTATGCTATCTGCACGCATCACACAGGTTTACAAAAAAAAAAAAAAAAAAAAGGCTGGTTCGGTAATATAGAAAAAGCTCTCTGCAAGAAATTGTGGAGAGCCAGGCGAGAGACTAGTCAGACGCAGCTCTCCAGGAGGAGAGAGCATCTGCCAAATTCTAGACCAAGGTGCCTGGAAGACTTGTCATGGGAAACAAATCCAGGAGGATAATGACTCTATGAATTGATCTGGAAGACACGAACGGGCATCACCATGAAATCACCAATGACAAAGTTCCATTCAGCACACAATAGAGACTCTGTTAAATCTTACTAACTACATCCTTGTGTCACAGTAGACAGCTCTGCCCACAAATCAGACACCACAGCATTACAGTGCAAAAATCATTCATACGCTTGCAGGTGGTTCTGGAGGGAACAGTAAAATGAAGGAGAAAACTGAATCCTGATTGAAGCTTGTTCCTGTCATTTGCGAACCTGGACTAACCAACATTCTGGCCAGCTCCTTTACAGCCCTGGTACCAATTCATATATGGAAAAGCCAGACAATCTTTCCCAACAAACATTTGCACAAGGTGTTCTTGCCTCTCCTTATATCACTGGTCATACCTGGTACCACTGGTAACATCTGTTGAAGCACCATGAAAAGGGCATTTAATCTGCAGGAGCCTTTGGTGGAAGCCAAGAGTGGGCAACCAAAATGAGGGGATGTCCCCTCCCTCCTTGACCTGCTCTAATTATGCATGCAAAGCTCATACATTAATTTTTCATCTCTCCCCAGCCACTGATTAAAGGGGCGCCTTACCCAATTCCCCTTCCTTTTCTATCTCCAGTGAAGTCCTATCTTTCCATGCTTTGGCAGCTGTTTTTCTCCTCCTCCCCACCCATTTGCCTGCTGTTGTCTTGCTAATTATTTTTACAAGGCTCAATAATTGATGCAATCTTTACCATTTTTCATCTCCTTCCTACAGCCCCCTTTGGCAAGCAAGGAACTCCACAGGCAGCTGTGCTCAGTTGGCTGCCCATCCGCCTCCTGCGGAGAGGAACCATTGCCAGAACAAGACTTTGCAACCTAATTCTCTATTTACCTTTCTCTGGACCCAGCAACTATTATCCAGAGGAGCAGCTTTTGAAGTCACTTAGCAACATGTTAGCAAACCAAGGCTCTGATGTCACCGGCAAAAATAACATCTCAGAAACACCCATTTGTCTCATGACTTGAACCAAAGTTATCTGTAGCCATCTAGCTCCATTCCTCAAAAACTTTTGCTTCTAGAGAAGCAAAGCAACAACACAGTGATTTCAAATTAAAGATAATCTCCCATTCTGCAACAATCACACTGACTAGAGTACAGGACTCCTCGTGCCTCTTTCCAAAGCACCTGCTATTGAATAAGAGCACAGATCAGCTGCTGAAGTGAACGTAATACTGGTCCTATATGGTAGAGCAGCTCCCTCAACCCTACACATCATTAATCTACCGAAGATGAATTATGGATTTAACTAGAGACTCACTCGCGTTAAATCTGTGGGAGACCGGAAAAAAAAATGTTTTCAAATAACATTGTTAACAAGTCCTGTTCGGGAGAGGACTCTGCTACAGGTTTAACTCAAGTAGGACACCTCATGGTGCAGCTCCTTCATCCTGATGATATCTTAGAAACAGCTTTCTTCACATTTTGCCTTCTACTGATGATCAAACAGAACATTTCCTCCTCTCAAAACAGAAAGGAAAAACATAGCAGTAAATACGGGGATTACACTGATAGCAGAATTCCTAATGCAACTTCTTTGTTTTCTGTGAATGCTGTCAGGCATCTGAAAAACAGAAGTCAAAGCTGTCAAGAATTTTCAGTTCTTTGCAAACCGTTAGCAATTATTGTCTGGCTCGCAGTTTGGGAATCACTGCTCTGAGCCGGTCACCATCGTCCAGGCTCTGTATACGCTGCCAGCTGCCCAAGGTCAGGGAAAGGTAGGGCAACTCATAACCATGGCACTTCAAACTAGATACTCGCTCCTTTCACACACTAAGCAAACCTGGACTGCATGGTGTTTTTTTTAAAGCATTAAAATCCCAAATTCTGCAGGAATCAGCAGTGGTGATTTCGTCTTTCAGTGTTATTCTGACGCTGATTATCACAAGATGCCAAAGTACAGGGCAAATTCTAGCTCTGTCCATTCAAGAGCAGCTGAGGAAGACAACTGGATGGTTCTTCTGCAATCGTGCAGCATCAAGCAATGCATTTCTGCAAAATGCGCGCGTACACCAGCACCACCTCCTCAGAGAGCCGCTTCTTCTGCGGTGCACGATGGCAGGATCACACCCAGGGGAATACCTAGGCACGTAGTGTCTTTTCCAGAGCCTGCACCCAGACCTTCTGCAAGCATCGCCAGAGGCTTCTTCCATCCTACCAACCTCCACCCCCTGTCCTTGCTGCTTGCAGCTTGTTGTTTCAAAGAGCAGTGGTGTGAAAAAACAGGAAGCCATGCAGAGAAGAGAGAGAATACAGATTGAGGCACGAAACTGCAGCAGCAACAGCTCCCCCAAGACGCACCCCACCCCCCTCTTCCCTTCCCACCCCCTTACCACAGGCCACATTCTGGGTGAGAAACGCTGTACTTGCTCTTGACGGGAAACTGGTTACGGAGTTGCATGGCCAGAGAGCCACTGAGGGAGGGGAAATCCAGCAGCATGAAGGGAAACGTGTCTCACTAGACTCTGCTGGTCTTGGAGGGAGAGGCAGGAGTGCAGCTGATATTAAGAGAGCCAGATTAAACCCACAGGTGTCAGAGGTTCCTGGAGTGCCTGCTACGTTTCACTATCAGCATGAGTCCTAGCACATGCTGTCCACTCCTGTGTGGCAGAAAAGGCAGGACTGAGGGCAAAGAGCTCTCATCTTTAGGAGGCTGTGCTGATGGGGATGGCTGTGTGCGACCTCTGACCACCCAACAGCCCTGTGTCTTCCAGCCAGGCTCTGGAAATGCTGCAGAGGCAAGGCAGGCTGAGGACCTCTTCCAGATCTACGTGGGATCTGCAGCCTCGTGGCCAAGCTCAGAGAGATGCCAAACGGACTGCAACCAGCAACTAACTGCCCTCCAATACAGAGGATAACAACCAAGGGACTCTGGGGAGGGGAGAACAGACAGGAGAGGTTGCAACACACCCAGAGGATCTGGGGGAATGGGAGCTCTGCCTTACCTCCCTCTGACAACGCATGAAGCATCATTTCCCATACATCTCCCTCTCAGAGTTCCCTTCTTGTTCTCACTCTCACTGGGAATTGGGATTGCTCCTTGCCTCCCTTTCTCTTCTCCCAGGTTACTTATCCCATGCTAAGGCAGCTGGCCTTTCCACCACCACTGTCAGCCACTACTTTGAGCACACTAGGTTCAAGAAGTTCAACAGATTTTGCTGCAATTCTTGCAGGCCAAGGAGGGATTTTTGAAGGGAGATGCAAGACTGAATTGTTGCCCCTTTGTCCCTTTTGCAGCCTCTGCACTAGGCCGCTCACAGCTATTAGCTTGCTTTTTAAAGCATTGCTGTCTTTGTAGCCTGGATAGGGTATTCTTGGTCCCTCATGCACAGGAAAAGTCCTAAAGGCAGACTAGCTTTGGGAGGTAACAGAAGACTAATTCCTACTCCGAAGTTGTAAAAGGAACAGGTCAAAACAGACGCCAGCCCAGAGGCAGCTCTGCAGCCGTTTTACACTCTAAACTTCGAGGAAAAGTATGTAATCCCCTCATCCCCGAGAGTTCAGATTTGCAGCTTCAAATATCTACTGAGGACCATTCTACAGACTGTTTGAGCTTTATCTGTGACCTGCTCCATACAAACAGCTCTTAGCGCCATTTTTACACCTGTATATAACCTGTTCAAGGAATAAGGATTTTGAGTCACATTATCTATTGAAGAGGGACAGTGGATTAGCTTGTCCACAGCTTTCAGCATTCGCAGCTCTCCCAACACCCTCTGTTGGCAACTTCTGATAGGAAGGTTTCTATTTTGCAGGAGATTTCATTGCTCACACCCTTATCTTTTCAGTCTTCTACATAAGGCTGAGAGATTAGAAGGGTGGAGATGAGGAAACAACAGTTAGGGGCAAAAACACTAGTAGGGGACAGAAATGCTAAGCACAGCCCTGGCAAGCAAGCACGCACTCTGGCTTCCACTTCATATAAAGTATTTCCGACTTCATCTCTGCATGTAACCATATCTATTTTTATGTCAGCCAACTAATTGGATAAAACAGAAGGAAAAGAAGCAACGTCACAGGAATCCTGGTGATGTTGAAAGCAAGGGAAAAAGCCAAACTCAAACCGTAGCTTGGCTACTGCTTCTGGAGACCAGGGCTCAACATTTAAAGTGAAGGCAGGAGGGATAAGCATGCACGACCTGAGGCATAGTGGACAACAGTTCACAATATGAAGCCACAAAACAACCTAGCACATCCCAGTAACAGCTCAAGATCAGTTATAAGCCTTAACATGTTAAGACATCAGCAAGGCATTTCCCTACGCTGTACTTAGCTTGGATTTTGTCAATCAAAAATCTTTTACTTCTGTACTAATTCACCACTGTGTGCAGGTGAACTGTCCTTCTTTTCTACTGTTAATAACACATAAACCAAAATTTTTAATTGCTAAAACCAAAAGGGGAAGGAATGAGGACAGATGTGAGGCAACACAATGGAAAAGAATTAAACAGTCTGATATCTACTGGTGGGAAAGGGGAACGCAGTATTTCCTCAGTCATTTTCAAAGCCTCTGCACTGCTTGCAGAGGGATATGCTGTGCTGTGGTTTATTTATAAAACCTATAAGAATGTTGACCAAAGGCTGTAACTTGAAGAAAAATAAGCATTGGTCAAGTTTTCTAAACACAGTCACAAACCCATGAGAAAGAGGCTTACCAATAAGACCCTCTGCTGTTCGAGGGATGCAAAACACAGGAGAGGCCCCAGTACTTCTGAGCTGCTAAAAAAGCCATGCAAACCACGAACAATCCCCCTGGTTTAAATGCAGCCAACACTGCAGTTTTCTGTTCCAGCCACAGAAGTAAGGCGGGGAGTGGGGGGGTGTGAGAGTGCCTGAATGAGACAGAGGGGGATTCCCAGCACTTCCTTCGCTGGCAGAGCTGGCCAGATAGCCTTCCCAGGCTCTTAGGTTTTCTGTTTCGTCTTTTTAAATAGCTGATGAAGAGAGATGCTCCTACAAGCAGTGATTCAGAGCAGGACCCTCATCTAAATGCTCTGAATCATTCTTTGGAAGAGACCATCTCTGCTGACAATTGAAGGAGCCTCTGGAGAAGGCAGACAGCTAGAACAGATTAATAACTCTTCTGTGGCATTCACATCAACATACCTGTGTAAGAGACCTAACTATTTGCTATTGGGACTGTGGGTCGTTATCCAAACCTACTCAAAAAAAGAACAAAGCAGGTGCGATAAGGAGCATGAGAGGAAGAAGAACAAGGTCCCTTACAGTGTGGTCTGCAATCCAAATACTTGGACCACAGATAGCTCAGCCGTGTGCCTCCCTACCAGTCTTACAAGGAATACAATAAATTCCACCTACATCCGACTGGACCTTCCCAGAGGCTCCATCACCCTTAGAAAAATTAATCGAGCCCAGCGTGATGGGGGATGCTGCTGGGAGGAGGTGAGCAGGAGAAACCACTGCAGGTGAAAATGGCAGTTGAACTCATATTCCCATCTCCATTTGCAGACTTTTCGAATCTCCCTTTGACATTGCTCTAATGTGTATTTATTGTTTCGTTTTCCAGAGGGGACGGAGATGCAGAGGTCTTTCAACTAAAGACCAATTTCAGCCTCATTAATAACGATCCCTGACGTTGGTATGCTGGCACAAACGCACCACCTAGTGGCAATCACAAGTGGAAAAGCTGTGAAACCAATACAGTGCTGGAAAATAAATCACTCTTACCAATTTTAAAAGGCTGCTAAAAGTAATAAAGGGCCACCATGACACATGAACCCACTGGAGAGGGAAGACAAAACTCTTTACTCTTCCATGTGTCCTAAAAAGCTCGGTACACCTGCTTATTTTTTTAAGATGAAAATCAAGAGCTGACATAAAATTCCTGCATCTATAATTACCTTGTATAATTTGACAACATTATTGGTATTTCTTGATGCACAGAACTCCTGAGCCCGTTTGTTCACAACCATCATCTTAAAATAAGATTTAACTAGAAACTTGAGACAACTTTCTTAGGCTTTGCCTGATAGACTGGATTCTGTTTCACAGCCTCTACTGCCTACAAGACATTCAGCATTTCACGCCTCACATACAGCGTTTCATCCATTGCACAAAGGCACTAGCACACCACAGAATTCAGTTTTGCCTGTCTCATGATCCCACAGCAGAGCTACCGGGCAACCAGATCCTCGCAGATACAATAAAGCTTCGAGTAGCTCTACCCCTGCACTGCCACTATCCCTTCAGACCTTTGCCACTGAATTCGAAGAAATCTGTCTTTCCAACAGGAAGTGGTGCTCAAAGATCAGGGAAGAAAATTTATCTTAGGATTTGGAAGTCCAGTTTTTAATACACATTATTATCTTTCAGGATTTAGGCACATCTATATCTGTTTCCTGTTCTTCGGAAAACTAACATACAACCAGAGCTCTTACTATGTCTTCGTAATTATATAAAGCTTGAGACGTCATTTCTAGTGTCTCTACTGCAGTTGTTGAATAAAACATAGGCTCATGTACTGATCACAGTCCCCTTTTCTAGACAGCAAACATTCTTTGGACAGAAGTGCCAGGGGCCTGAATGCTGTAGCTGCGAAGACTGTTACACAGAAGTCTGTTGGTAAACTACAATTACAATTAAAATACATGCAGAAAAGTTAAAAGCTAGAACTGCTTCAGGAAATCCTGAAGACTTAACAAAAAAACCAAAACAACCAACAAAACCAAAAATACCCTACCCCCAAACACAGAGAACACCTCCCTCCTCCAACACCTTTAAAAGCCAAAGTTAGTTGTGAAGATCATTCATTTACTCACAGAAACACAGGCAAAGATGAACGATAAAACAGTCTTTGAAGGATTTCAGACATACAAAAGGACTTCCGGCTACTAAATCAGCAAAGATAGGGGATTAAAAATAAAGTAGTTGTTCCCAAATTTAAGTACAACTGTAGAAGTCCAAACTGAAACACTCTTCAATGCTTGATACTCAAAAATCTTGAGAGTATCACATGTCCGGGACCCAAATTCACTAGTTAGTTTTGATGTAGCTAATAATTTCCACTGTGCTCCTCCCTCATCTCTCGTGTGAGAATGGACGCCTCAGACACTAGAGTCACACAGTCATATGAAAATTAAAACAGGAAATAACAACAACAACCAAAAAAACCCACAAATACCGACAATAAAGTCCATGTTTGAATATAACATGTCTATGTCTTGCTACATGCAGGATTACCTGAGCTGGACAATGCCTGCAGTGAGGTGTTTGCTTAATTGTAAGTTGCTGTAAAAGGTTGTAAATATAAACCATCTTTTCGTTCTGCCCATCTCAGCTCGGTCCTGGCCCAGGACTGAAGCCTGTAGCTGCTACCATGACACACACTAAGCAGAAATTAGTAACAAATACCTCACTCCAAATCACGCAAAGGCCTTATGAGCCACGGGCACTCAGCCTCACAGAAAACCACCCAGGCTACTTTTATTTGGCCTATAAAACTCACTTTATACACTCTTTATAATCTCTTATTTTCAGGCGGAACAGTGGGGGCAGGAGTGATCTTTATTAAAGAGCACATAAAAGCAACTTTACCCATGGTTTTGGTGGGAATTACACACAAGAGGGCACGCACAATGGGGAAGGCAGAGAGCTCCCCTCACGCGGCCCTGCGTGAGGGAGCCTGGTCATAAAATCGGCCATTATGGAAGCAAGGAATTGCTGTCACTTACCTCAGCCCATCCCCTGCCAGGCAGCTTTGCTCCAAAAAGGTTTGGTTTCCACACAAAAGGTATGCACCCTGCAGAAACCACAAGCTGGTGAGGAGCCATGGACACCCCAGGGCAGGGAGAGCCCCTCAGGCCCCCAATGGCTCCCGAGGCTGGCGGTGCCTGCAGAGAAGCTTCTGGCCCTCGTTAGCAGAGACGAGCTGCAGCTGCAGGTGCTCCCGGACAGGCTGAGGGGAGGGGGCTGCACCCCCCCAGCCAGCCCCACACCTTTGGGTAACAACATCAGGTTACGTCAGGAGAATTATTAATTGGCCCTTCAGAAACTGGAGCAGCTGCTGCCCCTCTCCAAGAGAGGGTTTTCCACATAAAAAAGCCCAGAGAAGCCTTCTCAAAAAGGCCCATCGCAGGGCCTGGCTTTGCAGCCTGCACTGGGCATAAATTGCAGCCTTTACTGCATTCACACAGGAGGGCACAATTAGCACAATTAAGATGACCCAGACTGGGACACAGACACCCTGGTGAGGGCCCACAGGTGACAGAAAACCAGCAAGAAGCCCCAAGAGCAGCGCACAGACACCCTTGTGCACATAACCAACCTCCGGTGCCACTTGTCACCTCCCCAGAGGAACTGGGATGGATTGAGCAAAAATCCTGGCCAAAACAAGGGAAGCTGAGCCTAGGAAGAAGTATAAGTGTTTGCTTAAACTGAGCCTGGGGAAGGGGGAGGAAAGGCATTTCCTTAAGTGTATGGTTTATGTGTTGGTTTTTTTTTCCCCCAGTACCTAAATTAGTGACCAGAAGTTGTACTAATTGGCAATAAATTAAATGAAGGAAAAATTCCCTGAGTCAAGACTGTTTTTCTGGCAACGGGGCCACCTGGCACGCAAGGCCACAGGCCACCGCTGGGTTTCTAAGGAGACCCCACGCACTGGAGCTTTACCTGGGGAAGAGAAAATGAGAAAATCGTGGGAATTTGTGGGGATGGAGTGTGATGGAGCCCGTGAGTGAGGGTGCCTGTCCCTGCGGCACCACAGCTAAGGCCAGAGAGAAAACCCTGAGCAAGTCTCCAAGACTTGATTCCTTTCTGTTTCTAGCTCTGGAGATCCATATATGAAAACACAAACACACACAAAAGCAGACACTTTCACTCTTCACAAGTTATCTACACAATAGAGTAGAAAGAGGATATTATCAGAGTCCAGGTCCATCTCACCAACACTGGCTACACCATACTCTGAAAGCAGGATGGCACAATTAGTTTACACACAAGCAATTAGTTTATGCCTGATGGCATAATGAGTCCGTGCACGAGCTAAAAATTCAGGCGCAAGCACACAACTGGTTCATGCATGAGGGCAGTTAGTTTATGCATAAGCAAATAATTATTTAATACCTAGGCAAACAATTAGTTAATGCATGACTGCACAATAAACGCCATGTGTGACTGTGGACATTTTCACTCTTTACAAATTGCCTACAATGGAATAGGAAAAAGAAGTATCGAAAGAAGAAATATTAGGTCTACTCGTATTAACACCAGCTGCACCATGCCCTGAAGGCAATTCTATTTGAACCAAAATGATTATCCAAGAAAACAAGATTTATTTGTTCTTCGTATGCACACCTCCATATTCATTATTTTAAAGTGCGAGTCCTTTAGAAGAAAAGTTATTACTCTTTCAAACTCCAAAGAGTAAGGTCTGTTTTACAGAAGAGACAAATACCAGCTGAAACATCATCAGATTCAAAAACCTGTGTATGGTGCTGAGCTGATAAAATGACGTGTGAGAAGCACACACAAAGTCAGACTTTCAGAAACTCTTCCTATTTTCGTAATTCTGGGCACAGTGGAATTAATGGGAGTGCAGAGGCCAAACTTCATACCCAAAATTCAGCTGCTGTAGTTTCACATCCATGTATTGTTCACCAATGCTCTAAACCACAGCAGGGACTTAAGAACTTTGCCAAAACCAGAACAGAACCCTATATTATCTAAAACAAAAACCCTAGAAGAATTTGTTTCAGTTACATACAGACTTACTGCCAGCTTCAAAAGGCAACAATTCTTATTCCACTTTGGGGACCGAACTGATTTTATAACCAAAGCTCAGGTACAGTTTTTCAAACTAGAGCAAGTAGTTTAGTGTTCAAGATTATCAGGAGCTACATGAAAAATGAGACTAAAAGAAAACAAAAAGCAACCTGAAAAATCATAAAACTGCAGTGTCTTTAATACATTGGCATCCTGCAAGAACAGCCCTAAAGTTGTTGCCCCAGCTAAATCTAACAGTATTTCCAGCACTGCTTGTATCGTATTGCTAGAATTTACAGACAACATTCGGAATCACTTTGTAAGTATAACAAAGTATAATAACTATAAAACTAGATTTAAGTTGGACCTTCTTTCAAGGATCACCAAAGAATAGTTTAAGTACTTTTTGGAGCCACAACTCTTAGGAAGTACGATTTATTAAACAAGTCATAAAATACAACATACAACAAGTGCTGCCCTTCAACTATCAGCATTTGAACTCTTCTCTCCCATAAACTTAAAACACAGCTCTAATTAGAAGCATATTTTGTCTCTGAACCCTTATTCTAAGGGAAAAGCATAGAAACTACTCCCTCTAAAATCAGAAAGGGGAAAATCCCTTACATAGTAATTACAGCATCATTTTTAAGAAACGTGTTAACAACGAACATACGTAAACACATATAACAAGCAACGATATTAAACAACCCTTTACTGTATGAAAAATTCTACATAGATTCACTTTAAGTACAAATCCACTAGATACCCAGTTGTACTCCAAAGACCTTTGGAGTGCATTTTGTTGTTGTTGTTTGGGTTTTTTTTTCCCCCAAACTCAAACCCCCCATATATTGCTTTTTCACAAACCTTGAAAGAAAAGGTCCAAAATGAGCTTAAGGACACTTGAAAAAGTAATTTCCCTGCATGGACCAAGTTACACTTTTGCAAGGATGAGCATCTACGTGACTCTTCACATACTTTCAGACTGGAGAAGACACATGATACTGATGAGCTCGCTCAAGTTCTACAGCCTGAAGGTTCAAACAACAGAATCGCAACCCCCCCCCCCCAACCCCAAATCCAGACAGATGAAGGGGTGCAGGAGCACAATTCACACTTCCTCACAGCAGAGGAGCAAAACAAGGTGGCACATCTCAGTCACTGCAACGGGAACTTTTCAGACCGATCTTCCTTTAGGCTGAGCGTTCTTAAGTCACTTTCTCAGGAGTTCAGTCGAGACGCAGAAGCTCCCCGAAACTCGCAACGCCTCAAGCTCTGCCAGGCAGAGGAGCGCCCGTCCCAGGGCAGCGCATCTCCCCTGGGGGGCCTCATTTAAAGGACGGGGGCGGCTTCGCCCCCAACTCGCAGATCGCCCCCGCATCCCGCTCGCCCGGGCACACGGCCACCCTCGCCCCGCCGGCAAGCGGCCAGGCGGGCGGCCCCAGGAAGGCGTGCGGGCCCCAACCGGGCAGCTCGGGGCAGCGGCATCCCCGGGACAGCGGCAGCTGCCAGGCAGCGTGCGGGGCACCGCCGGGGAGCGGCGGCGGGGGCAGCGGCAGCGGCCACGGCGCGGGGGCGGCGGGCGGCGGTGGCGGGGAGGGAGGAACCGGTCGGCGCGGTCGGCGGCGTCGGCGATAGTCGCCCCCCGGGAACATGTCCTGGAAAGCGGGGTCCAGCGCCCAGTCGCCGCCGCGGCGGGGGGCGGCGGGGCCGGGGCGGCGGGGCAGGCGGCGGAAGCAGGGGTTGAGGCTGAGGTTGTGGCGGACGCTGTTCTGCCAGCCCTTGGCACCGCCGCGGTAGTAGGGGAAGCGGCCGGCGATGTAGGCGTAGATGCCGCTGAGGGGCAGCCGCTGCTCGGGACTGGCCCGGATGGCCATGGCGATCAGCGCCACGTAGGAGTACGGCGGTTTCTGCAGCGGCCCCGTCGCGCCCGGGCTGCCCGCCGCCGCCCGCGGCTCCCCGGGCTCCGCGTCCCCCATGGCCCCGCCGCGCTCCCGGCCCCGCCGCTGCCCCTCTAAACCCTCTCCCCGCCTCCCCCCCCCGCCCCGCTTATGGGGCTGTTTGGGGTCGCGGGGGGGTCAGGACGTCGCTTTGGGTTGGCAAACCCAAATACCGGGGGTCAAAGGCGGCGCCGGGGGGGGGGGCGCCGCTGTTGCGGCCCTTTGGACGGCAGGGAGCTGGGGGCGAGGGCTGAAAGGCCGCGGCGGGGGCACCCCCGGCGAAAGGTCAGCGCTGGGCGGTAGGTTATCTGCAGTAAAACCAGTCGAATACATTGAATCTTACCGTTTCAGTGAGTTTAGGTGCTCAGCTGCGCATCTCTTACAGATACAAACACATCTGGCACTTACACGCCGTGCAGCATCATCCCTGTCTCGGCTGGTACCCCAGGAGCCGGCTGGCATCCCAGCACCGTGGCTGCAGGGGAAGCGGCAGCTCAGCGGATGCCTGCAGGTACTGAGCGGGGATGGCAGAGGAGCGGAGCTCTCTGCTGCAGCAGCCTCGATTTTATCAGCGTCGCATTCAAGCAAGCACCACCATTCACCAAATGCTTCAAAATACAGAATTATGTATGGAATTATCAGTGGGATGATGCCAGTAATTTAATTAAAACACATGTCCTCCTTTGAAAAGTGTTTCTTTGATCACTATTATTTTTTTAAAAACCCACTAACAGCCCTTAATTTAAAAAAAAATCATGACTCACTAGTCTGGAAGGAATCAGTTCCTTTTTTCCAAAAGTTGTACAGAGGTGAGAAACAGAAGAAAAACACCGATGACTATCAGGCTGTTGTTCTCAGTTTACAGAAACAATCAACAGTAGCTGAATAGTGGTGGGTCTAACAATGCTGTCATGTCTCGTATTTAAAAATACTGTACAGGTCTTTTAACAGCAAACCTTCACTGGGCTAGATGGAAATATTTAAATTATTAAGAATGAAACATCCCTACTGGTTATAACAAATCTGCCAATGGCATGAGAAGGAAGCTCTTTGATGGAGCACAGGAAGACTCACCTGTACGATCACAGTTTTTTCTGCTAGCTCTGTGTAATGGAAAAGAAAGTAAGTGGAACACCACCATTGAAAATAAAAACAAATTGCAGAACCAAACAGGTCTCTACCACTGAAAGAAGAGAGGGAGAAAGGAAGAATGTCTGAGAAGTGAATCCCTTCCGGCACAGCAATATACAGAACTTCTCCAGGTTTTTAAAGATAAGACAGAATACATTGCCAGGTCTTAAAACAAATTAGCAGCACATTTTAACAAAGTAAAACATGGGTCATAAATGTATGAATGGAGGAAAACCTGTTGAAGCCTGTGCTCAGAAAATCTATGTCTAAAACCTTATGCCACCTGTCTCTTAATTTACATTACAAAATAAAAACACAAAGACCATAAAATAACACATAAAAGCAAAATCTTGGAAAGACTCTCAGCCCTCATCTCATAGAGGAAAAAAACCCCTTAAATGCCAAATGAACACAAATCGCAAGGCGTGCACGTAACTGGACCACTCTGACACTCTGTGACTGTGCACATCTCGGGATGAATTCTGGGGCTTCACTGAACATCCCTTACATGTGCCCTGTCTTGTCCATCTAAATAATCCTCTCGGCTTTCTTGCTGACACACACACGTTTGGCAGATGACTGGATCGTGACCGAGGTACCAGCATTCGGTAGCTCCCTCACACCCCTCCTTCCCAAGTACAGAAAATCCAGACAAAATGAAATAGTCCTGGTGTCACCAGGCCACCCTACAGTCATCAGCTGAGGTCAGGGTTCTCTGGAAACAGGTATGTAACTGACGGTCCCTATCCTACAGGAGTTCAAGACAGCAAGGTCCGTATGGGGCACAGCTCCATCTGGGGAGAAGTTCAGAACATCAGTTAATGGCAGGAGATTACTTCCCTTTTAGCTGATGGAAAGCCTTCGAAGCATAACAATGTACTTCCCCATCCACTTCCATTTCCAAATCATGGTCAAGAGCTTCTCCTGGGTTTGGGGAAGCTCACAAAGCTTTGTGCTTTCTTTTAATTCTTGTCAGCTTTAGAAGAGTGAAGAGACCAAAGTTAATTTGACTAGACAGACACACAAGCACAAATACCATCTCCTTTTCCCCCAAAAATATTCAGCTTCCCAAGAAATAGAATCACACTGAGGTGAAAACTTATCCGGTTTTATTTTTTAAAGAAAAATATTCCTCTTTAAACACAAAGCATGAACTAAAAACCTCTGAGGAACAGCTCTCCTCCCTTGGAGCGCATTTAACTAAACTGTACAGTGTTAGAGCTCCCCAAACAAGTATACACACAAGACATACAGTATTTCTTTCACGGGAAATAAGGTTTAGGACTCAAAATTGTCCTCCTCACCCTTCTCTAGGTACCCACTCCATCCAAAAGTACTCTATCCCTTACTCCCACCACAGGACACAGTGATGATAATTTCGGGATGCAATGTATACTTAAAGTATTGGCCAAATTGGCCTTTTCTTGCCTTCTAACAAACGTCTGTGAGAGAGGTTAAGACCATAGTTATTTCCAGGAATGGTATTTGGAAGAAAAAATATAGCAGCATCCACAAGCAACACAAGCCCTTGATTCCAGCTGCCCTGTTTTAAGGATCCCAATCAGTTCAGCAGTGTTTTACAGATGTTCCCATCACCCAAGAAGAGGGAGTGGGAATAAAACATTCACAAGCCAAATTTGTTGCTTGCGCAGACAGCCTAAAATTCAGTGAATCTGGCCTACATATACCAGCAATAAGTTTTTTCCCCACATTGCCACAGTGACCAAGTTCATGTCTAAGATTTTATGTAAAAAGATATGGTGACCTTCAGAAATCAGCAACTCGTTCTACCAGTTCTCTCTATCCCACCAAATAGATATGTGCCTAATATTTGTCACATCTGCCAAATCACCCAGACTACGGAACCAGAACCAAACTCTAAAATCCAAATTCTTCCTAATTCAGAACAGTAAAATCACCAAAAGTCTCTGCAGGGTCTCAGAAAATGCTTAACAAGCCCATATCCAAAGAAAAACTACCTGGGCTTTTTCAAGGAAAGGTAGGGAATGGAAAAGGTCTGGAAATGGAGCTTGTCTATATGCCCCCTGATCATTAATTGTTGTTATTATTAAGTAACGCTCAAATCTTTATCAGATCTTTTCCATTCTATACACTCCAACAGTTTTTACAGTAGGAAAAAATATTAGAAAAATAAAATCTCACCCCTGAACAGCACTGTATGAAGATCAACATCATCAGTCACAAAGACTTCTACAGGGGGACCAGATAATCTTTTGTTTCCTCCAAACCAGCTTGATGTAGAAAACAGCAGCAAGATAGACGCAGTATCTAAGAGCTAGATTAAGGCCAACAAGATAAAGACAAACACAGGCTCAGATCTTTTGAAATGAAGAAACCCTCCAAATGTTTTTATACATATGCATGCACACGCGCGCGCACACCCATACACACGGATACTCGTGTGTACTATTCAAGCAAAGGCTTCACAACTGTGAAAGCACCGCTGGAGAGTGTTCTAGCACCACAATGAAAAAGTTGGTTGTCTTCCCTCTTCAGCAATAAAATCCAAAGTCTTTCTATTGCTTTGGACAAGGTCACCAAACACCCTTCCAAGAACAGTTTCAGGGAGCAGATTCAGAAGTGCGGCGACAGGTTAAAGCATTCCTGTTCTGGAATACAGGCAAGAAGAGGTGTGTTGAGAGGCTGCAGCTCCTTAGTTGCTGGGAAGGAGGAGAAAACTTGTATTGCAATCTGGTAGAGACAGAGACCAACTTGGACTCCAGGTGAGTGCGATGGTAAAACTCAGCGCAGACTGGGAGGTGAAAGTGGAAAGTTTGCATACGTGAAGTCACAGTGCACATCTGTTGGCATAATAAAGACAAGCAAACCCACAGTATTCTCTGGCAAGCTTGTCTCTGCATAGGAGGCCCCTGGGTACGCTGGAGGTCAGGACAAGGATCCACGAATGGGATGTCACACCCTGCACCAGGACATCATCAAACTCAAACAGCAGAGGTCTAAACAGAAGCTTGCAATTTGGTTTGCTAGGCATCTTGCCTATACACATGCTCAAGTGAGCCTGCAGAAGTCTATAGAAGGGACAAAAATCTCTTTAACAGCAAGGTTATGGGTCAGGTTTGGCTACACGTAACAATTAATGCAAATTACAAATGAATTAATCATCAGCCTGCAGCACATCTTTCTGCTGCGGGTCTCTATCCCGGGTCTAGGCCTTCGTACAGGAGGCGCTGGCTGTGCAGTCCTTTGCCAACACTCTAAAGAGGCCAAGAGAGCGATGCAGAGCCAGGAATGACACCTCCAGCCTCTCGGATCACAGGCGTGGGCACAGCTCTGTCCTCTGCCCATCAGATGCAGGGCAGGTGACGAGGCCTCACCAGCAAGGGAGGATGGGGAGCAGCGTCTGGAAGTGGGCTGCTAAAACGGTGCAGGAAGAAATGGAAGAGACAAAGAGACGTAATTTTTCAGTGCTTGAATCACCAGCAGTAAAGCCCCATTTAATCTGTCATACAGCATGCTGATGAGAGTCTGGCTATCACTCACATGATGCATTAAGTGAGACTGTGGTAGGAACTCAATTAAAACATGCAAGAAAAAAAAATGAAGCGAAAGGAAAAGTGATCATCACTCTGAGGTGTGAATTTTAGGTTCAGAGCAGGGAATTATCAGCAGACATACACTTTGTTTCTGTGCACATGCAAGAGTACAATAGAGGGAACAGAAGCAGAACTGAAAGGGAGGAAAAGACACAGCAAGCGTAACACTGTAATTCAAGATGCAAACACAAGACAATGGGGTGAGGAGGAGGAAAGAGAAAAGAAGTTTGAGGTAAAGGAGCCCAAAGGAAGAGACAATAGAAAAACTCTTCATAGAGTCTGTCCTGCTTAAGGAAATAAATAGCTCATGTCAGTTGGCTCTCTTTTCACCAGGTATCCTTGACACGTTGGTAAATCTTCTCTCTTATTTAGGAATCAAACCATAAAGATCACGATTTTTTTTTTTCCTAAAGGCGTACTAAATGATTTTCAGTATTCAGCACAATATTCTAAATGGACCCTGAATTCTAAGCAATGCTGAAGACTCACCCTAAAGCAGAAGTGCCCAAATTATAAACTGCTTTTGAAAATCTAGGGCTACTTCCTTCGGGTTAGAAAAGAAGAATCTATCCAGAAGGTTGAATTGTCCAGAAGCAGGCTTGACATTCCTCACTGAGAGAACTTTGGCATTTAACTAAGTAAGAAATATCTTAAATGGTTACTTCGCAAATCCCAATACCAGATTGAGGCATCAGGTTTCTGGATAAATGTATACAGACAGCTCCTCACGTACCTTCTAATAGAATAGATCTGTGCAATCTACAGCAGGAACAAGCTATGCCACTCACTGCCTCAGTGAAAGAACCAGCAGTCAAGAGCTGTGAGCTGAAGCCCTTTGACTCTGGTGCAAATCACAGAGGTATCCTTTTTTTATTACAGAATTAATTGTAACAGAGTTAATGCCTCCTGGGTAAAGCAAAGCACAGGCTTCCTCTTTCTAATGCAAACCACAAAAGGATGTCTGTCTGGGGTTCGTGCATACCTACAGCAACAGTGCTGGTTGGAGGTATGTACAGACAACAGTTTCTGAGAACCAGCATGACCAGAATGGCAACTGGTGAAAGCGGCCTCAGGGCACAGCCCAGGTGGAAGCACAGAGACATATAAGATGCAAGAATATGACAGAGCAGCCAAGGTCACCCACGTGCTCAGGCAAGCTTAAGGCAACTAAAGAAAATTCACTGATAATTTAGAGAAGAGTGCCAAAGGGAAGACAGAAGAGGAACCACTGGGCAAAGAGGCTGGGAATGCTGTTACAGTAGCCAAAGCACAGCACCAGCTACTAAGCCACCCCTTTTCTCCATCTCATTTGTTCTAATTCTCATTTTACCAGCACCATCAGCATGAGGTTAATATGTCAGAAAGAAGAGCTGGGGATAGGTTCCTAAAACCATAGCTAACACATTTTCAGACTTGTGTCTCAGGTCAGTTCCTTTGAAAGAAAGTGCATGGCCCATTTGATTGGCCTCTTGCTTTGAACCGGAGCTTTCTGGAAATTCTGCCTGCCACCTCCAGGAACAATCCTGTGATATGTTCTACATGGGTTCCTTGTCATGACAGTTTAGCATACAGTAGTTTTTAAAAAAAAGAGCATGCACCAATGCCACGGCCATTAGACATGAAGCCGTGGTTGAATTCTTCTTGTCTTCTCAGAAGCAGGTGGAACCAGAAAGAAAGGGAGCGTTGGCTCAGATCAACGCAGGCTCCGGTAGACATAGGCTGATGTGAAGATAGCATTGAGAGTGAGACTCACAGCAAGCAGACCTCGGAGAGTGGAGTTACCAAAACGACCTTAATAAAAGAAGACAACACAAAGATAAAAAAGGGAATAGTACAAAGAGATATTAAAGAATTGATGATACCAGTGAACGTACATTACGCTCTTCCTCTCTCTTTGCCCAGTGTTTTCACCATAAGCAAAAGCTGCTGAAGCACTTTTCCTGTCAGGAAAGATTCCACTGCTCTCTCTGGTTCTGTTTTCATCTTATCGCTCTTCCCAACACCCGCATCCCCACCCCTTTCCTTCTGTCTCTGTTTAGCACTCTGTCAGTATTCTCCAGACAGTCTGAAGAACAGGAACAGTCTTATTAATGTCCTAGAATAGCAGGCAGAAGATTCATTTTGCTACTACTTATTTGATCTCAAGATCAGGTCACTACACTACAGCACAGGAAAGATCTCAGTGACCCTCACAGAAATGTTCACACATACATGAAGCACTGACATGACTTGCACCTACCTCTCCAGCCTGCCAAATCTTCCCCTTTGGTAGTTGTGTCTACCACACAGGTAGATGAGTGTGACGAGCGATCCTCCTTTCTGATGGAATTATCACTGCAAATACTCCCTCCTTCCATAGCAGATCTCATATCTGGAAGGAGAAAAAGATAAGAAAATTCAGAAAGCACCAGTGGAAGCCAAAAGCAGCAGAAGTTACCAGACTAAAGCTAGGTAAAGCTAAGTAATGAATGGTTGCCTGGTAAAATCATTAAAGGATTGAGGACAGGAGCTGGAAACAAAAGGCAAATTTCACTGCTGTGAAAGCAGTGAAATTTGCCTGCATGTTTGTCTCATACACCGTCCGTATCATCATCACCAGATCCATGGTAAAGGAGTTATCCAAACAAGGGTGAAGGCAGTGGCAGTAGTATCTCTGGGGCACCACTAAGTGAGAAAAGGACATCTGTTTTGGCAGACAAGAAGCTCTCCAGGCCAGTGGATTCTTAAGGGAGCTTTGGTAGCCTAACAGGCATCACCACCTGGGTTTTTCCTGAAGGTTTCCCATCTACTGTGTGGCCTAGATGACACATGGCTTTGCTTGTAAGCTAACTCCTTCCTACAAATGCACTTCCAGGAGTGCAGCAGGCTGCCAGCATACCATGCATTCCCCGCTCGCTGAGGTTCTTCTTTGGGAAGGAGGACAATTCGGTGGCAAAGATGTTGCTGTCTGAGTGGGTGTGCTCCTCTGAGCTAGTTGGCGTGGGCAGACCCTCGTTCTGAGACGGGAAAAGCAGCAGCTTCTGTCCTTTCAGGTTCAGGCGCGCAGGGCTGATGAGTGGCCGGCGGTACCGCAAGGAACCTGAGCTGGAAGTCACAGAACCAGCCACTGACGGTGCTGGAGAGGGGATGCGGGAGGGAGCACAGCTGCCTGACAGCAGGGAGAAGTGCTCTGAAATGGAAACATACCCGAAAGAAAAAAATAATGAGATTATAATCCCAACGCAATAGGCACGGTTTTCTTTAACAATTCTACAAGAAAGGGGAGTTGCAAATGTCCAACATGTCTTGTACTAAAACTCTTTATTCATTCCAGTTCCCACACTGCTAAACACGGAGAAACTCCACATGCGCTTTGGTACACTCAAGAATGATTTAGACTAGAGATGGGTTTATCAGGAGCCAGGTGAGCTTTCTCTCTGCTCAGTTGTGTCCATTCAGGAAAGCCTGCATTACACATGATGCTTTGCAGGTAAATTAACCATTCTGGCATGTCCTTTAAAGGCTGCTGGAAAAGCGCTATCAGGATGCAAGGAGGTTTGCACAATGGCATTAGCCCAGGCTGTGACTGTATTCCAGCAGCAAACAGTTAAACAGCACCAACAGCTAAAGGATCCATTTGGGGTCAGAAGGGCAACAGACAGGTCACACAGGAGCAAAAGGGCAGAGCAGACAGGGCAGATAAATGAGCAGTTTCTTGGGCTGGGGAAGGAAAGTGAAACAAAAGAGCTGCCCTAGGAACAGTTTAAAGTCTCCTATCGAAGCTACCTCAACTCAGCTCTAGAGCAGGGAAGGGTTCCTTGCTTTGTCTCACTGGTTTCACTGGAGAAGGACATCCAACCCATGGAGAAGGACATCCAACACACGCAGCACCTTATTTTAATGAAATCCCACTCTTAGTTGGAACACTCTCTGCAGCATTTCTAGCAGTGAAACTGCCATTTTCACTGGGATGTGAGCAGGGAGGAAAGAATTAAACTTGGATCATGCGTTTCAACCCACTCACTGCAAATCCTGCAAAGACAGCTGCTCTGGAAGGCCACGTGCATTACCTGATGTAGGAGATTCCTTGGACTGAGATGACTGCGAGGCTGGTCGACTTCCACTGAACAGGTAGCCAGAATCTAAAAAGCAAAAATGAAATAGTTTGAACCCAGCTGGCTCAGCTACTGGAGGTCTATCCTTCAGAAATGTAACTGCATCATCACGGGATGGGTGTAAATGCAGGCATGAAAAATGTCCCTGTTTTCCTGGGTAGGCCATATGCTAGCATCAGAACCACCTACTTTTACCAGCTGCAGCAGAACAGATCTACCCAGAGGGCTCCAAAAAACAACCCTGTGACCATATCACAGCCTGGCTTGCCTCTACTTTATAAGGAAAAAGGTAAAGATATGGTTGTATGCTTTCCTCATGAAAAGAGCTCCCATCTAGCTGTCAGGCATGGCAGCCACAATAACGAGGCAGAAAAAAAAAAAAGAAACAAAAATCAATGAAAAGTACTGAAGTCAGGAAAAAGAAGTGATACAAATGAAACCTCAGAGCTTAAACTAAAAAAACCCCCACAAGACTGCTCTCTCTGCTGCAGTGTTAGCCTAGAAACTGCCACATTTTGGCCTCTGATGGAGAACAGCATTTAAATGCTATTTCCCATCTGATAGTTTCAAGCCCAGCAAAATTGAGGGCTTACTGAGTTGCTGGGAGAGAGACTTTCCTTAGACCTATAAACCTTGCCCTTAAAAAAACAGAAAAAAAAAGAGGAAATGGGGTCTCTAAAGCAGTTTCAATAGTTGTGCCAATGCATTTCAAATCCAGACTGAGAGAAGAGCCTGCTCTTCAGCTCAGGTGTAGCAAGGAAAGCAAAGCAAACTACACAAAGCAGGTAGCAGGAAGGGAGCTCTTGCCAGATCAGTTATCCTGATGCTCCCAATCACTTCCAAAAGCTGCTCTTCTCCATTCCCATGTCTGACTGCTCCTTCTGTCTCTCTTCCACACATAGCCTTGTAGCTTGTGCCACGCTGCCACAAACGCCTGGAGAAGCCTCCGGATTTCAGTAAACCCACAAGAGGAAAGCATTCAGTGAGACTTTTTGTTTCACCAAGATGGCAATGGTATGTTCTGTAATTTCTTAATGCCAAAACCCCAAATTATTGATGCCAGATACTCCTCTGTGCCACAGGAGCAGCAATCCCTAAACAGGACTATAACACGGATACCTCACAGCCCATTTTCTTCTGAAGCATCATACTGCTCCATTGTCATTTCCATTGGAGTAGAAAGTTTCACACACACTTACCTGCTCTGGCCAAGGAGGGGATGGTCCCCAGCGAGAGCGCCCTGTTGAGACGACCAGGAAGAGAGGAAGAAGAAGTTCTGCGTGGGGATCTGAAAAGCTGTTGGTTTGTCAGCTGGAGAATACTGGGTGGTGTTGGGACAAAGAGAGACGTAGCAGAGGAAGGGAAGCCAGTCCCAGTGCCGCTGGGAAAGAGAGTAATCGAATCCCCAGAAAGGTACCTGCAAATGACACCATGACGGACATTTAGCAATAAGTACATTCCAGCAACTCCCTCTCTCAGTTGTACTTCTTGCATGAACACTTGCTTTGTTATCAGGTTTGTGCTACTTTTTCAGTGCAGGAGTGCAAGCTCAAGAATGCTTAAGCACTTACGGGAATGTTCCTACACCTTTGAAACTGGGGAAGGAAGAACTGCTCAACCTTACTTAAATTATTGTGGGACCAACCTGTCCCACAATACAGGGTGAAAAAAAATGGCGGGACAGTTTAGGAACTTGGGTACAAACAGGCATAATACCTTGGTTCTCTCCTTGGATGAGAAAATTACCCAGAGACCACCAGGAAAGCTTTACAAAGCCCAGATACACATACGAGCAACAACAGAGTACATCTTGTGTTTGTTATGGGCACATGCAAACAACATGCTTAGAAATGTCATGACTGTTGGAAGCAAGTAATCTACTAGTCTTTTTGTCTTTAGAAACCAGAATCAACACCTTACCTCTGATGCCAGTATAGAGAAGAGTATTTTTATGGGCACCTAGATAAAGATTTAGGCACAAGAGCTCTGTTGTTTTAAAACTAACATTCAAACCTCTTTAGTACATTTGCCTTTATTATACTTCTGTGAGGTAATGAAGACTCACTACCCTCATTTTACACATGGGAAAGAGAAGGAAAAAGAAGCTAAGTCATTTATTGAGGGTCACATAAAAATCCTATGACCGAACAGAGACACAAACCTGGGTTTTCCAATCCTAAATCGAGGTGCAAACCATTACATTTTCCTTTCCCTGCATATCATAATTAGCCACAAATGTGTACCAGCATGGCTATTCAGAGGGAACTGTGCTCTTGTGGCATACGCTCCAGGAAATGTCTTGCTTCTTGTGCATAAAAAACAATCTCTGCTATAGCGCCTGGAAAAAATGTAAAGGGGCAATAATAACAGCGATTGTGTTTCTAGGTCTGTGAGTTGGTTTCAGTGGTTCCAAGTGAAAGAGGGGAGCTGAAAACAGAGCTTCCAACTTGAAAACACACGATGAGAGATAACAGACAAAACATACTAAGGGCACCTGAACCAGTTAGTTTGATTTTTAAGTACTACAGACATAAGCTGACTTCTATTCCACTGGTAAAATAACCGTATGAGAGAACTTTGAATTCTAAACAGGTTTTGCAGCTAGCACTGCCACGGTATTTCACACTCAATTACTATATGCAAATAAATTATGCAATTAATTTCCGATACCCCCATTTTATCACCTGTCTTTGCAGCAGTTTAAAATTTAAAAATCAACCTAAGCTGAACAATCTGTCAAAAATTTACTCCCATTTTTACCTTCTTTCTATTCCTCCTTGCAATCTCGTACTGACCTTAGTCTATGTGTACAGTTTAGTTGACCACATTGCATCAGAAATGAGGAATCAGCTTTGGAGTCTCACTCGTGTCCTCATACCATCAAAATGAGCGTTCTAAGAAGGTTGCAATGTTGAAAGTATAGGGAGTTTGTATTATTTTTAACAACTGAATAAAATACATGGAAGAAAGTCTAGAACAAGATCTCTCAAAAGATCTCCTGTAAGATTTTTGTTTAGTTAGAAACAGGTAATACTCTTGTCAAATAAGTCATGACGAAGTACTAATGAAGGATGAAGCGCATATATTTTAAAATGGAGATATCAGACTTTGCAGCATATAATCAAGCTGTTAACATTTGGAGATTTAATATCACTTCCGATGAAAACAGAGACAGATGAGAGCAGCAACATGGCTTTTCCTTTGTCAGAGGAAAGCCAGTAGTACATCAGAGTGTGAAGGAATATATGTATCTCAGTCTTGCACTGTGAGGTGATTTATGCATGTGCGATTCTCTCTTGGAGATTAAAGAGGTGATGCAGCAATGTTATGCAGTGCTAGCATGTCCAGAAGAAGCAGTCTAGAGTTAAGATTACAATTGAAAATATCTTATAAAACTACTTATCTGCTAGTACGAGGCAGACATCAACAATCCCGACCAGCTTAATCAGGCTGAACAACATCTGAGCCAACCAGCTTCCTGGTGCTTGCAAGCCGGACATGCCTTTAACAGTGGCAAGGAACTCGTCAGTCTTGCAGCAGAAACTGCCCAACCTCTTCAGGTTCCAGAGGACCTGGGAAGGGTGTCATGCTTCGCAAACGTGCAGAGTCCTTTAGTGCACATACAGATACACATTTGCCCCACCACACACACACAGATGTAAATAGCAGGTGTACATGTCCATCTCAGCTTTGTAAGAGAAAACGAATGGGAAAGGAAATTAAAAGTGCAGCTCAGGACTATGGTATGAATCGTATCAGAAAGAGTGATACCTACCACCCACTGTGCCATGTCTGTGAAGGGCCAAATCAGAGCACCGCCTGTGAACGTAACTCTTTTTTCCTAACTTTGCACCTTTTGTATCTTTGGACTAAAGGATCCAACTTTAAGCAGCTCCTTGCTGTACTGGAAAACAGCTTATCTGGTTTATCGGCTTTTGGCAGTTTTTTCCCTTAATGGGCTGGAAGATATTACAGTCATTTATCACTCATAACCACAATCTTTTTCCTGGGATTGTAACTTTTTTGGATCGGACTTCCATGGGCTCTGCTGTTCCACAGCCCCACTTCTTCTCAACCTCACCAAGTCAGTGCAGTCAGAGCCTCCGGGCAGCTGAGGAATCACTTGTCTTGCACCATCCAGAAAAGGAATTTTTCTGGTTAGCAAAGAAGAACTGAAGAATTTTAAGCATAGCATATTAATGCCTTAGGATTGAGTGCTGACCAAAGAATGGCTTAAATATTGATCTGCTCTGAACAAAGTAAATTCCTGCAACACGCGCAAACCCCTGTTTCTTTTCTATGCACTCTTCTCTTTAGTTTGCCACTCATGTCAAGAGGGCTAGATGCTGCTAAAAAGGAGGGGTGCTGTCATGGGAATATGCTTCATGTCTGAGAACGGTCGGATGAACTAAAACTTCTTTCGGAAGCAGATGAAAAAAGGTGAGGAGATCAAGAGGATCGTAAAGCAGGAAGCAGCCACATCGCACCTTGGAATGGAGCACTGCAGCCGTGTCTTTGCTCTCAGACTACCACATTGCTCCAAGCCATTTGTGCATGTGATAACAGTGGGTCTGATAACAGTGAAAAAGTAAACAAAAAAGAAAGGAGAAGGGGAGGAAAAAAAAAAAGAAAAAAAAAGGCTCTGGAGTCAGACAGTTTGTGGAAATAGTCAGGGCCCGGAAGCCGTTTATTTCAGAACTTGGTATTGTGAACATCAAAAATTGTGTATCTTAATTAGTGTTTACAATGATCACAGCGCTACTAGACAGTTGGGCACAACTGTGCTACACATATACTTTAAAAATAAATAAATAGAAGGTTAAAGAAGAATATCACATGGTATGGGACCGTACACTGTCCTGAAGAAACACCTCCTGCCAGCAGAGCCTCCCCTCCTCTGTCCCAACACGTCCCTCTTATCCAGAGATAACACCCTATCTGCGTGCCTTTCTAATTCACATTTTAACCAGAGATGCTGCATCACCTCTGGAGTAGAGAGAGACATGGGAGAGCGTGGGTCAGGTCAGGCTCCAGGGCTGCAGATGGACCCACTCCCACTGTCAGATAATTCAGTACATGAAGTAAGAAGGTAACGTGCAGTCACAGTCAGGCAGCTTGCTGTGTGTGCCTGGGTTCATCTGCCAGGAGGCAGCCAGGGAACCATGGCTCAGTCACGGGGTAAAACGTATCCTCTGGACTTAAGGTCCCATGATAATTTAGCTCTGAGTTACCTATGTATAACTGCACCGTTTTCTCCAGGCAGCATGGGTGCTGCTGCCCAGATTGCAGGAGTAGCTCACCCTTGCCTTACTGCAGGCTCTGAGATAAGCAAGTGCCTGGGAGCTGACATGCAGTCGCTTGTCTAGCCTGCTGCATCACATCAGTCAGTGCCACAACCTGTGCCTCCGGTCACATTGACAGAATCAGCAGTAAAGAGTAACACAGCGAATAAAAAACAGGCACAGGGAGAGGGGAGAAAAATGCTAAAAAAGGGCACAGGTCTCAGACACATTAAGATTTTGAAATGTGACTTGAGAGTTAGAAACTTTAGCTGCCAAGACTAAGAATCCTTTTCTCCTACATGTTGTGATGCTTTGGATGAAAAAGGAGGGTTGAATTACAGCTGAAAATGCTCCAACTGCCAGGTCCTGCACTAATACCTTGTAGAGTGCGACAGATGTTTGGCATCAACTTTGCCTTCCCCCCTAGCTGGTGGCACAAAGGCGTGTGTGGGGGGTGTATATACACACATCCCACATCTGCAAAAATCCAGACTTGCTGGCATGACAAAAACATTCAGAGGACCTCTTCCCTGCCTGCATACTGGACAGCTTTGGTCCCAAAGGAGGCTTTCCAGGGGATGACTCAAGGTACACTTCAGGACTGAGTACTGCCCCTTTCACATGAGAGCGCGTCCTATGGCTCAAAGAGGCGCCAAGTGTACTTGCAGGTGACAGCACACCTGGAATGAACTGGCAGGTTATATGTGACAGCACATGATTTCAACAGCAGCTCTTTAAAAACCGAAGCAAAGCCATATACCACAGCTCCCTGCTTTCATGAGTAGAGTCAGTCTGGAGCAATCATCTGGCTATTAATTATATTAATTTTTATAAGAGTATAAATAATTTGTCCACAATACATCAAGACATACTTTCTATAGCATCTAAGCATGATTACTAGCTTCACATAATTTCAGCGTACTTGAAAAATATTCATAAAGCCAAAATAAAACACCACTACACCATTTTAATATTCCCCTCATGTCCTCACCCTTTGACACACCCAAGTTCAGTTCACTAGGGCATGCAAAGCGCAGATGCACGAAAAGAGAAGTTAATGGAAAGAATGGGATATAAATATAGCGTATTTAGAGTTGTAAAGGGCCACAAAGGCTTCAGTTAGCATGCACTGATGTCAGTCAGGGCTTCAGGAAGACCAGAAGTAGCAGCAGAGACGCTTACTTGGTTGCTAGCTCTGGGTTCTCCCTCACCCTGCTATAGTCTGCAGAGTTACTCAGAAATTTAAGAGTGTGGCCCAAACATCCTCTTACTCCCAGCCACACTCACCGGTGGCAAATGAAGGAGAAAAGCACTGGCCTGGCAGACATCCAGGCACTGCTGTCCCAAGCTGCAGCTGTGTCAGTTCCACTGAAACAGAGCAACACAGTGTTGTCAAAAATCTCAGCCAGGGAAAGGCACTTAAAGAACCCACATCAGCCCCTTTACACATCCAGCTCTGCTAAGCAGGGTACAAGATGCTTTCGAGTTGGCAGATCAGGCACGGCCGCTGTGAGAGCCAGAGTCAGCCACTTTGGGTCGGAGCATGTTTGATTTCAAGTGACACACAAACCCACTAACAATCCCCCACCACCTCAGCTCCATTCTGTAGTACCATCCTCTGGTCCAGACACCAACACAGGGCCAGCGTAAAAAAGTAGCACCTGACATTAGAGGGTTTTGGGCTAAAATCCTCTAATACTGTTAAGATGTTTGCATGCTCTGGCCTGCATGTCTAGAAGAATCCTCAAGCAACAAAGCTGCATCTGGTGACCACAGCTTACCATGTGTTCCTCTGTGGCCTGAAATAAGAGCCCAGCTAAGTGAAAACCAGAAGCTCAAAGCACTGATCAAGTGGTTCTGGATGATTTTTGTGTCAGCCGTGTTAGTTAAGTTATCAGCCCTTTGTTAGCTACTATCCCCCTCAGCAGAAGGAAACGTATACACGTGTCATACAAAATAGCACCTCAGCTTCATTAAGATGGCAGCACTGTGCTTGGATGTTGGACTAGCACCAAAATACCTGAGCTGGAAGCACACATTTCCTTCTGCTGAAGTCACTGTGGGGGATGCCACTAGGCAGAATTAGATGGCACATCTAACTGCTGAGCTATTTCCTAACCGAACCTCAAGTAAAAAATGCAAAGCTGGCAAAGCACCTTCCTTAGAGAACCTACAGCGTGGCATAGCATTCCGAATAGTCTATTTGGCATTGAAATTAGGTATTGCAGGAACAGTCTCAGCAAAGGCAGTGGTGGCTCAACTATTTTTTTTCCAGAAACAATCAACAGTAAAATACTGATAACTGATCTTTTCAGGCCTAATTGTCTAAGGAGACGCAACTGGTACAGATGAAATGCTAGCAGTTTATAAATCAAAACACCTTTCTCCTCCTGTTATCCCTCTCCTGCCAAAGATCAATCAATCTCTACCATCAGCAAAAGCATGTGAGACAAAGCATGTGCGAAAAGCAGAAAGAGAGGAGACTGTCAGCATCAGAGCCTCTAGAAGACAAAAAATTGAATTGCTGCAAGTTTGGTTTTGAGGCTCTGAGGTTTTTAGAAGCAGCAGCACAGACATGCTGAGGCAACCAAGAAGTCGGAAAATAAGCTGACACCTGAGCAAAGACAAAAGCTTCTTTGGCATTAAAACTGAACCACACTTCAATATGTGTTTTGTTATTTGGTTTTGCCTTTGAAATTTTCCCAATTATGAGTCCAAAAGTTCTTCAATTATAAGTTGTGGACAAAGCACCACAGAGACCAGGGCTTCAATTGTACAGCTTGGCCATAAAATTAAGTAGCTTTCTGATGTTCTGACAGATAACATTAGTGCAACTTGTAAATATACTTCATTTGTATTAATCTGCACAAAGTTAAGACAAATGGATTTCTTGCTTGCATGTCAATTGCAGTTAACATATCTCCCAGGAGAAAAGATTTTAAACTCTTTCAGCATAGATTTGCACCTGCTGTACAAACAGAGCTAAAATGTTTCTTAACAGTATTATTCAGGCTTCACAGTGTAAACCCCACTCCTTCCCACAGTTCTACCAACCGCCTGTTCCTACTATCTAGCATGCAACCTCCCCATCCCATCCCGGTACTGCCCAGGAAAAAAGAAAAAGAGAATAAAAGAAAAGGTCAGGCACAGAAAAGCAACGTAACACTTAACAGCAAAACATCATAAAAGGCACCAGACCCCAGGGGGCTCAAAGCCAGGGCATGTTTAAATTGCTAAAAAGAAGCAGGGGAAACAGCTGCTCAGAATAGGTAGGAGACCACACGAAATAGGACACAGTGAAACTTCATGCAGCCTTGACTTTCAGCTCCTGAAAGAAAAACATTTGAAGAGGCTGACAAGTACCTTTACAGGCTGCCACTTAAGAGTTTCCCTTGCTACTGGGCAAGAATATTTGGACAGATTAATTTTACTCTTATTAAAAAAAGGAAGGATACTGCCATCAGAGATCAGGTGTGACATTACCATGACCATCCCCACACTTGGGCATACTTGACAGCAGAGCAGCAAGAGGAACTGCTCTCCTCTGCCACACCAGGTGGTTCCAAGTTCATGGGCTAGAAGCTAGCACAAACTTTCAATCCAACTTCTATAGGTAAGTGCAGAAGACAATCACAGCTAAATAGAAACACCAGTCTCCTACATTTAACTTTATGGGGAAAACTTGAAAGTACTGAAGCAGGAAGAAGGGAGGATGAAAAAAAAAAAGGCAGCTAGATGTCTTATTTCACTTAATGGACAGAACAGCTCCAGGTTTGCTGGGTCTTCTGCGCAGCTTATTTAGAGAATGGCAGAACTGGCACTGGATTGCGTTCCCCCCCCAGTTTGTTATTTTCCCTGCCACTTCTGACCTTTCGCCAGCTTACCACTCTCTCTCTTAGCATTGCTCCCTGCTCCAACAGGCTGACAGGTACAGAAAAAAGACTGGATTTATAAGGAACGTTTCCTACCAAATCTCCTAACAGAGAGTAGGAAAGAGGTGCCACAGTGATTGTGAAAGTCTAACCCAGAACTGAGGACACTGCACACTTCTCCTGGCTTTTTTTCCTGTTTTGATGAAGTCACATGGCTTCTTGCAGCATTTACTTTGAAACAGTTCTCTAAATTCAATAAAGTGTCCAAGTGGAAAATGGGACATAATGGTTATTATTTAACATTTTCAAAGTCTGAGACTGGAATAAGAAACAACCCGGGACTGTGAGCTGGAAGACAAACCTTTTGGGTCAGAATTGATAAACAATGGGAACACGGAAGAATAGAACCAGATTTTGCAGATGCTGGACTCCTTTGGCGGACAAGTAAGTAACCAGCCCTCAGAGCAGCATCGTTCACAAGCACCAGAATGGAGAAAGGTGTTCTGTTTGCTTGGAGGTGGATATTGCAGTTATCTGAAGGCACTGGAAAAAAGTTCCACAGGAGAGCACATATGGGAAGCAGGTTTGTGTGTCCCCTTCCCAAGCCCGTGGTTAGGTTACAGGCACATGGTCCTTCAGCCAGGAGCTGCACCTTCCCACAACACACTCAGCTTGGCTTAATGTTAACAATAACAGAGCCTTTGTTAGTGCTACCTTGCTGCTTTCGCAACGAATACCAGTTTGAATAACAGTAAGTATGAAAAGCTATAAAATAACCTTTGTCTCCTTTAAAAAAGCTTCCAAAAGCTTCTATAATTTCACCAGCATCTGCAGTAGCCAGTAGTGTCTGAATCTTTCAGCAGGAACTGCAAATAATTTATAGCGAGAGCTCCATTCTGATTATTTTAGAGTTTATACACAGGAAGATCAAGACACCCAATTAACTTCTATCAGACTATTAGTGTGGCAAGTTCCATTGCGCTACTCTGAACAGAAGAAAATAGCAGATCTTCTGTAACAATGCTATTTCCTCTTGAAAGACCAAAATCCGGATGAGAAACTCAGTGGAGTGCCTTGCAAAAACAGTGCAGGATAATCAGATTGCTTATCCTAAGAGGCCCCAGAGCAAGTTAATCCTACAAAAACCCAAGCAGCTGAAAGCTCCTTCCTCCCCACACGGTAACATCCAGCCATCCCAGCTTTCAGTGGAGAACTGCCAGGCACCAACTCAAAGTCACCACTTCCAGACCACTTCCTTCAGCAGCATTAGTACTAATGCCAGACTTCAAAAAAGAACCTCTTCAAGTAAAAATACCACGCAGTCCCACAGTAGAGGCTCCCACCCCTTCCTATAGCACATCCTTCTAATCTGTGTTCTCAACGATAAGGAAAACGGTGACTGAATTAAGTAGTGATGTACAATGAAAGCTGTCCACATACCACAGCATATGGTTGTTCATCCCATATTTCTTCTCTTTCTAAGGCTACAGGAGTGGAGGAACATATGCATTTTTATCCATTTGTGGTTTTACACAGATGCTCCTCGGGGGAGGTGGGCAGGGAAAACCAAAGAAAACCAGCATAGAAAGCAACAGCCACTGGTAGATTTGAAAATTTAGCCTAAAACAGCTGAATACCTTCAGATATTCAAATTAAGACAACCTGAGCTACATAACCTTCTAAAGCACCCTTTTAAATAAATTATTGAAGTTCCAGTCAAAAGCACTTAAGGACACCTCTCCATTTAAAATAGGAGTCATAGGAGAATGGCAGAGCAAGAGAACATGCAGTTAACTGATGATGCACAGTGGAAGGCAAGAAGAACCAGGTTATGGACTACACGTGTCCCCTCCTCGCATGCCTGTACACCATGCAGTGTTTCTACAGCACACAGTACGAGGACTTGGAATCCAGAGGCAAGTTCCCATCAGTTCGAAATTAAAATGACCAGCACCATTAGAAAACTGAAGGTGGCCTGGGCCCCATGGAGGATCAAGGCAGAGGATTCCTCTGTGACTGGCTAAGGATGGACAGGAGAAGCCAGAACCTCTTTGGCTGGAGGAGCAGAATGGGGAGGAGGCGGCTGCATTTATGGAGCAGTTTGTGAAGCAGCTGCTGGAAGAATTGGCTTTGGGGAGGTTGGATATTTGCACTGCTGACGTAGGATTCAGGAGGAAGGGAGAATGGAGGCAGCAGGAGTAGCTTCCTTTGCTAGCGCCAGCAGTGGAAATGCTCCAAGCAGCTAGCACAGTGGGAAGCAAGGATGGGGGGGAAAAAACGGAGAAAAAAAATATATATAAAGGAAGAAGAGATCTTCACTGCTTATCTAATTAAAAAAAAAAAAAAAAAGAGGAAGGGAAAATAAAAAGAGGAGAGAGAAGCACCAGTCGCAAAGAGTTCACAAGGCTTTTTTTTCCTCCTTCCCCCAGCGTCACTGCTCTGGCTCTGACCTTCGGGGCCGGTATCTCCGATGGCCCGTTGATTTCCGCGTGGCCACTGCTGCGGTGAAGCCCACCAAGCAGCACAAGGATGTGGTGCCAAATTTAGCTGTGTCTAGCCAGGTGGGTGTTTCCATCTTCAGGTACCTCTCAGCTAAATGCAGACTCATCACTACGAACCACAAGACTGAAGCAAACGCATCAATTCTCCGGAGCCTGTAATGCCAAAAAGAAACCCAACAAGACACAAGGTAAGAGTTTTAACACCAATGAAGCCCCTTGGTGTCCTGAGAAAGGAGAGGGAAGGTGGGGAAAAGGTGGGGAGGGTATACAGACTGAGCAGACTACGTCCTATATCTTACTAGGGTTCTATCATCGGCAGCCCTTGCCACTGCTGTGTAAGAACCTGAATCTATAAGCTCCATTCTCTACCAGATTACAGAGCTGCATGGGGAGTTTTTCATTCACAGTAATTCAAACTTAAATTGAATGAACCAAGGCACAGACCAAAAGCAAGCTCTGCTGTCTCCAGCCAGCCAGCAGGCAACCCAAAGAACAGGGAGAACTGTGTCACCCAGTACTACATTTGCCATTCTGGCAATGTTTACCCCCTGTCCCACTGAGTTAAGACAGGGCAAAAGACCTCCAACATTATGCAGTTTTCCTTTAAGCGAAACAGAAGAGAAGAGCACACCCACCTGATCCGCCCAGCTAAGAACATGGCCAACAGGCAGGTGAACAGCCCAAGGACAGCAACTGCCATCTGATGATTCTTCCCGTAAGCCCATGCAGCACTCAGATTCTCCACCATCTGTTCTGGGAGCAGGCGGAGCAGCTCCCGCCAGCCTGCCGTGGTCATAGAAGTGTCATTTTCCAAGCCTGCACGTGAACTCATGCCAGTCCTGTTCTGAATGGATGCTGGACCAGAGGAGACGGGAGCAGGGACTGCTGCACTGAGTGAGAAGGGGTCGCCTGACCCATACAAGGCCATCAGAACCAGGAACGCACAGCTGATGAAGGCCAAGAACCGCAGAAATATCACCTGAGCTGGTGTGCTTATGGAAGCAGAAGAGGAGGATGAGCATAAATTCTGCAGAGGAAGGGAGAAACACCTTGTCAGAAGCTGAATGAACTGTAGTAAGGTTTTGAAATGGTGCTTTATGAAATACTTCCAGACTGCGTGGTTTACTGCTCACGTCCTTTTAAGGCTGACACCACATGGGATGCTGTAGACTAGCAAAGTGCAACAGCAGAGCTGTGAGCAGAAGCCAAGGTCAGGCAGGGCAGTGAGACAAAGAGAAGGTCATAAATCGCTTCCCATCATTCTTTCCCCACCATTCTTTCCCCACCTCCCCCCCACCACTATTCTGTAGTTTCCTGCACCGTACTCATAAATTATTTTCCTCACTGTACTCAAAACCCTATCTCCCCTTTTCTGCCTTTCCCACTATTTTTCTTTCACTCTGTTCTTATTAGACTTACCTTCTGGCAATTGCGCTGAATGACACTAGCAAGAGGAAAACCTCAAACTAACATCAGAAGCATCTCTGGCAACTACCATGTGCTCTTCTAAACTTCTGCCATGCACCCAAGCTCCCAGTTAGAGAGCCCCAAGGCTGCTGCCTACCCTTCCCAGCAATAAACCCACGTGCAGAGGTACCTTATTCTCTGCACTTCCCCTAAATTCCCTCATGTTCTCCCCCCGTGTACCTGAGTATAGGTCTTGTCTGTCTCACGGCGTTTGAAATGGTGGCTGAGCAGCAGCGCCCGGAGCTGCCGATTCTGATGTTTGATGTAGTACTCCACAGCAGCCTGGCACGGACGACACAGCTTGTAGGTCTGCTCCAGGTGGTGCTTATACACCTCAATCTCCTCATCATATTTGCCCTGGTGAGAGGAGAGGAAAGGTAGGTGAGAACTGCAGGTCCCTCACCAGTTATTGTGCTTGTTACTGACATTGGAGCAAGGCATGCTTCCAGTCTCCAGAGAAAAAGCCCCCTGAAACCAGGCCTCAGCAGTGACCAAACTGGAGGCCAGCCATACAACCAACTTTGCATACAGCTGACCCAGCCTCCATGTCCCAGAAGAGACAAAACAGCCCTTGGAGAAGGCTGATGTGGCCCAATTTCAGGATGTTGAATTTCTGTGGCCCGATTTTGCTGTCTTTGTCGAGACCTTATGAACTCAACAAGGAAGAGGAGACAAAAAAACTAGAATTGCTCTTCCCTTCCTCAAATGAGGGGACACAAAAGACCTGTTGCCCCTTCACACCACAGTGCCAGAGAAAGAGACAAGCTCCTTCCGAAACTCAGCCTTAGCCTCAAACACTGTCACTGTCTGAAGGCCCTGGTGAGATAAGCTCCATAAATCATTAATAGCACTTGTAAAAACAGACAGCAAGTAGGCTCGAAGGCACGTTTTTCAGTGTCACTACAGTGGACACACCACTTATTGCAGAGGATCCTGAGGCTCTTCCCTCTCCACTTGCAGTCTCTATCACGATTCTTGTACCAAAAGCATACAGCTGAAAGCATGCAGCTTCTTTGGGAGAGGGAAGTAGAAAGATGCACTGTAGCTGCCTGAGGGCTTGCTGCAGCAGAGTCACCCCTTACTGGACAGGCCAGCAATGCTGAGAGAGGTCACTGCTGTCACTGACATACATTTCTAACCATGCTGGATAACACAGTCCCATGTTTCTTAACTGGCACAGACACTGCAGTTCACTGAATGCATAAAAAGGGGCCAAAGGCTGGCATTACTTGAGCAAGTGGATAGGTGTCGCAAGGGGCAACTAGAAATAAAGCTGAGAAAAGGGAATCAGCCAAAGATGTTCTCATTAAGCATGGACAAATTTAAATCTGTTCCCTGGGAGTCATCCTGATTAAGCTCATTACAATTACACAAAGCAGACTGGATTAGGCAACTCAGAAGATGAATGCATCCCACTATAGCGCAGTCTTACGACCCCAAGGCTTGACCATGGTTGAAAGCTAAGGAATACAGCACTAAATTCTCTGCATAGAACTTTAGGGAGCCACAAACTGTGAAGGAGGAATACCACTATCCTATCCTCCATGCATATTAATTAATGGGAAGGCCAAGAAGTTGCTCAGCAGGAAATCCTGCTGCTGTAACTGTAAAACCCCTTTGCCCTCCTAGGCACCAGGGAGGATGCTGTAGCTGCACAGGATTCCTCTCCCACTCCACTAGTAAAAACAGAGCAGCACAACCAAGGCCTCAGGAAAAACAAAATTTATTAATATTAAGGCTTCAAGGTGACTAGTGGGCTTTTGTCCCTACCAGGTCCCGTAACCTCAGCTGGGTCAATGGTAAGTACTGGAGTTGTAAGTTGATTTCAGCAATGTGCATGTTTGGTTTTGGGCTCAAGCTTCAACTTCCAGTGTCCACCTAGAACAGGTCATTACATTCTGACTTTGGAGTAGGATCAGGTAAATTTGCAACACTAATCAGTAACCTCCTCTGCACTGGAGTGCCACACAGTGCTTCTGAAGACTATGGCAGCATCATTCCATAGCATACTGAAAAATTCCTGTCTCTCCTGCATACTAGGCTGCAGCATGGTACCATTTGTAAAGCCAGACAAAATAAATTATTATAGAGCAAATTAATTGGAGCAGGAATTAGACAGAGTGGCAATAGCAAATACATGCATGGGAATGCCTTGGACAAACATTCTCCTGTGATGCTTACCTCCTCCCTTGGTGAGAATGAAGCCAGCTGTTTGATCTTCATGGTTTGATGATTGTTGCATTTCTTGCAAAGCAGAATTTGGCTGCTCACCCACTGTTGCGGTTTGGTAGGATCACAGAAAGTCGTAGCACCCGAAACAACATGGTTAAGGTGTTCCATGTACTGAGCAGGGATGGGCTTGTTGTAGTCTCCATTCTGACAAGAAAAAGGGAGGCAGGAAGGAAAGCAAACATGAGATCATGAAATCAAAGCTAACTATTCTCTGGTTGATAACAAGATTCCCTAAACTCTGTCAGGAGCTCTGCACTCCATGCATTCACCTATGTAACACAAGAAATCAGTAAAAAGAAGAGACAAAATGCTTCAAATCTCCCCCATCCACTGTTCTTTACACCTATTGCAAGCAATTGGTGGTGGTGGATTTTGGCTTAAGACTGGCTTTGTTATTTAATACCCTAAATAAAGCAATTTAGCTGTTCCAAAATACAAAACCAAAGAAGAATTGTTCCATATATTAAAAAAAGATTCTGAAGAGATATTGGTGAAAATGTCAAGGACCTTTTTGCCCTTTGAAGCAAGAGAGGAAAACTTGTTTGTCTCAGTCTATGTCAGCACATCCCAGTACACATGGATTCTTTCTCAAGTTTGATCAAGTAATCAGCTGCTGAGTTCACAGGTGCTCAGCACGAGCTGCCAGCTGTCAGACTGCTGGATATTCATCTGCACTGGGCTTGTATCATCTGAAATGAAGAACACAGTTTTCCTGCACGTGCTGCTCCACAGGGCATGCACCTTCCCAGTTACCCTTCAAGCAATCTGTCACAGTACCTCTTGGAACCCGTTGTACTGCTCACAGTTGGGACAATCCCAGCAGTTGCGATTCCCATATGGCACTACCGTGTCCTGATTGCAGAACCAGCAGTTCACTGTCACGTGTGTGGGCTTCTTCCTGTTAGGAAAGGAAATGTGTCAGGCATGAACACTGAATTCAGCTGATGTAGAGGACAGCAATGTCTTTCAAAGACGAAAATGCAAGAGAGGCTGGAATAACAATCAATCTTCCCATTCAGTATGTTTAACAATATGACTCAGAGTAGGCATTTTAGCAATGAAAAGGTGGACTATTAAAGTAGAAATAAATTCTGCCTGATGCTCGTATCTCTTTGTGCTAATACCATGGACGTGCCAGACCTTTAATATCAACCTTGTGAATAACCCCCTTCACTGTTTTTCAGAGCTGTATTTGGGGGTGCAAGTCCTCTCCATAATCAGCAGTGTTAATATATGTGAAGGGTGCAGTTTGCTGTATAATACACAAGATTATGGGAAACATAAGTTACGACCCACAAGAACTGCATACGATGGTACTAGAACCTAGGAAATAGGCTCATGCACACAGTTTTGTCTGCCCTGCTTTCTACAAATTTTTTCAAAGACAAGGGCATATCAAATTATCCCAAGTTTCAGGCATGGTAAATATCTGTTTCTTGACAGCTTTAGGATACATAAAAAGGACCTGAGGAATCAACGTGTCTTCCCCAGTTTTTATGCACTGGAAGTGAAGAGACAAAGACCAATGACCTGGATCCATGAGCCCCGTGTTTTTTAAAACAATCCTGTTAAAACAACAGTCACTACAAGAGAAACAGCTGTGATGTGGCCCCATTGCAACAGTTTGTGACAGATGTTTGAGCAAAGAACTTCAGTGGCCTGAAGTTGCCTGATAAAGGAGGTCTGCATTTGTCTTGAAACTTGGTGCAATACCCACGACGAAGCTTCCTGGCAGGTCAAAGCAACACAGCCCAGCTGCCTGGGTTTATCAGAACCAGTCCTAGTCTCACCTCCAAGGGAGAACAGCTGTTCAGGCACAGCCCAGGCAGGGACTGGCTATGGCAGCTATGCAGACAGATGGACCCAGCTGCCACCAACCCTGTTTGCTGCCAAACTTCACCAAGCAATCAGTGTGCCTGCTGCTGGACAACTTCTAAAGCAGCAGTGAGAGCAGCTGAGCAGGGAGGCTCAGGGATGGCCTGGAAAACAAATAACAGTAGGCAAAGTGCTCACCAGTTGAGAGCAACTTCTCTTCCTCCTGCTCAAGGAAATGTTCTCTACTGCTACAATATTCTACAGCAAAACATCTTCTGAATGCTGCAGAAATATTGTCTGGCACCCTGCAACCAAACGGGCAGGTGGTTCTCCCCTTAGTTAAGCTGTCTTCTCTCTCAGCCATCACTTTTGTAGCAGGATGCCTACAATTAAGGTTCTTCCCCACTCCCATTTCCATAGACCACGTCTTGAAACTTGGTTCACAAAATATCAAACCCTCAAGTGATGCTTGGGCCTCGTGTTTGAAATGAAGCACCAGAAAGAAGCCTAAAGAGCCAGAATGCACAGAGGATTCCCTGACAGATGCTGAAAGAAAATGGCTGGAGCTACTAGGGTGACAGATTCTCATCTCAAAATAGATGCACACACCCACACCCTTCTCAAAATGAATATTCACTGCTCAACTTTCTTCATTGCCAAGGGGGCTCAAAACAGTAAATGATCCGAGTTAAAAATACCACCATTGAAACTGACAGGGAAAAAAATAAAAAAGGTTTAATCCAGACACAAAGCTGGTCCAAGTTATCCATGAGCTACCACTCTCCAAAAGCCATGCAAACCACATGTCAAAACAGCCATATGAAGGATGGACAGCAACACCTGTTGGAGCTAGTTTCATCTCACTATCATAGGTGTAACAGCTATGAAAACATAACGCATAGGCTTCAGCATGCTAACCACCAAAATACAAATCCTACTGTACCTTGAGCATAGACTTTGACAGCAAACACAACCGAAACTCCATCCTCCAGCGCAGGTTATCGCACAGGACCCAGGTACTATAGAAAGTGCTACAATCCCACCTTCATGCTGCTGTGGCACCATTCTCTGGCACCCATGGAAATAAGGCACACCACACTTCAGCTACTACCTACCTCCAGTCTCTTAACTTCCATGGCATGACAGAGTAGGTAGAAGCATTAATTTCAAGGATAACACAGAAGTGAAATCACAGGTCAAAAAAATAGCTATAATTTGCTATAAAGCAAAAAAAGAACCAATGCCAAATGCTATTTGAGAACTTGCTGATATCAGAGACCAAATACTCAAGACCTTTCCATTTGGTAGAGGCTCTTGTGGCTGAGGAAGTGCTACCAAGGGTTAAATAGCAGCCCTTCATTCTCACAATGTATGCAAAAGTCCTGGATTATTTAGGATAAAAAGCAATAATCCTGCTTTTGTGAACCTATAATCTGTTGCCATAGAAATAGGTGCAAAAGAATTGTAAGTTCCCAACCTGCTGGATGAAAACGAAGAAAAAAATAATAAGGTCATTTGAGGCAAGAACATGTAGGCAGGATGCTAATTTTCTAGCAATTGGTAAGGACTTTAAAAACAACAAACAAGTACTGCATTTGGAGAGACTCTCAAATAGAATTTTAATGACTTTGGAACTACATATACCTTGACCGAATTCAGGCAGCAGCTGAACCTAATAAGCTAGAGCACACATTGCTTCTGAAGTCAGATATTCTGTTATGAGAAGACAGAGAATGCAAACCCCCATATAAGCATTTGCCATGTGCTCAATCCCTTGCAAAACACTAGGCAAATCATCTCGAAAGAGTTTATAATCTAACACTGTATTAACTTGAATTAGCTTCACTGGACAAAGAACAACCCTGCAAAATAAAACCTGAGCAGCAAGAAGTGATTACTTACTGCATTGAGAGATTCCATTAAGAGCTGACTTGCTGTGCTAATTCAACATGTAGCCTGCACACACAAATAAGATAGAAAAAAATTTCCCAGGTTTGGACACATTGTTTTGCAGGTAGATCTGTGCTTAGGACAACACTGTGGGGACATACCTGGAGTAAACTCAGTTACGAGATCAACACCTAAACATCTGATGGTTCTCAGATGATATGACAAAATGTTCCTCTGTGAGAGGCTATTGGGACTTCTTAATTTGCTAACAAGCTTTCTGTCCTGTACACAGCACTTGCAAAAATCAGACTGCTGCATACCCATTGACAAACACTGTTTAGCAACTGCTCTGTGTCTCTCATGTAACATAAGGAGGAACTTATGTTCCTTCCAACTCCCAACACTCTCCACTATTCCCCATTTAAACATAAGTTTAAGGTCACGCTTAAGTCCACGCTTTTAATGGACAGAACAACAGTCTCCCTGATAAGTGCAGGTCAAATCAGTTACCAGATAATAATAAACTGGTTTTCTAAATATTTTTATTCACATCTATTCCTCCCCTCCTTTACCGCTAGGTCAGGAGATGAAGATGTTTGGTTTTCCATGTTCTTAAAAGAGGCCACCAGTGGACGTGCAGTTCTTTGCTGGGTTAACCCCATCCTCTGCCAAGTATTAAAAGAAAAAACAATTCTCCATTAAAAGTATTTAAAGCAACACTCTTCATTCTGGCACAATGGGATTACAAAGCAATTATACAAACAGCTATGCCAGCAAATTTGAAGAAAAAACACACTAGGAAGAGGAGCACAGATCAGTTTTGATCAGAACCACGTCTGATGGCAGGCTGACATAACCAAGCTGCCAAAGCTCCAAAGTATAGAGCGAGCCCCTGGCACAGTATGGTCAGCATGTCTGAGTTAACAGGGGCTCGCTGAACCTCAGAACTCACATTGAACCTGTTCGGCTCACAGTCAGGGAAGCTCCTGGGTGGCAGCTCGTAATTCCAAGTTGTGCCTATGACCATCACCTGTCAATAAAGGGGTCTGCCAGTGCAGACCCAATGTTAAACCCCATTTTCCAATGCGAGAAAAAAACATTACAGCTGTCTAGGTTCCAGCAGGCAAACTACATCATAGATGCATTTGCTCAGACCTAGCTGTTGTAGATGGGGTTGAACATGTAGCCACAAGACCACATTTCTAGTAGTGTCATAGGTAATAATGCAGCCTATCCTTTCCCAAGGGCCAGACTTAGTGTCCTCTTAATGGGGAAAAAGGTGACCAGTGGACCTAGGCAGGGACATAGACCCACAGTCATAACCATCTCCTGTGCCCCTCAAAAGCTGTATTCTATCAAACAGGAGGTAGCAACTTTTTAATACTCTGGAGAATACCAGCCATCAGGACAGGGTCCTCCAGAAAAGGTGCCTTTTTTTTTGCCATCTCAGTACCTGTGTCAGGCTTCTCAACCACATGAACTAACTGCATGGCAGTTCCCGAGTTCCTACCAGCCTCTTTTAGAGTGAGCGATGCCTTATTTTGACTTTACTTGTAGAAGGAGCAGCCTCTGCCATCACTGACCCAAAGAGAATGAAGGAAGAGGTGCTCAGGGGGTACTCTATATTGATACCAACAAGTTGTCAGCCAACAATCAGGAGGGGTGCAGAATATGAAGGAAATGTAGCTACAGCTGCTGGTCTGAATTCAGCAACCCGACTTCCAACAATATGTAAAAAACAAGCATCCAAGCTGTGATCTCAAAGAAAGATCACAAAATACCAGTTTTCCTACCTGGCCCATACTCGTAAGATTTAAGGAGTTCCTCTGTATATCTGTACATCAAATCTTTTTTCTCTCTGACACAAGAAGCACAGTCTTAGACGCTGGCACAGTTACAATAGTGTAACTCCATGTATTGAGTTATTCCAGAACTACTTTCCACTAGATTGTTCTGTTCTATTTTATTTTCCTTTCGATAGGGGGTGGTAAAGGCATCTTGCTAGATATCTAAGTGCACTCATGCTGAAAATGGAGCAAAGCAGAGCTGTATAACATTAACACCAAAGGCAAAGGAAGGATCATGTCTGTGTTTGGATCAGCCCGTTATAAACCTGTCCTCTTTGTTGACTTTGGAAGATTTTGAATTAACTAAGGCAAAATAAGAAATCAGGTAATAACAGAATAGTATTAAGAAACACAAATATGTAGCCCCAAAGAATTATCAAGGTCACCTCCTGAAAATATTTACAGCCCACCAGCACTTTTCAAGGACTGGGGAAGAAATGCTTTCCATTCCAGAGACCTCTTGATGAACTTGAGCAAAACAAATCCAATCTCTTCCCTCAAAAGACATGTTAGAGTCAAGTGGGTCACAGAAATGCCGCCTGCTTCACCGGGGATTGCTTTAGGCCACTAGTATTTCTTAGCTGTCCTAAATATGCCACAGAAATGCCAAGTCTTGTATATGGGCTAATATACCACAACCGTTTATAGGGTTTTATAAACGGCAAATGCTTTAGAGCAAACCTTAAGTATTTTGCTGTGGATGTAGAAATAGACTTCTATTTCAAAGTGTAAACTTGACGTGAACCTTAACACAACGAGCCCTCGGGACTGCCTTTTTCTCCAACAGAAGCACCAATAAATAAGCAGACTCATCAAGTCTATTCTGTTTTACAGTCTAAAGTGCCTCTTATTCCATATATTCGTACATTCATTTCAAGCTATGCTAGATTAAAATCTGACAACTTCACTCCTTTTATGAAATCCGTATCCTGACTTCCCTCCTGATGCGTTTCAAACCTTGTTTCCAACTCATCTGTTTAAATTTGTTCTAAGGTCAGAAACGTTCTGTGCAATTAAGAAACAAACGACCAAAGAATTCTGGTCACTAATAACTTTGACTTCCATGCAATCTCCCCAAGTTCCAGCACTGCACTGACAGCAATATTATTTCTACGGCACTCTCCCACCGTGCCCCCTGCAATCACGCTTCACCTCCAGACCAACCAACACCAGCAGCAAAACATCCTCCCTCCCCGCCTCAAAGAAGGCAGAAAAAACAAAGAGGAAAACCCCGAATTTTCTGTAATACCGCTAATAACAATGCCGGCCTCTAGCCCACGGGCGGGAGGAAGGGAAGCCTCCCCCGCTCCCTCAGCGCAGCTCCCACACCGGCAGCTCCGCGATCTTCCCCTCACACAAAGAGCCGAAGCGATTCCGGGGGATCCTTTACCACACACACGCCTCACCGACACCACCCCGAAGCCGAAAGCCCACGGCTTCTCCGCCGCCCTCCCCGCTCCCTCCACAGCCCGCCCAGGCCCTTCCCTCAGGAGCCCTTCCCGCCTCCCTGGAGCCCTCCCCGCCGCCGCGGCCATTGTCCGGCCCTCCCCGGCCCTCACCTCCGCGCCATGCGGTAGAGCAGCAGCCCGGCGGCGGCGGCACAGACGGTGACGCCCAGCCCGCCGGCGGGGCAGCGGGCCAGCAGCGCCCCGGCTCCTTCCATGCCGCTCCCCCACAAACGCGGGCCGCCGCCGCCGTCGCTGTGACCTCGGCGGCGGCGCTTTGTACGCGGCGAGGCCGGTCCCCCCCCCCCCCCCCTTCCCCGTCCCGTTCCTCCCCGTCCCGCTCCCCGCCGCTCCGCCCCTCCGCCGCGGCGGGGGCGGGCGGGCTGAGTCACGGCGCGGGGAGCGCGGCGTGAAAGGCCGGAGTCGTGCGGCGGAGCCGTGAGTCAGCGCCGCAAAGGCCGAGATCGTGGCCGCGGGGGCGGCCCGCCGGGCTCCCGGCCCTTCCGGGGAGGGAGGGAGGCAGGCCCGTCGTGCCTGGCTCGGCGCCGAGTTCAACCAGCTTTTTTTAATTTTTTTTTTTTTTTTTTTTTTTCCTTTTTTTTTCTTAATTTAGAGGCGAGACTGTCAGTGTTACGAAAGCGGAGAGACCCGAGAAGCCCCGGTGAAGGGCGGCTGCAGCAGCCGGGGACTCGCACCGCTACAGGCCCAAGCCCGCGGAAAGAAAGGCTTTAAAAAAGCCATCTCGGGGAATCCCCCCCCCCCGGGCTGCTTGCATGAATGAAAAACCAGAAACAAGGGATCTGCAACAAGGCAGAAAGCTGGCAATTAAATTTAATGTACATTTTTGAGGAAAAAGGATGGCTGTTGGGAAAATTATGGGAACAAAACAGGGGCAGAGGAAGAAGAGACAGTTCCAAAAGAACAGGTTCTCTGTCGGGATGTACTTTGCTCCCAAACCACCTAATTCTCTGGGGAGAATGGAAGATCCCTCCAGTTACACAACTGTACCGTCCCTGTGATTTTAGAGCACAGATTTTTGAGCACTTTCCGCAGTAAACCACATGCTGCAAGTCACATCTGGCTTTAGCCAAAGGATAGCATGGCAAGGGAGCAAGAATCAAAGCACGGGGCTGTGTGGGGAGTTGTTACCTGAGCCATAAGTTGGAAGACTGCTGCTTTAGACTTTCCCTCTCTGGATAGCCTGATAAACAACACAATTTTGCAGAAAGCCCACAGGGAGTCGTTCCCCGGTCAGACTTGTTCAGAGGCTCTCCCTAGAAAGCAAAGTAACACCCATTTGTGCTCTGCCCCTCTCAGCACCCAAGGGTGGGATTTACTGGTCTTACACAAGGGGAAGCAGTTGGTGGTTTGACAGTCCTGCCCTGCTTTTACATGAAGGTAAGACCTCTCCAAAATATGTGACCCTGCCCTGAATTGCATAGCTGTTTTCCCAGTTAAAACCAAAAAACCTCTCAGCACAATAGACACAACTGCTTAAAATTCAGGAGAACCAAGTTGTGTCAACATCATGTAAAAAGCCACAAATGGAAAAGTTCTTCATAGACAAATATTTCTGCTGGAAGAAAGCTGTACTTCTAAGCTTGTCTTAACTGTGGTTAGGGTCTTAACTGTTCCATTTCTATCTCCACAGATTTAACCATGGAAATTAATTCTATGGAATAACAGTGACTATTTCCTCTTGATAAATGCGGAGGGGACATAATTTTTCCATCTCTCTTCTATTGTTTAGCTCAATTATTTAGGGATTGTTTTATGAGACTAAATGATAGGGAAAGGAGGAAGAACAACCCAGGCATATGGCACATCAAGCCCTTCTGCAAGTCCTGCAAGACTTCTGTACTCGAGACTTTGTCTATTTTTTCTACAGAAGTCCCTCCCTTCCTGTCAACTATATCAGTAGTATCAGCCCAACCATAGATGCATTGTTTACCAAAAGTTTCCTCCTTTAAGGAGCTAATGAGGAACTCGTGCAAAACAAGGTGGTGAGAGGCACAATCACAATACAAGCATATATCACAACCATTAGTAAATGCAGATAATTTTGAGGGATATCAAGGCAACCGTGGATACCCAAAGCGAGGCAGTAAGTCTTATAGCATAAGGACTTGAGAAGATTAATGTCTCCATCTTCAAATGCCTAACAAATGCTTCCAAAGCTAAATTAGCAACATGAGTAGCTCATACTATTGTAGCAAGAGAATGTTTGTAATTTCAATTTAACTGTTAATTTATGAATGGGAACAGACTCAGTGCTAGTAAAGTTAATGGAAACTTTGTTGTCAACTTCAGGTAAGACTGTAGTTTCATCACCTTACTGATAATTAAGTTACAAAGGGTCTAGTAATGAAGCCTAACCCTGGACAAAAACTGCCCAGGAAATTCTAACAGTAAGAAATGTGCCTACCTTCCATGAAACTGACTTTCTGTGGAAGTTGAAGAAGTGGAATGAACAGTGATTTTTTTTCTTTCACAGCCAGAGAAAGGTTGGTTATTTTTAAATTCAGATATCCCTTTGGAAAAAGACTACTTCAAATTCTTCCCTCTGGTAATAGGCTTATTCCATACTCAGTGACATCAATGGGATTGCTCACAGAGCATCACCTAAAAATGTTAACTCTTTACAGGGTTAAGGAATCAAGGGTTAGTGAATTTTAAAAAAATCTAGTAGAGAGAGGAAGGAAAAGGGAGTAAATTATACTAATTCAGAAATTCTATTAGCTCCCAATATAGCTTATTAACCCCCTATCAAATTAAGACTAATTTTTTCAGTGTTGGTAGCAAAGCTTAAAGAACAACATCAAAAATCCAGCAGAATTCCTGATTTTTTCCATCAGATTTAGGCAGCGAAAGATTGTTCGCTGTCTCTTGCTTTCTCTCTTACCAAGTCCCAAAGTCCTCTAAAAGGCTTTGAGTTCCCTCCCCTCATTCTCAAAAGATATCAGCAGTCTGCACATTGGACTAACATTTTAAAAGTGAGCTAGTATACTTTAAGTACAGAAGAATACTAATTTAAGAAAGCAAATCTCACAAAACGTTTCAAAGTAGCAGCACAACTGTCCTAGTTCTCAAAAACAGAAACAGGACTGTATGACAGTTTTGACTCCTATAAAGATACTAAAGCTTTTGCTGCTCATCATGTCCATAAAAAAAAGCCATGCCAGTTTTTAGTTACTCAACTGTTTCCTATTTTAGCTTAGGGGTAATGTGATATGTTCTTTTCAGTGAGACATAATAGAAAACAGTTATTTTTGTCGTTTTACCTCATAATGAGGTATACACACATTCTACCCTATTTGCACTATGCTCTTCCATCACATTGATGTCAAATATGACCTCAAGTACCAGTCATCATCCAGGTTCTAATGAGAACCAACGTGAAAGTTTGAATCCAGTTATCAACCCATTATATTTCTGCAACAAAATAGTAGCCTGAAAACTTTATCTTCTAAAAGACAGTCCTACTCACTACTAGGCTGTTTCTTAATGCTCTGCATGACCCTTCCAAGTCCAAACCTCCACTGTATATGGTCCTTGAAGTCAAAGATGTCCATGAACACTTGTTTATGCTCAAGAACCCAACACCTGCTCAAATCATGAGAAGCTCATTGTTCAGTTCAACAGCAGGGAAGACTGAAGCTAGGATCAAATGCTGTAGTGTTTGTCTCAGCTGTCAAAGCAAATGACACTAATGAATAAGAGAGCATAGCAAAGCAAAACACAAATCTACCCATTTGAGTTCTAAAATATTTTATCCTGCACTATCAGTAATTATTCATATACAATATTTTAATCACAAGGTACTGCTGCAATACAAGTGGTAAAGAGACTACTAAAATTAAAAGAATATTCTAATATTTATGAAAGGACTAATCTCAAGTATGCAGGATATTTGATTTACAACTGAAAGGTAAGAACCGTATCATGACTGCTGTTAAAGAATACCCCTTTGATATTGTGTCTTTGAAGGGGAAGGCAGATATCGTATCTATATGGAATGTGAGAACTGTTCAACAGGCTGCACTAAGCTGGTTAATCCTTATTTCCTTCAATAAGAAATCAAGTAATGACATAAAGAAGCTCTTTACATAGGTTGTGGATTTTTTTTGGTAACTCCAGTGACATGTTCATGAGATAACATAGTATCTCATTCCCATCAGAAGCACTGCTCTACAAGGACACAAATCAAGAGGGACATATTTCTGAGTATCATAAAGCAGAATCCAGAACTGCATTTATAGTCTATAGTGTTTGGGACCTATCTTATCCTCTCTTCTACTCTCCAGACCCTAGCACTGAAGCATAAGGAAAATGTAACACACAAAAAACTCCAAAAAAAGGCTGAGGTTGAGATACCTGACCAGGTTACCGCATCTCCTGGAATTTCCGCAGGGTAGCCAGGCCACAGTCACCGACTGTCCTTATGCTCTGTCCTTCACAAAAGCAAAGTCTAAAAGCCAAGCCATGACAGATCTGTTTACACACATAAGCATGTATCCCAAATGCATAGGCGCATACAGTACTGTAAGTAAATTTTTACTAAAAGCCTCCCACTATCATATTCTTGCAATATTGCCAGTGTAAGTGGCTTTTCCAAGAGGTTCTGGTGTGCATATTTCATACCATCAAAATGGAGAAACTTACTACAAGATTGTCCTACTTGGAACACTCCAGGATGTTCACACAGCAATGAATGATGCACCTTGAATAAACGAGAACTCTCAAAGTTATTTGGGCATTCGGCTATTACAGCGCTAAAATGTGAAACGACTCCAGTTGTAGTAAGAGTTTCAAATTTCCAAACAAGTACTTCTCCTGTTTTAATACAGTTTTAATGAACATCAGTCCAAGAGATCACTTGATAGTATGAGGTACATTCCTTGACCACATATGGCTGTGCTTAAGGAAAAGGACAAACATATACTTAAATTAAATAGTGTAATTTAATTTAGTAGCAGTTTAATTACCATTAAGTTAAAAAAAAGTTATAATTAACTATTAACGTTAATGACTCAAGACCTTTCAGAAAGCATGAATCCAAAAGGAAATATCCAGCAGGTGGTCACAGACTTGTAGTTTTTCCACCAGCACTGCCACTTGCATCAGTCTCTTAAAGGACTATTTGTTCAACGAAGAAATTGGTCTACAGTCTGTAACGGGAGTCTTGGCTCTGCTACTTTGCATGGTCTTCTAACAGATACACAATTAACTCATAGGTGGACAACACAATGGCTGTGTTTGGTATCTGCCGGATGAGTTGGGCAAAGAGTCCTCTATAGAAGGCGAGATAGCCTTCTTCACGTGCTACCAGACGTGCTGTCTGAATGAAAGCCTTGTATTTAGTGCCTTCTTCTCGCAGCCTTGTCCGTATGACCTCTGCAGAAAAGAAAAACAGAGCCCAAAGTTAATAAGACTTAAACTTTCCCATTGAGAAACATGCCATTACCAGGAAAGAGCACACAAAACCCAGGGATATGAAAACCTTCCTGTACCAATCGCCTGCCAGTGCTTTCAGCCATGGAATCCTGTACGCGTTGCCTTTCAGGCAGGAAGCAAAGTTAAAGATAAGTTCCCTATCACGTGGAATAAATGGGTTACTTGCTCATTCAAGTTACTACAGAACTAAATGCTTCACTGATGCTCACATAATCAATATTCTCTTTCTATATAACTGTGATAACATTCATGTCTACCCAAAAAGAGTAACACTGCTCAGCCCACAAGTGTTTCCCACCACTTGATCACAGAATCCCAGAGGCTGTGGGTGCTCAGGCAGACGAGGCTACTGGTGAGAACAGAAGCATTAGGCATTCAATTTCTTTTTGGCATTTTTTTTGAGTTGTTTTTAAACTAGGAAGTCCCAATCACCAGCTATGTGGCTAACTGGGAATGGTGGGACCAGTACTGAAAATGCCAATGTATATGTACATGCCACAGTAACATGCACTTGGCCATTCAAACAATTACGAAGCCCCATCTTTCCTCTTGGATTACAGGCAACAGCTGTTCTACTGCAATCATAAATAAAAAGTTAACATACCATGTGGATAAGCAATACAAGAGGCACAGCCCTTGGAAACAGCAGCAGCAAACATCAGTCCAAAGAAGTTTGTGGAGTTCCTTTCGGTGCCATTAGGAGCAGAAGGGGGCAGCTGGACTTCCTTTAAGTGCTTTTTTAAACTTTCATAAATAGCAAAGCAGATAATGGTCTCAGAAATCCCAGCATAGGAGGCAGTCAGGCCCCTATAAAAGCCGCGGATACCTTCTGTCTGGTAAACATATCTAGCACACTGCAAAGCATTCATTGGTTTTGAACCTCTGACTCTAAAAACCAAACAGAACAGAGCATATAATGAGTCCAGAAGAATAATTAATATTTTAAAAAACTCATGCCTTTCAATAGTTTTTATAATTACAGAAATGGTTCTCTGCTAAGTTTTACCCCAAAAATCTTCTAGGAAAGCTGCACAGAGCAGGACTATCATGCTAGGAGTGCAAACCTGGCTTTGCTAATTCACTAATACATGCTCATAATAATTCTTTCAGCTCAAGTTCTATCCTGTCTGTCACAGTTCACACCAATGCTTTAAGAGACAATAAGCACTGGAGAGACACTGCTTTGTGTTAAACTAGTAATTCCATTTACAGCCATCTTCAGCAGGCCAAGAGACAGAGGTCTGCTACATGAGAAATGATCCTTCATTTTAAGAGGCAGCACTCAGTTCAAAGGTGCCACCCTATGAAGTGCTGGAATTAAGCCTTATGAATTATTTATAAGTTGTGGTGCCTTAAAGGATCCTTCTTATCTGACCTAACATGTCCTTGCAGGAAAGTATTTCCATTCTAATCAGTCACATGGCTAGCAGAGTCCCTCATTGCTCTGATATCCACCAGTGACTGTGGATCACTCAACTAAAAGATATTACTGTTAAATTCCCTCCCTGTCTTCAGGAGGTATAGTTAACAGTAATACAGTGCTGAAGGAACCAAAAGAACATTCAATCACTGCAACAGATTTTTTATTGCCTCTAGAACCTTTTATGAAACTAAACTAATGTGGCTTCATTATAATTTAAACCCACCCCCCTTTCTGTTCACAGCTACTTAGCTGTGGCAGTACCCTTGGTTTGTTGCACTAACACACACCTCTATATGATCTAGGACCAGTACGAGTGATGTTGCCAAAGGGGCCACACAGACTGCAAGCTCACGCTCAGCCTCCCACATGAGCTCCTCTGACCTTCTCATAGCTTCTATTATTGTTGTATCAAAGCATCTCAGTCCTTAATGCATTTATCCTCAACATCAACCCCTGAAGCACAGAAGATTCTGTAAGGAGGAATCTGAGAGAAAATGAATGCTATGCCCAACTTTCCTTAAGATCTACAGTGAAACCAGAAACTGAACCGAACTCAGCATGCAAGGCAATTTCCACATCCTTCTCAATAGTAACTGTGCATCAAACTGAAGTAGGACACACAGAACCTTAACCTTTAGCTCGACCAGGCAGAAGCATGGTGGCTTGAAGGTAGAATTGAGAGTCAGGGAAACAACTGGGCAAGATCTACTGAAGTACAAAGAGCCATGAGTCAAAACATGGAAGTTCAGTTTTCCAGAGGCTCCCTTAATCAGCGGCACCCAATCTCCCGCAATCAGTTACTTACTTCCGTTCTAGTTGCATTCTGGTTTTCACCATCCATATAGGATTCATCAGGGAATTTGTGATAAAGGCTGAAAAAGAGAAAAGAAAACCAAAAGTATAGCTGAATCCAGGCCGGTGTATTGCCATGGCAAACATGAACTTCATACACTGTGCAGTGAGACAGTTCTCGTTACCAGCTCTATCTAGAGGTTTCAAAAGACAGGCAGGTACTCAGCATACAATCTCTCTCTTGCCCGAGAACTATCTCACGGTAAACTTCAGGAGGTGGCAACCAATGGCCTTGAAATTCCTTAAAGGATTCTTCCTTTTTGCACCTATTTTAATATGTACTTCATGTTCCTAAAGACTGCTGTAAACAAGGCACATTACTTAGTGACTGGGCTTTAGAACAACAGATAAAAGGAAACCTGTGGAGAACACACACATGCACCAGTCTTTTGTTTTCCCCAAGGCTCTAGGTGGTGCCATTGAGCCATCTCATTAACAGAATCCACTCGTAACTAGGGGGTTAGTTTGGGAAAGACTGTTTTTAATGATCACTCTGGTTACTAAAGCTTGAACTAGCGGAGCTCTTCTGCAGTATTTTCCTACAAACAAAACCCAAACTATTTTACCCATCCTGGTAGGAAAAATACAACATCCTAAAACAATTTGGCTAAAACAGTATAAAAAGTTTGCTGGTGTTTACTAATACTTTTTTTCTTAAATTTGGAGACATTATCATAGCATTACAGTTAGAAAAAAGTTCATCCCAAGTTAGCAAACAACAATCTAGAAATATCTAAAAATGTTGAAGAGGAAAACAGTTCCTCTGTAGACAAGGCAAGTTAGGAGCTAGCAAATTCGTGGGATCAAACTGTGTGAGTCTGTCTTTAGCTTCCTCCAAAAGTTAAATTTTAAAATACTACCCGTAACACTCAACAAGGGCAGAGACAAGGGCATCAGGTCATGCCACTATGCAGTGTTCTGCAGCTGCAATATGTGGTATATAGTTTCAAGTGTTCTTATTGAAAAATCTTAATTAAAAAGACACCCAAATGTGTCTCTATACCAGTTTCATCTGCTTCAGCAATTTTTTTAAGACCTCTCTCAATAATGAACGTGGACAAATCATAGACGTGTCAAGTCTGTTCACACACACGAGAAATAACACTACTATAACTCATTCACAAAGTTACTATTAGACCTACAGGAACTGCTGAGGCAAAAGAGCATCACTGCATTATCTATTGGATATGTTGGCACAAGTCTCTGCTAAGGCCAAAGCAAGTGGATTTCCAGCTCCCCCAGCATGCCTTTAGTCAAACTGCCTTGTTACTTCAGGCAGTGTTCACGTCCAGCAAGGCTCAGAAATTAGGAGCTGCAGGCTTGCGCTGCACAAAGCAGACAACTGCCAGTTTGACCAATACACACAAACCATACACAGATGCATCTCTCCATTAGGCCGTTCTGCAAAGTCCTACATTCCTCTTCTCTACCTCCTGAAATACTTGAGAATTACTTTTTGAAAAGGTACTCAAGGTTTCCTATAACTAAATTACATAACAAACATATGCAATACCTTTATTATGAACTCCTCAGATGACATCAATACTTGGCTGTTTAAGCTAGATGCTACAGAAGAGCAGATTTGCTTTTTTAGTAAATGCTACGAAATACCAACTTAAGCTCTTCAGAGAGTGTGTTCCTTAACAGTCTCCAAAGCAAGCTTGTAAAGTACTCTTGTCTGTTTGTTTCTGAGAGAACAGGATGTTTCCAGCCTCACAGATTTTATTTTTAAATAGTCTCTGAACTTTGGCTCATTAGGAGTGCCTTTGAACAACAGTATTGTTTCATGAACTCAGTCGCCTCTCCTGAACTCACCCTTTTGTGGAGATCACGGCTGGATATATTTCTTAGAAAGAATATCTTTCTATACCTTGCAATAGGTTCTAATGTTTTCTGGCATACTCAGCCTCAACCTAAGTGTACATTTTCAGAATGCACCACATACTGGCCTCTGTACTCATTCAATTACCCAGAGCTGTCAGCCAAGACTGGTCTATTAGCCTAGGCCCTGTACAGACACACTGAAAGTCCAGTCCCCACCTCCTGATTCATTCTACTTGTTTGCTCACTATTGCGAGGGATAGAAGAAGTCTTGTAGCAACAACAGCTTGGAATAAATACTTTAAAGAATTAAGGTGCACCTCAGAGCCATGCAGATACCAATGCATGTATTGCCTGCTATTGGCGAGGGACTGGACACTGGGGTATTGCAGCAGACCATACGGAAGATGAATTACAAATACATACCGGCAGAACCTGCAGAACAAATGTGCACGATGTTGCTGTTGGGCACAAAAATGCCATTAAATTGCTCTTTGGCTTTTGAGTAGCATGCAAAATAGACAGCTCTGTGGGGAAAAGAAAAAAAAAAAAAGAGAGAAGAAAAGCAATGTAGTACACACAACATCAAATTAAACACATTACTATTCCCCCCCAAAACAACCTCTTTCTCTCCAAGGAGGCCTCCACATGACTGCTTCCATTTACAAGGACACAGGGCTGGGGTGGTTATTTTTTTTTCTCCTTACACTACAGTGCCACTATCTGAATTGACACCCTCAAGGGTAGAAATATTTTACTTCCACACCAAGTCTGAGATAGGAGGCAACATGGTCTTGCAGACAAAGCAAGTTAGATTGAATATCTACACCAGCTTGGGAATGTCACTTTCCCCCCTTAGAGCCTATGTCTTCCATAAACTTGTTCAGCACCACAACTACATTAGAAGCTCAGATGATCTGTAGCAGTCAATATGATGAGTAAGAAGCTGTACGAACCAAGTATGTTCAGATCACAGCTCCCTGAAGTGAACTGCTATGAAGAATTGGTGGCTACAATTAAGATAGCATGAGTGAGTTGCAAGAAAGAGCAGGCGGTCCTGGATTCAGATCCCTGCTGCAAAAATTACCCCTACAGAAACAGGAGTCCCCACTTCCAGAGGGAACATCCTACCTACTAGGCAAGTGGCCAGGGAGGGAGTACACTGCTTTTCAAGTTCCTTTTTAACTGGTTCAATTTCAGGCACAGAACATCTGCCAATTTTCTGATTGCTAACAAGTTTTAACATTTGCTAGGCACAAAGATCTTCACCCCTGCCAAAAATGGGACAGTCACAGGTACACATGGAAACCATTTAGGTGCCTGTAAGACTTCCAAATACAAACAAACTTTGTAGCTACTTTTATTGTTGCTGTTTAAAAAAAAAAAAAAGTGGGGGTGGGGTGGGACACCCACTCACCCATCTCTTCAGGGTTATGTGACAGCAACGCAAGTCTTTCCCCCTCAGGTGCAGTTTTTCATTTGAGAAGAATTTAGGCGACCAAGGACCAGATAGGTACTCCTCTCCGCTGGCGTCTAGCTCCAACTCAGTATTTGGCAAATACATTTATGTATTCACAGGGAAGTAGCAGATCATATCAGAAAAATGCAAATATTAATCCTATAGATTTTTCTGCACTACTTTCTTTTCTTTGTCAAGCACATGGTAAGTGGCTCTTGCAATGACTTGGAATTTAAGTGCCTTATTTAATATGCACCTTCCAGTGTAAAGTGTAAAGCGGATTTTCAGAATTATTCCTTGGTACATATACTATGCAGTATACGTGCACAAATCTCAGTTTACAAACGGGATAACTTCATGACCTATTCTTTTGAATCACGAATGCATTGCAACATTTGGGTTGTTGCCTTAAACGTGTCTTTTAGCAATAGTTTAACTATTTACCTTGATGGTGCAACTCCAACCAAGTTTGGACCCAGTCCTCGGAAGAGTGACCTTGGTCCTTCTTTTTCCAGAATTGACCTTAAAATAAAAACAAACATAAAAAAAAAAAAAGGATAGTATTTGGGTTAAAAGTTATGCTTCCTGTTCCATCAGACAGTCATTCAAAAGAACTGTGCAAAAGCAATAAGTATGAATTGTGAAGATATTAGCTTTTAAGCTGCATAATATAGTTGAAAATTAGCAGAATTACACACTACTGAATAAAAACCACTATACCATAAAACTTCAGTATACTACAAGCAAATGTGTGTCACATGGCACAAGGTTATAATTTCCATTCTTTGAGAGCTGTCAGGAATTGAATTAAAGTTTCATGGAGAATCCAATGACAGTTGACTCTGATGAACAGAGACTATTTTTGGCATTCTCTGTATCTAAGCAATTCAGGAGTTTGCTTCCTGTATAGAGACAAGAAGAATAGAAATCCTTTTCCCTTTCACAATTACCTAGTTATGTGTTTTTTCCCCAGAGTGAAAGCTGAATGTGGCAACCATACCACAAGCTATGCCTCCCCAGGTAGTTCAGGGATATCTGGTTTTGAGGGCATTCAGAAGAGTTCACATCATCTTTCCCAAGTAAACTCCAACTACAGAGGTACTGCTGTGAATCACTGTCAGGACTGGACTTCACGAGCAGGTCTAAAGCAGGAAGATCACCAAATGATGCTTTCCTGCAGTGCTGCAATTGCTACAGCCCAGGTTTCCAAAGCCATTTCCACCCATCTTCCCTCACACCTTAGAAGGCACACTGGGCTAAGACTTCTCTGAAGATCAATTGTTTGGACAGCTTCCCCAGCAGTTGCCAAGTTCTGAAGCACCTCATTAAAAAAGACTTGTCTTACAAATTCCTTGCACCGCTAACAGCAGACATATTTACAAGGACTAAAACAACAGCCAGACACTAGTAAACAGCCAAGTATTTACCAGTGAAAGCCAGGTACAGTCCAGTAATCACTGTGATTTCAGTGCACAATCTGCTAGACAGCAGCCCTCTTAACTGAACTCACCATGTGAAAACCATGCAAGAACATCCAGGTAGCACCAGGCTCCATGGGTAGTTCACGTGCACCTGTTGGAACTGCCAATTTTCAGAATTTGCTTTCTAGGTCATTAGCACTGCTGAGAATGTTCCCCCCAGATTCCAAAACCAAACTCATTAGACAGAAGATGTTACAGGAGCTTCTGAAACACTTTTTCTGCAGCAGAGTTAAACTTTTTGTGTAAACTCCAGGGCTGAGTGTCTCCAAGGAGACAGATCCACCAACTACTTGTTCTTTGTCACTTAACAGTCACGACTGCAGATTCCAGCTGGGGTGACTCATCAGAATCTTAAATGGATTAGACAAAAACAGCATGTCCTTCTGGAGCACTTTCTATTCAGCTGCAGGCTTAACCTGCCCTCCTGAGTACCTACTTACTTTCTATTTACAGCAGCTAAGGGGCTTTCATGCTCAACACCTTTAAATCTTACAGAGCAAGTTTATATGTAGGGCTCCAACAGCTGCTTCTTTAGCCATATAATTTTCCCAAACCAGAGAGCCCAAGTCATATCCAGTTCGGCAATGCATGACCAGGCCTGAGGAAGGGATGGAAGAGTAAAAGCAAGAGACCTAACTTCTCTTCTTTCTTCAGACATTTGTATTTTATCAGAAAGATTATAATCAATAGCATTATCTGTTTGTCATAGATGCTGCCTGCAAGGGAATAGCAGCATAAATATTCTGCTCTCCCTTCTCAATCCTCTGAAGTAAGCAGGTTGAAAACTCGGTGATCCATGCAGCTGAGCAATTCCTGAAGTGAAATGAAGTCAAGATCACAGTTACCAAATTTAATGAGCTTAATAAATATATTAAAAGGTTGACTCAATTTTAAACCATCTCCTCTCTCCCTGAAAAAGACAACCCCAGAAAAAGATGGGCCAAGAGGATGAATTAAGAAACTTGTGCCTTGAAGTTTTCACTTCCTTTAGCTACAGCTGCCTGAAGTCCCATGCTGCAAGGTGAAAAGATAGCTAGGGAAAGGAGATGAAAATCAAAGGCAACTGGCACTACCTTACATTTTTCAGTCACGACTTGCTCTAGACTCACCTCTGAATAGACAAAGAAATGCTTGGCAGGGGAAACCAGCACTGTTTACAGCACAGAAACTCCTGTCCCAGCATGACTCTAGCCAGACAGCTCTGCAGAGAATCGGAATTAGCACTGTACTGTTACATAAACCAGCATCTCCCCGCCGCCAGCTGAGCACAGAACCATTCAGCGTGCTTTCCTCACCACTCTTTTCTTTAGCATTCCTGACACCTGATCTAAACAGGAGCTCTCTGCATCGCCCTGGGGTGCCCAATGATCCAAATAAACTCAAGGCATTTGCACGAGATCTGAACCATAAGTTTATGCTGCTTTAATATGATATCCAGTAGTAGAGATTTGGACTTTAGAGCTGCTGGTAAAACTATTCAGCAGTTGTGAGATAGATGATTTCACAATTTCTCCTCTTTATGAATACACATCTGAAAAGGGAACAGCTGGAGCATCAACTGCTGCAGTCTGAACCACACGGAAGGCTTTTAACAGAGATTGTAAGTAATACAGGTGTAGATAGGATTGATGCACAATAATAATTGGCAAAGACAACATCTAAGAGCGAACAGAGGAGAGCTCATTAAGTCAGCTATAGCTGAGGAAAAGATAAAAGCTTCCAAGACCCCAATTAGACATTATATTATAGTGAGACTGCTTTTGCAAAAAGTGCTCTTCCCCCGCTCCCGTAAATTTCAGTTATAGATCATCCACACAAGAGTGCAGACACACATAACTTAAAATATATGGGAATGCAGAATTCTGGAGGTCATCTCATTCAAACTCATGCTCAAAGCAGGGCCAGCTTCAAAGACGGATGAGGGGCTGACATGCATCACTAAGTGCAGAGAATCAGAAATCTTGTTACAATGCTGGTCCGCTAAGGTGAGGGAAAGGCTACAGGCTCTCACCGTTATATGACACTCCAAAGAGAAGAGTGCTTCAAGAGAGGAATTAAAAATTCCCTCCATCGAGCAGGTAAATAGCATAGGAAGCAACAGCAACAAATATCTCTACTAGACACTCAAAGCAAACTGGGAATAGCTCCAAGCAAAAGACAGCATATATGGCTTATTCAGTAGTTCAATCATTTGCCAAGAACTGGCCCCAGCTAGTAAGGATTACCTGTTCCAATGCTCAAAGGAGACAGTAAACATGATTATTCCCAATATGAGACAAAGACGACACTTCTTAGTGTTGAGAAAAAGCCCTTTCATTTTTGTGACAGTTCCCACAAGCTAAGGCACGTTAAGAGTTTACAGTACGTCCTGTGTATGGATCCTTAAGAAGTTGTAACTACCAAAAAGCCTAAATGTGAAGAGACAATTGAAAAATAACACTTCCAGACACTTACTCAAATCAGTTCACTTTGTAAAGTTTCTAAGTGGTGGAAACAAATTTCTGTGGAAGTTCAACGGAACGCTCAGGAATCCTGAATACATATGTGTTTTTAAAAGAATAATTTATCTTTCTACTGCTGAAGGCAGAAGCCCAACTGACATGAATCCTTCCAGGGCAAGTCTGGAGCAAAATCTGCATTCCATGTTTGCACAGAGGAATTGAAACTCAGATCACTGGTGTCAAGCAACACCGAATGACAGGAGGAGCAGTACTCACTTGAGAACACTGAAGAGCCCAGGTGATACAGAAGTTGGCCTGACCATTCCTTCACCACTGATAGTCCCCAGCTGGACTTGTGGGTAGTAGACAGTCCGGAAGGCTAGCTTTGAAGACTGGAGCCTAGTCTTTATTACCTCTAAGGGACACGTAAATATGGCACCAACTGTTCCTCCACATCTGTAAAATACAATTTAAACAGAAGACAGAGTCAGGAAATTGTAGCTGCACAGATGTACCAAATCACAGCATGGCCTATAAATAAAATCTGAAGACTTGTCTCCAGTTGCTCCATGTCGTGGACAAGTTCTTAGAAAGCAGGGCAGCTTTGGCATTAGGCAAAGGAAACTGTTCCCAAGCCCTGGGGAGGGGAGAGAAGGTTGAGGAACTCTTACAATGATCATGTGTAGTGATGAGACCAGTAAACACAAAGATGATACCCAGCACTAACAAGAAATCCCTGACTGACCATCTGCTTTGTCCCATGTTCTGCCAGGACTTGGAATTCTGCCTGTAAAAACTTCAGAGCCATGTTTCAGAGGTTGTTGTCCTAAAACAGACATACTCTTGGATGGATTTTTCTTATGGGAAGCAGGAAGCTGGCAGATGAGAACAAGCCACTGGGGATTAGGACACTATAGACTGAAAACACAGCAATATCATTCTTTGTCATTTCAGTACTTATGATTAAAACAGCTGTCTACAGAAGTAGGAAATATCAAAACTACACTAAGTTCGGCCCTCTTAAAAACAATGGGTATCAACTACTTTTTTTGGAGGTGGAGGGAAGGAAGCTGCAAGGATGAGAGGGAGGGTGGGAAAACAGAGTTAACAGGACAAAAAGGCTACTAAAGAACAGAATTCCCATACTCTGATAACAGAAGGACAAAAATACTGCACAACCACACATATATGTGTGTGCATATATACATACACATATAGACACACACATACATAAATAAGAAATAAGATCCTATAATAGGCATATACTCATCTTAATGTAGGCAGACTGAGCCTCAGAAAAAGCACAGCAGGCCAAGCATATAAGGTGTATGAGTCCTAACTTTCATTTTTATCAGTGATCTGGAAAGTGACTGGTCAAACCATTTCTCTCTGCTGCTGTTCTTCTTTGGTAATTGAATGTCCCTTCTGTCAAACTCCACAATTAAACATAATGTTGATGTTGGCTAAAAGGCATTATATCTAAATTTTATTAATCAAAGACATTGGGATTTAGGATTTACTACAACTGAACCTATTGACTAGGAAATATACAGACGCATCCAACAGAAGAAACTGTGTTTTCACTGAGACTAGCAATATGATTTAACAGCACGCTTCAATGAGTTTCTCCTTTAAGTTCTTGCTTCTTCCTCTTCCCAGCTGAAAGGGTAAAAACATAAATTAGGGACAATCCACACATCCAAAGTGACAGATGCTAAAGGAAAGAGCTTTGCCTTCATCCCTTTTAAACCACTTATGCTTCGACTGTTGAATAAAGTCACAGAGTTGTTCATGGAACTAGGTACACAGCAACTGAAGTTGTGTCATTTGGCTCAAAACCAACAGTGTTCACAGAGACCTTATCAGGCCCCTGATTATTTTGTGTACTGAACTAGGGCTTGGACACAAGCCTTCTGTTCTGTCAATACTGCTCTGGAGGACATCGCTTCAGTTTATCCTTTCTCTGTTTTGTCAGATGCATCTCACATTGCTCACATTTCTCTGAAATTAAATCTTGGGGGAAAAAGAAAGGTCAGGAATGGCTTCTCCAGCAAAACCTTTCCTGTCCCACAGCTCATACAATTAGGAGCTGGAAGTGTTTTGAGGATCCCTCTTGCAGATCCTCGTTGCCACCTTTCCTACTATTTATATCCAATACAGACACAAGTATGTATAATTAACACCTGACTAATCAACATACTCAAATTGTAAGTCTGTAGGAACTCGATGAAGAGAATTCAACTGCCTTAATACCCAATTCATTTATCTATCAACGTTCCACTACTGCGGACTCTGTCTTAGCTCTTATTTATTTCACATTTATGAACATTAAAACAATACTTTCACAGTAACAATTCATAAATTCAGAACACTGAAACTCCATTTGCTGTTTCTGAACTATCAGCTGCTCAGTCTAGAGTGACATCTTGCCATACAATTTTTAGCCTCTCTGGCATATTCCCTCCTGCATCAGCTGCCTTCTTGCCTTCCTAGCCCACTCCTTGCCTTTCATCCTTTTAGTTTGATAATCCAGTTAATTTATTCAGCCTTTAGTATTTAAGTACTTCTGGTAATGCATATGTAAATCCTCTGATATTCAACACAATGAGTTAATATCTGCATCATCAGTTTTAACAGCTCAGAGTTTATGTTGTCAGTGTGACATTTAAGAAAAAAACATTATCTAACAGAGCAATTCTCGGAACATCAACAGGGTGCATACATTATGTCCCAAATATAAATACACAGTAGATAGTTCAATTAAGGACTTTGATGTATTGGGCAGCTTTTTCAGGTTAGCTGATTTTCCTCCACGTGGGAATTATATGCATCATACTCTGGTGTTGCTCTATTCCCTGGAAAGATCATTGAAAAATAACACACTGTGCATAAAAGAAACACTTTGTATTCCTAGGGTGTTCCAAATGCCTACATCTGGGAAGAAAGGGAAAACAACCAGCCTTCCTCAGCTACATAAACAGCCATGAACCCTGAAAGAGTCAGATTATGGATATAGAGCCAGATAAATTTAATTTGGGAAAATCTTCTCCTGCAACCAAGGCAAAACAGTCTTCATACTGGTTTGAGTTGGGGGGGTGATATATCAGTGCAGAACTACAGTTCCAGAGATGTTAAGCAGTGCTTACTGCACTAGTCCCTTGCAAATATCCCAAAACAATGTCTAAATCTGTGCTTAGCCAAAAGATAGAAACCTCCCCAGAAATAAAACACTATGGTAGGGTATCTTCAAGAGGTCCCATGGCAAGCACATAATTACGGAACAAGAGGTTCCCAGCTATGCTCTGCATGTATCACAGATACAAAATCTCTTCAAAGTGAGACAACCAACAATTCATCAGCTTTGGCCTGTCACTTCCTGCCAGAAAAACAGTATTTGTACTTTAGGCTTTGAACGCCTCCTCTAGTTACATGATAGGCCAGGCATACATTGCCATTTGAGCAGTAAAATACAGTTCTCTGCTTTGTAATGTCCAAACAAAGGAACTAAGGAAAGTATTGGTTTGAGAACATTAAGCGTACTTTGTGTTTATGGAGATACATAACGTACTATACAATAAGAGCTGCCGAAAAATTTTTTACTTCCATAAAAAGAAAACACTGTTTAAAAAAGCATGCCAAGGATTTAAATCTCAAAATCCAGTTCCAATTTTTCTCTTGCTGCTAGCCTTCTATCTTTACAAAGTCCACCCCCGATATACCAATGACTTGCATTTGAAAGAAACTCTCAGCGCCCACTAGCACAATTGATATAGATGCCAAGAATCTTAATTAAGAGTAGGGCTTACTTCATCTGTCCTAGATTTAATCAATAAGCAATATTCTTAATACTAATAACAACACAATGCTGAATGTTAGAGGAAGTTCTGCAAAACAAAAACAAACCAAAAAAACCATCCGAACCTTTCATGATCTTTCATCAGAGTATCACTGGCTTTACCAAGATCATGAGCAAAGATGATGAGCTGCTCAGTTAGAGGAATCATAACTTACAACCCAGCCTTACACATTTTGCTATGTGAGCATTTGAAATTACCTCTTCCACCTCAAAGGACAGCAACTACTCTCAACGTTTAACAGTGAATTTTTGACAGACAGAAGTCAAGTAAAACACTTACAAGAGAAGTATTAGTGCAAATAGTCTCGCAACTATACTCAACAGGCCACTCTAAGAACCAGGCTGACAAGTATACGTCAATTCACACTTCGTGGATAGCACCACATATGGCTTTAAATGTCAAAATACACCTTGGGAAATCATTTGGTATTACTGACTGGATCCCTCTGATGGATTCAGAAGCCTGTAGAGCTCCCTGAACGCAGCTGCAACACTGAATTCAGCGGGACAGCCAGGGATACAGCTAAACCATGGCACTAACAGTGCAGAGTAGTATCCGCTTTCCTGGTTGCTGACATAGGATCATGCCCATGAAGGCAGATAAGGAAATCCCACAGCGAGCAGTATATTCACAGCAAGTGCAATAAGTTTTAAATGAGATGGTATTTGCAACAGGAATTTCATTGTTTTTCCAAAATGTGACATATGCTCTAGCATGACACGCATGGCATAAACAGCAAAGCAGGTTGTAGCTTTGATATTTCACTACTACATCGTCAAGACTGTGAACAAAACAAGCTGCTGCATTCTCAGATGCCATAGGAAATTGAGTCTCAAACAATACAGACTGTTCCTAATGCCTTAATTTTGAGTTATTAAGCATTCAACAAATTTCCATCTAATAATGTTATCGGGTATAGATATTCCTGTAAGCACTTACTACGTTCCTTGAGCTAATACACTGTTAGTGAATTACATAGTGCACATGAGAACCTAACCTAGGCAGCGGGCTGAAGACAGTCAATCTCAGCATCAACTCTAGCTGCCCTGGACCACACACAGTATAGCAGACACATACACTTAGGTGAGGTGCATCAAACACCTCTCGGCCGCAACTGAATCAATCAACCTATGCCCATGGAGACAGATGTCACTATGCCTTCAGTTCAAAGCAGCTTCACATCACCAACCTTCCCAAAGTATGCTTCCAACTCTTTTACAGGTGGCTTAAGCAAGCTTTGATACCTAAGATTGCTTTTCAGAGTCATAGGAGCAAAGGAGTAACAGACTTAGGCCTCAATAGCAAGAGAGAAAAATGTCACAAACATGGTTTTACTCAAACAAACAGTCCCCCCAGTTTGAACCAACCTACTAAAGAACAGACAGTACCTATATGAAATCAAGATAAAAAGGTTGTTCACAGTTCTCTTTGCCAGTTCTATGAAGGGCACTGCACCTCTAAATACCACTTCTTAGGAAATCCCTGTAGTAAACAGTACTAGTCCAGCTGGAAAGACAACATGAAGTAACCTCTGCTGTAGCCTAGTCCAGTTTTTCCCAAACAAAAACAAGCAACAACTGCACTGACTTCTGCAGGGAAGCAGGAACCCAGACTTGTAAACATGCTTACATCTGTTGTGCAACTCGGGCATCATTCTCTTCGCTGCTTCTGAAATCTTCCCTGCCCTCAGAGTCATCTTCCCACCAAAATGCCAAGACCCTTTGGTTTGCTGTTATTAGTGTAAGCCTTAAAAGGAACTAACAGAAACAAAAGGAAGTCAGTGAGTCTGCCTATAATAAGTTGGCTAATGGGAAGCCATTTCTTTCAACAACTTGGGAACAGTTTCTAAACATAGAACGGTTACATTTGGAAGGGACCTTAAAGCCCATCCAGTGCCACCCCCTGCCCTGGGCAGGGACACCTCCCACCAGACCAGGTTGCTCCAAGCCCCGTCCAACCTGGCCTCGAACCCCTCCAGGGATGGGGCAGCCACAGCTTCTCTGGGCAACCTGGGCCAGGGGCTCACCACCCTCACAGCAAAGAATTTCTTCCCAATATCTCATCTAAATCTCCCCTCTTGCAGTTTAAAACCATCACCCCTCATCCTATTGCCCCACTGCCCCATAAAGTGTCCCTCTCCACCTTTTCTGTAGGCCCCCTTTAAGTACTGGAAGGGGCTATAAGGTCTCCCCAAAGACCTTACTCAAGTGTGTTTCATCACTCCTAGCCTCTGAAATGTTAAACACTTCTCTTCTGGCCATTAAGATTACCTGAGGCTGGCCTGCCTTCTTTGTGCACACATAAGGATCCTGTATTGCATCTTCTTAAGCAGACACTGCACCCCATCCTCACCTTCACAGGAAGCTATCACAATACCAATAATGTCTCTATCAAAATTATTTCAAGTGAACGGGTTGCTTGTGCTTTATCTGCAAAAAAAACTTTATACTTGACCAAAGGTTAGCATCTTACACAACTTATAAAGTATTCTGAACTTCCAACATTTTCTTCTGCTGGAGGGGTAATCTGATCCAACACCCTGGTTCTGCAAACAGCTTTATGTCATAATACAACCCATTTCTTATAATAGGGTTCTCTGAAAAAAAGTGCAAAGGTAAAGGTATTTGAAGGACTGAGGAAGGACCTCAACAGAGGCTATTACTCAAGCACTAACACACTAACAATTTATTCTAAAATTCCTTTGGTGACGTAAAAGATGTAGCAAAATATTATCACAGCTGAGCTCCTTTCATCAGATTTTATTGAGCTGGCTACCTTTACCACTACTAAAAACTGCAACGCGTAAGGCAGACATGACACAGCGCCTCATATCTAATGTGATTGGTGTTTCTGGGTGGTCCAGCACCCCTCCAAACACATCATGTATTTCCTACTACATTTCTTACTTGTAGAGAAAGGTGTTCTAACAGCTTGGGCAATGTTCAATTTCTTGTTCTATCCAGTGAGCCCTAAGAAGTCTGCGCTTCTCACTTGAAAAGCAGAGATAATAGCATTAGTAGATATGTATGCATTCAGGATATGGAAGTTCAGGGCCTTGGACAGGGAACCGCTCTGAAATAAACTGGATGGTGGGGGCCATGTAGTGGACCAAACACTTTAGCATTGGCTGGTGCACAAGAAGACTAAATTTGCCGTCTCATTTTCCTTTCTGTAACACCACAGCAAGATAAATGATGGTACACTCTTATACGTCTCTGTAAATAACAAGATATGCAGAATAAGAATCAGGTCCAGCAACGAACATTTAAAGGCCTGTAGACCCTAAAAGACCATCTCTTTCCTCCCTGCTGTATTTTCATTGCTGCTTTAGAAATAGATAAATCTTACTATGTCAGAGTGGTGAGGGGGATATTCCCTGCTGTGTTTCCATTCTTCCTTCCCATGCTTTCTCACAAACAGATCGTTCCTGGTGCCTTGCTATGCCTGCTGCAGAAAATGGCTGTTTACTAGGAACCTTAGAGAAAGTAAACGGTATGTTAAATGAGTAAGGAAGATGCTGATCACCCAGTATACTAGACTAAAACACCGATGAGTTTAAAATTCCCATTTATTTATAGTCTGATGAGCTATATGAGGACACCTAGAGTTCTGGATAGGCATTGTTACTATCCAAACAAGTTGCATGTGTACATTCAAGTCCAGTTTCTGTCACAGGCTCCAGGTACTGCTGTAATGCAAGTGGGGGAGGTGGGGGAAAAGACAGGACTCAAAACAACACATACTATCCAAGTCAGCAGAAGGGTGGCAGTGTCTCTGAAAAAAACTTAGTTTTGCTGGGTTTAATATTATCTTAAATGAACTTATTGCTCCAAGGACACGTCAGAGGAGACTGAAGTCTCCTACTTAGCAACAGAAGAAACAATGGTCTACTATTAAACAGATTTAAACTAACAATAGATTCCATGTTGGCTTCCTAACTGTTGTCAGCTGACAAGCACTACAGAATATTCTCCTACTTATTAAGCCATTAAAAAAAGATTAAAACAAAAGATGATTTCTGATAAAGACAGAAGTGCATACAACAGCACTAAATATCTGCATAGCAGGTTATTTTTTAAAATTTATTTCTAAGTTCCACCATAAAATGATCTTACTGAACTCCTATTAAAATTACTGTAATAAGTTAATTAACAAGTCTTTTTAGGAGGGTTTTTGGATTCCGGGTTGAGGTGGGTGGGGTCATTACTGTAAGGTTTTAACACAACAAAAATAAGAGGTTTACAACTCCCTGCAAGAACTTAAAAGAAGTGGCCTGGCATGCTGTGTCACTTAGAAGTATCATGACCTTCTCTAACTCTCTTTCCCCCCCATCCTTTTTTGCAGTACTTGTTTTTCAGTATAATTATACGCATTAGGCTGTTACACAGCCTCCACTATTAACTGTCACCTATGCAGAGCTTATTGAAGTGTTGTACAGATATGTTCCTTTACAAAAATCAAGCTATTGTCCATCAAAAAGCATAAAGCCTGCTGCCTGGACAATACCTTTTGGATGACATCCCTCAGTCCCTGCTTGATTGAGGGCAGGATTTAGAGTAAGGCATTTCATTTAAAGGAGCTGGGTGCTGCAGCTATGTAATATTTTGAAATTATATATAGCTAAATGTCACAGCAGCCCAACTAACTCTGCCCAGCGCTGACCTCAAGCTGCACCGTGATCCTTTCTTAGCTTTCCTGCCTGGCTGTCAGGCATCCTGCCTAAGGATGTAATTGCTAATTCTGCCAATTCTGGGCCTCCTTCACAGAGACAGCGAGGAGAAGAACGCCGCCAGGCTGCTCAAAGGCCGGCAGGCAGCGTTGTGAGGGCGAGGGTGGAAGGGCCGCGCTCGGCGCCCACAGCCCATTCCCCAGTTGCAGGCCGGGGGAGGGCAGGCCGCAGACCCCCGCCGCCCCTCAGCCGCGGCCGGCCGGGGATCCCCCTCAGCGGGGCCCGCCCCTCCGGGCCGTCGCTCCGCGTCACCCGGCCCAGCTCCTCCGCCGCGGCGGCCGCACTCACCCCCCAGCGAAAAGGTGCAGCAGCGTGTTCTCCTGCGGGCCGCCCGCCATCCTGCCGCCGGCTCCGGCTCCGGCTCCGCCAGCCGCAGGTGGAGGCCGGGTCCCGGCGCGCACGTGACGCCGGCGGGCGGCGCGGGCTGCGTCACACGGCCGCGCGTGACGTCACGGCGGGTAGCCCCGCCCCCGGCCGTGTCCCCGCGGGGCGCACAATGGAGACTCGGAGGGGAGAGAAGCGGAGGGTGAAAGCGCGGAGAAACTCGTGGGTTGGGATAAAGGCAGTTTAACGGGTGGAGGAAAAGCCGCACGTGAAGGCAAAGCAAACAAAGGAATTCGTTCCCTGCTCCCCCTGGGCAGGCGGGTGCTCAGCCATCCCCAGGAAACCAGGGCTCCATCACTGTAACGGTGACTTAGGGAGACAAACGCCATCACTCCGAGTGTCCCCCTCTTCCTTCTTCTCCCCCAGCTCTATGCACTGAGCATAACGTCTCAGGGCATGGAATATCCCTTTGGCCAGTTGGGGTGACCAAAAGCTGTGTCCCCTCCCAACCCTTGTGCCCCCCAGCCCATTGCTGGAGGGGGGGGGGGCGGTGCGAGGCACAGAACAGCCCTTGAGAGCTCAGCAACCACCACAGCCACCAGCCCACTGTCACACTTCCCATCCCAAACCCAAACACAGCACCTGCTGCCAGCACCAAAGTCAACACCATCCCAGCTGAAACCATGACAGGAGCCGATGACGGAGCTCAGGTTTGCTTTGGGCCCATGTTTTTAGGTGTAAACCTGGCCTCAGGTTGGATGTAAGGTAAGCTGGCACAGAGAGAAGGAAGCGCAGGCTGGGTCCTTGGTGGTGTGAGCCACAGGTGGGCACAGCTCCATTGCTGGAAATCCCATCAGCTGCGGCAGCGACATCTCCCTGGCCTTTCACTATGTGTTCTTGAACCATACCCTGCAAGGACGGATGGGGTAGGCAGCTTATTTAAGCTGAGATGCTGCAAGAAGAGCATAGATGTGCCAAACGGGCCAATGGCAGGGACATGCGGAAACATAAAAATCATGCTGTGCTGTAGCCTGTGCTCTGGCACATCTGAATGGTGGCATCCAGTGAGCAGTACAGAAATAGTCCTTCTCCCTCCCTAGTCCCCAAGAATTCCAGAAATGTCAAGCTCTTGTTTATGCAAATGGTTCTTCTGTTTTTATATTAATATTAAAAACAGAGGAAATATCTCAGTTATTTAACTAATCCAACAAAAAAAGTCAAGAGTGCTGTTTACATATTCAAAGCATGCAGCTTTCCTCTGGTCCTTTGAATGCCCTGAGGGAAAGCTCAGACATCTGCACTGCCGGGTAAGTGACCTGCTGAGTACTTCTGGGAGGTGGATCAACAATGATCTTTAGAAGTATTTGTATTTAAGGGACACGTGACAGGTTTTTAAAGTTTACACTCCCCTAAAGTCAGTGGCAGAACTTTGGCCCAGTGCAGTGATTTACACTCATCTGTAGGATAAATGACATCAATTTATATGCTGTGGGTTAATTTCACAGCCAGGACATTTAGGAATGTCTGGCTTTTAACAGTAACATTAAAATCCTGAGGAAAACATTAAAATCTACAGAAAGACCCTAGGTCTGCATATTTTCCATATACACAAGTTTTCTATTATCCTTGACTTGAACAAACAGCCTCCTAGGTTAAATTCAGATCCAGACATGAACTTCACTCCTGCCTTATGGCACAAACCAGACTTCCCAGTCCTAATACTTCTAGGCACTGTTTGAAATTTGGGTGTGCACATTCCCAGCATTTAGACTTCAGCCTACTCAGAGGAAAAACATGGCTTAAGGGTTAAAAATCAAGAGAAGCAGCAATACCTGGGTCTGCACTGGGGTCAGTGCTGTTTGGGTGTGCCTGTCCTGAATACTCACTCTCCGAAGAACAGCCCTTCTAGACCTTTCTGTTTCTTTTTGAGGTCATGGTGATGAACCCTAAGGTGCTACAAAGACCGGTTGCCTCTAAGTGATCTTGTGTGATGGCTGAAGAGTAACGATCTACTGAAGCAGAATCAGTCTAGTGGACAAGGGTGGTGGCTTCCCTTGCCTACAGAGTTTGCTGAAATTAAGGAATGAATACAGCATTAAGTGCAAATAGGATCTGAGGCAAAGTTTCTGCTCTGTCCATGTTGTCCCCACGCATCCTGGGATCCTGAGGACCCCAAGTCATCATTGAGATTCTATAAAGTTACGCTTTGTCATAACCTAGAATATATACCAGCAATCCAAGCAGCAATATGGATTTCCTAGTTGTAAGTACATCGAGGATTCTGGGGCTGTCAAACAGTGAGATAAATGAAGTTCTCTCTAAAGTGTAATCCCAACAGATCACACAAATGAATCTAAGAATAAAAAAATCTGGAGAGGAGATGACTCAGAAGAGAGCTGGTAGGCATTGCAGGTTTATCAGAATGCAGATGACTCTATTAACATATCTCTTGTTTGCTCAAGGTATTGATTCAACCACCATGTGATCTTTGGAGGCCCACCTCGTTTATAGTGCCTCTCACCAGCTAAAAAAAGCCACTGACCTTATCACAATGACAAAGACTTCCAGATAGGTATGAGCATTGAGATAACACATCTACAGCACCTGATAACGTCAACACAACCAGTTCTGGCTGTAAGGACCCCTCTGCTGAGACTTCCAGCTCAACACAACAGCGGTACACACGCACACTGCAAATGGGTAAGGAGTCACATAAGCACTCATATATGTACAGTGAAAGCTGGGCCAAATATTCTCATTTACACATATACATAAACTACAAACACACAAAGGCAGGACTACTAGCCTTTTGCAGTCACACACACAGGGCCCTATTACACATATGTACACGTAGTTCAACAGGGCTTGGCTAAGCGTTTTCCCACATGCCCAAATAAAAAAGCTCCCCCCACCCATCAAAACCAGTTTGGACCCCCAGTCTTACGCTCCCTGTTCCACAGAGGCAAAGCAGCCCTTCCCACAGTGTGCGAATGTGCACAAACACAACAGTTTGTGGAGAGATATGCGGTGGCAGGAGGTTATTTCTCGCCCACCAGCAAACTTAGGAAAACAGCTCCTAGCTCAAATGTGTCTGTAAGGGCCTGGGGAGGTGCCAGGCAGTCCTTTACAGAGCAGAAATGGGGAGACTGACCTGAGCAACAGAAAAAAAACCTGCTTCAAGCAGGGGGCAGAGGAAAGGAAGGAGAAATCAGCTTTCCTGGACAACAGTGGATAGGGTGACTATGACGTGGCAGGGAGAGGAATAAGGTGAGATGTTCAAGTAGGCAAGTATGTTCAAGTATCAGTCAGCTGGTTTAAGGGCACAAAGACGTGGGGGAAGCTAATCCTGACAGGATCCAACAGGGCAGAGTTGTGCAAGCTGTATGAAAAAGGATGGGAAGTTGCTATGGCAAGGGCAGTTGAGGAGAGAAGAAGCTGTGCCTTCTGGGCACAAAGAAGGAGAGAAAAATCAGTTTAAGTAACTGGAGCATGTAGGGTCCTTCAGAATGTGCACGTGGGATGGGTGTCCTTTCCCTCTTTTTTTTTTTTTTTTTACTCTGTTGCCGTCCCTTTGCTCTTTCCCTGCCCTTATACTGTGCACTTTGAAGAATCTCTTGCAGCTGTCGGTTGGTAATTGGGCAGCAGGGCTTTTCTGCAAGGCGACAGGCTGGGCAGGAGCAAGAGCAGCTGCCAGGCAGGAGAGAAGTGCCAGGGCCCCTGTCTTGGGTGGCAGCCCATGCCGGGGGGTGTGCGGGAGGCGTAGGCTCAAGACAGCCACTCATCAAACGGCTTCCCAGAAAACCCTCTGGACAAGGGTTTCTAGCAGGACTGCCTGTGATCTGAGACACAGGGAAGGATGTGTCCAGAACACAGCCATTTGGAGTCGGTTCACTGACTGGCATGGCAGGGTTATGTATGCAGGAGGGAGGTCACGTTACAATTCACAACGTTAAAGCGGTACGGCCCGATTTCCATTTCCTCTATTTCCATGCAGGCTAGGCTGAGGTAGGACAGATGAAGGTCAGCAAACTTTAAACTGTTTGTAACTTTGGTCTAATGTACACTCTGCATCCTATGGCTCCATACAAAAGCAAAAATGGGCAGCAAAAGAAAATAGCCATAAGGGCAGACTGCAGACCAGCACCTCCCTGTCTGCCCCCTGTGTGAAACTAACGAGGCCTATGATGACTTCTTTAAATACTCAACTCTCACAGAAGCATCTACGCTCACTTTATGTCCCTTGGTACTGCCACAGAGACATGGAGCAGCCGTTGAAGTTTGGTACTTGAGCTCTTGTAATTAATGTGGAAGCAATTCAGATGTCTGACTGTGGGCAGCAGAAGTGACAGAGCGGACTCCTCCTCAGTCATCGCATCTACAGCTCAGCCTAGCAACTTAAATGTTTGTAGATTTCAGTTAAATTTAACCCATTGCAGCAGCTAATGTAGGTTTCTTAGGCAATTACCAAGACTGTCTGCCTATGAACACTTTTCTGCGTAGTTCTTTATCTGCTGCAGGAGATGAGACCACATATCCCAATTTATCCCCACTAAAAATGTTAGGAACAAGTTGCAAGCTATTGAGAGTTCATAGAGTGTCAGTAAAGTAGCTACAGGCTATTTATGGACAGCACTGCCTCCAAAGAATACTAATTAAAGGGGAGGACTCTATTGTAACATAACACCATACTGTTTAGAATCATTATTTTGATTAAAACTGTACCTTTTCACCTGATTGCTCATCTACACTAGAGGCCCTTCTGAACGTGAAGGTATGTCCGCAGAGCCCTCTGGTGGAAGTACCAGCTAGGAGCACGCAGCGGTGTTGGTTTTTTTTTTTTCCACCGGGCCACCATTATCATCTTCTGAAAATGACATATGTTATGGTGACAGAAGTGTTCTTCCATCACCAAGTCCAAGGTTAGCAGGGCCTTTGCTAGCTAGCCTAGCTGGGTGATCAACAGCTTATGGTTTTCCGTTTTACGAGGTGATCCATTATCGTAGTAAAATTTACTGTTTACCCTATTTACCATATCCAGCAGCGTAGCAGAAGCAGTAAAAGACACTAATCGAATTTTCTTGCCAAGCTCAATAAGGACTCTGTTACATGTGATTCCAGCTGCGTGTCTTGAGTGGACAGCCTGAATGTGCTCCAAGCTGCACACGAAGCCTGGGGACCACTGTCACCCCACCAGAACAGCAACAGGTTACTGGCTCCAGACATTTATGCCACCTGCTTCTGCATTGGCTGGAAAGTTACTCCTGGAGCACAGGTTCAGCCTAGTTTGTACGGGTGGGCCAGAGGACGTTGTATACATTCACTGGAGCAATGCATAAGCTAAATTTGTACATTGCTCCTTAGCCTGTGAGGGTTATCTACCTTCTAGGCTAAAGGATGCTTGCAGCCATGTTTGCCTCTGCCTCTCATTCCCCAGCAGAGAGCACTGTAGGAGCAATGTTAGAAGCAGAGCTGCCTTAGAGCAGTGAGGAACTGGGCATATAAAGTTTGATCTTTAACAGATCCTGCACATGTTCTCTGACTGCACGTCCAGTTTTGCCTATATATGCCTATCATCTGCCCTGGACACTCTGAGATACTCTGCCTTGTGGCTACTGTTCCTCTTCACGAAATACATCTCAAAGGGGAGATCAGTTCTAAAAAGCTCAGGCATCAATGACTTTTTCTGAAGTCCTGGAAAACAAAGCCCCTAGTACTGTTTGTGCCTGACAGCAAAAGCATTACCTGCATCCAGGCTGGCATCACCTTTCCTTTCATTTCCCTCAGCCAGGTGGAATGAAGAGATATGTTTGCTTGTATCTGCTTGCCTCAACAGCTCTACAGATGGTCTGTGCAGTGGACTGCCTCTCCTTCTCCATCATCGTTTTCCAGAATTGATCTCAGATTGGGAAAAATATTGACTGGCAATCTCCCACGCTGCTTTCACATGCCCAGCGGGATGTTGTTAGAAAGTCGGTCTTTTCCGTGCTTCAGCCATCCATTGAATTTGAGCTCTTGGGGCAGCGCACACAACGATGTCTCTACTCTTCACACAGTGTGCTTCACCTGTAGGAGCTGAAAGGAAGAGCACTGCAGCGTAGGTATTCAGTCAGGAGATGCAGCTACAGGCAGGGAAATCAAAGTGGAAGATGGGTTTTGTGGTTATGCTATGAGTGTATCAAAGCACGAGGAGAGTGGGCCGGATCTGGGAAACCACTATGTTCCAGACACTGTTTTTATAGCATGTTGAGTATTTCTAGGGAATTTCATGAGGATAAATGTCCACAGAATCATTGTGGCCTCCACAGATCAGACACCACAGGAGCCACATGAGGGGAAGTTCCTAAATTACTCCTTTGCCAGTACAGCCTGAACCCAACCAGGAAAGGGTTGAGCTGGCTATTCTTGGGACTTGTTTTGTCTGGTGGCTTCCTACAAACTGGAGAAGGGACTCACCAACTTGTTCCACATCACTAGCAGCTGGCAGCTTCCCAGCCATTACCAGCACAGTCTGGATTTCACCCAGCAACTTTGAGGTGAAAGACATTGCAGCACCACTGCACTCACTGTTTTAGGTCCCAATCCAGCTCCCACTGAAGTCAGTTACTCTTTTTCCAGAGTGCAGATGGAGCTGGGTCTGACATTTCTGTTACAGTTCTGTCTCAAGTCCTTGGCTAGCTGAAATATGGGTAAAATAGTCCAACACAACTGATACACGCCTGCAACTCAGCTATTTTCTGGCATTCAAGTTAAAACCAGCAACACAGTCAAGCAAGAGCACAAGGAGTTATGTTTCTTTCCTGAAAACACTGAAGGTCTGGATTTGAAGCAGCCAAAGGACTTGGTGAGAGGTATCTAGAAGCCTGCATTAAGTGGGTGTCTGTCAGGAGGCCGATACATATGTGAAGCTCTGTTCTCTTTTCCAAAGTGCATCCCTGCCTGGAGCACCATCAAAGAAGTCTCTCTGGTGGTGATGAAGATACTGATAGCACTCAGCTGCCCTAAGAATGGCTGAGGTCATTGTTCTTATTTTGGGAGGAGCCTTGGGAGAAGTGTATGTCTAAAAGAGTATCCAAAGTCCAGGGGAGTAGGAGCATGCAGGACATATATGTATTTTTACAGACATAGTGAGACACCTCACCTGGCTATTCTTCAGCAAAATTCTGTTGAGAGTACTTTGAGTGATTTAACGAACATCCTAAAGGCTGTAAAGTATACACACGTAACCTGAATTCCATCTATCTGTCTCATTCTGCAGTGAGCGATTATTGCCTCCTCCTGTTTTACATGAGGAAAGCTGAAGGACAAAGACAGCAGACCAAAATGAGCAAGCAGAGATGAGGCCAGGGCAGAGACTGCCTTGCCCAAAGGTCAGCAGTTGTCTGTCACATGTTCTGCCTCCCAATCAGCTGCGTTCAGATGCTACAGATGCAGGGCCTGGTTTGTTAAAAGACTTGGCTGCTGTTACTAAGCATCTTGTCATTGCTAAAATGGGCTTAGTTGCACTTTCAGGGCCAAGACACCAAGAAGCAGCTACCATTTTAAATACTGTGTCATGCCACCACTGCAGGGCTGACCCAACACCAGGAGCAGCAGGCTGTCTGCACAGGAACAAGGGCATTCAAGGGAATGAGAAACTGGGTAAAACTAAAACGGGCAAAAGAAAATTATTTTTTCCACACTAACATGGAACTGGATTCAGGAGCTTGTGGTTAGAGGTTGCCTCTGAGACCAAGAATTTACAGTCTTGATTTTTCTCTCTAGAAGAATAGGAGGTGCAGCCAGTTGTAATGAGTGACTGAGAGCCCTGACACTCCTTGGTTATTGGCAGAGTGTTGAAAGACTGCCTATGTACAGTCTGGCTCAGTGCTGACTGAGAGATATGCCAGCCAGTGACTATGGGAAGACCAGCTCTGCTTCGGCTATGAAAAATCACTCAGAAAATCCTGGTGACTTGTGGTTAATGTTTACACTGTGGGAAAGGATGACCTGTAGCGTAATGCTGAGACACCTCAGTAGTTTTCCCTCAGTAGTTTCCATGAAACTCCTGTGGGTCTGTGAGGAATACCGGAAGCCCATGAGAGCCTTTTCCCCAAGAGCCAGCAATACTCAAGTGAGCAGAGTGCCTCCACCCTTGGCAGTTCATAGAACCTTGCAATCATTTTGGTTGGAAGAGACCTTTAAGATCAAGTCCACCCATTAACCTAGCACTATCAAGTTACCACTAAACCATGTCCCTCAGCACTATATCTACATGTCTTTTAAATAGTTCATTGCAAATGTAGCCTATATAGCCAAATATAATCAGGAAGAATCCTGATTTCTGGAGAATGAAAAGGGGAGCAATGGAAAACAGTAGCAGCATCCCTCTCTGAGAACCCACTTCCCTCCATCCCCATAGCAAGCTTCTCTCTAGGCAAGACTAGGATTAATAGGAAACAGACAGGAGGAGAGTCTGTGATCCAGGGCTCCAGGACCAGCAGCTGAAGCACTAAGGAGCTACCTGGACCCCATTCAGGAGTGAGCTCAGGGATCAAACATCTCATGAATGGGGAGTGGGCTGGGTGGGGAATTTAAAAGGTACAGGCCCCAGTTTGGTGTTTCCCACCCTCCCAGGGCAACACGCCCGTTTGAGAGGGAACATTCCACTTCCAGCACAACAAAGCGCGAGAGTCACTAACCATACCCTGTCTCTTCCATGCAACATCTCTTTCCCTCCCTATCCAAATTAAATTGAAGAACTGGACTCATAATAAACCATTAGGGTTCCAGTGAACCCTGAAGCTCTGAGGCCTTAAGGTACTTCCATGAAGCTACATCTGCAAGCAATGGCTGACAGCAAAATCAAATGCCCTTCAACTTTGGTGGAGCTGAAGACTGAATTCAGAGGCTGTAGCTCAACCCCTGAATGGAATTTGGTGGAGGCAGATTCCCCAGCCTCACTGAGGACACAGCCAGGGCTCTCCACTATTTTACAGTGTGTATGTACAAATAAGCCCTTATCCTCCTTTCTGCTCCGTCTTTCTTTCACTCTTTTTCCTTCTCTTTGGATTTTCTTTCTTTTGTCCATCCCAAGAACAAAGCAACCATTATCAAAGCCCATCACTCTACACTTAAATAAAATCCAGTTAAATATCTGACTTAACAGGCAAGGGACAGCTATAGAAGAGGGACTGAACAGAGTGAAGGGGTCTGTCCTGGATACTAAAGAACTGGTCTGAAGTATCAAGGACAGACCCTTAGACGATGCAAACCAACGGCGCAGTTATACTGTCTATACACCAAGTACGAATCTTGTCTTTGGGTGAAAGAGGAGAAAAATGACCACAACCAGGATCACTGAATAATAACATCCCCAAAGCGGGAGAGAGTTTGTACCTCCATCTGTGCTGGTTTTGGCTGGGGTAGAGTTAGTCTTCTTCACAGTCGCTAATATGGGTCTATGTTTTGGATTTGTGCTGGAAACAGTGTTGAAATACAGGGATGTTTTAGTTATTGCTGAGCAGTGCTGACACAGTGTCAAGACCTTTTCTGCTCCTCACACCGCCCCACCAGTGAGCAGGCTGGGGGGGGGGCACAAAAAGTTGGGAGGATACACAGTCAGGATACACAGTTGGGACACCTGACCCCAGCTGACCAAAGGAATATTCCATGCCACACAGCTTGTTCTTGTGACAGTTTTCTTTGAGCCACACTGATATCCTTTTGTTATTAGCATCTCTTTGCCCAAGCTTCTCTTTCCCTGGGGAGTCCAGAGACGCTGGCAATTACTCTACTTCCTCAGTATGTCTTCATCTCAGTCCTTGAAAGCCAGGGTAGTGTGAGAATGCTGCAACGCATATACAGGCAATATACCCAGTACCATTTTCAGCTGTAAGTTCACATCAATACCTCAATTCATTGTCCTTTTGGTTAGAAAAGCACTGGCATTAGATAACGCGCTCTGGGCTTGTGTAATGACTTGGGTTTTGTGTTTTTTAAAGAGGAAAAAAATAATTTAAGTAAGGGTGGAATGCACAGAGGAGATGAGCTCAGTTACCAAACGCTCTGCTGTTTTATTAGCTAACATCAGCATAAAGTGCTTAGCAAAATGGCTGCCCATCCCATCAGATTTATTACCTTCCATATGTGCTTTTTTATTATCATTAGCTTAGCTTTAAACAATTCTTCCCAGCCTTTCCTGTCTCTTGATTTTCACTGTCCTCACTCCAGAGTTAAGTAACAAGGTTGTAACCAAGCATTTTCCATGCCTTACCATACAAGGTTCATTGGGTTATTCCAGGACGACTTCCTTTACCTCATCCCCGACATCCTGATTCTGCCATGAAGTCTGTGCACAGACCGCCTGAAATTAATGAGGCTTTAGCTACAACATTACAACTCTGCATGACCTCCAGGTTTATCTCGGAAACCTTTCTGTCCAACAAGGCTTTAAAAAGACTTGGTCTAATAGCCTATGATGAGGATTAAGTTTTATAGAAACAAGAGCAATAATTGCTACAATTTGAACATATTTTTTCCTGGGTTTGTTTTTTATTCAATAGATGAGGATTTTCATTTAAATATGCTCTGTAATGTTACAATCTGGATACAAGAGCAATGAGCCAACATGGATCTTGCCATACAGCAGTAAACCCCACAAGGACTGAGGGTCCTATTGTTACAGCTTTATCAGCCCTGCCTCTTTTTCTATAAATTCAACAGTGTTGATCACCAGATTCTTCCAGAAAGCCTCCCCACCCTCACTGCCTCCTAAGAACTCCAGAATAAGCTGCAATGCCCTGAAATACCTCAGGATTTCTTTTGGAACTGAATCTAGACACAAGGATCATTCAAAGCTCAGTCCTTTCCCTTTTTCCTCATGCTGAAGGGCTGCCTCAGCGTCCTTGCTGCAACGCGCTTCCTCAGTCACATCCAGTCCACTTAGTGATATTTACACAGGCATCGGTTTAAGTTGTGGATCCTGTATGAGCTGTGTGCATTTCACTGACACCCAGGACTGCTTGTGAGATGGGACTGGACGCTCACCATCTGTCAGCGGTTGCACTGTTGTGTGTGGTGCATGGAAGACTTCGGAGCTTTTGCTCTGCTGAGGCCACCAGCCTGGAATGTGCTTCCTCCTGAAATGTGTCCCACTAGCACTCTTTGTACATTAAAAGAGCCCTTTTACTTCTGCTCGATTGTGTGTATGTGTGTTTTAATCACAACCATGGCTATTTTATTGCTCTTCTAGCATCTTTTTGTCTCTGTAATTTTATTGTGGGGCTAGGCTGGTTTTACTTAATGAGAAATGGTTTCATGAGTGCTCTGCAGCCTCCCACTCTCTTCCCAACCTGTGTGCTTTTGCAGAAGCATGGTTATTTATAAAGAAAACGGTGCACACTGTTACTGTAACTCCACATTTCAGCACAGCTGTTGGAAGAGCTGGTGAATCAGCACAGACAGAAGTGCCCACAGCACGGAGACATCACCTGGCTCCATGTTTCATTTCCCAGAAACCAGAATAAGTGGCACAGGAATAGAAGGGGTGGTTTAGCCATTGACCACAGGCAATCTGTAGGTAGATTAATTCTGCAACTGAAGAGGCCCAGATCTAGCCTGCTCTGCCTCTCTCCTGCATGTGGTTAAGAAAAGAGCAAAGGAAGGAGAGAGGAAATTAACACAACAGAGATTTTGAAATAAAACTGTTTTATATCATCTCCTATAAAACAACCCATAAATCCCTGCCCTCCTGCTCCACCCCTCACATGTTTTTCATTTTGCTGGCTGGCTGAAAAACAGAGAAGTGTAGGGTACAAAGCACATATTCTTGGTGGGAGAGGCTCCCCCCTTCCCTACACACTTCCCACTCACACCTTGTTCCTATGCCTACAGCACGGCATTCTCTTCTGGTGAGTCATCAAAACATGGAGGAATTCAGCATCCATCTACCATTTGCATAGCTCTAATTCCTCCCACTCAGGGACCTCTGCTCCTCTACCAGCATCCTCAGCTGTCTTTGCCCAGCGCAGAAGCACCAGCACTTCTCAGCCACCAGCGTAAACCCCAGGTAACTGGAGCACTAAACCACCAGCAAGGCCCTCGGGCATACAGATCGGTCACTCCAGTGATGGCACAGAAGGTCCCTACAGACAGCTGCCTACAGGAACCCACAAGGGTTTAGGCAGCATCTTCCACATACCAGCCCCACTCCCAGAGAGCTCGCAGCTCTCCAGAGACATTCATCCCCCTGGACAATGCAGCAGCCACTAAGGTTTTCTGAAGAGAGCAACAGAGATTTTATTTCTGCCCTGCAATTCACTGACTCATTTAAGCTTTTCTGAATAGTAAGTCTCTAATGCCTGAACATAACCTAAACATCCAAAGGGCTGTATAAATGCTATTAATTGCTTTCAGTAGAGTTGTATAAACAGAAATGCTAATGCTTCAATTCCAGCATTTACAGCTATAAGAGTTTTGCCACTGGAGAGAAACTGCAGCTCAAGAAATTGTTAGATCCACATTATCCATAGACTTTGAGGCCCAGCATCCTCCGAAGCTCTCAGGAGTTGCAATGCTGACTGTCACTGCTAGCACAGATGCTAGAATGGAGGCTTTCTTTGCTAACAAGAGAAATCACAGACAGCAACTAACTTCCAAGATCAGCTAGGTTTCATTCTTCTCCTCCCACCTCCGCCCCCAAGCACTCCTCACCAGAAAGAATGACCTTGTGTAATTCCAGGAGCCGACCAAACAGACAAGGAGTGAAAACGCCTGCGTGACTTGCACAGAAACACAGTTGCCTTTTTTTTAACGAGATCTGGTAGGACAAGCTCCAGGGAGACGCCAAGAACATCTTGTTCAGAGGCAAAGATTTGGAAGCAGGTTTATTCCCAGTGTCCTCTCCCTCACTGGGTGGGGACTTAGACCAGCTGATACCTTATTTTCTCCAACCAGCTGGTGAGATACACTGTCAGTCCTGGACTGTGTCAGACTTCAGTTCCAGCCCTTCTGGGAGGAGAGTTGGGTTTTGTTACCATGGCCATTTGGCATGTAGCTAACCTGGTAGTGACTGTGTGTGTATGAGAGCCATTCAGTCAAATACAGGTCAGACCAAGGTTGCATGTGGGCGGAGGGAATGTACTTTAACAGCTCACTGTACAATGGCTTTTGCATTTTCCACTTCTCCCAGTGCTGCTGGGCCTCATTCTGGCTTTGGCACTGGTATCCAAACCAAACCATCTATCCACTACACTGTGTAAGCTGCCATCCTACCACCCAGCTTTTGCTGGCCTAGCAAGTAACCTGCCGGTGCTTCCCCTCAAAACCACTTACACATTTGCTAACTTTAGACCTTGCCATAAATGGATCTACTGGCAAACTGGGAATTTCTCTAGGCTCTTGGAATTCATGCCAGTCACCTCCAGAAGAGGTCCTTCAGCCCATGCTCTGTTTTCTGACATGCTGCCCAAGCCAATCTATAAGGGAAATGTTGATTGGGCCCTAAATGCCACTGCTGTTGTGGTATCTTTTTATACGATCCTCAGGATTCCACTGCAGTTTTAATCCCATTGCCAAGACCTACGTGGTTCACAGTCTATGGGAATAAGGCAGGTAAAGGAAGGATAACTATTCGTATTATATGGATGTGTAGAGATGCCTGCAGGAGTTGGCAAGTGGCTGACTGCAGGGTAGCCCAGTTTGCGATCTTATGGTACGTTGGCTACTGTGAGAAATGTGCCCGTTGCTAGTCTATGACTCCATGGCAAATGCCATCATTTGATGTAGTTCACAGTTTGTCATCTCTGACTGAAACAATGAGGAAAGGCAAAGGATGAGAATGAGTTAAGAGGGAAAGGGAAGCAGCACAAGCAGATTTTAAAAAAATAAATTAGTCACTGCATTCAAGGCAAACGGCAGCCTGTTGATATATCCCACCCGAAGGGGACTGAAAAAGTGACCTCATGCTGCTTGTCAAATATAATCCCATCCCTCCCATGACTACCTAATGCTACAGCTCCATGTGTCTGGAAGTGAGTCCCCACTGCACCAGCGCCAGCTTTACCATAGAGACAGAACAATACTAGTAATTTTTAATGACTGTATATTATACAGCCTATCCTGGTCCAGGCATTTTCCAGTAAATCTAGGAGCAGCAAACAAATACTAAGTCCTGCACTGTAGCATGTATGTGATACAGAATGGTTGTTTGCTTAGGTACAAGTTTATGTCATGCTATACACACTGTGCAAACCCCCTTAATTCATCTTGATATTGCTATTGTGCCTAAAGACCTAGTCATGGACCTGGGTCCTCAGTGTGCTAGATGCTGTGCAACCAGACAAACAGGATGCCTCCATTTTGGAGGCATCTAAAAATCTAGGGACAACTTTCTGCTTCCCATTCAAGCCAAACTTTTGTCACAGCAAAGCAAGATGCAAGTCATGGCCGAGCCATGCTCATAGTACCCAGGCTACTTCCATGCAGAACAAGGTCATACCCAGCCACAGTACTGGAGCAACGTTGGCAGAGTTGCAACCTGCCCTAGTGCTTTCTATTTCTCTTCCTGTTAGTTTCAAGGATGAACTCCGAAAGTAACCTGTCATTGACTAAAGTCTAGCAAAGCTCTTGGGTGCAAGGGACTCAGATTGCTGCTCAGCGACTGTAAGAAGCGTGCCAAGGGGCTGTACTGCCTTGGGAAACAGCCTGTGTGTAAATCTTTCCCCTGGGATATGTTTCATGGAGCCATCCAGTGTCTTGTTAAAGCCACAGAGAACACAGAACGGTGGCAGGCAGCTGGATATGATGATGCAGGAGGCCACCTGAAAGGACCAGGACACCACAGTGCCTCTGCCTGGGTATAGTTTATCAAAAGCTCTGAGCACAGGTTGAGCTTCAGCCAATTTGGCTTGCACAAGTAGCTTTTCACCGAGGATTTTATGGGGCTCCCTGGGACCATGGGCAGTGGCAGCCCCTCTCTCCCCCTGCCTCATCGCCCTGACGCTAAGTTATTTTACAATTATTATCTGAAGTCAGTGTTTAGCTGTTGCCCAGGTAACAGCTCAAACATGCCTCACCTCATGGCCTCCCTGCAGCTTTGCGTGGCTGCTGGAGCGCCGGGAGGCAGACTTAGTGCCAGGCGCTGAGGAAATGAGCTCTGCAGCCTCCCCAGGACATCCCAGAATACTGGAGGGCTTGGAGGAGAAACATCCCTAGCTGGATTCCTGGGCAGGTACCTCATTTGGCACACAGCGCCTGACACAAAAACCACAGCATCCCCCCACCCCTCACACCCTTTGGTTTCTCCAAACCCATGAGGCAAATGCAGTCCAGCTGACACCATTCCCATTGGTACCTCTCTCCTACCTGCAAAGGCAGCGCCACGACATATCCTCTAGAAACTACGTGTGCTCTGACACACACTAGGAGTACTTACAGCCAAATATATAGTCCTACAGTACATACTCTCTCCTGAGCCATGAACTCAACACACGCAGCCTTTCAGTCCATGCAAGGGGTTAAGGAGCTGGAATGAAGGCTGTGGCAGGCACTCAGCAATCCTGCACTGCTAACGCAGGCAACTCATTCACTGGAGTCACAAGGAATATCATCTGCATAAAGCGGATAGTATCAAGCCTGTTGTCCCTGCTACAGCCTTCACAGAATTGTAGGGGTTGGAAAGGACATTTGGAGATCATCTAGTCCAACCCCACTGCCAAAGCAGGGTCACCTAGAGCAGGCTGGGCAGGAATGCATCCAGGTGGGTTTGGAATATCTCCAGAGAAAGAGACTGTCCCGATTCCCTGATCCTTCAGGGAATGCTGTGGCCTTTGTGAGTTAGAGAGGAACAATGCTGTATAGCACTGAGCCAGCCTACGGAGTCAACCAGGCTTTAGCGTGCCACTTCCTGAGGTTACGGTCTGGTGAGATCTCCCACGGGTCTGACCAGTGTTGTCACAAAATATATTTACAGACAGTGTGTAAAAACTGATATGAGATATCATCCTCTGATCTGTCATTCATCCATCACATTAACAGCCCCACAACATGCCAAGAGTACTCAGCCTCCAAACAAAACCCAGAAGTGGGAAGGAGTTCATGTAGCCTCCCTTATGTAGATACAGATAATCTGGCCTTAAGTGGTTCACCGTGCTTAGTCAAAATACATCTTACCATTCACAAGTTGCATAGGGAAATACATCACCTTTATGTGTAATTCTGTATTTACTAACAGGGGCTCCTGCTGCAGCTACATCAGCGTGGCTTTAACAGGGAGCTAATGCTTGTTTATTCTTCCTTCCCAGCTCAGTCTTGCAGCAATTCCACCCCCCAGCCCCGGTATCTCAGTCTGCCTTGCCAGCCCAAGCCCAGCCTCAGCTTGGATCTGTCCAGGCTAGTGAAGGTGAGTCTGTGATGTTTCAGGCCTCTTGCACTCAATGGTGCATTGAAGCACATCAGGAAAGGATAAGGTCAGGTATTTCCTTTGGGCTGGGTGCCCAGTAGCATTGGAGCAGGGGAGGAAAAGAGTTTCCAAGGCCCCTTCAGAAAGCAGGGCCAGCGCTACTCTGGCATGGCAGGAGGAGAGAAGCCTCTTGCCAAGTCCCCTCCGGACCCCTGATCAAGCATATTGGTGCACCCTCTTTGTGCTAATAGATGAAACTGCTCCTCTCATGAACTTGGGTACCCAACGCCAAGTTTAGATACAGTCTAGACGCAGTAGCATATTTATAACCTTGGCACATGATGTGGCAGGCAGTGGGGTATAAACAACATTCAAAAATGATGAGGCGCAAAGTTATTTATACATCAGGGTATAAATGTAGGGTACCACAGCCCCAAGGGCAGAGGTCACAACTTACTGGAGAAAAGAAGAAGCTGCCCTATCAGCAGGAGCGGGGGTTTTGAGAATGGGACACAAAAGGAGTTAAGATCACTGTCTAATCCCCTACCTGAGCTCCAGCAAGACACCAAACTGAGATCATCTCGCTAGTAATTTTGAACTGCAGTAGGTTTTTCTTAAGAATAAATTTGATTTCACCTGTTGCCACAGGAGATGAAAAGAGTGAGGAGCAGCTGAATGGCTCAGCCATTGCCTGATATAGGCAAATCTCCATTCAATCACAACAGCAAAAACGTCCATATTCAGCAGGTAACATTTACAATGAAACTGTACTGACAGTTTGACGCCATCCAGTGGATTGAGTGGCAGCAACTCTCTTAACAAGTCTAAGAAGTGACCAATTCATGACAGTAACAGAAGTCAGCATCTGTACTGCGTCTTGAATACAAGAGAACATGAGTGCAGTGAGCCTGCAGGCTGCCCAGGCTGTGAGGGAATAAGGCTTTACTGGATATACAATCTCAGCAGCTCCTTGCTGTCCGCTGTCAAGTAAGGTTTGGGCGACATTGTCCTGAGCTGACAATGTCAGCTAAAGATCTCATTGAGGAAACAGAAGAGTTACAGAATGATTTGTTCCAGAATCTTAGACTATTTGTGGATAAAACTGATCTAGGGGAGGGTTAGTATCTATGGACCTCTTTGAGGTCTTGGTCTGAAATAGGATGGACACACAATGTGTTATTATTTGCCCAGGAGTCTGAGCTTTGAGCCAGCTCTCTGGCTTCCTTGTGGAAACTGCATCTTTAGAGTAGGCTCACAAGATGATTTTGATTCTATTTTGGCCTTGGTGAAGGAATCAAATAGGGTTTTTAACTGCTTATACACCTCACCAGACAGCGGCTCTCTCACCAGGGTGTTATTGTAGTGTGGCTAAGTCATGTCTGGCAGCTGTTAATGTCCCAAGCCTCTTAGAACACAGCCACCCTGTGAGACAAGCTGGCTGAGACAGCCAGGCAAAGTGACAATCAGTCAATGATAACAGGGAGAAGGAAGTCTCCATGTCAAATCTTCCTTCAGGGAAAGGAGTGTCCCATCAAGAGCTGGACACGACTGCGCTTCCCTCTCCTTTCTTCATCTTGCTACAAAGGGTTTTAGGTTACTGCCTCTAGGTGGGGAGAACCGGTTCTGCAGGTGATGGTGGGGGAGCAGAAGGGGAAGAGTAAGGCTGGACTGGTGTGGCAATAAATACCCATCTGTGTCCTTTGTGTGACTTGCCTGTCATGAAATACCTCAACCTTCCACCCGGAAAGAAACTTTTACAGACATAATTGCCTTTAATAATAGCTTTGCACAAACATAGTACTTTCTCCTGAGAATCCCATGCACTGGGCAAACATCTGTGCTACAGACCTCTGCCCTGATGTCACTGTCTCTCATAGGTAGAGACAGATCATCCAAGCAGAAAGTATACTGCCCAAATGTTAGTTCATTCTAGAAGTCAGAGAAAGGCCAAGGAATCGAATTCTCCAGTGCTAGGAAAATGTCCCTTCTCCCTAACAGGTTTTTTTAAGGAGGATGTTTTCCTAATCCATGAGATTAGCTTTACTCAGTTTCTCTCCAGCTGTGAACAGGGTCCCCTGATTCTGTGCTGTACAACATGTAGATAAACTGTGTGGCAAACACCTCCCACTTAGAACTGTAGTGTTGTGTGTCGAGTTCGCAAGGGTTCAAAGCAAGAGACCATCTTTCATTATGTGCAATGGGAAGAGTTTCAGCAAAACAAGATTCTCCCACACCGCAAGAATAAGAACGTGCCATTTCCCCATGCTGAGTCCCATTTCACATTGGCGTGGATCCCAGGGCTCTCTGCTTTTAAGTATCTGCTGCCTTTTCTATAAAGCGAAGGGGGATATCAGAGACTGGTTTCTGCAGCATCTAGTCTTCAGAGGGAGAGGGACAGACACCGCAGTCCAGAGGCACTTGCAGATCTTGGAAGCTTTCTGGTGGGAGGCCTCATTACCAGTAATCAGTGCTATGATGTGTCAGAATGGCTTCTCCCCTCTCCCGTGCCCATCTGACCTGTGAGAAATTATGTCAGCCCAGGCACTTCAACTGGATTTAGACAGAAAAAGAAGTGGGCAGTGCAGTGAACCACAGCCCATATCAGTGGTTCCCTTCATCTGACAGCCATGAATGCAACTGTGAGGGGGAATTGTCAAGCGTGGGGGTACTGAATCATCTCATCCCAGAAGAAGCCTTTGAGAGGTCACCTAGTTCATTCTCCTGCACGAAGTGGGGAACAACTACATCAGCATCCTTCCTGGCAGCCTGCTCACTGCACCCTCACAGCTGCAAAGAACCAAAGACTCTCCCTTCTGTTGAAAAAATTCTCACCCCTTCTCAGGCTACCACTGAGCACATGGTCCAAACATCTTCTGAATGCCCCACGCTGCATCACAAGCTACAATCCATATGCCCTTTTACACATGAAGGCGATAAAGTACTGTCTCCTTTATCTGAGCTGACCATCTGTGTAGCACAGACCATTTCTTTTTTGGCTTATGTCATAGTATTAACCAAAGTGTAGAGACTTTGTAGGTATGAAAAATAGGAAAGAGAAACGCATGAGAGAGAGAGGGGCAGGGAGAAATTATAAAGAAGATCAACCTGCCTCATGCCTCCTCCTCTTCCTCCCCTCCCCCTTTTTCTGTCTTTCTCAAGCAGCTGTAGGGCATTATTTGGTTTGTGCTGGACTGAGAAGATGCTGCCAGGTCAGCAGGATATATTGTCCATTTAGACACAAGGAGTATTATTTAGTCTAGAGACTCTCAAAGGAAATATCCATTTGCACGTGAAAAATCTCTGGAATTCCATTTGCTTTCTCTAGTGTCCCTGTATCTCTGCAACCTCCAAAAGGCAACTGCTGCTTTCTCCATTCTCTGCTGGCTCTGGACTTCAGCTGCTCTTTGATCAGCTGAGCCCACAGTGAGTTTTTGCCTGCAGCAGGCATGTTAAATAGGTTGAAAGTTTTTCCTATATCCCCAACAGATTTGCCCATAGATGATTTGCTGATGACTGGCTGAAAGGGAGTTTTCGGGCTTCTTTGGAAAGGAGACTTAGTGCTGCTCACCCAGGCCACTATCTACCCTCAGTGGAAGGTGCTGACACAGCATGGTGCCAGGAGACTTTGTAAAAACAGCCAGAGGAGAGATGGGGGTGGGAAAGCAGGCAGGTGTTGATCTTCTCTCAGTTTGAATTATGGAAATAGATTGACTTCTTTTCCTGTTTGTTTGTTTTTTGTTTTTTTTTTTTCTTTTTAATTCACTTCTCGGTTCTCTACTTGTCCTCCACTCCTGCTCCATGTTAATTTCCTTCATTGCAAAAATAGCTTAAATCTAGGAAGCTGAAATGGTCTGCAATACCATAGCAGCTGAATGTCCGTGTATCATAAGTGTATTATGTTTGTACTGCTTCTGTGAGGTGGGCCAGTGCATTGTCCTGGGGAACCAGGCAGTCTTGCTAGGAAGGCGATTTCTCTACAGACCAGCCTGTAACTCTGACTTCTCTCACAGTGCAATGCTCGAGGGCACTCTGAAAGCCAGGAGGCAGACTGCTAAAGAACAGTGGCACAAGAGATACCATGGCAAATCTGTAGCAGTCTCCTTCCAGGTGTCCATTACAGAAATTTTCCAGCCAGACAGTTGGCTCTGGTCTTTCCCTTTCTCCATGACTTGGACATTCAGTGTCCCAAGCTTTCCCTGGAAACACCAAGTAATGGACACCTGCTTCTATGTTGCTTCTACTTTGCCATCAATACCAGATGAAAAGGGAGCCTGGGAAGTTTGATAGCATGTCAAATGCATTTTTTCTGACTAGCAAACTGGGCAAGTTCATAAACAGGTAAAGCTGAGAGCACCTGTGCTCTTTAATGAGTGCAAGCCATGGGTATATGAACACGATTCACATCTCCATGGGCTTGGATGAAGTGGGAGATGTAATAAAAGAAATCAGGGGGATAGGCTCCAAGAGGCTCCTGGATTTCAGGAGCAGATTTCAAAGCAGATTTCAAAGTCTTCTTCCCCTTGCAACCAGGAAGGGAAGTGGGTATGGCATCTTAAAAGATCTGGTAATCTAGCAGCAATTGCATAGAGAAAGAACAGGCACAATGAGGAGTCCCATTTTGACGTGCCATGTCAGTGTTCCCACAGTGGGTAAGGGAGGCTGCCCTGTACAGATGGCTGCATCTGGGCTGTACTTCTCTCTCTGTGGATCTCCTTTATTTCTGAGGAAAGGGCTGAATGGGATGCCCTAAACCACTAATATCTGGCTTCCTCCTCCACAGCCCTTTCCTGGGCAAGCATAAGAGAACTGCAAAACCCAAGTATGAATGTGTATGCATGAGGAGAAGTGGCAGGCACCCAGGACAAGCTGAGAAAGCCTGCATATGCAATGGTCATGTCTTGTGTTTCCTACTCCCAAACCCCAGCACTCCTTCCTGGTGAGCAGATAAAGCACCAGTCAAAACCTGAATCTGCAAGGACTGAGTAGGTTTATCCCCACCACTCCTTCCCATTCCCTTAGCAGCAGGACAGCAACTGGCTTCAAGGCTTTAAAGACAATAGGACTGATAAAAGTATCCAGCCCCTTTGTATGGGGAGATGGATGGGGGACAGTCCTAGCAGCTGCAGCAAGACCATGATGCCAAGTTCAGCTAGATTTCACAGAGCTCTGTGTCTCCATCCAGCTGTCTCTGCCGCTGCGCCTAAGTTTCCCTTATCCCCATCCAGGAGCATCAATGACACAGCCATCGCTCTCTGGGCTGTATTAAGTCCTTTCACCATGTACTGTAATGGTCCACCCCTGCCTGGAGAATAATCAGCTGTCCTCCCTCCAGGGCCATCCCCCACTGGCACCGATCCCTCAGCTCAGGTGACAGGCCCCATATTTCTAAAGCCTAAAGGGGTGGCCCAGGCTTGCCTAAGAGCATCAGAGCCAGAACCTAGTTGTGCCCATGCATGCTTTCCCTTCATCCCTTCCCAAAGCCTTCACACTTCCCCAGGCTTACTGCTGGAGATCTGTATCATTGTATTCCCTGTCTTGTTATTGAAATTTATCTTTTAATGAGCTTACTGAGGTTGCTGTAGTGACGCACTTGCGCAGTGACGTCATCACCCTCACTGCAGCTTCCAAGGCATTTTTGAGTCATTCTCTTGCCACACAAGCAGAGCTATTTGGCTGAATAATAGACACACCTTCCCCTCCGAGAGCAGCGGACACTCAAGGATTGGGAGTGGACAGGCTCACATGCCTGGTCCTGGGAGTGAGAAAGCCTGGTGGATTTGGAGCCACCTCTTGCCTACTCTGGGCTGGCAAAGCTTGACTAGGCTCTTTCCTTCAATCCCTTGCTGTAGTTTTAACCTCTCATTCCCCATCTTTACCCTTACAATTAGCCCAAATGCTATTCTTATTTGAACAGAAGCCTGTGCTAATTTTGAAGAAACACTTCCCCCTATTCCTTCACTACCTAAGTTAGGCAGAAGCAAGCAGTACTATCCAGTTTCTTTAGTACCTGAGCCTAACTGATACTGTCTTCTTCTCACCACTGGAACACAGCCTTTGTCCTTCCTCCTATGCTGCCTTCTCCTTACCTCTTAATTGCTGCCAGCTTTGGTCAAATTCAAACAGAGCCCAAACTATCAAGCACAGAAGTTATTTCATGTAAAGACATCAGTTTTTTAACATGCCCATTTAATTAATAGTAGAGCACAGAAATAAAAATGACAAAAGCAAAAAAAAAAAAAATTATCTCAATTCAAGCTTCATCTTTTTTCCTGACTCAAAATGTTACAAGCTATACTGGGCATCGTAATTCTCACAGTATTTCACACCATGCCTGCCAGATAACAGATTTCTCACCTCTGCATGCTACAGTCCTCACAGCTGGGCTAGGGAGGACTCTTCATCAACGGTTACCATCAGTAGATTTATCACACACACGTACACACACGCACACACAGAGAACAATGGCTCCAGATTGACACAAGTTAGGAAGCAGCTAGTCCTTCTCAGGGAACAATTGGGACATCAGCATGTTAAATTACATGCCTCGCCCTGGTCTTTCTTTAGAAGATTGCTATTAGTCATCACCTCTGAAGCTAGACTGTAATCTCCATTGGATTCCACCAACTCCACTGTCTTTCTATGGCCTTTCACACAACTTCACTACCACAAAGGGATCTTGATCTGTATAGGTGTAAATAGCTAACTGGAAAGTAGCACCTATATAGATATGCAGTAGTTTTCAGATCTGTAAGTACATTCCTCTTGTTTCACAGCCAGGGAGTTCCAGGACATTGTACTAACTACATCGACCTCACGGTTGGAGGAGAAACTCAGGTGTAAGCTGTAGCTCAGGAACAAGGAGGAACATCATGTTTACAGTATGTAAGACTGATAGGTAAAGCAGCACAACTTTATCAGCATGAAAAGATTGCTAGGGAATTCTAAGGATTGGGAAGGAAGGAAATGATACAAACAAACTAGATTCAACACACTTTCTATTGTTAAAGATTCCTGAGAAATTCATACATGCAAACAACAGAGCTAATTCTGCTTTACACAACTACCTTTTGTCTTCTAAAATTTTTCTAGGAATTTTACATCTAAGCTTTGTACATTTCCTATTTTCAGTGATAGTTATCTGATGCCATAGATAAACAGACAGTAAATTATACTGTAAATCAAGAACATTATGGGCAATCTATCTATTTAGATTGTGAACTTCAAACCACATCACATATGTCACACAACAGAACAGCAGTGTCCCAATGAGACACTTGCTGGTTACCTTTTCACCTCATGCCCTGCTCCCATCCTAATTAGGGAGTGCCTCCCAAAAAGGGTAGTGTCACAGCTCTGCGTGCTTTGGTGAAGAGCCGTGACAGCTTGTGTTTAATTCCTTTGATCTACACAGTATGTGGGTAGAACAAGGGTCCTTTCTCTCTTGGACAGGCTTGAGATTATCCAACCTGGACAAGAGAAGGCTCTGGGGAGACTTTATTGTGGCCTTTCAGTACTTAAAGGGGGCTTATAAGAAAGATGGGGACAAAATTTTTAGCAGGGCCTGTTGTGATAAGACAAGGGGCAATGGTTTTGAAATAAAAGAGGGAAGATTTAGACTAGATATAAGGAAGAAATTTTTTATAATGAGGGTGGTGAAACACTAGCCCAGGTTGCCCAGAGAGGTGGTAGATGCCCCATCCCTGGAAACATTCAAGGTCAGGTTGGACGGGGCTCTGAGCAACCTGATCTAGGTAAAGATCTCATTGCAGGGAGGTTGGACTAGATGACTTTAAAGGTCCCTTCCAACCCAAACTATTCTATGATTCTATTCGCCGATTTTGAGTACACGTATTCTGCTGGACCATGGCTCACTGACAGAGGAGACAAGGGTTCTTGGAAATCAGGACAGCAATTCACTTATTCCTGTTGCAAAACCACCACTTGCGACTTGATTTCTCCCCCTGCTTGGTGCGCAGACACCAACCATGGCCTTGCGATAAGGGAATCATTGTTGAGAAGTTATAAATAGCTATCAGACAGGGGTCACTAAGTCTGCGTTACTCACAGCAAATGTGTCAGCCAAAGTTCTTCCATCAGGAAACTGCATTTCCCACCCTTTGTCTGTCTCACTCTCTCCTCCCTTCCTAGAAGTGTCTGCACCACAGGTTATTAACTCCTATCTCTCCAGGTTCTTTTCCCCTCCAATTCTCTTTCCCTTTCCTTTCTTCAGCATGGCAGTGAGAGAGACATACAGACACTCACTTTAATGAATGACATAATTCATCAGGATCCTCTCCTGTCCTGACACCATGGTTTGGAAAGCGCATTCTGACACAGAATAGGGAGATACGTTAATTATCGTCACAAGGGCAGCATTAGTTAGGCAATTTAAGCACTGCGCTCAGTAAAGAAGCTACAGTCAGGTGATACCAGTGAGTCAGAGTAGAGAGAAGTGAATAAGGGATGGAAAGTCACAACACTGAGTTGCTCAGGACAAACTCCCCAAGTCTGGGGAAAAGACATACCAGAGGCATCAGTGAATCCACTAAGGAAAGGGCAGTGCTGCATATGCGTCAAGTAGTCCCTTTGTCAGAGCCTATGGGAACCTCAGCTGGGAAGGCAAAAGTGAGATTAGGCCATTTTTAGGTAGCAGAGTAAAGACTGGAAGGGTAACAATGTTGGTCCCAAAGACACAGCTGAGATTACAGAGAAATTAACATTACACAGTTGCCTTTTACAGAGACCCAGGGGCAGGTGAAAGGGAGGACAGGCTTCTGTTTTCCCCTGAAGTATACTAGCTATTCTCAGAAGTTACTGAGCAGAAGACTCAATGACACAAGTTCCTAATATAGCAAGTTATATGATCATGGTGCTATTTTTTAATTTTTTTTATTTAAATTTTGACTCACCCATTTGTACACTGCTAATGGCAAAGGTCTTTACTCTGTGGAAACTCTCCTACCAGGACTTGAACTGACTCAAGGGAACATTTATTTTGGGACACCGTCCTTTAAAAATAAAACTGAAAATTTAAAAAAAAAAAAGCAAAACCCAACAAACTCAGAGCACTATTCACGTTTGTTCATGTTTTGAGTGAACTGCTTCCTGTGCAGACAGAGTAACATAAAAACTAGGCAACACCCAAACCCAGAAGCACTGTGTCCCTGTGAAGAGAGCTCTGGGCTGCAATTCAAGAGACTGTAGCTCGATTCCTAACTCTACACTGGCCTTTTGACTGCCATTCAGTGAGTCAATTCATTGATCTGTGCCTCAGTTTCCCCACTTCTGTAACAGGCAATGATACGGACATCCTTGGGGGTCTACTCCTGAACACTGCTAAGTAAGTGTTAAATACTGCTGCTAGTGGGCTAGTTTAATTCAGCCTCAGTGTGATCCCTGTTTCTAACGTGTTTACTAGACGTCATTCTTTCTAAAAGATCCTCTACTTCCAACACTTCTCCTTAAGATAAAAGGCAAAAAATATATACTAATAAGTAAACAAACCACATCTCCATCAGCCAGGAAGAAAAAAAAAAAAAAAAAAAAATCAAAGAGACTTATTTGGCTAGGTGACATCCTGCCCAGACAAATTGCTAATTGTCCAAAAAGCATCTTGTGAACAGAGCTGGTTTTGTGTCCTCAAGTGAGGGTGTGTTCAATTTGGGGAACGGGGAAGATGGAAACTGCACAGAAATAAACTCCTGTAGCTGGGGAGAAGGAGAAAGGCTATGTAAAGATGACCCTAACAAGGTGATGTCAGGAGTCAGCCCTCACTTTTTCAACAATGACCTCATGAAGGCACAGCAGAGGTTGGGCTGACCCTAGTATCTGTCTCCTCTGGCACCCTGAGGTGTGCGGTTGCAAATCCTGTCTGTCTCCTGGTCTTACTGAGCAGCAGTGAAAGCCGGGGGGGGGGGAAACACACACACAAAAGAGAGAACAACCTAAACCCAAATCTCTTTAAAGGATGTCAAAAGCCAGATGTTCCTTGCTTCCTGTCCACTGCTGCCGCAGTTGCTGTAGCCTGTGGTTGTGGTTAGTCTGTCTAGAGCTCATATGTGACAGACTGAAACTGTGTTTACTGGAAACTCCCCCCAGTTCTGTGGCTGATCATCTGCACCAACACCTGACACGGTTGGGCTTGCAAAACCCGAGGCTTATATCAAAATGGGAGGTTTTGTTTCTGCTGGGCTCACGTCACTAACATTCAGAAAAGGTGTTCCTCCCTCAAAATATGAGGTACTTAAGCATGACATTATTTTTAAAAAATGTAGTTTGGACTAGTTTTAAAAGAAATATGGCAGAAAAGGTTAATATCTTTCTGCATGAAGAAAGTAAAACAGTTGCTGTATTGCATCTGAGGCTTTTCTATTACAACTTCTGTGGTAGGGTCATTCTATGATTTATGTAAAAACAAAGATTGACCTTGTAATCAAAATTAACCACATTCAGCAGGAATATACTGACAGAAATATCTGCTATAGTCACAGTTAATTCAATCAACCATTTTCTGCTTGTGAAATTACAGAAGCTCTTCCTTGACATCAGTGGGCGCTTGAACTTGAAACAATCTTTTGGATGGAATCCTCTAAAAGCTACTGTTTAAGTAAAGTAAGGAGAAGAATCAAGTCCAGTCTATTTCCAATAAGTAAACAGGAAGGAATAAGGGGAGCAGTAGAAAAATTACGCTTTTTAAGCACCGTATACTGCTCTTCCTAATCCTACTAAGGAAGCATAGGCTAACTTAGACCAACAAAGTGTGTTTAAGTAGAGGATCTGCCTTTTGATCTTGCCATACAATTTATAAGTGTAAGTCCAGTTTAGACAGCAGCAGATGATGAGCCTATACCAGGTGACAATACACCTGGTGGAAGCAGGATTAAACATTTCTAACCAGCAGGCAGAGAGAGAGAACATCAATTACAGGATTTTTAAAATCACAACATAAACACTCAATGGGTTTAAAGAAACTGTCTGGGTCTTGTGGTAGGGGGTAAAATGAGAGCCTAACAGTCCAGATAACTACAGTTCTGGTCTGAGCACTCCCTCTCCAGTTAGTGCAGAGCACAGAGAATATTTACGTGCCAGACTTGCAGGCTGCCATGAAATCAGAGATCTGTACTGCCTTTTTCTATCTGCACTTGTACCAATTAACCAGCACATTCTTCCTTGACAGTAAGTTACTGAAAACCCTCCCGCAAAATCCTGGAAATGCCAGGAATGGACAGCAGTGCTATTTGCTAGTACCCATTGTGGGTGCCAACATTGTGTGATAGCTGTGGATGTAATGTGTCTGGCAGCTCTACCATCTGGCCAGCACCACGCTCTTTGCTAGAGAAAGCACAGAAAGATGGTAGTAGAAAGCCTCACATTGCTCCCTTTGGCTCTTTACTCTGAGGAACTGCGAGGATTTAAAGACGTTGTATAACAGAAAGAAAAGTGCCTTTTGGGTGGCCAACAGCTTTCACACAGAAGTGATATTCCCCTCTCCCCCAAAACGAAACACTTCTGTCAGGACAGAAACTGAAATCAATCCTCACAGCCGCCCCAGCAATCTCTTTTCTCTCTTGTTTTAGTCTACACAAACATTCTCACTCCCTTTTGTAATGCAGGTGAGTTAAAGAACTATGGTTCAGTGAAAGAAAATACAAGTGCACATGCTTTGCTGTACCGTAGAGCAATGAGGAGGTATTTCTTTAAACAGTTGGGAAGTTTTCTATTGGCACAATATCCTGTGATAGGGAGCATTCCAGAAACTAGCAGGATGTACAAAGTCAGGCATAAAATGTTAGCGTATATTTAGTACACACCATTATATTGGATGATGTTTCTTCACATTGCCTCTCTGTAACTGGCTGCACGTGAATCAAACACAAAAAATAAATACAATTGTGTCTACTACAGAAAAGAAATTGTAAGCAGGCAGAGCACAGAAAGCAAAGCAGACCAGCTGGAGGGCATATTTTGGCCACTACCGAATAGGTGGAGTGTATAAGTTGGGCCAGCATGTATGCACATTGCTAACAACTGCTCACAGGTCTCCTGAGAGCAGAGCACAGCAAGTAATCCAGAACAGTTTGGAGAGGCTGGACAAGTCTGCAGGGAAGTGGAACGAGAAGCAGGACACAAACAATTTATCTAAAATATTCACAAGGCCCTGATAAACCATATTAGTTCTTACCCTGCACATAGAAAACTGGAGTATTTTTCTGCTTGAGATATATGGGGGGCAGCAATAACAGTCTTAGCGAAAATACATGCAATGGCTGGGGGCAAAAAGCACTGTAGAATATTATAGCATTATTTTTCTGTGCAGATTAGGGCCTCAGGGACCTCATGGCCGTTCTTTCCCTTCCTTACACAGGGCTCTCTCTCTCTGTGTCTTTTATTTAATTGTGGTGTAATCCTGATTTGTTACAGCCCATTCCTTGCTTCTCCACAAAGCCATGTGGGCAGCACCACTCGCAAGGCTGTCTGCCGCAGCTCTCTGAAGCAGAGCCAGAGCAGGAGGAATGAACCGCTGCACTGTCTGGCCCCGTCTCTGTCAGGAAGCTGTTCTGTTCACAGCACAGACCCAGGCCTTCGAGGTGGCTGCAGGAGGATGTCATCCTCTCCACGTGTGGTGGGAAAAGGAGGGGGGCAGAGGAGGAGTGCAGAGTAGGGAGGAAGAGCACAAAGCAGGAAAGAGAGGCGAGGAAGAACAAAACCAAGGGAGAAGAGCAGCAAGAAAAGTGAATCCAGCTGCTGGTATAAATCACTTCAGAAACACTAAGATGAACCAGCCTGAGGGACTGGATCAATTCCATCTGTGGTATCAATCCACTGATGTCAGCAGACAGACATACTATGTGGTTGGATTTGATCACTTCAATGGGGCAAACCTAGTTCCCTTCAGAAAGACCTTCATCTGGTAAAGCACAGGCTCCTGGCAGCCCTTTGGCATAGGACAGTGGGCTTGGACACTTGTGTGCCAATGGCCAGGCTCGTTACTTATGGGCAATGTGTGCTCCAGTCCAAAGCATGATTTGCTCTTTCATCACAGCTTATGCCCTCTCTTCTACCCGGGGACAGGTAAGCATAAGAGGTTACTGAAGTCAGTGTCATTCATCACATTAATTTCTGCCAGTTCTTTAAATAAGGTTAGTGGATAAGAAATATAAAATGTAGTAAGTACGCTCCTCTGCTCTCTCTTGATCCTAGTGGTCAATAGCCATGCACAGGGAATGGTAACAGAGGTCCTGGCTCATGAAAAAGTGGATTTTCCCTAGATAGAAAAATGCAAAGATGCTAGTTGCAGTTACACACAGTACTTGTGTCATTTTGATCAGAGGGGAAACAAACCCATCCAAACCACAGCTGCCTGTCCCTTTCTTTTCTGGAAGCATATTTTGCTGCAGAGCAACATGTACACCTAAAGGCAGAAACTGAACCACACCTAAAAGGCCAAGGGATCGCTATACCCCAGTCCTCCACTCACCTGAAATCAAGCACAGAAAGCCTTAGAAAGCCTGGTTTAGAAGAATAGGTTCATAGTTCCTAGAATAACTTGTAGTACAAACCCTGAAGTATCTCCAGTGGAACACTGTCCCAAGAGGGGAGGAGGTAAGAAAAGGGCGGTGGATATCTTTTCACTATGAATTCAGTCAGATGGATTTCTACAAGAACCCAGAACTAGATGATTTCCTGTAGATGAAACACTTGTGCTCCTCTGATGTTTCCAGTGTCACCTCTGCTGTTGGAAGAGTCCCTTCTGCATAAGTGTAAAACACCAGCTGCTACAGGGCTCCCAAGACAATGAATCTCCACTGAGGTTCCTGTGCATTCAGCTTGCTTCCAGCAACCCTGACATCTACCTCTTCCTGTGGCCCTATGTTGTACCTTATACCAGTTTGTCTGTGTGACCTTAAGAAGTGATTTGCTAATTAAACACGACATTTTCAACCTATGAAGTCTGCTTAACCAGCATGAACTATCCTGCTTTCAAGTGGTTTTGGCTGCAATTCACAATAATCAGGGGGATTTTCCATGGTTGTCCTTCTCTTTTTAAGCAAAGCTGATTTTTCTGCCTCTGATGCTTAGCTTGGGTGGCATTTGGCCACCAGCTATGTGCAGGAATCATGTGTACATCCAGCAATCTTAATCTGGCAGAAAGGAGCAAGAAGCAAACACAGGGGTTCAAACTCTGCTGGTTTTCCCCATCATTCAGCTTACTTCCCTGGTGATTTATTTGTACCGAAAAGGAGCCAGTTATACTTCTGTAATCACCAGGAAGGAACAGACAGTTTTATACCATCGTGAATGAAAGTAGCATTGCATTCAAAATCTCCCTAGATAGTGCCTTGGGTCATAGTCCTATAACATGTTGAATCATGTATCCTTATGGTCACAAGCAAAGTAGGCAAATTCTCTGGGCTCTGTGTCTTTTGCAAACTTCCTATTCTGGCTGACTTGCGACCGGACTTGTCTCACACATAGCAAACTGGCTGTGCAGGGAAAAAAATTCATCACAGACATTTCCTCTGGCAGTGGCAAATAAATCTTGGCCAATTCATTGCCACTAGGAAATAAAAGGGTAATCCAAGGAGCCACTGGATGCAAGCAGTATCGTCACTTTTCACTGCCATCTGCCTGGGGCAGAGTTGACACCCTAACATTCATGACATGTACAGTTTAAAGTGTTTTGCCTGGCTCAAAATCAACAAAGGAGCTGAGGCAAAAGCTCAGTCTTAAGAGAGGCTTCCTCACCTTCATATTCTTTGTATTCAGGACTGAAATGGGCATCTCTGGACTATGTGTATTTAGGTAGAGATTGATATGTTGCAGTTTGGCCTTGAGTTTACTGATTATGAGACATAGCTGTCATTACAATCACCCATCACCATGATCAATCAAGTCCTCCCCACCCCTGCCTGGATGTGCACATTGTGAATAACATCCCCACTATGAATAAGAGCTTGGTGCTAGCCTTGGCAGAATAGAAATAAGCGCTCAGAAGATTCCGATAACAACTGGTGCAAATCCCAGCCTCGGCTGGATAAGACTGAGCTGAGCCAGATGTTTTCATCTCAGAACAGATTTTCTTTCCATGAGCAGCCTGTTTCCACTTACAGCAAGACAGGGACAATGCACAGTTTCCCCATCTGAAGGGCAGGAAAGCACAAAACTAATTTGTGTTTTCTTCCTGCTCCAGGATTCATAGAGAATGCCACACTGAGTCAGACCACTGCTAGAAGGATGTTGTGATCCTTCTTCTGATTTACTCCCATCAATAGACGGGTTCCATGCTGCCAGGTTTCAGAGTTGTGACCTACCACCTTTTCACTATTCTGATGCTCCTCTAACATTTTCTTGTGAGGCCCAGCATGACAGATGAAAGAAAGGGAGTCAGATTTCCATGGATTTGTTTTCCAGCTTAACCACTGTCTCACTGTGGGACCTTTTGTGTCTCAGTTTCGCCAACTATATAATTCTGGTAATTCTTTCTCTATCCTTTATTACACACAAGAAATCTTTGGATGGAAGGTTTGGGAACATGCATTCCTAGCTTGGGCTTCAGTGATGCTGAGCAACTATAAGTCCCTGTAGCTTCACGGGATGCACTGACTGCATCTGACAGGAGACAGGGACCCAGAGACTTAACAGCCAAGTGATGTGTGTGAGTTCACCTAAAAGTCAAATTGATTCTCTATCTACAATATGCAGCAAGCTAGCAATTCCTTCTATTTACAAACACCAGGCATGTATTACAGGTAGGCATATCTGTACTAGCAGAGGAACTAATTGAAGCCTGATTTCTTGTGTGTGTATGTCTTGTGAATGGATTCTCTCATGCCTAATAAGGTGTAGCTCTTCCCATGTTGGAGGTAAAATCCAAATTCTTGGCAACTGAACTCACAAGGCAACCTTTCCCAGTAGAAACTATCATAAAGAAGATCTCTGCCCTTGACAGGCATCATTTCAATGAAACTGCAGGAACTTAATGACTTAGAAACCTCTTCCTCTCCGTTAGACTCATCTGCAATGGACCAATAATTGTTCGTGCAGACAGACAGTCAAAAGGCCTAAATCCAGGCTAAAACAAATGAAGTGGTAAAAGCTACGAAAGCAACCCTCCCTGTAACTAACACAATTCATTACTGCACTTCTGGGTCACACATAGTCTTTTGAGGGACACCCACGTTTCATATCTGATACTATCACTTCTTCATTCATAACCATAAATTATGTTCTGTGTGCGCATCTTTAACTGTCTGGAGCCAGTGCCACATCTCAGCGTCACACCTTTAATCACAATTCCACATCCTGGTCCATGCCTCGGGCTTTCTTTTCCCTTCTGCCATGACTCACGATGTCAGTCTTATGTAGAACTGTGGGTGGCAGCTGATAGAGTATCCCAAAAACAGTCCATGGAGAGGAAGTTGCACCGCAATTACATTTCCTCTGCTGGGATTTTTCTCCTCCATATTTTGCAGAACAGCAAAGAGTCTGGGAAATACTTGTGTTTTGGTATGTGGTTTGGATTATGACCCAAAGGCCTCTAAAGGCCACGCAAACACTCACAGTTCTTTCAGTTTTCTTTGAACTTCAGGTGAGCTGAAAAGATTGTGCAGATGATATTTCCAAAGTCAGGGGAACAATTCAATACTGCCCATGAATGGCTCTACCAGAGCTAAATGGTATACTAAATGCAAGTCTGGCTCTACCAGAGCTAAATAGTATTAAATACAAATGGTAGCTAAATGGTGCTAAATGCAAGACTATCTGTCAATATTTAGTTCTGCTGCATGGGCCAAACAAGCAGAAAATAAGAGAGAAAAGGCAGAGGAAAGCAACGTGAAACAGGAACGTAACAGAAGGCTGTTGTCACGCTCTGATGCAGATCTGAAGTTGTCTCTCTTTGGGAGCAGCAGTTACAAGCTCCTTTCCAACAGAAACAGTCATGTAGTTCAACGAACAGGTCTTCCCAGGACTGACCAGGAGTGGGACAGCATAGAGAAAATGGGACAATGTTATTTCTGTAATCACAACTTGCAAAGGCCACCAGACTGAGTGACAGGAAGAATTGCAGTCAGAGTGTAAAGGGTGGAGGGGGAGACAAGAACAGAATCAACCTGAGCAGGTTAATGCACCAAAAGGGAAGTCAGCCCAGGTCAGAGTGGAATTAAGACACTGTGTGTGCCCAGGCAAATCTTTCAGCTTCCCCACACCTCAGTTTCCCCAGCTGTGAAATAGAGATGACAGCCCTTCCCTCCTACACAGGGGCATTGTGAGGCTGAGCTCATTAATGTTTGCCAAGCTGCTTAGAAATCCTCTGACGGAAGTTGCTGCACAGCATGAGCACAAAATTGTTGGTTTTTGGGTTGGATTTTTTTTTTTTTTTTGGAAACACTAAAGATGTGAGCAATTGAAAGAGTAACCAACATAGTTCACTGCCTCTTTAGAAATGCCTGGTGAAATCCTAGCCAGCAAGGGAAAAGGGTTTGCAAAGGAGATGAGAAGTATGCTGACGCCAAGTCCAGTGAGAGAGTTCTGGCACAAGGAGGATGAAAGCATCCATCCCCTCTCACATTCGCCTGGTGAGGAGGGAAAAAAAAATTAAAGAAAAAAGAAAAAAAAAAAGTAAAAGAGAAAAAAGACAAAAAAAAAAAAGAGAGGAGAAAAGGAGGGGAAAAGGAAAGAGAAAGAAAGAGGGAGGTAACAGCAATGCAGCATGGTTGGAATAACTCTGCTCACTGTAGCCTGTCCAACAACAGCCCTGGCGGATCATAAAACAGCCTCTCACATCCATGTGGTTTTTGCTGCTAGGAGACAAGGTACAAAACACACAACCTCATGCCGGGCTCTATAAAACCTTATATTCCCCCTCAGACCCAGAGTTCATCTGAAGAATTTGCATCACCTAATTAGAACCAAGCTGAGTTTTAAAATAATAAAAAAGGAAAAAAAAAAAAAAAAGACAGTAAAAATGCAAAGCCCCTTTCCCTTCTTTGTCCCCTTTTTGTGATTTCAGTTACTATAAAATTTGAAAAGTACTTTTCTGACCTCTTCCCAGGAGAATGTCCACGCAGAAGCTTTGCTGGCAGGTTTTAGCTGCTAAACCCATTTGAAGGCTCAAGTCACTTCCTTTTAGTGGTGCCCAGAGGCAGGTGTACCCCCTTCTCCTGCCTCCACGGTGAGAATTGCTAACAGGCAGCTCCTGAGAAGCACAAGGAGACCTCAGCTGCTGTTGGCATTTGCAGGGTTCTTTTTCTGCAAAGAGAATGAGAAGCCAATCTCTGCTGTTACAGTGTGATGATATTTCTCTTTTGTTTTCATTCTTTTTACATCTTTTTAATTGTAAATCAGGATAAAGCATGCTGTGGCACACATGCCTAAGCTAGCGTTGTCCCTCCCCATAACAAAGACCCTGACAACTTACCTAAGGAGCTTTACTGCCATGAATTTCCTTTGTGTGTGAACGCACAATCCCTGATACTCCAAATTTACTGTGCAGCTTTATCTACACATCCTCCTGCTAACCCTGTCCAGGGCCTCCCATGACTGCAGGCCATCATGCATGTGAAATGTCATGGCAATTCTGTGACTGGCGGAGAAAACGAAGGTTTGGCAAGCTCACACCGAACGGTGCAGCCTGGGCCGTGGCTGCCCTCTGCTCTCTCGTGCTGCTCCCCATGGCTGGCCGGTCCCCCGGGCAGGGAGGCCATGGGCAGCTACTCCGAGCCATGTCCTTGCCAGCTGTGAAGCGTGAGCGCAGGGAGGAGTGCTAGGGAGGAGGCTGATGATTCACGTGGTCGGCATCCAGGCATTACAACCAGCGGAGACCACGGGCATGTCTCGCCTGCCCTCACGTCAGGCAGGCCACAGGGCCCTGCTGCCGTCCTCTGCAGTGGAGCCAGAGCATTTCTCTCAGAAGAGCTACCCGGCTGCATTTGCTGCTTCTCTCTGAGAGAGCCATTGGGAAGCTGCTCCAGCAGCTATTTAGCCTCATGGTTAAAAGCACACACTTTATTTTCGGTCTCATGTCACCCTTGCTGCGGATGGGCAGGGGAGTGTGGGGGTTTGCCTCACCCTGGCTGGCCAGCAGGTGCCCAGGCCGGCTGGCCTGCAGGCCTGGCCCGGGCTCTCCCCGGCCCTCAGGGGCACAGTGCAGGCCTGCAGCAGCCGAAAGCTGTGGCAGGGAGAAGCTGCTGCCCAGCTGGGCAGCTGGAGCAGGGAAGTGCCCCTCTCCTTCAGAGAGATGAGGGGAGCCTGCTGAGAAGGCCATGAGGGCGGGAAGGAGCTGCCAGCCTGCTCAGGTGATGGAAAATGTGGGGAGGCCAGTGCCACACGAACAACCACAGGACAGCTCTGGGACTGCTTCAGCGCTTCCTGGGACCCATGCCAGGTTCCAGGATCAGGCTGTGCCGACTATCTAACGAAGCAATGATAACAACCTTTGGCAGTGTCCTGCTGACATGGCCAGCGACATACCACAACAGTTGGCGTCCGTCCAAGCTGTGGAGAACATGCTGTCTAGGAGAGGAACCGCAGGGGTGTGATCCTGGGGACAGTCCCTTTGGCCCATCCACGGGGTGGAACAACGTCATGCTGATGTAGCAGTGGGTTCTGTGCTGGTGGGACTGAGGAAATGGAATGCTATTACAGCCTTAATCCAACGAGGCCTAGTAGCAGCACAGCGAGGCCTGTGCAATACCAACACAGCGTGTTGAAGTCTCACAGCAGCCACAGGCCAGCTGTCGCTGGCTCTGTGGGACCAGGAATGGCACGTCAACCCTGTGTGGCTAGAGGCAGACTTGCGGTGGATGACACAAGGATGAACACAGTATCAGGACCCTTCTCAGAACTTGCCAGGCCAGTGTGAGGAGCAGAGCCTGAGGCATGTCCTTGGCTTGCTTCCCCCCATCTACCCACGCTTTATTGCTTCAGCTAGGATTTCAGCAGAGGGGGTCTGAGTAGGGGACATGCTGTAACTGTGGATTCAGATTATATTTTGATTACAGAGGCTGTGAGCAACGTTCATTCCTGGTGGGTGTATCATGGCTATGGCTTCCGGAAAAAGCAGCCAGTAGAACAGCAACAGACCCCTGACAGGGAGGGCCATATCCGCTACAGGCTGTACACTCAAGAGGATGCAGCTGTATCCTCCCCACCAGGCTTGCACTTGCGTTTTCCTTCATCAGAACTCAAGCAAGTGCTGCACCTCCTCTCCTCGCCCCAACAATAACTGACCTCCTCAGTGTCCCTGCCCTGCACAAAGCACCCAGGTGGGAGGCGAAAGGGAATTAAACATGCCCTTACATAGCCACTATATCTGCCAAAAGCCTTGGTCCGTCTGCAAGAGGACGCAGCTGGTTTAGGAAAGGAGTTACCATAACCTGGCCTCTGCAACTGGAATCCACCCTCACAGTCTTTCAACACTCACAGAGACACCAGCAAGGACCTAGCCTAGAGGTGTTGATGTCAAGGAGACCTGATGGACACTGTATGCGTCACTGCCCTGAGTGAGAGGAAAAAGTCATCTCAGGGAGGGAGAGCAGAAAGAAAACAAGGACCCTGAGGATCACATGCTCAGAGGATGAGAGGGGAAAGAGGTCAGTTCCTGACAAGTAGCTCAAAACAAACCCATTGTTCTGAGTGAGACTGTCGTCCCTCTTTCACCAGGTGTTACCTGGAAAATCCATCTGCCCATTCCCCCTCCCTTCGCCATTCCTCTGCCCTGGCTGCTAGCAAAATGGGGAAATTTGTGAGACAGCTGTAATGGCACCAGCTTCCTGGCCAGTCTCGCCTCACCTTCCTAGAGGAAAATCAGCAGATCTGATCCGATGCCTGGAGGAGGAAGCATGCCCTGGACTGAACTGGAGAATTCTGTGGGAGAACTGTGCATCAGGCAGCCCTGAGACAGACTCTCTTTTTTGGCAGAACTGCCACATCCTATGGTAGGACACTTTTATTTCATTACTTTGGTGTTTTTTCCTGGCCTATATATATTTGCTCTGTGAGTTCACCGTCCAGACACTGCCCTGTAGTAATACATATCAGGTTTAGAAACCATACCAGTCCATAGAAATGCTGCTGTCCTTCTGACCTCCATACTTTTTCCACTACCTGCCATTACCTTCACGAAAGGCTAAAAAGGACAGACAATTTCCTAGAAGAAAGAAAGAAAGAAAAAAAAAACCAACCCAAAAACCCCAGGCCTTCCAGGCCTTTCTCTGTATATGAGAAAAGACATCCAAATCTTTTCCCTGCCCCAACTCCAGCAACTCCAGTGAAAAAAGTCACTCTGAGTCTTCTCACATATATTCCAGAGCTTATCTGTAAGACATTTCAGTTCAGAATAAAGCTCTAGTCCTGGATTTTGCATCATAATGAAAACTGTAGCCTAGCAAAATGATGCTAAACCACAGTTCTCTGTCATGTCCATCACTGCCTTTGCATCACGGCACCATTTCCCTGAGTGGTGTCAGAGCAGGCTCCATGGGTACACATGGAGTATATAAACCTTTTGCATAAAATGGTTACTTTAAATATTCCTTGAGATCATAGCACCAATAAAAGGACCCTGCAGAGGCCAGCGGTGCATATAAAATGAAAACGTTATGCTCCCCAAAATGCTGTCGTGGTGAAGCAACACAGAGAAGAAGGGAACTTCTTGTCATGGTTGATTTATGGTTGCTTTGGCTCACAGCCAGCTTGGAATACCCCAAGCCTTTGGAGAACCTATGGAAATGAAATGCTGAGGAAGTTGTAGATCCTCTTTGAAGAGTCAACTAAAAACAAAGTGCAGGTTTTATAAACATGGTGTGCATACGCTATTAAAAGACACTCTTTCTGTTGGGTTTTGGCATTGTGTCTAACACTGCTGGCCAGAAAGGCTGGCTGGGAGCAGGAATTCGGGGATTTCTTAAAAATGACAGTTTTGGAAAAATGTTGAAATGTTCCCACAAAATGAGAGTTCTGAATTTCTTTTTGGGCAGGAACCATCAAACTGTATTATTTTGCTTCTTTTGAAATAGTATCAATGTTCAATACAATAGGAGCATGTTTCTTCCAACATTTAAAAGGGAACATGAAAATTTTAACCTCTTTTTGCTCTGTAGTATGTAACTGCCCCTTTATTTGTCAAGAGAAAAGCAACTCACCAAAAGCTTTTTAAGCTTTGTGATTTTCCTTCCTTTTTTTCTGCAATAATCTTCCTTCAGGGACACTAGCTTTGAACTGGTAGCAACAACAAAGTCAACTCAAGTGTTCTTTACAGAGGTCACCTATGTGAGTGCTTAAATTGGAGCAGGTGCTAAAACCCAAACTTAACATGTTCCTGAGGCCAAAGGAAGGAAAACACTGAAATCACTGAATCAAGCTTTGCCACTGACATCAATAGGATTTAGCGTAAGCCCATTCCTAATTACAATTGTCATTAAAATTGTCGGGCAAGTCCTTGCTTTTCTGATATCTAGGCAGTGTTGTATTCCATTCATCCCTTGTTGATGTGAGTATACAGGCCCTTAACTGTAGCCTTGCTCATCTGTTTTTTATAAAGTACAACTACAATTTCAGATCGGAAGAGAATGTGTTCTACACGCAACTATCTTGTCTGCTTCAGAGCACGGCAGTTTCCAAGCGGATGCCACTCTGGCTTCTAGCCCTGTCTTCCAGAGTCAAGCAATAAATTCCATTTCTTCTACACAGTTTAGCAAAGGCCATGTGAGTCATCACTGTGTGTAAGGACAATTACAAATGTTCCTTTAAAATGGTTTCTTCTTGACTATTCCTTCTTTAAGAGGCCTTTTGGGAAGATCTAATCAGGTCCTTGACAGGCTGTATGCTTTCTGCTGTGAAAATCTGAAAAGACCCTTTTCCAGGTAATTAAAGATATTGTCCTGCTCCCCAGGGATATTTGCAGTTAGGCTATTCATATCATGGGCTGGTTATGGCTTGGTTGTGATGGAAACTGTGTGGATCCAGTTGGCTATCTGGCTGCTTCTGCCCTAGCCAATAAGACTGGGGAGTAAACAGCAAGATAATTCCCAGTGGATGCAGCCATCACTGTCTCAAAAAGGTTCGTTCTTTCAATTAATGCTAAAGATTTCCATAAAACTTTTGGACAGAAGGAGATGCTACTAACAGGCAGGAAGGGCTTTCTTTGTATTAGAACAGAAAATTCAGAGGCTTTGGGGTTGCAAGTGAGCAATTCTTTTCAATGTGTATATAATACCTACTTGACACTTATCTGGAAGATGAGGGATTATTTTAAACACTTATGGCTCATAAGTCTGTTGACAATTTCTAGAAAGTAGACCCAAATAAAAGGATTCTAAGGACCTTGAATGAAGTGACTTAAACATCACTTCTCACCTCTAGCCTACTGTGTATCTATCTCCCCTGTTTGAAACAAAGAATATAAATCAGGTCTGCTGCCAAACAGCTATAGAATATATTTTTTTAATGTTGAACAGCTGAGAATTAACATCTATGCATGTTTATAAAAGATACGTCACATACATAAAAGTTTTCTTGTGAGGAATCTGGGTTTGCTATATGAAAGTTAAGAGATTGCACCTTGAATTTCCCATAATCAGGACAATTTCTTTTTCCTTGTTCTTTTTAAGTACTGCCACTCTTTAATGTGCAGGCAGTGCTTCAGTGGGAGCTGTTCCTGTAGATGACTGTTCTGGGATATTTATGTAGCATATTCTATAGGCTTATCTCTTGTCAGCTCTGCATCTTTGTTCCAGGCATCCCTCCTGTTGACTGTTAGCACTAAAATGTCATATTAGATGTCCTCTGTGAAACCTGGGAGATACGCTATGTATTTGTGAGCTCCATCTCCTGGTTCCTTATCTGGAAACTATTTGCATTTCTGAGACACCAAGCATCCCCTGGCATGGCCCCAGTCAGCTCCAGTCCCCTCCAAGAGATGGCAAAGGAGGTGAGAACTGTGCTGTGCCTGCCTTCACACGGCCAGCCTCTCCTGCCAGTCTCTGCTGCAAGCTAGTTCAACAACAGAAGGAAGAAAAAACAAAACAAAACAGAACAGAACAGAACCAAAGCCTCAAGACTATTTTTATTTATGATCGTGTCCATGGGCCACTCTTTGTCTAGACAGTTGGTATTAGTATCTGAAGCCATGCTGGAATCTGCAGTACCATTTATTTACAGGGAAAATAAAAGCCATGGATTAAACAGTTCATAAAAATAATCTGGGAACTGACACAGGGCCCAAGGAGACCAAAGGTAACAAGATCTAGAGCAGGCATCTTTGTTTGTCTTGGCTGTAGAGATGTTTTCTCAGAAAACAAAACAAAACAACTTCCCCCTCCCAGCCACCCCCCCAAAACCATTTGGCTTCAGGAGAGTGTCTCCTCCTCCCACCTTTGTCTGGCTGCTTTAAACATATCCCCGTCCACCCCCCCAACCAGGAAGTTTCCAAACAAACTGCTCACCCAATTGAAAAGTGGGACTGGAGAGGGGCAGCTTCCCTTCCCAGAAAATCCTCGGAACTGGGAGCTGCTATATTTTCATGCAGAGACATGCTGAATGTCACAGATGCAGCAAAATGTCATGTTGACACTGACATGTGACAATCTTTTTGTTTCTGCCTGCAGCAAAAAATAAAAGCAGGGCAGTAGATAGCAGGAGCTCTTGGTGTGCCCTTTTGCTGGCAGAGGCTCTGCCAGGCAGCGATCAGTGCCTGCTGCACTTGGGATGGCGGTGTTGCAGACCACCTGCTTGGCCTTCACATTGCACTCATTTTTCACTGCCAGTTGACAGATTTTAGGAGGTTTCCGGACATGGAGCTAAGCACGAAAAGATCAAAACAAACTTCTGGGCTCCATCTGCTCCCTTCCCTTGAATGAGCAGTGCACCATCACCCAGGGCAGTGTATAAAAAGAGTTTGATGGAGTCACCCTATAATTTTACACAGCAGCTGCCAAACTTTAAGGTATGATACCTTCCCCTTTTAGAAGGAAGCACTGGCTCCTTGTTGAAGCAGAAAGTTTATATTAAGTAAAGCATTAGACCTAATGCATAACCGCTTGGCTTTTGTGAAGTGCTCAAACCACACAGGGACAGTTCAATCAATAAGGCAGCAGCTGCAGGACAACACAGCAATACCGGGCTGGCCATGGACCGACTCTGTGCAGCGTCAGCAGGGGCAAGATTTGGGATAAGGGTGATGGGCAGAAGTTCTGAGCAGTTTGAAAGCATTTGACTCAGAGGTCTACAAGGGGAAGAGCAACCCTGGGTTCTGTGATCCTCAAGTTAAGAGTGCTAAGACCTCCTATTTTACTTTGCTAGTGTCTAATGAGTTTTTTCTCATGTAGCCATTCTGGCAGCCCTCAAACATGAATGCACAGCGTGGGCCATATTTATTGAAGTTACCAATTGCAGTTGGTAGTCTCATTTTAACATAACATCCAAAGAAATCTGTCATTTTAATCCAATGCAGGCAGTAAAGAGGGAAACAAAAGGTCAATGCTGGATTAGGACCAGGGCTTAAATCAAGACACAGCAAAAACATCACTCTATTCAGGTGCTGAGTTCTTGAAAAAATCAGCTTTTCCAGCTATATGGGAGAGCCTGGAAAGAAAGATGCATGTTGGTGTTGCACCTAGAGCATGTGCTTAATTTCCAGCTGTGATAGAGTTCATATACAGCCTTGCGCAAATCCCCTCTGTTACCTGTCTTCTAAAATTCAGGTATTAAACATGTTAGTTATGAAATTATTCCCTCTTTGTCTACGTTTAGAGCCAGATACTGTCTTTTATAGTGCAAAGAACAACTAGCACAAAAGACTATATTACAAAATAACAACCTGCTCCCTTTCTTCTTGCATGGTCTCTGCAATCTTTGAAGCATCTGCCACATTACCAAGGGGGCCACATTCTGTGGAGAATAGCTGAGTTTTGGGTTACTGTTGCAAGATTCAATTTACTGGATCACGGTCCTGACCCAAGGTGGCCAAACTTGTCATAGTATGGAGACACTGCTAATGAGATCAGAGTCTGAAAAGACAAATTCCAAAGCGCAAAGAGAAAAGGATGTTTTCTTTTCCGCTGGACAAAACACAACTTTTCTGGCAGGCACAAGTAGGACAGTCTGTCCACTTTGGCAATACCCTGCACGCCTGGACGTACACAAGTGTGTTCTTACATGCAACCCGGTTTGATTACACAATCTCCCTCCAAGAGAATTTGGCAAGAAAGATATCTGAGAGACTTTAGAAACTGAGAGCAGTCCGCAGCATGCTGCTTCTCTCACACTATTGCTAGCACCGTTTGGAGCAGCTGACCACTGGGCAAACAGCCAAAGAAAACCACCCTACTTGTTGATCAGGTACCCAGCCTGCCATTTCAGAGGTGCAGCAAGGCTGCAGGTTCAGCCTCAGCTGCCAGCTTGTACCTACTAACCTTTATCAAACAGCAGGGTCCATGATCAGAACACTGAACCATCCCCTAGGCTAAATCTGTTCCTCCTCTTTGTTTTCCAAAGAACGATTCTGAACCTTTGCCAAATACATCTGGTAAGAGATTAACGTGTCAAAGGCTTTTCCTGACCAACAAACTTTTTGCACCTTGGCTTCTTCTGAAGTTGGATTTGCTCTTTCAGTGTTCATCCCTTCCTGAAAACACTGTTTTAACACCCATCTGGGGAGATAGTATTTAATGCTGGTGCCCGATTCTCCTAGTTAAAAGTTAAAATTTCTGGGAAAGGCATCATTGCTTGTCTTGGGATTCTCATGCTTGTTTAGATTGCAGTATCCTACTTGTATGACCATAATATTATTTTATTTGCATTTGTTGTTGGTAGAGAAATATACATGCCTGGTACTTACTGAAATGTTCTTGAGATTAGTGCTAGTGCCAGGAAACCTTAAAGAGGAAAACAAGTTTATTCTAGTGAAGGTCATGGTTAGTCTTGATTATGAAGTTTGAAACATAGTTAGCAAACACAAACATACAGACAAGAAAATGCAGACCTAAAGCACGTCTCCTACCTAAAGCGGCACAAGTCTCTTACTCTAAATGTTAGGCATCTTCCACAGCATCACTTGCCTGTAGATCTACAAGCCCATCTCAAGAGTGTCTGAACTCCAGGATGCAGCTTTGGAGAGTGCGTTCCTGTCCAGAAATGTCTGTCGCCCTTTTAAACTCCAGGTTTATTTGCATTTCTCTGACTATTTTTTAAATGCAAATAAAAATGTCAGATTACATATGAAGAATCACCTTCTTTCCTTTCTAATAATGAGGATCTTATCGCACAGCACTTCACTTTGGAATAGATAGCTGGCATCTATGAGAACATTAATTGAAAACATCTGTATTTATCCAAGCAGGATGCATCATAAGGACTCCGAGTGCTCATTCTTCTAGGTTTTCCTTTACAAAAATCAATTGAAGACTTCATTTCTATCATTCTGTAAATCTAATTTTCATCACTGTAATTTCCTATTGTGCAGCAGTTTCAGTCAGTTTTCATTTAACAGCATTTCACAGAGACCACATGTGATACATCAATAAAGCTTACTGTTTTAAGGATTTACTGTGTCAGTGCTGTTATCAAACACCACAGCCAATAACTTCTGAAATCTTGAAATTTGTGCACTGTCTATACCAGGTCAGAATGAAAATTGTCAAAAATGTCAGCCTTAGTGATGAAATTTACCCACTTGTCTGCTTGATTCACTATCTTCCCCTGGGTTTCCATATAGCTCATTAAACAAAACAAATCAAACCTATGCCTTTATAGAAAGAAAAAGTTTGACATGATTAACTAGCTTTGCTGGTAATGTGTGCAACCCACCCAGGTGTCTAGACAGTTTGAAAAATACAGATCATATTTAGGAGTAACAGCTGTTACTTCTCAAGTCTCTGTTGGTCCTCAAATTAAGTAGGAACAGACCCTATCAATATTAGGTGGTCCTCTTCCAAAGGAAACATCCAGCGTGTTGCAGGAAATTAAGTTACTGATTCAGTAGGTGGCACTTTACCTTTCAGATCAACGTACCACTTGTGCAGCCTGCGAGAAAGTTCTGCACTCCCAAAGGTACCTGCTTTGGGAAAAGTTAGAGAACAAAGAGTTCAGAGCCTCAGTTGTGGGAAACCCTCAGTATTTTTTCATAAAAGGTAAAGAAAAATAATAATCACCATCTGTGTCCTGGCCAGATGCCAGCTTAGGCAGGTGTTTCTTGCCTGCCCATGTACCCTTTATAATAATAAGTTGGAGAGCATGTTTGCTTATGCAAGTTTTAGACAGTAAAATTTTGCTAGGCCTTCCTAAATAATAGCTAATGGCTTAACAAGAGGTTATGAGAGCAATCAATGACAGACTGTGATAGGAATAGTCATTTATGGAACTCCTCAGGACAAACAAGGTGCTATCTAGAAGATTATCTGGAAGTAGCATCTCTTTCTTGGCTTATGTCCCACACAACACCATTGCACAGCAAAGCTCCCCTGGACCATAAACTGTTAACTACACAACAATCGTACATGATGTTAGAGGAAAATGCAATGCTAGGTGCCTAAGTGTGGACCATTAAAAGATGCAAGTCTGAGCAAAGTGAAAAACGTCAGGTTAAACCCATTTAACAAGGACTCTGCCTTAAGATGCTGTATTTTTACAGATGTGGTTTTGAGGAGTGGGAGTGGTGCAGAAGCACAGAAAGCCCAGGATGTGTGCTTCTAAACCTGCAGGCATATTGGATTGAGGAATTTTACACAAATAGTGTAACTGGCTGGGATTCTGCTGGAGCTGGGCAAAACACAAAGGAAATCCTGAGGTATCCCTATTCAGCAGGTATAGCTTTCGATTAAGTCAAATTTGTTACAGTTCTGAAAAACACACAAAGGTCTTTGCCCTGCTTCATTGTATTTGAGAATTTATTGCCTATCTTACTCAAGGTGGGGGGGGGGGGGGAAATGATTTACAACTCGGCTAAGCTACAGCCAGTCAAAGAGGCTGCCCAAGCCATGAACTGTGGGTGTTCAGTGTAAGGTTGTTTAGCAAGGCCTAAATTCAGGCCATAAGTGCTTTTATAAGAGACTGTAAATCACCTTAACTTTTATACACTGTGGCAACATGTGAGCAAAGGAATGTGGCTGGTCTGTGCTAGTCCCAGAAAAGGTCCCAGATGAGGCCAGCAGATTGGGCGGCGGACGTGCGATCCCAAGCCTCTGAGTAAAACACCCAGACTTGTATCTCCCCTCTGCTACGTGCGTATGTGACAGGGCGAAGGCTGGGAAAGCAGCACAGAGGTGCCACAGGAACAAAATGCACAAGGGCAGCTTGAACACCCGATGGGAAGAGCATTGCTAAGCAGTAAGCAAATTGTAAAACACAAGGCAGACAAAACATCTGGCAGCTGCTTCAAATAGTTTTGTCTGAAGGGCAGACAAGCCTGCAATAGTTTTGAATCAAAACATGTGCAAGGACAGGATCAGTGCTCCAGTGCGTTTTGTGCAAGCACTGAATGAGTTTTGTTCCCTTCAGCAGTGTTTTGTATGCCAAGAAAGGTTGTGCTTTGGATTAGGTTTTTAATTTTAATAAACTTTACTAAATAAATCACTATGTATTTCCTTCTCCAGTCAAATGCAACTTAGTCTTTGGCATAAGATCAACAGCATTAGCTCTGCATAGGAAGCATATGGGAGAGAAGAGGGGGAGCACGCTAGGAAATGTTTTTCTTAATTGTCTTACCTTATGCAGGAGAGAAGGCATGACTGCCAAAATAAGTTCTTAAAAGTATGATGCATATCCTTTTAAGTTTGCATATCTCAAGCAGAGGGAAAGGGAAAATTGTCTTGTGCTGGTACTGGCTAAGGACTTGACAGGTACAGACTGATGTCTAGGCTCCAACAGGGAAGGTTTTTTGAGCTTAGAAATAAATTTTCAGTTCCACAGATAAGGACAGAATTGGCAACTGTCTCCTGCCCACAAGTTTTTCTGTAATGCCATTGTCGTAGCTTTGACTGAGATCCACAGTAGGTATGTTTGCTGGCACAGGTAATGCTGCACAGGAGCGTAACCTACACTCAAGACAGGCTTTCCTTTGGAAAGGAATTGTGATAAGACTGCTTAAGTAGTATGACATACTTCCTTATCAGCTACTAAACACCTTCACTTGAACGCTTCCCCTCTTGCACACTTTTCTAGACTCAATTTACTTTCACCAAAGCCTCAACTTCAAGGAAGAAACAAAAGCTACTCCACTGCTTGTCTAAAGCATCAGGATGCCAGGATTCTCTGCAGAACTGCCACAGCATTTCTGTATCGCCAGCAAGGCAACAGCAGGCAAACTATCAAGGCCAGAAGCCTCCTATAAAATGTAGGAACAGTTCCATGTGCATAAATGTGATGAGTCAGCAACAGCAGGAAGATGAGAAGCTGACCAGGGTATCAGGGTTGATTTTCAAGAAGGCCCTGATACAAGTAGGAACTGCAGTTTTTCATGTTACTTGAAAAGGAGTAGGTCTGCCTGCCACATGCCAGTGCCTGAGCACAGGCAATAGCAGGGGAAGCAGAGCACCACTGATTCATTAGGACTTGCTAATCTGTGATATCATTTGTTGATTCCACCAGGTCCAATCCCCATCTCATGACTTCCTGCACTGTTGCCATGGCACTGTACATAAACACTGCAGACTCCCAGCCCTGAGCAGGTCATTTGTTTCAAATATTCCATGCAGCTGGAACACAAGCCTGTTTGGGTGTCTGGAGCTGAGCATGAACTAATTTCTCAGTCTTCTGCAACCGCCCCACCTTATGCACCCTCCCCAGCCTGCTGCTCTCCCAGAGCCCTTCCAGCAAAGCAGCGGCAGCCTTCCACTGAAAGGTAAGGGGAGGCTGGCCTTGTCCACATACAGGCAGAAAATAAGTTTCACTGAAGTCCTCCACTATCTGCAGCAAAACAAGAAAGTGATGATTATTGAATATGTTGGATATTTAGGCTTAGGATTTACAAAACAGTTATCTTCTACATGTGAGAAAACTAAATAAGATTAAGACATCAAACACTCAAAAAAAATTCTTGACCTGACTGGAGACAGAGACAAGAAACAACCTGCTTTTTTTTTTTTTTTTTAAGCCCTCCTCACCCAGTACCCTTATAAGACAGTTCATAAGCGTACCTCTGAGCTTTAGTTGAGCCTCACATGTTGTAGTGTTTGTGTGAACCGATTAAATCATTTGGTTTCCACACCCAAATTGGTAGCTGCAGGGAAGACAAAAGTATGTGGACAGGAGGGGGAATTAAAGCCTTTTTTGTCATAATTCACAAAAGTACCAAGTCATCTCACTTCCAGACAGCTTGGAGAGGCTTAACGTAACTGCTGATACAATTTGAAAGCATCTCCGTATTGCATAGGTTGGAAGAGTGGAGGAGATTAAGGCACAACCAGCAAGCAGTTTGTTCTCCACAAACAATATAATCCGTATCTCCTCACAGCCCAGGAATGAAGCCGCTTGTGCAAACAGATCTCAAAATATATGAAAACACAGCAACTTAGTGCAGTGGGTAGGGAGTGACTGGAAACAAATACCAAGTGACTTGAGCTAAATCAAGTTCATGACCTGAAGAAGTTACCCAGAACCCATTGAAATCAATCAGCCATTTTCCAAACACACAGGCTACAGGAATGACTCTCCCACTCAACTTAACCTGCCACAGCACCTTCTGTAGCTAACTGTGCTGTTCTACTGGCTAGGGATGCCTTTAGCCCTCATCATTTTATTTTGCTTTCTTCTATCCACCACCTCCCTTCCTAAGAAAAAGGACAGTCGGGTATCAACATAAAGTAGGTTAGTTATTTGTTGCCTATAAGCTTATTTTCTGAAAGAAAAAGAAAAGATGTTTGGTGTAATCTAGGAGAGAAATTTGCACACCTGCATAATGCATCGAGTTTGGCAAGATAGCCAGGGTCCTATCTACTGAACCTACTTGAATCTATTTGACGAAAAAGGACTATGGTATAGTAAGTCGGTTGTAAACCAAGTTAAATTAGGAAACCAAGGCTGCACTCTCATCACAGATTTTCTTCAACTCCATCTGGAGTAGCCATTTTCAGGCACTAGTGGCAGCTGAACAAAATCTCAGGTTACCACACCCTACCACCCTGTACCAATAGCTGCAGTTTGCCCTCCACCTGCACACACCTTTTAGATGCCAGCTTTAAATTGTTATTCTTCCAAGCAGAGACAAGGCCACAACAGCCCTTGCTTCACCTGTCTGAGCTGGCTTCCAGGGAATGAGCTCACCATTCACGTAGAAACTAGACAGAAAGGACTCATCATTACATACAAATAAAAACCAGCATCAAGTAATATTTAATAAAGTTTATTAGGTTACTGAGTAGTATCTACAGTCATAAAATAGAAAGTCAGAATTTAAACTGTACAAAGCAACGTACTGGTGAAGTGAGAAGAGATGGAAACAAGGGAGCACAAAGAGCATCAGAAGTAGGGAGAACACAGCTGCTTCCCTGGAGTTCTGGAAGACACTGGTTCAAGTTGAAGGCAACCAAGTAGGCTCCATACGCACTGGATTTTCTTGTGTCCCACCCTGTAACAGAAACTAGTACAAACCCTACATTAAAAAAGAAATCATATAATATTAGATTAAAGAAGGGGCACATCATACCCCACCCAGTCTTGGCACCAATTCTGTGCTTTAAAAAATATACTATGCAAGTAGTTTATTTTAAAAAAAGGTACCCTACAGCAGCTGTTTAAAACATGTTCTTATACATACACCACAAATATATATATTAACATTTTCAACAACTAAACTCATTTGTACCTACACAGAACTGAAGGGATAACTCAAGAGCAAAAAAACCAACCACACAAACATATTTCAAGACAAAGAAATGTGCAAAATAACCCCAGAAAGGCAGCATAGTAACCTGTGGAGAGGTCAAGAGAGCAGCTCCTGCTAGTAAAGGAGTGTCATCCTCTTTACTTGGCTACTGAGGTGAGAATCTATTTGGGATGTGCTGATTTTGCCTGAATTGCTTGTCCTGTTTATTGCTGTTCTCTCCTGCCCCCCAGCCCCAGCTCTGGAGAGGATCAGCTTCTTGCTGTGCCTAAAGACTACCCCGCTGGCCACTGTTAAAGTTTCACAAATTACAATCTGCAGCAATCACCTTCTGGATATCTCATCTGCTGATAGTACTTCTGCAGCCACGCTGCTCCCACCTTCTCTGGGACATCTTCCCACCCCCAAGCAAGAAACAGAACTATTTCTGCTGCATAGTTTAGTGGAGATACGCCGATGGTCTATGACAGAACAAAGCCTGGTTTGGATGACTTCAAGCAGCTTATCTGAGAAGAGACTTTCCTGGCAGAGCCATTAGAGAAACATATTAGTATGTTTCCCTAAAGCCTTAACATAGAACAGGCTATACAGAAAGCAGACCTAAGACGGCAAGGATCTATAGCTGTGTTAACAAGTCTCAGCTCATATAGCCTGCCTCAGTCTATTGCATTGCAGAAGTTTGTCCCTTCCCTGTCCCCACATCAGCAAGGAACTCCTGATCCCAGACTAAAACCTGCAGTTTTAAGTCAGGAAGAAGAGGGCAAGTGAAGACACAGTCTGACTGCTCAGTCAACTGAGTCAAACTCAGTCAACTAAGAAGGGGCAGGACAGAGAATGGAGCAGGAGAACTGAGAAAGCAATGGTGATAAACAAGAAAACAGGATTCACCATTTATGAAATAACATTAGAACATGGTGAGAAGTCCTGGCAGAGATACAGACATCAGCGACACAACCACCTTCTCCAAATTAAGAAGTGTCCTGGTAGAAGGGTTCTTGGTTTTGGTGTTTCAGGGCTTGGGGTTGTATTTTTTTTTTTTTTTTTGGTTTTTAAAAACTCAGCAATTAATTCTTGGTATTCCAGACTCTTCCCAACTCTGCTGGCCACCCTGTGCCTTTCCGTTCTTAGGACCTGGTCTTAATATTTCCACTCCTAATACCTTCCCTTCCCCCAAATTGTGTTCTTCCCTTTAGCTGGTACAGAGAAATCATTAACTCCTAGGCTCAACAACCCAAAGGATGCAGTACAGCCTTTTCTCAGGAAAAGCAGGGAAATGTTCCTTTTGTAAGTGTGCTGGGAAGTGACTTCCAAAGAACAAAACGCTCAGTTGTGAAACAAGGATTACTTGAGAGGTTGCCAATAAGGGCACACGGAGACTTAAGCAGTGGCAGGAATACTTTGGCCAAGGAGTTCTAACAGTAGCGATGACACAGAGAGGAGAACCCATTGCTCAGTGGGTCAGCTCCAATATTTTGCCTTGGTTCCAACTCTCTGTCCTTGAACATGAAGGTCATTGGTAGAGCAGGTAACTCTTGAGGGAAGCTGGCAGTGGCAGTGTAGGGATCTCACTCAGTCTTTCCTTGCCCAGAGCAAGCCTCACAGCTCGCCGACACAAGTCCATCAAAGGCAGTGGTTCAGCTGGGAAGAGAGATCCAAGACATTAACATCCCAACCCACAAGTTACACATTTATTTTGCTAGTTCTAAAAATGCCCCCAGAAAACGGTTGAACAAGAAAAGTGAATGCCTGGCATGTTTGCAGAACACAAGCCATTCAGCACTCACATATCAACAACTTCAGCTCATCGAATACACAGGCAGAGCATGATGTTTCTGTAGAGGTTATTGAAGCAATACATGTGTGTGAATGAAAAAATACTAGAATCCCCTAATGGAAGTTCCCCCCCTCAATACCATTCATTCAAGTCAGAGCACATCTTCTAGCCTGTGCCTTATTGCAGTGTCTGAAAACCTTTGTAAGAAATTCACTGAAGCAAAAAAGACTGCAGCAAACAGTCTGATAGCATCATGTGGTAGGGGCACCCAGAAAGTACCACAATTTGTCTCTTATATAGTAGGATAACAGCTGTCAACCCCTTCATTTGTACTACATACTTCCCATGAAAAACAAAGCCATCCGTCAAAGCTCATACTGTGACATTTTCCATTAGAGGATTCCCTCCTGTGTCATAAGCCTGGGAAATATACAAGCCTTTAGCTATCTTTTTCACATCCTGTACTTACAAACACTGAATGAGATAATACTAGTTTTTCAGGAATGGCATATGAGGCCCTTTGATGCTATGCTGAAGAGTCATTCAAAACATACAGGGGACTAAGGTCAAAGCCAGAGTTAACACGTCACAGCTGCACAAAAGGAAGATACAGATTAGTTTCTCACATCTTCTGTTGCCAAGTCTGTCAATGCTCACCTTTACACAGCATGCTGCTCAAGCCTAAGGGGTTTCTCCTCCCTCAAGAGGAGACTCACACAAAGACATCCTAAATTAAGCTGATAACTGGACATCCTTCTAATAGCCTGAGGGTTCAGCATGCACCATTAGAAAGCTTCCTTTACAGATATCTTGGGCTGAACACAGACACCTAAAAACATCCCCAGGAATAGAAAAGTTTGGCTGAGAAGCTGCAGTTTTCAGGAACCTTGACAGATGCCAACAGCTCTAGCTTCCACTACTACAAGCCAAATTAATCTGACTGTTCATACAGCTGTTTTAAATAGCTGAAAGACAGGAAAAGCTTAGTTTTTCTGAACACGGGCACGTTACTCTGTTACTCTTTTTTTTTAAAAAAAAAAACAGAATTTGTTCCACCAATAAGGTGGATGTAAGTCCCTTCCTTCCAGGGTCAAAGATAATAGCTAACATTGAAAAGCTTTAAGAGAAGACGGTTGTCAGTAGCCTCTCATCAGGCTACTCCTGATTTTACTTTGGAAAGAGTAAATGGTCATACTGCTCCATGTAGAAAACACTTCCAATGAAGAGCAGAGAAAGCTAATTTTTATCTAATTTTTGGCAAAGAGTCTGTGAGAAGGAGAGTTAGCTGAGGAGAGGCTTGCTAATAAAGTCAGGAAATATACACTTGAATTGGTCTGTCTCCTCCTCAAGTCAGCAGCCAGAGCTGAACTAATGCCATTTCCCCCCCTCTCCTTCCCTGCTATGGATCACAAGGGGATCCGTAGCTCTGGGGGAAGCTGCAGTGGAATGCTTTTCTAGCAGTTCTCCAAAAGTTCTGCCAGTGCTTCAAGCATTAATTATTCCTGAGGAATCACACCTCTATATGTACGCCTTGTTCACACTGATGCTGGGTGGAGAGCACACAGGTCTGCCAGGGCAGTGCTGTTCCTTCCCAAGCCCCACCATTTGTCATACACATTCTGCACTGCAAGTGAAAACACGGTTGCACTCAGCCCAAAGTACTGCTGGTCTTGCCTGCTCATGACTTACTCCAGGATCCATGGTGCCTCTTCTGCAGGGACAGGTCTCTACAGCTGGCCTGCACGTCTCAGCTCTGGCTGTGATACTGCCAGAGAGGCCTATTACTGGCAACACTCCTTTGGCTCTTCCCAGTGTAGCTTATTCCTAAACCACTGGGGTACAAATATGCTGTATTCGAAGTCTGTCCCAATTCCTCCTGCTCCATATGGTGATAGCTGGGACAGAGGCACTGTCTAGCCAGCATCCCGGAGGACAAGGGGCCCTGACCTTCAATGCCTATAGACATTAACATAACAAATACGTTCCAGTTTAATGGCCTTAAAAGGAGACAATCTTCTTCCCACAGAGATTAAGAACAAGAACTTTGTCCTCATCTAGTTTGCACTGATAACCCCATGACAGGAGACCAAAAGAGAAAGCACACACGTATCTGACCTCCTTCCATTCATAAGCACTACAATCACTGGACAGTGTTGTTATTGAACGCTCAGAAGTGGTTAGAGCCAGACACCTCCTTTCTGTCTGTGCCAAAATAGTGTCCCGTCATTCCTGGCCTTATGCCCACAATTCACTCCTGTGCTGAGAGCACATTACAACCAAACCCAATGCTGGAGGTGGCCGCTTCCTTGCTAAGCGCAGTTCTGTGCCAACAACTCCACAGACTTGCTGGCTTTGAGAGGAGCTGCAGATTTTGGCTTTGACATTTCAGAAAAACCTGGTTACTGGCGCTGCTGCCATTCTGTAAGCTGTTGTGGCAGAATGAGCTAGGTTTCTTTCTTTTGGCGAGAAAGTGCTCTGCCAAGAGCTATCTGTTTGGTCTTGCTGAGTTGAAGCATATTTCTCAAAGCACTTGTGGATTTTGCTCCTATCCCTCTGCAAGTTTTTCCTGGTTATCCTGACAGCCCAGTTTTTCTGGTGCCCAGTGTCAGTTTTGTTGTACCTCATGTCACCATTGCCAGGGGTTTGCCGTTGCTGGCCGAGCATTAGAACGTGTTCTAAGCACAAATAAAAGAGCTCAGTATGCTACAGCCTTTGGGCAGACACTGTTCTGGAATGCAGGGGAAACACTACTCTTTTCATATCAATACTGCCAAATTTATTTCACTAACAACATAAATCCAGATTTTAATCCACTTCCTTCACCTCTCTCCTCCACCCTACCCAGAGGGCTGAGTCACAGTCTGGCCCAATGGGAACTTCTGACTATGAGAGATAACAGACTTTAGCACATTTGAACAGCCAGATTTATTACTAAGCTTAGCTAGAGATTGATGTCCCTATTAGTAAAAGGCCTGGCATGCAAGCTGGGCTGGCTACAATATTCGGCCCCACACTAGAAATGAGCACACCCAGCCCTGAAAAAACCAGAGAAGCGAGCTACTTGTTTGAAAGATAAGACATTCCCATTTCCTTAGATAGGGACAGATCTTCCCACTCTTGCCTCCAAGGGATTTTAAAAGTCCCTCCACTAGCCATTTAAGTAAGGCGATTGTCCCTCAGAGACTGTTTCCTGTAAAGGGACACCAGGATTACACTGCCAATAATGCAACTGTCAGAAGGACGTTCCTGCTGATACTTTGGTAGCAATGTAGAAAGGTTTGTTATCTCTAGACAGGCAGCTGGCACCTTCTCCCGCCATACTAACTCCCCAAGCCCTGCTTGCTCCCTGCAGCACCTTGGTAACAGTACATGTGTACCGCCAGACAAACTTTTTGATTTAGCCATTAAGGATTCAGAGCTGTATCCAGCAATCTTACTGCTGACATGATATCCTCACCTCTCCAGAAAAATGAAAACCCTCCCCAGGATGGTCTAGTACGCCTGCACTTAAATAGCACACAGATCTATGCCACTAGAACAAATACAGGGAGTTATACTCACGGTCAAGTCCATTCAAGTAGCGCATCCGTATTTCACAGTGTCCCCACACTGCGCTTACCACTGGATATAGCTTTTTCCCTTTGAGTCCCCGAAATGCAACACCCATGTATTGCCCATCTACAATGAAGCTCAGTGTCCCATCATCCATGTCCAGAACCACCAGGAAGGAGTCCGGCACAATGAAAGTTTCATCTGGTTCTAAGAAGGCAGGATAGGTTTTACTTGGCTGGTTCTTGCCATCGTGGTACAGTCTGTTGCGCCCAAGGTCCCACCCCCAGGATTCATGGTTATTTCCTACAAGCGTTGTGTACCCTACTGAATGCAAAGGGGCATCTGCTGTTGCCACCCCGACCACAGCATGCGTCCCTCGCTGCCTCATCGCCCACGTGATCTGCCACACGTGAAGTCCTCGCGTGTATCCCACTTTGCCTCTGATGGCATCTGTACTCTGAGCCACCGGATGCCGGTGAAATATGAGTTTGTCATCCTCTTTCACAAATACATTCAGCGAGCGATCATCGTTGTTCCATGAATGCAATAACTGGACTTCATATGATACCGGAGGCATGTCCAGTAGCAAGTCTAGACGCGTGGGCTTGCTGTAGTCGAGTCCTTGGAGTTCCTGTTTCAGTGGCCTGTATACAGGGTCCCTCATATCCACAGTCTTTATCCCACCTGTGACCTTCTGACCCATGGTGTGTTCTGATTTTGCCTATTTATAGGCTCCCAAGGCAAGCTCATCGATTTACCCGGCCACTCCTGCTGTCATTCAGCCCTCCAGAGAAAGTTGCTAGGAGACCTTGTCAGGATGTGCACCAGTCAGTATTGCCTAATGGATGGAAAGAAAAACAAGAGACGAGTTAAACATTAGCACACACAGCCTTGTATGCAACATTTACAGAGCAGTTTTAGTCTGCTTATCCTGACATCTTGTCCTTCTTTCCCACCAGCAAGGAAGGGTGATGCATGCTACTTATGCAGGAGACCCTGCATAGCAGAGACAGCATATAGGTCAAATAGATAGGTATTAAGTTTCCAATGCCCTCTTCAGAAAGGCACTCTTAATTTCTCCTTCTTTGTCTAAGGAAGGTATAGATTCAGCCACCAGAGCTCATCTTTACAGTGAATGAACTGCACCTTATTACTGCATCACTAAACTTTACGAGAGCACGTCTGTATTTAGGCTGTCTCCAGCAAACCTTGCTTTTACATCATGATCACCTATATGTTGTCCTGGCTGGAAAATTCAGGGAAAGCATTTATTCAGTGCAGAAGACTCAGAACCCACTACATAGTAATGCTTAAGAGTTAATTTTTTCCTGGTTGTCTTCAGTTGGCAGAAGGACTAAAACCAATGTATAGTATAAGCATAGTTTTGCCTGGTCTCCCAGCCCTAGTTCATACCACAAGGCCAGGCTGAGCAAGACATCCCAGTGAAGACCCAGGTTGCCCCGCTGGTGCTCACTGCTCCAGCTCCTTCCAACCACCATGGAGAACTTCTTCTCCTGCCAAAGCCACCTCTATAGCTGTCTACAATGGAGCCAAAACACAGAAGGCATTTAATACTCAGAAAAAAAGCCTAAACAGCTTCAATTTCTTACAGACAGACCTATGTCTATAATTAATTGCATTGTCTTTGGACCCTGTAGTAAGATGCTACAGCTAGCTAGTAGAGAGGGACTGGTTTATATGGGTAACTGCTCTGCAAAGCTTTAGTCTGAGCTGTCCCCAGCATAAAAGAGTGAATGTCCCCGGCATAAAAGAGTGAATAAACTTCTCCCTCTCCTGCTATAGAGAGGTTGGAACTAGCCTTCAGAAGGCAAAACATTCAGAAGCGTAACTTCCACTATAGGGAAAGGAAAGCAGGCTGCCTTTCAGGAGGGATATATTTATGTTCTAGCTCAAGAAGAGGATCACAGACTGGCATGTAGAACAGGCACTACAAACAGGCCTAGTACCTGCACTTTTTTTCCAGAGTCCAAACCAGCTTATTCATATAACACTACGTTAGCGCTTTGTGTTCTCCTAGCTGGTACTCCAGTGCTTCCTTTGCAGTGCTCCCAGATCTGACAGACATTAGATGAAGACAACTAAATTCCAGCCTTCGTTTTTTTGGCTGGCAGTTGTAAATAAACATTCTTGGGGAACCTCTAGGATGTGAGCATCCCCTAGAGTAAAGGCTACATACTGCAAAGACACACACAGAAGTATTGTCTGTTGTTATCCAGCCATAAATAATTTTCTTCCCTCAGCACAAACAATTCCAGAAGAGAAATAAAGCATTGAACACAAACCATCTCCCCGTAGCAGTGATCAAACAAGGTAGGAACTAAGCAATAAAAATAAAAACTTCTCCATCTGGAGAGTTACAAACCTTCCACAGATCATCTGGCAAAGCAGCTAGCAGCCATTGATACAGGTTTGAGGACATAATTCTCTTCAACCTCACTAAAGCTTTCCTAAGTACCTCGGACATCTGACTGCAGGTCCAAAACAGCAGACAAAACCTGCTGGCTCCAGCCTCTGGTGACACCCATTCCAGCAGCTATTGGTACTGCTGGCCCTGGTGAATTACTGGAGTCAAGAGAGCAGATAAACCTGCTGTATGGTTTGTCTCAAATGAGCAGCTTCAGCTGGGGCAGCTTCTCTTCTCCATGAGGAAAAAATCCCCAGCTTCAGATGCCAAGTCCAGAGGGAGGAGCAAGATTCTTCTCACAGTTTAGCAGTTTTCCTTCCAAATTTCACAGAAACCTCTAACAAGTTTAAGCCAGCTTGGCTAGAGATACTAGCTCACTTCGCGTACCTCTCTTCCAGCACTGCATCCACCAAAGTGTCTCTGCTCTCACTCAGCAACACAAACAACCCTCTGTAAGACAGCTGCCAAACTGGGGGCAGCTATTAGGAGAATCAGAAGTGGGAGGGGAGCAAACTAGCTTTCTAAGAAAAAAAAGTGTTATTTTAACATTTCCTGAAGTGAGGCAATCATGCAGGGCTCCTGCCAGCTACAGTCACAACACTTACTCACAACCAAGGACTTCATCTGGCATAGAAAAATAGAGCATGAATCAGATCTGGTTTAAAAATAAGGTTACTGGACATAAGCAGCAAGGCTTCATCTAGAAGGTGACAGCGAAGGCTCATGTATGGTCTGGGTTAGGGAACAATTCACCAGCTTCCCTACAGGTTTTTACTACTAGTCCAGGGTATGCTATTGGAACAGTGAGCTCAAATCTTGTAGTTCTTAGAGACAAGACTACTTTTCCTTTCCTTCCATCCTTTTTTCCAAGTGTGGAGAGGAAAATGCCCGAGGTTCTTTAAAAAACACATCCCAATGCACATTACTAGGCAGCAGTATAGCTATTTCAAACTATTCAGGAACCTCAGATGTATGGCACTGACAGACAGAGGATGGGTCATTAAACAACTGCATTTAAATAGGGTCCAATCACATCATCAGCTGGTAAGGTAACTGAGGCATCCTGCAAGTTAAGCAAGTACCATCCTCAAAATCAAAACAAATCCTGAATTATGTGAGCTAGCCGGTCAACTGCTGAAAATAAGTTAACAGCAAAACCAGCTGAGGGATGGCAGAGTCACTGGACGCCAGTGCATCACCCTCCCCCAATACATTATTTAGTTGTTCTGCCCCACAGCTCAGGTGCTTGGGCCCAAGTGTTTCCATAACATAAGGCATTCCCAGCCTCTAAGGGCTCTGTAAGCCTAGGGAACAGCAATATCTAAAACCAAGGGATCCCAAGAACAAGCTGATACAGACATGAGCTGAGCTGCTAGGGTAGAAATTAGAGTTCACTGTTCTGTCTTCCAGAGACTTTGTCACAACATTGCAATGAATCCCACAAACCCACCTAGTCAGTTGCCTGACCTTCTTTTTCAACTCAGCACACATATTGCATACAGTTATTCAACAGTTTAAGAGCAGTTCCTCCCAACAATCCCACTGTCCTATCTTGAAGCCCTCATGCCTGTCCGTACTCAAGTTTTTAGTTTTATATCTCAAAGCTGACACCAGCTCTGTTATGAAGAGATTTGTGAAGTCACTCTAATTAAAGTGTCTTCCCTCAGAAAGGCATATTATACTGACCAGAAGTGATAGTTTTTAAAATGTTTCAGTGTAAGTCATTTGCTTAAGCTGGGATAAAGACCATCAGGCTGCTGAGATGTAACGAAATCATGTCATGTTCTACAGAAAGTACCAGAGAACTACCTGGCATTCCTAAGGCCCATGGACAAAGGCTGTCAATAAGGCACTGGCTAAAGCACACTTGGAAGTCTACAGGCAAATTCAGCTGTTGGAACTTCAACTAGGATAAAGGAACAAAGCACTGGCAGAAGGAGGAGAAGCAGAGATTTCCCAAGAGCTGTACTGTACATGCAAGAACACTGCATAGGAAGCAAGAACCAAACCAAAGCAGACTACAGGAGTATTGGTGCAGACTGAAGCACAAAATGCTCAAGAAAAGAGAATAAAATACTATTCTGTTCACTAGCAAAACAATGCCTCGTTCATGATGACTTTTTGCCTTTTGCCAACATAAGCTTCATTATATTTCTCTCAAGGCAGCTGCACCAGAAAGGGAATCACTGCAGTAAAAGCCAACAGGGACTCGTGAAGCCCATGGGACAGGATACCGTCCCACCGCCCGCTCCAAAGAGAAAGCAGCCTTTCCTGAACACAAGCACCACTCATCACTTGCATTAGTTATGACTCTTTTCCCAGGCAGACTATTAACACTAGATGAAGGACAATGGCCAGAATAAAGAAAGGGGGGTAAAACAGAAAAATGATTGGAACAGAGGGGTCGATTACAGTGAAAGCAGGTCAGATACTGAGCACCATATGCCAAGATTTAAGTGCAACATGTCTCCTTATTAGGGCAAGGCAACAATTCCTGCTCCGAGCTGGCTCCACGGTTCCTGGCACTAGCCTGGTCTAGAACTGCAGAGTGGCACCTTGCCCTACAGTCATGAAGCACAATTACGCCCTCATCTTTTAAAAGGAGAAGTCTCTTCATGCACAGGACAGTAACAGGCACTTTCCCTCAGAAGGACAGATACAGAAAAGCTTACCCTCTTAAACTAATGGATTAATGCCCGGGGCAGCTTGATATGAGACACAGTCAGCTATGAATGAAAAGATATGCTAGGGAATTAGCTACTTCCAAACCTTTGAACTGTTACAGGTTTGAGTACAAGTGTAAGCACTGAAAGTGCTTTTATCTTATCATATCAATAGCTCAGGCTTGCTGCAATTCTGCTCTGCTTTATAAACATAAGCTCATCCCCATGATGCTCTCTTCTGCTCCCGTGCTATTTTCAGTTTCATTGTTAACCTTCTAGGCTTAAAAGCTTTGGAATGAAATTATGAGAGTGTCTCAGAAAAGTCTTCACTGCTATTTTTGGTGAGAATTAGATCTCCCCTCAGTTTAGCTCTTCAGAGCAAGTAGGCAATTTGCCATACTAGAAAGATATGCTGCGTTTCAAAACAACTGCTTGCTGCAAATAGATCAAGGCAGGAGACAAAGACATTTCAATGGAAGGATCTGAAGTCTCAGTCCACCATCTTCACACAAGGCAAAGAGTCAGTACTACCATTCAAGGGTTGCTGTCACTGCTGGTTCCATTTACCAACCCAACTCCTGAGCTGCCAAAGTGCTGCCAGAGGCTCAGTATAGCATCAATGGTTCACAACTGAAAAATCCAGAGCAAAAAGAGTTCTAGAAGCACCCTCTCCAAAACAACGGGAAGCAAAAAACCACCTTACTGGAAGATGCCTGCACTTGTTTAAGCACCTGTGAGGCACTCACTCAGCCACTGAAAACATCTGTTTTCTTGAGGTTGAATACTGGCAAACCATTCTCCTTCAGTTACACACTTCACCAGAAACACTTCAGACAGTTACAAAAAGCTTGGTAACTTCAGTTCAGAAGATCCATGGCTCCTTATAGGTCCCCCCCCTCCTTGCTCTGCAGCTCAACACCTATATAGGACACCTGTCTGGAACATCAATTACAAGAATACATGAAGGCTCTGCAATTCCTTGATTCCTGATCCAGTTTTACTTAACATCTATTTCAAGTCAGTTCACTGTGGCTCTGTTTCCCCCCCATAATATTTATTGTGTGTACTTCTACAGATAAGGGGACAGACCTTTAAATACCTAGCATACTCTGGGTGCTCTACAGGCAATGAATCAGACCCCTACCTTGAAGGCTTCCAGCCTGGAAAACAGGTCAGGAGAAGGAAAGAAAAATACATGTTCTGCACATGGTGATTTACTTGCTTACAGCTTTGGAAAGCTGAACTAAAGGATCCCAGACAGTAATAATAAGTGAGACTAAGAAAGCCACTGAAGTTTTGCTAAGGTTTCCACAATTTTACTAGAAAAACATTAAGTAAACTTGGTCCATTTTCGTGGGCTGAATGTTCATCCCACAAGCCAACAGACGAAGGAGCTACACTACTCCTACTCTGCTGACTAACCTGCTGGCAATGGCTTACCTGGGGTCACCTTTCACATCCTTCAGACACATGCGCAACTAGTATGTCAGAAGCTCCCCACAAAAACCCTTCACAGCGCAAACCATTCTTTAATGTGATCTCTAGAAGCTGCTTCAACACCAGAGGTTTTCCCCTTCCTCCCTTGGTGGTGCTGAGATCACAATCCTTGATCACGTACACTTTGTGTACAACCAAGCTAAAATCCAAGAAGGATCAGCAATGCTATAAAACATCCTAACTGGGGTGGAAAGAGAAGAACTTGCATGCCCCAAATAGCATTCAAACTTTATCCCCAAAGAACTAGGACACTCCATTTGCCCTGCTGTTAATTCTTCTCATCAGAAATATACCACCTTACCCGCACTGTGTATCTCTGCCTACTGCAGAAACTGGTATAGAAAGGCTGCCACGCTCCAACAGCATTCTGGCTTTAGCACCCTTCCCACCCACTAAATATTGATCAAACCTTGGGGGAAAAAAAAAAAAAGTAAGCTCACCTACGCTGTTGAAGTTTTCCAATGCTGTCTTTAGCAGAGAACAAGCAGCTACAGCAGAGATGACAGGAACAACTGCACTAACAACACGGTTAGAGCCAGTTTCGGAGTGTTGCAATTTTGCTTAGATCAGGACTGGGCAGGCAACCCTCATTGCATAGCACTGGTTTTGGCAGCACTGTCAGCCTCACTGCTACCTTGATCTACACAGAGAAGGTTGCCACAGGGGCAACTTCCTCAGCCCCACCTACTGAAGAGCAGAAGCAGTTTGGCTCAGCAGGTTTAGCTCTTGGAAGGGCTGTGTGGCCTCCACAGAAAGTGAAACTGCAGTCACTCTGAGATCACAAGAGGTTGGGCAAGGAAGAATTAAGAAAGATGGCACGTGTCCCAGCAAACAGCAAGAAGGAAAATCCTCCAGCAGAGTAAGAGGCCCCTGACAAGTAGCTGTGCTCAAGATATGCCAGGGATGGGGAGAACTTGGTATTTAGCAATTCTTGATTTACCTAGACTACAAAGTTAACAAGACACCTTGCTAAGCAAACAGCCTCAGTCATCTACTAAGCAGACAACAAGAGCTCTGCTCTTCTGTACATGAGGCAGCTAGCATAAGCATGCCCACCCTGAGACACAGCAGAAAAGGCTCCTGTCCAAGGAAGCCAAGAGCATGTCATCGTACAACGCTGCTAGGACTTGTAACCACTAAGAATCAGCTTGTCTGTATAAACGCAGCACTCCAACATTCCTCTCCTTGGGATGATTCAGACAGCTTCTGCAGAAGTTTTCTAGCTATTTTTGCAATGTTGAAAGGCAGTGTGATGAAGGCAGCATGCCTGCTTACACCATGTATGGAGCGTCTGGTTCTCCAAAGCAAAGCACTGAAGCTACTCAGAGCAGCACATCTGAGTAAACTAAAGCCTGAAGTAATAACAACCACCACCACCACCCATCCTCAACTAAGCCACTTACGAGACACCAACTTAAGCAAGTTTCCACTGTCCACCTACCCAGCCAGTTCCTGTTGACTGCAGTGCTGCATAATCTAGAAGAAAATATTAAGCAACAGAAAAGCGGTTACTTTTTGCAAAGTATTTGTAATGATGGAAGAAACTTGGACAAAAGGAGTTCCGTGAGCTCTCGCCAGAGCTCCTATTAAGGGCTAGTTACAAATGGCAATTTTGCTTGCAGAGAAACAACGATATTTCTTTAAATGAAAAAAGTGAACTCAGGCTGGTTTTCCTCGCAGAGGAAGTTCAGTGGATGTTTCAGAAAGTCATTAAACTTTTTACAACTCTGTGTGAGGCAGCTCCCTGGTACCTTATGAAGGCCAACTGCAAGGTAAAGACCAGGCACAATGTTTCCTCAAGGCTCTTTAAAATAGGTTCTCAGAGTCTAATTCCAGCCATTCACCTTCTCTGGCATTGCCATCTCTAATGGGCATTAAGTCTTAAAATGGTCAAATATTTGGAGTTAAGTTCTCCTTTTCACTCAAACCCTGTACTTAAAGTGACGAACTCTCTTCCCTAATAAGCCTTCAGAACCAGAGTGGAACATGTGTTCTTCCACAGCCTCTCCCACTTATGACTAACATGTACGCGCAGGCACAGCACTGAGATCAGCATGCCATACTGACATAAGGGCTCTCTCCACCAGCACAGTCCATGACCTCTCATCCATCTCACATGCCTGAGCACACTCTGTAGTTTATTGCAGAAAAGATGGTTTCATAACAGATGACGGGCTGGAGACTTTCCTTCCTTAAAGGACAAAGGGTAGTAGACTAACTCATCAGGACCTCTGCTTCCTTGCCTCCCTCAAGAAGCAGCGGAAGCCAGACTGAGTGCTAGTAATCTGCATCCATAAAGGAGCTGGGATTAGCTTTTTAGAAGACTCAGTCACTGCAAGCCATTATGTTCTTGGCATGAGGCACTGTTAGTCCATCTTCCTACGATCAGTCTAGTTAGATCAGTGCTTTACAGCAATACTTTTGTACCTCTTCCAAAACTACCTTGAGGACACTTTGTCCTCGGTATTCTGAGGACAGCAGCATTAGAAAGTTACGTAGGTTAAACAATGACTACTGCTGGCTTCAGACCCCTGCATTACCAACAGAGCACAGTTTCTCCTTATCCTTTTGTCTGATCTGTCCATTTCCTTTCCACTCTTAGTCACAGTCTGTGGCCTTTACAGAGCAAAAATCGTGTTCAAGTCAGGACAATGAGACTCTGGATAGAAACAGTTCATTTACTGGTAGTGTAGCATACAGATGTTAAAAGCAGTTAAGCTATTTGCTCTGGTTTCCCAGCATGCTAGTTGTAAAACAGAAATTTACTCTGCACACATATCCCTAACATTACAGAACACTGCCACACAGGCAGACAAGTGCCGGAACTGCAAAGCAAGGAGCATTATATGGCATAAGAAGGGTTGCTAAGTTGACCATGAGGCCTGAGAGAAGCCATGGCAAAGTATGCACACAGAGTAGGAGCTGACTGAACAGGTCAGAAAGCCAGCAACTAAAGCTCTTCCCCCATAAGGCAGGATGGAGCCCTGACTTTACCATCCCACATTGAATTGACAGCTCTGCATCTTAGCTAAGTACTGAGAAATTTAGCCAGAGTCCCTTCTCATGTCCCACGTCTGCAGCTGCAGCACTGACCTTCCTCACACCTCTCCCCTTTGCTCCTCTCTAACTTCCTGCTGGTCTAGAATATTTGTTTGTAGCCAACTGGTGAAGTGCTATTTTCCAGAAGCAACTTTAAACTCCGTATTCTAGCAAGTATTTACAGGCAGCTGTTGGAAACCTAGAAGACTGACTTGATGAACTTGGGTTCCAGGTGGAATTCAGCATCTGAATCATGCTTGGTGCCACAAAACAGATTGTCACATGCTCAGATGACATTCAGCTCAGCTAGCAGCCTAACCATTTGCCTGTGGCTCTCAAGTTAGCAGTGCATACAAATGAATTGCAGACATCACTTATTTTTAATGCAGAAGTTGTAGACAGGCTATAGTGGGGACATACTGCTGATGAAGATCAGATGTGTCAAGTTCAGCTTTGAGCCATAGATCTGCACTCCAGATAGATTCTTTTGGAGGAAATAACAGAACAGCTGTGGTTTGGCAGTTTGGTCTGAGCTGCGACAGCACCTGTATGTGGTCTTACAGGAGCAGGAAGATCCGCACAGTTCCCTTCTTCCTGTGAGAAAGTATAGGGAGATGTGACAGCAGGAGCACAAAAGCAATGCAGCCACTGCAGACAGAGAGCCTGAAGAAAAACTACTAATTGTTGCAATTGCTATGCCCTTATGTACAGCCCTATTCCCACTCAAAGTGCTTTGCCCACAGCCATCAGCACAGCCATTCTGGGGTGTAAGCTGTTTACAGCTGATGCACTGGTTTGAGCACCTTATGGGAGGCTACAGCACTCCAGCTACAACATGTTCCACCAGCACAGCAAGTTCTCTGCGTGCTTCAGCATGCAGATACCCATTTAGAGAACACAGCAGCACCAGAACAAATGTCTTCCAGACCCAGCAAGACACACTCTCCACACACGAGGTTCTCATCTCACTAGTCACGTTTGGCAAAGTCACAGTTTTTTTAGCTCCTGGTACCATTTCCAGGCTAGATCCATCAGACAAGTGATGCTTTTCCTCATTGCTTGTGTCAAGAATCCATTTTCCGGGGATGAGGTTTGCTCGTACTGAAATTAATACTGTTTGATACCACTATGGAAGGCTGCTCCTAGGTTGCTTCAATGCAGTCTTTGCCCTAAGAAAGGGGCAGTAGTGTCTCAGGAGAGCTTATTCCAAGGAGAAAAAAAACCCTAGGCTAGCACAGATACCCCAACTGCAGAAGTCATCTGCAAAAGGCACAGACTTTTCACAGTTCTGATTTCTTTACATGCACTCAAGAGATGGCTCTATGATCTACTTGCGGACTAAGTACTATGGGAAATAAATCACAAAGGTAGCAGGAAGAAAGGTCATATGAAGCCTTTTTTCACCTTGTCCAGGGGTTCACCTTTCTTACACCTTTGAACCAGTCCAACCACCTTCAGTTGGTTTTTCCTTATGTTATTGAGACTTTGCATGTAAACAAGCACTGGTTCCAGAGGAAGCCTCACATCCCTGTAAGGTTGAAATCTATGCTCGGCACATTGCAAACACAAAACCACCCGGTTTTATAAACAAGCTGCACTTGAAAGACTAGTTTACAGGACTGAACTACCAAGTATACTGTCTAAGAGTACCTGTCTTACAACTTCCCTGTCCTTCAGCAGCCAACTCCATGCTGCTTTTCTACTGCCACACGTTCTTAAAATTAAAGAACAGCCCAGTTCTTAAAAATTCTTCTGTAACCAAGGATTATACTGAGGCTTCCGTTCAGATACCATATAGTATTGGCCTTAGACAAAAACTCTTTCAGAGAACAGGGCTGTCATTTTATCTGTACAAGGAGCTTAGCAACTCCAAGACAGCCAAGTGCTAATGCAGCCAGCACACAAGTCTCTTAAATGAGCTTACCTTCAGGACCCATAGGTTAGATGGCTACTCCGGAAGAAGTCCGAAGATTTTCCAGGGCTCTACTTAATCCATCCTCATAAAAAGTCAAGAGAACAACAAGCATTTAGAAAGTCTACCTTTGAACCGCGCCTTAAAACCTAAATTGCAAAGTTATCAACAAAGGATGGTCCAAATAGCATCAGGAAAATGAACAGGAATGACAAAGGACTGAAGAGCTACCTGCCCCGACAAACTAAAACACTAGTCTGCTTTACTTACCATTCAAAAACAGCAACTAGGTTGGTCAGCTACTCTGAAGTTTTTGTTGAAGAGTGATCTGGAAATGGGGAGAAGGACAGTCTACCCTTTCACTGTAGTTACTGGCTGAACCAGAGGATGATTATCAGGTCAAGCCTTGTTCCAGTGCATTGGAAAAAAAAAAAAATCACAGTCCAACGGTCTATTAGTTACTGTTTTCTCTTCCTCCAGCCCTTCCCATCCCAGTCCCTCACGCTGCTGTACCAGTGCAAGCGTTAGTGCAATCACACTGAAGATTGAGGAACCAATCCAGGATGATACTGTTGCCCAAGCTGTTTCACTACCCTGTGCTACAGACATTTGCCCCAGCTCAGAAGAGGAGCCAAAGAAAGCAGCAATTATTTTGACAGTCACTACCCTCCAGAAGCCACTCAATGGGTGGAGCAGTAAACTGTTCAGCATTGGTGTTTGAAAAATAAAGCCAGTACCTGGCCAAGCTGCCATGCCTGCCTTATGCTTCTCCCTCCTTCCCTCCAGCACTGGAGCCGTAACATCCCAAGACAGACTGCATTTAGAAAGGCATTTCCTCCACAATTAAGCCACCATAAATTTTAAATAGTAGATGCTTATGTTCACAGCTATGTGCGTTAAAGGAGCCCACATAATCCAGAATAAGCCACTCTTGCACAAGAACTCCTTGCTTTTAGTTACTTCCCCACTTACTAATTTGCAGCCTACACAGCCCATTGTCCATCCCTCATGTCCATTTAAGTATCTTGATTCATTAGTTTTGTTTGATAATCAGTAGATGGGGAGGGGAGCAGTGGGTGGAAAGAATGAAGCTTGATGTTTCTACCTCTGTCCAGAGTTTCCATCCCTGTATCAAAAGTGCTTTTTTTGCTATGACTGCAAGATCAGCCAACAAAACAAGCCATCAGGACAAAGGTTTTGGTAACAAAGCGCTGCTTTCCCCTTGAAAATAGTTCACAATTAATTGTTGCAGTTTAATGCTAGCAGCAGCTGTATTAGAAGAAATCCATGTTAAAGTTCTCAGCAGTCACCTACCAAAACTCCCCTTCTATCTGCTTCCCAGGTGACAGCAAAGGCACTTGCACAGCTGCATCTTGTGCTATCCTCTCCCTGTTCATGGGAGGTCAGCCTCCTGTTTTACCTAGAAGTAAATTTTTAGAAAGCCTCTGTTGTATGCTATGTGTTTGAAGGAATGGGGGAGGCAACATGGTTGGGCTCGTCATAGGCTTAAGAGTAAGATTATGGTATCCCAATCGCTGGAAATGCTAGTTTAGAAGCCCTAGTTTTTTCCAGGATAGCTGCTGTGCTGCCTTCAGCGGACAGAATAAGGCAATGCACAACACCTCCATAAACAGAGAGAGCCCATCAAGAGTTGAATGAAGTCACCCAGTACACATCAAATACTAATTCCTGCATGAGAACAGGAACTGTGCCCTTGCTGTATTAGAGATACACAGATTTGGGTATTATAGAGCAGCATTTTCTCAAATAGACAGCCTGAAAATGGGACGTACGCAGCAGATTGTGAGGATTTTGATCCCTGCTCCTAAAAGCAATACAATATACTTTGTCAGGAGACATGTAGAACCCAGCAGGATTCCTTCTCTCAGGAAAATCATTTGCAGTTTGAGCTATTTTAATATTAAGGTTGCCCAGCCTCTGCCTCCTCCTTCCTCTTTTCATTTAAAGATGTCACAAGCACTGCTAACAATAAAGCAAAAATCCCCATAACAGAGCAGCTGCCAAACACCAGATTACTCAGCCTGTTGCCCTCAAATAGGTTTATTGTGTCTGAAGCTTCAGTACGTGTATCTACATCAAATACATCTATGCCAGAGGGGAAGTTGTGCAAGTGTCTGGTACTGCTCATCAGCACTATGGAAAAAGTACAGTTGAAATCTGTGCCATGTACTAGAAATAAATAATTCTTGGTCCATTACAACAGTGTCTCTCTGCTCCCTCCAAGCAGAGCATTAGATTCTTACAGCACCACAAACAGAATACTGCAGAAGGCAGCACAGCAGCACACTCGGTCACAGGAAGATGAGGGCCTTATGGCGCAAAACTGAAGTTACATTCCATCCCTGCCTCATGGCCACTCAGCTTGGGAAGAGTCAGCACATCGCTTCCTTGGATCTGCATTTCCCCCATTTAGATGGGCAGCAATAGCACTACCAACCTACCATGTACAGGAGGGGAAAACACTTTTTGTATGAGTAGGAGGTCAATGAAAGCATTGCACCCTTCTCATCGTTTCGTCACAGGGAGATAACTGGGGCAAAAGGTGAAGGTGAACAACAGGACCACAGAGGATGCTCCACAAACTGCCTGCTATTCCAAGGCCCAGCACACTTGATAGCCAGCAGGACAGCATTCAGTTCCTCCTCACAAAAAGCTGCTTTGTCCCTAATGTTTAAGGAAGCAAAAGTTAACTTTTCTTTCTCCTCCAGTTTTACAGTTTATTTACTTTTGCATCCTCAGCAGCTCAGGTGGCATCCTTTTCCTCACATTCAACAATCACGCTCCACTTCCACTTTCATCTCTTGCGTTCTCCCTTTTACAGCCTGCATTTAGTCACTGGGTTGACCTCTACTGTCACAGCAATCCCACTACAATCAGGATGATGGACGTAGAAAGACTCCCATCAAACTATGCATGCTTGCTGCTATTTATTAGGGGCACAAATTTGCACAAATTCGCACAACTAAGTATTCAGCAATACTGCAGGATAGGGGGCAGTTGTGAAGTTAAATCAGAGTCAGTTTTGTTTTGTAGCTCACCTTTGACATTGAGACAAGACTGGAAGAAAGCTTTTTTTCTACAAATGTTTAATTAGAAAAAGTTTTTGTAGCAGTGCTGAGACTTGAAAGAAGTAATTAATCTCTGCTGTGTTTCAGGGTGACTTGCAGGACAGAAATTAGTTATGGGAGTTTCTTAGATGAGCTGGAAACGCAGCCAAAAACCCCAGATTCTAGGCTGGCTATGCACGAGATGAGGCTTGTTGTCTACCAACTACGAAAGCAGCCTACCCACTTCCAGAATTTAACTCTTCTGATATCACAGCAAGATGCCGATACAAGCTTATTTCATAGAATCATAGACTAATTCAGGCTGGAAAGGACATCAGGAGGTCTCTAGTCCAATCTCCTCCACAAAGCAGGGTCAGACTAGGTTACTCAGAGCTTTATCTAGTTTACTCTTGTAAACCTTCAAAAAATAGAGACTGTACAACCTCTGGGCAACATGTTCCAATGCCTGACAAGCCCCACGGTGACAAAACTTCTTATACTTTGGTTTATATGTCTTCCGCCCTGTTCAAGTCATTCCAGTTTCTTAATCAGCCAGTTTCAGGTTGAATTTAGTGTTAATCCTCAGGTCAAATAAATCCTAAACAAGCAAATGTAGTTTAGCCTCTTGTACTAGCTGATAATGCCTTCTTTCTGGTCAGTGAATTACTCTAAGCAATACAAATACAGAATTAGTTCACACGTCTTTTTGTCTTACCTTGCCACATAGCAAACCTCAGCATTCCTCTACAATGTTTACTCAGATCTCTTCATCCTGGACTTGTTAAAGTGTTGAAAAAGAGGACTGAAGTTATATCCTCGTGTATAAAGACCCAGTAGATCTTTCACAGCTTAAACTATAGGTTCAGGTCTTTCCTGTCCTGAGGTCTGTGGAGACTGACAGTGTCACCGCTGGAGACAAAAACCTCACAAGAGGAGACAGTTGAGTCACTGAGGAAGTGATTTATTTCATACTGTTTAGGAAACCATTCTGTTCACTTAGCAAAAGGATGTTTTCAGAAGACAACACCCTTGCACATGCATCCAAAGCAGGAGCTCATCACACAAATGGGACAGGTTCTTTAAATCAAGTTTAGGCTTCCTAACCTGAAAGCCTGTCAGATTCCTTCAGTGCCTCTAGCACCTGCCTATACACAAAAAAGCCTTCTGTGGCCTCCCTCAATAAGTCTGGCGGATTCAGTAGGACCAGGCAGGCATGAAAAATAACACTGCCACTTTCAAAAAAGCGTCCTTTGCAATTCATGTCCAAAAGATGGACCCATAACCTGCACATCAGATGTGCCTCTGCTGCATCAGATAGTTCTTGTAACATGCAAAATTATGACAGCAACATCTTTTCTTCCATGTCCTGACCACTAGCCAAGCCAGCCATGGCCTAGCCATGGCCTAAGTTTAGGAATTCTTCACTCCTCAAAGTCACCTGCTACATGAGCAATGCTATGGCTCAATCTTAACCACCAGTTGCCCTTCCTGTGAGGGCAGACATGCTTCAGCATCCCCCTTGGAAACAATCCTCCCAATGCATGCAGCTTAGCCATACCACCCTTTAGGAAGTATTGCACCTTACAGGAACAGGGCTCATCTTTTTATGTAGAAAAGATGAAAGCCAGAAGCTGGATGTTCATACAAACCTCATGCTCAGTACAAGTCTTTGAAGGCAGGAAGGCTAGGGAGGGCAGGGTGGACTGGGAAAAACAACACTGTCTGGCTAGAGGATACAGATTACTTCACTACCACAATGAAGTGTCTGAAGACTTGTGTTCTCCTCAGCTCCTTCCCCCTGCTGTGCTCCACCTTGAGCTATGTGGTTGGCACTCTTGTGATAGCATTAGCCATGCACTGCAGCTTATAATCAGCTGGAAGGAAAACAATCTGCAGGAACACTGCATCAGCATCAATCCCTGCCACTCTCTTCCCCATGTACAGCTTCACCTTGAAAAGTTCAGCTTCATCTATACCTCCCACCCAAAAAGAACAGTCACTGATGATGTTCCCAGGCAAGGGGGGATCTGGAGGTTGACTTAGAGCCAGCAGGGTTGAGGAGCTTTCAACCCTCAGATTTGTTTCAAAGGAACACAGAATTACCTTCAAGATAAAAACAACAGTTTTATTATCAAAGTTAACTAGGTACTCTGCTTTGAAATACAATTTCTTCCCCTGCATCAAAGGGCTGTTAACTTTAGTCTTGTAGCAAAAAAGTAGAAGAAATGAAAGCAGCATCTGCTTGGAAGAGATGAATGCAAGATAAAAGGTGTCTGTGACAGAAAGCTGGCAGCAGCCTTATGTTTTCTATTCAAGTTTGATCTGGGAACAACAACAACCCTTAAAACATAACAAAAGCTGTGGAAAAACCCTTTCCAAATCCAACAACATAGCCGGAAGATGCCATTTCTCTTCTCCGATTTCTGCAACAGCCAGTTGAGATGAAGAGTCCAGACAAATCCAAACTTGCTATCCCAGTGTAATCAAGCACCTTGGCTTGCTCAAGTCCATGATATCCCCCCCTTCAACTTCCAATTCCCTCTTCCCCTCCAAGTCTCCCGAGGGAAAGCACTTTCCTAGGGATCTCCCTTAGCAAAAAAGGGAGCAGAGTCACACGATGGCAGAACACTTCCAGAATGTTTGGGCATAAATGGCTTGCAATCCAGCCAGCAGAGAAAGGAAAAAAGCCTTGGCATTTCTTGTCTGCCTAGTACAGCCTGTTCTTTGCAGGGAATCAAGTCAAGATCACCATGAGTTTGTTATAACACAGATTTTTAGACATGCTCGAGTCCAGTCCTGTAACGATAACAGAGGCACTAAAGTTTGTCACAGAGCTATATCAAGAGTAGGCCAACTCTGCTCCGTTTTGCATGGATTTACTAGCACTTCACACATTAGGGCAAGAGATGGTAGCTTTTACAGCACTGAAAACATTAGGAAGAGCAGCCATGCTGTGATGGTCTTCGTCTGGAAACACACAAAACAAAGTTTATGTTCTGCAATGCCACTCACACCATCTAACCAGGGAGAAGAACATATAAGCACCTTGCTCTTGTCTGCCCCAGTACGTCTGAGACGAGTCCCTCTAAATATCTTTACTATGCAGACTCATTAGCTTTACTGAGGGCCACCTTGATCTGCCATCCTGAGGTTTTGGGTGGGGAAGGACTGTTCTCTGCCCTTTCCCCATGCTTTTTAGTAGCATCCAAGCTTCATCTGCTAGAGCTTGGGGCAAGCATCCAGAGAGGACCAGAAAGCTAGCACAAAAGTACAAGTTACAAGCAGCTCACATGAAAACCAGCTATGAAACATGGATCCAATATAAGATTGCAGAATGTAAAGGCTATGTTGATTACCATGCACACATTTATTGTTCTATTTCAGCCCAGGATCTCTGCAGAGGAAGCATGAATCCCCATCCTTCCACGGATTAGCAATTAATATGGAAAGCTACTTCTATCTAACCTTTAAACTGTTTGAAACAGGCAGAGAGAAGCCAACAGAGTGCACTCTGCCATCACCAGTCTCTAGAAGATGTGTTCACCTCATTTCTGATGCAGCTGACAGAAACCGTGTAACTCAAACATTGGTTATATGAGCAAAAACCCAAAGAAAGAGCCAGATAAACACAACAGACTACTGCCAAGACATTTGTCAACATTCAGCAAACCACTCCATCAGTACGCTTAGTAAGGTAAGGCCTCCGCATCCAGGAATACACACATGCAACAAACCATCTCACAGCAGCTCTCAGTAAAGTGCTGAACTAGGAGGATATTCCTGGCAGACAGATTACACAAGAGATGGCTCATGCTGCCAGCTTTACTGGAATATACACAGCAACTCCCCAAAGCAGAGCATTCTGGGATGATGCCTCACTAGATTTCTGACTTGTCATTAGCCAAAAAAAGTTTAATGACACAGTTGGACTCTGTGTTTAAATGTAATTGACCTGGGACATACCATAATTAGGAAGAGAGACACTGTACATCTCGATGAAGCCTACAGCTGGGCACAGTCTCAGCATGATGCAATGTTTTGCTTTCACCATTTCCTGAAAGGGTCCTCGGAAATTGCTATGGTTGGTTGAGATAGGCAGGGTGACCAAAAGCTTCAGCTGGGTTCTTACATCATCCAGCAAATGGCATCACATAACAGAGCACAATTTTAGAAAGCCTTTCTAGCCCGATTGCAACTAGACAAATCAGATTTGAAAGTGCAGAGCGCGCCAAAATGAAATGGATTAAAGCACATCATACAAACTGTGGCTGCAGGAATACTGCCTTCAGAGGACATCTGCACTGTAAGGTGGCCAGATCTCCAAGAGCAACTTTTTCCTGGAAATAACAGTTGTGGTAATACAGAACAAATGTTTTTGCCAAACAGCATGACCAAGACATGCACCTACAGCACTGTTCACTGTTGTTTCACTACTGGGGAGGGTCCAGAGGGGCTGGTTCAAGTGGCAAGTAGTGGACTTTGTCCCTTAGCCTTACTGGGACACACTCAGAAAAGCATTCCTAAGCAACAGTTGCGCTAGCTTAAGCTCTCTAAGTCAAGTGATATTTTAAGTGGCTTCCTCATCACCTCCTGTGTGCCAACATTAAGCTGCACCTCAATCATTTCGTTTGAGCAGCAAAGCAAAGCTGCATTATTAGGTCCAACACGGCTAATTTACATAGTGGTAGTACCTCTCCATTGGAAAAAAAAAGGAGTATGAAGTAACAGTTCACATCAGTTGCTTCAGCACATTCAACTAGAACAACTAGTTAGAACACTGTCATGCTCTGAACCATGCAGAGGGGATATATTACTGAAAAGACAGGATATGTTGGCTGAAGAGACAGATTTGTACAGGCTTCTTGACGATAAACAGCTTTAAGGATCACCTTTTCAGACAGCATCTGAAAGCACAAAAATTTTTACTCCAGGCCACTTTAGCAATAATCATCCAGACTCACAAGATTAAGTCTGGTATGGAGCAGTCCATCTTTATGTCCTGCTGCAAGAATATTTCTCCCAAATCATTCACTTCCAAAAAGCCTCCCAACTCAGCATCATCAACAGTTACATCAACAGGCATGACGCTGGAACACGGAAAGACTGCAACCAGAAGTACCCATGACAACTTCAACATCAGTTTGCGGAAGGATACTGGAAGGAAAGTTTGTGTAAAGGAAATGGAATCTCCTCTTTTAGGTATCAAGCATCTACCCTGTTTTCAAGGCAGAGCACCGTACCAGAGATCTCAGTTTAAATTTGTGTAGGGACGCTTTTGGCTTTCTAGGCCGTTTAGTCTGACAGCAGTCCAACCTTTTGGAAAGGGCAGTGGAAAAAGTGTTTAAACATTCTGTACCTGAAAAGATTCTGCCCACCAAAAAGCTTAATTTCAGAGATCAGTCATACCTAAAGCCTTGCTCTTCTTGTAATTTAGGTTCAAACAATAAGTTTTCAAAAGTATTTTGCCCTCTCAGAAGTGCCAAAACTGAACAGTTTGCAGCTCTACACAAGACCTTCCTCTGCTCCCCATAACTATGAAACAGATTGGTCTTGCATACAGAGAGTACACGGCCACATGTGATAGTGAAATGTAGTACAAGAGTCTAGTAAGTCTTGCAAAGCTGACTAATGCAAAGGTTTTGATTAGCCACCAGCTAAGACAGTCTACTGCAAAGACAGCAGCTACTAGCACATAATGTTCACAAGGAAGGTTCCATAACTCCCCAAGAAGCTTTGAAATGATCTTTCCTTTAAATCACAGAGGAGCACAATCTCCTGTAGGGAAGGCAAGAGATGGCCACTGCTCAATGTCTGAGGTCTATTTGGGGGCGAGAGGGATGCTAAGATGGTTTTTATCCTTTCTGTTTCCACCTTCCAAATACCCCAACACCACCACAGAAGCCTGAGTAAGCAAAGTTTGAAGAACACGCATGTTCACCATCTCTTCCTTCCCTCCCTAGGGCTTCTCAGCAGACTAAACTGTGGGTTTCCTCTCTAAAACAGCAAAATTCCAGTACCTGTAATTAAGGCAATAGCTTCCTGCTGTGACTATTCCAGACATTGCCATCTGAGTCCTTCCCATTAAGGTTACCCATTCAAAAACCTCTCTAATGTCAGAGACAAGAAACAGCACAATAGTCGGTGATGGGACAAGCTGATTAGATGTAAGCAAGCCTGAGCTGTCTTATCTCAGCATTAAACAGCTGCCAGTACTTTCACAGTTCAAAGGCAAGACAAAAGCTGTACAGTGAACCTACCCTCCCAACATACCACAGTCATCATAGGTCCTCATAAGTCAACATGCCTTCTAAATAAGTGTTTAATATAAACATTTGTACAGTCACTTAATTCCTGGTGAACCAAGCTATTTGATGTGGGCCACAGAAAGCTCCCATGACATCAATGGAAAGTTTCCAATTAGGAAACCAAGTTTGAAACACATTAATAGAACTTAAATGGGGGGGGGGTGGGGGGGGCAGGCAGGGAGAAGCCTTGTAGAAACAGTCAAAAGGTCTGCTCTTAAGAAAGATGCACTCAGTATACTTAGGAACAAGCACAAAAGATAAGCTGCCTTACTTTTTTAGAGTTTAGTAAGAGTTGTAAAGATAAGCACAGTTATGGTTAGTTGCTCCTTTCAGTATCTAAGCTTCTGTCTTTTCTAAGGCTGGTCAGTCTTAGCCAAAGTTCAACTGTTTTTCGGCTGCTACTTTAGAGGAGGCTTTGCCAAGATTTGCTGTGTACAAGCATCAACTTGAAAGCAAGAAGGCCACTGCCACCTACCATTCAATGCACCACAGCCTCCCCAAACATGGAATAGATGTAAACTGTCTAGAATATCTAATGTCTGGAATATCAAACAAAGCCACCACATCCAACAGTATTTTCGTCCCTTAAAAAACTTACACCAGAAAAAAAACCCTTACCTTGCAGTTTTATTTCTACAGTCAATTCATTATGCTACTACCTCTAATACTCAATGAAAATATAAACTGAAGTCACACTACACATCCATCCCCTACAGATAATCCCAGTGCTTTGGTGACACCACACTAGGACTCGAAAAAGCTGGCTAGAGATATTCACCTTGGATAGACGCATCTAGGCATGTATTAATTGGACCATACAGCTTTTCTATCAGACTTGCAAGCAAAAATGGGTTGCATTCACCAACCTGCAAAGCCATCTCTTTCACTGCTGCCAGCCTGCCACCTGCTGGGCCACCTGCTTTGTCCCCTCAGGCCTAAGGGCAGGACTTCCATTTGATACCTGTTCAGCACCACAACACTGGGTCAGACAGGATTTCCATGACAAGTTTGGTTTTTGTGGTTGTCTTGGACACGCCAAAACAAGCTTTAAGAGTATACTGAACACTGCATTAGCACAAAAAACCATCTCAACAGTAAAATCCCTGATGAGCCTTCTGCTGTACTGTTTTGCACCTTGAAATGGAGATAGCCATGACGCCAAGCGTTCCTGCAAGAACAGTCTAGACTGGAGATCAGCTGGCACTTCTTTTGAATGTTTGAAGACAGCCTAATCCAAATAACATAAGAGCACATGCCTCCGAAAAAGTACTGGTTATAATACCACATCCTTTCTCTTCACCTTAATGACCATAAGCTTGAAAACCATTCTCCTCTCTCAAATACACAGTGGGATTTGTCAGTCTTAATATATGGTCTACAGCACACTGCTTTCCAGCGCCCACTAAGTTGCAAGAAATCTCTTCCTACTTAAAGCTCTAAAAGCCATTCAATTCTTGTTTCGTACCAGAAATAGCCAAACCAGTAACAACCACCCTTCTCTACTTTCACACAGCCCAGCTGAGGATAAGCCATATCTCTTATCTTGCTCTTGTATGTTCCTGGATGCATACCAAAAGCCATGCCATCCCTCTGGCCCAAAGCCCAAACCTGCTTCTGCCTACTAAGCTTAGCCAGGGGACACTGCACATGTCCCATCAGTGTGCAGTCAATGGAAAACCCATTTCCCCCCCACCGTTAATGAGCTGCCATGTGGTTGTGCCCACAGCAGCAAGCTGAGCTGTTCTACCGGGCTCTGGCTGGTAAGGGAACCCCAGCGTGCACTTACAACCATATCCCTTGTCCTGGTTTGAGCAACACAGGATTAATTTCTCTTTCAGTAAGGTCTCTTCTAATGCTTGGGAAAACTGCATTTTTACAAGACTCTAGTGTCTAAATTTGTAAAAAATATTTACTTTACAGCCAGCTATGGTATTTGGGTTTCAAGGTCTCAGTGTTTTTGAGCTAGCCAGGTGTGGGGACATAGCTTCCTACTGATAGAATTGGCTGAGTACAATCTGTGTGTATTTTATATTGGTATCAGGACAAATATTGGTTCTTTAGTATTATTAATGTTAATTATTTAGCATTATTCTATTAAATCTGTTTATATTTCAACCCTCAGGTTTCCTTAGTTTTCCCTGATCCCCCTTCCCAGGTAGGGAGGTGTCATCGGGTGATAGAAAAATTGTCTAAATGACAATAAATTGTTTTGGGTTCTTCAAACCATAGCACCCTACATCAAGGGACAAAGATTGAAGGCACTTCATGAGTCACAGCCAAATTCATTTTTGGAGAAAACGTACACAGCAGAAAGCCCTTACAGAAAAAATACCAAGTACGTATGCAGGTACACCTAGCAGCAAAGATTCTCCTCATCTGAAACTAATAAGCTCAGTAAAACAGCAGATCCACTGGAGTTCCTTGTAGGCAAGCATCTGGACATATCTGCCATGCGGGAGTGAGACAGCATACTCTGCCAGCTTCCCCTAGTGAAATGGGGCACTGCTCTGGCCATGGAGCAAGCAGGAGGGTAGCTGCACAATCACAGCCTGCCTGCAGACATGGGTTATTGCTCCTTCCAGGCTCTCCAGTCAGGTGTCCCCTCCCACTCAAAGTGTTGACACCCAAAGCTGTGCCTCTTGCAAATCCAGTTTAGTGTCCACACACCAGGCTTTATCTGATTACTCAGATAAAGCCTCAGGATCTGATGTTATTCATGCCAAAAGTGCAGATTTGGGCCTGTGTGGGCACATACAACCTGCCCCTTCAACAGTCTCACTAGGAGGCAACATCTTACAGCCACTTGGCATGCCTCATACCCAGAGGATCAGAAGCATGTGAGGAACCTCAATAAAACAGGAAAGATTCAGCTGAGGAATGTGTAGAGTGACCCTTCCAAGAAAGCTTTCAGTTCCTTCAAAAGCTGCTTCTTGCAAACACCAAGTTAAAAACATTAAACTATTTAGCAGCTTGTTGGTCCTTGAGTAGATCACCTCAAAGTCAATTCAGACAGATATCAAGAATGAACTACAATATCCAAATTCCAGGTTGAACCTCAGCCACTGAAATGGATGCACATTGAAAAACTTAAGATACACACTTTGCTCTTTCTTCTTCTCCCCATCCCAACATACAGCAAGTCAAACCCACAACCTGGAAAACCAGTAGCATATTTTACATGCTGGTCTGCCTTCAGTCCCTGGATTTTCACTATTACCCAAGCTCACAGCTACTTGACAGCAGATTAGCTGCCTCTTTTTAACTCCTACACAGCAGCTGCGCATTGGCAAGACCGCGTGCCACATACCTAACCTTGCAGCAATATCCTGCTGGAAACAGTGCCATGTGTGCAGCCCTCCTGCCCTTTTCCTCTTGGGCTGCAAACTAAGCTATGCTACCAAGATCTAAGAGATGCAAGTGCCTGAATCAACACCAGAGTCAAGTCTGAGGCTGAAACCACTTATAACTGCCTGTCTGATCCCTGTCACAAGAGGGACACACAGCACTCCAAAAAAGCTGTGAGCTAACGGGGAGGAAAGCAATGCCCTGGCTCACAAAAAAGTGAAACATGTTCATTAGATTGATTCACTCCCACCCCTGGCTCCATTTTGTTCCAGCTGGAAGTGCACAACATACCACATGGAAAACCCCGGAACATTAGTAGTGAAACTGTGTGGGACATCAGGCAAGGAAACCAAGTGTTCAGGCCAGTAGAGCAGAACCTCAACAGCAAGCTGCAGGGTAACAACACAGCCCTGTCTGCAGCAGCTCATGCCTATCATACAACCCCAGAACAGAAAGTCCAAGCAACTTCATTTCCTGCCCATAGGAGTCAAGCCAGGTACTTTCTGGATTCACACCGGCCCCAACAAACCTCTTTTCAGCAGAAGTGTCAATAGGTTTCTTCTCAACAGTTCATAGGAACTAGGAAATAAATGCTAATTTCTCCCAGTTCAGCTTAGCCCTTACCAGCTAGTCCATAAAGTTTTAGGTATTTCTTTACATGAGCGCCACTTGAAACTTCAACTCCCAGGTGTAGTAGTGCCCTGAGATTAGTATAGAACGAAGCAATCCCTCCCTCATTGTCCAAGTTCAAGAACATGACCAGTTTAGCCTTTAAATAGCATGAGGAGACCATCTATCAAACAGATAGCCCACACGTAGAACTTCTGACAACACAGAACCAACTCCAACCATTCCACAGACCCAGCGTCCCAATTCCTCCATAGAACAGACCAAGGACAACTGTTCGGAAGCATTTCAAGGGTCATTATTCTCTTCTCACTGAGAAGTAATGCTTCTTTCCCTGCACACAGCTCACTAGGCTACACCACTACAGACCAGGGATCCTGAAGCACTGTATGACAAGGAGTTAGCGTATCTAAGGAAGAACTGCACTTCAGCAAACTCCAGGACTTCCTTCAAGCCTCCAAATACTGCAGTTGGAATCCAGGCAGTTTTCACATCCCTACTTAATGTACAGTTTAACTTCCAAAAGGCCATTCAAACCATAAGTTATCCACAGTGAAGTTCTCAAAAGTTTAAACTAAGATTTTCTAAACATCTGAGACCAATGTAGCCTTCTCATGTGGAACAGCTTGGCCTTACCCCTTGCTTGCTTTTCTTGGCTGTTTACCATCTGTGGCTCACGTTCTTTAGAACTAAGTTGTTTCTGCAATTTTTGTGCAACTGAGTGCCTTTGTACATTTATGGTGTCAAGGCCCCATCTGGGATCTCCTCAGGACAGATTCCTGACTTGATAACATACCAGCTATCCAAAGAAAGCAGTTTGAAACTAACATCTACACAGCTGCTCTGACTTACAAGCTTCATCAAATTCCCCTCCCAGACTAAAAGAAAAAGCCCATGTTTGGTAACTCCATTCAGACATTACCACCTTCTGCCTCAAAGCTCTCGAGTCAAAAGTTGCTGCTCTCACTTTGAAATCAGGCAGATGGCGGTGTTTTTTTGGTTGTTGTTTTTTTTTTTTTTTTTTTTTAAAAAGTAAAAAGCTTTCTCCTCCCAGGGAAAGTTTTGCAGGTTAAAAACCTTACCATTACACAATAGCAGCGCTGCTTCACTTCAAAGTCTGTCTTGCCATGTTCTAGAAGAGGAAAAGCTAGCATAGCCATAAGACAAGAAAATGTTAGTGGATAAGACTCTCCAGGGTTAAAGAAAAAAGATACGGCAAGGGCAGATGGCTATTTCTCTATTAAGATCAGAAAAAGATGTTAATCCAGAAACCCTTGAAGTTGAAGTTCAATGCTGCTTAAGCATAACACACAAAACCAGAAGGGAGGATGGCAAGACATCTACCACATGAATGAAACACCAGGAAGTCGACGGCATGCTAAGCCTCCCTCTCCTAGCTGTGGCACTTCCACACTGTGGACGGAAAAGACATTTCCCACCTTTTCCATGCCACTGCCAGAATCCCCTGCATCATAAATCTTTTCTATTCCAACTGCCTTGATGAGCCCCAGGGTAGAGCCCGTTAAATAAAACCTTGTATTAGTATCCATCCTTGCCAAAGGTGATCAGACAAGAAAAGCGTTAGCTTTATTTTCTCCCTTTTTAAAAACCCCAAAGCAAAATGTTGAGTGACTGAAGCAAGGCCACACATCAAGTCAGATGCACAGAAAGGATTAGCCCACAGCTGTCCCTGGCTTGCAGCCCTACACTCATCCCTCTAAGCCACAGTCCCTGGGGCTCACACGATACTGTCACATTGCCACAAGCACCAGCTGGCCTGGAAAACGCTGGACCTTAAGCCCAACCCCAAGCATGACAACATGTGACAAAAAGAACTGTACCCAGCAGTCATGAGACAGCACCAAGCACTCATCTTAATAGCCAGCACTTGCATCTGCTCATCCCAGTGGTCCAGGCCCAGAGCCCAGACAGAGTTAACATGCTAAGAAATGGGTCTTCCCTCTGTACTCTTTCTAAAGAGGGGGCTCTGCAAAGGCAGCCTGCAGCACGCAGGCAGTCCATTGGGCTGGGACAGTTTAAGTTTTACTCAGTTTCAGCTCACCAGTAAGACATTATTCATGGTTCAGCTGACTGTTCTGTCAGTACCCTTACTCACTGCCTCCCCATGCTTGGGGTGGACCTCAATATAGCATCCAGCTCACACTACATCTATTTTACTAGGGAAAATCTGCTCATTTCCTTCCCTTAAATGCTACAAAGTTGAGGCAACTTGTGCCACCCCACAGCTACAGAAGAAAGCAGCTCCTGTACCCAATTAACATCCAGAATGAACATTTAAATCACATTCACTGTATAAAAAAAACCCCACTCTTTAGTCACACAGTGTTTCCAGATGGGCAACTCTGGAGCATCACTAACTCCTGAGCCTCTTCAAAAGTCAAACGCACACTAGCACAGCCTGCTTCCAGAGCTCAGACAGGTTTGTTGCAAGATCACACTGCACCCCTGTTTCAGGCAGATGGTGACAGGTTGTCTACTGTCTAGCTAAGAAGTCACTATTACAAAGTTGCTGGCTTTTAAATCCCCCATAATAGGATGCATTTGAAACAGACATTTTGGTTGACATGAAGAAGCCCTCATATTTCAAGGAGAAGCATCCATCCAGACTGACTGACTGCAAGGGAAGGAAGTCAAGCCTTGCCTATGAAGACATACAGGCATTTGTTAGCACTTGGGTACTTGGCCAGTCATTCCAATCACTGAACAAGAGGAATCACTGCCACCAAGAATGTCAATTCCTGTAACTAAGTCAGGGAAGAATTGCCAAACATATACTTAACAACACTGGCAAGACATGTGTTTGAGTGTTTACTACAGAGTTGCAAGCTTATCAGGGAAGCTAACTAGAACAAAAGTAAGTCAGTGAAAGAGCTAGACTGACAGCCAGCCATTCTCTTGCTCTCAAACTTTCTCCTCGTGACATTTATGTGAAGCAGTTTGTGCAGAGACACAGCAGAAGCTAAGTGTTTCAGCCTGTCCTTTGGTGGAAGTATCAGGGCAGATAACAGATTGTTCTTGACCTCTCAGCTGCGAGGCAAGCAGAAGCAGACATACAAGAACATCATACAAGTTCTCCCAATGGTATGCACCAAACCAGACAGCCTGGTTTCCAGTAGCACGCTCATATCCTTCAGACAACTTGGTTTGCCCTTCTTTCCTCTCATGTGTAAAACAAGGCTGCATCTCAGTCACACTCATCACTACATTTATACATTCTATTTAATTTCTACAACTCACTGTAATTCCTCCGGGAAGGGATCCTGCCATGCAAACGAGTGAGTTTCCTTCAGTCTCCTATCATACTCCGTTGCCCAAGACGAGTGCTGGATCTTACCAAGACAGATCCATTATATATTCTTTCCAGGCTTGATACTACTTCACCCAAAGTATGATCACCTGGAAGAGAATTTCCTGGTCAGTGCAACAGACCGATTTACTTTCACCCAGGATCTTCCAAAGCATTACCTATGAGGGCAGAGAAGTACAGAGTTAAAAGGAAATCTATGAACCCCTTTCCTACTTCTTCTAAAGAGGTGGCACTGCTTTAGTGGTCCCTGAGGGAGCACAGTTAACAGTGGTACTTTTTCCCCCCACCATGTGTTTGGAAACTGGTACTTTTAAGCTAGGTTCTCACGCTCAGTAGAGTGCTTGGCCATCTCCTGTAGCACATATCCCATCTTTGCTAAGGATAACCGCACGCACCCCACATCCTCTCCAGAAGTTATTTATTGAAGCAGTGGCAGCTGTAGCAGTTACTCACATGGATTAACTCAAGGGAAGATTCTTTTTGTTGCTCAGAGCAATATAGTAACTGGAAGTGAGTCAACACCTTGACATCAGCCCATTCTGCGATGACCACCAGCAAAGCAGTCCAGTGACTGCAGCTTGTAACCTTGGTTCTCAGACACACACTCCCTTTTATTCTGCAGGCATTACACAGCTTTGTCTGGAAGCAACTAGTGTCTAACTTATATCTTGCACCAGCAGCTTAACTCACTACATCACATCACATGCCTGCAGATACAAAGAAGCAGGGCAGCAATTTCACAGCCAGCCATGTCCACCAACCTTTGGTAGAATCAACGTTAGGGAAACTCATACCAAAACAGAGCTTGTCAGTATAATCCATGCAGGTCTAGTATGCTGTTTCTCCACTGCTATAATTCCTCATCGCTCTACTAATTAATATATGTACAAGGCTCCTTCCACAGGACATGAAGATAAGCACAGCCCCGCTGAGGCCATCTCATTGATACTCCCTGCCAACACCAGTTAATCCTCACTCCCCTTGTCAACACAAGCCCTCAGTGACTCCAGACTCAGTCAGTACATGTATACCACAGTCCAAAATTACAGGCACAGCTTGCACTGGGCTACCAGAGCTAGCCTACCAGCTGCCAATTCTAGTGTATTCAGTGGCTCCAGCCACAAAATTTGACTGAGACACAAACCTCAGACAGCCACAGACGACGCTCCCTTCCAGATCTTATATTCTTCAAAAACTACATTGTGATTTGGAAGATTAATTGTCAGCATGGTCTGCACTCATTCACAAAGCCTGACACACACAGTGTCCCGACGGGCTCACTAGCTACAGATTTTTAATTCTCATAACTTCATGAATTCTTAATTAGGCCTCGCAAGACAGACTTGACAAGACAAGCCGCCCTTGCAGACGACTTTCACTTTTTCTGAGGAAAGGAAACGAAGGGGACCAGGGAAAAAAGGACACAGGACAGCAACAAGCAGAGCACATTTTCCACATTCAGCACCTGGGAGCAGTGAACTGACTCCACACAAATGCAGCACACATCAGCCAGCCAGTTCCTGGAACACAAACCCACATTTCAGAAGTATCTAACATAAGTTTACAAACAAACTCCAGCCCCATTATAGTGCACTTCAGTAACCTCTACAGCAGAGGAGCGAGGCTGCAGAAGCCTGCTGCTGATGTACTGCAACAAGACGATGCCCCCCAGAGGAATACACTGCTGAGGTCCACCCCATGTCTTCAAGGGGGGAGAAGAATAAATTGCTGGTTTACTCATCCATCATCACAACTACTGAGCGCCGTGCCAGGGCCAGTGGCCAGGCACACTGACAGAGCAGGGAGGAGACAGGCACAGTAGCCACTGGTTGGTCAGGGAGGAGGCTCCTCCACAAGCCAGTTAAATGCTTCTCAGCATCGCCGTTCACATTATAAACAGTAGCACAGCTCCATCACATTCCCAGTAGTCCCTTATCAACTCACTCAGAAATATCCTTCCTCGTAGGCTGGGATAGCCACTGTGACCCCCTCCATCCTGTAGCCAGATCTCTTTTACTGCAAGCCACTGGAACTCCACATAGTTTGGCGCTGGTAATTTCGCAGTCAACTTGCGCCCAGCATCTCTAAGCTGCTTACGCTACTGTGCTTTGCAACGCAGTCTGGTGTAGAAATCAGACATCAGAGGGGTGGGAAAAGCAAAGATTGCTTACAGAACAAAAGGTTCATAAATTCATCCTGCATCGCTGTCAGGAAAAAAAAGAGCTGATCTTTCTCCAAGGTAGCAACTCCCATTTTTACAATCATTTTGTAAACTTCCTTATCTTGAGCAACGGCTCAGACAATTCATAGGTTTCTAATCAGGCACAGCCACCACCAGCCATCAGACACACTGACCACCCACTCCTCAGTCAGGTAATACGGAGAACAAACAGCATACTTCAGCACAAGGCTACAGTAAGATTCATCTCTTCTTGTAACAACAGTCTAGGTCTTCAGATATAGGACTATATAAGTTCCCATTGTATTAGCATAAGTTTATGTCATAAAAAACCAGACATATTAATTAGACCTTGCGAGGTGCGCGCCAGAGACCACCACTGTAACCACAGACACTGAACAAACAACCTGACTTCCTTAATGAGTTGAAGATCTCTGAACTGACATTATCAGTGTTTGCTTTTCAAATCCACACGCAGCTACGCCAGCTGGCCCCTGGCAACCGCCCATCTCACGGCATCCCGACCACAGCCCCCGGAGCCTTCCCAACGCCGGCAGCCCGTCAGGCCCCGTCGCTGGCTGGGCCATGGGGTGCCCTGTTAGCCCTTGGACTTCGGGCCCAGCCGACACCCTCTCCCCAGGGATGGGGCCTGCCATGCCGTGGCCATCACGGGACGGTGCCCGAGACACCCGGCGCTGTGCGAGCACCTTCCAGCTTGGCCTCACCCCGGCCTGGCGCTTGGTGTTGTTTTGGAAGCTGGCACCGATTCCGGGCAGCTTGCGGGGCCAGGCGAGGAGACCCGCTCCGCGCCTGCGGGGAACCGCGGAGGAAGGCAGGGAAGGAGGGAGGCGGAGGCCGCGGCAGCCAGCGCCCGAGGCGCGCAGCCGGGGCCGGCGACCGCCGCCCCGGGGAAGGGCCGCCGCGGAGCCGCCCGGGCCCGCGGGCACCCGCCTCGCACCGCGCCCGCCCCCGCCCGGCTCCTACCGTTCCCGGACCATGGCAGCGGCCGGGCCGGGCCCCGCCGGAGGCTGCTCCCGCGGGCCGCCGAGCGCAGCGCCCGCCCTCTCCTCCGCCGCGGCGGGGAGGCCGGAGCCGCAGCGCCCCAGCTCCTCCCGGCGCCAGGCGCGGCAAGCGGGGCCCGGCCCGTCACATGGCCCAAATAGCGCCCGGCGGCGGCCCCGCTCCGCCCCCGGCCTGGCCCGGGGCGCGGCCCGCTCCGCCCGGGCCCCGCTGCCGCCCCGCCCCGCCGCGGGCAGCCCCGGGGCGGGGAGCGGAGCGGGGCGGGGAGCGGCCGGGGGGCGGTGGAACGGTCGGGGCTGGAGGCGCAGCCGGCGGCGGGGAGCGGGAGGAGGAGCGGCAGCGTCGGGCCCCGGCATACAGGCCCCGTCCCCGGCAGAGCCGGCTCCCGCCCGGGCCAAGGGAAACCCCTAACGGCCGGCGGTGTTTCTGGGTGAAATCGGGCTTGTTTAATTCTCTAGTGGCTCGCTTGCTCTAAGGATGGCTGAAAATAGCAGCCGGTTTCAGGCGTCGCGCTGTTTGTTTCTTTGTGGACGATCTTTTTAATGAATTGCATCCTCGGGTTCTGTATGCATTGGCACGATCTTGCAGTATTTGCGTTACAAACACTCCAGGGAACGTGTGTTTACTTTTTTAAAACTTGTTTATGAAAATAAATAAGGGAAATAACGATTCTGTTAATTTCGGTCTTGTCTTCAAAAACTTTTTGGACAAAATTGACCCAGTAGTGTGTCTTTGAGATGATTCATTTTTCAGTATTCCCAGACAAAAAGAGTCTGTCTGTAGCAATACTGCTCGGAGGTATAAGCCAGTGGATTGTCATAAATTAAGCAAGCCATATTGCATGGGATACCTCCAAGGACCACCTAAGAGCTGCAGGAAGTGGTATGAGTGATTCAGGAGGTGGCAGGCTGCCATCTGAGTCAGTACGGAACGAATGCCCCTGCACGCTGCTCAAGTTATTGTTCCGCGGGGTTGGACATTTAACACTGGGCCTTGACCAGTTCTCATCACTAATGGTCTCGTGGCACATGTGAAAAAAAGAGCAGGGTTAATTTGTGTGTCCTCATTTTTATGTCCCTGCTTCCAGAGGACTTTGCTTTCATCTCGGCTGAACTTCATTTCCAGCACAGGCCTTAATTCAAACGAGGTTCAACCATAAATGTGCAAGTGCATTCTCCTCACCTACCTTTTAATTAGATGGGATACTCAGCCATTTTTCTCCTGGCTGTGCTCCTCGTAGGGAGCAGGGAGGTGAATAGTGAGGAAGATGATTCCGGGGTGTATACGTGTGCTGGATCTCTGGGGAGGCTGGCGGAAGGAGGTATACTCTGCTGAGAGCTGAACAGGCTTTTTGTCACATTTCATGGGCCATATATTAATGTACAACTTAGTTATACCAGTGCTTACAACGAAAAAAATCCTGCAGCTGCAGATGGGATGAAGTGAAATTGAATGGTCCCCAGGGCCATAAGCTCCCCGCTGGTAGGTTATTCCCTCTGTGAGGTGGTCACCGCAGGACTTTCAGTGACTTACAGTGGGGCAGGGTCCAGTGCTGAACCCACTGAACTGTCGGAAGAAGTCAGAAGAAATTAACCTAATGCGAAGGGCAAGGTGGGGTAGCCGGCCTGCTGAATGCTCCCCTCCTCCTCACCCCTTTCAGGCCATGCAGTCAAAAAAATCCCAAAAGAGGACTTTAGCCAATGCAGGGAAAGAAATTCTGTTGAACTGCGTGGGACAGTGCATGCATGTCAAGTTGTTCATATGTGCTTTCATATCTCTGCAGGACTGAGACACTAATTTGTTAAGCATATTTTGAAGTCCTTGGGGAATAGTTGCTCTATGCCAGTGATTGTGGTTCATTAAAAAACACATTCACATTAGATTAAATTTATTACTCTAGCTGACCAGAAACACCAGAGAGTTTGTAGATACAGCACAAATATGTTCTTTCACACCCTGAAAGATTGAAATAGGCGAAATTTTATGTTAAATAGATACATACTTGTGTAGCTTTTTCAAAACAACTTTGGTTTGACATAGTCCTGCTCCCATTTAAGTCAATTTTCCCCAATAATTTCAGCAGAAGTTCTTCAGCAATAGTTTCCCGAGCGTGTTGTAAAAATCTCCCCCTTTAAGCTTTTCCTGCAGATTACTGTTCAGTTCTTGGACAGTTAGCCAAAACTAGGGGGCCATACTCACCCAGAGACCCTGTAGATACTGCCCCGAGGGAGCTGAGGAGGGATTCTGATGCTGCAGAATCCCAGTGTTTTCTGTCAGCACACTTGCAGCTTGTATGTGAATCCAACTTTCTTTGTGAAGAGTTCTCCCAGTTGATCTCCACTGTTCAGAAGATCCACTGCTGCTCTCCTGCCAATACCAAAGATGTTAGAGGAATGTGCCAGGCATACATTAGCCTGGAATGAGAGCCAGACAAACTGAAGTGCTGTCTAGAGAAACTCCAAAACTGCTTAGAATTGGAGCTCTGTGGACCAAATCTTCCTTTACAGTAAATCAATCTAATCTACTACACCTACTAAAGTACACCTACTCTAAATGCTTTGTTTCATTACTGCCAAGGTGGGAAATTGCTGTAACATGAGAACCTGACTGGTGGGAGTGGGGCAAAGGCTAGCATGGATTCATAATCTAGAAAGGCAGAGGGGAGGCAGCGGTTAATTAGTTGGCTGACAGTAGCTCTTGATGTCTAGAGATGTGGATGTGGAATTTTCCTCTTACCCTGAGACCTTTTCCGGCCCACCTGCCGTGACCCAGGGGAGTAACAGAGCAATGGCCAGGGCCAGGGTCCTGAGGGAAGCCCAAAATCTCGCTTGCGGAGACTCAAAAGCAGGTTCTCCTTGGCCTGCCTAGCCGTAGCTCCCCAGGGTCTCTTAAATGGTCAGCACAGCATGAGCACCTTCTGCAGCAGCAGAGACATGTCATCACCGAGTCCGAGAAAGTGGTGAATGATGTCTGAGAACTGTACAGGAAACTCAGCAGGCTTTAGTCTGCCTGTGAATTCAGCTGCTCCACCACAGCCATGTTACCTGTCCCTGCCTCCCAGCACTGGTCAGCACGATGGCCCGTTATCTCTCCTGAGCACCTTGCAGCACGTTGTCATTGCCAGATATGAGCTGCTCTGTCTGAGGGCTACTCAGTGTCTTGCATTTTCTTGTGCGCTAGTTCCAGGTGTGCAAAGGTTTCCTGCCCTAACAGAGATCCCTGGTTTTCACAGTGAGAGGGAGAAATGGGGTGGAGGAGGTACAAGAGCAGCAGGGAAGGTGGAGGAAACCAGAGGTGACAAGTGCTGAAGCAGAACTTTTCAGCTTTGTGGTGGCTTCTCGCCAGATGAGATCACAGCTCCTACGGAATCTTGTCTCCTTTTATTTCCTTAATATTTGACTTTCTTGCTTCCTTAAGAAGTAGGAATTACTAATCTTCAATCACTTGGTTTGAATACTGTCTACATCTCAAACAACAATGCAAACAGTGGCCGAGGGGGGTGGCTGACATATGTCAGTGTTTATGGCCAGCAACAGAGTCCCTCTAAGCCTGTTTGGAAAACTAACTGTGGCTGGAGCCTGGATTAGAAGAGACTTTTCCAGCTCTCATCCTTGTGAATTTATGCTAACATTATTAAAAGGGAGGTGCGAGGGGGAATGACTTGGCATGCCTCCTTTTTTGTGTTCAGCAGTCAGTATTGTAGATTATATGGGGTCTGGAAGTGGATGAGCACCCACCTTCTGAAAAATGGGTCCCTTTTGAATTTCTGAAGTTAAGCATCTAAATCCTTTGTAAGAGCACGGACTGTCAGGCTGGTACAGGCTTTGTAGATGTGCTTTATGCCTGTCTGAAACTAACCTTGCAGCAGAAGGCTGGTGGACTGTAGCAAAAAAAGGAGATCCTTTTGCTTTTGTATTTGGGGGTGTGTGTATGTGTATAAAGACAAGCAGGCAGAAAACATGCAGCTTTCTGTGCCCTGGGGAGAGGGGGGGAGAGAGAGAATAAACACTCTGCCAGGAAACACGGAAACACGTACGTGCTGCATGCAGGCTCTGCCTGTGGGAATTAAGGGAGACAATGCAACAGATAGTGAACAATGAGCGTCTGTAATGTACAGCAACAAAGCCAAAGTAACCCAGTGTGCCGCAGAACAGAGAAAGAGACTGTTAAAACAGTAGCCTCATGAGGTAGAAATCCTGCCAAGCCTGCTTAGAGGACAATCAACAAGCCCTCCTCATCTGGAAGAGGGCTCAATGTGGTGGAAAAGGGAGTCAAAGAGAGTGGGATGGAGGAGGAGAAAAGAGGCGTCCCCAAGGGGCCCTTTGCAGGAAAAAAAATAGTCATCTTCCTTTTAGTTTCTTTTTGTGAATTCGGATCTCAGCACAGTCAACACACCACTTTGAGCAGTGCCAACACAAATAAATGAGGCTGTCGAATGAAACGGAACTGTTTATCATAAACAGAGTAGAATCCAAGGATTTTGCTTTACGTTTACCTGGAAAGCAGGGGCTCGCTGTGATATCCCCTGTCACTGCTCCTTTGCCTTTCCACTTCAGCATAGGGTGCTGTGTGTGAAGTGGCCTGACTTAAAGAATGGGATATATGTAACTCTGGAGCGCTTGGATACGGAAAATACTCCACAAACTTAATGAAGGCACGTGCCAGGAGCCCCCCCTTAAAATCACAGTAACTTTACTGGCTAACAGAGATGTCTGCAATAAAAAGCAGACATTATAACACTCCTTCTGCTTATTGCACTGTATGTCGCAAGCCTGCATGAAGGGGGCAAAGCACATGGTTGCAGTCTGTGCATGGGAAGCTATTGGGAGTGGGGAAGAAGAAAAATGACTTCCTTGCCTTTTTAATGGGGTGACACGAATGGAAAATAGTAGCAACCAGGATAATACAGGACCAGCAGCTGTGGAGACGCTCCTGGGAGAGCAGGCTGGCCAGAGCGCTCACTGTGCCACAGGAGACCAGCGCTCATCTCTGCGCTGTGTGTGGCTCAAGGAACAGCAGCAAAAGCCTTGGTGTCAGAGGCCAGCTCTGTTGGTCTGTGCCTGCAGAAAAAGCTCCCTTTGCAGGACAGGGCCGGGAAAAGTGGTTCCCGCCAGCTCCTGCAGCGTGAGGAAGCAGCACCCTCTGCTGCTGGCGTGCCTGCCTCCAAAGCACCTTTTCAGTTACAGACACCTAAGACCTGCCAGAGAAAAGCCCAGGAAAAGTGTCTGCAGCAATTTCCCTCTGCAAGTCAAAACGCTGCAGCGTGTGTGTGGTTTGTTTGTCAGAGAGTTTGGTCATGTCAAAATACTGCTGTTGGGAAAGGAGATGCCAGGCAGCGTCTGCTTGCAGCAGATAATAGCAATAAGAACAGGGTTTGGCTTTGTGCTGAAAAGATCTTGACTGCTGCTGTTCCCAGCAAGTACTTTGGCTCATATTGTTTGATGAACATGACTCGATACACACAATGCTGTAGGATAAAGCTCTCCAGAGCCTTCCTCCGGCCTCTTCCAAACATTTCATATCCCCATGAGGCAGCTAATTTACTATTGCTGCATAGCAAGAGGAAAGGGGAACTCAGGCAAGCAATGTGACTCGCCCACAGTGAATCACTGGCAGAGTCCTGGCCCTTCAGCTCTCTCTTGCTAACCACGGACCAGCGATTCCATGGGGCTGGGAACACAAGGAAGGAGTCCCGACTCCTCCCACCCCAAAGCAATCCTACCATGATGCTGTGTCGCTACCAAACTGGCTCTCTAGAAAGCTGTGGGATGATGCAGGATCCACGCAGTCAGATGAATCCTAGTCACCCATGTTTTTTCCCTCCCTTTTCCTGAGGACTTCTTGCTTTTCCCAAATTTTAACCTCAATCAGGTCTATCCCACAAGCACATTCCCGAATGGTATATGTGCACCTCAGACAGACACAGAGTCCTTGCTCTCTTCCTCCTGTTTCCTCCCTCTCCCTGAATGCAGGCTGCCCTCTTCCCTAGCATCTGTCCCCAGGTTTCCCTTCTTCATGTGGGGAAATAAGCTAAAGTTGGTACTGGATGCAGCTCCAGACCCCCCCAGCTCAGCCAGAGACATATATTTGAGCTCCCATTCCACCCCCCCCACCCCATCTCACGATCTTCTTCAGTAGGGGGGGACCCTCCCCAAATCTTCAGACACACTGTGCCAGCCCATAAAACATGACCCCATAAGAAAAGCAAAGCATGGGGGGGGTGGGGGGTGAAGCCTGAATCCTGTTAAAAATAGGCTGGGATCTACAGAAAAGAACCTGCTTAACAGTTTTTGTCTGTGCGCAGGTCTCATTTCAGCAATGGCAACACTGCTCAGAGCCAAACATCATTCACACAAGACCCAGATTGTTCTGTGGATAAGGAGATGCCTACAAAAAGGGAGCCCTGTTTAAGGAAAAAATGAGGCGATGTCTGGTCAGAGCGCCACCAGGACATAGTTTCTGCGGGAAATTCCTCTCTGTGGAGCAATCTGTCAAAGGAGAGCCAACACGTCCCGCCGCAGGGAGCAGCTGGAGGGCACAGGCCTGGCACGGTCTGCGGCGGTGCTCGCAGGAGAACCTGGTGCTGCATTGCTACAGGACCTCACGCCAGCTCTCTGCAGGGGGAGCAGCTGGAGTGAACTGGATGGATGCACATTACCCACAGACATCTCACAAGGCAGCTTGTTTCGGGAGCACTCTGGCCCCTGAAACATACTATTTTTCATTCGCTCCCCTCCATCTCCTTTCTTGCCTCTTTTTAGGCAACAGCCACGTTTTCAGTCATTTGTAATAAACCAGGGAATAAACCAAATCCCTACTAAGGCAGGCAATGCATCCAGAGGAATAAATCCTACTAAGGATTGCTCTGAGCTGCGGCCAAAGGAGAAGTCAAGCACAACACCAAAAAATATGTTTTGAAAAGCATTAAGACACTGAAAATTCTGCTGCTTTCACCATCACTGCCTCTGTTGCCCATGTTTGGGGAGGATTCCCTAGGCCTGTAACTGCTTGGAGTATCTCTCTTCAGTGATACTCAGTGGTCTCTAAACTAGAATCAAAATGCTTCTGAGCTGCATGGGAAAATACCGTCCCAGCCCTAGGACACGATTGTTAAATCTCCTCACTTGCACAGCCATCTTCAAATGTATGGGCCACTTAAGATAGTTCAGCATCACCAACAGCATCAGAAAGTATCATACACGTGCCCTAGCAATGTACCTGGACACCCAAGGGAGCTCTGGAGAGGATTTGGATGCTGAAAAGACCCACATTGCTTGGCATTATAGAAATGCTCTGCTACATTAACAGCCCAGGGAACCCACTGAAAACACAGCAGTTTCCAGTGCCCTTTCAACCGCATTCAGGGGAACTAGCATTTGTGAATCAGCAAGATTGCAGCAAGAAAACATCTGACTCAAATCCTCCTGTCCTCCTCTTGCCAGGAGAATGAAGCCTTATCCTGGGGCAATGGGATGAAATCGCCGTGCTCCTCCTCCCCTTCCCGGGGCACACTGCACCTTTTCTTTCTGTGTCATGGAGGTGCCAGGTGAGATTTTCCTTTTGCCAAGGAGGAGGTGGCTGGTTGCGGACAGGAAAACTTGGGGAACCAGCTAAACTGGAGACCGAGCCTCCACACTGGGACTCCGCAATGCCTTCTGAGCTGGAGTCATGGCACAGCGCGCTCCCCAGCTTCAACTGCATCAGCCCAGCTCCCAGATCTTGAATAGATTACAGTTAAAAATGCAGCTCTAAAAAGTCTATGTTATTAAGCAACTCTGTACTATGGTGATAGTATCTATGGAAATGCAACTCAGGGAGTAAATGGGGATCAGCGGAGACTTTCTTAAGGCCTGGCGACTGCAGGACCCTGCGTAGTATTGGGCGATTCCATCTTCTCACCTTAAAAGGGCTTTGGCTGTTCCCCTGTTCTGAAAAGTCCTGGCCTTGTTTGGATGACACACACAAAAAAGGGTCAGAGTAAACATTTAAGACTGCTGGTTTCCACACTACACAATTCAACATTGTCCTCTTTGTACAACCAGGACTTTAAAACTTCACTCACCAAGAGGACAGGAAAAAAAACAAAACACAACAACAACAACAACAACAACAGAATGACCATCATCTTTGAAAGAAATTAAAAGACATTTTTGTTAAAAACTATTTATTTTTTTATAAATATAATTCTCTATTCATTACACAACATGAAAGGAATCACAAAACTTTACTCATGGGAAAATAAGATTTTTACAACTTGATTTATAAAAGTTAAAGTGAAAAATGAATTCCAGTGTTAGCATTCTGTAGAACATACAAATAATCATACCATTGAGTTCTAGGAATGCACTTGCCATTTAAAAAAATATTATTAAATCAGTATCAAGACTCACTTATGGGAGAAACAGACTGCAAGAAGTTACTCCATGGAGTTGCTTTTGCAAAGAAAGGTTAATACAAGCTCTCAAGACAGTGCACACCTATTAATAGCTTTCACGAAAATAAAAATAGCACTGCTTCCTTGGCCTATAGCCCAGTGGATTTCTACCCTTCTTCTTGATCAGGTTTGTCATTTGTTTAACCCTTCTTCCCATCCGCAGTCCCTCTCTTGCCTGTCACATATTTTATATATTTAAAAATATTTGGTTTTCATTTGGCAAATGCCGAGTATTAAAGTGTTTAACAGGAATTGTCTGTGTAAAAAGAAAATACAGTTCTAAAAAAAAAAAAAAAAAAAACAAAAAACAAACAACCCACAAACCAAAACAAACCCCAAGCAACTCAGACAGCTATGTTCACCAAGGAAAACACATGTAAGCTTTTAAGCTTTTACTGCATTTTAATAAAATCTAGGATGAATTTTGGGGGAACCCATTAGACCTCACAAATGAGCCCTATTTTCAGCTGCAAAGAACAGCGGCTCTCTGGGAAAAAGTCCACAGGCTTATTTAAAAGTGCAAACAAACCTCTCTAAACCAGTGTTTATTTCCCAAGGTGCCAGCCAAATATTAACAAGAAAGTGGGCAGAAATAAGAAAACACCAATGCCACAGTCATCTGCAAAGTAGTAATGAATTCTGTCATCCATAACAATGTATTCATTCTCACATAGATCAGTTTTTCATTAAAGCTTGTTCCCTCACACCAAATACAGAAGAAGTGGAATTAAGTGAACATGGCTATTTTTGTTTAAAACTGAAAAATTATGTTTCAATTTATGGACGTACCAGACCTAAAACGTCTTCCTCTGCAGAGCTGTTTTGGCCACTGTGGTATATTCTGGAGCCAGTGTTTGCTAGCCCTCATCTACAAAGATAATTACTCCAGAAGAATTATGCCAGTTAAACCCTAGGCATACGCTCTTATTTCAGACCCCACTGTCAGCATATTCACTCGACAGGCAAGTCCTGCAGCAAGGAACCTGCAGTGCTCACCTTCCTCCTGCTTTTTGATGCTGCTCTCCTCCCCTGTGATTTATTTTCACCCTTTGGTGTTTGTGCTGGTAGTTAAGCCTGTAACCATGAAACAGGCAGGAGCAAATTTATTCACCAAAGCCCACAAAAGATGGTTAACCAGGCGGTCAAAACAGACCAGTTAAGGCACTTGTGTCTCTTCTGTCTGAGCTTTTTATCAAGCTGCATTATCACAACTCCCCTCCTTTCTCATGCAAGAGCCAAGGGATGTGCATCTGTACCACTCGGCTCAGCTCAGTCAAATACAGTATGTAAAACGCAGCTTTTCTGGACCATCTGCAAGGTGGGGGAGGGCATCTGCCAGAAATCACAGCCAGTCCCTGAGAATTTGGCCTTTTCCTGCTGCACATAGCTTCTGCCAGGTTATGTTCCCCCTGGCTCTGCTTGCCTAGGGACTGCTGGCGAGTGACAGGCTCTCCGGAGCTTGCTCAGTGCGCTTTTATCTGTGCGGTCAGCAGAGGACAACACTTCTGATTTCTGCATTAAGATAAGCATTATGCTGAAAGGCAACAACTTGGGAACCCAGGAGCACAGGCTGTAGAGACCTGCCCACCTTGCTCCGTGTGCCATCAGACTGTAGCACCTCTTCGTACCCAGATTTGCATCTTCATCACCAGGATTCAGCAGGTCCCTGTGCAGGGAAAGATCTGAAGCCAATGCCTGTTGCCCAGCTCTCCAAACCAAAGTCTCCTTCCTTCCCTATAGGGCAGAATTTCAGGTACTTAAGGGGTCACTGGACTCCTGGGTCCAAGCCGTGGGATCCCAACTTTTCCCTTGTGAGGCCCCGGGGATGTGATGGGTGGCCCAGCCTGGCACAGCCTCAGGCCAGCCCTGCTGAAAGAACAGCGGGGTTTCTTTCAGAAAGAACAACCCACTGCTGCTGCCTGAGGTGGGGGTGCCATCTCCTGCCAGCATCGGGCCCCCGCCAAGCCCTCAGTCCTCACCTCAGCCCCCCACATCTCCACACACAGCTACTTCTCTGCAGAACAGGGCCAGCATTCACAGGAAGAGAGAAATCCCCTTGCAAGTGGCCTCTGCTCCTTCGCATAATCCTCCCTGCTGGCAGCCCGCATCCATGTCCTATCCTGGTGCCACCCCAGCTGAGTGGGTTTGTCTCTAGCCTCCACACGGACCATCAGCCCAGATTCTCCCATCCTCTGCTGTCTCAATTTCCTTACCAAAAGCTGCACTCTGCTGTGCTGCGGTAACTTACCCATTAGAGAAGATAACGGAGCACTTGGGGGGGTATCACGAAAGCAGAGAGACACCCATTGCGTGTGGCAGCATTTTGGGAAGGTGAAAATTAGGAAGGGCAGAGTGGGGTCCCTAGGTAGGACTAGATGCCTCCAACCATTCCTGTGAGCAATAGCACTATGCATTTCTATAACCGCTTAACATCGTCTGGTCAACACAGAGATGCAATTTGCTAGTTCCGTGTGCCCAAGAGATGTGTACAGAGATTTCCTCCCCTTACAAGTCAGCGTCCTTGAGTTCAAACCCCATCACCACCATCCACAAACACTGTAACTACCTTAATGTGTGCTATAATGACAGGTACATTGATAGTTTATAAAGCTGCCTCACACGTAAATTTTATAAGCCACTGAATGACACTGCAAGCTTCAATTCTGAGGACAGAGAAAAATTCATTCCAGAGAATGAGACAGAGAAAGACGGTTAAGGAAAACATGTCTTTGCTAGCTAAACCCAAACAACTCTGAACACCAAGCTTTTCCCTCAATAATTATTGCACTGCAGGCAAGTAACAGCTCTGTGAACTGAGATATTCCTCACCCTGTCCCCATTATTCTAACAGCCTAGAAAGTGATTGTCTTTCTTCTCCAGCCCCTATGGTATCAGCTATCCACTTAATGAAAGCAGCAAATTACTGCTTATAAACTCAGCCTCCACTGCTGGGCAATTTGCAGAGACGCGGGGCTGCAGTGAGCTCACAAATCAGTGTCAGCGTTTAGGGGCCACATGGCACAACAGCAAACGGGTGTCTGCACTCCCAGGAGAGCACGGCTGTAGTCAGCGGCTGGCTGACACCACAACAGGCTGCACATACAAGACTACAGACCCACATGCACAGAGCCACCATTTTACCAAGACAACAGCTCTGTCCCAGCCCGACTGAGGAGGGTAGAGGATGAACATGTTATTTCCGTTTTCTAGCCTGAGAATTAAAAAAAAAAAAGTTAAAAAAATTGGCAGGTACTTAATTTAACAAGTCTCCCATAGTGCCTGTGAGGTAGTTAAATGCTAGTAACCACAAAGGCCTGACAGGGAAAGGCACTTCAAGGTGAGGTAATTTGTCCAAAGTCACAGTCAGAGCCGCTAGCAGAGCCAGAAACGCTGCACTGGGCTCTTGGCTCCTACTCAGCTCTGGACACTGAGCCGAGCTCCTTTCCAGCCTCAAATGTCAGAGGCACTGCAGGCCACGGATTTCCCAGAAGGTTAGAGGAGTCTGTCAGAGATGAAGCTGCTGCTGGCAACAGAAAAACACGGACGTTGTGTAGGAAAATCCAGGCTGTCAGGGCCACGCAGACAAGGGAGGAGGGACACTGGGAAGACATCACCCAAGCAGAGCTTCATAATCCACATACCACACCAGCTGGCCGGAGCTGGGGCTGACACCTGAGATAGGCCATTTCCTTGGCTCATGGCCCACTCTGCTGAGCAAGGTGGTGATGTCGTGCTTGCCCTTCCCCAAAACCAGGACAAACACCTGCCTGGCCTTGTTAATGAGGGGTAGGCTAAGGCTCATCCTTTGGTGAGGTTTGACAGGGCTTTCAGTCAGCACCACAGTCTGAGCCCCTTCCAAGCCAATTTCAGACCGGGGGAAGAGCGAGGCAGTGTGCCCATCAGTGCCCACCCCCAGCAGCACCAGGTCAAAGCTGGCATTGGCCACCAGGGCCATGATCTCCTTGGCATACAGCTCCGTGCCTCTGTCCTCTTCCACGCAGAGCCGCTGGTTCAGGTGCACAGGCATGGGGTGGACATTGAAGTAGGGCACCCTGACATTCTGGAGGAGGTGGCTGTGCAAGCTGAAGAAGTTGGACTCCATGTCAGTGAGAGGGACACAGCGTTCATCTACCAGCCAGATGTGGGTGTGCTTCCATGGGAAGGCATAATGGTGTCTTGCTAGCCGCTGGAATAGGACCACTGGGCTTGAGCCACCCGAGAGGGCCAGGTGGAACTGCCCAAACTGTGACACAGTCCTGCTTGCTGTCTTCTCAATGTCAGAAGCCAGCTGGGAAATCAGCTCCTCAGACCATGCTGAGACCAGGGGACTTTGCCGAAATTTGGACTGGATCGTCCTGTAATCACTTGGCATCAGCCTGTTGGGGTTCAGCAGTTCCACTGGCTCTGCCAGTGTGAATGCCACTTCCCCACTCACCATCTCAAAGTCTAAGAGGTGCTGGTTCTCCACACCCCCAGGGTAGAGGCGCAGGGGCTGGTGAGAAATGCTGTCCAGCAGGGGTGTCCAGAACCCCCAGGAGGCCAGCAGGTTCTCAGTGGTAATGAAGAAGTCCTTCCTGGCATGGTAGATGTTGGAGATGAGGACAGAATACGCATCTCTCTCTTTCACAGGGCTGTACACATAGTAATCAGACAACGGTTGTCCAAAAATGTGCAGGTCTGGCTGACCCACTGCTTCTCTCCAACTGCTTTCTGGCATGACAGGCCTGAAAAGGTTCCTGCTCACAAGCACCGCAGGGGCGTTGAGTGCGCCGTGCCCAATGTAGAAGATGATCTGCTTGGGTTTACATTGGCTGTGCTCTGCATCCCTCAGAGTCTCGCTCTGAGTGCAGTAGGCCCGGTTCTTGAAGAGAACACGGACATAACCTACCCGTTCATCCAGAGCTTTCCCAGAAGTGAGGAGGAAAGGGACCCCTTCCCAACGCTGGCTGTCACTGTGAATCAGCACACCTGAAAGGACAGTGATCTCAGCTACCAAATTAAACCTGAACAGCAAGCAGATCTGTGGGGATCTCTATCACTTATCCATCATTCTCCTTCCTTAGCACCTAGAAATCTTGGCATCCACCATGTCTCTTGCTCCACATTCAGCCCTTTCATGACATCACTGGACTAACTGCTCTCCAGCTACCCTGCTGTGCCTCCTCCCGGGTATCTTACTCAATTAGCCTCCTTTCATCTTGCAGGAAAACAGTTTTGAGCACAAATATCATTCAGACAAAATCTTTAGTGTTCAGAAGACACAGCATGGCCAGAGATGGCCTTGTGGTCTACTAATCACAGAGAACTGCCGATGCTTTACTCCTCAGATGCAGAGAGCAACTTGACTTTACAAAAAGGCAAAGGAGTTTACAGGTTACTTCTAAAAATAACACAAAGATCTTATCAAGAATGATGGGACTTAGCTCTTATGCAATGCTTCCCATTCACTGGATCATTAGTTAACTAACATGACAACAGTATTATCTTGTTACAGCTCCCAGTTGCCATACAGGTGGATGCCTGGAGACATCCCTGTGTCAGCAGTGACACCTAAGGTCATGGAGCTGGTATCAGCATGCAAGGACTCACATCTCCTGCTCTCCTCACCTCTAGACTACTACTCCCCTCTCCAGGGCCCAGACCAAACTCTCACCTGCAAAGGTTGGTGTTGTGCTGATGTAATCTTGTGCCTTCTGCAGTTCCTCCTGTACTTGGCTGGCATATGCCTGATACTGACCCAACACGGCACTGTTTTTCTCCAGGCCCCGCAAGGACTGGAAGGCCTGCAGCTTGCTCTGCAAAACTTCTTCAGCCCTGCTCATGTTGGCTGGGAGCTCCATGGTCAGGAACATCAGGGTCTCCGTGAGGTGGTTCTGCAGCACGTCCCGAATGACTCCATACTGCTCGTAGAAGCTGGTACGGCCTGAGGACAAAGAGGAGGTAAGATGCTAGTAAAGTGATGTTTACCAGCCTTGTCCTCTGCATGTATAACACGTGTGCCAAGGAGAACAAAGAGCACAAGCCCTAATTGATTTGCACCAAGCTCTTCTTCTCCTGGCCCAACAATTAACTTGAAGCTATCAAGCTCAGAGAAGTTGTGGATGTCCCATCACTGGACATGTTCAAGGTCTGGTTGGACAGGGCTTTGAGCAACCTGACCTAGTGAAAGATGTCTCTGCCCATGGTAGGGGGGTTGGACTAGATCTTCAAAGGTCCATTTCAACCCAAACCACTCTATGATTCTATGATTCAAAGCTTTTCCCCTCCCTCCAGAGGGGTTTCCAAAGTGTCTCTGCGACTAAAATAAAGATAAAAGGTTCCCACGGGACTGCTTGTCCTCCACAGAGGCAGACATAATCCTCCTTTTGGGCGCTTACAGGGCCTAAACCCAGCAGGAATAATGCTCTTGCCTGATACTTCCCGAGTGCACAGAGCAGAAGGCAGCTTTGCTTTCTTGGACTGCTGGTGCTTTCAGAAGCTGCGACCAGTGACCGGCAGCAATATCCAGCTCAAACCTCCCATGTACAGGATGGTGCAGGGGCCCTGGATAACCCTCACCCTAACACTCCTGTCCCACGGGTCACAGCACCTGGGCCTGGGACTCCACACAATGTGTGTTTCTACCCAAAAGCTTTGACAGGGTAGCTGGAAAGGGGGTCCAGCAGGGATCCCAGCAGCTCTGTAGCTATACACCAGGTCCCCAGAACAGCTGAAGCTGGGCCGTGGCAATGAGCACTGCCTTCACTGCCTCTTTTCCCCTGGTTTTCATGTCCTCAGAAGGCTCTGGCTGAGCCATGCCCTTGAGAGACAAATTTCATGCACAAATCCCTGCTTCTCGTTCCCTGCCTGACTGCTCATGCAGGTGGGAACGGGGGAGAAAGACAATGCACTTATAAAGTAAGTGACTCAGATGCCTTTCCGTGGTCGCTCGGCAGCAGGCTGCACACTGCAGACTACATCACAGCCACAGGCTTCCCCTATTGATTGATACATTTATCTCCCTTGCTCGAATCCAAAGGCACATTCATTAATGTAATCAATGCTGCAGACTTGCTGGGAGCCAGGCTGCCAGCTGAAGCCGCACAAGGGAAAAAAAAGACATCAAATGAAAAATTGCAAAGTTGTTTAGAGCTGGGAGGGTGCAGAGTGCAGCTGGGGCTACACACAGGCAACATTCTTCTCCCTAAATCTCTCTGCCTCCCTCTCCCACAAACAGGCCCCGGTGAGGTCCGGGCTGCCAAACCAAAGATTACTCTGAGTCTGATAAAGTTGCATTAATTGAGTTAGTGATGGCTGAGGAAGGGAGGGAGGGAGGGGGAGATAGAAGAGGAGGTAAAGCGAGGGGAGAAGCAATCCTGATGTTGCAGAACTGAGGGCGCCTGACATCCCAAGAAGTGCTGCGGGTGGCAGTCCAGCCCAGAGTGCTTTATGCTGAGCACTGCAGAGCGGCTGCTGCAGCATTGCAGGGAGGGATTGCAGCCGTGTCCTTCAGCGGGAGACCCATGCTAGCAACTCCAGGCTTGGATTTTCTCTCTGCAATGCTCTTTCTTACTACAGAGAGGAAGGGAAAGAAACAGGCAGAGAAACACAGACTGATCTAGGTACCTGGACTGACACCAACTGATATGAGTAACATCCAGGCAAAAGATGCAAAAGCATCTTCCAAAGAATAGCGCAAATGTATAATCAGTGTGAGCTTGGTAGCTAAGAGGACGGGAATACAAAAGGGTTGTTGTTACAACAACCAGGTTATTGCAGCACTGAACTGAAGTGGCCTTAGATTGCACCAATTCCAAATCCAGTGCCTTTTACCAAGATTCTGGATAGAAAGCAAGGTGCACTGCCCGCAAAGCTCTGCAGCACAAAAAGGTGGGGGATTCCACCTCTGCTCCAGGCTGAACTGCAATGGGAATCTTTTCTTGGAAGCAGCAACGCTACCTGGAAGTGAGTCAGTCCCTAGCATAAGAAGTGTAAGACGGCCCCTCTCAGCTTTTTTGTTTCTGCACCAGCACTACCTCAAGGGCCACTTTCACATAACTAATGAACCCGCCAGTTCTTCTCACTCATCCACCCTGGCTCTGCACACTTGCCTCACCAACCTTTAGCATCCACAGTCTCTTTCAAGACAATCTCCACTCTTTCCACATGATGATGATTCCAAATTGGATCCAGAAACTGTCGGTTCTGATCTCGAAAAGGCAGGATGTGGGCTACAGCCTGTGAAGGGAAAAATCAAAGACCCAATAAAAACCTCACCAGATTTCCACAGGATCTCTGCCTCCCTGCCTCATCCAGCACTGGGATGTAGCCACCTTGAGTGCCAGCAGACATGCCACACAGCAGAGAGCAGAGTGGGTCAGAGAAGAAAAAAAAATCAGCAAGAAAGCCTGCAGTGATGCACAATGAGGTCTCCAATGAGCAGACATTAAAGGTCTTTCTGAGGCATTTTGAGGTTTCACATGAAAAAGGCCGAACTACAAACTGCAAGGCACTCAGTTCATATCCATCAAAGGACAAAGGGCTGAGTCAGACCGTCCTGGGACTTACGTACAGTTCCAAACTGCTGAAATACATTAGATCAGATGCTTACACCACTAAAGCCACCTGCTCTTTTTGTAAGAAGAAAAAAAAGAGAAGAAATCCCCCCCCCCTCTAAGTAGAGATGCTCTCCTTGCAGCTGGACATGCAACCTTTTGAGTAAAGTCTGGCCACAGTGCCATGGCTGGAATACACTCCTTTCAAAATATGGCATCATGTTCCTCTGAAACAAGGATGAGATGTCCTTGAACATGTTCCCTCTGGGACAATGCAGTTACACATCCTGCAGCAGCCAGTCCTCCATGCCTCGAGTGGAGCACAGCGCAGGAAGAAACCTTCTGCTAAGCACGCCGCAGAACTAACATCCTGTCACCTCCATATCATATCAAATTAAAAACTGCTTCTAGAAGCCATGGCTAAGCAGAGAGGCCTGTGTGTAATGAGATGGGAGAACTCAGAGAGGGAAGAGGCATTGCTTATTCAGCGAAATCAAAGCTCTGACCTTGGTGAAAGACCAGATGAATTCTGCATCTCTCCTTCATGCACACACACAGTTCACCCCCACACCCTGGCTTCCCTCTGGACCCTCATCGCTCCAACAAGAGAAAGCCCTGCTTTGGCCTGCACGTTACCTCTGCTCTGTAAGAGGATGGACAGCAGCACAGTACAGGACGAGAGTAACAGGACAGGACTCCATAAGCAAATGGAGTCTCAGGAGCACACTCAGCAGCTCTGCCTGAATTTGAGGTGTAGAGCTGACACCCAACACTCTCCCAGCCACTACATCCTTCAACCTGGCATGGGGCTGCGTGTTGCAAGCTGCTCACCTGTTTGCCAAGGTAATGGTCTACCCGGTACATCTCCTCTTCTTTGAAGAAGCTTGTCAGCTCTGCAGCCAGCTGCTGGGCTGACTCCAGGTCGTGGCCAAAAGGTTTCTCCAGCACCACACGCAGCCAGGCTCCTGGCGGTGGTCTGCAGCTGCTGTTGATGTGGCGGGCAATCTCTGTGTAGGCAAATGGTGGTACCGAGAAGTAGAAGATCCTCCCAGCCTCCTTCAGTCCCTCCTGGCGAAGCAGCGTCTCAATCTCTCTGTTCAGCACAGTGTAGTTTTCGGCAGTCTTCAGCTGGTGGTATTGGCTCAGCTTCAGGAATTGGTCCTTGAGCACAGCACATCTGTTGGGAGATTCATCCGGGGGACAGGCCAGCTTCTTCAGCACATCAAACATCAGCCTCTGCCCTGGCTCCAGAGCTGTCAGTGCAGCCCCATGGAAAGTGAAGCTGTGGCCGCTGCTCACTTGGTCCATGTAGAGCTGGAATAGACCCTGCCACAAATACTTCTTGGCCAAATCACCTGTGGCTCCCAGCAAGACCACTGAGATGTGGCCTTGGGACACCTCAGCCAGTGATGGCAAGGCTCCCATGAACAACACTGTACACAGGACTCTTTGCAGCATCTTGGGAGAGAAGAGGTAGACTCAGGAACACTAGAGGACAAGATTAAAAAAGTAAATCTGTCAATCCATGTTATAACACTGCAAAACACAACACAAGGTACCTGCTTTCCCATGGCTGAAGAGCCAGGGACTTCTGCCTGGATCCTCCACCCAACAGTCTCTCCTCCCCTCCACGATTTGAATCATGGTAGTGACTGGGGCTCTTGAAAAGACTGCAGCCTCCTTACACAAACCAAGTGGAAGACAGCGTGTGCCTAAGGTCTTTCAGTAGCATAAGCATTGTTCTCACAGCTGAGTTAATGAGGGGATGTTGATGCCTTTAGACTGCGAAACTGTAATCCATTTTAATACAAATTTCAGAGCTGGCTACACATGTGCCTGCAAATTAAGTATAGCTTTCAACAACCTCCTGTTTGGGACTTTGCTCAAATGGTATTATGCTGCCTTGGCATTGCTTCATGTCAATATTGTCAGAGCAGCTCAGGGACAAGCACGACCACTGGCAGTTCCAGGACACAGGCTCTTCTTTACCACACTGCACTTCAATGACTCATGTGCACCACTGCTCCCCTGAACGGAGCTGAACTAAGTTCTAATGAGCTACTGGGAGACAAACGGTCTGATAAAACAACTCAAGGGAAGAAGTTTAGTCCTTAAAACTGACTCTAGACATGAGCTGCCTCACGATGGTTGTGTACGCGGCCAGGAGACAATGTGGGGTTTGTGTTCCGCCTACTGCAACTTTCCATCACTGAAGAGCCCATGTCAGCACCCGTCCTGGCCTTCTCCACTCAGTACCCATTCAAACCACTGCAGCCAGTAACAGCTGGTCTCCCTGACCAAAAAGGCCCTTGGCTCATTCTTATTATTCTTCTGTCTCTAATCCAAAATAAAGGTGGTTTTAAGAGAAATGACACATTCAGTTCTTACACCTAGAATCACAGCAATGACTTTACATCTCAAGAGAGATAATCTGGAACAAGTGAATAAATCGTTGTGCTGTTCTCGTTACATCAAGTATTATTTCAGAAGCTCTTACACTGGCTGTCTCATTCTCTTAAGTTCATTTTCTGAAGCTGTGTTTAGTTGGAGCATAGCCTTCACAGCACACAAGGTAGTTAACTTCTTTAACAACTTTTCGTTGTGGTCAATACATTTATAGCTTTTAATTTTACCTGTGTATGAAAATCAGCCATTTTTTGACAGTAAGAGGAAAAAATACATGACTTTTTTATATTGGTGCAGTTGCAGTCTTACTAGGCTTTGCACAGGCATGATTACACCATTTTAAAATGGCAGTTTCATGACCATACAACTTCTGAATCTCTCTCCCTATTTGCAGCTTAAACTGGTCTTTATAATAATCTCGTTTCTCTCCCAGCAGACTCACCTGGGTAATACAGAAGCTTTACAGAGACTGCAGTGGCAAAAGTAGCTGGAAACTTGTCTTCACAGCCCCTCCTAAGCGCAGATTTTGCTTCTCCTGTGCCTGTGTGTACAGCAGACTCTCTGATCAACGGTCAGGTAAGCAAGCAAGATAAGGCAGGTTGTTCCCTTTCTGATAAATGAGGGAAAAGACCCAATTACAACAGAGAAAAAACAAACGTGCCTGGTGCCAGCGTTGTCCCAGCACATCCCAGCTCTCAGCCCATACATGTTGGCTGTGCTAAACCTTTTGGTTGCCATTTGCAAGCAGGCAAAATACAGGTATGTGTGGCAACTCCTGCTCCCAGACCGTCTTCCTAACACCTCTGCTTTGCATGTGAGCTCAGATCAGTGCTGCAGGTCTCCAACTGAGACCATAGCGAGCCTCCCCGGCAGCAGTCTCCCACTCCAACTCACAGAAGAAAGGGCGTCCCAAGATTGCAACCCTGACGCAGTGAGAAGGGGGCAAGTTCTAGTGAGCCCCCCTAGGACAGCAGGACGGCATGTGTGTGATGCTGCTGTGCCTTGTGGACACCCAGGTTTCCCTCTCAAAGATCAATTTACACAGAGGCTCCTTGGCTTTTCCTTCCCTGTTTCCTGCATGGAAATCCCACAGCAGCTGAGCATCAGTCAGCCAGCCACACCTGCAGCCCGCTCTGCTCTGCCATCATGCAAGGAGACAGCCTCAACATTCCCCACGGGGCACATCACTCCCTCAAGAAATGGTCCAGTATCTATTGCTCTTCTCTGGAGACCTTCAGCAAGGTATATTGTAGTCTGTAAGTCTAACTTGTATCATCTCTCCCCAGCCTTCTGTTGTGACTGCCTCCCCTCCCTCCCTTCTTGCTGTGTTACTTAAGCTCCAGCAATTAGTGCTGGCAATTACAGAGAGGCAGAAACGTGGCTCCTAAGATTTTGCCTGCAGTATAAATAATTATTTTTTGCAGAGGTTTGGTTTTCCTTGCCTCGCTATGGGATTATAACGCAGATGACAGTGTTTCTCAGTGCAATAAAGTAATATTTACATTGGCTTGAGCAACCTTTGCTCCAGGAACCTAGTGAAGTCTGCCATCTGCCCATTGCACCTTGGCAGGCTGCAGTTACAGCAGTGCTGAACACAGACCGCAGCTGAAGAGCGGGTACCTACTATGGAATGGGAAGGGTTTGGGTGAGTGATTCTCTTCCACGTACCCAAGGAAATGAGTGAATTAGCCAAGCAGTTTCCTGGCAGAATCAGCTACACAGTCACATGTATCTCCAAGCCAACTGGAAACCAGTTTCACAACACTCCCAGTTGCAAAATATTGTGCTACACTACTCAGAATAAGCACAGTAAAGCCAGGGATGTTTGTTTACCACTTTCATATCAGATACTCATCACTGTTCACATTAAAAACTAACACTCTAAAAACTCCCCAGCCAGATTGAACAAAGTTACTCAGTCGGGATTCAGGAAAAGACTCCTGGGCCTGATCATTTAAAACACTGTAAAAACCCAGCAGTTAAGACTGCACATTCCCCTGCATGGGCACTGGAGTTCCAGTTTGCCAGGAGCTCATTTCAGGTCTTCTAAGTTCCCCTGCTGTATAGAAGGGATGAAAAAAAAAAAATATCTTTTTTGTTACTGTTGCATCCTCACTGAAAGATAATTAACAGATGCATGGCCAAATGCCGTATGGCCTGGGGCTCCTACAAGGTAACACATGAAGGAGTTACTGGGGTTCTTTGAGAATCAGGAAAAATATATCAGCCTTCTGCATATGCAAACATTAGAGCAGGAATGGCCTCACCATCCGCTCCTGGAAAGGTCAGAGGTTTAATGTGGACACTCACGTTAAAAGCCAGCTGAGAGATGCGTGAATTAGTGTGTGGCCTTTCCTGTGAAGCACCCAGCGCAGCAGTGATGTGCAGCCTCGCTCGTTAAAGCGAGCGAGCTCCGGCCCCAGCACGGTGACAGCAGCTCGGTTTCCGACGCCCTGGAGAAGCGGGAGGACACGGTTACAGCCAGAAGAACGCCCACGGTGCTGGGCACCCCCTCGGCCGCCCGCGGGGTGCGCGTACGCCGCGGTGACAGCCAGCCTGCGCCGGGGGGACCCCAGCCTCATCAGCCACCGTCCCCAGGCTGTCCCCTGCCGTCCCCTCCCTGCTTCCCGAGCCCTGGGGATGCCGAGCGGCCCCGGTGAGCATCCCCCGCCGCGGACACAGGGGGCGAGCGGCCACGCCGAGAGCCCGGTGGCGGGGGTGGGAAGTGGGGAGGGCGCTGCACGGCAGTGCCATGCACGCCGGTACAGAAGGCCGCCCTTTGCCGGCCACCACACAGCCGCAGCGAGGGGAAGCCCCATTAAGAGCCGCCTCCATCGGCCGCCGCCCCCCCGGCCCGCCCCCGCCGCCCCCCACTCACCTCCCTCCCACCCGCCACTGGGGCGGCGGCGGCGGCGGCGGCGGCGGCTGCGGCTGCGGGCGGGCCCGGCACAGCGCCCCGCCCGCCCGAGCGCTCCGCCCACTGCCGAGAGACTCCGCGGTTCGCGTCGACTCTCGGCGGGTAGCGGTGATCGGGAGGGGCGAAAATCGCAGGGCTAAGGCGGGGTCTGGGGGCGCAGGCCCTTCTTCCTGTGGGGAAAGCCACCCCTGCCCAGCCCCAGCTCAGCACCGGCGCGGTGACTGTGCCCTGGGCACCGAGGCTTGCACCCTTTCGACACCTGGGGGTTGCATCATGCATGTCCGTGTGGGTGAACATATGGTGCCTTCACTTGTAGCACGTTTGGGCTGGAGAGGTTTGTAACGCACCACGGGACCAAAACCTTTGCTGAGGCCATGAGTTTCAGGAACCAAAAGAAAAAGTCTCCATTTTCCCTGGTTGCATTGGCTAGTCTAATGTTTATATATATATATATATATACACATATATATATGGGTGGTTGTGGTGATGATGGTATATTTGGCTATAGACCTTGCGTTGCTTTGTGTCCTGAAATTACTGTGACTGTAGCACACTACTTTCTAACTACACATGTGCATCCACAACTCCAGTCCTATGTTTTCTAAACAAAGGAAGTACCTTGGGAACCTCCTGGTGCGCGTTTCAGTTCAGTTTGTCAGTGCTTTTAGACACATAGAGTTTTGGGAAGGCAGGTGGAGTGATGAGGGAGACAGAAGAGAAGGAAAACTCCACAAATGCCTCCGCTGCACCTTCGCCCAAGAACGCACACGGCAGAGCACCCTTATAAAATGTCCTGCTACGATGTAAAACTTTGACTGGAGCTCAGCTGTTGTCTTCAGATTCACTGGGGGGAACAATGTCATAGGTATAATTTCCATAGTTGGCTCCACTAAGTACATTAATTTATGGAAATCTTTACAGCTGCTGGCTCTAAGATCTAAGCAGGCTGTAGTCAGACTCAGGGTCTCTGCTAGCGTTGGGCTCACTGCTACGTCAGGATTTATGGATTCCACCAGCTCCCCATAGAGCAACACACAAAACTAAAATGAATATTAAAAACTCCTTTGTTAAGAGCCCTGGCCAGCCAGACTTCACAGATACCGTCTTAGACTTCAGAAAATGCTGTGGGTTTGCAAATCATGACTTGTATGGCAGTAGCAAGGAGTTGTAAAGCAGACTTATGCAGTTAACTAGCTATAACTGTATCCCATAATAAATGGCATTACATTATATGGTACGACTAAACACCATCCCTATTGTTTTTTTCACTCAAAGGCCTCAAATTATTTTACACAAGTAGAAACGCTTCACCACAGCTACTTTGCAGGTGGAGAAACTGAGTCACATTGGCAGAACTGAGAATAGGGCTGGTTGTGGTGAGAATTGGTGAGAGATTCAACTGAGAACTGGGGTAGCTGCTGCTCAGGCCAGTAATCTAGCAATGACATGATATATAAGACATATATAAGACAAGTCTTATGTTATATTTGTGATATAATTTATATTTACAGCATAATTTCTCGACGCCGTACCCTTCTTTACCAATCTGTTCTGGAGCTTCTCCCATCAGCATGTGTGCCTGGTCTCAAAAAGACCCTTCATGGCATCGCAAAGGTGTCCGAGTGACAGAGTGTTAGCACCTAGGTTTGTCTGCAAGATACGGGCCCAAATTAGGGACGAGGGAGGGAGGCTGCAGTCTGCCCTGCTTCACGTTACACATTGCTTTATGATTCCAACCATGTTACTAATGCAGCTTTGGACTGGGTAAAGTCTGAATGCCTCCAACAGTGGCCCTATTTCTGAAACCCAGCAGAGGGTAGATCACACGCATAACTCAAGTGATGAAATTTAACAAATTAAACTTGGTGAGGGGGTAAATAACTCCTCTGAAAGAGCCAGCTGGACAAATAATCCAGCTCCAGAGATCTCCCCTTACCACTCTGTGTGACATTACTACACAGTATGTTTAGCAAGAAGCTTAGGGGAATCACTGCTATATCCCATAGCTATTTGTTTAACCCTTTAATGACCTGATGACAAAGCTTTTTTAGCTCTTACAGCTAATCTGGGTCTGTTTGGGTATAGCAGACTGAGGAGAGGTAAACGGGAGTCCCCTTTTACAGTCTGTTTTCTGTTCTGGAAGAAAAAGGGGGTTTGCCATCTACTTTAGCAGAAATGATTAAAGTGCAAATCTCCCTGCTGCATATTTCTGGCACATTGAATGAGATGAACAGCTGAGGCCCTGGTCACTTGAGCCTGTTATTATTATAGATAGAGCTGGAAGTTGGGAGTAGCAGCAGTTGTTTAACATCTTCTGTTGAGAGACCATGTTTTCAGCTAGTTGTATGATGCCAAACTAAATATTGAGGCTGAAATTGTAGGGGGGGTGTTCACCCTGTGCAGTCAGTTTTTGGAAGTCTCTGAAAAAAAATGGTGCAGCTATTTCTGAGCTGAAGGTCAGAAGATAAAATAGGTTTTTTGACCACGTTAAAAATATCTCCGCTGTTTCATTAAGGAGCTCTAACATCTCATAATTTGGGGCAAGTAAGGTTTTATCAGGGTGATGGCTTGGATCAGAACGTGCTTTTGTCAGGAGGAGTCTGCTCTTGTCAGTGCATTTTCAGGCTAACTCAGTTGCGTGCTCCTTTAAGGGAAATAGGTCCAGTGTGACCAATGAGACATGTGATGCCAATAAAGGAATAAAAGGTAGTTAGCAAGGGAAGGAGTATTAAGGAGTTCTACAAGCAAATAAAAGCTCTGTAGGAAGGAGAGCTGTTCTAGTTGGTATTTAAAGATGGTGTTTCAGAGGAGGAAGTATTGAGCTGGAGAGAGCGGCTTACCAGTTGAGAGGCTTCAGCCTATAAATCCTGGGTAAAGGCTGTGTTTTGGCATAGCAATTGAAAGCCCTTCCATAGCAAGTGGTCTTTTAGTTAGGAGTGGGAAAAACAATATAAAAAGTGAGTTTGATGTAGTGGGAGTTTGTTGCCCTTTGGTGTTTCATTCACAGACTAGTCTCAAGGTGTGGAGAGGTGAAACTGAGCCAGGATGTGGTTGGTACTGCTTTGAAGAGGTAAGGTGTGCTTCAGTGTAGCAAGCTCTTGATGAAGTAATCTAGAGGAAACTTGCCTACTATCTGCCAAATTTATTAGTCTCTGCAAAGGTATCTGCTGCCAATGATCTATAGACATGGCTATAAATGACTGAGTAATTTCTGTGGATGCTTTATCATTCCTTAGCTTTTGCGTGTTGTTTCATGAGTTGGGAGCCCTGCTTGGTTATGCTGCTGCAGAGCCTGGTGGAGCTTGGTCCATCACTGTGCTGACAAGCTTCTAGGAAAGCTCTGAAGTTCTGGACTATCAAGTTCATGTGATTTTGAATAAGGCTGTTCACTTCTGCTGTGAAGCAATAAGGAACAGCTGAACAGCAGCTGGGATTCATAGAAAATAAAATTACTGTCTTGTGGCTTCTGGAAAACCAGACTGTAAAAATCATAACAGCAAGTTCTTAAACTGGTGTGGGAGAAAGTAAGAAAGAGGGGCTTTGTTCTGGCTATTGGGGCGAGTCAATGACTGAGCTACTTGATGAATTCTGGAGCTGCAGTTGTGCTTGAGGTTGCTTTGTGGTTAAGCATGCTCACTTGAATGGGCCTGAGAGAGGAAATTCTCCACTCCAGTTTAAGAAGTTTAGATTTAAATACTTATGCCAGTTTGGTATCAAGCAATGCCATCTCTGTACATCCTCACAAACTATGTTTAGAGGCTGGAAAGCTGATCGACACAGGAGCCCTGTTGTAGCGATGGCAGGTGATGTTCCCGAGACCCAACTGCTCTGGTGTTCTCTCTGGATAGCTTGGCTCTTAAAGAGCTTCGTATCAAAGTAAAGCTGGGACACTCCAAGGTGAGAGAGTATTAGAGCAATGCTGCCTCTTAAGAGCTTCTGTTTCTATTGTTTGCTGACTTTCCTTTCTAAACTGTAGCTTTTAATCTGTAGAAGTCATGTCCAGTGAATGCCTTGCAGGTGTGCAGCTTGAGTGGGGCAGGAAAGTGTCTTAACACGGCTGACTTGCTGCGCAGCTTGAGTGAATGGCATTACTAGCGAACTCGGTTACCTCTCTGCTGCTATCCCCCACCAGTCATGGGACTGAAACATGACTTAATGCCTCACTGTAAAGTTCTGTCACCAAGACTGGACGAGTCCCTCAGCGGCACTGCTGCAGTAATGATGCAGTCTGCCATCCCTCAGCAACCAGGATGCAGCTGCAACACAAATTCTCTATAAAGGCAGTGATAAGGGGAAAGGGGTTGGGGTGGGAAAGTGTGTGGGGAGGAGCAGGGGAGCTGATCTTCACCAAGTACTCTACCGAGATCAAAAGAGAAGTGATCAAGTAAGCTGTGTCTTCTTTCTGCCTTTTGTTCTAACAAAGTGATGCTCTCATCGGCTTGATCAGCAGATTAAAGATAAAGTGCTGGCATCTTCCCCAGGAATTCTTGCACTGGGGTGAGCTGCATTCAGTCCCCTGTTCAGTCTTGGGCTAAATGAGGAAGGAAATGGAAGTTGTAGGCTAAGCATACTGTTTAGTCATTGTAACGTAGGGAAATATTAACTTCCTCTTGTGCATGAGGACAAAGGAAGCTAAGCAGTTTTGCTTAGCTTTTGGTAGCCGAAGACATTACTTGTGGCTCTTGAGGACCTCTTTGCGCATTAACTAAGAGTAAGTTGTACCCATCTGGGAAAAATAAAATCATAAAGCAACTACTGATTCCCATTATTGTATACATAATATGTAGAGATGGACTAAAATCCGGTTGCTCAAGATAAGCAAAGGTAGCTTCACTGATGAAGTGATAGCCGCCTCTGCCCCTGGTGTTGAGAGTGATCATCTTTCCTTGTTTGTTCTCTAATGTGAACTGATCTCAGTGGGACCCAAGCTGATCCAGAGCTTCAGCAGTTTTGAATCCGTGTCATGATTGGTTAATTTACTTCAGAAAGAAGCATGAGGCTTCAACACAGCCTGTTGTCTTGCTCTGCCAGCTTCTGGAGTGCTTGGGAACCGAAACTGCAGGCCCTTGAAGGCTTAGCTATACTGTGGCATCCTCTGTCCGCTGAACAATGCTGCCTTGCTCCAAACTCTTTGGGGCTGGGCAAGTAAGAAATGACTTTTCTTGGCTTGTGATGTAAAAGGTGGACAGAAGATAGGCATGTAGGGAGGACTGTAATCACTGAGCTACCTGAAGTTCCCCAAAATGTACTTGATAAGAGTTTAATAGTTACTGAATCTTAGGTAAATATTGATTGCTGAAGATTGACACACTGAACTGAAATTAATAATGGATATTGTTGTGCTGGTAATCGGTTTCCTGACTAATCAGTATTTGACATACTGTCCTAGATATAAAAAACAACAAAAAATTAATAGTATATAAATAGCACACTTGTGAGAAGAAACCTTCAAACACACGGAGGTTTCCTAGTCTAGAAATATTTTAGCTCCTGCTTTGACTTTTGCATTGTCAGTCTGAGGTTTTTATCATTCTGAGTGGACAGTGCAACACTGAATGCCAGTGTCCAACTTTATATCGAATTTGCATTGAGTGATGCAGGTTTAACCATTGCAATGGGTTATTTCTTCTGTCTGAGAAGTTTTGGAAACTCTAATAAAAGCAAAACCATTATCTACTAACCACCTTCATGTTCTAACATAAATAGTAGCCTAGGCAGTTATCTGAAGGCATAATACCGCAGCAGAGCTGTGTTGCACTTCATGTCAGAAAGCTGATCAGCCCAGGACTGCTGCACTCCGGAACAGCTGAACTGCATGAACACAGCTGAGGAAAGTCAAAGGCTTTCTCTGAGCCTCTGACAGCTGAGTGGGGAACCAAAGTTGAAAAGATATCCCTCTGCCCTTATTATCTCAATGCCATGTTAAGATTAGACTGACTGGTAAAGCTGAAAAACAAAATCCTTCATCAAAACAAAGTGAAACGCACCAAAATGCATAACCATGTTACTATTCATGGCCTGTGGTGCAGCAGCAAATTGGTGCAGGGTTTGGGATGGTTCGTGGCGTTCAGTGCATTCCCTGGCATATTGCACACAGGCTGTGCACTGGAGCTTTGTTTCATTAAAGTGGTGCTTTTCCTCATCTTTAACTCAGATTAACTGTATGTTTCTGGTTTGTAGAGTGAGTGGCCTTGAAATATTGTGAAACACTTCAGTAAATCAATGTTTTCAAAGCCTTGGCAAAGATGTGTAAGATTTCAGTTAAAAATTTTGACATTCAGGGGAGTCTCTTCTTGCTGCTGGTTTCAGCCTAATTCCAGGTCGCCGAAGGCCTGTGGAGGTGGTGGGGTTTCTCACGCCGAGACCATCCTGCCTGTTAATGCCAACTCTGCCAGGCGGTAGCTGCAGCAGTACAATGCTGGTAGCAAGGCACGAGTAACTAGAAATACAAAGCTGAACACGCAGCTTTGTCCCTCTGTGCTCTTCTGTGGTGGTGTAAAACCAGCAGAATTGAGTACGCTGGCTTCTGCAACAGGCATAAAGAAGTAAAAACTGACCCAGGCCCCTGAATCCTAGGCTAGACCTCTGAGAGGGCGGCAGTGACAGGCGTGCTGGATGCAGATCTTAATCCGCACACACTCATCTCTCCTGGCAGAAAACAGGTACCCTGTGTGTTTGGGTTCTGCAACTGCCAGGCAGGTATAAGTGGTCCAGTCAAAAAAAAAAAAAAAACAAAACCAACTGAAACTAATCTCCAAATGGAAAAGCAATGAAGGTGAAAAGGAAGGAAAAGGCTTTCCAGTCAGTGCCAGGACTCTATTGGATGCGGGTAATCAGCATATCTGAAGCTTCATTGTTTTCACTTGATCTAAAAGCTTAGGTTTTCACTTGATCTGAAAGCTTTCAAGGGTGGTACCAAAAGGCAACAATAAATTTAGATTGACCCTGATGTATGCTTGGCACTTTGCTATGGTGCATTGGAGTATGTGGATGAAAAATTAACGTTTCAAAACTATCACTCTGCAACTGTTGGTTCCCGAGCCAGCTTGCTGTGGAGCTCTTGCCCACATACTTTATAAACGCTGCCCGGTTCAGTTGTCCCCCTGGCAATATCCTTCAATAACCTTGAGCTTAAACTGGTTTCCCCTTCCTCAGTCTCACTTAGCACTGGATACTAGAATAATAGAACCAGAAATCATTAGTAACTCTAGGATGTAAAGTGAAGTCTCTTCTCTGGACACGAGTTCTTTTGTTCCGTAGTGCTGAACCTCGCTTCCATGAAATGGAAGGAAAATGGCCTGGTGTATGTTGCCTCTGTGCTCGTTGAATCTCTCTGCCATGAAAATAGGGGCTGAATCCATCATGAAATACAGGGGTCTACCCAGCTTCATTAGCTGTAGCCTTCCAATGGCTTAATCAATGGAATAGTTGAGGGATAAATTGTACATTCTGTGAAACCAATAAGAGGCAGGAATTAAATGTATGCAGGGCAAAAAGCTTTCCTAGGTCTGAGCTGGTTCAAAACATTGTAGCTTTGCTGAAGTTAGGGATAGATCTTGGGATCAGGCTTTACGCTGCTCTGTGTATCACGAAAAGAATTGGACCTGATAAATGTTTGTGGAGGGTGTGAGCTTTTTGGTCTTGTTAAATTTAATGTTTATACTTGCAGCTTCTGTCTGAATTCTTGATATGGTTAAAACTGGTGTTAGTGACACTGTGGAGAATGAGACTTCTCCCTGTTCTTTTGTCACTTTTTGATCCTTACTGATCGAAGTTAAAGAGCCCTCTCCCTGCATCTTTCTGGCTTCTGTTTGCCTGGGCAGCCGCTGCTGACTTCTGAGTAAGTTCCAGCCTGCACCCCGAATTTCGACTAGCTCAGGTGGGAGCAGAGTATGTTTGAGAGGCTTCTGCAGGTGTCTGATTTGCTCTTCATTTTAGCTCTTGCAAGAGCCACATCACCAGGTGAGAAAACCCAGCAGGCAATCAAAGGGCTCAGTCTCCACCTTGTCAGGAAATACGGCTGTACAGCGAGCGCTTGCTTTTTAGACACAATCCTATAGGATCAGGGTTCTTGCAGTGTCAGGGATTTAAGACTTTTTAACTCCCCCTCCCTCCCTTTTTTATTTTTTTTTTTTTTCCCTTGCTTGTCTGAGCAGCTCTGGGCTCTCCCGGCATCACTTCAGTGCAAGGACCCGTCTGACACTACTTATGCCAGGTCCTGCCTCCCTCTCAGGAGAAGCAGTCTGCAACTTTTGCTGCTCTAGACAACGCTCCATCTCTGAGAAAGCAGAGCTCTACAGAGTGGATTTGGGGTAAGCAGAGAGAACTTGGGAGGGAGGGAGGGCTTCCTAACCTGGTTTAATGGAAGGTCTTTCCTTTGCATGCTCTTTAAGGAACGGAGGCATTTTAAAGAGGCTGTGGTCTTTCCTCCTGCAGGGTTGTCTTTTATAATTGATAAAAGATTTAAAAAGTCCAACTTCTGGTGTATGCTTGCTAATTAAACTTCGTTCAGTTTGTTGCCTTTCTGCCTTTTTAATTCTCCTTGGGACCAGTATGAGGGAGGCTGAATCAGTGAAGTGTCTCTCTCTTTTTTTTTTTTTAATCTGCTTTTTTTAAAACAACAACAAAAAAACCAAACCCAAACCAGAATGAAACCCACTAAAATTACTTGTCAGGAGCTCTGGTTTTGCGTTCGCTGCGGATTTCCCGAGCAGGTGGTGGGTTTTTACTGCCTTTGGGCTGGTGCAGTTGTGCTGCAGTCCGAGCCCTGGGCTCCGCTGCAGAGCCTTTGCGGGAGCGCATCAGGACGCTGCCTTGCTGCTGATGCGGTACTTCAGCCAAGGAAACTTCCTCCATCTCCCCTCCTTTCCCCCTCCCTGGCCGCTTCTCGCCTTGTCTCCCCACTCTCGCTCCTTGTCACCCCCCCGAAGCGCCCGGGGGCTGGGTGGCGGGGTGCGGGAGGGCGGAGGAGGAACTGGGCGCTGCGGCTTTAAGAGTGCAGTAGTGCCAGAGCTTTTCTCCTTCAAGTGATCTGCAAAGCAGCAGCCTTAGCCAGGGATTCCCCTCTTCCTGCTGCTCCTGAGCTCTCCCGAGCTGCCAGCTGGAATCGGGGGTTTTGCAGCCCCAACTGACTTGCCTTTATCTCTGATTCTTTTTTTTTTTTTTTAAAGCAATCCGTTAAAATCCTGAAATGTCCAGACTCAGACCTCCGCTTCAGCACCTTTCTCCCAAAAGACCGCGTCCTTGTGTGCTTGCGTCTGCTGAGCTGAGCTTAAAAAGTGTGCTTTACCAATCTAAGAAAAGTGGTCTCACGACCTCCACCCGTTAATACCTTTTGACAGCCCTCAAAAGTTGAATTTGCTTTGGAATTGTGTTAGCACAACCTTTTTCTGCAGAATTTTAAGTCGCGCTTTCTGGAGAAATGTGCTGTCTGCACACAAGTTGTTAATGGCATGAGGACTGAATTTTTAACTCTAGAGGGAAAAAAAAACCACTTGGACAGAAATGTCTGCTAGCAACTTGCATTTTCCTAGTATAAAAATATTGATATTAATTGAAATATAGCTTCTTACCAATTACAGAGTCTTGGTAAGTGTATGAATGAATGGGGCAAGGGGAAAAATGCAGTTTGAGCAATTATCAGTTCTGTTGAAATAACAGTCAAGTCAGCTGTGCTGAAATCCCTGTAGATGTGGATTTCATATCATGTGTCTGGGGGCGAGGGACTGGAAGCTACTCAGCAGTCAGTTGTTACAGCACATACCAAGTCGGATCCTTGCTGCTGCTGCGGAGTTGATGCTGGATGACATTAGCAGTGTCTGAAATGACTAAATATTTGACTTCCCTTTTTTAGTGATGTCTCTTGACACCAGGAAGTGTTCTGGTCCCCACTGAGGCAATTACTTGTGTCTGCAACTTTATTTGAGAGTAGTAGTGTATGTTTACATTGACTGGATCTGTAATTGTGGTGGCTTTTTTATCACACAAGGACTAAGAAAAGTCAGTCAGATCTGTGGGGAAGGTAAGTGTTATCCTCCTCACCGAGGAGGGGAGCTGGGACCAAAGCTCGATCTCTCAAGGTCACACAACACAAGCTGGTGGTAGAGGCAAGCCCCTAGGCACCCTCAAGTGCAAAGTCGTTCCTTTAAATTCTGTTAAACTTTCAGATCTTCCGTCAGAGATCTCTGGCCCCAAGTCTTGAAGGCACAAGGAGAGTCATAAATGTAAGGATGAAACTGTGAATTTTGCATGATGTAAATAACAAGTTGAAGTAACTGAAACTCAGATGGTTGTGATGTGGACTTTATGCAGCCCACTGATACTATGTTACTTCTGTTTTCCTTACGCCATCATGTTAATGAGCAAAGAGAAGTACTTATGCATAAGTTTGTGGCATTTATGCAGAGCCACTCTAATTGCTAGAATGGGAATAAAATAAAAGTAACTGGGCTAACACCAGGCTTGATGTAAATCACCAAGGGATAATGAATGTGATGGGGTGTTCCAACATATGGGCATTATGGAAGGGCAATCAGCATAAAGGCATATTGGTCACTGCCTTAACAAAAAACCCTACTGCTCTAAAAGTGAACAAAAGAACAGACTTCACCAAAAGTGAGACAAGTGGTGAAAGCGTGGGAACTGCAGGGGAGCAGCTACATCTGCTGGGATTCCCCTCTTGAAAGGGTTCCCTGCATGTCTCTTTGAAAACCTGGAAAGATGACTGTCTGCCACGTATACAAAATAAGAATTATTATAGAGGCCAAAAACGAGTCAAATACCAGACTTGTGCATTTCAAATAGTAGTCTGTGTATTGAAGTGTCGTCATACTGGTGATCTATTCAGGTGAAGTATAACCGAATACATGTGACTATCAGGAAATTAAGGGCAAAGAACCCTTCAGTGCTGAGCAATGGGAGGAAAAGTTGCAAAAGACAAAATAACACCAGAGTGCAAGGGTTGGGGAGGGAGGATGGACTTTGTTATCTATCCTCTCACATCCTATGCTGCCCGAGCAGTTCTTGCTTTGCGCACCTGGGAAGGCATCCTCAGTGCACATTAAATCTTAACTGGAATTTGTAGCACCCCCAGTACAACCTTAAACTTCTGTGCTATGCTTACAGCCATCCAACATGATAGATACCCAGACAGTGTGAATTTAACATAAGCCAGTGTACTGAAAAGCCTGAGTTCATAGATTTGGTGCCTCTGAAATCTGGACTTTGCTGTGGCTGAAAGACCGTATTTTAGCTGATTTCTTCTTGTGATGCCAGTCTCTGATCTGGAAAGCAGTGATCTTTCCTTGGCTGCCATATTGATTGTAGAGTGAGTTTTAGCATTTTGGGCTGCCTGGGGTATTTGCTCCTGCTAGAGCCTTTTCTCATGAGAGTAAGGTGTCTTGAGAAAGTACGAGCTTTATAAAATGTCAGGTTTACTCCTAGTGCCTGCTATTGGGGCTCATGAGCTTGTGCAGAGATATGCCATACTAAATTCTTTGTGGTTATATCCAGCACTACTACCAGAGTCTCAGATGACTCTGTTCCACCACATGTTTAGTGAGCGGGACTTAAATCAAATGACAGCATTGATTTTTGGTGAAGGTGATGGGTACTCTGCCTGGTGCCCTGCTGCAAAAGGCACGCATCCTTTAAGTATTTGGATATGTCTATAGTTTGTTTTAACTCTTGCCTTCTGTGCTGCTAAGGCAAATGTAGTGTACCACAACAGCAGGCTGCATGCTAGGCTGTGGGGATATAGCTTTTTTCCAAGGTAATATGTGCTTCCCCCCCACAAATGACGTACTCTATGGCTGTTACCTACCACTGCAGCAAACTCATAAGTTTCTTTCTTCCAAAAGGTTTGGTTTTATGAGTGAAAAAATGCAGAAGTGATGTGAGGAAGGGTCCCTTAAACAAAGAGGAATGTAAAAATTGCTACTGGACCCCGATTGAAGGGTCGTTGGTAATGCCTGTTCCAGGGAGGAAGCGGGAAGATAAGCTTTCCCTTCCTGAATAATGTCAAGCATTTAATAGTTTTGCCCATTTTCACACAGACCCGAAACATTTGGATTGGGGCAAGGGAGAGAGGCTGCTGCTTGCGAAACCTCTGCAGATTCTTCCACTTGACTCTTTCACTGCAGAACCCGGAGTGATGAGGAGCGCAAGGGCTGGGGGAAGCTGTTGGCTGGCTGGGTTGTGTGATGCGATGCACCAGTGTATTAAAAAGCCTTACCAGCTGCTGTAAACTGCTTTCTGCCTATCCCTGTCTGACACGTGAACACAAGAATTCCCGTGTGCCAGGAATCTTAATGGGGTTTTTTTCCCTACCTCTATGCCTGGGCATAAATGTCCTTAAGTTGTAATTTTTCCAGCTCAGCCTTTAGAATTTCTAATTATGCTGGGGAAGCTGGGCTGCAGCGGGGTTGCCATTCGGCTACCCTTCTTGTGCCTTTCCCCTGCTTTTCAGACAACTGATCTTTTGAGAAGGGAGAGTCCCTACTGCTGAGTGAAGAACTAAAATTTGGCAGATCTAAATGGGTTTTAATTTGCGTCAACATTCTGCAGCAAATAACTGTATATTTATAGACGGAGGGTAAAGCTTACCTCATTTTAAAAGCTTACTTGTGATGAATAGAAAGTACTCTGCATTGTCTTAAAGAATGAAATTAAGTGAGGATGTGCTTATCGAAGATGCCCTTCACATGGTTTAGCAGCAGAAGTTGTGTTGAATCCCGTGAAAACAAAATAAGGTCCCTGCCCCAGAAATCTCACAGACAAGAGTCTATTATATTCAAGCAAATCATGGAAATGGCCTTGAACTAGCTGTTGACCTTGAATTGGTGAAATTTTTAGGTTTAAAGTATCAGTGGATTGTAACTTAGCATCAGTCATAAGTCCTTTGCCAGTCCTGTGGACTGTGGTGGAGAGTTGACTGATTATGTACCATTTGATTAAACAACAGGGAATTATGTGGAGGGCCATTTTCAACTTTGAAGGTCACTGTCAGCCTGGGGATAGTGGAAGAGGAAGCTGCTGGTGGAGGTCATCCCTAAGGCGCTGTTTTGGCTCCTGTGGAGCTCCCAGGCTCTGAAATGCTTCCCCACACACCCTTTTTCCCAGGGGATTCCCGAGTGTACCTTTACATATAGTAAAGAACATACTTTTTTTGGACAGAAGTCATTGTTGTGCTAATGCAGCAGCAGCGTCAGTGTCAGAACATGCAACGTTACCCTGGCTCCTGCGCGTGGTTTGCAGAAGTGCTCGAGAGCGCCTGCCGTGCTTCAGAGAGCAGCATCTGAGCTCTCTGGGCAAAGAGGGGCCTGGAGCAGATATCACCGCACTGAAGGGCAGGAGGAAACTGGTCACTGAAGCCTCTCTCGGAATTAACCTGGACTGTGGAAAAGCTTGCAAGGTAGAACACTGGGTTGCAGTCCCAGTCCAGGAAATATTCCGAGCTCCGAGGCTGCCTTGTCTATAGAGCTGGTAAAGTCGGCATGGCGCAGGGCAGAGGCAAAAGCGCTCTGCAGAGAAACTGTATAAATGTGGTTATGGCACAGGGTAAAACTGAGCAGGATCCTTGAGTACACCTGGAGGAGTTGACAGGAGGGGTGGTGCAAACAAGACCTGCTCCTCCTTGAAGGCTCAGTCCTACAGACAGGCTGGGCAGTCATTCCGTGTCCGATTACCAAGTATCAGCTAGTGAGCCTTGGGTAGATGGGGGGGAAGTGAAGAGGAGAGAACAATTTGTGGTTTGCTGGCAAGTCACCCGCTCTTTGATGCACTGCAGCAAAAGCCCTGTCTGAAAACTCTTCAGCGAAGAAGGACATTGCAGGGAAAGGGGAGGGGGGGGGACGATGACAGACTGCACACGACTGAAAGATGCTGCTGCAAGAGCTGTGACGGCCAACCCCCGTGCTCTGCTGCTCCCCCCACCCCAATCATTTAGTGATTGAGTTGGCCAAGTCCATTGCCTTACGTCTGTGAGTGGAATGCAGTGTCCTTTTCCTGGATGCCCTTCAGTTGCAATGAGGTTTGGTGCTGTGTGTAGGCATGTCCCCAGGGGCTTGTTGTAACAATTCGGGTAACAAATTGTTGTGATGAGGAAGCGGCAAGGCTCCGATAGGTGAATTGCGCTTGGGTGACAAGCCACCACTGCAGCATCCGCTCTGCAGTTGCCTCCGCCAGGATGTTATAATGTTCTGGGGACCAAAATGACAGATGTAGTGCATTGTGTAGCAGCGGTGCTGGTGGGAAGGATGTGTAGACCAAGGAAATGGCTAACTGCTGATGCAGTGCAGGTGATCCTCGGATTATTGGTGTTGCAGCATGCGCAACGTATCTGGACCATACCGTCAGGCAAGCAGTAAGATGAAGGACTGTTCATGTGTCTTGTCTACTAGGGATTACAGCTTTTCAGTGGGGAATAGCCTTTTTTGGCCCCCCAACAAATACAGTAGCTGCAGAGGAAGACTGCAACCTGCAGGCCACCCTGTCAGATGATCTGTTCTGCCCCACTCTTAGGAGAGTTACATCCAAAGTGGCCACTGAGGAATGGAAGAAGACCCCACTTATCTATGGGTCAGGTGCAGGGCTGCTGGCCATGGACTACCAAGGACTCAGAGGAGTGCTCATAAAGTGGGCATCCTGCTGTGCTGCTTCCAAGCTGGACCTCTTGGCTGCACAACCCACTAGCCAAGCAGAATTTGGCCACCTTGCTCTGGAAGAAGTTGCCAGAGGGTGTGGTAAGGTTTTTTAACTTTGTGTTTCAAAATAAACCTGTTAACTTTTTATGCTACAGTCATAATATTGGGATACAGGAGAGGTGACCCTTGCTTAGATAATTTATGTGCCCTTTCTTGTGCTGCTACTGAACTGCTAGTTTAGCATTGGAGAAGCAAAGTTTGCAGGAGACCTCAGATGCAGAAAAAACCTGCAGTGGTAAATTGTTATTCTGACCATTCCTGTGTAACACACAAGCTGAATACCTCATGTGATGAATCTATTCCTATTGGTAGGTAGCATTCATAATATTAATGTTTAGCTGATGTTTATTTTCAGACTCTCTATTTTAAGAAACTGACTCAGATTTACATGTGATGAGTGCTTCTGGTAACAGAGTTCTTAACTCAGAGCCCTGTTACTGGCAGTATTGGTGTGTTTAGTTGTATAAACAACTCGCATGGCACAATCTCTAAAAACAGCCACTGTGAACATGGAACTGGCCTGTGCGGCTTGATTTAAAGCTGGCCTTCTTTGCCATGTTCTCCTCGTCCTGAAGAGCTGCAGTGGCTGCCAGGAGGGATGTGGAGACCTGTGCATGCGTGTTTTCCAAAGCTTTGAATTGCTGTTATCATGACTGCTCTGTGCGGTGCCATCTCAATGGGCTCAAAGCTGCTTTTCGCCGGGCAGGAACCGACAGGGAGTTTGGAGAAGGATGGATTAGGAATACTTTTCCTAATTCTTTCCATGGCAGTCATTTCAAGAGGAATCAAGGGGTTGCAGCGGCAGTAGAGAAGGCATGGCCAGGCTAACAGAGCTGCCGGGTTCTGCTGGCCTTGCGCTGTTCCTCGGGTGCGAAGGTGGATTCTTGCTGCTGCATGGGCTGCCCACCCCGAGCACCTCTGCATGGGAGGCACGTGAACCTGACCCCTTTTCTTGCCGAAAAGAACGTGAAGCACGCAACAAAATAAAAATACCCGCAGTCTGTTGGGTGCAAGGGGGGGAAGCTGATGGCAAAGAGCGGTTTTCTTAAACTGACCAAAATGACCTTTTGTCTCCATCTGTGAACTGGTAGGGAAAATGCGATGAGTTTCTCCCAGATGCCTCTGAAGGAGACTCCTCCATCTGTACCCCTCCTCACTGCTGTTGCCCCGTGACCTTGTGTGCCTGCACAAGGTGGAGAGAGGACATCTCTCCGCTCGCACGCCAGGTTAGAGGAGGACAGCATAGCTTGTTCCCAGGACAAGGCGTCCCCTCTGCAGGGCCTGCTGGCTGCCGGCCTCCCAGCAGAGGGAGGCAGAAGCTCAGCAAGTTGCAGTCCTGCAGCTTTCAGCTGCTCCCTGCTCTTTCAGCCGCGGTGTCATTAAAAACAAACAAACAAAACCACCCCACAACACCTCACCAAGAAAAGAAGCGTTTCTCTTGCTGCTTAACGATAACACCTTTGAGTAGCAGGGATTTGCTACCTGTAATGGCAGCAGCTAATCCTACTAGCGAGCTCCGTCCCTCACCTTAGCTACTATTCTTAGTTCAGTCCCTACTGGATTCTTGACAGAGCAAATGCTAAGGCTTGGTCTGTGCCTTTGGAGAGATTAGTTGAACGAGTGAATTTGGAAGCATCTTCCCTCTCTTTAAGAGGCAAAGCCATGCAGGAGATTGGAGACCCTACTTTTCTGAGGGAGGTAAGTCAAATATTGGTGGAAATACTAAGAAAGTGGTGGAAATGCTGATGGATGAACTTGGTGAATTGTCGCTAGCCCAAGGCAGTGGACTGAACGACTTAAGTTTCTCGTGACTCTTTGCTCTTATGTCCTTAGTACAAAAGTCTGTCTTTTGTCTTCTTGCCTTTTTTTATCTGAAGCTGGTCTCCAGCGTGCTGGTCTTTACTTGCTCCATCAGCTAATACACAGAATCCCTGTGCCACCCAGGCCCTGCTCTCGTGAGTGGGTGTGACATTGGGGAGCAGTGACACAGTCCAGGAGATTAACGTCTATTTGAAGAAGTGTCTGCTTCTTAGAGGAGTAACGTGACTGCTGTGTCCTCTGTAGCACTCTTCCCTGAGACTACAGGGACAGGATTTTGCATTGCAGAGAAGTAGTGCCTCAACTTTGGGCTTTTGCAGCCTAGTGGACTCCAGTGTGTCTCAGCCTGTCAGTGGTACGAGTCCTTTCTAACAGGCCAGTTGCAGACCACGTGAATGTGTTGAGGTGTAGCTGCACCTGGCACTTATTGCTGGATGCCGTCTCCCGTGCAGCGTGGAGATATGGGCGCTGTGTGTGTCCTTGCTTTGGTTTCTACCTGATCAGGAGGGAGAAAGAATCTCACTAAGAGAGGAAAATCCTGATCTTGCAATTGGTACCTGTCTGAGCAAGGCCAAACGGACTATTGGAGTGAATAAGGCACTTCAGTTTGAGCAGTCAGATGTTTCAGTCGTCACTGGAATCGTACTCAACTGCCTGGAACGTCATCCCTAGCTCTGTGCTTGAATTAATTTGGTTCCTTATGCTAATTGCTATGCTTCTGTTTCCTGTTTCTGCAAAAAGGGGAAACGTTCATAGGCTGTTGTACCCACAAAATGGTTCAGGAGGGAATTTGCCAGTGTTCTTGGAGACCAGGAGCTTCTGGGAAATGATCATAGAATGGTTTGGGTTGGAAGGGACCTTAAAGACCATCTAGTTCCACCCCCCTGCCCTGGGCAGGGTCACCTCCCACTAGACCAGGCTGCTCAAAGCCTCTTCCGGCCTGGCCTTGAACCCCTCCAGGGATGGGGATGCTTTTGGTGATGTCTAAACGATTTTTGGCTGTTTAAGCCAAAGCTTGTATATTAGACCATTACCTGTGAGGTGGTCTTTTGTTATATCTTAAAATATTTCTCCCTTCTTGGACAAAATATGTCTTCACAACTCCTCAGAAGTGTTTATTGATACCTTTATTTTATTCCCTTCACCATCTTCAAAGGCAGCACCTCTGTTTGGCAGCTGTGATGTGCCATAAGCACAGCCAGACTGCTGCCAGCAGCCCGGGCCACGCAGGACCCCTGACAACCCGCTGGCCGTGGGGGGTTCGGGAAGTCTCGCTGAACTCCACAGAGACTTGTCTCATCAGGGCTCTTCTGCTCTTGTTGCCAAATCTTCAGCAGCCTTTCCAGATAGTCTCTCCTTAAACGTGAAGCAAAAGGAAAGCCCAGCATTGACAGGTGCACTTGTAGAATGTGACTGCTAAAGAACAAGCCAAACACTACAGAAACTAGATTGAGGATTAGAAAGACCTGGGTCCTTCATGTGGCTGCCAAAGCGGTCACTTAAATTTGCAAGATGAATGGGAGCACCAATAATCCAGCAACTTAAGCATTTGGTGAATAGTGGTATGCTCACAGATGCTAATGGCTTTGTGCTGTGTTTACACATGTGCAACTGAAGAGACTTTGTCCCCATCTCATTAGCTATAATTAGTCTCTACAAAGTATGCATGTATGTCTGCAGCAGTCTTGCTGGAAGACAGCCTAAGGAGAAAGTGTGGCAGAGGAGCTGAGGACAGTATCTGTTTCCAAGTCGGCGAGTTCATGACAGCTCCTTTAGCAGCCTGAGAACTTCTTATGCTTATGTTCGCGTTCCAGGTGGTTAATGTGTCTTAGTCTCCAGCTCTTGCCCATCCTGTTGCTGCGAGTAAAGCTCGAGCAGAGACCTAGCTGCTAGAGTGAAGTAATGAGATGCTTAGACCCCAATCATGTTATCTCAAGTTGGCAGGTGAAATGTGCCTTCGTATTCTTACACTATAGCATATGAGAGGTAGCTGATTCAGGCTAATGCTCTGTCAGTGTGAGCTGGCATTTGTTGTGTTAACCCCTGTTAGCACAAACTACGAGCTTGTACACACGGACAGTTAATCCAGCTCTGCTGGAGCATGGCATTCCCTTAGCTAAGCTAAGGGGACTTGTTCAAACACATGACACTGCAGTTGGATGCCTTCCACATTCACTTGCTGCTAAAGTTTCCCAACTTAGATGCTAACCACGGTATTTCCGCAATAGAAGATGTAAAACAGGTTATTGAGGCTTGTCAGGTTTGTATGAAGACCTTGGGCTATGTTTCAGCCATGTCTTACTTAGCCTCTGGGAAATGCTCATGATGCGAGCTAAAAGGGCCTGTTGGGTAGGCACAAACTATTTATATAATAAATACAACCTCGGACGCAGTAACTGGTGTTGTACATACAGTATTTCTGTTCACTCTTAACAGGCCACTTTGCTGCAATTAAGGTAACTGGATCCTCTGCTCATTAGCTACAAAGTCCTCTGCTTATCTGCCCTTGTAAAGGATATCTGGAAACATGTACTTTGGGGAAACCCTGATTTTTTTTTTTTTTTTCCTAATTACCAAGGATTTTGCCATCTATATGTTAAAATGATGTGTTTTGATGGGAGAAAAGTCATGTATTGGTGATTTGTGACTGACGGTTTGCATTAAGTGTTCGTGGATCTGCCTCCATAGTGGTACCATTGAGGGGAAAGGGTGGGGATGGATGGGGAGGGGTTGGGACCTTAAAGGAGGCACCGAGACTGCTGTTTTCCTTCATGTTATTTGAGAATACTCTTTTACCCTTGGTAGGTGAAGTGGTAACTTGGTGTCATGATGTCTTGGCTGCAGGGTGGAGATCCACAAGCTGACACTCAGTGAAGAGGGCAGGTAATTTCCCTGTGCATATATATTTCTTTCTCATCTGGCATTCAAACCTGCTGCTAATATCTGTACACAATGCAGGCTTTTAACTAGCGCATGATACTACGATTAAGGATAACTGTGAAGGTAAAATGTAAGTTAAAGTAAATTCACATTCAGATCATAGTTCCCTAAAGTTTGAGGACAGCAAGGATCTACTAAGGTAATCTGACCAGTAAGCAGTGATCATGCACTCATTTAGCCTACTAAATTGCTGGGCTGAAGCAGAATGTCAGAAAGGTGATTCACCTTGATTTAAAGATAAAATAATCCAGTTTGCCTCGCTACTGATTTTCAGTCCCTAATGCGGTTTCTCTGCTTGGTTCAAGCTCAGCCTCTGCGGTTGGCGTTTACCCGCTGACTCTTCTGCCCCCTCTGCTGCTGCAAAGAACAAGCAGCTCCATCCAGCATTTCCCTCTGGGAAGGGGCCCACCCTGTAATCTGGCGGCTTGGTTTAGCAGTAAGGGCACTACCAGTGAGACCAGTTCAAGTGCCCCCAAGTGTCAGGAGAGCCCTAAAAGCTCAACAGGAGAGTAAGCTGAGCTGGAATTACAGCTCAGCTTCTAGTTGCTGTTTCTGTGCTCTGGAGAGTTTTCATCAGCGAGACCCATCCTTAATGAACTTAGGTTGGACGGGATCATCGCCGTTTTGAAGTGGTGACAGCTCACGCAGGTTAAAGGCAGCCGTTGCCCCTTGTGTGGCGGGATGCCAGCCCTTCTTCAAAAAACTGTTCAGTCAGGGTGCCAGCATGCCTGTAGGAAGCCTTGGATTGCTGGCTTCCAAATGTGTGCACTTAACAAGGTCATGCATCTTAGTCTTTCTGTTCAGCTGTAAAGTGTCTCAATTGTCTGGGAAATGACAAAAAGCCACTTGTTCCTGTGGCAGTGAATAGGAGGGTATTTCCAGCCATTAAATCTGCTCGGGGTCTGTCAGATTAATACCCGCCCGTGCTTGGTAAATCTCAAGCATTTGGCTTCAAACCCTGCTTTTAAAGGGAGCTTCCCGGTGTTCCCTAACCTGTGGTGGTACCACAAGGCCAACCCAAAGGAATCCACGTGCAGCGTAAATATAAGGGTGGAGGCTGGCGCTGCCACGGGTGCACGCCTGGGGATCTCCCCTCGCGCTGCGGGCGGTGTGCTGGGGAGCATCCCTCATCGGGCACGTCGCAAGGGTGTGCGGCTGCTCTGGAGGAGGGTGGGGGGATCACAAAGCCCAGAACGAATAGGGGAAAGAAGTCATTTCATGCACACAAGCGTAGAAATTCATCCAAGCTGTCCCCACGCAACCTGCTTCCTTCAGGCCACCTTTCATCTTTCGAGTTACTGTTCCCTTTTAAGCCATGTTGGTGGGACATGTTCATTTTACTCTGGCTTTTTCTGCTCTTTAGGGCCAGAGCACGATCTAAGAGAAGCCCTACAATATATAGGGAGAAAAACAAGGCAGCCACGAATAAATCCAGCATCAGTAGAAAGGCGCAGTTTAAAGGGCCTTCTCTGATGCAGGTCTGTGTGGGCAGTGTACAGCTGAGTCACTGACGCCATTTCTCCTCCTCTGTAACAGACTTTCTCAGTTCGGTGCCAGAGGATCGCTTTGGCACATCTCTTCGTTTTGCTAGCCCAAATGCGGGTTGTCAAAATGGCTGTAGTCACCGTGCTTGTGTGCTCTTGTCCATTGTTGGCATGTGCTAGGGTGAATGTGTGTGTACAAGCATACAAGTTCCACCATGAAAATATTTTGTGAAAACTCGGTGTTTGTAGTGCTTCCTAAGTTAGGGATACAATTAGTTGCTATTTGTGGCTACCTCAGCAAGTAATCTCTTCTTATTTCTTATAAAAAACATAGAAACTACTGGCTTAAAGCAGAAATGATAAAATATTTGCCATCTGGACTTGAACATGGCTTGCACACTTCCTTTTGTGTTTTAATGCAGTAGCTTTTGCATTTGCTTCCTGTGTAAACTGAAGTGCAGGGACTCGAGAAGTCTGGGGACTTGAAATATTTATTTGTACCAAATCATCCAACCTCTGCAACAAACTCTGAATTAGAATTAGGAGGTGGGAGTTGGGAATGGCGCTGGGTTGGAAAATGATGGGATTTCCTGGGCTGCAAAGAGCTCTCCACTGTCTCATGTGCAAAAGAAAGGCTGTTCAGGAGTTGGTGGGATTTGGTAGGATTTTTTTTATTATTCAGCCGTCATTTTAGAAGTTGGGAGTAAGGTGGAAGCCTCAATCGCATGGAGAGCCCTAATGACTTGTGTGAGCAAATGCAGGACTGGCCCTTTTTGCTGCCTGTCGCTGTTGGCGCTGATCAACACCCCGCGCTCCTTTCCAGGGGTGGAAGAAGTGGGGGAAAGGAGTGAAGGGCTCATCCCCGTGTAGTACAAGCTTAGGGAAGTCCGTACGTAAAGCTAGTTTATCTTTAAAATATTTTAATGGAAATGTATTGGGGGGGGGAAAAAAATGCTTTGGAGCTGTCAGATGTCCCACTCACCCTGTCATGCTGTATGTCTTGACCCCTTTTTCTTCCCCCAGCTGCATCTTCGCACCACTGCAGGGAAACAAGGGCACCTGGAGGAAAGCAGAGGAGGGAAGTGCCGTTTGCTGCTGCAGCAGGGGACAGCCTCAGGGTAAATCAGCCTGGTCTCTCTGGGCACTGGAAACTTCAGAGGGGCTCTTAACTGTTGGTTGAAAAATGCTGTAGGATTGTGTGGTCTGTACAGAAGCCTGTTTTAAAAAAAAAAAAAAAACCCAACCAAAAAAAACCCCAACAACAACAAAAAAAACCCCAAACCAAAACAAAACTACCAAGAAGAACCAACCAACCAAACAAAAAAAAAAAAAAAGCACACCCAAAACCCCACAACCAAACCAGCAAACTTGGTTTCATTGTTGTGCAGGCTTTTTCTTGTTATCATGGATGGATTTAATGGGCCAGATTCTTTACTTTGTCAAGTAGGTAATAGTGGAGTTATCCAGTAAGGCTGCTCTGAGCCTGTGCTGTGCTGAAATTAGAATCTGGCCCGGCAGCTTTATTAAGACAGGTAAATGTGAACGCTCACTGATGCAAAGGAGAGGAAAAATATCTGCGTTGTGCGAGTGGTGAGGAGGCTGCTGCAGCTCTGCCTCTGAAGGGCTGGTTTTTAATTAGCTGTGTGCACAATAAGTGCTTCTCTGGAGAATGAACGAGGCGCCTTAAGTGTCCCTCCACAACCCTACTATTTCTAACAAAATTTAGGGGGGTGTGTGTGTATATTTGGGATGTGTGGACTTAAGCTTTGTGGGCTGGCAGGAAAAAAGCCTCAGACCGAGGGACGGGTCGGGTTGTGTGTGCCTTTAAACCTGGGGTCCTGCACCCATGGCTTCCTGGTGGCCTTGCTGCAGTGTGTCTCTGTTGCCAGTTCGGGTTTTTTCCCCCAATTACTGGAGCTTCTGATGTGACTGTGAAGTTGTGGGTTACATTCCTTTGCCAGGAAGAGTCCTGGCGGTATCCCGCATTCTTCCTTAATGCGGGCTTCTCTCAGTGAAACGGACTCCATTCAGCCCTGGCACCAGCGTGCGGAGGTTGAAGTGCTCCCGGTCCGTGTGATTCCAGCTCCGCGGAAATCGAGGATGCGGCACTGAGGGGGCTGGGTGCGGTGTTGTCCCGCAGGGCTGTGTGCTGACCTCTCCCCCCCGCCCGCGGGCCGTGGGGACCGTCCCTGCTCCCGAGCCGTGACAGCCAGAGGGCTGGCTTCTCCCGTAACCGGGCAGGCTCAGGAAGAGCCTTTATTTGGGCTTGTCTGGGCTTGTTCAGGCCTGAGCCTGCCTTTGTCTCTGCGATCACAGGGATCCGAGTGGATCAAAGGGGATCCGCCTCTGCGAGTCACCGCTGCTCCGCTGACCAGCCCTCCTTGAGAGACCCCGGCAGCCTCCTGAACTGGAGCCTTTCTGACCTTCTCTGTCTCTTCAGGTAAGCGCAGCCTGTGTTCGTGCTTGTCCCTGCAGATGTACTGTGTGTGTCTGTCCATGTCACACTCTCTGCCGGCTTTTCTGCAGAGCCTCTGTGTGTCCGAGTGGGGCTGTGGGAGGTGGAGGTGCAAAAAAGTGCAGCTGGGTAAACTTTCAGAGGTCTGGAAAGTCAGTAGGAGAATGTTACAGTAATTGTCCTTGCTAGTCTGTCCTGATGGAGAAAGGGGGGCTTCCTTTACCTTCTTTTCTGTCTTTCCTCTTCTGTAGCCCCCTTCCTTCAAGCTCTTCATACGCAAATTCACATTGGAGCTGGAGACACTGGTGAGTGCCTAGTTTTTGAGAACCCAGAAAGTAATAGCACCCAAAAAAGCAGCTGTGTGCTCACACTGTGTGGATGGGCTGCAGCTGGACCGGGAAAGCTGAGGATGCTAGCCAGCAGCTCGAGCCCGGTGAGCACTGAGTGATTCTGGTGAGTTAGTTGTTTGACTTCTACGTTCAGGAGACAAGGTAAATTAATTTGTGTGGTGTTATCCGCTCTGTGGTTCATTGCCATGTCTAGCATTTACATAGGGGAACATGGAAGCTGAATGCTTAATTCTTTGCAAGGAGCTGGCAGCTCTCCCCTGCTCCTGCTACACTTAGCACAAAACTGTCCTCCCCATCCTATTCCCAGTGTCGTTGCCTTGCTCAACATGTTGCCTCCACGTTCATTTTGTAATGGAAATGATAAATAATATAGCTCGGATGCTGGTATCGCCTGATGCTCACGTGGGGGAAGAAGGCTCTGTTACGCTGTGTTTGGCTTTGTTTCCCACTGCTCCCATGCAGTCTTCCTGAGCACTGGCAAAGTGAAGCTTGGCTTTACCTGCATCTGGGTGCCCTGAGCATCACTCACCTGCTTATCATGAGGTTTCGGGTGTCTGTGCAAACCGCCAATGGGACTATCTGTTATCTAGATAACTGCTCCATTACATAGGAGGGCCCACTTCCATTACGTTGTGGAAGGGCTAGCTCAGATAAGAATTGAAAAAGACACTAGGAGTCATTTCAGATTGGAAGTATGTATGTACCAGTCCATTGGGGCTAACTGGCTACATCAGTCTGGGCCCAGGGTTTGGTGCTACTCACCTGCTGCCTTTCAGGGGCATCTCTGCAGAGCAGGTGGGGTGAATGGATTTGAAGTTTTTGTCTGTATTTTGAAGACAGGCCCACCCCTGCTTAGGTCTTATGTCTCTGATACAAATAAATGCATTTTATTTGTAAGCAATGTACCTCTCATCTGTACAGTCTGGTTTGGTATTTTATTAGCTGTATGTATGCCAGTGTGTTTTGGAGTTTCCACCTACCGAGGGTGAGTTTGGTTGTTACTGGCTTCCTAATTTTTAAGTGCTGAGGGGTGCTTTCGTGTTTTGGTTAGTAGACCAGAGGTAAGAAGGGTTGTTTTGCAGGACCTGAAAGTAAACGTGTAATATTTGGTTCTGATGAATGCCATTCTCTTCTAGTGACTACTTTGCTTCTACCATCGATGGTATTGGCAAGCAGTAATGTTAAGGGTGCACCATTCCAGCAAGGAATTACGCTTGCACATGCGTTTAGGTTTGCAGAGAGCTGCAGGCGCTTCAGATTGGGCCTTAACCCTTTAACACTGACAGTTCCCATGGGCACACTGGTCAGACAGCAGCTCTTCTATTCTTTGGGGAACTTGTAGTCTAACAGGAATGGATCTTGTGGGTGGGGTTGCATCTAGGACTCTGCTTCAGGCCAAACGAATCCAACAAAGCCACGTGCGCTGGGAAACTGTTGGCTCTGGGCTCTGCGAAATGACCTACTCAGTCTAAATTCCAAACAGAGTAAGAGGGGCAAAGGATTCTTAAATAATGAGGCTCCTTTTTCTTCCCTCCCACTTGCTGCCCTCTGCACCTGGCCAAGAATGCTGAGTACAGGCAGGTCCGGTGACTGTGTTTCTGTCTTGTCATCTCACACTGTGCTTTGTTCCCCAAGAGAAAGTTAACTGACCTATTTTTAAGTAGCTTCAGAAAGCTGATGCGCAAAAGAAATATTTGAGGGATGAGTGATGTTAAAGCAGTAACATGAGGCTAAAGTCACTGCTTGAGCAACTCCACTGATTTTGGTGCAGTAATCGTGGCAGTCCTTGTTGCTTCATCCCTTTGACTTCAGATTGGGATTCTCCAGAACTAGTTTTATGGGGCTTTTTAACATTCTTCTCGCTTAAAAAGGCTGACAAAAACACCTATCTGGGCAGACAGAACTACGGATAAGCTTTAGGAGGAGAGTGTGATCAGAGCAGAGAAGGAAAAGCTCCTCTGAAAACAGTAGCTTATAAATTGTCCGTTGCTGCTAGCTGCCCATCATATTCTCTAATACTTTGTTCTGTTTCAAGCTGTTGTGTATCATGGAGGACAGACAGGCTTGTAATGTAAGTGACACAATAGTGGATTTCATACCAATAATGAGAAGAGAACTTCATCCATCCTAGCCTATTGACATCTCGGTGCATGTTCCTTGTCTCAAAGAGTGCGGGAACTAGAGGAATTTTAGTACAGATTTTGAAAAATCTTTTCCTTGCGCTCAATTATGCTATGGCCTTGGGAGAAAGATGGTTAAATGAGAAACAATACATCAGTGTGTAAAAGGTGTCAGTCCTCCTTTTTATAAAAACCAGTTATTTCTGCCTGTTCTCTGTAGCTGGATGGAGGGAACTTCTCAGCAGGTTTCCTTGTACGATTAAGATCTCCTTTCACGTATATGATGAAACTTGCTAGTCCGTTTTGTAGGCAAGTCTGTGTTTCCTTGTGTTTTGAAGGTAGAACACCAGTAATCTTCCAGGAGCTGGTACAGACCATCTCTTAATGCAAATAGAGAGAAGTTAATAACACATGCGCCATTGTTTTGTTTCCAAAGAGAGTCTCAGCTGAAGGGGCTTATACAACTGTGGGACTCTAATTCAAGCCTTCCGTTTTATGGACTTTTTTTCTGTTTGCATTTGAATGCATTGAAGGAGCAGTGACCAGGCATCAAAACACTATGCCCAGCCTGTCTGAAGTAACCTTCTCCCTGAAATAAGAATCCGTCACCCACTGGACAAGAGAAGGCTTTGGTAAGAGGAATTAGAGTAAACAAATTGTATACTGCTGAAAATGGAGTTTGAATCTTTTGCAGTCGAGCCTTCCTGTAGATGTTCTCCCCTTGTGATGGGGGTCTACTGTTACACCTCCTCACAAGGGAGGCAGCTAAGATGCAAGACTCTTACTTTGTCTAGGGTATTGCAGTGCACTCATGACTAATTGAAATGCATCTGACGAGGGATGACAGTCTTTTCTTCTGTGCAACGAGATACAGCCCATGTCAAGTTTTGCTAAATGCAGGTTTCAGTCACCTCAGAAGCCAAGATGAAGCTGAAGGCAGGAGCGATGTCTGGCGCTGTTTCAGTACAGGTAACCTTGGGCAGGGCAAACGTGGGGAGGAAGACATGCTTCTGGGGAGCACCTGAGAGTAACTTCCCTAGTCGCGTTGGAGGCATCCTATTGCCCTTTCGCCAGCTTTGGTGTCACAACGTGTATCTCATCTCCTTGGGCAGATGGGAAGGCTGGATAACATGCTGATAATAATCCCGATCTTTACATCTCCCTGCATGTTTTGGTGGTGCATGGTGAGCACCTTGGCACAGAGGATGGTCGCAACTTCAGCCACTGGTGTATGGGACTCCTCTGAAGTTCTCTGGCTATTGCAGTGAGTGGCGGACTGAGCAGCAGTGGGCATCAAAATGTGAATTTCCCTAATGCAGCTCAGACGAGGGGAGAAGCTTATGCAGGCAGCACACCCTGTTTGACACCTGGCTTTTTGCATTGAGGCAAAGATGTACAAATGGGTGGGTCTGACCTTGGAACAAAAGACAGGCATGTCCAGAAGGAGACTCTATCAAGATCCCTCAAAGTTCTGACAAAGGAGGAGCCTGAGCTCAATAAACCAGAAAGCAGAGAATAAGCCAGTTCTGTCCTATGAATCAGCCTTGCAGCGTCCTCTCTGTCCCAGCAGACTGAACTGGGGGGCAGGTCAGGAACTTTTTGGGCTGGATAAACTTGTCTTTTTCAGGCCTGTCTAGGCTATAAACCCACAGGATTTTGTTTCTTGGACTGACATGCTGGAGTATACATTGGGCTAGTGACAGCTGTGACTCTGGGTTTATCGTCTATGGGTAATGCTTCTGCATTGCTTGGTTAATGAGTCACTGGATCATGCCCAGGCCTGCCCCAAGATACTGAATCAGCAGAACCCCTAAATAACCTGGTGTTCTTAGCTTAAACTGACTCCTGCAGAGTGGAGCCAGCTAGGAAAAGGGGTAGCCTTGCTTCCAGGAGCTCCAGCAGCATTGCAGCCTTGGATGGGGCCGTCCACCATGCTTTACCGGTTTGCACAACTCACTGCTGGAAAGTACTTACATCTGTGGCATGTCTCCACAAAAATTAATGGCACTTGTGTAGACGTAGTAGCTAGCTCGGGTGCTGGTAGAACGGTGAGCTGTTTGTGTGTAAGCTCCAAAGTGACACCTCCATAAAGACCTTCTCTAAGATGCAAGAGGGAGAACCAATTGTTATGGTATTTGACAACTGACCGCGGAGCAGGCTTAACAGGACACGTTTGCTTCTGCTTAAACTTTTGGGTGATGGAGTTCACTCTGGCTGTGTGTTTTATTTAAGTTAGATAAGATATGGGGAGGGAACTGTGTAAAGGGAAGAGATAATATGCGGTAAGGTCAATGTGTGAGATATGACGGTGCATATGCCTTTGTGGTAACACAAGTGCTAGGTGCTCTTCCAGCCAGAGACTGGACTACTTTAAAGAGCTTGCTGTCAAAGTTAAGATGTTGCTGCTGGGCATCTCTGATCTTGTTTGGGAGAGAAGAGGGGGGGGGGAAAAGGTAATGAAATCTTTGTTAGATGTTGGTATTACAAGGGAAAGAACAGAATTTGCTAGAATGCAGAGGGCTCTTGGCTTGTCTTCATGTAAAAGGAAAAATAAAATCTGAAAGAAAGGAAGAAGTTGCACTGAATCTGGCAAAGCATGAATTGCTTAACTGTTGTAGAAGAAGGCACGAGCCTGCTGAACTGTGTGTGTTTCTCGCTGCACAGTATGTGGAGAAATTCAGTGATATGTGTATTAGTTCCACGGCTTTATCTAGTTTTGATGTGGGGATTTAATATTGCTGAGGCCAGTGATATTAGCCAGGCCCAATGAGATCCCAAATGAAGATTCACTCGGGTGAGATGTGGTAGATTTTAAATATGATGCCTTTTAAGGAACGGGAGGAGGTGGTTGCTCTAGATTGTCTTCATAGTATCCTTAACTGTACCGTGTTTTATGGAAGTTTTGTGTCTTGGAGTAGGTGATTGAGTGACAGACACAGCACTCCTGCAGATCTCGGTAATGTAATAACCCAAACTCCTTCCTGAACTTCCCTGATTATATCTGAGAGCTTTTGCGCTTCTCAGCGTGCAGGAAAGCTTGCCGAAAAGAAGCTACCGAGAGCAAATCTGGCCTCCATCTGCAACGTGATCCCAGGGCTACAAAACTGCTGCTGCTTTTTCACTTCTCACCTGCAATGAGATGAAAATAGGCTGTTACCCAAATGGCTGTGTCCCCCTGAGCTAAGCGACTAGCTGAAAATCAGCGGGGTTAGGAATTTGGCTGTCCGACAGGTAGAAATGCTGACTAGGACGCTATCTTTAATCTTATCTGTCATTCTGTCACTTACTGATCTTGTGTGATTTTTGCCTGTCTTTCTGTGCTTTACGGAAAGGAATTGCTAGTACTGTCTATTCTTTTCTCCTAGTTCTGCTTTGTTTTAAACAGTCTGTGACTCACTGCAAAGGTATTGTCCCATTTCCTTGTGAGCTGTGAGGCTGGCCTGCAGGAGCAGTGGCACTACGTGGGGTGGAGTCGTAGCTATATCAAGAAAGCCGGAACGGTCTGAGTTTGCAGTGAGAGTGAATTATGAAGCAGGTATCTGCGCCGCTCTGGAGCCCGCGCTCGGCTTGTTTGCAGTGTATCAGGCTTAGCAGCAGGAAGCTGGGGTCAGCTGGGAGCTTAGGTGGACTTCAGGTACCACTGCCAGCTGGATGATCTCCTGCCACAGGACTGTATGAAACTGGTAAATATCTTTCCTATCTCATGTCATGTCATTATATCTCATAAGGAAAGCTTCTGCTGTATGATGAATAAAAAAAGGCAAACAGGAGTTGTTAAGCAGCATGTGTCCTGTATTTGGGGTATTAGGATGCTGTAGGGAGTTTGGAGGAGAAAGTGACAGGAAAAGTATGATAATAATAATGACTAATAAGCGTTGCCAAGAGTCATAGCCTAGAACCATTGTCTGGGGGACTTGCTGGCGTATTGCAGGAGATGCCGTAGGAGATGGGATAATACAGCACTAGTTTGAGAACTTTTGAAGAGACTAACCCAAAACTCAGGATCCACGTATCAGAGGACTTGTAGCAAATCAAAGTCAGAATTTATCAAATGTATTCTTATCTTAAAAAGGGAAACCTGTCTGTAAGGTTATAAGTCAGGAAAACTGACTGTATTTGGAGAAGCAGGACACTTCCTCTCCTACCTGAGGGTTCATAACAGGGAAGACTGACACCTTCTTTGGGAACAAGGAGAGAATTTGTTCTTGCTCTGCGACTAGTGGTTCGGTGTAACTTCAGATGCTTTAGAAGCTTTAAGATGGTTTTTCTCTGGGATTCCAGTTCATCCTAGTAAGCATAGTAGACTCAGACATTACTTCTAATTCTATGGCTTAGAGATAGACAGGGTTGATTAAAACAGCTTGTATAAAAGACATTGAGCATCCTGATCGAGTTTTGAAGTTAGCCTTGTTTAAAACAGGTAGTTGAACTAGCTGATATCCAGGAGTCTCTTCCATCCTAAATCTTTCTGAAGTTTGAAAACTGTCATTTCATCTTTTTCATTCAAGCTTTCTCCTGTTGCTGAGCTTCACCCACAAACTTCACAGATGAAAATTCAGCTTTGTTTTGCCTTAAAACAGGAAGTACTTGAAGCCTCCAGTGACAGAGGATCTGTTTGCATCAGGCTTCCAGCAGGAATTGTTCAAATCTTTAGGGAAACTTTGTGTAATTCTTCAGGTACTAGCTCAAGGCTTGTGACTAGGTCAGTCATAGCTTAGAACTCCTCTTGTCGACAACAGGAGGACGACACAATGCTGGGAATGAACTTGAAGTAAATGTGCTCAATTAAATGAAGCTTATGCTATTGCATATTTTGCTGATGACAGAATGATTGCTGCAGATCTTACCTGGCAGGACTTCTTACCTTTCTTGGAATGCAGTATTTCCGTAACAGGAGAGTATCTCCATCCTCCACACCCATCAGCTTATTGGTCTTCAGTAGAGATTCCTTTCTAGGCTAATTCCTTGTAGCCAGTTCCCTAAAGCAGAATGCTTTGCATAAATGCACACTCACAGTAAATTTGCCAGGTGCCTGAGCTGAAGGGAGGAGGAAAGGATTTGCTGTTAGACAAGTTGCTGAAACGGAAAAGTTGCTCAACTTATTGACCAGCACCTTTGCACAGGTCCCTGCTAATTCTAAACCAGGCAAGTCGTTTGGTTTCCCTGTAAGGCTTCAAAGCTGTTCCCAAGTCAGTCATCCCTAGATATATAGCTTCTGACCATCTAGAAATAAGAGCAAACTCAAGAGCAGGATAACTGGCTGTGGTATTGCAAATGCTGGCTTTTCCGGCAGCCACAGCAGTGAATAATCAGTTAAATGATTCTGGGTCTCTGCAGAGGGGATGCTTTTGCTGCGTAGTTTTCAAACTGGACTTGTAAAACTTGAAGGATCCTTGCCTGATTGCCAGCTTGTTTGGGCTCCACATGATGGTAAATCCCATTCACATCTGTGGAGGCTTGCGAATTTCTTATTTGTGGGGAAAAAATACACTCGTGTTTATTGTCCCAGACTCATGTAATTGAAAACTTTGAGTTGCAGCTTGTGTGTTCTCTCCAGGTACATCAATAGGAAGGGTGGAGAAGAATGCTCCTGCATACCTGCCTGCCTTCATTTATACTTAATACCATGAAGATTTTTGTCCATGTTAAGGAAAGATGATGTGTTTCTAAGATGACTCTGCAGTGATTTGGGAGAAAGAATTAATATCTTGTCTTGTGCAACACAGTTGCTAATGTTAGTGCAGAATAAACCCCTCAAGGGTAGGAATGCATTCTTCTACCATATCGCTGTACTGTGCCAGTCCCCATTCACTTGACATCTTAGATTGCTACCATAAAAAATATGAGCTGCACTAATTTAATAGATATTGTCTAGATTTATTGAGATCTTTGGCTGCCAGGAGCAGGACTCAATGGGTTAGATCCAACTGAGACACAAATTAGCATCTAAGATGCTGGCCCCTTGCAGCTGAAGGCTTGAGATGCGTTTGGACCAGCTGAGCAGTACTGATGTACTGCTGTGCTCCCTCTCTCTACTTTGGGTGTTGGGCGTGCATTTTTTTTTTTTTAGGGCTGTCCTTCCTCTGAGCCTTGAATTACGAGGGTGGTTTTGCTGCTCCATGGTCTCCCAGAGCGTTAAATAGTTTCAGTTGGATGACTTGTTTTTCCTAAAGCACTAGGAATTCTTACAGGAAGCAAGCAGCAGAAGGGAGCTAAAATGATTTGAAAAATGAAAAGCAGGATCATTTTCCTGCTGCATACATACAAGGTTGTTCCCTAAAGCATCTTTTCCCTGGCCCTGTTGTGCTTAATTTTTAGTGGCTCAAAGGAAAGTTTTACAGTTCCCAAAACAGCAATTCTGCAGTCCCATATGTCCCCAGAGGAGGATGAAAGATGAAGTAGTATCTTCCTCTTCTGTACCAGATTGTTTTGCTCTCCTATAGCCGTGCTTGTCCCTGACCTGTTAATTGCCTTTGAGATAGTCTGGTTTGTTCTGATCCTGATGGGAAATGTTGGAGGGATGATTAGGTCATTGTTTAAACAAGACAGCTAGTTCCAGAGTGGGACACGTTTTCAGGGCAAGAAGGTGGGTGCTGTTGTCAAGTCTTGATTTTGATGTTTTGGAATTGTTTGCTTTTTTCCTTAGGGTGAAAAGGTTACAGTCAAGAAGTGACTTCTTAATTAATTGGTGCTGTCTCCTGGGACAGGGGGAATGGAGCCCTTGTTCTGTTATCACGGTGCCTGGTAGGTATTATTGTTCTCTGCTGTGCTGGTTTGATTGACGCGCAGTTACAGCACTTCATTTCACCTTTGTCAGTCTCCTTTCATATTACATAGAGGGCACGAGCTTTTCCCATCACCTGCACTGCCATCCTGTACGACAGAAGCCACTGAACTCTATCTCACGACTCTCGAAGTAAACCCAACAGGTTTGTCTTGGGTTACTGTATGTCTTTTGAAAAAAATACATGCTCCCAAATGCTGGCCATTCTGAAGACTCCGTGGTAGCCAGGAGCCTGGGGTTTTAACATCTGCTTTTCCGTTTGAAGTGTTTCCAATTCTTGCCTTTCGCTTGGTGCTCGTGCCTTTCTCCGCAGGATGGCAGGTTTCTGATGATTTACTGAAAGATGAAATATAGTTTCCCTGTGAGCAAAACAGGGTGAGAGCAAGAAAGAATCGAGAGTCGTGGCGCTCTCTGTCTTACTATCCAAACACAAACTAAATTCCTGGGTTTGGGGAATTTTTAACCTGGTGCATTAGGAGGGGGAATAGAAGGCTTAGATGTCTCAGAGCATACAGATGTAGTGTTGCCAGTGGATCACCCAAAGAAATGAGAGGCTGACGAAAGCCAGCGAGCTTCTAGTCATGCAGCATGTTTTACCTTTATACTCGAGTGTTGCACAAGAGGCCCTTGAGTAATAACCTGCTTTTGAGGCTGTGATGCAAGAGTTAAGTTAAATTGCTTTGCCCTGAAGGTTGTCTTCTCACATGTTCATGTGTTTCCAGGAACTGAGGATTGCAAGAATGCTAGATAACACCGTATCTTCTGTATCTTAGGCTGTTCCACATGTTTAATAGGAAAGTCAAATGGCTTTAGTACAAGTAAGTATTGGTTTCCTTTTCATTTGTTCTGCAGATGAGTGGGTTCCCAGTGAGTTCTCTTTCTGTCTAACATCATACGTGTGACCTAAGAGCAGAGCTGTGCAGTCACGTGAACCCACCAAGAGTTTAAACAGTTTTGTGTCTTAAACTATTAAGCCTCTGGAAACACTCTCTTGTTCCACTGTCTTGCCTGAATGGTGTTGTGTGAAACTTGGGAACTCACTGAGATAAATATGGATTTGCAGACAAGTAAGCTGGGTTTATCGTGTTAATGTCTATAATTCTTAGAGGCCTTAAACAAGATTAGGTGTAAGGGACAGGGTAACCGTCAATTTACGGTTTTAAGCCTCTTCTCCCTTGAAAGCTGTTTGCGTTAGTACTGCTGCAGTTGCTTCATTGACTCTTTACTTGTCCCCAGACTCATGCCTTCTGTGAATGAGAAGAGAGGAGGAGCTCGAACAACCTGCCCTAACTTCCCTCCTTGCGTGATGCCAGCTGTGAGTGTTTCTTTGGCAGTGTCTTAGCTGGTTGTTGTGAACAATAGTCAAGGAAGCAATCAGCAAGTATACTGCCCTAGAAGTGCTACACATTGTTGGGCCTGCCTCATCTCCCTGGCTGGAGAGGTGGATGGGGATCCAGGTTGGGATGCTGCCCAGGGGTACTGTGTTGCACTGCAGCTTGAGGTGTCTGATGGAGCAGAGCACTAATGTGAGAAATGCCACAGGATGCCTGATGATGTGGTCACTGCATCAGAGACAAGATGAAGAAAAGAGAAGATAAACATGTTGCAAGCTGCTTTGCTTGTTCTTTGTCCTTCCCACATGCATCTTCCAGAGAGTAAAATACCAGCTATTGTTATTAATGCTGCAAAAAGGCAACGCTAGAAATTGGGAGAAGGATCTGCTTTTAGGAAGAATTCATCCAAACATCAGTCTCGGGCTGGTAATGACAAGCGAACTTGGCTTTGAACCTAGCATGGGAGCAACTCGCCTGTAATCACTATTTCTCCTGGGTGCTGGTGAGCAGGTATGCATTGCAAATACATCGACTCGGGTGCCCAAAAACTTAGCTGGTCTTTCTGGGGAAGAATTAGTTAGATTTTAATTATGCACTGAGGCATTGCTACTTACATTGTCTGGATGAGAGGGAGGCAAGGAAGATTTATGGGAAGGACAAATCTGTTATGGGATCATTCTAAGGGAGGAAATGCAAGAGCATCCCAATCTTGGAAGAAGGAAAGACCTTGCCTAAATCTTGTTTAAACTTCCAGTAGTCACACAGAGGATAAGAGCTTACAATAATTTTGATCAAACCAAGTTGGTTTTGTCTTTTCTCGATGGCCCTCACTGACTTGGCATGAGCTGGGTGTCAAAATCCAGGGACACTGGGACTCCACCCCTCTTTAAAAAGCTAGCTACGACTTTGGTTGCTCACACTTCTGTATGCCTTTTTTTTTCCAGGGGTGAACATAATTGCACCAATTACAGGGAGTTCTGCAACTTCATGAACTGTCTAGAAAAGTTCTGCCCTCAGAAGGTAATGGGTGGCCAGAAGGGAGCGTGATATCCTTCTGTTGCAAATTTTCTGAAACTTCATGTCTGCCTTTTGCAGGGTAATTGTCATGAGACGGATGTTTTGAGCTAGTACATGAGATTTCCTGATAAAATACTACTTTTCTATGGCTTTTTACTTTCATGTGTTTTGCTTCTTTACGGAGCCAAAGATCACCATGAGTTCCAGGCTTTTTGGGGAGAAACCGGGTGTTATAGGTAATAGGAATGGCTAAAAAAATATCATTGGAAGATCACAGTGAAGATGGCTGCAGAGAGTGCCTCTTTGTATTCTATGTAAATGCCCTTTCTAGTGCCCCTTCCCAAAGTGCCGCCGCTCCATACTGGCGTCTGAGCTGGGTGTTGGCTGAATGGAACTGAAGCAATGACTGGAATGTGGTTGGAGTGACAAACATGTGGGGCTTGACCTGCCTTGCTTTGCATGTAATTGCTGAGCAACTTCACCTGTGTTAATAAAGTCAGTGAATTTGAATTCCAGGTTACAAGAGTATGTTCTGCTCTTCACGGTTCCTGTAATGTAACTCTGCAGTAGTGCTTAAACCAGTACGGCTAGCAGTGGCTAACCATCCCGTTCCTGTAAATATGTGTATTTCAAATAGTTTTGTTAAATGTGCTCTCTGCTACCTGGCAAAGAAGCATGATGCAAACAGTGTTGTTGAATACCAAGTGGTGTTCTGGAGTGCCGTGTTGGGAAGGTGACCACAGCTGACCCCTTAGCTGGATGAAGGGTGGTGGCTGTGCACTGGTCTGCTGGGACCTGAGCAGTCGGCACCCGCGCATGGGGTGAGAATCTGTGAATGGTTTAACACAACTATCCTTCAAAGAAGGAGAGTGAGAAGTATGATATTGTGTTTTACAACCCATTTTTCAAGGTCATATTTGGATTCTGGTCTGTAGATGTTGAGTGTCCTCGCGTCAATGAAAGAAATAGTCTCCTGGGGTCTGTTGCACCCTCTCCCTTTAGCAGAATTGTCTCTTTGCTGCTTCACACTTCATCTATTTCAATAACTAGTGTGAAATAACTTGAGTGAGGCTCCTAGCTCAGTAACCAGGGAAGCTGACATGCTTCATGACTTCTCCTACTTGAGGGGTCTCATTATTAGCTTTTATATTCCTGTCTTATCTGTGTTAAAACTACAGGCTGTAGGCAGACCTTTCTGTTGCAAAGTATGGTGTATATGCCCAACTCAATTCACAGTAAAAGCTACACCTCAAAAATACTACTATTTGGCCTATTTTCTTACTACTAAGTAGAAGAGAGGTAGTCCATACGTTTTTATTACAGATAATGAGAATAGCTAAAAAAAATCATTGAAAGATTGGCACGAAATTCGCTATAAAGAGTGCCTTGCTGTATTCTCTGCAAGTGCCCTTTCCCAAAGTGCCACCTCTCTGTACTTCAGTCTCAGCTGGGTGACTGTGAGACCAGGTCGTAAATGTAATTTTTTTTTTTTTGTTCATGGCATACTCGGTTTCACTGTGAATCTACAATATTAATACCTTTATTTTTCTCCCTGCAGCCACGGCACGAAGGAATAGCCCATATTAATCTCCTAATTTAAATTTGAAATGAAAAACTATCACAACGCTTGGAGCATGGTTTAATTCATTGATTGTGCTGGCTTGATTCCAGCAGTGTAACTAATTACATTCTGCCTGCGAAAAACTCTCATTGCTCGTGGCTTTTTTTTTTTTTTGGAGAGTTGCTGGCTTGAATCCGTGTGCGATCTCTGCAGCCTGACTACACACTTCTGATGCTAATGCAAAACTGCGTTCTATGACTAAGCACCTCTCCTTGATGAAACGAAAAGCCGTTGGCCTTGCTGAACAGATCCAGCAGAGCGCTCTGCGGGGAAGTGATGGGTGTCTCCTGTTTCAGCAGTCGTGCTCACACACTCCGCTCTGCCATCCCAGTGCACGGGAGGTGAAACACGAAGCACTGCATAAATCCCAGGCTCATCTCCACCCAGCAGGTTTTTACGCTGTCTCCCTTGCGTCAGGGCCGTTCTTCTATCCCAATGCCGAGCCTGCCGACAGCTGAAAATTTGTGACTAACAGTTGCCTGTCGCGTTGGTCTGGTTAAAGATAAGGGAACTGCATATTTCAGTCTCCTGAGAATCACAAGGAGTCGGGCTGGAGTAACATCTAACATGCCAGTCAGTACTCAGACACCGAAAGCAGACCTGCCTGCCTTGGAGGGCATAATTCTGTTTTGCTGTTGAACAACAGGGGGATGGGAAGCAGGAGAGCGGTGGGTGTTAATCTGGAAGTAGCAGCAGCGAAAGTCACAGTATTTAGTCTTGCATAATCAAAGTAAAATAAGAATTCATATAGCATTTGTTAATTCCAGAGAACCTAGAATGAACTTAACTAATTACGAAACTATGGAACTTTGCTTTGTAGTTTCCCATGCAAGGAGAGTCAGGGAAAACAGTGCATATCTTTTATAGCTCCAAATTACTTTATTGGCTCTACGTACTTCTATGTGTGTTGCAATTCTGCTTCCAGCAAGTCTGTTCTCTCTATGTAAATGGCCTCCCACTGTGCCGAACTTCCAGCATGACTCTTTGCATCTGAATGTCAGATTCCTCCCGCTCGAGTAGTACCTTGTTGTACTCATTGCAGAGCTGTCCTGACCCCAGTGTTTGCCAAATAAAACCTTTCAAATCTCTGAATACTCCTTTTCTGAGAAGAAAAGCTGTGTGAGAGCTGGCTGTAGCGTCTGCACCTGTTTAACTGACTTCCCTGTTGCTTGGTGGTGTTAGTAGATGCAAAGGGAATGTATTTCCTTGTGGGTTTCTCTTGCTTGATGCTTCTAAATCTATTTGAAGAAGTTGTTGTGTGGAGGGGGCAGCTACTGAGAAAATTGTTACGAAGGCTGTCGGTGGTCATTTTGGAATTTCTGGAGCAGCCCTAGATGTCTTTCACTAATGCTATGTCAGAAGCTGTCTGTCTGCATATAGTGCATTATATTGGAATAAATGGGGTTGTTAAAGTCAAGGATTAGGTGCTTAATCTGCACAAGGACTGCTAGAACTGTAGATTTTTTTTTTTTTTTGGTCACATGCTAGAAAAAATCAACAAAGGACAAACATGAGGATTTTCGTCTCTCTCGGAAGCCTTCTCTTGACCGTGCTGCCCTGGCTTCCTTTCAGCTGATGCAGCAGACCTAAGGATCAGGTGATGATTTAGAAAAATGGTCTGGTTCTCCTGGCAATGAAGAGCTCAGGTGCCGGTAAAGCTGTTGGCTAGCTTTTTTTCAAATTGTGTTACGATTCCAGAGTTAGGTTTATGTTAACTCTTGGCTAGATGTTCTCATACATACAGTGTCTTGCATGGGAGCAGGCAGGCTGTGCAGGTCTGCGTCGGCGAAAGGCTACACGCCATGCGTTTAACTTTGCGTTCCTCTGAGGAGGGCGGGAGTTGGGCGCCTTAGTGCTCCCAGGCTGAGCCCTGAGAAGCTGATGAGTACACAAACAGTTGTACTGACTTCCTTGAGAGGAACTGCATGGTGATTTGAAAACTAAAAGATTAAAGGGTTTTTGTCCAAACTGAGCCTTTAATGTCTGACTTATTAAAAAAAAATATTCCTGGTTATTTCAGTAAACATTTGCTTTCTTTTATGGGTGCAATGAGGCTGGGCTCTACTTTTTTCCAAGCTGTTACTTGCAACTACTTCTGTCTAAGCTGTGGGCACGAAGCAGGGATGGCAAAAGGTGACCAAGGTCTATTTACCTTCATCAGAGAGAGAAACGGTGGAGAAGCCCTTGTCAGAGCAGGACAATGATGAGGGGAGAAATATTACTGCCTGGAACAGCAGTGACCTCTTGTGGGTAGTGAGGATGGCTGGTTCTGCTGGCAGCTGGCACTTGGAGTCGGAGAATATTATTCTGTTGTGATTATGTCTGTGGCCTTAAAGTGAATGTGGTAAAGGGAGCTCAGATGCCCTTGGCTGGGTATCAGAAACAAACAGATACAAGTCTTTCCTAAACGGTTAAGTCTCTTCTCTCTCACGTGTATGTCCTCTGAAGCTGTGATGTGAAATAGAGTCCTAATTATTCAGGAGGAATCCAGACACTTCTCTCCCCCTGCTGAACCCGAGTTGGCCTTGGAGCACATCGGGGGGTGGGACAGGGTGAGAGCAGAACTCTTGCTCGTGTCCTTTTTCCATGAAGTGTTATCTCAGATAAAAGTTGTCTCGCTGATCTGGCAGAAAATCGGGAGAGTAACATGGCATGGAGAGAGGCAAGGACTGTGTCTGGGGTATGCAGAGGTAGGACTCTGCTTATTAGGGCTCAGTCCCTAATAATTGCCTCCAAGCCCTAAGGCATATACCCAGGTTCCCAGTTAACTGTGAACTGTGCCTCAGTCCAGCTTCCCAGCCAGCTGCAAAGGTGAAATAAAAGCTTCCTGTTGAAGCCTTTTCACTTATTTTTTTTTTAAAGGGTTATATCAGTACATTCTATTTCATGGTTAGTGGAGGTAAATTTATGTACTTATAGCTCAGCTCACGCTTTATAAGATGCAGGATGTAGCCCATGTGTCAGAAAGCTCTTTTAGTAGTTGGTGAGATGAATTCAAGTCAGGAAAAAAGACTTTCTGTGTCTTTCCACCAAATACCAGGTTGCTTTGCCTCCTGTGCTTTAAGAGCACCTGAAGGTGAAATTCTCAAAGGAGGACCTTCATTTTGAATGTTGCTTTAGGACAAGCTAGTCGCTTCGATTTTTACTTCTCCCTCCTCTGAGCTACACGGCACACTGCCTTTGAATTGTCATGTATCACGCAGTTTCCAAATCATTCTGTGTTCTGGACAACTGCAGATTCCATGGGACTGAAGGGCAGGAATGTGTGTCGGGGCAGGGACAGCTGCACCGCTGCCCTGCAACTAAAGCGAACAACACCAAGCTCACAGGAATGCCACAGAGATGCTGGGTGCTGGGTTCTTGCGTGTGCAGATGTCACGAAAACGAAAGGTAGTGGGAGTCTTTAGTAAGACTCAATTCTGAAGCACTAACTCTTCATGCATGTCTTTCTGAGCGGTGACTACGGTGTGTAAATTTTACCGTGCTCCTATTTCTAGAAAATAGGGAGAGATCTGGCAGAAGATCCTGTGCCTGTCCTATTTCTTTCTGATTGCGAAGGGAAAGATACATCTCTCAGTGAATCGAGACAAAACCAGAACTTTCATTTCCACAAACTCGTGGTTGTGATTCAGATATTCCCTTCTCTCCAGTTCTAAAAAAAAAAAAAATAGTTTGTCAGGTCACAATAAGCTGTAGAAACTGCCAACTATCTTGCAAGACATAATGAAGCTGTCTTGTAGAGCCACATCCATCACCCCAAAATAAAAGCAGCACTCCAAAGCCCAGGGTATTTGATGAAGTGACTTCTCTGGGTGTTTGCGATAAGTGGGGCAGTGTCTTGAGCTATACAAGTGGGCAAAGGGAACAAGGAGGAAGCCAAGAATGTGTAAGAGCCACAACTGGGAATGCAGCCTTGACAGAGTTTTGTCTCGTGGCTTTTTTGGGGTCAGAGGGTAGCTAAAGACAGCCAGGAATAATCAGTTAAAAAAAGCTGTCGGTGTCAGATTGTGTTCAGGGGAAATGCAAGTTGCTGCAACTTCCTTTTCCTATAAAGAACGTGCAGAAAGCATCAGACTCCAAAATAAACTTACAAATGTAAAAGCCTGCTTGAATGAAGTTTAACTGAGTGGTAAAGGTCAAAAAGGTCCATAGAAAGATCTTGTTTCCAAAAGAAGTAACTTTAACAGAGCAAATGCCAGATGCGTCAAGGTGACCAAGAAGCAGCACGCCGAGCCTGGATACAGCTGGAGACTTAGTAAAGAGAATTTTAAGAAGCTCTGTGGTTCATATCTAGCAAGGTCTTGAGAAGTGTGGGGTGACTTGTCCTTGGAGGTGAATGTCTGGAGCAGAAGTGGGGTGTTCGGATGGCACAGGGAAGGCGATGGAGAGACGGTTCACTTGTGGGGCGCTCTGTGTGCTGACCCACGTGGCCCCGTTTTGTACTGTGGGAAAACTGGTTTAAATCGATCTGGTAAAGAGCTCTAAAGACTTTGTTCAGAACTGGCAATCCTCGGCAGCCAAGGCATGGCTGAATGTTCGTGAAAAGCTGTTTGTGAGCTGGCGGAGCGGGTGTGAAGACTTACCCTGACCAACTGATGGATCCCCAAGGACTGCCAGGATTCTTTAGAAAATTGGATTTGAGCTTAAAGTCAAAACCAGATGAAGATCATCAAAAGCTTGAGGCAGTGGAACTGGCCGCAGGTTTTGAATACAGCTGTGCGGCGGAATAGCGGAAGAAGAAATTGCTGCAGGGAAAAATGGGAATACTTGCTCTGAAAACCATGGAGCAGTAGTGGCCCTCATGCATCTGAGGGCAATAAGGCTTTATTTGTAAAAAAGGTGCAATTGTTTGGTTGGGTTTTTTGCAGTAAACTGGCAATAGTGCGAAAACAGAGTTCAATTAAATACTAGTTACCCTGAAAACCTTAGTTGTGAAATGGTATGTTTTAAAATACAAGTCTGGTCAAAAGAAGTGATTTAAAACATTGAGAAGAACGCCTTCTCAGTTTGGAAGATGGGAATGTAAAACTGAAAGGACACCGTGGCCCAAAGTAAAATGCAACCACTGAATAATTTGTGGGTTTTTTTAAAGATATTTGTCAGATGTGTGTTCTAGGGTGTGTTAGATGGCTTCAGGGTACTGAGAGAAGATGAGTGGGGGATGAGGTTTTACAGGTCAGAGTAAATCTTGTTAAGAACTGTGAGTTCAGCAGGGATTCTTCTAGGTAGATAGGGAATGGTTAAGCTGTTTGAGAGAACAAGACACCTGAAACAATAACCATCTCCTTTGGAGACTGAGCACATCACTATCCCCATCAAAGGTGTAAGGTCTGAGTTGTCTGTGTGGAAGCTGGTGAAGCGTCAGGCAAGTTAGAAACAAACAAGGACGTGCTTTCAACTTCTAAGTTCTTTGAACGGGGAGGAGGCACTTTCTTACCAAGAGAAATGTAAAGTCTGTTTAATGGGGTAGTGAATGCTCTATTGTGTCTGCTTATCGTTTTCTGCTTCACAGGTTGCAGGAGTCACTGCAAGAGTCAGCGCTGGCGTGTTTCAAAGTAAAGAATGTGGAAGGTAAAGATAACATTGGTGCCACCTGGGGAGGGTGAAGGAACCGGGGGAGGATTGCTGCCCAATAGCCTCTGATCCTGGGTATCCGAACATGTACGGTTCAGACTGTGTCCCCATAAGTGTTCTGTGAAGTACTGAGATATGTAGATAGATTGGGTTGTTCAGTCTGGAGAAGGCTCTGGGGAGACCTTGGAGCCCCTTCTAGTCTGTAAAGGGGCTCCAGGAAAGCTGGGGAGGGACCCTGGATCAGGGAGGGGAGTGATAGGATGAGGGGTGACAGTTTTAAACTGAAAGAGGGGAGATTTAGATGAGATATTAGGAAAAAATTCTTGGCTGTGAGGGGGGTGAGCCCCTGGCCCAGGTTGCCCAGAGAAGCTGTGGCTGCCCCATCCCTGGAGGGGTTCAAGGCCAGGTTGGATGGGGCTTGGAGCAACCTGGTCTGGTGGGAGGTGTCCCTGCCCAGGGCAGGGGGTGGCACTGGGTGGGCTTTAAGGCCCCTTCCAACCCAAGCCATTCTGTGATTCTGTGATTCTGTGATTCTGTGATTCTGTGATTCTGTGATCCATTCTTTTATCAATACAGTTCTGCCTTGGGAAAGGGTGGGAGAGTTGTGAGCCCTCCTTGGAAGAAGGGTATCAAGTACGCTTTTAGGAGATGATAGTGGGGGGGTGGGGGGAAGCACTTAATTCTGAATCAGTCCCTTCTGTCACACTGCAGCAAGCAGTCGCGGTGGCGGTTTTTTGTTGTTGTTTTTTGTTGTTGTTTTTTTTCTGTGTGTTTTGGAGTTTGGTGTGGTTTGTTTTGGTTTTTTTTTGATGTAAACTTAAAAGGTTGTTCTGGGCTGGCGGGCTGGCAGCAGGCTGTCTCCCAGCGCTCCCCGAGCGGGCTCCAGCCCCTGCGGCGGCCGGGATTCCCCGGGGGCGGCGGGGCCGGGCCGGGCTCACATGACGGCGGGGGCGGGCGGCGCTGCGGGGCCGGGCCGGGCCGGGCTGCGGGGCCGCTCCCGCTGGGGCCGGTGGTGCCGCGTCCCTCCGCCCGCTCCGGCATGCCCGAGCCGCTGCCCCCCACCCGGCTGTACGCCTCGGAGCGGGGCGTCGTGCTGGTGTCCTGCGTGCTCTCCTTCCTGGGCTCCAGCCTGCTGGTCTGCACCCATGCCCTCTGGCCGGAGCTGCGGACGCGTCCCCGCCAGCTCCTGCTCTACCTGTCGCTGGCAGACCTCCTCTCGGCCCTCTCTTACTTCTACGGGGTGCTACAGGACTTCGACAGGACCTCGTGGGACTGCGTGCTGCAGGGCGCCCTGTCCACCTTCTCCAACACCAGCTCCTTCTTCTGGACCATGGCCGTTGCCCTCTACCTCTATATCACCATTGTGAGGGGCTCGCCCACGGGCACGGGCTTGCTCTGCTGCTTCCACGTCGTGAGGTGGGTGCTGTCGGCCGTCCCGGTGAGACCCCGAGGGGTGGACCCCAAAGCCACCCACCCTGCGGCCAGGAGCCACCGCTGGCACACTTGGCTCCGCAGTGAAGCACTGGGATGGCTGCTCGAGTCACCTGCGCTTTTCTTAAGGATAGCGTGCCCTTCTCAAGTGCCTTTTAAACAGGGATTTTGCTGTCTTTTAACTAACCAGCCCTGCTTGTTTCCCCCCCCCCCCCCCCTCCTCTTCCTCCCAAGTGAAGAAATGGAGACGTGGAAAACTTAAAAATTGTTTGCTTAAGGTCACCTAGAAGAATCTCTGGTAAGAGGTAATGATTCTGAAAATCCTGGCTTCTGCTTTCCCTCCGCAATCTGCTCTGGTGTCCTAGAAATAATGCCATGAAACTTGCGTTTGCAGTACCAGCGTGCTGCTGCCAAAACTCTTGTGTTTGGGATGTGTTTCCGCAGGTCCCCGACTTCCCCATGGCAGCCTGGTCTGTAGATCCTTCCCCTCTCCCCAGGCAGGTTGCTGTAAATGTAGGAGAACGTAGCCTACAAGTGAGGAGGCTGCTGGAAAAGCCCTCTGAAGGTTTTTTTGGCATGTTTGATTGAAAGCAAGACAAAACAGACCACAGTGCAGCTTTATGTCTCAGTTTCTGCTATTTAACAAGCTGATTTTCCACATCATGTTTAGTAAAAGCTTTCATTATGCAATTTGAGCTTGTGGAATCATGTGCTACCTCCACACTGAGCAAAACAGTGATCCTTTAGTCCTCTCTGCCGCTGAGCTTTTGCAATAAATTATAAGGGGAATGATCTGGTTTTTTAAAAAAAAAAAAAGCCATCAGGGCAAATATAGAATTTTCTTTGGTTTCTTAGTCAAATGTTTGTCACCTTTTATTTTCAAACAAGCATCATTTGGGAGGTGATGGAGTTAGAGCTGTGTCCAGGTAAAGGTGGGCCGGGGGAAGGCATTAAGGCGAAGTGTGAATCGGGGAGGAACTTCCAATTCCTGCCCTACCTGTTCCGATTATCGCTGGGCAGGAAGGTCTGCACGGGAGGCAGCCCGAGGTGACTGCGCATCTGTCGGCGTACACCGGGCTGATGGAGGTGACGGTGAAATAAGATGCGGTGGGACAGTGGAGTTCGTTGGGTTATTTCATTTCGAGTGAAGGGAATGTTGCGCTATAAGAATTACCGGGGGGGGATGGAGTGCAGGTGAAGAGCCACATGTTGCTGAAAGAACAGGAAGAAAAGGAGCTTGACTTCGTTATGGGCTTGGTGTCTGCATCAGGCTACATCAAAGAGTTGATGCAAATCTGGCCTATGTGTAATTTTCCTGTCTGCTAATCACTTGTTGGGTGGCTTTTGTCTGTGCTTTACCTTCTCCATCTGGTTTAATGCTTCTCAGCCTGCAGAAAGAAACCGGCAAATCCACTGCAATAATGTTGGCCGTAATCTGTGCACTTTTAAAACTGTAAAAATCCTGACAGATTGCTCTAACCCTGCGACAGAGAGGAAGGGAGTGTTCAAACCGAACTTCCTCTGGGCGAATTCGATGGGTTGATTTTTCAGGTCTTCACAGGAAAAATAAAATGCCATTTTCTGTTCTTGGTATTGATCAGCTCCACTTGCTCTGTTTAAAGGACAATACGGATAGCCTTCATCGGCAACCTCGTACCAGGTTCTGCTTCGCAGACGGCTCCCATTCTGCGCAGAGGCAGTGTTTAAAGCATCTTCCTGCTTTATGATCTGTATGAAAAGCCAGAGAAAACAAGTGAGGACCTGTTCCCTGCCCATCCCCTTGTGACACATCTTTCTTTCTTTCCTTCCCTGCAATTTTGTCATTACCCAAGCACTCCATCATAAAATCAAATTCTGGACGTCATCCTTGGAGACGGCTCCCTCTCGTGCTTTTCGGTGCTTCAAAGTCCCACTGGCTGTCTATCTGCAGTGCTTTTAGCCTAAAAATCTTTCAGTACCATGCAGATAGGAGCTTCTGCCACAGGTACCAAAAGGTACTAGCACGTGCATTAATTGCAGAAGGTGGGTGATGGGGACCTGTCCAGGGCAAAGGGAAAGGTGACAAAGGCGGGGGGGACGTTTTAAGGATTTAAAGATAAGTTTCCCATGTTTTTGTCTAGGCAAGAAGCAGGGATTTTTGGATTAGGAATTCCCCCCCCCCCCCTTGCTTGATAGGTTGGTGTTGCAGCAACCAGTGTGTGAAGAGTCATTCTGAGAGACTTCTGGAAGGGATTCCAGGCAGGATGGAGCTCGGTCACACGTTTCCTATTCTTGACAAGCAGTTAGTTACGCCTAAGGCGCGAGTGTTGGTGAAGATGAACACTCTTGATATTGAGTATGACCAGAGCATGTTTGTTCTTTAGCTGAGTAAATCTATGTTGAAGTCAGTCCTTGAAACTTTCTTTTTAGGGAAATTAGGATGTCACACTGGATGAAACCTGTCAAACAGGTTTGTTCCTTACATTCGTGTGGGAACACATCCACCTATTCCACTGCTAGACGAGAGAACCGCAGGCTCTGCTTTGGTTTTGAACTTGTGTTGAGCTCAGCTGAGCTCTGACAACAAGCTTGCAGTTAGCTTTCAAAATATTTATGTAGTTGTGTCAGTTCTGGCGTCTGGAGTGTAAATTTCCTGGCTGCCTCACTTGTTCTGGATTTCTAAAGATCAAGCATCATGTAGCTGGGTAATGTCATCTCTGCCGTGAGAGTAGTTGATCCAAACTCGGGGTGAGGAATGGACCCGAACCCACCTTGGGATTGTTTCTTGCTTTGCTTTTGGTAGCAATTGCTGTCAGCTTCTGAAGTATTTGCATTTCATGATGAGGCTATGCAGCTGGTTATAAGCATATATGTGCTTACTTTTATATATGTGTAAAGAAGTAAAATACATGTGTGTGCTTATATATAAAAGTGAAATACATGTCTGTGCTTATATATGTTCATAGCCATGCGTATATATGTGTATATATGCATGCATGTCCATGGACTACGTGGGGACCCTTCCATGTACGACTGCACATCCGAGCCCTCCATGGTGCCTCACGCGCGATTGTGCCAGCGCTAAATTTCAGGACTGGGCTTAAGTCCCCTCAGTGCTGCCTGTAAGGCGCAGGGATCTCTTGAAACTTGCTGTGGCTCTATCATGTAGTTTATAAACGCTTGTAAGTCGGGCCAGCCAAAGCGCGAGGTCCCTGACTGCGGGTACCTTTAGCTTTTACGTTCTGGGGTGCGTCGCTGGCACTTCGGGACTGCAGCCCGTCTGACGCTTGACGGGGAGGGAAAGCAAAAATTAAATTGGAGCAGATTTGGTCTGGAGTTCTGCTCGCAATGTATGCTCAAAGCTCTCTCCTCAAATTGGCTGGGTATCCAGAAGACTGATTTTTATTATTTCTTTGTTTTCCCCTCTCTTCATAGAGTAAAAATTCCTGTTCCCAGAAGGGATCGCCGGCAGGTTTGCTGGCAGGGTGGCTTGTGTCTAACCTGCGCGGGCAGGTCACTGGGAACCCTCCCTGCCTGCGAGAGCCTCTGGGGGGTGGGGAAAGAAAAAAGCAACTGTGCGGCATAAATCAAAGTGTGGTATTAACCCATCTGACCCAGGCACGCTGAGGACAAGAAAACCAAAGCAACTTGTACGCTGCTATAGTTTAGGGCTCCTTGTCTTACCTTGTGTAAGTGCAGCATTGGTGTTAATGTGGAAAGCTATGCTGGGCTGTATGTGTTGTTACTAATAGGTTGCTGGGGGCTGTATTAGGGACGTAATTGCTGATGTATCTCCCTTAGAGATGGCATTGCCAGCCTTCTTACGGAGGTGCAAGCAGTAGCTTCTTTCCCTTCTCTCCCACACTGATCGTGTGTAGATCAGAGTGTGTTTTTGAGAGGCCCAACCTACATAATTGCGTTGTCTTTAGGGCTCAGAGTAAAATTTCTGCCTCTTTCTGTTATCTTGGATCCTTTTTATTCCAGTCTTTACATGTGCCCTGGGTGTTAGAATGGTCTGATTCTTCCGTTCCCCCATCCTTCTAAATGGGTATAAAGCATTGATATTTTTCAAGTCCTTGGGAACCTGTCATTTCAGGGTTCTTAAGAATAATCAAATCACTACTCTCAGTTCTCCTTTCCCGTTTTCTAAATGGAGCCGAAGAAGTTCAGTGAAATGCCTGACTAATTGCTAAACTTTCTAACTTCACTTTGGGTTTGTAGTCCTTTGTCCTTGGTGTTAGTTGTAATGGCCGTCTGATCCCAATACGCTATTTAAGTGAAAAAGAACTGCCTGATGTATGGCAGTTTTCTTCCATGTTCTTCCTTTTACTAGTTAAATACTTAACGATTTTAAGTCCCTTGTCTAGTGGTCTGTTCTTTCCCACCGTGGCCTCTCTTACTGTGTCTGTGTGCTGTTCTCTCTTATATCCCTGCCTGGTAACTTGACCTGGTTTCATCTTCTCGTATAATTCTCTTTCAGTTTCAGGTCACTGTGGAGATCATTATTTAGCCAAATTAGTTTCTTAATACACTTCCTTTTTCTTGGTGCTGGACTCATTTGTGCTTGTGTGCCTTGTTATGATTTCTTTAAGGAGGTGCCCGTTCCCTTGAGTTCTTTACCTTAGTGGTTGCTTCTTCCAAGCGTACTGATGTTTGAATGTCTCTGCGTCTGTAATCCTTGTGTTCAGGTAAATCACCATTTTGACCAAAATGAGTCTTGATTTGTGAGAAATTTTCATGGTGGTGGCGATGTTTGGGATGCTTTTTAGAAAGCCTGTGCTGATAATAGCATGGGGAGGGCAGAACTCTCCTTAAATAACAGCACTGCCTCGGATTAGCACTGGCTGTTCTGAGCTGAACGCTGAAACAAAATGTTCTAAACATGCCATGAGGTTGACTCTGACTTGTTTTACAGCGTAATATTTACATTTGTTTTGTGAGTAGGTGAACCCAGATGTTCTTTAAGAGTAGGAAATAGGGTATTTTTGAGATCTAATATCATGGGATTATCTCTGATTTTTTTTTTTTTTTTTTTTCAGTTGGGCTGTGGAATTTCAGATAATCTGGTGTAGGCAACTGCTGGTTGCCTGCGTGGCCTGATGCATGTGAAACTGGTTTTAGGAGGAAGATCTTTTTCATGTTCTCTGCAGCTGCTCCAGGCTGTTGCTGAAAGAGGAGGGTGAAGCAGGAAGGCAGTGAGAGCAGTGCAGTAATGGCTTTGTTTTCTTCGCATCTGGAGAGACCAGGAGGGCTGTGCTGGAAGCTCGAGCTGAGCATTCCCTGAAGCATTTGTGTCATGTATTGAGGAATTGTGTCACACATTGAGGAACTGTCCTTGTCCTCCGCAGAACCCTCCTCTGAGGATGAATGTGGGAAGGGCAGGTGATGCGTTCAGCTGAGCGCAGGGCAGTGTTTCAGTTGTGGACTAATTGGTGGGTTGCCCATCCCGGGCTGCGAAGCCCTGGGTATTCGCAGCACCCAGAAAGGGCTGAGTGTTTTTACGTTTGGGCTCGTGGAATTTTTCAGTTCTTGCTCATGGGTATTTTTTTTTTTTTTTGTGGGCAGCCCGAGCTGCTGAATGACCTAATTCATGTGTGTCACCACAGTTATTTTTCTTCTAAATGCTTCCCTGTATTTGCCTCTGCTGTCAAGAGAGAAGCCAAAGTCAAAACACAGCTCCCAGTTATGAGAATGTGGCTCCTCTTTGCTTTCTTAGCTTTTTGCTGTTACTGCCAGTGCTTTTACTTGGCGAGAAACTTGCCCTTTGTCCTTCAGAAATTATCCTTTTGCTCCCAAAATATTGACTACATCTCCATTTAAAAACAAACAAACAAAAAAACCCCTACTGATGGAATGAAACGGTGGATTTCTTTGTGTGCTGGTCCTTTGTGTCAGGTGTCACTTAGGAATCAGAGCGTGGCGTTTGGTTGCTCATCCTGACAGCTGTGCATCAGCCAGCTTGCTCTTGAATGGCTGGGTCCTACAGGATGGTCACCTTGTGCAATGCTCTGGCCTCGTCAAATCCTCCACCTCGCCTGTATCCAGGGGAGAAGGGGAGTAGGTGGGATGTCTCCTGTTCACCTCGCTGGATGCTCACCGCTTGTTGCGCGGGCCCGGTTCCGGTTCAGAGTGTGGCACATGGTTATGTGTCTGTCCTTCAGGACTGGGGATCCAAGTTCCTCGAGTGGGTCCCCGGGAAGTGGATTTGCAGTCCACATTCATACGCTGTCAAATACCTCTTTGTCTGTCGCTCCCCTTCGGCCTGACGCCAGGAGTGTTGATGTTCTGGAACGGGTATTGCCATCCTGTCTGATGAAGAATCCCTTGGTCCATCACCCATTTTTCCCTGGAGTGTGGAGGGACTAAACTGAGTATATTCTTGGCTTAACCTTGCTCTTCATCTTCTTTCCTCAGCTGGGGAGTCCCCCTTGGCATTACGGTGGCTGCTGTTGCTCTGAAGAAGATTGGCTATGATGCCTCCAATGTTTCTGTGGGCTGGTGTTGGGTCAACTTGGACGCAGAGGACCGGGTCTTGTGGATGTTGCTAACAGGGAAAGTTTGGGAGATACTGGCCTATGTGACTTTGCCGGTGCTCTACATTCTCATCAAGAAGCACATTAATAGAGCGGTGAGTATTTTGCTGCTTTCAGCTTAGGTGACAGCGTTGCGGTGTGGTTCTATCCTCCCGTGCTCTGAAGATTTCGCTGCGTGTTTAGCAGGTACACAGGCAGGAATTGCTTCACGTGCTGCTGAAATGCATCCAGTGCTGGAGAAGCAGCACACCCGATTGAGCAGCTGCGGCGGCATTACACAATGACTTAGCACTAGAAGGATGTAAAACCGTTTTGGAAACTTAAGGGTTTATGGGATGTACGTGAGAGAAACAGAAATCCTACAGTAAGAATTGAGACAGGATGTGAAGGACAAAATTCAGCTTTAGTCAGTCTTCCATGGTTCCACTTGTGCCAAGCCTGAGATTGGCATCCTGATTTACTTAACCTCAGGCATTTTAGGATCTCTAATGATAGTTTGCATTTACAAATACCAGTTTGGCACTAGCAGCGTAAAGCCCCATTTGGGAGTCTGGGCACTATAGCATTAGCACCATAGGCATCAGCAATATGCTGTGTCCTAGGAGGGTTTCAGAATTCAGAAGCTTATTTGCTGCTGTTCCTTGTGAACACAGAGAATCCAGGGGGCATCTAGGGCAACACCTGCATAATAAAACATCTGCATAATAAAGAAATCTAGATTGAGCGTGGCAGGAGGAACTACATCCAGAGATTCCTTTTTTTTTTTTTCCTCTAGGTTGTAGTAGGGGAAAAAAAGCCAAACGTCTGGACATATGTCCTGGAAAATGCTGCCACCGCAAACCTGCTTGCTGTGGTAGTTAGGGATAAACACGGATCTGGTTAGGGCAGGATCCCACAGACGAGTTTGAAGAAGGCAGCCTTAAGCAGTCCGAAGGGTCCTGGGAAGGGGGTGTTGGGAAGGGTTTGCTGGTGCCGGTCACCATCACCTGACAAAAGTCAGACAGGACGCTGTGTTCCAGCCGCTGTCAAAGATAGCAGCGTGACTGCCGGGAAACCTGAGCCCCCACCGGACCAGGCTGTCGCCCTCCTGCTCTGCCAGGGATTCTGGGGCACTCCGCTCTCCCGGCCCCACTCCCAGCCCTGACACCCACAGGAGCAGTGCTGTGGGCAGGCGGTGGTCACCGTTCTCGTAACGGGGGGTCTGAGGGCTGGAGCAGCAGCACACAGGGCCTCCTGGGCTGGAGAGTCTCTCTTGTCATCGCTAGGGATTTTGCCAAGCCTGGTACGTGCTTACTGAGGCTCTTTGCTGGCAGGAGGTCTCCCCCTTCCAAGGAGGAGCAAGAGGCAGCCGGGGCTGGGTACGGGCTGAAGCGGGTTTTGCAGCAGAGGCTTCTGCACAGTCTGAGAAATTCTGGAAGTAGCTGTTGTGGGGGGAGAGGCGCAGGGTGTGCGCTAGGGGCTTTCCAAATGGAACAGACCGCATGGGAGCGGGTGGGAAGCTGCGCTGAAGGCCCTCAGCGGGGTTCAACTGGGGACAGCGTGCAGTGTTGTCATACAGCTCTGTTCTGGAGGAGGTAAGGTGCCAGGACTGGGGGTACTGAAGGAGAATACTATGAATCAGTTGTGTGTTCTCTGTAGCCCTGATAGTTTTCTGCAGGTCAGCTATCCTGAGATTTTAATCTCTTCACCCACATTAACACCCTGGTATTCAGCATCGTGTGTCCCAGCCGCTGCTGTGGGTGCTGGGGTGACCTGTTCTCCCCCATCCAGGAATCGGAGTGCATCCAGTAGCTTCCACAATAGGAAGGTCTCATGGGTTTTATGCCTCTGGCCACCCTGACCCAGGACACAGATCACGGATTTTTGTTCTACGTGTGCTGGTATAGAGAGGCTGGCTGGCTTGCCCAAATCCATGGAAGCCCATTGCTGACAGTATATGGTTGGAAATCAGATGGCAGGTTCTACACAAACATACTGAAGGGCTGGCTCACCTGGGCATAAATTGCTTGTGGAACTTGTTGGCTGTGGCCATGGTGAAGGCCAAAAGTTTGAATAGCTGGAGAAAGATGAGCCAGACTTCTCCCATATATATATATCTATCTGTCAAGAGACATTTCCAAGGCCAAACCATGCATTTACAAGGCAGTAAGGCCAGCAGCAATGGGGCCAGGTCACCAGACCAGCAAAACTATTTCTTTTTGCTTTTTTACATTGTTATGACCTGGTTTCTTGGCGGCTGTGTAGTGATGTTTGTTAATATAAAGCTTTAGTGGGACTCTGATAAGGGTTGGATTTCCTTTATTTGCTAATCCTTGGCTTCGGTAGGGATGTTTTGTGTTATCACGGGCAGAATGTGTCTGAAGACTGTGTCCCTGCTAACTTCCCACAAGATGGAAAAATTCAGTTTGCTTTGGAAAGAATCCCTGGAGCTAAATGTCCAATGCGTATAGCTTTTTGTTCATGTTTTTTTTTGTCTCCCTCCCATGGAAGCATGCGGCGCTCTCTGAGTATCGCCCCATCCTCTCAAGAGCACCTGCATTTCCACCCCGGACCTCCATAGCAGATAAGAAGTTGATTCTCATCCCTATCATCTTTATCGTCCTCCGCATCTGGAGCACTGTGCGATTCATTCTGACCCTCTGTAACTCCCCTGCAGTGCAAAATTCACTCCTGGTTGTCCTGCATGTAAGTATTTGCCGGGAAATGCATTAGAAGGAGGATCTGGGAGGGAGATAAGGATTTATTGCTCTTAATGCCGCTTTTTTATGGCAGGATGCAGCGCGTACTGGTAAGAAAGGCGCATTGCAAGGGCATCTGCTCCCTGCTGGCAGGCGCCGTCTGGGATGCTCGCTCTGCAGCTGCTATTTCACAGCATCTAGTGGCTGCAGAGGGTCACCGCAACGGGAGCGTTGGGCAATGCCGGCTGCTTGCGGGAAAAGCAGGCTCCGAGGAGGGATGTTGGGTGTCCGTCCTTCTGCAGGGCTCAGCCCGCTCCTCCCCTAGACCAGGCTGTAGAAACAGCAGCCCACAGCGGCCATCTGGTCTGCTTTTGGGTGCAAGGTTGTTTTTTCTGAATATTTTTCTCATTTAGGTGGGATTTGCTGTCAGTTGGGCGGTACTATAGCTGGTCTGACCTGATGTTTGCTTTTTTCCGGGGGATGGCCTGTAGGAATGGCACCGGTTAATTCCTTTCTTGCCCTTGCAGGGAATCGGTAACACGTTCCAAGGAGGTGCCAACTGTATTATGTTTGTCCTCTGTACGAGGGTGGTCCGGAATCGGCTGTTTTCCTCCATTTGCTGTTGCCACCACGATGAGTTGGACTGGCCTTTGCGAAGATCAGACAGCCACTGGCAGCGCCCAGAACCCCCCAAGGACGTGCCAGGCCCTGAGGGGATGAAACCTGTGCTTTCCAGCACCTGAGCATGGGCTGCCTACACCTCGGTGCTGTTTTCTTCTTTCTTGGTAAAGATCTAGCGTGAGTCTTTCCTCCTGCCCTGCCTCTGCTCAGCTTGGTGATGTGAGGGGTGGGGGACAGCAGCTGATGGAGGCCGGTTTCTGCTGCCGCTGTGGGGGTTCCCTGTCTGACTCCAGAGCAGCTCCCCATCATGCTCCTTTGGGGTGAAACCATTTATAGAACTGATCCGCTGCCCTTCCGTGTGAGCTGGGGTAGTGTCTGTTACTCCAGCCTGTAAAATGAGGAAATAGACTGCAGTGCTGTCTGGCCCACAGGGGCAGGGCACCAGTGAAAACTGAAGAAGAGGAATCAGTGGCTGCTTCTGATGTAAACTACCATGCACATATACATTTCTTCAGTACTGCATGGTTCAGATGTATTTAGTGCCTCAAGTATTCCTCGTGATGCAATGCAATCCCTGCTGCTGATCGTTACAAGGAAGCAGAGGGTGATTTATCCAAGCTTACACAGAAAATCTGCAGGAGCAAAAACTTGACAGAAGCTCTTCATTTCAGGTCCAAGACTGGCCACTGATGCCCTTGCAGGGCTCTAGTTGTGAAGCATCTAGTTCTCAAAGCATCTTGTTTCCGTGGCTTGACCCCGTGAGTGGTTGCAGAGCGTGCGGGGGTGTCAAGACTTAATCCATGTAAGAGCGGTTGGGGTGCTGTGTGGGTTCCTGCCTGTGAAGCGGGTATTGATAGCACTCTCGTCAGTAACAGAGTGCAGCTGAAGGAGGTAAAAACCTGCAGGGCAGGCCTGAAAGGCAGGGAACCTGCCTGGCTCATGGGCAGAGCAGGGACCGAGTGTCCTGGAAAGCGAGCTGGGTATTGGGTATGGTCAGTCTCTTGAGTAGACCTCTCACGTACATCTATTTCTAGTCCTCCCAGACCATAAAGCTCAAAAAAACAAAGAATTTTTTAAAATCCATTGGTAATTCGTTTTAGTTTGTGTAACAAGTTCTTGCAAAAAGAAGAGGAGCCTTGTGAATTGCCTGGGGAGAGAGGGCAGCTGTCGGGCTCCCACTGCTCCAGGCACCCAGCTGTTCCAAAGCTGCTCTTATTAGTTTAATTTTAGTCATGTTAACAGCATGCAGAGCAGTTAAAGGATACAGTGATCTCAGGGGACTACAGGCAGAGGCAAGTCCTGCTGTTTCCTGAATTGAAGACTTGGCATTAACTTTATTCTGATATTAATATACCTAAGCCCCCTTGTACGCAGGCTGTGTAAGCATGGGAAGGTGGCGTCCTCAAGAGCCCATTGACACATTTCATGGGGCTGTAGAGGGGTTCAGCTCTTTGGTATCACTAGAGTCTTTGAAGAGTAGATGCAAACGTCTTATCTCTGGCGTAGGTGACTTCAAGAGATTTTTGCCTCCTTTCAAAAGGCTTTTGGAAACTTCTAAAAGCTAAGTAGCAACCTTGGTAGCTCAACCTCATGTTAATCCAATGTGGCTTGGAAAGAGGAGCTACTTTAAAAACTTCTTGCAGAAGGGCAGGGCACTAAATCTTAAATGTTGAGACTTAGAATTGTGCTGTGTTCAGGTGGGTTGGGTTTTTTTTTTTTTGAGCCAACCCTGAGGAGAGAAAGTGAAATTGTCACCAGCTTGGTTTACGGGAAAACAAAAAACACCACAAACACAAAAAACCAACCACCCCCTCAAAAAAAACCTAATCCAAACAGACTCCTCGTTCTCAGTTTGCCCTTTTCCTACAGAGCTCTGAGAAATGTTTTTGGAGGAATGTGCAGCTCGACAGAATTATGTTTCCAGCTCCCAGGGGTTCAGGGAAGCACGCTGGTTTGTAGAGGCCAGCTATTGGCAATAGCACTTGTGCCGATACAAGCAGAAAGTCTCTGTCCATCTTCATGTCGGCAAGGACAGAGAAAGAAAAACAGCCAGCAGAGGACCTCATAGAAGCGTCTGTGGTTCCTGGCACTGAAGCTGACTGCAGCCCAAGTATAAAGGATGATGGGATAATAGGGGGGAGGTGGTGTGCAGAAATGCATGGCTGCTCCTGGCAGGTCCCCCTCGGTCCCTGGCATGACGTGCGAGTGCGGGGCGGTGCTGGGGGCAGTTCTCCCTGCAGCCCCCGTTGTCTGTGGAGATGACTCTGAACTCTTTCCTATCAGCCATGGACTGGGGGATTTTAACTCTCCTGTTTCTGAAGGTGGCTGAGGTTGGGGTATCTGGCTGCGCTTTAGGAATGGGTCCATCGTGGCTGTTTTCAGCTGCTGATGTCCCCGAGCTTGAGCTGCGGCAAGCCCGTTGTCCTGGCTCAGGGCAACCTGTGCACGCTGGCTGCGGGAAGATGGGGCAGTCCTGGATTTTAACTGTGCTTCATTTTGAGCAGGTGCAGGATCATCCCGGAGTCCCACAGAGGGAGCTAGAGCCTGGGGAAAAGCACCGCTGGAGCGGCCGAGAAAAGGGAAGAGGCCCCGGCATTCCTCCTTGGCATTTGGTCTTGAACTTTGCTCAGGATCCTCTGGAAGATACTGTTTGGCTGCACTCCAACTGCCTGGTTTTCTTCCCTCCTTCCCCTCTCCCCCCACTATAAATCTGAAAAATTGTTTGGGGTTTGGCTTTTCTGTCTGACAAGGCAAATGTGTTGTGAGTTCTGGGGTGAACAAATATCATGGCGATAGGAAAACTTTAGTGGCTGCTGAATAGGACTACTATCCTGGGCATGGATTCTGGTCCTGGTGTACGAGGTCTTCCAGGGAGCTCTGGTCTGGCTCCCGTTCTTCACTTGAACGTGGACAGTAGTGTGCAAACGTGCCTGTTTGGTGGTGGTGATGGATGGTTCCTCTTGATGGTTTATTCCTCCTCCGTGGTGGTTAGGGGTTGTCATCATCGGGGTTTGTGGTGGCAGCGTGCTTACTGCCTCCTGGGGAAATCTGAACTCTGCAGACCCCCTTGGTGCTCAGGGATATCGGGATGTACCACCCCAGCCTCCAGCAAGGACAGCCCTCGCCAGCAGCAAGACGGTGCCTGGCGTGTGCTCTGAACTCCAGACGTCCTCTGCTGAAGCACAGGCTGCAGTCTGCGCTTGCTTTGGGAGTGTTATGTCGGAGCTGGGGAGGGAATGGTTTTTGTTTGCTGTTTGGAGATAGTGTTTTACCTTATTTACAGCTCCTCACTTACTTGTGTTTTTTTTTTTTTTTAAACATTTTCTCCAACTTTTACAAAATAAAGTGTTTTGTTTCTTTACCAAGATGTTGTTCAAGCATGTTGTGGTGGGTCTCAGCCCCTTGGAGAATTTGGGTGAGAAACTGTTGCAAGATCGTCCTTCAGGTTTGTTTTGTGTCTACCATAAAGACTAAGGCATGTACAGGAAGACAAATCTTTTCTACCTATTTGTAGATATGTTCCTCTTATCTTTTTTTTTTTTCTATGTATGGAAATGTAAACCCTTTATCAGTTTGAGCAACCTGTTCACTGTATGTGTTACAGGTCATTCTTACTGACCTCTTACTAGGAACTGTGGAAAGACCTCTGAGAAGTGTGTGTGACTTGTTAACCTTATGGACTGTGGCTCTTGGCTGTGTGAGATTAACAAATGCCACATAACGGCGAGATTACAGTTGCAGTCTCTCCAGATGAGGCTGTAAAGTAGGTGGGACTAACGCTGGGGAGAGCTGGTGCCATCCCAGGACTTGCCAAAATAGAGAAAATTCAAGTCATTATGGGGGAAAAACACCTGAGGCATGGGCAGGCTGGCAGTTGAGTATTGTTTTGTAAGCTGCCATGTGATTCCAACCTGTGAATGAGTTTGTCTCAGGATAGATTGAAACTTTGGCTGTCTCTGGGCTGGAAGCAGCCAAGACCCCATTACCCCCGGTGTAACAAGTGGTGCTGGACCGTGGCTATGTTCACAACCCGTTGAGTGACAGTGTCTGTTACTAGGGTTGCCCACTGCTTCCCAGCTGGGCTCTCTGCTTTACTGTGCTTCATAACTGAGCTCAAATTTAACTGATTGATCTGGGCAGGTGAGGAAAGGAGTCCAGATGCTGGAGACAGCAAGCAGAGGGAAGGAAGGTTGGTTGTTCTGCAGGGTTAGAAGTGAGCGAAGGCTCTTTGTAGTGTTTTGGCTGCCTTGTCGGGAGGACTTGCAATGTGTCCTTTGTGTCAGTGCTCTGCCTTCTGACTGCACGACAAGCCTCTGAAAAAATGTTTGCTTTATACACCTATACATACTAGCAGTACTGTTAGACTACTTACCAGTACTGCTGATACTGATCTGGTCATTGGAAAATCCTATTTACTCTTTTTTTTTTTTTCCCCCCTTTTGTCTTCTTCCCAAAACTTGAGTCCAACTGCAAGATGATCCCTGGCTCTAGGAGTGAGCCAGGGTTCTGTAGTACAGAAGGATTCGGGCAGTGTCGGTTTTACTTTAAAACCTAGAAGTTGTGTGTTTAACAAACCACATATTTGCAAGAAAAGGGTAAATCCTGTTGCTGAAGCAGGGGAGCATCTTAGAGTAATTTCTGGTTGTGCCACTACTATCTTCTCATCATGAAGAACAGTTACAGAGGTGACACCAGAGTACTCTAATGCTGCCAAACCTAATGTTTAGAAGATTTAACGGTTGCATAAAACAAGTCTCTCCTCCTGCTCAGAAGCAGTGGGAATGTCTGTTGTGCTGCCCTGAATTCGGTGTATCTTGTAGTCTGTGCAAGCCTATGTGGAACTGCAGCAATGAAGGCAGCGGGGCACGAGCTGGCACGAGGCAGGTCTTGGCTGGCACAGTCAGTATTTCTGTCCTGGATAGAAAAATGGACTCACTCAAGTCCAAAAGGGCAGTTGTAGGTATTTTGATAGCCGGGTGCTTCTGCTGAACAAAGTACGGTGGAGATCTAATATCCAAGCATTCCAACAGAAACATCTTCGGGTCACACAGCCCTGCCAAGAGAGAAAGGACCACGCAGTTCCCAGGCCAACTTAACAGATCGTGGTATGGTAAGGTTACAGATCTGTCTGCTCCTTTGGTTTTATTTTCGGGATGCAGCTGTGTGGCTGAGGCTCTTCCGAGATGGTCTTTGAGGGCAGCAATGGAAAAGGAAGAAGGCTGGCAGGATGCTACCTAGTGTTGCCTCGGTGCAGCACAAACAGGGTCTTGCTTACCTCTTAGTTCCAGAGCCTCGTGTCTGCTGTTGTTTCCCAGCCGAGTGTGCTTATCTATCCAGCAACCCCCTTTCCTATTGCTAGGGATCGGCCTGCTGTATCTGCCTCTTGCTAAATTGGCTGGAAGTGATTCATGCAGCTGATAAGGCAGTACCTGTGCATGACTTATTTGCAGGCCAATCATTTGTTACTTAAATTGTTTCACCTTGAGGCCTCAGTGCACGTGATACTGAATTAGCCTTGACTGAACGTGCAGTTCCTTCTCAAAGTGCAGGTGAAAAGGCTGCTAATGTCACCCTCGGACATACACTGTGGGATGTCTCCTAAGAAACGTCCTTACTGCAAGCGCTGCAATTGGCACGCTGCAGCATGGCTGACTGCCAGCTCCTCGGCTCACCATCACTGCTGTATAGCTCGCAGCTGATGTTCTCCAGCAGACTTATTCTCCTGGAAACTAAGCCCTCCCCTCTTAGCTATTTTTGCCAAAGCCACCAGGATTTCATAGGATCCAACTCTGAGCACAGACAATTGGGCTGAGTGGAAATAGTTCCCTGTATACATGCATGGGAACTCTGAGCGCGTGGTGGACAAGTCCAGAGGAGAAAAGATACAGAGCTGAGTTAATGTCTTCAGGCAAACACAGTCTGGGGTGAAGAGCAGGTGTAAGAAGCTTAGTATGTGCTGCAGCTGAAATGGAAAATGTGCTTGTAAAATGCCCGTAAAATCGTCTCTCTTTACTTGTTACTGGCTCTGTTCTTTGCCCAAGTCCAACAGGTTCTCAACTGTGGGGGAAAAAAAATTACAGCCCTGCAATTGCTTTGAAAGTCCAAGAAGGTCATTCACCATCCTGTCTCCCTTCATCAGTCTCCTCCAAGATCATCCCACTGCCAATTACTACCTTATGGATGTTGTTGCTGCAGATTCTTGTGTGATTGGCAAATATTCAAAGTGTTCTGCTGCTATAAGCAAATATTTACTCTGGTGAGGGATTTCGGAGGACAAACATGCATGTCCTGTTTGATTTCTGTATGTATCAAGATTATTTCTTCAGGGAAGGGGTTTAAAGACTGGGACAGAAAATTCTCCCTTCTTATAATTATTGAGTATCAGAGTATCCAGAAGACTGACACTGTCTTTAAAGAACAAGAATTTCGTGAAAGAAGCTTGTCCTCCTTGCAATTTCCCTGCTGCTGGGGCAGAATGGCTCACTTGCCATTTTCCCTCTTCTGGCCAAAAATCTGCGAAAGTGAGGACTAAGCCAGTTGCTGAGTGAGCATATATGCCCTGTCCCGTTTGTTTTGGGATGCTTTGAGCAATGCTTGAAGGCAGCGTGGGAAAAGCTGAGCGAGCTCGGAGTGTCTGGGTTAGCGCCAGCTGGATACGTTCTCAATGGGAATGCAGAGGAATGTGGAGAAACAGGAGTTAGGGGCGAAATGAATATTCTGGTTTGCACCTCTCTTCAGTTGAGACACCACATGGTGGGACTATGGAGCAGGAGTGTTCTTGAGGTGCGATCCTCTGTCATGATATCTGAGCAAACTGCATCCTGGAGGATGTTAGCTTAGCACAAGTGAAATAAAAGACAAATGACAAGAAGTCTAGGAACTGCATTCCACTGTCCTGATGGCAGTAAGTGTTCCTGTGGGTGTTCCCCTCCCTGTCCTTAGAGCCAAATGCTTCCCCCCGGGACAAGGGAGGCTGCAGCCATGCAAGGAATGCATGCAAGACACGTGAACAACTCCTGTTGTCCAAGAGGGTGCATTTTTATTTTTATTTTTTTTTAGCTGGCTGTTAAAGGCAGGTGGACCAGTAACAATAAGGTTTGGTTCCAGTTTCTCTGATTGCTGGAGGTATCTGTGAACTTTGCATTTCTCTGTGATAAACTCTACGAATTGTAGTTGACTATTAACGGAGTCCTGTACTGTTCAAAGCCGTCTCATAGCGTAGGAGGTTATTACTAAGCCAGAAACCACGTGGTATACCTTGCGTATCGAGGGCAAAGCAAGAAACGTGCTTTGGTGGAAAAAAGTGTTCTGCACTCTGTCAAACCCACGGATCTGAGAGGATGAACCCGCTCTCTGAGCAGACTGGTCCGTGCAAGGTAGGACAATGGGCAGTATTTCGGTCCAAAGGCAGATACGCAATTTGTGGCTGCAGGAGGGTTAATGCTATTCAGTTTTATGGCGGTGGCCATGGCAAACACCCTCTCTGCTGCTGAGGATGCTCCCACAGAATGGCCCCTCTCCACCAGAATGTCACAGTTGCCAGGCAGCCTCTTCGGATGCACCATCCACCGCTGCCCATCAGCTGCAGGGGGAAGGAGCGGTGGCTCTATTGCTATAGACTGGTCTTGTCCAGGTGCGTACAGCTGGGGGAAAACGGCTCATTTAGCACACTTTGCGACATGTCTGCCCCTTCTGGTTGGAGATGTGAGCGTGTTTCCCCTGTAGCTGGGCAGCACCTCTGGTTTGAGTCAGGATCTGACCCAGCGGCGACAGACTTGAACAAAGAAAAGGAAGAGAAGCCACGAGGCAGTCACGCAGAGAAGAGGAATGGTCAGACGACAACTTTCTTCGGCTGATAGAGCCTGTCATTGATTGGATGTTTTCTGAAAAGTCACAGAGGCGGGTTTTCCACGCAGGGCGTTTCCATCCCCTGTGGTGTCTGTTTTGGCTATAAAAGCCTGTTACTCGGCATCTGCGGTTAAAACACCAAAATGAAGTTGAAAGGAGAGAAGCGGGAAAGCTCCGACCGCGATGAAGGTCCAAAGGGGGTAAGTATGCCAGACTCTCTGCTTCCAACTTCAGCCTCCCACAGAGATGCAGAGCGAGCTGTTTGAGATCGGCAGGTGCTTGGAGGGGAAGGAGAAGGCTGATGTCTTTTAGGCGGCCACATCCACAACTGATCTCCCAGGGAGAGCAGAGGCACCTCTGTTCTTAAACCCAGTTTGTGTTTGTCTGCAGTGTAGTGTTGGGCTGAGTCTCCTGGTTTTCTCTGTCTGCAGCTGAGCGACCATGTCACTTCTGGGTGACTTCCCCCTTCCCTGTGTGAGTTTTCTTTCCTACGCTCTAATCGGTTCCAGGCAGCAGATGCTTCTGGATGGGGGCTGCCTTGCACAGCAGCGTTTTTTGCGGGATCTTGCACAACGCAATGCTCGTGTATGCCAGCGGTTTTCCTAAAAGTACTGAACGTGAATAATTAACACAAGCGGCTCTTTTGAGCTCCTGGGATTTGTGTAACGAGAGCAAGGCAGCCAGCTTTTCATCACAATGCCAGAATGTCAACAGTCTATTCCTAGAAAACGTAGCTGGAAGCCTCAGCTTCCTCCTGATCCTTGCTCTGAGATTGACTTGAATTTTGACCTGCAGTGCCTTAAACTGCAGATCTCTGGAGGTGTGAGCTGCTGGAGGCCCTGAGGAACAGAAGGAATATAAGGAGTACCAGCAGCTTTTTGGACAAATACTCAATTAGGGAAATGACAAATCCTTCACGTGGGACCTGGAGTTGAATGTTGGGACATAAAACCTTGTAGACATTAAGGCTAGCAACGGTGACAAAAAAATTAATGTGTCTGAATGAAAAATCACTTTATTGACATAGCAGCAATGAGATATATTAGTGAGCTATTAAAAAAATATATATATATAAAAAAAATCCCCAAAACCCCAGTCACCACAGTAGGGCCAGCCTGAGGACCGAATAGAAGCTCAATTGTTGCGAAAACCCTGAGGATTGCGTACCCACAAACGTGGCTGATGTTTGATCCTACTCCAGATGGCAATTCCGCCCTCCTGTTTAACTGCAGAGGCTGCTCTTACAGCCCCCAGCCGAGCCCTCCCTCAGCAGCTTGGGTAAATTCTAATTGGCTTCAATGGCCATCGAATTAGATCCATAAACAGCTTGATCCTGAAATGTGGGAGGCAGAACAAGCCAGCGTGTGAAAGCAGAGCACAGGAAAGAGGTTTTGCCACTTCGTGCAAAATCTTTTCCTTTTAACGCTTTCCTCTGCCAATATCCTGTGTTATTTCACTAACCAATTTGCATGTTGGAGAAAAGAATAATTGCATACAACTTTTTCCCTGCGGGGTGGTATTTTAAGCATGATAACTTAAAAATTATTCACCATCCAAATGATCCATCAATAGCGGGAAAGAGTAGAATGAGTTACTGTAAAGACTATGTGCAAATCAAGCAGAACAAAATGACTTAGAATGAAAACAACCCATTGGGCTTTCTTTATGCAGTAACATGAATTGAACAACACAGAAGGCAAGCCTTAGGGTTATTTCATTATTTTTACTGAGTGTTGTTTATGCCTAAAAGCCAAACCTGCTTCTAAGGTGGTGTTTGTGTGTGGGTTTTTTCCCCTCTGCAGAAAATGACGCTTTTGCTTGCGCTGGTAGCGCTGATATCTGCGTTTGGATCTTCTTTCCAGTATGGGTACAATGTGTCTGTCATCAATTCTCCAGCCCCGGTAGGTCGGACTGTGGAGCAGACCATGCCCCAGGAGCAGGTTTACGAACAAAAGGAGGCAGGAGCGTAAGAGCAGGTTCCGGGTGGGCAGGTGCCTGTGCTCCTCCATGCTTTGAATCACCAGGCACCTGGTGAAAAGTGGTTCCCCAGCAAAGGAGAGGTGGGTGTTAAGCTGTTCGGACTTTGCCCAGCAGGGACGGGGCATGAGGAATGCCTTCGCTTCTGGAAACCGGGCTAATCCTATAAGGCAGGATAACTTGTAGGAACAGTTTTCTAGTCCAGGCTTCTCCACCCCTCTCTTACATTCTTTTTCCAACTCAGCCATTCTGGTTTTTATCAAGGCATTTGTGTAAAGCTTTATGACTTTTGCTGTTAACTAGCTCTTACAGCATGAGAATTTTACTGACTATGCTAAACATGCTCTGTATTTCTTTCTAGTACATGCAAGACTTCTACAACAGAACCTACTTCAACAGGACTGGAGTGCCTATGGACAGTGGCTTCCAGACATTGCTCTGGTCCCTTACTGTGTCCATGTATCCTCTGGGTGGCTTGTTTGGGTCCCTCATGGTGTGGCCTATGGTCAACAATTGTGGCCGGTACGTGACAGTGGTGTTTAACATCCTTCAACCAACAGTTCACAGGGTTCAGATAAGACTTGCCTCACTGGTCGCTCCAGCTTGCCGAGCCCCTCAGGAGCCTGATTGTGTCACACACACCTTGATCGCATGGCAGATGAGCTGGTGATTAGTTGCTGGACTCGGCGATACCGGTTGCCTCCCACATGTAGAAGAATTTATATGGTTTTAGCGTAGTCAAGGTCAGGCTGTACGCTGGGTGCTGAGCTGGGAAGAGAGCAAGGATGAAAGTTCTGGGCTGGGGGCTAAGATCGGGTTTCCTGAGAAACTTCAGTTCTTTCTTGAAGCCTTCATTCCCTGCAGGAAAAATGGGTCAATCACCATTTTCTCTTTGATTAGTCTTTGGGATGGTGATTCATTTGAGTTTTGGACAGTATAACACAGAGGGGATCTACCCACTCCTGCAGCCTTAGAAAAAATCAACTGAATCTGTCTCCTTCTCTATTGCTTTGCAGAAAGGGCACTTTGCTGATAAATAACCTCTTCTCCATTACTGCTGCAATCCTTATGGGAACCTCGGAGATAGCAAAAACCTTTGAAGTAATCATCCTTTCACGTGTTATCATGGGAATATATGCTGGTAAGTGAGAGGTTGGATGGTGAAAGGAGAGCAATAAACGTATTCTTGGCTATGTAAAGGGGTTTTTTGTTCTCGCAACAGATGGTTTTACAGGTAGCACGTTTTAGCCACACATCTGTGTAATAATGCTGTACTTGCTTGAGTCACAGTTGTCATCCACATGTTGTGGAACTGCTAAAGTAGTAAACTCTGGCAGTGAGACTGGAAATTAAGATGCACAGAGGAGATGGGTGTCTGTAGATGCAGCTATCCCCTGTAATACGCATCCGCTAGGCGCTGGAGCTCCAACAGCCCGAAAACCTGATGATGATAATCTGTTTTTTCAGACATCTTAAAGCAGATAGCCTACCTTTTTTTTTCTTTTGTCTTTTTTTTTCTTTTTTTTTTTGCTTTTTAACATAATCAGAAGTAGAATAATCCTTCTAAGCCAAAATCATTGGAGGCAACGCCAGATGCAGTAATCCAGTTCTGGAACTGCCTGTTCTTCCTGAAGGAGAAAAGAAACGTTAAGAGGGAGAGCGAAGGGTTCAGAGCCTCCGTATTTACGGCAAAGACAGTGGGAAGCCAAGGAAAAGGGTGTATGTGAGTTGCTGGTATAAGTGGCTGTATTAGAGCTACAGTAACATGGAACAAACAGCGTGGCTGGGTACCCCATGCAGTACTGGGCTGAGTGCATGCAGAGCAGGTTGATAAAGATCCTAACAGCACTTAAACTCAATTAATTTGCTTTGGGCTGGTGAGACTGACATGCTCCATGGTTAATTAGTGAGTTGGGATAGCCTGTAAAGATAAAATGAGAAAACAAGAAACTGACGTAGGAAAACAACTTGATCTGACATAGGAAAGCAACTTGCAGCAGCCGTGGTTGGTGAGCTAAGGCAGGGAAGTTACCTAGTCCAATGGGTCCCTTCTGGCTTTTGACTCTCCTAAGCCTGGCAGCTGCTCTTAGCACTGCTTCTCTGAAAAAATACTAAGGGACCTGTTAACTGTGATCCCTCTTTCCAGTTATTTATAACTCATAAAGGAATCTGGACAGGCTGTCCCGAATTGCCCTTGACAACTTGACCTCACTTGAACAGTGGCCGCCGTGCCTGGGGAGGGAAACTGAAAACACAGCACCTCGTGAGATTATTTTATGTTTTCTAGTTGCTTTAGGACTGACTTCCACACCTTTTGGCTGTCAGATAATAGCTTGATTACCTTTGTAACTCCAAGCTCCTGGGGGCTAGGATCTTTAGAAATGTAAGATCAGTGTCTCGTGTGGTCACTTGACTCCGGGAGTTTGGGTTTTGGATGCTGAGATTTGCAGCATAAGCACGGGAGCTGACAGCTCTCCGGGGTTACTGTGGGTAACCATGCAATGTTCCTCAAATAACCTGTGTCCTTAGTGTCTATTAAAATAGAAATACTTATTCCAGCATGCTACTTCCAAGAGATCTCAAACCAGCAATGCTCTCTGCAAAATGTTACTAAGTGTTTTTCAGTTTCTAAAAGCCAGCAAGAAATCACATCCCTCCACCCTCCCATCAGCTTGTTTGGATACTGATTTCTCCTCTTTGGTCTCGCATGGGGGAAAAAGGAATCTTACTGGGGAGTGTGCTGACATCAGGCAGCTGCACATCTAACTTTGTTCTCTAACTACTAGGTCTGGCTTCCAATGTGGTTCCCATGTTCCTTGGAGAAATATCCCCCAAAAATCTGAGAGGTGCTATGGGGATAGTACCCCAGCTCTTTATCACCATTGGGATCCTTGTAGCTCAGATCTTTGGTCTCAGCAGCATCCTTGGGAATGTCAAAGGTAAAGCTCAGGACTTTTCTGTGGGCTCCATTGGGGAAAGATTTCTCCTAGTTGCCATCTTGTCTCGCTTGTTGCAGGCTGGCCCGTGCTGCTGGGGCTCACTGGGATCCCATCGCTAATTCAGCTCCTCATATTGCCCTTTTTCCCTGAGAGTCCCAGGTATCTGCTGTTACAAAAGGGCAACGAAGAGCAAGCACGACAAGGTACCGTATCATCCTTTAATGAAAGGGGAGGTGGAACGGGATGGATCTCACTGTCAGACATGACTGAGAGCAGCCAACAGTGAAGCAAGTGTGAAATTCTTCATTGGCATGTTGCTGGAGGATGGGATTCCTGTGACATTGCTCTTTTCTCTGCATATGTGAATCCCTGACTTCCCACCACGGAAGCACTGCTGCCCGTGGTTTATATATTGTTCTGTCTCGATCGGAAGCAGGAGAGCTTGCTGTAGACCTGCTCTCTGGGGTCCATAACTCCTCTTCCTCTCCCACCTAGCTCTGCAGAGGCTGAGAGGCTGGGATGATGTGGATGATGAGGTAGAAGAAATGCGCCAAGAGCACCAGTCAGAAGAGGAAGAAGGACATTTTACTGTACTCAGCCTGTGCACCTTCAGAGGCTTGCGATGGCAGCTCATCTCTATCATTGTCATGATGATGGGCCAGCAGCTCTCCGGGGTTAATGCGGTGAGTGGGAAGGCATGTGGGAAAGGGCAGTGGGGTGAGTAACAAAGGGGTGGATGACGTGGGGCAGTGCTGACACAGGAGCTAGAGCCGAGGACACAGGAGTACCCCTTCATGAGAGACACTGGTTCCCGCATCACGTTGTGGTGGGTTGACCTTGGCCAGTACCAAATCCAGTACACACATGTACTAGATACAGAGTCCAGCTGTCCTGTTAAGGATAGCTTGGATGCTTTTAGGGTAAGGTGCTAGTGCCTGGATCCAAACACCGATGTCCCCAAAAATGAAGGAATTCAGTTCTTAGCCTTCTGTGCACCAGTTCCAGGATGTAAAAGCAGCCAAAATGGGATTCTTGTGTTCTGCCTTTAGCCACATGGAAACATAGCTGTGGTTTTGCCGCAGGTCTTCTACTACGCGGACAGAATATTCCAGTCGGCTGGTGTGGATGCCAACAACGTTCAATATGTCACTGTGTCGATAGGTGCCATCAACGTCATCATGACTTTGCTTGCTGTAAGTTTCTGTCGAAGGCAGCTATGTTCACCAAAGTGATTAATTGTGCCAATTTCTCATGTGCCTCAGAAGCTTTCGGTCTCTGGTCTCCAGGCTGATCTGCCCTCCTCTTGCTCTCCAGTGTTGCCGTGCGGGGCGTCCATGCAGTTCCTGCTGGGACGGGGTACTGCAGGATGGCCTGCCCATTCTCTCAGTGTTATGTCCAGCTTTTTGCAGTTCCTGGGTGATTTCATGCCCACAATCCATCAGTAGATGGTAGAAATTCCACTGAATTTCTTAAAAGCTGAGGACTACCTTAAATTTTCCTGGAAAAAGAAGTGCTGTGCCCCAGGTGTCTGGTGTCTCACCCTCTTCTGTCTCTTTCAGGTTTTCATTGTGGAATCCCTGGGGAGGAGAGTCCTTCTCCTTGCTGGCTTTGGGTTGTGCTGTGTCTCCTGTGCAGTGTTAACATTGGCCCTCAATCTCCAGGTGTGTAGTTGGATGGCGGGGATGATCCTCCCCATGCATTTCTGGACCTTCCAGGGAACAGGCCAGTGGTAAATTTTGAAGTTGCTTCTACACTCTGGCTGGGAGGGGACTGTATGAAAGGTCTCTGTAGTTTTATATCTACCTAGACAGACCCAGCAAACTCTGTGATCCTGCTTGTCTGAATACTACTTCTGTTACGTCATGTTCATTATACCTGTTGCATCCATTTGTTGGAGGTGAGGATCACGCTCAGGCTGTTTTTTGTGGCTAGACACGGACGTGTCTGGCAATAGGGGGTGACACTGGCTTTAGAATGTCTTCAAACCTTACTGCAAATAGTGCCTTTAACGTGTTGGTGATGTTCAGACAGGAACCACATCTAACCGGTGATTAAACTCTTCACAGACCACTGTCTCGTGGATGTCTTACCTCAGCATAGTGTGCGTCGTTGTGTACATCATCGGACATGCTATTGGAGCCAGTAAGTACGCACGGTCTAGTCCAATTCCCTCCACAGGCTGGGTAAAGCCAAGTGTTACGCTGAATTTCAAATCAAAAGCTTAGTGGAGCTGATCCAAGGAGATCTAATTTCTTCTCAGTGTGGCTGTGCACCTCGCTGATTGTCAGCAATTCCAGTGATTTGCGGGCTGTGTCCGTGAGGCAGGGGAGCATCTGGCTTTGAAGAGAAAAAGCGGAGGCACGATTGTGCTTGTGGCTGAGCGTCCCCCAGCAATATCTGGAGCAAAACTACGCTGAGATAGTGAGCACTACCAACTGGGCAGAGACCTTGCATCCATAGGCAACAAATCAAATTAGAAACGACTTAAATTGTATATGTGGCCCTGCAGATCACTTGGCAGAAAGGCGATGTGCAGACAGATGTGGATATTGGAAAGGCTTTGTCCCGACTCATCTTCTCTCTTAGCATGGTAGAGTTGTCTGTTGAGCTCGGAAAGCCCCACCAGACCCTTGCTGGATGCAGCAGTGTGGTTTTGAAATTCCTATAGAGGTTTCACTGGCAGATGGAATTACATCTGCATACTTTCCGCTTATGCCATCGGGCAGATTGAAGCGCCCGGGGCAGGGAGATTGCTGGAGGGAGACCACCAGGCCAGCTGGACCTGTGGCCTGACCCCGTTAATGAGAACACGGTCTGATTCTGCTTAAAGATGCCACGGGGCGGCCGCGCAGGGCAGGGGCCTGGGGGCTTGTCCTACCAGTCATTTGTCCAACACCTGCATGTGGCGGGGTGTTTCTCTGTTTTTCTCTTTTTCAAGAAGCAATCGCTTGCTTAGGTACTGCTCACAGGGTGCTCTCTGGAGACACAGTTTGTGTTTATCAACGTTGTTTTACAATTTGTGCAGGGGATGGGTTCATGGCTAAGGTGCAGCCGTAGGAGAGAAGAGGTTGTTTGCTGTGTGCGAGCGTAGGAAAGTAATTTAGTTGCCCTGGCTTTTTTTTATTTAATCGCTTCCTTGATTTATTGGGTATTCCTATACACTAGTACTTTAGAAATCATTGCCTGCCGCTGAAATGAACGGTGTAATCTAGGAATTCAGAGTGGGGGGATTGCCTTTAGGATTTCTGAATATGCAACTGCCTTCCAGGTCCAATTCCCTTTCTGTTGATCACGGAGATGTTCCTGCAGTCATCCCGGCCTGCTGCGTTCATGGTGGGTGGGTCTGTGCACTGGATATGCAACTTCACCGTGGGACTCGTGTTCCTCTACATGGAGGTAAGATGCAATCACACGACAGAACAAGAATTCAGCTTAAAACTAGTATCTTCACCCCTGTGTTCTTATAGAGAGCCTTTTTAATCCTGAGAGCTGTAAACGCCCAAACTGATTCCCAGTACCTCTATGCAGGATTATACATTAAGGGCAAGAAACAGATGTTAATCAGCATTTTTTTTATCAGTCTTTTGCACATGCTTCAAAAGAAAACAGTTATTTTTTCCAGGTGAATGTCTGATCCTGAATTCAGGAGCATGGAAAAGATTGCAAATTCCCCATCTTCCATTTTAGCCAATTTTAGCTTTTGGTTTCGAGGTCACCGGTTCAAACTGATCCCCACCAGTAGCGACCCATGAGTTGCTACAGTTGCTGATTTTGGGCTGTGCAAAGGGAGATGGTGAATTTAGTTTGATGTATGTAACAGACCCTTGCCTTCCTTTTCCAATAAATCCACGGTGGCTTCATAAATCCACGGTGGTGGTGTGAGACCACCCCTAACTTCTAGTCATTCAACTTAAGATATGTGCACATCGCTGTGTCTGCTTGTTTTTATAGCTATTGCAGGGTTCAGCATGTCCAAATCCTGTAATGTACACAGCTGGAGCATTCCTCTGATCCCTGCTCTGTCTTCTTTCGTTGCCCCTAGGCTGGACTGGGGGCCTACAGCTTCCTCGTCTTCTGTGCCATCTGCCTCGCCACTATAGTTTACATCTTCATTATTGTTCCTGAGACGAAGAACAAAACCTTCATGGAAATCAACAGGATCATGGCCAAGAGGAACAAGGTGGAGATCCAGGGCGACAAAGAGCTTAAGGATTTCCACACTGTCCCAGGCGGGCAGACAGAGAAGAAAGAATTTGCCAGCATTGAGCTGTGACCCAGCCCAGTGACACAAGCCAGCACCTGGACTGGGTTTTGGTCAGTCACATGCAAGGAGTGCGCTATATTCCTCTGAGGAACCGCCATTCGTGTGTTTGAGGGTCCAGCATGAGTGATGCCAGGCCTTTGGCACTCTGGGGTGGAGAGACCCTTATTTGTTCTGAGGTACTCTGTTAAATGGGTTGGTAATGGCATTTATCCTGTCAACCCTTGTCCTTCCTTTGTGTGCTTCAAATGACCACTAAACTGGAAATAATCTCGCCCCCTCCCTGCTCACCCAACTCTTTCCTTCAGATCAAACCTAGTCCTCAGCTGTTGCTCCTGAGTCTTTCCAAAGCCTTATCCTTGAGGTTAGGAGTCATCCGTCCAGCTGATGCTTATCCACTGCCGATTTGTACCCATTTGTTTCACTGGTACTCTAGTCTTTGAGCTGTTTAGCTCATTTCACTCCCTAGTGTTTACATTTCAGTTGCCAAAGAGCAAGTCCCGCTCTTAATCCTTTAATAACCCCCATATCCCTACCTGTACACATGAGCCAGTTGGAGCTCATTCGTCCCAGAGACGCGTGGTATTGAACCCAGTAAGAACCTCCCAGCTGCGTTGCAGGGATCAAATCTGGGTTGGTTCCTGTGCAGTGGGCTACAGGTTGGAGCCTGTGTCTGCGAACGTGTCCAGACTTGTCTTCAGCTTCTCACACTGAGTTGCTTAAATTTAGTATTTGAAATACCTCAGCTCTCAGGTACTTGAAACAACTTGAAATTTCAAGTCATGAAATGATTTAGAGCTTGGCCCTTCTATGGGTTTCTGGTTGCGTCCCCTAAGGGGGCACCGTTCCACCTGAAGGCTGATTTTGTTTGGAAAAGCTCTGAGTCTGAAGAACTGGTGCTGACTCTCAGAAGAAAGTAAAGTGCACACTGATAAAACCTGAGGATTTCTTGAAGTATTTTTTAATTTAATGGGTTGGGGGGTTAATTATGGCATAACTTAACATGGGGAAATTAAATTTAATTAATTGTTATGAGAACTGCTTCCCTCTGTTGTGAAAAAAAGCAGAATTGTTGAACAGCCTGGCGCGGATGTTGTTGTTGATGGAGGTAGCCCTTCACATGGTTTACTTTAACCTTAGAAGAAGAGTTTTACACCTGCCCTCAAACTTGTGATGTATACATGTTGAAAAAGAAGCTGTTTCCATGCTCAGTCTCTACATCCATTTAGAGAAAGGAAGGCATGCCGCTGATGATAGCGCGATGATTGAGTAGGACCACACTCTCTCCTGCAAGGGCTTTATGTACCCTGTCCTGTACAATACATCTGTAGGGTGGGGATTTGATGGTGAGAAATGGTGATTTGATGGTGAGAAGTGGGAAGGTAGCATGCATGGAGGGAAGATTGTGAGAAACTGAGGCTTGGTGAAGGATGTGAGAGAGATTTTTACTGTGAGGGTGGTGAGCTCCTGGCCCAGGTTGCCCAGAGGAGGTTGTGGCTGTCCCATCCCTGGAGGGGTTCAAGGCCAGGTTGGACGGGGCTTGGAGCAACCTGGGCTGGTGGGAGGTGTCCCTGCCCAGGGCAGGGGGTGGCACTGGGGTGATCTTTAAGGTCCCTTCCAAACCAAACCATTCTGTGATTCTATATTTCACTTGAGAAAGTGGCTCCTTTGACCAAAGAGAGTGGCTCTTTGGCATGTAGGAAGATCTATGTATGGTGACCTAAGACAAACTCCTGGGAGGGATGTGACAGTAGGTGGTGTTGGACTCTGCCAAGTTCCGCTCCATTCTTTGCCTCTCTCCCACTGAGGGAGGCTTTGTTCCCGTGTACCTACTTGGAGAAATGACCTGGAGCACTAGCGGATGCATAGTGAGTTTATACAAAGCAGGAGAAGAAACAAGCAAATCATCTAAGTTTTTCTCAGTTTCCCCAGCAGTTTGGGTTCTTCTGCTGCCTTAAAAAAAAAAAAAAAATAGTTGGGGTCACTGACAGCTGGTGTCAGACTCCAGAACTACCCCTCCCAAGAGGGTCATGGAGGTTTCTCCCCATGCTATGATATCTCCCTTCAGTTGCCCTGGTTTGCACAGTGCAAGTGCCCGAACATCTGCAGGACTGAGAACTTGGCTCCACAGGTTCACGTGAGTCATCCATCCTGCAAAACCATTGGAGAAAGTCCCAAGAAGAGTGTCTCTATCCTTCCCAAGGACAAGTGTTCCTCCAGCCTGGCTCACATACCCCTTCTGGATACTCTTTGCTTTACCAGCTGCTCCATTGAGCCATAAATTTGCCATTCCAGACTGGGAGGCCCATGCCATGCAGTAGTGCAGCCAGTCTTGTGCCTTGTGGTACAGGGGGAAGCTGATGAAATGGCCTCCTACCCATAATCCCACATCTGTGCCCACGGTCATCACTAGCTCATTATCCCTCTCCTGTGTGGAGTAGGAAAGAACAGTCTGAGTGCCAGTGTGCTGGGCTTTTGTCCAGAAACATAAGGTGAAGGCATGGAGAGACATATCATGGCGAGGATGAACGTTGACAAAACTCTCGATGTTTTCCATGGGGAAGTAGAAAGCTGGAAAAGTGCTGGCTTTAATACCTGAAATAACCAAAAAGCCAGCTGTTACATTTCCTACTGTGTTTATAAATCAACCCAAATCCTAAAGAATATACTCATAGGAACGGGCAGGGCTGTGGCAGTCTTGAGTCACAGTTGTTGGCGTGTGTCGTACCAACAGGGGCAGGGGTTGAACTGACGAAAACTTTAGCTCCCTCGCTCAATTGTTTGGGAAAAATCACTTCCCTCTCCCCTCCCTTCCTCTTTTCTCATCTTGTGTAAAATAGAGATGATGACTGTTTATCCTAGGGGAACTGCGAGCTTAAATCCCTCACTGTTTGTAAAAATGTGTTTACGTGTTTCAGGAGAAAGTGATGGTGTCACTTCTTTCGGAAGAAAGTCACGGTGAGAGTAGCCAGATTAGCGCTAGCTTTAATGATGCTGTAGTTGAAGCATTTCCATCAGCAGGCCTAGATGTGGGACAAAATTCTACCTGCACATATCAGTACCAAACCCATTAATGATTTAGGCCATCAAGGACAGCAGGGCAAGCTTCATCCTTGGAAGGTAAGCGGGACTCAAGAATAGATGTGTGTTTCTCACCTGTGTGGCTCGCTCCGTTCAGCAACTCTCTCTTCATGTCTTGGAGCTGCATCTGGATTTCTTCCAGCCTGAGGCTGAATTCTTCTGGATGGCATTTTTCTAGAGCAATCGGACAGCTGAACTTACACAAGGCCAGGACCTGCACATGGTTGACTTTCTCCTTTCTAGTTTGTAGAAGGTTTGGGGGACACTTTTGTTTTAAAACGCAGTGTCTCGCCTCTGTATGGTGCTGGGCTGACCAGCCACGCCAGGGCGGTTTCTGCAATGGTGAGTGTCCCTCACCTCTACGGATGGAGACGCACCTGAACCCAGTATTCTTGCGTGGTGTCGGGTAGCACCACTTACCTTGGGAGAGCTGTGTGACCCCATTGCAGTTAAAACAAGGGGCTGGCAGCTGTGTGACACCGCTGCAGCCAAAGAAGGGGCTGGCACACAACCTACAGCCACCACGGCGCCGTTAGAAGCGAGATGTGTTGGCAGGGGGCAAAGAGGAACACGGGCCACCTCCCCCTGCTGTGCAGGGACACTGCTGCTCCTGGGAAAGGCGATCCCCACCATGCCCTAGCTTAAGTGACTTCGACATAACTCCTTCCACATAAGTTTCTTGCCCCTCCTGGGGGAAAGCCGGGGTCCTGGCTGCTGGCTGCCCTTACCTTGGGTGAGTTTGGCTTTGAAAGAGGACTCCACCACCCGCCCGTTGAGGGGCTGAGCGTGCCGGTAGTCGTTGCGCAGCGTCCTGTTCTGCCAGTCCAGCAAGGTGTTCTCCAGGAGGCTGATCTGTGGGCAATGCAGGCTTATTATGGAGGGGAACGGGAACAACAGCTTTGCCTAGAAGTGCAGCGCAGATCCTGCAGCTCAGGATTTAAACAGCGTAAATTGTTCTAGAGGAACCCACAGGGTCTCTTGCTGAGCATTAGCAAAAGGAAAGGAAAAGAATATGAGGGCTCTTCCCAGCTAATTCATGATAAAGAAATTTTGCCTGAAGGCAGTTTTTAACATCTGCCTGATGACGTGCATGGATGGAGATTTTGCTGCTGTCCTGTAGCACGCTGTTTTCTCGCAAGTGCCTGCTCGCCTTCCCCCTGCCAAAAAAAATATTTCTTTTTCAAATAAGAACACACTGTGCTCCTCCACTACGCTGGTCTCCACTTCATCTTGTTGTCCTCCTAGGAAAAAAAAGTTTCTAATGCTTCTCTTATTAAGGAAGATAAATCACTCTGCAAGATTCAACAGTCGGCTTATTTTACTTGTGTTCCTTTTTCCTGCTAAAGCCTTTGCTCTGCCAAAGCAGGCAGAGAGGAGAGAAGGGGATCTTGCCATGGGGCACTGCTCAATTGCTGGGACAAGTGGGGTTGTACAAGGGACCACAAGGTCCTCTGTAATGCCTCTGCTGGAGCCTGGATGGACCCTCTCCTGTCACGCAGCAACTCGCAGCTGGCACTACTGAAATGGTGGGATCCAGCTGCACAAGGTCAGTACAGACAAGAAAAAACCTGAAACAGTCTTCTAAAAACGTGCCAATTATTCTGTCGTTATTCTAACATTATAAATGGCTCTTCTATGGTTTGTAGGGGTGGGGGTTGGACACCCCTGCGGCAGCTTTTTGCCTTGCTGATTTCTGCCTGGTCCCCTGTTTTTATAGTGCTTCAGGATGGTTGAGCTTACCTGAGCAGAGCGCCTTGTTATCGCTCACCAGACCTCAGGTAAACTGCTGCTGTACAAAAACTGGCCCTTGCTGTGATGTAGCATCCCTGTGCCGTTGCAGTCCCCTGTAATTCCAGTTGCTTAGGAGTCTATCCCAAAAGCTCTATGCGAGAAATGCCCTATCAGATCCTCTGTTCCCAAAATCACTGTAGGACAGAAAAGGAAACTTGCGTGGAAAGGTGAAGTGTGGAGGAAAGAGAAACTGCTCTGTCTGGTAAACACCCATCACTTACCTGTGTGTGTGACAGGACAATGGGAGAATGAAAGATGGTCCAGATCACGCTTTCGGAGCAAGGTGGGGTTGTTAGTGAGCCCTGGTACCTGTAGAAGTGTGAGAGGTTTTCTGGCAGCATGGCTTGGACATCCAGAGAAACGAGCTTTGTTGATTGACCTCAAAAGGAAACAGAGAGGTGATATATTAACAATTAACGGGGAACAAAGAGAAAGGTGAGAGTGGTGTCAGAGTTGGGGTTGGCAAATCACTTCCATAGAATCACAGAATATTTTGGGTTGGAGGGGACCTTTAAAGGCATGAAGTTGTGTGTGGCTGAGGCTGCTCGTCCACGTAACTGCAAGCAAAGCAGCAACAAAATGTCTGTCCCCAGACCCAGTACGTATGTATGGGATCTGAGAATATCCGGGATGGAGAAAGGCATTCCCAGGTCTTACCTGCAAACCTGATTTTTGCCAGTTTGGAAATGAATTCACTGTAGTAGGTGTTCTCAAAGTGTCCATCCTAAACACAGCATAGAAACTTGAACAAAAGGTTAGTGACCTGCCTGTTCTGCCTGTCCACAGTGCTACTAATGAGCTTGGGGGACTGACTGATGAATTGGGAGACAAAGCGAACAAATACTATTGCAGATCTCGATAGGCTGGACAATCCCAGGCATGATAAGGTACGTACACGTAGATCTCGGGTAGAATAGTGAGCTATAAGGATCCTTTTTCACCACTTCTAAATCCCCACAAAATCAAGCGTTCCCACTTGCAAATCAGAGCAAGGCCTTGAGGAACAGCAGGGAAAATCTGTACAGATGATAATCCATCTGTATTTATGGGGTAAGTTTTTCCGGGGCTCCCAGGTCATATTGGCTGGTACTGTGTCAACCCCAGATGGCATACGGGAAGAACAGCCCTGCTACGGCACAGCTTCCTCAAACCGGTGGCAGACATCATCTCTTAGGATAGATGAGCACAGCGAGTACAGGCTGCTTGTGCCTGGGCTGCGATTTTGGTATAACCAGCGATCACAGGCTGGCCTTGCTCCGCAGCCTCGACAGCAAACCTACCGCATACAGGAAGGCGAGCACAGCCAGTCCATTTGGTTTGTCTTTGGCTTCTTCAAAGCTCGCGTGGTCAGCTGAGTTGTAATGGACAATGTGCAGCTGTCAGAAGAGAGACAGGGTCATTTAGCAAGAAGTGATAAATGGCTTCCTCGGTGCTTTGAGGGACCCAAGGGGGGAGTCACCATGCCAACTCCTGCTGGTTGTGCCTCCCAGCGCAGCCAAATAGACCTTTAGTTTAATAGGTTTGTGATAAATGTGGAGGAATAACTCCATTTTTGAAGGATATTAGTGCTATTGCAAGGGCTTTTAGTCTTCTGCACCAGCAGCCTCAGGTTCAGCCCTTGCGTAGCACCAACCACCTGCACTCCTGGGAGCCCCATTTCTCCCGCTTGCTTCTGCATTCCTTCCTGCAGGCTTTGTGGGCTGCAGCATCCCATTTCCCCATTGCCAGCCTTGCAACGCGCCCTCCCTCCACCCCGCTCCATTCGCACGTACCTCTGCGAAGTATCTCATCCCGTCTATGGTGTGTTCGGAGCCGCTGGTCTCCAGGTCCAGGCCACCCCAGTGCAGATGCATCTGTACAGCTGTGTAGAGGCCTGGGAGCCCTCTGGAGATGCGCAGGGTGGGTGGCAAATCAATCTGAACTGAAAAAAAAATAAAATAGGATTGGAGTCGGCAAGGGGTGCAGCCTTGCCCGTTCCTGTAGCTGCACTGACAGTGCCTTGTGCTTTCTGCCAAGAAAACCCTCTCTGAAATAAGCTGGCACAGTCGTGTTCTGGGAAATAACTCCAGTGTGCAAAGAAAACCACTGAAGCTTAAAGTTAGGTGTGCATAAAATCTTTCCTGACCTCAGACTTGTGCACCACAAAGATGGCTGGGCGCTAGCTGTGTCTGCAGACTTTTTTTCCATCTGTTTTTTTCCCCTTAGGCGCTAATAAAAGTGCTTTAATGCTCATCTCTCTCCTAGCACATCACATCTTGCAGGGCTCTGCAGAGATTTGTTAACTACTTTATTTCCATGGAAGAAAAGGGGGATAGAAATCAACAAAGTGACTGGCCTTATCTAACCTGTCATCAGAATTTCCAGTATTCTGGACTTTGCATTTTCTAGGAACAGGCGGGCCGGGCCAGAGCCCTGGGAGTCTGAAAAAGCAGCGTTAATGCTTGAAGGATTTGTAGAGACAAATCTCTTCGCTTCTCACCAAGGAGTATTCACAAAGAGACTATGAAACATTTGTCTTCCTGCTAATGCACTGCCACAAATCATGTATTATGTTAATAAATATGCCCAACCTAGGAGTGAAAATGGAGAATTGCCTCATCCTAATGAAAGCCTAAAAATAGCAACTCTCCTTGCAAAATGGAGCACAGTATATACATTATATATATATAGTATATTCATTAGTCATAGTTTGGGTTTGTGAGAAGTTTCTTTTGTTTTTAAACTGTTTACAGATAGACAAGATGAAAACATGTTTCCTTACTATCCCAAAGAGTGCGGAGTTGGGTGAAAAAAACCCTTCTACCTTACTTTTTACGGAAGATCTCTGCTGACTGCCTTCTATAATTACAGTTATTTACCTCAAGTACCTCACTACGGTTTCTACATTGTGTAAAACAGCCAGAGAACTGTGCTCTGAGTTTATGGGAAGCTTAACCCTTCTGTAAGATATTTTATGTAAATACTTTGCTGAAAGCATATGAAGGTAGGGAACAGCCCCGTTTTCTTCTACTTTTCACCCACGTAAAGTGTGCTTGGAAAGTGTGAATGCTCTGAGCTGGAAAGTGCCTTACTTCGGCTTCCCTCTGGTTTTGCCTTGCAGTGGGAAATCCGCTGGAATTCTGAGCTCCGGGGAGACCTTATAGCAGCCTTCCAGTCCCTGGAGGGGGCCTACAGGAAAGCTGGGGAGGGGCTGTTTGCAAGGGCATGGAGCGACAGGACGAGGGGCAATGGTTTAAACTAGAGCAGGGCAGGTTTAGGTTAGACATTAGGAAGAAGTTCTTTACCCTGAGGGTGGGGAGACACTGGCCCAGGTTGCCCAGAGAGGGGGTGGAGGCCCCATCCCTGGAGACATCCAAGGCCAGGCTGGATGAGGCTCTGAGCGACCTGATGTAGTTGAAGATGTCCCTGCTCACTGCAGGGGGGTGGGACTAGATGGCCTTTAGAGGTCCCTTCCAACCCAACGCATTCTGTGATTCTAATCTGAGCACAGCCATGCAGTCTTCTAGCGCTTCTGCTCTGCAATTTGGGCTCTTGTCCCTCAGTGCCTCACAGATCCCAGCACAGGCGGCCAGCTTCTCTTCCCAGCTCCGGGAGATGAGTTAATGAAGGCCACAGCTGAGGTCCCAGTTCTAAGAAAAATCTCCCACTGGAGGAAATTGCCCGTACCCTGCATGAATGACGTTTTAATCTTCTAGAGCTCTGTGTTACCTCCCTGCCTACTACAGGACTAATCCTGGTTGGGGGGGGGGGGTAGAAAAAAAAAGTCCAAATGCCAAATACAAAAGGCTTCATTAACCTAAGGTTACCTGTGTGAGTGTGTCTGCACAGACGCGTTGGATTGGTGCAAATTCCTTATGCAGACACTCTGCACTACTGCCAATAGGCTTTATCAGGCGGGATTAACCTGGTAATTACACAACTAGAGAGGCAGCATAGCTGTTTCTAGGCAAGACACTTGGTCTTCAGCCCCTGAGAGCCTGTAAGGAGAGTCCTGCCGATAAATCCATCTCCTGTCCCTTTCAGAGCTGCTAATGTGGCCCGGTGGAATATTTTCCTAAAGAGATATTTCTACCCTGTCCCACCTCACCGAAGCCAGGAGGAACACGTAGCCTGACCTCAGAGCTGTGAACAAGGACAGTCATTTTGCTTTGTGCTTGACTGAAGTGCCCTGCATCAGAAAATCACTGTTTTGAGGTTAACAAAAGAACAGGAAAATACACGTGCAGTCAGAGATCTGAAAGCTAAATCTGCAGGAATTAATTAGTAGGCAGCCAGGGTAGCAATGCTGACATGAGAGCTTCTAAGGGAACGCTGAGCTTGCGTGGGCGACAAACAGGAGTACTTCTTCATTTTGACTTTTAGAAATACAATCACAACAGCCTTTCTCTGAAGGCGGTATGTCTCACATCGCTTCATTGCCTTGCTCTCACTCCGTACTTCTCTCTCTGTTACAGAGGGGAAGAAAGGACTGTCATTGTCATGTGGAATTACACAGCTACCAGCTTGGCTTCAAACACCTTCCCAAAAAATACTCGTTCCCTCCACACTGCAGCTATTAGAAAATTCTGTCATTGCTCATCTGTAGTCCAAAAGCATTATCCCAACGGTACCGGCTGATGAGTTATTTAGTCCATGAATTGCAGACTGCAGGAGGGAAATCCAGGACCTCCGAAATCATGAGCCTTGCCCTGGGACTGTGTGGCCGCAGGCGAGACTTTTAACCCGCGCTGTGCTTCAGCGTCCCTTCCCGAGACCTGAAATACGGCGTCTGTGCCTGCAAGGGAGGGATTCTCCTGTGTGTTGTACTTCGCGTGACCTACACCTACCCAAACCTCAGGTGCAAACTGGCTACTCAACTGTTCTCTATTCCTGTCGCTTCTAGTTCTTGCTGTTGCACAGGGGCAAAAGATGCGTTTTCTGAGTGCAGAGAGGAGTCAGTATGTACCAAATACCATTCACTACTACAGTCTTTTAGTACACTGAAAGAAAGGGTGAATCTGTAACGGTCTAGCTGCCTTTTATGCCTTTTTAATGTCTGTCAGAGAAAATATCTTGCAGAACCATAACCGCCTTTTATTTCTCTGGTTCATATATGTGTTTCTGGAGAGCTTTCCTGTGTGATTGGGGAAAGCAGCAATACTAGGAGAGCAGGAGGAGATGGCAAAGCAAAGTAAGGTGAGTTTAAAAAAAAAAAAAAAAAGAAAAAGGGCATTGTCTGTGAATAGCATTTCAATCAGCTAAAACAAATAATCTGTTCCTGCACTGTCATGAGCTTGACATCCTCCCAGGACATCTGCTCAGCCAGGGAAGAAAAAACTGCCTACCCCTACGGCAAAGCTGCCTTATTCCACTGCATTTCAACCTAGTGTCACTTGCTGGCCACAAAAGGTTTGTGCTAATGTTCTAGCTGCGGCAGAGTGCTGAGATGGACACGCAGGAGCTGTTCCCGTATCCTGCCTGCACTGGGAGAATACGTACACGAACTCATAAAGTCTCCTTTATGCCCCAAATGCAATATAATAAGTGCATGCTACACTGCCCAGGTGAAATCTCCAGAGGAGCTACCACAGCCTGCTTTATAGCTTAAAAGCAGAAAGCTGTCAGGTTCAGGTATTTCTTCCATCAGCTGTCCCAGCGGAAGGTATGTCCTTTCTCCCATTGAACTCAGCCCGGTTCGACGCACGGCAGCCTGAGCTCAGCAGTGCAGGATGCGAACCAAGAGGTGTGGATAAAAGGGTCGGGTTTTCAGGGCAGCCCTACCACTAAAGACATCTGCATTTCAAAAATGTAAGGCCTTTTCTTTGCTGCTGCTGGCCTCTTCCCTGCGCTGTTGGCTGCCAGCATCACCCATTGCCATGGAAACGGGGCACAGGAGGCCCTGGGATGCCGCGTGTGCAGTGATCCGTGCCTGTACCGCACCGTGGCTCGGGGCAGAGCGGGGCTGGAGGGGACAGGCAGCATTTACGGCCTTAGAGTTCTCCTGACAGAAAGGTGTCTGACAGCTAGAGCTGCTGCAGGACCAAACACCCTCCTTGAGATGTATCCCTGATTTACGATTGACACTGCTCCTTTCCCAGCAATGACTTCTTCATCAGCTCCTCATTTCAGGTAGGTAACGAGAAGGATGCCCCCAGTCTTACCAGAGTGACCATTGTTGGTCATCGTGAAGTCCCCTTGCAAAGGCCCATCATAACCGCTCAGCTCCAGCTGCAGTAACTGGGGGTTGTACCTCACTTTTTTCCTCTGGATGTCAATCGGAGACTGGTGTCTGCCAGCACAGCCTGCAAAGTGCTTTCCCCAGTGCTCTTCATCCAGCTCTCCTTCTGGGTGGAGGAGAAGCAAACCAGGTTATTAGGACATGGTGAGAACTGCTGTTAGCTCAGAAGAAGGAAAACTCCCCTCATTTGCCAGCAGGGCATGCCAATCTAGTTATTATAACACCAGGAGCTGCAGCAATAAAAGGTTGCTCTGCCTTCCCCAGGGTGAAAATACACATTATTCGGTCTGCAGGACAACGGCGCTGCAAAATAACAAACCTGCATTGCAGTACGAGCTTACTGATCGCTGGAGACTGAAGCTCCACCGAAAGAGAAGCAGTGTTTATATAGAAATGGGGATTTAAATGGCTCTCAGCTGCCCAAGGTGTGGAATCAGCTCCTCAGCCAATGTGAGAGTGAACAGGACCAGGGCACTACGGGGGAAGTCTCTGCTTAGGATCAGGAACTGGCAGCAAATTTGCTATTTTTAACTAGGGAGAGACATAACAAAAGAAGAATAGGGGTGAAATGGTTTAAATAAATGGAATCTTGTGTATGTTTTCTGGGATAGGAGTGGTCTGGGGTGGCTTGGAAGTCCTGGGTGTGTTTTTTATTAACAAAACCTCCTCTCCTGAGCACAGTGCCATGCCTCTTCCTGGCACTCCCTTTTTACACACACAAATAATGACAAAGTGATCCTTGGTGAGACAGATCCTGGAGTGGAACAGGACCTGGGCGTCCCAATTCCTGAATTCGGTTGATTGCTCTGAACTCTTGATGCCCCTAAAGGTTCCCCCCTTTGACATGGGACCAGGAACCGAAGTCCCTGGCTTCACCTGCACGTGCTCATCATCCCTGCAAGTATTGAATGCTAAAAACCTCCCGTGGTCACCTATGGAGGGAGCAAATATGTAGGAGACCCAGCATGCTGGATGCTCTCCTTTTTCCAATGGCTCTAAGCCTCTTAGCCCTAATTTGAATCTTACCTGCAGAGGTCTGAGTGATGCTAAAACTACTAATAAATGCTTGAACCCTTCAAGGCTCTTTGCCCTCTCCATAGCGCTGTATTTAGGACTTTAAGCATAAGTAGAAATTTTGATTCTATCTCTGCCAGGCCTGTGACTGACAATCAGTATGGAAACCTTTTCTTTTTCACCCCAGAACTGTAATATATTGATCCATGTCAGAGCCATGTCTGTCTGAGCCAAACAGAGCTAGAGCTAAGGGGTAATCATCGCGCGATTGCCGAACTCGCCCCCTTCAAATCCTGCAGGGGTGGCTTGGATGGAGAAGTGATTGTTTTAAAAAGAAAATAGTTCCTCTTCCTAACTTTCAGATTATTATAATTACAGCCGCACCTGGGGATTTGTTCCTATTTGCCAGTTCTTTTATTTTTATTTCATTTAAGCAGGTATTTATTTCCTGACACAGATGAAGTGGGGGGGGGGGGCTTAGGAGATGCAGACGGCCTGGCCAAAAGAAAATCCAGAGAAAACTTCTGCAAACAGCTTAGTGTCCTAATTGCAACATTGCCTCTATTCAACAATGTCCTTTGGTTTAGCTTGATTCCCAGCCCACTGAAGATTGTAAAAGGACTACCATTTACTTCAATGAGCTCTGCAAGCAACCCCCTGAAACAAAAGGAAAAATCAGATAAAACTTCACAAAATAAATAAATACATAAATAAGCACTTCTTAGTGACCTGTACCGCATGGGATATGACAATAAAATAATGAGCAGGCAGTATTTAAAGCTTTTCTTTCCAGGATCATCCAAAGGGCAGCTTTTATTCTATCACATTGAAAAGATTTTCCCCATTGTTTGAACCTCGTGTGTCTGCCAACTCTGACAATGCATCCCGACCACACAAAGGAGTGAAAAGGGGTGACATTGAAGAGAATCACTTTCGAGACACGCAGGCATCAATAAAGTGGAATAAATAGCTGCTCTGCGGAGATCTTTCACAAATGGAAAGAGAGTCAAGCTGAGTGTTTGCTTCTGCGGTAGAAAAAGGATGGGAGCGTCTTTAGCAAGCCGGCGGTAAGTAGCAATCCCAAAACAGCCTCATTTTTCATTACCTTTGTACGTCCAGTGCAGGAGGTGAGAGCAGCTGAGATGCAGCAGGAGCAGGTGGAAGGGGGCAGCTGTGATCCACATGTCCCTCGCTGTCCCTGCAGTGGGAACCAAGGCGGGGAGTGCGTTCCTTTAAAAATCCTCAGGAAGCGTAAATACCAATTTCCTCTAGGTCCGGACTTTCCAGCACCCATCCCGCCCTTCTCCCCCATCCAAAACAGTAACAGCAAACGACGCTACAGAGACATTTTATTTGGAAAGTCAGCTTTAAACAGTAAAGGCACGTTATTGATCTTCTGACCCGAGCTGTCTGCGCTAATGGAGCAGGTTTGCCCTGATGGCTCGGAGTCACGGTCTGACCCCAGCTGATACACACTCTCTGCCCATTTTTCCTGCCCGTTCAGTCCTGATGAGCAGGTAGAAAAGCTTCCTTGCAAATATGTGTAAAACAGGTAGAAAAGCTTCCTTGCAAGTACGTGTAAAACAATGCTTTGTAAGCAAAGATACCTAACACAGCTCTCAAACGCTGTCCTGAGGTGGCCAACTCTTTCCTTCTAACACAGAGGAAGGAGCCAAGGCAGAGGGCATTTAAGCGACTGGTTTACAAAAGCGCTGAGCATTCACAGTCTTATTAGAAGTCAAAATTGTAGACACTTAGCTCCTTTGAAAATTGGACTTCTGAGGCCAGGTTTAAAAGTGCTCCACTCCTGCAAGCCTAGTATTTCAAAGCATTTTGCTTTCAACACCTTCCCTGCTCACTGAAAACTTAGTTTGGAATGTGAGAGATTTGCAACCTTTGGAAAATTCAGAGCTCTGAAAAACTGTTTAGACCGTTGAAAGATACAGGCACAATACAAGATGCTGAAACCCTGGTGGCTTTTTAAAAACCAGAGAGGAATTCAAATAAAAACTAGCCAGTGTCAGGTGTCTAAATGCTCTTGCGGACTTCAGCAGCTGCTCTGTACATCTTCAGACGCTTGATTTCCTTAAAAGTGTGTCCCAAGCAAATAGTTGCCCGAGGTCCAGTAAAAAAAAGGTCATTCGGCAGAGCAGGGAACAGGGTGCGGATCTTCTGCCTGCCTTTTTATATCCTGCTACTAGGCAAATGTCATTCCCTTTGAAAAGCCTTCTCCTCCCCCAAGAACGACACACCACCGACAGCCCTTTCTGCCCAGCAGCATCTCCCGACCCCTAAACCCACAGTTTAATAACAAAAAGGGAGCAGAAATCTCCCCAGGAATGGATTTTTCACCTGGTGCCGAGGAGAGCTACAGCCTCCACCACAGGCAGTACGACTTCGCTGCTGATTTCAGGTGATGGGCAGCAATATTAAACATTTGGTGAGAGAGCTCCCAGCAGTGAGATCTCAGCACTTCTGTTTGCAATGTCTCTGCCACTTGCCATAAAGTTTGCAATTACTATTTTCAGCTAAAAGGTACATAATAACAGCAATTCAACAATGAGAGCCATAGGTGAGTTACGGCTTTCACGTGAAACCAGGTTTCTAGGATTAGACTCTGCTGAAGAACAGAAGCAGGTTTTTTATTCAAAATCTTATTCTTTGCAAGTGAATCGTTAACATTAAAAGGCCTTTCCTGGTTTGCTGTTTTATGCAGTGCATATTTAATCTTTGGGAACTGCTGTAATATCGAGTTGATTAACCAAATGTGTATTTTTCCCTTTGTCCCCTAAAGAAGTCATTTGTTCTGACAGTTGCACTGAACTATGTAAGGACTAAACTAATCAAACACGCCCTGCGATGCACTTCATAATCCTTGTGTATCCAGTTGGGTAAATAGGCTTTGAAATTAGCTGAGAAGAGAAATTTTGGGGGTTTACACCAGTTATACGCTCCAGGATTCCGCACAGCAGCGCGTGAGGGTGTGAACAAGTGTCAGGAACAGGAGGTCACCGCTGCACCAAAGCGTCCCTCCCCTCGCCCTGCCGCTGTGTGTGCGCCAAGGGGGTTTAAATGGGTGTCACTTAGGGACAAGCGCTCTCTCTTGCCTGTGCTTTATCGATCAGCCAGCCCAGTCTGCACAAAGGATTTGAAGTAAAGCCCATTCGGGAATGTACCGGTGCCAGGAAACTGGAGAGGACGGTGAATTAATTTTTAATGGTGCTTTTGCAACACGCTAAAATTGTTGACGTTTCAACTTGGCATCAGCAGGAGCTGCGGGTGCTCGGCACATCCAAACCCCAAATCTCTGTTAGCTCAAGTCAGCTGCCCCCAGATTCGTGGCTACTCTGGAAGGCACAGCAATCTGGGGAGAGGATTTACTAAGGACACCAAGTATGAATTTGTTTTGGAGTTATGACATAAGAATAATTTTAATTACACTTTTAAAATGTATTTGAATATTAAGCTTCTAACTACAAGCTGAATAATACGGAAGGAGTCCTTCTCCTGTATGAAGTATTGCACATATCACCAGTCGCTTATTGGTTCTTAGAGCTATAGCTTTTTTAGTGTATATGGTATTAAACCTGGCTGGGTTGAGGCTTGTCTCTGTTAGTGTCTGTTTTTCTACCTCAATATAATTGCTAGTGAGAAGTATGGACGCGGTGCCTAGGAACTCCAGCTATCACGACAGGACAGTGCTTGAAGTAAACCGGTGTTTTACAGGCAAAGAAGATTGTAGGTCTAACAGGAACCATCTCTGCACCCAGATTTAGCCAGCGGGAAAATCGAATGTCCGATATCTCAGCCATGAGTGTTCTTGGCATGATTTCTTCACAAAGGCAGGCGACTTTCACACAGACACAGATATACGGACTTCAGCCTCCCCCCTCCCGCCCCGACTACAGTAGGAAATAAGCCTTTAATCCCACATCATTGGCTTCCATGCACTTTGCTTTTATCTCTACAGTTTTCCCTGACTCTTTGCCACCTTTTAAATCCTGCTTCTCCCAGGCTATTCCCTCTGTCCTCGCTGGCCTAAAGCTCAGCTCAAGTCAGACTTTCAGATCCATTCCGAGTATCGGTAGCCACATTAAAACCTTGACGTTGCATTGAAGTAGCTGGCTTGGCACCTCAGTGCTGCTTTGACCCAGAACTTGAAAGGGTTAACTCCTTTCCCTCTGAATCAGCAGGAATTTCGGGGGGGTTGCAGTAATAGCTGCATCACTCCCAAGTCCAGAAAACATGTGACCAGGAACAGGCTGTTTGATGTGGGACTGACAGATTGCCTTCAATCAGGCTATCTAGGTTTTGGTAAGTGAGTCTAAAAACCTCTTCAAATAGAGCTCTCCCTGCTGAAGCCGTGCTGGATGCACAAAAGTGTTCAGAGCCTACACAAGTTTTACGGAAGACAAAAAGCAGCTGGTGCTGGTAGACCCAAACCCATGCGTAAAGCTGGCAATACCTGTGCGGACTGAAACACGAGAGCCTTTTATTCAACAAGGCCTGTAAGGTTTTTACATCTTCCTGCCAAAACTGGCCCTCGCTTCTTTGAAATTTTGCCCATGCGGGGTTTGTTTTTTTTTTTTTCCTTTCCTTTTTGCCCCCTGGCTTTCAACTGCCTGCAGAGACCACAGAAGTCAGAGGTAGAAAAGCGACAGAATTAATTTCTCCAGCTCACGCAATCCCTTTAGGTCTCCTTCCTCTTATATAATACTTTGATGCGCTTTGCTAAATTCACCTTCTACCGACATAAATTCAGCTACATTTGCTGATTGTCCCGAAGCTTTGTGATAGATACAGACTTTGAGGCAGTCCCAGAGAGACACCGGAGGTTTACACCAGTGTTCCCAAAGGCAGGATTTGCCTGATATAAAGCAGCGAGGTTTCCTCAGCAAATTCCATTTCACGGTCTAACAGATCTCAGCATTAACTACCTGCAGTTCATTGTCAACCTAAATTTTCTTTTGCTCAGTTTCAGCCAATTACTCTTAGTTATAGCTATAGCCCTTGGATTGTCTTAAAATACTTTTCCCTCTTTAATGTTCACATCACTTCTGGGGTGTTATCACCTCAGCGCATCACCAGCACCAGCAGCCTTTCACTCACCGTTTCCCCAAGGTGGCGAAAAGGACAATGGGATGCTATAAAAAGAGGAGAACATGGTGAAATAATCCCTCTTCGTTTTCATTTCCAGGAAATGTAATTACAGGTCTTGTAATGACTATCTAGGTGTGCTCCGCAGACTTTGCTGAAAGTGACTTCCTGTTCTGGATCTTTATTTGAGACTTTGAAAAAAAACCAAAACATGAAGGGAGGCAAAACATGAGCTGGTAATGCGTACTTGCAGCCCAGAAAGCCAACCGCACGCTGGGCTGCATCAAAAGAAGCGTGGGCAGCAGGTCGAGGGAGGTGATTCTGCCCCTCTGCTCCGCTCTGGTGAGACTCCCCTGCAGTGCTGCGTCCAGCTCTGGAGCCCTCAGCACAAGAAGGACATGGACCTGTTGGAGCGGGTCCAGAGGAGGCCACGAAGATGCTGAGAGGGCTGGAGCCCCTCTGCTGTGAGGACAGGCTGAGAGAGCTGGGGGGGTTCAGCCTGGAGAAGAGAAGGCTCCGGGGAGACCTTCCAGCCCCTGCCAGTCCCTAAAGGGGCTCCAGGAAAGCTGGGCAGGGACTCTGGATCAGGGAGTGTAATGATAGGACAAGGGGTAACGGTTTCAAACTGAAGGAGGGGAGATTTAGACTGGATATTAGGAATAAATTCTTTGCTGTGAGGGTGGTGAGCCCCTGGCCCAGGTTGCCCAGAGAAGCTGTGGCTGCCCCATCCCTGGAGGGGTTCAAGGCCAGGTTGGACGGGGCTTGGAGCAACCTGGGCTGGTGGGAGGTGTCCCTGCCCAGGGCAGGGGGTGGCACTGGATGGTCTTTAAGGTCCCTTCTAACCCGAACCATTCCATGATTCTATGATTAGGGGAGGGGGAGGTCAGTCTTCCCTCTACACTTAGCATGAGGTATGCAGGAGCGTGGCCTGAGGCTGGGGACTGAAGGAGTGATGTCGAGAGCCGGCCTGGGAGACTTTTTTTCCATCATACCAGGGCTCTGTGCTTTGGACTGGATGGTGGTGGGATAAAGAAGGAATAATTCGGTGATAAAACAGCTCGGCAGCACATGCAAATACCTCTCCACCTTCTCAGACACTGTGTTATTAATATTTTGTACATATCTGCACCTCCTTCCATAAAAATACTCATTTTGCTCCTCATCTCACAGTGTAATACATGCAGAGAAGCACAGCTGCTGCTCGGTCTCTCTGCAAAGCAACATGAGCAGTGCCCAAACACAGGAGAAGACCCGAAGATGCTTAACAAACAAACACCCTTCGCAGAACAAATGAGGGCTCTGGAAATGTGGCCGTTGCCCGCTGCTGGGTAAGCACTTTTCCTTCTTATTTCAGCTGCATTGTGTGTTGAGCAGCTGTGACATCCAGTGGCCAAACACAATACAGTTGGGTTTGGTACCGAACTCTTTGTAGATGGTAACAATAACAGAGCCCTTTGCATTGCACTTCTCATCTACAAAGAGCTGTATAAACAGTAATTCATTAACCCCTACACAGCTCAGTGGGACAGATGAACACAGTGATCCTAAAAGTACACGTGAGAAGGGGAAAGCACTCTCCAAGCTTTCCACAAGCTCTGGAGGGAGGAGAAGAGCCTGCCCCAGGGCCAAAGATCAGGCCCTTCACCCACTACTGCAGAGCAGCTGCTGAGAGATAAGGGATCAGAAAGGTGCAGCTCATCACACAGCATCTAATGGAGAGGCCACAGCTGAGGGAAGGGTTGGGCTCTTTTTCCCTGGAGCAAGAGAGTTCATGGTTCTGGGGGAAACCTATTTGAGAGGACAGAGCAGGACCAGAGCTGGTTTGGAAAAGATGCTTTGTCAGAGGCCTGGCCCGAGGAAAAGGCTTCTGCAGGGAGTTTTCTGAAGCTCTCAGAGGACTTTGTTGATAGATGTGGAAGGTAGGGAGCACAAATGTGGATTTGGATTAAGAAATACAATGGTGGAATCAAAGAAATGTGACTGTAATGAGATCCCAGTGGTTAATAACTGGGATTCCTGTTGTGATGGGTAAATTGGAAGATGCAGAAAATGAGAAAATAAATCAGTGGAAAAGAGGAGCTGGGTCTCGCCCACGGAGCAGGGCATCCCAGACGGATGCTAGCAAACACCTGTTCCACAAAGAAAGAAAGAAATGGACCAAGAGATGGGTTTCCACTGGCTCATGTTAATGGGGAGGAATAGTGTGTATAAAGTCTCTGATGGAGGCTTAATTGTAGCATTTGGAGCATTTCAGGCTTTGCTTAACTCTGCCTGTTCTTGAGGTACGTGCCAAGGGAGCTGATGCTGAGCTGCTGGCAGCCTGTGGGAGTGAGTTTTCAGTGAGTGTTACAGATGCAGTCACTCCATGCCCCATGGAGTGTAGATCCAGGAAGATATGTAAAAGTTACGTGCCTAGCTATGAGGTTGCCACCTTCAGTTTCCTTTCTAGCCCATGCAGAGAAACAGCCTTGAGACAGATGCTGTGTTTTATATGGATACCTTTCAGCTCAACCCAGACATGGATTTCCTTTTGATTATAAAAGCAAGACTTCCATGACTCAGAGATCCAAACTATGGGCAGCTGCACCCAGTTTCAAAGATCAAGAAATCAGTCCTTGCTTTCCCCGAGTTGTCTGTGCCCCAGGGTCTGCTTGTTCAGACCTGCAGCGGTATTTTTTGCCGCAGGCGAGGTCCATGCGGGGACATTAAGGAAGAGCCGAAGCGCCCGCAGCCCCTCCTCTGCCAGTAGCTCATCACCACTGCACTCTGCCTGCGCAAGAGGGGGAAGATGGTAGGAGCTAAAAGTGATTCCCATGAGAATGAGGTCGGTTTTTTAAGGCAGGAAGACAACATGAAGGAAATTTAAATCCTACCGTCTGTGCTGTACCTGTTCTGTGGCAAGAGAATCCTGCTTGATAACCCTTGTGCTTTGCATAAGAATTATGCACTCATTAAGAAAACAAATGAGTTGTTATTGGTTTACTCATACTGGCTTTTTTCACGTTTCCATTCTAAAAAACACTAAATACCAAATACAATTTCTTAATGGCTAACCAGTTCCTAGCTTGCTTTCCCCTCTATAGCAGAATATATTTCAAAGTGAGAGGGAAAGACCTGCTCAGCAAGGGGTCTCCAACACCCTGTAAGAAGCACTGCAAGCCTTGCACGCTGGCCTCTCTAAAGGGGATTACTTAATGGGTTCGTCATGGCTTGAATGAGCAGCTATGGCCTTTGGATGCACAATTCCTGGCAATTAATATCCAGCTGGTTTAAAAGCTTTCAGTTTCACCTCAAATCACCGCATCAGATCATTAGCTGCTGGTAAATGCACTCGTTGGTGTTAGCACCCTGTTTTGTGCGTTGGTTCACTTCCAAATAACCCTTCATCATCACCTGAAAATGGATGTAGTAGTTTTATATGTAGGTTAGCATCTACAGTAGTTAAAAAGTAGTACATATTTTTCCTATTCCAGCCATCTTACCTGCTTTTTTGCTGTTGCTGTTCGTTGTGTAGTAATGTCCCATTTCAAATAAAGCACGTTCAAAGTATTCTGCTAGTACGTGAATGTCTAACACAGCTCTCGTATATTCCTGCAGGCTGATGACTGACCCATGCTACATATTCATAGCTGCACACAAACCTGTGTCCGTAGTATTGCTCCTCAAAAATGGCCAGTCAGTCTAATGTTATCTGCAGCTTCAGCATCCCTTAAACCCTCTTTAGTACTAAATAAACTCTGAGCTCCCACTTCATAGAAAATCAGACATAAAATTCTCTGGCCAAGGTCTGCAAGCTCTGCTGGCTTGAAAACTGGGGGCAGTAATTTCCATAGAAAAATCAAATTCCCAAACCTACTGCAGCCAGCTGGAGAAAATCAGCAACCAGGCTGTCAGGTGAGACGGCAGGCTGAGGTTTTGTCACTCTGATAGCAGATCCTCACTGACAACTCTTTGCTTCATTTTTGTGCTGTAATTGCAAGTTTTCTATATGATGACCTGAAAAGATCTAATTCAGTCTATGTCCTTCCCTTCCAGACCCCAGTCATTGTGCTGAAGTTACTTTCAGACTGGCTATTAAATGCAGGAATTGGTGGCTTTTAAGTAATTTTCAGGACACTAACTAGTCCATCTCTCAAATCCTGGGAGAAGAGAGGAGAATTAGAAGAAGCGGTGGAAGTTAGAAGCATTAAGACATCAGGTCCGTCATCTCTAGTCATTTCATTATTCATGTGCCTAAAACCTGCGGTGTTTAATCCCAGAGTTAAGCTGTAAGACAACAGCATGACAGAAAAGGGGGATGAGACACACAAGAGAAGGATGTAAAGTCAGAGGAGGTTTTGAATGCCTGGAAGAAAACATCTTAAATAATCATTCGATAATTTTAACAGATACTCAGAAACACCTTTAGTCAGGCTCTGCCATTACCTTGCCAATGAACGGTCCTTAAAAATACCACGGTCTGCAGAGCTGAATGATGAGAAGAAATCTGGGCGATGCGGTGCTGGAGGTGCATCTGATCGCCTTCCTCTGGAGATCCCAGCTCGGCTGCGGTGACGTAGGAAGGCAGCCAGAACGCCTCCTTGATGAGGCCACCTCGATGCAGGACTGCTTTGCAAAAGGAAACCTACCAAAACATAAACAGGCCGGCACTTGCAGAGCTGTTGGCTGGAGCAGAGGAGGGTGGTGCGTGCGCAGCGGCCCAGACACACGTTCTTCAGGTGTTTTGTGAGGCACCAGGTTGTAAGAGAAGTCCCTGCAGTCCAGGAAGCGCGTTCAAGGTGCTAGAAAAGCTCACGCCCTGGAACGCACCCTGCACTGTGTAATGGTTATTAAGCATATTAGTGCACCGGCAAACAAGTCCTGATCTGCGGTGGTTCTGCTCATCAGAGGATGCCTTGGCATCCTCAACTGTTTGAACCAGCGATTTCACACTGAACTCTCCTGCCCAACCGCTTTAACCGGGGAAGGAAAAGGCTGGCCTAGTCGGCTGCTGTGCTCATAAGCGTGCTGCAAGCAATCAATAAAAACTTACATGTATTCCACTTACAATTTCACCATGGCCTGCAAAGCACAAGGGATGACTAGGCCTTGCAATGGAAGGGGAGTTTGATCACGAGAACTATTTCCCATTTCTGGGTGGTGGATGCCTGTAAGCCAGATCCGTGTCAGTGTTTCTCCCCCATCTGCTCCATCAGTGCGTTACACCAGTGTGTCAGCGTGCTTGCGGGGGCTGCCAAACTGGATTAAAAAGCTGCAGTGGCTTTATGTTTCCTGAAACTCTCTGTTTCCAGTTGTCCACCCCATTAGCCATACATCCCCCTCCCAAACCATGAAAGAAGCATATTATTTTAAAAGAGTGCACTGAGTATTTGATTAACTGGTAACAAGCCTGGATTCCCACAGAAACTCATGCCAGCTAGATATCTCATAGCCTTAGGGATGCTCAACTTTTCCTTTAAAGAAAGAGAAAAAGAAAAATCAGACAGGATACATGACTGAGCAGTGGCATTTTTAATATCAGCTCTGACTTTTATTTTAGTATGTATGGTAGAGTGCAATTTTAAATCTGCTGATCCAGGAAAGATTATACCAACACCTGAACAGTGCCAGACTTCTGATCATGGATGCCTGATCAATGCTGCCTCCAGCTACTGTAGTGTCTTCAGCTGCTCCCTCTCGTGCGGACACACTATTCAGTGGAGCGGACACAGCTCTTGGCACGGCGCCTGTGGCCAGAACCGCGGGTGAGCCCTGTCTGCCGGGGATGGGACCGTGCAAGTTAAGGGGGGGATGAAGATTCTCAGCACACAGCTTGTTGCTCACACTCCAGTGGAGGAAATTTGCTCGCTTTGTGATGTTTTTGTGGTCACAAGGAAAGAAGAGACAAAGCAAGGGACAAGTTTAGGCTGGTCTTCTACAGCCAGTCCTCTCCCATAGCTTTGGTTTGATTAAACAGGCATACTGAGATGCAACAGCCTCAGTGCTCAGCCTCCCCGGCCAGAGGGTTTGCTTTATGCTCCGCTTCTGCCCACCACCAAGCTAATTATGACCTCTCATAATATGTCTTCTATTCCCAAAGAGCACCTTACCGTACTCCACCATCAGTTTCTTGCTCAATTCAGCACTGAATTTCCCTTGGCCTTACGCTTTCTTGTGCTCCATCTTTTCTAGCTCATTATAAGACTCAGCACCTCTATGTGATTTTCCATGCATAGCAACCAAGGGACTTTTACAAAGGGCAAAGACGGTGGAGCTTTCTAATCCATTTGATGTTTTCCAGCATCTGATTGCTCAGGAGTGTGTTTTTGCAGGGAATGCTCTCCTCTCCCGCGTTTGCACCAGGAAGGGCAAAGCTCCAGAAGTCAGGAACTACTGCCAAGGACACAGCTTTAAGAAGTATGACATGCAGTTTTGGGGAGGCTGGCACTGCAAAGAATCATTCACTTACAAAGTTGACACTTTAATTCCAAAGGCTTTTCCTGGCCAACGGAACAGGCTGCCCAGGGAAGTAGGTGAGGCACCATCCCTGGAGATATTTAAAAGACAGGTAGACATAGTGCTTATCTAAACATAGATATGGTTTAGTGATGGTTTTTGTCAGAGTTAGGTTGATGGTTGGACTCGATGATCTGATAGGTCCCTTCCAACCCAGGCGATTCTATGATTCTATCTCAGCTGTGTGTAACCCAGCACCATTTCAACCTGATTCACGGCTGTGCAGCCCACGTGAATCTGCACCCCCGGCAAGGCAGAAAAAGCACAAAAAGTCAGCATGCGGTGCCGCACGGGGCCTGTGGGCCATATTGCATGGTCACAGAACAGCTTGGGTTTCAAACGGCGTTTCCTAGCCTAGGAGTCACGCAGGGGGGGCTGGTGGGGTCCTGCGCCAGCATGGCGTGCCGAGGGAAGGCGGTCACTTCAACAGATTTCCTCTGCTTTTATTAAGACTTAAAGCTCGTCTCGGGGGGATGTTTGCAGGAAGGAAAGAAAAATGTGCCCAGAAGCAATGATCAGTCAGAGCCAGGCTGGAAGGGCGAGGCTGTTCTGGAGCAAGCACAAGCATAACTGACTTTGCAAGCAACGGTGTGGCTTTGTGTGGCGCGCTCAGGATGAACTGGGCACTGCCGGACCCCTGGAGCACCCACACCCCAACTCCAGGCCTGGGGCTCTTCCCAAGCTTGACGTTACATACTTGAAATACTGCAGAGCCAGACCCCCATGGGTCTGAACACAGGCTGTGTAGCGTCAGGTGAAAGAGGAGGAAGCAAACCCAGGGGAATTGGGAGTCCCCATGGGATTACACACACGGGTCTGGGCCACCAGTCCCTGCTCGGGGCTTCACACTCTCACAGCTGGGGATGGCGCTCTGCCTTGAACGGGAGCGATCATGTCCAGGAGTGAAGGCTACAGGCACGGGAAGGTGAGAAGGGACAAGACTGTGCCTTTCCCAGGTGATATTCAAATGTTTTGACCTTGCAAGGGGGCTCCCCTTGTTGCAGACTCCCTCCCACCATGCAATGTGTGACTATCCCTCAGCTAAAAAATCCTGGAAGAAAAACAGGCTTATGGGCAGTGTGGGCACAGCTGTTCTCCACAATAAACCCACCAAGACCTTGTGTTACAAATGCAACTTATCTAATGTAACCAAAGCAGTTTATTCCCTGGGAGCCATACCACTGGGAAGAGCCTGGAGGAAAGGTGGCAACCAGGGCCGAGGGGAAGGTGGCATGTCCCCCTGCCAGCACCTCACACCCCCGTGGTCCAACGCTCCAGCACACAGGAGGAGATGGAGCAGGACCTCGCCAAGCCGGTTGCAGGGAGCAGCGACCAGCAAGAGGTGGATAAATAAGTCCAGGAAGAAACAGAATCCCTCCGCAGTGCTGCAGAAGGGAATAACTCATGTGAGTGGTCATGTTCTTATTAAACACCATGACACGTGGTGACCGCTGAGTCCATAGACAGTCGAGTAGTACTTTCCAGGGATGGAGGCTTTGCTGATCACAGGGCACTCAGTTCATTCCGTTCATTCAGTGGTGCATGGTTCATACTGCACCATAACACAGTGGACTAAATAATTATCAGTGAATAACTTGATGGTTTTTTCAACGTCCATGGAGGAACTGGAGCTTTCCAGGAGCATGAGTCACTCCATTTTGGCAAAGTCTTTAACTCTGTGGCCTGCTGTTGAGCTCTGTTCTGCTCCATTATTTTTTTTGTCACAACATAGCGTTCACACACGTGTCTTGGGGCTGTTGAAGGAGAAGCCAGGGGAAGCCGCTGCCGGAGCATTCGCACCCCATCCAAGGAGTCACACACACCACCCGAGTCTGTCACTGCCCAGACCGGGGTCCCTTCGCAGTGTGTGACCCCTGTGAGCTGATGGGTGCCCCTTCTGACTCCTCACACACACACACACACACACACTCCCAGGCATGCTCCCTCCTTCTTCAGGCTCGACCGACCCCGGGTCGGATTTTATACAAATAAATGATTTAATTGAAAGGTGCAGCAGCAGGGTCAGCCTGGGCTGGGTGCCTCCAGATAGGGGTGTCCAACAAAGAAATCCCTGGGCAATTATACCCTTGTGATAGGATGTGGGGTGACGGTTTTAAACTGAAAGAGGGTAGATTTAGATGAGATATCAGGAAGAAATTCTTGGCTGTGAGGGGGGTGAGCCCCTGGCCCAGGTTGCCCAGAGAAGCTGTGGCTGCCCCATCCCTGGAGGGGTTCAAGGCCAGGTTGGACGGGGCTTGGAGCAACCTGCTTTGGCAGAAGGTGTCCCTTCCAACCCAAACCGCTCCATGATTCTATGAAATCCCTTCCCCCGCTCCCCACCAGCGCACGTTCACACAGGCCCCTGCAGAGCCCACGTGCCCCATGGATGCGTACGCGCACAAAGGAATCCTTGGCTTCGCAGGGCCCCGCCAGCAGAGGAGCCCCGTGGCTGTCACCCCCTCGGAGCTGCCCTGCCTGGTCCCTGCCCGGGGCCCGGCCCTCCCCATGAACCCGCGTCCCACCGCTCCCCTACACGCGTGAGGCCGCCCCGCACCCCCCCCCGCCCGCCCGGGGATTTTCCACGAGCCGGCCGGGCCGCCGCGGCACGTAGCGCACGCACCCCGAGCCCGCCTCTGGCGCCAGGAGGCGGTAGCCAATGGGAGGGCGGCGAGGGGCCGGGCCGGCCAATGGGAGAGCGGCGGGGGGCTGAGCCGGCCAATGGAGGGCGGGAGGAGGGCGGGTCGTCTGCGCGAGGTGGGGTATAGGCCGGCGGCCGCGCAGTTGCTCGTTCTCAGTCAGAGGCGAGGCGCTGCGCGGGGCGGTGTTGCGGTGTGGGGCTGCTGGGCCGAAGGTGAGTGTAGCGGCGGCAGTAGCAGGGCCTCTCGCCCGACCGTGGCATCTTCAGCCGCCCGGCCACCCCGCAGTTGACCGCGGGGCGGGGAGGCCCGTGGTGAGGCCGCGGTTTCCCTTCCCCGCCGCCCCCGCGAGATGGGGCCGCGCCGGGCCCTGCCTGCGGGCCAGGTCGGGCCTAGGCGGTCTCTGTGAGGGGATGATGGCCGCTGCGGGGGTGCTTGCCGCCACACAGCGCCGCAGCCGCATCGCGGGGGCGAGGGGAGGCCTGCGCCGGTCATAGCCTCGCCAGCGTGCGCGGAGGGGGGGTGGGGTGGGTGGGTAAGGGGGGTTAAAATCTTCTGGGCAGTACGATGGGTCAAGGCTTTTTTCAAAGGTGGGGTTTAACCTTTCTCTCTTAATCATTAACAGTTGCTCTCCGATTGCGTGTCGTGATTTGAACCTTCCCCTCTTTAGTGGCAGTGGATGTCCTTCAGCTTTGCATTGCAAATATTTAATGTTTGATATCAGCACTCAAAGATCTCTGTGCTTTAGGTCTCCCAGGGGTGTTAATTAAGCACTAGTTGTCTGAAGGCAGCGTTTGTGGGGAAGAAGCACTTGACAAATTGAGGTGCATCTCTGGATGTTCAGGTGTAGGATAAAAGTTGCCTTCTGACCGGCTTGCCTCGTGCAGGGTTGCCAGAGAGGATCTTGGTCTCTCTCCTGTTCCGTTACATGGCTGCTGAGTCACAGGGCAGGGCTAGGAGTTTCTGAGCCTGGCAGGAAGTAGTGAAGTTTGTCATCCAAACCCACATACTGAGGCAATGCAGTTTCAGGCCTCCATCTTACTAAGCAACAAGAAGAGAAAGTGGTTCAACATGTCTTTGACTTGCTCCCTGCTGGGCATTATTTGAAACACATTGCCTCTTGTTGCAGAGCACAGAGGTCAATTAATACCATGTGGAAGGTGAAGGAATAGGATTGGAAGGTGCACTTGTTGGTCCACATTTGTCCAGTTTTTAGGTGTGCTTCAGCAGTAGAATTGATCAGTTAGGATCTAATACAGTGAGGTCAAAGGTCTAATGAGCAGTAAGCTTTTTCAGAGTTTTTTCAGACTGCTTTTTGCCGTCTTATAGGACCTTTAAGTGTTATGTAAGACTTCCACTGATAACTGAATGGCAGTTAAGTAAGAAGACACTAACTTGGATAGTTCTTTCTGTGGCCAAACTTTACTGTTGTTTTTTAATCTTCATTCAGGTGCTTGCAGTGCTCAGGGTTAATGCTGTCTTGACTTAAGAGAAATGTGGCTGCAAAATAGCTCACAAGTATAGCTTTTGGTGATAAAGTTGGCTACAAACAAAATCCCTGGAAACTATTTTAAGTTGGAGTAGTCCACACTGGTGTTAGAGTACTGCATTCTCTGTGCAGAGCACAGGATCAGATAGGGAATAAGTGGTGATTTCTTGGACTCCAGTTGATAGCAAAGCTAGTACTCGTAACTGGCAGTGGCGCAGTGAGCTGTAATTTAGCCTTGAAGTAGGTAATAATGTGTGCTCCTGGAAGGCCAGGAGAGCTAGTGTGTGTGTGGTTCCCCTGCTAAAGGGAGGCACTGACCTTCCCAACAGATTATAGTCCAAAAACTGCAAATTATAGTACAGAAAATGCAAATACAAAAAAAAGGCAATGCATGCAAATACCACTCTGGTATTTGTGTGTGTTTGGCTAACTCCATCACTGAGTACAAAGGTCTGGGGCAGGCAGTGCCACTGAGAGTTGGTTGAGGCAGAATATGTAATGCTTAGCTTGTGATGAGCTAGACAGCATCAGATTCTTACCCTGGAATAGCTCGGTGGGAAAACTGTTCCTTGGACACAGAAGTGAGGGGGTTTGCAAAACGAGCCCAAAAAAATGGTGTGAGGAATTTCTGGAATGGTGCAGTGCTGTGAAATACCTCTTTCTAAAGAAAAGGGAGGGACTTTGCTGGAATGAAATGACCTGCTGGAGAGGTCATTTGTCAAGGACATGAGTAATGTCAAACCTGGCAGACAGTCCTAATGGGAGCTCTTGTATGTTCCTGATGTGCCACCTTTTTTGTGGCACAACAAACAGTTCATGCATTGCACTAGGACTTCCTGTAAACTGGCTGTGCTTTCAAAGAATAAGGCACCTAATGTTTTGTCACAAAGCTGTGTTTCTGAAAATGAAAGTAAGGCATAACAGGTGCCAGCTTAACAAGCTCTGAAAGCCCTTTTCAGATAAATGGGGATTCTTCCTATTAGCCATTGCCCACTGCGTGTGCAGAGAGATAAGTGTTAGCACGGATGGTACTGATAACTGGAGAGTTGCAGGGATTTATTTCTAGCTTGTCTATTTACTGATTAAGTAATGGCAGCATGAAAGCCAGTTTGAACCAGGTTGCGTTCCCCCCACATACACACTCTGTACAAGCAGCAGTATTTCTAAGGTCCTGTTTCCTTAACTTTGCACTAACTGCAGAGATTCATGACCATTTCTGTAAACAGGGTTACCACCCACAATAGCTTGCCAGAAAGACGGCTTCCAGATCATTCTACCTCTGAGGCTGAGCTTTCCTCTCTGCAGATGAGCTGGGTTTGATGCCAGTCGATGGCTTACAGGCATTTGTATGACTTGATTTTTAAAATGTATCTGAGCTTACGTAAGGCATCCCTTACTGCAGTTCTCTTTAGGAAAAGTGTATAGATATGTGAGAAGGGGGGGCAAAAAGGAAGTATACATAAGATTGTGGTGATTTTTCTTCCTTTTAAGAGGAAAAGCTATTTCTGTAAATACTCAGGACAGGGTGTAACTATTAATACAAGCTCTTAATTAGAGCTGTTTCTATTTCAAGATAGGTTACATTTGGCTCTGAACAGCTGCTGTGCATACTAAGAACTGTTGTACTTTAGTCTCTTATCAAAAAGAATTCTAACTAGTAGCAGATATTTCCTGTATTAGGATTGCTCGGCTGCTCTTATGTGGTGAGGTGACGTTCCCTGAGATTTCTCTGGAAGCAAGGCTTCTGGCTTCAGACTGTTCTTCCCACCTGGGTTGAGATTTCTGTCCTCTCAACATATGACCAACTCTCACAATGTGTTCCCAGTTGAAATAGTGTGAAGTGATGTTTTTGATCTGCAGGATATAAATGTCAAGCTGATGCTAGCAGCAACAGTTGCTGCATTCTGAGAGGAGTGCAAGGCTCGTGAGGTCCCTGGGGAGACTGTCTGAGGGGGTTTCTGTGCCCCTGGCACCCCTGGGCTGTGTGAGAGAGGGACTGTGCAGCAGGTCTCATAAGGGGTAAGCGAGAGTTGGGTGATGCCAGCTGTGCCTGTGCCAGTTCAAGCTGCTGGATGCTGCATGTAACCGGCCTCTTGGGAGTGCCAGCAGCCAGGACATGGAAACAGGGAGTGGGGTCTGTTGGGAGCTGCATCAGCAGTTTGTGTGGCAGCTCTTGTGGAAGGGTGTACTGTGACTGGGCTGTTGCCAGCTCTGCTCACCTGCAGGCGTAGCCTGCAACATGACAGTCGCCCCAACTCAACTGGTGGCTGGTGCAAGCCTACCCAGAAGCGTTAGGTCTCTGTAGGTGAATTGGAAAGATGACATCTTTCAAAAGAATTACCGTTTAATTAGTGGACTTTTTTTTTTCCCCCCTCAAGAACTGTAAGGGGACTGTGATGTGCTGAAAGAAAATGGTGTCCACCAGCTGCAACTGCAAGGCTGTGGCTGAGACCCAGACAGAAGCATTACAGCTTACTCATGCTGACATCTCCAGTCCTCCCAAGGACTGGGATAGACGTCCAAGGTTGCACGAAGCTTCAGTATCTGGAAGTCCCCCTGGCACATTAAGGCATTGGTGGATGTCATAGCTGCAAGTACGACCGTGGGAAAAACTCCTTGAGCAAATAGCTATAAGAGGAGCTCAACAGGCAGCGCAATAGATGTGAGCAGGAGGAAGATAGATGGTATTGTGCACTGTCCTAGGCTGATCCGCTGTGGTGGTCTCCTCTATTATCCCAGTCAGAGGAGGGTCTTTTGGGAGCTGATAACCAAGTGGGGCAAGAGCGTTTTTGCCAGCAAGCTGTCCAGACTTAAAATGAGAGCTTTAAACTAGACTTGGGAAGTAGGGGGGAAGAGATGGAGTTTTGAGTAACAAAGATGAGGCTTGTTACAAAAAGTTGACAGGGTCAGTAGCCCAGCTGAAGTGTCTCTATACCAATGCATGCAGCATGGGTAACAAATGGGAAGAAATGGAAGCCTCTGTGCACCTAGAAAGCTGTAATCTAATTACTGTCACTGAAACTTGGTGGGATGAATCACATGACTAGAGTGCTGCAGTAAATGGCTATAGACTGTTCTGGAGGGACAGGCAAGGGAGGGAGGCATGCATTTTTTAAAAAAAAAAAAAAATAAAAATTGATTGCACAGAGCTGTATTTGAAGAATATTGATGAACAGATTAAAACTGTAAGTTTTAAACTGAAAGAGGGCGGATTTAATTTGGCTACAAGGAAGAAATTTTTTATGATGAGGGTGATGAGACACTGGAAGAGGTTGCTCAGAGCAGCTATGGATGCCCCATTGTTGAAAGTGTTCTAAGTCAGGCTGGATGGTGCTTTGAGCAACCTGATACAGTGAAAGATGTCCCTGCCCGTGGCAGGGGCATTGAATGATATGATCTTTGAAATTCCGTTCCAAACCATTCTATGATTAATGCTAAACTCTTGTTTTCAGGTATTAAACATGTCCATTCTCAAGATCCATGCCCGTGAAATCTTCGACTCTCGTGGGAATCCCACTGTTGAGGTAGACCTCTATACCAACAAAGGTGAGTACATATCTGTAGATGTTTATTCCTTTCTTCTTTCTGGTAGAATCGAAGAGGCAATCAAAAGTATACGAACTGTCCTGTTCTAGCAGTGGAATTGTGCTTACTCTTTCCTCCATGCATGTAATGTGTTGCTGAGGTTGCTATGGGACTTGCAGGAAAACATCTCTACCTCATTCTACAGGGATGAATTTGCTGAGCCTAAGATATTGGCCTGGACAGCGAAGGGCTCTTTGAAGTGTGCCACTTCTTACAGTCTACACTGTGCAAGTGTTAATCCAAACCTGCATTCCTCCTCTTGCCCTCAGTGTAAGCTGGGATAGCACTTGCAAACTCTGAGTTAATGAGGCCTTCGGTTCTGTCCTTAGCAGCTGCTAATGGTCTTAGTTTTCAGTGTTACCTAAGCTCTGTATGACTGCACTTGAAGTTACATTCTTGATTTGTCTAGCAGTCACTTTGTGTAATGAAACAGTCTATTGCTTTGGAGTTGAATCTTGGGTAATGGTTTCTTCTCTGTATAAGTACTCAGGCATGACTAAACAACTTGTCTAATTGGGTTTTCACATATAACATATTTTTAATTATTGTAGGACTTTCCCTTGGTTTGTTACTTGTTCATCCCACATCTGATAGGATCTGACAAAGGCATTGTGCACACACATACCAGTTTGATTTGGCGGAATGAGCAAACACAATAGCTGTAATACACTAACTAAATAGCTGATCTTTCTGCCTCAAAAGATTAATGCAGTCATTTAATGAGATTGCCCCTACTAAGCTCTTTGATGTAGTGGGATAAGGGAAAGATTGGAGACTGAAGTTGGCATCTTGAAGCACAGGCAGAACAGACTCCAGTGTACAGATGTGCTCAAAGTTCAGCATCCTTGGCTGGAAGAATGAGCTGTCTGAGTGGTTGTCCTGTTGTCAGAAGAGTTCAGAACTCATATTAACAAAAGAGACCTCCTAATTATCCCTTCTATGCTGTATCTTAGAAGAACTTAAGAGTTCGCCTGCCAGACTGAGCTCAAAAGTAGATTATAAAGCTACCTTTTTGGAACGGGAATAGATGACTTTCCTAACCTAAACACTAGAAATGCACAGTGGAGGAGGAGTGAGGCAACTTGCTGTTGATCGGTATGAGGGAGACAGTGATGAATTGGTGGTGCTGTAAAGGAGTAGACAGCGCTCTCAGAATCACTGTATAAGCGAGCAGAGATGTGGTTTTGAGATTACTTCCATCCCTGGAGATGGGAGAGGTATGCGGTAGGTTGGGATGGCGTATGGGTGGAGGATGTTTTGTGGGTTCAGATGTGCTAAGACGGTTCTGTTTTCTGTTGTTACAGGTCTGTTCAGAGCCGCTGTTCCCAGCGGTGCTTCAACTGGAATCTATGAAGCTCTGGAGCTTCGTGACAATGATAAGACACGCTACATGGGGAAAGGTAAACCTGAAGTTTGGTACCCACCTTGGCCTGTTACAATGGCTATGTTGCTGCATATGTTTATGCCATATTGTAGCAGAGGTCACCTGGGCTCCTTTACTGCCATTCATATTCTGTACAAGGCATGGCAGTTAAGCCAGAGCAGTGGAGTACAACAGCAATGCATACCACACATAGGCTGTGTGGCTGGGGCAGAGGTAAAGCACAGAGTGCTGGATTTTCCAGGGGACAATGTGGAGACTGACTCTGCCTCCATCAGTGCAGCTGCATAGTGGTGAAGATGACTGTACTTCCATAGCTGAGTACGTGGAGCTCGGGCATGACAGCTAGGTGATAATGTCTCTAGTACAGTATGCCCAAACGTACTTTGTTATGCCACTCCTGTTGCCTTGCACGTTGGTGCGTGTCAGAGTATAGAATGTTTTAGTAGTGTGTTGTAAGAGCACCCAAACTACCTGCTCCAAAAGGCTTGGTGATGCTGCAGCTAGTCACAAGATCTCTTCATAGACCAAATTTTCAAAGAACTATTAAATATATCTGCTCTGGCACTATGGGCTCCTTAGATCCCAGCATGTTAAATCCTGAACCTGAGGCTTATGCCAACTGCTAATGGGCAGCTTTATACTGGTAATCATGGAAGATACTTTTGTTTCAGACTGCATAATAGCTAAAGCCACTTCAGCTTTTTTCTGTCATTATGGGTATCCAGGATACTTAAGTTTGTATTAGTGGTGTAATATTTTAGTTGTCTGGGTACTGATTGTGTGTTCTGAAAGGAAACTAAACACAGCAGTCACCAGAATGGCTTGGGAACAAGTATGGGGGAAAATGAATAGCTGCATACAAGATGTCATTACCTAATAAACATCCTAATAGTAATTCTTATCACTACCCTGGGAGCTTGGACGGTCAGGACTCCTTTTTAGCTTGGTGCTGTAAAAGCATTGGTGATGCCTTCCAAGTCTACGAAATCAACTTAACTTTTGTCTGGGAGAACGAATTACTTGTCTTGAAACTTTTGTGCCAGCCAGGTGAAAGAAAGCTGAAATACTTTGTGCCTATTCAGAAAGAGCGGTTAGAGTGGATAACTACTGAATTGAACTCGAAGAGCCTTGTCTGAGGAGATTCATGGTTGTTATTACTCTAACACAGAATAAATTCCTAGATGACTGAATATCCCAAAGGGCTGAAGAGCTTATGCTGTTTATCTAGGGCACTTTTCCTTGAGAAGAGTAAATGTGTACCTACTTCAGGGTGCTGAATGTGTGTGTGCTTAGACCTGTTAAATCTGATCCTACAGGCAGTTCTTCATGGTACTTTACTAGAGAGTAGTCTGAGCTTCCACAACAGGCTATCACAGTTGAAGGTTTCTGTCAGCTGGGGAATAACATGAGTTATGAAAAAATAATCACCAAATGGCATGAGTTGCAGATAGCTGGTAGGTCTTTTGTAATATAAATCTGCAGACCTAGACCATTTAAAAGGCAATTAATGTGTTTCAGAGGGCACTTAATTAGCATTCACCAGTTCTGAAGCTTAGGTTTTTGGAAATGTTTAAACACTACACAGGGATGACAATATTCCTTAGGCTAATATTGGTAGCTGGCTAATGATGGTCTCTGCTTATGGGGGAGAAGCAAGTTCATACTGCAACTGCTAATCTGTGCAGTGGTGGATCCACATAGATTAAAAGTACGGTGCTGTATTCGTGCTTTATTCCCTGCGTGAAACCAGGAGCAGACGGTCAATCTCGGTGCCTGCATCCAAGTACAGAGTCAGTGTACTTCAGCATTGTATCAAGTCTAAAACATGTGCTAAAGTGATGCTTTAGCAATGTTACAAAATAATGGTAGATAGTAAAATGCCTGAGCTGCTGCATGCTTAACTTCTGGGAAAACCTTTTTCTTTCCCCTCACTCAATCCATTCAAGGAGTAGCTTATCCTAAACCTTTTCTAAATGCTGTCATTCAGCCACTCAAGGTTTGGGTCCACAATGATGTTTGCAATAGCACAGAAACCTGGATGGAAAGACCAAATACGGCCTCACTGGCTGATGTGCTGTTTTCTCTACCCTTTGAACCCTCTTGTTCCCGGTCTGCTGTTCACTATCAGTCACTTGCTGACCTGTAGGTCTGTTGACCTATTTGTGTCCTTTCCTTTTTCTTGCATGACTGGCTTTGTTTTTGGCTGTGAGTCTTCATCTCTTCCTTGATTCTCTTGTCCATTTCGCTTCTGTCAGGTGTATCCAGAGCTGTTAAATATGTTAACGAGTTCCTGGCGACAGCATTGTGTACACAGGTAATGGATGTGCATTCAGTGCAACCTTGTCACTTGGATGAATTGCTCCAGTGCATGGTCTTGCAAACTAACATTGCAACAGGCATTCCTAGATGATGCTTACTTCATGCAACTTCCGTTCAGTTGAGACGATCTCTAAGTGTTTAGATTTGGCTGTAAGCTCAGGTTAGATTGGGGTTTTGAATAGCATGAGGTGGTGTTCTTGAGACTTCTATTGATACTGAGATCACCTACTAATGCCTGCATAACCAGTGTGGCTGACCAGTGTCCAATTTGCTTGTTCCTTACAGGTGTCTCAAAAGCTGTTGAGCACGTCAATAAAACAATTGCACCTGCACTGATTAGTAAGGTAGGAGCAATCTGTCTTTTGCTAACATTAGCTAATGCCAGTCCAGTGTGTCCTAATTGATGGGCTGTCTCTCTAGAGACAGTTACAGGAACTGTATTACATGGGGGGGGTGTTAACCTGTGTATTGGAGTGCATGTGAACAAACTGACCTATAGCAATCGCTTTACTTAATGACTGTGTATATAACATTTAATCAAAACAATCTCTAGCAGCCCAGTGTTGTAATACGCAGAAGTACTTAAGCACCTGGGAACTTCAGTGGTGTGCAGTTAAGATACAATCTGCTTTATGCTTAAAAGGGTGGCTGAATGGTGGGGAGGGACTGGGTGTTATCGAAACTGGCTAATTTGGAAGGGAATCTGAGGGGATCTTAGTAAAACCTGCTTGAATGAGATTTTTGTGCACTTTGTGAGTGTTAAGCCCTAACTAGAAAGGATGATGCAAAAATAAGTGGTAATGCATAAATTGGTTGCACGTTCTTAGTGACAATTCCAAATCCTATGTATTAAGTCACAAATGGGTGTATGTTGCAAGCTGTTTGTCTTTGAGCTTGCGCTCAAGGGGCAGGGGGCATAAACTGGGGTGTTCTCCTATGCCATGCCAGGCAGGTAGCAGTTTAAATGTCAGGAAGTCAAGGGACATGATAGCCTTGTGACGTGAAGAACAAAACAAGCTTTTGATGTGTCCAACATATCTGTCAGCCTTGGTCTGCTGGAAGTGACCAGAAGATGCTGCTGTGTGATAATGCCAAGAACTAGTCTCTTCAACTGTTGGTAGTTGCCCTTAAGCAAGTCTTGGTGCCTGCTAAGAAGTAAAAATGCAGTGGGTAGATGAAAGTATGTAGAGCCATGTTTGGTGTCAAGCAGTGCTTTCCTTGCTTCTCTCTGCAGAATGTCAATGTTGTGGAGCAGGAAAAGATTGACAAACTGATGCTGGAAATGGATGGAACTGAGAACAAATGTAAGTGAGCTTTGTGTTGCAGTGATGTGTGGGGCGGGGGGGGAACCCACAAAGATTTGTTTATAGAATTCTAGCTTACCTTATCAGAAACAATGGGCAGTGCATGGCATGTGCTGTGCACTAGCATAAGCAAGACCATGGTGCTGGTATTGCTGAGGCTCTTAATGAAGACATAACATTTCTGTAAACAATTTCTTCCTATTTCAGCCAAATTTGGTGCCAATGGCATCCTGGGTGTATCTCTGGCTGTATGCAAAGCTGGTGCTGCTGAGAAGGGCGTCCCCTTGTACCGTCACATTGCTGACCTTGCTGGAAATGCAGAAGTCATTCTTCCAGTTCCCGTAAGTCCCTTGATAGGGCTACCTAAAGACTTGATCTGACCAGGTGCTTCATGATGTCTTGTGGTCTTGGATCAAGTTTTCTAGAGAATGAAGAGTCTTAACGTAAATGCTGTTACTGTTTTACCCTGAAACATTCTAACTTGACTCTTCTTTTTGGTTACTCCAAGGCTTTCAATGTGATCAATGGTGGCTCCCATGCTGGCAATAAACTGGCTATGCAGGAGTTCATGATCCTCCCTGTGGGTGCTGACAGTTTCAAGGAGGCAATGCGCATTGGTGCCGAGGTCTATCACAATCTGAAAAATGTGATCAAGGAAAAGTATGGCAAAGATGCAACCAATGTGGGTGATGAGGGTGGCTTTGCCCCCAACATCCTGGAAAATAAAGAAGGTAAGAATGAGTCACATGTGGGAGAAGGCATAGCTGATAGCCAGAGAATGAAGACTGTATCTGTCCAGTATGGATGGAAAGCAAGATCAGTAGGTTGTAGGACTTGTTGCTGTTTCTTTGCTCTGCTTCTTATCCTGACAAACTTTCCAAGATGCTGTACTGGTGTGGTCCAGTATAGGAACACAGAGCTATTCCCTTGGACATTAGTTTATGCAGCTTGACAGGATGGCTTTGACTTCAATGCCTCGTTACTGTTTCCTTCTTATAGCAGCATAAAGGAATCTTGCCCCCTTCCAGTTGAAAAGTGGTGTGACAATGTCTGCATGCAGTGCAGGTTTCCTAGAAGTCAGTAGTCAAAGTTCAGTGGAGTTGTTTTTCTGCTAACAGAGAAGGAAAACAGTTTGAACTATGCCTGGTACTGTGTGGGAGTGCATGAAGGCTTGCCTGGGAAGTTGAAGCTTTTGTTGCTTCCACAGCCAAACAGTTCTGTTCAGAAACCTGCGGGGGGGAGGCAATTTGCCTTGTGGAAAGGGCAATACCTGCTCCTGCAAAAACTGTACCAGAAAAGCTGTTTTTCTGCCTCTTCTGCAGAAATGGAGCTGCCAATAAGCCACTAGAATACTAGAACTGTTATGTTACTTGTTACTTTAAAGCTGTTATTTATATTATTGCTGGAGGTGGCCTTTGAACTGACACTGAAGATACTGAGCCAGCACTAGAAATTGGGGTGTTTCTGAATGCCACAGTCGCATGCAGCTCTTGCTAGGTCTGTACCCTAGCAGACATCAATGAAGATGACCTTGAATGACTGTTACAGTCCAAAGAACTTGTGTTGTTGGCAGCAGCTGCTTTTGCAGTTTGTACTACATTAACATCTATTAAAAAAAAAACAGAAGCCAAATGAAAACATTTGATCTAAGCTTCCTACCGTAAACAGCCTGTCTGATCCAGCTGCTTGTCTTTGAGTCAGGGTGATTGGGAGAGTCTTACTGGTCGTGACCATACTGGATTTCTGTGCTTGGACTCTGCCAGACAGGGTCACATAGTGGGTAGTATCCAGAGACTCCTACTGAGTAATTAGTTCTGTTCCCTCTTCTGCACATAAATGTGCAAGTGGAGAACAGGGAGATGCAAAGAGAGGGTGCCCTGTGCAGAGGCAGGCTGTGTATTGCATCGCCTGTCGAGGTTTGGATCAACACCTGATCTGGAGCTAAAAGGGACTAAAACGTCACTGCTCCCTGCCCATGTGCATAAAGCTGAAAGAGGATGTAGTATCATCTAGTACTAAGCTTTCTGGGCTGACATACAGTCCTGCCTGAAGAGATTATGAATCCCATAATGGTGTCTCAAGGGTATTACAAGCTAAAAGGAGTATTAAAGTAATATCTTGTTCCAGTCAGTTCAGAAGTGGGAGGAGAGTCCAAGAACGTTTTCTGTGTGGCCTTTGGGCTTTCCGTAGGGGGTAATGGAGATTCTTGGCCAAGTGAATGTACTGTTGTTGGTAAATAAATAGCCTTTGAGTTAAGATGTTTGGCGGGAACTCAGAAGTACGTTATGTTTCAGCTCTGGAGTTGCTGAAGACTGCTATCAGCAAGGCTGGCTACTCTGAAAAGGTTGTCATTGGCATGGATGTGGCTGCCTCAGAGTTCTACCGTGATGGAAAGTATGACCTGGACTTCAAATCCCCTGATGATCCCAGCAGATACATTTCTCCTGATCAGCTGGCTGACCTGTACAAGGGCTTTGTCAAGAGCTACCCCCGTAAGTTGCTTGTCAACAAAAAAGTGCGGTAGTAGTGGCAAATAGGGGTGATTGCTGAAGGAAAGAGTTAGGGTGCAGCTTCCCTTATGAGAGGGATCAAGAGCAGAACAAGTGGCTAGCCTATTTGGGGTCTTAGAAAATGTTGAGGTGGGTAGTTCTTTGGGGATGCAGCACTTTGGTACCACTGCTTTCAAACAAGACCTTTCACAGGGTGGTGTTGTCTTAAAGCTCCTTGTATCCCTCTACAGTGGTGTCCATTGAAGACCCTTTTGACCAGGATGACTGGGCTGCCTGGAAGAAATTCACTGGCAGTGTTGGCATCCAGGTGGTTGGTGATGATCTGACTGTGACCAATCCAAAGCGTATTGCCAAAGCTGTGGAGGAGAAATCCTGCAACTGCCTCCTTCTTAAGGTCAACCAGATCGGCTCTGTGACAGAGTCCCTGCAAGCGTAAGTTCTCCCCTTTTGGCTATGCCGGAGAGGGGATTGTGTAATTGAGGGAGACGAACGTACAGTCCAGAGCTAGTGGAATAGAAATATGTTGATTGGGTGTCTGTGAAGGAAGAACAATTGTTAACTAATAGTGGATATTGGCAAGTAAACCTTGTACCTTCATGGTCTTGAAGTCATATGGGCACATCAAACAACTTCACTGGGTCTAAGCATGTGTGAAAGCAGCTCTTTGTCACGGCGTTGTCACATGATCCTAACCGTAACATGTACCCAAGGGCAGTTCTGCCTTGCCAAAGCAGGAATACCTGCCATTTGGCAGCACCACTAGAGCAAAGGCTGCTGAGCAAATAGGCATGGTGTGTTGCTTCACCTGTTTATCTCTTCCAGCTGCAAGCTTGCCCAGTCCAATGGCTGGGGTGTGATGGTGAGCCATCGCTCTGGAGAAACGGAAGATACCTTCATTGCTGATCTGGTAGTTGGTCTCTGCACTGGTCAGGTTGGTATCTCTAGCTGTAGTTTGCCTTTTTACTTGATAAGATGTGATAAAGCCATGCTGCGCAGCATATGAGGTCTGCTCTGAGGTAAGGCATGCAGGTTTGCTGATTTGTTCAATGGGAGTGTGACAAGGGAACAATGTTATCTTTTGTAAACTCACCTTTAATCACCAATTTGAAAAATCTTAGTGAACTCCAGTGGGTGTGTTGGGATTTCCTGATACTGAAGCTGTTAGCAAATGAACAATATTTATTGGACCCAAGCCCTGTCCTGTTTGAGTATACAGATATATAGAGCCTGATGCTGAAGTAAAGCTTGTGACTATGCTTATTACTCTAAACAGAGTAAATAGTTTTGTGTTATCTGTGGCCTTATTTCTGCTATAGTTCTGTACTAACTTCCTGATTTCCCTTTCAGATCAAAACTGGTGCCCCTTGCCGATCTGAGCGTCTAGCCAAGTACAACCAGCTGCTGAGGTGAGACTCCCGGGAGCAGGGAGACGATTGAGGGTTAAGCTTGACATTGAATGGATGCTCCAGTAATGCATTTGGGGCCCAGCTTGCTCTTCTGCATCTCAGAAACACTCTGCAGCTTAAGGACATACACAGGCAGAGATGCTTTTGGGCTGGTGCTGCGCTTGCAGAGCTGGCTGTGGGCTACGTGATGAGTTGGATGGGTAGTGTCTGACACATGCTAAAGGGGAACATCATACAAAGCATCCTGTGATATTAGATGTGAGACACTGTCCTGTCTGCATGGTACCATTCCCTTGGGCAAGCATTTAAAATGTTTGGGCAAAGTTATGTTAGATGGGTGATAGTGACCAGTGCAGTTAAACATGCAGGTAGGTGAAGTGGCTCGGTGGGAACTGGCTTGTGACTCTGGTAGTACCTTCAGTACCAGGTAGATCAGGGGATTCAGGATAAGGCCAGCAGCTGTGCTAATGCAGGAGTTCTACACTGTCTGCTCATACCCAGCACTCTCTTTCCCTTTCCATCAGAATTGAAGAGGAGCTTGGCAGCAAGGCCCGCTTTGCTGGAAGGAACTTCAGGAACCCTCGTGTCAACTAAGCTGTGTGGCTCAGTCAACCCCTGTTCCGGTTTAAAGCCCTAGTCATCTACTTAGATCACAATTACCTGTACTAGAAAGTTAAGGGCAGCTGAAGGGCAAAGACCAGTTTGCAGGTCCTCCTCCCTCCTAGATGATTCTTTCACCTAGTGTTTTCACAAACTCTGATCTGTTACTTGTAATGCTCTACTGCTTTTGTAGAACAGTCCCTCTGGGGGGGTCTGTGCATTAAACACCCTCTGGGACCATGACTTTGTGACTCTGGGCATAAACACTTTAATTCTTTTCTTTGCCTGTTTGGTCTTCAATGTTTGGAGCTGTGTGGCTTGCAGTGCAGCAAAAGAGGTACCTGCAAACTTAAATAATAGTAGTGTTTTTACATGTGATAAATAAAAGCATCAAACAACCCAACAAAGTGTGGCTTTGAATTCCTTTGGGGGAGGCTGGGGTACCTACCTCTGCATCGTCATATCCTGTTTTAAGCCTGTTCTGCAGGGAGGAAGAGTAGGACTGACATCACTGTGGCCATAGGGTGGACTTAAGTTGCTTTTTGACAGAGGCAAAGAATTATCTGAATGCTTGTGCCTGCTATCAAGAGGTGGCCTTAAAGGATATGTTTAGTCATTTGGAAGGGGGACTAAGAATGGATTTCTAATCCCTAGATCAATTGTGATCCTGCAGGGGAAGAGAAAAAAAGCTCAGAGGTCTTCCTTCATTTATCAAAGATGAGGTGTATCCTGACAAGTGCTGGGGCTAACCTTTATGGTGGTCTCTGCCGGCTGGCTGCTTGTCAGTCTTGTCACAGTACTGCTGAAAAGTTTCTGTGACGGTCTGGGTTTTGAGCAAGAGGTTGGCACGTGTTGAAAGTGAATTTGTAACCTCTGTCTTGATTGGTTTCTAGTGAAGATGTAGCTCCATGGGATGTGAGTTGTGGAACAGTGCTGGGCCTGAACCCCTGGGCCTGGAGGAGGGGAAAAAAAAAGCTATGCAACATGAAATCAGAGATTCTAGGAGATGGTGATAGATTTATTTTTTTTGTAGCTATTTCCATATAACGTGGTACAAGGAACCTGGTTATGAGTGGGATGCTGTATTCATTAAAAAACCTTAGTCAATGTTAACGGCTGCATTTGTTTTACCTTTGTTAATAGCACTCCAATATAAGGTGCAATTGAAAGCTGATCTGAGAGCTGCGCTTTAATTGTTACCCTATTTCTAGGTGCCATTTTCCACATGGGGGAAGAAAAGACTTCGGGGGATTTCCAGCTGTGTGAGAACAGATGGCCGTAAACAAAAAGGCTTGTGAGCAAATATTTACGTTTCCAAAACCCTTTGTGTTCAGGTTGCAGCTCTGTGGGTTTGGCTGGGCCAGGAAGGGAGGGCAGGGAGACTGTGAACCATCCTCAGTCGGTGTTCCTGTTCTTGGAGAGGAGGAGAAAGAATTCCTTTTTCCTGGGGGTTTGGCCAGGGATTGCACGGAGCCACCAGCGCAGTTCTATTGCTCTGTGGAGTCGTTGCCAGAGGAGCACCCTCAGAATGGGGGAATGTTAGTCCCTTCCCAGTAGGGGAAAAAGCAAATTATTGGAGGAGGTTGTTTAAGCCAGTTCCTGTTCCTTGTGGGTTTTGGTTTTTCCCATAATGGCAGAGTTGTAAGGAAAAGATTCAAGATTCAAAAGTCACTTCGATGACTATCCCACTCGTCTTTTAATTCCAGGGAACTAAATTGCCGGTGGCTGGAAGTGGTTATTATCCGTGTGGAGCACAGCACTGCCCCGCGGTGGGCGCTGCGTGTGTTGCAGTGTGGGGTGTTCCGTCGGTTTTACACCTCTCATGGTTTTCAGTCAGTAAGATGGAAATGGCACGTTTAAAGCCAGCGATGCTGCAGGGTATGTGTCATCATTTACCTTAAACCCTGCGTCTTAAAGAACATCTTCAGTTCTAGTCTGGAGGGGGAAAAAAACCAACACATTTTATTTCAGAAGGTGCTGTTAGGAGGCACAGAGCAATAGAATGCTGGGTGGTAAGGACTGGGTGGTACACCCCAAACCAAGCCCCTATAACAGTGCCCTGAGGAGGGGGGCTGTGAGACTGCCCTGGGGGGCGCAGAGCCAGAACGGGGGGGTCTGAGAGCTGCTGGGAGATGTCAGGTCTGCCCAGGTCTGGGATGAGTAATAGCCGTGAAAGGATTTGGCGCTGGGAGAGCCTGGCTTCTGCAGTGTCTATTGATCCGTCTGTTTTTAACTAGAAAGGCTCATCTGTTGTTGGTATTTCCAAAATACCTTGTCTTGTATAAAGCTGCCGCACCAGGAATGCTGAACACCCCTCACAGGCGAAAGACGGAGGTTTTGGCATCTTGGCTGTAACTGAAACCCCGGAGGGAGCAAAATAACGGCCCTTGTGCAGCGCGGCGCGTTCTGGTGCCAGGAGCCCCTGTGCAAAGGGCTGAAGCTCGGCCCTGGCGGGGACGTGGCCACCGTCCCGTGAGCTCACTCAGGTTGGCGTATTGAACTCCCATCACCTGGCACGTGGGTATATTTGGGTCCGGGTTTGTGTTTCGCAGCATCCAAACGAGCGTGGACCAAGACCCGGTGGGAGCAGGGCGGATTCAGACCCGAGCACAGCTTATCCTTCCCCAGGCCCTGCTGCCCCTCCGCAGATGGACTCGGAAAGCAGCCGCAGGCACAGCTGGCTCCTGAGCCACCAGCAATAACTGCTGCCATGAAAACATCCCTTTGTTGGGCAGTTGGCAACCATTTCTCCTCACGAGATTTATCTCCTCTGTCAAGCCCTTCTTAAGAAGAGCTTTGCTATAAATATTGAATTTACCAGCCCGAGCTCAGCGCGTGGTAAACGCCTCCTCTCGCCCATATTTGTCCTTTCTGAAGGCATTGGTCTAAGCTGGTTGTGCTCCACGCAGATTTGAAGCTTGGTGTGCTTTTTCACACGTAGCTGATCTCTGAATTAGACCCATTTAAATGAATAAACCAGCTAATTACACATAAATCCTATCAAGGGATTTTTCTTCTTCTGTCAAAGAGGCAAGCTTGTAATATATGCAAAATGGTTTGGAAAACTTTTAGCAGAACCAAAGCCTTTGGTTAGGGAGCAATAGCACGGCTGCTTCTCACCTGGTACTTCAGGAAGTCCAAGTTCTGACCCCGCCCTGCCCCGGGCCTCTGTATTTCCACCTGCTCATTTTCTCTTAAACATCAGAAAGCAAAACACCTTGTTGTGTTTTGGCAAGGGGCAGGCCTGTGACAGGTACAATTACCAGACGAGTTGTGCCTTAATATTATTGGGAAATGGTGTGTAAAATGGCAGGGTCAGAAGAATGTTGCTTGGGCGTAAAGCCAAGGGCCAAAGTCGGGTGCTGTTGAACTGAACGCTCCTTCCAGCACCAGGAAATCGGTCCCACCATGTCAGATGCTGCGCTCACCTGTCCCATCAAACCAGAGCAAAATAAAGCTTTCCAGTTAAATCTCTCAGAGTATTTGGGCCAGATCAGCAAGGAGCTTCCAGCTGCAGAGGATTCAGGCTCTGCCTAACGAGGCCACAGCACTGAAAGGAGTTACTCACAAAGGAAGAAAAGAGACCGGAATGGGTAAGTGCTGAAACGCGGGACTGGGGTTTGTAGATAAGAATTTAAAATGTGTTAGAGAGAAGTGGATGATTGGTAACGCTGTGCGTGTGTTTGGAGTGAGAGGGATAAGTGAACAGGGAACAAGAGTTGATTGCTGAAAATCAAGACCTGAACCTGCAGTGCTAGAGAGAGGGAGAGATGTGTCTGCTCCTTAATCAGGGCTGGAATCCCGCTGCACAGCTCCTCACCTTGCGGTACTGGCCCCACGGAGCTCCTACTCCAAAGGCTCTGCCTATAACAGAGTGCAAATGTAGCACAGCCAGCGCCTTTATTGCTCTAATAATTTGCAGGGATGGCACTCTTTGGAGCAGGAGGCGGCATCGGCTTAGCAAACACAAACTGGGAGGCTATTCCGAGAATAGCAGGCAGCCTTAAAAGCGGATCTGGAGTAAGGAGCAGGCAGGAGAGACGACTGATGAGCAGAGAGGGGAGGCAGGTGGCACTTTCGGGAGCTGTTTGGGTACAGGATGTATAATGGAGTGATGCAAAGGGCTGGGGAGGGAAAGATCTCCCGTTGCCCACTGGCTCTGGTTCTAGGTTTGCAGAGGTGGCTTTTCTGCTCTGTAGCCCAGCCTGCTCTTGGTATTAATTTCCTAATACCTTGGCTTCTAGGTCTCGTCCAGGCCCTGTCTCAAAGAGTTAGTTCTGGCCAGAAAGGAATGTCGCCATTCCTCTGTAATCAATGAGAAACCAAATGATTCAACGTTTGGCTTTCTCACTAGATATTAGTCCCCGGTAGGGAGTTACGCACATCGTTCGTAACCTTCGCTCTCAGAAACTGAAGCTGGCGGTGCAAGGCACGTTTTCCAGCCTTTTGGTTATTTTGATCCACCCAGAGAGGCTGCTCACTCATTTTCTAGTGTCGTGGGCATCCAAACTGGGTCCCATCAGCAGCACTGGTGTCAGACACAGCAGTGCCGTAACCTTCCCCGTTCCGTTCGGGAGCTGACTGTCAGCTCACCCGCCTGGTGGGGACAACTCTGTCCCCGGAGCCCAGAGACCTGACTTTACCCCCGTCCACAACATGCTGCTGGCTGGGGCGATGAGCTGCCCTGCTCGCTATCCGCCTTTCATCCTGTTCGCCTTTCTCTCCTGATTTTTGCGTTGTTCAAAAATGTTAGAAATTTTTTTTTTCTTAGATCGTTGATTTTTAAAAAGATACAAAACTACAATTGGACTGTGGATCGACCCTGTTCCTTGCTCAGCTCAGTGAAATCTTTTGAGACTTGCCAGGTAGGAGATTCTACTGCCTCTAACGTGGGTAAGAACAATTTTACACCCAGTGCTTTTTTCCCCCCTCCTGCTTGCTTATCCCGGCCACAAAAAAGTCCCTGTCCCACTGTGCGCATCCAGCGTGATCATCGCCCTGTGCCCTCTGGTGTCCCCAGGAAGGGACCTGGCAAGCCGTGCCACATTCCCCTGCCTCCGCAGAGGCAGAAGCTGTGGGAGTGAGCCATCTTTCTTTGAAGGCAATTCATTGACTGTGGCGCTTCGTGAACACCCACTCGCTCCTTCACAGACATAAAGGCGGGTGTAAACAGCCTCGCGCGCTGCTGGGGGCTCCTCAGCCGGCGGCTGTGGGGGCAAAGCCCCACACCAGGACACGGGGACCAGTAAGAGCAGATGAAGGGAGGGCAGCTGCGGCGTTTTCCCCGCTGGAAGGAGGATATTTGGCTTTCCTGCTGCTGTGCAGACGGAGTGCACGGAGCCGTGAGGGTGGATGCAGGGTGCGAGGATCCTGGCCGGGCAGCCAGCCCTGCCTGCCCCGCAGCGGCGTCTCGGGCTGCGGCCTCACGCTGCCTTTCACAGCAGGCTTTAAGGAGCCGTGCCAGGCACCAGCTCAGTCCCGCCACTCCCTGGGAAAGCTTTTATTACTGTTCTCTTTGTATCGCTGGGTGAAATGATTTCCTTGTAGATAGGAGCTGTGGGTGGGTGTGAGAATAAAATGTAAGAAGCCCGCTCCTCTCTGAGCAGCTGGGAACAAAGCCTGCCTGCAGCACCAGGACGGTGCTCGAGCTCTCCCAGTTTGGTCATTTCTACGTCAGAGGGATACCAGTTCGTGTTCCCTCTTTTGGTGCCCAAGAGGGACTGAAGCGCTGAGATCTGACGCACTGTACGTGTACTTTGTGCTCCAGGGATAGATACAGTCGCAGAGAGATGAAGTGCAGGGTGTGGAGAAGAGTAAGAAGAAGAAATAAAGCCATCCAGCTGCGGCACTCTGTTCTGCTACGAAAAGCTGCAGGTAAAAAAGGAAGGAAAAAAACAAATGCAACCACCAAACAACAAACCGAGGAACAGAACTGAGGCAGGGAAGAAGAAAAAGGATGGAGTGAAGAACCCAGATGATAAAAATGAGAATATGCAAACAAAATAAACTATAAGGAAGAAACTAATCACAAGGTGCAGATCACCTCCTTGTGCCACACTTGTAGTTTGCATGTGGTGAAATCTCGTGTCTCTAATACAACGCACAGGCTTAGCTCTGTCTAGAAACACCCGCTTCATCACCCAGGGTGGCACCTGCAGGCTTAAGTTACAGGAGAGAAAAGAAATACGAAGTAGTTCTGCAAAATAAAAACCTTGGACAAAGCCCAGGCAAAATGACACCGTGGCTGATGGCGGTGTCCGCAGCGGAGGCTCCGTGACCAGCACCGAGCATCCCCGGGCCATCGCCTTGTGCTTCCAGCGGGGATGAGCCTCTTCCCCCCGGCTGAGCTCAGCCCCGGTTCAGCCTCTCCCCTCGCTGGTGTTTGCTGTCAGCAACCAGGAACTTTACCGGTGTAACAAGGTGTGTGAGGTCAACCCAGTCATCCAAAGAGTAATTTGAGATGGAGAGAGTTCCGTGATGGGCGGGAGGGTGTAGCGTTCCCTCTGAAAATGAGCTGGGAAAGCACCTGGATTGGGATCGAAAGTAGAACAGGGGGGTGTCTTCCTTGGTCTCTTTGCAAGCACCAGGACTGTCCTGAGCAAGCACCGTCCTGTGCTGTTCAGAAAGGGTTTTTTTCAGACATGGTGGCTCCTTCTCTGCCAGATGCTTCACTGCAGACAGATCAAACTCCTGCTAGCGGTGACGAAGGGCAAAGGTGACTTCTGCCCACCTGGAACTGCCCACAAACTTGGCAAAGTGATTTGAGCTCAAAATATAATTTGCATGATGGTGTGTTTTGTTTTAGCGTTTGGAGAAAAAAAAAACCACTTTCATTGATATAGTTTGTTTTGAAAGGATGTTTCTTTGGAAAACTCCTCAAGAAAGCTTTTAAACCAAGCTAATAAGGAAACGAAATGCTTCCTGCCAGACAAAACGCTTTCTTTGCTCGTGTTCCCCACTGCTGAGTGTCTCGGATTCCGGATGACCCAACACAACTTGTGTGTGGACAGGGAAACAGAAACTTTGATTTCAACTTGCAGCACATGAGTTGCCTGAACCTCTTGCCCCGCAAAACCCACTTACTTTTATTGGGAAGTCTGTTTAATGGCAAGCGTTTTCTGATGCGTTTTAATCTGAGAAGTCACCCAAACCCACCGGCTGACTCTTGCCTACAAAGTGCTCGCAAACAGCGTCAGTCAGGAAGGCACCGATGTCCTATAGCGGGTGCTGTGGTCAGAGCGAAGGACACGGATAAAACTTCATACATCAAGATGCCAATGTGTCTCCCTTGGCTGCTGCGGGCTCTTTCCGTGTCTCGTTTTAAGTGCTTGTTCTCGCTCCCTGAAATTTTGCAGAAGGGTCTTGAATAGCATATATTGCATTAAACAGACATCCAGTACTGAAAAATGAGAGGACGGATTCTGTTAATTCAACTGCCTATGCAGGTATTAAACCCCAAATACAAGGTAAGGTGCTTTTTGGCCTAAGTCCCAGCAGTGAATCCCTGCAGCCGAGTACGGAGAGGGGTGGGATTTTGCAGTGGAGAACAGATATTTGTGTTGTCCTTTTGCTTTCTTCTCACTGTGACCAGAATCCTCGTTGTTTTTAGGTGTCTGAAGTGTTGTGGTGTGGCTGTGCGGAACGGAGTCCTGCCGAGAAAAGGCCCTGCCGATGTCCCAGCCTCGCCATTGCTCCAGAGGCACCAGCTGGTGGGTGAATATTAGTGTAGGTTGGGCTTGGGGATTTTTGCATCAGAAGCCTAACGCCAACCACGTCTCATTTGCACTGGTGTGTGCACATGTGAAATCAAAAAGATGCTGAAAAAGCCGTGTATGGTAAAGCTCCTCAGGCTTTAGCCTTTGGAGGGGAGGTGGCAGATCCCTGAAAAAGACCTGCTTGCTAATCAGAGGGGAGCTGCAGGCTCTTGTGAAGGTTCCGGGGTGTGCTCCTACCTCCACCCTATTTTATTTTTTGATTTGCGCCCTCATTGAAGCAGGTCTGCAAACAAAAGCTGGGGAAGAAAAGCTCCCAGCCTGCCGCGCTGCTCTTCCGTTGCAAAGCTGTCGGATCCATTTTACTGCACTACTTTCAATAAAGCCCTAACCTGTGGGGTTTATGCTCTGTAGTACTCGGGTTCTTCTCTCATCTCCCGCGACAAACAGTGATTGAAAGATGCGTATCGTGGCTTCTATATAGGCTACAAAATCGCTGACAGTGGGAACAGCTGAATTCACAGCCTGAAAGCCTACTGTCCCCCCAAAATCCAGAGAGCAGATGTTTCTAGCTATCGACAGCCTGAACCTGCCTTCAGTCTCTAAACGGGAGAGGTATGTATCTTTGGGAAGGCAGATAGATTTCTCTATTACTTAATAAAACCTAAAATCCTCTTGCCCAGCTGTTCCAGATGAAAAGTGTTAAGAAGAGGCTTCTCCAGCGGACATAGTCCCCAGGCAGGTGCTGGGAGACCGTGAGCTCTCCTCAGCCCTGGACCTACTCCGAGACCTTGGATGTGTTGTTCCATTTCCCTATTGCTCACTTGTCTCACCTGTCCCGTGGGATGGGTGACACTTTCCAGTAAGGTGGGGAGAATTCATCAGTGGATTTTGTACAGTGCTTTGAAGATAACAAGTGCTGAGGGGGAGAAAAAGAGATGGTGCTTGAAATGGAAATTTCCCCATTTCTGTCACGGTATTTTCTCTCCTTTTAGAAAAGTCCATTCAAATGTACCATCAAAGGCAGCAGTGTTGTAACACCAGGGAAAGAGCAGCTACAAGGGGGAGGTGGGAGCCAGAAACCTCCTCCTGGAGGAGCAGATTTGTAGTGGGAAGGACAAAAATGCAAATCTGCAATCAATCCTTCTCTCTCTCCCTTGAACGCTTTGGCCATTTATAAGAGTTTAAAGTGAAGTCAGTCACTGAGGACAAGAAGAGAAGCTTGTAAATCCATTTACTACTTTCTGCACTAAAGGAGAAGCAGCGAATTTATAGTGGAAATGCAGTAAGTGCACAGATGAGGTGTTCCACGTTAGTGGTAGAGGATGGCTCAAAAATATCAGAGCAAACCTTTGAACAAACAGAAAGCACGTCGGCCTCGGGAGCCAGACGGAGCAGCAGCTTTGTGGGCTAATCTTCCATCCGCGGCCCTGCTCGGAGTTTCCATCAAAGGCACAGAGGTGTCTATGCCACATCTCCTTTCGTGTCCCCCTCGCTTTGTGGTCCCATTGTGCTGGCAGCACAAGCCTGATTTTCGCTTTCCCCCTGAAACCTTCCCTGCCAGCCTAGGGATGGACACCTGCGGCAAAAAGATGGGGCTTCTTCCCAGCGTGGTGGAATTTGGCCTCCCCAGGAGCAAGAGAATCTGCTTCCAGCTCAGCGGGCTCAACAGCAGGCATTGCGAAGCTCGGAATTCCCTCCCCTCACCCCTGTTCTCGACTGCGTGTGGAAATCACTTTTTCCCACTTTTTTTTTGATCCGTGCCTCGTCGGACCAGTGCTGGGATTCCAGAGCTCCCTTTCCTGCAAGGCCAGTGAGCCTGTACCAACCCCATCACGCTTTTGGTGTGTCGGAGGCAGCCAGCTTTCCACTCTGTAACTTCAGATTCAACTGGTTTTTACATGCGCTTCTATTATGAGCAGCCGTTTGATGTTAACCATACGAAACGCAGAAACGAGCCAGCTCCCTGTGCCAAAGCTTGGCGCCGACAGTGAAGGCTCCTTACGACAGTTTAGATGAAATTGGAAATACACCCGCTTCGGAGCTGCGTTAGACGCATGTGCGTCTGCAGGATGTGACCTTACGCAGAAACGGCACTTTTCTACGGGAAAGCAGCAGATTGATGTGTCTCTGCCTTCCCGGCGTGTGGCTACCGAAGCGCATCTAAAGAGGCCCCGGTATTTGTGTGTGTGAATGTGCTCGTCCTCAGCCGCTACTCGATGGCCAGTGGCTGCTGCTTGTCAGACACGAGAAGTGAAGACACTTGGAAGTGAAAAGGTACAAAAATATACGACAAAAACGCACACAACCCCCGCTGGTGCTTAGGATCTTTTTTACAGTATTCTGCTTAAAAGGACTGCTTTCAGTTTGTGATGTTATTACTATCCAAAAGCTGGTTTGGGTTGACGGAAAGTTTGTTATATTTTCTTTGCTTACCAGATTTTATCTGGTACGTAAATCACAGAATGAATTACCTCGTAACTCTCCCCAGGTACAAACAGGCTACAGAAATAAGCATCAAGGGGTGATGCAATTAATCCCGCTCATGAGGAAAGACTGTCATTAGTCATTTGCAGCTTCAGCACTGGTGACTTTCAAGGTGTACAAATCTCTCGTTAGATACATTTCATGTTCTGCAGATGGCCATTTTGTCTTCCCGCTGCATGCACTGGAACATGCCCAAGTATACAAAAATGAGAGGAACGATTGTTAGGGCTGAAATTTTTTGTTCGTTTTCAATGGGATTTTTTTTTTTTTCCCCTCCTTTGCATGGCGCACATCCTGGGCTTTGATAAATGAGTCTCGCTAGACACTGTGGTAAGCCAACCTCTGCTAATATTCATTATGCAGAACCCACTAGGAAACGGTCTGAGTCAGGGAAATGGAAAACCTTTAAAAGATAAAAAGATTATTTTTTTTTTTTCCCCTGAGGAAACTAATTCATAACATTTTACATTTCTGGGATGTTTTAGAATATTAAAAGCAGAAATTTCAGGGTTGTATGTGCTATCAATGTATTAAATACCTCATAGCAGAGATATAATGATTGAGCCTTATGCAAAGATAGAGACAAGACACTTTTTTAGATCACAGAAAACTGTATTCAAAGGTGACTTAGGAGCCTGGTGTTAAAGAATCTGCAAGAAGCCACCAAGGTGGAAGCGGGCTGTGACCGTGCTGCGTGCCACTGACGCCGTGAGCTCCGCAGCGGGCACGTTCTCCCTCCACGTCAAATAACCAGCCGCTTCTTCCTCTTCCAGTGGCGCCACAAGACACCAAGAGCGTCGGTGCCGTAGTCACCGCGGGGGAGCTGGTACCCAGGAACTTGTCACTTTGGCCTATCCGGATGGTAACTTGTTTCTCCGGTTCCTAAAAAGTTCCCTCCGACTAACAACAAACGTGATTCTTTTTAACAGATTCTGTTGAGCCGCAGGAATTTAGTGTGTGAATGTGCTCAAAGTGATTTAAATCTCACTTAAATTACTATTTGCTTTCATTGTAACCCATACAGCCAGTTTTAACTAGAGGTAACTAATTAACTCCTCCTCCAGGAGGAGTTCACAACCATCCAGTGCATTGTCCATCAAGTGGTACGAGCCTTCCAAAGAAGTTCTCTAGGAATATGAGTGAAAATGAGATTTTAAATTCCTAGGATTTCTACAGTAAACAAAACAAAACAGAAAACCCCCCAAAGCAAACAGTTTTCAGCTGAAGGGCGGGTATTCCGATATTACAAAGGGAAAGAAAGAATATAATCCTTTCTTGTGAGTGGAGTTAGGTCATCTGTAAAAGCCTCTCAGAATATTATCTTCCAAGCTAATCGCTGTATTGACATTTGCCCGTTTCATTAGAGCCGAGTTTTTACTGCATTGCTGAGGTTAGAACCTGACTCATCTCTCATGGTCAAGGGCTGGTTTGTAATTTCATGACTGTAGAATAAAAAAAAAAAACAAACCCAAACCTCTCTCCCTTATTTTAATTAGTTGGGTTGAAATGGTGTTCACAGAATTCTCAGTATTGCTGGGTTTTGACTTCATAGCTCCTAGTTAGACTTTTTTTTTTCCCCTCATAGATTTTTGTTTCCTTCAGTTGGCAAAGTGACAGTTATTAAAAAAAAAAGAGCCATGTTAAAACACATATTTAAAGAGATTATTGAAAAAAGTTAAATATAGCACATACACTAACATACAGATGTGTAGATATAACAGATGCAAGGGCTAACAAAGGGAGAAAGACATAAATGTTATCTAAAACTACAAAGGAAAAACAATTTAGGCCAGAACTAAGTCAGTTATCCGTGCAATAAACCTCCGTGGCTACTGACTGAACGCGTAAGTTCGTGGTCTCTCCAATGCACTGCCGCTAAACTTTGCAGCAAAGGGGACGTGTCAGAAAAGTTTTATGCATGTGCAGGAAGCAGACCAGCACCTGAAAGGAGTCAAAAGTTGTTTGCAGAATCTTCCTTTACCCTGGGTAAGAGTTCTAATAGAATTCACACTAATAAACCCAGAAATGCTTCACATCATTATTATGCAAATGCATTTATTCCCTTCAAGAGTCTTTCTAAGGTTTGCTGGAGGCACCACAGATACTTTTCTCTACCCACACAAGTGTTATCTGCATTTGGCAGCGAAGTTGCCACAAAACATTTTAACTCTTCACTCATTGATGGCCTGTTTTGTCTGAAAGCTATTTTCCTTTTGCATCAGCGCCTGCTTTCTGTCCATTCGCTAAGTGGTATTTTGCCCCAGGCTTTTTTGTTTGTGGGTTTTAGTTTTTTCTTTTGTAATGAAGAAGATGGAATGGTAACAGACAAAACACAGTATGATTTTTTTACATAAGATAAGAATAATACTACTAAACATTTGAAGTTTCTGCTATGTCTTTTGCCTCAGTGGATGCCGGTGAATGACCAGCAGAACTCTGGTGGGACCCTGCTTGCGGCCAAGACAGAGGCATTTCTAGCTGACAGCAGCAGCAGCGTTTCGGATCCGGAATACTTGTATAGCAGAAATGTTGCTGCATCAGATCCTTAGAATATATCCCGGGGTAAGGAACAGGATTTTGAGGATTAACATTTTGTGTGTAGATACCTTATGTGGCATGTTGGAATTCAACTCTCTTTGTGGATTTGGCCAATTAGATTTTCTCTGCATCAGCAATTTTACACCTCCCAGGAGCGCTGGGGGATAGACGCACAAAACATTGCGAAGATGTCAGAAACTGCCTTGTTAGAGACCTGATGGTATCTCATATAGACAATCTATATGTACATAAAATACTTCACATGTAGAACGTGCCCAGAACATTTCACCATCAATCTCTGTTCACTGGGCTGGGAACCATGAAAACCTGCAGTCACCAGACAGAGGAGCAGTGATTTCTCTCTGCAGCATTTGGGTCTTCCTTAATCTTCCTCGTGTTAACTACACCTTGTACTACTTTAGCTGGTGGAAGATCACAGGACAAGCTCTGTGACTTTGTTTATTATTGTCTGCAGGGAGGGCTGCATGTTTGCCAAAAAAAAAGTTAAAAGGGCAAAAAAAAAAATCAGCTTCAAGTGCTATTCCTGCAACAACCCTCTGGTTAAGCAGCAAACTTATAATTGGATCAGTTGTTCGTGGTATGAGGATGTGGGTATGCCCTGGCTGTGAATAATCACCTACTTCTGCAGTTCAACTTGTGTGAATTCCAAGGGGGACACAGATGTCAGTTACACAATATAGGAGGAAATTCCCCCCAAACATGCTTATTTTTGTTTAACAATAAAATATGACATCAAGATGTTGTGAGTAAATACTTCTAATCCTTGTGTGGTGACATGATCACCAGGAGGTTAGTAGAAGAGGAAAAAGGGAGAGAGAAAGAGAGAGGCTGCTGCGGAGAGTTTTCCCATCTCAGAGGTGGTGACTGGGGAAAGCTGAAGGCAAGGCCGCCGTTGTGGCAATTCACACAGTTTTTAATGCACACATCCAGAGAGCAAGGAACATGAAATCGTAATTAGCAGAGAAAATAGGAGAGATGGAATCAGACTCTATCAAGGACAGCTTAAGTGTAGCCTCCAAAATGGCTGTGTCAGACATTTAACTGATGTGCATTTTTAGACGCTAATCTAAATTAGTTATTAGAACACAATCAACTCTGTGTCTCAACCTCTGGTGGTAATGTCCCTGAAGTTATGCTAGGGACAAATTTGTCCTGTATGTTCAGGGCAAAGAACTAAATTCCTCTGACGTACAGACTTCAAATCTCCTTGTGCGTGCCTTTCTCTTCAGTGAAAGCAGTTCCCACTTCCCTCTGCTAAAGGCAATGATGTTAACAGCCTCCAACTTATCTCCTGTGATGCTACTAGAATCAGCCATGAAGACAGTTTACAGAGACAGCAAACAGTTGGGGTTATACAAGTGTAATGGAGGGCAAAATCTGTCCTGCCATACCCTAGTGCTTTTTCAAAGATATAATTCCACATGAAATTTCTCAGATCCCCAGGAAGGTTGTGTGACTTTCTTTACAGCCATGTGATTTATTTTGCTGGCCTGTGTTCTGTGGATGAAAGGTGAGGTTAATGTTAAATAACAAGTTTGTGCTGTTTTCGGCACTGGTACTTTCATGCTATCTTTTCTAACTATGTGACAGCTCAGAGATGAAGCAGTTTAAAAACTCCTAAGTGACCAAGTATTTTATTAATTGCTACTCAGTAATTTGGAATTCTGCTGTTGTGACAACTTCCTCACTGCACAGAGCAATAAGAAGCAGCATCAGCTTTTTATCTATAAATGCACTTATGCATAATCCTCACTTTGTGCGCAAGACCAGTAATGGTGGATTAATGTGACTAATATGGAGTGTGGACCTAAAAGGTCTGACGGAATGGAGCCACAGCGCAGCCAAAAGCTTCTGACACAGCCATAAAATTTTGCACCTTGTCTCCCATTGTAGATACTTCAAACACATTTACTTGTAATGCTGATAACTCTTTACTTCTGCCCCTCTGCTCCACTTGGGGGAGACCCCCCTGCAGCGCTGCCTCCAGCTCTGGGGCACCAAACAGCAGAAGGACACGGAGCTGTTGGAGCGGGGCCAGAGGAGGCCCCGGAGATGCTGGGAGGGCTGGAGCCCCTCTGCTGTGGGGACAGGCTGAGAGAGCTGGGGGGGTTCAGCCTGGAGAAGAGAAGGCTCCGGGGAGACCTTCCAGCCCCTTCCAGTCCCTAAAGGGGCTCCAGGAAAGCTGGGGAGGGACCCTGGATCAGGGAGGGGAGTGATAGGATGAGGGGTGACAGTTTTAAACTGAAAGAGGGGAGATTTAGATGAGATAGTGAGGAAAGAATTCTTTGCTGTGAGGGGGGTGAGCCCCTGGCCCAGGTTGCCCAGAGAAGCTGTGGCTGCCCCATCCCTGGAGGGGTTCAAGGCCAGGTTGGACGGGGCTTGGAGCAACCTGGTCTGGTGGGAGGTGTCCCTGCCCAGGGCAGGGGGTGGCACTGGGTGGGCTTTAAGGTCCCTTCCAACTCTAACCGTTCTACGATTCTACTTATTGATGAGAACAAGACGACTCGTAAGAAACACTTGCAGGCAAAAGGCACATTGAACACGTACCACGACACAGCCCCGGTGGAAGGGCACTGGGCCATGTACAAACCCACTGGTGCCACGCCAGGGCTGCTCCGCCTCAGCACCAGGCCTCGCACTGCTCCCGGGGCCGGCCTGAACCACATGGCCAATGCCCACCTGCCTGCTCGGGACAGTGGTGCCGGGGCCGGGCTGTGGGGGCGGCGGGCAGGCTGCGGGGCTCACGCTCCCCGTTATTTTCTCCCGCCCAGCGTGCCATGGCAGCAGGCGACGAAGGCCACCTGAAAACGATTATCCCCCCCCCGAATCTTTTGACATTTAATTGTTAAACCGACCCAGAGGGGTGCGGGGGTGTGTCGGGGTGTGTGTGGGCGTGCCGGGGGCCGCGTCTGGCGGGTCGGGCCCTTTGTGCCGCCGGGCCCCTCGCCGCTTCCCCGGCAGCGCCCCGGGCCCGCTCCCCCCAGAGCCCCTCCCCCGCCCTGCCTTCCCCCTATTCTTTTAAATCACTTCCATCCACTGCACCGATTGGTTCCCACCTCCTGCCGGGTCACGGGGTGCCCCTCCTCCTCCAATGGGGAGGCCGGATACTGGCATGCGGCTCCGGCCTGGCTGCGTTGCTGGGTGCCCGTTCGGTGCGTGCGTGCGTGAGGGAAGGCAGGCAGGCGGAGGCAGCGCTCGGCTGCCTGGACCCCCGGCCCGCCGCCGCCCCTTCTCCTCCTCTTCCTCCTCCTTCTCCTCCGTTCCCCCCTCCCCGGCCCGGTCGCCGCCCCGCTCCTCGTCTCCCCGTTAAAATGCCCCTGGGCTGCCGCCGTTGAGAGGCACCGCGCGGGGACCCTGCCGCTCGCCGCCGCCGCTCGGGCAAAAGGGGAGACGCTCCCCTCTCCCCGCCGCCGCCCCGTTCCCGCCCCGCGGCCCCGCCGCCGCCGCCGCTTTGTCCCGGCAGCGAGAAGCAGCCGCCGTTGATGGTGTAGCCCAGCGCCGAGGTAGGTGGGCGCGGAGCGGGGGAAGTTGCCGGGGTTTTGTTGTGGCGGCGAGTCGGGGGTTGAGGGCGGGGGGTGGTGGTGGGGTGTGTGAGGCCCTTCCTCGGTGCGGGGATGGTTTATTTATTTGTTTGCCGGTGTTAATGAGTGCGGAAGAGGGGACGAGGTTTCGTTCCGCCCGCAGCCGGGCGGAATGCGCGGGGCTGGCGGCGGGAAGGGTGCGGAGGGGCCGCGGCTGCGGGCGGGCGGGGGGGGGGGGCCGGGGGGGAGAGCGGCTGGGCCGGACTTGTAGCGGCCCCGGGGGTGCCTCCGCGGGCTGGGCCTGGCCTTCGGTGTGTTTGGGGTTTTCTCCTCTGCCAGTGTCGCGTCTGGCTAATGGTCAATGGAGGAGGGGTTTAAGAGAAAGGTTTAACTTGTTAACCTCTTAAGTAAACGGGAGATTGGGAAATATTTAACCTAAATGGACACACAGAGGAGGTCGGCTTGTGTGTGTAAAAGATGCACTTATTTTCACGTGTGGTAGGTATGGAATCTTGAAATGAAGATTTTATGCAACTGAATTTAATCATAACATTTTTAGTAGCATAGGAAAGGGTGGGTTTTTTCCTTTCTTTCTCCCCCCCCTTCCTTTTCTGAAGTGTGAAAAGAAGATGCTCAGGATGAGAAAAGTAGTAGGAGGTAGACAACATGAGAGGCTTCGTTGCTGAAACTGGCTGTTCAAGAAATTGCTGGGAAGAAAACAATATGATTCATTGTTGAAGTGTCTTTTTCCTTAGACTTATTTTTACACACTGGTTGCAGTTATTTTGATTTACTGACTTCTTATGCTGAGTTTTTCCTCGAAGCAATGATGTTCTTGGAGATTAGAAGCTCAGAACGTTTTTATGCAGTCAGCAGGCTACTGTCTGATGTCTGTTTACTCCTGAGTTGCGTTGACCAATTATTGAAATCAAAGATACTATTTTGCTTGTGCACCAATGTAACTGAAATGAGGAGCCTCAGCCACTAGTACTTACTGTTACAGTTTAGTTAAAATGCTTTCTCAGAACAAATGTGAAGTGACTTAAATAAAATAGTGTACCCATTCTTAAATATGGCTTTTAACCAGATAAAAATGAACACTGTGTCAAAGAAGTAGTTCTTGGTCATAAAAGGCGTGTGTCAAATGTCCGGTTAATGTGCAATATATAATATTTTTTTTGTAGTTCTAGTATTACCAGGCAAACACTTTGGTTTTTTGTACGGTGCTCCCTCAGAATTGGGAAATCCGTGGTGGTTACAAGGGGTGGAAGCATTTCTATAATAATAAAAGCACTTCTGGTAAATACATCTTATCTTGGTTTTACTCCTTGAGTTTATACCTTAAACTATGAATGGGGGTTGATTTCGGTGGCCTGGTTTGGATGAATAGCGTTTTTTTTTTTTTTTTTTTGAGATTTGTTGTGTTGGCTGATGAGGTCTGGAGGGAAGAGGAGGAGGTAGATGCACACAATGCCCAGGCTTGGGAGCTCATTGTTCTTTGCCGTACACTCTGCTGTGTTTGGGACCGTGTTCTCTCTCAAACACGGTGTCTTTTTCTTTTGAGAAGTGAAAGATAGAGAATGGGAAGCATTTTCTACCTGTTTCCTCCTTCCCCAGGATGGCCTTTTGGTAACCTTGCAAAAAAGCAAAATAGTAAATTAGAAGCTAAAGGGCGCCAAAACATTCTATATGTTCTTTCCTCCTCCCCTCCCAGTGCTGGCTCTGCTTCTTTCTCTGTCTGCAAGCGAATATATAGAGAGAGGGAGCACATGAGGTGAGACTTGGAAGTACGCTCTTATGAACCTCTCTCAACTTTCTTTCATGTTCTGCCTTCTCCCCCCAAATGAAAACCCCAGCTGGCTTGAAATAAAAAAAAATATTACTCCAGATTTGTCTGTTAGCTTTGAGGTGTTTGGTCTGGAGGCACGTGTGCAAGGGAAACTGCTGCCAAGGGAGAATGCTTCAGATAAATGTATTGAGATGATGAAGTGTACAGAGGTGGGTTTCAGTGTATACATAGTTTCTTTTCTTGATGATTGTTTAATGTTTCTGTTTTTACAGCAGCATCTATAAGAAAAAAAACACACCCAAACAACAAAGAAACCCACAAAAAACCCCCCAACAACCAACCCACCCCACACAAACAAAACAACAACAACAAAAAAAAAAAAAAAAACCAAAAGAAAAACCCAGTTGTAGAGTCACAGCCTATCTGGAGTTGGAGGGGACCCGTAAGGATCATCGAGTCCAACTCCCTGCTCCTCGCAGGACTGAAGCTGTGAAAGAGCCACTGCCGCACAAGGGCTTGAGCTTTTGGGTTATTGAGGTGTGGTAAGATCTCGGTTAGCTCACTGATAACTCCAACCAGCTCGTGATATTGAGGTATGCAGAAGGGGGTAAAAAAATAACACTTGGGTGTCGAGGAAAAGATGCCAGTGTGCTAGATCCTTTGGAAAACAGTCAGCAGTGACTGTCGTAGTTTAATTGTGAGGCCTCAAAGTTTTGATTTTGACTCTTTAGCTGACTTCAATCTATAATTGGGGTAAATGACTTCAGTTTCCTTGCCTGAATAAAATCAGGTGGTGATTGCCTCTGCATTGAGGATGTGTTGTGGTGGTTTTTTTTTTTTTTTGTATATTTCTACCACGTGTATAGCTTTGGTGTGGCTAGAGATCATTTTAACATTATTGCAGGCTGTTGTCTGCATGAATGCTATGATTTGAGTTCACAGAGAGGTACAGTGAAATATTTACGCTGTGTATCTGTGGCTTCATGATTCCTATGGCATGTGAATTTGAGCTATAGAGTGACTGAGAGAGGGATAACTCTCCATCTGGACAAAGCTCTTGATATCCCTGCACAAAATGGAAAGCATTTCTTGGGCAGAAAAAGTAAGTGGAGCTAGAAGAGACAGACCTGCCTTAAACAGTAATTACGTAGCTGGATTAACAAGTAGTGATTTCTTCGCATCTGAGGGTTAGTTTTGTCTTAGTGAGGGTTTTCTATGCCTGCAGAAGTCCGTCCTGTGGAGTTGTGGGTGTACATTCAGTGCTGCCGCAGCAAAAGACTAATAATCAACATTCACGAATGTGAAGAGATGTGGTGTGTGTAATTCTTAATGCTGATTACAGCTCAGGTGAGAAAAATGGCATTCCGACGTTGCGGTTTAATAGTTTTTTTTAATAACACAATGTTTGTTAATTTACTATCATAGCTACAAAATGCATCTTTCTGTTCTAGCCCTACTGTGTAGCTGTTTTTCCTGTAAAGAAGTTATTTCACTTTTGGGAGTGGGAGGAAAAAAGTGTGCTGTGAGCATATAGAAATGTGCAAGTATGTGTTACTGGCTGTGTAATGGCACAGCAGAACCTGTGTTATCCTCTCAGCAGAGCTGTTTGTACATTAAGATTGCCTGAAGGTGGCTTTGATTTCATTACGTGCCATATTTAAGGACAGTGTAGGCTTTAGTAACATGTTATGCTCTGTGTTGTTGGCATATGAATACAGTACTCGGAATTGTAGTTAATTTCCAGTTCAAAAAATAATTACAATTGGAAAACAATTAGTTATTATGTGATCCTGAAAACAGATGAGTGAGTGACTCATAAATTTAAGAGGGGTGTTCAGGATTGGAGTTAATCGTTAAATAAAAAAAAAAACAACCAACCAACTCTCTAACTTTCTAATGTACAGGGATTTTTTGGTTTGGTTGTTTCTTTTTTTTTTTTTTTTTTTTTTTTTTAGTATGGTATCCTGGTTAGACTAACTGTTTTTTAAGGTTCAGCTATTTTTCACTCTGGTTTTGCTATGGAAATACATTGCAGTTGTTTCAATTGTATGAAGTCTAAACAAATCATCCTGCTTGACTTAAAGGGATGCTTAGTATCTGACTTTAGTGCAGAGCTTAACTTTAAATCAATAGGCTTAAAATACGGTATGTTTACAAAAAAAGCCCTATCTTGGAACCAAAACAGAGCAAAACCCCTATTGATTGGAGACCTGCTTATTTAGTGTGTTGGTTTTTTTTTTTTTTTAAAGCTGCTGGAAATGAGGCTTGTACTCCACTGATGTCGAGTTGTTCTATTGCAATAGGGAGATTGGTGTTGGTGATGTGGATGGTATCAGGAGGAGGGGAGTGCGATTAGATGCAGTTTGGAAATGGTGTTTTCAGCAAGTTGTTAGGAAAAAAAAAAAAAAATTCCAGCCACTTCTTGGAGTGATAGGAGATGTTAGGGAGCAGGATCTACAACGCGGTATTGTGCTCTTTATGTTGGTTTGCCAGCAGCATTTTACACAAGCTTTTATAATGTTGGTAGCTGTGCCCAACTGCTCTTTTCAGAGAGGCTGATGTATGAACAAAGGAGCAAACAAGATATGAATACTGTGCTGGCTCCTTTTTATTTATAGGTCTACTGGGGCAAGGAATTGCTGTGAGTGACTGAAAAAAACCAAACAGATTGAAATATTAGCTGAGTATTCCTGTTTCAGTAGGTGTTGTTTGTTTTGGGGATTTTTTTTTGTTTGTTTGGGTTTTTTTTAAACACAAATGCCTGTTTAGTTCACTGAGCATCCAGAATGGTACATTGACCTAGAGAAAAGTGAAGCTAGCCTGGGTACAAACATTAGTTTTCCTTCTATGCCTAATGGGGATAATGATGGCCTTTTTTGTGGTGAAATTCTTGGAAATGTGTGCATGAAATGCACTGTATCAGAGCTGATGGTGTTTCTCCGAATTCTAGGCATAAAGCGTTGCATTTGTATTTGGCATCTTAATTCTGTTAACAGTGCATCTCTGAAAATGTAGATCAGTTTAGGTGTTGCATAAATTTGATAGATTAAAAAGTAAGTTTTTATGATTAAATTATCAAAAATCGGGTAATTCTTTGAATTTGTAGGTTGCCTTTTGTTCTCCCTACGAATGAGAGGCTAGTTCACTGTTTAAAATTCGAGGTAAGTGGACAAAATGAGTGCTCGTTAATTGGGAGTTCTTAGGCAAGTAGATGAAATACATAGATTAACTGTATTTAAAAAAAAAAAAGTGTTATAATGATATTATCAATCCCTGATACTGAGAGTCAGTTTTGTCCTGTTTCAAATACGTAACAGGATTTCTGTTTTAGAATGATGGATGTTACATGGTCTTTTCTAGTGCATGCAATGAAGGTTGTGGTGTAAATTTATTTTCATGACCAGCAGTACTAATGAAGCTTGTGTTCTAGTAGTTGTTTTGAGGACAGAAGAGCTTGTAAGTCCTGAAGTTTGCCCCCTTCATCCCTGTTGCCAGTTACTTTTTCTTTTCCCCTGTCCTTCATAACACTTGGATGGGCAAATGGACATGGATGTGCCTACGGACTAGCTGGCTGCTAAGCAAAACTTAAAATGCTGGTTTCTGTCTGGCCATGCCGTAGCGGGGATGCAATTAATTAGAGAGTTTTTTCTGATCCATCTGCGGGTTTGCACAAAACTTCCAGGAATGTTGGTTATTGCCGAGATGACTGTTGTGGCAGGCTTGTTTGAAATTCATTACGCACCAGAAGTTACTGGCATGAAATGAGAGGATAAGGGGATTGGGGAAGGGGGAGGAGAGGGGAAAGTGAGGTGAATTGGAGAAGTTTATTTTCTCTGAGAAACCATGTTAAAGAAAGAGAAAGGGAGTTCTGTCATCTAGCGCTAATAAATATCTCTGTGTGGTGAGCAGTTTCTCCTTTATGTTTGTCTTTTTGTTATGGCCAACTGTTTTGGGGTGGACACAGACAAGTTCTTGGGAAATTGGCCCATCTTCCTGCAGATCTTCTTCCTTTTTTTTTTGTAGCTGTTTGGAAGCATTCTTAGTGATCAGCTGGTCTGGGAGCAGGCTTAAATACATAGGGGGAACATTCTTGTTACATATTATGCTAAAATGAATAAAAACATTAAAGAGCAGAATTTATTAGTGAGAAAATGCTGTTAAAATTTTAGAAAACCAAGCTTCTTTTTGGTTTGACATGACTCTTGGTGTGTCTGTGTTCGTACCAATTCTCCAACAAATGAATTCTTATCTAGAGTAAGCCTAATTCATATTAGGGGCCTGAAAAATGATAGGTCTTATTTGATCTCAGATATCTTGCAAGTGGTATATATTAAATTCTTTGGCAGATATTGTATATTAAACTCTTGATCCTGCAGTCAGATTTCTGTACAGGGAATCATGGTAGTCTGAATGGATGGGGGAATCTACTTGGTGGGGATTGTTAATCATACACATCACGATGAATGTAAACTATATATATTTGTGCCTAATGTAAGGTAGGGGCACGTGAATGAGTTAGTGTAGGGTAAGTTGCTGTGTAACTTACTGAATGTTAAGTATAGAGCAATTGTTCATTCTCAATGACAGCAGATGTGAGAGATGCCGATTTTCTGTCTCTGAAGGACGGGTAACTTCAAGCAGCTCTGTTTACTTCTGTCCTTTAGTAAATAGCTCTGGGTGCTTAACACAGAGCGGCTGTGACTCATGGGACCTCATCTGTGCATTTATACCTGGAATAAGCGGTCTGTGCAGTACTACTCGTTCCATAAGCACCCATCTATTACCTAAACTGACAAATTGTCTTGTTTTAGCTCATATCTTAAAAAATTTGACAAAAGGTACTTATAATGTTGGCAATAGAAGCTCCAGCGAAGAGAGGTTTTAAGTTTTCTTTAAGTGAGAAACAGCTCAAAGCATGTAGAGACTGTGGGACAGCTAAAATGTGTAGCGAATAGTAGACTTTCAGTGTTAAGAGTTGCAGCTAAAGGCGTTGAGTCATTCTTTTGATGCCAGAGATAGGTCTTTCCTATACTGTTGCTGAAATCACAGTGGTCTAGAGGCAGCTCTTAAGACTGTACTTTGTTTTTAACCTGAGCATTTGTGATAATTACGTGGGTGCATTGCTGTGTAAAGCAGGATGATCTAGACTTGAGTGTATTGGTGTGGTGGAATAGAGAATTAAAACAGAACATGATGGTTTCTGTCAAAGCCTACTGTTTCGGCAACCAGTTGAAAGAAAAATGGCAAGTTCAGTTAGTAATTAACTATTATAGGATGCTAGGGGATCAGAAGCTTTGTGCTAAATATCAAAGTTATTAAATATATGTGTTTAAGGATTATGAATCTTCTTAAACAAATGCATATATGACATTAGCCTGCTGATACCAACAACCACAAGGGACTAGAATACATGGTGTTGATGATGAAATGCCTATTTTGCTTGATTTATGAGTCTCCATCCATTCATGCATGTTAACATGAAGTGTCATGAATATGAAAGAAGAAAGTGACGGTACATCATAGAATTTTAAGTGCTTTAAGGGTTGTTTTTCTCCAGAAAACTAAACCCAGTAAAAAATCACGGTGCCCAGGCAATTGGGACTTTTCAGATTTGCTTTGAATGAAGAAAGAGCACTTGGCATGTGGGAAGGTTCTTCAGGGTAAATGCTTCACAGTGGTAGTGTGGACACACACACCAAACACTTCTTCCTATACCTGCGATTGAAGAGTGGCTCTCTGAGCTTGGAAAACTTGGAATTGAAGGGAGATCCTTTTCTTTTAAACTCCTGCCTTCCACTGTGTGGGAGGGTTGGTTGGTTGATTTTTGGTTGTGGGTTTTTTTATATTGGTGCTCATCTGTTCTTTCAAAGTTTTTAATGCCCACAAAAAACCTTAACCTGTCTCTTGGAATTCTACCCATGTTCCTTTATAACTCTTCTTCAACTTGTTTTCCCATCCCCTCTGTCTGCAATAGCTTTAATGCAGGTATTTCACCTCTTGTTCTTGTATGATCCAGAACTGAGGTATGAACTTAGAAGTATGAAAGAATCTTCAAAGTATGGAAGTAGAAGTATGAACTTATGTTGGAGAAATTGCTTGAAACTTGAAGACTTACCTGGTTAAGGCCCAGTATCTGAGAAGATTCTGCAAAGAACACTTTGCCTGGCTCCTTGATCTTGGTAAATTTAAAAATGGGCAAGCCCACAGGTTCTTTAGGTGAACAAAACACAGTTTAACAATAGTTGTGTGTTCTTCTGATACCTGATATCTCTGTGCCAGGATGGTGCATCTTTTGTAAAAAGGAACGCGATGTCACTATTAGAGACCCTCTAATGTGGTCAGTGCAGGAGACTTAAACACTTAATCCTCATTTTTACAAACTGGGAGTGAGATGCAGGAAATGTAATTTATGTCTCCAAGGTCATTCACTTTCATGAAACTTAATAGACCTGCCTCTGACTGTTCCGTAAGTCACTGAATTATGCTACTTGCCTTCTAATGTGAACCCTTAAGATGAGAAACTTTACCCAATGATAGAATGAACCTAAAGGTATCTATACATTTTAAGATTTCTGTGCGTCCGATGCCCAGCTAGTAAGAGCCATCAGGAAGTAAATTGGCTTACTTTAAGACTGGTTTGAGCTGTGCGTTTCGTTTCTAATGTATTTTATTTGTAAAACTTAAACTATAGGTTTATTATTATCACACCCAAGTTTATTTGATGTTACTGGGAACAAAATCAAAACAGGCATGGTTTTAATAAAGTAAAACCCATTTTGTCTTATTTTTTTGAGAACTTGATGTGATTTGCCCCTTGTATCTGTGATTAATCAGGGAAACCTCCTCCCTTCTCCCTTTCTTGTTCGCAGTGTTTTTTGTGACTCAGTTTCCATGGTAAATTTTATATTCCCTGCTGCTTAATTCAACTGAACTCAGGGCAGAAGCTATGGAAGGCTTTCAGAGGATGACAGTAGCAAAAACTGTTGAAAGCTGCTCTTGTGTTGGCTGGCCAAAGCTAGACTAGGGTATTGTTTCTGAGGCTAAAATTTAAATCAAAGGAATGGAGTGAAAAGGGGCAAACATGGATAACTCAATGAAGGTGCATGTTTGTGAAGAAACATGGATGGAGTGTGGTAGTGGAGGTAGTTCTCCTAAGGCAGAGACGCAAATAAAACAGCCTAATATCTGAATATAGGGAGCGTGGACTTAGGGCTTTTCTGTTTATAAGCAGTCTCTTGGTGTTGGGGGGAGGTTGCAGTGTATGCTTCTGAAGGACAGTCTGAATAATATTTGGATTAGAAAAGGGCCAAGTCAACTGTTACCATATGCTCTTGAAAGAAAACTTAAGCAGAATCCAAATTCTCTTCTGACCTGCTGAAACAGTCCTGGTTTATATTTTTTTCGTAATTATGCCAGTTTCCCTACTGTGGGTTTTGGGATTCTACCTGATGTTATTATTTTTTGGTGATTAATGTCAACGTTTGAGGATGTTTCTTTTTCCTCTATTCTCAGTCTCTATCACAGCTTATGTTCCATGGTTGGCTTTGCAAAATACAGTTCTGTAAACAGCGTATCTCCTCATTCTTCTGCTTGGAAAAAGTCATTTGATTCCTATTTCCTGCTTCTCTTCATGTTGAATAGACTTAGTCTTTTATTGTTGAATTTTATTGTCTAACTGCATGCTTCTCTTTCCATGTCTGTAATATATGAAAAATGAAACTGGCTCTACTTGTATTGTCATTGTATGTCCCTTCTCTCCGTGCAGGCTTGCTTCAATTAATGAGAGCCCTCTTCTCTTCCCTACACTAATTATTCATCAAATAACTCCTTCCATAGCTTTTGTCCCAAAGTACAAGTTTAGTAAGATGTGGAAAGTAATTACTTTTGTGTATGTTTAGTGAGGTCTTCCGAGTCCTGACAAGTTATATTCACACCTTTCCTTGCTGGGACTTTTCTGATGCCCAAATGCACGTTAGGTATTCTTGAATAGAAGCAAAGGCTGGGAGGGATTACTAATGAATGAGGCCTCTTGTTTACAACATTCAGTTGAAATTAAACATGTTTGCTATATTAAATCCCAAAGTTATCTTAATTAGGTCATATATTTAATTCCTGGAGATGATAAAGGGTCATGCTACAGGTAGACAACAAGAAAGTCTGGAAGGATTGCATGTTGTTAATTTATAACAAGAATTTAGATGTTGTTGGTATTGCAATATTTGGGTTGTGTTCCAGACACTTAAAAAAACCCAAACAACAAAAACACCACCACAACTTGCTGCATGACCTTGAGCTGAACAACTCATTGCAATTGTCTCTTTCTGCTTATGAGAGATGTGATGATACTCTGTCATTGTTACCAGGAAACTTTATAGATGTTAAGCAATGTGAAAATGCTAATTTTTCCTATCTGTTTACTTTGGTAATCTGAAAATGTATGTTAACTTAGTTATACATCACGTGTTTCCTCTTTGTGCTGATCCTGAAAGAGACAGTTAATGCTTTAAAAGCAACACAAAACAATCCTCCTAAGCCTAGCAGCTTGGCCACCCCCAAATAAAGAGAGAACTTGGCTTGATGGCTCAGAACCATGAAAATCTGTGCTGTGGCAAACCTTTAGCTTTCTTTCTATGGTATGTTATTGTTTGGCATAGAGGACCAGCAAGCTCTAAAAATAATGATGAAATATGTGGGGACTTTTTTAATGGCAGTTTGTGCCAGTGGGCTATAGAAACAATAGCTAAACTCTCAGGAACCGGTTGTCCTACTGGCTAAGGAAGGACTACACTTAAATATAATTTGAGTAGCTCTCTTCTCAATTTATTGTGGTTACTTGCACCTTCCCCCCCCCCCAGTGAAGAATGAAGTTCTTTTGCTATTTTACCATGTACCTATTTTTTTTCTTCCTGTTGGAACATAGCAGTGAGGTAAGGTGTGCTTTAAAGTATGGATGTTGGTTTGATGTTGGGGTTTTTTTTCCTATATTGATGTCTGGAGATTGATATATATGAGGCGGTATATTTGCATCAAGGCACCAGTGAGCTGTGTTCCCTGTGGCTATAGCTCATTGCTTTCTCACGGTATCTTTTAATTTAAGACATGGTTGCTCTTTCTTTTACTTCAAAGTCTAACTCTTTGCATTTGTTATTTTGTGTCTTGATGTATCATCAATGTCCATTTGGTATTATTTGTTCATATCAAAGTAGCTAAGAATTTTCTCGTAACAGCAGCTGTAGAAAATATCTAGTTCTTCAGTATTGAATGGAAATTATTCTTATTGTTTTTTAAATGCCTGTTCTGTTAGGCATTATTAGTTATATTAAATTTTCTTCTTAAAGTTTTAGAATAAATTTCTAGCTTGCTATTTTCCATGGTTCTCAGAACTGTTTTCTACTACAGTCCTTGTCCTGAATCGAGTTTACCTTTAAAATCAGCTTTGTAGGAATTACTGTGACTTCTTACTCCCTGGTTTACTTATTTGTGCTTTTAGCTGAAAATATATGCCTTGATGCTTTGTAATAGCAGGATGTCTCTAGGTATTACTAATGGAGAGCTCCTATACTTAGTCTCCCTCTTGTTACTAATTGACTGTTTGCTCATTCAGAGAACAGTTCTGAATCAATACTGGAAATACATTCTGAGTAACATTCCCTCTATGTCCTTAAAGTGAATGAAATTGGGATTTTGCTTTCAGGTGTACAAAGGTGAAGATATAAATGCTGAATGAGCCTTCCAAGATGGAAAGAGGTGGTGTTACCCATTAGTGAGCTAAGGAAAGCCAGAAGGTTATTTCCTATGTACATGTTTGCTTTTAATAAAGATACGTTCTTTAGAATCTAGTTCAGTGGGAAGATCATTTGAACCTCATTTAAATATAATTCTTTAAAATCAGTCTGTGGTTCAGTAGGTATATAAAGAAAAATTGTATTCTCTCTGGCCCCCTTTCCCCCCTTGTCCCCAGGTGAGAAGAAGGAAGGGGTCCAGAGAAGAAAATTAGTCGAAGAGATTAATACTTGGAGTGCAGAAAACAGACTGATCCTTCTGTGATCTTAAGTTTCTGTTTGAAGTCCAACCAGGCCTATTCTCTGTGTGGCTGTGTGTGTTTTCAAGCTTGTGTAGCCTTTTTGTCTGGTCTGTGATTAGAAGAGGTGGTGGCTGTAGTGAGCTGGTGTCACAAGTAAAACCAAAATATTCCTTAAGCTTTAAAATAAAATTTGACATACGAACAATTATCAGGGAGTATATCTAGGGGTAAGAGGGTTTCTTTCTCCTTCTTTTCTGAAGATGCTTAGGCATGTGTATGAGTATGCATGAGTTGTTGAATGTGATTTTTTTTTTCTTTCCTTTTTGTTTTGAGAGACAAAATGAAGACAATATCCATTGTGTTCATTTTCCACACTACGACAATACATAAAGACACCAGACTTAAAAGATACCTTAAAAGTGTCTCTTCACTGTAGCAGCAGATCCCTTGTCTTCAGTGTTTAAGTTCAGGCAAATGCCTTGGTGATTAAAAAGCATTTTGAATTTTGAAAGTAGTGGATTTTCATGTGGGAAGAACCTATTTGGGTAGCATCACTTAAACATCCCTTTGAGATTGTTCCCTGCTTAGTTCTTGATGTTAACAATTCTCAGGTCATCAGTTCCTACTTGCAGAAGTAGGACTTTAGGGGCCAGTCATCTCTAGCACAGTCTGACTTCTGTAGCTGTGGAAAAATGTCTTATGTTTCAGAAGACTGCAGATGTGAAGTGTTTGTCAGAAAGAACTTGCAGAGCATGGTACGTGGCCAATATGCTCGCTGTAGTGACTTGATTAGCTACGAATTTGGACTGTAGATAAATTGGCTGTCAGGGTGGACTCTTAAGTGTTGCTTCTAGCACTGAACAATTTTTTACTTTTTTTTTTTTTAAACTACTGGTATCAAAACAAACCTCTACTACTACTGGGGCTGAATGCTGCAGAAGCTTGTGTTGGGAGTTTTCACATTAGTGAGAAACTGCTTAGAGATAAAGGGTGTGCAGAAAGTCTGACATTTGGGGGTAGCACTGGGTAATAAAATACATAAAATCAGTTAAGAGGAGGAAGCTGATATACGCTATTACAGAGCAACATCTAAAGGAGTCAGTTTCAAAATGTGAAAGGACTTCCTACGAGCAGTAGCACCCTTCCCCAATCCCTTTAGGAGCTGGATATCCATCTGAATTAGGTTTGTTCATTATGATTAGTTGAGTATATTCCTGAAAAAACAAAGACTTTGAGTAGTCTTGCTTTTTTGATGATCCTGAGCTTGAGGAAACCCATGTTTCTCTGTAGTGGTAATTCATTTAGCTGTGTCTAAAATTTGATGCTGCCTTGTAGGAGGCAAAAATATTTGCTATGCATTTAGTTCTCAGGGAAGTGTCATAGCTGAAACATGTTTAAAGAAATCTGCACTAGATTAGAAGGTTTAATTTTGCTTGCTTGTGCACATTTTTTTTTTTTTCCCCTCCAACCTGGGGAATTGCTATTTTCTCAGTGTGAAAAGAGCCCATACAGTGCCTTTCATCATGCCATAGTCTAATCCAAAAGAAGATTATATGGAAAACTTACTGGTTTGGGTAGTGTGCTTCTCAACAAGAAGAGTGTCAACTCACCTACAAACCACTTTATGTGTGTCAGGATAGTTTATTACAGATATATTTACTCTTCTATGTTAAAAAGAATTCCGTTTGTGGCTTTGAGTAACTATAAACTGGAGAATTACACGGCTGAAGTCTTTGAGGTGAGAAATTGATTCACGTTTGGAATACAGTTCAATGCTGTATTGGTGACAGGTTTGACTGTTAGCACCACATAGAATGGTAGAGTAAAACTTTGGACTTCATTATTCACGGTCAGAGCAGCGAAGAGATGGATACACACATCGCCTCTTGCATGTCCATTGTGTGGCCAGTGTTGACCCAACTTGGACTAGTTATTGCTTGCCACAGGTATGAGGCAGTGGCTGTGGTAAAGGCAAGCAGAAAAAGCTTTCCAGAGACTTTCAGACAGTTTGGAATATTTCAAACTGGGTTTAGAAGAAGGGGAAAGAGCTGTGGTGACAATTACTAGGGGAGATTGGGAGTGCAAAATGTATTTATGGAAACAAGCCAACACTTAAACAGAACTGTAAAGACTTGTCTTCTGATCAGCTTCTTAATGTGAAAAGAGCTCTCCAGTTTGAATTACAGGGCTCTAGTTAAATGATTACACGAGGTATGTTTAAAAATAGCAAATGTATTTTATGTCCAGTCAAGTAAGGTTCTTGGCATTCAAAACTCAAATGAAATCTATGTTGACTTGCATCTGACAGCCAAGTGGCTCAAGTTCTATATTTCTTGAAGGAAAACTGCTTTTTCTAAATTTTAGATTAATTCCACTGTAGCCTGTAACAACGAATAATCTTGTACTGGATTTTCTTTAAAAGAGTAGGATCCATAACTCTGCAAGTATGCTTCAGTTCAGCTGTTTGAAATATGGGGTTTTTTAATGCTTATGCTAAGGCAAGTTATAATTTGTGAGTACTATTTTTTTCAGTGTGAAATGGTCTGTTGAATGCTGCTTTAGCTTGTTTCTGTGCACTTCAGTTTGCCAGATTACCAGAGCTATTAATAATAGCCACTCTTGCTTTCTCAGCATGAAAGAGTTGGTGAGCATGGAGCTATATGTAGTTTGTATTTTTAATTAAACTTGTACTGGGATTATCTTGTATTACCAGTTACCTTCTAGAAGATTATGTTCATAAAAGGTTCATGAGTTGTTAAGTGGAAGAGATTAAAGTGATTGTTGGCATGTTAGTAGAACTATTTGTTGTCTACGCAGCATTTGTTCATAGCTTTTATTTGCCAGTAATGGCAGACAAGTAAAATGCAAGCATCTGAATTTTAAAATCTACATTAGCTGACAAAACCAGGCTGTATTTCGGAATGATTGTCTTTTTTATTATTATTATTTTTTAATGTGATGTTTAGTTGTTTAGAAATATTGAGTGGAAGAATGGGTTGTTTTTTCTATGTTTTTGTGTACTGTTACTTTGTGATGATCCTCTTAATGGTGTGACCGGAGAAGTATTTTGTTAAAGAATGGAAAACCACTTAAAGCATGGAGGGCACAAATGAGCATAAAGGACTGATGAGCAGATTCTGGAGAAGATAGCTTCCATTATAGTGGACTTGTAAATCCTTGCTGTACTGGTCAGTTAGTCAATATAGGAAAGGCGTTGAAGGAATCCTGCGCTTAGATAAATAATGTGTTGAAATACAGCGCTTAGTATGATTGTATGTGTCTAGATCTGTTTAGAATTAACTGTGAAATACGTTGCCGCAGTAATGAAGAATCCAGTGGGTGTCTCTGCTGTTATCAGAATCTATTAGAGAGTTTAGCTGTGCGTGAATGCCTTTCATTGTTATGCTTTCGATTCATCCTAGAGCAGTATAAGTAAATGGCATCCATTCTGTGCCGATATAAACAGCGCCTATATGCTTTACAAACAATGACGTTACAGTTTGAGTAAACATCTGTTTAGCTTTTAATAATGGATGTAGAACTTTTAGCCACGGTTGCATGTATTTTAGCTGCAACAAGGAAAAACAAATATGGGAGATGATATGGCAAACTTCTACGTTGTCTGATCATGCACAGATATACTGTGGAAATATGACCTATTATTTTTGACAGATAATCTGTGGGATGAATTCTTGTGTGTAGAGTGACTTGTTAATGGATATAGTAAAACCAGTTTCTAGTGCATTCTATGATGCTACAGAAATGTATTGCACTATTCTGCTCTGTATGTTGCCTTCTAAAAAATACTTTTCCCTCCCATTTTTAACATGAAGTTCCCTTGTAGTTCTTTGAATTTGTGTGGGCTGGGGGGAAAGGAGATCTATCTCTACAGGAATAGATTTGAGTCAGTGCGTCATAGCAGACTTGCGCCAGCATCGTGCGATGCTAATGCTAAGCCCACTGTTTGAAACGATGACTGTGAAACTTGACATTACCGCTAACTCTTCCACGTGCTAATACACTTATTACAAATTGGATATATTGTTAACAGAATACACTTTTGGCAACCAAAGAGCAATTAAGATTAGGATTCTTAATCATCTCAAACATCTCCAAATTTATCTTTATCCAACTTTCCTTCTGCCCCGTAATGATGGTTGCATTATGTTGTCCGTGTAAGCGTGTGCCTAGCTTACTGAATTTACAGAAAGACTTTGTGTTATGTGACAGTATCTAGAGGTCGTGTTTTGAGTGAGTTGTGTGTGAGGTTAATCTGAAACCTTATAAAGCAGTGACCATTGCTAGTGTTCTGCTCTGAACTGTGAAAACAAAATTCCTGTCCGTAGCAACCTGCAAAACCAGATTTTCATTGCAGAACTTCTGATGAATGCATCACTGTTTTGAAACATAACTTGTTGTGTTTTTTAATGTATACATGATAGCTAGTCACCACGTGGTGGCAATTTTCTCAGTAAAGGAATTTGTGTGGGTAGAATGTCTGATCTATCTTTGCTCAAACATGAAGAATGCAAGCATGCTTTACGTTAGGCATATTAGTTACATTGATAACTCTGTTTTCCAGATGTAGTGAGTTCAAGAAGGGGGTATATATCAGAAGGGACTATCAAGAAATTAACATTATATCTGTCTTTGAATTTAGTATTTCATGCATATCTAGCTGGTAAAATGCTAAATGCAATTTTTTCAATTATAAATACTTAGGAAGGCTTAGAGATTATTTTCTGAGATTCTGAAATATGTACTATTTAATACATACTGCAAAAGGAAAACCTGGTTTTGTAATGTAAGAACACAAATGGACCTAGCTGCAATGCTATGCCACCGTGATGCAGCTTTGGTGCTACGTTTTTACCTCTACCTCTTCCTCCTCCCTCACCTTCCAGTACATTCTTAAAGGTTTTGCAGCTGTTTAAGTTCTTATAGAACAACCGATGAAGCTTCTGTAATTTTTTTCACTAGGTCTTTGTGAATATTAAGAGTTAGTGTTTGTAGTTTATGGGGAAAAAAACCTGTATGAGCAGTTTGCTTCTATACATAGGTGAATCTGTGAACAAGAAAACTGCAGAACTTTGTAGGCTCAAATGAAACATGTTCATATTTGTAAGAAGGAGCATGGCTTGGCTTGCAGTGAAATCATACCCAAGATAAAGTAAACAGTATATGAAATGAAACTAGTAAAATGGAAAATAAGTGTGTAATTATATCACAAATGAAAGACAGATGTTAGGAACCCAGGGATTATGAGGGCTGGTATGAAAACCATGCAGCAATGGGATGCTTGTTTGAACCATATGTTAGCTCTCAAGTGTGAGTTATATACCACTGAAATGGTTCAGGATACTGGGGAAAAGTTCTTATGCTTCTGAGGATTAGGAAAGTAGAGGGGTTAAGAGGAGATTTATAAGGCTGTCAGAATATTCTGCTAGGACTGGAGACACTTGAATTCAGTAGGACAGTGAGCTGCCTACTACAGAAAATCATTAGGCTCCGATGGCAGGGCGTACAGGTAGTCTGGCTCACGGTACTAGCAAGGTCGTGAAGAGTTCTGATTTTGTCACTGTTGGCTTCTGAGCCTAAGTAGCTTCACGTAGCTCTTGGGATCAGTTTAGCCTGTCCCCAAATACCTCACATCTAGCAGCTAACTTGTATTTATGAAATGGATTCACTAAATGCTCTTTCCTTACTATCGTAGAAGCTGAAATTTCACAATACTTAACAAGCTCTTTTTACTGAGCTAAAGGTGTCACTGTGCAGCGTTGTAACTAAAGTGGAACTGGAGGATCACTGAATATGTTTTTAGGTCCAGCTGTAAGCTGCATAACGTACTTAGTCTGATAAATTCTGATGTCTTCATTTAGTCCTTATTGCAGTAGAAATTAAATCAGTGGGAAATGTTTCAGGCACTGGTCCAAACTGACCCAAATATTAGCAAACTGATTATTTTTTTGTTTCTGTAAGTTGTATTGCCTTGCTTTTTAATTTTTTTTAGAAAATATTGTAGCAAACCGACTGCTCAAGTTGTCAACTGCAGGCTGAAAAAAGACATGCTAAGGTGACATGACTGGAAGTGCAGCGCTTTCTCTTCTGATGTATTGTTTGGCTCTTGTATGTACGAGTATGTGTGTTTTTGCAGCTTTATGTCTAAGTGGATAGTCAAAAGGTTCAAGGTTTCTAAGGTGCACAGAAGATCACTCATTCTGTGTGCTTTTTAGCTTATTGTAACTTGATGACAGCGTTGAATTGAGTGCTCTGAGAAGTTGGTTCTGATGTGAAAATTTTCCCCCTTTATACTTCTCCTTATGTTGTTCTGCTCACCTCGTATTTGCATTGGGGGAAGCAGGTATCAGACAGAACCCGAAAATTAAGTTCGAGTTTGCTCAAGTTGCCATGGGATAGTTAGTCTTGTAGAGGCCAAATTAAAATCAACAGTGAAAACGTTCTTTTTGGTTTTGTAGTGGTTTATCTACATATACCAATGAGGTGGGATGCAGATTGGAACATCTGTAGCGATACCCTGTGGCTTCCCTATAAACCTGTAGTTCTAAGAACTTGATGTTTGTAGACACTTGCTCTTCAATGTCAAGCTCTGAAAAGCCCACTCAGCAGGGAGATCTTGTCTGAATTGTGGGTGTTGATCTTTCTGCTTAGTTTGTTTGCTCTTCTGCAAGCAGTTTGTACAAACAGTACTTATCACATAGCTTGCTTTTGGTTTTAATTTGATGCAGGCTTTCCCATCTGTCTTCCTGCAAATTCCCTTTCCTAGTTTTTTGTTAGTCTGTAATATAGAAAGATGAGTAAATACTTCTGGGTGGTGAAACTGAGTGTCTAATGCAATGTTTCACATTTAAAAACAATCAAATGAAACAATAACTCTTCCTGATAAGGAAGAATGCAAAGGACTTTGGCAAAACTCAAAGGGGGAAGATAGCACTTAATTTGGAAATTCAATATCTGTGGTGAACTTGTGTCCATCAAGAAATGATGCAGCAGTAAAGTCCCAATCTTTGATGTGTACTGAGGTGAGTAAAGGACGCTTTTAGTTACATCCAGTTGTGAGTAGCACTGGCTTTCCTAAACAGCTGTTGTTAAGCTTCTGTAACCGTGGCATGAGTTCATCAGCGACTGCATGATTGGGAATGGAAATTGCACTTGACTTGAAGGATCAGATCATTGACATTCAAGGAACAGAATGCAGTCGATACTCCCCAATTCTAATAAAACTTGGCAGCTTTACAGTGACAGCCAAGCATCATGCCTGGAGACTTTCACATTTACAGATTTGCCAGTAATAAGTCTGCTGACCTTCTTTTTCTAAAGAACCATGAGCATTTGTGTGATGCAGTGGGTGGTTGCTGTAAGACGGGTAGTTCATCTCCAGCTGGCTCCTAGACTCTTGGGTGTTCTTACTGGATAGTGTGGAATGGCAGGTATGGTAGTGAGGAGAGTTTTGGTATTCCCCCCAATTTGGATATGAGTGCCTGCAGACTGAAGCCCACCCATTGTTGCTTTTTTTTGCATTAATTCTCCTGTGTATCAGTGTGTGTGGAGTAGACTTCCCTACACCTTGCCTGCTGGAAGCTGGCTGCTGGGGTGGAGAAGGGTGGTGGGGTGTGAGAAACCACTGCTCCAAAGCTGCTGTGAAGAGACAGGAAAGGAAATGTATAACGCCATGGCAGAATGCTCTTCTGAAGCAGCATGAGGAGAAAATAGTCATATTCTGTGACAGCGGAATCAATAGGGCCTCTGTTGAAACGAATGAGAATTTTTATCTCTTGAGGCTATTGTTGAGGGCAGACTGAGGCAAATGTTTAATGGGTTCATGCTTTTGAAATAATTCTATAACTGTAAGGGAGAGGAACATGCTTTTAAAAATCGAGTGAGCAATTATGAAAAGGAGGTTAGTCGCCACTTCTGTAAATGGTTCCTTTTGTCACAGCTGAGTATTCAGTATTTGAACAAGCATTGGGGAGTCAGCAGTCAGAGCAATCACAGAATTTCTGTTTCTGTATTTATGTTGTGACTTCAGACTTGGTGTGTGGTGATTTACGTATCTGTAAAATATGGATGTCTGTCCTGAAGGAAGCTTAAGTATAGAGGTAGAACTTCAGGTTTCAAAGGGAATACCTCTGCAAAATAGAACCTCAGTCAAATACGATTATGTACCAGCATCTCTTTCATTCTTGAATTTTGGCATTTAATTTGTCCCACAGGATGACTTTGAAAAGTATGCAATTCTCAAAGTGCTGATCGACACTGCAGATGTATTATACTAGAATTTTGCAATCTAGAGTCTGTAATTGACTGCAAAGGAATTCATAAATATTTAGGAACAGTAATGGTAACACAGATTACTTAGTAAGAATGCAGTGGTACATGGGAGTAGTGAGAAATGGGCTATTCTAAGTCTTTTAAGTGCAGCACCTGTTTTTCTTGGTGCAAAGCAGATGACAGAGTACCAAATGATTCGGGAGTATAACATACACATGCATGAAGTGTTACCATAAACTGTACTTGAATATTGGCAAACTGATACTTTTGCCAGCTCATGAAGTTCTTGATGTTTTTTTCTTTTTTTTTTTTTGTACAAAAACTTGAAACGTGTGGATGCTCTATTTTTTGTTTTTGACAAAATAGTTGTGGATAGTACGGTGTTTTGGCTAGGCATGCAGCTCACAAACTTCAGAAGGAAGAGTGAGAAATTCCAGTTGAATTTCTTGTTTATAGAACACGTGTGCTCATGTTCTTGCTCTCACCACCTTCATGTATGTATATATGCACATATATATATAGCTGTGGTATTCATTATGCAAACAAGGAAAAAATGAATGCTTACTGGATTGCTAGGGTTGTTCATGCTTCAGCAAATGATTCTAATCTACTAATTTTGTTTAAGGTGGGAAGCGTTTACTTAGGTCACTTGCCAAATTTGATACTTTCTTGTTTTGTTTTTAAAATGCTCGCAGTACCAAAAGCCTTTGTACATCCTCACTTCAATTACTGTCGAGGGAACCAGGAAAGAAAAATGCTTTTTTAAAAAATGAAAGAATAGCTTGAGTTTCAGAAATACTAAGCTGAAGTGATTTCCCCCCCCCCCCTTTACCTTGTCAAATTAACATGATTGTATGTTTCACTTTTTATGCTAAAGAGTTTCTGATCTTCAAAGGCAACTTTCAAAAAGACATGCTGGTTCAGCCAAGGAGACTAATACTTTAGAAGGAATATTACCAGTAATAAAAAAGACAGAGTTATGGTAGTTTGCATTAATTTTAATAACTTTTTGTACAGCTCTTGAGTCAAGATGTGAGGAATGAAAGGGAAACGCGGTTCTTAGTTTGTCTGCAGTGTATTTCTACCTGATGCATAGCATTATCTCGCAGAGACGTGTAAAAAGGCTGCATGAAGCCTTGTTGTCTGGCTCGCTATAGTAGTGCTGTAACAGAGGTGGGAGTTCACTTTCTAATCTCTGTTTAGGAGTCGCATGACCTTGTATCTGTATTGTTCCTACTTGTGATCTCTGCCCTTCAGATGGGGCAAAATGCTATGAAAATTATCTTGGTTTTCAGTAGCATTGGGTTTAGTAGAGGGTAAAATAGTAATGTGGTTTGTGGTGCTTAAATTCTCTACCCTGACCATCAGAGGCTGGGAAAGAGGATAACCTTTGTTTTTTCAGACATTTTTGTGGTCAAATCAATATTAATTTGCCAGTTTTGGTATACCTGCTTTGCACTGTAGAGTAACATGGCTGATGTAAAATGCTTTCCTTTTAATTTTCCTATGTTGTACCAGCAGCTCAATGTTAGTAACCCACCGTGAAAGTTGATTCCTTGGCAATATGGGGGCCAGAAATATCAGCTCAGTTTCTCCTGGTAGGGTAGTGTAATAGTTGATCATATTTTCCTTCTTTTAAGGTCAGGTGGAGGTTAATATGGAAACTTGTGAGTCTTGATTCCTTTCCCCCTTCAGATTCAGACAATACCCGGTAAACACGCTGGGCTCCGAGTACTTCTGGGACTCCAGTTTGTCTCAGAATAATTTAAGAGGTGGTGACTATAACAGACCTAATCAAATGCATGCAAATAGCACAGTGAATATTCATGCAAAAATAACAAAAAACTTAACTGCGTTGTTAGAAACAACATTTTATGCCAGACTGAGAAGTTTATCTAGTGGTAGCGGTAAACAGTATTTTTGACTTAAACTTGAGTAAAAGCTTGGTTTTAGTTTCCCATAATACTGCCAATAGAAAGTAAGGAAAAAAGGGGAGAGCAATGGTTAGAATATTTTTTTCTTGAAAGGCCTGTTAGCTGGTGGGATGAGTGAAAGAAGCATTGTGAAATGGGATGAGAGGAAAATAAGAAAGAAACGTGTCTGTCTTGTTGGAAAGTCAGAACTCTTACGGCGGAGGTTGGATGATTCAATGTGAAGGTACCTTCCCCTGCCTTCCAGTGATAGGGATGGAATGGCTTGGAACTGGTGGGTAAGCAAGAGAGAGAGAAACTAAGAGCTGCCTTCCATGCCCCCCCACCCCCATATAAAAGGTGCAAGTATTTCTTTTGTGTGTTAAATATTGTTTAGGAATAAGAGATCCTAATACAGCCATCTGCCTATTCATGAAGTCTGTTATCTACACAAGGCATGTTTTCCAAAAAGATGTAGTATCAGAAACAAATGTAGGTCTTCTGCTTTAAGTATGGGGTAGAATATCTGAGTTCCTGTGAAATGTCAAATTTCATTTATCATGCTCGCTACCAATAATGCACCAGATGTTTTGACTGCATTTAGTTTTGCATTAAATTCAATATAGGCAGGGGCGCAGGATGTTCATCTTTAACGCTGCCAAAGCTGGTGCTGTTGACAACTACTTTGTGTTCTGTGGAGTGTTTTTTTGGTGTTGTAATTGTGTGTGTGTGTGTGTATAGCTTGTGTGTTTATAGGTGTCTTGCTTGTATTAAACAATTGCTCCAAAATTAGTTGGCTTCATTCAGATAAGCTTATACTCTTAATATTGCTTTGAACAAATTTTTTTTATTCCATCCTGTCACTCAATTCTTACATTATTAGCTTAATAAGTAATTGCATTCCCTCTCTGCAAGTAAAATACTTGCTGAAATGGAGGCAAGGTTCTAAATGGTAATAATTATATATAATACTTCTGTTGTAAGGTAAGCAGAAAACTTCAAATGGGTTGTATCTCGTACTTAATAATACCTTTGTCTAAAATGCAATCCCCAGTGGTTTGTTAGTGTGTAATACACAGCCTCCGTAAATGCTAACTGATGCATTTAGAATTTTCACTGGGAAGAGTTGATACCAGCTACATGCTGGCTGTTGAGAAGTGTATCTGCAATGTGATTCTTAGCGACGGGTGGAAGCAGGAGGGTAATTAAGATGGCAAACCTTGGAGATCTAACATCCCCTCCCTCTTTCCTTAGAAAATCGGCTACATCATTGAAACAAGACTTGAAAAGCATGCTCTGAAGCCAGAACAAACACCCTGAAATTTTTATCATAATGTTGCTTTTAAAAGTCCTAAATGTCCTCTATTTAAAATGAAATTCTTTTGTATTAACCAGCTTTCATATGCTAGCTTTCACCAGACTGCAGAATTGCCTGATTTGACTTTCTAATGTAACTGTAATGAATCTTCTGGGAAATGGAGCGATTGAATGCATATACTGTGCAACTCCATTGTAAAATATTCTGTCAGATCTGCTATATTTCTGATTTTATTTTTTTTTTTAGGGGAGGGGTGTCCCCATCAAGTATTAAAGCCTAAACCAAATGTATTCTCTAGGGAACTTCAGGAGCTCAGTGTGTAATATTGCCTTGATTAAATATATTTTCAGCACCACATACATAAATACGCTGGGCGATAGTAGTACAGTTATATTAAATTCAAAGGCGTGTATTCGGAGAGAAAAGAATAAAGATGAAAATTACTGGCAGATAGTCTTGTAATGGGCACAAACAGAACTGCTGGGTGTTACGCATGCACAGATAGCAAGGTGAAATATCTGGTAGCCAAATAAAGGCTGTATACATCTGTGTATAATAGCTCATAAGGACACTTCTGTAGACATTGTTATCATGTAAGCACTATATCCTGCGCTCTAATGTAGCAGCTGGTGAGCTTTTTAAAAGGGATTTGTGTGATAGGTTTTCTTTTTTGGTAGCTGGTGTATCCATAGTGTCTGTAATTGCTATAATATGATGTTGTTTTATTTGTGTGAAGGAAATTGAACACTGGAGTTTAATAATTAAGGATTTATTAGTTAAAACCTCATGTCATAATTAGCCAGATGCTGCTATGTTGAAACAGTTAGCTGCAATTAGTGTTTTTAAATAGAAGGGTCTTGCATTTAATGCTGTATAGCCTTGACTTTGAAGATTTCAATATTTAGAACCTATTGAAGCTTAGTGTTGAAGGTAAATTTTCTTTTTGTTGTAATGAAAGGCAGTAATCTTACTGAAATGCCAGGCTAGGTAAGTGAATTTGAACAGTTTGTTAGGTTTATTTTTTTTCCCCTAATGTGACACTGAGTGTGGAATGTGTGGGGGTAGGTTTTTTGTCTGTTTGTTTTCTTTAAGCAAAAGGTGTTTCTCTAATGCAATGTGTGTGTATGGACTTTTTTTTGTGATTTTTTTTTTTCTGTTTGGGTTTTTTCAAAGCTAGTAAAAGGAAAACTGTGGCCAGATTGTTCCGTTTTAGCCACAGACAATCCAACC